>OY728159.1:2131085988-2136085988 GCA_963277665.1 Viscum album
TTCATTAGAAATATTACCATATGACCATAATAGATGTGATACTTATTAAAAATCGGATCATTTTAATTGAATAATTTCCCATTACTTATGATCTTCAACATTTTAAATTGATTATGTACACTAGATTAGAATGTTTCATTATCTATAATATAAAAAATAGGGAAATACTAAACAACAACAAAAATTCATATTTAGATAATATCATAATCATAAACATGGTTTCATTGGAATGTTTTTTATACTTACCCACAAATTATATAATAGGGTTAACTTCTCTTATATACAATTTCCAAAATCTAGTTCCCAATGATCCTTCTAAACATCCTCTGATACCAACTCTAAAAACTCGTAACCCAATAGCCCGTAATTGGTGCCTTATTTTATTAAATTTTAAATAATACAAGTAATCAGACCCCAAAGGTCCAAATTTATCATTAATATTAGAAAAATAGATACATATTAAAATTTAAAATTAAATTTTAGACATAAAATACAAAACCCATTTTCTTTAATAACACCATTATTCCCCTTACAATAACCCTTCAAATCAATCATAACGATCTTATTAGTAACCTTGGGAAGAATAAAACATATGAATAGGGAAATATTAGATTCATAGTAAGGGTGAGAATTTAGTGGAAGATATCATAAGTAAACAGATCTAATAAGTCAAGGTGAATTACTAAAAACACATTCCATTAAAACATAATCATGAGAAAAATATAGAAATAATAAAATCTTATCAAATAATGGAATATAAATATTCACATGAGAAGGAAATTTAACCATTTATATTTCAATAGTTTAATAATCTCATTAATTTTCAATAACTAATCTCATAATGAAGTAATGTATAATTTGGTTCATTAAAAACATACCATCAAGGCCCCACCCAATAGGTCTAGATAAATCGATAAGGTCTTGGCCAAAACTCTCTATAGATCATCCAATTAGACCTACTGATGCATTGATGAGATATAGAAGTCCCTCCATGACACTTACTTAGTACAAATCATTATTATATGAACGTGGTGAAATATAATCAACAAATACATTCATATTGAATCTAGCATTTCAAATATAAATAATTTCCTCATTAAGTATAGTTAATCATAAATTATCAAGTGTAATATGGTGAATGGTATCAAGATAGTACATACCTAATAAAAATTATTAAATTTCAATAAAATATGGTATATGGTATCATAATAGATCAACATCAATTGAAAATAATATTCAAGAGACCGTGTTGACTTAGATGAAAATAATCTAACAATGTAGTTGAAATTTTATTGAGATAAATGTACATTTTACATCAAAATCATTTATTTAGGATTCCAAAAAATTATAAAAGAAAACCTTTTAATTTCAAATAACTTTGTAATCATATAATGAATTCTAGAAAACATTGTAGTGTCATGAAATTTTTAATATCCACCGATGACTCTACATTTTAAAAAACATTCATCTAAAATAATGGGAAACATTTTGTATAAACCCCATAAAAAAACTCTTCTCAAAAAAATTTTTTTGATGAAATTGAAAATCAACATAAATTTACATTATGAAAAATTTTATCCATATAAATAAATATATAAAATAATATCAAGAATATTTAAATGTTGAAAAATAATTTGAAATTAAATATTTAAACATTTAAAGTGTCCGAAATAACTTTAATTATTTAGAACCGACGACACATGAAAGAATAAATTTGAACATGGTGATAAATAACATTATAATAAGTAAATTCTTGATATGAAAAGTCATTGGGTATGTATATACATCACATAAAATAAGGTGGTTGTATAACATAAAAATCTTCGTCAATGAAAGCATAATGAGAAGAAATACATTTCCACTATATAATTAGTCGTACCGTTTGCCCCATAAAATTATTGATAATCATATTAAAAAATTAATATGATTAAGATAAAGAGTCTCATGGTATGATATATAAATTGGTATTATTAACATATTATGTGCAAGGAATAAGTGGTGTAAAAGGCATATGTCATAAAAATAAATGTGATCGGGGAAAAACATTACCATACATATGATTTCCACCGTACAGGTATAAACCTATTTTATAATGGTTTTAAACATATTTCATTCCAAATTAGGTGTCCAATATTTTTGATGGATTGTAACTAAATCAACATTTTATTCCTCATACTATATAAAGTAGTTCTTTTTTCCATATTAAACACATGTGAATACTTTAACCATCCTAAAACCTTAATGAAAACATGTGTGCTTCCAAATATAAAATCTATGGTTGTCGAATATATTAAATAAATCAATACCTATAGTAAAAACTATACAACCTAAAAAAACATATTCACCCGTACAATCCCATAAAAATCTCTTAATCTTTATTGTCTCAACAATGAGAGTATATAAATAGTTATCTTCCCTTAATCATGTGTTTTCCAAGAATATAAACATTCTACATGATCACTTTTCATGGTCATTTGTTCCATTCAATATATACTGTCAAATAATTAATGAAATAGTATAGTACTAAAATCCATATAGTTCTTATAATTCTTATAACATGAATATCATTGATTAATGTACTCCTATAAAAAAATTCTTGAATCCCAACTCATGAAAATTGATCATTCCACTACATGTTTAGTAAAATAATATAAATTACCTTCATCGTTTAGTTTAATTTAATGTATATTAACTTCATGATAGGGAATTAATTTAAATTTTTCTCTATATCCCTAAATTTTAATAATTTAACATTGGTAGATAATTTCTCTCCCATGAAATCAAGAGAATTGTGGCAATTTTCCCCACACCTACCGAATAATATTTTTCATTTTAAGTGTGTGCCGTGTTGTTTCCTTCAACAAGTATCACATTTTAGAAAATCATTCCTTCACATCTTCTCCTTAACCATTTTCTCTCTCTATCATCCTCTTATTATATTTATTCACTTCAATGATATAATAATTGGATTATTATTTATCTATACTGATAGAAAATAATTATATATCTTTTTATGATGAGAAATTATTTGAGACTAGTTACCCTTGAAGGACTGACTTATTCACACCAATGAAACTATAAATTTTTCTCATTAGATTATATATATAGTATGAATCACTTTTTTCTAACATTTTAGGGTTGTCATCAAATTTAGAAATATTTTCATTTTACTTTTGTCTTAGGCTCATGAAATGTTCACTCAATATCTTCTCGTTTCTCATAAGGAAAATATTTTTCCTTGAAGAGTACAATAAAATACATCCAGTCCATACTAGTTATTTACTCCCTATAATTATTATCTATAATTAATGACCATAATTGATCTTTATCTCTTGAGTGATTATATACTCCCAGAAAATATTTCACTCTTTCACCACATAATAGATAAAGAAATATCTACCATGTGGAACATATCCAATGCTCATCTGTGATTCTAAATCTAATTAAATAGATTAATGGAAGATTATAATTTGTTATGTGGTCTAACATTATTACAATATATGGTTGATCTATAGGCTACTCCATACGAGAAAGGTTATTCCTCATTACCCGGGTTAGCTACCACATTATGGTTATATTTTGATCAGCTTCAGCTGTAGCTTTATCTCAAACATCATTACCTTTTTTATATTTTAAGTCCTTACATGGTGTATGATCATTGATATGATTACCATTTCTTCTATTCGAATCCATTTCTAAAAAATGGTGTAAACTAGATGACATCAGAATATTATTAATGGTAATGTATAATCCCAAAACTAGAGAAACCATTAGCATAAATATAATTTTTTTGAAACGATAATCTCATTATAAAAAATAAGGTTTATTTAGGGATATTTATACATTTAAATCATTTATATTGGTTTTTAAATAAAATTTGAATTATCTTAAGCATAAACCTAGGGCACTTCAATCTAGGTGTGTAGTAATGAATGTTGTCATTTAATAATTAATGATTAGCTCATGAGCAATACAACCATTTCTGAGTTATTACCCCTTTGTACATCACACCAAAAACCATTTTCCCATATAATATCCAGAACATGATGTATTTCTACAGAAAACTGCATAATCTCTTCCTTTCGGAAAAACTAGGATGTGCTTCTATACATATAATCAAATTATATAATAGGGTAGTGTTCCATAATCTATTTTTTAATAAATCAAGATCCCAAGGGTTCTAATAAACTTCCTTTGATACCAACTGTAGCAACCCAAACACCATTTTCTTAGAGCTAGTGTTAACTTTATTATATCATCACTATATATAGGGAATCACATCCTAAAAGACATAATAGTTTACTAGAATTGGTAAAATAGTTACGTACATTAAATTATTATTAAAATTTAAAACATAAAATTTACAATTTCTTTTCTTTGATGATACCATTATTCTACATACTGTATCACTTTATATCAATCAAGAAAAACTTCCTAATATCCTGGTGAAATTAAAACATAAGAAAAGAGTGGCCTCTAATTCTCAGTAATAGTAAGTATACAGTGAAATCTATGAATAAATAAGGAATAATATATAGGGAAAGGTAAATATTTAAAACATGTTACATTTAAAAAACTAACATGACTATTATAAAATTGGAAAAAATCATTATCAAATAATGTCACATAAATAATAACATGATTCTAAAAACATAACCATGGATATTATAAAAAATCTAAAAATCAAATGTAATATCAATAAATTAATACAAAATCATGGGATTTATAATTTTACACATATAAAACATACCATCTGGGCCTTATTATTAAAAAAAATAATCAAATGGGTAAGGCCATGGCCAACACCAAATACAGTTTCCCTCATGAGACCTACTGATACATCATTGGGCTATAGTGGTTCATGTCCATCACTTAATAAGTCCAATGCATTCATTATATGAAATATGTGAAACATAATTAACATAGACATCCTTATTAAAAATTTTCCATATGAAATGTTACTACTAACCTCAATCAATAAACCTAGTCATATAACATTTAGAGAAAAATAGATAATGGGAAAAAATGTGTTCATATCCAGTCGAATTGATAATAAAATCATCTAGTGAAATAATATTCATGGTATGAATTTAACATAACCTTACTGGATCAAATGTAAATAAAGTTTTGATGTCATTTATGGATATAAATACAATGAACACATCCTCAAAAACATTTTTTTAGAAATATAACCTTTTCATTCTGAAAATCACAATTTATAGTAAAATGATCAAAAATCATTTGGAAAACAATTTTCATGGAAAATAACTTATTAAAAATTGTAATAATATCCTTAAAATAGTGTTTTTTGTGTTTTTTTTTTCAAATTTCATTCATGTATTAATTTTTTAAAAAATATTCTTTCATATTTTAATTAAAATACTAACATGAATTTTTTTAAAATGACCTAAAGATTCATTTTAAAAATAAAAAAATCGAAATTGGGTTGAAATTACTTTAATAAATCCTTTTCTATTGTTTAAAAAAATTGAAATTATTTTTATAAAAATTATGTTTTTATGAAAAATAAATTTCGATAGAAAATATAAATAACAAAAAAAAATTTAAAAAACATTTTATCAAACATTTTATGTATCAATGAGTGTAAAGTGGAACAATTACATAAAAATTCTCAAATAAACTATTGGTGAATAAAATTTATTTATTTTAAGATATAAATATCAAATAATTTCCCCAAGGGAGAGGTAAATATAATCAATGATGAAAAATTTTACTCTTGGGAATTAAACCCTTACAACTATGATAACTTTATAAATAGAAGCCCAATAAAAGAAATGAAATCAAATGAAACATTATATACAATGAATACATAATATTATTTTTATAGACTATAAAAAGGGTATTATATACTCTATAAAAAGGAAATAAGTGATGAATATGGAATATATATCATGGAAGTAAAATAGAGATGAAAAACCCTTTCCTCGAGTTTGAATTCTTGCTAATGTGTCTAAACCTCTTGTATATAAAATATATTCAAAATATAAATATATTTCATAAAAATAATCATCTATATCACAAAATATATTATATAATAGTAGTCTTTTATCACATTTTTATTAACAAATCATTCTTAGAATGACTATTTTGGGTGATAATTCCATCGTTTGTCATTTTTAATTCAGTACAGTAATTTTGGTTCTTATAATTTTAGTATTGATGATCTCCATGATGCTAAAAAGATAAAAATATAATATATATTCATTATATTTTTCATTATAATAATATGTAATTTTACAAGATATAAATGGATTACACCATTTATACAGACAGTAGGTCATATGTATGCATGAATGTTGTTGCCATTTTTTTCACAAAAAAATGAATGAAAGTAAAATGAATATTAATTAACATATATTTAACCATTGTTATTATATATATTATTTATATTAATATAATTCATTCTTATTTTTGGCCGTGTAAAAATAAAATAAAAAGTGTTTCCTATTGCTATGTGGAGGTGGTAGTCTACACATAATCACAAGAAATGTTCTAGTTTTCCAACAGAACTGAAAGAAAGAAGGTATATTATATATGGTTATTAAATAAGTATCATTATATCAAAATTTTAATGTAAATTTGTTAAATCTATGGATATATCCCTCATTTAAATGTAATGATGGAAAACCAATGAAATTGGTTCATGAGGCGATAGTTTATCATGCACATGGATGACGATTTCATAATACATTTGATGGAAGAGGAGATACAAAACAATTAATACATAAATATAATAAAATATAAGAATATGGTGGATATTTTTTATTTTTTATTTTAATTTTTCAGATATAATTGTGGGATGAAAATGCAGAAATAAATCAAAAGAGCTTTGTTATGAAAATTACCTTCTCTAAGAGAAACATCATTTGGATCTATTCTTAATGACACCAAGGTTGGCCTATTAGGAGGACCAGAATCAATAGAATATACATAAATATTTCAGGGAGTGATTCTGAAATGTTTTTATTAAGAATAATTTATTGATGTGTGTGAAGAAATAAGGGGATGAAGTTTCCATTTATCAATGAGGAAAGGGTACCCTCCTGGAAATTTCTTGGAAATTTCCCAAAGAATCCAAAATGATAAATTAATTCGTATCCAAAAACATTTAAAATTACCTAAAGATGTATTTTTTGTGGTATAAGATGTATATATGGTAATAAAATTATATTTTTATAACTTGGTAGGTCATTTTAATCCTTATATTCTATGATTAACCTGATGATAAATGAATTATTACCATAATTGTGGTAATAATTATTTACACTTTTAACCGTTCATTTTGGTAAAAAATTAATATTATCTTATAAGATAATATAATTTAATTTTATTCTATATATGTAATCTATCTTAAAAAATTCATTTCACATAATTTGAACATTTTAATTAAAAATTATACCCACAGGGTTGATTAAAAAGTGGGTTTTCAAAGAGAAAAATTATCATAAGTATAAAATTTTTTATATCAAAATTGAACATTAAATAGACTAAAATGACCAAAATTAGATAAATTGATTTATACTTTAACTATTTTTTAAAAATAAATTTAAAATATAGTTTAACATCATAATCTATTTAAATAAAAACACAGTTTTTAGATGAATAAAATTAGAATATTTCTCTATTCATCAAAAAATGAAACATTTCATAAAAATCATAAAAATTAACTCTAATATAATTTTTATATTTTTATTTTATAATTAAATATATTAGTCCATATAAATTTTATAAAAGTGGTAAAAAATAATTATAAATTATGTACGCAAAGAATAATAATGTCACCTTTTAGAATAACACAGTTTTTTAACAAGCATTTCTATTTCATTTAACTGATTATTTTTTATTTCTATTCAGTACACAATTATTAAATTTCTTTATGAATTTTTTTAACCAAATACTATTTAATTATTTTGTCATTACTATTCATACCATTCAATTTAATTGATATTCTATATGTTTAATGTTTAAATAATAATATTTTAATAGAATATCATGTTTCTTTTAAACCTTATGTTTCATGCATCATAGTTTATTGAAGAGATTGAATTTATTAAAAAAGAAATAAATATTAAATTCATAGGGTGTTTCATTATTTTTGAAGATTAGTGTTGTGTTCCGTATATTATATCCGTATATTATATTGAACATGAAGTACCTCTTTTAAAATCATTGTGTGTTACACCTCTACATTACTATATAGAGATGTAAGGGTGCATACGATTAAAAACATTATATAATATAATCCCATTTTATGTATTCCTTCCCAATCATGTCACGACCCTATTGCCTATTATATGGGAGATTTGGGTTATAATTGATCGACCTTCCACAATCCAGGAGGGCCTTAGTGGGTCACATCGTTACAATTTAAACATAAGTTGTGGTTAAAATATTCTTTTACTATTCATTATTAAAAAAAATTGTCATCATTACCAAAATTAGACGTGTTGATTCCAAATATTTAATTTTTTTATATAATTAATATTCTATAAGTAGAAAAAAAAATTAAATTTAAAATAATATCACAAAATGCAATGAATTTTTTTTTGGAAAAAAACAATTTTTTTGCACAAAAAAATATTCTCATTCCATTCCGACAAAATATCATTAGATAAATGTTAAAAAAAATTCAATGCATGATCTATATATTTCAATAAAATCATTCACTAATAGTAATTAATATATTTTAAAATTTTGAAACCACATGACCTGTATAAAAGACAATTTAAAAAAAACATCTATTTTTTACATTCTAATGAATTTATTTGCAGTTATAATCAATTTATAACAAATGAATTAATATTATACATGGGTATAAATTATTTGTTTTTTAATCTTAATAATATGAATTATTTTTTAAATAATATAAAATATTCTTTTCATAAAACATACATGTAAAAAAAATTATCAAATATAAAATATTTCAAAACAATTATATTAAATCATTAAAATTCTCTAGGTGAATTAGAATTTTTTTCGATACTCATATTTATTTTTAATAAAATATTATATTATTTATTTTAAAAAAATTTAATATTATTATCATATTTTCATTTTTTTTCATGTACTGAATTTTACCAAACACATCAGATTTATTTTAATAGAATATACATAAATTCTCAGGGTATTATAGAGGACATCATCACTGGGAATGACCTGCATTGGTAAAACAAAGGAATCCATGATAAATATCATGTAATCTAGGGGAAGTGGGGAAAAAATGAAAAATATATTGTATTCTTAATCAAAATCAATAGAAAACGACTGATGCACCAATGATTGATCCATTATTGAAGAAGGGAATGTAATTCATGTATTTTTACACCATATGATTCATGAAATATAGACTATACTTATTTATCATCAATTGATCTCAATTTTATTTCCCTATACATTCATATCCTACTGAATTTAGAATTTTGTATTGCATTGTTATATGGAATTATAATCTAATACGTAGTTCCTCTAATGATGTTCAATGGATAAAGTAGTATTAAGAAATGATTTTCCAAAATTAAGGTTTATTTGGATTACTCCAAAAACTCCAGGAATTATTCACAATCTCTCTTATTTATTTTGGTTCTCTACCTCTTTCTATTATGATATAATGTATGATTGAACCCTCACATCCATATTTCGGATTTTTTAAATGAATGAGTTGATCATGGTTCTTGAAGATTCATGAAATTTTGGTGGAAACTAGATTGACTGATGGATTATGTTTGGATTTATAGACGTTGACCATATGTAAATTATGTTCATTAATGAAAATTTACATTCAAATTATTTTATGTATATACATAATATTTTGTTTTATTATATCTATGATTGACACCTCTAGAGATATATTCAGTGATAGTTGTTCTTTAATAAAAGGTTACTCAAGATCATAGAGAGAAGACATTAATGTCTATGAAAATATTTACTACAATGCATGGGCTTTGAAAATAGACACACTATTTAGTCTTATTTCAAAAATATCTAGATTTTCAATTTGAGTTAAATACCAAACATAATGTGTTCAGTTCAATGAACAATGTGACCCTACTTGAAAGGATTAGTCGGGTTTATAGATTAAATTCTTAGGACTCCATATAGTCCCACATACAAGGAGGATTTGAGAAAAAATATATTATATATTATTCTATACACTTAGTGGTGTAGTGGGACACATATAGTAGTCACCTTTTTTTACATCCCGTTTACACTAGGGGATAAAATGTGTAATTATTTTTCGAATGTTCTACCTCACATATCTCCTTTATTAAAAATTTGAATTATCCCGTAAAGTAGTCTTTTATGACTATAATTCCATGAAGGGTTTTATTTTAATATTTTTATCAAAATTATAAATTTGAGTCAATTTGACATGATTATATGCCTACTTCCATCATCATCGGATGATTATTAGACTCTGGTACGATCATTGAAGTTGATGTTTGAATCGGTTCTCACTCAATAAAGGGGATTTATCTCAGGTTTCTTGTAACAAACCAATTAATCTAATGGATAATTCAATATTATTATTTATAGTATTTAATTTTATGGATTTATATTCCACTTAGTTTTAAAAATTATTATAAAGAATATTTATGTTGAAAAATTGAAGATTAATTTAACTAAATTGTTTTTAAATGAATTTCATGGTTCTATTTAAAAGATATAGTTATTTACATTTTAAACTGAATTTTATGATTTGTAATTAATTTTTAGATTCCAAATATAAAATTTAAAATAGGATAAATTTTTTGATTTTTTCTGAAAATGATAATTTTTGAGTTAATAGAGAAAAATACCAATATTTGTGAAACTCGCTTTCTTATTTGTCAACTAAATTAATTGAAAATTAATATGATTTTTTTTTGTTTTTAATTAAAATAATATAAATTTTATAAAATAAATAAATAATTATATATGAATTGATAATATATTTCCTTTTTCTATAAGTTCATTTTTATGCTTTAAAATGTAATTTATTTAAAAAAATATTTATGTTTCGCACTTAAATTAAAATTTATTTATTAAAATTATACAGATTGAATAACAAAAAATTTGTTATGTATTTTTAATAAGTATTTTCAAATATATTATGTATTTTACTTTCTTTTTTTTTGATTCGTAACCATGGAAAACATTTATCACCATGACAAAAGATAAATCTTCAAAATTAAGGTAAAAACTATGTCATAAGGCCAAAAAATATTATCATAATTATTATTGGATGATTTTATTTGGACACTTATAAAAAATTCTTTAAATTTTTTATGTTTTATTTCTCTATTATCATGGATAATACATTATAATACTTACTATTTTAGAAACAATTACATGTTTGCCACTCCCCTCACTTATGAAATGGAATATCCTCTCCTCCCTTCCTCAAACATTTTATGAACTCTAGTTTTGTAAATAACTTCAAGAAAACCTCATTAACATACCTCCATGTGTACTAAATTACCTTTTTATTCTAAAATGACAAGTCTTAGAATGATTAAGGTGTGATTTTAAGGGATATATCTGGGCAGAATATATAAGACATAACTGGCCATTTTCATGTTTATTTCTTCATTTACCTCCTCAAAATTTAATTCAACAATGATGAAATTATAACTTCATTACCATAAAAATTTCAATTTTTTAATAATATTAAAACCATTTTCATCTTCTTTTCGATCTTATGGGAATTGAAAACATCACTCATTTGTACATATTGAATACCACCTCCATAAGGTGATGTGTTTTTTTAATAACTGGATAATTTGGAAATTTTAAAAATGGAAATGTTGATATATATGATAATTATTAAATTATTATTATTATATATAATTAATATACTACTTATCTTCTTATTAATTCTATCTATTGGAAACTAATAATGCCACTCATGCATACCTATGGAATTCCCTCTTTATAGTGAGATGTTATTGTTTTTCATTTTAACCTTAAAATATGGTCATAAGGATGGAAATAATGAAACAATATGACAAATATATATTATTTAATATTATATAAAATTAAAATATAATATAATTTATTTATCTTCCACCTTTTATAAAATTTAGAATTATGTTTATGCATATGTTTGGACTACCGTCTCCATGAAATGATGTGGATCATTTTCCATGAATGCTTTACATGGATGGTTTTAAAATTATATCTAATGTATAAATATGATAAATATAAATAATTTAGATTTTATATATAATTTATCCAAAAAACCATTGACCACGGTCTACACACCAATAAGTTTGAGGTAATAATCTCAATGACACCAAAATATCATATGTGAACTTAAACAGTTTTGTAACTAAAGAAAATATGGTTATAAATGAAGTTAAAAATTTAATAATAATTAAATAGAAATGAAAATGGTTATTATGAAATTAATTAACAAACCTAGTTTTATTATCTAGAATTTAGATGATGTACGAATATTCACATGGCATAAGGCAAGGAATCTTTTTTAAACATGTTTCAAAATGTTTGAAGATTTTTCTCTACTGTATCCAATATCATTTAAATGTTTCTGGAATGTTTTCAATTATACATCATTGTCTTTATTGTTAATTTAGAAAATAATTTTTTTAATGGAATATAAAATAATTATTTCAACGTATTTTGTATTGATTAATTTCAACTTTTGTAAAAAAAAATTAAAAATAAGTTTTTTTAGACATATATGAATTTTCCACCCTTTCTTTCCATCATAGATGTTATTAATTAAAAATTTTACTCTGTATGTTATCCTATATTTTTTAAGAATATTATATTCCCACTCTTATGGTAATTTTATATTTTTTTGTGTTTCCCAATAAAAAGTATACTTTCCATTATGATTATGTGAAATAAAAAAAAAATTTCTTATGGGTTCATATAAGTTTTTAGTGGATTTCATGATTAAAAGTGTATGATTTAAAATATTTTGTTCATTATTTCATATGTGAGAATTATATATGGTGATAGGTGATTCTGATATAGATCATGGAGACAGGTGATCCCAATATAGCTCTCCAAAGAATTGAATAATTATTTAATCATTGAAGTTGAATAATGAGGGAGATTTGTATATATGTAATTATAATAGAATTAATTGGAATTAAATATTTTAATATTAGTTAAAAATTAGTGGAAAATAATTAGAAATATGATTAACCAATATAAATATAATATTTTTTCAATAAAAACGTTTGTATATAAATATTTTTATTTCATGACATAATGGTGATTAAAGGTGGAAGGTTTGATTTTAAAATAAATATTTTCCAGAGTTCTCACATTCCATAGGATTATATAATGTGTTTCTTATGATTTTTTACAATCATAAAGTGTTTTAATTGATATAATATTTATTTTCTCTTTTTTAAATGTTTTATTTATGTTTTAAACGTTTTATTGCGAAAAAGGTAAATATCCTTCTGGGTTTTCATGTTTTCAAATAGACTAAAGGGATTATATTATTTGTATATCCATTATTATGATTTGTTTTTTTCATCCCATGTATTTAAGAGTTTTTTTAAGATCAAAGGATTATTAAAATTTTTATCAAGGACCTTATTTCTTCTTTAGTGACTCATCATAAATAAAGAGAAATTGTCTTGAATGAAATATGTGTTCAAACATAATTTCATTTTATTTGTGGAAAAATATATACTCTTGGAATTTTTCTACATTATAATGTAATTTTTTTAAGGAATTATCTAAAAATATAAATATATAATATATTATAAATATATGAAACCATAATCTTTCTTATAAAATATGTATTTATGGGTTGTTAATGTTAATTGTTTTAATAATTAGTATCATAGAAATGGAATAGATAAAATTAGAGTTTATGTGAATATTGAAATTCAATTAAAGGATAATATAATTTTGGGATATATTATCTTGAGAATGAATTTAAATTTTTTTATGTAGCTTCATCTAATACATGTCTATAAATAAATATTTTCCATTGATAAAACTGGGCATCTAATGAAAGAACGAATCAACGGGATAATTACCATTCAAATCGGAAACCTTCAAATGTTTGAATTGAGATGTTTTTGTTAGAATTGGTTCAATTGAAATAGGATCAAAATGATGGTCCCCATGAAATAGAGTGAATGAATTCCTCACAAAGTAATATGTCCATAATGACCCATTTCTTAGAAAACACCCTCTGGTATTCTATTGATATTCAGAACTAGTGAAATCTGAAGGATGGATAATTGTAATGGAGAAGATATTTGAGGTTTTGGGTGTATGGAATATGAAAAGGTAACCCTTTATATTTATTATTTTTTAGAATAAGTTGATTTATGGTGGTATCTAATTAATTAGATTGTGGAAAAGGATGAGATTGATGTTATTGAATGGATTGAAATATATAGGGATATTTAGAATAATGAAATGAAAAATCTAAACATAAACACCCCATTTATTTTGAATGTGGAAAAATAAATTTCTGAGAATATTTGGTTAATCATGAAACTATTTTTGATGTTGTAATAATGGTCATTTTAAGGATGAAACCAAAGAAAAGGGTAATAATATGTCATGTAATGAGAAAATAGTTGGTCATAAAGTAGTGATATGTTTTTATTATAACAAGTAGTTTTATTATTTTAATAAATTTTAAATGTTAGTTAATCCATGAAGGAATTATAAGTAATAAAATAATAATGGTTTAGAAAATTATTTTTCCCCTACTATGGAAAATTTTAGATGATAAAATTATGTGGTGACATATATATTAAATGTTTATTCAGATGAATTAATTATCTTGTTTTATTTGGGATCCATATATTATGTCAGTTATAGAAATGTTTTATGTAAATAAAATATATAAATATTATGTTATAAAATTAGGTAAAAACTACACGGGGTCGTAAAAAAGTAAACAAGATTTTATAAAAATCATTATTTTATCATCTATGGAATGGGTTTTCCAACAAACATTGTTTTCATTCACATTTTATAGATTTTATTTATTCTTGGTATGGAATGGATTTTAGTTTATCATTACAGAAAACATTTCATAGATAAATAATCCCAAATAAATTTTGAAAGGGATTTTCAAATAATATTTTATAAATATTTTATTATTTTTATAACATATCATGAAGTTGAGAAATTTATAAAAGATGGAAGTGAATTATATCTTGAAAATATTTTTAAAAAGAAAGGAAACATGAAAATTGGTGATATTATTTTGGTAAATGAATATATGGATATATTTCTTAATGATTTTATTGGTTTTATCCCTGACTAGGCGGTTGAGTTTTTCTATTTTTATGGTTCATGATCCTTAGAATGTTATAAAACCCCCTATCGAATTTCTTTATTGAGTTGTTAGAACAAAAAAATTCATTAAAGGGGTATCTTGATAAGGGATCCATTTTAACTAGTAATTATCGTTGGCATAATATTTTTTTTATGATAAAAATAAGGATGGTTATAAGGGAAAATTCATTAATAATAATCAATGACATCACAATTATGAACTTGTATCTATTGAATCATATTAACTTTTTGTTTTATCTGCTCATAGTATATCCATAATTTTTTATGATTATAATCAAGACTAGTTTCTATCAGTATAAGGGGAATAAGGAATATAGTATAAAACTATTTTAAAATAATTAAATTATGTTTAATAACATTTATGAAACACAACATGATGATTAAACATGAAGAGACCTAGTTTTGGTTTCCAAGACTTTGAAATATTTCTACATATATTTCTAGAGTCAGGCACTTAGATGGCGTGAAATTATTAGTCTTGGAGTTCCTAGAATTTATTTTTTTAAAATAATATCTATATTTTATACTATCTACATGATGGAAAATGAGATATCTCTCAAATGGTAGCTCGGATAAAAATCTTAAGCCACAGTTGAGTTCGGATAATGGCATTTACCATAGGTGGGACATTACTTTTGTCGATGTGGGCCTTTGGTAAAAAACGCTACAGAGAACGTAACCATAACAAAATAATTATATAAAATTATTTTACTTTCGATGCTACTTTGAATAACTTCTAAAAAGAGGCATAGATTGGAAATCTGAGACCACCATTGAGTTCATATATAGGTATTATACCAAAGCGCGACATAAAGTGAGAGGAGGAGGGATGTTCGAATCCCGCAACCGTTGGTGTATGTTTTCATAAAATCCCATAAATAGGTGACTAAGGAAATGAGAAATGGTTTGTATCATTTTCTCTCATGGAAATTTTCTCTAATCCTATTCTCCAATTTTTGAATCAACGCCAAATCCCTTAAGGATCACAACTAGATTGCAGATCTTAGTATATCAATGTGCAGCAAATCCAAAATCTATGTCAGTTTCCTATTTCAGATTTTATATCCCTGATTTATTTTTTTGGTTGTAAAAATGGAATTGTGATCAATTTTTCTTTTTTATAATCCTTTGTTGATGGATCTACTAACATGACCATCAATTATTGTAATTATGGATCACTCATTCTCTACATTTTTCATTCCTTCGTCATTGTCAACATTTTTCCTTCATCAAAACATTGATGAATCATGGGGAGAAGCATAGATAAATGAATGTCATGGTCCAAGGATTATGGATCTATCACAGTTTTGAGTTTTAGACCCCTGAAGAGTTGTGGTGGTAAGTGGAAGAGATGTCTCCTTTTCATCGCGTCGAAACATCGAAGAATATTCGAGAAAAGCATAGGTTTGTGTAGATCAGGACATGATAATCCCAAATCTGTTGTTGTTTTCATATTTTTTCACATCAATGTAGTCACAGTGGTTCACAAAAGGGGCCACCGGCATGCGTTGGTTTGGCGGTGGTCTGGCATCAGTCTGGCCATGGAATGGGGCGGCTGGTGTGGGAGCCGGTGTGGTTGGGTAAGGACATCGGCGAAGCACCAGGGCATGGGACTGGTGCATTGCAGTGGCTGGGCTGGGCATCGTTAGCGGGCTGAGCAATGAAGGATGGTCGGGCCGGCTGGGTATCATGGTGAACCAGTAATAATGGGTTGGGCCAGACAGGCTTTCGGGTCAGGGCAGCTTTACACACCCATATCATCTAAACTAGGTGTTTGTATTATATGTCGTCTATGCAGACATGATCCAACTTTTGAGATTAATATTTTCATGCGATATTGGTAATTTTATATTTTGGTATTGTTTCTCGGGTCTATGAAACTCCCAAATAATACCAATATTTTCTTATTATTAAAACATTAACCTGCTATATTTTCCGCATGTGAGGTCCAATCGAAGTGTCGTCAGTGGTGTTGTGAACAAGACATTGAGGAATACTTTTCATGATCAATTTTGATTTTTTAAACCAAAATCATGGTGTGGGCACCATGAAGCCTGGTTTGGGACTGTTGCGGTGAAAATTATATTCTTCATGGCGTATCCATTTTTGATTAATGACTAGTAAATCCCATGCATTTTTTCTTGAGGATCGCAATGGTGTGATTAATGTAATTTTTTTTAACAATGACATGTGGGAAACACGAGGCATAGTATTGTTCAAAATGTGGTGAAATTCAATTTCTTTAGCGTGTGTCCATTTCAGGTGAATGAATAGTCAGTCATATGTTCATAGATACAAGGATCACAATGGTGTGATCTGTTTTGTTTTCTAGGGCTATTTGAGTTGTAATTCTAGTAAATGTATGAATTTTCACATCGGACCAACGAAGAGAATCATTCGCTCATCAGTCCTTTTTTCAAATGTGTTACGTACTAAGGTAGTACACTAGCATGCCTAGGGTTACTAGTGCATTATTTAGTACCCAAGTATGGTTGAGTACAAAACTGGGTGGTGAGGCGAGGTCAAAGATCATGTGGGCCCCACACACCCCATTTACCACTTTCAAAAGCTTCTATCTCTCTTATCTCTTTATTCTATACACTAATTTTTGCCCTTGAGTAGCATATCATGTATGTTTTTTCACGTCAAACTTGATGGTTCACTTCTTATTATATTTTTCGATATGATGAGAGATAATATGTGATTGATTCTTATTTAGGGGATGCCTAATGATGGCAGTAATCATACATAATCACCAGAGAAGTTTTGGGTTAACCTCTAGCTAGGATGGGTAGTGGTGTTCCCTGATGAACTTTAGGAGAAAACCATCTAGATGGGCTGGGAAGCTAGGTTTTATGATTCTTTCCAAGTGACACCCTTTAGCTGGGTTGGGAATCGGTCCCTGACGACACTGGAGTGGCACCCTCCACTTGGGCGGGGAAAGGTTACTCGATGATAAAGAGTGGCAACCTCAAGCCGGGTTGGGCATAGGTCATCAAAGACACTATATTAGAACCCTCTAGTTGGGCTAGTCATGGGTCCTTGATGACACTAGAGTGGCACCCTCTAGTCGGGTTGGGAATGGGACCTCAACCATGAGACACTCTCTCTTGAAAATATATATCAGGGAAGAGACATAGTTTTACGCACAATTGGACTCATGAGAAAGAGAAATGATTTCCCAATCAATATATGTCCTTGAGATGCGGCCTAAAATCATATGAGCGTGACAGAGCCACCCAATGTGGGTAGTGTCATGGTGAGGTGATTATGGCCTTTGAATTTCATGTTTAGGGAAGACATGTGGTATTTTGGATGCCATTGGTGGTTACTTTTGGAAGTATGGGAGACTCCTTTACAAGGTTGAGCAATGAGATGTAGATTCCCTTACACTCATTTTTGGGTTTCTTTGACTGATCATATATATATATATGTGTGTGTGTGTGTGTGTGTTTGTGTCCTGTTGTAGTACCCACTCCTTGGGGTTTCGTTACACTCCTACCAGGAGAGGTGAAGATGCTTGTGGTATGTCATGTTCTTTCCATGTCTAGGTTCTCATTGTTGGAAAAGTATTCTCTCATAATATAGGTAGTAAAGAATGAAACAAAACATTATATTCTTAACATTTTTAGCTTCTTTTATTGGAATTAGTTTTCTTCACTCTCTTTTATGGTTTAGTTATACTCTTTCTTGTGCCTTATTTTATCTTCTCCATTACTCTTTAGTTGCATCTATCACTATTCCCCCTTCTCCTTTTTGGTGTGTCATACTGAGTATGTTTTTTACACACCACTACATTGGATTTTCTTTTATGTATCATTACATATACATAAGATAGAAATGTTTATCATGAATTCAGAGGAGATTAGGGATATAGTGTGTTTGGAATGTGTACGGTGGTTATAGCTTGAGATCTAGCAGTCATGCTCTCTTAGCTTTCTATCTTCTTAGTTGGGACACTTTTCTAGTCAGGTGTGTATTTTTTATACTTTTTATTTTCAATTTACTTTCTAGTACCTAGACTTGTACTACTTATATATCAATTCATGTTTCTCGATTCTATGTAGCAGTTTTTTATCTTTATTTCCTTTCCCTCTGCACTTTTTCATTTATTTGGTTCTGTGTTTGTGTATAGGTTCTTATACAAAGGCCTCCTCATGTTGGTTGTGTCTTTGGTGATTTTTTCCAACCCTATGCCTTCTAAGGTGGTCTTGTGTTAGTTTTATATCGAGACCGACATGAGTATGGTCATGAAAAATTGGTATCAGGCATGGTTTGATCCTTGGGATGTTGTTAAGATGATTCCATAAAAAGGTATTTGTTGGGTTTATAGTAACATTGTAAAAGTGTATCGAGTGCTTTTCTCGGGCTAGGGTCTCTAGTTATGGTATGACTGCCAACATATCCATTCACCGCGACCCTGAATACATTCATGTTGGAGAGGCATGATGAGACATTTGATGCAGGGAACTTTGATTCATCCATTATAAAAGGATGAGTCCATGATTTTCCTTCTTGGGTTAGATCCCCATTAAGTTTGATATATATATATATATATCCATTTTTTCATCTTAATCCTTGATAAGTTTCAAGATTCTTCTTGTGATGATAGCCATCCTGGATACCATCACTAGTTCATGATGAAGATTCAGTGAGTGATGAGGCGTCATTTCAGTGTCCATCAGTGATCCACTTACTCCAGGTGGGAAGGTAGTAGCACCCCACCTACTGAGCTGTAGTTAGTCCCAGTATAGTGGGATGAGGACGTGTGTAGGTCGAGTGAACTCCATGATTTCTAGTAATACAGACCAATAATGTTCCACAGTGAGCCAGATCCTCATGCAGCAGAGTATTCGATTATTTTGGTGGTCTTCCTATTATACCTTGTTCAGACCCCGAAAGAGAATATGGTGGCTTTAGTAGCCAGTATTTTCCATGGAATAGATGGATGTTGGTGGAGTATGGTTACTCAGAGACACGATGAGTCTGTTCTCTCATTGGATGACTTCCAGTATCTGTTCTGTGAGGAGTACTACCCCTCCTAAATAATATATGTTTAGATTCAATAGCTTTTAGACATTTATCATGGATGTATGAAGGTGGAATACTACATGGATAGGTTCACAAAACTAATTTATTACTCTCTAGACCAGATCCATGATGGCTACATCAAAGGGAGGAAGTTTAAGAAAGGAATCTGGAGAGATATCTATGTTGGTATTGTACCCTTTTTCATTCCCATATATGTAGGGGTTCTAGAGAAGGAACTAGGGACAATCATATTTTTGTAAGAGGGGTTCTAGTTTGATGAGACTGGAACTGGACACTACAGAGCTGAGATGTCCACTGTAGCTACAAGACGTCAGTTGGTAGGGCTTCAATGTGGGAGGCCACACCCTGATTGGACTGAGGAACATGGTCATGGATAGTTTAGAGCACCAGGGCAGCCCGTGGATGGCTAGTGATATTATTTTCCTGAGAGAGGTCAAATACCATGAGGTTTCCCAACCAGACGTGCTAAGAAACTTATACAAATAGTAGATGAATTGTTACAATAGAGGTGGGGCCTTGACTGGGGATCCCCCAAGTAGGGACAGTGGTCCCAAGGGAGGTGGGGTTGGTAGAAGAGGATAATGAGATGTGAGTGGTGTATTATGCTAAGATATCCTTCCACCACCACTACCAAGTATCCCATGTCATGATGAGGGAGATGGAGGCTAGGTTCATAGGTGGCTATATGCTATGGATGTCTACGATCATACAGTTCCTAGGATGATAAGGGTTACACACTATATTTTTTCTGCATTTTGTAATAGAACTTGTTAGACACTGTGTGAGGTATTCTTCCATCCTTCTTATTTATTGAGGTTTTACAAGGATGACGTGGGGTTTCAGCGTAACATTTTGTTAGTTTTTCTCAACATATCTTGAAATGAATGATTAATAATGTTCCTTCACACACTGAAACAATTTTTTGTTATTTGAGAAAAAACAATAAGGGTGAGTTAGTTCCACCCAAATAGGATTGTATCGAGGTGTAGTGGATGAGTCCCTATGACTTGTGTGTTCACGGAAGGTGTTTTATAGTTTATTTTTGAAGAAGGTCCTATCATTTCTAATGGATTTTTTCATATTGACCCCATTTCTATTGGGATTCCCCTAGTGGGTGTGTAAAGTTATATTGTTTGGGGTTACTCACCTTCTAATTTTGGTGAATACACATAGGTTATGCTGCATCCTTTTCATGTATGGCTTCTCTAGTTTGGAAGAGTTTACTCACCTCTCTAGTTCATCGGTACCTTTTGCTGATCAACCTTAAAATACAGGTTGAGGTGATTGAGTCACCATGAACATAACAATGTGACTCACTACCTAGGGCTATAAAGAGTAGTATTTACCCAGAGAATATGTAAGTGTACCTTCTGGGGGAATGGTTTGTGGTTCACTCAGAACACCAGAGTATCAGGTACGTCATCACCTAGAGAGACGTGAACCTGAGGTGGCCACACTGGTTAAAATTATTATAGGGCTAACACATTGAGATTGTAAATACATTAGGAAAGGGAAATTTTATAGAAGGTTCCCTTAGCAGGAACCCATAGTATCCCCTATTTCAGGATATTTCATATTAGTTATCTTCTCTATAGCTTCCCCTAGTGGAGCAAGAGGGTAAAATGGTTCTTTAGTCGATGGTGTTGACTACATTGCTTCTCAGCCATGTGAGAGAGTCCTATCTACGAGACACTGATTGAGATATCATTCTTGAATTAGATATCCATAGGAGACACACCTGATAAATATTCTAAAAGAATTAATCAAAAGATCTTGTTCCAGGGACAAACACTGGTTCTGGTTTAGATGTGGGAGGAGGTGATGCAGGAGTTCAAAACATCTCCCTTAGCTATACATCCCAATGTGGGGAATATGTACAAGGATCTTTAGTATTAGTTTTGGTGGTCCATTGTGAGATGAATGATAGCATAGTTCATCTCACAATTCTTCAATTGTTGGCTGGTCAAGGGTGAGGACCGAGTTCTTGTATGTTATAAAAGCCTCTTGAAATCCTGGGATGAAAATGGGATGATATATCAATGGACATCATATTAGGTATTTCGTACAAAATGAAGGGATATGATTCCATTAGTGTGATTTTATATTGGCTCATGGAGTATGGTCCATTTTTTTCTATCAAGGATATGTGTTCGGTGGAGAATTTGGGGTTCTTGTATGTACAGGGGATCATCTTGCTTCAAAATGTTCCCTCATAAAGTTTCATCAATCGTGATATACATATTACATCATGATTGTGGAGAGGTATGTAGGAGGCATCTGGGACCCAGCATCGGATGAGTACAGCCATTCACCCTGAACAATTGGTTCTACACAGTGCACTATCCAGGTGTTAGAGGATTTGATAAGGGCTTTGATGTTTTTCTTTCGACTAGGTATGAAAGCTATCCCTGAGGATTATCGGATCATCCAAGGTCATGCAAATTGATGGTGAGGTTTCCTAACATCTGTCCCTACCACCATCATTGGAGTGGGTTTACAATGTTTCCCACATATCACAACTAAGGAGATATTTGTATAATGTTATGCATGTCATTGATGGGATCATACCTTATAAGGATGGACAACCCCCTTGGTTTGTGTGCTGTGGAAACATAGAAACGTTCTGGAGAGTTCATGGAGGTAGGAGAGCCAAGTATGAGCTCAGTATCCTGAGTTGCTTCCCTAATTATCTTTTAGGGGAAAATCGTGTAAAAGGGAATGATTTAGATAACATATTTTTTCTTATAAGACATTCCAACATTTCAACATATATATCTAGATTCATGAGATGAGACCGCATGCGATTATGCGGTCCAAAATTCCTAGAATAAATATTATAAAAATAATAAGTATATTATAGACTATCCATGTGATAGGAATGGGATATCTCTCAAATGGTATCTCATATCAGAAACATGAGGCCATGGTTGATTCTAGAGTGTCTGGTTTACCCTTGGAGGGCTATAAATTTTTTTAGTTCATGAATTATATAGAAAAATAAATGGATGACATAACAGTAAATTAAATAATTAAACAAAATTATTACATTTTTGTATTCTACTTCAAATTACTTCTAAAGGGATACTTTGATTGGAAATATTATACAACCATTGAGTTCGATGTGTGGTATTTTACCTAAATGCGACATAAAGCGAGAGGGCATGAGATGTTTGGATTCCCTGACCATTGGCATAGGTTTTCCTAAAATCATATATATAAGGGCTTAAGGGAAATAAAAAGTGGTTGGATAATTTCATACCACAGATAGAGGAGCTCCTTCTCTCCTCTCACTGAGAAATCAATGATGAATCCATGGTGGATCGTGATGTGATTGTAGATCTGAGAAGATCATAGCATGGTGAACACAACGTCAAATCCAAAATCCAGGTGGGATTCATATTTTGGATTCTGCATCCCCAATTGATGTTTTTCTTGTCAACATTTAATTGTGATGATTTTATATGCTTCAAAATCTTTTTTGATGGCCATACTAACACTTTCATTGATCATTTTTGTTCTGTATCGCTGGTTTATCACGTTCTACGTATATTCAAAATTGTAAACTAATTGATTAATCGAAACATTGATAAAAAATGGGGTGAACCATAGATCTATGAAATTCATGATCCGAGGTTTTTGAATCTATGATTGTTTCATGTTTCGGGATCCAGAGGAGGTGTGGCGGTGAGCAGAAGCAATGCAGACTTTTTTCTATATCCAATCATTGAAGAATCTTCATGTGGATCATTGGTCTGTGTAGATCAGGTCACAAGGATACCCGATCAATTCTCATTTTTATATTTTGAGGAATAGAGTTGTCCCAGTGTTCCGTGGAGGCGACCACAGGCATGTGGTGGTCCGATAGAGGTCTGGCCGTGGATGGCGGGGATCCAGCCACGGAAGAAGGATGTCTATCCGTGGAAGGTGGCGACGACCGCGGGAGCCGATGAGGTTGCATTTCCGGGTGCGAATGGAGGCGGAGTTCCAACCAGCAGAGCATGGTCTCACAAGACCGATGGGTTACATCCGTAGGGCTGGGCAGTGGCGGCCAGCTGGGGTGTGGTGGCGGGCCGGACTGAGGAGGCTGGCTGGGTAGGTCCAGGCAAGCCATTATGCTAGGGCAGTTTTAAACCATCATATCATATAAACCAAGTGTCCATTTTACATGTCGTCTATAGTGATTTGATCAGAAAATTGTGGTGTAACTTTTGAAAATATATTGAGAATTTTATATTTTGGCCTTCTCTCTCATGTACATGAAAAACCCAAATAAAATTAATATATTATTATTATTAAAACTAGACCCACCATATTTTCTTGCATGTAATGTCCAATCAACATATCATCATTTAAATTGTGATACTCACATTGAGACGGACTTCTCAATAATAATTTTGGTTTTTTAAACTAAAATTGAGATGCGGCCCCATGAAGTCTAATTTGGGTGTGTTTAGGTGAAATGCATCTTTTTCACTAGGTGTCTGTTTGGATGAATGAATATTCGATACCTGGAATTTCTATGTGATGATTACAATGGTGTGATTCATGTAATTTATTTTGGGATCAATATGTGGGACCAATGAGGAACAATTTGTGCACAATGTGGTGAAATGTAGTTTTTTCACTGGGTTTCTATTTCATGTCACTAAATTGTAAATCGTGTGCATTGTTATGCAAGGATCACAATGGTGTGATATATTTGGATATATAGGGTTGTTCCATGAGGAATGCCAACAATAATATGATTTTTCCCATCATACCAATGAAGTGTGTCCTCTTATATTCAGCCTTTTGTCTAGTTGTTCCATGTACTTCGAGAGTACACTGGCATGACTAGGGGTACTAGTGTACGGTTTAGTAACCAAGTATGGTTTGGTACATGTAAAACTGTTGAGGTGGGATCACACATTTTTTGGGACCCACAAACTCCATGTAACACTTTATGAATCGTATAATGCTAGTATCTCAAACATTTGGACTCAGATTTTGCCCCTTGAGTAGCATATCTTGGGTGTTTTTTATCAAATGCCATGGTTCCCTCTATAATGCTTTTTGAGATATGATGTGAGTTTTTCAGGGATTTATTCATATTCAGGCATAGCCAAATGATGGAAAATATAATACAAAATCACTTGAGTAGTTATGGGATTACCCCTTAAATGGGTTGGGTAGTGGTGTCCCCGATGATATATCTGAGCTTAACCTCCAAGTGGGATGGGTAGTGGGGTTTCCCAATTTTATAAAAGTGGAAACCTCCATCCGGGCGAGGTATGGGTCCTCGCTGACTCTTGAGAGGCACCCTTTATCCAGTATGGGCATGGGTCTTCAACAACTTTAGCGTGGAACCCACCAGTTGGGATGTGCATGGGTCATCAATGACACTAGAAAGGAACCCTCCATCTAGGGTAGGCATGGGTCCCCAACAAAACTATAGTGGCACACTCCAATAGGGCTGGGCATGGGTCCGCGATGACAATAGTGTGTCACCCTCCAGCTGGGATGGGCTTGGGACCTCGACCATGTGTCATGATATTTTAACTATATGGATCAGTGATGAGACATGGTTTGACATACCTTTAGACTCATGAAAAAGAGGGACACATTACCCACCCAGAATCATCCTTGAGAAACAACCTAAAACCTCTCGAGAGAGTTAGATCCTCCAAAAGAGGATTGTATCATAGTGGACTGATTGGTCAGCTTTGACAAGCAGGTTTTGGGAAAGCATGTGGGATTTTAAGCCGTGTTTCTGGTTACATCTGGAACTATTGAAAACTCTTTTCCTAGAATGAACTGTGATATAGAGGTCCCCTTACTCTCTCATTTGTTCTTATTTGATGGATCATATATATATATATATATATCTTGTTTCAGTACCCACTCTTTCAGTTTTGGTTACTCTCTTTATAGTAGAGGTGAAGATGTGAGGGATATGTAACATGATTTCTGTTTCCATCGTCTCATGGTTGGATGAGTCTACTCTTATACTCTAGGTAGCACAAAATTAATGAAATGTTCATCTTCTCACCATTTCAAAATACTTATGTTGGGATGAGTTTTCTTTCACTCCCTCGTCAGGTTGAGTTGTACTCCGTATTGAAACTTGTTCCATCTACCACCTTAATCATCATTTGTATCTCTTATTACTTCACCTTCTCCTTTTTGGGGTTTCTTACTAAGAATGTTTATACTCTCCCCTGCATGGGCTTTTCCTGCATGTATCATTCCATATAAATATGATAGACTGGTTGATTGTGACATCATAGGATCGAAGGGATATGGGGTGTGTAACACCTCGAGATATTATGAAAAATATTTTTTTAATATCATTGATGTCTTGTGTTGTATGCTACAACATGATTACCTTGCGCTACATGCAACACCGTATGAGCTTTCAATATACACAACACTATTCTTGGATAATGTTACACACAATTTTGATAGTAGTTATTCTATGAAACATTGAGTGTATATATATAAATATATATATATATTCTCTGTATAAATGAAATATGGTTAGATTTTGTTATACGAAACAACGGAGGAGTATTGCACAACATGAAACCATGACTTGGCTTGCATTACACGCAATCGTGACTTTCCTCGATAGCGTGTGTTGTATGCAATACCAGGTTTCACTAAACAATGATATATGGTTATAATATTATTATGAACTAGCCGTTATGAATATTATTAACTAAATTGTGAATTTTATAACATTATTATTCATCTTACAAATTTTCTAGAACATGGCATGAGAACAAAATCAGTTTTTTGAGTAAAATAAGTATTTTTCAAAAAATGTAGTTTTGCCACCTTTTGATGGCACACCCATATTAGATCTTGTTTTTGACATGTATATAAGTTCAATTTGACAAAATAAAATTCTTCTTTGGAATCAAGGTATAAAAATATACTTTGGATAATTTTTTCATATTATTCTGATAACTTTCATATTTTGATGAATAGTAAAAAACACGCAATATTTTAATTAAAAACAACTTTTTTCATCGCAATAATTTATATGGTTAGATTATCTTTTTAATTAGTTTTAATGTGTAATTAGAATATATTTTTACCATTTAATCCAATTTTGGTTATTGGAATTAATTTCACTTTGAAATTGGATATAAACATGTTTCAATCTTTTGATAGTTATTGTTTCTTAAAAACACGCGATTTGTTTTGACGATGGGAATTAATTTTTAAATTAATTAATGCAACTGATATGTTTTTAATTTGGTAAAATAGACATCATTTTTGAATTCATAATATCAAATATAGCTTCTTCCTAATTTTTGGTATTTTTCTGGAAACTTTCATTTTTTTGATGAATAGTTAAACCACTAAGTGGTAGTTAAAAAAACATAATTTTTCATAAAACATAACTTTACCGCTTCTGTGAGTGGAATTTCAAAAATCCAAGAGACACAATTAATATCAAGGACTAAAATGTGGTTCAATGAGATTAAAATAATTTTTTGGTGAATAGTAACTTTTTACTTTTTTTACCATGATTAAAAGTAAATAGGGTAATTAAGTGTAAAAATGATATTATTATTACCCTAACACATGTCCTAATTCTATTGGATAAGTGTAATTCGACCAAAAACAACCTTAGGAATAAAATATGACCATTTAGGTCCACTTGGATTAGATTAGGACATTTATTATTAATTTATTTAAAGAAGGGTTAAAATAGTTAAAATCAAAGTGTAATAAGTAAATAATTTTTAATATAGGGTTATACATAAGATAAACTCGACTATAAATATTCATTATAAATCTAAAACTATTTCCTACATAATGGTATTTTATTTATGATTTTTAGAGATTAAATTAGTTAATTTATTTATGACACAAAGATGATGCAGTAATTATCTTATTAATGAAATATTGACATAATTGATGTTATAAATATCCAAATAAATTTTATTTTAGGCTTTTAATGAAATCCACTAAATTTTTAGGTTAATATGACATGTTAGTATTGATTTAATTAACGTTTTCAGAACTAATCATTTTGTTATGATTTTCACACAAAAATCAATTACCAAATAGTGTCAAAATTGACATAAAATAGTTTTTAAAACTAATATTATATTATTACATTTTATTTTATTTCTAAAAATTTAAGGTTCAGATAAATGGCTTAGATAAGGTTATATATATTAATAATAAACAACATGGGGTTCGTTTGGTTTCTTATAGTATGTTTATTAACCTTATAGTGTAAGAAAACAAGAAGACACGGTAAAAGTAAAATTATTTAACATAAGGTTAAATCTAAATGATAAGGTTAAAATAGAAACCTAAACTTGTATAAATTATATTGGATGTGATTTTTTCGACCCATACCCACATTATCTTCGAAATAAATCAATTTGGAGCTATTAAAAACCGAATATGACATTATAATAAAATAATATTTTTAGTTTTTTCAAAGGTGCCCCTCTCCTCCCTTATAAAAAGGCACCTCCTCCCTCTCTTCCTCACTCCACATTGAGCCTTAGAGCTTGTCCAAACCCTGAAAAATTCTCTTCTCCACTTCCATAGAAACATCCTAGAGGTTCTGGTATTCTTCAAAGACCAATTTTAGTTCCCTAAGAGGAGGTCTCAAAGAGCCGCTTCAAAGAAGAGGCAATGTCTGTTACCGATTCTTTCAACTCTATTTCTTCTTCCACTTCTTTTTCTTTAGTTGTATCATTATGAAGTAATAACATATGTATAACTCATAAACTGATATGTCATTATCAGTATGAAATAACCCTCTGTCACCATCTAACCATCCTACGGAAAATGAAATCACCACACGTGCGTACGTACAGAATACCGTCTCCACGCCGCGGTGAAATCTATTTTTCCACCAACACCTTACATGGATGGGTATAATGGTGTAAAGAATAACAATATATGGTTATTATAACATCATACTAATTATGATATATTATACCATACACTCCAATTCTATTCAATAATTACGGGAACGATTTCATCACTCGTGCGTACGTACGAACTACTGTCTCCATGACGCGATGAGATTCATTCTCCATGTTAACCATACATGAATGATCATAAAGTTTATGTAATGAATAATAATTAATTATAAGAAATAATAATGCTACTGTATTTATGTATATATATATATGTATGTCATCTATTCAGTTTCATTCAATTCAATAAGAAAACAAAAACAGTGTTCATGCGTACGTACGGCCTACCGTCTCCATGAACGGTGTATTTCATTCCTTTTATCGATCTATAATATATATATGTATATGATGAATATACATTATACATAAATCATGTTTTACATTCTGGAATTTTGTAAATCAGGATATAAGTAATAAAATCAAGAATGACAAGTCGATACACATACGATAAATGAAATGACTTTACCCAAAACGCTGCTTTAACATGGAATTTACAAAAGAATGGGTAATATAAAGTCATAAGTGAAACATATATGATATCATAACAATTAATATGATTCTTTAATAAGTCAATGACATAATTTAAATCATTATACAGGAGGTTCGGATACGTATGAAGCATATCAGACCTAAGGTAAGGGATAATTTTGCAAATCTCATTTTTATCTGAGATTTCTTATTCGTAAGTATTTACTGGGGTTATTTATATCATCCATGTCCATGTTTTATAAAAGTGTTTTCATGTATTATTAAATTACTTTTTACCCATTATTTACTTTTACTACATGGTATGTAAGGAATCTTTCTTTTGTTTATGTTACGAGGTACTTTTTTGACATTTCTGACAAATTTACGAGGAGAATGCTATTTTTAACTTATACGGCGTGAATGGATTTTTACAGTTTCATAAGGCCTCATTTTCAAGAAGCTCACTCTACATGATTTTATGAATATTTTCAACAAAATACTTTTATTTTAAAAGTGCATGGACTTTTTTGAAAAGAAAATGATTTTGACGAAGAAAGGATATTTTCCACAAGAATTCATTTCAAATGTTTTATCAAAACCATTTTCCATATAAGATGACATTATTTGATATGTGTAAGTTTCATGTTTAATTTCTCAGTGAATTACATGGTTCACGTTTCTTATGATGAAATGTCCATTTGTTTTATATGGATTATGAAATGATGGGATGATGTTTATGAAACCCATTTTATTCTTTGGGATATGATGAATGTTTTAATTTTATTTTGTGGCACAAGTAAGAAGGATTTCATTATGAGATGGGTGGGACCTATATATCCCTCCAATGCATTGGGTAATGATTTATATCTCATGAGATAGACATGGATGGAACGGAAAGTTATACCGGTTCAGTAATACAGGACTGGAATGAAGAGTGAACTCGATTCAGAAAGGGACTTTGTCCACTATGATGGTCTTGGCAGCAATGCCATGGCTAATATGGAAATCATATCATATGCTTAATGGTTTGACACAATTACATGTTTAATTACCATGCTATTTTATCATGATTAATGTTTCTTTATGATCTATTCCTTACATACTTACATGATTTATGTCATTTCTCAAGATTCTGATGTTTAAATATTATGTTCATGTTTTGATGTTAAAATGTATATGATTTGTTTTATTTTATCCATGATTACCCTTACTGGGCATTTGAGCTCACCCCTTTTATGTTTTCTTTTCACCTGGATATAATGAAAGGTTTTATGTATGAAGAAAAGGGGGAAGATCTTTATTGGGAGATGTTGAAGATCTTTCACCACGATTAGAATATTTTATTCCAAGTTTCCAAAGACACTAAACTATTACGATCCTTGTGTGTCTTTTTTGTTATGTATTATGTATTCCGAAAAAGTAATGTATTGTCTATGTATTTCAAGCTTTGGGTCTCTACAGTTGGTATCAGAGGAAAGGTTTTGTCAAACATTGGAAACTAGGATGCGAAAACATTAGTGAGATCCCTAGAGATATTTCTAAGGTATGTCTAGGGATGTCCCTAAGGATAAGTATACGTATAGGATATAGTCCTAGAACTATGGTAATGATCTTAGAATTTAACCTAAGATGTTAGATATTGAGGGTGCTCCCCCTTTACTATGTTGTTTTCCCTAGAATGATTTTTGCCTCTCACACTTTTTTTTTGGGTTCTAGAAAATGGATGGAATCAGGAAGATTCATGATAATAGAGTATATGACGGACAATGGAATGATATTCTTCATGAGAAACCAAATGAAACAGGATTTGGAAGTCCAAACATCGTTATTATGCCTAATCTGCAATCTCATAATATGATCAATAATCTCAACTTTGGTAAGTATCCCAAATAAAATAATAAAAGAAAGATGGAGTTTCATGATGATCATAGAGGAAAGAAAGTTAAATTTCCCTCATGTAAATCATGTGGGAAGAGGAATCGGGGAGATTGTTTCAAGGGAACTAGAAGATGCTTAGGGTGTGGAAAACGACACAAAGGCAGTAAGTGCAATGGAAAAGGTTCAGTTAACACCATAGATGGGGATAATGGTATTGCTACGACATCAACAATGGTTAAATGTTTTAAATGTGGAATGTACGGGCATTATGCAAACCAATGCCCTAAGGGAAAGTCTCATGAAGAGAATCAGTATGGTTGTATGGGTAGTATTTATGTTGATGATGATAAAGAGACTACAAATGATATGTGAGATGAAATAATTGTTGAAGCTCGGTCAATGGTTTAAGAAGGTAGTGGAATGATTACATGTTTATCAAGTGTAATGTTGTATAAGTAATCTCATGGTACTATGGAATAAAGAGACATCTAAGGATTGTTACACTGTTGTCTTTCCTTATGTTTTGAAAGTATATGATGAATGGAAACAGTCACCATGAAAGGTTAATCAGATATTTTTAGAAAGTAGATGATATGCACATAATGAAGGGATAAGGAGAAAATTAAATGTTTGATGGTATTCATGATCTCATGACTAATATAAGGAGAAGGTCATATCATGGTTTGAGTATATAGAATTTTTTGATTTTGGTATATGGAAAGAGTTAACTTTTGAAAGCATTCATGTTTTCACTATGGTTTAATGGGTATTCATTTTTCAAGAGAATACATGATTAAGGTATTCACATGACTCGAATGTGACCAACAAGATATATGGGGGATAAATGATTGTATTCACATGCTTGGTTGATGACATTTCAAGTAATCCTTTTCATTATATTATGAGATTGGACATATGTATTTTGGATAAGCCTAAAGATTGGAATGGATTATGTTGGACATAAGTTAGTATTGATTAAGGATAGAAATTTTTTCGATATTATTGATGGGATGTTATAGGAATGTAGTTTTAGAAAAAGGACAACATGTAGGACGGGCGAAAGCCCATCGCGTCGGACACGGCTGTGGGAATTGAACCCACAACTGAAGTGCGGCAGGCCTTTATCGCCTACCACTAGCCTACAGGAAGTACCTGTTTAGTAGAAACTAGTTTTATTATATTATGAAGTAGGATATATGAAGTATAAGTCCATTTTAGGAACCATATATGATTACTCTCACTATAGATGGACTTATGTATTTTTGATAACCTTTATAACCTTTTGTTTGAGACAGATGGAATGACTCATCATTCTATCATATGATCTTCTAACACTTCACGAATGAAAATTTCAACTTCATTTCTTTAAGAGATGAAGTGGAAATTGTCCAAAGAACGAACAATGGTGTGACTGTACCAAAATCACTAATGTATTTCTTCTATTTCCAATTTCATCAACTTTAGGGAAATGATCATGAAAACCGAAAATGTTGTCCTAGTGCCCTTATATCCGATTAACCAGATGGTCCCTTAGATCATCAAAAATCTATGGCTTTGTGATTGATGGATTTTTTATAGACATGTTCTCTACCACTCTCCATCAGAACATGATGGTTATATTTTTCTTCCATATCCATATTTTCACTTATGTTCTCCTACATGGAAACCCTGTTATGTGTTAATTTGGGTAATCGTTACATTTCAAACTTTAGTTTTTAATGCCAAGTTTTTGTATTCCTTTTTACAATGTGGGTTTCTATTAAAAAAACTTTCGAGTAGTAAAACATTTATAACCCCGACGAATTTCGAGGGCGAAATTCATTTTAAGGGGGGTAGAATGTAACACCCCGAGATTTTATGAAAAATATTATTTTAATATAATTGATGTCTTGTGTTGTATGATAAAACAAGATTACATTGCGCTACATGCAACACCGTATGAGCTTGCAGTATACACAACACTATTCTTGGATCATGTTACACACAATTTTGATAGTAGTTATTCTACGAAACATTGAGTGTATATATATAAATATATATATATTCAATGTATAAATGAAATATGGTTGGATTCTGTTATACGAAACAACGGAGGAGTCTTACACAACACGCCACCCTTACTTGGTTGCATTACATGCAATCGAGACTTTCCTCGATAGCGTGTGTTGTACGCAATACCAGGTTTCACTAAATATCAATATATAGTTATAATATTATTAAGAACTAGCCGTTATGAATAGTATCATCTACATATTGAATTTTATAACATTATTATTCATCTTACACATTTTCTAGAACATGGTATGAGAACAAAATCAATTTATTGAGTAAAATAAGTATTTTTCAAAAAATGTAGTTTTGCCACATTTTGATGGCGCACCCACCTTAAATCTTTTTTTTGACATGTCTATAAGTTCAATTTTACAAAATAAAATTCTTCTTTAGAATCAGGGTATAAAAATTCTACTTTGGATAAATTTTTCATATTATTCTGATAACATTCATATTTTAATGAATATAAAAAACAAGATATATTTTAATTAAAAAAAACTTTTTTAATCGCAATATTTTATATGGTTAGATTATCTTTTTAATTTGTTTTAATGTGTAATTAGAATATATTTTTTCCATTTAATACAATGTTGGTAATTGGAATTAATTTCACTTTGAAATTTGATATAAACAAGTATCAATCCTTTGATAGTTATTGTTTCTTAAAAACACGCGATTTGTTTTGATTACGGGAATTAATTTTTAAATTAATTAATGAAACTGAAATGTTTTGAATTTGGTAAAATAGAAATCATTTTTTAATTCATAATATCAACTATAGATTCTTCCAAATTTTTGGTATTTTTCTAGAAACCTTCATTTTTTGATGAATAGTGAAACCACTAAGTGGTAGTTAAAAAAACTGAATTTTTTCATAAAACATAATTTTACCGCTTCTGTGAGTGGAATATTGAAAATCTGAGAGACACGGTTAATATCAAGGACCAAAATGTGGTTCAATGAGATGAAAATAATTTTTTGTGAATAGTAAATTTTTACTTTTTTTACCACGGTTATAAGTAAATAGGGTAAAAATGATATTATTATTACCCTAAAATATGTCCTAATTCTATTGGATAAGTGTAATTCGGCCAAAAAACCTTAGGAATAAAATATGACCATTTATGTCCACTTGGATTAGATTAGGACATTTATTATTAATTTATTTAAAGAAGGGTTAAAATAGTAAAAATCAATGTTTTATAAGTAAATCATTTTTAATATAGGTTTATACATAAGGTAAATTCGACTATAAATATTCATTAGAAAGATAAAAATATTTCCTACATAATGGTATTTTATTTATAATTTTTAGACATTAAATAAGTTAATTTATTTATGACACAAAGATGATGCAACAATTATCTTATTAATGAAATATTCACATAATTGATGTTATAAATACTCAAATAAATTTAATTTTAGGCCTTTTATGAATTTCACTAAATTTATAGGTTAATATGACATGTTATTATTTATTTAATTAACTTTTATAGAACTAATCATTCTGTTATGATTTTCACAAAAATCAATTACCAAATAGTGTCAAAATTGATATAAAATAGTTTTTAAAACAAATATTATATTATTAATTGTTATTTTATTTCTAAAAATCTATGGTTCGTCCAAATGACTTAGATAAGGTTATATATATTAATAATTAACAACTTGGGGTTCTTTTAGCTTTTTATAGTATGTTTATTAACCTTATAGTGTAAGAAAACAAGAAGACACGGTAAAAGTAAAATTATTTAACTTAAGGTTAAATATAAATGATAAGGTTAGAATAGAAACCTAAACTTTTATAAATTCTATTGGATGAGAGTTTTTCGACCCATCCCCACATTAGCTTCTAGATAAATCAATTTGGAGCTATTAAAAACCGAATATGACTTTATAATAAAATAATATTTTTAGTTTTTCCAAAGGTGCCCATCTCCTCCCTTATAAAAAGGCACCTCCTCCCTCTCTTCCTCACTCCTCATTGAGACTTCATGCTCGCCCAACCCTTGAAAAATTCTCTTCTCCACTTCTATAGAAACATCCTAGTTGTTCTGGTCTTCTTCATAGACCAATTTTAGTGCCCTAAGAGGAGGTCTCAAAGAGGCGCTTCAAAGAAGAGGTAATGTCTGTTACCGATTCTTTCAACTCTATTTCTTTTTCCACTTCTTCTTCTTTATATGTTTAAATATGAAGTAATAACATCAGTATAACTCATATACTGATATGTTATTATAATTATGAAGCAAATCTGTTTCACCATCTATCCATCCTACGGAAAATGAAATCACCACGTGTGCGTACGTATGGAATACTGTCTCCACGCCGTGGTGAAATCTGTTTTTCCACCAACACCTTACATGGATGGGTATAATGGTGTAAAGAATAACTATATATGGTTATTATAACATCATACTGATTCTGATATATCATACCATCCAATCAAATTCTTTTAAATAATTATGACAACGATATCATCGCTCGTGCGTATGTACGGACTACCGTCTCCACGACGCGATGAGATTCATTCTCCATATTAACCATACCTGAATGATCATAAAGATTATATAATGAATAATAATGAAATATATGAAATAATAATTCTACTGGATTTGTATATATATATATATTTATGTCATCTATTTAGTTTCATTCAATTCAATAAGGAAACCAAAACAGCGTTCATGCGTACGTACGGCCTACCGTCTCCATGAACGATGTATTTCATTCCTTTTATCGATCAATAATATATATATATGTATATGATGAATATATATTATATATAAATCATGTTTTACATTCTGTAATTAGGTAAATCCGGATATAATTAATAATATCAAGAACGACAAGTCGAAACACATACGATAAATGAAATTATTTTACCCAAAACGCTGCTTTAACATGGAATTTACAAAAGAACGGGTAATATAAAGTCATAAGTGAAACATATATGATATCATAACAATGAATAGGATTCTGTAATAAGTCAATGAAATTATTTAAATCATTATATAGGAGGTTCAGATACGTACAAAGCATATCGGACCTAAGGTAAGGGATAATTTTGCAAATATCATTCTTATCCGAGATTGCTTATTTGTAAGTATTTACTGGGGTTGTTTATATCATCCATGTCCATGTTTTATGAATGTTTTTTCATGTATGTATAAAGTCCTTTGTACCCATTTTTTACTTTTACTACATGGTATGTATGGAATCTTTCTTTTTTTAACGTTACGAGGTACTTTTTTTACTTTTCGGACAAAAGTACGAGGAGAATGCTATTTTTAACTCATACGGCGTGAACAGATTTTTACGGTTTCATAACACCTCATTTTCACGAAGCTTACTATACATGATTTTATTAATATTTTCAACAAAATACTTTCATTTTAAAAGTGCATGGCATTTTTTGAAAAGAAAATGATTTTGATGAAGAAACGATATTTTCCTCAAGAATTCATTTCAAATGTTTTATCAAAACCATTTTGCATCTAAGATGACATTATTTGATATGTTTATGTTTCAAGTTTAATGTCTCTAAGATTTACATGGTTCACTTTTCTTATGATGAAATGTCCATTTGATTTATATGGATTATGAAATGATGGGATGATGTTTATGAAACCCATTTTATTCTTTGGGTTATGATGAATGTTTTATGTTTATTTTGTGGCACAAGTTAGAATGATTTAATTATGAGATGGGTGGGACCTATATATCCCTCCAATGCATTGGGTAAAGATTTATATCTCATGAGATAGACATGTCTAGAACAACAAGTTAAACTGGTTCAGTAATACCGGACTGGAAAGAGGAGTGAACTCGATTCAGAAAGGGACTTTGTCCACTAAGATGGTCTTGGCAGCAATGCCTTGGCTACTATGGAAATCATATCATGTGCTTAATGGTTTTCCACAATTACATGTTTAATTACCATGCTATTTTATCATGATTATTGTTTTTTTATGATCTATGCCTTACGTACTTCCATGATTTATGTCTTTGCTCAAGATTTTAATGTTTTAATATTATGTTCATGTTTTGATGTTCAAATGTATATGATTTGTTTTATTTTAACCATGATTACCCTTACTAGGCATTTGAGCTCACCCATTTTATGTTTTATTTTCCCCAGGATATTAAGAAAGGTGTTAGGTAAGAAAAAAAAGAGGAAGATCTTTATTGGGAGATGTTGAAGATCTTTCACCACGATTAGAAGATTTTATTCCAAGATTCCAAAGACACTAAACTATTACGATCCTTGTGTGTATTTTTTTGTTATGTATTATGTATTCTGCAAAAGTAATTTATTGTCCATGTATGTCATTATTTGGGTCTCTATAGGGTGCTTAGACCCCCTATACTAGTTGTAGATTGAGGTCTAGGAACGGGGCTCACTCAGCTATTTTAATTTTCTGTTCGGACACTTTTCTAGTTGGGAATGTATTTTTACCCTTTTCCCTTTCAGTTTACTTTATTCCACCTGTACATGTAATTTTTAGAGGTCGATGCATGTTTTTGGATTATCTATAGTAATTTTGTTTCTTTCATTACATTACCTCTCCACTTTTTCATTGAGTTGTTTGTGTGTGTGTGTGTCTAAGTTCTTAAAAAATGGCACCCCATGTTTTTTTGTGCCTTCGATTCTTGTCACCAACCCTGGCATATAGAGGCAGGCTTAGGCTTGTTGCAGCTTGAGCCCTACATGGGTTGGGTCATGACAAAACTAACACTAAAATACTGTTTTAAATAAATGGCCATTAAAAATTATCAATTAAATTTTTCAGTACGAATATGATGAAATAATATATATATATATATATATATATATATGTTCTAATAAATAAATAAATAAATGATTAATTATTAGTAAATAGGTACTCACTTTTATATAAAACCATTTTAGGCTTCAAATATGATTTTTCATAAAATTGGTTTTTATTTTTTTATGGGAGTAAATAATGTAAAATTTTTATTGAATTTTGTTAGATTATATTTGATTAAATTAATATTATTTTTTAAAATCATTATATAAAAGTAAATCCTATTATGAAATTCTATACTGAACCTAAAATTTCATACATAGATTGTATAACTTTGTTGATGAATATTCTTTATATAACATAGCAATCCACAATAATTTCAAATTGGTATAGTATCATTGGAAACATAGAGACACAAGAAACTGGTTTAGAGTATTTCTTCATTGTATTTCACTTATATATTATGAAATCACACTTATTAGGAATATAATTTTTAAAATCATTCTTTATAACCATGTAAATGAAACAAAAGAAACGGTGATCTATAATTCTTATTATGGGTAAAAGAGGGAGATATCAATGATAAGAATAAAATAAAAAAATGGGTATGATAACATCGTCTTATCATTTGAAAACCATACCTTCTATATCATAAATCATAATATTGGGTCGTGACATAAGTCCTTATAGTTTTTAAGACATTAATCATAAATGAATAAAAAAACATGTTCCATAAGAGAATAAAAAAGGCCAAAGATATTATTCTGGGGCCTACACATTAGCATAAAAAATCATTTTCCTTATTTGTTATGGTTTACTGAAGAGGCTATCATGGTGGAATGGGTCCACTCCCAAAACCATCATCGTACCAAATATTAACTTTGAAGACTATCATAATGGATATATTCCCTTAGCAAACCGATTTCAATCTCTATTATATTATACATTAACCCATGATATATTAATATTTACCCAATTCATTGGAGGGAGATATAAGTTTACGATTGTAATATAGATGTATATGTATATTATATGGAAGATTACAAGAGGTGGGGTGGATTTTAGGTTTAAAAACACAGTTTTAAAACACTTGAGAAACAATACAAATAACCTCAATGGTCTTTGATACAATAGGTATGATATGATGTAATACTATAAGTAATGTAAAACAATTGTATTCAAAATGAATAAAATAATTAGAGTAACATAAATTAGAAAGTTTCTACCATATAGCATATAGAATTTACTAATATAATATGTAACAAAAGAATATTAATTGAAACAATTACAATTGAAATGAATATGAAAAGAAAAAAGAAATAATACAATTCCCTTTCTTATTCACATAGCAACAGAAAGTAAAAGTATTACAATTATTTTATACCAAAGATAAGGTTATAATTTCACCTAGGATAAAAGGTTTGTCTTACCACCACCTTGGTATGCACTAGATATGGTGATCGTTATGTCCATCATGTTATCCCCACAAGCCCTCGATTTTACTGGCAATCGATACAGCTGTCTATCAAACACTTGAAAGCCCTCGATACAAAGATCAGCTACACTGTCTACCTTTCCCCGGAAGCCCTCTATCATAATCACCTGATCGGTCACACAAATAAAAAAACACTTATTGGAATAAAAAAAATTAGAATGATCCATTCACATTTTGTAATTCCAAGGCTTTCTCACGAAGAAAGAGAGAAGTCACATCATCTCTCTCTATAACATGATAGAAACAAAAGATGATAAATGTATCAATGTTATTTTATTAGCTTCAAATGAACTCTTATTTATAGGCCTCAGGTTCAAATTGTCAAATTTCTCTGGAAAACACTGAGGGGCTTGGAGAGCTGGAATTATAATGGTCATGTTGAAATGAAAAACATGAATTCATTTTAATTAGTTTATATATAAATCTACAAAATATTTTTGTTTAAAATAAAAGATATATGGAAATGATAATCATGAGGAAGATTGATCTAAAAATGTGTTTTGATAAAACAATAAAAACATGCATGTGATAAAATTAAAACATGATTACTGTTAGTACTACTTACTGGAAAATATTAATATGATGAAAAGTGAGTATGGTGCACAAAAGTCGGTATGATTGATAAAATCTGTACGATTGATAGAGTTAGTACAACTGACAGACTCAGTACGATTGATAAATTCACTACGATAAAAAGACACAGTACAATAAAAAGAGTCAATATAATAAACGTAGTTAGTACGATAAACATAGTCAGTATGATACACATAGTCAGTACGATAAACATAAAAACTGAATTCAATGTATGTTTGTTATTTGAGAAATGAGTAAAAATGTATTTGTTATTTCTGAAACAAGACATAAAGGTCATAATAATACTTTTGACATAACAATCCTCCCCTTTTTGGGAAATCACAAAACCCAAAGTAAAACTAGAAAGAAATACTTATCTCCCCCAAAGTTATGAAAACACTTCTGAATATGAAAATGAATACAACTAAATCCCCATTTGGTATAGAATTTACTAAGGATTTTATTTGATGATTTTCCTTGATTTAAATATATTAAAATTATGTAAATATATTAACAATATACCCTTTTTGTAACTTTCTCCCTTTTTATAATACATTCTACCATTTTAATAATAAATTCTTCCCCTTTTATAATAAATTCTCCCCTTTTGTGATTTTAAAAAATGAATTGGTTATTCTTGATTTTCCTAAAAAGGCTAGAGAGAGAAAAATACAGAAAAAATGAAATAAAAACACAATTCATTTAATCTTAAAAGATTAACAATCGTTAAGACAAAACGAGGAAAAACAATTCATTTATTTTCCCTTTATTTATATGTCATGATAAACTCATGAACAACAACCTTCATCTTTTTTATCTCTTTCTTGCCTTATGAGATACAATCCCCCTGAGATTTGAGATTCTATTGTTGATCAGAAAAAAGTTGATCCTGGATTTTTATAGTCTCTTATTGAACTCTGATAACTTCTTTAAGAGTATCAATTATATCTTCAAAATTATTATTCTCTTGAGTCAACACAGAATTTTGGTTCTTAAACAATATTATTTTATCTATGAAAGATGTATCCTTCTAAAAACTTAACTGGAAAGTATTCATCTATTCTTGTAGCTATTTTACTGAAGGAGAATCAGCTCCATGGGATTTTGATATCTGATCCATCCTTTCGGTAGTTTCATTTTCAATAGCCAGATGATTTGAAAGAAACCTTATGTCTTCAATTGATTAATCATGTTCATTCACTATGATCTCTATTTTTTATGAACACTTATTCATCTTACTGAAATCCTTCTTATGAGCATCCAAACTACCTCTCTGAACTTTTAAATCAGCTTCAATCAACAAAACTATCTTTCTATGATCTCTTACTGAATCAAATTTCATCCATTGGTTGTCAATGATGAAACCAATTTTCCCTTATATTTAGGGAGAAAAGGAATAGTCCTCTCAATTATTATTAACACATGAATAGTGTAATCACTTTTCTTCATAGAAATTGTGTGTTCTGAATTTTTATTATCATCGTACTGATTCAAGTTCATTTGATTAGGTTTAGTCTTCAACAGGTTGTTGTGCTTTTCCTTTCTGCTTTTCCTTTCCTTCTTCTTCCACTTTCCCAGTGATGATAATAAATTTTTCAGTATGAGAATATTGATCCCCATTCTTTACTGGAGAATAAATTCTTTCTAAATGGGTTTCTAAAGATTGAGCTAGTACTTAATCGGTATGAGAATTTTGTTTTATTCTTTAACTTTTCTTATGAGTATATGATTACTCTCTACTCCTCATAGAACTCTGACAGAATTACAAAAGAAATTCTGTTGTCACTTCATCACCTTCCTGGTCTTCTTTTACTATTTGTTTCCCTTTCTCTTTTTCTAGGAAACTCTGTACGATTAGTTCTCATTTTACTTTTTATGTTTGTTGAGCACTTCTTAATTAAACAACCTTAAGGATTCTAGCATCATCAAAATCATGAGATTTTCTTTTCAAAAGTTTCTTCTTTTTCTTCTTAGCTTGTATAGTATATTCTACCCTTATCTTCTCAGCTAGAGCTTCAGCTGGATCAAGACCAAACATATGATCACTATCTTTTCGTTATTCTTTTTCTTTTGTCCTTTCTACACGTGGACACAACCTCCTTGCTGTATTTTGTTTTCTTTTTCAGGTTAATACAGACTTGAGAATATGACTTCTGAGCAGAAACAACTATTGTAACTGATTCAATTGGCATAGTTTGTGATTGATTTGGTTTCTATTCTGCTTCCACAACTTTAAAAAAAAGTTTTGAATCTTTGTCAAAACAAACACACAATTTCTTCAGAATATTCATACATATCCAAGAAGGATTTAGTTCATTAAATTATCCTTTCATAGGAATATAAAAATACTTCAACCATTCAAGAACAAACTTTTTATGAATAGACTAATACTTGATCATATGAGACTTGATCGCTCCTAACTTTACATTCTTGATAGTTTTGAAAATATACCCCTGAGATTTACCTTTATTAGGTTTACAATATAATACATCATAAAAATGACAGAAAATTTAAGGGTTTCTATGTCCCCTTTCCTTGGGATAAGAAAACCTTGCATCTAAAGGGAAAAAAACTGGTTGTTAGGAGACAAATGAGCTTCTTTTCTTTTCTCTTCATTTATAATAAATAACGATGCTAATATCTTTCATTATTAAACGTACCAACATCCTCAAATAGTTTATGAGATGGACAAAAAGAGCCACCATCTGTTGAAACACTAAGAAAATGAGCTGTTTGTTTCCTGAACATTGAGAAGTTTCTATCATAGAGAGTAAAAGTGATCATCATATTCTTGTCAAAAGACACAATATTGTAGAATTTTCCATCCTCTTCAACAAGAATTAGGTCTTGATATATAGGTTTTTGAACACATAGATGTTCCTAGCCGTGAATGAAAATAATCCTCTTTATTGTTGAATCATAATTGTCAATGAAATCCCTAGATAATAGCCTTTCTATGAAGAAATAGTTTTCCAATAAAATCTCTGAAGACATTTCGGTATGAGTGTTGGTAGAAGAGTGATACATAAAGTTAAGAAACTAATGAAAAGATCACACAGAGTCTTAAAATGTAGAGGCAGAGCATTTCCAAGAAATTTTGAGTATCTGATGTTGGATTGATGAGGGGGTCCTATATTTATAGGTGAAAAAAGATGATCGTTGGTCTTCTATGGTTGAGATAAGAAGGTAAAGAATCCAATGGTGGAGATTTAAAGGGTATTTTAATAAAACGAGAAACAATAACCATAAGAAATAAAATTCAAAAGAAATAAAGGATGTACCTATTATAAATTTCAAGTATGTTGTTGGTTTCATAGTATTATAAAATCAGATATAATAAAATACAATAATGGAAAGAAAATATAGATTAACATGAAACCGATGAAAAAAACAAAAATTGAGTATGATCGGTGGTCAGACCGATGGAATAAAAATACATTACCATAGGTTGTCAAGCCAATGGAAAACAAAGTTATTAACATAGGTTGTCAAGCTGATGGAATGAAATGTCATTACCATTGTTTATCAAGTAGATGGAAAACAAAGTGATTACCATTATTTGTTAAGCCGATGGAAAAAAAAAATTAATTACCATTGGTTTTCCAGACGATAAAAAAGAAAGTCACTACCATAGGTTGTCAAGATCTTAGAAAAAAAAGTCATTACCATAGGATGTCAAGCAGGTGGGAAAGAATGTCATTTACATTGGTTGTCAAGACAATGGAAAACAATTTCATTACCATATGTTTTCAAGACTGTGTAAAATTAAGTCATTAACATAGGTTGTCGAGCTGATGGAAAACAAATTCATTACCATCGGTTTTCAAGCCAATGGAAAACAAAATAATTACCATAGGTTGTCAAGACGATGGAAATCAAAGCAGACAGACACAATGATAAATAGAAAGTCAAAAGAGTAACCAGACATAAAAGAAGATAAACAAAAAGTCACAACAAAATATCAAAAAAATAATCAAATTGTCAAAAGAAAACAAACAAATATAAGGTTGACAAATAGATAAAATAGGTAAAAAAATGTTCTCTCCATTTGAAGAAGAGTTTTTTAATGTGAAAACAAATGTAAAAAAGGAAGTAGATATGAATGTTTATTTTAGTTTAATAATTCATATCTTCTGTTTAATAAATTCAAATCTATAATAAGGTAATAGTTTGGTAAAAATTCCATAAAGTTGTTCTTGCATTCCGATGAATAGTAGAATAATATCTCTTTTTTGTGTGTGATCCCTAATAAAGTGATTACTAATATCAACGTGTTTTTAATGTGAGTGATTTGTTGGATTTTTAATATGATCTAGGGCACTAGTATTATCACATAGTATTTGAGTTTTGGATAAACTCCTTCCATAGTCAGTGAATGTGTGTTGTGTCCACAACACTTCAGCACAAGAACTTCCAACTTCAACATATTCAGCTTCAGAAGTATAAAGTTCTACTAAGTGTTATTTCTTTCCTCACCAAGATACTAAATAATCTATTAATAAATGACATGCTCTAGATGTAATCTTTCTATCCATTTTACAACCAACACAGTCATCATATGAAACACATTTAAAAACAAAATCATTTCCAGAAGAATAAAAAAGACCTAAATCCAATGTTCATTTTAAATACTAGAAAATTATTTTCACGTCTTTTAAATGGGATTCTTTTGGATTCTATTGGTATATTTCAAATAATAATATGGAAAAATTATATCAAGACAACTGTTTTTCATGTATTAAAAACTTCCTATCGTACCACTAAATGATGTCTGATCCACTGGTTTCCTAGCTTCTTCAAGATCAAGTGTATATAAGGTACCAATTGGAGTGCTAATACTTTATGTATTTTCATATCCGTAATTTTGGAGTAATACTTTGATATACGTATGTTGAGATATATAGGTTCCTTATGGATTTTTAGAAATGTGAAACCTAAAAATAATTTTAACTCACCCATCATAATCATTTCAAACACATATTCTATTAAATTCTCAATGGAATCAGTTAGAGATTGTTGTGTTGACCTGAATTTGATTTTATCAACATAAATTTTAACAATCAAAACATTTTTTTCCATTTTTATAAAAAGGGTTGGATCTGTTGTACCTTTTGCAAAATTATTTTGTAAAATAAATAATTTAATTCTATCATGCCTTGCTCTAGGGGCTTGTTTAAGGAAATATAACGCTTTCGTAAGTTTAAAAACATTTTTAAGATATATTGAATCAATAAAAAAGGTGGTTGTTCAAGAAAAACTTCATCTTGTACAAAACCATTAAGAAAAGCACATTTTACATCCATTTGAAATAATTTTAAATTGATGTATTCTGAAAAGGATAATAGAATACGAATAGATTCAAGTCTAGGTTGCGGGGCAATGTTTCTTTATAGTATATTCCCTCTTATTGATTATATCCCTTAGCAACAAGTCTTTCTTTTTTTTCTTACAGTGACTCCATTTTCATCACATTTATTTCTGATGACCAATTTTACACAAATTACAATTGTTTTTTTGGACTTTAAACTAATGTCCAGACTTGATTCCTTTAAAATTAATTTAGTTCATCGTGTATTGATATAATTGATCCAATCTTCATCACATACAGCCTCTCTTTAATATTTAGGTTCAAATTAAGAAGGAAAAGTAAGATTTTCTATTTTATTTCTCAAGGAATTTCTGGATCATACTTGTTGATTTACATCACCAGCAATATTATCACTAAGATAACTCAGAAACAATTAATTTGGGTTTTGTAAAACCTGTTCATCAACATATTGTATGAAATCTTCTGGGATAAAAGCATCATAAACACTTTTTGAACATTTTCCTTACCAGAAGGGTTTTCAATCAAGGGTTGATAATCATTATTTGAAAACACATATAAGAATATAGGTTGAGGTTGTCTTAAATAAAAGGGATTGGTTTCATAAAATTTAATATGCACTATTTATTCAACAGTACATGAGATTTTATTAAAAACTATATAGGCCTTAGAAATTGTAGAATAACCTTGTAAAATTCCTTCATCTGATTTGGGTGAAAATTTATATACATTACATTTTGTATTCAATTTTAATACTTTGCATCCAAATACTCTCAAGTATGAAACTTTAGGTTTACATCCTGCCCACAATTCATAAAGTGTTTTAATACAAAAAGTTCTAGTTTAAACATTATTTATAGTATAACAAGCAGTACTGACAGCTTTAGCCCAAAAATGATTAGCAATTTAGTATTCACTCAACATGGTTCATGTCATTTCAGGAAGAACACAATTTCTTCTCTTAATGAATACATTTTTCTGAGGGGTTCTTGGAGCTGAAAAGTTGTGAGTAATACCTTTCTTACTACAAAAAGTTTCAAAATATGAATTTTGGAATTCCCCACCATGATCACTATGAATAGTTATCAATTGAAGTTTTTTCACTTTTTGAACATGGGCTCTATAAATTTTTGAAATAGGAAAATGATTGATATTTTATTGTTATAAAATTTACCCAAGTAGATATAGTGTAGTCATAAACTAAAAAAAATACATATTATTTTCCTCCAATGCTTCCAGTTTACATAGGACCAAAAATATCCATGTGCACCAGCTGTAACGCATTAGCAGTTGAAACTACATTGATTAACTTAAAGATAGTTTTATGTTGTTTTCTATATTGAAAATGATCACAATATTTTGAATAATCATATCTATGATCTGGTAGGTCCTTAACAAGTCTTTCCATTGAATTTTTATTAAGGTTTCTAAGGATATAGTGTCCTAGCCTTCTATGCCACAACCAAGATTGATCTTCTACTGCACGTAAGAAAGTTATATCTTAGCTCATAAGGTTTTCTATGTTAATAGTGTTTACATTCTATTTTCTATGGGTAGTTAGAATTAATTTATACTTGGAATTATGAACTAAACACTTGTCATTCCTAAAATTCACAAGGCATCCTTTGTCACATAATTGACTTCTGCTGATGAAATTGTGCTTAATTCATTTGACAAACAAAATATTTAAAATTAAAACATTACAAAGGAAAATAATATTAGCTATACCAATAATAATTCCTTGATCATTATCTCTGAATGTAACTTGTCCACCTTTTGTTTCAATAATCTTTTCAAAGAAATCAATATTTCTAGTTATGTGATGAGAACTGCCACTATCCATGTACAAAATTTTCTTTTTATTGGTACACTTCTTGTTTACCTAAAAAGAAACAATTAGTTTTTTGAACCCCAAACTTTTTTGGATATAGAAGGGTTAGAGAACATAATTTTTGGAATTCACATTTTTTGTAAAAATGATCTTTATGAAAACCAAACGATTGAGTTCTATTTAGTGAACAATTTGATTCCCAGTGAACACCACGTAGACATTTAATGCAAAATGGGTCACTTTGAAGAACAAAATAGTTGTGACTAAACACATGTTTATGATTAGTATAACTAAATCTAGACTAATTCCTTAAAGGTCAAATTTGGGAATACATTTAATCAAATTATTCTTTACGAGAGGTAAATTTTTACAAACACTTCCTCAAGGAAAATATTTATAACATTAGTTTTAAAAAAATATTTTTTTTCTTAAGAACATTATTTTTAGAACAACGGTTGTTCTCTAAAAAAATCATAGAAATTACATTTTCAAAATCCTTAGAAAGTTTATCCTTCTCAGAATATAATTCTTCAATATTTTTTAAAATACTTTAAAAATATGAATTTTTCTTATCAATATATTTTGAAAGATCTTATATTTCTTTTACAAGAATAGTTGTTCTATAATTTTCCTTATCATTCATTTTCATGATTTTGGAATTTTCATTCTCGAGTAATTTGGAAAATCTAGGTACTTTTTCCAATGTAGGTAAATATTCTTCTACTGGGGATGGTTTTCATCTAAAGGGTTAAAATGTTTTTCATCAGAATAATTGGAATTTAAATAAACATTTTTATGTGTTTCAGCATTGTGTACCTTAGCCATGAAACAATGATTTTTAATTGTTAATCTGGCTATTAGACAAGTATTTCTTTGTCCAGAAGATTCATATTCTGAAGATCCATATGATGAATCACCACCACTTGCACTCCATGTATCAGTTTCCATGAAGAAATTCTTTTACTTTTTATTGTAATACTTTTTCCTGTTTCTTTGATAATGTTTCTCCTTTCTTTATTTTCTTTTTATTAAAGCATTATCAGGTCTAATATGACATGATTTCTTACATTCATAAAAATTAATTTCTGATTCTTTCTTTTCATTCTTTTATTCATTTTTAAATTTGTATTGAAAGTCATTATTTACCACAATCTTGTCCATCCTTAGATAAAGAATGAATAATACATTCTCAGACTGTTCACCACCACATAATTCATAAACAATAGCTTTCATTACTATTGACATTGTCATTCTTTCTAGGGTCTTATCTTTGGGTGTGGTTGTAAAAGATACACTTCTATTTCCATTCATCTTCTTATTGAAATTAGAATCCCTTTTCATTCTTGCCTCATGCGGAAGAAGGTTCCAAAACTCTCATCAAGAGTAATCTGAGAAACATTCATGTTTTCATCAATAACTATCATGTTTGATTCGCATTCATTTGGAATTATATCAATAATCATGTCTATAAGTGCTTCATCATAAAGACCTTTTCACCCATAGATTGTAGAATTTTAAAAATTATGATAAATCTTTGTTGTACCTTACATATCTTTGTTGTACCTTACATATTTTATTCCATATACAGTAGGATTCTTCACATGATGATATCTAACTATATATATTTCTGGTCATGGAACATAACAAAGTATTATGTACCATGATATTCAGTAGATATTCTTTCTTCTCCTGATTGGTGAAAGTACTGTCATCTTTTTCAAGAATTTTATAACCTCCAGTATGCTTAATAAAATTGTCTACACCAGTATTAATAATAATTTTCGTCATTTGATCTCTCCAGTATTCAAAATTATTCCCATAAAAAACAGGTGGTATAATGGGATTCAAATTGTCAATTGATCAAATATTTATTCCATCCATCTAATAGAAAAAAAAACATTTCTAAGCCACACGTTAGTGTAGTTCATTGTTATAAAAATAAATTTATAAACACAATACAATTGTATAGTTAAAAGAAATATTGAAAATAATACAAAATCAGTGGAAACCGCCTCTAATACCAATTATAAGATCATAATATAGATGTATATGTATATTAAATGGCACAATACAATAGGGGGTGAACTGTAGGTTCAAAAAAATTATTTAAACACATAAAAAACAATAAAAATAACCACGATTGTCATAGATACAATAGGTATGATATGATGTAATACTATATGTTATGTAAAAAAAATTCTATTCAAAATGAATACAATAATCATAGTAATAAAAATGAGAAATATAATACCATATTGAATATAGAATCTATTAATACAATATGTGAAAAAAGAATCATAATTGATACAATTGAAATTGAAATGAATATGAAAAGAAAGAGGAAGCAATAAAATTACCTTTCTTATTCAAACAGAAGCTGAAAGTAAAAGTATTACAAATATTTTATCCCAACGAAAAGGGTATCTGTTCACCTAGGATAAAAGGTCTTTCTTACCACAACCTTGGTAATCCCTCGATACTATCATCGATATGTCTATCTTGTTATCCCTGCAAGCCCTTGATTATACAGGTAATCGGTACCTCTATCTTTCAAACACATGAAAGCCCTCGATACGAAGATTTATTGCACCATCTGCCTATCCCCAGTATCCCTCAATCATTATCACCTGATCAGTCTCACAAATCAAAACAAACCACTTATTAAAATAAAAAACTAAGAACAACCATTCATGTTTTTTGATTTAAGGCTTTCACACAAAGCAAAAGAGAAGTAATAGTGTCTCTCTCTAGAACCTAATAAAAGAAAAGATGACCAAAGTCTCAAAGTTATTTTATCATATTCATAAGCCATAGGTTTAAATGGTCATATTTCATCCAATGGTCAAATTTCTCCAAAAAAATCAGAGGGGCTTGGGCACCTGACATTATAATTGTCATGTCAAAGCTGAAAAAATGACATCATTTTGATTTGTTTATAACTAACTCATTGACATCATCTTTGTTAAAACAAAAGTTATATGGAAATGATAATCATGAGTACGATTAATTTATAACATGTTTTTTCATAAAATAATAAAAAAAGCATGTGATAAAAGTAAAACATGTGTACTATTAGTTTTACTTACTACAAAGTACTAATGAGATGAAAAGTGAGTATGATGCACAAAATTCTGTACGATTGATAAAATAAGTATGATTGATAGAGTTAGTATTATTGAAAGACTCATTACGATGGAAAGTGTCACTAAGATAAATAGATTCAGTATGATAAATACATTCAGTACGATAAAAAGAGTCAGTAAGATAAACATAGTCAGTATGATATGTGTAGTCAATATGATAAACATAAAAACTAAATTCAAAGTACGTACTTTATTTAAGAAACGAGTAAAAATTGATATGTGATTTCCAAAACAAAATACATAAATGTCAAAATAATACTTTTGACTTAACGATAGGTCTCACCCTTTATATAAGAAGAAATATATATATGTTTTCCACAGGGTCAGAAATCATTCCTCCTACTAGAACAGAATAAAATAATTGGGTTCTTATATGGTGTAATTGTTATAATGTAAATTAATTATCTATAATTGTACTTAATACTAGTATAGTGATTAGTAGAGGTAAATCCATGTGGAAGGACTCACAGTTTGTGATTGAAGAGTGTGACCAACATGATAAACAAATCAGGATTAACATAATAAACAAAAAATAAGATGATAAAATTTACAATGGTGGTTATGTGGTGATGAGAATGAATATTTTGTGGATGTGATGTGATTGTGAGACTAATAAGATAAAGAGACAAAAATAGAGGACATATGAAGTCAATTGGCGAGAGAGATCAATTGATGATATAGGGGGAACTCAACTGATTGGTTTTTAATCAGATTTTCCTTCATTCAAGTATTTGAATTAGAACACATGAAAATTATTTAATATGGATAGCATGATTTTTCATCATATCAACCTATGACTGGATATATTCTGTAGCTTCTCAACTGTAGATTTCATCCCATCCCTATGTAAAAAAATTGTTCTCAAGGAGTTAAAATTTCTTATTGAACATGGTGTGTGACTCTCTCTTGAGCTTGATTTATTTTCAATGAAATAATAAGATTTACTACATTTTTATTTTAATAATGAATAAGATTAGTTTTCACTAAACTAAAGGTTTTATAAGAAAATAATTTTTAGAATATAAGTAGGGAGAATATACTCGTTAAGATGATGCATGAACAATGTAAAAAAGATAGACAAGTATAACCTATTACAAAGAATTTCATAGACAAAAATCATAGAGGTATTAAACATTTTCAAATTGTGATAAATATAATAATCCATTTAGAAATAAATGGAGTAATATTTGTAAGGGATAGTGGATTTTTTTCATTCATCCATTGATCCTTTTCAATTCCCATTAGATCTTGATGTCTCAATTCCCATGTTTGGTCTCATATTCTATTATTTGTATGTCTATTGTGATAATTGGTGCGTATATCCTTCCTTTTTAGATTCTTCTTCTCTTAATATTACAATTTCATTCCAATCCCAGCCTCAATATCATGGTTATGGATCTGAAATAAACAGAATGGTTTCCCACATGGTATTCCTAGAACTGTACATCATCCTGACTTTGTAAACAAATCCAATCTCACTCCTCCAAAATGTGCTACTCCTCGACGCTCTATTACCTATAGAAACTGTAGGACAAATCATGGAATATCTACACATGAGTGGATCAATGGTTGTGATTACCAGTTTAGGATTCATGTATGATTTTCTTTTATTTAATTCCCATTATTTCATGCTCCATCTATGATTAATCATGTGTACTCATTTGAAAAAATTTGAAGAATAATTGTCCTCATGCAGCGCGGGTGAACTCAAAGACTTCATGAAAATTCTCCACGTGAGTGGATCCACTGTTGAAATATTTTTTTACCTATGTAGAAGAATAAATCCACCTAGTTAGTTTTTATCAAATACGTGTTTAGAATCACATAGACAATTAACTCCATAGAGATATTTTTAGACATAGTAAAATTGGAAAACATATGTGACTCCTTGTATTTTTGATTCACAGGTAATCATTTTTCCATTGTAGTTATTTCCCTCAATGTGAGTGACTGGGCTGAACATATCCATTTCAAATTTTGGAAATTCTAACATTTCCAAATCCAATATTGTAGATTATTCGGTCGACAAATCCAATTATCGATTTTGCTATTTCGGATTCATCTAGATGATTGGGTTAGACTATGCAATTATCGATATACATTATTTTCCACATAGATTATTTTGAATATCATATGATCACCCAACATAGTTAATATGTCTAATATATAAGAAACACATAATAATTAATTCAAATCATGTACCCCAGTAGTCTCTTCATAATGATTTTCCTACCTGACATCCCACTAAATAATAAATGTTGATTGAAAAAGGTTCCATAAGACTGAGCAAGAGGAATAATCAAATTCCATTACGTATCTTACTCTGGAAAAAATCTACCCTCCTATTTTTTCATTTAAAAATTAGTCCCAAATGGTCAAAATGGTTTCCAATGAACCTAGGGGGGATCATCCAACAATAGGATATGTGGACACCCTAGTGGCTCATATCACATTATAACACATTTCAATGTAGACATAGGTGGAATTTGGGTTGTAAATGACTTCAATTATGAACAATAATGATGGTAAAGATGGTATAGGAATCTCCATAATTAGTATGTGTCGGCCTATAGTAATCATAAATGGAAAAAAAAAAATTTACCAACACAAACCAACAATGTGTGGTGGTGTCATAAACCATTAATTGTATTCTCATCTCAGGGGAACTCATCATCCAAATGTACCTAATCATGTGTTACCGTACAAATGATCTAGATGAGATGAATTAAGAAATGAATGTATCTTTTCAAATCCTATTTGTGTTTAGTTTTTAGAAAATTATATCTACTATGAATTTTTTGGGAGATGTGAATTAGTTTACAGAGTTTAACAGCAAAATAAGGCCAATGATGGATTTGATCAATCGAGCACTCAAAAATATACATTTTCTTTATAAATTTAAATTAATAAAAACACAGACATATTTGATCCAAATTTGAAAAAATATCCATTAGAAGATCAATATAATAGTCTATAAAAATTTAATTACCAAAAATAGGCATTGGAAATGTAATAAAATGATTCCACATCAACCCCCATGCCCATAAATGTTTCTTTTTCTACAAAAATGATATTTCTTTCTGCCTTTGTAAGATGTAAAGAAAATATATTTCATATTAATATCAAAATAAAGAATGTTAATAAATTTATTTATATTGGAAGAAAGTATGAGGTGTGTATGAATTTTCAATGAATGAGCACAGGAGGTCCTTCCTATGTTCTAATACACACTAGGAAATTATTGGAACGTAGATTCATTATGTATAGAAGATTTCATTCCTCATATATAAAGTCACACACTATTATAATTCACATAAAATTAATATTCCAATTCTAATAGTGATGATATGTTATATTTATGAGAAATTTAAATCATAACATGATTCACCTTTTATTATAACTTTCTCCTAGTTTGGAAAAATTCAAGGTACATTTTTATCACTTCATAAATAAAACTCAAATGATATTCATATAATTCATTTTCACCTTCATTATTTTGCTTAAATATTCCCATAACCATAATGCCCTAATATTTTAGAAGTCCCATTATTTTCAATTTCTCTTAGTCAATTGTTTGTGTACAGAACTATGAAAGAACTTATTGAGTTCTACTTTTATCTATTTGCATAAATACACATAGTTCCCTTATCTAAGATACTCTCTATGGGATACCATTTTCCCATTTTACTCTATGTTAAAATTAATTATATGATTGTAATTTTAGTTAACTCTCTATTGTGATTAATTATAAAAAGGAGAGACACATATGTTCAGGTATGTATTTTGAGTTTCCTATATTTATGGTCCTAATTCTATAAATATCTATCCTATACCAATCCATTTCTCAATTCCTAAACAAAATATCTATAAAACAAGTATGAAACACCACTCAATAATTATACACTCCCAACAACTGTAGAAATAATTAATACCTAAGTATCCAATATGTTATTATATGATAGGAATGAAGAAAATTATTTAAATTTTAAGAATAAGACCCTCATGTTGGAAATAATTAGAAACTTTGCAATAATTCTGTCCATTTTATGATATCAAATAAAAGGGGTATTTTGAAGTGTCCTAAATACAAGTACATATTAGCACAGAAAATGACCCCTCTCCCCCACAGTAAAAACCCAACCTTTTATAAACTGTTGAATCCTAGGGTGGGAAGTATACTAGTAAAAAAATAGTTGTCAAATCACTAATAAAAATAATATAAAGGGTGTTACATGATAGATAAAAAATAAAATATTTCACACTATCCATAAAAAATTAAAAGTCATCATATATTTTTCTGAAAGTTTATTTTTTGAATTATTATACAGTGAAAAAACAGTTTTTAATATTGTTCATGTTGTATAATGATAAAAACTGTTGTGAAACAAAATGTATTAAAAGATAAGTGGAGTATTTGAAGGGCATTAAAAAACACTTCCTTAATTGTGGGGGAATTGAGGCTATATGTCTATTCAAAAATTATTTCAATTTATCCTTAAGTAAATTCCTCTGATTGGTACTTTTAATTAACTATAAGGAAATGAAAATAGACATAATAATATAGAAATTAAATTTCAAGATTGATTTAAAATAATTATTGAGTTAAAAAGGCTTTAGCAAGATGTTGCAGTTTGTTTCCCCCATTGGCTGTGAAAAGTCATTTAAAATTCACAAAATGAAGTTCCTTGTTGATCAATAAAAATAATATTTCATATGATTTAAAACTTGAGAATAATAATATAGAGTTATCTTTATTAAAAATGAGAAATTATAAAATAATAGAAAAAGAAATATGGCATATTTATTAGGAAGCACTGAATTTATAGTCCTTAGTTAGATATCAGAAGATTCAACTTTCATAAGAAGAAATGAGATCCAAGACCTTTGGCAGTAATTTATTGAAGTGTTTGATGTTATGTAGATTGACCATGAATAGTCACTTTTCCCCTCCAACTAGCCCTAAAGCTCTTATAAAAATCACTCTTAGAATCTTGAAGGTTCCCAAACCCTTGTGTTTTTATTTTCCAGGGAAATTTCATCCAAGAATTGAATAGTGTAACACACTAGCTAGCCTTGAAATCCATATTGTGAATTATTTAGTCATGAAATTAACAGTTTTATCTTTTTTTATTCGACCATTTTTATAGGATTCCCCCCATGACTTCCTCCATCTCACTTAGCATAAACCTCCTCCTCTCGCAAACAGACATAAAATCAACATTCAAGGCCATTACTGCCCAAAATGAGTTTTGATGTAGTTCCATAGGAAGATCAACATTTATTCCAATGAGCATTTTATATGGGGACATCCCTAGGGGATTCCAATAAGTGGTTTGGTATTCTCAAATAGACTAATCCAACATTATATACCAATATAATTTTGATATATAAATTTTTTTCTCCAAAATCTATTTTAAGATATCTATTAGACACTTAATCCTTACAACTAAATTGGGATTGATTGGTTGTGACACTTATGTGAGATCATCCATAATTATCCATTAAATTATTGAACATAAAATTTTTAAAATGGGTTCCATTGTCTATAATGAATTCATTGGGCACTCCATACTTGAAAAAAAAGCTATTCTTGATGAATTTCCCCATAATAGTAGTATTATTATTGTGGAAATACACTACCTAAACCCACACTAAAAAATATAAGTTATTTATAAGAGTTCATTTAGTGTTGGTTTTCTAAACAACCTTAGAATATTATTTATTTATGAAAAAAGAAACTTCTCCCCACACCCCATCCTTCTACACTAACACCCATCCTTCTCCCTCATTCTCTCCTCTCCCTGACCCATTACCCTAGAACCACCATTGTTCCCCCCTCACTAGTACATGGGTATCTCTAATCCCTCTAAGCCCAAGCCCATCATCCCCTGACAAATTCTACAGTCATATCCCTCTAACACATCACCCCTACCCTTTCTCCTGCCCTATTAGTCTTTCTTCGGCTGACCCTTCTCCCTCTCCCAAGTCATTGCCTCCACTAGAGCTCACTCCAGAGCTATGGTAAACCCTGATCCATCCCAGCCAACCCCCATTCCCCCATCTCCATCAACACCCCCTGTGGTAATCCCTCCCATATTGGTATTTTTTGGGTCCCTTATTCTCTTTCCACTATCTCAGTTTTTGTTACACCTACTAACATGGGAAAATCTCTAATGATTTGTATTTGTTTCTAGGTAGAAGATGTTGATTTTTTGATTGATTATGAATTCACCTAATTGTATACATAACCATTTCCTCAAAGTGTTAGGATTATATTCATGTTTTAGTTTTATATAATTATTTATGTTTCATAATTATTATAAAAATATGATATAAGGTGTTTCATATATTTTACTCATTATAGTGGGATGTTTACAGATTTAATGGCCTATAAAATTTGTTTTGAGTTTTATTATTTTCATTAGTTTCCTTTTTAAACTAGATGTTGGAAATATTATAGGTTTTATAAAGTTATCAAATATAGTGAATTTTTGAAACTAATATGTGTGTTTTTAATTGAGTTGGGGCTTCTATTTCCCTGAGGTTAATAACTAGTTAGAAAAAAATATGTTCTATGTTTTCCCATAAATATGTTTATTATTTTTATTTTATTTTAATACATTATATAATATCATTTTATAGATAAGTTTTATAATGATTCCTATAATTGGGATGTTTTAATTGAATAAAACATGATTGCTTTATTCATTTTTGCCTATATTATTTTCATTTAATGCTGATAATGGATTTCATTGGTTTTTAACTTTGGATTATATTATATAGACCATAAATTTATGCTCTTAATCCTATTTTTCCAATATTTTTTTGTGGAGACTACCACTTTGATCCTTTAATTATTATTTTTAGATATTTCAAATCATAAAAAATATTTTTCAAAATAATTTTTTTTGTAGTTTAATAATTGATTGGTTTTAACTATAAGTTTTTTTTTCAAGAACGTAGTTAATTTAATTTGTAGTCCCTAAAAAATATTAAGATAGATTAACCACATTTTAGTATAAATCATTTTTGTATATCATGAAAAATATAATGAAATTTATGGATAAACATTGGTTTTCTGAAATAATTATTGTATTATTTTGAGTAATATTACATATTAAGGGAAATTTTAAAAAATTCATTTTTACCAAAGTAATTTTCTTATTTCATATCAATGTTTTAGAAATACAGATTATGTTAAATTAGTCATGTAAAAGGTTTTTGAATGTGTACTGGAGTAAAGGTTTATGCCCATGTTTAGGTAGAGCAGATTATATTTTTTATCACATGTTTCTATAATTCTAGATTATTTTGTTAAGAGTTATTTTAATATATTATTTTCAAACACTCACACTTCTCTTTAATTATTGATTCACTTCATATTAAATATCATTACTAATAAACATTTGAATTCTAATAACATAATATTAACTATATAATGTCTTTGTAAACATAATATAAAAAACAAATGCTATATTTATATTATTTATCTCATTTTTTAACATTTCTATTAATTTAATGGATTACCACATAAAGGTATTATAATTATTCTTTAATTATCACATGTCGAGTGGTTTGTAAAATTACCAATTAATTTATTAATGGTAATTACCTATTTAAAGGGGTGTTAAAAACTAGTATTTTCTAAAAACAAATGTGCGTCTGTTTGTTTTAGATGCATGTTTTATGAATTAATGATAGTTTTAAATTAATCTTATATTAAATTGGTTTGAGACCATATGTTTCTTGGGGGCTTGAAATGTTTTAAAAATGTGAATGTTTTGTATTGAACAATGGGTTCTTGATAGTAGTTGACAAATGTGTATTAATTTTTTTAATATATTTCGGGCACATTTGGATATATATATATATATATATATAAGTTAGATCACATTACTGAGGAACACACCTCATTATTCTAAGGGTTTAGATGATTTTTTAGATTTTTTAATTTTCAATTGAACCGTTAATGGGAGAATAAGACATCCATGTCCAAAATGAAAAATTGGAAGATGGTGGAAGAGATATGAATTTTATAAACACTTCATATTGAATCAATTCCATGCTCAATATTTGTATTTGATTTGTCATAGAGAATTGAACTTTTCCCAAATTTTGAGCACTGATGTCAATCAATATAATTAGCTCCCAACTTTATCGATAATGGAAAATCAAATGAGAAACTTAAAAACAGTACATTCATCATTGATAGACCAAAAAAACAACATCAAAACATATCATAACAACCAGTTGAGTTTCTTATAAATGTGAACATTAAAAGTGAGGTTTTGGGACTACAGTAAAATATATAATGATTGTAACATATCATTGGATCGTCTTCTTGATTATGGGAATCTAAGTTAAGGGAGGACATCACTAGGTAGAAAAACATGTTTCATAGTGTAATTGAGGATAGAAATAAATATTATTATGGTGGATGTTTCAAATATTCAATATATATTTTCATTGTGGAATTTGAACCATATCAAATGCTAATGTGGAATTACAAATAAGGTGATTCCCATGATATTGGAATTTTTACGTAATGTATTTCCTCAATCTATGATCCTTGAGTCTTTTTATTTTGTAACAAAAATTCAACAAGATTATTCTTGATTAGAAAAAATACATTCTGGTCCCTACGATTATATTCATTATTGGGGAGAGGATTTAAGAAGGCAATATTAGAAAAAATGATATTATTATAGATGGAAGTCAATGTGTGATGTTTCAATTCTGAATCACTGTACTTCTATGAAGAAGAAGAAATAGAACACACCGGAAAATGTTTTATGTTACTTTCCTCCAAATCCTCTATTGGAAAGATGATTCATGTAATCTAAAATTGTCCAGCACATGAAGTGATACTTTATTCATAATAACAATGATTGGTTAATGTGAAATCCAATTGATTTACAATCATGGAAGAAAGTTGGTTTATTACAATAATATTTCTCATCTAGTGCATGGATTGTGCAATTGGGATTAGATGTCAATTGATTCAACCCATTTGGGACATTGAGCACTTGTTATTGCATTTTTCTAGTTGTTTTGACACCTTAAAATCTGCCCCCATGGATGTGTATGCAACAAACATATTTTATCACTTCGAAGATTATTCCTCGAATAAATATTCATCAAAATGATATTGATATATACATGTCACCACTAATTGATGAATTACTAGAGTTTTAGAGAAAATATGTTGAGACATATGATGAATTATATAGAAACATTTTCAAAATGCATGCTTTTCTAATGTCGACCCTTAGTGACATCACTGAACATAATAATTTAGCAGTTTGTATCACTATATTGGTTTTGGATTTTTCTATTTGTAACATTTTTTTTGAGACTGGTTGATTACCTCACAAAAAATGGTGATTCTTGCGTAATTTATGATTTACTGATACATCTCATTGATTTCCATTGAACAAGTAAAAATTAAATGGTTTTATTGATCATAGACCACCTCTAATGTTATTGATAATTTCTGAAATATTGAACAATATGGAAATTTGAAATATAATTTAAATGGTTCATAATTTAATGATAGTGTTTAATAATTTTAAATTCCATCATCATTTGAAATTAGAACACAACATTTGAAGAGACGCAGTATATTCTTCGAACAACAATTTTTTGAATTTAATTTGTTGGAGTGTAATATTGATGTCATCAATATTGAGAATAATGTTTTCGAAACATTGATCTTAACATTGATTAATGATTATGGAAAATAGAAGGACTGTCTCAAAGCTCAAATGGACTTACCAACAATGAAAATAAAGTGTGATCCCTTTCCAGATGATAATGGAAAGTATAATATGTCAATTTTTTCAATGTAAAATAGTGATAAAGATAAATTCCATAGAATTTTATAACATGTCAAGGTATTTGATGTGTATTCAAGTAACATATCAAGGTGTGTTGACTTAAATCATCATATGTTAGGTGGAATGGGAATTTGTGATTCACATGTTTTGTTATAGTAGTTACTATTGTTAGCATTGGTAACATTATTACCTAAAAATGTTACTACTATTTTACTCCAATTTTTAACCTTCTTCAAAAAACAATATATGAAAACTGTAAAACTATTAGATCATAAAAACCATTCAGATATATTTTTATTGATACTTTGTTCAATGTAGCTGGTCTTTCCTTTATCATTTTTTACTTTCACAATGCAGTTAGCTATGCATTTGGTCGAGGAAGATAAAGTAGGAGGCCCCATACATTGTCGATGGATGTATCCAATTGAGAAGTACATTATTTATATGTTTTTCATCTTATTTAATCAATTTTGGGCGTTTTATTAAATATACAATAATGTTTTATTTTTTTATTTTTTTATTTTACAGATATATTGAGGATTTAGAATTATACGTGAAAATTAATGCTCAACATTAAGGGTCTATTTCAAAAGGATATTTGGATGAGGAGTTTCATAGCATTTGTTCTAGTGAAATGTATGATATTCAGTCAATTTTCAATCGAGTTGGATGTGTTGATTACACATCAACTCAATCTCAACTACAAGGGAAATCAAATATATTTTATATTATTGGTTATTAAGTTGGGATAAGCTCAAACATTCCACTAACAGAATTGAAATTATTATAGGCACATAGATATGTGATGCTGAATAGTGAAATTACATATCCATTTATTTTGGAGCATAGGATAAAAACAAATATATAAATGATAATCCAAATAAGAAATGACAAAGATAAAAAATGATAATAAATTGATTGTTGAATGGTTTTCACAATGTGTAATTTCATAATATTTTAATAATAATTAATATTAGGTTGACATGTATATTTTTTACATCTAATAAATAAAATATAGTTATTTATATAATGAATATTGATACTCAAGTTATTTTTTCATATGAATTAATGTTTCTAGATTGTGGTCCTCTTAAATATGATATAAAGTTTGATTCTTACAATTTGAATAGATTAAAATTTCATAAATTCAATTCAGAAGAGGGTTTGAAAAGTCATAATATTGGCATATTTATGGTTTTTGAATTAAGATACTATGAAAAGTTTACTTATATTATCGAATTAAACTACAATGGTAATTTATCAATTGTTGTGTTCAATTAAAAGTGGTTCGATATTATCAAGTGCATTAAAAGAGATTCATTTCAATTTACTTCTGTGAACTTCTCTTACTTTATGGACATCAATGACTATAAATTAAATGATCCATATATATTATAATATATATATATAACTGTATACTATGTGGAAGATGATGTGGATGAAGGGTGTTATGTTGTTTTACATGTAAAAATAGAGACATGTAAGATACGGGTGATGAAGTGGAAGATTAATACTCTACCATTGAATCTCATCAACAGTAGGATGTGAAATATTTTTCCATCATGATATTGAAAATATTAGTCTTGAAATAGTGGATGAAGTAGATGATGTAATTATGGAACATGAAAATGAAATTATTAAAGTAAAAATGAATGTATATGTATTCATACATTCATTTATCCACCACTTATGTTATATGTGTAGTCATTCATTATTGCATCTATGTATAATTTTTATTGATACCATTCATTAGTTATCATTTATAATTTTTTTCTATGTGAATATTTTTATAATATAAGTTTTAAAGATAATTTAATTTGATTAAATGATAGGTATTTCAAGGTAACAGATGCAAGATGAAAATGAAGTTTCTCTATTGAAATTTTTGATTAAATCGTATCAATACTTGACTAGATTTGTTCTTAGTGATATTGCATGGATGGGTGATAGTGACCCGAAAAATCACACAACATCAAAATAATTTAGTACACAAATTTCTATTACTCTAGGTTTAAATTTAAATATAAAACAGTATTTAATTATCAATATAATTTACATGCAGGTGTTGGTTGTAGGAAGTGGAGGTGGAGATGAATATAGTGTCCATCGTTGTTCATCAGGTAGTGATTATGCTTCACCTTGGATTCAGAGATGATGTGAAACTAAAATTATTTTAAATAACCCTAATTTGAATATATATAAACCAAGTTGTGGTTCTTTATATGGATATCAGTATTCACATTAAATTTCATTTAAATCTATATGCTAGGATATTTTGGACTCTTTTAATGGGTAACTGTGTGTTTTGCCTATAGAGTATGGTTGACGGTATGTAAATTTAAATTTGTTTTGAAATGTTTAAATGGTTTTCATAGAATATTTTAATGGTATCCCCTCTAAACAATCATGTAACCAGAACATCTATTGTTAGTGGGTTATTCCCATATCCCAGTTCTTTTCTTATCAAGTCCTATATCAATAAATAATTCTATGACCATGTATGATAGTTCATTGTAAATTTGGTTGTAATTTATTAACGAAAATTTCTCTAGGTGATAGGTTATTTTAATGAATGAACATCAATGATCCATGGATTAAATCACTTACATGAACTAAGGTCGTATATGTCACGACCCGCCCTCGGGGTCCGTGCCGTGACTACCCCAAGCCCGCCTTCCATAGGCCAGGGGCTGGCGACTAGCACCAAGGCGTAAATCCCGGTAAAAAGGGAAGGCATTGCCTTTGAAAAGTAAACACACACCACAGAGTAAACAAGCGAAAAGTAAACACTAAGCAAACAGAGTACAACTGAAAGTGCGGAAAAGTAAATGGGCTAGTATACAATCCCAAACTGAAAGTAAAGTACAACTCAAAAAGGGAAAAACAGCAACTGAAAAGTAAAAGCCGCTACTCCGAGCTGTCCACTGGAAATCCCACCTGAAGGGTGGGTACAGATAGCTCCTCTGCTCCACGAGTCCCGCCGTCCGCTCCGAGCACGTCCCGCCCAGTGGTCCACCTCCGAGTACCGTCCCGCTCTGTAAGCCTCAGCTAAGGTCAACGTTGTCCGTCGTCTGCAACCAACACAACGTAGTGCGGGCAAAGCCCGTGCAGGGGTGAGTATAAGCTACTCAGTAGGGACCCCGAGACCCCTGATGGTCTCTCAAATCCACAAAGGATAAATCACGAAGAAAAGTACAATCACGAAGTAACAACCGACACTGCTTAGGTATATGCCCATACATATACCTAAGTCATCAATTCAAATACGCTCCAACCTCCGAGCCCAAGTACAACTCAGTCCACGCAGGAAAGTATACGTATTCCACATAGAAAAGCAAAACATAATCCACACAGGATTGCACAACACAATCCACACAGGAAAACAACAGGATTCAGCTCACACAGGTATACTTCTTCAAGGACGATAGAGATGATCACTGATCCATCTAAGTCGTCGGACCCACGAAGGATCAATAGGTAACTAACCCCCGTAGAAGACCCACACAGGATCGGGCTCACACAGAACCTGTAGGCGCTGACTCACACAGAACCGCTGAGCGCAAGGACCCACACAGGATCGGGCCCACACAGGACCTGTAGCACTGATCCACGTAGGATCGCTGAGTGTTGTAGTCGTCGTCGTCGAATCCACACAGGATCTCTGTACTGTCGTCGTCGAATCCACATAGGATCTCTGTACTGTCGTCGTCGCAGTCACAGTAGCAGTCGTAGCAGTAGAACAGTCGCAGCCAGCACTAGAGTTCTCGCACACAGCAAACTCGTTCGGAGGGTCCGCTCCACGAGCCGAGAGGCTGATACATCAACTGTCACGAAGACCGAAGTTGATGTATCCAAAAGTTCCGTATCGTCAACAGGAACTCAACGCAACAGACGGCGCGTCGATCGGACGCCCGGTCTGAGAGTTATTGGCATTTTCGTCTCCGGGGCCCGGTTGGTTTTTAAGTCAAAACCAACCCGACCGTACTCCTCCTGCGTCCAAACCTCGGGCGGAGTATGCCAAAAGATCCGTCTCACTAAGAGGAACACTACGCGACTGACGGCGCGTCAATTGGACGTTCGTAGCTCAAGATATGAGCTTTTCCGCTCCGAAGGCCCGGTTGGTTTCGTGAACGAACCAACCCGGCCGAACTCAAAGTTAATCAAAACCTTGATTGCGATATATCGAAACGACCGTCCCGATCCAAGGATCGCGTTGCCGCAGACGGTTCATCATTCGGAGGTCCGAGGCTCAAGTTATGAGCCAAAAACCAAAACTGATTCGAAACGGGGGGGTCCGGGTCCGGGCCGACCCGACCCGACCCCCCCCCCCCTGGGCGGCGCGGCGGCGGCGGCGGCGGGCCGCGGTGGCGGCGGGCCGCGGTGTGGCGGCGCACGCGGGGGCTAAGCCCCGCGGTTCTTCAAGTGGCGCGGCCTATGTGTCGCGCCGGTTTTTTTTAACCCCCCCCCCCCCCCCCCTCACGTGGGGGGGCCTGCTGGCGCCGAACCAAGGGGGCGGCTGCCCCCTTCCCTCAAGAACCGCCCCCCTCATTAAGAGGGGGGTTTTAAGGTTTGGCCGGGGAATTAAATTCCCCGGTTTTAAGTCATCCGGCCGGCCAGCTGGCCGGCCGGTTTTCTCAAACGGGACCGGAATTTCCAGTCCCCTTCTTCGGCTTCCGACGCCGGCGGCCCGGCCGCCGGTCTCTTCTTCCGCCGCGGCCCGGAACCGGCCGCGGTCTTCTCGTCCCGCCGCGGCCCGGAACCGGCCGCGGTATTCGTCGTCCGGCGCGGTGCGACGGCACCGCGCCCCTTTCGCCGTGCCATGATTCCTTCCAACGCGGCGCGACGGCGTCGCGTTCTTGAAAATTCTCCTCGGCGTAGCGCGACGACGCCGCGTAAAATAAAAGCACGTTCATCCGCGTGGTGCGACGGCACCACGCCACTTGCTTTCACCGCAAGAATTAAACAAGAACGATGGAGGGGGGTTCGCCCGTGTTCGTGCGGTCCGGCCCCCCTCACGTTAAAAATAATAACGCAACTTAAAATAAAACAAGTCACACGTTAGTCTTGATAAAATCACGATCAAAAATAAAATAAGGAAACCAAAAGAAATCGACAACCCTACCTCGGGTTTAAGATTCGAAGATTCGTCTATGTTCCGCGGAAGACGGCGTCGCGGGGTCGAGCGTCGCGGTCGTCGTTCGTCAAATCCGTTGACGAAGAGATATGCCCGAGGAGACACGTCGATGGCGGATCTTCGTTTGCCGACGAAGAAGGTCCGAGGAGAAAGAAGAGGTCCGAAGATACCGGGTCGCCGAGTCGATGATCCTTGACGAAGTGTTGTCGTTCTTCGTTGAAGATGATGACGTTCTTCGCCGGAGAAGATGAAGTTCTTCAAGAGACTTAGAGCTCTCTCCTCCAATCCTCAACACAACCAATCTAACCCCCAAAAATAAAATAAGCTAATCTTATTTTATTAAGTCATTCTATGAGTTCAAAATTCAAAAACTTAATTCCATTAATTGGATTAGTGTGTTGGCATGATTAAAGTGAGGAGAGGGAAATTCACCCAATTAAATGGAAGTTTAAAGGTTAAGATGAGTTACACATCTTAAGTGGGGGGTTTAGAGGAGTTAGGGAAGGTGAGGGGTTGGGCTCGTGTGGGGCCCACCCCACCTTTATTCTCTCAAGGGTAGTTAACAACAAGTAGGTCCCACCCAACTTCCACACATAGGTTAATAACTTAGAATAAGAAATAAAATTGTAACACAATTTTATTAATTCACATTTAATTCCCCTTTTTTATTAACAACTCCTCCTCAGCAAACGCACCTTCGGGAAAAGTCCACTTAAGCAAAAATCGGCGCTGCGAGTTCATCGGTGCCCTCGGATTTCAATTCCGAGCACCGGATCAAAAGTTAGGAATTCCCGCTCGTTCGTTCACTGAACGTACCCGAGCCAAACTTTGGAAATTAATTCCGGGCACTCCGGGCCTCGGAATCAGGTGCCGTCTGAAACCGCGCTCTTGTAAAATTCTAAAGAAAATTAAGAAAAAATTTCCCTTGAATTTTACGGGTCTTTACATTACTCCCACCTCAGGGCTTTACGTCCCCGTAAAGATACAACAAAAACTAGGGAAACAAATGAGGGTACTGAGCACGCATCTGAGCCTCCCGCTCCCATGTGCTCTCCTGGAGATTCCCGTGCTGCCATCTGATGCGCACAAGAGGAATCGATCGCCCACGCAGGACCCGCTCCTGTCGATCCTCTATCTCCACCGGGACCTCCGTAAAAGTCGCCCCATCGTCAACGTCAAGCTCCCCATGATCAATGATGTTCGTCGGGTCGTGCACGTATCTCCTCAGCTGGGATACGTGGAAGACGTCGTGCACCCGGTGCAACTGAGGTGGTAGAGCCAGGCGATAAGCCACCTCGCCAATCCTGCTGAGAATCTGGAAAGGTCCGATGAAGCGCGGAGATAACTTGCCGCCTCGGCCAAATCTCCGAATACCACGTCGAGGTGAGACCCGCAAGAAGACGTGGTCGCCATCCTCGAACTCCAGTGGCCTCCGCCTCCTGTCAGCGTATGACTTCTGCCGGCTCTGAGCTGTCCTCATCCGCTCCTGGATGACCTGGACCTTCTCTGTCGTGGCCTGGACCATCTCCGGTCCCACCAGTGCTGACTCCCCAGGGTCTGTCCAGCACAAAGGAGATCTACATGGTCGGCCGTACAACGCCTCGTACGGTGCCATCCCGATGGTGGAGTGGTAGCTGTTGTTGTACGCGAACTCTACCAAGGGTAGGTGGTCCTCCCTGCTGCGACCAAAGTCGAGGACACATGCGCGGAGCATGTCCTCGAGAGTCTGAATGGTCCTCTCCGTCTGACCATCCGTCTGAGGGTGAAAAGCTGTGCTAAGACGTAGCTGCGTCCCGAATGCCTCCTGTAACCCCTTCCAAAGCCGGGAAGTAAAGCGGGCATCTCGATCGGAAATGATAGATGATGGCATGCCGTGGAGCCGCACAATCTCCTGAACGTAGAGACGTCCCAAGCTCTCCACTGAGCCCTGCTCTATGATGGGTAAGAAGTGTGCCGACTTGGTGAGTCGGTCAACAATCACCCAGATGGAGTCGTGACCTCTGGAAGTGCGTGGAAGTCCAGTCACGAAGTCCATAGATATGCCGTCCCACTTCCACTCCGGAACCTCCAAGGGCTGTACCAAGCCTGCTGGTACCTGATGCTCTGCCTTTACCTGCTGGCAGGTAAGGCATCGAGAAACGAACTCTGCTACAGCCTTCTTCATGCCCGGCCACCAATGCTGTCGTCTGAGGTCCTGGTACATCTTCGCCACTCCAGGATGTACCGCTAAAGGAGAAGTGTGAAACTCTCTCAGCACTTCCTCTCGCAATGCGACTGGTACCATGGTACGTCCTCTGAAAAGGATGTCGTGCTCTGCTCCAAGGGAGAAACCATCAGGTGCCTGTCCTGAGGATATCTGTGCACGCCGTGTCTCACAGTCAGCGTCCCCGCGCTGTGCCTCCCTGACCCGCTGCAGTAGTGGAGGAGTAACTGCGAGAGACTGAAGAAAGGCTGCTCCATCTCTATCCACGAAGGATATCTGCAAAGAGGCTAGCTGCTCTGTCGCCTCCTCAAGTAGCTGAATGCCCGTCCTCCTGCTGAGGGCATCGGCTACTACGTTCCCCTTCCCAGGAGTATAGACTATCTCAAAGTCATAGTCCTGGAGGAACTCGAGCCATCGTCGCTGTCTCAGGTTCAGGTCCTTCTGCGAGAAGATATACCTGAGACTCTGATGATCGGAAAAGACTGTAAAGCGCTCGCCCATCAGATAGTGTCGCCATGTCTTCAGAGCGAAGACCACTGCTGCTAACTCCAGTCATGGGTAGCGTAGTTCTGCTCATGCGGCCTCAACTGTCGTGATCCATAGGCGATCACTGCCCGCTCCTGCATCAGAACACATCCGAGTCCCGTCCCTAATGCATCGCAGTAGACTACGTACCCTACTCCCTCCTCAGGCAACCTCAAGATAGGTGCGCTAGTCAATCTCTGTCTCAGCTCCTGGAAGCTCTGCTGACAACTGTCTGTCCATACGAAGGGTTTCCCCTTCTTCGTCAAGGCTGTGAGTGATGCCACAACTCTGGAGAAGTTCGGCACAAATCTCCGATAGTATCCAGCTAGTCCCAAGAAACTCCGAACCTCAGTCACGCTCCTGGGTGGCTCCCATGCTAACACAGCCTCAATCTTCGCGGGATCCACTGCAACTCCCGCCTCAGAGATAACGTGTCCCAAAAAGTGGACCTCACGTATCCAGAACTGGCACTTCGAGAGCTTACCATAAAGCTGGTGCTCTCGGAGTGTGTCAAGGACAACTCGCAAGTGATAGGCGTGCTCCTCCTCTGTCGTAGAGTAAATCAGAATGTCGTCGATGAAGACCACGACAAACCGATCGAGGTATGGCTGAAAGATCATGTTCATGAGAGCCATGAACACTGCTGGAGCATTGGTTACACTGAAAGGCATAACCAAGAACTCATAGTGGCCATACCGACATCTGAAGGCCGTCTTCTGCACATCCTCGTCTCTGACTCTGAGCTGATGATAGCCTGACCTGAGGTCTATCTTCGAGAACCACCGTGCCCCCTTGAGCTGATCAAAGAGGTCATCAATCCTCGGTAGCGGATACTTGTTCCTCACTGTCACCTGGTTCAGGCGACGATAGTCAACACAAAGTCGCAAGCTCCCGTCCGCCTTCTTGGCGAACAAAATCGGGGAAGCCCAGGGTGAAACACTGGGTCGGATGAACCCCTTGCCCTGCAAGTCCTCCAACTGTACCCGTAGCTCTCGAAGCTCGGCGGGGGCCATCCGATATGCTGGAGTGGATATCGGGGCTGTCCCGGGGTACAAGTCAATATAAAATTCTACCTCTCTGCGAGGAGGTAGCCCTGGAACATCGTCGGGAAAAACGTCCGCAAACTGATCCACCACTGCAGGAAAACCAGGACTCTGCACGTCAACTGTTCCAAGGATAAGGCTAGCCAACTGATGAGTGATGGGCTGTCCTCTCCTCCGCGGAAGTCCATCCTGTGCTGCTAAGGCTCCCTTCTCGCCGGTGAAGGTGAACCTGCTCCCGTCGGTGCGTACACATCGCACCTTGCGCCTAAAACAGTCAATCTGTGCATGGACCGTAGACAGCCAATCCATGCCCAAGATGACGTCGTAAGGCCTCGACGCTGCTACAAGAAGATCCCAGTCGAAGCTCTCGCCTCCTAGAGTAAGCTCACACTGCCAGCACCAGTGTGTAATCGTCGAGTCTGCTCCCGTAGGAGTCTCTAGCCGTAAGGATCGAGCCAACGGCTCTGTCGGAATCTCCGAGCTCCGAACAAGGGCAGCGGCTATGAAAGAGTGACTCGCTCCTGTGTCTATAAGAACTGCAGCAAGGGTGGAATAGACACAGATAGTACCTCGAATCATCTCGGGTGCGCCGTGGTCGTAGGCCTCTGCTGCCTGGAGTTGTGCCTGTCGCTGCCCGCCAGCTCCCTGTGGTCGGGGTGGACCTCCTGGTGGTGGTGGTGGTAGAGCCTCAAAGCGTCGGCCACCACCAGCTGCTCGTCCAGCTCCTCTGCCTCGTCCGCCTCCTCCCTGCGGACCGCCACGGTCGACCCTCTGCCTCTGCCTCGGTGGTCCATCAACTGACTGCTGCTCCTCGGCACGACGGGTCGGGCAGTCGCGAGCCATGTGGCCCTGCCCACCGCACGAGTAGCACTGTCTGCCTCTCGTAAGACTGGCTCCGCGCTGTGTGCCCCGCACTGCTGAGCCAGTGCCCTGAGATCGTCGGTCTGAAGGTCTGGTCTGTCTGGACCCCTGAGTCATCCGTCGACTGCCTGCTGCAGATGACTCTGCCACTTGCCGCCCTGCGGTGGGTCGCTGTGCTGGTGTAGACTCAGCAAGGAAGCTCTCGATCAGAAGGGCCCGCTCCAGTACTCCTGTCTGAGTCGGTATGCTGAGGGAGATCAGCGATGCCCTGATCTCGTGTCTCAAACCCTGCTCGAAGGTCCGGGCCCGAAAGAATGGATCTCGTACCATGTCGGTCAAGTAGCGCGAGAGATCGGTAAATCTCGCCGAGTACTGAGCGACCGTCATGCTGCCCTGCCGCAGCTGTAGAAGCTCCTGGATACGCACCGCACGAAGGGTGGCTGGGACGAACTCCGAGCGGAAGAGGCTCTCAAAGTCCGTCCAAAGTAAGGATGCCTCATCGTGCACCTGGAGCATCAAGCTCCACCATCGTCCAGCTGCTGCGTGTAATAGACTCGCAGCGAGGATCACCATGAGGTCTGCTGGTGTCCTCACTAGCCTAAACACTCGTACTACTGCCTCCAGCCAGTCCTCTGCTGCCTGGGGATCCGTCTCCCCGCGAAACCTGGGCGGTCGCTGGCGCTGAAACTCATGCAGTGCGCTGAGGCGACGTGCATCGTCAGCGGCTGCTGCTGGAAGCATCGGGGGCTCGGCGGGTAAAACTACCGCCGGTGCCACTACTGGAAAAGGGCCCTGCACCGAGGCCTCGTCGCTCGGTGGGCTGTCGTCTCGCTCGACTCTCGGAACCCTAGCTGGCTGCCGTCGTGGGGCCATCCTGAAAGGAAACAGGTGCGCCACGGTTAGAACAGTATACCTGGTGAGCTGATATAAGTAATCACAAAGAAAACTTTGAAACACACACGCAATCAATGTTTTCGTGCATTAAGTCGGAAATCAGAAGTCAGGGTCCTGGTGTACGGATACGTCGGCCGCCGCACCAACACTGGACTCCCTGGACTGATATCCACACTCAATACGCTAAACATTATTGCTTCACATAGAAAAGATCAGAGTTCGCGGTAGAACCGAATTCCTCTGATACCAATTTGTCACGACCCGCCCTCGGGGTCCGTGCCGTGACTACCCCAAGCCCGCCTTCCATAGGCCAGGGGCTGGCGACTAGCACCAAGGCGTAAATCCCGGTAAAAAGGGAAGGCATTGCCTTTGAAAAGTAAACACACACCACAGAGTAAACAAGCGGAAAGTAAACACTAAGCAAACAGAGTACAACTGAAAGTGCAGAAAAGTAAATGGGTAAGTATACAAACCCAAACTGAAAGTAAAGTACAACTCAAAAAGGGAAAAACAGCAATTGAAAAGTAAAAGCCGCTACTTCGAGCTGTCCACTGGAAATCCCACTTGAAGGGTGGGTACAGATAGCTCCTCTGCTCCACGAGTCCCGCTGTCCACTCCGAGCACGTCCCGCCCAGTGGTCCACCTCCGAGTACCGTCCCGCTCTGTAAGCCTCAGCTAAGGTCAACGCTGTCCGTCGTCTGCAACCAACACAACGTAGTGCGGGCAAAGCCCGTGCAGGGGTGAGTATAAGCTACTCAGTAGGGACCCCGAGACCCCTGAAGGTCTCTCAAATCCACAAAGGATAAATCACGAAGAAAAGTACAATCACGAAGTAACAACCGACACTGCTTAGGTATATGCCCATACATATACCTAAGTCATCAATTCAAATACGCTCCAACCTCCGAGCCCAAGTACAACTCAGTCCACGCAGGAAAGTATACGTATTCCACATAGGAAAGCAAAACATAATCCACACAGGATTGCACAACACAATCCACACAGGAAAACAACAGGATTCAGCTCACACATGTATACTTCTTCAAGGACGATAGAGATGATCACTGATCCATCTAAGTTGTCGGACCCACGAAGGATCGATAGGTAACTAACCCTCGCAGAAGACCCACACAGGATCGGGCTCACACAGAACCTGTAGGCGCTGGCTCACACAGAACCGCTAAGCGCAAGGACCCACACAGGATCGGGCCCACACAGGACCTGTAGCACTGATCCACGTAGGATCACTGAGTGCTGTAGTCGTCGTCGTCGAATCCACACAGGATCTCTGTACTGTCGTCGTCGAATCCACATAGGATCTCTATACTGTCGTCGTCGCAGTCACAGTAGCAGTCGTAGCAGTAGAACAGTCGCAGCCAGCACTAGAGTTCTCGCACACAGCAAACTCGTTCGGAGGGTCCGCTCCACGAGCCGAGAGGCTGATACATCAACTGTCACGAAGACCGAAGTTGATGTATCCAAAAGTTTCGTATCGTCAACAGGAACTCAACGCAACAGACGGCGCGTCGATCGGACGCCCGGTCTGAGAGTTATTGGCATTTTCGTCTCCGGGGCCCGGTTGGTTTTTAAGGCAAAACCAACCCGACCGTACTCCTCCTGCGTCCAAACCTCGGGCGGAGTATGCCAAAAGATCCGTCTCACTAAGAGGAACACTACGCGACTGACGGCGCGTCAATTGGACGTTCGTAGCTCAAGATATGAGCGTTTCCGCTCCGAAGGCCCGGTTGGTTTCGTGAACGAACCGACCCGGCCGAACTCAAAGTTAACCAAAACCTTGAGTGCGATATATCGAAACGACCGTCCCGATCCAAGGATCACGTTGCCGTAGACGGTTCGTCATTCGGAGGTCCGAGGCTCAAGTTATGAGCCAAAAACCAAAACTGATTCGAAACGGGGGGGTCCGGGTCCGGGCCGACCCGGCCCGACCCCGCCCCCCCCCCCCCCCCCCCCCTGGGCGGCGCGGTTGCCGGCGGCGGCGGCCGGCGGCGGCGGACGGTGGCGGCGGGCGGCGGCGGCGGGCGGCGCGGCGGCGGCGGCGGCGGGCCGCGGTGGCGGCGGGCCGCGGTGGGGCGGCGCACGCGGGGGCTAAGCCCCGCGGTTCTTCAAGTGGCGCGGCCTATGTGCCGCGCCGGTTTTTTTTAAAACCGCCCCCCCCCCCCTCACGTGGGGGGGCCTGCTGGCGCCGAACCAAGGGGGCCGCTGCCCCCTTCCCTCAAGAACCGCCCCCTCATTAAGAGGGGGGTTTTAAGGTTTGGCCGGGGAATTAAATTCCCCGGTTTTAAGTCATCCGGCCGGCCAGCTGGCCGGCCGGTTTTCTCAAACGGGACCGGAATTTCCGGTCCCCTTCTTTGGCTTCCGACGCCGGCGGCCCGGCCGCCGGTCTCTTCTTCCGCCACGGCCCGGAACCGGCCGCGGTATTCGTCGTCCGGCGCGGTGCGACGGCACCGCGCCCCTTTCGCCGTGCCATGATTCCTTCCAATGCGGCGCGACGGCGTCGCGTTCTTGAAAATTCTCCTCGACGTAGCGCGACGACGCCGCGTAAAATAAAAGCACGTTCATCCGCGTGGTGCGACGGCACCACGCCACTTGCTTTCACCGCAAGAATTAAACAAGAACGATGGAGGGGGGTTCGGCCGTGTTCGTGCGGTCCGGCCCCCCTCACGTTAAAAATAATAACGCAACTTAAAATAAAACAAGTCACACGTTAGTCTTGATAAAATCACGATCAAGAATAAAATAAGGAAACCAAAAGAAATCGACAAACCTACCTCGGGTTTAAGATTCGAAGATTCGTCTACGTTCCACGGAAGACGGCGTCGCGGGGGTCGGGCGTCGCGGTCGTCGTTCGTCAAATCCGTTGACGAAGAGATATGCCCGAGGAGACACGTCGATGGCGGATCTTCATTTGCCGACGAAGAAGGTCCGAGGAGAAAGAAGAGGTCCGAAGATACCGGGTCGCCGAGTCGATGATCCTTGACGAAGTGTTGTCGTTCTTCGTTGAAGATGATGACGTTCTTCGCCGGAGAAGATGAAGTTCTTCAAGAGACTTAGAACTCTCTCCTCCAATCCTCAACACAACCAATCTAACCCCCAAAAATAAAATAAGCTAATATTATTTTATTAAGTCATTCTATGAGTTCAAAATTCAAAAACTTAATTCCATTAATTGGATTAGTGTGTTGGCATGATTAAAGTGAGGAGAGGGAAAGTCACCCAATTAAATGGAAGTTTAAAGGTTAAGATGAGTTACACATCTTAAGTGGGGGGTTTTGAGGAGTTAGGGAAGGTGAGGGGTTGGGCTCGTGTGGGCCCCACCCCACCTTTATTCTCTCAAGGTTAGTTAACAACAAGTAGGTCCCACCCAACTTCCACACATAGGTTAACAACTTAGAATAAGAAATAAAATTGTAACACAATTTTATTACTTCACATTTAATTCCCCTTTTTTTTAACAACTCCTCCTCAGCAAACGCACCTTCGGGAAAAGTCCACTTAAGCAAAAATCGGCGCTGCGAGTTCATCGGTGACCTCGGATTTCAATTCCGAGCACCGGATCAAAAGTTAGGAATTCCCGCTCGTTCGTTCACTGAACGTACCCGAGCCAAACTTCGGAAATTAATTCCGGGCACTCCGGGCCTCGGAATCAGGTGCCGTCTGAAACCGCGCTCTTGTAAAATTCTAAAGAAAATTAAGAAAAAATTTCCCTTGAATTTTACGGGTCTTTACAGTATAAGCCAGGATGATGCCATTATTTTCTTTCATGAGGTCATAATTCCTGAATTGGTGATCCATTGTAGTTTCACAATGTTGAAAATTACCATGAAGGATTAAAAAAAAAACATGTCGACTAACCTTGAGTTTCTAGAAGAGGATTCATGGATACTGCATAATTATTCTTATAATATGGTTTAATTTAGAAACATACATGGGGATGATAATTTTAGTCATTTTGAGTTTTTAAATTTTTGGATCCCTTCTATATATCCCTTGTATTGAATTATATAACCCATGAACATATAAAAGATAATTCTCACACTCTTCACTATTATCTTAGTGGTTATATAGAGATTTGTTATGGATTTCTCATCCATATCATAAAGTTATGGATTCTTTCCAATTATTCTCCCTCTTTATCATAGTTTCTTCCATGTTCTTCTTTTCCTCTCAACCCCCAGCATCCATGGTGGATGGGAATCATTTCTAGTGTTGTCATAAATTGTTGTTCTTGGTTTCTAGGGATTTTAGAGTCCCTCATGCGACATATTCATGTCCTATTAATTAAAGGTGAGATGATTCCACTAATTAATTTTGTTGTCTTCATTCTATTATATTTATTTAAAAGATTCATGGGTTTTTATTACTTTAAATCATTTTTCATATCTATGAAAAGAAAATATATTTTACTTCTGGTATTTTTATCAAGAATACTTATTGATTCCGTTAATTTAATTTTCTATTAAATAGAGAGTTTTAAAATTTGAGTGTGTTTTGATTTGATAATGTAATTATTTAATTTTTAAATTTTTAAACCTGACTTTATCCATCCACTTCAATTAGGGGTGGTGAATCAAAGTTATAGAGAATAATATATTTGGTATCATGTATAGTTATAACATTATTCATTGTAACATTGAAGAAATTGATAGGAGGTCGGTAGCCTATCAGAAGGTTATCAGTATGAGCCCCCCTTTGAACCCTAACTCCTTTCCATCTTCCTGGTTAGACTTTCATGCTCATAGTAGCAGAGCTTCTCCACTACATGCCATATTCTGTGACATGTCTATAGAGTGTGTCACCCAATTTTTAATCTATGAAACACAATAAATCATTGATCCCCTTGATAATATGATTTTACGTGTCTTTATAAATTTATTCCCTTTATGTGTTTGATAAAATCTCAATGAAGAGTTTTCTCATATATAATAATTTTTAAATATTATATTGATAAAAAATCATTTTATATTTGTTCATTTCATAGTTTAATAAGTTTCCCAAGTAATTAATTGTGTGTATGGTATATGGGGTGCTTTATAGAATTGAGTTCATGACTATGATCAAGTTTTGATTTTACTTATGTGTTATTTAGATTTATCACTGTTTTCAATATTGTTTTATAATTGAATTATAAATTATATAATTATTACTATAGTCCAAAGGCCAAATTTGATATTTATGTATAATGACTTCAATGGGTATGGTTACAACCTTATTGTTCTCGTTATTATATTTTATTCTTGATCTACTGTATTGTGATATTATTAGATAATGGATTGACTCCTATGTACTTGAATTGGGATCTTGGTTAATGGATGTTTTGGGGGAATGGATAAATTTTATCATGATCTATAGGTTTTGGTTTTTATATGGCATTTCTTGGGGCTAAAGATTTTGTAGCTCAATTTTTCTTTTAAAGCAATATTTTCCGGTCATTTAAAACACCTAAAAATATACCAAATTATTTTTTGTGGAGGTTTTCTTATTTTAATGGTGGTCCCCCCTAAAAAATATTTATTTTATAGAAACAGATCAAATTTTTGTTATATCCTTGACCATTAAGGGGTGGGACAACCCATAAAACCAAAACAAATAACATATAAATAAATTTTCTACATTGGTTCCTATAATCCACTGCTAAATAGAAGGAAGTGACGTGAGGGGGATGCCAATTCCAACATTAGTGGAGTTTTTTTTGGAAATAGTCATTGAAGAATTTTGCAGTGGTTTAAACCACTGCATATTAAAAAACTCTCTCTAATAAGTGATTTTTTTGTAGTGCAACTTAGAAATACATTCCACATGTAAGTGAAAATATTCATTCCCATAAGAGTAATTAAAGGCTCCCATAAATTTCAATCCTCATAAATTGAATGCCTCAACCTCTATTTTTTGTTGAATCACCTTAGTTTTATATATATTTGTTAGAAATTATCACTTTTCACAACTGTTGGAGTCCTCATGGGGGATATTGTTTGACTCTTCTTGTTTTAATCATGTTTTAATGATCATAGATCCTATATATCCTAAAATTCATATTTAATCTATCTCAAATCATGTGTACAGATGGTAGGTTTTTTGTGTCTTAAATAATTACTGTAAGCTATATTTAATTTTTTTTATAATGAAATTATTTTAGGAATGATTAAGATTAATTAATTATGTTGATATCATAGTTTTTGTAGGCATACAGATATTTCTCTATCTCACAGACACCGTGACCATACATCGTGACCCAGACACAATGACCAGACACTGTGACCCATACACGGTGACTGAAACACTATGACTAGACACCGTGACCATCCAGACACATTGACCAGAAAAATTGGCCATCTAGACACCGTGACCAGACACCATTACTATCCTTAAACTGTGATCATACACCTCATATGTGCTACTGGTTCATGATCTTTATACAACTGTGAAATCATGACTATCTCATCGCTCCAAGACAATGAAAGAGACACCATTTCAAGGAGACACTGTTTCAAGGAGACACCATTTTAAGGAGACACCATTTCAAGGAGTAACTGTTTCAAGGAGACAGTGTTTCAAGGGAACACCATTTTCAGGGACACATTGTTTCAAGGGGACATCGTGTCCTGGTGTTATAGACATGTCACTTGATAGTACGAGGTATGAGGTACAGAATACAAGCATCATGTCGGCTCCAACACATGCACTCCAAGAATAAAAATAACTGTGTGGACGGAAATTAAAAAGAGATGATAGAGAAACAGGTCTGTGTGTGATAATAAAGAAGCAAGAGCATTCTTCAAAGAATAATGGACACATGCAACTTGACACTTCTGAAGAACACATGAATCATAATCTAATATTAGAGTCGAGAACATTTTTTCACTATAAACTCCATGAATAACACAATCCATATCTAACTGCCTTGTGATACTCTGTTTTCTCACTAGGGGACGTGATTCATGTATATTTTTCATCCTATAATTACACATACATAAAGACTAACACTCAGAGAAATTATATAATTATCTAATCATTTTTTCTCTCTTGTGTATTATTTTTAGCTTTCAAGTAGTGTGTGTGTGTGTGTGTGTGTCTATAAACACATGTTGTCTCCTATATTAAACATAGGGATACAAGATATCCTTCCTCTCATATCTTTTTACACTTATGTATTCCCATGGATATATTTGAAACAGGTCCATGTGTGACCTGAAAGTTCATACCCAAAAAGAACTGTGGAAGAGTTCATTTGACCTGGACATTCCTATGTACTATTGTTTATCCCGATCCAATGTGTGGATCAGATTTATTAATATAAACTTCTTGGTGGTAGGTGATCACCAAGGGGGTGGATTAGGTCTTGGCTTGTTTTTGATTCACTTGTTTTATTTCCATTGTGTTGTTTAAATTAGTTTTCCCTATTTTACTGTATAATTTATAAATCACAAAACATGCTTTGATAGTTAATATTTGAAATAAGTTATAATTGTTTTTCGTTATAATAAAATATTCAAAAGTAATATTAATAACATATATTATGATTAATGATAATTAATCAATCTTTTGAGAAGTTATTTAAACATTCAAACTATCATTACTGTATTTCATTGATTAACTAGGTTGTATTTTGATTTATTGGGGAACCTTTTAAAAATACCTTTCAATCAATAGTTTTTAATAGATACTCAATTTACCCCCCTCTTTAGTACACTACTCTGACAAAAAATTTGGTATCATAGGGTGTTTTTTATTCCTATTAAGACTGAGTTTTTTGACCATATTCAACTGTGATTCTAGTTGTACATTAAAGATATGAAAATTTTGATTAATTTTAAATTTCTAGCCCTTTTTATGTAATTTGTTATCATGGAAAATAGATTGGATGGTTTAGTAACAAATTGACCACCGTTATTTAATGGAACCAGCTTTTCCCAGTGGAAAATTAAAATGAAAATGCATTAAAAAGTATGGGTTTTGGGATTTGGTCTTCAATTATAGATTAGTATAAGACTCCTTCTAATGATAGAATCACTTGGGATAACCTTACAAAAACCTCCTACAATAAAAATTTCAAATCCATGAATTCTTTATATTTCTCATTTGGAGATGACGAATTTAATAGAATTTATGCATGTAAAACTGCCCATGAAATTTGGGATTCCTTGTCTGTTTCGCATGAAGAAATTTTAGTGTGAAAGAAATGATTGTTAATACTTATACTATTAAATAGAATAACATTAAAATGAATCTATATGAGTCTATTTCTGACATGTATCTCAGGTTCAATGAAATTATCAACACAATGGTTTCTCTTGGAAGAGAAGTTACTACCAAAGAACAGATCATGCATATTCTTAGATGCCTACCTGACAGATGGAGAGGAACCTCTATCTGTAATAGAGATTCATGAAAATTCATTATGTTACCTATAAAAGAACTCAGTGGGAAACTAATGGTGTATTAAGAGTAGCATAATGTCTACACGGATGATGATCTTGAACTGAAAAGAAAATATATTGCATTCAAAACCAACATTTCTAAACACAAAGTGAAAGGGTTATTAGAAGCCTTTGTAGAAAGTTCCAGAAATGAACAATCATCAGCTAACAGTGATGAAAAGATGACTCAAATAGCTAGAAAGTATATGAGATTCTAAAAGATGAACTAATTTTTCAAAAATCCTAATATCAAGGGAAGATATAATCCTAAGAGAAGCCAGAACAAGTATTGGAAAAAAGTGATATGTTGGATGAAATATTCTTCTAAGAGTGTAAGTGAAAGGGACATATAAAGGCTGACTATCTTAAGCTCAAGTATAAAAACAAATATAAGGAAAAACATAGAATTTATAAAACGGCAATGAATGAAACGTAGAGTGCTTATGCGGATAGTTCAAGTGATTCAATATCATCACATGATGACCAGGATAACAAAACAAATATTTATTTTATAACAAACAAATTTAAGGTAATACTAGAATCTCATGTACACAATTCCAATTAATCTAGAGATGTGAGTTACTCGGAAATATTTTTAATGAAGAAATATTGGTGAACACTAATATGATTGAATATACATATAATTAACTGATAGATAAATACAAGTATTTAATGAAACAAAAGGCTCATACCTCAACTGTTAAAACTGAACCCATAGTAGAATGGTAGAAAAATTCCTTATTACCCAAAGAAAACAATTAAATATGACTATGTAGAGGGAAATTGAAAAAGGATCTTGAATGCTTTTATAATTGTAAAGATACCTGGGTACAAATTCTAGGAAAACAATTTTCTTCTAAATATACTACTTCCATTGGCTATCTACATAGTAAAAGAAATTTTGGAAGAGATAATTTTGATTCTAAATCTATGACATATAGATTTACTCTTATTTCTAGAAAACAATCAGTTAGTTAAAATTATGAAACACTCTCTACTGTTCTAAGATTTTCTAGACAAAATAGAGTTTATTTTTCAGGTACTTTACATAATGCTTATTGGAAACCTATGAGGCATATATCAGTTTGTAAATCACTAGTCACTAATATTACAGGACACAAACATGTATGCATACCAAAATCTATTTTTTTTGACTATTTGGTAAGAATTTTGCATAAAGACGTCTTGTAAAAACATAGGGTACTTGGATAGTGGGTGATCAAGACACATGACAGGAGACAATTCATGCTTCAAGAATTTAACAAAAATTAACGGTGGACACCTTTGGTGACAATGAAAAATGAAAGATTATTTTTCTTGGACAAATTGACAACTCTAGCTCATTTTTTATTTCCAATGTACATTTTTGAGGGATTGAAATATAATATAATTAGTATTTCACAACTATGAGATTATAGATTTCATGTTAAATTTGAATATGATGCTTGCACTATTTTTAATTCAAAAAATTAATTAGTGTTTTCTACGTTAAGAAATCAAAATATATACACTGTTAACCTAGATTCTTTAGTCTCTCAATATTATTCATGATTATGTGTATTTCACAATGAGTATCACGTTGGAATAAGATACTAGGACACCATAATAATCACTCTATTAGAAATTTAACTGGAAAAATATTATTCAACCCTCTACCCACACTTATGTTTCAAAATGATAATGTCTGTAACCATTGTCAAAATGGAAAGCAACATAAAATTTCCATCAAAAAAAGAATGAAGTTTCATCTTCTCAACCACTCAAACTCGTTCACCTAGATTTCACTGGACCATCTAGATTTTCTAGTTTAAATGGGAAGTACTATGTTTATGTTCTTGTGGATGACTTTTCTAGTTATAATTGGAATTTATTTTGGACTCAAAAAATTGATGCCTTTTCTCATTTAACAGAATAGGAAAAAACTCTTGAAAATCTGGGTGGACTTTGAATTAAATCCTTAAGAAGTGATCATGTCCATGCGTTTTAAAATCAAGATTTTTAATTCCTTTTCTCACAAAATGCCTATAGTCATAATTTATCTGCCCCTAAAACACCAAAACAGATTGGAGTTGTGGAAAGAAGAAATTGATCCTTACAAGAGATTTCGAGAACCATTCTTATTGAATATGACTTACCTATATATTTTTTGGCCGAAGCTATAAATACGTCAATCTATATTATCAATAGAGTGTTGATTATACCTATTCTTAAAAGAACTCAATATTATTTATGGAAAAATAAAAAACCCAAAGTAAACTACTTCAATGTTTTTGGTTGAAAATTCGATATCTTTAATACGAAGGAAAATATTGAATAATTTTCATTGAAGAGTGATGAAGGAATATTTTTAGGAAATTCAATATTTAGTAAAACCTGTAGAGTGTTTAATAAAATAACAAAATGTGTGGAAGAATCGGACCATGTAAAATTTGATGAAATAGATCCACATGAGCCTATGACAACTCTATAGAACATGGAGGATGATATAACAAATCTAGAAATTAATTCAAAAAACTCTATCCATCCTGTGAAGGAATCTATGAAAACTACCAGTTTTGCAAATTCTTTATATTCAATTCACAATGAACCTAACCCTATTAAAGATCCTTTAATCAATAGTCATTTTTCTTGATCTGTTATAACTCTTAAGAATCATCATTTAGATTCAGTTGTAGGAGACTTAGATAAAGGTACTCAAACAATAGCTTCTCTTAGAAATCAGGTTTAACATCAAGTCTTGTTGTCACAGAATGAACCTAAAAACATTAATGATGCAATCTATGAAGAATTATGGGTGATGTATTTTCATGATAAACATAATCATTTTGAATGGAACTGAGTTGGGAACTTGTTTAAAAACCCAAAGACACATTTAACATTTGTAGTAAATGGGAATTTAGAAATAAATTAGATGTTGCTGGTAACATAGTTAGAAACAAGACTAGATTGGTTGCACAATGCTGTAGTCAAGAAGAAGGAATGGAATATTATGAATCCTTTTCAGCAGTATCCAAACTTGAAGACATCAAAATTCTTCTTACTTATGATGCACATCTAAATTTAAAACTATATCAAATGGATTTTGAATGTTCATTTCTAAATTGGTATATAGTGGAAGATATATTCTTTGAGAAGCCCCCTAGTTTTATAAATCTTCATTTTCCAAATCATATTTTTAAATTATCAAAATATTTATATAGTTTAAAACATGATCTAACAAAATGTTATGATATATTAAGAACTCTTTTTATTTCCAAGGGGTTTATAAAAGGAATAGCTGATTCTACCTATTTTATAAAATGAATTTCCAATGTTGATATAGTTTTTCAAATATATGTAGATGACATTATCATTGGATCTTCAAAAAATTCATTATGTATTTAATTGTATAAAAAGCTAGAAAACAAATTTGAAATTAGCATAATGGGTGAACTAAATTCCTTTCTTGGATTTCAAATCATTCAAAACAATGATGGAATTATTTTAAATCAATGAAAATATATTAAAGATATTCTAAAACGTTTTTGTTTGGATAGAACTAAAAGTAGTGACACTCCAATTAGTACTACTTATATATTGTATATAGATGAAGATAGAAAATCTTTTGATCAAACCACATACAAAGGAATGATTGGATGTCTCCTCTACCTAAATTCTAGTTGACCTAACATTATGTTTAATGTATGTATGTTTACTAGTTTTCAAGAAACCGCAAAAGATTCTCATTTAAATGATTTTCAAAGAATTTTCAAACACCTCAAGAATACACCCAATATAGATCTGGTATATCCCATAGGGCAATCATTTTTGTTAGTAAGTTATTCTGATGATCACTTTATTAGTTGTAATTTTGATAGAAAAATCACCACTGGAACATGTCACTTTTTAGGCAAGTCACTAGTATCATGGTGTAGTAATAAATTTTTTGTTGTTGCATTATGTACTTTAAGAAACTGAAAAACAAGATGCAAGTAGTTTTTGTGAACAAATTGCATGGATGAAATACACATTACTAGGTTATGGATATCAATTCAGGAATGTAACTATAAATTGTGACAATACAAGGCCTATTAAAATATAAAAAATTCATGTTTCACACTATAGGACAAAACATATTGTTTTCAGACATCACTTTTGGATAGATCATTATCAAAAATATGTCATCACTTTGGAATTCATTAGAACTGAATATTAGCTCGCTGATATATTCACCAAACCATTAATTTCTGAAAGAATAGATTACATCATACATGAATTAAGAATGACAAATCTCACATAGTAAGTGTATTGTTTCCAACTTAATGTTTCATGATTACAGTCTCACAGTTACTATTTCTAGGTTACTATCTTGAACTTACTATCTCAAACTATACAGTAGCACAATTTAGAAATCACAAAGTAAAAAACTCACCATGAAACCCTATTACGGTCTCACTATGAAATCCAGTTACAGTCTCACCATGAATGTCTATTATGGTCTCACAGTAATAACGCTTTATTTTTTTATTTATATATTATTACTCATATCTCAAAAATTAACTATTTTACTCTTTTACACTCCCACATTTTTAATCAAGTGATGCTTGATATCCCTAAATGATAAAAACGAAAGCAGAGTCACTCCTTTCTTTACCTGAGATCTATTCTCTCTAACTGCTAGCCCTCTCTCAACCCTTCGGTTTCCTCTCTCTCTCCAAACTCCATATCGATCCTTTGTTGAATTCACAGAATGAAACTCTCATCTGCATCAACCACTGGGAAGTATATATCAAAGACGATGATGAAAATAGAGTCAAATTTAACACTCTAAGGTTCTTTAAATATTAACCTAGTGAACAAAGTACGTGTCCCTATAAAGGAAATCTACCCCGAGAGGCTGCGGTCAATTAAGTCTATAGTATTAAATGTTCTTAGAGAACAAGGATGGTATGATTGGTTCACAAAAAAGGATTGGCTAATTTACCTTAAAATAGTTTCACATTTAAACCAGTATGTTCAATTATATTTTGATACATCCTATTATTTTTTTGTGAGAAGATGGATAAATGGCTAGAGATGTACCTTTTTCGAGGATATGGGATTCATGCCTAAGGATACCTCATGATTGAATTTTGTGGGGACTACCATAGAGGTCCTCCTCTTCCATGTGAGTTCTTTGTTTTGGGAGTGGAATTGGGAAGCATAAATGGGAATGAAACAAACTGGAGAGCTATAAATACTGAGAAGGATGGTGAAACCATACTTCTGTTTAAATTTATTTTGAATCTGATTAGCCCGGGAAAAGGAGATTTTTCTACACTCAAATATCATGATATATTTTTTATACATATTATAAAAATTGGACATAAGATCAACCTATTCCAGTATGTTATACTCCATATCTGTGAATTTATCAAAATAACCTTCACATAGACCACCCTGTTCTATTCAAGGTTTATCACAGTTATGTTTCATGCCAAAGGGTTGTATGGACCGGATGAGGATTTCATTAAGGATTATGAAATCTATACCTCAAAAGTTATAGTAATAATGAATGAAAATACATTATAATACATGGATAAAATCATGGGTAGAAGATTTTGAGAGGATCTATGAATAGTTTAATCCAATTGAACAATCCTCAAGACCTAAAGTCATTTCTGATCTTGGTTTGGAACCATATGATATTTTTGAGTATTCAAATGAGGATGAAGTGGAAGTTGTTGTTGCACCTTGTAACACCTGAGACTTTTATGAGAAATATTTTTTTATGTTATATAAATCATAAAAGGAATCTTTCACTACACACAACACTAGCTTGGCTTGCTTTACACGCAATCGCGACATCTTGCGTCATACGTAATACCGAGTTTCACTAAACAACGATATGCTATTAAAATATTCCTAAAACTAGCTGTTATGGATAGTAATACCCACCTTTTGAAAATTTGTAAATTTTATTTTTCAAAATGGACTTTATTTTTGGATTCAGAATATAAAAATAAGCCTAGGTTGAAATTTTGGTATTTTTTTGAAAACTTCCAATTTTTGATGAATAGTGAAAGCACTGGGTTACTATTTAAAAACCGACTTTTTATTTAAATAATTATTTATTTTAATTTAATTTATTTTATTTAAAAATTGATACATAATTCCTATATAATTTCAATTCAATTCATTGGAGTCATTTTATAATAATTTTAGATATATAAAAATTTTATTGAAGTTTTCAGCGTCTTTTACCCACCTCCTAGGAGAATTTGCAAATTTACATAAAACATAATTTTACCACTTCTGTGAGTGGAATTTCAAAAATCCGAGAGCCATGGTTAATATCAAGGACTATAATGTGGTTCAATGAGATGAAAATAATTTTTGTTCAATAGTAACTTTTTACTTTTTTTTACCACGGGTAAAAGTAAATAGGGAAATTAAGGGTAAAAGTGGTATTATTATTACCCTAACACATGTCCTAATTCAATTGTATAAGTGTAATTAGACCAAAAACAACATTAGGAATAAAATATGACCATTTAGGACCACTTGGATTAGATTAGGGCATTTATTATTAATTTCTTTAAAGAAGGGTTAAAATAGTTAAAATCAAAGTTTAATAACTAAATAATTTTTAATATAGGGTTATACATAAGATAAATTAGACTATAAATATTCATTAGAAATATAAAAATATTTCCTACATAATGAATTTTATTTGTAATTTTTAGACAATAAATAATTTAATTTATTAATGACACAATGATGATGTAGTAATTATCTTATTAATGAAATATTGACATAATTGATGTTATAAATACCCAAATAATAAAATTTGAGACTTTTTATGAATTAAAATAATTTTGTAGGTTAATATGACATGTTAGAATTGATTTAATTGACTTTTTTCGAACTAATATTTCTTTTATGATTTTTAAAAAAATCAATTACTAAATAGTGTCAAAATTGACATAAAATAGTTTTTTAAAAAAATATTAGATTATTAATTGTTAGTTTATTCCTAAAAAACAATGGTTCAGCGCAATGACTTATATAATGTTATATATATTAATAATAAACAACTTGGGGTTCTTTTGTCTTGTTATAGTATGTTTATTAACCATATAGTGTAAGAAAACAAAAAGACACGGTAAATGTAAAATTATTTATCTTAAAGTTAAATCTAAATGATAAGGTTAAAATATAAACCTAAACTGATCGAGATTCTATTTGATGAGATTATTTCTACCCATACCCACATTATCTTAGAAATAAATCAATTTAGAGCTATTAAAAACTGAATATGAATTTATAATAAAATAATATTTTTTGTTTCTCCAAAGGTTCCCCTCTCCTCCCTTATAAAAGGGCCCCTCCACCCTCTCATCCTCACACCACTTTGAGCCTTAAAGATCGTCCAAAAACTGCACAATTCACTTCTACACTTTCCTAGAAACATCCTAAATGTCCTGGTCTTCTTCAAAAGCCAATTTTAGTTCCCTAAGAGAAAGTCTCAAAGAGGCAGTTCAAAGAAGAAGTAATGTCTGTTACCGATTCTTTAAAGTTTATTTCTTCTTCCACTTATTCTTCTTTAGTTGTTTAATTATCAAGTAATAACATCAGTATCACTCATATAATTATATTGTTATTATAAGTATTAAACAACCCTATTTCACTATTTATCCATCCTATGGAAAATGAAATCACCACGTGTGCGTACGTACGGAATATCGTCTCCACGTCATGGAGTAATCTATTTTCCACAACCACCTTACTTGGATGGGTATAATGGTGTAAATAATAACTATATATGATTATTTTAAAGTGATATTTATTCTGAAATAGTATACATACAGTCCAATAGAATTCCACGATCATGGGAACGATATCATCGCTCGTGCGTACGTACGGAATACCGTCTCCACGATGTGATGCGACTCGTTGTACATGATTTTCATTGCATAATGATTACATAAATGAATTGAGTGAATAAATATGATATCTATTACACTAATACCATTCTGGAAATGAGGTATCTATAACCTAAAATGATGAATAATAATTTATTCGACAAAACACACATTAGAACAAAAAACAATAAACACACGAATAACAAGTAGCAATGAAATATTACTAATAAGAAGCTAAGAATATGACCATATATGATATCATAAAAATGATTATGATTCTGGAATAAGTCATTGACATTATTTAAATCATTATACAGGAGGTTTGGACACTTACAAAGCAAATGAGACCTAAGGTAAGGGAAAATATCACAATCTCATTTTTATCCGAGATTGTTTATACTTTGGTATTTACTGGGGTGTATTTTATCATCCACATCCATGTTTCCTCAATATTTAATATTATTTCCATCCACCTATAATTTTTTAAATCCAATTTTACCCTTCAGTGAGTTTTTATTAAATAATATGAATGGAATCTTTTGTCGTTTTTCGTACAAGGTACTTTTTGATTTTTCCGACAAAAGTACGAGAAGAATGTTTTTTTATCTTATACAACATGAATGGATTTTTAGAAAATTATTTCCATGAAGCATCCTTTACAAGTTTCCAATTTTATTTTTAATCAACTTATTTTAGTTCAAAATTATATGACATGTTAAGAAAGGAAAATGTTTTTGAAGTAGAAAGGATATTTTCCTCAAGAATGGAATTCAAGTGTTTTATCAAAATTATTTTCCATCTAAGATAATATAGGGTTTTATTTCTATCCCTATTATTACATTGATTTGATTATGTTGTGATGGAATTATTTTTATGAATTCCTTTATATTATATGAATTGTTTTATGAGGTCACGATGTTTAAGAATCCCATTTTTATTACATGGGTTATACAATGATGTATGATTTGTGATTTTTGTGGCACACATAAGAATGGGTTCATTATGATATGGGTGGGACCTATATCTCCCTCCAATGCATTGGGTAAATATTTATATCTAATGAGATATACATGTATTGAATGGCAGGTTAAACCGGTTCAGTGAAACAGTACTGAAACGAGGGGTGAACTCGGTTCAGAAATGGACTTTGTCCGCTAAGATATTCTTTTCTATGACTCTTGACTACTATGAAATGATTCTCTATGATTATGTGTGTATGCCACAAAGTTTCATGTTTTATGTTATGATTATTGGGATTACATTTCACTACTATGATTTATCCCATGTTATGAAATTATGATTTATTTTGCAGGTCAATATTTCCAAAATGTTATGTTCTTATGAATATGATGTGATTGATATTTCTTTTTTATACCCTTAATGAGCATTTGAGATCACCCTTTTGTATGTTTTCTTTCCCCAGGTCAGGAAGAAGGTTATTAAGTAGGATATTCCAAAAACGGACTCTAGAAATGATGAAATAAATGGGAGACAACGTAGATGATTTATGAACCAGTTGTTTATATTTCCCAGTTTCTAAAGACACTATACCTATACGGTCCTTTCTTGGCTTTGTTATATGTTGTAATAAGTGTGCTTTAATTATGAAGTAATAACCATGTATGTAAAGTATGGGTTTTTATAGTTGGTATCAGAGGAAAGGTATAGTCAACCTTTGGAAACTATGATGTGAAATCCATAGTAAGAACCCTAAGGATAAGTCTAAGCATAGAACAAAATCATAGTGTTTTAGAAATGGCCATGAATAACCTATGATAAGACCTTAAGTGTGAAATTTTATTCTTGATTATGTGTTTTTTCAATTATTATTAGTGTTTCTCACACTATTATTCTTGGTTTTAGTCAATGGCTAGAACCCAAAAGAACCGTGTTAATGCAGAATGCGATGGGCAATGCAATGATTGTCCCCCTGAGCAACCAAACGTTATGGGAGCTGGAATGCCAAATCTTGTAGCCATGCTCACACAACTTTATCAAGCTATGAATCATGCAAGACTTCCAAACGAACAATGGAGCAACATTCTGTTGAATCCTTCATGAGGCAGCATCCACCTTCATTCAGCGGGTCTTCTGATCCATTAGTGGCTGAACAATGGATCAGTACCACTGAAAAGATATTTTCAGTTCTTCAATGTTTTGAACATGATAAAGTCATCTTAGCAGTTTATCTTTTGGAAGGTGAAGTTTATAAATGGTGGAATCTTATGAAGAATACGAGGAAAAGGGATGAAATTGAGTCCATGGAATGGGACGAGTTCAAGAACTTATTTTTCAATAAGTACTTCCCTCTAATTATCCGAAAAAAGATGGAGAATGAGTTTCTTGAACTAAAGAAAAAGGTTGATGAATCTGTTGGTACCTATGAAGCAAATTTTACAACACTTGTAAGGTATGCTTCTGCGATTATTATCCAACCTGAGAGTAAGATCGATCAATTATTTAGTGGCTTAAAACCAATTCTTCGAAGGGTGCTAGTCATAAGGTACTTCAATAGCTACGAGGAAATTTTTCGATGTGCTCTCAAGGTTAAGATGGAGATTGGAGTAACCCATCATTCATATGGGTTTGATAAGAAGAGGAAAATGGAATTCAAAGGAAAATCGAAAGAGCACACTGAAAAGAAGATGAGTTTTCCCTTATGCTCAAAGTGTGGAAAGAAACATGGAGGAAATGGTCTTAAGGGGAAAAGAAAATGTTATAAGTGTGGAAAAGAAGGACATCGGGAAATTGAATGTCGAAATAAATGGAAGAAGATGTCAAATGATGTAAACAAAGGAAGGGATACACAGAATGAACCTACTTCACTTCAATGTTTCAAGTGCAAGGAAATGGGGAATTATGCCAATCAATGCCCTAATACAAGGGTTGTTGATGATGATCGACGTCAACAAACTCTCAAGGCTAAAGACAAAGGAATTTCACATTCAATTTCTATCAGCGATGTGGAGTACAATAACAAAGTCGTGAAAGGTACACATACCATCCACTCTAAAGAAGCAAATATTTTATTTGATTCTGGATCAACCCACTCTTTTATTTCTGAAGAATTTTCTAATGGTATCACCATATTACCTCAACTATTAGAAGTTTAGTTAGCTGTGGCAACCCCTAATGGCACAACAGTCACGTCAAAAGTTTATAATTCTTCTTTGATTTAAGTTTGAGGGAATGTGCTTCCTGCAAATCTTGTGATCCTTCATATAGTGGAATTTGATGTGATTCTCGGCATGGATTGGCTTTCTCTATATGGAGCTCATATCAATTTCCAAAGAAGGGAAGTCACATTTCATATTCCAGATCAATCTATGATCATCTATCGATGCAAGGATGAACATAACCTTCCGGTGGAAATTTCTTCCATGTTATGGGTATTGATTCCACTAAATAAAGGTTATTTATCTAAAATGGTTGGTGAGAAACTCACAATTAAGAATATTCCCATTGTACGGGAGTTTGATGATGTCTTTCCGGAGGAATTGCTGGGTCTTCCACCAAATCGTGAAGTTGAGTTTTCAATAGAACTCGTACCGGGTGCTTTGCCTATTTCAAAGACACATTATAGAATGGCCCCAATTGAGTTGCAAGAATTGAAGAAGAAACTCCAAGAGAATCTTGATAAGGGATTCATACGCCCTAGTGCATCACCTTGGGGAGCACCTGTTCTGTTTTTTAAGAAGAAAGATGGATCAATGAGACTCTGCATTGATTATGGAGAACATAACAAGATCACTATCAATAACAAATATCCTCTCCCACACATTGATGACTTATTTGACCAACTACGTAGAGCTCAATACTTTTCCAAGATTGATCTTCATTTAGGGTATCATCAATTAAGGGTCAAAAGGGAGGATATACCAAATACGACTTTCCATAAAAGGAATGGACACTATGAATTTATAGTGATGCCATTTTGTCTTACTAATTCCCCTGCTATCTTCATGGATCTGATGAATAGAGTCTTTAGAGACTATCCTGATCAGTTTGTGGTAGTATTTATAGACGATATTATTGTCTATTCAAATAGAAAGTAAGAACATGAAGATCACTTGAGATTTATATTGAAACCCCTAAGAAAGGAGAAGCTTTATGCCAAATTTACCAACTGTGAATTTTGTCTTAAGAAAGTTGCATTTTTGGGTCACATAATCTCAAAAGATGGGATATATGTGGATCCAGCAAAAACAGTGGTTATCGAAAGATGGTCGAGACCAACAACAGTAACTGGGATCTAAAGTTTTCTTGTTTTGGCTGGATATTATCGACTTTTTGTGAAAGATTTTTCACGATTATCTAATCCACTCACCAGGTTGAGTCAGAAAGGAGTTAAGTTTATTTGGATAGAGGAATGTGAAGTGAATTTCAAGGAGTTGAGAAGAAGGTTATCCAGTGCACCTGTGCTCACACTTCCTTGTAGACGAGAAAGGTTTGTGATCTACAGTGATGCATCCAAGAAGGGCTGGGGTGTGTTCTTATGAAAAATAATATGGTGATAGCTTATGCCTCATGAAAGATGAAAATCCATGAGCAAAATTACCCAACTCATGATTTAGATTTAGCTGCGGTAATCTTTACATTAAAGATTTGGAGGAATTAGATTTATGGAGAATGGTGTGATATTTATACTGATCATAAAAGTTTAAATTATATTTTCACACAAAAGGAGTTGAATATGCGCTAAAGAAGATGGTTGGAGCTGATTAAGGATTACGACTGCTCAATTCATTACCACCCTGGGAAAGAAAACCAGGTGGTAGATTCATTAAGTTGACAAGGCCATGCAATCTTATCCATGAAGAGGATCACAAAAGATCCAATATTTATGGATTTACAAAGGATGAATCTTGGAATTATAATGGAAGGGGAAAATCATATCTTTATCAAATGAATGTCTAACCATATATACATGTGACGATTAAAGGGGCGCAGAAAGAAGATGTAGAGTTACAAAAGGTGAGAAATATTCCTGAATTCAACCTTGATTGTGATGGGATAATAATGTTCAGGAATCGGGTTTGTGTTCCTCCCATCCCCGAATTAATGAAGGAGAAGCTGGATGAGGCTCATAGTTCATCATTTTCTATTCTTCCTGGAAGCACGAAGATGTATATGGACCTGAAAGAGTACTTCTGGTGGGATGACATGAAAAGAGATGTTGTTGAATATGTCTCTTGACGCTTAGGTAGTAAAATTTATGTTGTCACGGTAAATGATAACTAGTTAAATAATGGTTAAAACTAAATAATAAGGATAATAATGTGACCAAATATTTCCTAAACATTATTGGTTGAGAGTATTTAGACCCCGAATAATATTTCAATATAGATAAATCAATTTTTAACCATTTTTAATAGAATATTAATTTATAATAATTTAATATAATAAAAATTACTAAAAGTGTCACTCGCCTCAATTAAAAACTGTACTGATTTGTTCACTTATTTACTCCAATTTGAGCCATATATCTCTACCAAACACTTCCCATTTCTATTATCAATGTTAATATAAATGTTCTAGAGATTATGATACTTCCAAAATACATTCCATAGATACCTTCTGAAGAGATCTAGAAAAAGTCTCTCAAAGAAGAGGTAATCATATTTACCGACTCTTTCTGGAGTATTTCTTCATCTACATCATTTTCTAGTGTTTTTACTTGTAAATTAATAAATATAAAATAATATATATGATTTAGTTATATTATAATTATGGGACAACTATAATCCACATTTTATCCATCCTATGGAAGCCAAAAACATTGCATGTGTGTGTATACGACTTATCATCTCCATAAATTGTTGTAATTAATTTTTCATCGCCACTTTATATGGATGGTTATAATAATGAAAATAGGATATCTATATAGTAAATATGAAATTATATTAATTATATAAAATTAATATCCCACCAGTTTTTTCTGTTTAATCCATTAATGAAATGATAACGCCTCTCATGGGTATGTATGGGCTACAGTCTCCCAAATGGGATGGGATTTATTTTCCACATCCAACCATAAAGAATGATTATAAAAATTCATATAATGAGTGAATATTATATTTATAACATTAATATCATTCAATGTATGAGTTTACTCTGTAATATGTGAATGTACTGGAAATGTTTTGATAGAACATGTTTGAGAACACAAAGAAAATTGACACATGAAAGTGTGAAATGAATAAAATATTATTGATAAATGGGTGATAAGATGTTATAAGAGGATCCTATATGATTTTATAAATATTAATATTGTTATTTCAATTCTTAATAACATGATTAAAACCCCTATAAATGTGGTTAAATCATGTACAACCAAAATTAATCTCGAGGTAAAGGATTTTCATCTCACTTTTATATTTGTGGGACACATGTAATATTCACCACTTATTCAATTTGTGTGATGTATATACATACCCTTTGTTATATTATATCTTTAATATAATTGTTTTAACAGTATTTAATGTTTTTTATACTTTCATTATTTCAGGAGGTATATGATTCGACTTGTTAGAAAGTGTTTAGATATTTATTAACTCAATTTTCATTCATTGGATTAAACTTTTATATAATTGATTAGGTCATGCTAATGATATTTGTGGAATAATATTTTAATTTATTAATTTTTCCCTCATTTTTACGTGGATTTATATAGAAGACACAAAATAGATTCATTTGATTAATAATATGATCTTTTTAGGGGACTTCATCTCAATTTCACTTCATTGAGGCAAATTTTAATATTATCCACCTAATTTATTTTTTTTATAGTGTACATATTGACCAGTTTTTTATTAATGATCATCATTCATTGAATACTTAATTTCCTATAAATATCTATATTCTTTCATGTTGGATAGTTTTATTTCCTAGGTGGTATACTCTTTTGAAATACGGTGATTACTTTATATCAATAACTAGAAAAATAATGTTAAATATTTATATTTTAAGCCACATGGTTATTTTATCATAAAGAACATTTTAATAGAAATTAAATAGATAATTATATATATATAAGGAATACATTGGACATGAAAAACATGGGCAGTGTACTGGTTAATTTTAGCCACCTGATTCATCGGAAGTCTCATGAGATGAATCATTTGGCCAAATTAAATGGGTTTCAACCCATATACATAAATTTCCTTGAGGATATATCTTGACAATAACCGTCTTAAGGATATATTTTTATAGTTCATTAGTACATAATTAATAATTAAATCATTATTTTTATTTCAAGTGATTAATATATTGGATAGAATATTCATGGTCTTGTTCTTAACTCATATAATTATTCAAAGGGATTTTTTTGATCATATTTTAGTCATGTCGTATTATTCTAAAGATATTGTTTAATGGAATGTGTGGTCAGTTATATACATTTCCTTTATTATTATTCTTTTTGATTTATGATATATTCTATTGTACTTAACCATTACTAACCATTTTATATCACCTTTATTTTGATTCCTTTGGTAGTGTTATGAAGAAGAGATCATTGATTGACTTTCAAGGATGCAGTTTTTTCAGATTTTGTTATTTATTATGATTTTTTTCTTTTCCAAATATAAATTGGGATTTATATATGAAATCTATTTTCCAAAACCACCACAATGATCAGTCCTTCATGATTTTAATGCCATATCTTGGCTAATGTTATAAATAAAGGAACCAACTGTAGGTAAATGTGGATGGGGCCATTAACAAACTAACACATTTAGACACTTTGACAATAATGGTTGAACTAAATTCATGAAAACTTGATTAGGAAAAAAACTATGACCTTATAACTTAATTCTGACATTAATTTTCTGAATTACCATTAACTAAGGCGATAAATATTATCATGGTTACAATATATATTTACCTAATAAAAAGGGTTATACACAAAAATATGCATCTCCTGATTCAAAATATTTAATTCATTTAATCTAATTCAATGCATATTGATTTTGTATATTAGTTTTAATGTAAGTTAAAAATGCTATGAAAACTAATTTTTAGAATGAAATAAATATGTATAAAACTGGATTTATTATTATCATATGTAGAAAAAAAATGGTTAGATTATTATTAAAACAATTTATAGAATAGATAATATATAAATTTAATTTAAAAAAATCACTAATTATGACATGTTTAATTTATTTGGATGAAAAATACATAGCAAAAAAACCAATTTTTCAAAAAAATAAATTTTCATTACTTCCAAATGATTTATATTTCATTTATAGTTAGTTTATAACTACTAAATTCATTTAATACTTCTGTAAACCATACAATTTAATAATATAGTATGCCCTGCCTAAAAATGTCAATCCAATGTCTAAATGATAGTAATTTTTTAATATTATATCCTAGTTAATTTAAAATAATTGTTTAATATAAATAATTTTATAAAATAAGTTATATTTATTTGAAAAAAGAGGACTATTAAAAAAATTATATGTTATATGTTTTGAAATTTTTCTGAAAATCTCGATTTTTCATTGAATAGTGAAAATACTAATTTTTATTGAAAACGGTGTTTCACTTAAAGTAATTACAATGTAAAATTATATTTTTTATTAGTTTTAAAATATAATTAAATCCATTTGATTTAAAATACTAAAAATCTGTTTTTAAAATAAATTTGATAATTAAATTTAATATAAGAAATTTTTTTAATTTAAAAGGGTATTTTTCTAAAAATATAGTATTCATCATGTTTATCAAATAACATTTTAAATAGAAATTTTACACATCTATGATTTCAATTTTAAAAATGGATTATATGCTTGGAATTAGGTGGTCATAATTTAGTAATTATGACCCTTTTATTTTTAGTCATTGTGAATAGTAAGCACTGTATTTTTTGTTACCATGGTAAAGAGTAAATAAGGTTAATTAGGTTAAAAATAAAATGATACAGACTATAAAATGATCATAAAGATTAAAATATTTTAATTAGATGATTAAATTCCATCCATACTCATCCAAGATATGGTTATATATCCTTTTTTTTAAATTTGGATGTTATTATTACCTTAATAGTGTTTTATTTAACGAAAAGTCAAAAATGTCACCCTTGTTTTTAATGATTATAATAATTTTAACATAGGTATAACATGATGATATAATCATTTATAAATATTATTTGGAAATATAAATTATTTATATCAATCATGGTAATTTTTAAAAATTTTAGTGAAGAAATAATTACGTTAAATGCTTACACAATACTGACATGGTAATTCTTCAATTAATGGAAAAAATAAACATTGATAATTGATATATTAAAAGATATATTGATTAAAAAAATTAATATAACCCAGAATTTTATTGTTAAAAAAATATTTTAGGGTTTTATTGAAAGATATTTTTTTTAAATTAATTTGTTTTATTGATGTTATAAAAGTCAATGTAAATGAATAGTTCTAATATTGACATTAATGATATTTATTCAAAATAATATTTTATTAAATCATATAAAATTCATAAATATCCTATATTAAAACATGTTCTTATTATATGGTTTCAAGTATTACAAATCATCCATTTATGGACCTTTTTCTATTTATAGTAACTATCATAATCCTCGAAGTTTAAAAAACCATATTATCATGGTATGTGTGAAAACAGCTAACATTGGGTTAAAAAAATATAGTGGTTAAAATGTAATCTAACATTGTATAAATTTTCCATTATGATATTATTTTGATTAGTAATCATATCTTATTTTAATATTATAGATTTATCTTAATTTTTAACATTAAATTTTTAAATTAATGAAATATTTTAAGAAATTCATAAAATGCACCTCCCATATTTTGTAAAAGGGAACATGTTCTTCTCCATTATTCACCCATAAAATTCTATCTAGATTAAAAAAACATACCCAAATACCATCTTAACAACCATACCCATTTTATATATCGATTATTTTGGGAATAATACCAATCTTGTAGGCCTTAATTTGTTAATAAAAGAGGATTTCTCATAGAAGTGATATAGTTTATGACCATGTATTTTCACTTTATTTATTATTCCACATTAATTATTCTTTATCCTATATAAAATTTTAAAAATAGTATCCTATACATATTTATATGTTATTATTTTAATGTAATATCCCATATCAATCTCCAAACTCCATTAAATGGGGAATGAATTCGTCATTCGTGTGTACGATAGACTATAACTTCATGGGTCAATGTAGTCCACTTTCCATCACCACCCCTAACATATGGATATAGTGGAAAAATTAATTTCAATATAAAATATTCATGAAATATTTATATTTAAAGAAAAATTCGTTTATTTATATACCTTTTCATTCACTAAAGAATGATATTTCAGTTTGTGAGTATGTGTGTACTAACACCTCCACAAAGCGATATGATTTTTTCCTAATCACCCCATAACATGGATGATATATGTAAATAATTTTAAATAAATAATATTAAATTTCTGATATAAATATAATTATGAAATGATAAAATGATAATTTCCTTCCTTGCATACTAATTATGGAAAACTGGAAACATTAATCATGCATATGTACGGCCTACAGTCTCTGTGATTGTAATTTAGTTCATTTTTTCTAACAATATTTAATGATTAGTTTTAAAAGAATAATTGATAGAATAAAATTAATATTATTTTATTAATGTTGTTATGTATATGGTTTAAAAATTAACCCTTCATCCATGGTAAACACACATAATCTATTTTGAAATTATGAACCAAAACTTCTAAAAATAACCATGGTGGGATTAATAGATTATGTAATTAAATATGGAATTATAATAAATGAAAAAAATTAATGTTATAGTAATAAACACACAAAAAATCATATTCATTAAAATAATTGATATATGTATATTATATTGTAGTTAAAGGAAATACATGGAAACTCTCAACTCGAGGTATGGTTTTTCATCTCAATTTTACATTAGCAAGGAATATTTTATTGTTTTGAAAATAATTTCTTTTATATGGTGTATATACTTCCCCTACCCATGTTATACGATTATTCATTAATAAATTCATGGTATTTTATGTTTCAATTTTAATTAATTCTTCCAATGGTATTTTACATGAATATTATCAAGTGGTAAAGGGTTTCATAAGTTAGTTTCCTTTCATTTTATCAAAATTAGTCCTCATTGACATTGTTATGAAGTTATTGTGTGTGAATTGATATATAAATTGATTTATTAAATATTTAAACTATTTTTTAAGATTCTCATTATTTTATGTGTTATATATCAATTGATTAATTCTCAATTCAATTATATGAAATTTGAAAGGGGTTTATTTTTATCAATATCATTTTCATTAGGTATGGATAATGTTTTACACCACCATAATATAGGGTGTGATTAATGCCTTATGATATAATTTTTCCATATTAATTAATTTAATTATTTATATACATAGAGCCATATCATATTTTAGATTTCAAGGACTTATGACTGAAACCCAACAAAATAGGAAAAGGAATTATGTTATAATCTAAATTCTTTTCTGAGATAGTTTTTGGTACGAGTTATTTTATAAGAAATAATATGATATCATTCTATTGAAACTATTCCTATTTATTCAACATTGGTTAGGGATTGAGATACTATTTTTAATTCCCTTTTTCTCTACTATTTATTTAATATTCTGTAAATTTTTTTTGTAATGTGATACTGATCATGCACCTTCATTAAGATTAGAAATATTTATCTTCGGTCCCTATGTTTTCTAAAATGTTATTTTATAAAAATAAATGATTTACTAAAGATATTTATCATCGTTATTAACCTTATTCTAAATTCTTTTAAATTTAAATTTCTTCATTTTTTCTAAATGGGTCACTGTAGACTCCCAATAATTTTTTTTGAAATGAATGTTTTTTCAATATTTACAAAAATAATGGATTTTCAATCCATCATCTATTTTTTTCTTTAAAGTCCCTTATATATTAGTCCACAATTATTTTTAAAAACATTGATTTGCACAATATTTTCTGTGTTTTTATTTATTAAAATTTGTTTTCCAATTAAAAATATTGGTTTCCTTATGAATGATTTTAATGATATTTTCATGGTATTTACATTCCTCAATGCCAATAACCCTTGATGTTACAGATGCTTAATTAGGGATATTTATTACTGATACCATCCCCATTATTTATCTACATTGATTATTATTATTTCAAAGATACTACCAAGGAACCTATTTCTTTTCCACTGGTTAATCATGTAATAAAATGAATATAGTATATTTCAATGAGTTTTACGATAATATTCATGCACTATGTATTTTATGTTGTGGTTCTTGGACATTGTTTATGATTAAAGGTAGTTTTGTTATGAACCAATGATGAGTTTTTACCTTGTAACCTAAATACATGTGGGTACTTGATGAAAAATGTATGTGAAGATCCCTAATAGCCTTATAAATAATTAGGTATATAAGTCATCATTATAGTTATTTAACCTATTAGAGAAATTGTAATAGTGATATGGAAATAATTTCTCAATTTAATGACTTAAATATGCTTGAAAAGTATTTTAATCGAAATATTATGATTTTGTAGGGTATTTTTTTGTTTATGTTCATATAAAACAATTTTATTAATTTTATCATTGAAAAATAGGTGTTTTTAATGAATACTTTAATCAATGTTGACATCACATGGCTCATGATTATTGATTCCAATGACTATTAAATTTGTTAAATGTTATTCCATGTGATGAACCAACACAAAATATAATCTAAATTGGTACCGAAGGTGATTCATCACTAACCCAAAAATTGTTCCCGATCTTTAATAGATGGTGACAAGCACCTAAGCATCAATAGAACAGAGTTGGGAATGATTTAAACCACAATAGATTAAAATAATGTAGTACAATATAGAATCATCATTATATATAGAAATCAATAAATACATATCAAATAAATAGACTGTAAGAAAAATGAACGGTGATCATAACAACAAAAATTGTCTTCCAGTGTCTCACAACCACCTACCACGTCCCAAGTCACCAACCGTTGGTCACCAATTCATGAACCCACAAAATAAGTTTAGAGCACGAACACCTACTATAATATATAAAATTGATTCTAACTCGAAAATGTACAAGCAGTGTGTGAGGTAAATATCCTAGTAGGATTCCACTAAATATTCTATATGGTTACTTCATACTGTATTTCATATATGCTAAAAGAATATTAAAAATAAAAGACTATGAGTACTTATTTAAAAGTATAGTTTTAAACATTTAAAAATATGTTATTAATCTAAACCAATAAATCATTCAATTTCCCCATTTAATGACTGGATATTTTCTTGAAATTTCTTGAAAACCATTTCACAAGATAAATTCATATAATCAAGAAAAGTTGAGAATATACACCCGATATGGAAAGATAAGAAATAGTAAATATAATTGAGTCAATTATCATTATAAAAATAAATTAATTAGGAAAGGAAAATATAGCTACAAATAGTGACAATAAACTCTTTCATGTTTCTAGTATCAAGTATATAGATATCATGGTTTCAACCTCGGAATGATAGAGATTCCACCTCTGAATAGTTAATCAAATTTTCACAAGACCAATTACCGGGATTTTATGTAGTCTCACAGGTCTCAATAAAAATTATTCCACACAAACACACAATCCTAGAGACACATCCAAAACCTAAACCATTCATGTTCTCTATGGATCCAGAATAGGAGTGTGAGTCCACTATTGAAGAATATATCTTGGTCATCCCATCTAACTATATAGGTTCCCAAGTCTAGTAAAAAAAATTTGTGTTAGATAATCATGATACGAGGATCACATGGGTATTTATATCTACCATGAGGATGGTACATAAATCACATCTCACTCTCACCTCCAAAAATCCATCTATGTAAATAACACCTTTTTCAAAAACCAAAATTGGGAAGTATAAGAATCAATAATGTAACATTGTGGGACAATTACAAGACTGGATCTTATAAAGCTCCCATAGGGCTGTCAAGAATCATTAATTAAAATCAAAATCCATTTAAAGAGTCAAAATATTCAAAGAGGATAACCATTCCCACTTCTATTCACAAATCATCATTATAATGCCAAATGGTCCGTTAAAATAGACATTTATTTCATAGGATCCCTAAATAATTTTATGGATGTATTACAACTTTAAATGGATTGACTAAATTTCAAAACATGGGTTTATACACTCATTCCATGTTAATAAACTATTTTTTCAAATAACCCAATAACAAACATTTCATAAAGAAGGTTAAAATCATTCAAATGGGATTATTGGTCATTTATTAAATTAATTCACATTAAACTATTTATAACATATCAAAAATTACAATCATTTATTTTAAATTAAGTATGTTCCTTTAATAAATCAAATTCAAGGTTAATGCACTCAATTTCAAAAAAAACCTATTAAAATTCCTCTAAAAATAAGTCCTAAGAAACATGAAATTAAAAAATTCAAAAATGGTGATAGAGATCAATATTATAACCATTAAATTCATTCCTTGTTCAATTTAAATGGAAATTTGTCAAAAAAGAATTTTTGAGGAATTTCAAGGATAAATCACATGGACTAAGTGTCAGAAATTACGAAAGACACGTCTATGAATTTATCAAACAATAATTAATTAAAAAATTGAAAATCATATAAACACCTACTTCAAATATAAGGAATCTGACAAACAATCCTAGATGTGTTACCTTCAATAAAGATCATCAGATCTAAGAAGATTGATGTCAAAAGAAGAGAGAAGAGTTCCTAGATGGAAAATCCAAATAAAAATACAAGGATGAAAAAAACTTCAAGGCCATTATAACGTTAAAAAATAAGGGATAAAGGGAAGAATGCAGATCGACTATCAATAATAAAATGACTCACTAAATGATGATCACTACTTCAATTGGTTCTTTAATCCTCTTAGATATGACGTGCTGTAACATTCCAGTTAAATAAAAAATATAAAATTTTTATATTTATTAATATTTGTGAATTAAATATTAATTTTAAATTAAATTGGACAATTTTTTTGATTTCCAACCTGATACGAAACAACGAGCTTCTTTGAAAACTTTTGTTTCACACAACGTTGAGTTATACAGAAAAATAATACGATAAATTAGAATGGTAGTTAAACCCTAGCCGTTGTATTGGTGGGAATGAATAGAACTTAATAAAAATGATTATATATATCTTTTATCTGTTTTTACATTTATCCAATAAATTTTAGAGGCCTAAAATTTGAATGAATCCAATTTTAAGCATAAATACTCTAATATTCTTTAAAAGGTCGATTTACATCCTTTTAATGGAGAACCATTTTGAATTCTTGTTTTTTTCACATTTATATGTTTTATTTTACAAAATAAAATTATTATTTAGAATTGAAACATAAAAATTTACTTTGGGTAATTTTTTGGTATTTCTCTGATAATGATCATATAATAATGAATAATGAAAATATTGTCTTTTAATTCATAATTTCCTTTTAATCTAATTCATTTATACGGTTATATTATATTTTTTTATAGTTTTTAAAGTTTAATAATATTATATTTTTACCATTTAATCCAATTTTGGCCATTTTAAGTAATTTCACTTTGAAATTGGACATAAAAATGTGTCAATCTTTTGATAGTTATTATTTCTTAAAAACACACTTTTTGTTTTAAGAGCATAAATTAATTTTAAATTAATTTTTGTCACTTAATTGTTTTAAATTTGGAAACATGGATTCCATATTTGGAATTAAGAGGTCCAAATTGATTAAATAGGTAACTTTTATTTTTAGACATTACGAATATTTATTTCTGTACATGTTTTATTTACCATGGTTAATGTTTAAATCTTTTAAATAAGGGTAAAATTTATTATTATAATAATATTGAATTTCCATACTATTTTTTATAATATTATTTTATGATACATGTCCGATCTTGGGTATTCATGGGTCAATTTTAGGACCCCATGAAGCCACTTGGGAGTGATAATGACACTTTATATTAATAAATTTAAAGTAAAGACAAAAATGGCATAAACATATATCTTTTAGTAAAAAAATTTCATGGGATTATATAATTTATCTCTTCAACTATAAATATTCATTTTAGATCTAAATGGATTTCCCACATCATTTTATTTTTTATATTTTTTAGACATCAAATAAATAAACTTATTTTTGACACAATAATGATGCAGCATTTTCCTCATTAATGAATAATTTAGATAAATAAGATTATAAAACTTAAAACAATATTCAAAACCTATCCAATTATTATTGGATAATTTTATTTCTAACCTTATTCCTCTTATCTTTGACTTTAATGAGTTTTTGATAGTTACAAATCTAAAATAATTCTATAATAAAATAATATTTTCAAACATCCCTAAATAGCCCTTCATCCCCCTTATAAAAATCCGTAGACTACAACCCATTACTCACACCTCTCAATCCTCTCGTATTTTCCAAATTCAACCTAAGATCCCTACATCCCTCTCTTCCTCCTAGAATCCTTCTCCTAGGAATAAGGAAATTCAAGTGATCCTTTTGGGTCAAACCAAAGGAAGATTCCCAATTTAAAGGTAATTTCATATTTTAAGTTATTTTCATTTATTTTACTTCTCTGACCCCCTAAAATAATTTAATTATATTATTTTATAACAACACCATTATCCTAAATATACTAGGTTTTTATTAGAATTATTGGAACTACACTGACACACCCCTCTAAATAATGGGTAAAGAACATTCTATTTATGTAGACGGTGAACTACTGCCTCACGAAATGATGATTGTTTAAATATCTTGAACAGCCTCTCATGGTGGACATTATTATAGAATTGTATTTATATGTGATATATATTATATTTATGTTGTCTATTTAATTATGTATTAAAATTTTATAAAATACATTTATGGTTTCAATAATATGTAAATACAATAATTTCATTTGAGGAAGTGCAGACTACAGCCCGCTCAAAGTGATACGAATCGTTCATTCCATACATGGAACATATAAATTATAGATTTAATAAAATTATTTATTATATAATACTGTAATTATAATATAACTATATATAATTAAGTCTTCATTCCATTAAAATATGAAATAGAAATGAAATTAGTATTAATGCGTACGTACAGCTTACCGTCTCCATGAACGGTGAAATTAATTTATTATATTCAAGTGTTATTTACTATTATAAATAAAAATACATACTGGATATAAATGATATATATCATATATAAATAATTAATATAATTCTGTAGATAATGGAATTTTTACCTCAAGGACAACTTTTTTTAAAAGAAGTTCATTTTTTACTCAAGTTCCAAACATCGACAAAATGTCTGATATGAACACAAATAATTAACTAATTTTTATATCAATTTAATAAGTGATATAAAATGAATAATAAAAATGAAAAATTTTCTTAAACAAATATAAATTAACTTAGGTTTATTATTACATAATAACAAGGAAAATACAAGACAATTCAGACTTGAGGTAACGGGTTTCTTATCTCACTATTAATTTCATGAGATTTCTATTATTCACCACTTATTTATTGAATGTGGTGTATTTTGTACTAAAATTTGATATATATTATCATTATTATATTTATATTCATGGAATTCTATGATTCATTTTGTGGTTATTTACTTTTGGTCATACAACTCGATTGATTACAACATGGTATGTGGTTTCTTATCTCACTTTTAATTTCTTGAGATTTCCATTATTCCCAACTTATTTTTTTCATATGGTGTGTTGTGTGCTAAATTATGATATATAATATCATTATTCAATTTATATTCATGGTATTATTTGATTAATTTTGTGTTAATTAACTTTTGGTCATACGACTTGATTGATTACAACGTGGTAAGGGGTTTTCATCTCACTTTTTATTCCCATGATATTCATGCAATTTTACCACTACTTCATTTTGTGTGGGGTATTTACATCCAATTATTTTATTTATTGTGTAATATACTTTAAATTATGCGTATTTTCATCTTCAATGTATTATCCTTCCTTTATGGGGTGTATATTTTGTATATTACCAAATCAACAAGGGAACCTTTCACCGTACTCTTTTAGACAAAGACTTATTTTATATAATGTCTTTTAATTTAATTTTTCTTATGTTTGGATGTGTTATTATATATCCTTATTTCATTACTTTTTATGTCCATGTGATGAGATACTATTTTCTCTCTCATCAACTCATTTTTTGGATTTTAAAGCAATGTCATTAGGCTGTCTAATTTATTTAAGATAACTTCTTAACCTAATTTCAAGTATTTGGATTAAACATATACTTCCTGATTATGTCATGATGTGAATGTGTGTGAATGACCTATGGTTTTTTTACACTTAATATAAACTTAAATTGGGTATATTCTTATTTGTAACACTCAATCATGTCATTGATTAGTCTTTAATATAAGGATATGATCTTAGCAAGGGACTTTGTCTCAATTTACATTCCATTGAAATGTATTTTTTGTTATACACAAATTCATTTTTATATGGTGTATATACTTCCCATTGACATATTATATCATGAATCTCTTTATTGTAATGATATTATAATGTTTTGATTAAATATTATTCCTTAGTTATTTGTTTTCATGCATATCTACATTGGTTAATAACTCCTTAACTAAAATATAGTTTTAAATATATATTCTTTTAAATATTTCTCATTAATGTCCATGTTTTTAAAATAGTTTAAAGGATTTATTTATATGAAATTAATGATTTAAAATGATAATTCCTTTATAGATTAAAAGTTTTATGAAACACTTTGACTCAAAAATCTATTTTTTAAATGTTTTAAATGGTTTTTAAAATTGTTTGATAAAAAATTGTTTATTTCAATATGTTGATATGATATATTGTGATTAGAATGTGTAAATGTTATATTTACTTTATGATTTTTTTTGTTATGAATATGTTATTATTCTTAGGCATTGTTCGTATATATATGTGGTCCCATGATAAACCAATGGTGGGTGAGCCTGAGATAGCTCTCCAATGCATTGGGGAATATGACTGAGGTAAATTTTTATGTTTTTCCTAAGAGATTTATGGAATATATTGTGATGGGTATTCCAAACGTAACTCCCTATGGAGCTTTGAAAGCTAAAATGTATGTATATTATGTATTCCATAAGTTACCTTTATGATTTATGATTTTTTTGTGTTATTCATAAATCTTATGATTTCATAAGGTTTGTTATGATTAAAAAGTATGGTTTCATTGTTTTGTATTTATTGATGGGATAATGTTTTCATTCCTTATTTTATGACCCTTTCTATTCTTTTTATGTGCATGCAAAGTATTTGAAATGTTTTCCAGATTACTTAAGGATGAATAAGGGTCAAGGATGGGATCAAGGAAAATTCATTCTATCTAAAACATGGAAGTAGACATATTTCTTTTTAAAAAAAATTATGAAAAAATTGGTACTGAGTAGTATTGTGTTCATGTAATATTCATGTTTATATGTAATAGTTATGGCCTAGTTATATAAAACTCTAAACCTAAACTCATCCTCAATGTGAAATATTAATTTAACTCAAGATTATGTAATGTTTAAGGTAAGTTCCATATAGGTGTGACATTCCAAAATGCCTCTAGAAGACATCTAAAGGTCAAAGGATCGATTTAGGTTTGACTGGGATGAATTTAGTTTTAATTTTGGAGGTTTGGGTAATTTTATTATAGTTTATTGTGAATTTAATTATAATTTGCTTTGTTTCTTGGGTTGGTCGCATGGTTATTAATAACAATGTGTCGAACCATGCTCCCATAAAATATCCAATGTAAGCGTTATACACATAGCATACACACTTAGTTTAACACTGGGAAATCCATGAAACCTACTCCTGTCCAAGTGACACAAATTTCCTAACCATGTAAAAACCATGTGAAAAGTGTTCACTGGCATAGAAACCTTCAAAATATGTTCAAAAAAATAGTAAAAACATACCACGAAGAGATCTAATCATTCAGTACTCAAATATATGGGTCAAAACTCATAAAAACAACTAAATGGATGTTACATTCCATGTTTTAGGATTTATGATCCATATATTTATAGGTATGAGTTGTATTATGTTATTGTCAGGGAATATGATCATGTTATCGTACCCTTATCCTCATCCTACACAAACTATTGAAATTCAATTTTTAATTCATATAATTACCCATACTGGTAATTTAATAACCCCCTTGTTATATTTCATTTTCCGTATAATATAATGAATGATGAATGATTATTTTTATCTATAAGGGTTTCATATGTGGATAATTTTATAAGATATTATGTAGATAATTATGAACCATTTTTTTATAAATCCATGATGTAAATATTTTGTCATAATTCAAAATAAAGCATCATAGGTGGAGAATTTTGTTGGAGATGATGTAGATCATTATGAACCAATTATTAATGAATCCACTTAGTTAAGAGTTTTCCCTAATTTTCTAAAACACTAAACATAAAAGGTTCTTGGGTGTGTATATGATCCAATATTTTCCTAGGACGTTTTAAATTCTACAATGAAAAAATTGTTCCCCATTTATCGATATCAAAGAAGAAATGAAAATATTATGTTTTTTATCATTGGATCTAGGAAGGTAGGTTAGGGGATTTTATAGTTGTTATTATAATATGGTTTAGATTACTATAGAGATTAGGATACTTTCATGTGAGAATATATTAAGAGTTATAGAAACTATCCATGGTTTATATGATTAATTTTGATAATTAGTTCAAATTCATTGAAACCTATATTGATATTTTAAATGAATTTATTTTAGGGTGATAAATAATATATTGGGAAACATTTTAATTGTTTGAGTTATATGTTAACTTTGTTATTAAAATTAAGTATTAGTTGAGGATAAATATGGTTACATTTTATTGACAAAAATATTTAATGTAATTTATAACCATTAGGGTTTATATAATATTAGATTATTGAGGTTGTATTTTTTGTGATATTACAAGAAATATATAATTTTATAAAAAGGATCACTCATAGGATAGTCGATAGTTCATCACATCTGGAAAGGTTATGGGGTTGACCCCAAAACCCAAGGGAGATAAAGGAACAATGCCTTCCATTTTCTAACATGACATCCTTGTTAGTATAACATTGATTTTATACAAGGGTGATTTGTAAAATATATATTATGTTTAATTTTGGAATATATTATTTATCATGCATATAACCAAGGGATTGAAATGTTATTTGGTGAATATGTGGTTAATTTAATTTCAAAATAATTCCACCATATTGGAAACCTTTTCTGTATATGCTAACTAGAATATTGTGGGATTTTATTTGATAAATTAAGGCTAATTTATCTTTTAAACCCATATATGATCTTAATGAGGCCTTATGGTGATTCAAGTTACAAATAGAAATGATGATAATATCATATATATTATTTGATTAAGTCTTACCCATTTTTTTCCATGAGATTTCAAGAAGGACTATTTTTATTTGGAGAAAAAAACTAACTATATTTTTGAAGAATATGGGATAATTACCTTTAATAGTTTCAGTGTTTCAATCTCGGTTGGGTATGTTTTGATAAATTTGGAGGATATATTTAATTTTAACTCTATTTAATTAATTAGGCTTTTGATATAAATGTAATATTTTTTAAAAAGACAGTTTCTTCTATTGGGGAATTATATTATCTTTTTTAAAACATTATGTTATTGGCTCTTGTATAAAGTCTATATGTACAAATGGTTTCCATTTTTTTAAGTATAGGATTAGATAATTGATTATTTAAGTGATTTATACACCAAAAATAATCTTCAATACTCATTATTTGGAGATAGAATGATATTGTTGTGTAAATTGATTGATGGATGAAATTATATTCGTACGGTGACTATATTTCATTATGGTATGGAATTGAACAACTCTAGGATAAATATCATAAAATAAAGATTTTGTCCTATTAATCCCTCCTCTAATGAATTAATGGTATTTTAGAAACCTCAATGGTTTATGTTTTTATGGCACTTGAATTTCCAATGATCATTCATTTTCTTGTGATCAATTATCTCTACCACTCTTAATAATTATTTGGAAATTACGATTTTAAACAATGTCTATATTTTTACTTACCACTAATGTTTTCTTATGTGTAATCCTAGTTTGGTTTATCCCAGATGGCCTTTGTACTTCCCTTTCTCTCTTCTCTAGAGGATGTATTATTACAAATTTTTACAATGTGGGATTTCAAAAAGGTATTGTAAAAATAGTACCATTTATTACGAATATCAAGTTAAATGTTTGGATGAAATAATTTTCTAAAGGGGGGAGAATGTGATATCGTGAGATTTTAAAAAAATGCCATTATGCTCGGTAATGTGTATGAAACACAACACTGAGATTAAAAAAACCTTCAAAAATATTACAATTTAAATATATCCATGATAATCTAGTTGTTAAATTGGTCGGTATGAATTTTATTAAAATGTAACAATTAATTATTAGGATATAAGAAATGAATTTTAAGTAATTCCATTTTATTCCAGAAAGACACTTTATCTTAAAAATGGTTATTTATTTATTTTTTAGCATGAATAATTTAATTATTATCAGGAAACGAGAGATATTTTATTCTAAAAAAATAATAATTTTCAAATCACAATATCAAAATTATCTTTTGGTGAAATTTTGAAATTTTTCTAAGAATCGTGATATTTCAATGATTAGTGAAATTATTGACTTATATTGGAAACTATATTTTCATATAATTTACATAAAAAGTTAAATTATATTTTATAATATATTTATAATTTCATTAGATCCTAAAAAATTAAAATAATCCAATTATTTTTTAAAATTACTTTTTTAGAAGGATTTAGTATATAAACATTTCGTATTTAAAAGGGAATTTTTATAAAAATTGTTTTTATTCATGTTTTTTTCGTTTGATTTTTATTAAATTTTACCAATTATATGTTTTTTAATTTGAAAATAATAGATTAAGTATTTGGAATAATTATGTCTAAATTATTTATATTGGTCCCATTTAAATTGTTTCATTCTAAATAGAAACCATAGTAATGAATATCCATAGTAAAGGGAAATCAGATAATTAATGGTTCCAAATAATATCATAAAGACTAGAAAATGACCCTAAAACATTCCTTATTTTTATATGATGACACAATTATATCTATATCCATAAAATATTTGGTTATATGGACTTTTCTATCCATTTTGATGTGATTCTTATCTTTAAAAGATTTCATGTAAAGAAAATAATAAAATGTCACACTCTTGTTTAACAATAGTAAATATTCAGTTATAAATTTTTTATCGAAATATATATGAATTATATTAAAAATTTTAATTTATTTGTAATTTTTTGTCATGAAATAATTACATTAAAATCTTACACTGTGATGATGAAATAATTATTCAACTAATTGAGAAATAAAAAATCGTAATAAAAATAATAAATGTTGTATAATTTCAAAAAATTAATTTCAAAAAATAATTTTCAAGAAAAACATAACCTCTAAAAGAATTATTAAAATATTTTATTTTAATTTTATTATTTATATTTGTGTTATAAAACTAAATGTAAATGAGTAGTTCTAAAATTGATGTAATTGATATTTTAGGAATATAATATTTTATTAAATCATATAAAAATTCTTAAAAAACCAATGTTCAAAAAATTTCTATTATATGCTGTATAATATAATACAATGTGAATTTATGGGTATTCTATCCTCTTTTATTATCCATCGTGACCCTTAAAGTGTAAAAAACTATTTTACATGATCACTCTGAGAAGGGTTTGTGGAGGGTTAAAATAAAAAGATATGGGTAATAATGTGATATAAAATGTTCCAAATTATATTGTATGGGATGATTTAGAATCATAATGATATAATATTTTAATAATATCTATTAAGATCAATTTTTACATCAATATTAATTTATATTAATCTAATATTTTATTAAATTACAATAATTCCCCTCCCCTCCCTTAAAAAATGGAACCTCTTCTTATCAACTCTTCACACTTCATAAGATTTTTATGTTTGTACATTATACAAAATAATCCCTTCCTAATATCATCCCAACATTATATTTGGCTTCTTTAGGAGGAAAATTAATCTTCTAGGTCTTAATAAGTTAGGAAAATATTATTTTCCAAAGATGATTTATATATTTTAAATCCATGTTTTGTTATATTTATTCATCCACCACAATGAAATTTTATTCAGAAATGATTAAATAATAGCACCAGTATTAAACATTTATTGGGATGTTATTATATTAATTTTATAATTCATATCCATCTCTAACTTCCATCAAATGGAAAACAATCTATCATTCATTTGAAAGATGGACGATCACTCAAGAACCAATGTAATTATTATTCCATCACCAATTCACAAATCCATTATTAAGGTTGGAATTAATGATTATATATAATTTACATTATATATTAATCATTATAAAATTATAATAAATCATTTAATTTCATACCATTCCATTAATTGAATAATGATATCGTCGTTTTTGTGTGAGTGTGGGTTACCACCTCAATAGAGTGATGCGATTCAACTTTCATCACCCCATTTGATGTATGATATATATAAATACATGTAAGTTAAAATAAGAAATATGGAATTTATTATATAATTTAAATTATGTCAATATTAAAAAACACTTACCTTTTTTCTATACTGATCATTGAAAATTGGAAGGGTTAGTCATGTGTACGTACGACCTACCATGTACATGATTGTAATATAGTTCACTTTCATAACAAAATTTGATAATTTTTTTTTAAAAATACAATTAATTTATAAAAATTAAAATTATTTCTTAATAATTATTTAGGATATTATGATATAATGAACCCTTTGACCACGAACCACACACTGAATTAGTTTTGAAATTATGAACCAAAAGTTCCCAAAAATAATCAACATAGATTTAACTAATTAAGATATTAACTATGATTTTTTAATAAATGAAACAAATTTTTTAATGATAAATAAATAAAACTATAAAAAAAATTAGATATTGAAATAATTTTTATATGTTAATTATACATGATTTAAAGGACATACATAGAATGTTTGGACTCGTGGTAAAGGGTTATGTCACAATTTTCAGTCACTGGGAATATTTTATTATTATAAATATAATTTATTTTAAATGGTACATATAATTCCCTTTTAGATTTTATATAATGAATCCTTAAAACATAAATGAGTTTTTTGTTTTAGTTTTAGTTACTTCATCCAAGGGGATTTGACATGAATGTTACCAAGTGATAAAAGGATTTTTAACTCAATTTCCTTTTATTTGGTCATAACTTTTCTTAATTGAATTTTTTATGTCATTCATTTGTGTGAATTGATCTATAAATTTATTTATTTTTTATTTAAACTTATTTTTCCGGGATTTAAATTTGTTACACATAATATCCACATTGATTAATTCTAAATTCAATGATATGAACTTTTCAAGGGTTTTCTTTTTCTCGATCTCATTTTCATAACACATGTTTCTTGTTGTACACCATGATTTCATTGTATGGTGTTCTTAATACTTCAAGAATGAATTTTCAAATATGAATTTACTTAATTCATGCTATTTACATACCCATATCTTATTCTTTATTTCAATAAATTATGATTCAGAATGTTACAAAAGTGGAATAGTCTTTACGTTACAATCTCCGTTCATTCTGACATTGTTAATATTGAAGGTTATTTGGGAGAAAATAATATTATGTTTGTTATTGAACCACATATCATTTATTCTTGCATATTTATTAATATGGTAGAAAATTTTAATTATCATTCACTCCCATATTGATTTAATTAATAAATAATGTATTTTTTATGTGATATCGATCTTTTATATTATTTTATATCATAAATATTTCTCTTCCATATCCATGTTTTATAAAATGTATTCAAACATTTTATTCTATAAATATAAAAATTTTACAAAAATATATTTCTCGTGGTATGTTTCCTTGTTTTGAAAATTTTAAAAAATGAAAACTCTATACATTTTCTAAGTGGGTTTCCTAATACTCCAATTAAAAATTGTTTGAAATGAATTTTTTAGGGGTTACAACACAAACATATTTTCATACCATAATGAAATTTATATTATTTGATGATTACATTATACTTTCCCATAGTTAATTTTAAATTAAATATTTCATAAAATATTTTTGAAAATTTTAATTTTTAAAAGTGATTTTTAAGTTAAAATATAGTTTTTCAAATGAGTTATTTTAATGATATTTTAATGTTATTTCAACTAATCAATATAAACAAACATAAATTTTACTCATTCTCCATTAGAGATTTTTTTTAAAACCATCCTCTATCTATCACAAGAAGGATTATTCTTGCTTCAAGTATATTTTCAGAGAACTCATTTCTTTTCTACAAGTTAATCAAGTTATAAATGGAATAACGATAATTTATTTGACTTTTATGATGAAACTATAAGTCCATGTCCATTATGTTCTGTTTCATGGACATTAATTAAGAATAAATTTTGATTCATTATAAACCAATGATGGGTGGTTATGTTTTTAACAAAGGGTGAGTGGTTTTGTGATAAAACTTGGATGTGTGGGTTTGTGATATCTATAAAATTAATTGGGTTTTGAATTCCACATTATAGTTATTCCATCTCTAAGAGTAATTGTAAAAGTCAAATGGAAATAATTATCATTGTTCCCTATAATTTTTATCTATGCTTGATAGGGTTTTTTAGGAAAATCCTACGATTTCCATAGATATGTAAATGAGTTTATTTTCATTGAAAATTATCTTTTTCTTCTTATGGTTAAAAATATATGGTTTTTGAATGATTACATTGACCAATATTGACATCATATTGCTCGTGATTATTAATTCCAATGATGCTTTCTTTTATTATTCTTTATGACATGTTACATGATTGATAACCAAAATATTAATGGGTATGAGTTCCATTATGTCATTTTTATACACTATTATTATTCTAGAATACCCTTATTTTTATCATATAATAACTATTTAAATTATATTATTAATTATTATGTTTACCCTAATTAATAATTTGACCCCCCCCCCCCCCGCATTATATTGCATTTTCCATGGGTTATGAAGAATAATGAAAATGATTTATTCCTAGAATGGCATTATATGTGGAGACTTTTATTGGTGATGTTGTGGATCTTTATGAATAATTTTTTTATCAATATATTATTTTAAGAGTTTTTACTAGTACTCTAAAACCCTAAACATTAAACTTATATGGATATGTAAGTGATAAAACATTTCATTTTTACATAGTAGGGTTTGGATGGAAAAAATTAGGTCACTTTTTTTAGTATCAATTCAATAGAAATAAATATTATGTTTTTAGAACTAGACCTAGGAGTGAGTATTCATGGATATTAAAAGGAATGTATTTTATATATAGATTAACTACTTGGTACAGTCATTACGAGTTTATGGTTATGCGACATAGGTTAATAAACATACCCTTTATATTTATGGATCAAATTAAAAGTGTGTTCCATGAGTGTTTGGGAAAATATATGGTTTCTTTATTAAGGATATTTTGGTATCCTATAAAATCTATAAAGATCATTAGAAATAACAAATGATTTTTTAAATACATTAAGAGTTATGAATTTATATATAAAATTTAGAAATACTGATTTTTGGAAGAAAATTATTTGATTTCATGGGAATATTTGTTTCTAATAAGGAAATAACTATAAATTAAACAAAATTTTAAGTGGTTGAAGAGTGTCCAATTCTAACAAGTGTCACTTATATTTGACGTTTTATTGTATTAGTGGGAAACTACTAGAATTTTGTTAAGAAACATTCTCGGCTATCTATCTCACTAATTATGTTAACTCAAATATGAGAAAAATATATCCTTAAAAATAAATTTGATGAGAACTTTCAGAAATTTAAATCGAGGCTGGAAATTTCTCCATACTTTCCAATAATAAATGGTGAATTATTTATTTATAATGATTCTTATATAAAAGTATTAGGTTTTGTCTTGATGCAGAATGATCGTGTTATAATTTTTAATCTAATCAATTGAAACCAAATGAGAGTAATTGTCTCGCTCCTGAAACTAATCAAGATATTGATGTTTTTTTAAATAAAATATTAAGGAATATTTTATATGGGTATAAATGTGAAATATATACAAATCATACAATTTTAAAGTATATATTCACTCAAAACAGTTGAACATGAAGTAGAGGATATAAAGATAACTAATTTAAGATTATGATTTAATAATTCACTATCATCGAGGTAATGAAAACATCGTAACTGAGAATTTTATAGGAAAAGGTAATGCATCATTATCTATGTTACAAATGGAGCATGATCCTTTAGTTAATTATTTAAATAATGACGGCCTAGGAATATTTTATAGAGAACGTTCTTTCATTATAGCTCAGGTATAACTATATTCGTCTTTGTGAGAAAGAATTAAGGGTGATCTTATGGAAGATCATAGATTTTAATAAAGAGTCAAATAAATAAAAAAGGTTTTTTTAAGGAGTTTAATTTTGATAAATAAGGTTTTATCATATATGGAAAGAGGTTTTGTGTTCCTAGTGATTTCCAATTGAAGATAAATGTGTGATGTGAATCTAGTATCTCTTTATTTTCCATTCATCTGAAAAGTAAAACGATAAACAATGATTTTTATGAAAATTATTTTCGGGGAGGTATGTGGAAATATATTGTATATTTTACAATGAAATTTGTGAAACATCAATATGTTAATGTTGAGAAACAACTACGAATGGTGATGATTTTTATTTTTCCAGTGTCTGAATAGAAATTGGAGAATCTATCTAGATATTTAACGGCGTAGTTACAAATGAAATATCAAGGTAATATTATGATTTTTATTATTGTTTATCATTTTAAAAAATCAATTCATTTTCTTTAAATACATTATAAAATGTATTTTGATCAACTTTATAACCTTCATTTATGATAACCCTTGACCGACACTATTCGATCTTCTGATAAAAACAAAGTTTTTACATTTCTGTATTTGTTATTGAAAAACATCTCCCAATTTATGCATCTAAAACATAGAAAAATAAAATAGAAAATATTGTATTACTTACATACCCATGTAATATTATGGGTTATAGTTTTAAATAATTGGGAAATCTCTTACATAATAATACCATTGTTTTTAAGTTAACATTTTTTTAACTGTATAATGCTTCTCTTATTCCATATTAATTTTTCTTTGTCAATAACATCAAAAAACCTTCTATAAATATCTTACATATCATAATGAGTTATAAAATTAATAAAAGAAACATATTAAGTGTGAGGAAAAATTCATACTATCGGTAAAAAAATATTTATTATTGACTATCATTATTGAAAAAAAGATGAGAATAGGTTAATGGTGACATAGTCAAATTTATTGAGCATAACATATATAATTTATACACATAAAAAAATAGATAGTAAAACATATGATGTCAGATAAATATTGAACAAAGGTTAGAGTCATATGAATAAATTATCATTATCCATGTGAGGCCAATCTGGATAAAATTGACCAATAAAAAATCATAGTACAAATAATGATATTTTTTTCTTGAAAAATTATTAACTTCAACCATGTACACTTATTTTAGAAATAAATGGATCCTAATTAAATATATATGATAAACCTAAATGGGTAAATTTCTTTATCTAACCATTATGGAAAGGGGACATTACCCACTACATTGGATAATATGTATCAAGCCCACCCATTTTATAAGATGTATCAGGCTCTCCCATCGTATATGTTGTATTGGGATCACCCATCATATATGATATATCGGGCTCACCTATAATCACCAACAATTTCCTTGTACCATTCAAGATTAAAAAATTGTAAATCATTCAATATTCAATATAATACATTCAAAGCAACCAGTATTCTTTATATCATAGTTAACTCAAGGATGATAAAAAGGTTTCATAATAATCACATTAAAATAGTCGGCATAATCTTTCCAGGGAAAAAATATTGATGGTATCATAAGATAATGTTATTATTTAAGTAGGTGAATCATAAAATTATTTTTTTATATATGAAAATACCATTATAATAACATTACAAAAATTACATTGAAAGTGTGGGGAAATACACCTTTTCTTTTATAATTTTATAATATAAAAATTTACACAATTTTAAGAAAAGTATGTACTTTGAAAATAACCATGGAATATAATAATGGAATATTATTAGAAAAAAATGGTCCTGATAGTGGGAAAATCCATTCCGGTCATAAATTATAAAAATAATCATTCTTTTTGAACATTTTTTTAAAGAGACTCAAAAGTGTCCCATGTAGAAAAAATTAAGAAATTTAATTTTTAATACTTTTAAATGAAGGGAAAAATCATGTAATATAAGTTTGTGAAAAAATATATATTTCAAAAATAATATTCTTGAAATAAGATAAATATATTCGATGAATAGTTTGGTTAATATTATTTAAAATCATTAAAGAAATGTCTTTATAGAAACCCCATTTATAGTATTTTAAAACAGAAAACCATTTGAATGAAATTATATAGTAATATACATAAAATTACATTATTATAAAATAATTCATGATATTATATTCAATCATTAAATACATACACCATATAAATGAATATTATTGAATCAATCAGAATATGTCTCCTAGAAGGAAGTTTGAGATGAGAAACCATTGAAACTCGGGAATGTATGAATCACAATCCATTGACTGAATGAGGATAAATTGAGTATGTACGGAAAATAATTTCCACAAAATAATATTTTCAAAAAAATCATAGGGTAATTAGTATACAGTATAAATTAAATCATGGTGTATAATATGAAATATGTCTCAATGAACTGCAATTGAGACCATAAAAAGCCTTAAAAAATTTATACCATTTGAATCGATATCTTCTGAAATATAGATTATAAAAATAAGATAGAATAACTTGATCAAATATTAATTAATAATATAATATATCAATATGTGTCATATAAACCTTATAAAAAGTAGTAGGTGCATAATACAAATTATGTCTCAAAGAAATAACATTGGTAGAAATAATCATTTAAATATCGTATCACTTAAGTGATAATTAATAATAAGGTGATTATCTATAAAAACATTGAAACTACATGAAACAAGAAGAAATAAAACATCATAAAATAACAGTTTATTTCATAAATAGTTATTGAATGATATAGTCAATGAAGTGAATGTAAAACCTAAGGAATGCAAATGGACTTAGGGAAACCTCTTACCTTGAGTCCTAACTCGCTACTACGTCATCTAACTAATATATAGTAAAATAATATTAATTAAAAAATTATTTAATAAAATATTTAATTTTTTAACCCTTATCAATACACCATTAATTTTAATTCATTCAATGATATATTTAATTACATAATTATTTAATTCAACATCCTGTGTTTTTTGAATGTTATGTTCATAGTGACAAAATAACATTCTAATATTGACCATGAGCAATGTGGTAATTGTAACATAATATATACAGTAATAATTATGAAATAATTATATTTTTTATGCATTAAATAAAAATTTAAAACTAGTAGCACCCTGATATTTTAAAAGAACACAATGTTAAATTGCGCATATGATACACAATACTGGTCCTAAAAGAACCGTGAAATAATATTATTTAAATATTACAATTATAACCTAACCATTAAATTTGTAGGTATGAATTATATGAAATTATTAATGAAATATATATAATTTTCATGCTCATTATAAATATATTAAAAAAAATTTAATAGATAATTACACTCTTTTTATTAAAGTTTGCTTATTCTTCAAATAATCATTTTCATCAGAAATTGTTATTTAGAAAATGTTATAATTAGTTTCTAGATCTTTAATAATTTTTATTTTATAAAAAAAATATAATTTTTTAATTTTTCTTGTTAATTTTTTATAAGAAGGAATTTTTTAGAATATACCAATTAGAAATATTTTTCACTGAATGTTTAAAAAATCTGATTTTTATGGAAAACTATATTTTAATTTTAGGCATGTATAATTTCCAATTATTTTATAAAATATTGTTAAAGAAAAATTAGGTCTATTATTATTTTAATAAAATTCCATTTATTTTTATTAGAAACAATGTTATGTTTTAATTTGGTATGAAATCATTTTTATATGACATAGGAATTTTTCTGAAAAATTGTTTCTGTGTGAAATATAGTTTTATATTAATAAGTTAAATTAAACACAACAGAAGGATTATTTCAATTGATTTTATATATTATATAAAATTCATATATTATTTTTCATATTCATGTTATAAGAATAAATCATATTTTTTGCAAAAAACTATATTATTCTAAAAAGTTTATTTCATCACGTTTTGCAGAATTTTCAAAAAAATTAACATATTCCACTTATAAGAATTTAATTTGATAAAACTTATTACATATTTTTAATCATGAGGTTAAAATTTAGTAAATATTCGTCTTTTATTTTTAGGCATTAATAATAATAACTATTGTAAAATTTAGCACCTCGGTAATGGGAATATCAGGTTCAAGTTGGATAAAATTAAGTGATAAGGCCATAATGTTTAGTCCTTAATATTTTTGGATGAATTTAATTATAAAATAATAACCATAAAATTGAATTTTTTTATGGACACTTCTCCAAGAAAATTACCTATAAAATATTAGAAAGTTACAAAATTTTACTCTCTCTATTTTAAATATCTCTTACATGTCCACATAGGGACATAATAAATATATTAATTAATACTTCTATTTATCTTTATCATAATGATACTATTTTAATGAAGTAAATTTATTTATAATTTTGATTAATAATATCATTATCTTTAGTTCTTATGAAATTCTTGCGTAGCATTACTTCAATTAATTGAAAAATTAAATAAATGATTATGAAAATGTTAAAAGTAGTATAATTGGAGGGTGTCATAGTGTTACAATAATTTTATATATACATAAAAATTATTAGTAATTTTTAAATGGATTATAATAAAATTATTACTTTTTCTTCATCTCCTTTAATTCAAATTAATAGAATGGTGTGAAATTGAGATAAATCATATTTTATCAAAATAAAATTTAATAAGTTATTTAAAAATATTAAAAAATTTATTTAGTATAATTTTTATAATTTATTGTTTAAATATTCTTACAGAGTCAATTTTTACCACAAATTCTATTTTACATGTGAAATAATAGTCCACTATGTGTGAAACAAATAGGTTATCATGGTTAAGGTTAAAAGTGGTGTAAGCCAAATCATATGGATAAAAACATCATATCAACCTATAAAAATTTAATTTTTGGATTGTATTTAAAACCCATACCATATTATATTTTAATTAATTTTATTTTTGTGGAATTATTTTATGGAATGAATTTATTTTTTTTAATATTTTTAGATATTTTAAAGTGATCCTCCCTTAAATTGTAAAAGGGAACCAATCCTTTCTTTATTCACACCACATTGAGAAGTATATATAAAAAATAAGGTAAATATATCCATTATAAAATTCCTTATACTAATCATATAGGATATCTTCCTCCCAAATACATTCCATAGGATCCTTAAGAGGAGATCTAGTGTTATGGTTTCAAAGAAAGGGTCATCGCCTTTAATGACAACATCCCTTTTAATTATTATTTTCACCACCTATAAATATTTTACATTATTTATTAAATAATAAATTTAGTAACTATAAAGTCTCTAAAATTTCAAGGAAATGTTTTTTCTTCATTTCTTAGGGATTTTACAAGAACACAGTTTCGGCCAGCGCCTGATTCTGAGGCCCGGTGTTCCTGGAATCAATTTCTGAAGTTTAGCTCAGGTACGTTCAGTGAACGAACAAGTGGGTTTTTCTATCTTTTGAAATGGTGCTCGGAATTGAAATCTGAGGGCACTAATAAACTCGCAGCGCTGGCAATTTCTTAAGGGGATCTTAAACGCAGTTGCGTTTTGTCCCATGAGGTGGTTAATTTTTGGGGTTCAGTTGAATTAAATAAAATTTGTCGTGCACAAATTTTATTCATGGTAAGTGGTTATTTTAAACAATGAGGGAGTTAGATGTGGGGCCCACACCCACCTAACCTCCCATGGGAGAGTTTAGTGTGGTAGGGCCCACACTAGACCCTAACTCCTCGCCTCCCCCTCAACTCCCAAAACCCCGCTTTATCACTCTTCAAATTAAATTGTAAACTCCTCCTTAATTATGTAGTCTATAAACATAATTAATGAAGTGACTCTTTGAATTAATTTGAAAGGTTGGCGTTCCTTTTAAAATGGGGGAAAGCTCATTTTAATATTTTGTTGGGAAAATATTGTGAGGGGAATTCTTGGAGAATTAAGTAGATCTCCCTTATTTTGACGAAGAACTTTCCTGACGAAGAACAACACATCCAACGAATAAAGCCTCCGACAGAGAAAACGAAGTCACCGATGACGTGCCTTCTCTTCTTCTTCCTCCGCGTCAAGGGAGGAGACACCACCGCGGGGAACGTCGACATCAACGACGACTCAGCCTCCTACGTCAACGAAATCGGCACCGATCTTCCGCGACGTCTGATCATTGCGACGCTTGCCTCTTTCCACAGCTCGATGATGTGCGACGTCTTTACAAGGTAGGGGTCAATTTCTTCTTCATGAATACTTTGTCACCGTTCATCGTTTTCTATATAGGCCGCCTGTTATCGCAATAACGGGAGGAGTTCGGACCGCACGAACACAGCCGACCCTCCTCCCCCTTGATTTTTATGATTGATTAGGTTTGAAAGAAGGCGGCATGGTGAAACAACACCACGTGGTAACTTGGGAAAATGTGGTGAAGATGCACGACACTGTCCCGCCGTACCGTTGAGGAAAAACAAAACCGCAGCCGGAGTCGGGCTGTGGTGAAGGGGCATGGGATCATCGCGCCGTGCCGGAGAACTCCGAAGACACCGCGGCCGGAGCGGGGCCGCGACAGAGGGTCGTGGTGCCATCGCGCCGCGCCGGTCAGACCAAGTCCGCACCCTTTGGCGGCGGCGGAGCAGGGAGCAGCGGCCGAACTACCGGCCGTCGGCGCGCCGGAGCAGGAAGGCGGGTCCCTGGCGGTCCCACGGCAGCAACACGGCCGGCTAGCTGGGCCAGCCGATCGAGGAGACCGGGGGTTTGTAACCCCCGACAGGAAGCAGGAGTGGCCCCCCTATGTGGGGGCCGCGTTTGTCAATCAGGGGGGCAGTGCCCCCCCCCTGTTTGCTCAGCTCGGCACTGGCCGAGCTGGCCGCGCTGACGGCACTCACGCGCCAGCCCGGGCCGGGCCCAGGCCGAGTCAGGCCACACCGTCCAGGCCGCGCTGTGCCTAAGCAGGCCGGACCTGGACCCAGTTCGGGTCGCCCCGGTTCGGGCCGACCCAGGGGCACTCGGGTCGGGTCGGTCCGGGCCCAAGACCCCAATTTTCATACTGTTTTTGTTCTTTTGCCCATAACATGGGCTACAGACATCTGATCGACGCACCGTCAGTTGTGATGCGATCCTCGGATCAAGACGGTCGTTTCGATATATTACAGTCAAGATTTTGGAGAACATTGGGTATGTCCGGGTTGGTTCGAACACAAAACCAACCGGGCCCTCGAAGCGGAATCGCTTATAACATGAGCTTCGGACGTCCGATTGACGTGTCGTTGACTTTGTTGGATTCATAATGATGAGACGGAACTTTTGACATACTTCTCCTGAGGTTTGTACACAGTTGGATAGTGTCCGGGTTGGATTGTACCTGAAATCCAATCGGTCCCTTGGAACGGAAAGGCCGATAACTTCCAGACCGGTCGTCCGTTTGATGAACTATCAGCAGCGTTGGTGATCACATTGTGAAACGGTCACTATGAGTATTCCCTATGAGAGTTCAGGGTATATTTTAGATACATTTGGGTTGGTTCGCAATGAAACCAACCGGGCCCCTGGGACGAAAAGGCTAATAACTTACAGACCGGGCGTCTGATAGACATGTTGTCTGTTGCGTTGAGACCCCTATGACGAGGAGGCCCATTGAGATACCTCTTAGTGAGACTTGAGATACTTGGAGTATCAACCAGTAGCACATGGAGTGGACCCTCCCGGAGATGAGCTAGCAGAGTTCATAGACCTAGTAGCTGACTGAGACTTGACGACTGCTGATTGATCGACTCGGAGTGATTCGGATAGCCCAGTGGGGTGCACTTGGTTGTAGTGGCAGACCCATGGCGGAGGTGCGCTTGGTTGTAGCGGCAGACCTGTGGTACTCGACAGAAGGAGTATCTCCGTAGGCTATGAGGGGGTGCGCTTGGTTGTAGCAGCAGACCCATGGTTGGATGTGCTTGGTTGCAGCGGTAAGCCTAGAGTACACGACAGGTGGAGTACTTCAGTAGTCCAAGGTTAGTGGGACGCTCTTGGTTTTAGCGGCAGGCCCACTGTACTCGACAGAGAAGGAGTTCTCCAGTAGCCGGGGTTTCGATATCGTGAATAAAACCCTGGTTTGAGCTAAGTCATTGACCTTTCTGTTTACCTCATGATTGAGATGGGTCACTTGATAACTTAGGTATATGTATGGTCATATACTTAGGTAGTGGTTATCTGTTGATTTTATAACCATGTGTTTCCTCATGATTGAGATGGGTTACTTGATAACTTAGGTATAAGTATGGGCTTATACCTAATAAGGGTTATCTGTTGAGATCCTTCTTTTTAGTTATCCTTGTTGGATTTAGGGAGACCTTGAGGGTCTCGGGGTCCCTACTGAGTATCGTATACTCACCCCTGCACGAGCTATGCCTTCACCTCGTTGTGTTGGTTGCAGACAACGGGCAGCGCTGACAGAGGCCGAGTGTTCGAGGACTGGACAGTACCCGGAGGTGGACCTCACGACGAGTCAGTATCCGGAGGTGGACTTCACGACGAGATGATACTCGGAGGAGATTGACAGGTAAGAGCGTTTTGGAGGATATCTGTACCTACACTTCAGGTAGGATCCGTGGTGGATGATCCAAGAGATGCGCTATCTGTACCTACCTATCAGGTAGGATCCGAGGAGGACGACCCAGGAGCTGCATCCATTCTTCCAGTTGTTTGTCTTTTCTGTTGTACTTTCGTTCAGTTGTAGCTGTACTTTTAGTTGGGTTTGTATTCTGGCCCACTTACTTTTCATCACATTCTTTTGTACTTAGTGTATTACTTCCTCTTGTACTATATGATTTTTTGTTTACTTTTATAAAGGTAATGCCTTCCCAGTTATCACGATTTATGCCTTTGGTGCTAGTCACCAGCCCCTGGCCTATGGATGGCGGGCTTGGTGTAGTCACGGCACAGACCATGAGGACGGTTCATGACAGTAACATTAATAAACTTATATTTAATTATATTAGAAAGAAACCATTATTTCACATTCTTTTCTATTAAAAGAAAGGTGAAGGTATTGCTCCTGCGTACATACGACTTACCATCTCCACATAGAAATGCATTTCATTATTCATAACCATATTTTATAGATGAGTATTATAATGTTTTTAAATAATATCAATAATATTTATGACCTAATAATTCTTTTGGTATGATAATATCATATATAACTTCTTACCTTCCAAATTTTTGGAAATAGATAATGCCACTCGTGCATATGTATGGACTACCACTTCCACAAAGCGATTTGATTCATTTTCATCTCTACATTATATAGATGTTAACAAGGAGGGATTTTAATAATGTATGATTTATATATTATAATAATATTTCTAAAAATTTGAATTATTATTTACCTTTTATCCTCTCCATTTGACTAAATATAACAATAGGGTTTTTATGTACGTATGTCCTACTATCTCTATGAATAGTGTAATTAATTTTTCAATCACAACCTTCATGGATGAAAATATAGATATAATTAATATTTATGATATAAAAATCATTTACATGATTATGGGATATAACTAAAATAAACTTAAATTTATTTTACATAATATTAATTAACTTTTAAAGAAAGTAAATCATATGGGAAGGGATTTTCTTCTGAGATTTATTTATATATGACACATGTCATGCTCACCGATTATTTGTTTTATGTAGTGAATATAATACCCATAAATTTAAATTATGATTCTTTAATTTTATTATTGATGTATTTATATATATATATATAATTTTATATATTTCATGGGGATTAGGGTTCAAATTTCACCAAGGCAATAAATATTTTATGTAACAATCACATTTTTTTATCATGATTGCTTAGGATTATGTTTCCAATGATGAACTATTATGATATATGACTCAATAAACCATTTAATATTATTATCCTCTAGTTATTTCTTAAAAATACATGTTTCCCATTAGTTTCCCTCATATTAATTACTCAAGAGACTAATAATATATTTTTAATGAAAATAAATTCTATATCTCTCTTCGGTAAAAAATCAATGCACTTCAATGTGTATATTTTGTTAAAACGTTTTCAAGAATGATATTATTATTCAAAAATTAATTTTATATTCATATTTCAATATTTTTGTATTTTTTTAAAACAAATTAAGCGAAATATATTTTTGGATGTTTAAACAGTGAACTTTTAAACTCTTTCTATAAATTGGTGAATGGATTTTATTAATTTAACATATACGACATGAACCAAATTTCTCTTCATCAGGAACAATGAATAATTTGATGATTATGTTATAATTTTTCTACTATGTAATCAATAAAAAGGCATCTCTTTATATTTCAAGAATTGTTTTTTAAATGGTTTTTCTAAGTGAAAATAATATTTTTCTCAATAAACATTCCAATGATCCTTTAAATGAAACCTTAATATAAGATAATATCCTTTAATGTTACTTAAGATATAATGAGGCTATTATATAATGACACCATTCCAATATTTATTTTTTTGTTTTATGATTATGATGAATACATCATTCTAAACCCCATTTATCTTCTTCGGTTATGCTATGTTTAATTGATGAAATGTTTGTGAAACCCTTCTTATTTACAAGGGATATGATTTGTTGATATGGAGACTGTTTTATCTTCTTTTGGAACACATGTGTATGGTTTTAATTATATGATGTGTGGGCCTATAATTATATATCCCTCTGATTCATTTGGTAATTTTTTATATCTCATTAGATAACTATAGGATACAAGTTAATGTGCTGATCGATTTTGAGAAACTAGTCAATGTGATTGATCCATTATGGGAAAAAAGTCATTATTATTGATCCAATATGTGAAATAAGTGTTTATTTCTTATTTTTTATGATTTATTGTCTGAGTATTTATCGTTACAATATGAAACGAATTGAAAAATTAAGGTTTTACATACTTTTATACCATGAAATTATGGTTTATGATTGATTTATGATATTTTATCACCCTAATAATTAGTGTATTTTAAATAATAAATTGTGATTAAATAGATAATGTCTATTATATTTTATATATTAAGGGTGAATATTGTAATTTATGAACATAATCTCATTCACTTATGCTTATCTTATTCATTCATGGGATCATTGATTGATATCTCCCATATTTTTCTTTACTTTGAATCTAATCTCCCAATTACATATGTTTTATTTCCCCAAGATATGATGAAATGTTTAATGTATGGTATTTCTATAAATAGTAACAAATGGGGAGATATTAATGGGATATATTAAAGATCGTTCATCAGGTAAGAGGACTTCTAATCCAAACTATAATAAAACTAAACCATTACAGTCCTCAAGTGTGTGTTTGTGAAATTTATTAAACATCCTTCTAAAAACATATATAATTTATGTATGATAATAAAGGGTCATTATATAACCATCCCAAAAATGTGTATATAAAAAATGAATAGCACCTCTTTGTGTTTGTGGAAATTCACAGCTACGCATAGATGATGTTTTCATTTTCTAAAGAATTGAAGCGTAAGGAAAATAATGTTTTTTAATATTTATATAATTATATTTTTTATTAAATATCATTCATATATATATATCATAACTAAATATATCATAATAAAAAACATTTTGATGTTGTGATAAAAAATTAAACATATCGCTTCTTATTGGTTGTAGTCCACATATATACATAAACGATTATTTTTTTCCCTGTGTGGTCAAATGAAGGTGAATATAGATATTCCATTATTATAATAACTTCAAAATATATGACAGAAACTTACTTTATTATAACATAATGGTTGGGGGAAAGTCCCTTTTATTAAAAAGAGAAAAAACAACGAGCCCTTTTGAACTAGATAGTGAAAAGCCATTACAGGCTCATAGGCCCAGTGAGATCAAAACCCAATACAAAACCTGGTACAGAAAAAATACAGTGGCTTTAAATCCTATGTTCAATGGTATGAAAGCCCAGTGGAAATAATCCCATTACAGAACTAAAGCGCAAATAGATAATGCATAGAGCCCATTTGCATACTGCCATCCACGCATGTGGTCGCACCTGAGACTGATCCCCCAATCCACACCGCTTCCATTGACAACAGAGCACATCAAACGTATGACGTCAAGATGATGCACGCAGAATTGGTGTTTTCCACAACACCATACATCGAGGACCACCAATGAAAACCGAGGACGCAGTCATCCCTCACAATGCCGAATCCGACCAGATCTGGTCAAAAACACAGATCTGGACCGGATCTGTGAACACATACCGGAAGAGTCGCTGCAACCTTCTCCCACACACACCGTTCCAAGAGCCGATGATGATGCATAAGCCTCTCCGCCTATGTCCATGACCCCTTCCATTGCGTGATCCCATCCCGCTCTTGTGGGACGCCACCTTATGACCTTCGATGTCCGGAGGAGCATTCCGAGATACGATGCCCATCCCCCGCCGCAAAGAACGCCGGACCACTACCATCACAGATTCTCCCATTACAGTGAAATTCCATCTGAAACACGAAGACAGTGCAGTGCTACAACTCAAGAAACAAATTGAAGCAAACCATATCTGATGGAATGGATGTACATGGAATTATAAAAAATATTTAAATATAATAAATTAATTTTCAAGTGTATGTGAACCAAGTGGATAGAAATTAAAAGATAAGATATTTTATATATTAAATCTATTAATAAAATAAAATAGTAATAGTATTATGTTGAATTTTTAACCATATTTTTTTGTTTAACCCCTTTATTAACCCATTTTAACATAACTATAGTAAAAAAATACATAAATATATGGTTATATATTCAATTATAATGTAATACTTTGAACAAAAATGGTTACTTGATTCAATTTTTGACCATATCCCATCCCCAATTTCTTATTTCAATATATTCATATTTTTATTATTATTTCATATTATATTATTTAAAATAAATACCATTAATGTTAGAAATATTCACATATTTTTCATTAAAAACATAAATAAGTGTATGAAATTCAAATAATAACATTATAAACATCATATATATATTATTATTATATATATAATTCATATTATTTCAAAAATCATTCAAAATTTATTAATTTTAATGTATTTAAAAGCTTTTATTATGTGTTTTCTATTATTTACATTATAATTATGTTAGTGTTGTGTAAGAATTTAAGGTAATTATATCATCACTAAAAATTAAAAATAAATAATCACCATAAATATAAATTAAATATGTTAAAAATAAATTTCATTAATAATTCATAACATCTTTTTATAATTATGTGATCATATAAGTTAAATAAAAAACAAACAATAGCATTATTTATTAATTTTCCTTTAATTAAATTAATATAAAGGTTTATCAATGTAAATGGCAAAGAAATTCTATATAATATAAAATATAAAGAGTTAAAAGAACAATACTCACAAAATTTAAATAATTCAGGTGTTATTTATTTTATAAAAACTATATCATATTACTTTTAACTTTAATTAGCTAATTTGGGATTATTAAGGTGACAAATATCTACCAAGGATGTTATTCATTTTGAAAAAAATAGTTCTGAACTATTTAAAAAAAACTAAAAATCCAACTTCTAAATATGTAATTAATTTTTAATGATTAAATTTTATTAATTTGAAGAAATGAACTTTAATATAAATGCATAAAACACAACAACAAAAACTTTTTAGAAAAATGCATTTTTATCTCCAAAAGTAACTTATAACAAAAACAAGTATAATGATGATTCCTCTATAAAAATAATTTGAAAATAAATATTTAAATGAATATTATTAATATATTGTATTTAAATAAAATTATAATAGTAATTATAATTAAAAACTAATTATAGTTTTACAATAATTTGTATTTTTCACTATTCCTTAAAAATTCAATCTTTTATGAAAAATAAAATTATTTCCCCCTAAGAAAATTTCAATTAGATTATTAAAAAAATGATATTCAATTTATAAAATTAAATTTCTAAATGTGGTAGAAATTAATTATGATTTTCACCCAAAAAATTAATGAAATCCATTTTTTTGATTAAAATGTATTTTTGAATAATAAAATTACATTACGAAAAAATGAGAATGTATTTCCTCTAAATTAATTTTAAAAAAATTATTCTCATAACACCCCCCCCCCCCCACACACACAGAGAAACACAATGATTCCATAATTAGGGGACCGAGAGAGTCAATGTCTGAGTCCCGCCTCTTGTAGGCCCTAAGATGGTGACTAGAATTGGGGGGTATAATAAAAATGCATATGGGATCCATTGCACATTATTAGATACCTATAGAAGAGAGATATAATAAAAACACACAAAATAATAATTACCCAAAAATATTTATAAAAAATATCCCCATATCAAAAATTCAATTTCATATTAAACTATAACAACTAAAAGGAAAAGTATAAGAACCAAAAAGTTAAACACATTAGTGACCAGGAATCCCATATTACTCCTACAAAACCACATATTATTAATATGTATTCTGATCTCCAACATACTACAGTTGACTTGGAAAAAAATTAATATATGTATTATTATCATAATAGTATACTCCTTAGGATCCATCTAAGATCCTATCATTCAAAAGATAAAGAAGGTATACTAAAGCATAGTGGATAACATTAAAACTATCTTATCACTTAAATAGGTATACTATGTTCCCAGCCTCGTCATGGATAAGTCTCACCAAGTATTTCATACAAGAGAGTATTAAATATAATAATAAAACATCACGGGAACCCTTCTCCGGAATCCCCGCTATTTTTTCACTCTTTCCCATCATTGTACGTTTGAAGAATCTCTCTCCAAAATAGGACAACCGGAAGACACAAAGGTAATTCATCACAACATTCACTTTGTTCATCACATAATCCCTTCATCACAAATAATTCATCCATATATAGTAAACAATTGGTTTCTAGGATCTACCATTATAACAACCCCACTATTTATTACAAATTAATACATTATTTTTTTACATAAAATTAAAGTTAATACAACCAAAAAGTTTGATAAGTCTAGTGTATTTTTGAATTACGTAAATTACATAACAACTTAAAACATGGGATGCAAAACATTTTTCAAAACGTCTTTAACATTATCATAATATTCCAAAGAATAAAAAATTTCATTGGTTAACCTGGGGAAAAACATAAGAGAGGGGTGATATATAAATCACAGTAAAGGAATAACCATGTAATATTGGATACAAGTTAACAAATAGGCATATCGATGACGAACAAAAGAAACATGAATAATAAGGCATGATATATAATGATAATCATAACAAGGGAAATGTGGCAACAACAAAAAACACAAAATCAAAAACATAGGTCAAGGCTAAACATCCAATACATCATTGTGCAAAAATTATCATAAATTTATCAGGTACACCCATGTCCTAACATGAAATATCATGATACTAAACATTACCCAGGGCATTGGAGTACTATATGGGTGCACCGATCATAATCATTTCATTCTCATGATTATGTGTGCTATATAGATCATATGACATCGATTCATTTCTCATCACAATTTATTCAATGATTTTGGAATATAGATTACATACATGTAAGTCCCCAATCAATAAGTATATGTTTATAAATTTTAATTCCCTTGATAGAAAAATGTGTATGGTATGCACTACACAGTTATTTTCGTATAGGAATTAATGGGGGAATTATGGAAGCATAATGGTGTTGCATAAAAATTAGTAGATTTTTTATGAAATATAAAGGGTCATATAGTTTTTTAAATAAAATAGGAATTATCAGGGACATATAAAATCATATTCCAAAATTATAAATTTGGAAATATAATTCATAAGGTAATGTAGAATCATGAATAGGGAAAAGAATCCTTACAAAATTTCATAATGGTAATGAGGGTACATAAAAGATCATGGGGACTTAATGATAGTGAAAAGAATATCTAATTATTTATACATAAAATTTACAGTAATAGTAATATTGAATATCATATCCCATTATATGTAAATTTAAAAAAAGAGATAACAAAAAAGAGTGCTTGATAAAAGAGGAGAGTGGAATATCCCTTATATTAATGAGTGACTCTAAAGGAATTAGACGAACTTATTAAATGTTTTTTCACCTTGGGAAGACTATATAGTGTTTCGAGAAGTGTATGGACGTTCTTCATAGTGTTTTAGTGAATAGAAATGAGATCTTGGTGGTTTTATATAGCAATGGAGGGAGGTTTCTTTATTATTTTTTGTTTTAGACTCTACATAATAAAATAACAAAAACCACATACCATACCATGGTTTTTGACCATGGTTTCTTACAAATTGGAGTTTTATACATTATTTTATAAGGTAAAGGGCCTAAATTAATAAACTAATTCCCTTAATTATTTGGAAGTCAGACATACTACTAATAAATTATTTTAAAACCATAAAATATATTCTATGTTATGGATGATTCATAATGTATTTATAAAATTAATCAAATAAAACCAAAATCCCATAATTTTGAATGTAAAACATACATTTTTTCATGGAACCCATTTATATTAGTTATTAAAACACTTTTGGGCCATTGTGATGTTATAAAACACATAGTATATTTATACTGTATTTAATTATTACCAAAAAATTCATTTATCTCAACAAATTATGAAAAATTATCCATTGGATAATTTCTACATCCTAATTCAAAAAATTATATTCATTTTATTTAAATAATTTTATAAATATGTGAATTTCACATTTAAAATTAAAAATGCCACTTATTGAAAATGATGGGTTTTTTTACAGTAATATTGTTTGAATCCTTCTAAAAATTATAGTTATCATCATAAAAATTATATGATAATTTATATTTAATAATTATTATTTATTAATTATATTTTATTGAAATAATATAAATTTTAAAAGTCAATTAATTCCTAAAAATAGATATCTTAATTGAATTTGAATAGTAACAAAAAATACTATTTCTGTTTTATTGAATCAAACTAAAAATCCTTTATAAAGTATCAATAATATGAGGTAAATGTATTCATTATTATGAAAAATTAATATAATTACTCATATTTACATGGCCTTGTTACATAATCCTTTAATACACTAGAAAACTCCCTAATTATAAGGTGCATGATGGTTGTACTTTCATGGGGCAGTTCGGAAAAGATGGTTTGGGTTGTGATCTCAATGAGCTTGACCTTATACCATGATCAATTTTTCTCATGCTCAATTCCTAGGATATCATCTTGGGCTATGTCAAGGGAAAATACTATAAATTTTATCTCACCAAGAACTCTGATAAATGGGATTCATAAGGTATGATCCTACTGGTTGAGGTCATCACATCCTTTGTCTGTGACAATTGAATTTGTTAAAATATTTTATATATACAACAAATGTTATCATTGATCAATGGATATATTATCAATGGTAAAGACACTAGATGGTAATTTTAAACCAATTGGATATAATAAAACGAAATAAGTGCATGCATTTTCTATTACCATATTACTAAAAATTAATTTTAATAAAAATGAAAGTGATGTATTATTTATACAAGTTCGTGTCATTATGATCATCCCCCATAAAGAAATTTCTCAATCGAAAGTTTTTAATCCAACATCAACATAGATATGGGAAACTATGCTTCATCACTTCCTCTAGTCCCCACATTGCTTCTTCAAACATGTGGTCTATCGACAAAACTTTGACTACGAGCATCATCTAGTTTTATAGAACCTTTTCACTATGATATAAGATCATCATTGATTGTTCCTCATAGGAATGTTCATTATATGATGGTACCACCTTTTGATTGAGTACATGTGAGGTGTCTAGTATTTATTTTCTTAGGAGGGATATATGAAATACATCAAGTACTCAAGATAGGTTTGGTTGGAGTGATGGTCGATATTACACCACTCCAATGCAATCAAGGATCTCAAAAGGTTTTATGTAGCTTGGAATATTATTTCCCTTATTCCCAAATATCATCAATTCCTTCCACTGAGATATTCAAAGGAATACCGTGTCTCCAACATCTAACTCTATGTCTCATCGATGATTGTCAGCATAGAACTTCTATTAACATTGAGTAGCATTGATATAATACTGAATGGTCATAAACTTCTCCACCATTTTTTTAATCATTTCAGGACCAAGAATTTTTTGTTCCCAACATCATTCAAACACAAATGTGTTCTAAACCTCTTCCCATAAATCCACTCATATAGAGAAATTTGGATCATTAAGTGGTAAATTTTGTTGTAAGATAACTCCAAAAAAGGAAGGTGTTTGTCCAATACCTTGAAGAAAATTGAGAATGATCTCAACATCTCCTCAAGTGATTGGATATCCCACTCAGATTGTCCATTAGACATAGGGTGGTAATATTTACTAATATTTATCTCAGTGTATAGAGAATGTTGGAAAATTTTCCCAAATAGAGAGGTGAATATTGAATCACAATTGGACACAATAGATTTTCATACTCTATGAAGTATAACCACATCTCAGATATATATCGATGAATTTTGATCTAGTTATAAATCCTATTTAATTTTAATGAAGAGTACATTTTTTGTAAGATGATCCACAACAACCCAGATAGCATTGTTGCCTTTGGATGTCTTTCGATTTCTGGTGACATTGTCCATTATGATGTTTTCCCATTTCCATTTTAGTATGGTTAATGGTTGCATCATCCCAATATACTTAATACTTTCAGCCTTAACATTCAAATATACAAGGCACTTTGATCTCTATCTAGCGATTTCTTTCTTCATGTTCTCCCACCAACAGTGCTCTCATAGATCTCAATACATATTTGTGTTCCTTATGTGAATGGAGGAAGAAGAACTATGTGCATCATCCAATAGTTTCTCCCTTAATGTAGGATTTTATATTAATAATATTCTTGACCCAAGTCTCACAATTCCATCATCATTAACATTGTACTCAATGGATTAACCATTTCATTATAATTTCAACTTTCATTGGAAATCCCACACCATCGTTCTGAGCATCATTTTACATTTCTAGAAGGGACAGTTGAGAAATCATTTTTCAAATTATTGATGATGATCCCTAATTTATGATTTTCATTTCCTTATCATCAATTATAAGAAGATTGGATCATTATCAATTTTGATCAATGATAAAATTTATGGGTCCTTTCTACTTACAGAATATTCCATATTGTTCACAATTCCTAGGTTGGTAGTGAATTGAGTTTTCATAGTCCTTGGTCAGGTATAACCATCTTCGTTGGTGCATATTAATCCTTTTCTATGTGAATATACATTTGATACTTTTTCTACCCTTTATATATATCACACATCTCCACAAATGGATAATGCAGGCAAAGTTTCAAAGTGAAGATCACTATGATAAACTCTAGATCATTTCTTAGATAGTTTTTCTCCTGAATTTTCAACTCTCTTGAGGCATATGAACTGAATTTATCATTATTCATTAACACACATCCCAATACCTTTTTTATGCATCATTTAATACTATGACATGTTCTCCACTTGTGGGTACTGTGAGCATAGGGGCAGTTTTATGCCTCCTTTTTAACTCCTTAAAAATTTATTCACATTCATCATTCCAAGAAAACATGACTCACTACCAAGTTATCTTGGTAATATGGTTCAACAATCATGATAAATATCTCATTAATTGGTGATAATATCCAGCTAACCCAAGGAAACTATGGGTATCTATCATAGATGATGTCCTTAGACTCCTTTAATTGTTTTTTCCTTTAGGATTCCAAAAATATTCTATTTATTGGGAAAATATTCCCCAATAATGAGATTTATTTCAACTAGAACTCACACTTACTATATATAGCACAATGTGTCCCCTATCGTATGGCCTTTACCATAGTGTTCAAATTCTCATCATGCTCTTCCATTATTTTGGAGTATTTGAGGATATCATCTATAAATACTATTAAAAAAATTCAGCATATTCATTGAATACTCTATTAATCAAATCTGTGAAGATTTATTGATAATTACTGTGTCTGAATGAAATAACTATAAACACAATGTGCATGTACTTTATATAAAAAGTGGTCTTGGGAATATCTTCCTTATTCAGTCTTAATTGATAATAACCTGATTGAAGATCCGCCTTGGAAAATTATTCTGATCCATATAGCTGATCAAAAAAGTAATAAATTTTTGGAACTGGATACTTGTTCTTATTGTGATCTTGTTGAGCTCATGTTAGTCAATGAAATTTTACAATGACCTATCATTCTTCTTGATGAAGGGGATTGATGCTCTCCATTGTGAAGCACTCGGGCATATTAACCTTTTATCCCAATTCTTCTATTATTGTTTCTTCAGATCCACAAGTTCTACAATAGACATCTTATAAAGAGTTTTTGATATTGGAAACATCCCAGGTATATGCTTGATTGAAAATTGAAACTCTCATGTTACTGTAAGACTTTATTATTCCTCTATAAGTGCATCAATGTATTCCCTCACAATAGGCATGTCCTCGGTGATGGTGGTTTCCATAAACTCAATAATTTGAAAAATATTCTCTTCCTCCTAATGAAATAATATCTATTCCTAAGATGATGTTGTTAATTAATATTCATCCTCCTCCTTATACATGTATATAATTAGTGGTTGATTATTCATAATGAGAATGATTTTCTTCTCACAATAATTTTTGTTGGTTTTAAGTAGGGAAAGATGGTCTAGGCATATAATTGCATAAAATTACCCCAAAGAATGGATGAAAAGGTTTTCTCAGAATTTCTTCCCCCAAATTTTGAGAAGGGAGGATTTTTATACTTTGGATGCAATAATTTCCCCATTTTCTTTTTTCACTGACATCTCTTATTCCATGCATAGTGGTGGTGATTGGATAGTTCTACTAAACTTTTTGATATGAAGGAATTCATAGAACTATCAAATATGGCCCCATGTTTCACTTTTTGATTCTAGTTATACATTATCTAGAATATAATTAAGGATGTGTAATTTGAGGTATTAAATCCATAAAGGAAAATCCAATGACATTAAAGAGATAACTTATAAATTAAATTTATTTCCTTGACTTATATATTCCTCAGATTCAATATATGTTATCAATGATGTATTTCCTATAATATATTCTTCTGGTTTTTTCCTTAATAATGGATCAAAATAAACTTATGAATATACCAAATAAAATACCTCATAAGTGTCAAACTAGGTGCATAGTAAGGCTTGTTATCATATACCAGGTTACCCCAAGTCAAGCCCAGAACACCTTGTTGGAGTTGTTACTCCTAGGTACAATTGTGCCAGACCCATGTCAACTTTTGTATCCAGACAGTGATGTGTTTTCTTGATAAACCAATTACTCTAAACTAAACAAAATTTAGGGATTTTTTCTTATAATTTGTTATATTCTTAAGGTTTTCACTAGATTTTTCCAATCCAAATCCCAAAAATAACAAAAAAAATTTCTTTTTATACAAACTATAGCAAGCCTACTCTTCATTACAAATTAATACATGATTTATTATATAAAATTACACATAATGCAATCCAAAAGATCAATAAGTATGGTTTCATTGGGAAATATGTACATTGCATAACATCTTATAAAATTGGATACAAAAAATTACTGAAAACATCCTTAACATGATTATAATATTCCGACGAACATAAAACTGCATGGGATAACACATGAAAAAACATATGAATGTGGTCTTCTATAAAGTGAAATAAACTAATAAACAAGTAATAAGTGATATATTTTATAAAATGGGCATATTTAAAAGGAATAAATGTAACATGAATTAAAATTTATGATATACCATGATAATCATAACATGGGAAATGTTGCAACAACATAAAAAATTCAATCCTAAACATAGGTCATTGATTAAATGCCAAGACATAATGGGGGAAAATACCATTAATAAATCAGGCACACCCATGTCCCAATATGAGGTATCATGACTCTAAACATCACAAAATGCATTAGAGTTCTATATGGGTTCACCCATCATAAAAATTTCATTCTCATGCTTAAGTGTGATAGATATATCATATTACATGGATTCATTTATCATCATAATTTATTCCATGATTGAGTAATATAGAATAAATACTTTTAATTACATAATAAATAATTAAATGTGCATAAATTTGAATACCCTTGATATAATAATGGGTTTGGTGTCCATAACACAATTGCTTTGTCTTGGAAAATCGAGGTGAAATTTCGATAGCCTAATGTTATTACATAAAAATTCATAAAAATGGTTCATGAGAGAAAACGTGGTATCAAATTATATGGTAATAAAATGTTAAGTATTATGTACATGTAGAATCACATCCGAACATTATAAATTTTTAAATATAAGGAATAAGGTAATGAAGAAATATGAATAGAGAAAAGAATATTTACAAAATTTTGACATGGTAACAGATGTACATAAAGAATCATGGAAGGATTAATGACAGTTAAGGGATGATATCATCATTTATAAATCATAATTAAATTAAGGTTAATATGTAATATCATATCCCATCATATTAAAATGAAATGAAAACTAAAAAACATAAAAGTAGTACCTGATAATAGAGGACACTGAAATATCCCTTACTCGAATATTTGACTCAAAAGGCTTGGGAAGGGATTCTTGGGAGATTTAGAGTGCATTAGGAGGACTCTATAAAGTAGATTGAAGGGTATGGATGTTCTAAAAGGAGTTTTAGTGGAGAGAAATGGGAGATTAGGTTGGATTATATAGGAATGTAAAGGGATTTCTTTATTATTTTAGTTTTGGACTCTACATAATAAAATAACAAAAACCACAAACCATACCATGATTTTCCCAAGTTTTCTACCAAATTATAGTAGATTACATTATGAAATAAGGGAAAGGGACTAAATTAATAAATTAATTTTCTTACTTATGTGGATGTGAGTCATAATTCTAAAGAATTAATTTTAAAACCATAAAATATATTACATATTTTGGAGGATTCATAATGGAATTATATAATAAGTCAAATAAACCTAAAATAAAAATTTTTTAAATGGAAAACATATATGTGGTTATGGATCTTGTTTATATTACCTCTTTTATCACTTTTTGGTCAATGTGATTTCATAAAACACAAATTATATTTATACGGTACTTAATTTTTACCCAACAATTCGACTATCTCATAAAATTTTAAAAAATAACTATTTTATAATTTTTAAATCCTAATTCAAAAATAATTATTAATTTTATCTATATAATTTCCTAAATATGAGACTTTTTATTTTTTAAATAAAAACCACCATTTATTGAAAATGAGGGGTTTTTTTAAAATAACATTTTTTAAACCCTTATAAAAATCAAATTTAACTTCATTAAATTTATATGATAATTTATAGATAATAAAAATTATTTAATAGTAAAATTTTATTAAAATATAATTTATTTCAAAAATACATTAATTTCATAAAATATATATCTTAATTTAATTTTAATATTAACTAAAAAATAGAATTTTGGTTTTATTGAATCAAAATAAAAAAAATTATAATGTAACAAAAATATGATGGAAATATATTTTTTATTCTATAGAAAAAATATACATGCTCATACTGAAAGGGTATTGTTACATATCACTTTATTAAATTTTCAAACACTTTAAGGGTAAGGTTTATAATTTATGGACATTCATGGTGTGTTTCAGTGAACATAGTTTGGGTTGTGATCTCCATTAGCTTGAACTTATCCCGTAAATTGTTCCTCTCATGCTTATGTTGTTGGGTTTCAGATTTGGCATGGTCTATGGAAAATACCAGAAATGATACCTCCCTTATAAGCTCCAATAAATGGGCTTCATAGGGAATTATCCGACTGGGACATCACTTACTTTTTTTGTGACTATTGGATTTGTTAAAACACATTATTTATAGTAATCATATTACCAATATTCAACATATATATTATCAATGGAAAAGATACATAACCGTCATTTAAATCCATTAGGTTATAATAAATAAAAATATGTACATGTGTTTTCTAAAACCATATTACTTAATTATACATTTAATAAAAATGTATGGGAATTTTATTTATAATAGTTTGGGTCATTACAACCGTATAGTGTATGATGTATATCAAACATCGAGTATTATATCTCAGTCCATTACAAACCATATACCATTTAATTACATCAATCCATCATAGTATAAACATTTAATACCTAAAATAATCCTTGGGACACTGTATCTTGTAATATATGTGTGTGAATTAACCACACGCTATCACCACCCTCAGTACATATATATGGGAAAACTAAATACTGTACAAACCAACACAATTTACATTCAATATTAGAGAGTGGGGAAAGTAGGTTTAGTCACACATCCATCCTTTCACTAGAATATTGGGGAAAACACCCTCAAAGAGTTCACATGGTGTGAGTCTCCCAAACAAACATGGGGGCGAGGGCATGTGAAATCACAAAATATACATGATATAATATAGATCAAATATCACTATAAACTAAATATAGTCTTAGGATCTATTGTATCTAATGTCACTCAGACACTCATTTTCCACTACTAAGACCATATATCTTAAGAGCACGAAAGCATTTAGAAACAACATTAATTAATTCTTTCCTTTTTATCATTTACTTCTATTTATTAATTCATAATTCATTAATAAACCATTAACATTATTCCATATTACATTACAATTACCACCAGAGTAAATTCCATGCCTTATATGATTCATTATAACTAAGAAATTAGTTTATCAAGATTCACATATTTTTACATTTTTATTCTATCAATACCAGCGCCATGGGATAGAAATTTTTTATTCATTATTAACATCATTCCATAACAAGTTACTCTTGTTAAATGATCCTAAGATTCCACCAATAGGAAACATGAAACCAATAAAATCCATATTTACCAAGAAATGGTGAATGGAATGAAAATAAAACAAACAATACATCCATAATACCTTAAGTATATTCACAGAAAGAATCACACCTCTTAACATCACGTCATCAAGTAATCATATCTTTAAGTTGTTCAATCTTATCTGGTTCCATCAATGAAATAAACAAGAATATCCTCATGCATCTCGCTATCGTAGGCATCTACTTCTTCCATGTCCTCCCAACCTACCATCTCAAATCACATCATCCATCCCAAGATCATCTATTATAGTCTCAGTTATCCCAGTCTCACCACACATCTGAGCCTCCCTACCCCCTGACACACCATCCATTCAAGGATCAATAGTATTAGGCTCATATAAAAATAATAATATCTATATAATGTCAAAAAATAAGAAGTAAACTAACAATTATTATCCACAAGAAAGTCTAGGCCCTAAAATAAGGCATCAAGCCTTCACACAAGAACAAGCTCTCATGGATCCCAACACAACATAATCAGTCTTACCGTGAAAATATGCAAATCAAGACTGAGAAATTATATTTACCACACAAGTGGTTCATATTTCATCTTTTTTTACGAATTAATTAATCATCGGTTCCAACTACATGAACCCTAATAAATCAAGCTTTAACAATCTACTAAATTTATTAAACATTTCTTATAAACATACTTTCATGCATCTGACTATTATTATTTAACATTAATTTCAAATTATCACCACCAAAAATCATAATATGATCTATTTTATTTTTCAGATCAAATAATCACATGGAAGATCATTTTCAGTTAAACATGAGCATTTCATTAATTTTATTATCATCACATTACATCAAACACCATATTTCAACATCCATATCCTTTATTTATTCTTAAGATATTTAATTATCTATTCGTTTTTTATTTACATTATTTATCTATTACAATATTCTTCTCCGTGCATAAGAATATAATAAAAAAGAATATCATATATATCACACTATATTTTAAATCAATAGGCAACCTTCTCTCATGGTTTAAATCATCAACATCGACGTGGGATCGTTATCATATTCCTTAAATCCAGTTACATATTTATCAGGATAATTTCATTTCCATCCAAAGGGATAAAACACACTCTATTTATAATTTCAGAAAAATAAAATAATTGAAGTAATGAATACCTTGCCTCAAGGGATTCAACATTATTTCCTAAGAATGCACCTATCTTGTGAATCCTAGTCACCTCCCCCACTAGATGTTATATTTATCCAAGGATTTCATTGAATAAATGCACAAAAAAACAACCAATTAAACCCCATTAGAAACACGGGATATGATTCATTATATCATGGTGATATGAAAAGAGTGGAAACAAGACTGATCAAGAAGGAATTATATGAAACTTAGGTAAAACTCACATTGGATTACCATAGATCAAAGAAGGAAGTGAATTATCTGTCCCCATCGTAAGAAATCCCCAAATTCTGTAGAAATGGATGATCTGATTACCTTCAGTCAAAGGGTCATAGGGTTTCGAAGAATTTCTTGAGTATTTCACCTTTTATAAACACACTACATAGGGTCTTTATACAATGTGTTATTCTTACACATCATGTAAATGTCATTTTTTTTGACATCCACTGAAACACATGTCACCTCGAGGAATTTAAAATCGAGTTAATACATTTCATAAAACACCTTGTGAACCATCCTTAATAATCCATAAACTACACATATATGATGTAAAACCCCCTTACAAAACATGTATTATCCCATATTATAGATTTTTATTATCCAACACCTACATACTCACTCCAAGCCTCCTCTGATATCCATAATCCTCAGAAACATGAAATGGGTCGGACGACCAAAATATAAGCCGTTATATGAATTATGAAAGACCTTTATATATATACATATATATATATATCATAATGTTGTTACGTTTATTCATACTTCCAATTCAATGGTTTTCTTTTAACAACCTCACTTAGAATAATATTATTTTGTCATCGTTAAAGCTTGTTGTAGTGTGTCATGAATGATATCAAACATAGTATTCTATTAAAATCATAGGATATTACATTATCTATCCCTTTAATAAATTTCTCCCTCTAATATTTATCTTGGACTTGGTGATCAAGGATTTAAAATTTTAAAATACATTTTTTTTTGAAAAATCATATCATATAAAGGTTTGTTAAAACCTATTTTCTGGAAGAGGGAAAGGTAAATAGTAAGGTCATCTGGAATAACAAATGACTAGGTTCTCAAATTGGAGAACATTCATCGAAATTAAAAATCTGTATATTGTGGAGATAAGTAATGTCCAAATAATGTAAAGTGACATAAAATGAGGTGGTGAGAAAATTAATGACCACAATTGCATAAATAAATAAGTGATTAATACGATCCTCAATTAATTATAATTGATTATAATAGGATAACATTTTTATTTCAATATCACTTTCATATAGTTGAGGAATTAATGTACTATGTAAACTAATAACATTAGGAAATTTACTTTTTATATTTTCATCAAATACAAAACCCAATTTCATTCTTTGGATCCATAGTTCATTCAATTTCCTCCTTTATCTCATCATTTAATCCAAAATATGAGTATACGTTTTTTATTCTTGAATAATTAAATATTACTATTTTTTGACCACGACGTATACAAAAGTTTGAAAATTTGTTCATATTTTCTTTACTAAAAACAAAATAATTATAACATGATAAGATAATACATAAAATTATTAAACAATCATATTAATAAATAATAAAATAATATATAAAATTAAACAATAACACCGAAGGTTTATCATAGATCGTTTCATAAATAAATTACCACAAATCCCAATTAACCTCAATAAAATCAATAATAAATCCCTTTAACATCAAAAATTTTCACATATACTTAATATTATATATCCAAAAATTTAATTTCATTCCTCTGAAATCATCCTTCATATTAAACATATGGGTCACATATACCTAAAAGCAATAAAAAAAATCCAAAATATCAATAAACACCTCAACATCCCATCAATTAAAACCTTAAAAGGCATGTTTATGACTTCAAACTTACGATGAACCATGAACATATGATCCCACGATGTTATCAATAACTCTTATGTAAACATTACATGAAAAATTACTCATCTTCAAAGTTATATAAACCCCACATTGATGCAAACTATAACATACCTAAACCTGCACTCCCAGATTTGGTACAAAAATAATAGTTAAAATATTTATGGCATTGATACTGATAAATGTTACCCAATTTTAGCTATCCATTGCATTCAACATCAAATAGAATATATTGTAACTCTTACATTCCCAAAGTCCTTTTAGGGTTATCTTTTTAGAGAATTAAGAAAAACTATTACTTAAGAATACCATTATCAACCTGTCAAAATTTTCATTCTATACCAAAATTATCTTATTCCACCTTATATATTCATTATCATTCACATTAAAGATTTATAGAAACATATTATATAATTTATTTCTTTATAATCTAGGGAAAAAATATGAATGGTGAGATAAAATTCCTAGTATGCGTAAACATAATAATTAATAATTGAATGTAATAAATGAGAAAAACATACTCATAAGGGTATGATGAAATAATAAAATTCCATGAATAAATTATAAGTGAATCAATTCCCATCAAAATTTTCATCATCAAACCTGTGACATGGAATAAATAAGTTAAAAATGGTGTATTTAAAAGACTTAATAATCATGAGGGATGTGATTTCATTTTTAATCAAAGGTACCTTTATTAACTCATGGTAATAATAAATAATTCTTATTGGTATCATAGAAAATTATCTTTATCAGCCTTGTTCACTCAAGTTCAAAATATCTAGATCTTAGTTAAATTAATAGAAAATATTTCACCTGTAAGCTCCCCCATTCATTATATTAAATTTATTTAATTATACAATGAATTAGAGGGTTCTATTTGTCTCACCCATCATATAGGTTATATCTAGCTCACATATCATAGAGGCAGTTCAAATCACACCCATTATATAAGTTTCAATGCACTTTACCATTATCATCAATAATTTCTAAATTCATCTCATGAACTAAATATTTAGAATATTTAACTTTCCAACCTAACACCCTTGAGAACACTCATTATTCTTATATTTATTGGTTAACCCCTGGAATTGAAATGGGTTTTATGAAAATATCACTAAAACAATCATCATAAAACTACTAGAGAAAGATGATGTATCATATCATCATATCATATTCTAGTTAAATCAATGAATCATAAAACAATTTTTTACTTAGATGAACTTATCTTTAAAATAAAATATGAAACATTTTTATAAAAATAGGGGAAATACAATATTTATTTTATTATTATTAAAAACTAAAAGAATATTTATAAATTTATTTTATCTGAATGTGACCATGGATTCATATAAATTGATATTAAAATAAAAAAAAATTCTTTGTAAGTGTTAAGATCTATTCATATCATAAATGTTTAAAATAAACAATCTTTTATAAATTTTGAAAATATAGTTAAAAGGCACAAATGAGGAAAATGTTGACTAATTTTCATTAAAAAACTTTTAATAGGAGATAAAATATCATGGAAAATAAATTTATGATATAATTTATGTTTTTAAAGGAATATTCTAGAAATATGATAAATATAAAGGAATAAATTTTTGTTTAAACATATTTTAACCCATTAGAGAAATGTTTTTAATGAAAACCCATTTAGGGATATATAAAACCAAACACCCACTAAAATAAAGAATACAAAAATAAACATAAAATTATTTGAGCATAAATAGTTTCATGACATTATATTTTAAGTGTCTTAATGTACACAATATAAATTAATATAGGTGAATCAATAAAAAGATATCTCAAAGGAAAGAAGTTTGAGATGTGAAGCCCTTGAAACATGGGTAATGATTGATTCAGAAAGAAAATGAATTAAGGAACATAACATGATTTTATAAACCCATAATTTCCATGAAAACTTTTGTTATGAATAACTCATAGAGTAGTAAATACACTGTATAAAATTAATCATGGTAAATAACATTTACTATGACATAATGAATTTAATTTTAGGCCTTAAAAACCGTCACTTATTTTATAACATTTGAATCAATATCACATGAAATAGATAGCATCAATGTAAAATTGAATATCATGATCAAATTGTCTGTAATGATAAAATTTCTCAATAGGTATCATGTACACCTTATAAAAGGAAGAAGGTTATTAAAATAAAATATATCTAAAACATACAGTGTTAAGTTGATTAATATATACAAAGATCATATAACTCATGTGAGAATTAATAACTGATAATATTATGTGTAGCAATTTAAAAATCACAAAAAAGGAGAGGAAACAACAACAAATATAATTATTGTTTTTTAACACATAATAATTGCATAATATAGTTGATGATTTATAAATATATCTCAATGAATGGAACTTATGTTAAAAAAAATCTTCTCTCAATTCTCAAATTGCTATATACATTATTGATCTCCTATATAATAAACACATATTAATTTTTTAGTTGTTTAAGAACCTTTTATTGGATTATTAACTTCTCAGTGAACCGTTTAATTGTTTTATTTTAATAATAATTTTAGTTTCTTATTTGGTTAAGTGCACATCATGTTTTTTTAGGATGTTCGATTCCTAGTTGCAAACAAAATTTGGTATATAGACCCTGATCAATGAGGTAATTTTCCCATAATCAATAGAATAATTATCATAAAATAATTATACTTTTATACATTAAATTATCTTGTAGATACATCCAGGATTTTTTTTAATAAAAAAATACACCACTTCATGGAGGTGGTAATCCACACGTATGGACGAATGACTTTGTCATTTTCCAACTAATGTAAGTGTATGAAAATTGATGATATTTTATCATTACATAATGATAATTATGTATTGAATATCATATATATATGTAGTAAATCCATCATAATTATTATTATTGTGATGTGGTGATGAAAAACAATACCCAATGTTATGTGGCGGCGGTGGCCCATGAATACACATGAATGATGATTTCATTCCCTATATGATATTAAAGGAGATGAATAAGGTTATTCCATTAAAATAACTATATCTCAGAATATTTTATATATTTATTTTATTATATTTTAATTTATATAATATAATTTAATGAGGTATTATAAGATTTAAAATGAGAGATATCAATTATAAATATTACCTAATCTTTAAGATGCCTCCTTTGGATTTCTACTTAAGCACCCCAACTATAGTATTTTCAATAGAAAGAAACTAATCGAATTTGTATAAGGATATTTAGAATTAGTTTTTGTTGGGTTGGGTCAATCTATGTGGATCAAATTTTTGTGAATAATAGTTCATATGTGGTTCCTTTTATTATGAAGGAAATGAAACACTTAGAATACATAAAATTTTTTAATATAAGAAACTATTTTTTATTTTAATATTGAACCATGTTCAAAATTATAATTTTAATATAAGTTATTATTTAATTTCATTGAAACTATAATTTTTTAGGTTTATATTTTATTTTAAATCTTATCTTTTTGTTTGACACCTTCATCAATGAGTTTTATCTTTAACAATGGTAGAATGATTTTCAATACTAAAATGGTTATAAATTTAACCATAAAGTAATAACTGAATCAAAATGAAAAAGGGAGTAAATTTTCAACCATATCCCATCTTCATTTTCCTCTTCAAATTTTTTTTCTTTACGTAATTTAATAATTTATTATTTAACATAAAATACAGTCAATGTCATTTTAATAAATATTCACATAGTTTTACATTTAAAAATTAAACAGATATATGTAATTAAAATATAAAGACATTTATAAAAAATAATATTTTCTTAATAACATTTAAATTCATATCACACTATAATTAATTAAATATTTGTTGTTTTTTTGTTTTTAACATCTTACTTTCATTTTTTTACTGCTTGCACAAACACTTTGTTAGGGTTATATAAAAATTAAAGGTAATTATTTCACCACTATAAATTAAAAAAAATATCATTATAAAATTAATTTAATTATGATAAAAAATAATTCATATCTATTCATAATATCTTATTATCCTTATTTGAATATATAAGATATTTTAAAAGCAAATAGTGTAATATTTTATAGTTTTCCATTACATAAAATACTATAAAGGGTTTTTAGAAAATAAAAATTGAAAAAAATTCCATTTTTAATAATATATGAAATTTTTGGATGATAAAAAATCATGAAATATAAATAATTCTGATTTTTTCATTAATTTCAAAGACATATTACAATATTTTTAACCTCAATTTAATGATTTACCCATTCCGACATGACAAACATTTACCATAGTTACTATTTTTATGACCAAGAATAAAGTACAACTATTTTCCAAATATATCCATAATGATTCAAAAATATGGAATACGTTTTTAGGATTAAATTTATATATTTTGTATAAATAAATTTTAATATAAATTCAAAAAATGTAATGAAATGAACATTTTGAAAAAATGTTTTTTATGCTCATAAATTATTTTATTCCAGCATAAAATATAATGTTGATTATTTTTTAATGAATTAGATTATATATTATTATATAATAAATTTTTACAATCATATGAAATTTAAATAATTTTGGTAATTTTCTCTGAATTGAAAAAAATGCAGTCTATTTAAATAGAAATTCTCACTATTAACTGTAAAATATTTCTTCCAAAAATAATTAAAAAAAATTCACTATAAGATAAATTTTATAAGATGATTTAAAAATTATAAATATTTTATTAAATAAAAAATCTAAATATGGTAGAAATTTATTATAATATTTGATAAAAAATTCAGTAAAAACATATTTTGATGAAAATGAATTTCTGAAGTGTAAAATGACATTACTAAAAATTGATTAATTATTTCCAAATATATAATCAAAAAACTTGTACTGAGTATGTAAATAATATATATATATATATATACATATATAATTATATTTTTGTCATATTCAAAATTGTTAATTCAATTACATTGTTATGAAGGTCGTATTTAATGAAATGTTAGTTTCTCATCATTAAAGCTTAGTGTTGTGTTTAATTTTTTTATCGCATATAGTATTCTTTTAAAATAAAAGGATATTACCTAATCATAAAGAGATAGTCATATTAAAATACTTTTCCCTCTATTTATTATTCATAATTTTGATCTTATTTTTAACTCAAATTTTTTAAGAGTACTTTAAAATTAATTTTGTAATAAATAAAATTTTAGTACAATATTTCATCCTCAATCAGATAGATAGACTAAACGAACAATTTATACATTATTGGATATCATATGAGATTTTTATTATGATTATTATTGATTTTGGGATAAACATATTTCATTGATAGAATATTCATATAATATCAATTTTCATTATAGTATATAGATGGAACCTTTGGTGGTATTATATGTAAAGAGGTATTGAACCCCATCGTGTTGGTGAATGTTTAGTGAAAGTAATTTTGTGGGATTAGAATTTGAAAAGGAAATATAATTGATATTATAGATTATTCATCTATAGGGGAGGACCATTCAGAGGTGGAGGAAGATTTATGAAGATCAAATGAAAAAATATCTCTCACTTGAGGTATCCAATCATGTTCTTCTTAATATATCTGGATGATATAGTATTATGAATTTTGAAAAAAAAGGTAAAGTTAGGTCAAGGATATATTAATTTATATTATATTCAATAAAATGTATAATCAATTTTTTATAGAGTATCTTTACCTCTGAGTTTATCTCAGATACATGATGTGTTTCATGTTTCTTTAATATGAATGTACATTCTTGATGTATCTCATGTTTGGAGCCCAAAAATAGTACGGTTTGAGGAGAATCTCTATTATTATGAAACTTTTATTAAAATTCTAGATCATTAATTGTAAGTGCTATCATATAATTGTATTCACCAGGTAAATTTTTATGGAAGAATAACATAACTAAGGAAGAAACCTAGGAATTCGACAATATTGTAAGGTAAATGCACCCTCATTTATTTGGGTAATGAATAAACTTGTGAGGATATAGTTTCTTAAGTGGGAAAGAATATCAACAAATAGATAATACTATAAATAAATAAATATTATGATTTATAATTAATAATTTTATGGATTTATATTAATCATATTTTTATAAATAATTATATAATATATTTCTATTAGAAAAAGAATATATTTATTTTACTAAAATATTCTTTGATGAATTATATAGTTTTAATGAAAAGATACATTTAAAATTTTTAAAATTTGAATTTTATAAAATGGGATTCATTTGTTATTCAAAATTTGAAATATATATTTGAATGATTAATTTTGTTTTTCTACAAATATTGATTATTGAGTGAATATTTAAATGTCGCTTTTTTGAAAAACTGATTTTTTTTCAAAAAAATCCATTAGTTTTAAATTACCCTTATATTGTGGATTTATTTTTAATGAAAAATATGGTAAATTACATTTAACATAATTTAAATAATTATCTAGTAATTAATATTATATTTTATTTCGATATTTGTTTATTTTTATGCATGATAACAAAATTTCCTAAAATCTGTTTGTCATTGCATTTTTCAGACTAATAATAAAAGTAATTCATGAAATTATAATTAATAAATACCATTTATATAAATTTAATATTTAAAATTTAATTCCATATTTGGAATCAATAATTTCAAATTCACTAACTTGTTAAATATCTTATTTGGTTATTATGAATACTGACATTAGTAAAATTGTGTCACCGTGGTAAATGATAAATTAGATTAATTAAGGAAAAAACTGGGAGAAAAGTCTACAAAATCTTATCATTATTCTTATTATATAATTATATTATGAAAATTATCACCTTAAATTCTAATTTGAATTTTTGTGGATCCACATTCCCATTATTAAAAATTTATAATATTTTATTATTAAAAAACATTATAATTATTCCACTCTCCCCAATTATAAAAGGGAACCACATATCCGCACTAAAAAACAATTTTAGAACTCTATTCAATCCAATACCTATCATAAAATCCCCCAAAATCCGTTAACACATCCTAATGGTCCAATTAATCTAAAAATACCAATCATAGTATGCTTAATGTGTAAGCCAAAGAGAAATTTCCTGGGATAATGTTTAAGACATATCCAAAATATTTCAAGTTTATTTCCTATTATACACAGAAAAAATATCCTTAAAATATTATAACATTATTACATAATTATAATAAATATGACAAAATCATTTTACTATTATGTTAAAATCCCTTTTTATATCTTTTTCCTTTTTGTGGGGACTCAAAACATCACTTCTATGTTTGTGTGGAGAAACACATCCACATGGTGATGTGTTTCATTTTCCATCACTGGGTCATTTGGCTGGTTAGAATTACGGACCACAGATATATGTGATATTAGTGAAACAATCAGGATTATTGAAAATTTTTATATTACCTGCCTTCTTACACATTCCCTCTATTGGAAATTGATAATGTCGCCAAAGTGTACATGTGGAATACCACCTCCACGGTCTTATGTGACTCATTTAACAGTTTTTACTTAAAAATATGGTCATAAGGATGGAAATAATATATATATATATATATATATGTGAAATTTATAAAATATTTATTACTCTTTAAAATTAGTATATTATCTAATTTATTTATTTTCAACCCATTAGAAAAAAAGTAAACATTGTTTATGCATATGTACAGACTACCTTCTCTATAAAATGATGTTGTTCATTTTTTAGGATTAACATACATGGGTGGTTATAAAAGTGTATCCATTGAATAATCCTAAATTTTTTTTTTATTTTTATATATAATTTAATCATAACCCCTTGAATAGAAATAAATATATTAATGTTGTATTTTGGTTATAAACTGAACGACCCCAAAAAATCCAATGTGAACAAAACCATTTGCGAAACTAAATAATCCATGGTCAAAAAGAAATAAAAATAATAGTGAAAATTAAATGAAAATGAAATAGGTTATTAATAAATTATAAATCTAATATACCTTTATTATTCTTGATTTATAGGATAAACAAAGCTAGATGGTACTTAATGTAAGGTAATTTATTTTAAAATATTATTTAAAATGTTTTAAACTCTTTCTCCCCTATGTAAATGTTTTTTAAATGTTTAAAGAATGTTCATATTTACCATGAAAATGGAATAAATAAATTTTTTTTCAATATTTTTCTTTATTTATGATGGATTAATAAGAATTATTTTCAATATATTCTATATGGGTTGATTTTGACTTTATTACAGAAGTGAGAAAAGAATGTTTTTATAACATATACAGAATGACTTCCTTTTCCCAACATCATTTCAATTATTCATTATATAGATTCTTTTATTTGTTAAATTGGGTTTTCAACTAATATAATATTCCCAGTATTCTCATAATTTTTCAATTTTAGTATTTTTTTTGTTGAAAACTGATATTTCTCATAAAGATTATATGGAATAGAAAATTTTTTTCTTAGGTGATCAAATTAATTTTTAAAGGGTTTAATATAAAAAATGGAATCATAAAAAAAAATTTCCATGATATGGTACTTGGTTATTATAAATGATGGTGATTGATCCTGATATAGCTCATTATGATAGAGGATCCTGATATCTTCTTCCAATACATGGGGGAGTGATTTATTTTTCAAAGAAAATATTATGGGATATAACTAAGAATGTTTGAAATACCCCAAAATTAATCACTTGACCTAGGATTGAATTCCACATAACATCATGTGTTACTCCCCATACAAAAAGGTTTTCAACTAGAGAAATGTATATGAAAAAATCAATATATATATTATACATAGAGTATTAAAATTCATACACCATCAATATATTGATAAATATTTATAACATAAAATACACTATGTGAGTTAGTAATTACAATGTAATAATAAATGACGTGGATGTGAACTCAAGTCATTCTAGTAATAAAACAAGGACCCTATAACGAACCAAAGTTTTATAAATTAATTTCCCATCTAATAATTATTCCTTATAGTAAAATCACATTATAAATCACAATGAAATATAATGATACTAAATATTATGTGACCATAATTTATCCACTTCTATGTTTTGAATTTTGAAAATCGGGCATACCCGATTGTGTTTAAAGTGATTTTTGGAGTCTAATAGAAGAAAAAAAATTTGGTGTAGAGTAACATACCCTTATGAATAGTGACCTACACTTATAAATTTTAATATGACCCATATTAATAGTAAATAATCAAAATAAATAGTAACCTTGCCCTTGAAATATTACATAAACATTAGGCATCTTATCAGTGACAAATTTACCTGAGTAAAAATATTGGTATTATTTAAGTCAAAAATAATTAATTATAATTACTTAATTAATTTAAATAAAAATGAATTTTATTAAAAAAATTCATATATTCAAAATTCTATGTATTCTAATTTTAAGATAATTTTATAATACCTTATGTAATTTTTGAAATCATTATAAAATCAAAAATAATTTTAAAAACTGCATTTTTCAAGTAAATTTTTATTTTAATTAAATATATAATAAATAATATTTAGAAAATTATTTTTTAATATTGGATTTCATTTTTGATTCTACATGTTGAAAAATGGTTAGGGTGAATTTTTGGGATTTTTTTGATGTACTTCAATTTTTGAGTGAACAGTACAAATACAGATTTTCACATAACGAGCGTATCGTAAATTGAATCATTCGTGATGTAATGATGAATTAAACTTTATAGAACTTTATATTAGTCCATGTTATAATTAATTTCTTAAATGGTTCCTTAAAATACAATAAAATCATTTTTCAAACATAAAAAGAACTTTACAAATCCAAAAATCAAAAAGGTGATTCCTTAAATTATCATTTTATATTTCTTTCACTTTCCTTTTAATAAATTATACAATTCGAATAATAAAAACGATTTAAAGTCTAAAAATAATTATATAATATCAATATATGATTTATTATGTCAAAAATCAATTATTACAACTCTAACATTAGCTATCTCATTTTATTAAACATTTTATTCTAAAAACACCCCCTCCTCATGTATAAATAACCACTCTCCCCTGCCAAATCACACCTCTAATGCTTCAATACTTGTCTAAAATCTACCCAAAAATCATATATCTCCCCTATCCCACTTTCAAGATCTTCTGTTATCATCTAGAGACCAAACCTATATGCATTAAATAGAATCTCTAGAGGAGGAATCAAGAGGTAATTCCTCTCTCTCTCTCTCTCTCTTTTCCATTAATTTCTTTTCAATTTAAAGTTATTTTCTTATTTTCTCCCCACATATATTTATCAAAATGGTATATTAACTCCATTATCATTATTATACTATACGTTTATAATAATAATGGAATATTATATCATCCAACCACCTTTTCCTCTTCTTTTTATTTTATAATGGAAAACGTTGTTCGTGAACTGTTAATTTATCACTTACATGAATGACATGTTTTATTTTTTCTTTAAAAAACTTTAGATCTGGTACTAAACCCATTTTTATGTTTTATCCAAAATATTGTAAATTTATTTTATCCTATGTAAATTTCTAGAACTAACTTAAGTACATATTACTAAATATTTAAACAAAACTAGTTCATTGTGGACAAAACACCGCTGAATTTACCCAAACGATCGTCATTAAAATCCTATCTAATGATTTATCCACATAGTATATAATATTATAAAATATAATATCATTTAAAATCATATAATATAATTAATAACATGTAATATCAGTTCTGTATGTTTACCCATGTTCTACAGGAACATTTATTTACGAATACAAGTGAACTGCTCAAGAAAACCATAAAAACGAACATTCCTGAACAATGTATTTAAACTATATAATTCCTAGAAAGTTCCATAAAATGAATTATTGATACCATAATGAACCAAATTAATTTAAAAAAAAATTATGTAATTGTAAATTAATGAATATTATGTTGTTATATAAGACATTAATGTGATGAAAGCATTCAGATACAAGGTATGGGGAAATTCTCAAACCCAACTTTCATTATTTGGGTTCTCCCTCTCTCAATTCATTTTTGGTATGGTCAATCCATAAAAATAATTTATTCATCATTATCTTACCTTATATGGGATAAAAATGTTTTCCACTAGATTTTATGACAAAAAATGGTTTCCAAAATAACTCTTCTTTCATAAACACACCTTTTATTTCTCACTCAAGCTTGATGGTTATTGTATCTAGTATGTTATTCCCACATTATTTTGGGAACCCAAATTTTATGAATGTTCTATTATGATATAAAACCCATTCCTTTCCATGGTTTAGTTATGTTCACTTTGTATATATGTTCTATGTGGCTTGCATGATAATTATAATGTTATGATGTGACGGGTGCGCCCAGAATTATATAGCACAATATGAATGTTTGAATGTGATGGGTGCACCCGAGATTATACAGCACTCCAATGCATTGGATATAGTGATTAATCTCATGAGTTAAACTTAAATTATGTGTGAACAAGATTCTATATTTTTTCACAACTATGTGTGGTAGTTATCCACTGAGACATGATGTTTCATTTTTTATGCACTGACACATTTCAAGTGTTTTATTAATGATTCCTCTCATTTTCATTATCATTTACCTATGTTATGATTATGCTCACCACTTTTAATTTTGTTCAAATCTTTCCAATTATTGATAATTTACCTCACCCTTTATTTATGTATATCCTCAGGTGACTATATGTAATAAGGGGAGGTAAAGTACCAATAAGAAGCTAGAGAAGAATGTATTAAATTAATGGTTATGTTTGATATTGTAAATGTTATGTCTGGTCCTAGTTTGACCAACACCCTAAACCTATGGATACGTGTGGTGTAATATTATTATGTTTTTTATCTTTATAATATTGTAATATTAATTTATGAAAAGTAAGGTCCATTATAGTTGGTATTAGAGGCAAGGTTTAGTTAATTTGGGAATTAGGATTAGTGAACCCATGAGAAAACCTCTTATATGAGAATAAGTACAAATATGAACACAGGAATCTTTACACTGGGACCCATAAGTCATTTTTCACAAATAAATAAGTTATTAATGACTTTTCTACTTATATTTTGTTCTAAAATTATCTATTTTAGAAAATGGTGGGAACCGGGAGAAAACAGGCCAACAACTCATGTGAGGACTGATGCAATAATTTCCCAAACGACATCTCCAATACATTGGGAGGTGGAGTTAAAAACATCATGGTGATGCATTCCCAACTATAAAAAGTTATGAACAATAACCAGAATAATGGGGAATGTCGTCCTTTACCAAAGAGGGAGCAACTGGCTATCAAATGTTTTATGCGGCAATGAACACCGACGTTTTGTGGATCTTCTGATCCACCAGTTAGAGATCAATGGGTCAACTGCATGGAAGATATCTTTTCAATGTTTTATGGTTCTAAGATAGCGAGGGTGACTCATGATTTTTATCATCTAGAATGGGAGGCCGATCAATGGTGGTTATTGATTAAGAACATCAAGACAAGGGAGGAAATTGAAGATATAGAATGGGGAGACTTTAAGATCATGTTTCATAATTATAATTTCCCATGAAAAATTTCTATAATGATGGAGAGAGAATTCATAGAGCTCAAGAAAAAATGTAATAGAATCTGTCACAACCTACGAAGAAAATTTCACCAGGATTTAAAGGAACTCTTTGGGTTTTGTTATCAATAATGATAAAAAAAATAAGTAGATTCATTAGTGAATTAAAACCACATCTTCCAAAGTCATTGGAAATTAGATACTTTGGGAGGTATAAATAAGTTGTTCGATGTTCATTAAAAGTGGATATGGTGTTTGGATAATGGTCACATGGATATGATAATAAGATATGAAAGATGGAGTTCCAATCCAGAGGATCTAATGATAAAGGTGGAAAAAATACTCAATGACTCACATTCCAAAAATGTGGGATGTCGGATCATGGGAACTACTCAAAGTGGTGTGGAAGTTCTTCATGTTTGGGAAAGAAGGACACCTTTCTCAATAGTGTCTAAAAGACATGAAAAAGAAAAAGAATGTGGTGTATGAAATGAGAGCACCACCCATGGTCAAATGAAACAACTATAGGTAGAAAAGGCACTATGCATGCTAGTGTACTAAACCTCAACTCCCCAAGGGTAATCAACATCAATAGCCACAAAATATAAGGGAAAAAGGGAATTATTATTTCCTCACTACTATGAAAGGGGTGAATGATAATAAAGTCATACAAGTTAAACATGACATTCACTCAAGAATGGAAAAAGTATTATTTGTTTCTGGTTCTACGCATTACTTTATATCGTGCAATTTTATGAGAACTATTGAATAAAATTCCTGAAACCTTGAAGTAGATATATCTGAAAAAACACCATGTGGTGAAATCATTGCAACCCAAGTATTTCACTCTTCTCCTATTAGAATATGTGGGAAGATACTTCTAGATAATCTCGTAATACATTCCATGATAGAATTAGACGCTATAATGGTAATGGATTGACTATCATTATATATAGCACATATCAAATTTCAGGAAAAGGAAATAACTTTTCATATTCAGAACCATCCCATGATCCACTAAAAATGCAATGAAGATCGTTAATCTTCTTCAAAAAATCCTTTAACGGTGTGGCTGTGGATACCCTGTGAAGAAACAAACATCGCCCAAATGGTTGAGTCAAAGGAAATTACCAGCCTTGTGGAAATTCTCATCATGAGGGAATACAGTGATGTATTTCTCAAAGCGTTACCCAGAATTACCTCAGATCATGATATAGAGTTCTCAATAGAACTCATACCTGATGCTACTTCAATCTCAAAGTGTCCCTATATGATGGCTCCTATCAAACTGAAACAGTTAAAGAATCAGTTGCATGAGCATTTGGTCAAAAGTTTCATGCTCCCTAGTGCATCACCTTGGGGTGAACCAGTGCTCTTTGTGAAGAAGAATGATGGAAATATGCTACCATGTATCGACTATCGGGGACTCATCATGATCACCATAAATAAAAATTATCATCTTCAAAGGATTGATGACTTGTTTGATCTGTTAAGTGGATTTCAATACATCTCAAACGTGGATCTATCATCTGTATATCACCAATTAAAAGTAAAGAAGGAAGATATTTAGAAGAATTCCTTTCGTAGGAGGTATGGGAACTATGAGTTTCGGGTGACGCCCTTTAGACTTACTAACGCAACTATAATCTTCATGGATTTGATGAATAGAGAATTTAGACATTACCTCGACAAATTTTCGGTAGTGTTTATTGATGATCTTCTCATTTACTTCAAGTGCAAGGAGGAAAATGAAAAACAACTATGACTTGTGCTGGTGACATAGAGAAAGGATAAGTTGTACACCATGTTCATCAAGTGTTCCTTTTAGAGGAAGCAAGTTATGTTCATGGGACATGTGATCACAAGTGAGGGAATTTCCATGGACCCTTCTAAAAAAGGTGATTGAAGAATGGTCCATGCCCTCTAGTGTCATATAAATCCATAGTTTTCTTGGATTAGATGTGTAATAATAACGTTTTGTGAGAAATTTATAATGGTTGTAAATCCTACATACTATGTTAATAAGGATAGGGGTAAAGTATGTCTATGTAGAAGAATGTGAGGGAAGATTCAAGGAGATAAAGAGAAGGATTATTACTGAACTTGTACTAACACTACCGAAATCAGGAAAATATTTGAGATATATAGTTATTCTTCAAAGAAAGGAATGGGTTTTATACTCATGAAAAATTACTATGTGATGGCTTACGCCTCACAGCAGTTGAAGATCCAAGAGAAGAACTACCCAATGCATGATCTAGACAAAGAAGCCTTGATTTTATCCTTGAAAATCTAGCGGTACTACTTTTATGGTGAGAAGTGTGACACATAGACCGACTACAAGAGTATAAAGTATATATTCACATGGTAAGAGGTCAAAATGAATCCAAGGTGATGGTTAGAGCTAATCAAGGACTACTATTTCTCTATTCACTATCATCCGGGAAATGTGAACAAGGTAACTGATGCTACATGAAGAAAAGAACCCGGTACTCTATCCATGTTGCAGATTGATAAAGACTCTATCTTCTTGGATATGAAAATGATGGATTGGGAAATCATAATGGCAGGGGATACATCCTACTTTTCCCAAATGATTCCACCACTATTTATCCATGAGATGATTATAGTGGTATAAATGGGTGATTTGGAGTTACAGAAGAAGATGAATTATTTGATGTAATGGAAGTTTAATGAGTTTCATATCAAAAATGATGGTACTATTCGGTTTGGAATGAGTCTTTGTGTGCCTTCATCGCCTAGGATAAAGAAGGAGCTATTAGAAAATGCACATAGCTCAGCATTCACTATCCATCCTGGTATCCCCAAGATGTACCGAGATCTCCATGAACACTTAAATTGAGATAACATAAAGAAGTAGATCATGTAATATATCACAATGTTCTTTGTATGTCATCAAGTTAATGAAGAGTGAAAAAATTACAAAAGGTCGATGCAGCCATTTCCTGTACCCATGTGGAAATTGGAGAATGTCACTGTGTAATTTGTCATGAGTCTCCTCAATATGTTTAAAGGAAATAATGTGATATTGGTTGTGGTTGAAAGACTCCTCATGACTAATAATTTTATCATTATTCAGGAAAATCTATTACTTGAACAAATTGAAAATCTATATGTAAAGAAAGTTGTGAGACTACATTGTGTTCCACTCTTTATTGTCTCTGAATGTGATCCAAGGTTAAAATCAAAATTCTGGAGGAACCCTCAACATGCATTGAGTACTGGATTAAATTTTTACATGGCCTATCACCCCCCAAACTAATGGAAAATATGAAAAGACTATTCAGACACATGAAGACATTATAAGATCATGATCTTTAGAATTCAAAGGTAGACGGGATCTTCATCCCCCATTGGTTGAGTTCTCATACAACAATATCTTCCACTCGAGTATTCTTAGGTCCCCATATGAAGCTTTTTAAGGAAAGTGATGAATTACTACAACTTATTAGGATGATGTTTTAGAAAGAAAGATACTTCGACCTAAACTTGTGAATGATATAGAAGAGAAGGTTTAAGTCATCTAGAAACATATCAAATATTCTCATATTTGGAAAATGATGAATGATGAATAATGTTGATGGGACTCGGAGTTCGACATTAGAAAAAAATTATCCCTTCGAATATCACCACGGAAGAGGTTCATGTAATTTGGAAATAAAGGGAAGCTAAGACCAAGGTACATTTCCCCCTTTGAGAACCTTGACCACATAGGATTCATGGAATATCGGCTTGCACATCCACTAAATATGGATCAGGTTTATGATGTGTTACATGTATCACTCTTGAGAAAGTACATACATGATCCCTCACATTTTCTGAATACAGAGGTGGTACTACTGGAAGATGATCTCTCCTATGAGGACCAGCCAGTAAAGATTCTGTACCGGAGAGATAAGATCCTACACAACAAAACAACCCACCTTTTCAAATATTTTTGGAAGAACCATAAGTTTTAAGATACTACTTGGGAACAGAAATAGGCGATGAAGGAGAATTACCCTCTTCTATTTATGTAAAACGAAATTTCGAGGGTGAAATTTCATAAGGGGCGAAGAATGTAACGACCCAAAGTTTTATCTATTAAATTTACTTCTTATAATTATACCATATTGTATAACCACAATACTAAGTACAATGACATATAATGATACTAAATATTATGTGACCATAATTTCTCAACTTTTATGTTTTCAATTCTAAATATCGGACATACATGATTGTGTTTAGAATGATTTTTGGAGTGTAATAGGACAAACATGATTTTTGGTGAACAGTAACATACCCTTATGAATAGAAACCTACCCTTATGAATAGTAATATGACCCTTATGAATAGTAAATCATGAAAATTAATACTAACCTTACCCTTGAAATATTAAATAAACTTTAGGAATCTTATAAGTGAGAATTTGACCTCAGTAAAAATATCAGTATTTTTGTAAGTCATAAATAATTATTTGTAATTAATTAATTAATTTAAATGAAAATTTATATTCATAAAATTTTTCCATAACTTATCAATTCAATGTCTTCTTGTTTTATGATAATTTTAAAAGACCTTTTGTAATTTTTGAATGCATTAAAAAATTAGTTTAAATTTTAAAATTGTATTTTTCAAGTAAAGTTTGATTTTAATTCAATATTAAATTAATTATATATAAAAAATTATTTTTGAAAAATTGACTTCATTTTTTGATTATACACATTGAAAAATGGTTAGGGTGAATTTTTGGGATTTTTCTTAAATACATAAATTTTCAGGTGGATAGTAAAAATACAATTTTTCACATAACCGGTGTATCTTAAATTGCATCATTCATGATGTAATGATGACATAAACTTCATAGAACATTATATTCGTCCATGTTATACTTATTTTCATAAATGGTTCCTAAAAATACAATAAACACAATTTTAAAACGTAAAAATAACTTTCCAAACCCTAAATTCAAATGGTGATTCATTAAAGTATATTTTTCTCTTTCTTTCACTTTACTTTTAATAAATTAATAAATTATAATTTTAAATATTATTTAAAGTATAAAACGAATTATATTATATTAATATATTATTTATGAAGTCAAAAACTACTATTAAAATTCTACCATTTGATATATTATTTTATTTAATATTTTATTCTAAAAACACCCCTCCTCATGTATAAGTAACCCCTCTCCCTCCCCTTGCCAAATGACACCTCTCAAGCTTCAAGACATGCCTAAAATTGTTTAAATAATCATCCCTAGCCCCTCTCCGACGTCCAAGAGCTTCTGGTATCATCAGGAGACCATGCCTAGCTTTTTTAATGAGGATCTCTAGAGGAGGATTCAAGAGGTATTTCCTCGCTCTCTCTCTCTCTCTCTCTTCCTTTAATTTCCATTCAATGTCAAGTTCTTTTCTTATTCTATCTCTACCTATATTCAACCAAATGATATGGTAACTCTGATATCATATATATAATGGAATTTTATGATAATAATGGGATATTATATCATTCAACACCCTTCATCTCATCTTTCTATTCTAGAAAGTAAAATGGTGTTTGTGAGGTGTTAATATATCACCTTCAAGAAGGATATGTTTTATTTTTTCCAATGAAACCTTCAGATCTGGTCATGAAACCATTTTTATGGTTCAACCAGAATATTTTATATTTATTAAATCCTATTTAATGTTCGGTAACTAAATTATCTACATATTACTAAATAATTAAAAGAAACATGTTCATTGTGGACAAAAACCGTCGAATTAACCCAAACGATCATCATTAAATTCCTATCTAATGATTCATCCACATGGTATATAATATAATAATTTATAAGATAATTTAAACTCCTAGAAGATAATTAATAACATATACTATCCATTATTTATGTTTACCCATGTTCTACATGATCATCCATTTATGAATACAAGTGAACCACTCAAGAAAACCATGAACAACAACCTTCTCAAACAATGTTTTCAAACTCTATTACTCATCCAAAAACCCATAAAATATTTTAATAAAACCATAATGAACCATATTAATATAAAAAAGGTTCTTTAATTGTTAATTAATGAATTTAATGTGGTTATATAGGACATTAATGTGAAGAAAGCATTTGGATACAATGTAAGGGGAAATTCTCAAACCCAACTTTCTTTCTTCAGGTTCTCCCTCTTTTACTCCATTTTTGGTATGGTCACTACTTAAAAATAATTTTTTAATCCTTATCTTACCATTTGTAGGATATAAATTTTCACTACTAGAGTTTATGTCAAAGAAATGTTTTCCAAAATTACTCTTCTTTCATAAACACACCTTTTATTTCTCACTCATGATTGATGGATATTGTATAATGTATGTTATTACCACATTATTTTGGGAACCCAATGATTATGAATGTGTTCTTATGATATGAAACCAATTCCTTTCCATCTATTATTTATGTTCATTTTTTATATATGTTCTATGTGTCATGCATGATAATTATAATGTTATGATGTGATAGGTGCGCCTGAAATTATACAGCTCTCCAATGCACTGGTAAAACTGATTAATCACATGAGTTAATGTAAAATGATGTGTGAAAAAGATGCAATATTTATTCACAACTATATGTGGCTATCAACCATTGAGACATGATGTTTCATTTTTTATACGTTGCCACATTTCAAGACATTTATTAATACTTCTTATCATGTTCATGATCCTTTTCCTATGTTTTTATTATGCTCACCCATTGTTATATTTTTCATATCTATCCTCTTATTGGACATTTACCTCACCTATTTTTGTTGAATATCATTAGGTTACAAAATTTTCTAATGAGAGGAAAAGTTATAATAAGAAGCTAAATAAGATGGAATTAAATAAATGATTTTGTTTAATGTTGTAAATGTTATGTTTGATCCGTGTTTTTCCAAGACACTGAAGCTCTGGATCCCCATGGTGTAATACTATTATGTTGATTATCTTTATAATGATGTAATAGTAATGTAAGAAAATAGGGGGTTGTTATAGACCCCCCGATTTGGTTGGTCCGACTAGAGTGTAATCATTAGTGGGAAATTAAATAAAGTCAATTCTAAAACACTTTGATGTCTATCCTGATACTGCCTCCACAAGCCCCCTTTCCATTTCTTATTTACCTAATCCTAGAGTATACACATGTATAGAGATTCTCATGGAGGGTGTGAGTATATACCCAGTAGAACACCACTAATTAATCCTTAATAGAAGTACATGTTTGTAAGAGGTTTATGACATGATAATAGATAAATGCACATGAAAGTGACAATGAATCATGTGATGATAGTTAAAGCATTAACTAATCTTCCATGAATCCAGGTCATACCTACATTGGATCCATTATTAGAAAAAAAAATTAATATAAGTTCAGATTATTGGTCCACTAGGAGGCCACCTCACATGTCTCTAAGTTTCCATAAGGCCAATTATTCTCAGTTTAGTCTACAAGGTTATCAAGACCCATCTCCATCATGGGTTAGGACCCAAGGTCATTACACCCCATATTTTCCTAGGGTTAGGATATACGTTTTTTGTATCGTAGTTCTATCTTCATTTAGGTACCATGGTCACCACACCCCTACACTATGTCTTAGTATACCATCTTTATCATTTTATGTTTTACAAGCTCCCCCTTTAATATATAACCAATATATAATGGCCCAAGTATCATTTGGAACCATAAAAACCCCCCAAACACAATACATTAACACACAAAAGGTCATAAAATGTATAGAAAAAACACAACGTATCAAGCATGAGTATTGGTATCCCTATATACGTGCATGTAATTGATATCAAACATGGGTCTTTTTGGATACACATACATACCAAAATTATGAGTATCAAACATGGGTCTCACAAGCTAAAAATTCACACACATGAAATCAAACTCAATAATGGGTCTTAATTCAATAAAAACATTTCATTATTTCAATCTAATAATTATATACAATGTATTTATAAGTTATGGAACTTTCTACCTCGACTATGTTGATGTCAATGTGAAAATTGTAATGAATCGACCAAAATAAATATATCCCACTAACTATATCAATTCGATATGTCAAGGATCCTCAAAACCAATCGAAAACAATCACAAAGAGATTATATAATATGGTTCTTAAAAGACATATTATTTTAGGACTTGATATGATAGTTATCCTAATATAATGGAATAAATTGAGGTATAATGGGAGATTAACACACATATAATCCCCAAGATTCATTCCTCTAATATCGAGGATGAAGGCAACTGTTTGAAGGATAGAAGAGATATTGAAAAATACCTAGGTCACCCAAGTTTTGAGTGGAAATTCTGGGAAGAGGAAGGGTTAGAGGGGCCAAAATAATTTATCTGGAACACTAGAAATAAAAACATATTATTTTAGGCCCTAATCCATGGTGAAAAGAGGGATGAAATGGAACAAACGTACAGTGAAATTTAAGGGTATATGGTATAAAGGATCCAAGTCAAAATCGTGTTTGGAATCCACGCATTATTTAATTATGAGATCCTATAAACTATTAAAGGTCACCATGCTATTAGGATACCACCACACCATAAAATTTACAGATATGTGGATGGTCACACCATAACCTAGATGCATGACATAGTAACAGAAAAATTGAAAAAACATACCAAACTATAACTTTTAGGTCACTTTTCCACTAAAAATTCATTAAAAAAACATTTTAAAAAATCGAAAGAACCACAAATATTTGTTGTTATATCAGAGCACCCAAAACATATCGATGTTATAACCTCCACAACACTAAATAAATAAAACATCATAGAATCCAATTCCACCTAAAAAGATAGTTAGAATTCAGTATATATCATTCAAAATAATCCCTAGTCTAATAGTTAAATACTATGGTTCTAACAAATATCCTACTATAATGAATTATCATCCTAAATTAGTTTGTCTAGTCGTCCTATTCAAACAAAACAGGTCATTGAGCCTAAATATTATACTTTAACTCTCAGGTATCTTCATAGGTATGTCTAGAGAGTCATAGGACTCAAAAAAGTTGTATCTTCTTCCCACTCTACACTGTTTCACTCTATTCTATAGTCTATTCTAGGGGATTTAAAATTTTACATCTAGTTTCAAATAAACATCCACTTAGTCAGTCCTATTAATAGGTTCAACCTCATACCTCTAATGCTGAGAGACATGGAACCTATTATCCATACCATGACATCATTATGGATGGTCCAGTAGGTAAGTCACTTCTCTGATATGATATTTAATCTCAAACACTCCCATAATTCTTATTGGTCTCTTCCCTTGCTTATGTAGATTAAGTTTCTTGAATAGAGGTGAATCCCACAAGAAAATCAATTCACTTGTAGTGGATACCAATGGTCACCTCCCCTGGTTATAATCTATATTTTTCTACTCTATACAGTAACAAACTTCCTCCCAATAAATTTCACTCTGTCAGAGGTCTGCTACAATATACACATCCCAAAAATAGCTAGCTCACCCACCATATTTAAATACATTAGTGAGTGAAATGGATGACTATAAATATACTCAAAAGGATCCATATGAAAAAATATTCTAAAATTTTATTGTATATGAGCTTCATTAAGCTTATATGATCATTTAATGAGCCATCAAATTATAGGTCCCATGTCCAAATAAAATTTTGTAGGATCTATTTCATCCTCAATTTTTTTTCATTGATCCATTTGTAATACATCAAACTTACTGACAATTGGGTCCCCAAATTCTTCTGTATTCCACTAAAAATCATTGATGTAAAATTTTCATCCCCATATGATATGATACTAGAATGTACACCATAGTGTCATATTTTTTGCCAGATATAAGGCTTTTCCAAGCCATCTATAGAGTGAGTCTCTTTAATTAGCAAGAATAGTGGAATTTCTCTAGATGGACAATGAACACCAAAATGAAAACTCAACTTCTCAGGGTATCAGGAAACATTATCCATATGTTTATTTTTAACTCATGACACTTCCACACAAGCATGTGAATTGTTTGAAGTAAAACTCATGGTTAATAGTCCTCTGCCTTGATTTTTTGATAGATCATACAATGAGAGATGAATCCTACAATGTCTCTTCATTCCTAGGCACTAGAGATGTCGCTTGATATCCTAGTACATCTTCATCGAATCACAGTGCTTTGACCACTGAGATGTATGTTAGTCCCTTATCATCTCTTCCTTTATATTCATAGGAACCACTACTCTCCCATGAAAAAATTTCACATCATCAAATTCCATCGATCGTCCTGGAATAAGGTCACTTTACTCTAACCATTCCTATATCACAATGAAATTGGGATCTAATTCCATGTTTCTCTTTACCCAGTCCATGAACATCAACTTCATAAATATGTGAGAAAATACCATCACCCCTTGATCCATAGATGTATCCACCAACTATCCAACAAAAAATATCATCAACAGACATTCCACTTATGATGGTCTCTCTCTAAAATTTGGTTATTTCTCAATAATAGAATCCATAGTTATGTTACCTTACCTAAGAGTATAATCCATATCAGTGTTTGATGTCTAAAGATACTCCATCGAATACAATAGTCCAATAATTCAAGTCTTATATAAAGAATATGAAATGAAATATATTATGTTATGTGTATACAAAAAGACTATCACCATAAAGATAATGGAGAAAACACATCAATTCAAGGACCACAACTACCAACTCCAAGTCATGCATATAGTAGTTCCTTTCAGGGGGTCTTATCTGGTGATACCCGTAAGCTACTTCTTGAATCTTATAAGTTAGTGATGCTCCTAAACTAACATATAATGAATCATAGTAAACCACATAATAAATCACATGTCTTGGAAATGTAAAAACTGGATTTGATGTTAATATTTTCTATAACTCTATGAATACCTCTTCCCACTAGACCGTACACATGAAAATCAGACCATTATTTATAATCCATGTTATTGGTGATTCCAAACAAGATAATTCATATATGAATCATTGGTGGTATCTCACCAACCAAACTAAACTCATGATATCAAAAACATACCTAAGGAATTCCCAAGAAAACATAGCCTTTTCCTTCATTGGGTCTATGGAATTACCCACATTAGAGAACACATTCCCAAGAAACAATACATACGGGATGAAGATGTAAAACTATGAGGGATTAGAATGGATTTTATGTCATCTAAGTGTATTAAAAAAATTTCTTATGTCTAGAATTCATATCTAGGGTTCTTGAGTATATATCGACATCATCAAAAAATACCACAATGATAGGGTCAATATATTGATAGAGAATATTTCTCATGAGATCAGTGAATACCACTAGCACATTTTTTAACCAAAATGGAAAGATAAGTTACACATATAGTCCATATGAACTACTAAACACTAACTTAGGAATATCCACGGATCAAACATAAAATTGGTGGTATCTTGATTTTAGGCCAATCATAGATAACCACAAGGATCCCTACAGCTCATTAAACAAGTCATGAATCCTTAGAAATGGGTATCAATTATTCACAGTCACCTGGATTAGCTTCATGTATTCCGCTCATAGCCAAATATTAACTTCCTCTTTCTTTATGAACAACATAATGTGATCAGTCCTATAAAACCCTTATCCTCCAAATCATCATGATTTAACTTGTGTTATTTCATCTCAATTGATGGAATATTATGTAGAGGTGACAATATTAGTTTTGACTCTTGTAGTGAGATTGATCCCATAGTAAATTCATCTACCAGATGGAGGTCCTGATATATCATCTCAGAATACATCCTGATAAAGGCCCACTACTAGAGGAACGAAGGACAGAGATTCTACTGGATATTCTATAAGAATAATTACATCTATTTATGTTATAATAGCTCCAATATAGCTTAGGTCTATCCCAATTATTCATTATCTAATATCTCATTCATCAGTCATCACAAACTTTTCCCTATTTTGGATAATAAAGGATACATGTCTCCTTTATTAGTTGATGTGTGCCCAATAACTATTATTCTAGTTAATTCCATAAATGACATCAAATCTAGTCATCTCTGTGATCATAATATACCATATATTATTATAAATTGTAACTTCTACAAGACACTCTATACATCACTGGAGAAGGTCCAACTTCATTCCCAAGGATGTTTAAAGATAAATCCACTTAAAAGAAAATGTAACCAATAAATAAATAATATAAATAAAATTAGTTGTTATAAATTAATGGGAACCTCATATATTAATAAAATTAGAATAAACCATATATGTGGCCAATATGTTACCTCAAAAATTCAATGGATATTTTTTCCAGCTAGCGGGAACCTGGACCAATTCATATACTCTTCCAACCAGACCTTCATGGGCTAACCCCTGGGCTATATAACTCACATATATCACCATAGTCTATAGGACAAGACTTTATTACTGAGGATGATGTTTAAACCCTTGGTTTACAATCAATGAATGCTATTCACCAGTGTCAAAGCTTATGTAAAATTCCCTACAAATGTACCACCTAATATATATGATCTTTCCATCACAACAACACTTCATATGAAGTCTTGGGAATAATTTAAAACAATATACACACTATCAATATATTAAATGAAAAGAATCTTCACCACTACTGGATGGGGATTAAGAACCCATAATGTGCTCAAATTTCCATCAACCACCCTATTATATATCATCGTACTGACCCTTTTTTCATCAAAACAATCATCTATAATAGCATTTGAAAGGTCTACCAGTCAACCCAAGGATGGTTGAATAAATGAATGTTTATCTATTAATGCCTATAAATATCCCAATTTTCAAGGATTCACCTATGTATTTATCATTAGGTGTAATCAATTTACATTACAATTAAACTCAATTTTTTTACTGATCTCAAAGTTTTCGTCCTTTCATGCCTCATCCATATCCAAAAATGTTGTGAATCAAAGTAACTCCATGATACAAGAAGAATAAATAGATACTGACATCACCCTTATAGAAGATCCATTAACTCATGAGAATGGTCTAACTTCAGTATAATTGAAAATAAATACTTGATGACAATTTTCTTGAAGGCTTCCCATATAAGACCCACATGTCTTATTTATTAGTTCAAGGCACCCCATATCCTCTTGAAGCATCATGTACGCTCTGAAGAAGCCAAAATTTCCTATCAATTCCTTATAGTATCCACTAATGCAATGATCCCATTGATGATTTCAAAATAGTCCTCAGCATTCGGAGGACCACTGCCACAAAATAAAGAAAAGAGAATATATGAACTGGAGGACTTAGTCATAATAGACCATTGTTCAAGGAACTACTCCCACTTGAATAAGAACTACATGGAATACTCACATCTATGTGGGGTCCACCATCTAAACAACAAGTTTAGGTACATGAGGATTCTCAACTGTGTCCCCTTTTCCATATTATAGAATAGCTGAGCCTACTATAGACATAGTTTTCGAACCATATTCTGACAGAGGTCCCATCAAATATTTTCTCAAGGATATTTTCTGTAATTCCAAACACATGCTTAAATAAAATATAATAGCTTAGTTAAGATAAAACAAAAAAATAATTATAGACAAACATAAGGTATTTCAACATAAAATATATCCTATGAGGCTACGTAAAATGAGAAGGCATAACCCTCCTGTTACACGAGGATCAAGCTTACTTATTTGTACCAACATGTTATTTATAGTCATATATATATAATAACAAGCATGTTAAAGTTAAAATATTCAAAATTACAATACAATATAATTGAGAACCACAAAGAATAGATCATGAATTTTAATTAAATTAACTACCATAGATAGTTAGGAACATGTATATATATGACATGTGGCCATAAATATTTATTCAGGATGCATGAATGCACCCAAATCTCATTAACATTATCATCATAACATAATTCGGTTTATTATAGAAACATTTTTCAATAATTGAAATAGTATCCTCATCACCAGTAACATAGTTTTCCATTATATAGGATCTATTATGACACTTACAAAAATATAATTCACTACTTCCACATAGTGTTACTCATTTCACCTTACCCCATTTTACAAACATAGTGACGAATAAAAAAATCCACAAATACTACTTAGTATTTCTCTAACCAAAATCACTTGATCTGGTTTAGAGTGACAATAACGTCATGTGTGCCTCCCTATATAAAATATGTTTTTTACAATTAGTGAGGGTATTAATGTCGTCAATGTGGGGAAAATACAGTCAATATCAAATGATAAAACCATAAATATATCATTATAATAATTAAACATATGAAAAATTGTGGAAGAGAGTAATAATAATGTTATAACAGATGACATTGTAGATATCTCACATCGTGAAACTAATAATCCACGTAACCCCAAAGTGGAAGGACCAACTAGAGAATAAGAAACTATTGTAAAAATAAAATAAGATTATGGAAACACTAAAGATTATTTCCCTTTATTGCCTTGTAACTCCATGCTCGATCTCCAAAAATCCCTACATTAAAGACCTTGACCATTCTGGGATCCCTAATCATAATGTCCATAATCACACTGACATTTCCATATAGGTTTTGACTACAAAACTAATAGAATGATACCTTTAATTCCATAACATACATTAAAATTTATAAGAGGTATATTCCATGATAATAAATAAATTTTGATGAAAACAATAATCAATCAGGTGATGATGGGTTTTGCGTTGTCCATGATAATATGAACCTTGACCCTAATTATTTGGCTCTTTTCTAGAAGAAAAATCCTAATAAAATTCATGATTGTATGACATTAATAAGCCCAAATCATGTGTATATGATAATACACAAATATAATGAGTATAGTTTTAGGCCCCAATGTCATAAATCCCCATATCTAACATTGGTAAGACTACAAGATTGTTGTACCCCGTATCTTCCTTGGTCTAGGCCACTTGGTCACCATATCCTTGAATAGTCCCTTTCATAGACATATGGTCATCATGAAACTACCCTGGGTCTTTTTCTACCATCATCACCATTACGTATTTCACATGCTTCCCATATAAGGGTTAGCCAATCCATATTGTCCCACCTATCATATGTTACAAAAACAAACTCCAAAGTATATATATTAGCACGAAACAATGAATTAAACAAATAGCCACAACATAGAATATCAAGAATGAGTATCATTGTCAATATTAACATATGTTATCAATGTAAAACATTGGTCTCATGGGAAACACATGCTCACACATCTGATCAAAATCAAACATGGGTCTCACGGGCTACAAATGCACACGCATTCCATCTTACTCAAGCATTAGACCCAGTGAACACAGGAACATTCAATCATTTCAAGATAATAATTATATAGAGATTCCATAAATTTTAATGATGATTCATACATCAAACACATTGATTTCGACACCAATATTTTTAAGAGTCGAACCCAAATCTCACCCACCCCATAGCTTGATCAAAACCACATTCCAATGTTCCTTAGAATAAGTCAAAAATCATCATAAAATGTATTGAAGAACATTTTTTAAGAAATTTATGGTGATATAGTATTTGATATTCCATTAATCGCAACAAAAGGGAGGAAACCACAGTAAAATTAGAGAGTAACTCACCTATAATCATCAAGAGTATGTCCTACAACATAAGTGATGTATCTAAGAGTTTGTGGGAACAAATATATCTTGACAAAGACCTAGAATCATCCATAGGTCAAGAATAATGTTTTATAACTGATTAGGTTAGAGGGACCTAATAATATATAGGGAAATCGAGGATAGATAAAACCAGGGTGCAAGCCCTATACCACAACACCATAGGAAAAAGTGGTATCGATCTATGATGTAAGATAAAGCATTATATTATTATGGTCACTTGTCAAAACTGTTTTGTAATCAATATAGTAGTTAATTTATAAATCATATAAACTAGGGAAATAGGAGTCACCACAATGAAACCAGTAAACCATGAATATCCAAGCTAGGAATATGGCCATATCATAGCCTAGTTCAATAGAGTAGTGACCCCAAAATAGGATAAACTTCCCAAAATCCATCTTCCAAGCCTCCATGATGCACTAAATTCCCCTTTTCATAGCTATTCCAAAACAAGAAGAACAAATAACTATGAACATTGAACTATAGTTCCCCATAAATTCCAATAACATATCCTCCACATCAAAAAAAAAATTCAACCACATATTAAAATCAACTTCCACATGAATATTTACTTTTAATTTTATTTTTCTCATCTAAAAACAGCACTTAGTTATTCCTTAAAAAACAAGGGTCTCACCAGGTTACTCAAAAACAGTTAATTTGGTTTTAGTTATACCTACGTGGGATAAAAATTAGTGAAAATGAGGTAATAGTATGATTCCCTAAGATAAATATATTATTCTTTCAAGGAGAATATGTTTGTAAAAAAATTTTGATTTCATGAGGTAATGAAAGCTTATTGGTGAATGGTTTTGAATTTGTGGGAATATTTTCATTATTTCCCATGACACACTATGTTTTAGCCTGTTGTTTAATGTTTGGATTCCTAGTGATTACTGGTGATGTTCTCGGGTGATCCGGGGTGATGATAGGAGTAGTGGTGGTATTTTAATAGATCAATGTTTGGTGACCTGACAACATAATTTTCCTGGATAATTGGTGGATGAAGTATCATCTGGCAGCTGGCGTATGGTGAAATTGGGCTTGATGGTGCGACTTTTCATTTTTTTCTACGTGCTCAGATATTCTAATTTTTATGTATTTAGATTAGTATTTTCTTAGGGTAGTTTTATTGTTTGGGAATTTTTTTAAAAATTATTCATTCTTATAGGTTATCATTCAACCAAAAATTTATTATTGATTAAATAAAAAAATTGGATTCAATACCCATGTACTTATGAATTCCATCGTGATTTTTAAATGATTTCTAACGGGTATCGGTGGGTTTCATTGAGTTATGGTTCATTTTAACTTGTGGATTTTTTTATTTATGTGATGAATGTTTTATTGAGAAAATGGTAAACATCCTCATCGATTTTAGTTTTCTCACTAGACTAATGAGATTCTATTATTTTTATATACCTTACTGATATTTTTTGAACTCATCCCATATTCTAAAATTTTATTTCCAACATCTGTGTATGGAAAAAAATTATCATGGTTGATATTTTAGGCTTGGTGACTCATCTTAAATAAAGAATATGTTTCTTAAATGAAATAGTTGTGTTAACTCAAAAGATTTGATTTCATTTAAAAATGAATATTTTTTTTAATTTATCAATTTTATTATCTAATTTTTTTACCTAATTCATAATAACAAAAAACAAAAATTATTATGAAAATTTGAGAATATTAAAAAAATTATCGATCATGTAATTATTGGTTATTAAATTTATAGGGTTTTATAGTGTGGGTCTCATATATTCATTATATATGTGGGTTTTATACTCTCCATGTGTTAGGACCAATAGGTGCCTATATACCCTAAGAGTGGGGTTGAATCAGGGTATGGATATTCTTTAGTATAAATTCTTCATGCCCCACTGGATCTTGACCTCTTTGTTACAAGGGTCACTTTGTTTGCACTTGTGTGTTCATTATGACCACTTCATTTCTTCTTTATCTGATGATGAAGCTTTAAATGCTATGCAGGTAAGCAAGCAGGTTGACACAAAGATTTTTACTTGGTTCACCCTCACTGGGCTACGTCCAAGGAGTAGACAACGACGATGTGCCGCTGTACCAAATCCACTAAGGCTCACTACCAATAATGTTAGGGCTAGATCACTTCTATGCCCAAGATCTCTTCCTTTACAAAGTTTAGGGTTATCTCACTATTTCCCAAGGGTCACTCCATGTTCCTCTCCCTTTGGCTCACTTCCGGTAGAAAGGATAACCTTCTTCCTATTCCTTTTCTCACTACACATGGAAGGGATCCATAGATAGTTTATAGACCTGTAGGTCTCTTCATTTTCATGAATACATGCATCCTCAACTATTGATAGATTCTCTGTTGAAGTCCAACTTTCATCCACTGATGAATACCTCTTTTCCTCTTAAAAACTGGGAAATTACCTTTGGAAACACCTTCGCAATGCACTCTACTTTGCGAGGCTCCAAATTTCGCAAAGCTAGAACAATCCTTCACGAAGCCCCTGGCTTTTCGCGAAGCACTCTCACGAAGCTCAAGCATTCTCAATGCTTAGGCCGCCACGGAGCTCCTACCTCTTCGTGAAGCACACTCTTAAGAGCACACAGCCTCATGAAGTGCACTGCCTTTCGCAAAGCTGGATTAGCCGCTGCGAAGCACCTCTCTTTCGTGAAAAACACTATCTGCGCGAATCACCTTCGCGAACCGAGAACAAAATATTTTCTTTGATAACTCTCTCTACTTCTCTCGAGGGGGTCAACCGCTATTTATAGGCAATTCCTTCAACCCTCCAGCCTTCTGCGTGATGTTAGCACCATGTCATCGCCAATCGCAAAGCTCCAAAATTTCTGCCGGAATTATCTCAAAATCGCGAAGCGCCATGGAAATTTTTCGATCATGGAGCTCATCGTAATCGCGGAGAATTCCGTCAATTACCTCGTGTCGCTGCCACAAGCTCCCTTGAAAATTCCATTCACCGCCGCGATGCTCTTCAACTCTGTCATTCGCGAAGCTTGATGTAATGGCGAATATTCATCACCATAATTCTTCTGGTTCTTGAGAAATCCAAACCATGAAGCCTCTCTTCACGAAATTCATGCCTTTTCCATATTTTAGTATGATCTTTATTGATATCCTATTTTCGCGATGCTCACTAACCTCCAAATTTTGGACCCAAAAATTTGGAAAACACTGGAAAATGGCGCCACCTGTACTTATCTTTTTGTACCACCTCCCGATCATTCGTTCCATTATCATTGTTCTTTGTCAACATGTATTGTCAACAAATTCTCTGGAACTCGACAATTCACCATGAAAACTTGCTTCTTCAACAAACACAATCAACCCAAAATTGCTTCAATGTTACCTTGAGGGATTTTTTCCCAACACCATGCATGTCTGGGAGTGGGTCCACTATCTATAGAGTTATTAATCTCCCATCACTAAGCTCTGGTGGGGTGTGGTTCCTCCATTACAATTATTAAGTCCTAGAATGGGGAATTTATTAGTGAAGTGTGGGTCCTCCATTATATTCTGATAATTTTTACATTTCACTAATAGAGTCATGATAGTAGTAACTCTAGGATCTGTAAGTAAACTCATTTTTGGCCACTAATCAATATTGATATTCCTCTCACTTTGACCATGGGTTCTTATTTTTAAGAAAATCTAGGTTGGGTTTCCTTCCCCTCTTGTCTTGTGTGTTCAGGTAAATATATTCTTCTTATTTATCACTTTATTATTTTCTAGTTATCCTAATGTGTATGTATATAATCAGTCATATATGGCATTTTCATTTATTTTTTTTGTATTATACATAAAATAGGAAGCTTGGTGGAGACTTTGGAGGACCTAAAGTAGGTATAGCTATGTAATGCCGGTATAATTTTACTACGTATGTTGGTATATTTCAGAGATTGTGATCAAGTATCTCTCCTTCATCAAAGTAATTCATCACTTGTTGGGATATGTTCCATTTTTTGGTTGTGAAATTTTTCTGTATTTTTATATGGATTATTTTGATGTAATATAACGTTTATATATTAGTTGTTTCATGTATCTGGTTATACCCAATAGAATTTATCACTTATTATTATCTCTAAACTATTGTGTAGAGATATATGCATGTGAAAGGGAACTATAGACTAATGTGTCACATCATATGATATATGATTACATAGATCTAGTCATCATCCTTGAGCATTTTGGATGAGGGATTATGGTGTCACTCATGACTTACTTTTGGAAAATAAAAGGGTCCTATGTGGTAGGGCGTGGTATTTCAATTGGAGAAGATAATCATTTTATCGGTGCACTAGATGGTGTTTCAAATACATGAGAATATTTCGGGGCATGTGAATTCATTAAGGTAATTTTATATATAGGAATTATCACAACCTTATTAATAATTTGATAAATTCAATCCACTAATATGATTATGATGTAATCCTAATTCAAACCAGGTTATTTGGATGTTGGGATTTTCTTAGAGGATTTAATCTTATATACAACTCCACCATGGAATTGATTCTGACACAAGCTACAGGTTGTGTTATTTAATCATATATGATCCCTGAAAGAGCCTATTTATTCATTCACATGGGTAATATTTAGGTAGTTAACCTTATAAGAAATTTACTAATTCATGAATAAGAGTTCCCAAGATGGTTTAACTTAACAATGCCCTTTGTAATCTCAATTTAGTCTCATGAGAACTTCTAGAGACCTAGTTAATAGTAAAAAGAACACTAAAAAATGTTTACATAATTATCATAAGATAATTTATCTTTAAAATAAATATAAAACCCATAAGTAAATGAAATTTATAATCCAAATACTTCTGAAATAAGTTAAATCAATTAAAATTATAAATGAAACCTATTTTTCATTTAACGCTAATTTATTCCTAAAACCTAAAAATATATAAGCAATGTTTTTATTGAATTTATGGGGATAATAATATAGAAAAATAGATAAAAAATTATTAATTTAGTTCATCATTACTTATTTAAACAAAAAAATCACACTTGAGAATATACCTTACACCAAGGTCATATAATATTTATCACAGAAATGTTAGTATAACATTTAAATTCTCACATCGTTGTAATTATCATGCTTCATATATGAGTTTCTACTCCATAGTTGCATGAATTTCATAATAATAGATTAAATATATTACTAATACCATGTTAATTTTATACATACCATCCTATAAATATATCTCTCTTCACACAAGTCTTTTAAATATGATGTTTTACTCATTATCAAGTTCATGAGTGGTTCACGTAATCTTTTTTCTATTGAAATGTCCCCATAAACAAAAATCAAAAAAAAAAGTATCAACCATGAGGGATTTTCCATTGGTTGTTTTGAGTGAGTAGGTGGGTAATTCAGATGTGAAAACATGGGGATAAAATATGAGGCTTGACTCTTTAAATAACATTGAATAATTTCAACAAGTTGTTCACTCAATTTAACATACAACACACAAACCCCAACTAATGATTCTATAATCCCATTATTTCTATTTCCTGAAGATCCATAAATCATGATTAAATAGTGAATGATTCCTCCCCTCCACCCAATTTTTAATAAAACTATTTCTTTGTGTCTATAGTTTTCATATTTTTAATTTTCTAGCCGATAAAAAGGGTGAAATTTAATTTAATTACTGGGGTGAAACTTCAAACACAAAATATTATGGCACTCCCAAATATCATTCCATAATGAAACTTTCCTCTCATGAATCCTACGAAACAACCAATTACCAAAATCAATTCTCATGTAACCATGAAAATTTATCAACTATAGCGTGGGTAGGGATACTAAGATTCAAGTATGGCTACCTAGTATGCTATGAATGGAATCTTGGATGAATTAAATAAATTTATATTAAAAGGGAAAAAACAAAATATGTTAATTTAAAAAAAATATTTTTTAAATTAATTCTTTAATAATTTTTCAAACAAATAATGATCTCTATTTATTTTTAATGGATTATAACAACAAGTTTTATATTTTGTAAAATGACTCATGTCTTCCAAGAAAAATCAAAATGTAAAATTTGGGAAAAAGTTTTAGAAACCTCTCTAGTTCCTGATTTTAACGATTTGATAGAATATGAACATAATAGTTTAACGTTTGATCAAATATTTAAATGTATATATTGGAATGAAGGGTAAAATTCTATTATAGTAATCATTTAGATACTTTGAGGTCTAAATAGAACAAATTTTTCCCAAAAATGACATGATACTCTTAATTTTGTTCAAATAATTTGTTCATCTCATGATTTCAAAATAATATTAAAAAATAAGAAATGGAAAACTTATATCTTCCAAAACATATGATGGTAGCAACTCTATCGTACATAGGTTCAACCACACTAAATTAATACACATGAATAATTAATAGAATATAGAAACTAATCTACTGAGAATAAGAGATGTGGAATGGGTTTTATATTGGAGGAAGAAAACACAATTATATGCTCTAGTTGATCTTTAACATTGTTTTATTATGTTTTCCCCTTAATTTTATATTCAAAAAAACCAAATCACAAGTTAATATACTAAAAAAAGTAATAAAGGCTTACTAAAAATTTATTTTAAGTGTGGATTGTACATTAGTTTTATTTAAGTTGTCTATACAAATATTTTCATCATTTAAATCTTCAAAAACAATTAGATTTATTATTAAAGAAAATCTAAAACAATTGAAGTTAATGAATGAATTGGATTTTAAAAAAATCATTTGATCACCCTTCAGGTATTATGTATTTTCTCATCCTTAGTTAAATGGTTTTAAGATCATCTATAATCTGATGGTGGGTACATTTTTTGGTAAGAACCACCACATGATGTTTCATTTTATATTCCCGACACTTTCTTTCTTATTGATAAGATCAACAAATTTCAATTTGTGTTCCTTATTTATACTGTTGTGTTTATTCTATATATCTGTTTCTCAATATAAATTATGTTTATTTTTTTACATGGGTTAAAAAATTATGTATCAGTCCTCTCAATCCTCTTTCATCATTTATATAGATATGGCCTCCTTGTTTTTATCTCTATTATATTATTATCTTATATGGAAAAAATTTACTTTGAATCTTAAATTTACTCTACCCATTTATATGTTTCATCTGTGGTTTCTCCCACTCACCCATATAGAAATTTTTATATATTATGAAAACTATTTAAAAGTGACTCAGTGATTATTTTTTATTCAATATATTAAAAACATCATTATTAATTTCAAAAATATTATCCTTTATTTTCACTACGGATTTGATTCATATCACCATATAGAGTCACATAAAATTCCCCTTCATGAGCACCCACGTATAGAAAACCCACTAATTATATTAACTTTTCTATAAACAAATGTTTTGTCTTGGTAAAATTCTACATTTGTAAGTTAAATATATGTGATAAATCCCTCTTCAACATCAGCTAGAAACCATAGTGGATTTCTCATTGTTTATTTTTAATATACCACATTTCTATTATATTTTTCATCATTTTCAAATATTTCTTATAGAAACATAGCTGTATATGAAATCGTAATATATAGAATATTGGTCTTTATTTCACTTTTTTGTAAAATATGAAGAAAACATAACATAAAAAAGTGTTATTTCCTTGATATGTTTCAACCTCTTATTATTTATCTATTAAAAAGGCCTCTAAAAACCCATCTTCATGAGGGTAAATTCTCTATTACATACTCACTTCAATGTTCACTGACTATAGTTCCTTCTCTTCATCAATGGAAAACTACACAAGTGAAATATGAATAAATTCAAATCATGTAGAATGATTTCTAAAATAAATTTCTAAAAAACTGAAGTCATGAGAATCTTGATAATTTTCATATCCATTATGTGGTTATTCTGGGTGATATTCCCTTTATTTGAGTGGCTCTAGAAAATATAACTCATCTAAAATAAGTATTGTATATTAATTTCATCGCAATCATTCCTCTAATTCAAATTTTGAGTGGGGAGGAGGCTCTAATTGATGTTTTAGAAAAGAATTTACTTAAAAAAATTAGATTTTAAATCATGATATTTATAGAAAACTAAATAACTTACACAATATGTTCTTCTAGTAATTATCCATTAAGATCCTCTTTATGTTACTCAATTGGGTTCATATATATCCCATCTCTATTATTTCAATTTTTATTCTTCTAAACTTTTATTTTAATTTTTTAATTTTTTTTAATTAGATGTAGGATCATTAATATTGAAATCCTTCTGTCTTTTTAAAAAAATTATACAAACATTTATTAATATTTATAGAACTTAAAGAAAATGTTTTTGAAGAGGAGGGTTCTCCATAAATAGTTCCAAATTTAACATTCATGGATCATTTGAAAGGGTTCAGTGTATTAAATAAATAAAAATACCAAATGATATCATCTAGGTATCTATCCATAGTCCTATCTCTAGGTAGTTATCCAATCACTAAAAATTATTTCTCACATATTAATTTTTTTTTGTTTTTCCATTTATTTTCATGACAACTGAATGAGAAGGGGGGTTATTTGGTTTCATATATTTTTCAATTTGAATAAGAAAAAGATAAAATAGACAAAAAGATAGAATGTTGATTTGATGTTTCATAGGTGAATTACAATGATTTCCATTATAATTTTCAATTATTTATATATCATCTTATTTAATAATATGATTCGATACCTTACATACACTTGTCTCACACTACATAAAAAATATGAAAATACTAATATACTCAAGAAAACAAAGGCTCACTAGTCTCTCATTTATCCAACTTAGAGTGTGGTAATGAACACCACTCAATATAGTAAGTATAACTACTCAAATTACCTTATATGGATCACATAGCATTCAAAATATAAAACCACTCATTTCCAAAATTATGGCGATTGAATCAATTTTTGGGAGGATTTACAGTACCAAATAGTGAAATATATAATCAATTAACTAAGAAAAATGATTTGATTATTTATATCTCCACTCTCATCCTCAAATATTTCACTATATCTAAGAAAATAGATTTTTAATTAATTTCCAAAAATTCAAGAACATAATTTGTAATTCCACATTAGATCACCATAAGTGGTTTATCTTTCTATAATCATGAATAGTTAAATCATGAATAAATCACAATAGTTGATAAATGAAAATAATGATGGTTTGGGATAATAATAGAACCCATGAAAAATATTAATACAATAATATTATTTACAAATGAACAAAAATATAAGAAAAATTAATGGAAATACATATAAATACACTATGTAGGAATCCCCAATATAATTTTCCATGTTCCCTAAAATATAAAATGATCCCTGATGTTATTCTAAAACTTTTTATAAGATAAAAATACATACCAAAAATTATTCCCTGTTACTTATTTCTCTCAATATAGATTCTTGGGGGGAAATTCCTCCATGTGATTGTAATAAGTTTGATGAGTTTTGAGTATCTATCATGGTAGAACAAAAAATTACACGGTAATAATTCATTATAGAGAAGTTTTATTGGGATAAATTTCAAGAAAAATATCTCTGAATTCATGGGTTGGGTTGGGATCTGTAATACTCCACTAATTGAGATGATTGATCCATCATTTTGGGCCATGATCTTCATAGAAAGGGATAGTGATTCTTGTAGGAGTTTATAATATTTTTTAAGAGACTAAATTTCCATTAAATGTTCTTATTTTATTCATTTTTTAGTATCTTAATATTCATTTATCTATCATTGATCTTGAATTCACAAGAGCATTCTTATTAAATATTTTAGGGGATTCACTTGGGGTTAATCAAAAAGAGTGACTGATTGATTGGAATTAATTTTAACTATGTCTAAAATCATTTTTTATTCTTTCATTGTCCAATATTAGGTGAATTAATCTTATGATAGTCGGGATATACTTTAATTATTCTAATAGGATGGAACATTTTTAATCACACATAAAACTTGGGTCAACCTAACATTACATTGGAGGATAGTGAAGATACATTCGTGTCCCAGGAGAATAAATTGGTACTCTAGGTGGAATTAGTCAATTTTACCATTACATTGGATCTCTATATGGTGTTTGTAAGAAATTATAATATGTCAATGCTTAAAAAAGAGTTCAACTAATCTTAAATTTATAACAACTGGCCCTATGCTATATCTTAAATAGCCCCTGATCTATATAATTAATTCTAATAAGAGAGTGATTCAAGTTTCCTTATTCTAAAGTACTATGTTCCATATAATAATTAATCATCTATGTGACACCACTGCATAAGTTTTTATATTATAGTGTGTAAGAATGGTTGTTTAACCAAAAAATAGCCCTATAAATTATTATTTGTAATATATGAGGGTAATATTCATATTTTTCATCTTATTATTGACTTGATTATTCATAAGTGACACTTACCTAAAAATATTAACTTTATACAGCCCTTTGGAATCTCATTTTTAGTCACATATAAACCTATAGAAACCCTATTTGTTTTATATAGAAAACCAAAAAATTTATAACCAATTTCAGATACTTCTTTAGCTAGAAAATCAAGAGAACCAAAAGATATTAATATATGAATTATTCTAAATTATTTTTCTTATTTTGTGTGTTTTCATTGGATTTTATACTTCATTCATATCATATGTTTTGTTAATAATTATATATTTATTTGGTTTTAAAATAACCATGCGTAAGGATATTTTTTATGTCTTGTCGTAAGAGAAACATAATTTGTTTAGATGAGTTCAATGCCAACCCTCAGTACTTTTAATCACATAGTGAATAATATTTCATATAATATGTTTGGTTAGTGGTACTATGTGTTATTAGATGTATTATCTCACATAAATTTGTTAGTTTTAGGTTTAAATATAATATATTTCCTCTTAAACCAAAACGACATATAATTTATTGATCTAAACTTAATCATGGTTATGAGATCACATCATTAGTGATGTATAAAATAAGTTTATTTTTTTGAAATAAATGTATTTGTTTTGAATATTTTTTTTCCAACATCTATAACTCATCCTTTATAAATAATGATTATTTATAAGATATACTTTTTCTATGAATATAAGCATACATTATTTAATAAAAAAATATAAAATTTTTCAAACTCCAAAAATATTTTATTTCCCTTAATCCCTAGAAATTATATTAATTTTATACAAGTAATATAAACAACAACTTTCATTCCACCAAGATACTTTTCATTTTAGGAATAATCATTTTTTAATCAAGTTTATGATTTCATGGGGCACCTGCTGCATTTCTTTTATACAGTAAAACTATTGTTTAAGAATAATATAATGATGATCTCTATTTAATAATTTTATTTTACCATTAATGTGTGGTATAAATTTGATAAAATAAACCAATCATTATTAGGATCTCACCCTATTTTGTATTAGTAAATTTTTATACATTACATAGTTCTTTTTTTAAATTATTAAGTACTGATTAGTTATGCATACATTTTTTTATTCTTCATGTAGATGATTATATTTATTTTTTAAGGATAAAAACATTCAATGAGTTATACCATATTTAAATTGGTTTATGTTTTCTTAATTATGAATTATGATAACATTTATATGGATTAATTTTCTTGAATGATTTGTTACATGTGAATTTTTTTGGAAAAATATTAATGGATTTGTGATTTTCATATACAAACATGTTGTTATTTTGATATATCAAACATGTTTTTTTGGAATATTTAGTAATGGTATTTTTATTGTGACTATTACTTTGATATATTTATAATCATGTTATAAATGGTATATAATTATTGTATACACATTATGTAGGAATGTATTTTTTATAATGATGAATGATATTTGATCATAATGCATATAATCTCATATTCTCCATACCAATTCCCTAAGGGGTGGATCAGTGGTGACTTAACTCTTTTATAAACCCACCCATTTATAAGGTATGTGGTTTCTACCCTAAATAATACTTGGGAAGAAATTCCATATACATAGTTCAATAAGATAGGACTCTCATTTTCCTTGGCTTGGCTATCTGAAATTCCAAGTGATAGGCTTAAAATAGGTAGTAAATATAAGAACCCGATAATTTCTATGTGTTCCTTATATAGTCATTAATTAATATGAAAAATTATTTATTTTAAATAGTATTAATTTTATATATAGTTCATTTCCTATGAAACGTATTCCTCATATATGTATTTAAATGGGTTGATGCATTCTTAAACCATGCATGGACACTATGGTAAACATGTAACTTCAGAAGTTGTATTTCATATGTGATATTTGTGTGTTTAAATCATGGATATTTTATTTTACTACTTTCATTATGTATGGTTTCATATATTTTAACTCCATGATTTATTGGTGAAGGAGGGATTAGTTGGAAACATTTGTATTAGCACATCTCATATCTATGAAAATGATTTCATGAATGAATATTGATTCATGTTTATTGTTAAATTTTTATATGTATACTAGTTTTATTTTTCTAAATTAATTTATCTAAGGATGTATTTTTTTAAATTCAACTAGTGCAATGTTGTAGTATCTTATTTTATTTCTTATCATGGAAATGCCTGACATATGAACAAGTCACAACGATCATCTAATAGAATTCATCTTTAAATATTATAGTATTTTATGTGGGAAATAATTATATACTTTTTACCATATAACTGCAGTTCTAGTCCCTAGGCCATGGTGTAAGAACTCGATGTTTCACTCTGGTGAATATCCTTTAAATTTCAGTTTAATTTGATTTATTGGAACCAATACGGATGCCTAATCAGTTAGTGAATGTGTCAAGTGTTACTGGGGCTTGATTAGATCCTAGAAACCAATGTTTTTGGAGGAAGTGTATTGTCACATTGTTATAATAAAGCATACAAGGAAGGACTTTGGATTAAATAAAATAGTATAGGGAAAGATAGTAGGAAGATATAGGGAATATTGTTTTCCTTAACCATGTGACTTGGGAAGAACGACTTCACGAAATGTTGAAAAAAAATTGCAGATCAATTTTTCATTTTTAGCACATTGTTTCTCTAACTGTGTGGCCTAACCATATGTGTTCCCCTTCTAATAGTTTCTCGTTTTCGATTTGTGCATGGTTTGTCCAAGGTGTGATGCCAAACCATGCAAAGGATAAATTTTTATAAACGATGTTTTTTATCTTAAATTTTAATTTAACAGAACTTATCATCCCATTTTTTCTAGTAGATCCATCCCCTTATTTCTACCATTTTGAATCCTGAAAGAAACTTTGTTAGCATTGGAGATCTATCCTTCTTCCAGAGTCTAAATTGATCATCATTCATCTCATTTGATCTGCACCGATATGTTCTCGATTCCTTTTTAATTATTTATCATTATTCCTCATATCAATGATGTTATTTAGTTATAGAGTCATATGCACCAATTTAAAGGCATTGATATATTATTTATATCAACTTGAATCCATGATGTTCTAGTGGTAAATATTTGATGAGGCGAGCCATATGAGTATGAGTTAGGTGTTCTATAACTCATCCCTCATTTTCTATCAATTTATAAATTTTCTTATCATCAGGCTGGTCTCATTGGGCGTCATCTTTTGAATTTATATGTTATTCTTGTATTCATTATGACTGTGTTCTAAGACCCATTCCATGTACTCTTATTATTATTGCCAGTTTCCTCCACAACTTTAACTACCCCATATAGGGTGATGTGCCATAATTGGGTGTTTAGTGTTTGACACCATTGGGCCACGATTCAGGTGTTCCTTTTCTTGACCATTATAATGGTAGGATTTTCTATATTAGATTAATTTTTAATTTTTAATTGATCATTGAAGGAACCATGTGTTCTAAACATAGTACCTGCCTAAGGTATGTTCATGAATTATTTTAATAAATGTTAAATGGTAAATTGGAAAGTGTATTATATCCATATGACCTAGACTTGTTTATATTAAAGTAATTTCATGTGGTATCTCGTTATTGTAAAAACTGTTCCGTGTTATAAAAGGTGAATAGAAGAACCAAGTAATTAAAAATAAAATGATTGAAAAGGTTTCATATCCCCTATCCTTGTCACACTAATGAAAGGAAAGGCTTAAACCTCTTTACTCTTAAATGTTTTGACCATAACATGGCATTAATTATAAACTGATATAAATTTAAGGATCCTATTTATATATATTTGGACCCTAAAATACTTATTGGGATGATTAGACTTAATTTAGTTCCCTGAATTTTGAGGGAATTCCTTGAGCACTGGTGGATGAAATTCTAATTCAAGGATGTCGATTTCCTTGGTTATACCCACCTTGGAACCTGATCCTCTTTTATTCATCAATATACTTTTCGATCCCTTCATTAATGTATAATATTCCTTGGATACTATCCTTAGATCCATCATGGCTTCTATTGACATGAGGTGCCTTTCTAATATCCTTGGTCTTAGCCACATCTTATCCCACTTTACCTTGGATGAATTCCTTGTACTTGATTAGATCATACTATTATGGAATGACTTGGAAAATTTCCCCTGGATTACACTCTTACCCTTATCCAATATATAGTAACTATTGAGTAGGAAACCCTTGACGTCTCAGATGCCTTGGTTATTACGTTATAACCTGTCATTATAATTGTCATTATAGGTTTCCATGTTACATCTTGGAACCATTAATACTAAAATAATTATGTGTTGTTTGTGATTTCTTGGCCTCATTTGACCTAAAATATATAACTAAAAATTAATTAATTAATGAACTGGATTCATGATTAGACACTAGTCAAGGGATGAAGCATGTACATGAGAATTTATGTTACTATACTGCTATACTTTTATATATTCATTCTTGCACCCTATTTTGTTTATATTACATGGACTAGCTTTTATAGATTTCATTAGTGGTGGAATATGAAGATTTATCTGACACTATATTTGGGAAACCATTGGTACCTGGGAAGACTATTTGTATGCAGAGGTTGAAAAATGGAAGTGGAATGCTTTGGAAACTTGATTGCTTGATTTCATAGGATGGAGTTAGTAATAGTAGATCAATATGGAACTCAGGATGCTTGGGATAGTTTTTGTTTTCTTTTTATACTTTTGTATAACATAATTGTATGTTGTTGTGTACTATGTTATCCAAATTTATTATATACATGTAATATCATCATCATCTTTTGAATATTGTTATTAGTTATTCTAGTTGTTTTAGTTATTGTTAATCATTCTATTTCTGTTTTTCCATATATTAAGTCATACAACTTATGTTATTTAACTTCTACATGATATTTATTTTCTATGCTACACTCTGGTAATGAGGTAATAGTCTCCCCATGGAAACACCCTAGTCCCATACTTCCAATCTCTAGTCTCTAGAATTAGGAGAGATGGGCTTGAGGCCATGTGGCCAACTGGGCTCGGGGGGCCCTCAGTGGAATCCAGGTCTGGGACATCACAAAGTTGTTTCATATGAGGTTTATTTATTTATTTTTTATATAGAGAAAATTGATTAGAGATTGGGAACACTTGGAACTTCTTTTTTTGTCATTATTGGGCATTGTGAACCCATGTTTGGGGTAGATTTAGACTTTCTTAAACTAAAATTTTTTCTGATTTTTTCCTTTTACAGTTGATATCATTTCATAATTGGGTAACCCACATGATATGTGGTTTTTTTATCATTATTCAAATTGAGGATCTTATTTCAACCTTGGCCTAACGATATGATGGAAAAGGGCATTGTTACATGCATCATCTTAGGCACCTATAATTTGGATGTCATGCATATTGCCATACCATATATATGCATTTCACTGCTTTTCATTTGTTGATATTTCTATGACTATTAAGTGATCCTTTAATATATATATATATATATATATATATCTATATTCTTGTTCTACTTTTTGGATTTGATTGAGTGAGTTCATGTTTCAATTCATGTGGTGTTATGGGACCTCATGGCTTATAATAGGTAATTTACCGAGTTGATCCATTAGATTAAAATACAATGCGTTTCACTTTCATTGATAAGGTGTAGGAGACATGATTCATTAGTAATGGTTATACATTCTCTATGAAACATGGTATATGGAAAATAAGAAAATTTAAATTGAAAAGTGAAACTTTATTAATTAAAATGAAATGGTTTCTAGTAAATGATGTGGAAGGGTACTATTGACCCTTCATCGACTACAACCCATGTAACTTATATATAGGAACATCAAAATATATGCCCTTATAAGTGGATATTTAGGGTAGTATACCATGGGTAGAGGGTCCTTCAATAATTTTAGCTTCTGATAGGCTTTCTATCTCTTTGCATCTAGCTTTTTCTGAGGCGTGTTCTTTAAATTTGAAGACCAATGCTTCCATGATGTCCTCTTGTTGGCCATCCGGAAGGTGGTCATGACCATGTTCCATACACAGTTTTCCCTAATCTACCAATCTTACCTCCATGAATTATAGTTGAGGCACTAGCTATTGTACCTCATCTGGGCACGTACGCTCATATTTTTGAAAGTTTCATGCATTGGATGTAGTCTATGCATTGTGATCCATGGCTTGCACCTACAATGGAAGATCTGACATGTGAGTACCAAAAAAATAATCATTTTACCTTCTCAGGGGATGGTGTTCCATAGGCTTATGATTATTGGATGGAGGTCACCTTGTATATCTTTTAGAATCTAGAGATGCCTCCCGAGTGGAGGGTCAAGAATGTATCATACATGCTTAGTGATTCGGGAAAGAAATGGTGGGATGTAGTTAACCAAGATACTTTCCATCAGGGTATGGTATGGGATGACTTCTAGATTACATTCTATAAGAATTTATCACCACATATGCTGAGAGATAACTAATCATGGGAGTTCATTCATCTTGATAAGTTTCATATGTAAATTATGGAGTATTCTACATGTTTTCCTGAGTTGTAGCGCTTTTCACCACTTCTAGTCGGTGATGAGCTTTCACGTCATAGACGGTTCATGCATGGGATTTTCTATTCCATTCACACTGAGGTGAATGTATTTTTTTCAACCTAATTTATTTGAAATAGTCAATCATACTCTTATCAATGAGTTGAACATGTGGTATGGGAATAATACCAGGCATAGAGGACTAGTGTCGTTATGGGCCATTAGTTCTTCTTGTAGTTGGTAATGCTACCTCGAGGATTCTTTTCAGGGAAGTGGTAGTCAGTGTACCTGTGGTGGTAGATCTATGGTGTGTCTCTAGTGTAGATGATAGAGCACATATAAATCCCTATTTTTATAGTGTCCCAAAAGACTGTCAGTCTTGCGGCTATATTGGGCATATTTAGAGATTTTGTCGGATCATTCCATCATCATCTAGTGGAAGATGTTTTTTGGACTAGATCTACCGTCTAGGGTAGGTTCATTTACCCTGCATCTGGTGGGGAGTTGGAGTATCGCCGATAGGATTGGGTGAGAAGGAGGTCAGGGCCATGGTAGCTAGATTCCTAATCACCAGTAATGCCGGTAGAGGAGTTTTGATGGTGGTAGTCCAACTTTTGCCGAAGGTCGTGGATTAGGAAATTTTCATGCATTATTGGTGATACATGTGGATCATGATACCATACCATCTACTGTATAAGGTACTATTCTAGTATCCTTTAAAATAGTTTCTATTTTTTTGATATAGTTTCTTTTCACTCATTCATCAGATTTTATATCACGAAAATCCTTAGGCTGGAAATAGAGTATTATTGTGGTGTAATGCCCCTAGATACACAATTAGCAGTATGGTGATAGAGAATAAACCAATTTAGATACATTCCCATTCAGTTAGGTAGATACCCTTTTTTGTGGGACCTCTTTATTCCCAAGACGACGAGATTCAAATCCATTCTTCGGATGGATTGGACAGTTATGTATCACTCCTTTCTAGACTAATATAGTTGTCAGGTATCGTTCACATCAACCGAGGGCAAGTGTTTTCTTCATAAGGGTGAGTGGGTTATCTATGAAAGAAGATATTGACCATAAAAACATGGTCTAAGGGGATTGATCACCCATATTTCTAATCAATTCATGTAGGATCAGGGTTTTTGTGTGTTTTAATTCCCTATAGTAGTAGATCATTTTAGGGACGTCTTTCATAATGATTTTGATGGATTACCTCCAAAGATAGTAGTAGAGTTTATGATAAAGCTTCTTCTATGAGAACATCTACTATCTATTCATCCCAACAATATGGAACTTAATAATATCTAGGAGCTTAAACAACAGTTAGAGGACTTGGGGACCAAATGATTTATATGGAACAATAATTCTTCATGGGTTTCGCCGCTAATTTTCACCAAGAAGGTGGATTAGACCCTTCATCACTGTGTTGATTATAGGAAGATGAACCATATTATGGTTAACAACTGATTTCCACTTCCTCTAATAGACGATCTCTTTGACCAGCTCTGAGGAGCTAGGGTTTTCTCTAGGATTGACCTGATATCAGGATATCATTAGGTATGAGTTAGTCCATTATACATAACGCATATATATTTCCATAAAAGTTATTGTCTCTATGATAATCAAGTTATGTTTTTCAATATTATCAACATTTCTTCAATTTTCACTAATCTAATGAATACGTTGTTCAACCCCTATTTGGATTATTTTTTCATGGCCTTTGTTGATGACATCTTGGTGTACTATGACACTTATATAGACAATGATAACAACCTTGATTTTTTTCTGAGTACACTAAGATAGCATCATATTTATTCCAAGATGGCTATGTGCCACTTCTAGATTGAGAAAGTTCACTTATTTGGCCATACTATCTCTAAATTGGCATTCTATGTTATCACAGAGAAGGTTAGTGTTGTGGATTCCTTGGAATAGCCCAAATTGTATTTGATATACAGAGTTTCTTAGGGATGGATAGATATTATAGAAATTTTATATATATTGCTTTTGAAACCATTATGAACCACTTACTAGACTTAAAAACAATAGGTTTTATGTTTCTGTGGTCAGAAGTGTGTGAGAAAACCTTTTAGGAGATGAAAGGGAGGATTTTGTCAAAACCGATTTTGATTTTCTTGATCATGGAAAAGTGTATACCATGTTCAATGATGCATCGGGCATTAGCTTTGGGTTATTGTTGATGTAGGAGGACGAATTTGTTGCATATAGAACACTTCATTTGAGTCCTCATAAGAAATTATCAAACACATAACCCAGAACTAGCACCAGTTTCACAAGCCTTACATTCCTAGAAACATTAACTTTTGGGTGAGTGATTTGTGGTGTATGTGGAACCCAAGAGCTAAAAATATGTCATTAAATATTGATACATGAACCTCAAACAATAAATATGTGTTGAATATCTTAAGTCCTTTGATTTTGAGAATTCTTATATTCTAAGAAATGGAAATTTGGTGGCTGATGTGTTGAGTCAAAAAACTCAGGCACAATCCATACGAGAAGAAATTGATGAATGTAAATTTATGGACCTATTTTTAGAAATGCATTTGCAGTTTTATGATAGTCACGGGAAGACTTATCTCTTATCCTTGAAAGATACCTCCTCCCCCCTAGAGAAGGTGGAGATCAGAAAAATTTCAGATCCTTAGGGACTAATTCTCCATGAGAGTATTTGAGGAGTCATCCCGACTCAAGATTGGTCAGTTGATACATATGAAATCCTATATATACATGGACATGCCTAAGATCCTACATATATGAGGAAAGATTTTATGTGAGAGTCCCAATTCACTTAGTGGATAGTTTTTCATGGAATCCCCAAAATTTATCAATACATTTGACACATATATTAGTGGCCTAGGTTGAAACATTAGATAGAAAGATTTATTACTAGGCGTTCCACCTACTAGTGGGTGAAGGTGGATAAACGGTGACTTGTTGGCCTATTATAGCCTCTACCAATCCTGAAATGGAAATAGGATGATTTTGACATGGACTTTGTGGTCAGATTAACTAGGTCGCTTAGGGGTAGCAAAAATGTATGAGTAGTCATTTATAGTTTGGTGAAAGTATCCCACTTTATTTCTATTTTGGATACACTCTCAAATGATGAGGTTGGAATATTATATGTCAGGGAGATTATTCGACTACACAGGGTCTCTCATACAATAGTTTCATATAGGAATGATGACTTCATATCACATTTCAAGAAGGTGTTGCAGAAGGCTTTGGGTACCCCTGTGGTATTTAGGATAGCCTTTCACCCTAAGACCATTGGGAAATTGAAAAAAATTATGCATGTTTGGGAGGAAAAGATATGATCATGCTACATTAATTTCAGAAGTTCTTAGGAGAGTCATATACCTCTCATCAAGTTCTCATAAAATAATATACTTCGGGAGATAATTCAGATGGAACCTTTTGAGGCATTTTAGGGTAGGTCTTTCCATTAACCCCTATGTTGGCTAGAGGAAAGTGAGGAAAAACTAAGTGGTCCTCATCTCATTCATGATAAAGCAAAGTAGGTTCAGATGATCAAAAATCATATGCATACTACTTTGTCTAGAGAGAAGTCTTATATTGATCACTGATGATGGCCTCTATAGTTTTACATAGGTGATCATGTTTTCCTGCAGGTATCACCCAGGTTATGGCATAGATGGATATAGTGGAAAGGAATTTTGGTGTTTTTCTTTATCGGGCATTTGAGATTCTTATTAGAGTCGGTTCGATAGCCTATTGGTTGTTACTACCTCAGTGGTTCCATACCATGCATGAAATCTTACATGTTTCATAGCTTCATCGATATCATGGCTACCCCTCTCATAATTTTGATCCTGAGGATGTTGAACTAGATGTCGATGCTTCATTTTATAAGTATCATATACACATCATGAACTGGATCATGAAGGATCTCTATGGTTTGATTATTCCTCTAGTATGGGGGTCATGGAAGCACGGTAGTGTATAAGATGAGACTTGGGAGCCGGAGGGAGACGTCTCTTCCTAGTGTCTAGAATTTTCCTCAGATAGTGTTTTACCTCCCTAGTAAGGTGAACTTGGGAAAGATTCCCTTTAAGGGTGGAAGATGGTAAGAACCGAGCTTTTCACTCCTATATGGAACCTTTAAATATTGGTACATTTTTATTTAATGGACTTAATACTGATGCCTAATGAGTGAATGAAGGTATTGGGGCTGATGGGTCTTCTTAAGAGCCTAGAACCTGGATTTTTTTGGATAAAATGACATGTATTATGGTTTTAATAAACTGTATGAGGCAGGCCACATAGTTATATTAAACCATGCAGGGATGGACAGTGGGATAGTAAAGGGTGCACAGTTTTACTTAACTATGTAACTTGGCCCGCTCGACCATGTGAAATGTTGTAGAAAAATTATAAAGAAATTTTGTACAGTTGGTGCATGATTTCTCTAACCATATAGAATAACCATTCATATTCTCCTTCATATAACTTCTTGTGCATATTTTTTGCATGGTTTGGAAAAACCGTGTGAAGGTTAAATTTGGTTAAAAAGTCAGTTTTCCACGTAAAATTACTTCAAACATAAAATGTTCTCCTACATCTATTTTCCAGTGGAGGTATCCCCATCTTTCTACCTTCTTTAATCCTAATGATAACTATTCTAGGATTGACGATTAATCACTCATCCAAAGTCCAAGTTGATTTTTATTTGTCTTGTAGGATCCACACAGGTTCATTCTCAATTCTGTTTTAATCTTTTTTGGTTCATTTTATTATAAATGATGCTATTCAGATATAGGATCATATTCCCAAATTTTATTGAACTTATCTATTCTTCATATATTCAATCAAAACTAGAAGATGATACTGGGTGATGAGAGTCATGCGAGTACGAGGTTGGTGGTCTATAACTCATCTATCAGTTTCTATTGTGTTATAATTTGTCAAATCGTCGCACTGATTTCATCGATAGTAGACCATTGAATTTATATGTCATGATTTTAGTTTTTAGTAACTTGTTCTAATATCCATGAAATGTTTGATTTTCATTGTTTTTTGTTTTTTCCACAACTTCAACCACCCCATTTAGGGTGATTTTTCCAAAATCAGGTTTTTAGTGTTTTGATACCCTTGAGCCACCATTCGGTTGTGCTAGAGCATGACCATTATAATGGTATGAAAATCAATAAAATGACTATAGAATTTTTAATTGATCACCGAAAGTACTAGGTGTGCTAAATTCTTGGCCCACCTAAGGTAAGTGGTTGAAATTGTTTAATAAATGTTTAATGGTAAATTGGAAAGTGAATTGTATACATATGACTTGATTTATATTGTAATAGTGGAATTACATGTAGTTTTTCATTATTATCCCAACTATATCTTTTTATTAAAGGTAATGTATAGAACCAAGTAATTAAATATGAAATGTATTAATAGGTTTCATGTCATGTGGCCTTTTTTCACAAATTAATGGAATTCCATTAACCTACTTACACTTAAATGGTATACCCATAACTTTTCTTTAATTGTCAAATGAAAAAAATGTAAGGTTACAATTTATATCTACATATAGACCTTCAAAAACTTATAAGGATGCTCAAACTGGAGTTGGTTACAGGATTGTTGAGATAATTCCTTGATTGATCGTGGATGCTATTTTAACTCAAGGATGTTGGTTCCTTTAGTTGATACCCACCTTAGAACCTCTATCCTTATATATCAGTGGATCTATAATATGACACTGCTTGATCCCCTCATTTATATATATGATACATTGGATACACCTCATATCTATTATGGATTCTAAAGAATGATGTGCCTTTGTAACTTCCTTGGTCCTAGCCATAGATTATGACATTTTACATGGGATTTATTTCTTGGACTCAGTTATATCACACTATTGTGGAATTGCTTTGTTGAAACTCCATGGATTAAACTCTAACCTTTAACCATACTATAGTTAGTACTGAGTTGGAGACCCTTAGGGTCTAGGTTTCCATGGTTATTAGCTTGTAACCTTTCATTATAATTAACATTACATTCTTCCGTGTAACATTAGGGAACCATTACCAGTACTATCATGAGGTGTTGTCGGTGCTTTCTTGGCCTCATATGACCTTAAATATATAATTGGAATATAATTAATTAATTAATCGGTTTCATGTTCATATATTTGTCGATGGATAAGTCGGGTGCTTTTTTAATGTAACTTTACAGCTATACCTTTATATATGCATGCTTGAACATCGTTTCAATTTATATTACATGTACTAGATATTATATATTTTGTTGGTGGTGACCTACTAATTATTATCTTACACCCTCTCCAAAATGTCATTGGTACCCGGGTAGACTATATGTATGTAGGGGTTTACAAAAGAAAGTAGATTACCTAGTACACTTTATTGCTTGCTTTTTTAGGATGGATCTGGTAGCAAATGACCGAGATGGATCTCCAGATACTGGTGATAGTTTTTTGTTTCTTTTTCAACTTTTGTAGAGCATGATTTTTCTACTATTCTATACTCTATTTTCCAGTTTTATTAGATACAAGACATATCACCATCATCATCGTTTGTATATTGTTATCTATTATTTTAGATGTTTTATTTATTATTGATCTTGTATCTTTCTACTACGAAATCTATTTAGTTATAATACTTCTGCTATTTATCGATTATATGATTATCATCCATTGTGTTACACTATGATAATTTGGTCATAGTCTCCTCATGGAGACACCCTAGGCTCTCACAACTAGTTGTAATACTCATACATTTGGAGACTTGTTCTTGAGGACATGTGTCCAACCGGGCTTGGGGCACCCTCAGTGGAATCTTTGTTTGGGACATCACACATGGGGATCCAAGTGAAATCCTAGGGTAGTAGCACATTACCCTAGGAATCACTGGGGAGTCTATGTTAGGGTCTCTATAAAGTGATTTCATTGGCATGTTGTTTTAGTGGCCTTTTATATTTCTTATATAGTGAGTATTACTATCAAAATATGGGGAGTAACTATTAAACAATCACGGTCAGCCTCTTTTTGGTGGAATATAAAATTTCTAGGAAATTAATGGGTAATGAGTAAGCATTATTGGTTCATGTGAGCATTGTTCCAGTGCCTCGTGTATAAAGAAGTTTAACTAATGATTTTTTTTTGTAATTGAACAGAAGTCACTTCCTAAATTTTTTTGTGTGTTATATGGTATATTGGCATATTAGGTCATATGCATTAGAGTTTTTCATTAATTCATATATATATATATTATTAATTATATATTACCAAATAAATTAAAATAATCATGTATACATAATTATTTATAATATATTCATGTCAAATTATATCATATATATGTCCATGTTGTTATTAAGCATATATCTCTTGTGAGTAATTTCTTTTTAGGATTTCTCTGTAATATGTACCCTTGATCATGATATCTAATTTTGGTTTAGTAATATATTTAATATTTTTTATGAAAATTTATTTATAAAACTTTCTATATAATTTTTTTTGATAATTGTTTATTTAATTTTCAAATAATTTTTGTTTGGAATCCTGTTACATAACCTCTACATGTAATGTATTTATGGAATTTTATTTAATAATATTTTTTTACAATTCTACCCATTTATAAAATAAAAATATATTGTATAACTATTGTGTAATTAGGATAAAAAAGCATGGCGTTAGTCTTCTACATTGTGAGAAGTTTCCATTAGTTTTTTCTTGATGTTAGATAAATGTCATTAAATATTTGGTTCATGTAAATAATATAATATTAAAATTGTTTGAAAATAATTTTTTGATACTAAAACTCATTGATTACAAAAAAATCATTGTAATGTTTATTATGGAAATATAGACTCTTTTATGAAATTAAAACTATAAAAATATGTTTTCATTAAAAAAATTATATGGTTTTAAAAATTAGTTTTTTGGAAATATTATAGGGTAGTGATGTTTGAACATAAAATTGAATTTCAGTAAGAAAATGTAAATTAGAACAGAGAAACTATTTTCTTAAAAATAGGTATTTGTTCTAAGTTATATTTTTAGGATGAAGTGTTTTAGAAATGGTTTAGTCTAATGACTTTCAAATGGAAATAAGTTTTCTATAAAATTATTTAAAAAATAAATAAAAAAATAGTATATAGTTACAGGGTAGTCATAGTAGAGCCATAATGACTGTTATGGTAGAGAGAAATATAAGAGTTCGAGTATTTTTATAAAATTTGAGTATTTTCAGTACAGTAGAGTTTATATTTTTTTTGGATATTACGGTATTGGATTATTAAAATGAATTTAAGATTCGCTCAATTGAAGTATGGTTATTCTTTAGGATGAATAATGGTGTTGTTACTTGGAACTATCTATTTGAAAACAGATTGGATTTTGGGATAAAAATTAGATCTGGCGGTGTTAAATATTATATTGTTTTCATGAAATTTTGTATAGATGGTTTGTTGAGTGGTTTGAGATGTAAACTACTAGTATAGTAATTGGTATTCCTCGTGGATGTTTGAATATTATAATGTTAATTTAATTGATTTGAATTCATAAAATATGTTTCTAATCAGTGGGAGATTAATTTGTATAGTCATTTGTTAATTTATTATGGATCAAAGTTCAAGTGATGCATTGAGACCTTAGGAATGAATTACCTTAGAAATATAAGTTATGAAAATTCATATAGTTTAATTATTGTTACAACCCATGTACTTAGTGATTTAAATTTAATTTAAATTTCTATTTTTTTGGAATTTAATTTTATAAAAGGTGAGTCTATTTTTAATTTTGGGTTTGTGATGAGATGAAGTTCTTCATATTGGGATTCATTATATGATTTTTAAACATTATGGCTGATTTCTTGAGTATTTTCAATAATGGATCAATTTTTTATTGTAATGTTTGGGGTTAGAGGAGAGTAAGATTATTGTACCACCTATAGTTTAGAACTATTAGTGGAATCGGGTACCGAATATGATAGTATTTGGTACTTGATGATCCTGATATTTTAAACAGTGCCCTTGTTGTTCCACATGGTACCTCATGGCCTTAATTATGTACCCATTATCTTCATCAATTTATTTGTTGATTATTTTTTATTTTAAATCAAAACAATTTTAACATTTTTATTCCTCCATTTGAAGCCTAATTTTCCCTAACCATTCAAGATCACTTCATATATACACATTGTTATTAATATTCTCTTAATTTTTATTAATGTATTTCTATATAATTAACAAAATATTTCATTCCAAATAAATGGTGAGTAATCTATTTTCATTATTTAATCTATTTTTAATTATATTTATCTATTCTTCTGTACTTTAGATAATGATTTTGGTAATTTAATTCACTAAAACATGGTGAAATCACATATGAAACTATTGTTAACAATTACCTTATCTAAAATAATTTCAAGTGGATTTATTTTTAGGTTTTCATCACTATTTTTATGGGATGAAAGTTTTGTTTTTTTTCTTATATCAATTTCATTATTTATAGGTTAAATTAATGGGTGGAATTATTTTTAAAATGAGTTCTTTGGATAGTGGTTATTGTTGATATATTTTAGAAATCATTTGAATACGTTTTCCTTGAGTTTTACCTTGTTTAAATGATTCTGATCAATTTTATTGAAATCCTTATTTATTTAATTTTTTTAATGGTCCATATGTGATGCTTAGTGGAATTTGGATTATTCTATAGTATATTCTAAATTATGGAAGATATTTGATGGTCTATGTATGATTTCACAACCTATTGAATGACTTTGTAGGATTTTATTTGGACATTTTGACTATGTGTTTTAAAAATTATTTTTTTTCACATGAATATATATTTTTAGAATTAGAAATTAATAAAATTTAATTATAATTTTTAGAAACATTTAAAGTTTTATTTAAATAAGGGGAATTTGATTTCAATATATCAAAAAAATAATGTAATATATTTACAACAATTTATGAAAATTCTATAGATAGTTAGTTTAGAGAAAGACTATATTATTTACATTTCATTCATTCAAATTGGATCTCATACTTGGATCCATTAGTAATGATGGCTACACATGTTCTTTGGATATCATTCTAAAACATATTTGACTGGGGAACATTTCCATGTTCTTGTGATATACTAATTTACTTTCTTTTGGATGACATCGTGTATCACATTCAAGTCGATTAAGCATGTGACATGTAAATTTTATAATTTTATGCTTGGGTAGTGTGACCATGTATTATAATATACATTCTATAATGTACATTTATCATGTTTAATTTAAAATATAATTTCATTAAACTTAAAATTACATAGGATTTAAGTTAATGATCTGATAATAAAAGTGGTCAAGAGCTTGTATTATTGGAGATTTAATAGTTTGGACATTCCAAAGGAATTTAAATTTATTGATTTTTAATTTTGTGGTCTATATCACCCACAAGTCTATTCCCTTGTAAAAAAATAATAAAATATATATTTTCATTCAATATTATTAAAAAAAATTAAATACAACATAAGGACTTTTAAACTCTAAAATATTTCACTTTTTTAAGAACTATTATTGATTTGGGTTTCAAAAAAGGTTTCCAAACAAAAAAATTATTAAAAAATATTCTGCTCTTTTAAAAATCTATTTTTTAGGTTATAATATAATTTTTGATTTCAAGTTAACCCTTTTTTATTTATTTTTATAGTAAAAGGGTAATAAAAAATACTTCTTTTAATAATTATATTTTTTTATTATGTAAATGTTAATCTTAAAGTGTGTTTTATATTTTAAAATAAAACCTAATTTTAATAGGATATTCCCCCCACTCTAGTATGATGAATTCACATGTTTTATCCTTTTATATGTTTTGAAAATAAGTTGTTGTATTGAATTTTTAATCATGTATTTTATTAAATTATATAAAGATAGTTTTATTTATTCCTAGGGTAGACAACACTCCATGAGTTATGACACATTTTACTTAATATTGGTATTATTAGATTCTTACTCATGATAATTTTTTTTAGTAACATGTTTTGTTACATATGATCTTGTTTGACATTATATTAATGGTTTCTACATTGTTATATAAAATCGTTTTGTTCATTTTTTATATGAAGAATATATGTTTGAATAATTAGAATTGGTATCATGATCATGATTAGAACATTGATGTTTTTAGGATTTTTTTTGAAATTGTATATGGATTTTATATAAACTATAAAAAGGTATATTATTTGGAAACTGATGAATGGGATGGATCAAAAACCAGCGAGTCTTATATACTGCTTCACGAATCCTTAAAGGGATGGTCTAGTGGTGGCCTAATTCTTGTATTCCCTTTCCCCATTCTAGGAGATAAGATTTCACCCTTGGATCAGGAATGGGTAGAAAGTCCAAAATTCTCATCCAATGGGATGGGAATATCATATTATGAACCATGGTCTTCTTAGATTTCACATGTCAGGATTGAAGTAGTTAATATATGTCTGTTCCATTCTTGTATAAGTTGATACATGATATAGTCTTTAATTTTTCTTTTATCAACAATTTTATAATTAATTCCACATTATGAACTATTGGATTCCAATGAAACTGTATTATTGTATATGTATATAAATTAGTATACATGTTAAAACATTAAGTTGTTCATTCACAATTGTATTGAGGTACATTGGTGGTTCCGCACTCAGTAGGTGTATGCTCACACCCTAAATAGACATTATATAGGACATGTTAATTTATTTTCTTCATCTGAATCTTTAAAGGTGTGTGTTTATCTATTAAACATTTTAATAGCTAGCTATGATCTATTATGGGTTTGATTATTCAAATTCTAGTGAATATTGGAGAAGAATTCCATTGTTAGCAAGAGTATTATTGGAACACTATCTATTCTATTTGAGGATGTGTTGTTTGTATAGTTGTACATGTTTTTTATTGTATGGTTATATGTTGAATGGTTTTACATGAATCAGTATAGAGATTTTTTTCTCTTTTATTAGTACTCTATTCATCTATCTTGTTTAGTTACATCTCTTTGAGTCATCTATCATTTATACTATTCATTATAATAATATGATAAATTTCATTTTGACTTAATATATTATTCAATTATGGTGAATATTACCCATATTTTTATATTATAACCAATGTGATAGTCTCGATTAACTAATGTTTGTGAGACACTCTAGATGTAATAACATCCTACCTCATTATCTGTTTGAGTATCCGAGTTAGGGTTTCTACCGTAGTACTCAAATGAATTTCATAACTAATATAGATACATGGAATAATTTTATGCTACCATTAAAGGAAATAATTTTTAACATGGTACAATATCATTATAATTTTCCTCCACTTTTTTATTGTAAAATACACTCTTTTATTTTTAAAATCAAATATCTGGGAGTGGCCTTTTTGTACCCCCCACACCCAAAAAACCCCCTCTAAACAAAGTGGTCATCCAGAGAAGCCCAATCTAGGAAAGAACTATTTCCTACCAAATGGAATAGAATCTCATGACATAACAGTCCGATTAGTGATGGTTCAACACAACAATCAGTTAGATAGGTTTTTTTCATCCTTTTTCCCACCCGATGGGACATCGGGTGGCCCAACAATGTGAGAGGAGCATGGGAGGTGTAAATTCCCCAACAAGAGGGCTCCCAAGAATCAAACACCATACCTCTCTGAACATCGTAGCTATGTTCCTCAACCTTCCACCATTATGCCACTACCAAATCAGCATATTGAAAAATACATTAATTAAATATTTCATTAATTTTCATCATTTCAAATAGAGTGGTTTTTTTTAGAAAAATATTGGGTGAAATTTATCTTAGTGATCTTTATAAATAGAAAAATATAATTTCTGACACTTATTACGAAACATTTTTTATTGGGATGTCAAACCCCATCTAACTACTTAATATACAAACATCCAAAACCATACAATATGGGAAGCTTTCAGGAATAATCTTGATAAAGAGCAATCTTAAGTACTTTGAAAATGATATTATATTATTTTATACTACATTTATAATGTAAATTTATTCATAATTTATATTTTATAAAATATTGAATGGTTGAAGAAAAAAAATACATCTAAATGACTATACCCCTATCATTAAAAAGGATGGTCGATACTTCACTTGAAAAATAAATGGAATGTATTTTAAATATGTAGTCAAACATTTATGTGCTAAAAAATTATAAAATAATTATTTTTTTATGTATAAATATATATTTATTAGTAAAAAGATTGATCCACATTCGTCATATATCTTCTGTTATTGAAGATGGGTTTTTTAATACCAATAGACAAATAGAAGATGAAAATAGAAATAAATTATGTGAATCATGTATAATTATACCATAATATATATGTATCCAGTGATAATATATTATTACATAATAATTAAAAAAATACTATATTTTTATTTGATTTATAAATAACAATTGTTATCTACTATCTTAAGAACAAATACATTATGTGGATTTGAATAATGCAGAACATTATGGGTGTGTTATAGGTTCTAGTTTTGGAGTATCCCCGCGAAAATACTTTTAAAATGAATAATAAAATTCCTTTGTAAATAATAATATTAATGATATGAAAGAGTGATATATTCTGTAATGGAGACTATAAATAGATAGAGTAAAATAATATATTATATCATTTGAAGGGATCAATGAGAAGAATCTGAAAAAAAACAAATAAAGAGTGAACTACACCTAGTTTTAAGGTAATTAAAATTTTTCACATAATTTTATGCCAATTGTTGAATAATAAAATTGATATATATCTTAAATTAAAATAATGTAGGGTGAAATTGACAATTTTTTTAAAATACCAGTACCCTCTCATCATCTCTTTGGTGTTTCCAACTAAGATATCCCAAATAGTAATCCTGATTGAGTTGTACTAACCTCAAGTGTGAATCCATGTATTTTATAGGATATCGGCTAGTAGTAATATACTAGGATGGGATAGTTGTTTTCATATACCCAAAATATAAAAAACCATCACAATAGTGAAAAAAGTAAATTTTGAAACATAATATTAAGAATATAACAATAATATCTATAACATGTTCCATATAAAATGAATGTCTAAAATTTCATAAATATCATTCAAAAAACAAATTCAATCCCTTATTGGTCAGCCAAAATATTGAAATGCCTAAAACTATAAAACATTACCCAATAAGACAATGAGGATCCACCCGATCCAGCTATAATAACCATAAATGTTTTACTTTTCACAATTTCAAATTTATCCAATTATATTTCAATGATAGTGCCTCAATCATTAAATATTTTCTGAACTATAAAATTTTTATATTCCCTAGAGCGACTATACAGGGTTTGAGTTTGAACACATTCGTAAAAAACTATTGTTTTCCCTAAATAATATCCATTCATATAAGTGGGTATCAAAATTTTAATATTTGACAACCAAAATAATAGTCTAAACCATCTTCATCCCCTACCTGACAATCCATGGGTGTGTATATTAAAATTACCACCCAGTTTTATACTAATGTGATTCACCCATGATATGAACAAAACCTAATGAATAAAAATACATCACCCCTCGTATCAAAATAAAGAAACACATCATTATAATCCTCATGGACATAAAATGGATGTGACATCATAAAACCACACATTGAAACCATCCTCTAAACTTACTATCTCAACAACCCTAGAAAATTATATACACTAGGAGCATCCTAAATTATTTTCCAAATATATACATAATTATTATCCTCAAACCATAATTAAAACTTGGTTAGAATTCTAGTCACACATACTGAATACAATCACCCATAAATTTTCAGGTCCACCTGTAGTGTATCTATCCTTTGATTTGATGGTCTCTACCATCAACATTGTTTTTATCATCTTTGAAGGATACCACCACACATCCTTTGGTCAATTCTACCTCACGTACCCCTCCATATCATCACATTACCCAAATTTCCTTATAAATATAGTGATTGTAATCACTAAATATTTAATTCCATACATTTTTAAACCCCCATAACCCCAAAAATTGTGATAGATCTATCCCCGTAAAACAGGGAAACAACCCATATCACATAATGGCCACACTAGCCACATACATTATGTGCCCAAGAACTATTGTCCACAAACCATTCCATAATTTATCCCTTTACATCAAAACTAAACTTAAAAATAATACTAGTTTCTATCTACCACTAATGACTTGTATATTTCATAAAAATCTATTATCCACACAATAATACCACAAGGAATATCACACAGAAAAAGGAATCAAATATATGTCTCTTTCCCAATCACAAACACTATTATGATTTATGAAGTATAATTTCTTGTTCTAATTAAATTTATATAATAATAATGAATTCAGATATTGGGTTCTAAATCATATTTTGAGTCTTGAGTTATTGTAAGGCCAGTGGATATAGGTTGCTCTAGATGTTTATGTTTGGAAACTAGGTGTTATGTGGCCAAGTATAGATAATGGAAATGTTGAATATATTGATGGAATAAGATTCATTGGTATAAATTGTATTATTTTTCCATGATATTTTTCATGGTTATGTATGAATGATCAAATGGTTATGAGGGAATAAAATTGCTTCTTTATCAATATACAATAGTTATGGTGGTACAATCCATAGGAAATCTAATGTGATCCTGATCAATAGTGGGATATTTGTTAAATTTTATAGGTGGTCGAGACATTTAAAAGGTCATTGCCTACTAAAAGTATGGGGTGGGGTCATTTCTTATGCAACATAAAATTAGTTTTTCCCTTACATTAGAATAATGGATGATATAGTGAAATATTATTGAGTATGAGTAAAGTCATTACAATTTAAAATTTTATTTTCAATCATTTAGTTCTTTTTTTATATATTTTTATTTTTTTGATGTTGTGAGTATTAGAGTATTTTAATATAGAGTAGTGTATGGGGTGTGGTTTATTCTCGGTTATAATGCATCAAGATCAAGGTTTATTCAATTTTTGGATGTTTCAGTCTTATTTCCTTGCTTGAAGTACTAGGGCTTTTCTTTATGTATTAGTGGTTTCAAACCTAAAAGGTGGAATCATAACATCAGGTTCTATAAAACACAGTTTCATAAAGTTTATAATTTTAAGGAAGTATTCTTGTCCTTAAAATTTTACTTTTTATTATGGGTTATTTATTTCATATAGAATGGAATTAGAAGAGATAATGGTCCAAATAGAAAAAATATATGGGATCGAATTTGGATTATAGAGGCTACATATGATGTATTATCTATTTCATAAGGATACCTATATTCTATTGAAATGATTAAAACCAAATTAATTTACTAAAAGATAATTTTAAATGATTCATATGATGTTATTTGGCTTCATATTGATGATTTTGAGAAGTGATATTTCCTAGAACATCTATGTTATAATGATCATTATAGTATTAATGATGGATCATGTAGAAATGTAGTAAAATCCATTAAAAATAGAAGAATTGTCCAATAAATTAATTTAATTTTAAATGATAATTGTAAATTTAATTCCAATGGAAGATCATTTCAATGAATTTGAGATGATATGAAATTATTTTGAATCATTGGGTATAACATTTGAAAATAAATTCTTTAATTTTTTGATAGTCTCGTCACCTCCATAATATTGTATTTTGATTATCATCACTATATGTAAAAATATCTTTAAGTAAAATATTTTTTTTGATAATGTCCATGGTCTCATTATAAATAATTATATTTGGTACTGTTAATTCCAATAACGTGATACTGCCATGTTTATAATGGAATTTAGAGGATGTTTGGTTCAATTGAAAGATCAAAAGACAATGAAATATAATAAGGGTGTATGTAAATATAAATCGACAAAATCCAAACATATATATTTTAATTATGAGAATAATGTGAATCATTAGAATGGTTGAAAGAACCGTATTGTGAATTTCATAAGGGGATCTTTATGAGGTTCTTTAAATACCACATCTGAGAGTTGTTTTATACAATATGTAAAAACATCATTGGAATCCAGGAATATTAATTTAGAGGACCATTTATTCAATTACTAAAAGGTGGAGATTGACCAACTATATTTCAAGAAGATTCATAAAGGGGCCTATTGTAGATGATAAGGTTAAAAAATTAGGGAATAGTGATTTTAATTTCAACATTTCAAATAATAGTTTTCTACTAAAATATAGACTTTAACAAATTATCTAATTATAAAATAAACAAATTCTAGTGTCTGTCTTGATGAGGTAGGATTTTTACAACATTTATAGATAAATTCTAGAAGATCCCTTGGTGTTCCATGGTAGTGAAAAAATATGTAAATGATGGTATGTTTTATTGGTGTATAATATCATATGGTGTAACAATTCCTTAAATGATAAATTATACAAGTCTATTTTCAAGAACATCCTTCTAGGGATAATGAGTGAGAATAACATGTCAAAATAGGATTGTAAAAGGTTATAGAAAATAATTCATATAGAATTGTAACATGTGAGAGTTTTATTTTGAGAAACTAGATAAATGTATCATTTTTAGAGATTAGAAGGATAAATATGTATCAAATGTTAGATATCAAATATATATAAATCCATGAACCTCTTCTCTAGTTCATTCCCATAGAGGGTCAGTATACTATGTTACTTTAATTTATGATTTAACACAAAATGTATTGGAATAATTCTGTAAGAAAATTTTTTTATAAGTTAGAGTGTTCATTAAATGGAGATCGAATATGGAGATATAGAAATGAAATAATAATAAGTGCTTTGGGTAAGAAAATGATTGTGAGTACACTTTTAGGGAATTATAGGGGTTTTATGAAAACAATTAATCATTTATTTGATGAAATGATATAAGAAACTGGTTGATAATAATGTGTCATGATGGATTAGTAAGATGTGAAATGAAAAATTTCCTAGCACGAGGTTGATTGTAGGGTTTATAAATGAGCTCTGGGAATAATATTCATATTTTTTCACATATCAAATCTGTAAAATCCCTTTCATACCCATAGGTATTGATATTCCATAACAAATATAGTTTGTATTAACTACATATGTATCTTGTATAATGGATTTAAAACATATCTCTTTTGTCCATATTAATGTTAAGGATAGGGAAAATCTTTAAACAAAATTCCATTGACTTTTATTTTTTATTTCCTTTCATTAAAAATATAGGTTTTCAAAACTATGATAAAAAAAACATTATTTGGTTTGGAATGATCTCATCAATGAGGCGGTATTTTGGAAATAATGGAATCTAGCAGAAGATTCAGTTTAGAATAGATAATCCATAGATCAGATCCAAGTAGACCAAAAATGAGGGTATAAAACATCTAAAATTATATAAACTTTAGGTATGATTGACATTTAAGAAGTTCCAGTGATGTCGAATGAATTACTAAAAAACTATGGGACTGTAGAAGCTTAAGGAAAAGTTCAAAAAGTTAACATTTTAGATGTTGTGGTTCTAAAATGTGCAGAACTATAGTTTGGGTTATGGATGTATACTAGGTTCAGATCAATGGTTCATAAGTTTGGAACTGATATAATTGTTTTCATTTTATAGATGGAGGTTTTCAAGAGAGACTAAAATTATTGGAAATTTCTAGCAATTAGAAAAATTGGGATACATATATTAAAGAATAAATGGATTTGATGTATGAAAATTGAATAGAATTATCGTAAGGAAATGATGAACATTGCAATAAATGGTTATGTCGGTTTAAATAGAAAATAGATAGTGTAATGTAGTTCTGTTCTAGGATAGATTATAAAGGGTTTTAGTTGAATTAATTCATATATTTCTATAAAATAATTTCCCTTATAGTCATGAATAAAACTAGTTAGATATTGTTTATTTGGGTAGCTTTAAAATGATTACTAATTGAATCGATGGATCTCAAAATAACATTCCTTCATGTAATTTTTTATGGGGAAGGAATTATGATATATATAGAGTTTTTTGTAAAAATAAAATAATTTCCCAATTTGTATATTAAAAATGATCCAATATAGTTGAAATTAATCATCATGTATGTCAAACCAAAATACATGTTCTTTTATAGCAGAAAATTTAACAACCAAATATTTAACTATATATTTTTGTTAAATAAATATTATATTAATAGTGTCTTTCACATGTAAAAAAATCTATACTGAAATAATTATATCATAAAATAAAATTTTACCATCATATTATAGGTGCTAAATTAGCTGATATAAAATAGAGTAATCATATTTTGAAATATACAAATGAAATAAATGGAATAGTGCAGTGTATGTATCCCTTATGAAGCTCATTTTTCTGAGTTTGGAAGAATATAGATTCACTACGGTTTTCCAATGAATAATCTAAGGGAAATCTCAAATAACTATAGTATGATAGAAATTAAATGAAAAATAAATTCAAGATTGTGAAATTACTAAAATATTTATGCTCAAGAATCACTACCCCCATATACCAGAAAATCATACCTTACGTATAGATATTACACAGTTATCTTAAGGGGATATATAGGTTGGAATTACAAATATATTATTAGGTAGTAATTTATGTAATAATTTATTATCACAATTATTTTATACATTTTTCATATGGACATTTAATGAAAGAGGATGTTTATTTACTAATGCATTAACAACATTATCAAGATCATTAGATTCATAAAAAAATAAATGAATTTTAGATGAATTTTTTTAAAGAAACTAAATATATTGCATATTCTTTATATGGAATATATATATATATAAGCTCCTATTTTATTTTTAATTGATATAATAAAATAATATTAATGATTCATATTTTTAAAATTCATTTTCATATAAATACTGTTTCACATTATATTTTATGATTTGATTAAAAATATAAAATAATGAATTCTATAAGTTCACTTTTAGAGAATAAACCAAATTTTTGTATTTATAATATCAATATTATATAAGGATAATTTTAGTTACTTTTATTAAAATTGTTTTCAAGTACCTAATGAATAATACCATTTCCACAAATAACATAAATTTTATAAATTTTATTATGTATAAGTCTAAATTTGAAATAAATTAAGTATTTTTCAAAGAAAAAGATTATATTTTATATGTAAATATATAATTTTATAAAAATATTAGTTTTAATTTACAAAATCTTATTTGATATTTCAAAACATAATTTGTATTTCTCAAAAAAAAGTTCTTAATACATTATACATTTACTATTTTGAAATTAATTTTATTCACTTAGTGAATATTATTATAATAATAATTTATTTAAAATTTTCAATCATTGGGGAAAAATTATGTAATAATGAGCAATTTTTTTCAAGCATAAAGGATTATTTTTTTATACTAGTTACCTCGATAAAAATCAAAGTGTAAAAAGGGTTTAAATAAGATGGAATGGCCACCAACTTGTAAAAAACATGTGTGAGAAGGGGTGTTTGGGGACTTGATATACCTTATCAATTACACTTTATATTATATCTAAGTTTTATAGAAACATTCCCCTTTGGATATTTACCAAAATACCCTATATTTTCAATTATAAAAGGTTAACTCATATCCTTACTTCTCCTGACACCAAATACAACTTCTCTCAAACCAATATCTACCCAAAACTCTCCTAAACAATCCTAAACACCATCATAATGTTTCATCTTCTCAAATTTCTATCCACCAAAGTCTAACCACCCTTCTAAATAGAGATAATCTATGAAATGTGGTTAAAATTTATAGCCACCCCTATATCATTTCAATTTCATTATATGAAGATATAATTCCTAAAATTACATTACATAATATTAAAGTGATAGAAAAAATATAATTATTATACTTCTATGTTATTAAAATTATGGTACAATAATTAACCCCCTTTCTCACATCTATTAATAAAAATAAAACCTTCATGAAAGCATTGTTTGGACAACCAACTCCACAACGCAACATGTTTCATTTTACTTCACCTCCAAAAAGGATATTACTAAAATATAATTAAATTTGTAATTATAATATGTATGAAATATTTTAGCATCAAAAATGATAAAATATATTAATCATTGTGTCTTTTCTATGGGAAATTAAATCATCATCCATGTGTACGTGTGGACTACTGCCTCCATAGAAGGGTTCATTCCATATTTCATTACTATATTTCATGGGAAGTTATAATATTGGGTTTAATGGATAAATATGTTTTTTATAATATTAATAATTTTTTTACTTCCAATTATATATCCTTTTAATTATATGAACAATAAAAACCCATAGTAAATTCGGTCAGTCAAAAGGGCATTCTAAAACAAAATAAATGTTTTCTTCATACTATGAAATAAATTATATGATTTATATTATTTTTATAATTATTTAAAATTATTATATATAATAATAATAATAACTAAAAACTTTCATTATGATTATATTATAATGGTATCACTGCTAAATAACTTCACAATCAACCATTAATTATGGTATGATCATTTTTTGGGTTTCTTTGACCACCTACTTTAATAATGATATAAATTTATATCATTGACGAAATTTGTAATTATTTTATTGTAATATATGATATAAATATTTAAATATTTATTTTTTCAATTCTAAAATTATAATATAAAAATTTAACACATTATTTAATAAAACATTGTTTATTCACTGAGATTCATCAAAACATGTCAATCGCCAAACTCAACACTAAGCATCATAACCTAAAAAATAGATATAAATTATTATATTATAAATATTTAAAATACATAAATTATAGCACCTTGTATGATTTATTAATGATGAAATTTTGGATATGAATAATGAATGACCCAAGTATTGCAAACTGGTTCCAAATGATCAAGAATACAAACACCCAATTTTGAAAATTTAAAATAACTAACTAATATACATGTAGATAATAACTACAAATAATGTTTATAAAATTTTATAGTTATGAATGTGGTTTTAAAATTTTTATAGAGATATAATATTTTCTCACACAAGATGTTAGACTACATTTTTACTAAGTGGTAATTTAGGTAAGGGTTTTTTTGTCTGAAATTTAATTTCATGAGACTTATTTCTTAATGTCCACCATCATAACTTTCATATGGTGTGATTAGTACCCAATAAATTTATTTTCCCAATTTTATCAACTATTAAGAGAAATATCATTTACATTATTTAAATATCCATTTATTCAATGGATTCAAATTTGACGGGGGTTTATCAAAATCTTACTCAAACCATAAAGGTTTCAACATCATTTCATATTAAAAAAATAATGATTTTTTAAGAAATATTATCCATCATCAGAATTTTATTCCTTTTTAAAACCCTTCATAACATTCATAATAAATTCATAGTGTTTTATATTTCCCATAAAAATTTAGTTTCCCCTTGACTCATATTTGTGATAAACTGTTTCGTTTAAGTGAAACTAACCCTATGTCCATTTCTCCATGAAGAATATAACTTTTTATAAATCCATATTCATTTTATGATTTTTTTAAGATTCTTTATATATGAATCAATAATTCATTAATTTTAGTTCCAACTAAATGATCTTATTTTAATTGTTTTTAATAAATTTTAAATGTTTTTATTATGGGATATTTCCAACAAAATTTGAAAGCTTCTATTTTTAATTTTTACACCTGAACATATAATTCCACCACCTCAATTGATAAATATGAAGATTTATCTATATGATTACATGGTTTCTAAATGAAATTATTTTTCTCAATGATTTATATAACATCTATTTAATATGATATCAAAATAATGGGGAAATTTATTATCTCCAATGATATTTTTCTAAAACATTTGAAAATTAGTTATTATCTATGTTATTTTAGTTTGACCTACCTTATAATTGATAAAGTATATTATATAAATAAAACCATTTGATTTTTTCTCTAGAAGACTTATATAATTCCACTTTCATGAGAAGGAATTATTTTTCACTTCGTTGTCTTTTTGAATCATCCACACTATATAAAAATGATCTATCATTCTATTTTGTTCCTCTATTGAACATAGTAATTTCATTCCTATGATTTAAGAGTTTTCCCCATTGTTATATTCATCAATTGATTAGGGAAATTATTTTTTCAAACATATACCATTTATAGATAATTTGAAAATACTATATGATTTATTATCTTTGTTGAATGGTATTAAAATAGAAAGAAACATTATGTAATTGGGAACCCATTTATTTCAATGGGATGATCATATTATAATTATCGATGTATTTATTAATCATATTTATGTGAATATATTTAAATGGGATATAAAACTCATTTCATTTCATTGTGTTATTTATGATGTATTTAATGAATTAAATATTCCTCCATGGGTTCTTTATGTTATAATAAACAATTATTTTATTTCTATGTTTTATAAATCCTACTTTATTTATATCGGTTATTTATGATGTGATAAGTGAGTGATATTCAAGTGTAATTCTTATGTTTCTATGAATGATGGTTAGGGTCCTATATAACCCTATAATTCATTAGTTACATGTTTATATCTGATGAAATAAAGTATTTTTGAGAACCTTTTTCAGTTTTTATAATCATGGAACTTATGGGGTGTCTTATGAATGTGATGTTCCCTATACTATGGTTTGTTTCTTATTTTAATGATGCTACATAGTTTTATACTTATTCCAATTCTAATTTTGTCCTATCATGGTTCATGTTTATTGAAATATTAATTTTTATGTTATTTCAAGTCGTTATCTATGATTCATGAACTATTATTTGTTTGGTATAAGTTGCATATGTATCTTGATTATACCATTGTGCTCAACTTATACTACCTAATGGTATTATATTGTTATCACTTATTTTTACCCTTACTAATAATGTCATCTAACCCACTTCTTATGTTTACATTTCACTATGATATGAATTTAGTAAAATTATAAGATTTATTGCAAATTTCATTATGTGAATAATTTATAGGACATATTGAAGACTCTTTATAGATTTATAAGTTTTGTATATATTAGAAAAATTTAAAATGGATTCAAAGTACATAAATTTAGTTAGTTATTTATTTTTAATGTTTCTATAAAACTATAAACCTAAAAGGTCTTCAGAAATATATTAATAAAAAAATTATATATACTATATGGATTAGATGTTCCAATTTGTGGGTTTTTATAATTGGTATCAAATAAATGATTATATAAAATTGAATATTATTATAATATTGGTTGAAATGAATTTGGACTTATAGATGTTGTCAAATGTAAATAACACAATGTGGGTTATAATTTTAAAGTTATTGAAAACCCATTGGGTCAATTGAGGTAACATTATCTGGATTAGGATAAGATAACTTTAGTAAAAACTCTGGGAAAGAGTCTAAATGACAAGTCTATGAATCAGATAATATTTTTTGTTTTTAATGTTGATATTTTGTGGGTTTCTAAGAAAAAAACATCCTTATATAGATTCTAAAAGTGGATGTCAGCTTTGGTATTGATGTATCTAGGGATAATAAATCATAAAATGGTGTATTGGGTACTAATTCAATTGTCACCTAGTGCATGAAAAAGATGAAAAATTTTACAGCAATTTAGATACTCTAAAGGGATAAATTTTGGTCAATCATGTTATTTTTATAATCCCTTACAGGTTATTTATTATTTTAAGGAACTAGGATAAGAATTATGAGTGAACACAATCTAAGGAACCCAATATTGAACTAATAGTGATTTATATTGAATGAAAATAATATAATAAATTATGAAAATTATGATGTTCTAAAATTGAATCTGACATGTAATTATCTTATAGTAATTATTTTATGTTTCCAATTATTCCTCACTCTTGTTTAACTCTTTTTTTCTTTAATAATGTCGGAATACCCGAGTATCCAAGTTAACAAACCATACCATATACCATACAGTGATTATTCTAATGAGAATCCTAATTGGATAAGATTTATATTGAGAAATCTTATTATTATTTCAAACCAAATATCATGATTTATGATAAATTTCATAAACATTGTGGATATTCTAAAGAAACCAAAGGACAAAAATATAAGAGCATTGGGGAATCATGGCTGGTGGAGATGTTGAAGGAAATAATTTTAATATTCCTTCATGTTATTTATGGGTTGAAATCACTGAGGGGAATGTTGTGAAGGAATTGAGATATTTTTTAGGTTTTGAGAATGATATAATTTCCAAAATTTTTACTGAGAAAAATTAAAGAGCTCAGTGGTTACTTTTAAAAGAAAATGGAGTTCATCCAAATACACCATCATTAGTTTAATGTCATCAATTTTGGGACCTAAGATATTATCATTTTTATTTCCCTAACATAATGATTAATGAGGATGATAAGAACCAGAATCTTATAAAAAATGGATGTTCTATTAATCCACAAACATGGGAGTGATTTAAAAATATAATGTGGATTCAGGAACACTGACTATCCACTAAAAAAATTTAGTGTTGCATTTTAATAATTTTCAAACTAAATTATTCTATATATATTATTTTATAAGTATTTCAAATATCAACCATGGTGGGTAGATATTGAATTATTAATAAAAACTTTTAGATCCCAAGTATATAATTTCTATCCAATGTCATTTAATAGTTATATGTATCCTATAAAATCCTATTATAATTCCATAAATATTATTTCATGGTATATTAAAAATGGATTGGATGTCATGGAAATGATAATTTCCAAGATTATAAAACCACATCTAAAATTCAACCCTGGATAACTTGTTAATACATGTCTCACTATAAAGCCCCCTTTTAAAAACATTCTCCCATTGTATTGATGTATTTTTCCCAAATTGTAAAATGAAGAACTCAACATTAGTTACATTCCTATTATGAAATAAAATATGAGTTCACTAGTAATAAATAGGATAATATGGATAAAAATTCACTAAAAATGGAATCGTAGTTCTTTTAAGCCCTTAAATTTTAGGTGAGTAATAATAAGAACTATAAAGATGCAATTTATTTGAGTGGGAGATTATAACAACCTAATATTTCACTATATATTTCCCTTAAATAAATACTATTTTAATAGCATGTTTCATAGGAAACATAAAAAAATGTTATATGTATCAGTAAAATGTTGTTATCATTATATAGTACATAAATTTTCATATATGAAACAAATTATCCATATTATGAAATTATCGAAGGAAATAAATGGCATTGAGTAGAAGAAGTATCTCTTGTAAAGCTCATTTATATAATCTTGGGAAGGAGGTATCTTTTTTTAGGGTATTCCCTAGACCACCCTATAATCTATCTTGAAAAACTAATATATGAGATAAATTATATGCAAGAGAAAATTATGCTCATTGAGATTTCCATGAGATCTTTTCTAGAGGAATTGCCACACTTTAATGCCACCACAACCATCCTTATGATTATATCTTTCATGGAGATATTAATGTGATACGAAACTAGAAATTAAGATGATATAACTACGTAATTATTATTTTAATAAGTAATTTACCAAATTAATTTTACATATTTTTTATTTTAACGTAATTTAAAAAGGATACATATTTACAAATCCATTGATAACATTAGTGAAAAGATTACATTATAAAAGATTTTTTCCAAAAAAATGAAATTTATATGACATATTTAACAAAACAATATATTGTATAAATATATGTTAAATGGATAATATATATTTATAGTAATAGTAACACAAATTTTATTAGTAAATTATTGAAAATAATATTAAGAATGGTTAATAAGTTGAAAAATTATTTTCCTGTAGTAATAGTTTCTCATTATATTTTATGATTTTTTAAAGTTAAAATATAAAATTATATAAATTCCATTTTTATTAATATAATAATTTTTTGGATTTATAATGTCAACATTTTTTTTAGATTAATTTTATCTTTATTTTAAAAAGTATTGAGGTTTTAGTGAATACCATAAAATAGAATCTTTTTAAAAATAATTAATTTTATAACATTATTAATAACAAGTATGAATTAGAAATTAAAGAAAACATTTCTAAGACCAAATGTGTATTTAATAATTTTCTTTGTGATTTTTTAAAAAAAAGTAAATTTATAAACCCATTTTTTATATTTTATAACTTAGGTAGTATTTTTCGAAAAAAATATTTTAATGCATTATACATATAATATTTTAAAATTAATTTATATCACCTATAGAGAATTTATATAATAAATGGGAATTTAAATTTTTATTAATTAGTTCTAAGTTATGTAATAAGGGCCAATTTACTTCCAATCATAAAATAAAAATTTTGTTGGTAAAAACTTGTTACCACATTAAAAATGAAACGGGGAAAAAAGTGTTAAACCAAGAAAGAAAGAAAAAATTATTAAGACATATACTGCAATGGTTGGATGGTTAATTAATCGATTGTATACTATCTCATATTCTATATTTACAAATTTTCTAGCCACTTTCCTTGTTATTGACTTCCCATTATTAAAAAGTTATAGGAATTTACAAAAAAACTTCTATTTTCACTTATAAATGGGGAAATACTATCCTCACCTCCCCTCACACTAAAAACAACATAGTGCATCCCAAAATCCACACAAAATTTACTACAAATTTTTAGAAACCTTCAAGAGGTTTTTTCTCCTCAAAATACCATCCCTCAAAGGCTTCACCCCCATTTAAAATGAGATAATATAACAAGTGATGAATAAATTTATATTCACGATTTTCTCATTTCTATTTCTTTATGTGAACTTCATCTTTCTAAAATTTATTTACACAATATTAATGTTATCACATCAGTATAATTATTATATTTATGGGTTTTTATAATTTGATTACAATTATTAATCACCTTTCTGTTTTCTATAATAAAAAATGAAACATTCATTCATTCTTTGTGTGGACTACTGCCACCACATCGCAATGTGTTTCATTTAAATTCACCTAATCAAAAGCATATTAATATTATGGAATTAAATATATATTTTAATATTTATGAAATATTTTAGATTCTGAAATGATAAAACATATTAAATTTTTCACCATTCTATGGAAAATGGAAGCATCATCCATGCCTATGTGTTAACTACCACCTCGATGAAATGGTGTACTTCATGTTTCATTTAAACCTTTCAAAAAAGTTCTTAAAATAATTTTTAATGGATAAATATTATGTTTATTAAATTAATTATTATAGATTATGTACAATTAGTTATACATTTAAAAATACTAATGACAAACAACCACTGTAAATTCACCTGTCCAAATAAGCATTTTAAGTGAAACATGATTTATCGTACTATAAAATAATATATTATTTGTTATATAATAATTATAATTCTTTAAAATTATGTTATATCACACTATAACTAAACAATATCATTATTTTTATTTTCAATTATTTAAAAAAATAAATCACTTTATAATCTTCCATTAATTTGAGAATGTTATTGTTTGGGTTGGTTTAACCACATACTTGAAAAATGAAATAAATTTATATAATAGAACAGAATGTGAATATAATTTATGTTAATATATGATATAAATAAGTAGGCAAAGATATTTGGTTATTTAATAGTAATATAAAAGTTTACCAAATTATTTTAGAAATCGCCATTTTTTCACTAAGAATCACCAAAACATTCTGATCACCAAATTAATACTTATAGATCATAACAAAAAAACCCATATAATTAAATTATAAAATTATAAATAATATTATATCATAAATTTCAGCACCTTTTATTTTCTAGGGATGATGATATTTTGGAAAACAAAGAATAACAATACTGTTATTACAAACTACTTCTAAATTTTCAAGAATACTCAAATAGTATATTGAAAATATATACTAAATAACTCATATAAATGTAGAGAATAATTATAAATAAAGAAAATATAATTTGTTAGATAACAAAAAGGTACTAAAATCTGTGATTAATATAGTTACTTTTATATACATGTATTTAGAGTTCATTGTGATTTAGAATAGACTAAGGTAAGGGGATATTTGTACCAAATTTAATTTCATGAGACTTATTTTTTAATGAGAACCATGATTCTCTTAATATTGTTTGATTAAAAATTAATGTGTTCCTTTAATCATATTTGATTGCATCATGATTCACTACTTTATTTCACACATACATCATTGTTTTAAACATATTTTTTATTTAAATTTAAAAATATGATATCAAATTTCACATCCCATTTTATTAAATTATTATTCTTTTATCACTATTAAAAAGTTTAATTATTCTTTTTTAGGTTATTTTTTGTAGGAGGAGGTGATTTCAAGGGTTGGACATGATCTGGATGGAAAATGGTCCAAACTACATGGAATCCCAAGGAAATATGTCCACTATTTTAATCATTTAGAAACATATGTGCATTATAATGTGACTATACTTTTTAGTACACTTCAAAATTTCATTTAATACAACTCATCTCAAGAAACCAAAGCCTAATTCATCCATTAAAGTGGTCATCCAAACAAATCTATCAAGATGACAGAATCTTTATGATGTCAAAGATTCAGTTCTCTATTTCAGTCAAATCTCATGTTGTAATCCGAAATTGGCCACCAAATTTGACATAGGGACAGAACATATTCTCATCTAAAACTTTTCTCTTTTCTACAAGTAAATATAAGGATATTTACCAACTCAAATCCAGTAGACAAGTGTATCTCAAAATCTTGGTGCCGAAAACCACTTCCCATTTTGGCTATAAATTGACACCTTGGGAACTTCATTTTCAAGTTCTACCAAGGAGTGAAGTGATGAAAATTTGTAGTTCTATAGTATTCCAAAAATCACCATGGAGGTTATTTAACTCTCTATAATCATAGGTATAGCTATTTAATAAAGGATCCCTTCATTGAAGCCTTCATCTCCTTCTTATGTTGTAATATTTGTGTTTGTGTAATAAACTTCTTTGTTCCTCTTTTATTTATTATATTTTCATATGTTTTGTTCAATTATCCTCTTATTTACTCATCCTATTTGGGCTTTAATAAATATCATAAATTAAATTGGGTTTCAACCTTTCTAATCCTTGTCACATGAAAAACATTTCTACGATTACTATACCCCCCATGGAAGGGTAGTTTCTTTTAGTAACTGGTCTACATATCACCTTAATCATTAATTTGTTTTGAATAAATGATATAATTTAATTCCCTTAATATTATCTATGAATTTATTTATTAGAAGAAATTAAGTAGTAAATTGAACAATTAACACAAAAACACATGAGGTTGAGATTTGTGTAAATTGTGAGAGCATAAACATTATAGGTAAAACAGAACCATACGGGATAAATTTTTAAAGTTACAATATAATACCTAAACACAGATGGTCATCATTTCTATAACAGATATGTGCCTAAATTTTCCACTTACCACAAGCTAAACTTTTAAAATAAATCAAATTAGGGTGTTGTGATTTCATTTTCTGAAGCTAACCTCGGGTTTAATTAATTTTATCTTTATGGTTATATTAACTTCCATAGGGTTAGAAGGATACGAAATAAGGGGACTATAATTATGTTGATATTAATATAAATCACAATGATTAGTAAGTAAGTGAATAGGTGTAGTTAGATTTATTATTCCTTTTAAAATATTTTTCTAAAGAACATTTTATCATTCTGTTTTATTAATCATACTTCATTTAGAAAACAAAAACAAAAGAAAATACATTCTTCATCCAGCATACATATTATTTTTATTTTATAAACATTTAACAACCACACCCACTCCCAATAATTCTACATTGTTTATCTTATTTTTTTTATTTTCAAAATATCATTAATATGTTGATTAAAATTAATTCCTCCTTTGAGAGATGACCATGGTTAGCCACTGTGATAAACCTACATACCCTAAAGCAGAATATCATTTGATAGAAATTATGATATAGCCTTTCAAATTGGTGCCATTTCCTAGGAGGAAATGATTTTATTCAATAATTATAGGTATTTTTACCTTTTATTTTATCCTTTTTTATCTTGATTCTTCCTTCTTCATTCCCCTTTCTGAATTTTTGTTTTTTCTATATCTTTCTTCTTACTATCTATTTTATTCTCTATTAAATAATCATTTGAAACTTATTCTCATGATATTATGGTCTAGTTTTTTCAATTTATATGATTTATGAATCAATCTCATACTAAGGATCTCTTTGATATAAACCACGAGATTGAACATAGCCTTAGTGCTCGAATCACGCAATCTTGATCTATGAGAAGTGTTGACATTTACCCAATTTTGGAATTAATTCACTTTAATAACATAGTATTTGGAAACACCTATTCGTCCAATGTAAAAAAAATTACTAATGGATGAAAATAATAAAAATAAACTTAATAGAATCAGTCGATAATTGGTTCCACCCAACATTAACTATCAACCAAATTGTATTTCATACCCAATCCTTGAATTGGACTTTGTACTAAAATCTGGGTTAATACACCTACTTCTAAAATTTCATTTCCTATCTGTTGAGTATCCCAATAAACATCTAAAATAATTTAATGTGGTTTTCTCAACCATAAAACCAAGAAATTTTTCTGATGATCAAATAAAACTAAGGGCACACTCATTTTCACGTGATGGAGTTGCGAAGGATTGGATGTATTACTTATAACCTGAAGATGTAACATGTTGGACTGATTTGAAACATCTTTTCTTGTAGAGATTTTTTTCATTATCAAAGGCCACTTCTATTTTTAAATACATCTCAATAATTAAGCAATCCCAATAGGAATCAATGTATAAGTAGTGGGACAAATTCAAGAAATTGTGTGCAAGCTTCTCACATCACCAAATCAGTGAGAAACCACTCATCCAGAACTTCTATGAAGGACTCACACCTATTGAGAGAATCATTGTGTATGATTCATCTATATCATCATTGGTTAAAAAACACCAGTAGTTGTACATATGTTGATCGAAAAGATTGCACAAAACTCCCAACAATTTGGGAATTGAGGTACACCACATGTTATAAGAGTACACCAGGTAAGTCCATCTTCACTTGAGTGTCATTTAATTGATACTAAGTTGGATGAATTGACTACTATGGTGAGATGTATTGCTTTTGCTCAAAATGCTTCCCAACCCACTCCTATGATACCTTATAGAATTTTCACTGAAACAGACTGCCTGACTAATTTTTTCCCCCCAATAATAAGAGAAAGAAGATAGTTTGGATGTATTCCCTAGGAGACCATATCAACAGCAACAATAGCCACATCCCCAAAAGAAGTATGATTCTATTTCACCAACATACAACCATGCATGTAAAGATCAATCGAACATGAGTTATGGATTTGGAAAACAACAAAGGCCTCCTTGTAAACAAAACATCCAGCAGCCTCTACCTTACCAGTAGGGTTTAAAACAACACAAAAAGAGAATTGAAGCCCAATAATAAACCATAAAACAACAAGTGACTTCCCAACCAATGTTATATTGTAATACAAATTATCTTTTGAAACAAATTTTTCTTAATAAACTAAATGAGATGAAGAGTCATGTTTCAGAGCTGAGTGAGTTAAAGACTCAAATGAGCTAGATTTCCACCAGCCTCCATGAACTTGTATGTAAGAACTCCTAGAATATCCCTTCTCAAACTACTCCAAATACCAAGGTGAATGTCAGTGCCATCACATTGAGAAGTGGGACGCAAACTACTGATACATCTGCACATATTGTTCCACTAGGATTCACCTCAACTCCGGAGATAACCCATTCAAGAACCATTGATGTGTAGACCAAGGAGAAATACAAAGTTAAGAAAAATACTGATCATGTTCCTCCTAAAAACCTTCCATTACCAAATATATTTTTATAACCCATGAATATGGTTGAAGAGGTAATGTAAAAAATAAGTTTTAGATATATTCAAACATGTTGAGATAAACATACCTCTGCATAAAATAATTAATCAAATCCCATGTTATGAAAAAAAAATTACAAAATTACCAATTGAATAGGGCTATAGGGAAATAAGGGGATCAATCTTGGAAGAAATGTGTCAGTACTCATTACACCAACTCTTTCAGTGGAAAAAAAGTGCAAGGATCCTCAGACATTCACCATCCCATACACCATAGGGTATTTTCACTTTTCTAATTATCTTTATGATTTAGAAGCATCCATTAATGTAATACCTCACTTTGTATTTATTCTTTAATGTTTGGTTAGTTACAGCTAACAAGAGTAGTGTTGTAATTAGTGAATATAGTTATAGTATATTCATCATGATTTGTTGAGTATGTACTTGTTTGAGTAAGAGATATGATCTTTCCAGTAGATTTCTACATGCTTAACGTGGACCATGATTATTTAAGTTCTTATGATCCCATTATATTATGTAGTCCCTTCCTCGAAACATTAAAAACAATCATCAATGTAAATGAGGTTACACTTTCCATGATTTTTGGAGATGATGTTGTGATAGTTAATGTTATGCACTCCATGAAGTACCCCTCATAAGACAATGCCTCTTTTGTTATCACCCATTTTGAACCACAAAATAAAAACCCCAATGAATTTTATTGTCCTATGTTTAGGGATATTATGAGTGTTATCTCCAGTTAGATGTCTAAGAAAACTTCCACACCTTTTTCTAATACACAAAACTCTCTTTGACTTGATTTTAAAATAGATTCATATTTTTATTTTGATCATTCTCACTCTAATTATCACAGAGTAGTTGAATATGCAGCTGGATTTCATGCATTATTCTATGATTTAAATTATATATATTCTGATTATGATTTTCATTGTGCACATATTTCAGTTCCTTAAATTTCTCCCTCCATACACCATCCACATACATTGGAACTCATTCCATTGACACATAATCTAAAATACTCATTCATGTTAATTAGTGAGAAATTACCTATTATCATTGCATACAATATCCCTTTTAAACCTGAAGAAAAAATATTGAATCTTTTGAGGGACAACATTAGGGAAATCAGGTGGACCTTGGATGAAATATCTGGTATTATCCCCTACATTTTCATGCATTGGATTATTTTGGAGGATGGGGATAAACTTGTTAGGAAGACACAAAGGAGGCTGAATCCAACCCCTCTGGAAGTTGCTGAAAAAAAGTTGAAAATATTCTCAAGGAAGGTAAAATTTATCCCATTTATGATCCCAGTTGGGGAGTCCTATTCAGGTTGTGCCTAAAAATGGTGTTTTTACTGTTGTTAAAAATGATAAAGAGAATTTAGTTACAATGAGGTTTAAAAATAGTTGGAACGTGTGTGTTGATTATTGGAAACTAAATAAGTCCCCACACAAGGACCATTTACCCTCCCATTGCTTGATAAAATGCTTGAGAGACTAGTTGGTAAAATACACTATTGTTTCGTGGATGGGGTTTATGGAAATTTTCAGGTTCCAATTGATCCAGAAGATTAGTAGAAGACAACATTCACTTTTCCATTCAGTATGTTTTCCTACCAAAGAATTCCTTTGGACTTTGGAATGCTCTAGGTAACATCCAGAGATGCATGGTGAGTATTTTTTATTATTTTATTGAGACATTCATGGAGGTAATTATGGATAATTTTATAGTGTATGGTTATTCATTTGATGATTCAATCTCTATTTTGAAAAATGTTTTGAATCATTGTATTGAGAAGAATCTGGTCTTAATCATTGAGAAAATGTCATTTCATGGTAGATCGTGACATTTTCTTAGGTCATATCGTGTCAAAACCTGGGCTATAGGTTGATCTAAGGTATATATTATTTCATCCTTACCCTATTCTTCATGAGTGCATGGTGTTATATCTTTCCTAGGGCATGTATGATTTTATTGGTAATTTATCTAAGATTTTAGTAAGATGCTCTTCTTATGTCGCCACTACATCAAAAAGATTCTAATTTTGTCTTTTATGATTCATCCAGGACTTCCTTTGATGATCTAATGAAGTTTTTTACCAATCTATTGATCATATATCCCCCATGGTGGGAGTATCCTTTTGAGATTATGTGTGACACCTCTAACTACGTGGTTGTAGCTGTCTTATTTCAGAGGGTGGAGGGATGCTCACATGGGAATTACTAGGCATCAAGACATTGGATTCAGTCGAATAAAACTACACAACCTTGGAAAAGTTGTTTCTTTCTATCATATTTTCTTTACATAAATTCTATTCATATTTACCGGTCAATAAAGTATTTATTTTTTCTGACCATAGAGCTCTGAGGTACCTCTTAAAAAATCCGGATGCAAAGACTAGACTTATCCATTAGATTCTTTTTCTTTATGAATTAAATATTGAGATAAAGTACATGAAGGGGTCATAGAACATGGGGGAAGACCACATCAGTAGGATTACTCACATACTAGAGGATGAAACCTTGGACCAGGTACCACTTTGGGACACTTTCCCCAATGATAATATTTATTCTATCTCAGGTACGCATCCTTGGTATGATGATTTTGTTAACTACCATGTTGCCTATGAAATTACTATAAATGTTATGAAACATCATGGGAAAAAGTTAAATATTGAGTCAATATTTTATGTTTTGGATGATCCATACATTTGGCACATGTGTAGTGATCATGTTATTAAGTGGTGTGTTCATGATCACAAGTTTTAGTATGTTATTCATTTCTTCCATACAAATTCATGTGGAGAACAGTTTTGAAACCAAAGAATAGCTAGGAAAGAGTTAGACATTGGATTAAATTAGCCTAGATTATTCCATGATGCTCATGTGTTTTGTAATTTTTTCTTATGTTTCCAACACACTGGGAACATTTCAAATAGAAATGAGATTCCCCCACAACCCATATTATTCTGTGATATTTTTTATGTTTGGGGAATTTATTTTATGGGTCCTTTTCCTAGTTCATTTGGTTTTTTTATATATTTTTTTGTTGATTATGTGAGTAAATGGGTGGAGGTTATGGCCACCAACACTAATGATTCTCATGTTGTAGTATAATTTGTCAAGATACATATTTTTTGTAGGTTAGGAGTACCAAAGGCCATAATACATGACTAAGAGACAAACTTCGGTAATCGGAATTTGGATTCCCTCATTCAGAAGTATACGATGACACACGCAACATTAACACCATACCACCCCTAAACAAATGGCCAGGATAAGGTTTCAAATCGGGTGTTGAATTTTTTTTGGAGAAAACCGTGTAGTTGAATAAGAATGATTGGAGTAAGCAATTGGATGATTCGTTGTGGGATTATAGGATAGCATAAAATACAACCATTTATATTTCCTCATTTCTATTTTTTTTTTGAAATCTTGTCATCTCCCTGTGGAAGTAGTGTATCGAGCACATAGGGCTATGAAGAAATGAAACATGGATTTGGTACAAGCTAGAATTCAAAGGAAGATGAAAATTCAAGAGCTTGAGGAGATTTGATTATCATAATATGAGAACTCAAGGTTATACAATGAAAATATAATAATTATATCATAATATAATGATCCAACAAAGGGGGTTCCATGTTGGAGATAAAGTGATACTCTATAGTTCATAATTAAAGTTGATTCCCAGTAAGTTGTGTTACAGATCGTTAGGACTTTATATTATATCTAATTTTTTCCCTTATAGGGCAGTGGAGATCACACAAGAGGGCACTAAAAAATTCATTACAATCATTGTGTTACATTCGATGTAATACATTGAGGTATTATCTACTGATGTTGTAGAATTCATCAAACTGCATGACCCCATCATTACATGATAATATCATGTTGTTCCTAACCCTTTCACATTTATATTATTTTTCAAATTTAAAATTATTCATTACATGCTCATATATCATCTCATGGGTTTAAATTTAGGACAATATAATATTTTCTGTGTGTGGGAGGGAACATTTAATTTAGTAATTTCAATTATTTTTCACTTTTTTCAAAAAAAAATGTGTGTTTTTTAAAAAAATTTGTGTCTTTCTAAAACATTTGAGATTAAATGATTCTCATCACAATTTTTAATTACATATCAACAGGTAAAATAATTTATCTCATGAAACTGAGCTTAAATTATTTCTAAAAATGACTTTTTTTAAGTTTAAATCCTTAGGAAATTCATGAAGAGAACTCTGAATTTTGAATCCCATGCCACAACTCACTGTATTTATATTTGAAATCACTTTCATGTGAGGATTCTCAACCATTTTTTTCATAATCATTACATTAACCTCACTTATTGGGAGAACCATAATAAGCTTTATTTAACCAGAATTTGACTTATTCCTACTAAAACATGAGGGTTTGAGGTACTTGATCATTAAATGATTGAGGTGTTTCTTTGGTTATAAATCCTACATTTCTAATGATCATTTTTAATGGTTGACCATGTCTATTTAATCCATGTTTCCCATAGAAGCATTGAACATCATGTTATGTTAGCCACATAATAATCCAATTTTCACTATCTGACCTACTCATGAACTGAAATTGCATGATCTAGTTAAAATTAATTATGGGGGAAGCTATATTTTATTGTGCTACCTCATTTGGAGATAGCATAAGTGGGAAAAAAATTAACGAGATGTGTTTTCTGCTAAAAATAATTTTGTTGAAAGATTTTTATTTTCTAGAGATTTCATGATAAAATTTAATGTTTTATTCTAGTGCTTCTGAAAAAGGAAGAATGTTGTGCCTATCTAGAGCTTTCAAAAAAATTGTGTTTGAGAAGATTGAAATTTTTGTTTCTGAAATGGTGATTGATATAAACTTTAAATTATTTTTAATGATGGTGGAGATGAATTGATATAATGGGGAGTGAAGAACAGACCATACTACAGTGAATATTAGAATAATGTAATCATTCTTAAAAAAGATCCAAGCCCCCCAAATTCTATCTCAGAATTTTTCACATCGAAATCCTACCTACTGGAACCCACAGTACAACCCGTAAAATTGATCATGATAAAAATATGTCCTTAACTCATATATGGTAGAGATCTATGAATTTATCTATCCTATGGTTACCCTTGTATGCGTTTGGATAAGAAATACATTGCTGAAAAATTGATATTTGTGTGATAAGAGGAAATGCAAGTAAGGTTATTGTTTTTTCTGCATTATAGGATAAATGAATTGGAAATATAATGAATTATATGAATTAATAACTTGAAATAAGGGTTTTTTAGGAGTCATGATATCTTTTTTTATTTTGTTAAAAAATTGAATACATGAGATGATGTTTTTCCAGGAGTGCAAAAGGGTAAGTGTGGGGGTGTGATCGCATCACGATTTACTGCATTATTTCACCCTCACGTCAATGTTTTAAACTTGTTTTGTATTTAAAATTAAAAATATTATATCAAATTTAAAATATCATTTTATTATATTACTAAATGTTTATCACTATTAAAAACTGAATTTATTCTTGGTTTGGTGATTTCGTTGTAGAAGGAGGTGATTTGGAGGGTTGGCCATGATCTTGAAGGAAAATGGGCCAAAACTGCATGGAATACCAGAGAACTATGTCCACTATTTTAAACATTTCACAAACTATGGGTCTCTAAATGAGCTTAAATTTTGTCTGAAACTACATTACATAATTTAAGAAAACTCATCTCAAGAAACGGTTACCCAATTCATCCATTAAGGTGTCTATCCAAACCAATCTGACTAAGGGATAGAATCTACAAGATATCAAATATTTGGTTTTGTATTTTGGCCACATCACATGATTTATTAATAAAATGGATGCCAAAATTTACATGGAGACAATAAAGATGATGTAATCCAATTTTTCTCTTTTTTCAAGTCCATTTATGTTCATCTACAAATCCAAAATGGAGACACAAGTGGTATCTTAAAATCTGATTGCCAAAAACCACTTCCCATTTTCGCTATAAATTGACATCTTGGGAACCTCATTGGAAAGTTCGACCAAGGAGTGAATTTCTACAAATTTCGAATTCTAGATGATTCCTCTCATCACCTTTTAGGTTTTATAATTCTCTGTACTCATAGAGAGAACTCACAAAACAAGGATCCCTTTATCAAAGCCTTCCTCTCCTTCTCATGTTGTAAAATTTTTCTTTATGTAATAAACTTCTTTGTTCATCTTTTATTTTTTATTTTTTTCTTCTATTTTGTTAAATTATATTATTCTTTACTCATATCATTTGTTCTGTAATAAATATTAAAAATTACATTAGGTTATACCCTTTGTAAACCTTTGCAACAGCAAAACATTTCTACGATGACTACACCATCCATGGAAGAGTATTTCTTTTTAGTAATAGATCTACCTCTCACCTTATTCATTAATTTGTTTTAAATCAATGGGATATTGAAATTCAATTAATATTATTTATCAAATGATTTTTTTAAATACAAAAAACTAATCAATCAATTAAACAATTAACACAAAAAACACGTACGGTTGAGATTTGTGTAAATTGAGAAAGCGTAATCTTAATCAGTAAAATAAAACCACAAAGGATAAATTTATAGAGTTCAAATATAATACCTAAACTCAATTTTTCCTCATTTCCAAAATGGTTATGTGCCTTAATTTACCACTGAACACAAATTATTATTAAAACATCAATCAAAATAGAGTGTTGCAATTACATGTTTAGTAGCTAGGATCAGGTTTAATTCCTTTCATCTTTATAGTTTTGTAAACTCCCATAGGGTTAGAGAGTTAAAAAATTACAGTTTTATAATTTAGTGGATATTAATTTAAATGATAATGATTAATAAGTAAGTGAATAGTTAGTGTTAGGTTGATTACTCTTTATAAAATATTTTTATAAGAAACAACTTTTAGTTTTGTTTTATTAATTAAATTTCATTTCAAAAACAAAAAGAAAAAAAATAAATCCTATTCTAGCATACTTATTATTTTTTATAAACATTTAACCCCCCTATCCTTCTATGTTGTTTATTTTATTTTATTTATTTTCAAAATATTTATAATATGTTGTTTTAAATTACATCCTCCTTTGAGAGACAACATTGGTCTTCCACTCATCTTCCCCTAAATACCATGAAACGAAATATCATTTGAGAGAACCCATGACATCACCTTTTAATATTCATGTGTTTTAAATATATATATTATTTAATTTATTTAAATATACAACGAATCCAAAAAATACTAAATTTGAATGGGGTTTTGATCAAAATGTTACTCAATCTATAATGGTTTTGAATTCAAATATTATTTTTGAAATAAGATATGTTTCAAGAATATTATCTATATATGAAATATGTTTTCATTCTAAAAAACAAATCATTTTCATTGTATTTTCGTATGGTTCTACATGTACCCTAAAATTATCATTTCCCCATGACTCACATTTTACCTATATCATTTCTTGTTAGTGAAACTAACCTCATCACTTATTCTCAGTAAAGAACTTTCAATTTTACATATCCATGCTCATTTTATAATTTTAAAAGAGTACTTTTCTATGAATCAATAATTGATTATGATAATTTTCTACTACCATAGATTCTTTAAAAAATGTAAATAATTTTTTTTTACATATTCATCTTCTTCATCAAAATGTGAAAAAAATTCCCTTTTTAATATTTCATGTCAACACCTCAATATTAAAAAATTTTCTTTTTTTATTAAATTGTATCTATAAATTATTATGGTTTATAAATGATATTATTTTTCTCTAATATATAAATAACATATCTTTTAAAATGATTTCAAAATATTAATGACATTTATTATTTTTAACATGATTTTTCTAAAATTATTAAATATAAATCATCACCTAAGTCAGTTTCATTTGAAATATTTTGTGCATAATAGAGGATATTTTTGAATTTAATAACTAAACATTTTTCTCTTGATGAATTATATGATGTACCTTTATTTTGGATTAGTGGTGTATTTTTTTCTTTCTCTTTCATAATCATCCAATATATAGAAATATAAGATATCTTCTAATGTTTCTCCTCATTGAGCACTCTTCATTTCCTTCCTTTTATTGAGGAGTGTCCACCTAGTTTCTATTCATTGATTGATTAGGAGAATTGTTATCCTATCCATATAAACATTATCAATAAAATTTAAAAAATATATTCTTATTGTCTTGATTGAGAGTTATTACCTTGAAAGATACGTGATGTCATTGAATACGCATTTATTTTCCATGTATTTATCATGTTTAGATTTTTAATGGAATTATTAATAATTTACTAATGTGTATATATTCTAAAAGGATATAAAACCCATTTCCATTCCATGGGTTGATTATTGTGTGGCGAATTAATCCCATTTTCTTCCATGGGTTCTTTATTCTATAAAAATTTAATGATTTTTATTTTAATGTTTTATGAAACCAATTTTATTTCCATGTGTAATTTATGATGTGATAATTGAATGATTGTCAACTAGAACACCTAAATATGAATTAATTATGGGTGGGGTTATATATCACCCTCCAATGCATTGGTGGGAATTTTATATCACATTATATAATTTTTTTTGTAGTACATTTTACTTTCTAAAAAATGTGGGCACTGATAGTGTGGATCATGAAGGTAATGTTCCTTATACTAATATTTTTTCAATATATTTTATTATTTTATAATTATTGTCATTCTTATGTTATTCTCCCATGGCTCATGTTAATTGACTCATTCATGTAGTATGTTATGATAAGTCTAATTCCTTGATGTATGATTTCATATTTGATGGTTATAATTTTCTAATGTATCATGGTTATAACTTTTTTCTAAAACATTTATCCTTAATTATACTCTATTGTTACCATTTATGATTAATTTTATTGAGTTTCTGATCGCACCCATTTATTATGAATACATTTCCCTAGTTTATGAATATAGGAAAAGTTTAAAATATTTATAATAGTTCCTTATGTGGAATAGTTTTTGGAGATATTAAAGACTCTCTATACACATATAGTTTCCTATATATGTGGAAAATTTAAAATTGACACATGGAAATTTGTTTTCCAGTTAAATTTTTTTCATATTTATCTAAAACTCTAAACCTAAATGTTATTGGGATTGTATAGTAATAGATTTTGTTATGTAATATAGATGAACAAAAACATGGCAGTGGGCTTATATAGAGAATTTGTTCACCTAGATAAATGCTTATCGTTATTTCCATGACACATTACAAATACCAATCCCATTTTTCAAACCAAATACAATTTCTAAAATAATTTACCCTTTTAAAATGACTTTAGAAAAAAAAAGGTCTAGGATTTAATTCCATGTACACACCCCATTAATCCCTTGAAAAGTTGCACATTTCTTCATCCTCTTTCATCCATACACACCAATACGCAATTTCCACACATCCCGTCACATGTGAAAATGTTCATAATGAGTACCTGAGGTTGCACCCAAACTATTTTCCTTCCAATTCAAAGAAAACACTAGATTTTTAGACCAAGAGATTTCAGTTTTAAAACCCATTTCACGAATTTAAATCTATTTAAAAGAAATAATTCTCATTTCCAAAAACATTTTTCATTTTCCAAATCACACATACACCAACCAAAACCAAGATGACACTCAACTTTCATAAAATTACCAAAGTGAGGGACTAGTATTCATGCTTAACATGGTGACATGGTAGTGGTCCATGCCCCAAGTAAGCATCAACAACTAAGAGGAACTTAAATCAGGTACATAGAATCCACATGGATCACAACTCTTTATTAAATCACAATGTAACATTGTCTTGTCTTCATTTTTATCCCTCAATCTAAAACAAACCATAGTGAGGCAAGAAATCAATTCTCGGACTAAAAATGGTGATTCAATGTTTTGAACGAGTGAGGGTTCATAACACCCTTCCCGTACCTACCTACCAAGTCCCAGTAGTCCGAATATCCATCTATCAGACACCCCAACTAACAATGGCCTCCTATAATACCATTTTTCCAAGAACTAACCCGGTTTGACACTAAACTATTCACCAGATCCATTCAGCGAAATTTTCTAAAGGGCATTCTCGATCACCACAGGCTGGAAATCAGTGTCGGGCATCAAAATTTATCCATTGGGAAAAAAATTTCCCCAGAACAAAAGATATATAGGTAATAAAAACTAGTAATAAAAATAAAACTAGAAACATAAATAGAAAAAAATATTCACAAACCTTTAGCTGACCTTATAGGTCACAACCCAACATAGAATCATGTTCGCTCTGAGAAAGATCTAACACTGAGAAAAACAAAAACTAAAATGATTATGTAGGGGTGACCACGGAATTTATCAGTAAGAAAACACCACAAAATCCATACCATTCCATCCACAAAACAATCCATTAATGCTAGTTTAAAACACATATATAAAAATATGGTTTTTCCAATTTTAATAAAACAAAAATCAATTCCCCATTATAAATTCCAACATAAATACATTCCATTTCCCAAAACCTACTTCTATTTAAAAAAGAAAACTGAAACAGGTGATATGAAAGTTGTGCCAAAATAAAATACACATGCAGTACAAGTTGTAAATATACTAGTACAATTGAATGTAAACAAGAAATATAAATGATCAAGTAAAAATGGGTGATCTTAAACATCCCTAGAAGATCCCTAGATGTACTCGATTTAGAACCACCTACCGATGTATGTTGAAGCCTCTATTCCTTTAACCAACTGGTCTCTTTAAGACTGAACCAATCCAATTGAAAATCCCGCTTGGCCTAACTACCAATCCAAGGGGTACCTACCCGTCTAATCAAGGTTGATCAACAACCGTCACTCAATCATCTAAAAGACACCCAGGAACCCATGGTGGTAGTAATACTGTGTAAGTAGGAGGCCTTCTCACGTGTAACTCAACTCACAGGTCATCACCGCACTTTCCTACCTAAAACAATGATACTACACATCACCCATAAAGGTTTACCCTAGATAGGGGCTCTCCATATACCTACATATATACATGTCAAACATACAAAGTTCCAACAGGGAAGTGACATAATTTGAATTTCAAAACCACTTTATAAAACACTTGAAGCTATTAACTAGGACTATAGTTTTACATAATCAAATTATTTTACAAAATATTTTCAAACTACTTATAAGAAAACTATGATACTACTTTTACACTTGTAATTCCAACTGAACCCTTAAGTTTACACACATAAACACATTTTTCAAAAATGATTACAAATCATATCTAAGACGATTAGTAACATTATAAAGTTGCTTAATGATTCCAAATGGTCTTCCCTGTCATTAAAAACCCTATAATCTTCTACATAATTAAAATAGACTATAATTCCAATCATAACATTTTAGAACCATCATTTTAAAATCACATAATTGAACCAATATTATTAAAAGGTTAAAGAATCATTTTAGAAACCAATATTTAATGGTAAATACTATTTAAAGTGCCATCTTCATTTGAGGGAACATCCATGTGTGCACTACATGCACTCTTGGATGTGACTACATCTTGTGACACCTTCTAATCTTCTAAGAAATTCCGAAAACACTCTTTAACAATCAAATTCACACCACCACCACCCCCCCCCCCCAATTCTTCTTATATTTCACCCAATTTAAAAACCTCATGTATAATTTAAATAAATATTGTTAATGACTCAACCACTGCTTTCAAATAAATCACACCCAAGTTTTTTCATGATGAAACCTATCTTAAAATCAAATGTGTAACAACCATTTCATAATCAACTTCCACACCACGCAAATTACTTAATCAACCAATTTGTGGTTGAAAAATTATCCAAAATTTTTCAATGATTTTTTATTTGCATCACATACATCCTTCATAAAACATACCGAATAAACAAGAAAGTGTAGTACTTTTATAAAATAATGTTTAAAATTTCAAAACATACTCTTACAAAATTCTAATTTTTTGAAAACTACATATTTAACTAACTCCATACTACAAGAAGGTGGGAATCATATTTTAAAAATTATCAAAACAAGTTTTGACACCTAATAAAACTTGTTAAGAATGAAACATGTGGGAATAAAAAAGATAATACTTAAGAAGCTATTTTTTTAAATTATACTATCACAAAAAACCAACATAATATAACTAAGGTTATTATGGGCGTTAAAAACATTTTCAACAAATAATTGAAACTATATAATCATTAAGACATTATTTGGAAAGGATAAAAAATGGATCTTCCAACATCAATGGTGTGCAAATGTGACCCCGCTTCCACGGAAGGTACAACTGGTCCTCGCTATCCCTTCTCACACTATAAAACAATGAGAAAACACACAATCAAACCCCAGGGTTAGGGTTTCTCAAAAATGAAGGAAAACCACACAAAATTTGAAATTAAAATCACCAGAGGATGATATCAGTGAGGGAGGCAGCCGCTGCTGGAGATGTCAGCCAGAGCACCGATGAAGAAAGGAGAGGTTGGGACTGTGGTGAGGCTGGTGTGGAGAGACTGGTGTGACGAGGGTTGTGGAAGGATGAGGCGAACCAAGGGATGGGGTGTTGGATGGGTGGTGATGCGGGAGGGGGTGGCCGAAGTGGAGAAGATATGGGGAAACGGCTAAGGCATGGTGTCGCTGCTAGAGCTGAGAGGCGAGCATGAAGGGGTGTGAGAGGAGAGGGAAACCAGGGCTTCGACTACCATAGCAGAGAGTAAGGGGGTCAACTATTGGAGCAGAGGGGCAAGCGCAGAGGGGTTTGAGGCACTACTTCACGCATAAGGTAACGGGAAAGGGGGGCTATATAGATTAGGGTTTTCATTACTATATATTTTTTCATTTTATTACTATAATAATAATAATAATAATAATGAAAATGAGAATAATAATAATAATACAATAATATTTATAATACCGTTAATACAATATTAAAAAATCTAATAATAATTTTAATTACTTTTCTATAAATGAATAACAATAATAATAATATCAATAAAAATAATAATAATAATAATATTTTTAATAATGGTAGTAATAATAATAATAAGAAATACAATTTGAATATTAAGAATAATAATTACGATTATAAAAATAGAGATAATTTCAAGAACTTCATTTTAGATATTAAATATATTAATCATAATGTGTTAATAATTATATGAATAACAATTTTAAATAATAAAAATATTGTTAACTATTGTTAATAATAAAAATATTGGTATCTATACTATAATTTTACAATTACTATTATGTTTTAAACATAATACTTATTTCATTTACACAAAACTTTATTTTTATTTCGAATGATAGATATCTGCACGGGGACCTGGGCCGACCGTGTGGCTACCGCCAAGCATACGGTGCCCGTGCACCGGTCTGAAACCCACTAATGTCATTAGACATCAAAAAAATTTAAACTGAAACCTTTTCCAAACCTTTACATGAGAAACCATAGCCAAGGAATTGTAAAATAAAAATGAATTTAAAAGTTAGTGTGTAACACACATGGTTTTCATTGAAGTAGGGAATGAATTGATCTAGCTAAAGTAGTTATTTAAAGAACATAAGAAGAGTTATAATATTTTATATTTATTGGATTCAGAGCATAATTTATCTATAAAATAATTCAATGTTCCATTCATAGATGAATGAAATTGATATCATGTATCCTTTCATCTAGAAACATTTTCAGGATGGGGTACTGGTGCTATTCAGAATGTTGGAAGTTAATATCATGTTGACTTATTAAATATTCTTTTAGTCATTGAATATCTATGGTGGAATTGTACCTTAAAGATAATTGGTCTATAAAATGTTGGGAAATAGAGAAATGGATTTTTTCTATATGGGATAACGAGTTTAGATTTTTCCTATTATTTTTGGTATCATTTAATCCATGAAAGTAATCCTTATATAGAATATTGTTGTGATTTTTGAGTACTTTTTAAATGTAATGATTCCTTTTGGTCAAATAGAGTGACATCAAAATAAAGGTTTTTTATCATATGGGTGGATTGTGGAAATGGATATCTCAAAAATTTAGGATGGTATGGAGGTTCAGGTTTTGGGAAAAGGTGGTGAGTTACCTTTTTCAGATTATAGACTTATAGAAGCTCTACCACATGTAATATTCATTCTGAAAGACATTCATGTGGTTTCATGGGAGTTTTCAAAGGCTATATAACAATAATCAAAAGAATAGATATGAATAAATTGTATTATTCCCTTAAAGTGTGTGTTTGTGGTTTTGGAATATATTATAAATTAGTGGGGATCATGATCTATGATAGGATGATACAATGTTTGCAAGGTAATGGAACTATTAAATTTTCTAAGACCCACTAAAAATGGGTTGGGGTAACTTTTTATATAGTAAAAAAATTTAATATTTACCTTCTATTAAAATAATTAAATAATAAATTTTTTCTCATGTAGTATGTTTGTGTTGTGAAAAACATTATTTATTATTTTCATTCATTAAATGATTTTTTATTTCTTGTTAGCTTGTCAGTGGAGTTATGAGTGTTCGAGTGTGGAAATAGAATTTAGCTGGTGGGGTTTGTTTTCCTCCTTAGCTATGTTGTGTTATGTAAACTATTGCCTCACCCTTAGGTATGAGACACTTTATTTTTCAATTTTATCATTTTTCATGTGGTTAATATCATGTTTGAATGGTAGAAAATCATTTTTTGGGTGTTTTGAGAAGAGGGATAATATACTGATTAGTGGTTACATGAGGCCATTGGCTAGACAATTCTAGTAGGTGTAGTGTATTTAATTCCACATACCCTATCGTCTAGTTTTTTTATGTGGAATATGTGAAGTACCTCTACCAAGGACATAGGCTAGCCTGTTAAAACTTAGTAGAAAGAGAAAATTAAGGGCAAATTTGTCTTGTTCTCACCTGAAACCCTAATTTTCTACATTAGTAACCACTTTCAACCATAATTCAGCTTGAATGAATCCCAGAAATCTGAAGGGTTACCTTTGTCTCTCTTTATAACATTTTTTAGGATTATTATAATCTAATCGATCATTTTTCCCACTTTGGTATGTTTGATCTATTTCATCATATTTTCTATATTTATCGTATAATTGGAAGTAGATGTTGTCCATGTGGTTATAATATATCAATCATGCATTGGTCTCTCTTGATCCCTTATAGATTCATTATGAAAGTTGATTTTTGGAGGCCAAATATCTTTTTTGTTGTGGTGTGGAGCATGTGACATTTAAGGTATGATCTGATCAATATTCTCCCCCAACCCTGTCATTATGGAAAAACAATTCTATGATGTGGGAATCAAGGTCTAGGGATGCCTCCCATTTTATTCACTTTTACCATTCCTTTAGGTACAATGACAATGTTAGTGTTTTAATGAAAACCTAAGTGTGAGGAAGTTGGTTATGCATGAATACATTTCATTGTGAACTATAAATGATCAATGGTTTTTCATAATTTTTTCTAAATAATGAATTTAATGATCCTTGATCTTATTTATATGCATTTGTGAATTGTTTTTTTTTTGTAAATTATGTTTTTCCCAATGTTTTAATAAAATTTATGATATATTTAAATAAATATAAAATGGTTTATGAAATAGGTTTTCAAAGAATTATTTTGATGATGAGGATTGTTTTGAAATGATTTCAGGAAATACAATAAGAACATAGAAATGTTTTGACATACAAAACACATGGAAGCACTGGGTGCCTAGAAGGATTATGTTATTTGGATTTTTCATTTATCATTATAGGGCATCACTCGTTGTGTTCTCCTCTATTACATATAATATTTAGTCTAGTAACATGATTCTCATACATTATAAGAGGTTAATCATGGGGTGATCTTCTATTACCTAGGCCATATTGCTCTGCGGACTAGATAGTGTTCACTGATATTGATTTTATTACTATGGTATAAGAAAACCAACTACCTTAGACCTATGTTATCTTAGAGGTGATCTTAATTATGGTTTTTCTCTATTTTTATTTTTTTATACACATGGTATGATATATGATTCCTGTCTTCAAAAATGAAAAAATAATATTTTGAAACTATACTTCGACCTGGGTGTATGATAGTTATTTGAGAAAGTTGAAAAGAGTGAAAATGTTTTACCATTTTTTTAGGTAAATTTGAAAACTTTTTTCCATTCAATATTTTTTATACATTGAGGTTATATAGATGTTTTCACCTATAATTGTTATATAAAACATGGTTAAAATATTACTCATCTTATTTTAATCACATCATACACACTCTCTTATGGGTGTGATTACCTTGTTCTGTATGATATAGAAAAGGGAATAATTCCAAAGTGAGTTAGTGAGGATTCATGTTAGCTGAGTGGGGGTAGCTATTAGTGATATAGTGTAATGTTTACTCTGTTTCTTAGAGAGTCTGTATTGGTAGTTGGTGTTTCACTTTTTGGATTTTGTCCCTGTACATGTATAATAGGAATAGCTTGATGTATCTTTTGTAATGATATAGTTATTACTATCTTGTTTAAGGATATTTTCTTTTAATTTTATTTCATTTATATAAGATATGTTATTTATTTTAGGTTGGGAAAATCATTTTATCTATTTATCATTGGATTCCTGGGGGCTTTTTTATTTTTTGGGGACTAGGAATTCCCTTTGGGCCTTTGTGTAGTCCAATAAGAAACCTATTTTTAGGAGTTTTCAATGAAATATTGTGAATTTTTTTATGAGAGTAGTTTTTTTCATAAATTCATCCATTCATGGGATTTTAGTTAATAGGAGATCGGATTTTTAGGACATATACAGTTTATTGTGAATGGTTACCTATCCCACTCTCATTGTAATGATCCTTCAGTCACTATGAGATATTAGGTTGTATACCTATTGTGTTAAGTTTTGAAATAGATATCAGTTTCAATTTATACTCTTTTGAGTTTAAACTAAGATCATTATATTGATGACCATTCTCTTCTTTTAACTATTTTGAGTTTAAACTAATATTATTCTGTTGATTTTTGGAATTTTATGACACTGAATTTTTTATCTCAGGCCACATATCACTGTCTTTATATTTGAAATCACTTTTCTATGTGGCTTCTAATCCTTTTTTTCATATTATTTACATTAATGAAACTTATTGATAAAACCAAACCATGCTTCATTTAACCAGAATTTGATTTATTCTTATCAAAACTTGATGTTTTAAGGTACTTTTGTTTTAAATGATTGAGGCGTTTCATTGGTTTTAAATCCCCCTTTTCAAATAATATTCTTTTAGTGGAATATTGTGTACATTTAATCTTTGTATTCCATAGAATCCATGAACATACAGTTACGTTAGCCACATTACAAGCCAGGTTTCCATATCCAACCTACTATTGAAGTGATATTGCATGATCTAGTTAAACTTATCTGTTGGGGGAGATATCTTGTATTTTTCTACGTCATTTGGTGAAAATTTTGGAGGGAAAATGATAAAGAGATCTTTATTCTCATAAAAAATCATTCTATTAAATTTTCGACTTTCTAGAGCTTTCATGACAAATGATGTTGTGTCTTTCTGGAGCTTCCAATGAAGAAATGATGTTGTTCTTGTCTAGATCCTTTACACACAAAAACTATAATAGGGAAGATTGACATTTGTTTGCTGAAATAATGAATGATGAAAGAATTATATTAGTTTTTATGATGGTGGGGATGAATTGATGTAAAGGTCGGTGAGGAGGAGACCATACTTGAGTGAAAAATAGAATAATGAAATTTTTCTTCAAAAAGAGCCAAGCCATCTTTATTCTACCTCATAATTTTTCACATCCAAATCCTAACAACTGGAAGCCATAGAACAACCTCAAAAATCACTCATCATAAAAATATGTCCCTAATCCATATTGGGTATAGATGTAGGAATTTATGAAGCCTATGTTGACCCTTGTATGACTTTGGACGGGAAATACATTGATGAAAAATGATATTTCTGTGATAATGAAAATTAAAGTGAGGTAAGTGTTTTGTGTGCACAGGAGGATAAATAAATTGGAAATATATTGAATGGTATGAATTAAGAAATCAAAATAATGGATTTTTTGAGGAGGCATGATCTATTTTATTTATTGTTGTCGAAATTTTTTGGAATACATGATATGATGTTTTTCCCAAGAGTGAAAAATGGTATGTGTGGCGGTGTGATCACATCATGATTTACTGGTTTTTTCACCCTTACATCACTGTTTTCAACATGTTTTGTATTTGAAATTAAAAATATTATCTCAAATTGAAAATCATATTTTATTCCATAATTGATTTTTTATCACTGTTAAAAAGGAAAATTATTTTTGTTTTCATGATTTCATTATTGGAGGAGGTGATTTGGAGGTTCATAGATGATCTAGAGGGAAAATGGGCAAAACTACATGGAAGCTCGAGGAAATAAGTCCACTGTTTTAAACATTTAAAAAAACACATCTCTCGAAATTGGATGAAATTTTTTTAGCTACTCCATAACATCATGGAGTAGAGCCCATCTTATAAAACGGATGCCCAATTCATCCATTAAGGTGTCCATCCAAAAAAATATGTCCAGGGGATAGAATTTTCATGAAGTCAAAGATTTAATTATGTATTACGGACATATCTCACATTGTAATCATAAATTGGCCACCAAATTTGACATGGAGATAGTAAAGATGTTTTCCATAAACGTTTCTATTTTTTTACAATTCGATATAATTCCATTTACCTACCCAAAACCCGAGACACTAGTGGTATCTCAAAAACTGAGTGCCAAAACCCACGTCCCATTTTGGCTATAAATTGACACGTTGGGAACCTAATTTGAAAGGTCAACTAAGGAGTGATTTTTTGCCAATTTTTATATCTAGAGGAGTCTTATCATAACCTTGAAGGATATGTAACTCTTCATACTCATAGGGAGATCTCTTGAAGCAAGGATCCCTTCATCGAAGCCCTCCTCCCCTTCTTATGTTGTAATATTTTTTTTGTGTGTAATAAACATCTTTGTTCCTATTTTATTTATTTTTTTTATTCTATTTTGTTCAATTATATTCTTCTTTACCCATCTTATTTGGTCTTAAATCAAGTGTATAAACAACATTGGGATATAACCTTTCTATACCTTTACACATGCAAAATGTTTCGACGATGACTACACTGCCCATGGAAGTTTAGTTTTTTTAGTAATCGATCTACCTCTCCCCTTCTTCATTAAATTGATTTGAATAAATTAGATACTATAATTCACATAATATTATCTATTAATTGTTTTATTAAAATATAGGAATCTAAGCAAGCAATTGAACAATAAACACAAAAACATGTGAGGTTGAGATTTGTGTAAAATGTGAGAGAGTATGTGACTCCCCCAAATGATAAAGGGTAAAATGACTAAATGATATTACTCATGTCAACAAGGTGAACCTTAATTTTTGGGATCTTACCTTATTATAACTCCACAGTTAAGCGTTCTTGTCCTAGAGTAGTGATCAGGATGGGTGACCTTTTGGGAAGTTTCCTAGGGTTTGTGTGAGTGAGGAAAAAATACACTTGAAAGGATATGTGTTGGCCTGTGGGGAAAATCATTAGTCATATGACCTGTTCAGGCTTGTGGGTAGGCCCTAGGGTGGGAACCACGTGTCTGTGGGGCAACTGGTGGTACCAGGTAGGCCAGGACCCGAGGGCCATGTTAAGGCGGGGTGTATGCGCTGTCACCGAGACCTGGTTGTCACATTTGGTATCACATGTGGTACTTAGCCGTATGTGTGGTGCACTTCCTAGGTTGATATGTAGGTCCCACAAAGAGGACGTTGTGCTCTAAGGGAGGGGGTGATTGTGACACCCCCAAATGATGAAAGGTAAAATGACTAAATGATATGACTCATGTCAACAAGGTACACCTTCCATTTTTGCAGCCTACCTGATTAGAACTCCACAGTTAATTGTGCTTGACCTGGAGTAATGATCAGGATGGGTGACCTTCTGGGACGTTTCCTAGGGTGTCTGTGAGTGCCCAGGGAGGGAAAAATGTGTTTGTGTGGAAAATGGTGGTACCAGTCGGGCCAGGACCCGATGACCATGTTAAGGTGGGGTGTATGTGCTGTCACCGGGACCTAGTTGCCACATTTGGTATCACAGGTGGTACTCAGCCTTAAGTGAAGTGCACTGCCTGGGTTGAGATGTAGGGCCCATAATGAGGACATTGTGATCTAAAGGGGGGGGGGCTGATTATGACACCCCCAAATGATAAAAGGTAAAATTACTAAATGATATGACTCATGTCAACAAGGTGCACCATCCTTTTCATGAGCCTACCTGATTAGAACTCTACAGTTATGTGTACTTGTCATGGAGTAGTGATCAGGATGGGTGACCTTCATGGATGTTTCCAAGGGTGTGTGTGAGTGAGGAAAAAGTACACTGGAAAGGACATGTGTTGGCAAGTGGGGAAAATCATTAGTCAGATGACCTGTTCAGGCATGTTGGTGGGCCCCAGGGTGTGAACCATGTGTCTGCGAGGCAACTGGTGGTACCAGGTAGCTAGGACCCGATGACCATGTTTATCGGTAAAACAAAATCACATGGGGTAAATTTTTAGAGTTCAAATATATTCCCTAAATTAAATTTGTCTTCGTTTATAAAATGGATATGTTACTTAATTTACCAGAGACCAAGATCTATTCTTATAACATCTATCAAAGTAGGGAGTTGTTATTTCATATTCTGAAGCTAGCCTCGAGTTTCATTCATTTCATTTGGTGGTTATGTTTACTCTCTTATGGTTCAAGAGTTAATAAAATAGTGGATCATATTTAGGTCAATATTAATTTAAATTATAATGATTAATAAGAAATATAAGAGGTAGAGTTATATCTACTATTTCTTTTAAAATAAATTTATAAAAAAACATCTTCTCGTTGTGTTTTATTAACCAAAATTCACATCAAAAACAAAACCAAAAAATAAAATCTTTTTAAAGTATACTTCTAATTATTTTATAAACATTGAACCCCCGCCCAATTTTTATAAGTTGTTTATTTTATTTAAGTTTCAAAATACCATTAATAAGTTATTTTAAATTACTTCCTCCTTTTAGAGAAGACATTGGTCAGCCACTCTACTACACCTAAATACCCAAAAACCAAATATCATTTCAGAGCACCCATAATAGGCACATTCAATATTCATGGGTTTTTTAATAGAAATATTATTTAATTTCATTAAATACACTATGATTCAAAAAATACTAACGTTGAATGGGTTTTTGATCAAAATTTTATTCACACTACTATGGTTTTGTTTTCCGTTATTATTTTTAAAATAAAATATGTTTCAAGAAGATTATGCATCTGGGGAATTTGTTTTCATTCTAAAGGCCAAAATCATTTTCATTAAATATTCATGTGTTTTTACAAGTCCCACTAAATTTAATTTCCCCATGACTCAAATTTTACCTGAAGAATTTCTTGTAAGTGAAACTAACCTTGTCACTTATTATCAATAGGTAGATTTTAGTTTTATATATCCTTGTTCATTTTATACTTTTGAAAAAGTAATTATCTATGCTTAAATATTTAATTAAGTTCATTTTATACTATAATAATTACTTATAAAAAATTAATTTTTCCATATTGATCTTCTTCATAAAAATGTGAAAAATCTTAACTTTCTAATATTTCATGTGAACACCTCAATTTACCAAATATGTCCTCTTCTATTAAACTATATATATAAATTATTATGATCTAAAAATGCTATTATTTTTCTCCAATATTTATATAACATTTCTTTTAAAATTAATTCAAAATATTAATGACATTTATTATTTCCAACATGATTTTTCTAAAACTTCTTTATATAAATCATCATCTAAGTCAATTTTCTATGAAATATATTGTGCATAACAAAGAATATATTTGAAATTTAACTACTATACATTTTTATCTAGATGAATTATGTAATGTACCACTATTTTGGATTCATGATCAACTATTTATTTTATCTTTCTTAATCATCCAATATATATAAATAAGAGATATATTTTGATGTTTCACCTCAATGAAAAAATTTATATTTCCTTCCTTTTATATAGGCGTTTTTACCTAGGTTCCATTAACCGATTTATTGGGGGAATTATTATCTAATACATATAACCTTTATCTATAAAATTTAAAAACTATATTCTTTATTGTTTTGATTGAGAGTTATTCCCATGAAAGTTACTTGATGTCAATGAATACCCATTTATTCTACATAGATTTATCAAGTTTTTACTATTGGTTGAATTATTAATAATTTCCTTATGGTAATCCATTTTAAACGGATATGAAACCCGCTTCTATTATAAGGGTTCTTTATTTTGTGTTTAATTAAACCTATTTTCTTCCATGGGTTCTTTATGCTATATAAAGTTAATGATTTTTATTTTAATGTTTCATGAAACACATTTTATTTCAACATGTACTTTATGATGTGATTATTGAATGGTTTTAAACTATAACATGTAATTATGAATGAATGATGTGTGGGGTTATATATCACCCTCAAATTCATTGTTTGAATTTTTATATCAAATTATATAAATTATTCAAGAGTACACTTTGGTTTCTCATAAATGTGGGAACCGATAGTGTGTCTCTTAAAGGAAATGTTCCTTATTCTAAAATTTGTGTCATATTTTAAATGTTTTATATTTTTTATACTCATTATCATTCTTATGTTATTCTCATTTGGCTCATGTTTGATAACACATTCATGTATTATGTTATGATATTTCTAATTCCTCAGTGTATGATTTCAGATTTTTTGGGTATAATTTTATTATATATCATGGTTATAACTTTATTCTAATATTATTCTCCTAAATTATACTTGATTTTTATTATTTGTGATTACTTTTACTTGGTTTTTGATCACACCAATTTCTTATGCATCTATTTCCCTAGTTTATGAAGATAAGAAAAGTATATAATTTATATAATAGTTCCTTATGTGAAACTTTTTTTATAGATATTAAAGAATATATATACATATATAATTTCATAAATATATATATAGGGATAATTTAAAATTGAAACATAGAACGTCAGTTTTTTAGTTAATTATTTTTCATAATTATCTAAAACTATAAACCTAAAAGATATTGGCAGGGTATTATAATGGATTTTTTTATGTTATATAGATGAAAAAGTCATGTCGGTGGGCTTATATAGAGAAGGTGATCACCTAGATAAATGCTTATCATTATTTTTAGTAGTGGTTATTACATAATAGAATTTATTTCATTCTTATCTCTTATATGGTTGATATGTTCGTAGATGTCTAAACATGGATTAAAGAGATGAAAGTTGGTATTCCCAAAATATTTGTGTTAAAAATTCTATATAGAGAAAAAAAATTTGGGATGAATATTTATAGTGTTATGATGAAAAAAGAATTGGTTATATCTTGTATGTACATCTTGAAGATTATGGAGAGTTTTAGAATAAATAGATGTGATCTTTTATCTATCCTACTGGTCGAGCACTTCATGTTGTTTAATTAGGAAGCACCTAAATTGGATCATGGGGTAAATTACATGGTGAAAGTTTTATATACATCATTATTTTTATTTTTGATAAAATTAATGGTTTTTACAAGGTCAACCATTAATTGTGAAAGAGGATTTATTAGTAATTTTATATACAATGTTGCAAAGTACTGTTTGGAAGCTATGGTGTAGATTATCGAATATCTCAAATATTTGGATGATATAGTTTTGTGTTTTAGAATGGATGATCATTTATAAGGATATGTTTATTCCTAATGTTGGGGAAAAGTATACATAAAAGAGTAAAATGGTATTTTTATTCCCTATCGGAGATTTAATAATAATTTTAATGTCAATACTGTAGCTCATAGCATCACATACATCTACAGAATCTATGTACACTCTCACAAACCAACCCAGGTCGACCCTGAAACCGTAACCTATACTGGTTTGCGACATGTCTTGAAGGGTATTCTGGATCCCCATGGGATGGATACTAGTTCCCTCCATCAAAACTTTACCGTTGGGAATGACTTGGCGCATGAAAAAATGGTAAAATGATAATAAAAACTGACAATTAAATTAAAACTACTAGAGAAAAGAGAAAAAAAGACGAGAATGCCTCCATGACATTATAGGTCACCACCCAACTCCGAACCAAGATCACTTTGAGAGAAATCCAGAACTCACTATAGGAAAATCACTGCATAGTTGTGGTTTATTTGGATATGGCAGTAGTTTAAATCATCACCATATGCTTATGTGGTGGTTTCTAAAAACCACTTATAAATTGTGTGTCGGAATACAATATGAAGTGGTTTATTCAATTCAGTGATAGTTTCTATTATCCGTTATAGAGATCACATTTCATGGTGGTTGATTGTGGGGTTATCGGTAGTTTTCCCAGACAAAATTTTTTTTTCAAAGCTTTTTAAACAGTGGAAGAAATTCATTTTGTTTGGGAAAACCACTGAAAAAGCCACGACCAACTGCCACAAAATGGTAATGGAAAATGAAAAATATATTTTTATGGTTTTAATCGCCACTAAATAATATTATGTAGCGTCTGTTTTAACCGTCACCGATAGTAAGATACCAAATTTTTGCATGGGTTAAAATTGATGATAAAAATCATCATTTTACTTAACGGCAATTTGAATTGCCCCAAATGGTATATTTATAAAAAAGTATCTGATTTTGCAGCCTCAGTACCTGTTCCCTATAAAAAAGTGTTCCAATTTCACATGCACACACAACCTAAATCCAAAATAAATCAAGGAAACCAATATTTTCATGAGAAAAAGAACTTTCAAATCCATGCACTTATTCTCTTAGGAAACACATAATTGGGATAAAGAATATGTTAGGGTGAAAAAATATGATATTATAGTATACCACATTATGGTTTAAATATTGCACTATAAGTGTTCTAAAAGAAGAATCTCATTCCATGGAAGGAGTTACCATGCCATTTATATTATAAAGACATAAGGGGCATGTACTCATCAATCCATAACTCATACCATTTCTTCCAATGGGATATTTAATAATTTTTTGGGATCCTAATTCAAAGTGTGATATATGATGAGCTCCACCCAATATAGAATATGTGGGAGGACCAAGAGAAAATTACAACTCTTTTATGTCCATTTTCATGTTTGGTGAAGGGTCCAATGCAATAAGATGTGAGTAGAGGACATCCCATTCAAGAAGTAGTTGAACTACTTCCTGAACGAGATGGATGAAAATTTATTAGGGTGGTATAACACAGTCCCTTAAGTATTAGAATTTGTAAGGAGGAAAATTACATGAATATTCTTTTGTAGAGATAGTGGATGTAGTGGGGCTATAAAATAATGTTTAATTCTCCCATATTCAGGATTATGGGGTTAACTTCCATGTTTATATATAGATGGAACATTCCTGTGAGGTATGCACACTTGGGGGTGTGGTCAAGGGCCATCATTAAGGTGGTGATGTTTGATACGAGGTATCCCGTCAATCTAGATGTTCCTATATTAGAGGCGGTACACAATGTGCTATATTAGATCATCCAAGGGAAGACTCTCCATCATGTATTAAGTCCCTTTAACGTATTATATTTCTATGTAGTATCACTCATCGGGGGATATGATTATTGAGACTACATCTCTCCACCTCGCACCAATTTCCATCCTACAATTTGGAACATCGCTTGAAGCTTCTCACTCATGTTGGACCCTATGGATGTGCTTAAAATGGTCAGGTCAAGAGAATGAATCATATTCCACCCATTCCCCCTCTCAATAGGGATGGTAACTGCTGATAGAGAAAATTTTGATATATAATCTATTGGTGAATACATTATTGGAACCATCTCTAATTTAAAAATGCAATCTATACAATTCAAACTATGGCTAAAGTGGGTGTTAGTAAATTAGGACAAGAAGTGGATCATGGATCAAAATTTAGTAAGAAGAATCCACCTATCTTCTATGGTGACATGGAAACCTTGGAATTTGAGGAATAAATTGATTATATTATGATGATCCCCCATTTCTTGAATACTTTTAAGGACTTCAATGAAGGTTTCTCTGTGTATATTCTGAAAGGACCAGGTGGGAGATGGTGGGAATCCATCATGCAAGCTAAGTTTCATGAGGAAATTACCTGGGCGACTTTCAAGAAATTATTCAACCAACAGATTAAACCTAAGAAATTATTTTTGGAAATTATCAGTAGTTTCTAACCTCATAGAAGGGGGACTAAACCATTATGAAGTATTCCCCACATTTTGATGAGTTAGTGAATCTATCACTCGAGATATTTTCTAATGAGTAGCTAAAGGCTAAATGGTTTGTGTTCGTAACGAGTCCAGATATTCAATAAATATTGACTATCATGTGTATTCTGACCTACATAGAGGTAGTCTAAAAATAAGGTGTATATTAGGCAGATATATCTATAAAACATGTTTGGGTGGAGCTTCAGTTGGAGGGGTGGTTGCACATGGTGTATTTTTTGGCAAGAAAAGAACATTCAAGGGGGTTTATTTCATTTAGGATTTGTTTTATGGACTTTATCAAGGTAATACATTTTTTCTTATAATAGTGTGGAATGTGTGTTCATACAAATCCTAATTTTATGGAGGATCATAATACTTTTCATCATTGTGGATAGTTTGGTCATCTAAACTATTTTTGTGAATAGATATCTAAGGGTAGTAAATAAGGACCCACTTTCCCCAAGTGTTCAAAGGTTCATAACAATGATTTCAAGGGTGGTGGGTCTAATCCTTAGACCCAGGGGGTTTATTTAGGTAATACTATATCTATTTACATGGAAGAGTATGCAATATATGAATCTGAAGAATGTCTAACTTCTGTTAGAGGTACAATTTTTATTAAATCGTTTTTGGTTGTAGATTTGTTTAATACATATGCTAATCATTCATTTATATTTTCATAGTTAGCTTACATATTTTAATTAATTTTAGAACATTTTTCATTCTTATTTTATCTTTCCACACCATTGGAAAAGAGGGCTGAACATGATTTCAATTGTCCCACATGTCAGGTGATGATAGATGGATTCAAGGTGGTCTATGAATTTTTCTTTCTTGATGATGAAATCTTAAAACGAGTACTGGGAATTGATTAAATGATAAAGATTAAGGCCCACATAGACTTTAATTGTTATTTGGAACATTTTTTTTCTTTTAATGGGGTCACTCGTGATTTTTAGTTTAAGTGGGATTCTAGATCATGAAGGGTGGGGTTTGTTGTTCTTTATAATTGGGAAAAATCATGCTATTTTTCAAATATTTTTATTAATGTCAATTAACCTTGTTTGGGATACTAACATCCTACTATGGTATGGGCATACCCCAAAGTCTATTAGGATGATTTTTATAGTTTACAACCACAGTGAGAGGTCAAATTTACTAATGATATTCTCCCTATAATGATGTCTATTTCTATTCCTTATTATCAAATGACATCTAATGTGTTGGTGTATTCTGATCATAATAACCTGAAATATTTTTTTTCTTAGATGGATATGAACAACTGATTGAGAGGCGGAGTGGTGTATCTTCATAATTTTAATTCTAAAAATAAATAGACCCGTAATAAATGGAATGTTGTTTTTGACGCTTTGGGCAAAAAATTACTAACAAAAGCCATGAAGGAATCATTTATGGGGTGGCCTCTTATGATATTGTTTTCTAGGATGATATTGGGGGTGGAGGAAATTGGTGGAATGGTGTTATTGGATTTTATGAATTCTGAATCATCCATTTATGGCTGGGTTTATAAATAATAGGTTAAAACCGCTAAGTTCAGATGCTTTAGTAAAATTTATTATGGTGGGGAGACCTCGGGTGATTGTTGTTGGTCTCCGAGTGGAGATTTGTTCTTCCATAATAGGTTAGTTGTTCTATTTTCTTTTAGAAAAGGTTTGATGGAAAATAGACATTGACCTTGTTGGTCATTACACCCTAGAGATAACTAGATGTGTCACAACATGATATGTAAGCATTGGTGGGCATGGATGAGGTGACTATTTGTAGATTTTTTCTCATGTTGTCTCAATTTTTAGAAAATTAAAGCAGAACACAAGAGAGCCACTGGATTTTTTCAACCTTTACCATTCCAATATGTATGTGGGATAATATTTCTATAGACTTCATTATCTTTTCCCACTAAATCCTAGTGGGGGGGATTTGTTTTTGGTGACCATTGATCAGCTTAAATAAAATATTATTTTCATACCTATCAAGAAAACGATACATGGGGGGAACCGCGAAGACTTGTATGTATGAAAGATTGTGAGACTTTATGGGTTTTCATTTATAGTTTTTTTAATTGGGACCCAAGGTTTACATCGATGTTCTGTATAAATTTGAAGGCGGAGATGGATTCCTTGATAAAATTGAGTATGGATTATCATCCATAGATGGACGGATCGACAAAGAGAGTTATCTAGGTTCTTGAGGATATGATTTAGGCTTGTGTTCTTGATTATGGTGGATCTTTAGAAAATCATTTTCCACTGGTAAAACATTCCTATACTAATAGTTATTAGGTATAAATAAATATATTTCTCTTTAAAGAATTATATATACATCGATATAGATCACCCTAGAGATAGGTAGAGTTGGGAGAGTGGTCCTTATATGGGATAAGTCTCATTCAAGAGATGATGGAAAGGTTGTAGCTGATCTCGAAGAGGTTGGTCATAACACAAATCTGTCAAAAATCTAGATGAGGTGGTCTGATCATTTTATATAGTCTCAGGATTGTACTGATGTCCCCTACAACTGTCGAGTTTGGATCCATATATGATTCAAAAACATAAATATTCATTAATACGACATTAGGATCATAAATTTCGAGTGTCTTTGGAAGACTGGGTTCATAATACATATAAGGAAACATGATAAATCTTAAAAATGTTAAGTCGTGAAAATGTTAAGTGAAAATGCTTTTCCACACATGATACATATACAAACCACTATAAAATGAATTTTCCAACATATCAACAATACCACTAATAATTGTCTGATGATCAGCACAGCTCGTCACCCTCTCCACCTCCATCTCTACTTCCAGCTACAAAATATAAGAACATTATATTGAAAATCAAATACATGTGTATATTTATATTTGAACATAAAAAAAATAAATGATTGAGAACTAAATGATTTTTAATTTTTTTGATTTACCTACTCACCACCAGTCGATGCAATACCACCAGTGGTAGATCCAAATGTCTTCGGAGAAAAATCAATAACAAATTTTTGCATGTCAGACATATGAGTCAGCTGTTCCTGAAATGTGTATTGTAGATACACAATCTCTCTTTTATTCTCTCAGGGTATGGACTGACTACAACCATGAGTACATGCACCTATAATCCTTGGTGACCTTCCAAGGACCTCAAATGGTATGGGTCCCAAACCCATCCCGCACACCCTACCAGGATGCTCCTTCCCAAGAGCATTAGCAACTGGGTCATCGTGGGAGACTAAGTAAGAATGCGCAGGATTTAAAACCCATAGTTCTATAATTTTTACCTATAAATAAAATATCAGTAATATTATAAGCAATATATATTAATATAGTGACAACTGATAATAAGTTATTATAATGTAAAATTATTTCAAACCCCAACTTCTTTGGAAGGCTCATTAACAGAACCATCATCATATTTTTTGTGAACATTCAACCACACTTCTATTCAGTATGTTGGGTTTCCTAAACTATGTGAATGCATTAAACAAATATAAATCAACAATTTAATATATTAAATATATAATATTGTCTTATAAATATTTATACTAATGAAAAGATTACAAGATCCGATCAGCTTCTAGAAAAATCCTATGACCCCGAAGTGTGAGGGATGACTTTCTTAGCCTGGCTTGATGCACTCTTCCTTGAAAGACCATAAAATAAATAAAATTTAATTTAATAGTAATGTATTCAATTTCATTTACTCTTCATAAACATTTATAAATATAAATGAAATTGATATAATGATATATATTTAAATATCATATGTTTCCCATCACGATGTATGTCAACAAAAACACTCCATTTCTCTTTGGGTTCCCCATCGGGTCGCTTTTCATACATCTATTGGGTGGTCAACGAAGTATCATTGACATCACTCCGCAATCTCCATTTAATGACTTTCCATTTCTTGCCCAAATTCTTCAATGTTGACTTTCATGATAGCAAATCAGTAACCATAAAGAGAAAAAACATTTGTACATAGAAATTCATTTTGAAAATATTATAATTTAATAACATAATGACATTCAATTATACCATAATGTATTGAAATTACCTTTATTTTGAAATAAAAACTTCATTTTTTCATGTAGAAATAATATTCCTCCAATCATCACACGAAATAGGATGGGAAATCGGCTTTGCATCCAGTTGGCCAAGAATCTGGCAATGTAATCCTATGGCATAATCCGTAGGGACCCCATATGAATCAATTGGAAAAACAATTTTCTCTCCAGTCATATTCCATAAATCTTAACTTTATATATTTTTCTCTATAGTTTCATTATTTCCATCTTTAATGAACAAAAAATTAGTATAAAAAATATCAATAAATTTATTCATATTAAAATTGGTACCTATTAAAGTCACCCTCCAGTATCCCTAGGAAGAACTAGAAGTGGCTTGTTACTACCTCGCTGTTGAGGCTCTTAAAGTGGGAGGTGATGACTGAGTTGCTGAAGTGACACTCACAGAGGTTGTAAGAGATGGAGCAGGGGGAGAAGGTACGGAGGGGAAAGTGGATGGTGGCTCATATGTCGTAGGGAGGGAGACAAATGGATCGTCATTTGTCGGTGTGGTTGATGAAATAGTATGATGCTTCCTCCTTGGAATTCCTGTCATTTAATCAAATAAAATTATTTTTAGAAAATATATTTCCAAAAAAAATTGTACAAAAAAATTTAAAAATGATCACAGGTGCACAATACTAACCAAAAAAAATTACATAACAATTAGATTGAGTGACTGCACAAATGAAACAACTGGTTGCTAAATGAATTCATAACTGTACATACAATCATTTTTTCTTTCAATCATGTCAGTTTCCTTATCCATTACTTAATCTACTTTATTAAACCTTTCTAGACCAATATTTTCTATTTCAAGATGAACAAATAAGTCTGCTTCTTACTTTTGATGAGATTCAATGTCAGATGTCAAATCTTCCACTTAATCACCCATATCATACAAATATCTTTGTTTTACGGGAGAAATTACACTCCACCCTTCATCCACAACACCATTAAAATGATATACAATTTTATCTTCAGATGATATGATATATAAATCATGCAGTTCACAATCACCAACATCAATCATGCGAGAGAAGTTCACAGAAATAAATTGCAAGGAATCTCTTTTAACACCACTAATAATATCGACGAAATTTAATTTGAATAAAACTACTGAAAAATTAGAATGGTACATTAATTAAATATTATTAATCAACTTTCCATAGTATTACACTTCATAAAATTTAAATATACCACTATTTTTTGTTTTCAAACTCTCTTCTCGGATGACTTTACAAAATCTATGGTCATTCACATTGTACGAGTCGAACATTCTAACATCTTTTAGAGGACCTCCAGCAAGAAACATCAAATTTTCTCACAACTCTGCTTGAGTAACAGTATTCATGATCTCAAAAAAATAAATTATAATATTTACTAAATATATATGTCAACCCTATATCTGTATTTATTGAAATATTTAAGAACTTACACGTCGTGCAAACCATTCTACAAGATCTGTATTAACATATTTAATTATATCTTTCTAATTTCGTGTTCATAATCTCATTCTTCTCTTTGTTTGTATGTTAAAATAATTAATAAATGGGTTTTCAATTTCATTATTCAGAAGCACATATCTATGTTCCAGTAATAATTCCATTTCTGTCAGTGTAACGTTTGAGGTCCTCCAAACTGATCAGCCAATAGAAGGATATATTTTTTATTTCCCATGTATTTGAGATTATTTCACGGTGTCAACAACAAGTCCAACTTGATTATGTCTTGTCTCAATATCATCTAAATGTCTTCAACAAATTGTAAGACACACCTCTACCAAATATCCTTTTGTAATAGAGCCTTCAGGATGAGCTTTATTTCTCACCTGTGACTTTAAATGATGAAGATATAAGTGAAATAAAATAAAAAAACATAATTATTAATGTAATTTAGTGCCATTAATTGATTGATTAACTAAAAAACAAATAAATATAGTACCTATCAACTGGATACATCCATAGATAATGTATGGGCCCTCCTAATTTAGCTTCCTCAACCAAATGCACAGTTAAATTCATCATGATAGTAAAAACTTACAGAGGAAACATCATATTCATTGCACAAAGTATCAATAAAATCCTCTCATAATGGTTTTAGGGCTCAAATGGATATAGATATTTCTCACATAGTTGTCTGAAAAGTGTGCAGAATTGGAGTACAACAACAATAACTTTTTCATGTAATAATGTACACAATCCCAATTGTAGTAACTGCTATAAGAAAATATGTGAGTTGTTACCTCCCAATCCATGTATCCTACAATGATTTAAGTCAACACACATTGAGATGTTACTTGAATACCCATGAAATTCCTTCACATGATTTAAAATTCTAAGAAATGTATCTTTATCCCTATTTTCCTGGAAATTTTTTTTGGAGCATACTATTCATTCTCATCTGGCCAGAGATCACTTTTTTTTCATTACTTGTAATTATTTCCGATTAATGAGATAATCATTCAACTGCTCCTAATCATTAAGAAATGTGAATATCAAATTGTCACAAACATTCTTCTCAATATGCATCACGTCTAGATTATTCCCCAACAAATTAAATTCCCAATACGGATGTTTGAAGAATATACTTTTTTCTCTTCTATTTTGGCGTTCCTATTTCACTTAACGATGAACTTCAAACTCGTTTCCCACTATCATTCAAATGATGCACCTTCCCAAATTCTATTTCCACATTTCCAAATTGTGCCAATATTTCAGAATCGGTTAACAACATTGGAGGTGGTCTATGATCAATGAAACTGTTGAATTTTGACATGTTCAGCCAAAATCTATGAGATGCATTAATAAATCATTTATGGCACAAGAAGCACAAATTTCCACAGTTAGGTAGCTGTTTGGTATCAAAATCAATGTTACAAATAGGACAAGCCAAACCCGTGTAAGTATTCTAACTAGAAAAAATCCCAAATCCACGGAAGTCTCTAATAGTCCACATTAGAGTAGCATGCATTTTGAACATTGTTTTAGATGAATATCCATATGTCTCAATACAGTTTCTCCATAACTCATATAATTCTTGAATTAAAGGCTATAAGTATACATCAATATCATTTCCCAGATTTTTTTAGGAATAATCATAGAAATGAAAAAAGTCTGTTGTTGCACAGACATCCATGGAGGAAGATTGTAAGGGATCAAAACAACTGCCCAAATGCTATAACTGGTACTCAAAGTCCCAAATGGGTTGAATCCATTAGCAGCCAAACCCAATCTAACATTCCTAAGATCAGCTAAGAAATATGGATGTAATGAATCAGATATCTTCCATGATTTTGAATCTCTTTGATGTCGCATTAGCCCATCATTGTTATTATCTACAGAATTCCACTTCTTGTGTTTGGCAGTTTCCGATGACATGAATAATATTTTAAATCGAGGCATTAAAAGGAAAGTAATACAAAAACTTTATAGGTGTGTTACTTTTCTTCTTCTTCATAGTAGTATATTGATTCAGACTTCTAAAATCACCCATTGACTACCATTTAGAAGAATAACATTTTTTACGATTCTGTCTACTTGGATCCTCTCACCAACAAAGCATAAAATCATTGGGATAGGCACGTATTTTTTTATAATTCAGACAAGCATGTTAAAAACTTTTTTAATATCATAAAAATACATGGAGAGGTTTTCATCAGGAAATGAATCATACAACAATTCTAATATCATGGACATTGCATTATCTTTAATTCCACAGAGGAATTTGATATGGTATAACATCAGCATAAAATAATGTTTTGAATATTTCAAACATCCACTATAAAAATCATGATTTTCATCATCAACTAAATGATGAAATGTATTTTCATCAGTGAAGTTTTCTCTTACATTAGTCTCCACAGAGTCAAGAGGAGTATCCAATGATATGATACAATCTTGATCTGGTTGTCTTATATTCTCAAAAACATCACTTGTAACGTTTTTATTTGTAGCACCCTCATCTAGTTGTTAGAATATATTTTTATGTTGGTGTTGGTGTCTTGAAATTCCAAATGCATCATTTATAAGGTTCTTTATTTCATTTTCCATTTTCGATGAAGTTGGGATCTCTTTCTATGGATTGACACCAGTGCTCAACTTTTCTATAATTTTTGATTCTCTATTCCAAGTCCAACACAAATATTAAAAAGGGAATTTCCTCAACATTAAATGTTCATAAACATCATCTCCATTCAACCATCATCTAAATTTACAATTAATACATGCACAACATATTCTTTATTCAATATATTGATTGGAATTTGAAAAATCTAAAAACTCCTCTAAACCCTTAGAATACTGAGGTGTGTTCCTCGGTAATGTGATCCAGCTTTTTTCCATGTATATCAAAACATGCCTACACAATATTAAAAAAAATTAAAACCCATAAGTATTACTAAATAAGGAAAGAATTTCATATATACTAGTTGAAAAAATATATAAAAAAGTTAAAAATGATTTCCTATTTAAATACATGTGGTAAATAATGAACCCACCCACCAGAAAACCAAAGCATGCTAATTAAAAATATCCATAAAAGAAGAGGAGAACAATGATCTCATCCCTGTAGTTTTTTGTATATAATGCTACAACAAAAATGATGGAAAGGATGATGATTCCATAACTTGATATCACAATGGTAAGGTCTTGATAAATCATATAATAATTGAATAGTAGTTAGGAAGATGAAATGGAAACAATCTCATACCATAAACATCACTCACTACGCTAGAAAATACCTGGGTAACCAAGATGTAGAACATTCTAGGAATCATCAAGTTAAAGGATTAATGGCTAGGTTAGATGAATCCAAGTCTTATGAGTATGGTATTCGTTTTTTCTAGTCTCAATGGAAACATGAAATTCTTAAGATAAATGAAATCAAATATATTAAATTTTCCAAAATAGATCCTTGAAAACATTTAAAATTTTTATTGTCAATATACCTTTTAAATTTCCATTTTGTTTTGTATTGATTATTAAAAGTGGGATGAATTATTAAATCCATAGTTTTATTTAATTCAAATAAAATATTCATTCCCCAAAACATATCAATATACCATTAATGGTTAGATCATATGTTTGTGGTAAACATGAGAATTGAATAAATATCTTATTAAAAATGTCATGGATTCATGAGAGTTGATCACATGTCATGATAGAAGGACATGTAAACTAAAATGACCAAACATATATCACAGTGTAAGATTACAAAAACATGATATCATAAAAATTATCCATTGATCATAACGTAAGCATTAAAGAGTGTGGTATAAAATTGTTACATAGAAATAATCATAGTAAATCATAACATAGTGGATATGATATCACTACATGTTTCCCCTAATATAGTGGATTATGCATTAACAACTGATTCCCATAACATATAGGAGAATACATCATTACCTAATATCATGATATAACCCAATATCATTTATTTAATACTTAATAATCAAACTATAATTACTCTAATTTACACAATTCATGGAACACATTTATAAAGAATTAAAAAAGAAATCACACAGGAAACCTAACCAATTTCTTTTTCAAAATAATCTTTAAACCCATATGCACCTCGAAACCATTGAAAAAATATTATGCCTTATTTAAATAATTAATAAAACACAATTAAGAAGTACATAAAACATAATAAATTAATTTATTAATGGTAAATTATGGATTCACATACCACAAGCACGGAAACATCCAGAATCTTGTGAAAACCCACAACCGTACCACAAAGGGAACATATAAATGCATGATCATACCACGACCATCAATATTGAAAATAAAGAATGAAGACCCTGTCCAACCCAAGCCATTTTAGCATGAAAATCCTAAAATGGAATAATGATTCTGCTCTAACTAGGTGCCATTTCCAACACTATTTTGAAATGAAACCATAGTAGTGCACTATATTTGACGCACCCATATTCATGTGCTACCTACTTTTCAAGATTTAGCACAAGATATGGCATTGGTTGGAGCTTCTTACAATTGTTGTGCTATTTTAGAGTAATGGATACTACTATTTAACATTTCACATTCGAATTGATCAAATATTCAACCAAACCAACCCAAAATCATACCACAACCGCACCACAATGTTATACAGACCTGCGTAGATGGGAAGTGAAGGCACTAACTGGCAATGATTGGCTGTGAAGCAAAGTGTGAGGCACCAAGATGCATCAATGGATTTAGGGGGGGCAGGGTTGCTGGGGTCGTTGGGTTCAAGGGAACCTAGGGAATTTGAGGGTCGTTGGAGTCACGATGGGGTTTCAGGGTCTCCAGGATCATGTGGGTTGCTGGGGGTCATCGGGGTCGTCAGGGTCATGGGGGTCGCTGGGGTCATCAGTGTTGCGCCTAGGGTTTTCAGGGCTTGGGGGTCTGGGGTCAGTGGTGCCGGGGGAGTTGGGAGATTCGGTGGGGAGTGGTTGAGACTGTAAAAAAACAAGTGTAGAAACTTTTTATTAAATCGTAGCTAAAACCCCCCATTGAAGGCAAATAATGTTTTAGTGACTGAAGAAAACTGAAACTAAAAATATAACATAGGGGTGAGCACCAAAATTCACACTAGTAAAACACCATAGAGTCCATGCCTTTCCTTCCTCAAAACATTACATTAATGCGAGTTTGAAATAAAGATATAACAATAGGGATTGACCTTTTAATAAAACTAAAATCATTTCCCCATTTTAAAGTTCAACACAAAGCTAAACCAATTTCCAAAACCAACTTCCATTTAAAAATGAAAACCAAAATAGGTGGTACTAAAGTTGTGCTAAAAAGAAATAGGTAAATAGTATGAGATGGAAACGAACTAGTATAATGGGAAGTAAAAAAATAAATATAAATGATCAAGTAACCAAGGGTGATCTTAAATGGGTACTCGGTTCGGAACCACCTACTAGTGTTTGGTGGAGCTCCTATGTAAATAACCAACTAGCCGCCTTAAGACTGACTAAATCTAGTGTAAAAGCCTTCTTGGCCTAACAACCAATCCAGCGGGTACCAACCAATCCAATCAGGGTTGATCAGCAATCGTCACTCGATTGTCTAAAAGATTCCCATGAACCCATGGTGGTAGTAATAATGTGTATGTAGGAGGCCCTCGCACGTGTAACTCACCTCAAAGGTTGTCACCACACTTGCCTACCCTAAACACGGATGCTTCCCATGCATTCACCCATAAAGGGTTACCCTAGATAGGGGAACCCTATATACTTATATATATATAACTTTCAAACAAACAGAGTTCCAACCGGGGAATCACAACATTTGATTATCAAAAACCCTTTATAAAACACTTGAATTTTTCAACCAAGCCTTTAGTTTTACCTAATCAAATTCTTTTACAAAAATATTTTCAAACGACTTTTAAGACAACTTTGATACTACTTTTACACATGAAATGAATACCAGGCCCTTACTTTAACACACATAAAAACATTTTTCTAAAATGATTCGAAGTCATTTCTGAGATCATGAGGAACCTTCAAAAGTTATTCAATCATGGAAAATTGACATCCCTATCATTTAAAACTCAAAAATATTATACAAAACACCAACCTAATATAATTCCAAACATAAAATTTTAAAGCCATCATTTTGAAATTTTATAAGGGAACCAATATTATTAAAATGTTAAAGAATCATTTCAGATACAAATATTTAAAGGAAATTCAATTTAAAGTGCAATCTTCATTTGAGGGCACATCCATGTGGGCACTATGTTCACACTTGGATGTTCCTACATCAAGTGAAAAATTCAAAGCTTCTAGAAAATGACCAAAACTCTCATTAACAATCAAATGCACACTAAACCCCCCCCCACCCCCCCTCCACCATCATATCACACCCAATTTAATAACCTCTTTCACAATTTATAAAATACTATTAAATGACTCAACAAATTTTTTCACATAAATCACACAAAATATTTTAGGAAAAATCTATCATATAATTAAATTCATAAAAACCCTTTTGAAATATATATTCGAACCACCCAAATAATTTAATAAACCAATTTTTGGTGAAAAAATTATCTAATATTTCCAAAATCCTTTTTAATTTCACCACACACATAATTCATAAAACATACCTAAAGTGAAAGAATGTGTAGTGTTTTCTTCAACCAATGTTTAAACGTGGATACATGTCAACACATAATCTTAACAAATTATACTTATTTAGGAACACAAAATTAAACTAACTCCATACTTAAAAGAGGCGAGAGTCATATTTTAGAAAGTATCAAAATGAATTTTGACACCTAAACAAACCCGTTAAGAATGAAACACATGAGAAAAAATAAGAAAATACCTAAGAATCTATTTTATGTAAATTCTACTATCATAAAACACCAAAATAATCTGACCAAGGGTATTATGGGTGTGGAAAACATGTTAAAATTTTAATTGAAACTATATAATCATTAAGGGATGTTTTAGATAAGAGAAAACATGGATTCGCATACCTCAATGGTGGGAAAATGCGATGCCACTTCTGCAAAATATAGAACTGACCCTCATGGTCCATTTTCACAGAGTAAAACAATGAGAAAAATGAACAATCAAATGAAATGTTTAGGGTTTGGGAAAAATGAAGGAAAACCCAACAAAAATTTGAAATCAAAATCACAGGAGTAGGATACTGGTGGGGGAGGTGACTGCTGCCAGTAATATCGGTCGGAGCGCCGGTGAAGGAAGACGGGGTTGAGAGTGTGTTGAGGCTGGTGTGGTGAGGCTGCTACAGTGACGCTGGTGAGGCGAGGTTGGTAGATGGATGAGGCGAACTGAGGGATGGGGTGTCGGCAGTCTGGTGATGCGGGAGGGTGAGGCTAGAGCAACAAAGAGAAGGGGTAAGGGATGAGGTGGGGTGTCATTGCCGGAGCGGACGGGTGAGCGTGGTGGGGTGTGAGAGGTGAGGGGAACTAGGGGGTCAGCAGTCAGAGTGGATGTAGAGTGGGTCGACTACTGGAGAAATAGGGAAATCGTGGAGGGGTGTGGGGTATTGTTGCATATAGCAGGTAAGTGGGAAAGGGGGCCAGTAGATTAGATATTTCCTTATTATTTATTATTTTCATTTTATTACAATAATAATAATAATGATAATAATAATACTAATCATTCCATTAATACAATAGTATGTTTTATAATAATAATATTTAATCATTTTTCTGAAAAAAGTTAACAATAAAAATAATAATAATAATAATAATAATATTCTTAATAATGATAATAATAAAAATATTAATAACAAAAATACAATTTGAATATTAAGAATAATAATTTAAATGATACTAATAGTGGTAATTTCAAACACTTCAATTTAAATAATAAACATATTAATCATATTTTTTTAATAATTACATGAATAACAATTTTAAATAATAATAATATTGTTTACAATTCTTAATAAAAACAATATTATTATGTAAACTATAATTGTACAATTATTATGACATTTAAAACATTTACCTTATTTAATTTACAAAAAAACTTTATTTTTTCAAATGATAGACATCTGCATGGAGACCTAGGCCGACCGTGCAGCTACAACCAATCGTACGGTGCCGGTACACTGGTCTGAATCCCACCAAAGTCATTAGTCATCAAAAATATTAAACTGGGACCCAGCCCGAACCATGATGCTAGTAACCAATGCCAAGGAATAATGAACTAAAAATAAATTTAAAAGTATAGGTGTGACAATATTTTCCACCACAGACAAATTCTTCCCCCCAAAATTCACCCAGTCGAACATAGGCAGAACATGTATCCATACCGGATTGAAACCAAAAGAAACCACAACATAATAGAATGGGAGAACACAAGAGGGTTCTCTCCAACATAAGAACATAAATAGTGCCGAAATTTAACACCCAAATATAAAACCTTGGGAAGGGGGAGATGTGGGACTCCCAACCAATCCAAACTAACTTCTACAGAATGAGAAAAGCAACACCTCTGCTAAAACATGGAACTTTCGACCCAAACCAAAAACCTCCAACGTTGTACAAAATCATCTGATAAATACTTAACCCAAGTATTGAACCTGAGCATAACCATAAACATTGAGTCTTCCATAGGAACATACATATCCAACCAAACAAATCCAAACTGAGATCAACCCATACAAGGTCCCAACACAATTTTAGGAAAAACACATGATTTGGAAAACCACATCAACACAAACAGGATTGATTAGATTATAATAAAACGATCCCATCACAACTTCATGAAAAAACAATGATTGTACAATAATTTCAAAACTTTAACAATAGAAAACCCAAGAACAAAAGGACAATAAATGTTCAACTTCCAACACAGAACAGAAAATCAAAAACAAGGATTCACATCCCCAGCAACTCCGGACTGCGTGTGAGCTTCACCCCAAGACCGATGGTTAGGGCTCTAATGGATGAAGCATCTCCTTCCTCATAGTCTGGCATTGGAATATTCTGGTCATAGTGTCTTCTTTAGGTGTCACTTACCCCAAAACATATTTAGATGACCATGAAACTGAAAACAACGGCACATCTTCATAGGGGTGCGACATGATGTCTTTGTGTGCCATAAATGTCCACACTGATGGAACACTATTGAATGGTCTGATGAACTGGAAGTCAGAACCACTGAATAAGAATCTTTAGAAATAGGTCCCTCTGGAATACCATGCTCTCCAGATGGGGAACATTCAAGATCAACTAGATATGCTGGATTGCCAACTATCAACACTCTGGAGACCAACTGAGCTAGAAACGCCTCATCCACCGGCTTCTCGTAACGATGGTACTTAGAAGGCAGGACTCGCTCCATGATCTCTAGATGAAGACCCAAAATGAAGAGATAAGTCCCCACCAAATCCTGTGATGCTACCACTGGAGGAAAGGACACAACTTCCAAGAAACTCCAAACATATGCCTTCACCGTCTGTTGGCCATGTCGAATGCACACATGTTCTTCCCTTTTCATCATCTTCACCTCTTCAGGTATGAACCATCGAACAGAGATAGATTTAACGATATCCCATTTCATTACAACTAACATTAATGGAGGGGCTAACAACTCCCACTCATCCATAGATGAAACTTCGAACAAACCCATATTAGCACGCACTCTGATAACTACGGGAGTTCTCAATACATTGAAGATGTGCTCGGCCTCTTCAAGCCAATCTACTGCCTCTAATAGACCCCGACCACAATAAAATATATGCAAGGTCCGAGACAGACCAAAAACAGGTCATGACTTATCAAAAACTGTACAGACCTTTCTCAGTGGAATTTTCAGAACAACATATAAAACACAAATCCAAAACCGATATCAAATCAAATTATAATTAAAAGTAACATCTTGAGACAAAATTATCAACTCAATAACCAAACCAATACAAACACAACACAAAAGTCCATTTTCAAAATACCCTTTTCATTTTATATTTCAAAACTACCTTGTTTCCAGGCCACGTTCCAAATACAAATCCCACTTTTCAAACCAAATACAATTTCAAAAATTATTTACCCTTTTAAAATGTCATTAGAAAAAAAAGGTCAAGGCTTTAATTGCTAGTACACATCGAAGTAATCCCTTGAAAAGTTTCACATTTCGTCATCCTCTTTCATCTATACACACCAATACACAATTTTCATGCATCCCCTCACAGGTGAAAACATTCATAAAGAGTACCTCAAGTAGCAACGAAACTATTTATCTACTAATTCCAAGAAAACACGAGTTTTTAGACCAAGATATTTCAGTTTTAAAACCTATTTCATGAATTTAAATCTATTTAAAAGAAATGATTCTCATTTCAAAATCCATTTTTCATTTTTAAAAGTGCACTTACACCAACCAGAACCAAGATGACACTAAAATTTCATTGAATTACCAGAGTGAGGGACAAGTATTCATGCTTAACATGGTGACATGGTAGTGGACCATGCCCCATGTAAGTATTAACAACTAAGAGGAACTTAAATCATTTACTCGGAATCCACATGGGTCACAACACCATGTGAAATCACAGTGTAACATCGTTTTGCCGTTATTTTCATACCTCAATCTAAAAAAACCATAATGTGGAAAGGACTCAATTCTCAATCTACCAATGAAGACTCTATGCTCTAAACGAGGGAGGGTTCATAACGCCCTTCCTCTACATACCATCCTTGTCTCAGTAGTCCTAATCTCTATCTATCGGACACCCCAACTAACAAGGGACTCTCTAATACCATTTTATCAAGAACCAGCCCAGGCCGACCCTGAACCAGTCACCTGAGCCAGTCATCAACATTTACTAAGGGGCATTCTCAATCCCCGCGGGATAGAAATGAGGGTCGGGAATCTAAATTTATCCATTGGGAAAAAAATTTCCCATGAAAAAAGATAAAAAGGTAATAAAAATGGGAAATAAAAATAAAACTAGCAACATAAATAGAAAAAAACTTCACAAACCTCTATGTGACCTTATAGGTCACTACCCAACATAGAACCAAGTTAGCTATAAGAGAAATCCAGCAGTGAGAAAACCTAAAACTGAAATGATTACATAGGGGAGAGCACTAAAATTCATAGTAGAAAAACACCATAGAATTCATACCTTTAATTCCACAAAAAAGAACATTAATTCTAGTTTAAAATACATATATAAAAATAGGGTTTTCCCAATTTAAATAAAACAAAAAATCATATTCCCATTTAAAATATCTAGATAAATACAAACCATTTTCCAAAACCAACTACTATTTAAAAAGGAAAACTAAAACAGGTGATACCAAATATGTGATAAAATAAAACAGGTATACAGTGAAAGCTGGAAATATACTAGTACAATGGAATGTAAACAAGAAATACAATTGATCAAGTAACAATGGGTGATCCTAAACATCCCTAGATGACCCCTAGATGTACCCGATTTAGATACACCTACTGGTGTATGGTGAAGATCTTATTCCCTTAACCAACTGGTCTCTTTAAGACTTAACCAATCCAATGGAAAAGCCTGCTTGGCCTAACTACCAATCCAGGGGGTACCAACCCATCTAATCAGGGTTGATCAGCAACCATCACTCGATCATCTAAAAGATTCCCAAGAACCCATGGTTGTAGTAATATTGTGTAAGTTTATGGCCCTCTCATGTGTGACTCAACTCACAGGTCTTCACCACACTTGCCTCCCTGGAACAAGGACACTTCCCATGAATTCACCCATAAAGGGTTACCCTAGATAGGGGCTCTCCATATAATTATATATATATATATATCAAACATACACAGTGCCAACAGTGTAGTAACATAATTTGATTTTCAAAACCACTTTATAAAACACTTGATGTTATCAACTAGAACTTCAGTTTAACAAAATCAAATTATTTTACAAAATATTTTCAAAATACTTCTAAGACTACTTTGACCCTACTTTTACACTTTCAATACCAACTTATCCCTTAAGTTGACACACATAAACACATTTTTTCAAAATGATCCCAAATCATTTCTAATACCATTAGGAACATTCGAAAGTTAGTTAATGATGCCAAATGGTCTTCTCTATCATTCGAAATCCAATGCTCATCTACAAAATATTAACAGACTATGATTCCAATCATAACATTTTAAAACCATCATTTTAAAATCACATATGAGACCAATATTATTAAAGTTCAAAGAATCATTTCAGAAATCAATTTTTAAGGGAAAACACTTTTTAAAGTTCCATCTTCCTTTGAGGGAACATCCATGTGGGAACTATGTGCACTCTTGGATATGACTACGTCCAGTGACACCTTCTAACCTTTTAAGATATTCCCAAAACTCTCTTTAACAATCGAATTCACCCCCCCCCCCCCAACATGCTTCTCATCTTACACCCAATTTAATAACTTCATGCATACTTTATATAATATAGTTAATGACTTAACCAATGCTTTCAAATAAATGACCCCCAATGTTTTCATGAAAAATCCCATATTAGAATCAAATGCGTAACAATCCTTTCAAAATAAACTTCCTCACCACCCAGATTATTTAATAAACCAGTTTGGGGTTGAACAATTATATAATATTTCTCAAAGCCTTTTTATTTTCACCAAATACATCCTTCATAAAACATACTGAAAGAATAAGAAATTGTAGTATTTTTGTCAAACAATGTTTAAAAATAGGGACACTTCAAAAAATACTCTTAACAAATTCAATTTGTTTGAAAACTCTATATTTAACAAAAACCATACTTCAAGGAGGTGCGAATCATATTTTAAAAATTATCAAAATAGGTTTGGAAACCTCATGAAACCAGATATGCCTGAAACATGTGGGAATAAACAACAAAATACTTAAGAAGCTATTTTTTTTAATTCTACTATCACAAAAAGTCAACATAATATGAATAAGGTTATTATGGGAGTGAAAAACATGTAAAAAAATAATTGAAACTATATAAGTATTAAGAGATGATTTGGAAAGGAGAAAAATGGACCTTCCAACCTCAATGGTGTACAAATGTGACGCCGCTTCCACGGAAGGTACAACTAATCCTCACAGTCCCTACTCATACCAGAAAACAATGTGAAAAAACACATAGTCAAATTGTAGGGTTAGGGTTTGGGAAAAATGAAGGAAAACCCCCCAAAATTTAAAATTAAAATCACCAAAGAAGGATATCGGTGAGGGAGGTGGCCACTGCCGGAGATGTCTTCCAGAAAAACAATGAAGGAAGGCTAGGTTCGGACTGCAGTGAGGGAGGTGTGATGAGGTCGGAAGAAGGATGAGGTGAACCGAGGGATGGGGTGTCGGTTGGGTGGTGATGCGGGAGGGGGAGGCCAAAGTGGCGAAGATATGGGGTAATAGTTGAGGCATGGTGCCGCTACCAGAGCCGAGAGGTGAGCGTGAAGGGGTATGAGAGGAGAGGGGATCCATGGGTTCGGCTACAAGAGTGGAGGGTGAGGGGTTGACTACCGGAGTAGAGGGGCTAGCGCGGAGGGGTATGAGGCACTAATGCATGCCGAAGGTAAGGGGGAAAGGGGGATATGTAGATTAGGGTTTTCTATATTATATAAATTTTCCATTTTATTAAAATAATAATAATAATAATAATTAAAATAATAATAATAATACAATAATAATTATAATACTGTTAATACAATATTAAAAATTCTAATAACAATTTTAATAATATTATGAAAAGAAATAACAATAATAATAATAATAATAATATCATTAATAATAATAATAATAATAGTATTTTTAATAATTGTAATAATAATAATAATATGAAATACAATTTGAATATTAGGAATAATAATTACGATTATACAAATGGTTATAATTTCAGGAACTTCATTTTAAATATTAAATATATTAATCATAATGTATTAATAAATATATTAATAACAATTTTAAATAATAATAATATTGTTAAATATTCTTAATAAGAACAATATTATTATCTAAACAATAATTTTACTATTATTAGTACTTTTTAAACATTTAAATTATTTCATTTACACAAAACTATATTTTTATTTCGAATGATAGACATCTTTATGGGGACCTGGGCTGACCATGTGGCTACCACCAAACATACTATTCCCATGCACCAGTCTGAAACCAACCGACGTCATTAGTCATTAAAAAATTTAAACTGAAAACTTTCTTAAACCTTTACACAAGTAACAAAGGCCAACAAATTAAAGAATAAAAATTAATTTAAAACTTAGGGTGTGACATACATAGTTTTCATTGATGTAGGGAATGAATTGATCTATCTAATGTGGTTGTTGAAAGAATATAAAAGGAGTTATAATATTTTATATTTATTGAATTTAGAGAGTAATTTATCTATAAAATAATTCAATGTTCCCTTCATAGATGAATGAAATTGATATCAAGTATCCTTTTATCTAGAAAAATTTGTATGATGGGTTATTGGTGCTATTGAAGAACGTGGGATGTTAGAATCTTGATGACTTATTAAATAAGCTTTTAGTCCGGGAATATCTATGGTGGAATTGTACCTCGATGGGAATTAGGCTATAAAAAGTTGGGAAATAGATAAATGAATTGTTTCTATATGGGATAATGAGATTAAAATTTTACTAAGTGTTGGTGATTTCATTGAATCATTGAAAATAGTCCTTATATATAATATTGTTATGATTTTTGAGTAATTGTTTATTGTTATGATTCCTTTTGTTCATACAGAGTGACTCTAAAACATAAGTTTTTTATCATGTGAGTGGATCATCGCAATGGATATCTAAACATGGTAGGATGGTATGGTTGTTCTTATTTTTGGACAAAGTGGTAAGTGACCATGTTCAGATTATGGACTTATAGATGCTCTACCACATGTAATGTTTTTTATGAAATACATTCATATAGTTTCTTGGATGTTTTGAAAGGATAAATAAGATTAATAAAAAGTATAAACATGATTGAAATTTATTATTCCCATAAATGGAGTGGTTGAGGTTGTGGAATCCATTAGAAATTAGAGGTAGTCATGATCAACTATAGGATCTTACAATGCTTGTAAGGTAATGGAAGTGGTAAATTTTTTGGGCCCCACTATAAATGGGTTGGGTAACTTTTTATATTGTTAAAAAATTTAATATTCCTATAACATTAAAAAATTAAATAATTAATTTTATCCTATGTTGTAGGATTGTGGTATGAACCACATTATCTATCATTATCTTTATTTAAATGATTTTGTATTGCTTGTTTGATTATTGGTGGAGCTGTGAGTGTTTGACTATGGAAATAACATGTAGTTGACGGGGTTATTTTTCCTTCTAAGTTAGGTTATTTAATGTAAAATTTAGCCTCACCCTTAGGCATGAGACACTTTATTTGTAAATTTTATCAATTTTCATATTCTTTAGATCATGTTTGAATGTTAGAAAATCATGTGTAGGGTGTTATGAGAAGGTGGAAATGTACGAACTGGTGGTTACATGAGGCTATCGGCTAGCCAGTTCTATCAAGTAGGGGGTCCTTAATTCCTAATACCCTATAAACTAGTTTTTGGTTGTAGAATATGTAATGTACATATACCAAGGCAACCGGATTTCTAGGGATATCCTAGTAAAAACATAAAATTAAGGGTATATTAGTCATTTTTCTAACTAAACCCCTATGTGTCTACATTAATAACCTATTTCAACCATAATTAACCTTGAATTAATCCAAAAAAGTTCTATAGTTATCTTGGGCTCTCTATTTAGTCTTTTTGTGGACAATTATAATCTAGTCGATTAATTATTCACACTTTGTTATGTCTGATCGATTTCATCTTATTTTCTATATTTATCTTATAATTGGTAGCATGTATTGGCCATGTTGTTGGAATATATTGATCATGTATTCATCTCTCTTTATACCTTATAGATTCATATTGAATTTTATTTTAGGAGGCCAAATATTTTATTTTTCATGGTGTGGAGCATGCGAGCTTTGAGGTATGAGTTGATCAATATTCTCCACCAACCTCATGATTATGGAAAAAAATCTATGATATGGGAATCAAGGTCTAGGTATACCTTCCATTATATTATCTATTAAAATTCATTATGGTACATTGATAATGTTATTATTTCCAAGAAAACCAAAGTGTGAGGTAGTTTCTTATGCATAAATACATTTCATTGTGAACTATGAATGCTCAATGGTTTCTAATATTTTTTCAATATAATGAATTCAATAATCCTTGATCTTCTTTATATTCATTTGTAAATTATTTTTTGATAAATTAATTTTTCACAAAATTTTGTTAAAAGTAATGATATATTTAAAGAAATATAAAAAGGATTGTGAAATAGGTTTTTGACGCATTATTTTGATGATAATGATTGTTTTGAAATTATTTTAGGAAATTAAATAAAACCTTAGAAATGTTTTGACATACACAACACATAGGATCCTTGATTACCTACAACTGGTATTTTATTAGGATTTTTACTTTATCACTTTAGGGGTTCACTAATGGTGTTCTCCTCTATTTCATTTAAAATTTAGTCTAGGAACGTGATTCTCATACATCGTAAGGGGCTAGTCATTTGGTTATCCTCTATTCCCTAGGCCCTATTTTTTTATAAACATGATAGTTTTCACTAATATCATTTTTCTTACTTTGGTATAAGAAACCAAGATATCTCGAAGATATGTTATCTTATAGGTGATCTTAATTATTGTTTTTCTCTATTTAGATTGTTTTTTATACCCTTGGTATGATATATTATTCATGTTATGATAAATGAGAAAAATATTATTTTGAAACTATACTAGGACCTATGTATATGATAACTATTTTATAACATTGAAAATGGGAAAAAATTACCATTTTTTTGATGTAAATGTGAAAACTTTTTTATTCTAGGTTTTTCATACATTGAGCATATAGAGATTTTTTCACAAATAATTGTTATGGAAAACATGGTTGAAACCATAATTGGATAGTTTTAATAAAATCCTACACATTCCCTTACGGTGTGTTTACCTTGTTCTATATGATATAAGAAAGGTAATGGTTCCATAATGAGTTAGTGAGGATTCATGTTAGCTGGGTGTCGGTAGATGTTAGTGAAATAGTGGAATGTTTACTCTGTTTCATGGAAAGTATCTATGGGTAGTTGGTGTTTCACTTTTGGGATTTTTCCCTTAAACCAGTACATTGGTATTAACTTGACGTATCTTTCATAATTTTATAGTTTTCAGTAACTTGTTTTGGGATATTATCTTTTCATTTTCTTTCACTTTATATAAGATATGTTATTTCTTTCAAGTTGGTAAAATCATTATTCATATTTATCATTGCATTACTGTGTGATTTTTTTTGGGGACTAGTATTTCCCTTCCTTCCATGTTTTGGTCCAATAATAAGCCTATTTTGTTGAGTTTTCAATGATATGTTGTGAAATTTTTTTATGACAGTAGGGTTTTTCTTAAAGTCTTAAATTCTTTGGATATTAGTAAATAGGAGATAGGATTGTTATGACTTATTAGGTTTATTGTGAATGAGTACCTATCCCACTCTCATTGTAATTATCCTTAAGTAACCATGGTCTATTGGTTGGTATAACTTTTATTTTAGGTTTTGAAATAGATCTCAGTTTCCATTTTTACTATTTTGAGTTTAAAATTAGATCATTTTGTTGATGAAAATTGTATTCTTCTTTTTGTGAGTACAATCACGCATCTAAGATGTATTCCAAGGGTTCCATATGAGGGTGCATTGGGAAATACATCATAATGTAATACCCCTATTGACCAATTCAGGAATCTCTATGCTATAATCCCTTATCTTTTAGAGGAATGAATGATCCTTGAGGAGTATAGGACTATAAAGAAAATATTGATTTAGTTTTTGAATTCCTAGAGATGTTTGAAATGGTCAATCTGAGGTGTGTGAATTTTATTATTGGACTACAAAACAAGATGTGTTGGGACACTATGGTTTAGATAAATAATCATGTGGTAATAGAATAGAAATTATTCAAGAACCACTAATTTTATCAGTTCTTCCTATAATTTTTTATGATGGAAAATTCAATGGAGTTCTTCACATTTCAGTAAGGAGATAATGTTTTGATTGAGTAAACCATCAATTTCACATTGTTGGTTCATTTTATTCATGAGGTTTTGATTAATTATAAGACGAACGATCAAAAATACCTATAAGTCATGTGACTCAATATCTGAGTGTAAGTGTATTTGTTGAATCTCACCACCTATGTTGATTTTCTAGATAGGGCTATCATATAAGAGATTGATATAGCTGTAAAGTCAGGATTTTGGGGTTTTCCCTTCCTCCCGCTGGTTATTCTAATGGAACACATAGTAAGGGGAGGAGGTTTAATGATATTCATAGGTGTTATGGAGGTAGTTATCAGTATTGATATTTCACTAATTCATAAAAAAATGAGTATTATATTATCCTGGACTTTATACAATAATGGAATGGTAGGTAAAACCTAATAATATTTCCCCATATCTCTAAAGACCTGAAGTGTTTTTAGTTTGTAAGGATATCTATATATACTCTTCAAGACTATTCCTTCACCTTGATATGGTCTGGTATTGTCAACTCAAAAGGTTGATACAGCATAAATAGAAGCATAAATTTTAGTATGTCTCCAGCCACATGCCTAAAAAGCTATGTAATATCATGTAGTATCGGATCTTCTAGTGATATTTGATGGGGAACTCGTCATAGTGAGATGTTCTATTTTAAAATTTTATATATCAACATATTTATTAGATAGTGGTGTATCTCACTCCTTTATATTTTCCTTTTTTTGGAGTGTTCATACTTCAAGTGGAGTTAGTTCCCTTTTTAATGGAGCATGGGATAACTCACAGAAAGAGGAAAGATTATGGGTTTTATATTCCTTAGTAATCTCTTTTTATTGGATATATGGATTTATTTTGGGAATTTTTTTTCATATTCCAAATATTTTAGAGGTCTCCATTAAGATATATTGGTTCGTTTCTCATCAATCTAAGATTGATTGTTATAATTTCTGTGTCTTCTTCATTATTTCCAACAGTGTCTATTAGTTATTTTAGGAAGAGTAAGATCAAAGGTACAATCATGAAGTTCCATATTTTTGAAAACATAATAATCTTTTTTATGTTGATGTGATTGATCTCGATGATGCATCTTCTGATAGTCATCATCCCTTCATTGTTTGGGACATTCCCATGGTCTTCCTTGATGACTTCTTTGGTATTATTTTAGAAATAGATGTGAATTTTTTTATCAATTTGGTTCTTAGTTTACAACTGATTTATATACCCTCTTATATTATATCACTTAATGAGTTGAAAATCATAATACCCATTTTGAAAAAAATTTGTAGATGGCAATTATTTTTCCTACTGTTTCTCCAAGCATGGACCCCATACTGTCTTCTAATAATGGTGATGGTTATCATTATATATATGTTGACTTTTAGAACTAAACCAAGTGAAATTTATGAATAAGTATGATATACCAAGTTTAGAAGATATTTTTCATCATTTAAAGGGGATATGGTGCTTTTTAAGGATTGATATTCATTTAGGTTATCATCATCTAAGTGTTAAGAAATAAGATATCACAAATATCACTATTAGGAGTGGGATTAGCCACTACAAATATCTAATGAATTTATTTTGACTAACTAATTCTCTTATAGTATTTATCCAATTGATGAACTATATATTACGCCAGTATCTCGGCACCATTATTATTGAATTCATGAATGCAATCCTGGTATATTTGTGAATGGAGATAGAACAAGAATTTGGTGTAAATTTATATTTGGAAATCATGATGATTCTACAACTTTATTCGAATCTATCAAAATGAAATTTCGTGATCTGATATTTAAATTCCTTAGGCCATCTGATTTATAATCCTATTATCTTAGTTTATCCTAAAATGGTGAAGTGTGACTTTACATAGGAAATGATTTGTAATGCCTTCTAGATATTGATCTTTTGAGGCCAATGTGGGCATTATATGGGGTTTATAAAATATTTATTGATGTTAGAATCACTTTTTACTACTCTTACTAAGATATGAGACCAATTATCATCTTTTTTTATGAATAAGGCATGTGTTAATGAGTAGAAATGGAATCTATAATTTTCTCTTATTTTGATCATTCCAGCACTTGATAAGAAATGTGTGGTTTATTTTTATTATTTTGATGCTTGTCTAGAATGCATGCTTATGTATGATTACCATGTTATGGAATATAATTCTCATTATATTTTTTCACATGAAAATAATTATCCCACTCATGGCATTGAGCATTTATTTGTTATGAATTATCTTTAGTTTTGTTAACACTATCTTTTTCGGGATTATTTCAATGCCTATTATGATCATAATAGATTCAATTATATTTTATCTACAAATAAAATTAACCTAAGGAACAGGTGATAGGAGGACTTCCATTAGAAATTTAATTTCATATTACTTACACCCATAGTAAGGGGAAATGTATTATTAATAATCCCAATATAAAATTTCCTTCTCATTCTATCTTGGAATAGAAATATTAGTGGAACCTTATGGGTTTTCCAGTTGCATCTAGATGTGTAGGAGGATAATTAAAGAATTATTCTAATGTTTTCTTCATTTGTACATGATGTTATTATATAGGAACAGTATATCTAAGATTGTTTTATAGTAATGCATAAATTCTTATATGATAGGGAGACCACTCTGGGTTGGACTCTCCCCTCTGATGGAATTATTCACTTCAGGAATCGGTTCCTTATCCCTCATCCTATAATAAATTATATGATGAATTATTTTCATAGTTCATCATGGATGATTAATTATAGAACTATGAATATTAATTAAGATATGAGGAACTTCTCGTTGCTGGGTATAAGGCATGGAATTTTTCATTGTGTGTCTTGTTGTTACACCTACGAACATATTAATTTAGAGAACCTGAAGACTTCAGGTTTAATTTACCCTATTCTACTGTGGGTATTAAAATGGAACGAGGATTCCATGTACTTTATAGTTATATTACTAAATAATCACTTGTGAAATAATGATTTTTTGGTGGTGGTGGATCAATTAGCAAAATCATCTCATTTCATTCCGATTAGTGAAACCACCAAGGTTGAAGATATTCATATGATATATGTCTAATAAATTTGAAGGTTGGATCAGGTTACCTCTTCCATTGTGTGTGATTGATATCCTAGAATGACTAAATATTTCTAGAATCATCTCTAAGGGAAGATAGGGACTCGGTTAAAATTCCGTACATCTTACCATACACAGAAAAATGTACACACCATCCATACTACATTGAATTTTGAGGATATGCTTCATGCCAATATATTCAATTTTGGATGATATTTGTATAACCATTTATGACTTATTGAGTTCACTTATAACTATAGCTTCCATTTACCTATCAGAATGGCTCCATTTGTGGATTTGTATGGTTTCCCATGCATGTCATGTCTTTGTTGGATGATGGTGTGTGACGCCTCTCTATTGGAATTGGGTATCATTCAATGGATGTTTAAGGATATAATATATATTAAAAATTTTGATTACATGACTTTTTCTAATGCTTTCACAGTCGGGGTGTGCATATCCATAATGATGTGTCTTTCTCACCCCGCTTTCCCTCCTTCCAGTGATGGGTGGCCTCTATCATCATGATTGCTGATGTTGGATGTATGATTGAAACAGAATGATGTGATTTCACTTTCTCCTTCCATGGATTCCTCCTTAGAGCTCATCTCCTAGTTCGGGTCTCCCTCATAGATTTGAAGCATGTTTTTGAAGATCATTCCCAATTCCATTTCTATGTGGACAATGATTAATTACTCTTCTAATATCTCAATATAGATGAAAAAATTTCTTGTAGTATATGCTAATAGAGAGCATGTCAGGGAATCCCAAGATTTTTAGTGTGTTGGGAACCTGTAAATTATTATCCTTTTAACAAATTCTCATATGAGTATTCTTATGCATGGAACCCAAGGCATCCCATGTCATCCGTTAGGTAATTGACACAGTGGGTGTAAGTCTTCTGAGTCTTTTTACCATAGAAATCACATGTTTGTTTCATGGGTTAGGGATTATATATTAGGGGAGGTGTTTAATGTCTTATAGAGATAGGAAAAGGGTTAATGTATTATAAGTAAATGTTTGTCCCTAGTTAATTTTGGGTGGTGGTCGAATAGGATAAGGCTTAACATATTTTGGGAATAGGATGGTTGCAGGTTCAACATCTTGTTGGCAAAAGATGGTCTCAATTTTAACATCCTGTGAGAAAAAAATGGGAACATGTTTAACATATTTCAATGGAGGGATTGGAATAGTTTTAATGTGTTATAAGGATAGGATGGTAAGATGTTTAACTTATTGAAAGTAAAATATGGGTGTAGGTTTGAAATCTTATAGGGATCGGAAGTAATAATGTATAATATATTAGGGGTGTAGAATGGGAATGTTCTGTTGAAATAGATTAGTGGTGTGTTTCCATAGGAGGGATGATTTTTCACCCTGATGTTGTTGGGATTAAGCCAAAGTGTGGTGTCATATGTACCTTTTTAAATAGATAAGGATCAAATCCCACATAGTATGATTCCACAATTTAATGTCATTTGATAGGACCCGCCCATACAATTTAATGTTGTGTGGTAGGGAATCTCATATCGTGGAAGAAAAAACAATGGTATATGGTGTGGGGATTACATATGGAAGATTCATGGGTGTTTCTAGGTGAAATGATGATGTGATTGGGGATCACTTATTGGAGCTTCCCATGAACTTCCAGAAGCAGCGATTGTCTGGTTGAGGCTTACATGTGGATGATACCTGGTGAATGTGGTATCATTGTCTTCATATCACATGAGGCATATCATGCTTCTCACATGAGTAATCCATTATGTATCATGTCAGGCATCCCATTTTCATTTCATAGGGCAAGGTTATGGTTTAAAATAATTTGAAATGAAATGGTGTGTGCGACTTATGTATTGAGCCACCCATTTTTTTCTCCTCATGATGGTTTAATAGGTAAACCCTTGTTCATGGCCTAGGGTAAGGTCACAGTTTCATTTAATGTGAAAGAACATGGTGTACGAGGCTAATGAATTGATCAACCTAGTCTTTCCACCACATATTGGATCAGGAGGGCATCCTATTTCTATAGAATAGGGTATGGTTGCATTATAACATCATGTGAATGGATGTGGCATGTGGGGTTTATGCCTTGTACCAGTTTTCCACTCTTCTCGATGTCTAGTCAGTATGGAATCTCAACCCACTTGTGGGATGAGAAATATAATTGGGTCTTACACCTAATGAGGTAGCCCAAGGGAGTGTGGAGGATTATCTCAACTCATGTTACTAACTGAGGTTGAATTTGGGGTTGTATATGGTGTAACCCAAAATATCATCATCATAGACCAAAAATTAGTTGGATAAACTCTTCATATTTCATTGGGGTCAATGACTTTAGTGAAGGAATCAGGGAAGAGGCTAAATACTATAGCACAAAACAGTTGTTGAGTGGGGTTTTGGGGGTACAAACCCCATGTAGTAGACCAATGGGTGCATGTTCGAACACTATTTTACACAACATTCAATTGGGGTGCTCAACTTTGTTTTAGATCATGTAGTTTTTCACTCTATCATGAAACTATGCAGCTATTGGAAAAAATGAATTTTTGTGAGGCATGGGCTACATGCATGATTTTAGAAAACACTTTGTCGCACAACTAGTAGTTACATGAAAATAGAGTTGCGTGAATTATTGAGCTTTTAGTGACTTAATTTTCCAATTGTGTAAAGTCATGAGAAACCATTGAATCATAATACTGTTAATTGCGATACTTCACCATGGTAATTTTATGCAAGAATAAGACTTGGGTGGGGGGGTTATGTGAAGTGTGAAACCTTGAGTTTTGTGAACAAGAGATTCATCACTCAAATTATATAGGTCGTCCACATAAATAAGGGTTTGATTCATTATTTTTAGGAATTTTATTTTTGTATCAAAATTATTTCCTTGAGGAGCATATTTTGGTTCAGTCTCACAACAATATAGAGTTGAGTGAAAAGGGAATTTGTTTCAAGAGGTAAACTTCCATACACATGGATCTTCAGCATTTGATGCCACATTTCTCACGAAACAATGTTGCATGAATGAAAACAAGTTGTACACACTTATGTAATGTTTCATGACATTATATAATTTGCTCCAAAGTCACCATGACTGGCTTTTTTTAGTAGTATGACTTCAAGCAGTCTTACCTTCTGATCCACAAGTCTATTCAAGTACTAAAACCAGAAAGATCGTAGTCTAAGAAATGAACTACATTCTTATAATAATTTCTTTACAATTAAATTCATCCCTCAATGAATTTTTTTAGTTCCAAAAAAATTTGACTTAGCATAAATATTATAAATACCATTGATGTTTTTCATTGGAGTTTTCTATTTGTAACGGTGTGCTTTTTAATGATTCTCCTTGGTTGGGTCACTATAGGCCAGGGAAATAGAGAAGTTTGATTCGACCTACGAGGGCCATTTGATATCACAAAGGATATTGTGAATTTTTCTTATCATTTAATGTTTTTTAATTAGTTGATAGGTATTCATGATATTTTCCACAGATCTCAGATCTATAATTATCATCCTAATCCTTTCCTTGTTCTGAGTTGGAAGGAAATTGAGTTATATCTAGAATTGTCAATTATGTAATATCCAGTGGATATTGAAGATTTTTAGATAAAATTTATATGTGGTAAATATATACTATTGGTCAAATTTTTATTGGGGTATAGATCATATTCCTATGAGACTTGGGAGAGTGAATCATTGGAGAGGGGGTAGTGGACATATCACGTTCTGAAGAATCCATATATCATAGGAATTTTTTGTGAAATAAAATTTTATGGTGAAAAAAATTGAAACATATTACCTTACCCTTAGTTTTTATCAATTTACCAATTATTATCTTTTTAATGGAATTTTATATCATGTGTATGGTATAGAAAATTAGGTGTTGGCTTTTGAGAGAAAGGGGAAATAAATTTGGGCTAGCTGGTGGCTACATGAGAGTATTGGAGAGTGAGTGCTAGCTAAAAGTGGGTATGTAATTTCTAAATACCAATATACCATATAATGGGTATCAAAAGGCTAGTTGGTGGATGTTTTGGAGGTTATGTACCTCTACCAAGGCCTCCAGTTAGCAGGTGATGTTGTGGGAAATATAGAAAATTAATGGTGGATTGATATTTTTCTCTCTAAAAACCCATATTTATCTTATCTACTCAACCCATTCGACTCTAATTACCCTTTAATTAATCAAAATATTTTTTAGGTTTATCTTAGTCTCTCTTTATCCCAATTGTAAATATAATTTACTTTCAATTGATCAGTTATTCCCATATTGGTTTGTTTTCCCAGGTTCCTTTTATTTTATCTATTTATCTTGGAATTGGTTGTTATTCTACCACTTATTTTTGGAATTTATTGATCATGTGTTTATACCTATTAATCCCAATATATTCATCATGAATTTGATAGCCATATGCTGGATCTTTTTTTTGGTCTTCATACATAGTATGTGGCACTTGATGAATGTATTGTTCTACCTTCTCCATCAACCTTAAATTTGTGGAAAATCAATTCTAAGATGGGGGAATAAATTACTCGATCATATTATCACTGTATTTTATATTAACTTATGTTTATCTTCATGGATCCTTTTTTTTTGATGAAAACCCAAGTGTTATGTAGGTTTTTTCATCTCATATCTTTCTTTGGAGAAATTTCCCAATCATTTCTTTCTAACTTGTTTTCTAAATGATGAATTGAATGATATGTGGTCTTCCGGAAATGAATTAGTTTTAATTCATTGATAAATGAGGGTTTTTACCAATTTTTTGTAAAATGAAAGTTATTTTCAAAGTACTATAGAATTTTTTATGATTTTATTTTTCAAAACATTACTTTTATTAGAATGATTATTTGGATATTATTTTATATAATGTGATGCGGAATTTGAAATGTTTTGACATAGACGTCAGAAGATAACCTTAGATACCAAGGTGTGAATATGATATTGGAAGTTTTCCTTGATCAATAAATTTGGATAACTCATGATTGTTCCTCTATTCCAAAGGCTTGTTGTTCAAGGTACCTAATTCTCAAACACTATATGGGGTTCACTCAAGGGGTGTTACTCCGTTTCTTATGCCCTATTGTTCTAGGGTCCTTTTAGTGTGAAATACTCATGATTTTATTACTATAGTATAATAAACCTTACTATCATGAAAATATATTTTCATAGGGGTGATATATATAGTTTTTATTTATTTTTCATAATTTTATTATCTCTTTGGAGTGATATATGATTCATCCTTTGATAAATGATAAATGGTTATTTTAAAAATGTGTGTTGTCCAATTTATATGACATTACTTTTGGAATTATAAAACTATTGGAAATGTTTTTAAATGCTTTTTGGGAAAATTTGAAAACTATTTTACTATTCCATATAATTCATATAATGATCATAATAGGTTTTTTTGATAAAAACATGTCATAGAACACTTGGGTGGGATATTACTAGGATTACATTTCTCACACCATACACACTCCCATAGAGATGTTTTGGCCTTGTTTTTTCTTATTTAGTAATGGTAATGGTGACATAGTTACATGATGAGGATTCATGTTAGTTGGGTATATAATTCTGGTGGTGACATGGTGTGATGGTTCCCCCATTATATATGAAATAAATATTGGTAGTTGCAGTTAAAATTTTTGGTTTTTGACCTTGGTAGTTGCAGTCAAATTCCAATACCTTGAACCATACATGTATTTCCTATTTTATTAGTAATTGACAAATGTTTTTAAATATAGTAGCATAATACCTTACTAATATCCCCCCCTTCACCAGTTTCATGAAAACATGGCATTTTTCATCCCACAATGTATATGAGAATATGTACTCAATAAACATTACATAACAATCCTTCCATGTCATCATGTTATGTCAAATATCCAATACCTTTACATCCCATAAGTGTTTTCGTGGTTCTGTGATCATTTATTATCTATATTTACAATCCACTCTAATGGTGTCTCAATAAATAAAAATTTTGTATTGACATTATATAGAACTTAGTTTATTATGGTCCTACATCTCACTAATGTAAGGTGGATTATCACACTTAAACTACATCATCAAGTCCACCATGTAGGTATAACCTCCTTAAATCCTATTGTTGATACTCTAAATGGTTCATATCAGAAACCCCAATAGATAATCATTAAAAATTAGCATTGAGGCACTAGTTACCAATGTTTCCATAGAATTTTCAAATGAGGATAATTCTCATATCTACCTTTATGGAACCTCATTGGCTCATCCCTAAGTGGAACCATATCCTCACCCTCCTTGGACTCCAATAGAGGTAATTGAGGTAGAATTTTTTTAGGATCTGAATACCTTTATTGACACACATATATAATAATATAGATATCAAAAATAAGGAAAAATATAATAGGAAATGAATCTCATTATCCCATTCACTTTTTTATCAAAACCCATGTCTTGTATCATCTGAACTCATAGGCTCACTCATACATTATTGAGTCAGGTTCCATATATACTACAATAATAGTATATCTTTATACTAATTTTCACCATGATTCATTAAATTTTTTTAGCTATGTAGTATGAAACAAAGACATATTATAGAAAAACGTGATATAGGTTATTATTGATGCATTAAATACTCAAACCCCTTATAGCACAAGAATGGAAAACACAAGAAATCACACGTAGTAAATTTGAATCTTATATGCATAGCATGATAATTTTTTAAAAACTTTTTCCTTTTAGAGAAAATATTCCGAAACTATAAATCAATAATATAATAAAAAATTTCTAGATCAAATAAATAAACTATAATCAAGAAGACAAAAAAGATATTTTTTCCATCAGTGACATAGAAATTATCATACACTAGTGTTTTCCAATAAAATAATACGATATCCATCATAATTATCAACACATCAATAACCCACTATCTATCGTAAGATAAATTTTAATTAAAATAAAAAAAAACTTCGTTCCATATCATATAAATCTTTCTCTAATACCAATTTATAAAATTCCTATACTAGATTGATGAAAAGGAACACAAGATAGAGTATCATTAATTTTAGGACTACCTCTATGTATGAATGAGGATTTAGATTAGCAACATGGCTCTAGGAGTCAATAGTGGGAAGACTATACCCTCTATATATAGAACCATCACAAAATTAAAAAGGATAATAAAATAAAAAATTGAAATATAATATCAAGAATGTATCAGAAAATTTACCTCATGGAATGGGAAATTAAAATCTACGATTTCATACCAATCATTCAAAAAACCTAAATCACCAAGAGGATAATCACAATGAAGACATGCCTAAAATAGAAAAATACAACCAATCCTAAAACCAAGGATTTGGCCAGTCCTACTCCAAAATACTTCGATGTTTGTCCATTAATATCATAAAATATTTCTAGCTATATTTTGAATAAGAATATCATTACATTTACTTTGACTTGAACTATAATGTTTTCATGCATCTTAGGGGGTTGTGAATGGTTTGTGTATGAACTCACATGGTCAACATCAATGGTATTTCTAGATAATATCCATTCATATATGAGTGTATGGAATTTACAAATAAAAATAATTATCTCAACCTTCGACACACCATGTTAGAATAACTATGGGTGAGCCTGTTACCTATTTTGGTCTATCCAAGGATAAGAAATTTCACCCATGCTATAAACACATCCTAAGGGAGGAAAATAAAACACACCTCATAATAATCATGACATATGTAATTTTCATCCTCTGAGATACTTGGTGAATGATACATCACTAAAATACGCACTGAAACGATCTTCTGCATTTTCCATATCAACAATCCAATAAAATTATATATCTTGTGAGAATCCTACCACATTATCCCCACACATCACATATCCTTATACTTACACCATAATCCATACTAAGTGAGTATACTCTTTCCTCCCATGGATCAAAATCTCCCATCGTTTCTTATGGAAGCCTATATCATATCCCTTTTTAGATTTGATAGTCATTGCCACCACACTAGCCCACTAACATATGGAGTAATCCACTAAAAATTTTGTGATAAATACCACCTATTTTGCCCTTATATATGCTAAAATGAAAACAAAATCCTTGGCCCCGTGATGGGTGTAATCACCAACATTCTGCAACCATTACTAGATGAACCCCCATCAGACCAACCTCGACGAATGAGTTATCACCATCACACATAAAATCAAACCATATCGCTGAATGATAATACTATCAATATTCATCACATTTTTATGGAACCACTTTAAGAAAATCATTAAATAATATATCCCTTTACATCATATGTAATATTTTCAGTTGATACATAAATCCATCATAAAAATAAGTCCCATAAATAGAATATCCCATCATTTCTCACACAAGACATATCCTATGCATATCCCATAGACAAATAAAATTACATGTTATTTAATTTTTAGTCTCACACACATCCCTACCCCTACACATAAATCATATGATGTGTAAACACACATATAACAAAAAAAAATATTAACACCACAAACTTGGTACTAGCATAATCCTACATTTGAAATGTCCTTGAATGATATAATACAAATGTAATGAAATCAGGTCACCATAGAAATATATGAAAAAATGGATGATCTATTTGAAACATGATGAAAGAGTTATAATACTAGAATTAGATGAAAATGGACGTTGATCTTTTCAAATATAGACATTGATAGATAGAAAAATATATTATTTTATAAATAATAGGTATAAATCTCATTGGGAGAAAGATAAGGAATTAAATAGAGTATGGGTCAATGTAGAGACCCAAACATCTCATAAAAGGATATTAAGTATTTTATATTAATATTTGTTGCGTTAAACAAACACACACCTAAGGATCATAATGGTTTAGTGATATTGGATACTGGGTACATAATATTATTATTTTGTGAATGATCTTTAGAATAACCGCTAAATATATTCCCCTCTTTTACTCTTTATAAAAATGCCACAAATAAAACCTTTCTTCATAACCTATTAAATGAAACATAATAAAGGTTGAGGACAAATTTTCCATAGGGTTAATCATGGGAAATATTTAAACATAATATGAGTGTAAGGGTATGAGAACATGATAATAACATTTAAAACACAATTGTGCATATCATAGATGAAAACATTATTTCATGGAATAAATACATTAAATTCATAAGACATAAATCCTAATGTAATCATAGAAAAAGAGACATGAGATCATAACTTTGGAATAAGACAAAGTTATTTAGAATACACATAATATTATAACATTGAAAAAATGAATATATAGAAACAGTTTATCTCGTTATGTTATGGGCATGAAATTAGGCCCTTGTATAAACATGTGAACTTGTAACTAGGTCCGTACATAAACATATGGACATGAAATCATTGACCACACATAACATAGTAAACATGTAATTAGATTCATTCTTAACATTGTGAACATGTCATCTAGTCCATGCGCAACATTGTGAACATGTAATCAGGTTCACTCATAACATTGTGAACATGAATTCAGGTTCATATATAAAATATTTACACATGAGTTATCTATCATTACCTAATTCATTAGAGGATGATTTTAGTCTCATCCGATATTTGGATATAATTTAACCACTCTAACATAATGGAAACAGTAAATAATTGTTCCATAGGATCATAAAACATTCATCATATTAGAATCTAGTAAAAAATGGGATTTATAACACATTTATCATATCCAAACCCATGAAAATAAGTGGGCTTTATAAACCATTCATCATGATAGAACCCATTAAAAGAAATGGGTTTCATAAAACATTTAATCATGGAATAACAAGTGGGAAAAAATGGGTTTCATAAAAACTATCAATCAATATAAATAATAAGAATTGTACCCTTTGATCATATCACTATTAAAGAATAAGTAACATCAAAGGACGTCATCTTAGATATAAATTGATTTGTAAAAATCACCTGCACCATTTTTTATGAAAATAGACTTTCTAAATTTGAAAAACTCTTTTTAAAAACATACAACATTTTCAAATTTTGTTTATTTGAAAATAACATTGGAAACTAATAAATAACTCTATAAAATCATATAAACATTTCATGATAAATATTACATTTTTACTTGAGAAGAAACTTTTTAAAACCCAAAAAAAATTAAATTTTTTTACTTTGAAAATAAGCATCGAAAATTATAAATAATGATTTAAAACAGTGAGTGTTCATGGGGGAAGAATTTATCACTAATTGTTTACACAATAAAACTAATATTCCATTTAAATTTTTTATAAGAGCCAAAAAATAATTGTTTGTTAAATGATATGAAGTCTCGTTTCATAAAAATTAAAAAGACAAACATGGGTAAAAATAAATTTAATAATTCACTTGAATAATGTTAAAATTATTTTTCAAAAATGTTTTTATAAGACATGATTTTGGAGGGAAAATGTGTTTTGACTAAAAATAAAAATGATGTCAATTTTACTTTTAAAATTTATTTTGGAATATTGAGTGAATTAAGAGCTGAAAATAAAGGGAAACATTTATTCTCATAACATAACCATATGATAAAATAATTATTGATTTTCCTAAGATTTGAATTATAATGTTTCATCATCCAAATAATAAACATAAAAAATCACAATAAACGATGATATTGAATCATAAAACCATTACCGCTTTGGTTAAATTGAATCATAATCCCCCTAAAATATTAAACATTAATGAAAAATTAAATATAAATTTTATAAATATATTTATTTTATCAAACTTAAAAGGGGTTGTAAATACAATTCATAAGATAAGATTTTTGTATAACATAATATAATCCTAATGAAGACAAATTAAAACAAAAATCCATTACCTCTTTTATAAATATTGAACTTTAAAACCCATGAAAGAGAGATAGTAAAATGGATATGTAAATACAAAATATTTTTAGGATAATAATCATAGAATATATATTAATTTGAAGTATATAAACCACATAAAATATTCATGTGGTAAATATGGCATGTTTCTTATAGAAAATAAAAGTAAGGGAGAAATCCATTACCTTAAGTATGAATTTATATCGTATATGTTCAAAACTCAGGTATAAAAAATAGACTTATATTTTAAATATATTAAAAACTATTATCATATGAATATCATCATATATTATTTACTTATGAACATTTATTACCCATTTATTAACAATTCATTGTTGAAATCATGTTTTGGGAAATAATTATTTTTATTTTCATGCAGGTTTTGATTGAATTATTTTTGTCCTATTATTTTGAAATGACTATATAATTTCCATAATTTTAATCATAATAAAACTATCTTATATTATTATTGAATATTTATTTATATTAATACATTAACGTTAGAGATATAAATTGAAATACATTGTTTATGGATATTATAGGTCTTACTTACACATGAACACTATTTCCATTATATGGATAGATAAAATGAAGTAACTAAATAATATATTTTTATTGTAGAAATATATTTATTTAATATATATCACATATATTCATTAAATTTACACTTATTACCTTCCATTAAAGCATTAGTAAAAAATGAATCACATCATTTCGTGTGGCAGTAGTCTGTCGTATACAAGACCAACATTATCATATCCCCTAAAAAATAGAATGTAAAAATATAATAATTACATAATTATAATTATGATAAAAATATATGATATATTAATTTAATCTCACCTTAATACCATCCAATTAAAACTTAATTTAAAAACACCTCACATCGGTTCATGAGGCGGTAGTCTACCACACACCAGAGCGATGTTATTTTTTCCAACACAGTTGAAATGTATGAAGTTATATGTTACAATATAATTTTATAAGTATAATAGTATCCTTAATATATTATATAAACATTAAATTAATTATTTTATCTATCCGTGAGAGGTGTTGATGGAAAATTAATAACATTGGTTCACAAGGTGGTAGTCTGTCTTACACACAAATGATGATTTCATATCATATTTGAAGGATGTTTAGATAGATATAGGTTATTACATAAAACTAATAACCTATCATTATATATGAGATAATTTTTTTATTTAATAATTTTTTTAAATGTTCTTACGGATAAAAAATGTGATGTATGTCAAAAAAACATAGTTAAAAATTGTACCTCTTCTTTTGAGAAACCAATATTTGTTTCTCCTAAATGCTTCATGGAAAAATGTTTTTATCTAACCACAGATTATAGTATGTGAGGAGAGATTTAATTAAGAAATTTTTATAGGTATTTTCTATGCCAAATAGATTTGGAAGTGTAAATGGGAGAGTAGAGGGGTTGGCCTTTTATAAGTAAGGTTGGTGGGAGGCTTATTATTATTAAAAAGAAAAAGTTGTGCCAAATGTTGTTCACATGAAAAAATTATCCAAAATTGGAAATTAACGAAAATTATTGGTGATAAAGTTTAAATATGTTTATTAAATGAGTCTTTTACAATTAAATAGGTAATTTTTTTCTTTATTCGTTGAGTTTAACCCCTTGATAATCATGTTTTAACCATTACCGCGATAATTAATTTTTATTGTTCATACTATTCATTATTGAAAAAAACTATGTTTTCCTTATGGGTTAATTTAAATTTTTTTATTCCAAATATAGATTCAATTTTATCAAATTCCATTCACAAAAGTATAAAAGTTTAATATAAAATTAATCTAGCGAACAAGGCGGAAAAAAATATTTTTCAAAAAGGAAAAGTTTCAAAAGTGTAAAAAGAATTATTATCAAAATTAAATATGAAATTCATTAAAATGTACTAAATTGGATTAATATATTAATAATTGAACTATGATTACATTTAACTCCATGTTACAATAATTTTTAGGCTTTTAAATTCTTTAAAAGAAATTACAATTGTTAATAAAAACTAGTATTTTCTTCCATTTATCATAAAATTTAACTTTTCGAAAAATTATAAAACATTTACTCCAAGAAAACATTGAAGATTATTTTTAAAGTAAATTTTATTTTATAAACTAAATTTATGAAATTAGTAAAAAATATTTTTTAATATGATTTTGCAAAAGGTGATAAAACTTATTTTTAAATATACACAATTTTGATGTGTAAAATTAAATTAATAATTATAACTTTTTAGAAAGAACATAATATGAATGGTGAAGATTTTATTTAATATATAATATATACATTTAATTAAAATAATTCAAAAAAAGTGATTTGTTTAATTTATTATGGAAAAACAGTTTTTTATAATAGTTTTTTTAAAAGATGTCATTTATTTTAAAATAGATTTAATTTTCATTTCTAATTAATTTTTCACTATAGAATTAATTTTATATAAATTTTTGAACCATGTATTTTCATAATTTATTTAATACAATTCTTTCCATCTTTTAAATCAATTAGGTGATAACTATCAAATTAAATAACAATATTTTAATAAAATGTCTTATTTTGGATTAAGTCGGTTATGTATATTATGAAAGCTAAACATAGTGTTGTGGGTAATTCAAGATAAACTTAGTGTTGTGAGTAATGAAATATAAACATTTTTTGTGTGTAATGAGAAATATCGAAAATATTAAATTTTTTTGAAAAAAATCACAAAATTTCAGTGTATTACATACTTCCTAATTAAATAAACAGTGTTCTCGCCACTTGAACTTGCTCAAGGTAAAAAAAGTATGGATTTTGAAAATACATTTGTGGTAAATCCACATAGTAAAAAGGGTTAATAAAACATCCTCTTAAAAGAGAAAGGGATTTTTGAATATCATATACAATAACACATTGCATGGTTTCCATGTAGGAGAACATTAGTGGGTAGTAAAAACATGTAAATTGAAGAGAAAACTAATGTGACAATACTGATAAAGAGTTCCAAAGAACATGATCGTGAGAAGCTTAATGGACAAAAGATATAAGACCATTCATTCGTAGAAAATGAATGAAAATATATAATATTTTATCCTAAGATCCTTTTTCATATAGTTGAGTAAGTTTAATGAGACTGTAAACATACTTGATTTCATGTTATTTCATATGAACAATATCATCCTTGAGTTGTGCTTTGTTTAGTTTTAAACGTCATATCATACTCTATGAGATGAATTATTAGTTCTTGAAGCACTAAAAGATAGTACGATCATTAAAAGAATGATAATTAATTCCTTCTTTGTCTAGTTATTATTAAAAACAAATTTAGAACATGTTATACAATATGATTAAATCAACATATGGTGAAATAATACATTAATCCCTAAAACCTCATCCAATGTTTAACTTAAACTATTCCATAATTGGTTACCTTTTGACCCTTCCAAAATTAAAAATTTATAAATAAGATCACAAAAAGTCTGAAAATAAACATAACATTAATCCCCAAAATATCATAGATTAACTCTTATTGTCACATAACATATAAGTTAATACATTGGCCATATATTTTCTTGAAACATGGTAATAACTACAATTACCATAAAACCTTAATAAAAACATACATGCTTCAACATTCCTTGAATAGAATAATGGATTATTGAATATATTCCATAATTCCAATAATGTTGTCAAATCCAACAATGAGAACATAAACCACTTTTTCAAAAAAAATCATTAATCAAATCCAATTTCCTAAATATTATCCAATTAGCATTATTCCTATATATCATCTTATTATCCCAACATGATTTTCTTAACATCACGAACATTTTAAGGGTTTTCTTTCTTTAATCATTTTATTTCTATAAAATATCACCTTTATATTAAATTACTTTTCTAGTTCATCAGTACAACTTAACATATTCTTGTAAATCCTTAATGAAAAACTTATATAGAAATATACTTATATATTTCAATATTTTTATAACAAAATTGTTGAATTAAAATACATAATCACTTAAATCATACAACTTTATTCTTAAACCATTAACCAAGAATCATAATTTTATTCCTCAATTCCCATTTCTTATAATTTGAAATATGAACCATGTATTAACATTATTCAACCATGATTTAATTATTGTTCCTACGTTTTACAAGAACGGTACTATTAGAACATCCCAAACCTTTTATAGGTTATTCATAGTCTCTTCACCATTGGTAGTTTAAGGACTCACTTATTCTCATTATCTTGAGAGCACGACGAGTCATTAGTTGGCCTTAAGAGACATCCCCAAGGTGACGAAGGCTGGAAATAAATGCCAACGGTTTTCAGATTCAAGTGGTGGGACGATTTACCCTCTAGGAAATAAACCACTAAACCAATAAACCATTTACCAAATGATGCATGAACAAAAGAAAGACAACTCAACAATTTCATGTATCTCAAAACCATATCAATGTTTGTAACAGTGGAAGACCAAAACAGTCTCAAAGTAAACAGTAGTTACCCAACTCAAGACTCTCAAGATTCTAGATAACTCCATACTCAACAACTCCAAGCTCCATAATCACTGAACAACCCAAATTTTATAATGTTGTGCTAAAAATGTGGGAAACTATTCCTTTTCCCTGTCATTGAAGATAGCATCTGCAAATGCACCAATGTTCCAAATCATGGGTGAGTATAAAACTCGGTAGGTATTCCCCCAATAACATCCCTACTCATGCCACTAGGATAGTAAAATTAGCTATATTTATATATAATAGTTTATATAAAACAAACTAACAAAAAAATTTATAACCAAATATAAACAAGTTTCAAAAACTATTTGCAACAAACTGAAAAAAACCAATTTCCAGTAGGTTATTTTTTCTAGAAAAAAACTAATTCAATATTAAAAATAAATTCTTAATATCATTTGGCAAACCCATTCCATAGTTCACCACACACCCACACATGCATTCTTAGTTTGACAGTTCCATACCCATGAGCAATCACTCATCCAATCACCATGTGTCCCAATGACACACACCTTTGATCTAGGGTCACGTCCCTTGTACCCCAATGGTACTCATCACTTATTAAGGGAACCTTAAGCAAAAACTCACATTAGCACTAGTTATACCAAATGTTTCCATTTCCACAATAAAATATTTCAGTAAAATAGGTCTTTTATTGAAACCCAAATCTCAACGAATTTCAATGTAACATTTAGTTCCAATAAAACATTCTTTTTTATTGAAAAAATATATCCCAATAATTTTCCAATAATCTAGGAAAATCTTATTTTTATAATCAATATTTGAAAACCAAAAACACAATCATTTATTCAATATCTCTAATTTTTCAGATTTCACAACCATCACTCAAGAAGGTTTCCATCAAGTGTTCAACAACCAAATCATAATAAATTCACGCCATACATTAGATTTGAAAGAATTTCAACCAGTTATACTAAGTGGAGTCAATAAATAATCCTCCTACCTCAAAGGTTTTGACAGAAACCACAACAAATGAAGAATACACAAGAAAAACCACGTCGATTCTCCAACTACCCACCTTAGATCTCTTATCCTACCAAGAACAAGAACAAATCACATCATATTTGGAATACCCAAACATAGATCTACCCATAACAGGTTTTGATCTAAAAATCAAGATAAGAGGAGAAGTATATCTAAGTATATAAAAAACTTTGATCATGAACGAAGAAGAATGATCACATACCTCAAGAATTCGGCATCGATTCACCAAGGGAATCCTTCGGATCACCTCCAAAATGATTGGTTGAGGTTTTCCTACATTAAATGGAGAGTAATCCTGAGTTATGGATGATTAGGATAAAAAATTAGCCACTCGTTGAGATATACATGTGAGATCCACTATTTTAGGATCTCATTTAAACCATCAACATGGTTAGTCCGCACGGTTAGACAAACCGTGCTCTAACTGTGTGTTAGATACTACCTATGAAAACCCTTACATGGATTCCTCCCATAGTCTCCCTAATCATGCTCCAACAGTGCAGGAGACACTTCCACATGAGGACAAAAACGACCCAGTTAGGCCACAATGTTAGACAAACCGTGCACTGCACGTGCAACTTCCATTTGTCTTCAAAACTACTTCAATTGTTCTCCAAACTATCCCATCCATCACCCTTACAATTTATAACCATGCAAAGCATCATGTAAGGGTTACATACTAGAAACCAAGGGTACTAAATTCTCCCCACCAGTGGTCTTTTTGTCCTTGGAAAGTAGAAAACATTCACTGGGTTGAAAGAGTTCTGGCCATAGCTCTTTCATTTCCTTCTCACGTTCCCAAGTCTCTTCTTGAATCTGATAATGATGCCATATAACCCACACTAGACTAATACTTTTTTCCATGAAAGAATTTCTCTTTACTATCTAAAATCTGTACTGGGATAGGTATCAATGAAGCATTTGGATCTAGGTCAACGTGATCCCATTTTATCACATGGTCAATATCAGGCTGATACTTTTTCAACTGAGATATATGGAACACATTATGCACTGAAATGAACTGTCGTGGTAATGAAAACTGATATCACACCTCTTATACCCGTTATAGTATCTTGAAAGTGAATATGTATCTAGGAGATATATTAACATACTTCTTGAAATGTTGTTTTCCATGCCTTGGAGAGATCATCAAGAAAACATGATCACTCATGGAAAATGACAACATCCTTCAACGGTGATCTGCAATAGATTTCTGATGACTCTGAGTCATCTCTATCCATTTTTTATCAACTGTATCTTCTTCATTGTTTCTTGGAAAAGGACGGTCCCAACTAGTGAAGTTTAACCAATTTCCACCCAGAATAGTGGAGAACATTAAGGACTCCCATACAAAGCATCAAATGGAGCCATATGTATTGAGGCCTGGTAGTTGTTATTGTGGGAGAACTCTACCAAGGGTATATGCTCCTCCCATGGGGAAACAAAATCCATTACACAAGCCTACAACATGTCTTCCAACATCTGTATCATCTGATCGGATTTCCCATCCGTCTGAGGATGATACGTCATTCTCAGAGTCAACTGAGTCCTAATAGATTTTTGTAAGGATTTACAGAAATGATATGTGAACCTCGCATCTATGTCTGAGTCTATGGAAATTGGTACATCATTCCTCTTTACTACTTCTCTGATGTAGATTTTTGACAAATCCTCCACTATATGAGTATCACGAATGGGGATAAAATGGGCTGACTTGGTAAGCTGATCCAATATCTCCCAAATGGAATCGTGTTTCGGTACCATTCATGGTAGACCTATAACAAAATCCATCCCTATATGCTCCCATTTCCACACAAGGATAGAAAAATACTTCAATATTCCCACAGGTCCTTGATTTCTGCTTTCACTTTCTGAAAATTTATGCACTTCGAGATGAACATGGACACCCTCATTTTCATACCGCTCCACCAAAACTTCAACATCAACACGTTATACATCCTTTATGTACCTGGATGTATCGTCCATATCGAATGGTGGTAAGCATAAAGGATTTTTTCTTGACTATCCATTGGTACAACTATCTGATCTCTAAAGAACAAAACTAAACTCCCATCAAGTTTCTAGCCTTAAATGTTCTCCCCACCATTGAGGTTTTAACTCATGAATAGACATTCTGCATTAGATTTTTGTACCTCCTTGACCATATATACCAAATCTAGAACACGAGTAGTTGAAAAGAAAACAGCAACATCACCTCATTCTTCAAATTCCACATGTATTTCGGCTAGGACCGACATCAACTACCATTCATCTGAAGCTTCCTTCTCCAATAGAGCATATGAATTTATACTCCATGCAACTTCCACCAAATTCTATTTTCCTGGTGTATACATCAAGACAAAGTCAAACATTTGGAGATAATCCATCCATATCATTTTCCTCATATTTAAATCTCACTATGAGATAATGTATTTCAAGCTTTCATGATATGTAAACACAGTGAATTTCTCACGAAACAGGTAGTATCTCTATGTTTTCAAGGTATGGACAGCTGTAGTTAACTCCAAATCGTGTGTGGGGAAATTCTTCACATGCACCCTCAACTGCCTTGAACCATAAGCAACCACACGGTCTCCATGGATGACATCACACCCCAACCCTGATCCTAAATAATCACAGTACACCATATATCTCTATCCTGATTCTAGAAAAATCAATATAGGTGTCGATGTAAGCCAAACAATTAGCTCTTGAAAAGACTTCTCGCATTCCTCTGTCTGTTGGAATGGATCATTCTTCTTTGTCAAAATTGTCATTAGTGAATCTATTCGTGTGAAATCACACACAAAGCATAAGTAGTAACTAGTTAAACTAAGAAAAATTTGTATCTCAAAGTCATTCTTCGGTGGCTACCATGAGATAATAGCTTCTATCTTTTCAAGATCCACATAAACTCCTTTTTCAGAAATTTCATGGTGAAGAAACCATACTTAATGTATCCAAAAATCACACTTTGATGATTTTTCATATAAATAGTGATATCTCAAGATTTGTAAAACTATTTTTAGGTGCTCTTCATGTTCAGATCTTGTCTTTGAATACACCAAGTTGTCATCCGCAAACACCACAACAAAAGAATCTATATATTTCTGAAATATTTGATTCATCAAATCCATGAAGACTACTAGTGCATTTTTTTGATAAAAAAGGCATGACTACATATTCATAGTGTTCATATCTTCATCTAAAATCTATCTTTGAAATATCTTCCTTCCAAACTTACAATTGGTGATATCATGATCGCAATTCAATCTTGGAGAACCATTGATCTCCCATTAATTAATCAAGCAAATCATCAATGCATGAAAGTGGATATATATTCTTTATCGTAACTTGTTTAAGAGTATGATAATAAACACAATTTTGAAGAGTTCCATATGCTTTATTTATGAAAAAAAAACATTGCATCCCATAGAGATGTACTTGGTAGAATTAAAACCTTGCTTTTCACCTCCTCCAACTACACATCCAATTCCTATAACTTTGGTTGTCCCATCCTATAATATGTAATGAAAATATTATTGGTCCCCAAAAGGTGATCAATAGTAAACTCCATTTATTTTAAAGGTGGTAAACCTGAGAATGTTTCATTTAATACGCCATGAAATTGATCCAAAACTGCTAGAAAACTAATTTCCTTGATCCAATCCATTGATGCTAAAGTCAATGACACAAAATGGTAAGATATTTTTCCCACCGTCAGTGCACACAAACTCTTTTCCCCTTTCTTTACCATCCTTTCTCCTTTGAAGAGATGCTTGTTGTCGTCCTCAGTCATGAAACAAACTGTTCTCCTATAATAGTTGATGTGATATTTAAACGTTTTCAACCAATCCATACCTAGGATTACATCATATAAATCCATGTCCAACATTGAGAGATTCCATTTTAGCTCAACTTAATCAATAGTAATATCACATGCTCGACATAAAAAGGCTTGACATTCTCTTTCACCGAGAGGAGTTTGCAGTTTTAAAGTAGAAGACATCATTTTCAACTTTAAACATATCATGTCAATAGTACAAGGAGCAATGAAATAATGCAATGCACTAGTATTAATGATCACTTTCACAAGGGCATAATTCAAAAGAATTATACCTCTCACTATTGATGGTCTATCCTGATCAGTGACAATCATCTGATCAGCTCTATTCAATTTCTTCATAATTGCACTATTCTCCTTATTTCCTTTATGACATTTCCTTGGTTGAGGAGTCATGATATTTCATGAATCACCATGTATAGCTCTATTCTGCTAATGAGACTGATTTTGATATCCTCTCCCTATTAAAGCATATGATGCTTGTGATGCTTGAGAAGTGTCTCGAGCACCATACCTTGGAGCACTATGACAATATCACTGAAGATGCCCCATTTTTCAGTTATGTAATCCTCTAGGTTTGTCTATACACTCTATCTTTATGTGGTCAAGTAAACCACATTGATAGAAACCTTATTTTCTCTAGGTCCGTGGAGGACGGTTCACTGATTCAGCTATCTGATTCTGATTTTCACTTCCACCTTGGAAATATATGTCCTTTTTCCTCTTGTTCCCCATAGTTGAGTTCCCACTATTTCCTATAGGTAGAATCATAACTCTTACTATCAGTCCTGATATATCATGTGTAGCCACATTCACTTTGTTCACCATCTCATTATAATCCATAATACAAAGCACTATAATCTTCGATCGTATCTCATGTTGTAGCCCTGATTCGAAGATATGTGCCTTAAAAGATGAACTTTCCACTACATTGGGTGCAAAGTGTACTAATTTCATGAATTTATCCACATACTTTACAATAGAGAGACTCTCTTGCTTCAGGCTGTAGAAATCCATCATTTTCAGGATCATGAACATGTGAGGATATAATTTTTTTTGACCAATTCCTCAAAATCCTCACATGGAAGGCCTTCTTCCAATTTAGCTGGAACCACTAAAACCCACCATTGGAATAAAATATCCTCGAGCATATACGTCTCCATATTGACCTTTAGCTCCACTAATTTATCGATGAAATATACGATACGACTCATCCTACTCAGCCACACCTCTACCTTTTCAGGCTCCGCATCACCCCGTAAGTTAGGTGGATTTTTCTTCATGGACTAGAGAGTATGGTCCACAAGACGTGGATCATTACTCCAGTTCCTCATATCCACATCTTAAAAAGCATGGAAAATACTTTGAAATAGCTCTTGGTTCACACATGGTTTAGGTGCAACCACATTCTCTGCAACTTCTTCAGGTTGGTTTCGACGATTCCTCTAAGGTTCTATTTTCTAAACCAAGAACAAACGTTGTCAATCTCAGTCTCTAACAATTGATGGCTTAGAATTTCATGTTCTATCACATAAAATATCACAAAATTGTTTTCCAAAATACTCGGTTTCCATGTTCAACCATTTTTAAACATTCATTCATGCTTTTTGAAAATTAAACCATTTTCAAAATACCATACATATTTCCTTTTTCAAAATAATTCATCTGGAAAAAATTCATTATTTTTCAAAAATCAACACTTTTTCACAATATGAGTCATTCTTCAATATGATGTATACACTCCTAGTGGGAAGTTATTCCTCTAAAATGCATTTCATGCTCATCTCATTGACTAAACCCATGACAATAGGATACCTAAATCCTGGAAGTGACTCCAAATACTTATGTACCCAACTCCCTGGTAACATGAAGTTTAGAATAAAATGGTTAGCAACATCCTTTTATGCTACACATTTCAAGTTCCAAAAAACCTACTCTTGTTTAAAATTTCATCATGAGGAATAGAAAAGAAATAATTTCAACTCCAAGACTAATAACAATAATGGCCACTTGTTATGTAATGATTGAGCAAGCCAATAACACATGTACCACAAAGTAAGGACCATTTTGATACCATTTGTAATGACCCGCTTATTCTCATTGGATTGAGGGCATGAAAAGTCATTACAAGGCCTTAAGAGACATACCCATGGATCCAAAGGATGGAAAAAAATGTTGGAGGGTTTCAAATACCAGTGGGGGTGATTTAACCTCTATGAAGTAAACCAACAAACAATTTACCAAATGATGCATGAACAAAAGAAAGACAACTCAAAAATTTCAGGTATCTCAATACCATATCAAAGTGTGCAGCAGAAGAAGACCAAAACAGTCTCAATGTAAATAACAGATACACAAATAAAGAATATCAAGATTCCACACCACTCCATACTCCACAACTCCAAGCTCCACAATCACTCAACTTCCCAAATGTCACGAGGTAGTGCTAAAAATGTGGGAAATGTTACCTTTTCCCCCATTTGGGAAGATAGCATCTGCAGAAGCACCAAAGTGAAAAATTATGGGTGAGTATAAAACTCAATAGGCTTTTTACAATGACTCCCATACTCACGCCACTAGTATAAAAAAGTTATCCACATTTGTATAAAACAATTTATATAAAAAAAATACCAAAATATTTTACAACCAAATATAAACAAGTTTTGAAAACCGTTTGCAAGAAAGTGAAAACAAAACCAAAGTAAACCAATTTCTAGAAGGTTAATATTTTCCAAAAAAATTAATAATTAATGCTTTAAAATCAATTCTTCTTATCATTTGGTAAACCCATTCAACAGTTCACTGCATACCCACACATGCAATCTTCGTTTGATAGTTCCATACCCATGAACCGTCTCTCATCCAATCACCTTGTGTCCCAATGACACATTACCTAGATCTAGGGTCACGTCCCTTGTAACCCATTGGTAATCATCCATTATTAAGGGCCCGCTGATCATGAACCCATACCAACACCATTTATTCCAAATATTTCCATCTCCCTAATAAATCATTTTTATAAAACTAAACTTTTATTAAAAAACATTGCAAAACCAATTTCAAAGTAACAATAAATTTCAATAAAACATTTCTTTTTATTGAACTAATATATCCCAATCATGTAACAATAATATAGGATAATCCCATTTTTAAAATCCATATTTTAAAACCAAGAACCAGAGCATTTATTCAAAATATCAATTTTTCCAGATTTGACAACCATCATTCAAGAAGGTTTCCAATAGTCTTTCAAAAACAAAAATCACTATAAATTCACACCATAAATATAATTTGAAAACATTCCAATTAGTTAAACTTAGTGAATTCAAGAAATAATCCTCCTACCTTGAAGGTTTTGATTGAAATAACAATGAACAAACAATGCACAAGAAAAACCGGGTCGATTCTCTAAGAACCCGCCTTAGATATCTTCAACTAGAAAGAAAAAGACCAAATATCATCATATTTGGCATACCAAAACCAAGATCTAACCTTAACAGGAATATATATAAGAAATAAAGATACGAGGAGAAGTGGATTCAAGTAGATCTAAGAAACTGATTAAAACGAAGAAGAATGATCACATACATCAAGAATTCATCTTTGATTCACCAAGGGAAGCCAGAGGATCACCTTTAAAAAAATTGGGAGAGGTTATCCTACCTTCAGTAGAGATTAATACCGATTTATGGCTGATTCAATGAAAAAATGAGCCACTTAGAGGAAAAAATGTGTGAGATCCACTTTAATAGTATCTCACTAAAACCATCCACACGGTTAGTTCGCACGCTTGGACAAACCATTGGCTGACTATGTGTTAGACAATACCTAGTAAGACCCTCACATGGCTTCCTTGTTGGGTCTTTCTAACTGTGCTCCAACTGTGTGGGAGCCACTACCTCATGAGGACAAAAAATGCATGGTTTGGCAGCACAGTTAGACAAACCATGTGTTGCCCATACGACATCCATTTTTCTTCAAAACTACTTCCAATGTTCTCCAAACTCTCCCATCAATCACCCTTAAACATTATTAAAGTTAAAAGCATAATTTAAGGGTTCCATAAAAGATACCGAGGGCACTATATTTTTTAATGACCCTCTTATTCTCATTTTCTTGAGAGCATGACGAGTCATTACTTGGCCTTAAGCGACATCCACAAGGCACCAAAGGCTTGAAATAAATTCCAAAGGGTTTCAAATAGAAGGGGGGATGATTTTACCTATTGTAAATAAACCAATAAAAAAACAATTACCAAATGATGAATGAACAAAAACAAATACATCTCAATTATTTCATTTATCTCAAAACCATATCATAGTGTGCATAAGCGGAAGACTAAAACAGTCTCAAAGTAAACAACGGATACAAAACTCAAGACTCTCAAGAGGCCACACCACTCCTTAATCCACAACTCCAAGCTCCACAATCACCGAAAAACCCAGATTTCATGAGGTTGTGCTAAAATTTTGCGAAACATTACATTTTCCCCAATCACAGAAGATAGAATCTTCCAAAGCACCAATGTTCCAAAGAAGGGGTGTGTATAAAACATAGTAGGTTTTCTCAAATAACTTCTATACTCATTCCACTAGGATGTAAATGTAACACCCCAGGTAAATAAAGATTATGACATTTTTATATTTATCCATATTTGTGAATAAAATATTAATATTACTTTAAATGGGACTCTATGCTTGATGGAGTACCCAATACGCAACAACGAGTTTCTTGGGAATCTTACGTTGCACTCTAATAATAAAATAATATTATTTTAAATAGTAGTTAATGCCTAGACATTGTAATGGTGGGAATGAACAAAACTAACTACAAAATTATTATATATGTTTTTCAAATATTTTTTATCATTACAATAAATGTTAGAGGATTAAAGATGTGAATGAATCTGATTTTATGCGTAAACATTCTAATATTTTTTTAAAGGTCGATTAACCGCCTTTTGATGGAAAACCTCTTTTAAATCCACTTTTGATAATTTTATGTGTTATATTTGACAAAATAAAATTATTCTTTATAATCAAGACATCAAAATTTACTTTGTTTAAATTTTTGGTATTTTTACGATAAAGTACATTTTTTAATGAATAGTGAAAAATGTTGTATTTTAATTCAAAAACTATTTTTAATCTAATTTATTTATATGATTAGATAATTTTTTAAATTGGTTTTAAATTGAAATTAGAATATATATTTTTACCATTAAATGCAATGGTGGTCATTGGAATTAATTTCACTTTGAAATTGGACTTAAACTAGTGTCAATCTTTTAATAGATATTCCTTCTTAAAAACACGCTATTTGTTTTGACCGCGGGAATTAATTATTAAATTAATTAATGAAACTTATATATTTTGAATTTTGTAAAATAGACATCATTTTTGAATTTGGAATATCAAATATATCCTAGTGTGAATTTTTGGTAATTTTCTGAAAAAACTTCAATTTTTGATGAATAGTGAAACCACAAACTGATTTTCCGTTTAAATGAAATTTTCTCACCTTTGTGTTTTGAATTTCAAAAATCCGACATACATGGTTGTCATTAAGAAGTAAAATGTGGTTCAATGGGATTAAAATAATTTTTCGGTGAATAGTAACTTATTAAGTTTTTAATCGCGATTAGAGGTAATTAGTGTTGTTTAAGGTAAAAATAATGTTTTAATAATATGAAATGACCTATACACATGTCCTACCCTCGTTGGATGAGCCATTTCCGTCCAAGAAAATCCATGGGTCAACTTACGGACCCCATGGAGCCACTTTTGTTGGAAAATGACATAAATACCTTTTTATTTAATGTTAATGTAAAAATGACACAAACATGAGATGTTTTAATAAAACAATTGTTACATGTGGTTATAAAAGTCAGATTTTTGACTATAAATATTCATTAGAAATCTCCAGATATTTCCTACATCATGATATTTTTTTTATAATTTTTAGACATTAAATAAATTAAATTATTTGTGACATCATGATGATGCAGCGATTACCTCATTAATAAAGGATTTAAATAAAATGAAAAGATAATGTAAAATCTATGACCTACACATGTACAAAACCTATTTTATGGGTATATTTCGAACCCTTATCACCTTATCCTCGAATTATATCAATGTGGGACCTTTTAAATCTGAAACTCATTTTAAAATAAAGTAACATTTCTTTACTTTCCAAGAGTTCCCCTCCTCTCCTCTTATAAAAGGCCCCCACCTCTACCTCCTTGCCCACACTTCCAAAGCCTTTGGATCGTCCAACCCCTGCCCATTTTGTATCTCCACATCCCTCTATAACTCCTTGAAGCCTCATTTTGGGCATAAGACATCCCAAGGAAGCCTTTGATCTCAAAGCAAAGGGATTTACCTGATTTTAAGGTAATGTCTTCACCTGTGTTCTTTTGTTTTATTTTGTTTATCCAAACCCCTAACCTCTTTTTATTCATTTATTTTGTGACAACTCCAGTATATTTAATATACTAGGATGTTTTTATAAGAATAATTCGAGCTACACTTACACACACCTACATCAAATGGTTAAAGAACATATTGTTTCTGTGGATGGCGAATTTCTGCCTCACGAAACGATGATTGTTCAACACTCATATAACACCTTCAAAGGTGGCCATTAAGATGTCACTATATTTATATATTATATATAATATGTTTATGTTTTACTTAAGATTCTATATTTTTCATTTATGTCATATCTTTATGGTTTCCATTATGGGTATAAGCGATATCTTCATTTTAGGAAGTGCGGACTACCGCCCCCTCAATGTGATTTGATTCGTTAATACCATATGTGGTACGTATAAAGGATATATTTAATGATATTATATATGATACCATACTATAAATAAAATACTATTATGTATAATTATTTTTTAATTCCATTAAATATGAAATAGAAATGGAAGTAGCGTTCATGCGTACTTACGGCTTACCGTCTCCATGAATGGTGCATTTCATTTCTTAACTCTAAATGTTATGTAATATTATAAATGCATGAATATACTGGATATATATGATATATACGATATCTACATCATGAATAAAATTTTGGATATAATGGATATTTTACCACATGAACAACTTGTAATTATAAAGAGTTTATTTTTTTGACACAAGTACCAATGATCGTTAAAACGAAGATTATTAACATAAATAATAACATAGTGTTCATGACATAGTAATAAGTGATATAAAAGGAATAATGAACATGAAAAATGTTCTTGAGGAAGTATAAATAAACTCAATTTTATTATTCAGGAGATTAAATAACGATCGAGTCAAGTCATACCCGAGGTAAGGGATCCTACTCCTCTCTTTCTTTTTAAGTACACTCTTTTATGTCATTTCTTTTAATCTCATATTTCTTATGATTGGGATGATATTTTATATTAATAATATATTACTTCATATGTTAATATTATGATAGATCCTATTTTCTCTCATCAATCCATTTTGGAAGTTTTGAGTGGCGCCGTTAGGCTGCCGAATTTTCGTAAGAGATCTAACCTCTCTCTTTCTTTTTAAGTACTCTCCTTTAAGTTACTTCTTTTAAGATCCTCTTTGTTATGATGGGGGATGTTATTTTATATTCCTCTTGATGTAAATTTTATTTCTATATTATTAGAGACCCAATTTGATCTCATCAATCCATTTTTGGAAGTTTTAAGTGGCGCCGTTAGGCTGCCGAGTTTTCGTAAGGGATTTTTCATCTCACTTTTATTCCAGTGGGATTTATGCTACATTTGCCACAATTTTCTTTGAGTGGTGTATGTAATGCCCATTATTTTACTCATTGTGTAATATACATTCATTTATGAGTATTTACATCAATGTGGTATTGTCATTCTTTCACGGGGTGTATGTTTCGAATGTAACCCAAGTCGGTAAGGGAACCTTTCACCCTCCTCTTTTTAAAAGACTTATTTTGTTATGTATTTTAATTCACATACTATTATGTTGGGATATGTTCTTCTATATCCTTATTGATGTAAATTTTATGTCCACGTGATGATATACCCTTTTTATCTCTCATGAACTCTTTTTCTGAATTTTGAAGTGACGACGTTAGGCTGTCGAATTTTTGCAAGGGAACATCTTAACCCAATTTTGATTCTTTGGGATAAACTTGTACTCCTTGAATAGGTCATACTATGAATATGTGTGAATTTACTCTGATTTTTTTACACTTAATATCCACTTATATTTGGTGTATTTGTTTGTCACACATAATTATGTAATTGATTTATCAAAAATCCAAGGATACCATCTTTGTATGGGACTTCATCTCAATCTTCATTCATTAATGCATATTTTATTTTATACACAACCTTATTTTATACAGTGTATAAACCCCTTTGACTTTTATGTTTATTCAAAATGAATCTTTTTCTATGAATAGTTTACTAAACGAAAAAAGGGAATGTTTTTTTCGTACGTATGCGGCGACAACAACTTCTCTGTTGCCGTGACCATTATTTGAGTTTCGGCTTCCTCTACAAGCCATACCTTATTTTTAAAAGAAAAATAAATACCATGTTTTAATTTTCTTTTATTTCGGTATTGAAAATGGTTTTTATAATGTTTTTATATCAACGTGTTGTATGGATATCTTGTTATTGAAAGGTGGAAATGTTATGTTTCCTTTATGCATGTTTTATGTGATAAGATTATATTATGGTTCTTGGGAATTGTTATGAAGATGGGTGGTTCCGTGATAAACTAAGGGCGGGTGAGCCCAATATAGCTCTCCAATGCATTGGGTAACGCGGAGGAGTGAAACGTTAAGGTTTCTCCGAAGAGATTTAGGGAATATACTATGGTGGGTATTCCAAACGTAACCAAGAGGGTTACTCCCTATGTAAGAATGTTATGAATGCCTCAAGTTACCTTTTATGTCTTATGATTTCTATGATTTATTCAGGATTTGATATGCCTATTTTTTATGGGTAAAGTATGATTTCATTCTTATGTATATATGAACTAATGTTTCCTTTCCATATTTTTATAACCCTTACTGAGCTTTTTATGCTCATCCCATGTTTTTTTTTGAAATTTTTTTCACAGGTCAAGGGAAAGGTACATGATATGATGATAGTGTCATGGAAGTGTCAATAAATAATCCATGATTTATTTTTAAATATGTTTCTGTTGATGGAAAAAATGAATACTATCTTTTATGTAACCACATTGTTTAAATGTAGAATGTAATGCAAATTTTATGATCTAATTCTCTAAAACTCTAAACCTGAAAAGATCCTCAATGTTCAATCTTGTAATAACTCAAGATTAAGTAAGGATTAAGGCTGGGGCCTTATAGATGGTATCAAAGGTCGGTTTAGATAACTTTAGAGGTTAGGGTAATAGGCTTCTCATACTAAAATAATATTTTCATGCCTTTCGAATTAATTCAAATTGAAATAATTAATTAAGGGTGCCCACTTAATTAAATTGATGTTGTTGGCACATTAATGAGGGGGGTGGAATGTGGAGAGGATCCACCAAAATAAATGAGGGGGAGTTGTCAAATTACATAAAAGGGGGTGTTAATGGGGAGTTTAAGGGAGTTGAGGAGTTAGGGCCTCGTATGGGCCCCACCACACTTTATCCTCACAGGAGAGGTTATAAGGGTGTGGTCCCTACCTCTAACTCCCCCTTGTAGGAAATAACCAACTCATAACTAATAAAATTATGTACAACAATTTTATTTAAATTAATATAAATCCCTAAATTATATCTTCTCCTCCCGAGAAAACACAACTACGGTAAAGGTCCCCTTTAGTGAATATCGGTGATGTGAGTTCATCAGTGCCCTTGGATTTTAATTCCGAGAACCGGTTCAAAAGATAGAAAAACCCACATGTATGTTTATTGAATCTAACCGTACAAAACTTTAGAACTTGATATTGGGAACACCGGGCCTCAGAATCAGGCGCCGTCAGAAACTACAGACTCGTATAAAATCCAAAGTATCTATGAAAAAATTTCCATGAAATTTCCGTGTCATTAAATTACCCCCACCTCAGGGCTTTACATCCCCGTAAAGTTACAACACACACTAGGGAAACAAATGGGGGTACTGAGCTCACATCTGAGCCTCCTGCACCCAAGTGCTCTCCTGGAGGTTCCCGTGCTACCAGCGAACGCGAACCAGAGGAATCAACCATCCACATAGTACATGATCTAGTACATCCTCGATCTCTACTCGAACCTCCATGAATGTCACCCCATCATTGATCTCTAGCTCCCCATGGTCGATGATGTGGGATGGTTTGTGCATGTATCTCCTCAGCTGAGATACGTGGAAGAATTCATTCACCTGGTGCAACTAAGGTGGAAGGGCCAGGCTGTAAGCCACCTCACCAACTCTACTGAGGACCTGGAAAGGTCTGATGAAGCGCAGATATAACTTGTCGCCCCGTCCAATTCTCTATAGACCTCATCGAGATGAGACACATAGGAAAATGTAGTCGCCATCCTCGAACTCCAGTGGTCTCCGTCTCCTATCTTCATATGACTTTTGTCTGCTCTATGAAATCTTCATCTGCTCTTGGATGATCTGAACCTTATCCGTCATAGTTTGAACCATCTCTGGTCCTACAAGCGCTGACTCCCCAGGTTCTGTCCATCATAGAGGTGATCTGCAAGGTCGGCCATACAGTTCCCCGTAAGGGGCCATCCCGAGGGTGGAGTGGAAGCTGTTGTTGTACGCAAACTCCACCAATAGTAAATGATCCTCCCAGCTATGACCAAAGTAAACGATACTTGCACAGAGCATGTCTTTAAGAGTATGAATGGTCCTAACACTCTTACAATCTGTTTGACGATGGACGGTGGTGCTCAGGCGAAGTTTCTTACCAAAAGCCTCTTGTAACCCCTTCCATAGCCGGGAAGTGAAACGATCATCTCTATCGGAGACGATACTGGATGGAACACCATGAAGCCGTACGATCTCACGAATGTAGAGGCATATCATGCTCTCTACTGAGCCCTGCTCTCTGATAGGTAGGAAGTGGTCCGACTTGGTGAGTTGGTCTATGATCACCCAGATAGAGTCTTGTCCTCTGGATGTACGTGGATTCCCCATCACGAAATCCATGGATATCCCATCCCACTTCAAATCTAGGACCCCTAAGAGCTGTACCAAGCCTGCAATTACCTAGTATTCCACCGTCACTTCCTGACAAGTGAGGCATTGTGAAACGAACTCTGCTACAACCTTCTTCATACCCAGACACCAGTGCTGTCATCTGAGGTCCTGATACTTCTTCTCCACTCTTGTATGTACCGCTAGAGTGGATGTGTGGAACTCCCTCAGCACCTCCTCCTAAAGTGTGACTTGTACCATGGTACATACCATGAAGAGGATGAAGTGCTACCATCCTTCAGAAAATCGATCAGGTTCTTGTCCTAAGGATATCTGAGCACGTCGTGTCTCACAGTCAACTTTCCCACACTGTGCCTCCCTGACACACTGTAGAATTGTAGGAGTGACTGTGAGAGATTGAAGAAAGCCCTCTCCATCTCTATCCACAAAGGATATCTGCAACACGGCTAGCTGCTCCATCGCCTCTCCTATCAGCTGAATGCTCGATCTCCTATTGAGATCATCAGCTACAATGTTCCCCTTCCCAGGAGTATAGAATATATCTAAGTCATAGTTCTAGAGAAACTCGAGCCAACATCAATGTCTTAGGTCGAGTTCCTTCTATGAGAAGACACAGCTAATACATTTGATATTAGAGTAAACCCTAAACCGTTCTCTCAAATAACTATGGGTGTGACTAGCCATTTGTAATGAACTCGACTACACCCTTTTCTGCTAACGTCCTACAAGAGTTGCTATGATTTCTCCACTGTCGAAAAGAGAAATCTTGTCTCTTCCCATGGATGAACCACGTTCTTTGCCTAATACAGTCAATCCTGACATGAACGGTATTATTTCATGCCATGGATGATTTCATAAGGCCTCGATGCTACTACTAAGTGATACAACCGTTACTCCACCTCCAAGGGTTTAGTCACACTGTAGGAAGCAGTTTCTGGTCCCTGGGTCTCCTCCAGTAGGTATCTCGAAAGGGAGGGTCAAGTCAATGGTTTTAACTAGAACCTCTCACTATCAACCACATAAAAAGGATAGGGAATCAAACGTCACAAGAACAACTCTCTTTTATTATTGCAGCTCAATGTAAAGAGACACAAAGCATCCATAAACAATGACATCAACCAAGCTAGAAGCATCATAAACAAAGGCCTCCATGTCTAGAGCTTGTCCCGCTTCTATCCACTTGTTGCTCGACCAGATCTTATGCCACGTCCACCTACTCCCGGAAAACCTCCAAGGTCGAACCTCTTCCTCTGCCTGGAAGGTCCCTCTAATGCCTGCTGCTCATCTGCAAGATGGGTCGGGCAGTCTCGATACATGTGACCCTGCTCACCGCATGCATAGTACTGTTTTCTCCACATATGGCTGGCTCTAATTCGTGTGCCCTGCACAACCATACCTATATCCTGGGGTCACCCACCTGTTAGCCTAGTCCACTTGGAATTCTGTGTCATCTATCTACCACCAGCTGACAAAGACTCTTCTACGATTGGTAAGCCCTATGGATAGAGCAGCAAATCCTGAGCCCACACAGAGCATAGAGTCGCTAGTACAAACTCCGCCCTGAAAAGACCCTTGAATTCTCCCTAGGTGAGAGTCACCTCATCATAAAAATGGAGCATCAGACACCACCACCTCTCACCTACTCCTTGAAAGGGACTAATAGCTAAGTACACCATCAATTTGGAGGGTGTCCCAGTTGTGTGGAAAACTCATGCTACAACCTCCAGCCAGCATCAAGCTGTCTGAAAATCTATCTCTCCTTGAATCTTTGGAGGCCTCTGTCGATGGAACTCGTGCAATGCAGTCAGGCGGCGTGCACTCTATGCTACTGAATCCGGTGGTATCAGTGGTCCAGAGGGTAGAAGTGTTGTTGGTACCTCTACTGTGATGGGGCCCTACACCAAGGCCTTGTCGCTCGGTGGGCTACCATCTCGTACGTAACTCGTAACCCAAGCTGGTTGCCTTCATGGGGAAATCTTGAAAAGGAATAGGTGTGCCATAGTTTAAACAGTATACCTAGTGAGATAACACAAAGTAATCACGAAGAAAACTGTTTCAAAGGAAATACACACACAGTCAGTTTTTTCGTGCACTAAGTTGGAATTCAGAGATCATGGTCCTAGTGTGTGGATACGTCGGCCGCCGCACCAAAACTGCACTCACTGGAATGAAAACCACATTCAATACTCTTAACACTATTTCTTCATATAAAAGAATGATTAGAGGCTGGAGATCTTAGGTAGAACCGACTCCTGTGATACCAATTTGTCACGACCCGCCCTTGGGGTCTGGGTCGTGACTACCCCAAGCACGCCTTCCATAGGCTAGGGGATGGTGACTAGTACCAAGGGCGTAAACCCTGATAAAAATGGAAGTAAATTCCTTTATGAAAGTAAAAAAACATAATAGAGTACGCAACAGAAGAAAGAAATAATTAATACTGAATAAAAAGGTAAGTGCTGAAAGAAAAGGTGTTGGAAATACAAACCCCATGTTAAGTACAGTACAACTGAAAAGCTAGTACAACTACAGTAAAGTAAAACTGCAACCACTGAGTCATCCCCTAGAAATATCACCTAAAGGGTGGTTACAGATGGCCTCATCAGCACCTCAGGTCCGGCCGCCGGCTCTGTGTACGTCTCGCCTAGTGGTCCACCTCTCGGTATCATCCAGATCCACAGGCCTCCACATCGATCAGTGTTGTCCGTCGTCTGTATCCACCACAATGTAGTGCTAGCATAGCCCGTGGATGAGTGATTATACAATACCCAGTAGGTACCCCGAGACCCCCGAAAGTCTCCCAGAATCCACAAAGGATAAACCACAGAAGAAGATACAATCACGAAGTATCAACCAACTCTACTTAGGTATATTCCCATACATATTCCTAAGTTATCAATCACAGTTCAGATCCAACTCTCGAGCCCAAGGTCAACCTAGTCCACACACGAAAGCAATTCAATAACATCGATGATAATTATTGAATGTCAAGACACAGGTCACACTAGGTACACACAACTAAAAGAGAGTAATAGATGATTAGTTGTAGCCACTGACTCATCTATCACTATCGAATAGAAGATACCCGCAGAAACCTAAAAAAGCAGTATCTCGTTGTTGTCAAACCCACAGAGGATTCAGTCCAGTATCATTGGTGTCGAACCCCCAGAGGATTCAGTCCAGTCTCGTTGCTGTCGAACCCATGTAGTATTCAGTCCAGTCTCGTTACTGTTGAACCCATGAAGGATTCCAGAAATGTTGTCGTCATTGTAGAACCCACTGAGGATTCTAGTACAATTGCTGTCTATGTCGAACCCTCAGAGGATTCCAGTACAGTTGTCGTCGCTACCGAACCCACAGAGGATTCCAGTATAGTTTTCATCACTTCCAAACCCACAGAGGATTCCAGTACAGTTGTCGTTGTAGTCGCAACCAACTATAGGGTTTCTGCACACAGCACGCTCGAATCCGAGAGGGTCCACTCCTCAAGCCCAGCGGTAGTTACAACAACTATCACGAAGTAAAAATTTGATGTATCCCGAAGTTACGTCTCCTCAAAAGAAAACCCAGCGCAAAAGACGGTGCGTCAATTAGACGCCCGTTCTGAGTGTTATTAGCTTTTCTATTCGAGGGGCCCGGTTGGAAATACGCTCGTTCCAAACCCGGACATTTTCCAAAGATGTCCAAAACTCACTTAGAGTACCTCAAAATGATTGCCTCGTCGTAAGGGTCCCAGTTCCATAGACAACACGTCGATCAGACGTGAGGGCATTAAATTATTCATATTTAAGTGAAACGGGTCTCGACCGTTAAGCCCAGTGGGCTGGCGGGTCGGCTCGTCCTGGCTCGACGGGTCCGACCCGGCTAAGGGGTCGGCCCGGCTCATTATTGCACAGCTCGGCCCAGTGGGGAATGGTTCGGCGCGTGGCAGGGGGCCTGGCCTGGCCGGCCGTGGCTCAGCCCGGCCGGCTGAGCGATGCAGGGGGGGGGGGGGTTTGAACAGGGGGAAACGAGCGGTGCCTCCCTCCTATCCAACCGGCCAAAGCCAGCCGGTCATCGCGGAACAAGCGGCCCATGCAGGCCTCTCTCCTCCCACGCGGTACTTGCAGGTTCCATGGCCTTCTCCAAACTGTATGGCCGATGAGCCGGCCAGTTCCCCTGTCGAAGCAGCCCGCGGAGTGCGGGCCCCGGTCCTTGACAGCATGGCGTCGTGGGGCGCTGCGGTTCCACCATCCAAGACGGAAATTACCGGTTGGTTCTTCTTTGGCTGAGATGCCTAGGGATGCGGGATGAAACTCCTCTCCATGCGGTCGGCATACGGCTGCGGCTTTCTCTGGTCACCACCACCCCTTCTGTCACCATCGCCATTGAAATAGAACAAGGATCAACGGAGGGTTGTCGGGCCCTATTCCTTCAGCCCTCGCCCTCTGTGTTAGGAGGTATCTTATGGACGAAGATGAAACATGGTTTCAATGAAGAAAGAAGTATAATTTTATTCAATTAAAATTGAAGCAAACCCCTTACCTCGTAATTGATGTCGCACGTTGCCGAGATGCAGAAGATGAGCATCGTGGTAGTCAGGCATCACAGAAGAACAGTTTCCTCCCATCAATGTTGGAGGAAGGTCTGTTGATTCTGTTGGAATCGAGGGAAGAATAAAGGATGAAGTTGCTTCATGTCCTTCAAGTCTTTGTGCGTTCTCCGTCTTCTTCATCGGAGAATAACAATTTTCTTTTTATTTCTCTAGAGCCTTCCCAAAGAGAAATAGTTTCCAACCCAAAATAAAACAATAGGATTCTCATATTAAAATAATATTGCCATACCTTTCGAATTAAATCAAATTGAATCAATTAATTAAGGGTTCCCACTTAATTAAATTGATGATTTTAGCACATTAATGAGGGGAGGGTGGAATTTTGAGAGGCTCCCCAAAAATAAATGAGGGAGAGTTGTCAAATAAATTAAAAGGGGGTGTTAATGGGGAGTTTAACGGAGTTGAGGAGTTAGGTCATCGTGTGGGACCCACTACACTTTATCATCACATGGGAGGTCATGTGGGTGTGGTCCCCTCACCTAACTCCCCCTTTTAGAAAATAACCAACTCATAAAAAATAAAATTATGTACAAAAATTTTATTTAATTTAATATAAATCCCCAAATTATAACTTCTCCTCTCGAGCAGACGCAACTGCGGTAAACGTCCCCTTAAGAGAATACTGGTGTTGAGAGTTCATCGGTGCCCTCAGATTTCAATTCCAAGCAATGATTCAAAAGATAGAAAAACATGCATGTATGTTTACTAAACTTAGTCAAGGGTACCACCCACTCACCCAAAGGTGAAACCAAACTCAAAGAATTAGGAAAAAAGGACATTTAGGTTGAGAACACCCAATAGAGTGGCCAAGTGGCACGAAGAACAGCCCGAATCGGTTTCACCATATGTGATGGTCATAATAGAAATAATAGAACAAAATGAACAATTTAATAAGTGATAACAAGGCATCATCGGAATGTTTCGGTGTGAGTCACAATGACGGGTCATGAAATAAGCAATGAAGTAAGGGTGATATGATAGCCTCCATAAACTAGTAAATATAACTAAATGATAGGCCACAAACTTAGGAGGTTCCTTGGTTCATCTATCATTTGTCAAAGAAAGAAACTTCATTTTAAAATAACCGAGAAGGGCCATGTAAAAGCATGCCATAAATCTGGAAAAGGCATTAAGTAGTAAGTAAAAACATAAGAAACAGTTCCATTAAAGAAAAATAAACATTAAACTATCAAAATGAGTTTTCATAGATAGATCAGCTATGTTCGAGAGGTTTTATCATAACCCATGATTTGTTTTCCAAAAAAAACCTTTAATACTTTTGAGAAAATCTATAACATTATCAAACAAATATTTTAAACTCAAAACCATACTGCATTGATTAAAAACTAAGAATAATATATTAAATAATTAATTAATGCATTACTAAAATTAAAGGGGAGAGGAATGGGACCCTAAATCAGGGTGGAACCAAGCCGAACACTTTTCCTCTTCAAGCTTCCCAACTTAAAGCTATTTCTGCACCCACGGAGCATGTCAAATTTTTCATACATTTAAGGACACATATCCCCTATGAACTCATCTGTATAGCCATGAACATGTTCAAGGGGAAACTTAAATCAATTCTTATACACATATACCCATCTTCACTAACATGCATATGCATTTTCATATAAATACATTGGAACACCTAGAAACATACATGTATATTCACTACCATGGATGAATATAAACATAACAGAAAAACCAATATATATATATATACATACCTGTACATATGTAGGTGATTCAACCTAAACACGACAACTCAAAATCACTCCACGCACTACATAATAATTACCAGGGACCAATAAATAATTAACGACCAAAAAAAGGTGGTTCAAAACACCATAATGAGTTTAAATCATAATCCAAAATTATTTTAGTGGACTGAAACTACCCAAACAACCACGCCTTCTGAGGTAGTTGTCAAAGCTCAATTTAACATGACCTAAGAACCCATTCATACATCTAATCAGTGGATTAAACAAAGAAAAACTTTTTTAACCCATACCAATAATTCAGGCCCACCACGTAGGGAGGATGATAGATAAAAAAAGGACTAAATAGGTAATAGGAATGAGGAAGGAGGTCACCTTAATAGATAAGATGATGAATTGGTGTAAATCTGATCAGATTGATGAGAGGAGAGGAGGTTCTGCAGGTGGGTTCTGCATAGCCTAAAAGAAGCCCTGGAGGGGGTGACGAGTAGACAAAATGAGGTGGAGACCCCCCATGGGCTTTCTAAAAACCTATACTATGATAAAATATAAAAATATTAAAAATAACTATTATATTATTATTATTATTATAACATTTCCATATTTAATTTATTTCTGTTTAATTTTGAATTGATTTAGTTATATTTTTTTAGAAGAAACATCATAGTGTGAACACTCAGAAAAAAATTAGTTCTAATGCTCATTTTAAAAGAAATCTTGCCCAAAAGATGTGAAAAATTTTATAACTTCCCCTAGAATTTTTTATTCTGTTCAAAACATAGTACACTAAAATATAATGAGAAGATGTATGTAAAATTTAAAAAGTTTTTTTTATGCTATAAACTGTTTCATTTTTCGGTAAATTTATCTCAAGAGAGGTAATATATATGGATCCATAAAATAATGATGCTAACTAATGTTCCCCCAAACCAACCACTATGAATAATATCCATGTATTTTTTTCTACATATATGTTATTTATTCTTTGCTAAAAATTTATCATGTATATCTAAACAACAAACAATGTTTTCTTGGAATGGATCCATTATTCATTATATAGATGATTGTGAGGGAAATTTCATGGAATTAAATATAAAGTTAGTCAGATAACTTGTTCCTACACTACCAAACCATGGATAAAGGTTGCTATCAATTTTATTGAATCTAATAAGGGATTCAGATGAATTATTACACAAAATTATATATTGATTACTTTTTTACAAATAATTGATGATTTGTGATCAAAATTAACCCAATCATAATTTTTAGCCTACAACAAAAAAAATCATTAATTATATAGACACATTATCATTATAGATAAAATGTGAATAAAAACTAACCAATAAAATTTAATTAATAAATAAACACAGAGATAGATGAATGCGTGGAAGAGAATATGGCTAATTTGGACAAATGATATTATTCAATACATCTCCACCCATGGAAAGGGACAAAGTTGGTCAATGATTTGATTCGAAAGGATCATGCAATTTTTCTATAATTTTGACCACAAAAGATCCAATATTTATGTATTTTAAATATTTTGATATAGAAAACATGAAGGGATGGGATGAATAAATTCTTTCTCAAATGAATTTTTAACCATTTCTCCCTATAGAGATTAAAGGTTAACATAAGGTAGATATATTTCTACAATAAAATATAAAAAATGATCTCGAGTTCAACCATATGTTTTATGAAATAATAAGGTTTAATAAACATGTATTTTTTCTATCCATACCATATTTGAAGGAATTCCAACTGGTTGATGATCATAATTCATCATAATTTATTCACAGAAGAAGGAGAAGTTTGCATACATGTGTGATTTTTTATTTATGGTGGGATAACCTAAAAATATTTATTACATTCTTTGTATCTTTGTGCTTGTCATTTCAAAAAGTTAAGCCTTAGAGAGAGAATTCTAATGAGATTTCACAACAATTACCCATTCCAGAATAATAATTGAAAAAAAATGAAATTGATTTTGTTGTTAGAATCCCCAAAACATCAAAAGGACATAATGATATTTGTTTTGTAGAAAAAAATCATCTGATGGAAGCACACTTCATTAATATTATATAATATTTATATCATGATCATCTTGATAGAATATACATTAACGAAGTTATCAGTTTTCATGGAGTACCATATTCTGTTATATCACATCAGGATCTGAGGTTTCACTAAAGATTATCAAGTAGTCTTAAAAAGATATGGATTTAGGTTTTTGTTTCTATACATATTGTCATCATAAAAAATATATTCATTCTGAGAGAACTATTTGGACCCTAGACGGTAATTTGAAGCCTTATTCTATGGATTTCAATAGAGGTTGGTATCAACAGATTCCACTATATGTGTTCTTGAACAAAAATTTATACCAATGGGATAAGATAATGTTAGATAAATAAGGATAATATTAACTAATTATGTTGAGGAAATGGATGATACATACATAACAATTCAATAATACATCATTCCAACTCATAGTTGATAGAATATTTATGTAGAAAATAACCAAAACATCTATAAATAAAATTTCATTATAAAATATTTCCATGAATTTATATATGGAATATGGTTAGAAAATTTTGAGTGAAGTTAATGATAAGGAAAATGAATATATGCCCCCTTTTAGATTCGTGATTGGGATGGGATGGCAGCTTATCACATGGAGCTTCTACATAACCTATCTCAATTTCATGGTGTCATCCATGTATCTCTCTTTAGGATATACATACCTCATTTTTAATATATAATTAAATTATATATAAAACCAATTGATCATGATATTTCATGTGATTAAAACCCTATGTAAATCTTTGATTATAGAGATAAAGTGTTGTGGAATAAAAACACTCACCTACATAAATTTCTATAGATGAATCATAAATTGGAAGAAACTTCTTGGGAACTGAAAGATGTGATGAAACATAGATATTCTTATTATTTTTTATTGATGTGATAGAATTATTAGTGTGGAAAATAATTTAAATTGGGTCGAATGTAACACATTAAGAGTTTATTATATTCTTCTATTTAAATATACATAATTTCTTCGATATCTTGCGATTCAAAAAACTGAATTCTAAATAAACTATAATATAGGATGCAATTATAACCTATATATTAAATTCGAAAAGTAAATAAGAAAATCCACATTTTTAAAATTATATATAACATTCTTATATAAATTAAATATATTGATAAATAACTACTTAATTTTTAGTAAAGTATTAATATAATTCAAAAATACAATTTTCTTAAAATATTGTTTATAAGATATTTTTTAAAGAGTAATGTAATTATTATTTCCATTTATAGAAAATATTTATTTAAATTACATTTCTTTGAAATAATTATTTCAACATAATTATAAAGTGAACTTTATAGAATTTTTTGGATAATATTGATTTTTTTATGAATTATATACAATTATTTGTTTTTTTAAAATTATTTTTATTTAAAAAATTTACAAAGATTAATATTATTTTAAAAATATTTAAAAGAATGTTGAGTTAATTTTTATTATTAATTATAAAATTTATGTCTTTGTAATCAATTTTATATCATTTATTTCATAAAAGCATTTCATAATAAAGAAAATGTTTTTTTTATGTTGTTTTACCTCATGTTTTTTCAGAAAAATTTTATATTAAAAATTTTCAATTATATGAATTGAATTTAATAAAATTAATTATATATTTTGAATCATAATATTAAAAAATAATTATTCAACTTTAATTTATAATCATAACTAATAGTAAAAACAATAATAATGTTTCACTATGGTTACAGTTAGAATTTGTTTACTATGGTGGGTAAACCATGTGATAAGAGTATTTTAACCAATTAAACATTTTTAAAGCCTATTTAATATCTATATTTAGAGCTCATACTATCCCACATATGAATTTATGTTCATTTTAAATCATTTTTCTTTAGTATCACATTAATATATTTTAATCAATATGAAATTCCATGTGTTTCTTCTCCTCAAGTTATAAAAGGACATCACCCATTTCTATTCTTTTCACCACATTGATCCATATATCTCTACCAAAACATAGGAAATACTATTATGGAAATCACAATACATTAGTTAGATATATTTTCTTATTAAATTAAAATTATAGTCGACCATAATCATGGGACTAATGGAGGCCTACTAAAGAAGATATATACTTTTTACTCGAAAAATTTCAATTTATATTTTCTTCTACCTAATATAATTCTTTTGTATTCATCATAAAATAAAAAATACATTTTTGAAATATAAATTAAAGGTTATGAATATTTTGTAACCAACAATATCACCCATCTATTATACCAAATGGGAGGTTAAAGTACCACTTCTGTGTATTGGTGGACTACCATCTCCACATAGTGATACAATTCATCTTCCATAACCATCAATGATGGATAGTAATTGTGATATTTTTAAATATATTAAATATATTAATGGAATAATTTTTCTTCTTTATTTTAATATAATATCTTCCTTCATACCTTCAAATCTGTTGGAAAAGATAACGTCTATCATTATTAAGTGTGGACTACCATCTCCTTGAAAGGATGTGATTCATTTTTTGTTCCCACTTTATATCAATTTTAAAATGGGTAGATTTAATATAATATTAGTTTTATTCATGATATAATTATCATTTTGAAATTATAAAATAATATATCTTTCTCTCTTTCTTTAATGTTCATGTGTATATGAGGCGCACTGTCTCTGTGAACGGTGTAAATCATTTTTCTATATATACATTTTCTTCATAAATATATATAGAAAATATTTATAAATATTATATATATATATATATATCATGATTAAAAGTAGTAATATTATGCAAAAATGCTAAATATTTAGTGTCTATAACTGGTGAACTGAAACTCTCATGGAAAATGAAACAGTTAACAATTGAACAAATTATTTAAATTTTGAATCATTAATAAAAATGTATTTAATTTATCAAGGTAGTTCAAATATTATTTTAAAAGTATATTCAAGATTATAGTATCAAATTTTTAAAAATTATATTGTTTTCCATGATGTTATATCACTTTCATTAAAATTAAAAATTGAGGTCATGGTTTTTTATTACAATATCATTGTTTAACTAGGATTTTTATGATTAAGTAATAATGGAAAAAATTTCATGATCTACCTCTCAATAGTCTGATAAATTTATTCTTCTTTATGATTTTTAAATATTAAATTTTCTCCATCCATTTTTTTTATGAAATGATGATACTAATAGATTGTTTTTTGAAAATCGTTTTTTATCTCTCTCTTGAGTAAAAAAATATCTTTATTCAATATTAATTTTTTTATAAATATGTATTCAAGAATATTATAATTATACTAAAATTATTGTATAAATTAATTATTAAAATAATTTAGTTTTAAAAAAAATGATTTAAAATAAATATTTTTGTCATATTTTGAATGAGATACTTTTTAATTTTTAATAAAAACGTGAAAGAATCATTATTTTAACATACATATGATGAAAAAGATCTCTATCTATCATGGACGATCAAAACTGTTTTGGATTTTTCTGACTTTTTATGTTTATTTAAAAAATATATAATATTTAAGAAATATTAGGTTATTAAATAAGTGTTTTAAAACTAGAAAGTGTATTTTCCCCAAAGATAATCCAATGATATTCTCATGGAATTTAGATCTAATATAACATCCGTTGATAATAATTATGATTTGTCATAGATATTATCCTCTGATTCCATATTAATTAATTTACCAAATGGTTTATTATTAGGATTCTAAGGTGTTCTCGAAACCTATTTATCACCCACTAGTTATTCTATATTGTTTTTTAGATGTTTGTGAAAATAATATGTTTCTAGGTGTTATGATATATAATTAATGGTTTCTGATCATGTGGAATAAATATGAACGGATTATTATTATATGACGGATGGGAATTGAATTATATACAACTCCAATGCATTGGGTAAACGTGGATATCTCATGACATAATACAGACCATATGGGGAGTGAACCTAGTACATAAAGGGATTGTGTCCTATGTTATAGTCTTAAGTGTGAACCTTGACTAAGAATATGATTGAATTGGGAGTGAACCTATTCCACTATGATAGACTTGAACATTATCCATTAGTAAGGAAATTATTTTCTATGCTTATTTGTTGGGAAAAAAATTGTATCATATTCCAATGTTATGATGTTAGGGATCACGTTCTATAATTACTCTATGATTCATGTGTTATGGATTGCAATAAATTATAGAATAATTAAATATTATGATCTATGATATGATTTATAGGGTTTTAAAATGTCAATCTCATGTTCTCGTTCATGTATGAACATTTTATTCCTAAAAGATCATTGATATATTTTATATTTATCCTTACTGAGCATCTAAGATCACCCTTTCTAGTGTTTTCATTCATCATTGTTACGTATAATGGTTTTATGTATGATTTGTATAAGGAGGAGGATATTTTTGAAAAACATGGTTGGAGATGTTTTTTATATATTATGAATGTTGTTTAATATATATTGTTTTTAATGAAAATAATCCTATACAATTCCATAATAGATCATAATGTTATGTATTTAATGTTCAACTAAACAGTTGTAATATGTATATATGAAAACAATTTCCAGAATATTGTAAAGTATTAAATTAGAAAGAAAAAAAATCATTTTTCTGGATGGTTAGGTTGAATTGTTGATCAAGTGACACGGTGTTCACCACATGGGTATATAACTTAGGGTGTTGTTCCTCAGGAGAATCAAGGATTTTTTCTTTATTGTTATGAAACCAAGGCATGAAATGATTATGATATGTAACAAGATCCACTTAATGTGGATAAGGTTCCTCATATATAAAGAGGTAATGTTCTAGTTGATTCAATGAAATCTATTATTTTTTCTTAAATAACGTAATCTCATTATTTTATTTCATATCAGGTTTTGGGTTATCATTATAGTTTTTACATAGTGTATTGGCTATTAAAACACCTACATGAAATATGTTACATCCTCTATTGATATTTCTTTTGAATGGATTAGTGGTTAAATACTACTAATACTTTTGGGATTTATTCATGTCTGATATTCTTAGATTTTATTTCGCTTATCATATGAATGGACTGATTTAATTCTATGACAATATTGATTTCTAATTGAGACAAGGGTCTTACAATTCTGTAGTAGGGTAATATTATGGTATCATGGATCAGTTATATATGGGTAGTTTAACATAATCAAATAATTACCATTATATTAATGGTGGTAGATACGGTCCTTGAAACTAAGATATAGGTCAATATATCAGTGGTGGACAATATACATGACATGTTTAAGGATGATTTCTTAGAGATAAATCAATAGATCGAGATTGATTTCATATAAATTATCATATATTTTTTAAATATTATTTCAATAACTTATTTTTGTAGTGTTATTGGGTGATATATTTATATATTCATTAAATTTGGGGTTACAGGTAAATCCCCTAAGTATTTTATTGAGTATTCATATTTCACATAAAATTTATGGAGTTTTGTTAAGGTGTTCCTTATTGTTTTTCCATTCTACATCTCGGGACATGTTGTATCTGGTGTGGGTATTTCAATGAATCCATATAAGGTGAAGGAAGTGACATATTCATCATGGACCATAAATGTATTTAATATAATAACCTTTTTAATTTATATTGTGTATTATAGGCATTTAATTATAAATTTACCTCAACTAGTAGCACAAATGATAAGGATGAGAAATAAGTGAAAGAAATATTAGTGAACCCACTAGTATGCTGTAACTTTAAAGATGATAAAAGTGATATTTACAGGTAATCTAATTAATATAATTTCAGACACATTATGGGATATAACATTTACTAATATCACTGAATGGTTTCTGTTGGATATAAAATAATGTATTAGAATTGTATATTTTTCTATGGGTTGCCTAATGGATAAATCATTATCTGTTATTTCTATATGTATCTCATGTCCTAATAACATATATTCCCTATAATCATCTTAACATGTTGGGGTTTTTTTCTTCCTACTATTTAGTGTTTCAATAGTATCCATCTAAATTCTCAATTGAATGTTATTTTTGTAATAAAATTCTAGAGGTAGGTGTTTATACCAACAAAATTTTAATTCCAAATATTAGGATATATGTATAACTTGCAGGATTTAAATTATCCACACCTTCTAAACATATGTCGGAGGAAGGTATGCATTGATAAATTTCATCTTTATATTCACTTCGTTCTGGATACTTCTCCATAACATCATTTTACACCGCAGATCATAATCTAATAAAATTTATTTCTTATCTTCGTTAACCTTAATACTTAATATATATCATTGAGATTTGGTAAAAAGGTATATATTATATGATAGTTAAAAAAACAAACTATCTTCTTAAAGAGATCTAGTACAACCCAATGGAGTTATAGAATTTAGTAATCTTGTGGGTTCTTTTAACTAAATCCATGGAGATGTTTTTAAATTCCTATATAACTATGGATAATGGTGTAATCATCCTCTCAAACATCTAATATACTGCCATAAAATTCTAACATTCCATGCATCGTGATACACACATTGGTATATCCCATTTCATACTGTCCCACATGAAATCCTCCTTTAGATCAGTATATATATATATTATTATAATGATGGAAGAAGATTTATTTGATATGTACTTCATCCATCATCTCTTTCATTTCTCCAATTATATTAACTAGTATCTAGTTAATGAATCTTGTACTTCAATATTGGTCACGGTCTAACTCCAGAAAGTTCATTACCACCTTTTGAAGTTCCAAATCCTTCCGGTGTCCATATTTGACGATTATTAAACTATGGTTGAACATTTATTTGACAAATTTAGATTACATCACTTCCCTTATGACTTCATGGTATATCCTCTATAAATCCATAAGTATTATATCATTATCAATCCTCATATTTGATAAGAAAACATGATCCTTCCAACATAGAAAATATTATACTTTGTTCATCTTCCACTATTGGTAATGTATAGAGTAGTAATAATCACTAATAAACTCAAAAATCATATATGGGTTCACATTCCAATATTTCTATTTCAATGTATAATTTCATATTTTTTAATAATAATATATTTCATACCTTTCCCCATAACTTGTTTTCATTATATTTTCAACGAAAGATGTTTAGGCTATCTTCTAAAGCATGTATTTTAATTTTTATCATGAATCATCAATTTGTATGAGGAATTTGAGAGTACTATTTATTTTTTCCTCAAAAAAAGTCAAAATCATTCATTTATGCATCACCATATATCATTATCCCTTCCCAATTCAGAGTAGTTTATGCATTTCTGTACTGAAAAACTTTATCTTCAACTCCTCAAAGTTTTATTCATGTCCACAAGTTCAAATAAACAACTCTAAATTCTATTCAATATGGTAAGTGGATTTGATATCTCAGAGAAATTTCTCAAAAAAATATTTATAGTATAAAACTAATCCTTGAATTGTAAAGATCTCAGTTACTATGGTTAGTCAGGGTTATTACTCAATAGCCTCCATCATTGAAAGAACCATAAATAAGCTATTTATTAGGAATAAATTAACTGATAATTATCTATTTCATATCCACGATTCCAATTTTCAATATTTGGAATATAGCTTAACATATCATTGACTTCTGTATAATCGAAAAATAATCATCATGTTCTTAATTTATTTATTTAAATAATAATGTATAAACTATAATGACAAAAAAATGGATTAAGGTACTAACTAATTATTATCTTCATTAAACCCCTAAATAAAATAGGGGCATTGTTAACTCTGACTGGGATCACAATAAATTCATTGTTTTTTACCTAATATGTATGGAATTAATGGTTATATACCCTCATTTGACTCATAATTGATGTGGTCTATATTGAAGGATAGTTATTAAAAATAATTCATCATTATGATATTAATAAAAAAAGTCATAAATTCATGACCAGAAATAATTCTGATAAATATAGGTATTTTTATATTCTTTCTTATCAATGAAGAGAGACATTAACTCTACTTTATTCTTAATAAGAAAAATATGTGCACACCATGGTGATTCACCCAAGAATATAAAACCTTTTTCTATATTATACTAAAAGTTATTCTTAATTCATTCAACTAAATTGGGTTCATTCTATATTTTTTCTGCAAAATAGGTGCCACACTAGGTATAGGTTCTTTTAAAAATTCAGCATTATGATTTTGTAGAAGTAATGGAAACACTTCCATAAACAAATTCTCATTAAAGGACAATGGATTTATAATAAATCTAAATTTCTACCAAATAAGGTTTTAGATACCACTAAATAGAATATATTATGAGAACTATAATGGACTTAATTATATTATATTTTCATATTCATCCTCACAATTATATATAATAATACGTTAATTTGTTATATGAAATATGGCATGCGTTCTTCATAAATTGATATGGTCTCTAAATAGAGAGATCCAATCCATGCCAAAAATCATTTCAAATATTACGTTTTGGGAATATTAAATGTGGTAGAAATAGAATTAATATAATTTTCTATTGATGATGAGTCATATAATTGAGGTGCAATGATCATAAAAATAGTATTTTCCACCAAGAGTTCAATATCTAATCATTGAGGTGGTGATTTTATAAGCATAGAAATTCCCTAGATATAAAAGAGTGGGTAAGTCTATATAAAAATATGAAATTTAATGTTCATGAATTTATAATAGTCACACTATTCTACATTTTATTCAACATCTCGTCTGTTTCATACAAAAAAGTGTTTTTGGAGTATCAATCAAGATTAATCAGATTAAATAATCATATGTTAATGATAATTATCCCCATCACTATCATAATTATGAGACCGACATTCAAACTAGGAAAATATTTGTCAGTACTATATCCCATTAATCATAGGTTTTTCTATCTTGTACTCTCTAAAAATTCATATCCTAGTCCTGCCAAATTAATTAACCCTACTATAATACCAACTACGTACACTATATCACATCATAAGTTCATATAACATTATTTTAAATGATTATTCAGAACATCTCTCTAAAAGAAACCCTACAAAACAATAAATGTTTATTTTTTTTTACAGTAGATACATAATAAACTTTTTTCAAGAATGATCATCATAACCTTCCAAAATGTTATAATCAATTGTTCCCTTCTTATATAAATCCAACCGAATATGTTACTTCATAACATGGGGAAATGAATCACATGAAAGGGTGATCTAAAAGGACAAGTAATGGTAAACATGAGATACCAATAAGCGTTCATAATTGAAAAAAATATAGTCTAGAGGTTATTATAATATGGCCATAAATTATGAAAACATAACCAACAATTTGAATACCCTAAATCACGAGTCATGTAATGAGGATTTTTTATAAGAAATTCATGCGTCCCAATAGTGAGAGACCATAAATAATATTTCATGATCATGGAGAGAACATAATAAACATAATAAATAATTTTTTCCATAAACATAATCATAGAAAACCATTTCCTTAGTTAAGGATGACTTTTATTACCATTGTAACATTGTGAGCGGAGTCACCTAAGGGATTTGGTTCCTTTTACGTTCGATTCCATTTTATCTCAAGAGATATCATGATTTTACCAAAGAATTTGTAGGATAGATTGTTTTAGTTTCATCCATAATATAATGACAACCCTTCAAATATGTATATAAATATCAAAAAAACAATCATCATTTCATCATGTATTTATTTATCTATGAGGAAAAAAGGATTTCAAGAAAAAAATCTTTAAAAATTCATCATAATAATCTATTCTATGAAAGAAATTGTATTTTATCATAAGATAATATCCCCAGTGAAACATACAAATTGTTCAGGACACTAACATAGAGAAAATGTAGTTTTAAAAATTCATTTTAAATATGCTTTGAAAAATAAATAATAATAAAGTTATATTTTATTTACAAATATAAATTCTAAAGAAAATTAATGTTGTTTTATTTTAAATATCCATTGAAATATTTAAATTCATATTCATGGTGAAAAAAATAAATTATTGGGGAAAAATTCATTCATGTCGAGAATATTAAAAAACATTCTCTTTACACTTCTATAAAGAAAGTAAAAAATACAATGTTTCGAAAATAAAAATATGATTCCATTAAAAATTTCATAAATGAAGTCAATAATATTAGAAAAAATTTTATTATATGATAACATTAATTAAACCATATTTAAGAATATGAAAATATAAGATATGGAATCGTGAACAAAAAAAAATAAGGCCAGCTTTTCATAAAAACACTCATTCAGTGTTTTTTGAGATACAATGATTTGGAAAATAAAAATGATACATTAAAACACCATAAATTAAATTGATGAAATATTTATATGTTTTCTCTGATATAATTAACTTTCAATCCCCCATAATTGGAATTGAAACACACACCATACTAATAAAAGTATGATTATAATATAAACTGTTACCTCAGGTCTGTAATTTCATAATATGTGCTCTAACTTCCATTATAATAAATGTTTATTTACTATATTTATATTCTATAATCATATTATTAATTATATTAATATATATCAATCAATTTTATATATCATTCTAGTATTATTAACAAAACATCCTCAAAATCAATAATTCGGTTTTAACTCTACTTTTCTCTAGGAAAGATTTACAATGGAAGTTTTGGTAGTATTTAATTTGTCTTGATAATAGAATTTTTATCATTTCATAGATATAGTATGTAATTATTAAATATAATTTTAGAACAATCCATGCGTGTATGTGATGAAAAATTTAAATCATCTTTTTGTTAATACGATAGTCTGGGCATACACATAGGAAACATAATCATTTTGTAATGATCATAAAGCAATGAATTTATATAATTATTTCTCTTAAATGAATTAAATTTATGACATGTTTATCAAAATTATTCACTAAATCTGCTTTTATGAACATCAAACTGAGTTGGTGGTGAATAATTAAATGCGATTCGTTAGAGAAACATTCTATTCACCTATGTATGAATGATATTTTCATTCACCATTATTTTTCAAATAGGTATGCACTTATTCCTATAATATATATATATATATAAAGATAAAAATGACTTTATATTTTGGTTTTTATATAAGATTTAGAGGATTTTTGTAATAAATAAACATTAAAGTACATTGTTAATCTGATTCCCTCTTTCATTGTTAACCTCCATTGAATCTCACATTATGACTTCATGGGTTGATCTATTAGTAATTTTAGAACGTCTAGGTCATGAATAAGGGTGTTGAAAAGTGACTTGGTGATGTATTTGTTGATATAATATAATAAAGAAACCCAAAATAGATTTTAAACTAGTATCTGAGCTAATTCAGCATTGACCTAAAGGGGTTTCTTAATCCCCATTAGTTTGAGTCCTGCACCCAATAATCATGAAACCACCATTGGTGAATATCTTTCATAGAAAAATATATCAATAATAAGTTTTATGTTCTAAAAATGTAATAAAATAAATAGATCAATACGAATGCATCCTGGTATAAAGATACAATACAAAATTTATAGGATGAACAAAACTACCAAAACCCTTCTCCTTGTTATCCATGACATCACATCTTGTACTAAAGCACTCGATCAAATCCAATCCTGAATAAACAAAAAAATGAAGATGACAATAAAAAAAGAATATTCTACAAAAACATAAATGTTTAAAACATAACAAATTACAAGAAGGGTGTAACGCCCTGACAATAATAGCCTAGAGGTGGTGCATTATTTTAATACATTGGAAAGATTATAATGAATCAAATCCCAAAGGACTGATTAGTTTATCATTCATATAAAATAGATTACGTACATGAACATTACATTATAATTAAAAACATAATATAATAAATAGATAATTATTTGATAATACATGAACATAAAATAGAAAGAATAAATCAAATAATTCCATTTAAACATTCACATGTATATTCAACTTGTTGAATAATCGCATGTAATATAAATAACTACTCTCAGAATGAGTGAATGTATAATGTTGGAAATATGGAACCTACTATTGGGGCTTCATTCCTAGAATCTAATATTGTCAAGGTTCCACGCTAAGAATCTAAAACTTTCAAGAAATCATTACAAGAATATAATAACTGGGTAAGGCCTTGTCCAAAAACCATATATATTTAGTTTCATGAAACCTACCGATGCATCGAGGTGCTAGAGCAGGCTCCATCCATCACTTAATAAGTCTAATGCATTCCACTTATGAATGAGTTAAAACATAAAAAACATAAATATTCATTTTTAAAATAGCATTTGAAAAATTAATACATTAACCATAAACCACGATTGGTATCAAAATATCACAACCACAGTCAAACATATCCTTATCCCATAAATATAATAGGTTAAATTTTATCATAACTAATAAACATTATTTAAGCATTAAATCCCTCAATTTACATTTACCTAGATGAAACATAATCTAATAAAATATTTAAAACTCATTGAAATGTCCCTATTTTACATTGAAACCAATAAAAGTGACGCAATTTACAAAATAAGACATTAAAAAGGTTTTTTGATTTAAAGTGTCCCATTCAACATTGAAACATTTTAAAGTAATTAAAATTTTAAAACTTTCATGTAAATATAAATAAAATCCTTCAAACCATTTTGAAAACCAAGACATTAATGAGAATGATTTAGATGACTAAATTACTAAAACATTTTAATTTTTTTTAGTTAAATATTTACTTACATAAAAACATTTCAAGATTCATTTTGAAATCATTTTTTTGAAATCTTGACACGTATGATAAATATGTCCCAGTAGATTCTTATGCATAAACAACCTCGGATAATAAAGAGATAGCAAAATTAACACTTCCCTTATACACTATTTTTGTTTAAGGAATATTAAACTCCTTAAAAATGGACAAAATAATGTTATTAAATTATACCAAGTCCATATACATATTTATGATATCATATAAGATCACCATATATAATTTTATGAAAAATATCGCATCATTACAATTGTTTTGGGTGTTAACTGCATCATTTTCCTATGAATGTTTTGTTATCTGAGTCATGTTTATTTTGCAGAGGATGCAATATATTTGTATCAAGAATTATATTAATTTTATAAATATTATATTGAAATATATTATAAACATTATGATTATTCTTGATTGGTTATTGTGGAAAAATAATCTCACCACGTCGTGGAGATGATAGGACGTACGTACGCACGAGCGACGATATCATTCCCTTGATGGTTAAATGGTTTGGAATTGCATGATATATTAGTTATAAAGAATCATAATTGTTTCATATTAATTATTTATATCCATTATACTCATCATTATACCCATAAAAATGAGGTATAATTGAATAATAAATTATACCATGGCATGGAGATGGCAAGTCGTACAAATGCATGAATGGTGATACTGTTATTCATAGAATCAGTAAATTGAGGAATATGGTTTTTACATAATCATAATAGAATTTAATCATTTATATAATACTATATTTTTTATTTTATTATGGAATCAACATAAGAATAGAAATTAGTTGAATAAAATAACTTTGAAAATGTTGATAAAACAATTACAACTTCTTCGGGTATCTACATTTGGTTGGTACAAAGGAACTCCTTAGGATGGATTTATTCCTAATGTATAGGCTATAAGATTAAGTAATGAATGTTGGGAGGATATTTCAGAATTTTTGGGACAACCAAAATTTCTTTAAAGGTGTGAATAAAATAAAAGTAGAGGTTCCCCTTTATAGGACATGGGAGGGGCGCTTTTGGAAACTCTAAAAATATTAAACAATAATAAGACTATTCTATATTTAACACATACAAATGGCCCATAAAAGAAAATTATGAAACATTATATACCACATCATATCCTAATATGATTATTTAACATTTTTTTAATTTTAAATAATCTAATAATAAATTAATTAAATAAGACATCATTATTTCCAAATTTAATACAATTCATTTAATTTTACTTTAAATACCATAAAAAAAGTTGTAATTAGAATATAATGCATTAGGATATATATAATATATCATATATGTCTATAAAATTCATTATACAGATTAAAAAATCCATAATATATCAAAATTAGTATTATTAAAATCATTTACTCTATTTTTATGTAAATTAAGTAAATATTGTTTTAGAATTAAAGAGAATTTTAAGGTAATTATACATCGTATAAAAATAAAAAACAAATTTATTTAATGAAAATAATTTCATTTATATAAAAATATATATTCTTTCACTGCACTATTTTTGTACCTATGTGGATAGATAAAAGTTATTAAAATTCAAGATACTGATATTTTGTAACTATAAATGACTTAAGTAATATATAACTTATTTTGAAGGAACAATGCCAATAAAATGACTCAAAATCGATATTAATATGGTAAGGACCAAATATTATTCATCCTGTAATTTTTTGAAATGTTTTTTTTTATTTTTAAACTTTCTAATTTTGATTTACCCTTAATTAACCTACTTCATTATAATTGTCGTATTAAAATTTCTAATGTTAAGTAGTTATAAATGTTTACTTATATTGTTCAAATTCTGCATAAATAAAAATTTTATGAAATTTTAGAGAATATAAAAAAAATTTGTTTTTTAATTACATATAGGATTTCAAAATAATTTAATATATTATTATTATTTTAAAATATCAATAGTATCAATTTTGGAACTATTCGTATCATTAAATTAAATTAAAATCCAATCATAATGGTTATTTCGATCCTAATCATTGAATATAATCCTTACAAGTCACAGGCACTTTGAAAATTCTTTAAGGACCTTAATTGATTCAAATTATATTACTTTTTATATTTTTAAGACCGTTTATTTGATATTTCTATTTATAAAATAATTTCTCTATCACTATTGTGTCATCATTAATGGTAATTGTGTACTCTCTACAATTTATAAATAACTTATTTTTATTTGGTTAATTACTTCATATTTCCATAAACTATGTATACCTGATGTTATCTCTTGCTTATCACTATATTAAAATTCATATTCTTATATAAAATGAGTGTGTGATATTTTGTCACATTTATTGATTTTACAAAAAATCATGTCATATTCATGAATAAGTTTACATCAAATTATTCTATTTTAAAAATAATGTGTTAAGGTCATAATTTGGAAGTCCATTTGAATATTGATCTATGTATGGGTAATTTTATAATATTTTTTACCTTTAATCACATGATTTACACTTCACTGTGTTAAATATATATTACCATAGTTAAAATTCAAAATATCCCAAAAAAAGTAATCAATAGAAATAATTTGTACCCACAATTTATAAAAATTTAATCCATATTCGAAAATTTAAAATATATAAGTTTCAGAAATTAATTTAAATCTAGTCTTATTTATGGGAGGACAAGACAAGTTTTCTAAAAGTAAAAATCTGAAAAAGATTGACATGTGTTTATATCTAATTTTAATAATAAAAAAATTACAATTACCATCATTATATTAAATTATAAAAATATAATCTAATTATTCTTTTAAAACTATTAAAATGATAATTTGATAATTTAAATAAATTATAATGAAAAACACTTTTGTAATAAAATGCATTATTTTTCAGTATCAATTAAAATAAGAAATTTATCATAAAATACAATAAATTCAACCAATGTAAATTTTTTTGACCCTATTTTAAATAATAAGATTATTTTTTAAAATTGGACTTATAAAATTATCAAAAAATAAATTAAAAATGGGTTCTCTGTCAAAAGGCTAAAAAACTATATTTTTTTAGAAATAATTATTTTATCTGAAAAAATTTATTGGTTCTTATATCATGTCATTTAAGATAAATGTCCAAATTATATGGAATATATAATGTTTAAAATGTGGATAACACTATTCATAACATCCAATTTAATGGCTAGGTTATATATTATATTAAATAACAATATTTTATTAATATATTGTTGTTTGGTAAAATTGGGTCTTTTGTTTAATGCAATATTACTCATTATTGTGTGTAGAATAATAATAACATGGTGTTTTATAAAAATCAAGAAATAAAAAAAAAATCTAAAATAAAAATATTGTAATTTCTCAGGGTGTAACATTCTCCCCTCCTTCAATAAATTGTGTCCTCGTAATTCGAAATTGAACAATGAAAATAAAATGTTGATACTAAAAAATACCATTTTTGGAAAACCAACATCAGAAATATGATTAATAAAATGTAATCCTGATAAGATGGAAATTGAAATGTGAAGGTAATCACTAAATTATGCTTTTAAATAAGAGTAAATTAGTTACATGAAGAGATACGTACTAGGAGGACAAAAAGAAATATTTTTAGGGAGTGATTGAGGTCACCCATCACAAATAAGTGAACAATCAATGAAAAATTAAGGGCCTAAAATCCATAAATCAATTGTGATTTAAAATAACAACAGTTCAATTGATTATCCTCCATAGATACATATTTATGATAACATGTTTTTAGATGCATTTTCCAGGAGTTGTGGGATTATTTTACTATACAGATATGTACGCAAGAAAACTTACTTTCTTCTATTACTGTTATACTTTGATTGTTCTTTGATCTATTTTCACTTCATCCTATAAATTTTTATTAAAACCAAAAATTTTAGGTTAAAGAATCCAATAAATCATTATTTAACCTAAAATAATAATAGGCATTGTTCAACATAATCCATTCTAATTTTAAGAGTTGACCCCAATATGTCCATCCAAATTCAATATCCAAAAATGTCTCTAAATTCCAAAAATGTATCTTATCATTTGGTTCCCAAAACAATGTAGTCTAGCTCTTAGTTTTACATTGAAAATATTTGGCAACCATTAAAATATTATTGAAAAATCTTATGCAAAAAAATTATAAATAAAAAGTACTACAATACAATCATTATATATATATATATATATCTCATGAATCTTATAACCATATAACCATTGAGGTAATATTTCTGGAATCCAAATAAAAAATAACCATAATCATTCCACTCCACTCTTAAACCATTATCCATGATTCACAATATTATTCCTTAATATCTCCTTCATCTATTTTTACTTTTGTAGCCTCTTCATTATCTATATTATAACCATTTCTTTTTTACCTTGCTTATTCTAACCATTGACCAATACTCAATTCAGAAATTGAGAACCACTTCTCATTGTTATATTGTGATAAATAATTGTATAGTCTCTCTAAATGATGGAATATTATTATTAATCTATATCTCTAGAGGATTAACATAGGTTATCTATTACCTATTTTAAAGGATGATATCTTATAAATGAATTTCCCTAAAATTCATTCATAGGGTTATGTTTTCTTATATGTGTTTTAAAAATTATAATTTACAATGCTGTTGTTATACATCCTATGATACCATCTATAATTCCCCAACCCAAGAATAATGTAGCAGGTGCATTATTCTAATACATTTTCATGATTAGACAGAATAAAATCCCAAACACCGATCAGTTTAGAAGTATTTAAAAATAGATTACTTTCATCTTTACATTACAATTCAAAATATATTATGAAACGTAGATAGTTCATTGAGAACACAATTATTCTCTAATATTAACCTTTCATATCTGTCATAATTCACTTATTGTAATCTTAAAAAAATAAAAAATAAGAAAGGGGTGAGCTCAAATTCTTAGTCTGGTTAAATTATATATTCAAATCGTACATAAATAACATTAATAATTAAGGCAAGTATAATACTGAAACACATGACTTTTTAAAAAATATGAACATAATATGGAAATAATAAATAAAATAATCCCATTTAAACATTCACATAGATATTATAATATTATTATAATCACGTTTAATGTCAATATATAATCTCATAATGGGGGAATTCATACTGTTGGAAATCTAAAATATATCATCGAGGCTTCATGTAAAGAATCGAATATTTTCAATGCTTAATGTCTAGAATTTAATACATTCAAGGATTATGACAAGAATATTATAAGTGGGTAAGGCATCATCCAAAACCATAACTATTTTCATTAAATAAATATACCAATGAATCAGGGAGTTATAGTGGGCCCTTCCCATCACTTACTAGGTCCAATGCATTCTTCTTATGAAATGGGTAAATCATAACAAACAAAAACACTTGTATTAAAACTAGTATATGAAATATTAATAGAATAACTATAAACCCTAAATGGTATCAAAATATAACATCCACAGTCAAAAATATCACAAACCAAACAATATAATTTGGTAGATTTTATCATAACAAATCAACCATAGTGAAGCATAAAATCTAACACAGGATTTTCAAATAGATGAGAAATACTCTTATAAAATCATTAAAACGCATTGAAATATCCTTTTTTTACATTAAAACCCTAAAGAATAACACAATTAATAAAAATAAATTTAAAATAAATTTTTCAATCAATGTTTACCATAAATAATTGATACTTTTTAAATTAATTAATGTTTTAAAACATTCATGTCCATATAAATAAATCCTTAAAACTATTTTGAAAACACAGATATTAATGAGAATTATTTAGAAGACCGAATCTTTAAATCATATAAAACAATGTTTTAGTAATAGATTCACTTACATAAAACCTTAAAAATATTCTTTTTGAATGTATTTTTAAGAAACATGTACATGGATGATAAATATTTCCCTGGGAATACATATGCATAAACGATCTCGGATAACAATGGGATTGTGAAATTAAACCTTACCTTATAAATTCATTTAGTCGAGGGTGTGTTAACCTCTTGTATAATGGTCCATTCATGTTATTAAATTATTCCTAGACCATATCCCTATTTATTATATCATATATGATTCTATTGTATCATTTTTAATAATATCTCAGTATTACCATTGTTTTGGTATTTAACTGCTTCATTTTCCTATGAATGTTTTGTTATGTAAGTCTTATTTCTTATGCCCAGGATATATTTTATTCATACCCAAAATGATATTAAGTTCAAAAATAAAATATTTACTAGTATTATTAATTTTATGTTCATTCTTGAATGGTTAATGTGGAAAATTAATCTGATCACGTAGTGGAGACGGATGATCGTACGTAGGCACGAGAGACAGTACCATTCCCTTGATGGATAAATAGTTATAATATAAGATATATTAATTATACAAAATCAACATAATGTCTAATTCATTATTTATATCCATTATACTCATCATTATACCCATCCAAATAAGGTAGTGTTGTATAAAAAATTACACCACCACATGGAGACGGTTACCCATACGTACACACGAATGGTGATATTTTTATTCATAGGATGAATAAAAGAAGGAATATGGTTGTCCCATAATCATAAAAAAATATCACAATATAAATGATACTAGATTTATTACTTTATTATGGATAAAACATAGAAAGAGTAAGAATAATAATAAAATATATCTGAAAGAGTTTATAAAACAATTACTTCTTGTTTGGGTATCTCCCTTTGATTTGAACAAAAAGAACCCCATAGGTTGATAATGTTATAGAATTTGGTAGGAGATTATAACTATTTTTGGATGATCCAAGGGGATTTATATGATTGAAATAAATAAAAGGAAAAGTTCCTTTTTTAAGGGAGGGGAGGGGCACTTTTTGAAACTCTCGAAATAATAAACTATAATAAGACTATTCTAGATCCTAATACATAAAAATGTACCGTAAATGAAAATTAGGATAATTTTATACCATATCCTATAATATTGTGATTATTTTATATTTTTTGATTTTTAAATAATTTAATAATAAATTAATCCAATATTATATCATTATTTCCAAATTTAATACTATTCTATTAATTAGACATAAAATACATCAAAACAATGTGTAAATTAGTGCCTAATCCAATAAAACCTCTATAATATATCTTATAGATCTATTAAATTTTTTAGACACATTAAAAAATCCAAAATATACCATCATTAATATAAATAAAATCATTTATTATGTTTTTCTGTTAATTAAGTAAATATTGTTTTAGAATTGAAGAGAATTTTAAGTTATTTATTTATTATATAAAAATTTAAAAAAATATTTAATTAATGAAAATAAATTTATATCAAAATATAAATTCTTTAATATATTGATTTTAGGACCTATGTGGACACATAAAAGATATTAAAATAGAATATAGTGATATTTTGTAACTATCTTTGAACTAAATCAATTATAATTTATTTTCAAGGAATGGTGTCCATTAAAAAACTCAAAATCAAAATAAATGTTATATTAATAGAATATTATTCATCCAATATTTTTTTGAAACGTTTTGGTTTTATTTGAAATTGTATACTTTTTATTTACACTTAATTAATCAATTTAATTTTAATTGTGTTAATAAAATTTCAAATAATAAAAGGTTGTAAATTTTTACTTATATGGTGTCAATTGTCCAAAAATGGGCATTTAATGAACTTTTATACCATAATAATAATAATTTTTTGGTTTTAAAATTACTTTTAAGATTTTTAAATAATTTAACAATGTATTATTTTTATAAAATATCAATAGTGACAATTTTTGGCACTTTTCATAACCTAGTCTTTAATAAACATCCAAAAAAAATTCAAAATTATCATTGTATATACTCCAAACATTTCATATTCACATATAATATTCATTTATAACTTTAATTAATACAAATTATATTTCTTTTAATATTTTTTAAACTGTTTATTCGAAATTTTTATTAAAAAAATAATTTTTACGTCATTATTATACCTTCATTGAGGGTAATTATATGATCTCTAAAATTTATAAATAAATTATTATGATATAGGTAATTAATTTATATTTTCATATATTAATAATAGTTTCGGTTATATCTTTTTTATCCTAATATTAAAATTAATACACTTATATAAAATGAGAGTGATGCATTTTGACACATTCATTACTTTTAATAATATTCATGCCATATTAATGAAAAGGTGTCCAATAAATGATTCCATTTAAAAAAATAGGTTATAAGGTTATAAATAATTCATAAAACAGAATTTTTACCATTTTTTGGTTTATTTTATAATATTAAATTTACCTTTAATTGTCTAATGTACCCTTAACAGCGTTAAATAAGAATTATCGTAGTTACTATTCATAATGTCCAAAAAAGTAACTGTAATCAATTAACATAATTTGATACCACTAATTCGAAATATGGAATCAATTTTTAATCATTTTAAACATAGTTGTTTCTGTAATGAATTTAAAATTATTCTCATTGATGGAACATGAAAATAGATTTTTTAATGTAAAAACCATAAAAAATTGATTTTTGTTTATATCATATTTTACAGTGAAAATAATTCTAATGACCATAATTATATTAAATTTTAAAAATATACTCTAATTATATTTTAAAACCAATTAAAATGATATTATTTCAGTACAAATTAATTAGATGAAAAATTATTTTTGAATTAAAATGCAGTAATTTCACTATTCATTAAAATTTAAAATTTTTACAAAAAATACCACAATTAGAAAAAAGTAAATTTTAATGCAAAGAATTTAAAAAATGTTTTTATTTTGTAAAATATAACTTATAAAAGTGTCAAAACTAGATTTAAAATGGGTTCTCTCGGGAAAAACATCATTTTTTTAAAATACTTCATTTATCTGAAAATTTGGATTTGTTCTTATATCATGTAGTATAAGATGAATGTTAGTCATGTGGAATATATAAAATTAAAAATATGTTTAATAGTATTCATAATTTCTATTATTATATCTAGGCTATATATTATATTAACTATTAAAATTTTATTAATATATTGTTGTTCGGTAAAACTGGGTCTTGCATGTAATGCAAGACCCCTCATTGTTATTTGTAGCCTAAACATAACATGGTGTATAATAAAAATAATGAAATATAGGAAATTAAACTTATTCAAAAATAATAATATTATAATGTCTGAGAGTGTTACATAGGGAGTGAGAGAAATCCCAGTATTATTCTACAAACTAGTCTTTGTAGTTATATAATATGGAAATTCATAAGTTACAAAATTTATTATAATATAGAGAAAAAGGATTCATATTTTAGAATAGGAGTATAAATCTATTTTGATAAAATTTAAACAAAATTTCTTTTTATCAATAAAATATTAAAAATTAATAAATAATTTATAAATAAAAAGTTAAAAACATACCCTTTATTCGTTTAGAAACCAAATCCTTTTCATGAAGAGTTTTAAAAATAATTTCACAAAATAAATTAATATAAATCAAGAAAATGTTGGATTATGCACAAGGTATAAAAAAGTATAACAGGATTTAATAAAATATAATCAATATGTAATATCCCAATAATAAAATCAATCATTAAAGTTAATCAATTGAATAAAAAATACAATCCCATATAGTGGAAACAAACACTATCATATACTGAGTATCAAGTAAATGGATGTGATGGGTATTACATAGATACATTTGTCAGTTCGCCATAGAAATGAAAATCAATAAAATCATGGATGATTATTGGTCTTGTAACATGTCTCATGGGTCTCAATCAAACAATTTCCATATAAAATATATTTATTTACATCATGTTTGTTTCCTTTACCTATCATGTACACCATAGACCCACCAGAAGATGTTTTATTCTACTATAAAAGCATAAATATACATCATCTCATCGAAAATGTCATGTTCTCGTGACATGTTAACAAAACTAAGTGTGATAATCTTGATATGAGTATTACCTAGTAAATCCCTATTAATATAAATATGGTCTCATTACCTCAATATCTAAATTATTTAATAGTTATCATTTTTCAAATGTTGTAACACATGGAGATTTTTTGAATTATTTTTTTCGAATTAATTTTACCTTTTGATATTTTTTATTTCACACAACACTAAAAATAGATTATTCTATATTAAATTTTTATGTTTGGATTCTGTTTTATGAAACACCATATTAACCATTCACTAAAATCATAATAGATGTTAGCTTTCTCAACATAGAACGCTGAGGTTGTCTTGTGTTACATGCAACAATGACTTTCCTCGATGGTTTGTGTAACACGCAAGACTGAGTTTGGCTGAATAATAGTTTATTATAAAATTGATATTATTTATTAGAATAAGATATAACATAGTACTTAAATTATTATTTATGAATATTATATAGTAATTTTATGAAAATAGATGGTTTTAAAAAATACAAATTTAATTTCTAGGTTACCAATTAATTAGAAAGGAATATGTAAATTGTTTGATTATAAGGTAAACTATTATTATTATTATGGTAACAAAGTAGGTTTCCCATAATAAATTAAATTAATTATTATAAGTGGGTGATATTCATGTAATATATATTTTATATATTCAATCAAAAGTTTTGGATGTTCATCCAGTAGATTCAATAGACAAAAGATAAGAATAGACCCAATTTTATGCATAAATATCTATATTTTTTATAAAAGAAGTTTTAACACCTTTTAATGGTGAAAGCATTTTTTTGAAAAAAAATTGGAACTTGTATAGGTTTAAAATTTCAAAATAAACATCATCATTGGAATCTAAAAAAATAGGCTTTGTTAATTTTTGGGTATTTTCTGTAAGGATTTATTTTTTAAAGGAATATTTAAAAATAGTGGATTTTAATTCAAAACTCCTTTTTTCATATAATTTATTTATATAGTAAAATTATATAAATATTGGTTTAAATGTTTAATTATATAATATTTTTACCAATTAATCCAATTTTATTCATTAGAATCAATTTTAAAATGAAATTGGAAATAAAGAACATAACAAATTTTGATCATTATTACATTAAAACCTCGCATTTTTAACCTGAATACGAGATAAAATATTAATTAATTATTCACATTTCTAAGATTGGAATATATAAAAAGATATTCTATATTTTGAATCAATATAATTTATAATTTTCAAAATGGTCAAATTGATTTTTGAAAAAAAAATATTATAAAAAGTAATTAAAATTAATTATATCAGTTAAGGAAAAATTAAGCTTCTACTATGGACTAAACCTTGATCTTAAGACCCAAAAAAACCCTAGAAACTTTTCCAAGAGCCGTTGTTTGGCCATATTTCGACCTTATTCTCCCATTTCTAGAGTTTTTTCCATTATTGGATCCATAGTACATGTGAAAAACTTGTATGGAATTACTTTGTAAAAATATTACAAGAGAGACACTCCTCCACAAATATGAAAGGCCTCCTATCCTCCCACATCTTAACGCATCTCAAGTCAGGCAGGTTTGGCCAATATCTACTCAAATATCCTCCTAACAGCCCTAGATTCCTCCCTGAAGCCTCTATATGAGTTTAAATTATTGCACGGAATCCCTTTGGTGAAAACCAAAATGATGTTCCCAACTAAGTTGTAACACCCACCCTCAAACCCCTTTATATTATTTTAATTCTCTACCCCTCATATCCTCATATTAAATAATTTTATAACAACACAAGTTATAACATTACATTAGTTATCTTTCTGGTATTCCGTTAACCTTTCCATGTATTTTCCTTTTCATTTACTGGGTAGGGCTGAGAATGAAATAGAAGTATACCTATAATAGTGAACTCACTGATTTTCATGGACTCTCAGCATTAAACAATATTTTTTAGGCTTTTGAAATTGTACACAGTTTCTAACTAGGTGATAATATGTGTATTAGATTCTAGTTTCAAGTCATAAAAATGTTTACACTATGGTGGTTACACATCGTGAATCTTCATTACACATCATGGGTTATCTAATAAATGGTTTTTAGTTTAAAGCGGTATTTTTTAGAGATTATCAAACATAACTATTCCAAAACGTGTAAGTATATAACAAATCATGAAATACCCTTACTATTTTTTACATACAAATTGGCTGATATATCCTTTCTTGTATTCTCTAGTTTCTTCTCCTTAGACATGATTCCTTCCCCATGTGATCTCTAATATCTCCAAACCTTTTTAATCCTCTCTTTAGGAGCGTGATTGTAGATGTGATTGCAGTGTGAGTCTTGGGTAATATTTATCCTTCATTCTTCATCCTTATCCCTTTATCCTCCTTTGTAATTTCAATATATACTCCTAAAATTGATGGATATATGATTTTTGTTGTGGTATCTCATATCTAGGTTGTTTTCAAAGGTCTTATACACATTGTTTTCTCATTTATGGGATCCATTATGAGTTTAGAGTGTCGGTAAAAGTTAGGTGATTGTATATTATTTAGAAAATGTGATTAACTTTTAATTTCTTGATTTATTTCAACATTTTATTTAAATACAATTTTTCAATAAATTTTTCAATGGGTGAAATAAAATCTAATTCTAATGAATTGGGAGATTTGAAATGGTTTTTGGAGTGAGAATTGGGAAAAACCCCTAATTCCATTGAATAGGGGTGTGTTTATGGAAATTGTTTGATTTAAATTAGTAAATTTATATTATAATTTTGATGGAAATTTTTTCAAATAAACCATTGAATTTATTTATGGATGTGAATTTGTAAAATTGATGTAATTATTTTTGAATGGATTTTGATATATTGAAAATGTCTCCATATGTTTTTTTAAAAACACAGTGGTTTTATCTTGTTAAATTGGCATGTTTATTATTAAAACGGGTTTCTGTTTTAAATTAAAAATTAGAATTGAAATATAATAAATGGATTTAGTTGTATTTTAAATAGTCTTAAAATAAATTTTCTATCATTGATTTTCTAAGAGAACATGAAGGCCTTTGGTAGTTGGTGAGTTTTTTGGACATATTTTACACTATTACAGTGTCCTAAAACATAAATGTATTCGGTCACATCCCTGGTAGTATGGTGACAAGTTTACATCGGACAGTTTTTGAGGGATTGGTGTATAAACATATTTTTGATATCACTTAGAGAGTGTAGAATCCTATAGCCTGAATCTTTCGTACCTATTTGGAAGATGACCATGTTGCTCACTTATTTTATATTTGAGATATAAATGTATGTCAATGTTGTAAAACTACATTTACTGCCTTTTGGGTTTACATAAAATATTTTATGTAACTGTTTTATTTAATCTGTGGTCTTATAATTATTCAATCATTTTAGAGCCTTTTCTTGATATATTTTCCATCATTTGAACTGTATAGCATGATTTGTTTCAATATGATCTGAAGTGAAAACCCTGTTTATTTAAAAATTGAAAGAATTAATTTGGTTAATCTATTATTCTCATATGATATTGAATCCTTGGTGATACCATAGATATATTTTTATCTTGTGGATTACTTGGGCCTTTGAGTGTTTATAAATTATCTCCTTTTAGGTTTGAGCAAGTGGAAATGATCTCTAAGTGGAATATCAAGTTTTTGATCCATGGTTTGGGTGAATTTTTTTCTTAGAGACTTGGGTTTTTATATCTATTTTTCCTATGGGTTTTGGTAATTTGGGATTGATTAGGCCCAATTGAATTCTATTACATTACTCCCAATGGGGTTTCTTTGGTTATCCATACTAGTTTGTTTCATTTTTTATTCTACAATACTTGTGGAAATTTTTTCCCACATTTAATTCTAAGTTTCTAGGTGCTAGTCTCCAACCCATGGGTATTTTAAATTCCATTCACGATGTTCCATTGATGGCTCAATTATCAGGTTAGCAGGGTACCTAGTCTGGTTCATGAAAAAATGGAATTAGAAGAGATTTATGATCTTTTTCTTTAATGTGAGCATGAATTTAAAATATTTTCAGGATATAGAAGGTAGTTGTTATTCCGTTCTTGGCTATCTTTCACCGAAATGAACCTTAAGTCACTTGGGAAATTCATAAAAATTCCACTTATTGATAAGTTCTAGTCTTTTCTCTATTTTTATTCGGATAGAGTGGGATCTAAATCTCATTGTTCGATCTATTGTAAAAAAATTCCCTTGTTAATTAGTTTGAATGTTAGTCTATTGTATTCCTTGTTTTATTCTGATATTGTGTAGCATAATGCCTCTGATAATACATTCAAATCCATTCCTGCTGGAATCTTCTTCTGAACTGCAGCAAGTGAATCATCAGTGGACCCAAATCTCGATGAGGTGATTGTGGGAACATTCCAAGCTATGGGATTGTCATCACCTCCAGTTATCCTTCAGGTTTCAGTTGTGGATCCTTATGGTGATGTTCTATGAAATCAATCTCAAGACATCCTTTTCCAAAAGACACCAATTTTCAAAGGCTCCACTGATCCTCAACATGCTGAGGAATGGTTAGGGAAGATTCATTATTTGTTTGTATTTATGGAGACACCAGATGAGATAAAGTTAAAATTGTTCCACATTCTTGACATAAGAAACAAGTAGGAGATGGTGGGACAAGATGGTGATGGCAAGGAAACATGAGGGATTATCATGGAATTACTTCAAGGTTATTTTTTTGACCACTTCTATCTTGAGTAAATGGTGTTGGAAAAGTTATTGGACTTTTTCTAAATTGACTAGTCTGACCTAATTTTGAATGAGAATTCAAATCTCATTATTGATCTAGTGAATTTTATTCATGATATTGTATTGAATGAGTCGATAAATTCGAGAAGGTATGATTTAGGACATCGACCAGATATCTATTATGATGATTTCCTACTAAATTTTCCCACTTATTTTGATCTAATGGATATAGAGATGATGGTCTATATAGAAATGGAAGAATGCTGGTTTCTTCAAAGGAATACATAAGCGGGATGATTCTCATGGAAGTTCTCTATGGTAGAGTCATTCTAGACCCCCTATAATTCCAGAAGAGGGTCCTTTGATGTCTAATTAGTGTAGAATTATAGGATGTTATAAGAGGTTTTTTACTGAGGAACACAATAACTATAGCTCCTATAGATGTTTATGACGCTTACTGAGATTATTTCATGAATTTTCTAAACCCTGTAGTGGAACAAGATCTCCATCTCCTCTTAAATGTTGGGAAATAAGATGCTTCACATATAAAAGGGTTCCATGAATAGGCATCTAGAGCGATGCTACTTCACATAGTGGTAGAGTATCTTGAGGAATCAGGCATGGCCCCAGTAACCGTGAGAGGTACCATTACTATGGATTCATTATTATTGACTACTATATTTGATTCTAGCACATATTACTAATTTATTTCCACCGGTACTATTAATTTTCTTAATCTTCCTTTACATATTATTTTGTGTGCAATGGATATTAATACACCCCTTTGTACAAAGAGATTGGATGGTCTCTATAGTCCTTCTTATGTCTTCTCACTATCTGATGTTGAGATGTCTTGGAGTTTTCTAGTACTCAATAAGAAATATCATGATGAAATATTCAATATGGATTGAATTATTTCTAATAAATCCAGAATTTATTGTTATCTTCGACAGATCTGCCTTAATAAACCTAGTGGTGTGTGTCTTTTAATTCAAATAGAATGGGACCCAATGTTGAGGAGATCCATAATTCATATCCATAATTAGTGGAATTGTTTTCAGTGTTTTATTTTGACCTAGATTATAATTCAATGAGTGGTTATCTCCCTCCAATCATCATCTATTCTTTTGACATGTTTCTTCCTGAATTCTATGGTTTTCCACTGGTAAGGGAGTTTGAGTTATTTATTGACTTAATCCATGTCACTCAAATAGTTTCAATTCCCTCTTACTGAATGGATCCAGCTGAAATGAAAGAGATTATGTCCATGTTGGGTGATATTCATTAGAAAGACCTTATATGCCATTGTGTGTCAACTATGGTGGATCTGGTTCTCTTCTGTAAGCAAAATGATTATTCTCTTTGCATATGTGTTCACTTCCTAAATCTCAAATGAGTAATGGTAAATAAAGAGTATCTATTTCCATGGTTTGATGATATCATTGATCAACTAAAAGGGGTGAAGTGGTTTTCAATGGTTGATCTCTGATCAAGATACCATCCATTTATTATAAAACAATATAAAATTTAGGAAACCACCTTTTAGAGTAGGTATGAAAATTATGAGTACCTTGTTGATCCCTTTGTTCTAACAAATCTACCTATAGTTTTCATAGATCTAATGAATAGGATTTTCCATGAGTATCTGGATACCTTTGTGGTATTATTTGGGGAAAAATCCTCATTTTATTTATATATGATGAGGATCATGTGCATAATATAATAATAATCCATCGTCTTTTGAAAAATGACTGATTAAAACCAAGATTTCAAAGTGTGAATTCTGGATTTGGGAAGTGAAATCCTTAGGACATATACTGTATGAATATGGTATATTCTTTGATCTTGAGAAGCTTAAGGGTGTTATGACTTTGTAGAAACAAAAAATTAATTTGATGTTAAAAGTTTCTTAGACTTAACCATATGTTATCATTGATTCGAAAAGGAATTATTGATGTTGGCTTCTCTGATTACGACTTTGACTCAAAAGGGGTGATGTTTTCATAAAATGTTAAATTTGTGAGTTATTTTGTTGAAAATAATGATCTTTTGACTACTATAAAAATTTAACTCTTCCAGATTCCAGACAGGTCTATGTGGTATTTTATAATGCATCAGGTTCAGGCTTTGGATGCATTATTATACTGGGTGATCATGTAGTTGCATATGGATCTCTTTAGTATGTTCCACATGAGAAGCATTTTCTAAACCATGACCAAGAACATGTGGTATTGATTAATGTTCTTAAGAGTTTGTGGCACTCCCATTATAGAGAAATGTTTACTATGTATTTAGAACCCATCTCTCAAAGTATTTGAATCTCTACCAGTGGTGTTGGGTGGAGTACCACCAATATTTTGACTTTGACATCACCTACACCATGGGGAAAAGGAATTTCATTGTTTAGGCACTAAGTAGTATAATTCCCACACAAGTAGTGATAGAATCCTCAGAAGATTGGAATTTGATGGCTCTGTCTGCACTGTTTTATATTAGAGTTTAGGAGAAAGGGAATGAAGTTTCATTTTCAAGTGTTCATTTGACATCCACTCAACTCGAGATGATTCTTCAGGATCACAAGTTTGATGATGAATTCTATAATATTTGAGACTCACATTATTGTAGGGATACTATTTCCCAATGGTATTTCTCCAAATATTGTGTTCAAGGCTATTAGGATCGCTTTGTTGTATCGTTACCAGCACGAGAGGATATGATTGGTGATTGTAAAAATTATCCATAGGTTGTGCACCCTGGAACCACTATGTTGTGTCATGACATCCATTGGCAGTTTTTGTAGCTAGGTATGAGGTTGGGCATTTCTGAGTTTTTTTCTTGCTGTTATACATGCCAATAGGTTATGTCAGATCATAAGAAACCTTCAGGTTTACATGAACCACATCCAAACCCTAATTGGAAGTGGGATGAAATCTCTATTCGATTTGTGGTTGGGTTTCCTCGTACAAAAAGTAAGAAGAATTTGAAATAGTTTGTGATAGATAACCTAACCAAGTGGGATCACCTCATGCCCCTTTTTGATAATACCAACATTGATGAGTTGGGGAATCAATACATTAAGGAGATTGTTCATTTTCCTGAATTTCTATATACTATAGTTTCTAATAAGGATCCTCGGTTCACATATCAATTTTTGAGAGGCCTTTAGGAGGCATTGGGATCTCATGTTTATTTGAGCACGTACTACTATCCACATTCGGATGTCCAGACAGATGGATCAATACGAATTCAAGAGGATATGTCTTCATGTGTGTTCTTGACTTTGGTGGGGCTTGGGATGATCACCATGGGATGGTCACGTTTTCCTATAAAAATAGTAACCATTATGAAATCAAAATAGAACTTTTTGAGGAATTATTTGGAAGATATTGTAAATATCTATGGTTTTGTTCAAAGACTACTGAATGTTCTTTAGTTAGACCATTATTGTAGCATGATACAACATCGATGATTTATATTATTTTTCAGATAATTTTTCCATCATAGAGAACATTTATGTATTATGTTGATTATAGAAATAGACCATTGGAGTTCTTAGTTGAAGATCTGGTTTTCATTAATGTTTCACCTCGGCTAGGTCATTGGTAACATAGGTGGAAATGGATTATTTTACCTATTTTAATGGAACATTTTGGGGTTATTGAATAGGTGGGAAATGTGGCATATTTTTAATCACTTCCACTAGTGTTGATGTAAATAAATAACTTATTCCATCTATCACAGCTGAGAAATAATTTATCTGATCCATATCATGTTTTGATCTAAAGTTATACGAAGATTAAACCATATTTATCTTTTACTGAGTAGCCAGCCAGGATGGTTGATTTTGATAACATGGTATTTTTTAGAGAATGATACCTTTAATTCATGTTGAATGTTAGAATGGTTCTGAAAATCATGAGATGTGGGAACACTACGCACTGATGAGAGAGTAGTGGTATTATTATTTTTTCATGGAAGCTTCTTCATATGCTTTCATGGGATAGAATGTTTTTATGGTGGGCAGGTTGTAACATCCTATTACTGATCAAATAGGTATTCCATTAACCCTATCATATATTTTCCTTTTCATTGACTAGTTTGGGTTTATAACTAATGGAGTAGATGAAAATAATGGTGAATTAAGAGATTATTTGAACTCTCAGCTTTAATCATAGTTTTCTACACACTTATGGAGGGTTACATGTCATGTGACTAGGTCACATGACCTATAATGGTTTCTAGAGGCACGTCATGAAAGACAAAAAAATGTGAAGGTGAAACGTTGTGAATAACCTTTATTTTTTGTGAGAAATTTAATGAATGTTTATAAATTTAATTCTAATTTCTTTTCGTTGGTTATGAAACATAACTATTACACAACATGAAAGGGTATTACACATCGTGTAATACCGTTTATGTGGGTTTTTTAACAGGCATACAGGATAATAAGTATTTTTTCTTCCTCTATAGTGTCTTATACTTTAATCTAAGGGCTTCCCCAAGTGATATTTTAGCTCGCCAACCCTTTTTGATCCTACCCTTTAGCATTTGATAAATGATGTACTTGCATTGTGATTCCTGAGTACGTGTTATCATTCATTCCTCATCTTTATCCCCTTCTCCTCCTCTAAAATTTCAACTGATCATCATAAAAATGATGGATCTATGCTCCATGTTATTGGATCATGTCATTATGTACTATTTCGAAGACTTCTACACTATTGTTCTCATGGATGAGTGTCATTTTAAGTGTTGAGTGTCGAGAAAAGGTAGGTGATTCCATCATGCTTGCCCAAATTGATTAACTTTGAATAGCATGATTTAATTCAATTGCTGATTTAAACTCAATTTCTCAATCATTCTTTCAATTGATGTAATAAAATATAATTCCAATGAATTTAGAGATTTGAATTTTTGGCATGATAACTAGGAAAACCCCCAATTCCATTAAATTGGGGTATGTTTATGGAAATTGGTTGATCTAAATTGTTTGATTTTAATTAAAATTTTGATGGAAACAATTTCAATTGAATTATTGAATTTAATTTTAGAAATGAGTTTGTGAAATTGATTGAATTGGTTTTTAATGGATTTTGATCTTGTGCTAGTAGATTAAAATGTTTTGATAGAAACCTAGTGGTTTTTTCTTTTAAAAAAGGCATGTTTTTTTGTTAAACACATTTCATTTAGAATAGAAAATTGGCACTAAAATGGAATAATGGGAATTAATTTTATTTTATAATGTCATAAAATAAATTTCACATCATTTATTGTATAAGAGTACATGAATTCCTTATGTAGTTGGTGAGTTATTGGACACACTCTACATTATTGCATCATTCTAAAACATAAATGCAGCGAGTAACAACCCTGATGGGATGATTATGAGTTTCCTTTCTCTAGTGTCATGGGAACGTGTTTATAAAAAAATGATGAGTTCACTTCGAGAGTGCGGAGTCCTGACCGATAAGCATGATTCTCGCGTGATTTATATATGAGATATAAATGTATGGAAATGTTGTAAAACTAATTTAAATTCCTTCTATATTTAAATAAACTATTTTACGTAACTATTTTATTTGAGTTGTTGCTTTATAATATTCCATCATTGTAATGTGTTTTCTTAAAGTATTCTCCATGAACGGTGTTTTCCTTTTAATGCTTTGATAATCTATAAATTGTTATAAATATATATATAATGAATATAAATGATATTTATATGATTATTTAAATTCGTAAAAATCATGACATATGAATAATGATCCAAGATAAAATAAATTAAGATGCAGGAGACGAAAAAAGCAAAAATATTACCCAAAGTGAAAACTTACCATAGAATTTTTAACAACCGGTAATATAAAGTAATAGTAAACCGTATAGGATATTAGATATAATAATATGTTTATTTAAAATATTTATAATAAACTAACATTTATTAGTCATTATTATTTAATGATTACAATGAGACTCAATACATAAGTTACGATAATTTCATCTCATTTTTTATTTCTGTGAGATTTATGCTTCATTCACCACCCATTTCTTTTTTGTGGTGTGCATGTATCCCATCACTGTAGTATATGATTATTATAATTAAATTTATGGGTTTTTATATTTCCATTTTATTATATTTATTTCATGGTGACTATATTTCAAAAGTTACCAAACAGGTAAAATTATTTTGTCTCAATTTTCCTTGTTTGAGACACATTCCATGATATGCAGTAATATTTTCTCTTAAGGCGTAAATACAGAATTTGAAATTTTATATCACAAATTTATTTAAATTCTTGTTATTTTAGGATTAATGTAATTTAATTTTTATAAATGGGTATTATAGTTCATATATATCAAGTGGTAAGAGTTTTTTGGATCAATCTCATCGGTTTTCGAGGTTGTTAATAATTATGATTACTTTTATGAAATATTATGATCTATATCTCAAGAAAACTCATGTATTTTTTTAAAATTAGTTATTCATGATATATTTATATATTGGAACCATTTTTCCACTATTTGTATCACAATATAGTTAAAATTGTTTTTTCAATGACCTTTGAATTTACCACTCTCTTCGGTCAGAAATCTGAGTTCCCTCAAAATCATGTTCTTAAAAAAGGGTTAACAAGAATTTTCTAATATTCTCCTATAATAATTAAAAGAATTAATCTTTATATATTTTACCTATTATTTCAAATGAATATTCTTATCACTTTTAAAACAAGGAATTTTTCTTACATTTATACCATGAAAAAGGAATAATCTTTTTACCTCATACGGAATGTGCGGATTTAACCCCCATCATGTCTGTGAAGATTTCATTAAATGTTTAAAAAAGTTAATTTTTTAGAAACATATTTCAAAACTAATCTTCAAGGAAAAGTGTTTTGAAAATATTTTCAATCCACTTTCATTATTTTTCAAGTAAAAACGTTTTAATAATATTTTCAAACATTCTTTATATGTTTTGAATGTATTTTCAATGAAATGGTTTTCAAAACATTTTCAACATTCATTAAGATTTTTGAAAGTTTTTCTATGTTAAAAAAAATTAAAATGTTTTAAATATTATTTTATAATTTTTCAGGGAAAAATGTTTTCAAAATTATTTCAAGTCTTATTTATACATTTTCAAGGTATTTTCTAAGAATATGATATCTAAATTTTTGTATGTGTTAAAAAATATTTTTTTCAAATAAAAATTATATTTTAATGAGAAATCTTTTTGGAAACTTATTTCAAAATTATTGTCCATATAATATGGCATCTTTTGATAATTCACACATCATTTTTGGAAATTATTGGGTGGATTAATCCATACTCTATCTCTTAATGGGTTATGCATGATTTTATGATCTTTATAAAACCATTTACCTTTAATAGGTTATATGTTTATGAAACATGTTTCACTTTTTTTGTAATATGTTTATAAAAACCATTTCTCTTTCATGAGTTCTATTCTTATGAAACCCATTTCTATTTCATAGGTAGAATTATTATGAAACACCTTTCATTATACTATATGTTCTAGGATTAAATTTTATAGGATAATCATTTCATTCTATGGGTTATGATATGATGTTTAGGATACCCATCTCTTTTTAAGGGTTCTGGTATGATGCATGTTTTATAATCATGTCCCACATGTATATATGATTTTATCATGTGAAGGGTGGGACCTATATCTCCCTCCAGTGAATTGGGTAATGATAAATGTTTTGTGTTCTCAAAGGGTAGAAGGGGGCTTCCCAATCCCAAAAAAAGAGGGCACATGGGAGGAAATACCATGCCTGTAACAAGAGTGTACATAGGAGGACATTGATGACCTAAACAAGAGGGTAAAAAAGAGGACATCAAAATCCAAAAATAAGACTGTACATGGGAGTACATCCCAAACCTGAAACAAGAGGATACACAGGGGGGGAATGTCAATCCTGAAGTAAGTGCCTATGTGATTATCTCAATCCTAAAATGTTTTGAATGTCTTAGTAAGCATCCTTGACATAGGGGTTTAATATTCTTATGTTTATACCCCTAATTTCATTTATTATTCTTGTTTTATTCTCTTAGGAATAATTTAGTTTATTAACATATGATTATTTTGTTATGAACTGTCTATCATTATTCCATGATTCATGTTTATCATATTTGAAATGCGGTGTTTTTTATTCTAATGTTATAATCATGTTCTCGTAGCCTTATTATGATGTGTGTGGTTACATGTCTGACATGTTTAAACTTATTGAGCATCTGATATCACCATTTTTTATGTCTCCTTCCCTAGGTTATGATGATTTATTTTATAATGATATTCATATGAGGGGTACTAGTCTTTTAAAACCTAGTGGGAGATAATTTATCCCACTCATGTACTCGTGTTTACATTTCCATGTTTGCAAAGGCACTAAACTAATAATGTCTCTGGGAATATCTTTTATAATGTTTTATGTATTCCCCAAAAGTTATGTAATGTTTATGTATTTAAATAGAGGGTCCCTATACTTATCCATATTTTCACAAAAAGGGAATAATCTTTTTATGAAAACCAATTAATTGGTAGAAAAATAATTAAATATTTAATAATAATGGATTATCACATGATTAGATCATCATAAAGTTCCAACTAGGCTCTCAAGCATCATCAATTTCATATCAAGGTTTTTTCCAAATGTACATTAAAATTGGTCATCACTCCTACATAAATTCACATGCCATTATCAAAATTTCAAAAGTCTTTTATTCCATTAATGTATATGAAAAAAAAAATTAATGAATTCAGTGGAAATTTTAAAAAAATAAAGGGCTTGAAGTCATTTTATAACATGGTTTAACGCCCTTTTCTACATTAACAAACAATTCTTTAAAAATCACCCATGCATTACCATTAAAATAATAATAAAAATAATGTCCTCTTGATAATTTCTAAAAATATAGAAATCAAAACATTTTGTAACAAATCTCATAATTCAACCTATTTCATTTAAATCAATGAATTTCCCTTTAGAAGTAAATATTCTCCAAAACTCCACATTTTTACCAAAATTTCATTTAATGAATATTCAAAGAGAAATCAAAACTAGAATAGAATTCATATATAAAATATAATGATAGAAAAAATACATCATAGAAAATTATGTCCATTCCATATTCAATTCAAATAGAATATGATCAAAAAAGATTTTATAATGTATTAAATGGTAAATATTCACATAACATGTGTTAGAAAATATGAATTACATATAAATTAATTTTTCTTGCCACAACGAATAATAAAAAAATACATTAAAATTCATCCATAGATTTTATAAGACACTCAAAAAACATGAAGGAAAACGAAAAGGAACATGGTCTTTTTTCATAGTAGTGGAACACCCAAATATCTTCTTCAAAGGGAACTAAAAAATCATTTTCTATAAATGCTTGGATACTTTTAAAAACAATACACCATTCATTAAATGAAATAAAATTTCATAATTAAAAATATATTTAATTTTACAATTCACTTGAATTTTTATTCCGAAGGGTGAAAAAACATTTAAGATATGGGTTATCACCATTAAAAAGGGGTAAAGATAAATGTTTCCTCAATTTTCAATATTTCTAAAGGATAAAATGAAATTAAATGTGATGTTAATGGAAGATGAAAGGAAAAGGTATGATTTAAAAATATTTTACATTATAAGGGTTCTATGTAAGTATAAAATTATTAACCATTATGCATATTATATAAATAACATAATGGTATGTAGTTTACAAAAACCTAGAATATGAATCCTAGAATACCATTATTTTAGTTCATTATTACAGATACATAGAATTTTAAAAATAGAATTACTCCCACATGAAACTAAGATACCCTTTAAAATCCTATTGAAAAATTTGGTTACCCTAACATCATATACATTGATCCCAAATTTTGTACCCTTACACGAGTTTTTTCCATCTATGGTATGATTTTCTAATTCACTGCCCTGGCCCATTGTAGTTACATATCCCTTATAATACCTTGGGAAGAATAATATAGTGACCTCAATTACCCCTTCACATTGGATAAAATAAATACCTTACCCTTACCAAGAAATTTTGTACCCTTATAATGTGAATATTCTAATGGTTTATCCCTAACACGTGTAATGGAAACTACCTATTACATTTACACAAACATCATAAACATAGCCTTACACCTATGAAACTCAATGAAATGAGTAATTACCAATATTTATCCCCAAAAAATAGCCCCTTGTAATCGTATATGGTAATTTCAATTATTTATACCATATACTTTTCATGAAGGTGAAAATCCACCTATCTTTTATTAATATTTCCATAATAAGGATTTGAAATAAAACCAAAATGTTTTTTTAGTTACCATAAAATATGGATGTCAAAACATTCCCCAACACTTGTTTTTATACACATAAAGAGCTTATCATCGATAAGTTAGAAAACATGAGACTAAGAGAACACTCAATCTCAACTCATGAGGTTGATGGTCCACAAAACTGAAGAAGGATTCCCAAAAATTATCCACCCTTCAGTACAACAAAATCACCACATGTCTCAAAACCAAAACTCCACCAAATTAAGAGGAACTAGAAAAATAATTATAAATAACCAAGGAACTTGGATATTTCTCCCAAAAATTTCATGATTTACTAAAATTGTAGAATAAGAGGAAAAATGGCCCCCAAATCACATCTATTCAATACAAATAATATACTTTTACCACATGTCACATTGTAACATCCAAGAAACAAAATTGGTAAATCAAGTAATTGATAACCAAAACACCTCGATGATTCTAAAAATAGAAAACATATGTGGATTGTATAATGGTTTATCCATCTATTACTAGGGTATAGATATGATAAGGATTTCTACACTATGATATTACTCAACAAAAATCTCATTTTTTCAACACTGAGCCACACCCCTCAATGAGATCACTGAATCAATCTTCAACACCTTTGGGTGCCTAGTAGATCAATAATTCACATCATCCTACTTACCCATATATAGTTTTATGGACAATACATGTCCAAAAAAATAGATAGAAATTATATGAACAATGTATAAATAGGTAACTATAATATGCTGGAATACATTACAAATAATATCTCACCTTCATTAATATATATTGGAAGGAATCACAACTTCCCTCCTCACTTAGATCATTCCCTCAAACATTAGGTTGAAAAAAATTACCTTTATTGTATCATAATTTGTTATAGAGTCATTGATATCTTAAACATCTTCAAGCCACATCACATCTTCGGTAGAACCCCTATCAGCTAAGAATGAAGCTGAAAAATAATTCAATGATTCATATATTGGTTTTACGGGTGGGATGGTCTCCAACTCTACCTATTTATATAACGTCTTGGTATATTAATCAATTAGGGATGCCACATCAGAAAAATATGAAGGGAAACATTGAATGCTAGATTTTCAGTAAAATTGGTTATATTTCCTTTATCAAGAATATTTCTAGACATTGAAAAACACAAACTCATTGAATCAAGCATAAAAAAAATAAGAATAAAATAAAACGTACACAAAAAATTTAAAATATTCTAGAAATCACTTTTTAACATATTTATAATTTTAAACCACAGAAGACTTCTAAATTTATTAAACATTATATTTATCTAAAAAATGTTATATGATGTTATAATTCAATAAAAAGTTCTCAAAACATATTTACAATAAATGGAATATCATTAATGGATTTAATAAATTAATCACTTTTTAAGTTACAAAAATATTTCCATTTTAAATAAATTACAAACATAAAATTATTCCCAAAAAAATCCTCTATCACATCATATAATAGTCTTTAAAAGTTGGTTTTTTAAAAAAAGATCTCCAAAAAAATAGGTAATTGAAAACTATTTTCAACGAAATCATATAAAATATATTTTAATTCATGTTTATTTCATAAGGATAAAAAATCATAAGCAAAGGTATTAAAATTGAAATTAAAAAACAAGAGCGTGAACCATACCACTAAAAATATCCATTCTAAAATAAGAACCCTCTAAACATACTTCACATGACTGAATTCATTTTAGGAGAACTAGATAGGGATTAATGTTTGATATAGAGTTAAACAATTCTTGGCTTGGTCACATGGGCTAGAAAACCAAACAAAATCCTCTGAACATTTCCTATATTGACTTTTATTTTAGAAAAAATGATTTCTAATTTTTTACTGGACCATAAAGTCCTACTGTGGATCTAATCAATGATTCATTCCAAACCAAGTCTTTTAATATATTCCCAAACTAATAGATAATATCCATGAAAAAATATATCTCATTTATCATGAAGAACCAAACAACCAAAAATATATACTCAAGTCCCCACATCCCCTAGTAACACAAGTCTCTTCATGAAGAGTTTGTCATCAAGTACCCCCTCATGAACTACCACATGAGACTTGATACATTCTAAATATCTTTTATACCATGCATCTCACAAAAAAATTGTGGTATTAGACAGATAATTAATTTCTTTTAAGGAAAGTAATTATTTGATACTATTTGTAATCAACCCAACAAGATTACCATATAAACATGTATCAATGTTGATTCTCCTCTAATGAAAATAGTTTTCCTGATCCCCATGGGATACTGAATAGTGATCAAGAATCAAGAAACGAACTTTTGTAATGATTTTTTCCAAAAATTATAATAATAATAAAATTTACATTATGGAAACATCATTATATAAATAAATTAACACAACCATATTTGGTTAAAAAGAGGTGATACCAAAATTAAAAGTGGAATAAAAAATCAGAACTCATCTCGGGGAAGTCCATAATGTCCCACCATGTCGAAAACCACCCATCATGGTGAACCAACCATGATCCCACAAAGTGAGATGATAATAAAATGAAAACATTCTATAATAACTTAATGGATACAAACACCAAATGGTACACAGAATATGTGATGCCATGCTTATTAGGATATCACCAAAGTGTCAATGTAGTTACACCATAAGGAAATTAATATTTTTTAAAATTCAGTAAAAATTGAGTCAATAAGTCTTTACATTTCATAATATGAGACTAAATACATTGAGATCAAATTACAAAAAGTTGGGTTTCGAAACAAGTAATTATAAATATCAAAATGTTTAATAAAACCAGTTCTAGAAATATACCATTTCATCATTTACAAGCCAAAACCACTACATGAAGATCATGGAAAACAATTCAACATGATAAGGTCAAATAAATCAACAAAATGTAGAATAACCACCACATATTAACATGTTGAAAGTGATTCAACCCAACAATGTGATGGTGTAATATCCCAATAAGTATATCAATTGAGGTGGGTAGTCAATCTAGAAAATAAACTCTAGTTACATGTATTTATAATGTATGAGGCCATATATTGGGTACAAGTCATTAGGATTTCATGGGTACGGATAATATATGATATTGAGTCCATTATAAAAAAACAAAAAATTATGAATTGTTTGAAGTAGTACATATTCTATCATGGGTCTCAAATAAACCATGTCCATACATTCCCTATTTACTATTTTCATGTTTATATGTTAAAAAAATATGGTTCTCCATGGATCCACTAGATGGGGTGTGACACATCTTTAAATGAAAAAATCTATCCCCTATCATCCAACAATATAGGTTCCCATCTGTAGTAAAAGATGGTTTATGAGATAATCATGATATGAGGATGACCAAAAAATCAACATAAATATTAACTTGGGATCATGGACTTATAATTTTAATTCATTCATTGTTCACATCTCACCCCCACCCACAAGATTCCTTAGTCTGAATAATAACTCTATTAACACCAATAAATAGGTATCTCAAGAATCACATAAGACACACTTATCGATAATCTTAATTGTGGTTCACCGTAGCGTTCTAAATTTTTAATGACCTAGAAATTCCATATTTTTGTTTTTAAATTATATGGAATTATTATGATTTAGAGAAAATTTAAGGCACATGATTCTGAGTCTTGTTGAGCACAGAATGGAATTTTGATCTTTTATTATGTTATGTTTAGTAAATGAGCCAGCAGGGATTTATTTCTTTTGTACCGGTGCTCAAATTAAAAATATGAGGTCCCCATATAATTTTCAGCGCTAGGATTCCCTTATGCAAATCTAAACATCGACTGGATAGGTTCAAAAGAAATGGTTAATTTTTTGACTTTTCAGAAATATAATAAAATAACAAAATAAGTTATTTTATTCTTTCTGAAACAGTTGAGTGGTGGATGGAGGGACCACAATGTAACATCAGGCTTTAATTTAGGGTTTTTTAAATAACTTGAACCTCTCATTGTGTAACTAAAATTCTTGTCATTTAATAGGTTCATTAATTAATATTGATTAATGAATCATATTAATGAACCAACATGGGGGTTATCTTTCATTTTATTTAATCAATTATTTGGGGTGGGTTTTGGGTACCCAAGGGAGGACTCTTGACGAAGTGCTGGAGACGTCTTTATCCAACAAAGAAAAGAGATTCGACGACGCCATTGAGGATTCGATCTGAATATTGACAAATGCGAATGAACACCATCAAATGCGGAACCTCTTCCTCATCCATAGTGTCATCTAACAAGTTCATGGTATGTTTTTATGTTAAAATAATATTTTTTTGATTATTGAATTTATTCCCATGTTATAACGCTAACACGGAGGGCGTGGGCTGAACGTATCAAGGCTCGGAGCCTCCGTTGATCCTATTTTGATGTGTTCTTTAGGGGTGACCTAGAAATACGATGAAAAGGTGAAACCGAGGGCTACACAATGTAGGCAGTGTCCCGAGAGGCCCATAGGTGAAATCAAGAAGAAAATCGGACCACTGGAGCTTCACTAATGGCCTACGGAAGCCCCATCGGCACGACAAAACCTATGACCGGTGAAGGTGACCAGCGGTAGTGGATGGCCATGAGAGGATAAAGGAAACCAAAGGAACCACAGTGGATAGGGGTGACCAGCCTTTTCCCTTGCATTAGTGGTGGGGGGTGCGCCACGGCAGCATGCTGCGGAGGAGGAGCCGCAGCTCAAAGACGCGGAGGAGTACAGACACGTGCCCACATGTTCTACTTGTTGACTACTCCATGCAGACCAGACAGATGGAATGGTGAAAACCTGGCACCGATGATTGAGGAGCATGAACAGACTATGTCCATTTGGGGAGGCAGACTGTGCCTAGTTGGTGGGTCGTGCCCAGCCATCGGGCCAGGCTGGTTCCATCGCCCAAAGGGCAGAGCCCCGCCAGGTGGGATGGGCCGGTCTCGTGACCCTGCAAGCCGAGCCTGTGGCCTAGAGGGATGTGATCGCTTTCCCGGAGACCGAGATCAAGCCCATCAAGAATGGTTCAGGCCCATCCAGTTTGGGCCAGGTTGGGTCGGTCTGAACAGTTTTAGCCAGACCCGGACCCTTTCTGCCTGAGTTTACCTTAAAAGTCCATATCTTCTTAACTTGACATCCATTTGATAGACCGTCTGTGGCACTGGAATCCTTTGGACGATGTAGTATATTGTAGATACTCCACTTGTGTTTTGGATAACTTTGGAGTATGACCGGGTTGGAGTATGGCCGGGTTGGGTCAGTCGGAATTTAGGTAGGATCCTCTATAGATTACCTCAGGATCTTTTTTTCATTTTTTTATATTTTTGTACATAGTTTTGTATTTCTAGCCCATTCAGCTTCATTTCACACTTTTACATTCTGCAGTTATACTACGTGGTTTGTTCTTGTTGTGTACCTATTCTATGAGTTTGAAAGATTAAAGGCAATGAATTCCCATTTTTAATGATGTGCCTTTCTAGTGATAGTGTTTAACCCCTTTACTTTGGAAGGCAGGCCTAGGGTAGTCACGACATGGGCCCCGGGTGACGGGTCATGACAGATATTTATCAGAGGGATGTCGGTTCTTCCAGAAAAACTATGATTCTACGTTTTCATTGGAGTGATAGTTTTATGTGTCTCGAGTTTGGGTTTCAGTTCAAGGTGTCCAGTGTCGGTGCATCGACCGATGTATCCATACACCAGGACCCGGAATTCTAAATTTTGACTTTTTACACTAAGATATTTTTTGTGTGTTTTGAAAATGTTGTTTTACATTTGATATTTTTGAGTCAATTCACAAGGTATAGCTTACTGTTCGAGGTGAATCTATTTATTTATAGGTTGTTTCCGCATAGACAGCTACCCCATGACTTTAGTGATAGATCATGATGAAGGCCCACTGAGTGATGAGGATTCAGTTCAGGGACATCATACAGTGTTGGTACCTTAGGGTGGTGTACCAGTTTCACCGCTACCCCGTAGGTTAGTAGATTCCACAAGCCCGACCAGCATACCATGCACGTTGACTGAGAATGTCGCACGAGTTCAAAAGATAGATGCCTCCGAGGATTCGAGTCGAGTCAGATCCCCAGGCAGCTAAAGACTGGATAAAGTCTGTGGAACAAGTTTTCCTCTTGGTTGAGACACCCATAGACCAGATAATGATCCTATCTACTAGCCTCTTCTAGGGTAAATCCGGGAGATGGTGGATCCTGAAGCTCCAGACTCATGAGGAGGCAAAACATTCCTTGTTGGACTTCAGAGCCTCTTTAGGGAGGAGTTTGTACGAGTGACTTTTTGCTCGGTGTGTATTCAAGAGCTACTGCACTAACAGTAAGGTAGCCTGATGGTGTCCCAGTACTCAGCAAGATTCACTAACCTCTCTTGTTACTCCACCTAAATGGTATGAGACCCATTATTTAGGGGCCAGACCTTTGAGCAGTGTCTCCAATGGGAGATCAGTGCGTCTATGATATCACTCAACATCCTGACATATGATGGTGTTCTAGATAGAACTATTGGTAGAGATATTCTTTATCGAACAGGAACCGATAGCGAGAGTTACCACCGGATGACATGGAGCTGAGTCATCTATAGCAAGAAGTAGGCAGATGAAACAGATGCCCAAATGGGCCAGACCTTCTGTAGGACGACCCAATGATGAAGGGTCCGAGGTGTAGAGCTTATGAGGAAAAGGATTTCATCTGAGGACTAGAGTCTATTACTCTTTTAGTGTATAGGGGAACATGGCTCACAACTATTCAACTCTCTGCATGAATGATCATCAGACGGTCAAGGGACCACCGAGTCGGAGACTTGGGTTCGAGTGAGGAGGTCCACAGGGCAGCAGACATGGAAGAGGAGCATACCTTACAGTAGGCGGTGGGAAAGAATTTTAGGTTCTACCACCACCACCCCTAGGTGGTCCTCCTAGACCATAGGGAGTAGGTGGACATGGATGAGCTCAGCTAAAGGCAGCTGAGGCATGTGACCCCAACACTCCTGAGATGATTTTAGTAACAATCTATTTCTACTCCACCCTAGCTATAGTTCTTATAGAGAGAGGTTCTAGTCACTCTTTTATTTCCATGTATCTCGTTTGGAGCTCAGAAATTTGAATGGAGTCTTTGGCTCAATACTTATTATTAGAGACTACTACGGGAGAGGATTCGATGATTACACACTGGTTCAGGCAGTGTTAGCTCACTCTAGAAGGCGAGATCATCATCTAGGATCTCCTAGTAGTAGTGTCGAGGCCTTAAGATGACACCTTAGGTATGAAATAGATTTCCATAGTCCATGCTTAGATCGACTATTTTATGTGCAATGTATTGTGTGTCCGTAAGGATTGGTCCATGTTTTCCTTCAACGGTGAGAAGAAAGCCTTTTCAGTATAGGACGGACTTTCTCGAATGAGGGCACAGCTGATCAATCTTCATTTGTCTAGCATCACCCTCAGTTTAGTGGATGAGATGAGTTTGAGCTATCTTGTTATGGTGGAAAAATATGTTGATGTCTTTTTTAATGATGTTTTGGGACTACCTCCTCATAGAGAGGTTGATTTTTACATTGATCTATACCCTAGGACGACACTGATATCTACACCAGTATATCATATTTCTCACATGTATCATTGTTAGTTGAGGGTATAGTTGGAAACATAAAGAGTAAGGGGTTCATAAGGCCCATTGTTTCTCCATGGGAAGCCCTGATTTTGTTCTCCAAGAAGGTAGACACGAGTTTGAGGCTTTTTGTGGACAATCGGCGCCTAAATATGGTGACCATGAAGAAAACATATCCTCTAGAAATTATTGATGATCTCTTCAACCAGATGAAGATAACACGATGGTTTTCGAACATAGAACTCAGTTCAGGATGTCATCATCTCAGGGTATGGAATGAGTACATACCGAAGATAGTCTTCTGATACTAGTATGGCCACTAAGAGTTCATGATGATTCCTTTTGGTGTGACCAACACTCCACCAGACATCAAGGGGCTCATGAAGAGTATCATCCATCCTTTCCACGATCTCTTTATGGTGGTTTTCATTGACAGAATATTGATATACTCAGTGTCAGATGAGGAGAATTCTACGCATATGTAGATAGTTCCTAATACACTATAAGAGAACCAAATTTATGGAACACTCTCGATGTTCCTATTATAGATATTGGAGGTCCACTTTCTAGGAAACGTTATATCGGAGGCTGGAGTTACAGTGGATCCAGAAGAGATAGAGGAATTTCTTCCTCAGAAGCCACCCAGGAGTGTTTCCGAGGTGCGGAGTTTCCTGGGGTTGGATAGGTACTACTGGAGTTTCGTACATTATTTCTCCAGAGATGCAGCACCTTTTTCATCTTTGAAAAATATGGGACAACCTTTCTAGTGGAAAGAGAGATTCCATCAGGTTTTCCAGGAGATGAGGTGGAGACTGAAGAGTGCCCCCATATTGAGGCTACTAGAAGTGGGCATTGGTTATGTAGTCTGATGTCACGCATCAGGAATAGTACCGGGATGTGTTCAAATGTAGGATCATGTGGTGATCTCCTAAAACTCACGGAATCTCAGAAAACATGATCCAAACTATGCTACCCATGACCTAGAGTTAGTAGCATTAGTAGTTTCCTTGAAGATGTGTCAGCACTATTGGATGGGCGAATGGTTTACCATCTACTCCAATCACAAGAGTCTCAGGTATATCTTCTTATAGAAATATATGAACCTAAGATAGCGGATATGGCTGGAGTTCCTCCATGAATATGACTTTGAGATAGTATATACTACTAGGAAAAGAGACGTAGTAGCAGAGACACTCAATAGAAGGTTTTTTTTAATGTTGATGAGTGAGGTGACAGATCAGATCTTCGTGTTGCAGATGTCCTTCATGGATAGTGATGGTGTAAATTACCTCCAATCTATGACAGTCACTCCTCCACTCCATCTACGAGTCTGGAAGGCATGGCTTGGGGACATTAAATGGTATGCCCGATGTGCTCAGATATCCTCAGTATGGGATCCTTAATCTTTTCTAAATGTGGGGAGCACACAATTATTTTTAGAAGATGCAGCATGGTCCAAGTGACGCTGCTGAAGGAGGCGTTGAGCGATTTACACACATCCCCTATGGAATTACATCCTGGAGTGGTGATGATGTAACGGGATGTCTAGTGTATACACTGGTGGCTAGGGATGTTGAAAATAGCGCCATAGTGCTTTTCATGATGCCTCACTTTTCAGAAAATGAAGGTCTAGCATCAGGTTCTTGTAGGTTTAGAACAGCCACCAGAGGTACCAAAATGGAAGTGGGATGGTATCTCCATAGAATCTTTAATATGACTTCCATGTATGTCTTGGTGCCATGACTCTATCTAGGTGATCATTGACCGACTCACTAAGTCGACCCACTTACTATCCATCTGATAGTAGGGATAAGAAGAGTTCTTAGGAAGCCTCTATATACAATAGATTGTATGTCTTCATAGGGTTCCATTGATGATCATTTCATATCGGGAATCTTATTTTACATCTTGGTTTTGGAAGGTATTATAGGAGTCAGGACTCAGATACACATGAGCACCACCTTTCACCCTCAGATAAATGTTCAGATAGAGAAGAACATACAGACACTTGAGGACATTCTTCGTGCTTGTGTCCTTGATTTTGGCTGTAGTTGGGAGGACCACATGCCATTGGTGGAGTTCTCATACAATAATAGTAATCACTCCACAATCTACATGGCACCTTTTGAGGCCTTTTACGGGTGACCATGCATATCACCTATATGTTGGACAGACCCAGGGGAGTCGGAACTTATGGGTCTAGGTTTGGTAAAGGCTTCCACTAAGAATATGAAATCATCCAAAAGAGGAATAAGACTACATAGAACGATTAGAAGTCTTATGCTGACAATAGATGAAGACCCGTAGAGTTCGAGGAGAGAGACAATATCTTTATATGGGTCTCACCCCGATAAGGATTGCAGAGAGTTGTCTAGGAAGAAAATTTATCTCTGAGGTTCATCACACCTTTATAGATTCTCATCAGAGAATGCGAGGTGGAGTACCACCTAGCTCTTCCGCCAGAGATTCACCGGGTGCATAATGTTTTCCATGTGTCACAGCTGAGGAGATACGTGCATGATCCATCGCATGATATAGACTGGGGTGATCAAGACATTGATGATGGGGTTACATTCATGGATTTACTGGTGAAGATAGAGGATCGACAGGAGTGGGACCTTCTTGGATGGTCGATCCCTCTAGTGTGAGTTCGGTGGCAGCATAGGAACCTCCATGAGAGAACATGGGGGAGGGGGCACTGATTCATGCTCCGCACCCCCATTTATTTTCTTACCTTTTGTTGTGGATTTTGGGGAAGTAAATCACTAAGGTGGGGATAATGTAAAGACCTTTAAATTCCGTATTAAGTTTTTTTCTTGTATGGAATTATTACAAGTCAGAAAAAATTGGAGGCATGTGATTCCGAGGCTTGGAGAGCCTGTAACCAGATTTTGAACTTTTTTTAAGGTATGTTTAGTAAATGTCCGAGCGTGGATTTCAATAATTTAAATCCATTCTCATATTAAAAATATGAGGGCACCTTTAAATTCACAACATCAGGATTCACTTGGAGAATATTAACTTCAACTGGAAAGGGTTGGACCAAAACATATTTTTTGTACTTTTCAAAATAATAATACAATAACTAAATGTGTTATTTTATTATTTCTAAAATAGTTGAGAGGTAGATGGAGGGACAGCAGTGTAATGATGAGATTTAATTGAGGGTCTTTTAATTAACATGATCCTCTCATTGTGTAACTGCAACGCTTGTTGTTTAATAGGTTCATTAATTAGGATTCATTAATGAATCATATTTATGATCTAATGTATGGGGTTATCGTTCCTTTTATTTAATCAAATCATTGGAGTAGATTTTTCAAACCCATGGAAGGACTCTTGATGAAGTACTAGAAAAATCTTCCACCAATGAGGAAAAGTGATTCGACGACACCATTGAGGATTCAATCTGAAGAACAATGAACGACAATGAACACCTTCGAGTGTGGACCCTTATTCTTCATCTGATGAATCTTTCAATGAGGTCAAGGATTGGGTTTTGTCCTAAAACTAAGATTTTCTTTGTTATTGAATTCCTTCCCATGTTATAATGCTTACTCAGAGGGCACGTTCCATACCGAACAAGGCACAACCCCTCCTTCGATCTTGGTTTTATGTGTTCTTCGTGGATAACATAGAAATATGCCGGCCATGTGAAAATGAGGGCTGTGAAATGTAGGTGGAATCCTAGGAGGACCATAGGCACAGTCGGGATGAAAATAGAAATATCGGAGCATCATCAATGCCCAGAAAAAGCACCGTTGGCATGGTGATGCCAGATACCATCACAAGCGGTCGACCTTTGCCGGCCTCATTGACGGTGGGCGACGCACTGCGGCGGCGCACTGTGGATGAGGCGATGTGGCTTTGAGCTATGATGGGGGGTGAACCCCTACCTACAAGTCCCACTTATTGATTGGTCCACGTCAACCAGTCATGTGGAGCGACGCCAACCTGGTACCACTAATTGAGGAGCCCGAAGGGACTCGTCCATTCAGGGTGGCAGACTGCACCAAGATGGAGTGTCATGCCCAGCTAAAGGGTCGCACCCAGGTGGAGGGTCGTGCCTAGCCAGCGGTTCTGGCTGGTTTTGCAGCCTAGTGACCTAGATCGGGCCCAGCCAGACTGGGCCCAACGGGACGGGTCGGGTCGGGTCGGTTCGACCAGGTTAGGCCAGACCCAGACCCTTTTTCACCCAGTTTCACGTAAGGGTTGTATAATCTAAACTGGATGTCCATTTTATGAACAATCTATGGAAATGGAATCCTTAACGCAATTTAGTCCTTTTGGGATACTTCATCTTGGGTTTTGGAGACTTTTAGACTACCGCCAGGGTGGATCTATCCCGAATCAAACTAGGACCTCGGTACTAAAATGCCTATAACTTATAGACCGGGAATCTGATTGACTTGTCATCTATTCCATAGTAACCCTTATAATATATCGGTTCTTATAATTACTTTATCATGGGATTCTATGGTTGTTGAGGTATGACTAATGGATTGAGGCACGGATTCTCTTGGAATCAAGCATGCTAAGTGCGGGAATCCAGTGGCTGGATGTGATTTGATGAATCACCTAGCAGTCCTCTGGGGGTTTGCAATTAGTGATCCTCTATGGGTCAGAACTGAGAAATGCAATGTGGGTTATTATTTAGCAATCCTCGGTAGGTCTCCACCCAGCAACCTTCTCTGGGTCATCACTTAGTTATCCTCTGTGGTTCAGCACTTATTGATCCTCTATGGGTCTGCACCTAGTGATCTTATGTGGTTCAGCACCTAGCGATCCTCTGTGGGTTAGTACCTAGAGACCTTGTGTGGTCTAGCAGAAAAATACTCTCAAGAGAATAATATAATCTAGGTTTATGTCTAATCATCTTTATTCAGGTTTTTTATGTTGTATACCTGGGGTGAGATGAGTCTTTTACTTTGTTCTTTGTGATTAATATCATTTTTTTTGTTTTTCCTTTATGGAATTCTGGGATACCTTCAGGGGTCTCAGGGTCTCTAATGGGTATTGTTATACTCACCCATGTATGAGATTCACCCACACCTTGTTATGTCTTGTGAAGAAGACAGACAACTTTAACCACGGTTTAGAAGCCTGGACTATACAGTGCATAGAGGAAACTGATTGACGCTGAGAGTCATACTGACGAGATGTACATACCCTTCAGGTAGGATCCTTGGAAGATGGCCTCAGGTTCTATTTTCCTTTTTTCTGGATTTTCTTTTATATTTTTTTGTATTTCTCACCCATTCTAATTCTGTTCACACTTTTACATTCAGCAGTTATACTAACTGGTTTGTTCTTGTAGTGTACCTGGTCTGTGTGTTTGGTGACTTAATGGAAATGACATTCCATTTTTAGGGATAATTCATTCCGGTTCTAGTCGCTAACCCCTAAACTATGGAAGGATGGCTTGGGGTAGTCACACCACGGGCCTCTGGGGATGGGTTGTGACAAACCGTGCTATAAACCATCATCAATTTCAATTCAAGCATTTATTTAGAAATCAAAATTTAAAAGGTAATCATACACACATCCTTTTATAATTTATTATCAAAATGTGAAACAGCATTTAAATGAAGAAAGTATTTCAAAAAATTGTTATAAAAATTTCAATGGATTTTTTATCGTATAGAATTATTAACGTTAATTTATAATATACTACAACTTTCTTTTCAACACAAAAAAATCAATTATTACTAATCAGAAAAGGATGTGTATTTTATAAAAAGGAAAAATAATAAAAAATTGATATTAGTCTATTCAAATGATAAATCATTCAAAACCATGTGGAATACAATTCATAAATCGTTTTTTTAAATTTATATCAAGTAATTTCACTTTAGAAGTAAAATTCGATCTATTCCATCAGATTTACCAAAATTCCCATTAAAATATCATTGATAAGAAATCAAAACAAACTTGGATTTCATATTTATAATATAGTAAGAGGAAGTCTCTATCCTAATAAATTTTCTTCATTACATATTTAATTCATATAGACAATGATCAACGAATCCTTCATGATTCATTTCAAGGTAATTATTTACATAACATGTGTCAGAAAATGAAAAGGTCATATTTATGAAATTTTTCAGAAAGATTGAATAACAGGATGAAGGAACCACATAATAACACAAACATAAGAATTTCTTGGAAACTAAAAACACTATAAAAAGGAACTGGATCTTTATCTATGGTATTTGAATACCCAAAACTCTTCTACAGATGGCCCTAGAAAATAGTGGGAAGTGAAGGTTCATTTATAATAAAAAATACCCCCATGTTTCATTATAGTGAAACCCTATAACATAAATAATCGTTATATATTTATATTTGTAAAAAAAATTAGGATGGGTGTTTAAAAACATTTAATAAAGTATTCAGAATAATTAAACAATATTTGGATAAATATTTTCCATAATTTACTAAATTTAAAGAGAATAAAATTTAATTACAAGTCTGATCGATGGATGAATAAATGAAATAGTCGGTTGAAAAAATAAGAAAAATAAAGGGTGTAATGTAAGGGAAACATGGCTTCCCCACACACATCAAATTTTATTTGTGTATGGGTAATGATTTTACCCTTACACGAATGTGAAATCATGGACTACCCATACATAGCTCTGGTTTTACCCTTACAAAGCCTTTTGATACAAAGCATTATCCCTATGAAACTCTAGTCTACCCTTAGACAAAATTTAGAACAAAAGGTATACCATTACATGAGATGTGTTTTACCCTTATTTGGGACCCTTATGTGAGTTGGGGCCATTATGTGATACCCTTACGTATGTCAGTCCCCTTATGGAGTATCCTTACATGACCTTTAAAATATCATGGTTACCCTCTCATAGTGGACTTGATTAACCACATGCAGTGCATACATATATGAACTTACCCTTGTGTTGTACTAGAGTACCATTATGAAACATATATTCAAAGGGGTTTACCCTTACACAACTAATAGTAACACCCTATTTCCATTACACAACATTCATAAACACAACATTACCTACAAGAAATGCAAGTAAACAAGGAATTACCATTACCTAACATCTAAATATCATCCCATCAAAGATTATATGGTACATACAAATACATTGATGTTATTAAATACACATGTATAACAACCAACTAAAAATATATTATATTTTCAAAAAACAATTACTTAAAAATAAATCCAGAATGGGGTTTTATTTAACATAAAAAATGAGGGTGTTTGAGGTATGGTGTTCAAAGTTTTTCAAGAATTGATGGAAGGAGGATACCTTTTATATGTCAGAGGAGTGTCACCCTTATAAATAATCATTTAATTAAAATAGTATAATAAAATTTTCTTCAGAAAATTGATACAATTTATAAAAAAATTTATGATGAGATGAGATGTTCTCAAAATACATTTAACCAATAAAATAATTTAAAAAATTGTTATATTTTCATTTTCTATTATTTTAACACCTTTTAACCATTTTATATTTTTTCAGGACTACACTTTAACCACGGTAACTATTCAATATGACTATAAATAAAATTAAAATTACACCCAAATTTAAAAATGTTATTTTAAAATCTGGAATACACCTTAGAATATTTAATTACTGATGGGGGAAATTGACTTTAATATCACTCCAAAAATGGATAATAACATTTTTAGAACTAATGAATTTCAGAAAAAAGAAATAGGTCATTCTCATTACAATCCTAGAAAACACCATTATACGAATTTCAATTTATCTTATTGAAAATATTATCTACACATTTTATTAAAATCATTCAAAAATAGTTATTAAATTAATTTTCTATGATAAAAATATATTGTTCATATATAAATTGATTTCTAAAATAAATTTATTATTACCTTCAAAGGAATTTATCTTCATTTTTTCTCCCACATTTATAATCAATACCATTTCACAATTTTAATTCTATAAATAATGTAAACTATATTTGGGATAAAAATATTATAAGAAAACAATGACCGTAAAGAAAACATGTCGGCATAACAGACAATTATGAGACTTATATTCCATAACATTAATTAACCACATATTAGATGTAAATAATTGAATTTTAACTATATATATAGTTTTTAAAGTAATAATTATTTATATAATTATAAAAAATTAATAAATTTATCAAAAATTCAAAATTCAATACTACAGTTCAAAACAGTATCTTTAGAATGAATTGTATTTTCATAATTAATTTTTCTGCTTTAATTTTCTAAAGTCATTTATTTATAAAAATAATTTTCTTATCTTCTAATGTCATTAATGTTTTATACTATTAAATCAATATACATTGAATTTTGGTGATACGTGCATCACAATATATCAAATACATTGAAATTATTTTAATGAAAAATATATATCCAATCATTTGATGTTACAAAATAGATTCCCTAATGAACTGTAAAAGAATCAAAACATTAAATAAAAAATATATATTTTATATATTTTATTTTTAATAGGATATGATTCCTAACTATTTATATTAAAATATATAAATTGTTATTGGAATATAATTCAATTAGTAATGGTTTTATTTCTTCTACAACAAAAAAATCATTACCAAAAACATCTCTATCTCTTCAAAGAAACCCCAACATCTAGGGAAACTTCATAAATTTTTTGTTAAATAAATTCAAACAACATAACTCGTTTAAATCACTTGAATTGCCTTATGAATCTATGTGGGTTATTTTTTGAGAAAAAAATACAGAGGAAATATTTTAATCATAATAATCCCCAATAAATTAATTTAATAATATTTTATTCATAAAAATTTTCTCATATAGAAGTAATATTATTTGTGAACGTCTTTAGGGTCATATTAGTCATGAAATGGGAATGGTTATCTTGTTCTTCCACACATTGGAAGTTATTTTTTATATGAAGATTACCATGCTGATTAGAATGAGGTGTTACAAATTGCATGGATTCATATAGAAAAAAAAATAATTTCATGAAATGATTATATAAGAAGATGATCACCAATGAAAAACTCATATATAGAAACCATAATTACCATTTTTATAATTTTCAAAGATATCATGATTAAATAACATAAGAATTAATTTAATAATAGATCACTATTCACCTATAATGCCTTAACATCCTTGAGGATTTTATCTTCATTTGCGACCATCTCATTATTTCAGTCTTTCTCATGGAACATGAAGATATGAAATAGTGAGTGGATTTATATGATAAAAATTATACTCTCCCAACAAAAAAAGTTCATGTTAGAAATATACTTTTAAGATGCCATATATTTATTTGACAACCATCATCTATATATTTTAGATATCATTAGGGAAAGATTGATATTATCATTATTAGTTATAACAATGTTAATTCTCTATTAATTTAATACATTCATGTATCTAAGTAGTGTTTTGATTTCCTTCACATAAACATATGTCCCTATATTTTTCATCATCCATCCTTTCCCTAAAAAAATAATTAATCAGGAAAAAACTATTCCTTTAACCCCAAGTCATTAAAGTTGTGTTGATTAAACTAATATTGAGTTGATAAATTATGGTATCAAATATATTTAGTGATTACTATTATTGATGATGTTTGTGAAATTATCTATATTGACTTAGTGAGAATCCTATATTTAATTCTTTTGACGTTTTATTAATGGGAAACCCATATAGTTCAATATTAATGAATATATATTTTAATTTTAATATTATCATTGTATCCAATCATAAATAGAATAGGTTAGTGATATGAATGTTTTAGGAGAAGTTGAGACCCTAACACTTGTATTTTTCAATTATTTTACTAGGTAAACCAATCCATCCTGAACATATTTCTATAAGATAATTATCACTCATGAATAATTCAAAGTCCTCTATATATCGAAACGATATAATTACACCTTTCATGTGCTTAAATAGAAACCCAAATAGGCTTGAAAATTAGTGTTTCCCAATAAAATTTTTTATCTAACTTAGTTTTCCCTTTATTAGATCAGGTTTTCAAGTTAGTGGGAAATAGTTTTCATCATAGTGATCAATATATCCTTCTCAAAATCACACTATTTCACAAGGATGAATATAGAAATGTAATACATACATTGTAAAGTGGTATTTTACTATGACTACGACATAGGTCTAATCTATGGATAATTTATCTATGATGTTTCAATATAATAAGAGGAAGGTTTACTCATTATTGTTTCTACAATTCTTTAGGAAAATAAATTTTATATTCTATAGTCACTCACCATAGTTCCTTGTGTAATGTACTTCAATGAATGCTTAATCTAATTCAATAATAAAGGGATTGTAAACATATTATAGACTAGAGGTTCTCACACAAGTTTGTATAATTAATTGAGACACATTTTAGACTCATTTCTCAATAGATTCTCAATTATGTTATGATTTTTCAACACTATGCTTCTTCATACATTATAAGATAAACTTTTTATAGAAATGTTTTTATAGTGTATACTTATATTAAATCTAGAAAGAATTATCATATTCATATGATTATTTACCATTCATAAATAACTACTATTTTTAGTGACTAACCTATTTTAGGATATTATTTTCTCACACTCACATAATCATGTTCCACTATATTATATTCAACAACAAAACATTGTACTGAAACTCCTCCTTCTTCAATATTTTCATCCATAACCAGATATAATAAGAAATCTCCACTTCTAACTCTCAAACTAAATATATCAAAATAATTCATTTCTATATTTCATCACCTCATGTATTCTGATAGACACATCATCGATGATTTCTGTATTCTTATTCTCATTATCCAATAAATATTCATATAATTATGTGAATTTTAATTCAAAAATAATTAACCTCATGATTTACCCATATGAAAATTCTAATAAACCCTGTAATTTATGATTGTTTCTCCCTTGTTAATGTTTCTCATATTCACAACATTATCTAATAACATTTTTCATTTTAATCTCATTCCATAGTGTAGAAATACCAGAATGAAAAAAACCATAAAAATCTTTCTGATGTTATTCCCAGCATGGCCATCTATTGTATAACATGAATATAAACAAATAGAAATAGAATCTAAAATCCATATTAACCTCTTCACTATCATGGATATTTTCTCCTAGAATGAATACAATTATAGCATCACATATTATTTATCAAATGGTATGATTTACAATGTCTATCATAATCCTCTACTAGTTGAGTCTTCATCTCATATTGAAAAGGAAATAATTCTTATGAATCACATGTATGTCATTAAAATGAATCTTCTATATCTTTCCTTCTATGTGTAAATGACTCATATAAACCACCCTTGAGTCAAGGAAAAAATTAGTATGTATGTCCCTATAGTAATGAAAATGACTACCATATATTGGTTTCTCTAAATGAAAATTAATCTAACATAATCTTCAATAAGTACAATTTATTTTACATATACACAATATTTTCTTATATTTATTCTCTATCATTATCACTTTTTCCTTTCATAATGTAGTTTACTTTGACAGATAAATTTGATGACCCTTACATAAAAAATTGAGTTTTCTCTAATACATTTCCACATTTTCAAACATCTTCAAAAGTCAGAGTTAGATATTCCACGGAATGATTCTCACATATATATGGTGTCTAATATTAATATATCATATTCATAGAACTCTTATATAACATACTCTTATATATAAAAAACAAATTTGATACTATAAATTTTCTTCAATGTGGCCCTTTATTATTGAGTAATGTCACTCTTATGTATATAGGGGGATTAAAATAATTTTATTGATATACCAATATGCTTAGAGTGGCCCTTAGATGTCATAGTTGATTTATATTCTATATGTTACAACCAATTTTCATCTCAACCACTTCACTACATAAAATTACAGCATTACATCTAAACCATTATCTTTTTTTCCAACATCATAATACTTCTCAAAACAATGTAGTTTTGAAAAATACAATATTCAAATCTTCTAGAATATCTTCCAGAATGATATATATTTTCTTATTTCCATTACCAAAATAAAAACACAAGATTAATTCAAGAAAACATAGTTTTCGAATAAAATATTTCTCATTTAGAATGAATTCAATCTTCTATACATCCATGAAAAACATCTGTAATATACACTAATGAGATAAAGGTACCCTCAACATCTTCGTGTATGCCACTCTTATGAAATTAAAAATTATAGAACTTATTAACCATAAATCCAACACACATCCTCTTATATGAAACATACCCCCATGGATTATATTAAAAATACTTCCCAAAATCCTTCCCTATAATTTAATTCCATGCCTAATAATATAAAATATAGATTTATTTTACCTTATACTAACTCCCCCTTTATCAATAAAATGAAATGGTTGTCTTATTTATATTTTTCCATTCTATTACCATTTATCATTGAATTACATTATGGATATATCTTACTAGATCTACTATACTTTTTCTAACGAAAGCATGATCTAAATTATCATCATGTTCTCCCTAAATATCGTGATGTGGATATCAGATTCAATATAACTATTTGAAAAAAGGAAATATTGATATATTTTTTTGCCAATTGTTTTTACACTATTTATCAAAAAAAATTATAGATGGATCTTCCAAACAAAAATAAAAATAGAAACCTGCTAATATCTCACTTGATACAATAAATTAACATAACTAATTTCATGATACCTCTTCCAATTGAAAAAGCTAAATTCAAAATAATGGGTTGTTTAATGACATCCATGTAAAATATATCTCTTGAACTAATGGATTATTTTTCTCATTAAATCCTTTTGGTTATTTTTAGAACATATCAATAGATCCATTTTACTTTTCAATTTGATGTAAAATAAAATTTCCACTATATCCTTGATTCCAATTATTCAATAAAATGCTTTCATATTTTCCACCTACCAATATCAATTCCATTTACACCATTTGTATATATTTATTCTCCTATATTTTTAGCATGTTAATTTATCACATTACACTAAGTTATTAATAAACACTCTAATATTTCATATTTGGAACATAGAGTAGAAAATAAGTGTCCATTTCAATGATGTCTACATTATCCTTGTCACTCACTTACATACCTAAACATAAGGATCCATGAAACATTGTTTTCTGAAAAAAATTACAAAATCATTTGACTTAAATAAAAACTAGTAAATAAAATTAAATTAAAAAATATATACCAATTGTGTGAGTCCTATTGCATTATGAGAAAACTGATATAATGTGTTCATGTTGAGCATTCTATATCACAATATATCAATGATCAATTCCATCTATATTGGAAACCTTATTCTTGGGTGAGTCAAGAAAAATATCTAGTTCACATAAAAACCCTTATAATTCATTCATTTCTAAACAACAAATATTGAAATAAATTTAACACATGGAACAAATTACTTGTTTCAGAACATTACTCCATGATAATTTTGGCATCATTAAATATTAACACCTAAAACTAAATAGTTAATTTGTGAATAAAAAAAGATAAAATCTATAAATATTGTTGTTTCTCCCCTTTAGTTGTATTCTACAATGATTAGTGATCCTTTACCACTTTATATTTTTCATATATCTTTTATTCATCACCAAATATTTCTTTATATAACTAGATATTATAGATATATCCTTATAACAACATTAATACTATATTAGAAACATCATCATTTGAGCTTATTAATTATAGCATGAAATTGTTGATTAATCATTGGAATCCAATGTGTCGCTCAACACCAGTTCATCGTTTAGATTATGAATTTATAATATTCAATATCTTTATGGATTTATAATAATTATGATTTCTAGTAATTATAAACCCAATAACATAATGTATCTCCTTAAAGTGAAATCACACCCAATGGTTCACATATCCTCCTTAAATAAATTCCAGTAAAATAATAGGTAGGAAAATCATAAAATAATGGGATATGAGTTCTTCTAGGTATCTTAATGTTTAAAATGGATTTTGGTCCATAATTGAAACAATTGTACATTTTTTCCATGATAAATTGTTCACTCTAGTATAACTCAACTGATATTGCATTAATTGTTGATGGTTTTATTAATGATACCACATTAACATGACTCGTGATTATATTATTTAATATTATTCCATTCCACTCCATATTTATTTAAACATGATGGTATTTTCCTTAAACATAAGTAAATCGTTTCTTTTACAGATACATCTTCATGCATATTTGAATTTCATGAAATTTATTTTCTATCCAATTATTAACCATGAGAGAGATATATTCCTTCATATTTACTCTTTATACATTATTATTCTCTTTAAATGATTGTTAGTATGGTAAATAAGCATTTAGATATAGATATATTTTTTCCATAATTTATTACTATCCTTTAGGACAGATATTAGGAATAGTCCATCAATGATACTTGAGGAGTCATCCTCTACCTTCACATTTAAAAATCATTATACACCACGAATATTTTATTCAGTAAATTATAATATTATTTCATCCATTAAAACATTCATCATTTCATATAAGTGTGGTACATAAACATGGACCAATCATTATTATTTTTATAGTAATTCCTCATTGTATAATCATGATTAGAAAAAATATAAAATACCCTACTGAAATATTCATATCTATCAACATACATCTATGAATGAGATATATTAGTAGGTTTGAATTAATTTCACATATCCTATGTTATATTATACACATTCAATTTTATTTCAATGATGTTTCCAGAATAACATTTCATCAAAGAAATTCATTTGGGTGATTTTCTATCCAAATATAAAAGTTATGTTTTTCCTCTATTGATTTAATATCTATAATTTTTTTCAATCAACTGATGTCCCCATTTTATAATATTCAATTTCTAACTACATACTCCTAAAATGAATATCATATTTAACTATCTTAATCTTCAAATCCATTTTTCTACAATTTTTATTCTAAATTACCTATGTGAGAATTATTTTTATTAAATATAATCTTCATTTTCTTATTACACTTATCACTTGGAGGAGGCATTAATTTTTAAGGGATTTTCCCATTTCGCATATTTAATTCAATTCATACACATTCTATTCTCATATATCACATTGTTCTTCTTTTTTATGTTCATTTCTAAAATTGAAACCATTTATGTAATATTTTCCTACATATATTTTTTATTTTTGTCCAAAAAACTGTTATATAAATATAATCATTTTATTATTAACATTTCTAAATTGTACATACTCATCCAGGATTTATGAATTACATTTTTGTTCCAAAAAAACATTCATGATTTAACTCATAAAATGATTTTATATTTTTTAACATTATCATTCAACCAGTTATGTGATTTATAATTTTTATCATTGTATTTAAGAGAAACATTAACTCTTATGTTAGATTTATATGTACATGGGGAATTATTTTTTCAAATCAATTGGAATACCTAGTTTTATAGTATCTCCCTTATTATTATTCTTCTTTTTCTTCTAGAGAACTGAAATTATTATTATTTATAATTCAATTATACATCTTTAATTGATTCATATTTTTCACTATACAAACTTGGATAGTTCACTTTTTTCAACCAAAATTATTCACCATAACAAACATACACAATTTTACATATTTCAAAAATGATATTTTATTGGTATATCATGCAGGATATGCCATATTCTAATAAATAATAAAATATTTTCATATCAAAATAATCAATATAAAATTTCTTTTATCCCTATCAAAAAAATCAATAAAACCTAGAATAAAATCCAAATAACAAAATACCAAAAGGGATTCTGAAATATAATTGTAAATATAACATGAAATTTATATTACAATTAGAAAAATGAATCTGATGTTTAAAATTAAATTTAAAATTACAGTCAATAACATATAAAATATTTATATCGTTACAAGCTAAATGGGTTAGGTTGAATCCCTAACATATCCACCTAGTTAGGGTAAAACTAGTTATAACCCAAGAAATATCATAATAATTATATGCATCATGGTGTTTCCCAACATATATATTTATTTCACTCAGTTATATAGTTTTTATTTCTTATTCCCAAGATAATAGGAAAAAATCTTTAATATGTTGATCAATTTATATTTCTTACAATATCGCTATTTATGATGCATGAATGCATAAATGTAACTCATCAACAAGAAAGGATTATCTTTCATGGTTCATAAAAAATCTATTCAAATGAGAATATTTTTATAATGGATAGATTTATTATTATTAAGAACTTCTAACTATAGTAGTATCAATTATTTGTTATTGAAAAATAAAAGATCACATGCTCGCTTCCTATTCTTCAATATATCCACGCCATTGGGGAACTATTGGTCAGCCAATAAGAATGAGGTCCTCCTAAGATATTTGAATATGTGAAGGTTTCATCTAGATAAGTAGTGTATTTTGAGACACATTTCATCATCATCACTAGATAGATGCTTAAATTAATACTATTTCTACTTTACTACTATTGTTCAAGATATATAGCATCAACTCCTTGTACGGATTTTACCCTAGTGTATCGTTCTTCAGAATTGGAAAGCAATTAATCTTTAAGGAATTATTTACACATTTCCTTCCAAATATTAATATAATAGACTAATACTATACCATAAAAATAAAATCTTGTACTTATATTATCATATTACACTATGTTTTCTTTAGTATATAGATAAAGAAATGGAACACTTCCTTATTCCATATTTTCTTAAATAACCTGATATGGAAGTGTAACACCATAACCTAAGTTTACCAGAGATGATACATTATTAGATAACATTGGCATGATCACAAGATATAATGTCTCGAAAGACAAATTATTTTAGAATCCATGGAAGTACTAGATACATCAATAAGTTTTAAATTACATCACGAAATAAAAAACAACAACATAGTGTTCCATTTGAACAGACTCATTTCCCTTAGACTATCCATGAATGTCTATCATAATATACTTCTTCACATCATGGGAAAAATAAAACATATGAAAGGGGTGAGCTTAGATGCTCAGTAAGGAAAACAATATAAGAGAAACTATCATAAATAATCATAAACATTTAAGGTAATGTATAATACTGAAACACAAGAACGTTAAAGCAATGATATCAGCATAATGTGGAAAAGATAAATCAAATAATGAAATTTACTTATTCACATGGATATTATACTAGTCTAATAATCACATGTTATATAAGTAGCTAATTTCATATTGATTGAATTAATAATGTTATAAAATATAACCACATGGACAAGGACTCTTGCCAAGACTAAAAATAATGATTTTTTCAAGGCCCTGTTCCAGGAAACTAGTTGGTCTCATGAGACCTACCGATGCATCGAGAAGCTATAGCAGGCTCCACCCATCACATACTAACTCCAATTCATTCCTCATGTGAAAAGGATGAAACATAACATAAACAAACGTATTAAAAAAAGCATATAAAATGTTAATAATTTTACTATAAACCATGAATGGTATAAAATTTACACATCCACAGTCAAAAATATCTCAAAACCTTCAATATAAAATGGAATATTGTATCATAATAAATAAACTAAAAAAATGTAATACCCACCAGAGGATGTTAACATAGATGAAATACAATTTGATTGAAATATCTCTTTCTATTTTGAAATCATTTAAAAGTCACGTAATAATAAAAGAAAACATTTATTTTGAAAATATTCTTATAAGCTTTTAAGGGATGATTATATGGAGTTATTAAGAACAAAAATAGTCCCACATGCCATATAAGTTAAAAACACATTCTTACATTTATTTGTAGAATATGTCATAAAGTACTATGTCTGCAAAACGATTGAAAGTTTCAATTCAAAATATTTTATAAAAAGGAAAAAAATTTATAAATTAATTTAACTTATATTCTAGGAAATAGTAACAAAATTTGAAATATATTTTTAAGAAATATAGATGTGGATGATAAGGAAGTCCTAGTAGATACTTACGAATAAACAACATCTGATAAATAAAGAGATAGTAAATTATCCCTTATCGTGTACTTTCCTTTGGTTGAGGGTTTGTTAATCCTTTGTAGTATAGTTAAATCATTTTTATTAATTTATACAAGAACCAAATACCTAAATGTGATATCATATATGATCTTATCATATTTCATGGTTAATAATATTTTTGTTGTATCACTGTTTCAGGTGTTAACTAATTTTTTTCCTTTATATGATTTGTTATGTAAGACATGTTTGTTATGGATAGGATGTATTGGATTCATATCCATAATGATATTATGTTCTTAAAAGTTACTTTAAAATCATCAAATAAAAATTATTCTTGAATGGTTACGATGGGGAATTAATCTCATCGCGTTCATGGAGACAGTAATCTGTACATACATTCGAGCGACAATATCATTATATTGATCGTAAAATCATATGTAATTGGATGGTATATATTATATAAAGAATAATTAAAAATTTTATATTTATTATTTACATAAATTATACTCATTATTATACTCTTCCAAATAATGAAGTGTTGAATATCAAACAACACCTCGATGTGGAGACAGTAAGCCGTATGTATGCATGTATAGTGAATTTGTGTTTCATGGGATGGATAGAATAATGAATATGGTTGTACCATATTTTTAATAAAATCAAATTATGTATATGGTACTAGATTTATTATTTTTTTATGGAAATAATAGATAAATAGGAAGTGGAAGAAGAAAATAACGATGAAAGGGATGATGAAATTATTACCTCTTCTCCAGGTGATACCTTTTGATTTTATCAAAAGGGCTCCATAGGATGGCATTATGATCAATGTATGTCCTCTAATTTGATGTTATAGTAGTTAAGAGAATATTTGAGTACTGGTTGGCCGATCCAAATGGCTTTGGAGGATTGAAATTATGAAAAGGGGAGGTACCCTTTTATAAGAGAGGTGAGGGGAACTTTAAGAAAAGCTTGAAATATTATTTTATTATAAAATAATTTTTGATTTATAATTTCTCAAAAAGAATTAATTTCAATGATAAGGATGGTATGGGTCGAACACCTCTCAACCAATATATTTTAAACAAGTTTAGGTCACCATATTAACCCTATCTTTTATATTTGACTCTTTGTTTAATAGTTTAACTTTTACCATGACTTCATATATTATTATAATAAATGGGTAATAAACTAACTATAAAAATCCAAGAGAACCCTAAGTGGTTCATTATTTATATATATAACATTATCTATATATTTTTTCTGATCCGTAGATTATTATGAATATTATATCATTTAATAAAATAGTATTTGTTTTAAAAAATCATTTATGTCAATTTTGACACTATTTAGTATTTCATTTTGGTGAAAGTCATAACAACTTTATCAACTTGAAAAAAATATATTTAATCCAACCTAACATGTCATATTAACCTATAAATTTCTTGGAATTCATTAAAATCCTTAATTGACATTTATTTTAATATTTTTAATATAAATTAGTTTAATTATTCGTTAATAAAGTTATTACTGCATCATCATTTTACAATAAATAAATTTAATTATTTAATGTATAAAAATAATAAATAAAATACCATGATGTAGGAAATATTTTTATCTTTCTAATTTATATTTATATTCAAATATACCTTATGTATAACCCTATATTAGAAATGTTTTATTTATTAACATTTTAATTTAACACTTTTAACTCTTATTTAAAAAATAATAATAAATGTCTTAATCTAATACAAGTGGATAAAAGAGGATCATATTTTATTCCTAAGATTTATTTTGGATGAAAGAAAATTATCCAACAAAATTATAACATTGGTTAGGATAATTATAATATCATTTTTTATGTTTAATTATCCTACTTACTTTTAACCGTGGTAAATAAAATTCAAAAGTTTCTATTCACCAAAAATCATTTTATCCTATTAAAGCACATTTTACATATAAATTTCAACCATGTCTCTCTGATTATTGAATTTCAATTCATCGAAGTAGTAAAATCACATTTTATCAAATTTGCAAATGTACTTAGAAGTTGGGTAAGAGATGTTAAAAAAATCATTAATATTTTATATGTCTGATCTTAATATAGAATGACCCCAATTAATTAAATTAGAATAATATGTGTATGATGTATCTATTTTTAATTTAAGATAAATTTTTAATTTCATTAAATTGAATATATAAAAGTTTCAAATAATGGATGTAAAAAAGGGTTCACCATTAAAAGGTGGAAAATTGAATTTTTTTTAAAAATGATTATTTTATCTAGAAAAATGAATTTTTCCTTATACTATTTCCTAGAAATACAAAAGATGAATTTTAAAATTAAATTGTATATATAAGAAACTAAAAATGTGTTTAATACTATTATTAACCACTTTTGAAATGGCTAGTTTGACAGGTCATGATGTCTATGAACTCGGTGGTGCATGTATCACAAGATATTGAATTACATAAAAGAGATAACATACCATGAAATCATGGAGTGTTACATTCTCCCCTCCTTCAATAAATTTATTCCTCGCAATATGACATTTTTCTTCAAAAATAAAATGTTTAGAATAAAAAATACCATTCTGAAAAATCCCACATCAGATATAGGGTAAATAAAATTTATCCTTAATATGAGAGAAAGGGAAATGAAAATTTCACCACAATATTAGGGTTAAAAATAATAGAATATTGGTTGAAATTATAGACACATAATTTAATGGAAAACCTAAATATTTATAGGGAGTGATTGAGGTTATCAATCATAAACAAGTGAATAATAAATGTAAAATTGAGGGCCTAAAAGGCATAAATCAATGATGATTTAAAATATCCTCTGTTCAACAACACATAATTCATTAGGATAATAATTTTTTTGTTTTATTTTACTTTCCCTAATTTTTAAGAATTTATTTTGACATTGAATAAGAAAAAAAATACTTGATATGTATAGTTTTGTCCCTTAAATAATTTCTACCATAAACTCATCTTTCACTTTAAAAAGATAATAGAACTCAAAAATATTCTATTTAACCAACTCGTATAGGGTTCCAAAAGAAAGTAATTTATAATTAATCTTTCATAAAAATTTAAAAAACTACATTATAAAAACTTGGAGATCATGTAGGCTAGTGGTAGGTGATTCACCCTTGTCACCCTTTGATTGCAGGTTCAAGTCTAATGGATTTATTAGACCTGGAGGGTTGTCACCTGACCTCCGAGTTGTCCTTTTTATAACAATACAAAAGTAATCATAATAAATGTTTTAACTATATACAATACTGTCCAATTTCTATATTAATTCATTCAAACCTTTATAATTATTCAATATACTTCTTTCTAAACTCACAACCCAAAATTTATATGGAAGGCAATCATATTGAAGATCCTTTTTTCAAATGTAATAACATTTGAATGCCTTCATTATGTATTCTCTTAATACATGGTTGCACACTTAATTAACTTAAAACCTTATTGATTAAATTCATTCTCCCTTATTCCTTATAGAATACAGGATATACTCCACATATTCAAAAAAATTGTAAACTCCATCAATGATAGAATAAACAAACAATTAATTAGTTTCAAGGTAGTCATGAATATCAAATATAATTTATCCCAATCAACCACCTCTTATTCCAAAATTACTTCCTTAATATCAGGACCATATTAAGGTTTATCTTTCCTTAAACCATGTATTTTTCAAAATTTTAACATACTATTGAGTCACTTTTAATTGTACCATATAATCTCAATTCCTTAATGAAATAGTAATGTAGTAAAATCCATAGTAATTTCCATATTTCATATAACCGTTAAATCATTGATACAACACTCAAATTACATAATCCTTTAATCTAGAAGTATAAATACATTAATTATTCAATGTCAAACGTAGTAATAGATTATTCTTGACACTGATCCCGTTGATTCTTCTAAGATATTTTTTTTGATGTTGAGGACATTTATTTGTATATTTCCCCATATCACTATAGTGGAAACACTTAATATTTTCTTTTCTTTGTTTCCTTTGCATTATTTTTAGTGACCATTTTCTCCAAGCATATAACAAAATCCCATTCCCTTCAAGAATTTACCAAGGTTATTCTTTCCACAGTTATCACATGTGAAAAATCCCTTCTTATATTCTTACCTTTGTCCATATTTTTCACTTCTATCCTCTTATTTTAGGGCTTCCCTTCAAATAAATATGACTCAAATAATTCATTACTTATCATATAAACATGTGATAATATTTCCTAAATGATAAGAATACAAGGGAGGTTTTACCCATTCAAAAGTTTTGCTTAAGACCATGAAATACAGGATCTTACTTTCTCTTTGGATCATAAATATTGTTGGAGTTCACATTCCTACTACTCGGCACCATTTCTAAACAATGACATACACTAGGATAGTTTAGGAATCAAAATGCAGAATTCTGAACTTCTAAAATACCTATCTTAAATTGAAATGTTAATGCATATATTTCATAATCATAAAAAATGATTTCTTTGAGAAATTATTCACTCCTAAATCCTTTATAATGGCTTCTAAAGAATATGTGAGTTATCATAAGAATATCCCCTAGGAGTGTCGTAACCAAGAGTGAAGCAAGCCTTGTTGTCTTATACCAGTTCCCATTTTTGTCTAGCTCAAAGCAGTGTTTTAGGGTTTTACTCCTAAATACATCTGTGCCAGAGCTGCCTCTACATGCTCATATCCAGACAGGAATGTATTTCTTTGAAAATTAAAAAAATATCAACATTACCAAAATTATAGGAAGTTATTCTATACTAATCCCCAAATTCTATCTTAGGTTAATGTTCCCTAATCAGGGTTTTTCCAATTCTTGTTTTCATGTTTTATACTAAATATCCTCTGATACCAACTGTAACTCCCCATCCCAAGTTACACAGAGTCTGAGAAATATTACATAACATTGGCATGATGACAAGAGATCATGTCTTCAAATACCTATAAGTTTAGTATCCTTGTAAGTAATAAATACATACATAAGATTTACATTGCATCATGAATTTAAAAAATAACAACATTATGTCTTATTTGAACACACTAATATCCCTTAGCCTATCCCTGCAGGTTTTCCATAATATACTTCTTCATATCCTGGGAAAAATAAAACATAAGAAATGGGTGAGCACAGATGCTCAGTAAAGATAACAATATAGTGGGAACTGTCATAAATAAGCATAAATATTCAGGGAAATGTATAAGAATAAAACACAAGCTCTTTAAAACTCAAACTTCAGCATAATTTGGAAAAGATAAATCAAATAATTCCATTTACAAATTCACATGGATATTCTAATGGTTGAATTATCACATTTAATATCAATAGCTAATTTCATAATGATGGAATGCATATTGTCAGACATAATAACCACTTAGTCAAGACCTCCTGACAACACTAAAAATAAATATTTTTTCAAGACCATTTGAAAAGACACTAGTTTGACTAATGAGACCTTCCAATTCATCGAGGATCTATAGTAAAATCCACACTTCACTTACTAAGTCCAATGCATTCCTCATGTGAAAAAGTTGAAACATAACAAAAAAACATTTATATTAAAACTAGCATATGAAATGTTAATACTTTAACCATAAAATATTAATGGTATAAAATTAATACATCCATAGTCAGAAATATCTCAAAACATTCAATACAATATGGATGATTTTATCATAATAAATCAATGTCACGAACCAGCCCGGGTCGACCCTGAACCGGTCACCCGAGCCGGTCCGCGGCAAGGCCCGAGGGGCGTTCCCGATCCCCACGGGCTGGCAAAAAGTGCCGGGCATTTAAAGTTTCAATCGTTGGGAACGATTTTAGCCCAAACTAAAAACAGGATCAAAAGAACGAAAGTAAACTAAACAAACGGGCAAACACTAAAGACATAAACAAAACTAAACCACGACATACCTCCACGTGACCTCGCGGGTCACCACCCAACTACAAACCAACGTCGCCCCATCACTGAGCGACTCAAGCCAGGAAAACCTGAACACAAGGAACCTGCAACTGAAGTGGTAAAAGATAGGCGTGAGCACAAAAGTACTCAGTAGGTGAGCCTCACAACAAAATCCCAATGCACTGCCAGTAAATATTGAATCTACATAATCCAGGTTTGAACTATAACGTACAAAAGTAATTTTTCATAATGTTTTACTTGAAAATCAAACACGAGACATCTCCCTTATTCTTTTTCGAAAGTTAGTTCCATTTCATTAGTTTTAAACTCATTCTGAAAAGCAAAGTGTTACATTTTCAAATCTAACCCAAAGCGCATAAATCATTTTCATTTAAAAACCATTTTTTTTTCTCAAGGTCTAACAGTATAGGCTGTGAAATATGACTAAAAGAAAACAGGCAAGGAAAACCAAGTGCAAGTAAAAATAAAACAGAAGTTATCAGCAATAACCATGGGCACACACACACACTCACACACTCACACACACACACCCATACTCACACACGCACACACTCACTCCCAAGTGGTCCCCCGTATGCCGACGGAAGGCACCACGCCAGAGATGGTAGAGCACTATGGGTAAATCCCCTAAGGTTCATCTAGCTCGCGTGGGACCCTAGAACCTCGTGTCTCGGTGAAACGTGGCTTAGAAGGCCACGACCCTCAGAAAACGTGGCTTAGAAGGCCACGACCCTCAGAACACATGGCTTAGAAGGCCACGACCCTCAGATATCATATGTTTAGTTAGTGTTGCAATCGTCAATCCAGCTAAGTGAAACAGGGACGACACACATCCGGCTCACTAGAACACTAGTTCTAGTCCGCCCACCTAGATACCCAGGGATTCCCCGTGTGCTAAAACAAGCTTCACATTCACATAGTATATTTCTTCCTCATATCGCAGGCCAAACAAGATATTGCACACAAAAGTCACCATTTCCACACCCAAACAATATTTCAAAATTCACGCACGTCAAAAATACCTTTCTGAAAATATAAATGTCATTACCCAATCTTTTCGCAAAAACCCCTTTTTGGAAACACTCAAACAAGAACATAACCACTTTCACAACCTAGAAAACATCATTTTTTTAATAACACAACAAGGGAAAACATCTTTCGTCAACCAAGAACCACACATAAGGTTTCCAAAAACAATTTCAAAGGGTCACACGACGTTTTCACTAAACAAGGTTACAAGAAAACATCATTTTCCATAAACAGTACATTTACTAATTTACTCGTGCCAAAAACATTTCAAAATCCAATTCAACGTGTCTTTCGTTACTCAGGAAGAACCATTTAGCGACATTACTATGAGATCCCACAATTTAAAACCAAGAAAACACTTTTAATGAAATGCTAGAATTAAACAGTTTGCCTTATCAGCAAATCACCACACTATAAAAACTACTTAATATTATTTTTCTTAAATTTACTGAAATTCAATAAAAGGACAAGGAATAAATAAATTCTTAATTTAGAGGCAAGTGCATAGGGAGACCTACCTCAAGATCCAAGCGCGACGGTAAAACGACCTTGGAACCAAGGCGCGATGACATGACGTGTGTCCGAAGCCACGTGATAAAGTCCAACACTCTCGAAACTGAGGCACGGAGACGACAGAACCTCGGAAACAAGGCGCAGCAATGGCGCTTTCTCGGAAACGCCATGCGCGGGTCCTAAGGTCTTAAACCTACCAAAAACAAATATAAATTGATGAAGAAAACCCCTAACAAAGCACAAGTAAATGCCAGAGTAATAATAATGATAATAATTGTAATAATTGTAATTATAATAATAATAATAATAATAATAAGATTAGTAATTACAATAATAACAACATTAATAATATTAATAATAATAATAAGAACAAAATAATAATAATAATAATAACGGTAATAATATAATAATAGTAATAATATAAAATAATGTTAACATAATAATATTAATAATAATAATTTAAAAATAATAATAAGAATAACATACTATAATAATAATAATAATGTAGTAATAATAATACAACATCACAATATTAATAATAATAATAATAATAATAATGTAATCTTATTAACATAATAATAATAATTAACATAATATAATAATAATAATAATAATAATAATAACAATAAAATAATAACACAATATAATCATACCAATAATAATAATATGATAATAATAATAATAATAACAATAATTATAATATGATAATACTATTAACATAATAACATTAACATAATAAATAAATAAAACAAAGAAAACTCACGAGCGGAGGGGGAAAAGTGGAGGAGAAGGTGGGTCGGGCCGGCGCAAGGCGGAGGAGCAGGGCGGGGCGCGCCGGAGCGGGGTGAGCCGGGAGGTGCGCAGGACGGGAAGCAGGGGGGTTCGCGGGTGAAGCGGGGCGGCGGGGCAGGCCGAGGGCGAGCAGGGGGTTGATGCGAGCAAGGTGAACGGGGATGGCAGTCCGGTGCGGCTTCAGGTTGTCCGATGAGGCCAAGGGGTGTGGCTGGTGCGAGCAGGAAGCTCCCAAGCGGCGGTGGTGTCTTGGAGAGGCGGTATGGCATGGATGATAAAGCCTCTCTCGATGACAAGATGGTGCGCACGCTGCAGGTGGGGACCAAGCAACATCAACCGGCCATAAGGCTGAGCAGACCAGAGGCGCGGCGGCGTGACATGCCAGAGGCGGCGGTTCGGGGTGGGGCGGGAAGCTGGGACGGGGGCAGGCGCGGTGGTGGGTGAAGGGTCCGGGACGCCGGTGGAGGAGGGTCGCCGGACGAGGTCGGCAGGCCGGGACGGCGGCTGGAGTTATCGGAGGCGATGGGAGCAGGACCGGGACGGGAGGAAGGTCTGGTGCAGGCTCGGGACAGGGAGAGGGAGGGCGACGCCGGAGAGGTGCAGGGCTCGGGACGGCGCGGCGGGGTTGGGCGAGCGCAAGCCGGGGAGGAGAGGCTGGGCGCGGTGAGGGAAGAAACGGGGGAGGGGAGTGCGGCGCAAAAGAGAGGGGGGAAACGGGGAGGCGGCTACGGGGAGGTAGGCTAGGGTTAGAGTAGGTTTATATATATATATATATAATTGATAATAATAATAATAAAAGGATAAATAAAAATAATGAAAACTAATCTAAATAAAAATTAAAATTTATAACAAAAATATTAGTAAAACCTCATAATAATAATAACAAAACTTTATAATAATAATCATAACAATAAAATAATAAGTTAGCTAATTATAATAATAATTATTATAACCAAAGTATTTAGAATAATAAAACCACTAAAAAAATAATAATAAGAAAACACACATATATAAACACAAATATATATATAGACATATGTATATACATATACCTTTATAAAAACATATAAACATAAATACAACAAACAGATATGTATATATACATATATATACATAACATATACTCATATATAAACACATATAAAATTAAAAATAAATACAATAATAATAACACAATTTAAATAGTGAGAGTAATAAAATGTCAACGCAAAAACATTAGTATTTAAAACTCCAGGTGAACACATAGTCACCCGGGCTGAAAGCACGGTAACTGCTAGCGATGCGGTGACCGCGCACCGGCGCAAAACCACCAATCGCAATTAAACTCCGAAAAATTTAAATCGGGACCAAGAGAGGAGAAAAATTACTGATGTCCGCGGTCGGGGTGTGACAATTCTCCCCACCACAGACACTTTCTGCCCCCAGAAAGTCACCAGGTCACAAGTCAGCCAAAAATCCAAGTCTATGCCCAACAGTACTAAAGAAAACTGAAGTTCTCCGGGATGACCTTACTTTACACAGGTCACACCCGACCGATTCAAGAGAAAACTGGGGTCCGAGGGTGAGGGGAGAGCCCGAAGGGGTTCTCCCCACCACAAGAACTCAACTAGTGCAGAAAAGAAGACCATTTAAGTAGACAACCCTAGAAAAAAGGGGGGGCAACGCGGGAACTCCCAACCGAATCAAACAAACTCCCATAGCATGATTAAAACAACATCTCCGTCGAGACTTTGAACCCACGACTAAAGTCAACAACCTTCAACACCAGGGAAAACCCATAGAAAACATTTAACCAATATCAAATTGGAGACATGATCCACCGAAATCCACGAAACATAACCACATCGACAACCTAACCAAAACGAGGACAACCCACACGAGAGTCAAACACACTTTTAAGGACACGCGATTTAGAATATTACATTCACACGACAAGTCTGCTTAGATTATCATAGAACCAGTCCATCATCACTTTATAGAAAAGCTACGCATTTACAACGCTGTTGAAACTTCAGTAGCAGGAAAACAAGTATGGAAGAGGTTTCTAATTGCTTCACCGTCAACACGGAAGACAGAACTTGGACCAAGGCTTCACAACCCTGGGAACTCCTGACTGTGCACGAGCTTCACCCCGAGACTTGGGGCTGGGGCTCTGATGGCTGAAGCATCTTCTGCCTCACAGTCAGGTACTGACATTCTCCCATCACAGCTTCCTCTTCAAGCGACACTTCTTGCAAAACTTCTCCAGATGACGCAGACAACCGCATCGATGACACGTCTTCGGAGGGTTGCGACAAGACGGCCTTAAATGGCCGAAACGACCACACTGATAGCATACCCTCGAACGATCTGACGAACTGGAAGCTGAGACCAAAGGGGATAACTCCTTAGGAACAGGTGTCTCTGGCACCTTTTCCTCACCAGAGGGGGAACTCTTACGAACAACAACAGGGGACACTGAAGTATTAACCACCCGCACACCAGAAACTAACTCGGCCAAGAAAGCTTCCTCCACCAGCTTCTCGAAACAAAGGTCTTTAGAAGGGAGGACTCGTTCCTTGATCTCTGGACGAAGACCCCCAGTGAAAAGAGAGGTCTTCATGAGCTCATGCAATGCTACATCTGGAGAAAAGGAAATCAGTTCCTTGAAATGGTCAACATATGTCTTCACCGTCCGTTGACCTTGTTGAATATGCACAAGCTCTCTCTTTTCTCCAGCTTCACTTCCTCAGGTACAAACCATTGGAAGAAAACAGTTTTGAAGACATCCCACGTCATTTCACCTTGCGTTGACGGTGGGGTAACCATCTTCCACTGGTCCAGAGATGGACCCTCAAACACTCCATAATTGCATGGACCTTAACACTATCGGGAGTTCCCAATATTCTAAAGACACGTTCCACTTACTCGAGCCATTTCACTACTTCTAACGGACCCTGATCACCATGGAGAATAGGCATGGTCTGAGGAGGACCAAAAACTGGGCATGACATATCCGAATCCTTAGAGACCTTTCTGGGCGGCATTTCCTGAGCGATATATAAAACTCAAAGCCAAAACCAACATCAAATCGAAGCAACATCAATAAAAGCGTCTTCATCAAAAACAGTCATCACAAGGACCAATCAAATACAACACAACCCAAAACAAAATCTCCTCTTTAAAATTCCCTTTTCATTTTTTTGATTTCAAAACCACCCTTTTTCAAGATCACTTTCCAAAAACCAATCCACTTTCAAACCAAAAACTTTCCAAAACCATTTTCATTTAAAACCAAATTTAGAAAACAAAGTCAAGCCTTTAACTTCAAATACACACCCAGGTACTCCCATGACCCGTTGCACATGTCTTTATTCACATTCCATTCATACGTGCATCAACACACACTTTCCATGCATTCTCACACATGTGCAAACGTTCATAAAGAGGAACCGAGGTTTCAACCCAAATCAGTCTTATCCAATTCCAAGCAAACAACAGATTTTAAAATCAAGAGATTTCAGTTTCAAAACACATTTTATACATTTAAAGTCCTTTAAAAGAAACCAGTCAAATTTTCAAAAACATTTTTCATTTCCAACTACGCACTCACACAGACCAAAACGAAAACAACATCCAAATTTGCATCAATCGCTGAAATGAGGGATCAGTAGTCACGCTCAACCTAGCGACATGGTAGTGGGCCATGTCCCAAGTCAGCGTCGACCACTAGGAGGAATTCAAACCACGTACTCGGACTCCACATGGGTCACTACTCCATGTGAAATCACGACGTAACGTCGGCTTGCCTCCATTGTCATCTCTCAATCCAAGACAAACCAGAAAAGACAAGGACACAATTCCCGAACTACCCCTGGTAACTCGAAGATCAGTGCGAGCAAGAGTTCGCGACGCTCTTCCCGTACTTACCCCTCATGTTCCGACAGTCCTAATCTCCTTCTACCGGACAACCCAAATAACAAGAACCAGCTCTGATACCATTTTGTCACGAACCAGCCCGGGTCGACCCTGAACCGGTCACCCGAGCCGGTCCGCGGCAAGGCCCGAGGGGCGTTCCCGATCCCCACGGGCTGGCAACAAGTGCCGGGCATTTAAAGTTTCAATCGTTGGGAACGATTTTAGCCCAAACTAAAAACAGGATCAAAAGAACTAAAGTAAACTAAACAAACGGGCAAACACTAAAGACATAAACAAAACTAAACCACGACATACCTCCACGTGACCTCGCGGGTCACCACCCAACTACAAACCAACGTCGCCCCATCACTGAGCGACTCAAGCCAGGAAAACCTGAACACAAGGAACCTGCAACTGAAGTGGTAAAAGATAGGCATGAGCACAAAAGTACTCAGTAGGTGAGCCTCACAACAAAATCCCAATGCACTGCCAGTAAATATAGAATCTACATAATCCAGGTTTGAACTATAACGTACAAAAGTAATTTTTCATAATGTTTTACTTGAAAATCAAACACGAGACATCTCCCTTATTCTTTTTCGAAAGTTAGTTCCATTTCATTAGTTTTAAACTCATTCTGAAAAGCAAAGTGTTACATTTTCAAATCTAACCCAAAGCGCATAAATCATTTTCATTTAAAAACCATTTTTTTTCTCAAGGTCTAACAGTATAGGCTGTGAAATATGACTAAAAGAAAACAGGCAAGGAAAACCAAGTGCAAGTAAAAATAAAACAGAAGTTATCAGCAATAACCATGGGCACACACACACACTCACACACTCACACACACACACCCATACTCACACACGCACACACTCACACCCAAGTGGTCCCTCGTATGCCGACGGAAGGCACCACGCCAGAGATGGTAGAGCACTATGGGTAAATCCCCTAAGGTTCATCTAGCTCGCGTGGGACCCTAGAACCTCGTGTCTCGGTGAAACTTGGCTTAGAAGGCCACGACCCTCAGAAAACGTGGCTTAGAAGGCCATGACCCTCAGAACACGTGGCTTAGAAGGCCACGACCCTCAGATATCATATGTTTAGTTAGTGTTGCAATCGTCAATCCAGCTAAGTGAAACAGGGACGACACCCATCCGGCTCACTAGCACACTAGTTCTAGTCCACCCACCTAGATACCTAGGGTTTCCCCGTGTGCTCAAACAAGCTTCACATTCACATAGTATATTTCTTCCTCATATCGCAGGCCAAACAAGATATTTCACACAAAAGTCACCATTTCCATACCCAAACAATATTTCAAAATTCACGCACGTCAAAAATACCTTTCTGAAAATATAAATGTCATTACCCAATCTTTTCGCAAAAACCCATTTTTGGAAACACTCAAACAAGAACATAACCACTTTCACAACCTAGAAAACATCATTTTTTTTAATAACACAACAAGGGAAAACATCTTTCGTCAACCAAGAACCACACGTAAGGTTTCCAAAAACAATTTCAAAGGGTCACACGACGTTTTCACTAAACAAGGTTACAAGAAAACATCATTTTCCATAAACAGTACATTTACTAATTTACTCATGCCAAAAACATTTCAAAATCCAATTCAACGTGTCTTTCGTTACTCAGGAAGAACCATTTAGCGACATTACTATGAGATCCCACAATTTAAAACCAAGAAAACAATTTTAATGAAATGCTAGAATTAAACAGTTTGCCTTATCAGCAAATCACCACACTATAAAAACTACTTAATATTATTTTTCTTAAATTTACTGAAATTCAATAAAAGGACAAGGAATAAATAAATTCTTAATTTAGAGGCAAGTGCACAGGGAGACCTACCTCAAGATCCAAGCGCGACGGTAAAACGACCTTGGAACCAAGGCGCGATGACACGACGTGTGTCCGAAGCCACGTGATAAAGTCCAACACTCTCGAAACTGAGGCACGGAGACGACAGAACCTCGGAAACAAGGCGCAGCGATGGCGCTTTCTCGGAAACACCCTACGCGGGTCCTAAGGTCTTAAACCTACCAAAAACAAATATAAATTGATGAAGAAAACCCCTAACAAAGCACAAGTAAATACCAGAGTAATAATAATGATAATAATTGTAATAATTGTAATTATAATAATAATAATAATAATAAGATTAGTAATGACAATAATAACATCATTAATAATATTAAAAATAATAATAAGAACAAAATAATAATAATAATAATAACGGTAATAATATAATAATAGTAATAATATAAAATAATGTTAACATAATAATATTAATAATAATAATTTAACAATAATAATAAGAATAACATACTATAATAATAATAATAATGTAGTAATAAAAATACAACATCACAATATTAATAATAATAATAATAATAATAATGTAATCTTATTAACATAATAATAATAATTAACATAATATAATAATAATAATAATAATATTAATAATAACAATAAAATAATAACACAATATAATCATACCAATAATAATAATATGATAATAATAATAATAATAACAATAATTATAATATGATAATACTATTAATATAATAACATTAACATAATAAATAAATAAAACAAAGAAAACTCACAAGCGGAGGGGGAAAAGCGGAGGAGAAGGTGGGTCGGGCCGGCGCAAGGCGGAGGAGCAGGGCGGGGCGCGCCGGAGCGGGGTGAGCCGGGAGGTGCGCAGGACGGGAAGCAGGGGGGTTCGCGGGTGAAGTGGGGCGGCGGGGCTGGCCGAGGGCGAGCAGGGGGTCGATGCGAGCAAGGTGAACGGGGATGGCAGTCCGGTGCGGCTTCAGGTTGTCCGATGAGGCCAAGGGGTGTGGCTGGTGCGAGCAGGAAGCTCCCAAGCGGCGGTGGTGTCTGGGAGAGGCGGTATGGCATGGATGATAAAGCCTCTCTCGATGACAAGATGGTGCGCACGTTGCAGGTGGGGACCAAGCAACATCTACCGGCCACAAGGCTGAGCAGACCAGAGGCGCGGCGGCGTGACATGCCAGAGGCGGCGGTTCGGGGTGAGGCGGGAAGCTGGGACGGGGGCAGGCACGGTGGTGGGTGAAGGGTCCGGGACGCCGGTGGAGGAGGGTCGCCGGACGAGGTCGGCAGGCCGGGACGGCGGCTGGAGTTGCCGGAGGTGACGGGAGCAGGACCGGGACGGGAGGAAGGTCTGGTGCAGGCTCGGGATAGGGAGAGGGAGGGCGACGCCGGAGAGGTGCAGGGCTCGGGACGGCGCGGCGGGGTTGGGTGAGGGCAAGCCGGGGAGGAGAGGCTGGGCGCGGTGAGGGAAGAAACGGGGGAGGGGAGTGCGGCGCAAAAGAGAGGGGGGAAACGGGGAGGCGGCTACGGGGAGGTAGGCTAGGGTTAGAGTAGGTTTATATATATATATATATATAATTGATAATAATAATAATAAAAGGATAAATAAAAATAATGAAAACAAATCTAAATAAAAATAAAAATTTATAACAAAAATATTAGTAAAACCTCATAATAATAATAACAAAACTTTATAATAATAATCATAACAATAAAATAATAAGTTAGCTAATTATAATAATAATTATTATAACCAAAGTATTTAGAATAATAAAACCACTAAAAAAATAATAATAAGAAAACACACATATATAAACACAAATATATATATAGACATATGTATATACATATACCATTATAAAAACATATAAACATAAATACAACAAATAGATATGTATATATACATATATATACATAACATATACTCATATATAAACACATATAAAATTAAAAATAAATACAATAATAATAACACAATTTAAATAGTGAGAGTAATAAAATGTCAACGCAAAAACATTAGTATTTAAAACGCCGGGTGAACACATAGTCACCCGGGCTGAAAGCACGGTAACTGCTAGCGATGCGGTGACCGCGCACCGGCTCAAAACCACCAATCACAATTAAACTCCGAAAAATTTAAATCGGGACCAAGAGAGGAGAAAAATTACTGATGTCCGCGGTCGGGGTGTGACAATTCTCCCCACCACAGACACTTTCTGCCCCCAGAAAGTCACCAGGTCACAAGTCAGCCAAAAATCCAAGTCTATGCCCAACAGTACTGAAGAAAACTGAAGTTCTCGGGGATGACCTTACTCTACACAGGTCACACCCGACCGATTCAAGAGAAAACTAGGGTCCGAGGGTGAGGGGAGAGCCCGAAGGGGTTCTCCCCACCACAAGAACTCAACTAGTGCAGAAAAGAAGACCATTTAAGTAGACAACCCTAGAAAAAAGGGGGGGCAACGCGGGAACTCCCAACCGATTCAAACAAACTCCCATAGCACGATTAAAACAACACCTCCGTCGAGACTTTGAACCCACGACTAAAGTCAACAACCTTCAACACCAGGGAAAACCCATAGAAAACATTTAACCAATATCAAATTGGAGACATGATCCACCGAAATCCACAAAACATAACCACATCGACAACCTAACCAAAACGAGGACAACCCACACGAGAGTCAAACACACTTTTAAGGACACGCGATTTAGAATATTACATTCACACGACAAGTCTGCTTAGATTATCATAGAACCAGTCCATCATCACTTTATAGAAAAGCTACGCATTTACAACACTGTTGAAACTTCAGTAGCAGGAAAACAAGTATGGAAGAGGTTTCTAATTGCTTCACCGTCAACACGGAAGACAGAACTTGGACCAAGGCTTCACAACCCTGGGAACTCCTGACTGTGCGCGAGCTTCACCCCGAGACTTGGGGCTGGGGCTCTGATGGCTGAAGCATCTTCTGCCTCACAGTCAGGTACTGACATTCTCCCATCACAGCTTCCTCTTCAAGCGACACTTCTTGCAAAACTTCTCCAGATGACGCAGACAACCGCATCGATGACACGTCTTCGGAGGGTTGCGACAAGACGGCCTTAAATGGCCGAAACGACCACACTGATAGCATACCCTCGAACGATCTGACGAACTGGAAGCTGAGACCAAAGGGGATAACTCCTTAGGAACAGGTGTCTCTGGCACCTTTTCCTCACCAGAGGGGGAACTCTTACGAACAACAACAGGGGACACTGAAGTATTAACCACCCGCACACCAGAAACTAACTCGGCCAAGAAAGCTTCCTCCACCAGCTTCTCGAAACAAAGGTCTTTAGAAGGGAGGACTCGCTCCTTGATCTCTGGACGAAGACCCCCAGTGAAAAGAGAGGTCTTCATGAGCTCATGCAACACTACATCTGGAGAAAAGGAAATCAGTTTCTTGAAATGGTCAACATATGTCTTCACCGTCCGTTGACCTTGTTGAATATGCACAAGCTCTCTCTTTTCTCCAGCTTCACTTCCTCAGGTACAAACCATTGGATGAAAACAGTTTTGAAGACATCCCACGTCATTTCACCTTGCGTTGACGGTGGGGTAACCATCTTCCACTGGTCCAGAGCTGGACCCTCAAACACTCCATAATTGCAGGGACCTTAACACTATCGGGAGTTCCCAATATTCTAAAGACATGTTCCACTTCCTCGAGCCATTTCACTACTTCTAACGGACCCTGATCACCATGGAGAATAGGCAAGGTCTGAGGAGGACCAAAAACTGGGCATGACATATCCGAATCCTTAGAGACCTTTCTAGGCGGCATTTCCTGAGCGATATATAAAACTCAAAGCCAAAACCAACATCAAATCAAAGCAACATCAATAAAAGCGTCTTCATCAAAAACAGTCAGCACAAGGACCAATCAAATACAACACAACCCAAAACAAAATCTCCTCTTTAAAATTCCCTTTTCATTTTTTTGATTTCAAAACCACCCTTTTTCAGGATCACTTTCCAAAAACCAATCCACTTTCAAACCAAAAACTTTCCAAAACCATTTTCATTTAAAACCAAATTTAGAAAACAAAGTCAAGCCTTTAACTTCAAATACACACCCAGGTACTCCCATGACCCGTTGCACATGTCTTTATTCACATTCCATTCATACGTGCATCAACACACACTTTCCATGCATTCTCACACATGTGAAAACGTTCATAAAGAGGAACCGAGGTTTCAACCCAAATCATTCTTATCCAATTCCAAGCAAACAACAGATTTTCAAATCAAGAGATTTCATTTTCAAAACCCATTTTATACATTTAAAGTCCTTTAAAAGAAACCAGTCAAATTTTCAAAAACCTTTTTCATTTCCAACTACGCACTCACACAGACCAAAACGAAAACAACATCCAAATTTGCATCAATCGCTGAAATGAGGGACCAGTAGTCACGCTCAACCTAGCGACATGGTAGTGGGCCATGTCCCAAGTCAGCGTTGACCACTAGGAGGAATTCAAACCACGTACTCGGACTCCACATGGGTCACTACTCCATGTGAAATCACGACGTAACGTCGGCTTGCCTCCATTTTCATCTCTCAATCCAAGACAAACCAGAAAAGACAAGGACACAATTCCCGAACTACCCCTGGTAACTCGAAGATCAGTGAGAGCAAGAGTTCGCGACGCTCTTCCCGTACTTACCCCTCGAGTTCCGACAGTCCTAATCTCCTTCTACCGGACAACCCAAATAACAAGAACCAGCTCTGATACCATTTTGTTACGAACCAGCCCGGGTCGACCCTGAACCGGTCACCCGAGCCGGTCCGCGGCAAGGCCCGAGGGGCGTTCCCGATCCCCACGGGCTGGCAACAAGTGCCGGGCATTAAAAGTTTCAATCGTTGGGAACGATTTTAGCCCAAACTAAAAACAGGATCAAAAGAACGAAAGTAAACTAAACAAACGGGCAAACACTAAAGACATAAACAAAACTAAACCACGACATACCTCCACGTGACCTCGCGGGTCACCACCCAACTACAAACCAACGTCGCCCCATCACTGAGCGACTCAAGCCAGGAAAACCTGAACACAAGGAACCTGCAACTGAAGTGGTAAAAGATAGGCGTGAGCACAAAAGTACTCAGTAGGTGAGCCTCACAACAAAATCCCAATGCACTGCCAGTAAATATAGAATCTACATAATCCAGGTTTGAACTATAACGTACAAAAGTAATTTTTCATAATGTTTTACTTGAAAATCAAACACGAGACATCTCCCTTATTCTTTTTCGAAAGTTAGTTCCATTTCATTAGTTTTAAACTCATTCTGAAAAGCAAAGTGTTACATTTTAAAATATAACCCAAAGCGCATAAATCATTTTCATTTAAAAACCATTTTTTTCTCAAGGTCTAACAGTATAGGCTGTGAAATATGACTAAAAGAAAACAGGCAAGGAAAACCAAGTGCAAGTAAAAATAAAACAGAAGTTATCAGCAATAACCATGGGCACACACACACACTCACACACTCACACACACACACCCATACTCACACACGCACACACTCACACCCAAGTGGTCCCCCGTATGCCGACGGAAGGCACCACGCCAGAGATGGTAGAGCACTATGGGTAAATCCCCTAAGGTTCATCTAGCTCGCGTGGGACCCTAGAACCTCGTGTCTCGGTGAAACGTGGTTTAGAAGGCCACGACCCTCAGAAAACGTGGCTTAGAAGGCCACGACCCTCAGAACACGTGGCTTAGAAGGACACGACCCTCAGATATCATATGTTTAGTTAGTGTTGCAATCGTCAATCCAGCTAAGTGAAACAGGGACGACACCCATCCATCTCACTAGCACACTAGTTCTAGTCCGCCCACCTAGATACCCAGGGTTTCCCCATGTGCTCAAACAAGCTTCACATTCACATAGTATATTTCTTCCTCATATCGCAGGCCAAACAAGATATTGCACAGAAAAGTCACCATTTCCACACCCAAACAATATTTCAAAATTCACGCACGTCAAAAATACCTTTCTGAAAATATAAATGTCATTACCCAATCTTTTCGCAAAAACCCCTTTTTGGAAACACTCAAACAAGAACATAACCACTTTCACAACCTAGAAAACATCATTTTTTTAATAACACAACAAGGTAAAACATATTTCGTCAACCAAGAACCACACGTAAGGTTTCCAAAAACAATTTCAAAGGGTCACACGACGTTTTCACTAAACAAGGTTACAAGAAAACATCATTTTCCATAAACAGTACATTTACTAATTTACTCATTCCAAAAACATTTCAAAATCCAATTCAACGTGTCATTCGTTACTCAGGAAGAACCATTTAGTGACATTACTATGAGATCCCACAATTTAAAACCAAGAAAACACTTTTAATGAAATGCTAGAATTAAACAGTTTGCCTTATCAGCAAATCACCACACTATAAAAACTACTTAATATTATTTTTCTTAAATTTACTGAAATTCAATAAAAGGACAAGGAATAAATAAATTCTTAATTTAGAGGCAAGTGCATAGGGAGACCTACCTCAAGATCCAAGCGCGACGGTAAAACGACCTTGGAACCAAGGCGCGATGACACGACGTGTGTCCGAAGCCACGTGATAAAGTCCAACACTCTCGAAACTGAGGCACGGAGAAGACAGAACCTCGGAAACAAGGCGCAGCGATGGCGCTTTCTCGGAAACGCCCTGCGCGGGTCCTAAGGTCTTAAACCTACCAAAAACAAATATAAATTGATGAAGAAAACCCCTAACAAAGCACAAGTAAATGCCAGAGTAATAATAATGATAATAATTGTAATAATTGTAATAATAATAATAATAATAATAATAATAATAAGATTAGTAATGACAATAATAACAACATTAATAATATTAATAATAATAATAAGAACAAAATAATAATAATAATAATAACGGTAATAATATAATAATAGTAATAATATAAAATAATGTTAACATAATAATATTAATAATAATAATTTAACAATAATAATAAGAATAACATACTATAATAATAATAATAATGTAGTAATAATAATACAACATCACAATATTAATAATAATAATAATAATAATAATGTAATCTTATTAACATAATAATAATAATTAACATAATATAATAATAATAATAATAATAATAACAATAAAATAATAACACAATATAATCATACCAATAATAATAATATGATAATAATAATAATAATAACAATAATTATAATATGATAATACTATTAACATAATAACATTAACATAATAAATAAATAAAACAAAGAAAACTCACGACCGGAGGGGGAAAAGCGGAGGAGAAGGTGGGTCGGGCCGGCGCAAGGCGGAGGAGCAGGGCGGGGCGCGCTGGAGCGGGGTGAGCCGGGAGGTGCGCAGGACGGGAAGCAGGGGGGTTCGCGGGTGAAGCGGGGCGGCGGGGCTGGCCGAGGGCAAGCAGGGGGTCGATGCGAGCAAGGTGAACGGGGATGGCAGTCCGGTGCGGCTTCAGGTTGTCCGATGAGGCCAAGGGGTGTGGCTGGTGCGAGCAGGAAGCTCCCAAGCGGCGGTGGTGTCTGGGAGAGGCGGTATGGCATGGATGATAAAGCCTCTCTCGATGACAAGATGGTGCGCACGTTGCAGGTGGGGACCAAGAAACATCAACCGGCCACAAGGCTGAGCAGACCAGAGGCGCGGCGGCGTGACATGCCAGAGGCGGCGGTTCGGGGTGAGGCGGGAAGCTGGGACGGGGGCAGGCGCGGTGGTGGGTGAAGGGTCCGGGACGCCGGTGGAGGAGGGTCGCCGGACGAGGTCGGCAGGCCGGGACGGCGGCTGGAGTTGCCGGAGGTGACGGGAGCAGGACCGGGACGGGAGGAAGGTCTGGTGCAGGCTCGGGACAGGGAGAGGGAGGACGACGCCGGAGAGGTGCAGGGCTCGGGACGGCGCGGCGGGGTTGGGCGAGGGCAAGCCGGGGAGGAGAGGTTGGGCGCGGTGAGGGAAGAAACGGGGGAGGGGAGTGCGGCGCAAAAGAGAGGGGGGAAACGGGGAGGCGGCTACGGGGAGGTAGGCTAGGGTTAGAGTAGGTTTATATATATATATATATAATTGATAATAATAATAATAAAAGGATAAATAAAAATAATGAAAACTAATCTAAATAAAAATAAAAATTTATAACAAAAATATTAGTAAAACCTCATAATAATAATAACAAAACTTTATAATAATAATCATAACAATAAAATAATAAGTTAGCTAATTATAATAATAATTATTATAACCAAAGTATTTAGAATAATAAAACCACTAAAAAAATAATAATAAGAAAACACACATATATAAACACAAATATATATATGGACATATGTATATACATATACCATTATAAAAACATATAAACATAAATACAACAAATAGATATGTATATATACATATATATACATAACATATACTCATATATAAACACATATAAAATTAAAAATAAATACAATAATAATAACACAATTTAAATAGTGAGAGTAATAAAATGTCAACGCAAAAACATTAGTATTTAAAATGCCGGGTGAACACATAGTCACCCGGGCTGAAAGCACGGTAACTGCTAGCGATGCGGTGACCGCGCACCGGCGCAAAACCACCAATCACAATTAAACTCCGAAAAATTTAAATCGGGACCAAGAGAGGAGAAAAATTACTGATGTCCGCGGTCGGGGTGTGACAATTCTCCCCACCACAGACACTTTCTGCCCCCAGAAATTCACCAGGTCACAAGTCAGCCAAAAATCCAAGTCTATGCCCAACAGTACTGAAGAAAACTGAAGTTCTCGGGGATGACCTTACTCTACACAGGTCACACCCGACCGATTCAAGAGAAAACTGGGGTCCGAGGGTGAGGGGAGAGCCCGAATGGGTTCTCCCCACCACAAGAACTCAACTAGTGCAGAAAAGAAGACCATTTAAGTAGACAACCCTAGAAAAAAGGGGGGGCAACGCGGGAACTCCAAACCGATTCAAACAAACTCCCATAGCACGATTAAAACAACACCTCCGTCGAGACTTTGAACCCACGACTAAAGTCAACAACCTTCAACACCAGGGAAAACCCATAGAAAACATTTAACCAATATCAAATTGGAGACATGATCCACCGAAATCCACGAAACATAACCACATCGACAACCTAACCAAAACGAGGACAACCCACACGAGAGTCAAACACACTTTTAAGGACACGCGATTTAGAATATTACATTCACACGACAAGTCTGCTTAGATTATCATAGAACCAGTCCATCATCACTTTATAGAAAATCTACGCATTTACAACGCTGTTGAAACTTCAGTAGCATGAAAACAAGTATGGAAGAGGTTTCTAATTGCTTCACCGTCAACACGGAAGACAGAACTTGGACCAAGGCTTCACAACCCTGGGAACTCCTGACTGTGCGCGAGCTTCACCCCGAGACTTGGGGCTGGGGCTCTGATGGCTGAAGCATCTTCTGCCTCACAGTCAGGTACTGACATTCGCCCATCACAGCTTCCTCTTCAAGCGACACTTCTTGCAAAACATCTCCAGATGACGCAGACAACCGCATCGATGACACGTCTTCGGAGGGTTGCGACAAGACGGCCTTAAATGGCCGAAACGACCACACTGATAGCATACCCTCGAACGATCTGACGAACTGGAAGCTGAGACCAAAGGGGATAACTCCTTAGGAACAGGTGTCTCTGGCGCCTTTTCCTCACCAGAGGGGGAACTCTTACGAACAACAACAGGGGACACTGAAGTATTAACCACCCGCACACCAGAAACTAACTCGGCCAAGAAAGCTTCCTCCACCAGCTTCTCGAAACAAAGGTCTTTAGAAGGGAGGACTCGCTCCTTGATCTCTGGACGAAGACCCCCAGTGAAAAGAGAGGTCTTCATGAGCTCATGCAACGCTACATCTGGAGAAAAGGAAATCAGTTCCTTGAAATGGTCAACATATGTCTTCACCGTCCGTTGACCTTGTTGAATATGCACAAGCTCTCTCTTTTCTCCAGCTTCACTTCCTCAGGTACAAACCATTGGATGAAAACAGTTTTGAAGACATCCCACGTCATTTCACCTTGTGTTGACGGTGGGGTAACCATCTTCCACTGGTCCAGAGCTGGACCCTCAAAAACTCCATAATTGCAAGGACCTTAACACTATCGGGAGTTCCCAATATTCTAAAGACATGTTCCACTTCCTCGAGCCATTTCACTACTTCTAACGGACCCTGATCACCATGGAGAATAGGCAAGGTCTGAGGAGGACCAAAAACTGGGCATGACATATCCGAATCCTTAGAGACCTTTCTAGGCGGCATTTCCTGAGCGATATATAAAACTCAAAGCCAAAACCAACATCAAATCAAAGCAACATCAATAAAAGCGTCTTCATCAAAAACAGTCAGCACAAGGACCAATCAAATACAACACAACCCAAAACAAAATCTCCTCTTTAAAATTCCCTTTTCATTTTTTTGATTTCAAAACCACCCTTTTTCAGGATCACTTTCCAAAAACCAATCCACTTTCAAACCAAAAACTTTCCAAAACCATTTTCATTTAAAACCAAATTTAGAAAACAAAGTCAAGCCTTTAACTTCAAATACACACCCAGGTACTCCCATGACCCGTTGCACATGTCTTTATTCACATTCCATTCATACGTGCATCAACACACACTTTCCATGCATTCTCACACATGTGCAAACGTTCATAAAGAGGAACCGAGGTTTCAACCCAAATCATTCTTATCCAATTCCAAGCAAACAACAGATTTTCAAATCAAGAGATTTCAGTTTCAAAACCCATTTTATACATTTAAAGTCCTTTAAAAGAAACCAGTCAAATTTTCAAAAACCTTTTTCATTTCCAACTACGCACTCACACAGACCAAAACGAAAACAACATCCAAATTTGCATCAATCGCTGAAATGAGGGACCAGTAGTCACGCTCAACCTAGCGACATGGTAGTGGGCCATGTCCCAAGTCAGCGTCGACCACTAGGAGGAATTCAAACCACGTACTCGGACTCCACATGGGTCACTACTCCATGTGAAATCACGACGTAACGTCGGCTTGCCTCCATTTTCATCTCTCAATCCAAGACAAACCAGAAAAGACAAGGACACAATTCCCGAACTACCCCTGGTAACTCGAAGATCAGTGCGAGCAAGAGTTCGCGACGCTCTTCCCGTACTTACCCCTCGAGTTCCGACAGTCCTAATATCCATCTACCGGACAACCCAAATAACAAGAGCCAGCTCTGATACCATTTTGTTACGAACCAGCCCGGGTCGACCCTGAACCGGTCACCCGAGCTGGTCCGCGGCAAGGCCCGAGGGGCGTTCCCGATCCCCACGGGCTGGCAACAAGTGCCGGGCATTTAAAGTTTCAATCGTTGGGAACGATTTTAGCCCAAACTAAAAACAGGATCAAAAGAACGAAAGTAAACTAAACAAACGGGCAAACACTAAAGACATAAACAAAACTAAACCACGGCATACCTCCACGTGACCTCGCGGGTCACCACCCAACTACAAACCAACGTCGCCCCATCACTGAGCGACTCAAGCCAGGAAAACCTGAACACAAGGAACCTGCAACTGAAGTGGTAAAAGATAGGCGTGAGCACAAAAGTACTCAGTAGGTGAGCCTCACAACAAAATCCCAATGCACTGCCAGTAAATATAGAATCTACATAATCCAGGTTTGAACTATAACGTACAAAAGTAATTTTTCATAATGTTTTACTTGAAAATCAAACACGAGACATCTCCCTTATTCTTTTTCGAAAGTTAGTTCCATTTCATTAGTTTTAAACTCATTCTGAAAAGTAAAGTGTTACATTTTCAAATATAACCCAAAGCGCATAAATCATTTTCATTTAAAAACCATTTTTTTTCTCAAGGTCTAACAGTATAGGCTGTGAAATATGACTAAAAGAAAACAGGCAAGGAAAACCAAGTGCAAGTAAAAATAAAACAGAAGTTATCAGCAATAACCATGGGCACACACACACACTCACACACTCACACACACACACCCATACTCACACACTAACACACTCACACCCAAGTGGTCCCCCATATGCCGACGGAAGGCACCACGCCAGAGATGGTAGAGCACTATGGGTAAATCCCCTAAGGTTCATCTAGCTCGCGTGGGACCCTAGAACCTCGTGTCTCGGTGAAACGTGGCTTAGAAGGCCACGACCCTCAGAAAACGTGGCTTAGAAGGCCACGACCCTCAGAACACGTGGCTTAGAAGGCCACGACCCTCAGATATCATATGTTTAGTTAGTGTTGCAATCGTCAATCCAGCTAAGTGAAACAGGGACGACACCCATCCATCTCACTAGCACACTAGTTCTAGTCCGCCCACCTAGATACCCAGGGTTTCCCCGTGTGCTCAAACAAGCTTCACATTCACATAGTATATTTCTTCCTCATATCGCAGTCCAAACAAGATATTGCACACAAAAGTCACCATTTCCACACCCAAACAATATTTCAAAATTCACGCACGTCAAAAATACCTTTCTGAAAATATAAATGTCATTACCCAATCTTTTCGCAAAAACCCCTTTTTGGAAACACTCAAACAAGAACATAACCACTTTCACAACCTAGAAAACATCATTTTTTTAATAACACAACAAGGGAAAACATCTTTCGTCAACCAAGAACCACACGTAAGGTTTCCAAATACAATTTCAAAGGGTCACACGACGTTTTCACTAAACAAGGTTACAAGAAAACATCATTTTCCATAAACAGTACATTTACTAATTTACTCATGCCAAAAACATTTCAAAATCCAATTCAACGTGTCTTTCGTTACTCAGGAAGAACCATTTAGTGACATTACTATGAGATCCCACAATTTAAAACCAAGAAAACACTTTTAATGAAATGCTAGAATTAAACAGTTTGCCTTATCAGCAAATCACCACACTATAAAAACTACTTAATATTATTTTTCTTAAATTTACTGAAATTCAATAAAAGGACACGCAATAAATAAATTCTTAATTTAGAGGCAAGTGCACAGGGAGACCTACCTCAAGATCCAAGCGCGATGGTAAAACGACCTTGGAACCAAGGCGCGATGACACGACGTGTGTCCGAAGCCACGTGATAAAGTCCAACACTCTCGAAACTGAGGCACGGAGAAGACAGAACCTCGGAAACAAGGCGCAGCGATGGCGCTTTCTCGGAAACGCCCTGCGCGGGTCCTAAGGTCTTAAACCTACCAAAAACAAATATAAATTGATGAAAAAAACCCCTAACAAAGCACAAGTAAATGCCAGAGTAATAATAATGATAATAATTGTAATAATTGTAATAATAATAATAATAATAATAATAATAATAATATTAGTAATGACAATAATAACAACATTAATAATATTAATAATAATAATAAGAACAAAATAATAATAATAATAATAACGGTAATAATATAATAATAGTAATAATATAAAATAATGTTAACATAATAATATTAATAATAATAATTTAACAATAATAATAAGAATAACATACTATAATAATAATAATAATGTAGTAATAATAATACAACATCACAATATTAATAATAATAATAATAATAATAATGTAATCTTATTAACATAATAATAATAATTAACATAATATAATAATAATAATAATAATAATAATAACAATAAAATAATAACACAATATAATCATACCAATAATAATAATATGATAATAATAATAATAATAACAATAATTATAATATGATAATACTATTAACATAATAACATTAACATAATAAATAAATAAAACAAAGAAAACTCACGAGCGGAGGGGGAAAAGCGGAGGAGAAGGTGGGTCGGGCCGGCGCAAGGCGGAGGAGCAGGGCGGGGCGCGCCGGAGCGGGGTGAGCCGGGAGGTGCGCAGGACGGGAAGCAGGGGGGTTCGCGGGTGAAGCGGGGCGGCGGGGCTGGCCGAGGGCGAGCAGGGGGTCGATGCGAGCAAGGTGAACGGGGATGGCAGTCCGGTGCGGCTTCAGGTTGTCCGATGAGGCCAAGGGGTGTGGCTGGTGCGAGCAGGAAGCTCCCAAGCGGCGGTGGTGTCTGGGAGAGGCGGTATGGCATGGATGATAAAGCCTCTCTCGATGACAAGATGGTGCGCACGTTGCAGGTGGGGACCAAGAAACATCAACCGGCCACAAGGCTGAGCAGACTAGAGGCGCGGCGGCGTGACATGCCAGAGGCGGCGGTTCGGGGTGAGGCGGGAAGCTGGGACGGGGGCAGGCGCGGTGGTGGGTGAAGGGTCCGGGACGCCGGTGGAGGAGGGTCGCCGGACGAGGTCGGCAGGCCGGGACGGCGGCTGGAGTTGCCGGAGGCGACGGGAGCAGAACCGGGACGGGAGGAAGGTCTGGTGCAGGCTCGGGACAGGGAGAGGGAGGGCGACGCCGGAGAGGTGCAGGGGTCGGGACGGCGCGGCGGGGTTGGGCGAGGGCAAGCCGGGGAGGAGAGGCTGGGAGCCGTGAGGGAAGAAACGGGGGAGGGGAGTGCGGCGCAAAAGAGAGGGGGGAAACGGGGAGGCGGCTACGGGGAGGTAGGCTAGGGTTAGAGTAGGTTTATATATATATATATATAATTGATAATAATAATAATAAAAGGATAAATAAAAATAATGAAAACTAATCTAAATAAAAATAAAAATTTATAACAAAAATATTAATAAAACCTCATAATAATAATAATAAAACTTTATAATAATAATCATAAAAATAAAATAATAAGTTAGCTAATTATAATAATAATTATTATAACCAAAGTATTTAGAATAATAAAACCACTAAAAAAATAATAATAAGAAAACACACATATATAAACACAAATATATATATAGACATATGTATATACATATACCTTTATAAAAACATATAAACATAAATACAACAAACAGATATGTATATATACATATATATACATAACATATACTCATATATAAACACATATAAAATTAAAAATAAATACAATAATAATAACACAATTCAAATAGTGAGAGTAATAAAATGTCAACGCAAAAACATTAGTATTTAAAACGCCGGGTGAACACATAGTCACCCGGGCTGAAAGCACGGTAACTGCTAGCGATGCGGTGACCGCGCACCGGCGCAAAACCACCAATCGCAATTAAACTCCGAAAAATTTAAATCGGGACCAAGAGAGGAGAAAAATTACTGATGTCCGCAGTCGGGGTGTGACAATCAACTTCAAACAAATGTAAAATTAATCAAAGGATTTTGACATAGATGAAAAACTATTTGAGAGAAATATCTCTTTCCATTTTGAAATCATTTAAAAGTATCATAATTATAAAAGAAAACTATTTTTTATAAAAAAATAGTTTATGCATCTAAGGGAATCTTCTAAGGTGTTATAATGGAAAAAAATGGTTGCACCTTCTGTATAAGTTAAAACATAATTCTTAACATACTTTTTCAAAAAGTTCATAAAGTGCGATGTTTGGATAATGACTGAAAGATTCCTTTAAAAACATCTTATAAAAAGTAAAACAATGCAATTAATGAATTTAACCCATTTTTAATGAAATATTTTAAATGTATTGAAATATATTTTTATGAAACACATATGTGGATGCTAAAGAATTCAGAATAGATACTTACGAATAAACAAACTTGTTTAAAAGAAGGGATTATAAAATTAACCCTTAACTTGTACTTTCCTATGGTCGAGGGTAAATTAAACTCCTATAAAATAGTTAAATCATTGTGGTTAAATTATACACTAACGATATACATTAATATGATATCATATATGATCTTATTATATTTATTTGTTAATAATACTTCAGTTGTTTCATTGTTTCGGGTGTTAACTGATTCATTTTCCTTTATATTATTTGTTATTTAAGTGATGTTTATTATGGATAGGATGTATTTTATTCATATACATAATCATATTATGTTCTTAAAAAAATTTAAATTATCAAATAAAAATTATTCTTGAATGGTTACGAAGGGGAGTTAATCTCATCATGTTTGTGGAGACAGTAATCCGCTCGTACTCACGAGCGACAATATCATTCTATTGATGGTAATGTCATATGTAATTGGATGTTTAATCATATATAAATGATCATTAAAATGTTATATTTTTTTAATCAATTATTCTCATTATTATATCCAACCAAATATCAAAGTGTTGATTAACAAAAAAACCAGGACATGGAGATGGTAAGCCCTATGTATGCAAGTATGATGACTATGTAATTCACAGGATTGATAGAATAATGAATACGGTTGTACCAAATTTATAATAAGATTGAAGTGTGTATAAGGTAATGGATTTATTATTCTGTTATGGAAATAACAAAGAAGGAGGATGTGAAATAAGAAAAGAAATTTGAAAGAGGTGATGAGATTATTACCTGTTCTTCATGATCATTCTTTTGATTTGATCAAAAGGGATACATAGGATGGGTTTATGATCATAGAAAGGCCCTTATGTTGATTTTATGGTAGTTAAGAGGATATTTGAGTAGGGTTAGTCCTATACAAATGTCTTTGGTGGTGTGAAATTAAAAGAAGGGGATGTATCCTTTTATAAGAGAGGTGAGTGGCACTTTAGTAAAAGATTGAAATATTATTTTATTATAAAATAACATTCGGTTTCTAGTGGCTCTAAAAGAATTTTTTTAGACAATAAGGTGGATATTTGTCTAAAACTTTTCAGCCAGTATGTTTTAGACATGTTTATATCACCATATTATCCTTATCTTTAAAATTTTACTCTAAGTTAAATAGTTTAACTTTTACCACGTCTTCTTGTATTATTATAATAAATTGTAAATAAAATTACTCTAAAAAGAAACGATAACCACAAGTAATTCATTATTGATATATCTAACCTTATATAATCCATTTTTTGGAACCTTTTACTTTTAGGAATATAATTTCATTTAATAAAATAGTATTTTTATAACACATTTATGTCAATTTTGACACTATTTTGTATTTGATTTTTTTGAAAGACATAACAACTTTATCACATAGAAAAAATTATTTAATAAACTCTAAGATGTAATATTGACCTATGAAATTTGGGGAATTCAAAAAAAAAGTCTCAATTAACATTTATTTTAATATTTATAATATCAACTATTTTAATATTTCATTAATAAGGTACTTATTGCATCATCATTGTGTCACGAATAAATTTAATTATTTAATATCTAAAAATGATAAATAAATTACCAAGAGGTAGGAAATATTTTTATATTTCTAGTGAATATTTATAGTCAAATTTACCTAATGTATAACCATACATTAAAAATGTTTTATTTATTAAAATTTGAATTTAACAATTTTAACTCTTCTTTAAATAAAATAATTAAAAATGTCCTAATCTCATCCTAGTGGATGGAAGAGCATAATATTTTATTCCTAATGTTTAATTTGGTAGAAATAATCTTATCTAATATATTGATAACATTTTTTTGGGTAATTATAATATTGTTTTACCTTTAATTAACCTATTTACTTATAACCATGGAAAATAAAATTCAAGATTTACTATTCACCAAAAATTATTTCCATCCTATTGAACCACATTTTACATAATGATGTAAACTATGTCATTTGGATTTTTGAAACTCAATTCATAGTAGTGGTAAAATTATGTTTTTCGCAAATTAGCAAATGTTTCTAGAAGTTGGGTAAAAGACGTTATAAAAGTTAAATAAAATATTATATGTCGAATATTATTATAAAATGACTCTAAGTAATTATATTGGACCAATATATTTATTATTTACCTAATTGTATTTTTTGATAATTTTTTATTTAAAATAATTATTTAAATTAAAAATTCAGATTTTTTCTACAGTATAGTGTTTTTCACTATTCATCAAAAATTAAAAGTTTTCAGAAAAAACCAAAAACACACTCTAATCTAATTTTGATATTAAAAATTAAAAAATGATGTCTATTTTTTCAAATTTAAAACCTAGATGTTTCATTAATTAATTTAAAAATAATTTTGGTTGTCAAAACCAGAAAGTGAGTTTTTAAGAAGTAAAAACTTTCAAAACATTGACATGTGTTTATATCAAATTAAATGTGAAATTACGTACAATAACCTACATTAAATAAAATGATAAAAATATTATCTAATTATACTTTAAACCCATTAAAATTCATAATTTATCACTATTAATTATTTTGATTAAAAAACTTTTAAATTAAAACTTAGCATTTTTAACTATTCATCGAAATATGTATGTTATCATAAAATTAACAAAAAATTATCCAAACTAAATTTTTATTTCCCTCTTCTAATGAAGAATTTAATTTAATTAAATTTAATATATAGAAGTGTTAAATAATGTATTTAAAAGGGTTCTCCATTAAAAGGAGTTAAAACATCATTTTTTGAAAAATAATTCTTTTATTTGAAAAAATGAATTTTTCCTTATATTATATCTAAGAAACAAAAAAATATGAATGTTTAAATTATATTCGGTATATCTATAATTCAAAAAGTGGTTAATAATTTTCATGACACCTTTTTAAAGGACTAGTTTGATAAGTTGTGATGCGCTTAAACTCAGTGTTGCGTGCAACGCAAGCTATTGAATTACTTTAAATAGATAACATACTATGAAATCTTGGAATGTTATAGGAAGTAAATAATTATAACCTTATTCTTATAAAATTAAAATATTTCAATATTCTCTATATACCTATTTATTCAAATCAAATATTTTTCAGAAAAATTCATCGAGGATCAACATATTATTCTACTTCTCTTCCAAAAAATATATACCAAACAATTTGGAATATTACTTTTGAAATGTTTTTCACCAAGATTATATCCAAATAAAAAACATACTAAATCCCCATAATTTTTAATTATTATTCCATAAAATATTATATAAAATTACAAAATTAATCCATTACCAATTTGGGAAAATAGCATCTTCCAGGGGATAGAAATCTCTAAAAATAAAAAACCATCAAAATCTACCAAAAGTTATTCACAGAGTGGTCTTCCTTAATGTGAAATAAATATATATAAAGAGGAAGAGAAAATAAAATCCATACACACCTCCTTATGATTATGTCTAATATTATCATTTCAGGAATATAATTTTGCCATTTTGTATTACTAATCTCATTTTACAATTGATAATGTCTACAGTAATATGTGGCTAAATGATTCATCATCTCAAATAGTAAAGGGAATATCCCTGATAGATCTCCATTGGGTAATGTAAATGTATTTTATGTATCATCCTATAAATTATAAATTAATCTTATATACATTCCTAAATGAAAGTAAATTACTCTTATGTATCACAATTGAATCATTTAAATAACTATTATGTATCATTCCTTTAAAATAGAATTAACTCCTTCGTACAATAGTTATCATAGTTATTTTTACATATTATTTGGTTTTATTTTATATATACTCCAAGAAAATAATATTTATATTTATCTAGATTAATTAATTTTATTTATAAATTTTATGTTGCTTACGTTCCATATTGAGGCTTCTTTAGAACTCAACATTAATTTTTTTACTTATTTATATGTTACTCATAAAATCTTATTATGAATATATCCTAAATATAAATGGTAAATTCTTTTTCATCTTAATATTATTATGCCTCTATTAGAACATTCACTTAGGTATATACGGAGCTTCCAATAATTTTTCAATTTTTATCCCTATAGACATTACATATTCTGTAATGTTACTCTTATGTATATAAGCTTGCCACCAAACAATTCCAAATATTCCAGTTAAATCATTGTAACCAATATATATCAGGGTATTTGAATCTTATGTAATGGATAATATCTTTTTTATACATTACAATTTAGAAAAAGTTCTATAAACAACATTTGGAAACCTTTTCAAAACCAACATCCTTCTTTTATACTTATAATACATTCCCATAAATTCTTTATTATAGGATATAAAATCATCACATCTTCTGAAATATCTTCCAATTAAACCTGACGATTTTTACATTCATTTTTAGATGAAATATTCCTAGATAATTCTAAAAACATTATCATTATGAACAAAAAATTTCAATAACTGGATGACATACATATTCTTATCTTCTAAGAACAACTTATGTAACATACACCAATATTATGTATACATACTCAACAAATCCATGTATATAACTATTATACATTCAAAAAAATAACCAGTATCATCAATAGATCTAAAGTAAAACCTCAAAATTACCAAACGATATTCTCCTCTATAGGATAATAAATGGTGTTTACTTATCGGCTATATTGAAATTATTTTGGTAAGTCCAATGAATTCCTAGCACATAAAATAAATTCTTATAGGACAATTATTTTTAATATGATTTGAAAATAAGTGTATTTGGTGTTTTTAAAAATAATATATATGGTAGTTCATAGCACATAAAATAAATTCTCATACAAAATATTTATAATCCATAGAAATTATATTTGTTTAAAATCAAAAACTCTAAACGACTAGGTTGATTTACCTAATCTATTTATTTTTTAATATATTTTTCAAATAGATTTCTTTTTTATTTTATTTTTTTAATTGATTTAAAATATGTAGTTACTTCTCAATAGTAAAATCTAATTCAAGAATACATTGAATATTATGTGAATTGTTGAATAAATACAGATTAAAACAAGTATGGAAATCACATTTTTCCATTGTTACCCACATCGATAGGAAATGAATAAAGAAGAAATCCTTTATTAACATTTAGATTTTGATGCCATATTAATTTGAAATATAATTTTTAGGGATTTGGAGTTATCATGTTTCTATAATACCATTAATTATTTAAGGATAATGTATAAACAATGTGTGGGGATTTGGGGTTATCACGTTTTTTTAATTTTTCTATTATTTTATTATGTATTTTTGTGTGCGTTTATAGTGTAATAAAAATGTAATATATTTTTCATATAGAAATTATTTTTATATTTTTTCATAATGTTTTTATAAAAAATAAAATACTCAAAATACTTTATGAACACTAGGTAAATATTTAAAAACATTATCTTATTATGGAAAATAATTTTTGATATGTTTCTGTTTCATAAAAAAATTATTTACAGTAATTCTCATGAGTTTTAACATGTTATGGAAGCCAATTCCTATAAAATCTTAATAAAAGTTACACATTAATGGTTAAATGTTCTAACTAATTTCAAAAATGTGCACCATCCATTGTGAGAGCATACCTAATTAGAAAACCACATTTAAGAGTTCTTTTCTGGATGTACTAATCATATTGGGTGCCTCCTATGATGTTTCCTATGGAGTGTATGAGTGAGTAAAATGTAAACTATAAGAACATATATTGTAATATGAGGAATATTATTTCACTAATATGTTTCCCAATTTAGAATATCATGTGGTGTGTTGTCATGGAAACCAAGGTATTAAAGGAAGCGTTTCAGGCTAGATGGGTAAGTTAATGGCCCAAGGTGGTATGGTTATGACAAATATAACTATATCCAACACATAGTTAGATTTTTAATAGAACTTATGGGGTTTGAGTTCATGGGTCCATAATGAGGGTTTCTTTACTTAATGGGGAAGAGTTTGTAACACCACTAGAAAAGTTATACATAAAAGTCCAAATAATACTCCCCCTAAAAACAAGGTGAGAATTTATTTTTGGGATCCTTCCATATTAGAACTACGTAGTTAAGTGTTGCTTTCTTGGTGTAGTGATTATGATGGGTGGACTCCATGTATGTTTTCAATAGTGTGTCTTAGTAAGGAAAAATCACACTATAAGAACATCTATTGGCATGTGGGGACATTCATTAGTTATATAAGTGACCCCAGTTATTAACATAATACTATTTTCTTGTATATCAATAAAGGTATTAATGGAATCCTTTGGTGTTTGATTAATTGGTTCATGTCCTAATGAGGTACGTTCTTGAAAATTACACATATAATGTTTTATAATATAATAGGTATTCAATTTCATTATAAGATCACATTACTGTAACCAGTTTAAATGAGATTTCCTTGCGACAGAAGAGATAGTGATTATGATTTCATAATTTTCTAAAACACATTCCAGGTTAAAATATTTTGTTAATATGATTGAGGTATAATTTAAAAGCATTATTATCCATTTAGAAAAACCAGATCATTATCCCCTATTCTATGACTTTAAATGTCAGGAGTGATGTTTTCCCATGTTTGTTATAATATATTTTTTTCAAACCAAAACTAGAGTGTTTAGAATTTTTAGATATCAATATCAGTGCAACAAAGAAAATCATTTTTAAATAATTTATTTTCTGTTGTAACCCATGTGCATGGGTGATGTGTAATGTTCTTTTCTTTGTATGAGGATTGATTTAATATTAATTTACTTATTCTCTTGGATTTATCCCCTAAAATATGAATAAAAATAGTAAACTAATGTGTCTAATTAAAAAATAGAAAAACTATAATAAAATAAAGATATTTAATAATGGAATGAAAATATAAATTTATAATATTAATTTTACACATTCTGGCATGGGATAGAAAGATGAATAGAATTTTTTTTGGAAATGTTTTTATATGAGTAATGAAATATCATTGATCCTGAATAAATTTCGATGTTAATTATTTAAGAGAAAACTCTTCATTAAGAATTAATTCTTACTTTTACCCCCCAACCCTTATCCTCAGAATTACCCATGGAAACATTATCATGTAAAATAATCTTATCACCTGATTATACAAATAAAAACAACTATGTGTATCTAGAAAACATACATGTCTTATGAATGTGTATATATATTTAAATTAATATCCCTTGATTAAAGGGTGACAACTTGATTCTATGGAAGTTAGGATAAAAAAATTTGGATGAGTTGAAATAAAATGGTAGAATATATATAGATGTTATATATTAATTCAAGTGGATTTGAACTCAAAAAAACTGATAAATCTATATTAATGGAATTTAAAGATTTTCTAATTTTTAACATTGATGTATTAATATATCATAAGTATAAATTTTAAATTGTCCATTAAATCATTTGATAGATGATATTTTTTGACATTGAAATAGTTGAACTTGTTATGAATTATGTTCTACTATGAATAATTTAAACTTCATATATTTAAATCAACGATGGGTTTATTCTTATAGATAAGTTTCACCATAACTTGGATGGATTTTCTTAGTAAAAATGATATTTGGTGAGTTTATTATGAAATTATAAAATCTTGACTGAGTTTGATTAATATTAATTGGGTGTATAATCATGTAATTGGTTGATCTCATTAAACGTGTAAAGAAATTATTTAGTGGTATAATGTTTTTTATATCAATTTAAATACTATTTATAGATGTTATTATACGAATATATATGACGGACTAGTTTTATTAATTTATTATTATGACGTCCTGATATGAATGTGTGGTTTTTTTCAGGTTCCAAAGCTCATTGATGTGGAATTTACGAATTTCAAAATACAAAGTGTGGGCGAAATTGTACCAAAAAATATCTAGATTATTATTTTTATTTCTTTACCACATGTTTACCCATTATGAGTAATATTGTGAGTAATTGTTTTGTTAAATATTATCGAGATATCTATAAACCCTTTGTAAGGGTTATGAGATTACAATTTAATTTTTTTTAATTCTTTTTGTTGAATAAATTGATCAAGATCATCCAACAATGTTATAGTACCAAAATAATAGAATAAATCCACTAATAAAGGTGAATTTTTGATATATTTCAACAAAATCATGATATTTTGGTTGAACATAATGCCATGAAGATATGAAAAATAACACATATGGGATGGATAATTGTAGAACAATATTTTAGAATATGGTTCATTTCAACTTTATTTTCAGAAGCCTAAAAATCATATATTCCCGTGATAGTGTTGGGAAAATTGTTTTAGTAGTCAAGATGGGGCCCCCTAGTATTCATTTTCAATAAAATGGATATTACAACCAACTATTAGTTATTATCTAATTACCATAATTATTTTTATTCACCAATGTTCATCCCAATGGATCAATCTTGTTAATGATAATTATTAATTTTCGAATAACATTAAAATCCAAACACCATTAATGTATTAGAAATTATTTTTCAGGACATAAAAACTTTTTTTTCTTAAAAAATCATTATTTGTGATAGATTCTTCTAGGATGACCATGATTCATTAACTCTAACTAGTATTTACCCAATGTGGTTTAATATTGGATAAATTAAATCTTACATGGACATCACTGACCTATCCCCTGGCCACTCATTTCAGTGACTCTTAGATCAATATAAAAATGATACATATATATATATATATATTAATAAGAATTTTTTGACTCCCAGCTATGATTTTATACTATTGTAACTGAAATAAAAATACGTGACTCAAAAAAAACACTCTAAAAACTCCATGTGATGCCTTACTATGGTGGCCCAAAAAGTTATTCTTTAGTCTTGTAGCCACAAAAAATAAAACTATGACCCCAATCACCAAAGGTTTCTAATAAGAGTGAATAGATCAAAGGAAACTATAGGGAATTATTTTAACTCATGTGAAAATTATAATCCATGCATTCCCATGAAGAAAATTAAATTTAGATAAACCAACTGGAACAATCATTATTTAAAAAGCCCAAAAGAATTAATAAAATTAAAAAATTAAAATTTATTTGTTATAGATACATAAACACTAATGTCCACTGAATGAAACATGATATACCAAATCTACCACCATAACACCAAAGTAAAATTTTAGTATATCACTGATGAAAAAAAGGAATCCTACCTTGACCAACATCACAACCAATATGGTCTACATGTCCACCAAGGTGAACATGTTTTAGGTGAGTAAAAACCTAGTAGGATTTACCCATGAATCCATTACACATCCATGCCTTGTTAATTCTATATGAAATTATAAAAATCTTGATAAATAAAACCCAATTATAAAAATGAAAAAAATCATTAATATCATATTTTAGGACATAATCATTCAATATAATGAATCCTAAAACATGAAAATCATCCCATCAATTGAATATATTTCAATTTTAGAAAATCCATGTTCAATCCATATAAGATAAATATATTTTTGAAACTATGTATTCTACTTTAGATATATTTTTTGATATTACAATTATTCCAAATAATAGGAAATGGAAACTCTATTTTAATTCTTTTACATGACATACATTTATTTTAAGTAAACATTCGAAGATCTTATCATCTAGTTTTAGAACACCATATGTTCAGTTAATAAGTATTTCATGTATTCATATAATCCATTTGATTAATTTTTTCTATTCACATCATCAAAAGTATTATTATATTAATGTCAAGTGTCCATTTAATCAAATTAATGAATAATATATTTCCATGAAATCAACAAAACCCTGATGTTAATGTTTTAACTTTTTTTCATTTTAAACATTTATTTTATGTGATTATTACAATACACACCCTTACCTATTTGTTTAACTCTCAAGGTTTAACTTTCTAATAAAACCACATTTACATATAATTCAATCAATAATTTGTTATAAAAAATTTCCAAATATAGAAGTAGAAATCAACATTTTTTTAAAAAAAGGAAAAAGCATTCATACATCTATAAAAAACCTTATTTTCAAAAAAAATGCATCAAATAAATTCAAGTAATTCACTTCCAAATATCATATTAGCAAATTTAATTATTACAATTTTTTGATCAAAAAATTATCCACACAATCCAATCCATAGTTAATTTCCAATATTTTTCTTTGCAATAAATTCAAAGAAATTCATCATCGATTAACATAATAAATTTAGTTTATGAATGTTAAATCAATTATATTTCTAGATAATTTTCATAAAATAAATATAATTTTCAAAACCCAAATTCGCTAATTTGTAAACATTGTTTCAAAATTTTATGGACAAATTTATTCAATGTATTTTAAAATAATATTTTCAAATCATTAATTTCATTTAGAAATCTAACGTTATAGAAAAATCCTCAATATCAATCAAAATAAATTATTCAATAATACTTATTTTAATAAAATAATAATTGTATATAAATCCATAAAATCAGTCCTCAATGAATCAAATTCAAACAACAAATCATTGAAAATTAACTAATTCATAGAATAGAACTGAGGAACCTACATGGCCATATTATCTTCTTAAATTCCCAAATTCAAAACTCCTTGAACAAAAAAAATGAGGATAATTAATTAAACTATTATAGACAACGAAAAAAATCCTCCATTTTCCAGCCAATGAATTTATAAATAAATCATTGTCTTTCCTAGTTTCATTTAAAAGACATAGAGATAGATTCAACCACCATAATAAGAACCTAAAAACACTGGACCCCATATTCTATTCAACATTGAGGTGATTAGTCCTTGAGAATAATCCATTCTTAAATTTCTAGTATAATCAAAATCAACATAATAAAACCGTCGAAACAATAACGATATAGTTTTTGTGTTAATTGGAATCCCCAGTTAATTATATATTAAATCATGTGTATTTTTATCTCATTAAAGTATGATATATTTATATTCATTATAAAAAGAGTATGTGATTTTTTTTCAATCATATATAAAATAATTTTATTAAACACATTTTTATATGGTTTTATTTTAAAGTCTAACTTTCAAATTTTATAATTTTAATTTGAAACAAGAAATATCATTTTTTAAATCATCAGGTCAAATTTTTCTTAATATACATTTTGATAATTTTTGTGAAATATTTATTTTTTTTGAATAGTGAAAAAATACTAATATTGTTATAGAAAAGTTTATTTATTTTTACAAATTAAATCCTATTATGGAGGATTTTTTCAATTTTAATAATTTATTTTAATTTAAAACACTCTAATTATATATTTTTAAATGAAAATTATGCTTGAAGTTGTTATAAAATCATTTTTATATTAAAAAATATATTTTATTAAAAAATATATTTTCATCACATTTTATGAGATTAATTTAAAATTAAATTCTTAATCTTAGTTGAATTGAATTGTGAAAAATGTATTCTGTATTTGGAATCATTGTTTCCATATTTAGTAGGTAGGACCCTTTATTTTTTTTTCAGTATAAATAATAACCCAAGTAATTTTGTAATGATAGTGAAGGTTACATAGGGTAGGGAATGTTTAAAATAATATGATAAGGACTATAGTATGACCCAAAACCATCGCAAATTTTATTATATTTTTGAGTTATTTTTTTCTACATCCTTCCAATATTCGATTATAAGACCATTTTTTTTATTTAAATGTGATTAAGATGTTTGGAATATATTATTTTGTAAAAATTAAAAAATTCCACAATTTTGTTTTGAAAAACTATAATATTTCTAATAACTATAATATTTTTAATAAGAATATAGCAAGACGATATGTTTGGTTGTAAATAATTTATTGAAATATATATAATTTTTCCTCAACATGGTAATATGTTTTTAATTTTTAATTATCATATAATTAAATTCAATTCGTATACCATGCTAACACATTAATTATTTATTTAATCTGAAAATAAAATAATTGATATTAAAAATATTAAGAGTAAAATAATTTGAAATATTTTATTTTTTAAATGAATTTTATAGATTAACATGAAATTTTAGGTTTATATTTGTTTATTTAATTCCAAATATATTTGTTTTGTGGTTGTTATTATAAATTATGTTATTAGTATTTATAAAATTAATATTTATTATACATTATAATAAATAATAGTTTATTAAATCATATATGATTTATAAAAAACATAAATTGAGCCATTTTATTATTATATGATTTTTAATGCCAACTATTATACATTTTTGGGAAATTTTTCCATTTTTAGAAACTATCTTGACCATCATGGTTTCAATAACCATGTTGTCAGGGTAAGTTAAAAAAGGGATAACAATGGGTTTAGACCAAAAGGTAAGGTTAAAAACATTGAAAATACATGCTTAATTTTAATTTTATAATATTATTTTGATACATATTCATAATATATACTAAATAGATCTATTTGAAACCATTTTAAATTGAAATTTAATTTTTAAAAATTTAATATTGTACAAAATTTCAAGATTTCCCATCCCCTCTCTTATAAAATAGAAACTTGTCTTACCATTTCGTCACATGACAATGAAAACCATTTTCATCATTTGATACCCGCCAAATTACATTTATTACATCCCTCATCACATCTAATAGTATTATTTCTTCATAGAACCACCCTAGAAATGTTTTTTTCTGTAAAACCAAAGAGATTTTCCGAAGAACATCTATCGATCTTGACCAAGTGTTTTTCTTTTATTTTTAAATCAAACTCCTTAGAATCATATTTAACCATGATTAAGTAATAAATAATATATATTCAACATAATTATGTATGTTTATTTTAATGTAATAACATATATCTGTCTGTTATTCCATTAGATGGGAAAAGAACCAATCATTTGTATGTGTGGGGGAAAACTACCTCACGAACTGATGTCCTTTATCTTCCTTCTTGGACTCTCTGGTCAAAATTATAATGATGGAATTATTATTCATATATTATATTAATTAAAATTTAAACATTATGAAGATATACTATATCATTTACCTTCCTAGTATTTATTTCACTAAAATATGAAAATGTCATTCATGTGTACGTGTGGGATACTAAATCTGGGAAGTGATGTGATTAATTTATCATCACGACATCATATATAAGATATAAATTATTATTTATAATGTAGTAATATTTTATATGTGATATATTTGTCATTATATATGGTTAAAATAATACTTACCTGATTTATATAATTTTAGTTGATAAATTGAAACGTTGCTAAAGAATACATATTTCCAAACATCACTATGGTTGCAATGTTTATTAATTTTTCATAACCACCTTTCATTATTGGTTGTTTAAATATAATTGATATATAAAAATGTTAAATATTTCATGAATTTTATTATGTAGATTTTGGAATAATGAAATGTTGTACCACAGTCAACCTACCGAAGTCATTTTTGACTAATGAACCAAATATCATCAAAACCTCATACATAAAAATAAATTATTAAGTGATTGTATATGAAATTATAATTAGTAAAATAATTAGAATATTGATCTTGAAAAATATCCTCAATAAAGTAAATAATTTAAATGAGATTATTATTATGTATGATATATAATATATGTGACAATTCTTAGTCATGGTAAGGAACACTTTAACATAAAACCTCATTTTAAATGTTATAAAATTTTATTTTCAAAATAAATATATTACATATTATTTTCCAAAATTCTTCTTTATCTATATTTATTCACATAATATAACTATAAAGGGAGTTTTAGGCCAAATTCTTTCAAATGTTTTCAAAATTGAATATTTTTTTTGAATGATTGTCTTTCTTTATAAAATACCCAAAGAAATTTTAATTCATACAATGAAAATTACTATTCTTTCCACCATAACAATTATTATAGGATATTATTCCATTCCAATAATTTTTTTGATCCTCAAAGAAAACCCTTATTCCCATTTTCCTTAGAATTTTAGTATTTAAAATAGTGTTTTAAAAGGAATCGTTATTTTGATATCTGAATATGTGTTTTATATGACTTAATAGAGTTTTTCAAAGGTTTTATAGATGATAATGTATTTGTACATTATTTACCAGAGGTTGAACCATATTACAGCTAATGGTTATCCTAATAAAACATAAGAAGGGTTTATCCCCAATATATCTCATAGGTGATATTGATATTTCTTATATGAATAGTGTTCCCATATAGAGCTCTAATGTGTTGGGTACTGATTATGATCTATGGAGAATTATATTAGAACTCAATAATAGGGTTCTTCCAATTTAAAGGGTTTATATAAGATGATGTCCTATGGCCACTACATGACTTTTATAACCGTGAAAATGAGTTTTCATGGAAATCATTTGATTTTAAATTCTAATATAATAGTGTTTTTACAGAAAAGTTGATTCACTTTTTGGATAAAAAGGTATGGTTTTAAGAAAATGTTTCTCTTGGGATTTCATGTTTTTCACTGAACTGATGAATTTATTATTTTTATTTACTTACTGATATTCTTGTGCTCATCCTATATTATAAAGTATTTTTCATAGGGATGTATGGATGAATGGGTATAAGGATGAGGTTAGTATCTAATATTTAAATATATGTTTAGAAAATTAAAAATGTTTCTTTTTCAATGATTTGTTTTGTGGGAAAATTGGATATTGGGTAAGAGTATTTGGGTTACTATAACAGTACTGAATAGTGTTTTCCTAGTTGGTGATGACTCGGTAAGTGCATCTAAGACACCCGAGTTCAAAATTTAGCGGAGACATAATTTCCAATAATTGTAATATTACTATAGCAGGTACTATAGCAGACATTGTTTGGTACTGCAGAAACCTAAACTATTCACCCTTTTGGGATTTAGGGCCACCAGTTTGGGCCTTCATTCTTTTATGGCCTACGGGATAGTATGTCTTTCTGGTGTCCTCAAGTACTTCGAGCAACCTCAAGGTCTTTAGGAAAAATGAACTTGTGCTTAAATGATCCAACCGAATCTACAAGGAGAAGACTCTAAATGGAAATTTAGAGTATGTGGATTCACTAGAACAGAAGCTAAGAATTTTTTTCAGAAAGATCAGGTTTTTAATTTCCCTTGACACCAGCTTGTACTTTCACTAGAAGCCTAGCCGGGCAATCCATGTGAATGTGGATAGTTGATATCATGATGAAGGAGCTATGGAGGAGTAGTTGCAAGTGTAGTCTATTTAATTCCTGAGACCTACAGGTCATGTAATAATTAATCTTATGGGCCTTTTCAGGGTTACCCCTCATACCTTGAAAGGGGATTATCAAAAATATATAAAAAAAGATAGCCTTTGGGCTATTCGTGAGTAAGAGTTTCCAATTTTAAATAAATTGTATTATTATGTAATATTTATGAGAAAATTCTATAAAACTATAAATCAAAAAAAATAATTGGGAATGTAATAATTCTATTTCATGTTCAATGTATCTATAATATATAATGTCTAAGGTCAGTCATTATATTTGGTGTTAGAGTATTGGTTAGATAACATTAGAGGTTAGGAAAATTATAATATGGAACCCTTAAAATATATAACATTATGGTAAGGATGAAATAATATAAAACTTGAGTATTACTATATTTATTTATCTACACAATGTATTATCATAATTATTTTCTACAATGTAAACAAGTAGGTTGTAGTAGGAAAGCCCTAAGAAGATAATATCCTTCCAAATTAATGACCCAGAATGGTTAGATTTGTGTCTAGGAATTTTTTTACGCTAATATATTTTTTGAAATAATCTATAAATGGTGGAATAATACATGCTATATAGTTTCTAAATATACCATTGAGGATCATAATGATAGTTACTAACTTTATTAAACATAAATCTCCATTATTTGGTGGGACATCTTATCTATTTGATGTCAAAAAATAGATTAATTCCCAGAAGAATATATTTCAAGTCATGGTGTGTTTGTAAAATAAAAAGGTATCCCTTTCGATTTATCCTTTTAAAGGTGAATCTAATCAATGGTGGTCTTTTATAAAGAATAAAAAGGGAGAGATGTGCTTAATTCCATGGAATGGGAAACATTTATAAACCAATTCCTTGAGAAATATTTTCCTGTGGTGGTTTGAATCGTGATGGATAAAAAATTCATGGAATTTAGAAAAAGTGATGAAGATTTTATAGATGAATGTGAAGACAATTTTAAAATATTCTCCTATTATGTACTGCATATTATCCATGATCAAGATTTATAGATTATTTGGTTTTAATCCAAGTTAAAACCAAGATATAAGAGGTAATCAAATTCTCCTAAATTCAAAAGTCTTGAAAAACATGTTTGGTGAACTAAGAAGGTAGAAATATAGTTCACCGATGATCATATATTCCCTAAAAATAAAATCTCAAGTACGAGTCTAAGGCAGTAAATGAAAATAAAATCATCAAATATATCTGGATGTAAGAAAATTATGACCTTATCTTATTATAAGTGTGTTAAAAATAATCATGGGTAATGTATAGTAAATTCTAGAAAGTGTTAATGATGTGGTTTGTTTGGTAACAGGGATCATGAATAAAAAGAAAAGAGTCACAAACAATTAAATAATTTCTTACCAAAAAATAATTCAACAACGAGATGTTATAAGGGAAATGAGTTGGGTCACTATGCTAACATGTGTTTGAAGTTAGTTACTCAAGAATTATATCATCAATATTGAAAGAAGAATGGTGAGGGAATAATATTGATACTACTATAATAGATAGAGGGGAATCTAATGAACTGGTTGAAGTTATATTATCATTTATTTGAATTATTCAGATGCCCTATTTTACTCAGATCTACATATTCTTTCATTTCAAAGAAATGTTGATATAAATTTAGTTGTATCTCTTCATGAATATAAGATAGAACTTTTGTTGAAAACTTTAGCATTATTCTTTAAAGAGAAAAATATTTATCGTAATCTTCTTATTTTTATTAGGGGATGGTCTTCCTAAGAATATTGTTGAACAGTCTGTTGTATAGTTTTATATAATCATGCGTATGTATATGTATTTTATTATCGTGATCATATATATTGTAGAACGAATAATGTTTTCTTCCATGATTTCATACCATTCATAAGATATTATGATGATTTGAAATTTATTAGAAATAAACATGAAATTTTCATGTCAAATGTTTTTGAATATAATGAAACTAATATGTTCAGTGAAGTCCCTATAATAAATGAATATATATATATATATGTGTAATTATCAGGATATATTAAGTGTTATTACTGATAAAGATGTTGAATTTACATTCTAATTAGTTCCTACCACTAATCCTTTTTCAAAACCCCCTTATTTAATATCCTATGTAGAAATTTCAGAATAGAGAAATAAATTGCATGAGTTTCTAGATAATGGTTTGATTCATTCATGTACATTACCTTGGGGTTTTAATATTTTTTTGTTAAAAAAATGATTTTTCCATGAGGATATTCATTGATAATATATATTTAAATAGCATAACTATTATGAAAAGGTATCTTTTACAACATACCAATGATTTTTATGATCAGCTATAGGGGGAAAATATTATTCAATGATTGATCACAAGTCAGGGTACCATTAATTTAAAGTGAATGAGGAAGATATCATGAATAGAATGTATTAAGCTTTAGATGGGAATTATTATTTTATAGTTATTCATTTTGGGTTTTCTAATAAACCTATCGTATTTACGGATCATATGAATAATTTACTCCATGAATATTTGGAATAGTTTTTTGTTGTGTTTATTGAGGACAAATTGGTATATACCAAAATTCATGAGGACTATGAATGAAAACTATGGTTTATTTACATTAATGAAAAGAAAAGATATTATATGGAAAAAAATTTAAGTGTGAATTTTGTTTGAAATAGATTTATTTCCATGGAAATGTTATTTTTTATAATGGAATAACTACTTACCATACTAAATCTAATGTTATTGTGGAGTGGCCAAGACCAAAAAAATTAAAAAGGAATCATATTTTTTGTATTTTATCAGGTTATTGCCTATGGTTTGTAGAACATTTTTCTTGGAATTATTATACATTGACTGTGTTAACTCAAAAGGAGTAAAATTCATCTAGAAAAAAGAATGTGATTATTTTTTTCATGAACAATACAAAAGATTGGTGAATTCTTCAGTATTTCAATTTACCAATAGAGATGGTGGATTTTTCATCTTCATTGATGCTTCATTGAAGGGAATTGGTTGTTTTATAATAAATAATGATTAGATAATTACATATTCATCATGGACACTAAGATTTCATGGGATAAATTATCCTACAGGTGAATTTAAATTATATGATGTGAGTTATTATTTAAAAATTTAGAGGCATCCTTTTTATGGTTCAAAATGTAGAATATATTCTTATTATAAATTTTTGATTTATATATTCACTAAAAAAGAGTTGGGAATGAGACCACGAATATTGGTAAAAGTTAGTATGTATTTTGACTAAACGATTTATTATCATCCATAAAATTAAAACAAATTTTAATATTGATTAAGAAAAATAATGTTGCATTAACAATGCTACAATTGGAACATAACCAATTGGTTGATTATTGATAGAAAAATTATTTAAGTTATGGATGTTCACAACTCCCATATTTTGATTCATGTGAAAGTGAAATTATTTATATAATAATAAATTGAAAAAGTTAATAAGGAATGTTATCATTTAAAGAATTGTTAATATTAGTTAACAAAGGTATGTTTCTTTAATGTATTGTAGACAAAGAATCAATTTTGAGACATGGAATAAGATTATGTGAGACTAATTATTTTCATTTGATGAGAGAATTATTTATTGAATCTCATTGTTCCCGATTTTTGTTCACCTTATATTCACTTAGATATAAAGGAAACATAGATATTATCACTGGTTAAATATAATAATAATATATATTACTCACTATACCATGAAATGTTTGACCTTACTACTGGTTAAAGTTGAATAGAAAATACCAAAAGGGATGCTTCCCCTATTTCCATTACTATAGTTGAAAGGGTAAAATATATCCATGGTTTTAATAATGAAATTTCCAAATACTTATCAATGTAATAATGTAATTTGGGTTATTATTGATCGATTAATTAAATCATTTCATTTCATCACCATTTATGATATATTATATTATGATCAACTTTATCAAATATGCATTAAGTAAATAATAATGTTTCTTGGAGTTCCCCTCTCTATTGTATGTCACTATAATCATATTCTCACTTTGAATTTTTTGACAATAGATTAGAATTCATTGGGAACTGATTTAAATTTTGGTATACCATTTTGTCCCTAGTCTGGTCGACATTGAAAATGAATGATTCAGACCTTTAAATACATGATTTGGACTTTTTATATGTTTTAAAAGGTAATTTGGGATCAACATCATTCATTAATTGTGTTTTCTTATAATATAAATTTTCATTACATTATAAATATGGATCATTTTGAAGAATTATACAAAAGTAACATGAAACTCCTATTTGGTGGGATGAAGTAGGGGAAAGGAAGGGAATGGGACCAATTTTAGAAGAGGAAATTTCTGGAATGGTTAAGATGATTCAGTATTATATGAGGATGGAACAAAAAAGGCAAAAAATTTATGTGGATAAATAAAAGAAAGGATCATTATATCAAGGTAGGTGATATTGTTTTCCTCAAAGTACCACCATAGAAAAGTGTTATGCATTTTGTTAAAAGGGGAATGTAATTTTAATAGTTTATTAGACAATATAAAATCCTATGTAGATTTAGATCATTTTCCTACTATGTTTCATTACCTCCATGATTATTCCAACTATAGATATTTATAATGAATTGATGTTAAGAAAATATATTCCACATTCAAATCATGTTTTGAGCCCTGAAATAGATCTGTTGGAAGATAACACTTCTTATGGGAAATATCCACCTCATATTCTTAAATAAGGTGAGAAAGTGTCATAAAATAATTTGATTCACTGGTTCATAGTTTTTGGAGAAACATATATAGTATATTAAGCAACCTAGGAATTTGAAAATGCAATGGGGGAAAGAAATCACCATTTTTTTATTAAGGGAATAAAATTTTGAGGACACAATTTTAAAATGGGGTGATGAATGAGACAACCCATCTAATGATTGAATAAATCATTTTTATATTTTTATCATTCATTAATTACTTAGTAATATTCCTTATAAAAATATTTTATAATATTTTTAAATCAAAAAGAAACTAATTTTATAAAAAACTTTTTCAGATAATTTAACACAAAACATTTGTTTTAAAATTATAAAATTTAAATTTTTAGAAATTAATTTCATTTTTAGAAATCACCTTGTCAAAATTATATTACGATGAATTTTTGATAATTTTTTTCAAATACTGTTTTTTAGTGAATTATTAAAATTAATGATTTTGTTATAGAAAATTGTATTTATTTTCAAGTATTTACTAAGTAAAATAATATTTTTCAGGGAGTTTAAAATTTTATTAGTTCATTTTCATTTAAAATACTCTAACTATGGTTTCTAAAATGATCAGTATACTTTAGTTTAGTATGAATTCATTTTTTACTTTAAAAAAATAATTTTTAGAAAAAACTATTTTTCTTCAAGTTTTTAGGGTTTCATTTTAAATTAACTTCTTCATTTTATTTTAATTGAATCTTGAAATATATATTCCATATTTGGAATTACTGATTATAAATTTAATAAATTTTTCCCATTAATTTTTTTTTCAGTAGTAACAGTAACCCTAATAATTTAATTATCAAAGTAAATTGTATGTTGGGTAATTAAAGTTAAAAATCATATGATAAGGACTATAAAATTACCCTCACAATTTTAAAAAATTTATTCAATAAGGCCATTTAACTCATACTCATCAATAAATTTATTATCTTACCTTGTCTCCAATTTTATGATATTATAACCATTATAATAATTTATTTTAAGTAATATTAAAAATAAAACCCTGTTTATTTTAATAAATATAATATATTAACATGAGAATAACTAGAATATATGTTTAGTTTAAAATTTTATTTTGAAATATAATCTATTTATATTAAACCTGGTAATTTGTTTTTAATTTTTTGTGAATAAATAATTACCCTAAAATTGATACACAATGCTAAGGTAGTTGTTTCTGACACTTTTGTTGGGGTGTGCACATCCATCCGTTTGGGTATGAGGAGGAAGTTTTAACAGTTTCCCTACATTCCCTCTTTACAAAGGCGGGAGACATCAATCGCTTATTCAGGGATGTTTTCTCAATGATCGAAAAAGGATAATGGGATGTTGGTTCTTCCTTCTAGGGATTCATAATCGTAACTCATTACCTAGTTTGGGTCTGTAGAGACCCAAAGATTGATGTACATGGAAATTATATTAATTTTGCGGAATAATTAATATATAACAAAAACAAACAGACATGGACTGTAACAGTTTAGTGTCTTTGGAAACTCAGAACATAATCTTCTATTAGTGGTGAAAGATCTTCAACATCTCCTATAAAGATTTTCCCCTTTTGATTTCTTACCTAAAACCTTTCTTTATATCCTGGGAAAATAAAACATATAAAGGGTGACCTCAAATTCAAAGTAAGGGTAAGCATGGAGAAAATAAAACAAACCATATACATTTGAACTTCAAAACATGAACATAAAGTTTACACATCAAAATCTTGAGTTTTGAAATAAATCTTGGTAGTATATAAGGCATAGGTCATAAAGGAACATTAATCATGATAAAATAGCATGGGAATAAAACATTTAATTTTGGAAAAACATTAATCACATGATATTATTTCCATAGTAGCCAAGGCATTGCTTCCAAGACCATCTTAGTGGAAAAAGTCCCTTTTTGAATCAAGTTCACTCCTCGTTTTAGTCCTGTAACAGTGAACCAGATTAACTTACCGTTCCAGCCATATCTATCTCATGAGATATAAATTTTTACCCAATGAATCGGAGGTAGATATAGGTCCCACCCATCTCATAATGAAATCATTATTACTTGTGCCACAACATAAACATAAACCATTCATCATAACCCAAAGAATTAAAATGGGTTTCATAAAAATCCTCCCATCATAACATAATCCATATAAAACAAATGGATATCATTTCATCATTATAAAAGTAGTACCATGTAAATCCTAGAGACATTGTACTTGAAACATAATCATACTATATAATGTCATCTTAGATGGAAAATAGTTTTGATAAAACACTTGAAATGAATTCTTAAGGAAAATATCTTTTATTCTTTAAAATCATTTTCTTATCACAAAAAGAAATTAAATTTTAAAATAAAAGGATTTTGTTGAAAATAATCATGATATCTTTCATAGTAATCTTTATGGAAATAAGTATTTAAAAAACCGTAAAAATCCTTTCCTGCCGTATAAGTTAAAAAAACATTCTTCTCGTATTTTTTCTGGAAAAGTCAAAAAGTACCTTGTAACGTAAACAAAAGAAATATTCCTTACATACCATGTAGTAAAAATCAAAAAGGGTAAAAAGGACATTAAACATACATAAAACTATTTTTATAAAATAGGGACATGGATTATAAATATAACCCCAGTAAATACTTACGAATAAACAATCTCGGATAAAAATGAGATTGGAAGAGTTATCCCTTACCTTAGGTCTGATTTGCATCATATGTATCCAAAACTCTTATATAATGATTTAAATAATTTCATTGACTTATTATAGAATCATATTCATTGTTATGATATCATATATGGTCATATTCTTTTCTTCTTATTAGTAATATTTCATTGCTTCTTGTTATTCGGGTGTTGATTGCTTTATGTTCTATTGCATGTTTTGTCAAATAACTTCTTATTATTCTTTTTAGGTTTTAGATACCTCATTTCCAGAATGGTATTAGTGTAATATATATCATATATATTCAATATATATATATATATATATATAATATATCGATAAATGGAAGGAAATACACCGTTCATGGAGACGGTAGGTCGTATGTACGCATGAACGCTGTTTTTCATTTCCTTATTGAATTGAATGAAATTAAGTAGATGACATACATATATATATATAAATAAATCCAGTAGAATTATTATGTCATATATTTAATGATTACTTATTATATATACTTTATAGTCATTCTTTAATTGTTAACATGGAAAATGAATCTCATCGCGTCGTGGAGACGGTAATCAGTACGTACGCACGAGCGATGATATCATTCCCATATTTAATGAATATATTTGGAGGGGATGATATATAATATTAGAATCAGTATGATGTTATAATAATCATATATAGTTATTCTTTACACCATTATACCCATCTATGTAAGGTAGTGGTGGAAAAACTGATTACACCGCGGCGTGGAGATGTTATTCCGTACGTACGCACGCGCGGTGATTTTGTTTTCCGTAGGATGGATAGAAGGTGAAATAGGATTTTTTAATATTTATAATAACATATTAGTATATAAGTAATAATTATGTTATTACTTTATAATGAATCAACTAAATAAGAGGTAGTAGAAGAAGAAAGAAACTTGAAAGAGTCGTTTGAAGAGATTACCTCTTCCTCAACACCCCTCCTTTAATCTTCTTCTTAGGGCACTAGAGTTGGTCTCTTGAGAAGACCATAAACACTATGATATAACTATATAGGTTTAGTAGATGAATTTTCAGGGGTTGTCTGAGCTTAAAGTCTCAAAAGGGTGTGAAGAGAAGAGGGAAGGGGTGCCCTTTTTATAAGGGATGAGAGGGGCACCTTGGGAAAAACTTAAAATATTATTTTATAATAAAGTCATATTCGGTTTATAATAGCTCAAAATTGATTTTTTTCGAATCTAAAGTGGGGATGGGTCTAAATCCTCTCAACCCATAGGTTTTAGACAAGTTTAGGTTACTATTTTAATCTTATCATTTAGATTTAACTCTAAGTTAAATAATTTAACTTTTACCATGTCTTCTTGTTTTCCTACACTATGTGGTTAATAAACATACTATAACAAGCCAAAAGAACCCCAAGTGGTTCATTATTAATATATATAACCTTATCTAAGTCATTTGACCGAGCCTTATATTTTTAGAAATATAATAACAAATAATAATATAATATTTGTTTTAAAAACTATTTTATGTCAATTTTGACACTATTTGGTAATTGATTTTTGTGAATATCATAACAACATGTTTAGTTCTTACAATGTTAATTAAATCAATAAAAAATGTCATATTAACCTATAAAATTAGTGTAATTCATAAAAAGTCTCAAATTACATTCATTCGGGTACTTATAATATCAATTATTTTAATATTTCATTATTTAGGTAATTACTGGATCACCATTGTGTCAAAATTAATTAAATTATTTAATGTCTAAAAATTAAAAATAAAATACGATTAGGTAGGAAATATTTTTATATTTCTAATTTATATTTATAGTTGAATTTAGATTATGTATAACCCTATAATAAATATGTTTTAGTTATTTAAATTTGATTTTAAATATTTTAACTCTTCTTTAAATAAAATAATAATAAATGTCCTAATCTAATCCATGTGAACATAAAGGGTAATATTTTACATTTAAGGTTGTTTTTGGTCGAATTACACTTATCCAATAGAATTATTACATGTGTTTGGGTAATAATAATATCATTTTTTCACTTAGTTACCCTATTTACTTTTAACCGTGGTAAAAAAAGTAAAAGGTTACTATTCACCAAAAATTGTTTTTATCTCATTGGACCACATTTTACTCCTTGATATTAACCGTGTTTCTCAGATTTTCAAAATTCCACCCACATAATTTGTAAAATTAAGTTTTATGTAAATTTTCAAATTCTCCTATGAGGTGGGTAAAAGACGGTGAAAAGTTCAATAAAATTTTTATATATCTAAAATTATTATAAAATGACTCCAGTGAATTACATTAAACTTATATAGGTTTTAAGTATAAATTTTGACCTAAAATAAATTTAAATAAAATAAATAATTATTTAAATAAAAATTCGGTTTTTAAATAGTAACCTAGTGGTTTCACTATTCATCAAAAATTGATAGTTTTCATAAAAATACCAAAAATTTACCCGAGGATAATTTCGAAATTCCGAATCCAAAAATGAAGTCCATTTTGAATGATAAAATTTATATAATTTTAAAACATTGGTATTACTATTCGTAACAGCTAGTTTATATAACATATCATTGTTTAGTGAAATCTGGTATTGCGTACAACAGACGCTATCGAGGAAGGTTGTGATTGCGTGTAATGCAGGCCAAGTCAGGGTTGCATGTAGTTAGAGATTACTTTGTTGTTGTTTATAATACAATCCAACCATATTTCATTCATACATTGAATATATATATATATATACACTCAATGTTGTGTAGAATAACTTCTATCAGATGAAATTGAAATTTTGTGTAACACGATCCAAGAATTGTGTTGTGTATACTGCAAGTTAATACGGCATTGCGTATAGTGCAAGATAATCTTGGTGTATCGTACAACTGAAGATATGATATAAATTAAAAATAATATATCTCATAAAATCTTGGGGTGTTACATTCTACCCCCCTTAAAATGAATTTCACCCTCGAAATTCTTCGGGGTTATAAATGGTCTACTACTCAAAAGATTTTTTAATAGAAACCCACAACGTAAAAAGGAATACCAAAAATTATCTTTAAAAACTAAAGTATGAAACGTAACGGTTAGCCAAATTAACTAATCACTAGGTTTTCACATAAGAGAACATAGGTGAAAATATGGATATGGAAGAGAAATCTAACCATCATGTTCTGATGGAGAGTGGTAGAGAACATGGCTATGAAAAAGCCAAAAATCACAAAGGCATAAATTTGTGATGATATAATATATCATCTGATTCATCAGATATATAGGAACTAGGACAAAATTTTTGGTTTTCAAGATCATTTCCTTAAAGTTGAAGATTTTGAATTAGAAGAAATACTTACTTTATTTCGGTACAATCTCACCGTTGTTCATGCCATGAACAATTTCCACTTCATCTCTTAAAGAAATGAAGTTTACTTTTTCATTCTTGAAGTGTTAGCAGATCATATGATAGAATGATGGTTCATTCCATATATCTCAAACAAACTGTTAGAAAAAGTTATCATATATACATATGTCCATCTATGGTGAGATTAATAGTATATGATTCCAAAAATTGACTTATACTTCATCTATCAAAACGCTTAATAAAATAAAACTCGTTTCTACTAACCAGGGACTTCTTGTAGGCCACTGGTAGGCGATAAATGTATGTCACACTTCGGTTGTGGGTTCGATTCCTACATCCTTTTCTGACACGATGGGTTGTCTCCCATCCTACGGGTTATCCTTTTTCGAAAACAATACTTTTATTACATGACAAGAAGTTCTATCCTTAAACAATACTACCTTATGTCTAAATTAATCTATTCAAATCTTTAGGTTTATCCAAAATAATTATGTACAAGCTCATAGTATAAAGAAAACAATTACTAGAAATGTCATCTGTCGAGCATGTGAATACCATCATTTGTCCCCCATATATCATACGATATATCTTGTTGGTAAAATTACAAACATGTGAATACCTTAATCATGTATTCTCTTGAAAAAATGAATACCCATTGACTCTTAGTGAAAACATGAATGTAGTAAAAATTTAATACTTTCCACATACCAAAATCCCAAAATTTCTATATACTCAAACCAAAATATAACTTTGTCCTTATATCAGTCATGACATCATTTCATTTTTTCTTTATCACTTCATTATGCGCATATCTTATTCTTTCCAAAAATATTTCAATCACTTTTCATGGTTACCGGTACCATATAATTATTGAAAACCAAAATATTGGCATTCCAAAATTCCATGATACCATAAATGAGATTCCTTGATACTATTTGGAAATCCCATTTCATAAACACTTAATCATTACACAACATCATTTTCATACTCAAAATCACAAATAGTGATCACATGTGACTTCCCTTTACCCTTTTCTTTAAGAGGTTTCTCACCTTGATTATCATTAACCCTTGGATTAGGGCATTGATTAGCATAATGCCTTATTTCCCTGCACTTGAAGCATTAATGTGTTGGTGGTGCGTTCTCTGCAGTATTCTCTTTATTCACATCATTAGCAACCATTTTTTCATTACTTTGACACTCACCTGCTCAATGACCTTATTTTCCACACTTAAAACATTTTCTAGTCCCTTTAAGACAATCTCCACGATGCTTCTTTCCAAACTTTGAGCATAAAGAAACATTCTTCTTCTTGTCACCATTATTCTGATATTTCTCTTTAAACTCCATCTTATGTTTCTTGTCAAAAACATGAGATGGATATGTAACACCAACTTCCATTTCTTCCTTGATAGCACAACACATTATTTCTTCATAGCTAATGAAGTCTCTTATAGTTAATGCCCTTCGAATACTTGGGTTTAAGCCACAGAAGAATCGATCAACTTTACTTTCAGGTTGGATGATAAAGCCAGATGCATACCTTGCAATCCTTGAAAAATTCGCTTCATATATACCAACAGATTCATCATCCTTTTTCATAAGCTCAAGGAAATCCTTTTCCATATTTTTTCTAAGAATACGAGGGAAGTACTTATTAAAAAATAATTTCTTGAACTCATCCCATTCCATGGATTTAATTTCATCTCAGGGCCTCGTATTCTTAATTAGAGTCCACCATTGATCTGATTCACCTTCTAAATGGTAAATAGCCAGAATGACTTTTTCATGTTACGAACAGTGAAGTATGGAAAATATCATTTCAATGGTACTAATCCATTGTTCAGCATCAAGTGGATCAGAAGACCCACAGAAAGAAGGTGGACGTTTCCTCATGAAGGACTCAATAGAATATTGTTCCCTTCTATAATCATTTGGAATTACATAATGATTCATAGATTATGTAATTATATCAATAATATTTTTTACTCCATCTCCCATAACATTGGTTTGTTCAGGAGGACAACCATTGTATTTTCAATTACATTGATCAACACAGTTCCTTCAGGTTCCAGCCATCGTCTAAAACCGAAAAAGAATAGTATGAGAGGCAAAAATCAAGCTAGGAAAACAACATAATAAAGGTGGAGTACCTTAAATATATAACATCTTAGTATTAATTATAATATCGTTAAGGTAATTCTAGGACTATAACCTATACTTATACTTAACCATAGGGACATCCCTAGACATACCTTAGAAATATCTCTAGGGATCTCACTAAAGTTTTCACATCCTAGTTTCCAAAGGTTTACTAAACCATTCCTCTGATACCAACTGTAGAGACCCAAATCTTGACATACATGGACATTTCATTACTTTTTCGGAATACTTAATACATAACAAAAAAAACAGATAAGGACCGTGAAAGTTTAGTGTCTTTGGAAACTCGGAACATAATCTTCTAATCGTGGTGAAATATCTTCAACATCTCCCATAAAGATCTTCCCCTTTTGTTTTCTTTCCTAAAACCAGTCATTATATCCTGGGGAAAATAAAACATATAAAGGGTGAGATCAAATTCTCAGCAAGGCTAAGCATGGAGAAAATAAAACAAACCATATACATTTGAACTTCAAAATATGAGAATAAAGTTTACACATCAAAATCATGAGTTGTGAAATAAATATTGGTAGTACGTAAGGAATAAGTCATAATGGAACATTAATGATGATAAAATATCATGGGAATAAAACATTTAATTGTGGAAAACCATTAAGCACATGATATTATTTACATGGTATCCAAGGCATTGCTTCCAAGACCATCATAGTAGACAAAGTCCCTTTCTGAATTGAGTTCACTCCTCATTTTAGTCATGTAACACTGAACTAGATTGACTTACCGTTCCAGCCATGTCTATCTCATGAGATATAAATCATTACCCAATGTATTGGAGGGAGATATAGGTCCCACCCATCTCATAATGAAATTATTCTTACTTGTGCCACAACATAAACATAAACCATTCATCATAACCAAAATAATAAAAATGGGTTTCATAAACATCATCCCAACATAAAATAATCCATATAAAACAAATGGATATCATTTAATCATAAGAAAAGTGGTACCATGTAAATCATAAAGACATTATACTTGAAACACAATCATAATAAATAATGTCATCTTAGATGGAAAATAGTTTTGATAAAACACTTGAAATGAATTATTGAGGAAATATCTTTTCTTCTTTAAACCCATTTTCTTATAAAAAATGCGATTTAATTTTAAATGAAAAGGATTTTTTTGATAATAATCATGAAATATTTCATAGTAATCTTTATGGAAATAAGGCTTTATAAAACTGTAAAAATGCGTTCATGCTGTATAAGTTAAAAAAAACATTCTTCTCGTACTTTTTCTGGAAAAGTCAAAATGTACCTCGTAACATAAAAAAAAGAAATATTCCTTACATAGCATGTAGTAAAAGTAAAAATGGGTAAAAAAGGACTTTAAACATACATGAAACCATTTTTATAAAATAGGGACATGGATGATAAATATAACCCTAGTAAATACTTACGGAAAAAACAATCTCGGATAAAAATGAGATTGAAAGAGTAATCCCTTACCTTAGGTCCGATTTGATTTGTACGTATCTGAAACTCCTGTGTAATGATTTAAATAATGTCATTGACTTATTACAGAATCATATTCTATGTTATGATATCTTATATAGTCATATTTTTATCTTCTTATTAGTAATATTTCATTTCTACTTGTTATTCGGGTGTTGATTGCCTTATGTTCTTATGCATGTTTTGTCGAATAAATTATTATTATTATTTTTAGGTTATAGATACCTCATTTACAGAGTGGTATTAGTGTAATATATATCATATATATTCATAATATACATATATATAATTGATCGATAAATGGAAAGAAATACACCGTTCATGGAGAGGGTAGGTCGTACGTACGCATGAACGATGTTTTTCGTTTCCTTATTGAATTGAATGGAATTAAGTAGATGACATACGTATATATATATACATAAATCCAGTATCATTATTATGTCATATATTTCAGGATTACTTATTATAAATACTTTATAATCATTCTTGAATTGTTAACATGGAAAATGAATCTCATCGCGTCGTGGAGACGGTAATCCGTACGTACGCACGAGCGATGATATTGTTATTATATTTATTGAATGGAATTGAAGTTTATGATACAATATATTAGAATCAGTATTATGTTATAATAATCCTATAGAGTTTTTCTTTACACCATTATACCCATCCAAGTAAGGTGGTGGTGGAAAAACTGATTACACCACAGCGTGGAGACGGTATTCCGTACGTACGCACGAGCGGTGATTTCATTTTCTATAGGATGGATAGAAGGTGAAATAGGGTTGTTTCATATTTATAATAACATATCAGTATATAAGTAATATTGATGTTATTACTTTATAATGAATAATCTAAAGAAGATGAAGTAGAAGAAGAAAGAAACCTGAAAGAGTCGGTAGAAGAGATTACCTCTTACTCGACACACCTCCTTTAAACATCTTCTTAGGGCACTAGAGTTGGTCTTTTGATAAGACAAGAACCTCTATGATATAACTAGAGATGTTTAAAAGAGTAATTGGCAGGGTTTGGCTGAGATTAAAGGTTCAAAAAGGTGTGAACAGAAGAGGGAAAGGGTGCCCTTTTTATATGGGAGGAGAGGGGCACCTTTAGAAAAACATAAAATATTATTTTATAATAAAGCCATATTCGATTTATAATAGCTCCAAATTGACTTATTTAAAATATAAAGTGGGTATGTGTCTAAATCCTCTCAACCAATTGGTTTTATACATGTTTAGGTTACTATTTTAACCTTATCATTTAGATTTAACTCTAAGTTAAATAATTTAACTTTTACCGTGTCTTCTTTTTTTCTTACATTATATGGTTAATAAACATACTATAACAAGACAAAAGAACCCCAATTGGTTCATTATTAATATATATCCTTATCTAAGTCATTTGGCCGAACCTTAGATTTTTAGGACTATAATAACAATTAATAATATAATATTTGTTTTAAAAACTATTTTATGTCAATTTTGACACTATATGGAAATTTATTTTTGTGAAAATTATAACAACATGATAATTCAGAAACAAGTTAATTAAATCAATACTAACATGTCATATTAACCTTTAAAATTAGTTTAATTCATAAAAAGTCTCAAATTACATTTATTTGGGTCCATATAATATTAATTATTTTAATATTTCATTATATAGGTAATTACTACATCACCATTGTGTCATAATTAATTAAATTATTTAATCTCTAAAAATTATAAATAAACTACCATTAGGTAGAAACTTTTTTTAGATTTCTAATGATTATTTTTAGTCGAATTTAGCTTATGTATAACCCTATATTAAATATGTTTTTGTTATTAAACATTGATTTTAACTATTTTAACTCTTCTTTAAATAAAATAATAGTAAATGTCCTAATCTAATCCAAGTGGACCTAAAGGGTAATATTTTATTCCTTCGGGTTTTTTGGTCGAATTACAGTTATCCAATAGAATTAGGACATGTATTAGGGTAATAATAATATCATATTTACCCTTATTTACCATATTTACTTTTAAACGTGGTAAAAAAAGTAAAAACTTACTATTCACCAAAAATTATTTTTATCTTATTGAACCACATTTTACTCATTGATATTAACCGGGTCTCTCGGATTTTTAAAATTCCACTCACAGAAGTGGTAAAACTATGTTTTATGTTAATTTTCAAATACTTCTAGGAGGTGGGTAAAAGACGGTGAAAAGTTAAATAAAATTTTTATATATCTAATATTATTATAAAATGACTCTAATGAAATACATTGAACATATATTGGTATTAAGTATCAATTTTGACCTAAAATAAATTTAAATAAAATAAATAATTATTTAAATAAAAAGTCAGTTTTTAAATAGTAACGTAGTGTTTTCACTATTAATCAAAAATTGATAGTTTTCAGAAAAATACCAAAAATTCACCCTAGGCTAATTTCGACATTCCAAATCCAAAAATGAAGTCCATTTTGAAAGATAAGATTTATAATATTTCAAAATGTGGGTATTACTATTCATAACGACTAGTTTATATAACATATCGTTGTTTAGTGGAACCCGGTATTGCGTACAACACACGCTATCGAGGAAGGTCGTGATTGCATGTAATGAAAGACAAGTCAGGGTTGCGTGTTGTGAAATATTCCTTTGTTGTTTTTTATAATAGAATCCAACCATATTTCATTTATACATTGAATATATATATATACACACACTCAATGTTGTGTAGAATAAATTCTATCAAACCAAATTCAAATTTTGTGTAACATGATCAAAGAATAGTGTTGCATATACTTCAAGATAATACGGTGTTGTGTATAGCGTAAGATAATCTTGGTGTAGCGTACAATAAAAGATATGAAAGTAATTAAAAATAATATATCTCATAAAATCTCAGGGTGTTACAGGGTCTCCCTCATAGATTAAGTCATTGTTCATGAAACTCTTCCTAGTGCCATATCTTCATGGACATTGGTTAATTACACTGCTTCTGTTGGAAAATTCTAAGGGGTCTGGTTAGGGAAACAACCTTTGGTCGAGGGAGAAGTCATGTTAGACATCACTGGCTTGTCTGGATGCTGGAACACTGGCACGTCTTGGTTTCATCCCATTTTGATTGGGCGTTTCAAGGGAGCAGAAGCATGAGGAATTCCACATCGAATGCAAGGAATTAAATGTCATAGGCATATCTCTGAGATTTTACTCAGCTTCCCATGTTTAACACAGGGTATGTCACAGATTAAACATCTAGCGGAGACAGATTATACTGATCATAACACTGACTAGAGTGGATCATATGGGCGCAACCTATATAGGGAACACTAATGCTAGGAGTTGAATTGGCATGATCTCACTGGGATGTGGCATCCCGGGTAAGAATCTGGATGGATGAGGGAGATTTGAATGATGTGGAGGAGGAATGAGATGAAACCGTCATGAATGTGAAAGTAGTGTTGGTCTTGAGGCTTGAAGAGACTTCCTACTTATCCTTATGGAATGGAATCAATGTCCGCGTAGTTCGGTGAGTCGATGGGACACCTGAGGAGGAAAACTAAGAGAATGGATTCATGGATATGACCCAGAGTAAGTGTAACCTTTTGGTTGGGGCATGACCTTCTGGAAACACATAGGCTCAAGGTAGAGACCACGATGGGACATGAGTGATGGTATTTAACCTCATGGAGGCTTCCTACTTATCCTCGAGGCAGGGAATCAAATCCCACATAGTTTAGGATGGGGGCATAGAATCAGGGTGTATGCAGATGATAGTAACCTGATGATCTACTAGGGAATATGCCCTGTTAGCATCTACGGTGGGTCTAATGCCACTAGGGTAGACCAAATATGTGGGTCCCATCAAAGGAGACTACAATGTATTACCGTCGATTTGGGAACACGGTGTCTTATCGTTGATTGGCGTTGACAACAGCTTACTACTGGTCAGAAAAAAAAGGCTTACCGCTGGTCGGGGGACACAATAGCTTACCACTGATCGGGGGACACAATGGATTACCGCTGTTTGGGGAACATATTAGTTACACATGTGACAAAATGGCGTACAATTTAACATTATTCAGGAAAAAAGTGAACAGACGTGAAAGGGGTTTGGAACTGATGGGAGTTGGGCATGAACCTCAGGGAGGCTTCATACGTACCTTGCCTTGGCAAAGATCAATGTCCACCTGGTTTGGATGGTCGGAACCAGGGTGAAGGGGGTCGGAACCAATTGTTGGTGGGATTGAACCTTAGGGAGGATTCCTACGTACCTTTCCTTGGCAAGGATCGAAGTGCACATAGTTCTAGTGGTGGGAACCAGAGTGAAGGGGGTTGGAACCCAAGGTTGGTGAGCTTGAACCTCGGGGAGGTTTCCTACGTACTTTGCCTTGGTATGGATCAAAGTCCACGTAGATAGAAATTGGTTGGTGAATAGACATGAAGATACTTGGGACCAATGGTTGTTGGGATTAACCCTGAGGGAGGCTTCCTACGTACGTTGCCTTGGCAAGGACCAAATTCCATGTAGTTCGGAATGGGTTGGGCAACCAGTGTGAAGATGGTCGGGACTAATGGTTGTTGGGCTTGAACCACAGGGAGGCTTCCTACATACCTGTCATTGGCAAGGATTAAAGTCCACGTAGTTCGTAATGGTGAGGACTAAAATGAATATGGTTAGGACAAATGGTTGTTGGGCTTGAACCTCATGGAGGCTTTCTATGTACCTTCCAGGGAAGAGATCAAAGTCCACGTTGTTCGAAATGGGTTGGTGAACCGATGTGTAAACGGTTGGGACCAATGGTTGTTGGGCTTGAACCACATAGTGGGTTCATACATACCTTTCCTTGGAAAGGATCAAATTCTACATAGTTCATAAGGGTGTCTGGGGATTACACTCTAGGATTCCCATAGAGTATCTCATGGTCTATGATTTCTCTAAGCCCACGTGAGTCATGCTCGGTGTGAAAAACAACAGGTGGTAGAGACCAGATGATCACGTCACTATAGGTGCATCTGTGGGAAGTGGAATGAGGCATATAAGTGGCTAGGATCCTAGAATGGAAATAGGGGCATACACGTGGTATGTAGCCTAGAAATATGGATATTTGGACATACTCCATGGTGGTGGACCAGTGGCGATAAAGCCCAAAGGGAGAAGGATTTGGCACCGAAAATAAAGGAGAAGAAGGGATGCTACCTCCTGCAAGAAACGTTAGGGGCTTACTCCAAGGTTGTTCCCATTTCCCCACGGACAGACACTACTTCGATAAAGAGGATCTCATTACATTTGAAGAATGATCTCACTCCCATGGAGACTAGTGGTTATAGATAATGTTTGGGATGGGGCACCTCTCTTATAGTGCATGGGGTGAGGCCACCATTTAACGTCATGTGCTGAGGATGATGATGCTTGGAAGTTTAATTTCCTACTTCTTGGACAATGTGGGTTCACTCCGCACCCCTAAGACATACATAAATGATACCCACTATCCCATGGTGAAGGGAATGAATCATTACTTCCATGGTGAGGGGGTGTTATGGAGTGATCCATTGAGGGGTCCACATTATCATGACTCTGAGAAGAAACAACAGCTGTTAGTGTGCCTATTCAAAGAAGCATGAGGCCAAGCAACGCAATAGGAAGTACCACCCAAGGGATCATGAAATCACTTCATGAAAACCTAGAGGTCACATGGGAAAATGTGTTGCGGAGAAAATTGGTTAATAGGTTGAAGCCTTGTGAATCTCTGGGGGTCCATGTAGTGGAGGGGCTTCGCGAAGGGGTGTGCTTTGCGAAATGAAGTGGATTATTCTAGATATAGGGCATATGTACATGTGGAAGGTGCATCGTGAAGTGGAAAGGCATTCGCAATGCAGTGCTTCATGAAGCAAGGGTGTCCAGCAGAGCATAGCATTGCAAAGCAATGTACTTCGCAAATCACAGTGACCCTAATTTAGTAAAGGTATCACTTGTGCATGGAGGGTATTTTGTGAAGAAGAAGAGCTCTGTGAAGACCAGAGTCCCCTCAGGGATCCCCTTCTATCACAGAGTCCCATGAGATCCACAAAAGGCATCCATATTTGAAGAGGGGCTGAATTCATGCCAAGGGATATACACTTTGTGATGCTAAAGTGCCTTGAAGAGCTAATGGTTCGGGGAGTAGAAATTGCATCATGATTTGAGAGCTAAGAAGGAGAAATGCTAGAGGATCCATCCTTGGGGATTGAGGGGAGCCTAGAATATATAGGCAAGAGGCACCGTGAATAAGAGCCTGCTAGGTTGGAAGACACGTGGCATTTTTTCTTAAAGGTGAAGCCTCCCACCTCCTTTCTCTATAGAGTGTTCTCAAATATCAAATGGGTTCATAGAGCCTCCCACCACCTAGCTCCATAGTGGTTTCTCAAATGTCAAATGGGTTTGTGGAGCCTCCCTCCTCCTTGCTCGGTGGTGGTTTCTAAAATTTCAAATGGGTTCATAGAGCCTCCTACCTTTTTCCTCCATGGCGGCTTCGCGAAGAGGGAGCTTTGCGCTCTTCACGGGGCTCCATTGTCAAGCTTTGTAAGGAAGCCCCTAATTCATTCTGTTTGTTCTTATTATTCCCAAATTTTGGCGCCAAATAATTCCCCACCCCCCACCCACATAGATTGGGATCTAAGAAGAATGTGGGGGACAAGTCTGACTGTCAATAGCCAAAATTCCTCAGTCAATAATGACACTGACCCGGGATGGAGGCCCATAAAGTGGAGAGGCGAGGGGTGGGCTAAGCACGCTACAAATCTCGCCTTAGTTGGACGTGTTGTAAATCACCAGGGGTCCTTTCCTATAAATAGGGGAGGTTGAACTCTCTTTTTTCCTTTATCATCTCCACATTTTGGAATTTAGCACTCTCTATTCGCGAAGCTTTGCATACTCTGCGATTTCCCTCCATGAATTGGACCTTATACTTTGTGGCGCACAACGAGTTTTTGACATCATGACGGTGCACTCTGTGGCACGCATCTGAAGGCTGGAGTAGGGCTCCACAAACTACCTACAAAAAAAGACTCTGCTAAAGAGCTCTGCAAACGAGTTTTGCAAAAGTGCTTCATGAACCAAATCCAAAATAACGATATTCCCAAACTCAAAAACCGAATGTCTCAAAAATAGGCCTCTAGGGGGGACCTCGTAGATTGAAACCATATGGAGGAGATAATGTAAATCTCATGTATAGGAGAGTTTTTTTGGAGCCATTCTGATCATAATTCCCTAGTGGGGATGCTGTCTAAAAGAAAAAAGATCTATCCATTGTGTAAGAGGCTACCTCTGTAGGGATTTGACCTGAGGGATGACGTCTTTATCCCTGAAGAGAGCATGGAAGAGCTATCTTACTAGTTTAGGAGAACGTCGTGACAACACCAGTGGTTCAGGGCAGCTAAGAGCCACGCCATGGAGGACATCATGCTAGTCAATGCCGACTTTCTATACAACCACTTGATCAATGTTGATGGAAAAGAATTGAAGTCAGAGACATCTCCCCAACTATACCATACCATCTTGAAGGCATCCATAATGATCCTGGAAATGGGGTGGACCTATAATTGGGATTTATGCCAAGGTAGCAAGTTCATAGATGACTAGGCCTAGGCCTACTGGGTAGGTTCCTCGTGCGAGGGATTCAGGGCAGAGGTGAGAATAGTGGGCCTGTATGAGGTGGGTTGGGACTCCCAATTTCATATCTATCAGCTAAAGAATATGATTCCAGAGTTGTTGAGAATATTGTCATCATGAACCAATACCTTCCACTTACATTATGGAGAGATCATCATAAGTTTATTGGACCTGCATCAGATCTCAGGGGTCCCAATACTAGGGGTGATGTTTGATGAGTTTTTCACTGTTATGGGTGCATGGTAGGATCTGAAGATAATTACACCACTGGAGATGGCGTTGGTGAACATAGTACAGGGAGAGGACAAGCGGTCGGTGAGGGGCATCCACTTAAAAGTTACATCAAGATGTTCATGAACTTCCCAAAAAATATGCAGTTCCTTGTGAGGCCTCAGAATTTCTTAAAGGGGGATCAATGAGGTAAAGAGAATTTGTACAGGAGGCTTTTAGAGGATACACAGTGTAGGATTTAGGGATTCAGAGTCAGTACCGATCTGCAACCAGTAGTTGGGTTAGCTGCATTAATTACGGCACTCATCTTATGTGGGATCTTTCTTGTGAGGACACGAACATTTGTGTGAAACCAAGAACATTTATCATGGTGTCTATGTTGGTGATAGGAGGGTGGGTTAACCTCAGGTTCCTGATAGTGGCCATTCTTTACAAGATGTTGTGGCATATCCGTGAAGGGAAGAATCCAAAAAGAATTTGAGTGACATTCCACCTTTTATTGGGGGGATCGCGGCGCATGTCAGGGGGATCTGTAAATATTTGAACCCCATCTCCCCTCTAGGATCAAACTTTCACCCATCCATTCAGAATGATGTAGAGATCTCTCCGAACAATCTGACCATGCATCTGGTACTAAACAGGGTGTAGAAGGTAGATGAGTTGAACTTTCACCCATTCCAGTGGCTAACAGGTGCGTGTACTAATGATGGTCAGGGAATGGAAGATCATCATTCCTACCACCTGGCATTTTGAGGCAGAGTCCTTATGGCATGGGTGGACCACGAGCCCCTATATTATCTGTAAAACCAACACCGACTCTCTAGAAAATTTCAGTGCATGAAATGACTGACCCCACGAGTCTATTTAGGGGTGCGCTATGAGGACCACCCGTGTGTGATGATATGGATGTGGCTCATGTTTACATTGGAAGACGAGAAGATGCAGAATGATAAGCCTATGCCTACAACCATCTTATGACTAGTACACCAAAATCTGGGAGGCAGCCTACCCTAGGCCGATGTTGAAGCAGCCAATCGTTCGAGCCAGTGATGGTGTACCTCCCCAACCTTTATGTCGGGGCCAGAATGTAGCAAGGATATACTGTGGTGGTAGTGCTACCATGGTGGTGAGGCCCACACCAGTTGAGGGGGAGGTAGTGGCAGCAGATCTGGTGGAGTCAGTGGAATCGGCGGTCCCAAAAGTGTAGAGTTATCTAGATGGGAGGCCATAAAGGGGATTCCACAGAATATCCACTCATGCTCTAGGGAAGCGGATGCACCATCTAAACATGCCAGATAATGCTTTCTTCCCAGAGGCCTGGGACATCTAGGATGTCAATAGGAAATTCTTGGGCTTGTCTGAGATGTGACAACACCTGAACCATCGTGAGATGTATTTGTTGGGGATAGTCCCTGTTAGGGCCAGCTTTGCGGTGTCCCATGTGGAGGTGGAGAAATACCTAGTGGATTTGGGGGACTTTGTGCACTCCCAGGGTGCCCCACATCCAATGAAAGACTGGGTAAAGGTGTTGTTGTATCGTACAACCCATCCACAGTTATCGGCTGCTGAACTGAGGGAGATATTCCCTTTGCCAGAAGAATCAGAGAAATCCTCCTACGGGCAGTAGAGGGAGCCCATTGGAGGATGGTGAAGTTGGTGATTAGGACCCTGAGCTTGAAGGGTTTGCAGAGGATCTTGAGGTAAAACCCCAAGTTCCTTCCTTGGGATCTTCTTCTAGTATATTTCAACACCTCACTAATATTTAAATTTTGTAGGAGGGCCTCATACAACGAACCCACTCTCACCCCTCAATAGATGTAGATGCAAGGCCTTCCCGATATACGCCTGACGTTACAAAACTTACCTCATCTAGTTGGACCAGGACACCATAGGTGGCTTCTTCAGAGTTTTCGGACTTCCTAACAATACATGGTGGCCCACGCCTTGGGGTCCCGATGGGAACAAACCAGGAACGCGACTGAGAATTTGATATCTGTATTTCTCCTTTACAAAATTCATGACTGCTACCCATAGATTAGGATAACACACATTTGTGCCCTTTTGGGTATGCATAGTTCATTAATTGGTTTGGGATACCTTGGAAGGTTTGGTTGGTACTTCTGACAACGCCTTTCAAAGGGGAATGTCGGGGGGTCTTATAGGCGAATATCTAGACCTACCATGTTGCGGCAGTCCTGATCACTAATGGGATAGTCAGCAGGGCTGATCTTGAAATTATTGAGGTAGGATCTGATGATGAAGATCGATCAGACAGTAGGGGTCCTTCAATACCTGATCAGACACCAGATATGGACCCTGCTGATGAGTTTTTAGTGTTCTTCCCTGCATATGATCCTTCCAACCTCGCAGATTGGGATGAGAGGACCTCTGATGAAGAGGATAGCAAGATAGTATATTGTCGGTCATAGAAGATGATTTATAGCTTTCTCGATGACACCCCTCAAGAAAAATGGATAGACCAGATGGAGATACTTCATTTGTGATTTTGCGAACTGTGTGTTGGGGGAGGGGATGCCCAATATCCCAAAATGCTCGTACGAGATCTCATGGAGGAGAAGATCCATGAATACGGTCGCACCCTCGGTGTGGGTTGGCAGCGGAGAAAAGTGGCGAACATTAAGAGGCTCTAGGAGGATGAAGATGATATTCAGCAGCAACACATCTGGGCAGATGAACATTCTTCTTTCCTCAACATACAGTCGGAGATTGTATCGCGGCTAAAGGCCTAGCTAGCAGAGGCCTAAGAGCGAATGAGGCAAGCCTCCAAGGAGATGACCATTATCCAAAGCATTGAGGAGTTTGCAAAGATCATAACTAATGAACTGCACCCCATTACTATCGAGGAGAAGCGGGAACTGAAGAGGTGATATCGAATCCTGGACGGCACAAGCCAGAGGGTGGCGGAGCTGCAACGCTCTTTTAACGATGTCAAACTGTCCATGGGAGGGGTCAATCCTCGGGTACTGTGATTCATGTAACTTTTAAATTCACCTTCATGTTTTTATTATTCACGCTAGATTCATGGATGAGTTATGTTATTGATTTTTGGTCTATTAAATTTTTATTACATTCATGGGAAATTCAGCAATCAATAAATATGTTCACGTGGGTCAGGCCCAATGCGAGAAACAAGGGGTGACCACCAATCCATTCCATCTGAATGTAATAGTGGAAACCAAGATCCAGGAATATGGGTTTTGTACAACCAATCCAGATTCTGGGAAGAAAGGGAGAGGCCCGACTGGAGGATGAAGTCTTCAGAACAATCAATGTGATCTAGTGTACAAGCGGGGTAACACTAGGGGAATTTGGAATTAATTTCAATATAGGGTAGTGGAGAGTGTGAATCACGATACCCCATATTCAGAACACTGTGGGAGTGGTGTTATAATGAAGGATAACCGCTGAACGCATTCGAAACACAGTATCCTCATTGTGATATCCTGAAATGGAGATAACTAATGAGGGATGAGAAATGAACATATTCGAAACACAGGGACTGACTTGAAATGACATCCATTAGTCTTCCATAATGTTGTTCCAAGTCAGTAGGCGAGCCATAGGCTGAAAATCTATACTGTTAGGGGGTTCTTTTAGACATGAAAGTGGATAATATTCTAAATAAAGGGCACACAAATCATGGGTTGTGGAGTGATGGTTTGTTCAAATGGAGTCCAACACTCATGAAATAACACCACCGTGGTGGAAACACATTAGGTGGGCATATCTGTCGGATCGGGGATAAAACATAAATCCGAGCAGGACCTCTATAGTAAGGACCTGGAATGCTTTTTGGTTTCACTTCACATAGATGTGGATGATAGGAAAATAGTTTAAATGTCATACGGTAAGGATGATGAACATAGTTTAAAGGTCATAATGCCTGGACTAGGATCGGCCCGAGGGGCCAGAAGGGTCAATACCCTGACGCTCTGCCCAAGGTGAAATGCCTTGGTGTCACTACGTGTCTTATAAGGATGAGAATCAAGACAAAAATAGTTCTTAGAAATCAATTTAACATTATGAGGGATGATGAAAGGCATGGGTGGCATGGTTGCGGAAGTACATTCCCTACCAGAACTACTAAGCCCACTTGAGTCATTCTCGATGTGGGAAACAAGGAGTAGTGATGGGAATTTCATAGCATAGGAAGGTACATGTTATGGGATATGAGATTCTAGGTGAATGACATCCCAATAATGCCGACTCGCCTACTTGATGCACCTAGTTGCGCGAAGAGGTAAAGACGAGTATGTTGGAATTGAACTTGTATATAAGGAAGTGGAAATTTGTGAATCATGATGCTCAAGATTTGGACCCCAATGATGGTGGTGTTATGAGATAGGATGACTAATGACCTTGTTCAAAACATATTATTTGTTCTACGTTAGCCTGGAATGAGGGCAGACAAATGAGGGTCAACCGTTGACCATGTTCACAACACGGGACCTTTCACAAATGTCGTCTAAGACCTTCTGGGGCATTGGCCTATGACGGTTGGTTAGCCAAGGAGGAATGGGACCAGGCCATTAGGGGGTCCCTTTAGACAAGAAAGAATATGATGATCTAAATAATGGGATCACGAAGTTTGGACATGGAACGAGGGAATGTCGCTATGAAAATTCCACACTTAGGGCTCTTTGCTACAATGGATCTGAGTACGACAATAATATGATTCTAATAGAGGGATTTGAGTCCCCCTCCAAGGGAAAGGGTGTTTCTGTTGCACGCTCCCAACTTAATGGTCGTTGGATGGGCCATAAAGGGGGCCTGGTTTAATGGACTGTGCATATGGTGGGGATATAGTCAAACCCGACGTGTAGTTACCATAGAGAGATCTTAGTTTAGGGTCATAGAACACGAACCTAGTTGGGAGAAGACACAAGTGTAACTTGGTGCGACCATGAAAAAATATGACCTGAATGAGAACCCAAGAGGTACTATACACAACACTTTCTCTTGAAAGAGTTCGGGCTGAGAGGCTGGAGGGAGTGGATAGGATTTTAGTTTCCTTGGGTTGTACATGGATAATATTTGTTAAGGCATTCCTATGTATCCCATGAGGATGTGAATCAAGTCGTACATAGTCTTGGGAGATTTTGTGTAGTTTAAAATCTTGTGGAAGGGTTATGGAGTGCTCTTAGTTTATCGTTATAGAGATCGGATCATGATGGAACTTATTAAGGGAGACATGTGGTGAATTAATTAATAATCTCGACAAGAGTGAGGACAGAAGGAGTCTGTATCACCACAATGTGCTCCCAAGAAAACTTCTTAGTCAAGGGAAAAAAGTGAAAGTTAGTTTGTGCCAGAGGAAAAGTTCACAGGCATTCCCACATATACCATGAGGATGGTAATCAATTCATATGTAGTTCTATGGGTGGAATGGTAAGAAACAAGTGCCAAAAATAATAAGGTCTTGTGGGTCTGGCCCTTGCACCAAAAGAAGTGGCATTTGATAGATCTAGTTTGTCATTTAGGATGATTGTGTGGTTTTTTTGTGAAGATATGGGCCTATGATAGAATTTCTAGGCATCTCCACAAGAATCAATCCATATTAAGGCATTGAAAAATGGTATGGTGGGTGACCAATACCAAACATGATGTCCCCTCGAGTGAGGACACCATGATGGAGTGATGTTTTTTGTCATGCGGCCTAGACAATAATGTCACAGTTTAGGGTCATGTGATGGGACCAATTATGCATTTAATCATCATTCAAAACAAACATAATAGGTTAAATTCATGCGGGACTAGGCAGCACAGTTTAAATTCATATGGATCAGACATATACAGGAGAGATGAGGTTTAAGAGGGAATGTGCCCGATGTGATAAAGCATACCTGATGTGAATGAGGACAAGGTCCACGTCACACCGTTTGTGATTCCAAGAAAGAATCCTTGGGCAGAGGGGCCAAAAAAATTTAGAGAATATAGGGGAAGGAGAGACTACCTCTCAGTTGAGCTAGACCAAAAGATGAGATGTACAGACGTTCCTACGTATCCCATGAGCATGGGAATCATGCTAGACATAGTTCTAGTAGACGATGTATTGGGAGATCATAGTTTAATTTCTTATAACTCGGACCATGATGGGGTGAAACTCTTATAAATGATCACAGAACTCGATCTGGTCCCTAGGCCCATGTGAGTCAAACTAAGTGTGGGAAATAAGGGCAGAAGAGTACTTTACAACACGTGGGATTTGTGTAAATGGGAAGTCAGTGTGAAGCAGCAAATGATGCCTCACCATACCTTTTTCCACCTAATGTGCGAATGTGCACTGAGGGATAGTACCAAGAGTTTAGAAATTCCACTTGTACATGATGGGGTGGAAAATGATGTGAATCATGTAACTGAAATTTAAGTATTGATGGGGTTGGCGTGACGATGGAGGATAATTGTTGACCGTGTTAGAAACACTGTATCCATATTGTGTGGCGTAAAATGGTAACAACAAATTAGTTTCAACTACATGCCTTATTTGTAATGTGGGACATGAATTAATTTTTCGTTCGAAACCCTTGAGGATGTTGGCCAGTAATGGTAGGGTAGCCTTTGGGCCAAGAATCTATGCAATTTGGGGGTCCCTTCGAATGTGAAAGATAATGAACTCCCAAATGAAGGGGAACATAAAGCCTGAAAAATGCTTGAAAGAATGTCAAGGAATATTCTGACACTCTCAGATCTGAACCAGAGTACTCCTGGGAACATTGGTGAATCATCGAATAGTGTTGAGGGACCCATCCTAAGAGCAGCTGACTCGAAAAGATGAGTGTGGGGAAAGGGAGCGAAGGGAACTCAGGAGAGATAGAGAGAGGTATGTGGCATGTTTTTTTAAACTCGATGGGAATGGGTACATAATCCCATACCCCACCACATACCCCTCTCCTGAAAGAACACAAGCCAAGGGGACAAGATGGTAGGGAGGTTTCTACAATAATGGTACGGACATAGCATTTCGGCATTTCTACGTATCCCATGAGGATGGGAATCAAGGCACACATAGTTCTAGGGATGGATGATGTGTAGTTTATCGTCATGCAGCAAGTATGTTGGTGATCTTATTTTAAGGTCGTAGGGATCGCACTATAGATGCCTAGTTTAATTTCATATGAATGGGACAGGTGGGTAAAGAGGGTGAATCGTTGTGGCTGTGAAAAACCACAAAATGGTGATGATGATAGAGGATAGTTATTGACCATTTTCACGACACAATATTTGTATCTATGTGACCAGAGGTCGGGGAAAACAACTGAGTGTCAACTGTTGACCATATTTGCAATATGGTACATGTATCAATTCGTTGTTCGAAACCATTGAGGACATTGTCCAGTAATTGTAGGAGATCCCTTGGGCCGAGTATCCATGAAAATTGGGGGTCCTTTTGGATATAGAAGGTGATGTAAACCCAAATGATGGGGCTTGCAAAGAATGGAATGTCATGTGCTCGCGGGAAGGATGATAAATGAAAGGAGGGATATCTCAATGGGATATGTGTGGCATGGAAAAATAGCCTGATGTGAAAAAGGATGTGATTCCATACCATAATGCATAATCCAATATTGGAACTCAGTCCATGGGTCCGAAAGGGTTGAGGGACATGAGGTTGCGTGTCCTGGCTAACTACAGCCAAATGACCTCTCATGTGGCTATTACCATACATTAGCTCATAAGCCCACGTAATCAATTATAGGTGTGGTAAACAAGGAGTATTACGAGGGTCTTCCCATCATATAAGGATCTAATAGATGGAATCACACTCTTGCCCTGTGGAAGACTGATTCTTGAAGATATAGTGAGGAAAAATGAACCACTACACTCAATGTTTGGGAAATATGGGGGTGGTGAAAACAGAAAAGGATAGATGTTGAGCCGGTTCGAAACACATCATCTATATCGTGTGACCTAGAATAGCAACAAAAAACGAGCATTGACTACTGACCATATTAACATTGTGGGACTTCTATCAATTCTTCGTTTGAGGTCCTCAAGGGAATTTGCCCGAAATGATAGGAGAGACCTTATGCTATGTATCTGTATTGTTCATGGGGCCCTTTTGAATATGAAAGGTAATAGAAACCCAAAATATGGAGTGTGCGGAGAATAAATGTGCATGTGCAACTTAAATTCAAGATGGAAAGTAGAAGAGGTATGGATCATTAGGAAGAAGGGATACATGGTACGACCATGATGAACTTTAAAAAAATGAGGGAAAAAGTATGCTCCACACCTTGTGCTTCGACCTAGTGGGCTGTCCTGATGTTTGGGGCTAGGCCAACAGATGAAATGTCTGGGCATTCCTATGTATTCCATATGGATGGGAATCAAGTAATACGTAGTTCTGAAGGTCATGTAGTTTTACATCCTTTGTTGAGGATGTGGGAAGAGAGAAGAATTAGGGATGTCACATGGTGTAATAATCGTAATCCTAACATGAGTGTGGGAAAAGAAGCATACACAACACAATGTGGGATATTCCTAGAGAACAATACCGAGTGGGGATAGTAAAAGTGGGAACTTGGGGCTGGACTCAAGAAAAATCATTTGAGCATTCTTACATATCCCATGAGAATGGGAATCAAGCCATATGTAGTGCTTGGGGTTTAACGTTTTGAAAAACAACACACTGTTTAACGTCTTGCAGGATGAAACACAGTTTAACGTCTTGCAGGATAGTATATAGTTTAACGTCAAGTGGGATGACACACAGTTTAATGTCACATGGGGCATTTTATAGTTTATGGTCGTGTGGAACCGGATAGTTTAAGGTCATGTAGGACCCAACAATTTAATTTGATGTAGGACCCAAATGTAGTTTAGGGTCCTGTGAGACCATGTGACTTGAGCAAAGTATTTCATGAGGAACTTGGAATTGGTAGGAGGAGATATATGCTCACCATCCATGGTAACCAGGGATTATACACCATTGGATTAAACCTAGCGTATGATGTAAGGTCTTTCCCATTTGGGCTCCAACATGGGTCTTTTTTTCCATGTATCATTGGTGTTCTTAATGCCAAGACCAAGTAACCTTGAGAGAAGGAGTGGAGGTGAAATTTCTTATTGAAAGCTCTAGCTATCTTGTTCTGATTCCATTCCAGATTGTACAGGGCACAATGCATGTTCTTGTCGAGCACTTCCAACTCATCCAGATGGATTTCAGCTACTTTATCTTGCACTTTATGATCATAGGCAGATGTATCCAATGAGGGAAACTAAATCTCGATGGGCAGGATGACCTCTGTTCTGTACACCAAGGAATATGGGCTCACTTAGGTGGAATTACGAGTCATTGTATGATAAGACAAGAGGGTGTTGGGGTGATTTTCCAGACAACACTTCTTGTTCTGACCAACCATTTTCTACAGAATCTAGGATAGGGTATTGTTGCACCCCTCGATCTTTCCATTTACTTGCACATGATAAAGGGATGTGTGGTTAGAAAGAATGTTGTGAATAGTGTACAGTTTCTTCAGCTTAGCTACCTGAAAGTTCGTTCTGTTATTGGTGAGGATGATGTGAGGGACTCCAAATCGGTAGATGGTTTTGGAGCTCACAATGTCCAAGATGGAACGGGCCTTGACCTCCTTGAGTGGAACTTCCACTGCCTACTTAGAGAAGAAATCTGAAGCAGATGAGATGAACTGGAACTGGTGGGCTATCTTCGGTGGATATGGTCCCATGACATCGATTCCCCATACTGTAAATGTCCAAGAGTATGTGGTGTATTGGAGGTACTCTGGCATCCGATGCATAAAGATGGAATGAATTTGGAATGCATGGCACATTTTGGCGAACTCAATGCATTCATGGATCAGGGAGGGAAAAATAACCCAAATCTATGGATCAGGTAAGATAGTTTCAGCCCAGTCAGATGAGCCCCACAAAAACTAGCATGAACCTCTAGAATGACTTGGGAAGTCATGACTCAATGAATGCAATGGAGGAGAACCCCATCATCCATGTGCTTGTAGAGGGTCTGATCACGACCGTACCATCCTGAAGGGTAAACTGGAATGTGTGGCATCAAATTCACTCACCCTCAGCCTGATCCAACGGGTGATTACCATTTTGGAGATACTCGAAAAATTAGGTTCTCCAGTTAAGAGTCACAACAATCAGAGCATCTGGGCAAACTGGGGGTCTGGGCGTGGAGGCATCGGCAGTAAGGTGGCTTACCAGCTGGTTGTCACCATCATCTCGAGTGATGTGAACAATGACTATCCAGTGTGCCAGGTGGATAATTAGATCATCTTATTCGGGCTATGAAAGTGATGCAGCTAGGATGGATAGGGAATCATCTTGACCATTCTGAGATCGAGGGACATCAGTGACTTCTGGTCAAGATGGGAACTGGGGCATTATCTAGAGAGTGTGTCCCAACAATGGTACGAGCTATATATTTCTGTTAATATAGTAACCTTTGATCTACTTGATGACTAGTTTGAAGTCTCCTTTCTCATGAAAATGGGGACTTCAATATTGAGGGCCATCTAGAGGCCAGTAATAAAGCTTAATACTCTACCTCATTGTCGGTGCAACCTTCTGACAATATGAATGAATATGGAAGAATGGATTGTGCTGGTGTAATAAGAACAATACCCAGGCCTACTCTGTTATATCTGGGGTCATTTATCCTTCTACTATTTGGGATCCGGGAAGCACCATCAATGTACAGTTTCCAGTATAACATGGCTTGGTCTACCGAGAGAATCACTTCATCGGGGAAATCATGGTCCAGGGATTTGTTAGCAGGAGCTGGATGGGCAGCAATGAAGTCTGCCAACATTTTCCCCATAATAGCCTTTTGAGTGACAAACCTGTTGTGGAACTAATGGAGAATAAAGGTCCACCGGGCTAGATATCCTGTCTACATGGTTCGGTTCAGGATGTACTTTAGTGGAACTACTCGAGACAGTAGTTGTACCTCATCATGTAAGAGGTAATGTCACAATTTTTGTATCTTTAATACTAGCCTAAGGCATCTCTTCTCAGTATGGGAGTATCTAGACTCTATATTTAGGATCACATGACTGAGATAATAGAGTATTTTTTCCATCCCCTTGTGGTTATTCTGGGAAATAAGGGCTCTGAGAGACCATTCTAGGTTGGTCACGTAAAGGACTAGTGGTTTTCTAGAGATGAGTGTAATTATGACCAGAGGCTGGAGTAGGTACTTCTTGATTTCCTCAAAATAAATCAGACATTATTTGTCCCACTCATATATAATTCCTTTCTTCATGAGCCGTGAAAAGGGCTTACCCTTACTGGTTAGATTCATGACAAATCTATGTATGTAGGTCGAGTGGATTTGGAAGCCTAAAAGCTCACAAATGTTGCTCAAAGGAGACATCTGATTGATGGCCTTAATTTTCTATGGGTCAATCTCAATGCCCCTATATATAAAAATGAAGTTGTGAAACTTTCCATAGGTTACCTTGAAGGTGCACTTCAATGGATTCATCTTTAGGTGGTGGGAACGAAGGAAGCCAAACACTTTCTCGTGGTCTTTTGAGATGCTCCTGATTCTGGAGATATTTGACCACCAGATCATCCACGTAACATTCTACCAATGTTCTAAGGATCAGCTTAAATATGTGATGAATTACCCATTGATAGGTGGCACCTGCATTCTTTAAACCGAAGGGCATGACTTGGTAACAGAAAGTACCTTGTGGTTCCTTGAAGGTTGCAAACTCTTCATCCTTAGGGGCCATTAAGATCTGGTTATTTCCGGAGTTCCCATCCTTTAAATAGAGGTCATGGAACCCAACTGTAGCATCGATCAACAATTCTATCACAGTAAGGGGAAAGTCATCTTTTAGAAAGTGACGGTTGAGATGTCAGAAGACGATGCAGACTATGATTTGTTCATTCTTCTTCTTGGCGGGCATACTGTTTACTAGCTATTTAGTGTACTATACTTCCTTAACAAAATTAGCTCTGATGATCTTATCAACTTCTACCTCAAACCTAGAACTGTGGTAAGGGTTCATCTTTCTGGGAGGCTGCTTGAACCCGTGATGATTTGTTAGGAGACCGAGGCGGTGGATGGATACCTAAGGGTCTAGTCCTAGAATCTCATCATAAATCTAGAAGAATACATCATGGGGTTTTTTAAGGAAGTCTATGTACCATTTTTTCTCCTTAGGGGGTTTGGCGGCACTTATCAATGTGGGTTTCAGGTCTGCCTTGCTACTGAGGTTCCCCAATACCAATTCATTGACCATGGTGGGGACACCCTCTTCAATGGCCGGGGTAGCATCCTCTAAATTCTATTCTTCACTTATCAAAGAGGGATCCTTGGAAAAATAAGTTCCCTATGAATCAACAAAACCTGATGGGTGGCTGGTAATTTCTTGATTGGTAGTGGACACTTCATTGAGGAACTCTAGTACAGCCGAAAGCACAGAGATGAAGGCTATTGAACCAATATCATATGGTCTATGGCCCAAGGGGCCATGCATGATGATATCGAAGTAATAGTGGCACGTTGGATTAATACAGTTAATTCCAGCCTCGTGAAAAAAAGAAAATATGATGTATTGTTGTTACCATGGGGCAAACATCCTGATACCTTATGGGAGTAGAACGCTCCAGGATCACCTGAGCCAGAATTGTGTTGGAGTATGAGGTGATCATTCGACATTACATAGACTTGGAAATGTGTTCCCCCCTTGTACCAGAAAAAATGAATCTTTATCCCATGTCCAAAGCTATAGCCTCTAATTGATGTATTGGAAAGATGTAGGCATCATCTTGATCTGTCCATGGGTCGGTCACAACCATGGCGTGATCAACCTCTTTAGCCTAAACCTTCATTGCTTTGCTCTTGTAGTAGCTGGCATCTAAATAGAGGGCTTCACAAAAGTCAAAGGGAGACGCTTCACCTTGGAACACTCCCACTCGACCATTAAGGGAGTACTTGAGGCATTGGTGATATGATAAAAGAACCGCCATAGGAAGGTGGAGCCATTTCCTACCCATCAACACATTATAGGCAGTGTCCTAGGATAAAACCATAAACTCAGTGCTAGAAACTATGCCACCGAACTGCGTATTTAAGCGGATCTTATTGACCGATGTCTGCTCTGTCCTGTCATAACCTTGGATTCTTAGGTCAGAGCGACTTAGATCCTCCTCGGAAAACTACAGTTTTTTGCAGTGTCCATGTCTGGATTAGGTTGATTCTAGAGCCCGTGTCTACAAGACAGCGATGAACCTCCATGACATTGAACTGGCCGGTGATATACAGTGGGCGTATGTACCCCAGTTTGGGAGATCCATCATTTTCTCTAGAGAATGAAATGATGGCCTGGTATTCATCATTCTTGACCACCTCAGTATAAACAGTGTATGAGGCTGCTACCTCCGACTCAAACTAGAGGGGGCTTCTTAAAGCCTTTATGAGGTCCTCTTTCATATCTAATGATAGGTGAATGGCCTCAAGGATATAGTGCTTTTCTAGAATGCTAGCATGATTCTTGAAGAAATCATACTTCCATGCCAGGTGATAACTTCTCCTAACATGGGGTCGCTCTATGACAGGAGGTATGGTGGGGCCTACTGACTGAACTGGTGGTTGTCTGGTGCTAGGAATATCACGTTTCTCACTAGTCATAGCCTACAGAGTTACTAATGGATGCAGATCAGATGACTGAGACTGGTCCATAGAAAAGTATTTCTGGTCACGGTGTGGTCGAGATTCTTCCGCTTGATCCAACATCCAAAGTGGCAGAAAAGGCAGACCTGATGACACCAGATGAGAAGGTTTCTCATGCTGAGCTCTGCACTGGGCTCTCTTCCTGGATTCAGTAGCAGGCACAGCCTGGCATGACGTGCTAATCAAGGCACTCCGACGGACTATATAGGCATGGCTCTGTCGATGCTGGTGACAGTTGGGGACTTTGGGAGGATCCTTTTAGCATTTCTCATCTTTAAGAATCATGTAGGGGTTTACCAGCTCTATGGTATTAACCGATGCATACCCTTTACTTTCACATGAATATTCATCCACTATTGGACGAATTTTGTGATGAATCTTCCTCTCTGGAGGTATGAAGTCGCCAAGAGTACCGAATGTTGATGGCATCAGTAGATGACATTGTTTTCCCTTGTGACACATGTGTTTACTCTTCTAATGAGGGGACGACTGAGATGACAATGTAAGAGTATTAGTTGTAGCATTTGAAGGCTCTTCTCGATTAATACATGTAGGAATAACACCATGGGAATAGGCGACCATTTTATGAGCTATCCAGTCATCATACATTTGGGACATAGGTTTAGAAACTAGATACCACTCACCTTCGTTGTCAATACCATTGTCTGGCCTCATAAAGACACATTCCACCTATGTGGGAGCTGGGCCTAACCGGACCATGTTGTTATCCACCTGGTATTAGAGCCAATATTTAAACACATAGCACTTTTTAGGGGTGTGCCACATGATCCAGTGATAGGGGCATTAATTAGGGATATTGTTGAGGTTCACCTCTTTTAGCCTCCTACCCTTAGCAAATGTACAATATCCTACTTCAAGGCACTACTGAAGTAACCGGGGACCTTAGCCTCATTGAACGAGTAGGTCTAGTTCCTCCTGTCAGAGAAGGGGGTCCTGGGAACCTATCCTTGATGAGGGGCTAGAGTAGCATATCAAGGAGGTGTAGCCTGGTTATCTCTCCAAGGCAGTGGTGGTACATTGTGTGAGGGTGCCAGCCAGTTCTGAAGTGGCCGCTACTGGGCCAGAGGCTACACCTGAGGTAGAGGGCCTCTGTGAGTCTGTGTAGGCCGCTCCATGGGTAACAAATCTAGTTTCATGGGGGCTCTATTTGAGCCACTATGGCGGGCTTGGCCCTGGTGGCCCTTCTCACGGGGATTGATGGAGGCAACAGGCATGCCATCATAGCCTACTATAAGGCTTCCTCTAGGAACTGGGCCTCATCAGAGAAGTCTTGGAATAACCTGGGTTAGTTATGGGTGATCAAATTGGGGAACAGTTCCTTCTTGACATTCACTATGCACATCATCATTAGTTTCTCCTAAGTCAGTGGCATGTCAAGAGAGTATGTGATCCTTTTACACTGGTGGAAAAAGTCTGCAATGTGCTAATCAGGCCTCTGGTTGCACTTGAAGAGTTTTGTGATACTCGTCTTCTGAGTGGTGGAACTGAACAGGTAGAGGAACTTTGTATAGAGGTCCTCCTAGTCAGCTACTAATCTGATGGGGAGCTCGATGTACCAGACGAACACCGGCCCCTCCAATGTCTGTATGAATCACCGATGTTTGGTAGCCTGTTACTATTCTAGAGTACTCAACATGGGCCCACACCTTGAGATAAAGTGGGATAGGTTATGTAGCGGGTCCATTGTCCCATTGAAGGAAGAAAAGTGGAATATCTGAAACCCAGAAGTACTGGCATATCATCCACCCATGCCGAATAAGGCTTTCCATCAGATGGGATATCCACCTATCAAGTCTCTAAAGCATCAAGGTGGGTGATGAGTACGGTCATTAGATCATCTCGGCAGGGATTCATATCTTGATGTGGATCCCTTACCACCAGCATGTTTCTAGGATCTTTAACACGATAAGCAGGCACAACGACTAGTGGAGTGGCTGACGGAATAACCTGTAGAGCTGTAGGGGGAACCTGAACTGGGTCCCAAGTATTTTCACGTCGTTCAGGAGGATTTGGAATCACTTACCACACCCTCTTACCATAATTTCTAGCCTCAAACTTGTCTGCGTGGGTAGGGTGATCAGGGTCTCCTAGAGGCCACTAACCAAGGGGGAGTCGTGTCTGCCCCTACAGCCACGGCCAATGATCATTGTAGTCTGCCCGTCACTCTGCAACTCGTTTAACAAAGTGGTTTTCAACAATCATCTTATTTTTTGTGAGTTGCTAATGCAATGCAGATTTTTTGGGATCGTCTTTCTACTTATACATTAAACCAGACAGGTTGGAGGGTTTGAAAGATATGAAGTGCTTCTTACATTGGTTGGGGTTTTGGCTAAGGACTAATGCCTCGGTGGGCACCAGAAGACCCATTAGATTCCTATATTGATGACTAATACTTACCAATGCGTCCAAAGGTGTGAAACTCTCTCAGGGGGGGGGGTAGGTCCTCTCCAAGAAGATCTAGCTCGTTCTCACCCCTCGAAAGGTCTGCCATGTAAACTGCGACCCTGAGTGGAGGCATATTCCATGTGTCACCCATCAAATTGGGCTATCACTGAATGGAACTGAAATGGGGGGCCACGTATTTCCCCTAGACAAGTATTTATCCCTGAGGAGAATCCACTTTGATTATCTTATAGTGCACTTTAATGACCTCGATGCATCATTGTTGGAGGGTCTTGTTGTGGCTTGGTGACTCAGGCGGTTGGGCCAATGGGAGTGCGGCCAAATTAACCAAATGAATTGTTGGTCGATTACTTTGAAGTGTTCCTGACTCTTGTGGAATGACACTTGTTGATGAAGAAGATGGAAATGACTCACCTAGAGGGTCTAGAGAGAACAGTAAACCTCTTCCTGGGTGAGCGACTTTGGCTCCCTAAAATTTGGGGCTGCAACTGGCCAAAACATCTCAGGGAAATGGTTCGCTACAAGAATGGCTCACAAAATCCTCGGATCTGACTCCGGTTCTATCCCTTAAAGGCCCCACTCATCAAGCAGAGGTGGTTGGGGAATCTGTAGCGGTACTGAGGTAGACCTCTGGGATGGTGGGATGGCTGGTGGAGAATATGATGAGCGAGATGTCCAACCCCCACATCTCAGGTTATCCTCTAAAGACTGTAGTGACATAGCCACCACATCACATTAAGACGGGCTGACGACCGTAGTTTCGGGTTCTTGGACTATGGATTCTAGTGATGGTCTATGTTGTTGCTCGTCCACCATTCATCCCCAGAATAGCTCTCTGTGATCTCTAGTCGAGGTAGAGAGTGCTTCTGGTGATGATGGTGGAGATTTCAGATTCGGAACCTGTGGAGCTTCTATATTTTCATCCTCCTACATATACCTGATGAGGGAGGCAAGAATCTGATGTACTTCACATTATGGAAGTATGATTTTGATGCACCTTGTTCCAACCCATGAACTTAACACAGAGGATCTAGGCGAGGATCCCATCGCTAAGTCTTATTCTGCCACAGAATATGAGATGCAAACTGGTTTAATATCATTATAAATCTTCTTGATTTTTTTTTGTGGAAGCGAAGACCCACCCTCCTACTCCAAGATGGTTCTTTGGGATATGGTAGATTTCTAACATGATGAGGACCTTCAGCCATACTGGTGCTGGGGAAGAGTGTATTTCTACCTGAGTGAGATGGGGTGCCTAGAGAACCTGGACAGATATCCAAGGGAACACAGGGAGGACCTCCATGTCCACTGACTGATGTGAAGAGGGAATATCTATTGAAAATGATGGAGTAGGTAGGACCTTTTCTGGAGCTGATGGGAGCATGGGTAGGAACTCCATGCCTATTTCCACTAGCAGCATCAGTGCGAGGAGTGTTGTCATACTAGTCAAGAAGAACACAGGTAGGACCTCCGTGTTGGGTGCTGGTTGGGCAAATCTAACCTTCACTCCACTAATTACTAAGGCGAGGAGGACCTTCGCCAGATCCCGCAAGGACATGGGGAGGGACCCCACACTAATGATGGGCTGGATGTGTAAGGTCCCCACACTGGTGTCCCATGATAGGAGGAACAACTCCATACCCAATGTAATGAGCACAAGAATGGTTTTTGTACTAAGTGTTGCTGCCATGGAGAATACCCTCATTCAAAATAAATGTTACACGGGGCAGACCTCCATGCCGATCTTAGATGTAGGGAGTACCCATGTTCTCTATAGTGATGGTGCTGGCAGGACCTCCGTATTGGGTGTCGTTGCTGTGGTTTGGTCCATGTCGACCGCTACTAGCACTAGCAACCAAGAGAGTCGACCCAGCCTACCCATGGGGTGGTTGGGCTTCAATCTTAGTCAGGTATATAAGTTCCCCTGCTCAGCATACATAAGGGCCTGATGAAACATGTCGGTGGTGGTGTGGGCCATATTAGTTGTTGATGTTCACGCCCCTTGGAAGGCGTCCTCCACAACATGTGCCTGGCGCTCGCATCCGATCAGATGAACTAGGGCTGTCCGTGCAGGCGCATGGCTTACCTACTCCTCAACTCGTGGGACCAGGTGGCAGTGCTAGTGCAGCCTAGTTAAAGCCCTCCTTAGGGACCCTGGAATGAGATCTAAGTCAGGCTGGCCAAGACATTCCATACCTCATTGTCATAGGAGGTGAATCATTGAGTTGTTCTAGGGATAGGCTATTGAAATGATTGTATGTTGTAGTTGGGAGTAGTGGCTCCCTGCACGGACTTTGGGGTGGTGGTGGTGATGAGGCGCAGACGCCACTAAATCCTGGGGGGCCATATCTTTATTCGGGATAATCCTATCCTCCTCGTATCGGTGTATGAGGTCATTTATCAACCTTCGTTGAATGAATTTATAATGGGAGACAGTGCGTGGGAACCCAACAGCTACATTTGCAGAGATTGTCACAGAAGCGGTGGAGCCATGCGGGACTGCCACATTTAAATTATAATGCCCCTGCATCTGTGGGTGGGTGCTGATCAGATTCCTGATGTAGAATCTTGGTTCCTGAAATACATGGAGATTAAACCATTAGTGATGAAACAATGAAATCGACGTCCAATTCCCCAGCACGATTCTGTCTTCTATGGCTAGTAAGAAGGTTCCACACTAACTATGTCATAGACCAGGATGACTAGCGTTTTGATTTCCCCAATTTCTGGTCAGTTTCACGCCAGTACCACTATTGGGTTGGTGGGACCTGATGCTAGATAACTGGATCTGGTGACACGCTAATCAACTAATGTCTCAAATGCTACTAATCTTCACATTTGGGAGAAGAAATTATTGTTGGGTTCACCATTTCTATTTCAGACTCTTTCGTCAGGGCATGCACATCTGCCTGTTTGGGGAAAAGGAAGACATGCTGATTATTGCCCCGCATTCCCACTTTCCAAAGGTAGGCGACATATATTGCTTATTTAGGAATGTTTGACCATTGATGGAAATAGGATGATGATATTTCAGTTCATCCTTCAATGGATTCCTCCTCAGAACTCGTTACCTAGTCCATGTCTCCCTTAGAGATCAATACATTATTCGTGAAACTCTTCCCAGTGGTATATCTTCATTGACACCAGTTAATTACACCACTTCTGTCGGGACATTCCAAGGGTTCCGGTCACTGAATCAAACTTCGGTCAGGGGAGTAGTCACGTTGGACATCACTAGAGTGTATGGACACTAGAAAACTAGATAATATGGGTTTCTACACCCGATGATAGGGATTTTCAAGGGCGTGGAAGCCCGAGGCATCCCACGTCGAATGCAGTGAATTATATGCCATAGGCTAGTCTCTGAGGGTTTCCTCAGCTTCCCATGATTAACACAAGGTATGCCGAAGGATAAACATCTAAAGGATATGGATCAGACTGATCAGAACACTAACTTGAGTGGATCTTGTGGGAAAAACCCTTGGAGGGAACACTGATTCTTGGAGGTAAACTAGAAAAATCTCACTAGGATGTGCCGGTCCGGGTAAGAATCAGGATGGATGATGGAGTGTTGAATGAAGTGGAGGGGGAATGATATGGAACCGTCATGATGGTGATATTAGTGTTGGTTTTGATCAAGGAAGAGACTTATTATGTATCCTCGTGGTAGGGAATCAAAGTCCACATAGTTCGGTGAGTTGATGGGACACCTGGGGAGGTGACCTAAGAGAATGGATGCATTGATGGGACCCAGAGGAAGTCGATCCTCTGGCTTGGGGCATGACCTTCTTGAAACACATTGGATCGAGGGAGAGACAATGATGGGACATGAGTGATGGTATTGAACCTCATGGAGGCTTCCTAAATATCCCCTATGTAGGGAATCAAAGTACACATAATTCAGGATGGGGGAATAGAATCGGGGTGTATGCAGAGGACAACGACTCGACAATATGCTCGGGCTTATGCGTAGTTAGAAGCCCAGGTTGGTCTGACACCAATGTGGAGGACTTGAGAAGTGGTTCCCAAAAAAAAGGACTACAAAATCTTACAGTCGATTGGGGAACATGATGGATTATTGTTGATTGGGGTTGACAACGGCTTACCAATGGTCCAGGAACACAACGGCTTACCGCTGATCGGGGGACACAACATCTTACTACTAGTTGGGGAATAGTTTAGTGTCATGCCGGATAAAAAGGGTGCAACATTTAACGTCATGTGAGAAAAAGGTAAATTGACATGAAGGTGGGTTAGAACTATGGGGAGTTGGGATTGAACCTAACGGACGCTTCCTTCATACCACACCTTGGAAAGGATCATAGTCTGCATAGTTCGGAGGGTGGGAACCGCTGTGATGGGGGTCAAAACCAATGGTTGGTGGGATTGAACCTCAGGGAGGATTCCTATGTACATTTACTAGGGAAGGATCAAAGTCCATGTTGTTCTGGTAGTGGGAACTAGCGTGAAGGGGGTCAGAACCAAGGGTTGGTGGGCTTGAACATCAAGGAGGCTTCCTACATACCTTTCCATGGTAAGGATCAATGTCCAAATAGTTCGGAATGGGTTGTTGAACTGACATGAAGATGGTCAGGACCAATGGTTCTTGGGATTAAACCTTAGGGAGGATTCTTACGTACCTTGCCTTGCCAATGATCAAAGTCCATGTAGTTTGGAATGAGTTGGTGAACTGATGTAAAGACGGTCGGGACCAATGGTTGTTAGGCTTTAACCTCTAGGAGGATTCCTACATACCTTTCCTTAGCATGGATCAAAGTCCATATAGATCCGAACGGTGGGTACAGACGTAAAGATGGTTGTGACCAATGATTGTTGGGCTTGAACATCAGGGAGGCTTCCTACATACCTTTTCATGGAGAGGATCAAAGTACACATAGTTCAGAATGGGTTAGTGAACTAGCGTGAAGATGGTCGGAACCAATGGTTGTTGGTCTTGAACAATATGGAGGTTTCCTATGTACCATTACATTTCAAGGATCAAAGTACATGTAGTTCTGAAGGGTGTTTGGGGAATACACTCTGGGATTCCCATAGAGGATTTCATGGTCGATGCTTACTCTAAGCCAACATGAGTCATGCTCACTGTGAGAAACAATAGGTGGTAGGGACCTGACGATCACATCATGAAATATGTGTCCATGGGAATTATATTGGGTATTATACATGGCTAGTAGCTCTATATGGAAACACGGTGTTATGTGTGGTATGCATCCCAGGAAGATGGAGATTGGGACACACTCCAGGGTGGGGGCCCAGTGGTGAAAATCCCTAAGGGAGAGGGATTTGGCACTGAATAAGAGAGGAGGGGTAGGGATGCTACCTCCTAAAAGAAAGGCAAGGGACTCACACCAAGGTTGTTTCCCTTTCCCAACGTATAGACACCACACTTGTAAAGAGGATCTCATTGCATGTGAGGAATGATCTCACTCCCATGGAGTCCAGTGGGCATAGAGAATGTCCAATACGAGGTACCCTGGGAATAATGCTTGGAGAGAGGCCACTGTTTAATGTTAGTGCTAAGGATGATGGTTCTTGGAAGTTTAAAATCTTGCAACATGGACCAGGTGGGTTCACTCCACATCCCTATAACTTACATAACTGATACCCACCCTCCCTTGGGGAATGGGAGGCTTCAGCAATGCAGTGGTGAAGAAGTGTTATGGAGTAATCCATTAAGGGTTCATGTTAGTGTGGCTATGTGAATAATCAATAGCCATTAGTGTGCCTATGGAAATAAGTATGAGGAAAATAAACGCAACACTAAGGACTAGCCAAGGGATCTTGAAATCCCATTGTGCAAACCTAGAGGGTTGCATGATAAAAAAGAGTTGTGGAGAAAAGGGGTTCATAGGTAGAAGCCTCGTGAAGCTCTTGTGTTCCATGTAGTGTAGGGGCTTCGCATAGGGGTGTGATTTGCGAAGTGAAGTGGCCTATCCTAGGCATAGGGAATTGGTACATATGGAAGGTGCTTCGCGAAGTAGAAAGGAATTCACGAATGATTTCTTCGTGAAGCAAGGGTTCACTACGGAGCGTAGCATTTCAAAGAAATGTGCTTCGCGAAGCATAGTGACCCGGCCTTAGCATGTGGGTCACATGTGCATGGAGGATATTTTACAAATCATAAGTGCTCCGTGAAGACCCGAGTCCCCTAGGGAATCCCCTTCAATCGCGGAGGCACATGTGCTCTGTCAAGGGCATCCCTCTTTGAAAACGGTCTAAATTCAAGCTAAGGGAGAGGCACTTCACGATGCTAAAATACCTTGAAGGGCACATAGTTAAAAGAGAAAAAATTGGTTTGTGATTTGAGAGCTAATAAGGTAAAAGGTTGGAGGATCTATCCTTTTGGCTCGAGGGGATCCCGATATTTATAGGCAAGAGGTACTGCGAAGAAGAGCTTCTAGGGTGGGAAGCCATGTGGCATTTTTTCGTAATCACAAAGCCTCCCTCCTCCTTGCTCCTCAGCGTGTTCACAAATGTCAAATGGGTTCTCAAAGCCTCCCGCCTCCTTGCTCCGCGGTGGGTTCTCAAATTTTATATGGGTTCGTGGATCCGCCATACTACTTGCACCATGGTGGGTTCGCAAATGCCAAATGGGTTCGCAGAGCCCCCTGCCTCCTTGCTCTATAGTGTCTTTGTGAAGGGGGAGCTTTGCGTCGGTCACATTGCTGCAGGGCTCTGCAAGAAAGCATCGTAAGGAGGTGCCTAAGGGTTTTTGTTTGTTCTTGTTCTTCCCATATTTTGGATCCAACCGTATTAATTGTTCAATTAAAGAAACATTTAATTAAAAATATATTGATAATATTAAAATAAATATAAATTGATATAATTAATTTCATAAATGAATTTAATAGAATAAAATGACATGTTTAAGTTTTATTTAAAAAATTATTCAAATTTTATTTACTCTATTAATGATATTAAATTCAAATTGTTGAATTGTTTTAATGATTGTCTATAATGATATTTTTTAATAAATTATAATTTTTAAAATTATACAAAATTTGAAAAAATATCATTTTCAAACAAGTAATTTGGATAAAGTAAAATATATCAACCATGGTAGATTTATGGTCAGTTTTTCTAATTATATTAAATATATATACCATCAAATATTAGAAAAATATTACTTTCACTGTATGTTAAAAAATGTTTCACATGGAGTTAAAACCAAACGATAATTGTAACAACACAGTTACAACTGGTCAAAAAAATTACTAGATTATTTTGATTAATCCTCATGATATAATCTAAAAAATAAGTTCTTTATCTATTTGTAAATGAATATAAATTTATATTTATTTAATATTTTAAAAAATTATAAGGATCCCCTACACTATCTTATAAAAGGGACCCTATTCATCTCATTACATGACACATAAAAAAATGAAAATGCCTTAATTAAATCCCGAATATTATCCAAGAGTATTTTATCTTATCCTAAAACCATTATAGTAATTCATTTTTTTGTAAACCATAAGAAATTGTCTAAAGTTGAATATCGTTATTTACTGAGTGTTTTTGTTTTATTTATTTTACCATCTCCTCTGAATCCTATTTAACAATGTTGAAATATAAAAACGAGTATATTTTATATAATTAGGTGTTCTTATTTTAATTTCACAATCTATATCCATCTCATCTTCCATTAAATAGGAAACAAAAACAATGTTCATGTGTACGGTGGTATACCACATCGTGAACTGATATAATTCATTTTCTACTAACATCTCTCATGTATATAATATAGTGATTCCATTAATTTTTATTTATAATATTAATTACATATTTATAATTATGACGATATTATAAATCTTTTACTTTCTCACCTTTCCATTCGCTAATAAATGATTACGTAATTCATACATATGTGCAGACTACAACCTCCACGAAGCGATATGATCTATTTTTTTGTCACCAAATCAAATGGACGGTATATATGTTTATATTTAAGAAAATGATATGATATTATTGATTTTGTGAAAATATTATTAGTAAAAATTAATAATTGTCTTCTTTTTTATTGATCATTAAAAAATGGAAATGTTAACCATGCGTATGGATGGCCTACCACCTCTGCGATAGTAAATTATCTCATTTTTTGTAACCATCATTCGTGATAGGTTTTAAAAGTACAATTTATTGATAAAATTATAATCATGTGATGATTATTATTCAAATGATGATTGAATAATAAACTCTATGTCCATATTCATCCTACCAAAGTCATTCTGGACTAATGAAAAAAATATAATATAAAAATATAATATAAACATAAATAATGAAGTAATTGTATATGACATGGTTATAAGTAAAAGAAACAGATTAATTTACTTAAAAAAGATCCTAAGGTAAGAAAATAATTAATATCAGTTTATTCATAAAGATAATGAATATATGTGAATATTCAAACTCGATTAATGTGACACTTTAAAATAAAACCACTTTTTAAATGTTATAATGTCTATTTTTCAAAATATTTCACTTTAAATTACATGATTTTATAATTCAATTTTGAATTTATATAAATGGAAACAAAATATATATAATGGTATGTTTCCCAATTTCATTAAAAGGTATTCAAAATGGTAATATTTTTATGCAATTTTTTTCTTTATTTAAAAATTTCCATTGAAAATTTCTATTTTAATTTATAAGGTGAAAATGACTTTTCTAGCTACCATAACTGTTATTTTATATCAATCTTTCCTATCTTGAATTGTTTTTTTTCTTTAAAGAAAACACATCTTTCTCATTTTATAGTATATTGGAATTTAAAAAGAGTTCTTAATAGAAAATAATTTTTTGATATATAAAATTGTTTTTTATGAGTTTAGAATATTTTTCTAAGAGTTTTATTTATGATATGTTCCTTAGACATGGTTTATGAAGGTTTGAGACCCATAATATGTTCACAGGTGAGTCCAATACAGCTTATACAAAGGTTTGAGCTTCATTACTAATCATGGTTGTGCTCGATGGAATATATATGATTGGTGTGCCCATATAAAATTCTAAGGCATTGGGTAAGGATTAAATTGTTTGGATAATTATATTGGAAGACAATAATATAGTTATTTCAATTTTAAGGATTTTATAAAGGTTTTAATATGATTAGGTCCTAGGGAATCTACATAAATTTTCTATTTTTGATAATTATTTTTCATTAAATGATTTTATTTTAAAACTTATGATAATGATATTTTAATTGAACAATAATGATCTTTTTACATGAAAATTTTTGTGTTTAAGAAAAGGGTTTTCTTAGGTATTTATGTTTTTCATGGCACTAATTGATTTCTTCTCTTTGGGTCCCTTAATGAGCATTTTGTTCTCATCAAATATTCTGAAATTATTTTATAATGATTTTAAGGGGGATTTGTGACAACGATGAGTTCAAATTCAAATATGTGAACATATTCCATGAAAAGAAAACACGTTTCTTTTCAAAGGTATTCATTTTGTGGGAAATTAAAATACTGGGTAGAAGTGTAAACTTTTTTATATATCGGATTGTTATATAAGAGTTATGACCTAAATCTCTAAAAACATATACCTTAAAGGTGTTTATGAAGAAAAGAATGTAAATTATAGTTTAAAATAAACATCGTATGAAATTTTTATGGATGAGTCCTTGTATTAATGGGGTCTTTGAGTGTTAGTCTCAATATTACAATTTGAGTTTCCATGAAATTTTGTGATATTCAGTGTTAGGATAGAAAATTTGACCATGATGCCTCTATTCAACCAAAAAATCACAAATCCTTATTAAATAATATTATTAAATATAGTGATCCATGATTACCATTCATACCTATAGCATATGATATACACTTTGATTAAATTTTTCACATATAGAAGTAAGTCATTCATCTTTTAAATTTTTCCCAAGGACATCAAAATTCACCCAACAAATACCAAATCCTTAAATTATTATTAATTTATTAATAAAACCGAAATTAAATAAGATAATTCAAACACTCGATAGGGAAAAACTAAACTAAATTCAAGGTGTTACACCAATATTTTCACTGATCATAAAAATTATGGATGGACATTCTATATAGATGATATTTTCTCTGATAGAGTTTATAAGCATATAATATTATTGAATATATATACATTAGAACAAATATTATAATAAATATTAAATATTTAAGTGATAAATATTGATGAAATTATTTTAAAAATATGTATAAAATGCTATAGGGTCCTTTTTTACACTAAAATAACTATTGTGTTTAATTTTACATTACAAAAATTAATATAATTATATTTTGAGTTCATATAATTTTTATATATTTTAATATGAAATTCTGAAAAAATATTTTTCCATATATTTTTTAATATATTAAGGAATCATCGATAATATTTTTCATATATAACTAGATTAAAATAACACATTTTCACTATAGTTTATTTGAATATATTTTCATTTAGAGAATTATATAGTTCATTGTAAATGGTGTTTTTTATTGTTATTTTTTATTGTCATTTTAGCATCGAGATGGTTGAATCATCACATAAAATCCAATATAATTTTATTATGCTAACTAAAAAATAATATTATTGTAATTAGTTTATAAAATAAACTTTTGTATTTTTATAATTTTCTAGAATCATTTTAATTTGGTATTAAAAACATTATATATTTATAATTAATATATTCTTTGTTCGGATTAATGTAAAATTATTTCAATTTTATTATGTATTGGAATTTTCTTGGATTCATGTAATATTTTTATTTTATTTTCATTATTTTATAGTTATGTATTCTCTATGTGTTGATAATTTTGTTTCAATCATTAATTTTCAATCTTCATAAGTGGATATCTTTAAGAATTTATGGATGAATACTAAATATTTTTTTTCAAAATTCAACTATAAATTTGTTTATTAAATTAGTATCATGTTGATTTTTATATATAACAAATTTGACTATTAAAATAATATGATGAGTTATCAAATAAATGATGAATTCTATTACAGTAAACTGAATAAAAATTCAAATATTATTGATTTTTTTATTTAAAATATCAAATTACTTAACCTTGAATCATCATAATTTAATTCTCCTTGAGAGTTGTAATGATTGAATATTTATTTGTAGAAATCCATTATATGAATTTTAATTAATTTTTTATCCATAAAAAATTTAATTAAATGTATTTTTAATGCTGGATGGATCTAAAAATTTATGAAAGTCATATTTTGAAATTAATTCTCTATGATTTATTCAAAAAATAAGTTCATAAATTTGTTTTGTTATTTTTATTTACATACCAAAGCTCATAGTGATGATATTTCTATTGATCTAAAAATTAATAAAATATAATTCCAATGATTAATTTTTTCTCATGGGATTATCCAAAAAGCATCAGGATATTATTCCTTATTAGGTAATTTTTGGGAATGATATCTATAAATTTTTAAATTTTAAAAAATGCTTGGAACAAACAAGAAACCAATGATATATCAGTTGATAAATATTTTCAATACTAAGATTTATTTACTATTAATCATCGCATTACAACTAATGAAATAGATAACTCATCCCCATTTCAATGCTCAATTAATATCATTAACCATAAGAAATTCTATATATTAACTCAAATACAATCTCAATTCAAACATCTTATTTCATTATATTTCCCTTATATTTTTGTTTTTTATCTAGTAAATTTTTATACCATTTATAATATAATTGTCTATTTCATAAAAATATGGTTTATATGTCCATGAACCTTATTAGTGTCTTGTCACTTAGTGATTTTTATCTTTCATACATGGTTTTTTTAAATAAATAAATATTTTTTTAAACATTTTTTTTGAGTTATATGTTTTAAATTTCTAATATTTTATTTTTAAATAATATTAAATGATTATATTACTTCAAATTTGTTTAGATGATATTCTTTTTGGGGATATTATATAAGAAACCTTTTTTATTTAGTTATTCCAATAATTATTAATACTTTAATTGTAATTGTATAAAAATGATTTGCCCCATATAAAATAATTAGTGAATTTTTTTGTTAAAAGTAGTATTGAAGATACATTTATTTACTCTAAAACCCAAAAAATGATGAGATGAAATGAAGAAAGAATAGAAGATATGATAAGGTTAGAAATAATGAATAATTACTTGTGTGGAGGTGATTTATTTGAGTCAATAAATTCTTTCTTGATATATTATTAATTGCCAACAATGGTTTTAAATTGAGTTTTTTAAACTCCCCTAAAAGAGGTGTGAAATAATAGGAACGACCACCGACATGACCCTTAGGCACATGAAGTCCACCAACACATCATGGAATTTGTCCCACGTATCATCCATCACCATCGAGAAGATAGGCCCCATGTCCATAGCGGGTCCTCACGCATGAAATGAATTCTATTTATGTGGTCATTTTCATTACATATAGGACCCAACAACATATGACCAACCCCAGCACTTTGTCCTATAGTTAGTAAAAGTCATATTAAATGAAATATTAATATGGAACCATAAAATATTTCTAGATGACTAATTGTAAAATAAATTTGTATAAAACTGTCAACCCTTAATGATAGAACATGATTCCATGGTGAAATAATTTATACCTTTTTATAACCATTATTTGGGGATATGATGAAATTATAGACAGAATGATTGATGAATTATGACCTAAAATGTAAGGGCATGTTTATATTTTAGGATGCTTAATTATTGAAAAAAATACATCTAGCTTATTTATAATTTATTAATTTGGAGTAATCTAAGAAAATATATTGTTCTTGATTCCATATAAGTAAAAAATAATTTTTTCTCAAATATTACAAAATATGTGCATTAATCAGTGATTGAAATTTTCTTCCACCAGTCAATTTTTAATAATTCATACATTATTTTTTTGTAAACATGGAATAAATAAAAACAAAATAGAAATTATAATGGTTTTTTTATAAATTGATTAATAGAAAATGATTTTTAATATTTTTCTTGCTTTATCCACTATAATATCTTTATTCTCAAAATAAATAAAAAATTTAACTAAAATTAACATAACAAAAAAATGTTGGCTTTAATATACTAAACAAATATAATACTAAAGATAGATTTTAATCCCAATAACATTGAGAAATATGTATAAAAAATTTACCAAAAAAATTTAATATGAAAAATATATAAAAATAGTCCAATTCATGGCATGATTTGTTAAAAAGAATTGAATGTTGTCAATTATACTTATTTTTGGACAATAATTAAATTTAATTGAGGATCAATTTATAATACACTATAGAAAAATCACAATGGGTGTATATAATCCATTTTAGTTTTTTAAGAAAACTTATTTGAATTGGATGATAGTAAACAAACTACACTGAGATAAAAAATAAATACACTTATATTAAAAAATTCCTTATAAAATGGATCAAAATATATTATTTCTATTACGTTTAAATTATTAATGAGAAAAGATACCTATAAAGTAATTAATTCAGACTAATTCATTGATTTTATAAAATGTGTCTCAAATAAAAAAACAATATATATAACATATATAAACAAGTCATTGTTTATTAAGGACATATTTTCAATTATGCATATCTAAATCATGTAAAAGACAATTTATTTAATATTTCCTTTATTAAGGGTGTACTAATTCGGGAGGGAATGATTTTTGTTAAAAATAATGTCATTTTATGTTAAATCACATTGATTTAAATTATTAAAAACTCCATTAGATATATAATGGATTAAATAAGTGACTTGTCTCTCAAATATAAAAACTTTTATAAGTTCTATGTGCGTAATAAAGATTATAAGTAACACATGTGATCCTATATTATAGGAAGCACATCGGCAGGATAAATGTTACATGTCATGTGCCGAAAAGAGAAAATCCAATAGTATAAATTTATATCATTTCATATGTAGCTAATGAATTACATTCGAATATATGAAAATATAATCAGATTAAAATATTTTATAGAGTTATTTTTAAAAATCATACGTAAATTTTATTTTTTATAATAGAAAATTTAAAAACATGAAGCACATAAAGCTCTATATAATTTTTATTTAATTCAACGTAAAAATTTATAATCAATTTTTAATTCCAAATGTATAAATTACCTATTATGTAAAATGGTATTATTTTTAAATTAGATATGTAAATATAAAAGTATAAATGTAAAAAAGTAGAATTTTTATTCAACCATCTATTATTTTTACGCTCATAGTCAACTAAAAGATATGCTAAAGTTATTTACACCCATGGGTTAGTAAATTTTTGTAAATGTGTGACAGGACCTATAGTGATCATGATTAAGGAGTTCAAATGTTATAAATTTTCTTTCTAAACTAAGAAAATATTTTAAATATAGATGATTTAATTAGTGATAAATTATTCATATTAGTATCATGTGTAGAAAAACATAAAAAACATTATTTACATCAAATATAAACAAACTTATTATTGAAAAAATATTTAGGAGCGTGGTTTTAAATTTCACAAGAAGCTACTAATATGATTTTTATTTAAAAATGTATATCTTAACCTCAATAAATTGTTCCTATATTAAGAATATATCAAGCTGTAGAATAATTGAATTCAAGGATAAAACATTAACTCTTATGGTCAGTAAAATATTTTTTCCATTAAATATTGTGTGTATTATTATTTTATTATTATTATTAATATTTCAAAAAACTATATATTTAAATTTTAATGATATATAAATTATCTTAAATATGTAAATATAGATATATATACTATTATTATAATAATATAGAATTTTATATATCATTGATAATGGTTTCTCCTTTTCCTTAATATTACAGAACAATATGCATGGTTTGATTTATATATTTATGTTTAATAATTAGATAAATTATGTTCTACAATGTTTATAATTAAATATTTTCAATAAAAAGTATTCACATAAATTTATTCCCTCATGTAGAATTAGGTTACCTATTTGGGATACTTAAATGTAAAATTTTATTGTCTTTATCTATTTTTTAATTAAACAAACATGACTTATTGTAAAAAATTAACAAATTTAAGATATATAGTAGTTATTTTATATGTTATGAGGTCCATAACTAGTAAACTTATGATTATAAATTATGATTATTTCTATGGGGAGATTTTAGATTTTATTTAGGGGATATTAATATATGTTGTGAATTAAATATTTTTACTACTTTTTAAAAAATATCACTCACGAATTATATTTTTTTTCTTTCATATGATAAACAGATTGCCAACCATATATTTATTTTACCTATGTATTCAATAATGTTCTAATAGTTATTAAAGAATCTCGTTTAAAATATTGAGAAGTAAAATAGACAATTATATACAGGTTCCTATAAAATTACTCTACACTATTTAAACCCCACCATAGATTAAAAAAGTATAGTATGATTTCTTCCTTATTCCTTTCTCTAATATGTTCGTTTTCATTGAATATAATTGAGGATATAATATAAATATATAGAATTAATTTTCATAATTTATTAAGAAATACAAAATAAATGTAAAAACCCCAAAAAATCTCAATGATAGAATCCACAATATAATAATAACCAAGAAAATTTACATGACATAAAGTAAAAATAATGAAAATTATATTACTACTCAAAGAATAACTATATATAAAAAAATATAAAAAGAGAACACATGAAAATTCAAATATAACTCATAGAAATATGGAAAAGACACAACCAATTCTAGGATCTTGTAAGTCCCTAGTAAAATATACCATGAAACCACTATTAAATCATATTAATTATATTTTAAAAATTATATTAGAAGTAGGTGTGGGTATATCCACATACTCGGTAGTTTCCATCATTAAAATATTATACATTAATAATGTAAATAGGGTATGAAAATATAATCATGTATTAAATAAAATTCCTCATAACATATCCCAACTAAAGTATAAATTCTTATAGATAAGGATAATAAAAATCCCACAAAAACAATTTTCCGAATAACATATAATTTAAATTCTGTAAATTACACAAAAAGATTAACTAACTCAATTGGAAACCAAATACCATAACCTATTCATCACTCAACTCATCTTCTATCTTCTGTTACATACTCCCATATTATATGTATTCTGTAACCAAACATAATTATATCAATTTTCATATCCATATATGGGGTGATGATTATCCCATTTATTTATGCATTTAGTTATTTACAAACTTACAAAATTTTGTGGGATACTTCAAAAAACATCAATTAATTTTCATTATATAGTTGGTATTACTCTCATTGCCTCAAATATTACAATATAAGTAACTCCCAATTCATATATCTGAAATTAGAAGTCATTAATATTTTTTTGAACTCCCATGATGGTACTACAAAATAAATTCTTTATAGTACTCACATGGTTATGACTTTTATTCTTGTAAATCAATTCATAATAATTTTTAATACTCTTTTGGAATAATATCAAATATTTTGGGTATCCTAAGGATATATAAACTCAATTACCTATAGAAATACATGAGATGTGAAACTAGACACACATTTTCTAAAATTTCTCAATGCATATATATGTACTTGACTAAATATGGATCTAAAGACATCCCAATATTATACTCACACAACCATCCACCAAGTATAAAATATCATGATGATAATAGGGAGAAATAATATCTATTTATCCAAATATAGGAATATAATACTATTTACATAGTTCAAAACAATAGATATAGTCACCAAACAAAATTTATTGGATATTCCCAATATTTTAGGGGTTTTGGGATCTATCTCTGTCAAAATAGTAAAATATTTAGGTTTCTAAGGAAACTATGGGTATGAGAATATTTTTATACTTTCTAAACTCTGTAATAGAGTATTCCTTTTACCACAATTCCCAAAGAATTTATAATTTGGCTCTATGTGACAAATTTTGTTGGTTTGATAAATAGGATAATAGGTTAATAATTAAAAAATAAGTTAGATAGGTTATATCGGTCTAAGGCCTCAAGAAGCTAGTTATGTAAAAAAACTACTACACTATAAGATATGTATTATTAATTAATATTATTTTTTCTATATAGTTAAATCATAAATAATAAATATTTAATTTTATAATCCAAAAATTAAACGAATTAAAAATATGTAATAAAAATAACCATAGTTCCTAAAACAATTGTAATATATTCCCCTTATAAACACATTTTACTATAACCCTAGAAATATGTATCAGTGTATCATTTCAATTTTTCTAGATCCCAGAACGATTAAAATATGGGTCACCAAGTGTCTCTATTTCAATGATTTGTAAAAATAATGAAAATATGTTTACCTTATTTCCATGGTTATCAAAAATCATAGAAACAGGTTTCTATAAGATACACATTTATATGGATTCTATGATAATGAAAATGAGGTGTTTACTACCAATGGTTTTGTGAAACACATCAAAATCATGGAATTGGATTAAATTTATAGTAGTATCACATATTATTTTAATTTTATATGGTGAATAATGTGTGATAAAATCATGTTAGATATTTTATCCTCCATAAGAATATTCCATTAAATACATTATCTAACATGTTACATTTTCAATAAAGAATATTTATAATGGTTATGGAGTGTTTTAATAAAAAAATAATAGTATTAAATTTTAGGAATCATAACAAAACACATTAATATTGTGATATTATATATTATAAATAAAATGGGGTAGAACAAACCCCATGCATTAAGTGAAACTTCCATGTATTTGTATTTTATAGACTATGTAGATATTACGTGATCGCCAAATAATTCCCTGGATAGAATAATATTTTTATTCAATGAGTTGATAGGTCTAATTTTTTTTTCAATATTATATGTCTTTATTTTTTACCACATATAAGAAATCTTCACTTCTATTTTTATTATTTTGTGGAATTACATGTATACCATTATATCCTAGCCCAATTACAAAATTCATAAACAAAGAAAATAAATATTCCTACAGATAATATCAAAATTTTATATCATATTCTATCAAAACATATCTAATGAAAAAAATTATGAAAATTTATATAAATTAAATATAATAAAATTCAATTAAAAAATATCATATCCATTTTTTCAATATCGATAACATAATTCCACTGAAAATTTATTCATGATTTTTGAATAACCATAACTTCATACATTATATATGTTCATCCATAACTCTTAAAATATAACTACTTGTCTCATCATAATATGGCAATAATAATATTCATGATTGAATGCTTTTTGTAAAAATTATGATTAATATTTACCATTTATGGAAATAACATTCCATATTCACAATTTAAAAAATTGGATTGGAGTCACCTTTATCTTAATCATTCCTCAAGAAATAATAATTTTTCCTTTAGCATAATCTATGGAATTGATTCAACTATCGGGGAGTAAGAGTGATAGAAACATCTAAATAAGATAATATATGATATAATTTCAACAATTGGAGTGTGGGGAATATCGGTTCATGTGCCACCTTTTATAGACTCAAATCTTTTATCTACATTCATCATCCTTGAGTTAATATCCACATAAAAATATCTAAACTCTCATGTTAATTCACATAAGTAAATACAAAAAATTTGATAAAATATCTCCATAATATTCATGGTTTACCAAATATGCTTCCTATTATACCTTCCTCTTTTCTACGTTCAACATATTTATATAACTAATTAATAGTGTATCTATACAATAATACATTTTGAAAAAAAATTCATTTTATTTAAAATAAATATAAAAAACCCATTTTGTCATTAAATCACAATTAAATAAAGACACTAAAAAATATTCAATAATCTACCCCCCCCCATTTATTTTATAAAATCTATATTAGATCTACCTAAGAAAATTTACATCCCAAAAAATTCAAAATCTAAATAATTTTTTTTCAAACAACATATTCCAATTACATGAACCATAAAATAATATATGAATAATTCACCCCAATATGTCCAATATTAAACTTCTTCCATTAAAATGTATAAAATGAAAAATATAAATACAACGAATCGTAGAATTAATATTAAAAATTATAATCTCTTTACAATATTTATAAATATATAAAAACATGAGATAAAACAACGGATGAGTAAATGTGAAGAAAACATGTATAATCTTAGTCACTCAACCCTCATGTTAGAATCCTTTTCCAAGGTTTCTATATTTACATTACCATATCGACATCACAACTGAGTTAATAGAATTAAATGTTTCCATTGAAGCATTACTATGTGGTCTCAAAACATTAAATAATTCTATAAAATGGTTTGGTGTTAATATATATTAATTTCAACCCAATCTATCAAATACGATTCATCATGAATATAATTTCTCAAAAATTATGCAAGAATGTCATAATATACTTTCTCTAATTATATGTGTTGTACTAACAAATATATCACCTCGCTAACCATACTTTACACATTAATAGGGTGAATGAATTATGATGAATGCCTACTATAACTCCTGAACATGTGTTTCACTAGATTTGTATATACTAAAAAAATTAAAAAAAAATCAATAAACATACTTGTAACACTCCATGCTTCCACAATGTTCTACCTTTTTTAATAAATAAATAGCATGTGATGTATGCAACACCAAGTCTAAGCACACCACGACCTATCAAACTAGAAATTTAAAAAGTGTTTATGAATATTATTAACCACATTTTGAATTTTATGTATCCTATATAATTTTAACATTCATGTTTTGGGTTTCTTTGACATAATATAATGAAAAAAATCAATTTTTCAGAAAAAAAAAATTATTTTTTAAAAATTGCAGTTTTTTCACCTTTTAGTGGAGAACACTTTTTTAATCCAATAATTTACTATTTTATATATTAAATTTGGAGAAATTAAATTCTTAATTATTCTAGGGAAATAAAAATTTATTTTGGATAAATTTATGGTACTATTATGATGACATTCATATTTTGATAAATAGTGAAAATACTTAATTTTAATTGAAAACAACTTTTTTAATCAAAATCATTTATAGGGTTATATTATACATAAGCGTGGTTTTAAAGTATACATAGATTATATTTTTATAATTTAATATAAATTATGTCATTATAAGTATTTTTACATTTAAATTGGACATAAACACATGAAAGCCTTTTGAATGTTTTTACTTATTAATAAAATGTTTTCTTATTTTGACAATGGGAATTAATTTTAAATTAATTTCTACCAGTTATGTATTTTGATTTTTGAATAATTGATTCAATATTTGGAATGAGAAGGTCCAAATTGTGTAAACAGTTACCTTTTATTTTTGGACATTATGAATAGTAAATGGAGTAATGATTTTTTCAATGGTTAATGTGTAAATTAAATAAATAAGGGTAAAAATATAATATTATATTAATATAAAACAACCATAAAACGTTTCCAAATACTATTTTATGAGATATATTAGAACATTAAATCTGTACGATGATTTTAGGACCCCATGGGACCACTTGGGTGTGATAATGACATGTTATAAGAATTAATTTAAAGTAAAGATAAATATAATATAAACATGTCTCTTTTAATAAAATAATTTTAATATAGGGTTACATGACTGATATATGTAACTATAAATATTAATTAGATAGATAAAATGATTTTATACATCATGGTATTTTAATTTTAATTTTAATACATTAAATAAAAAATTTATTAATGACACAATAATGATGCAGTATTTTCCCTATTAATGAAAGAATCAAATAAATGATATTATAAATATTTAAATAAATATAATTTAACATTTTGAGTCAATACACTATTTTTATTGATTATATTGACATATAAGGTTTTATTTAATACCTTTGGTATGAATTAATAATTTTTTATGACTTTAACAAAAATCAATTACTACTGTGTCAAAATGGACATAAATGAGTTTTTCAAAAAAATACTATTTTATTAAATGATATAAAAATAATTAAAATCAATGACTCATATAATTGACTTATATAATGGTTCCAACTTCAATAATAATACACTTTATTTTCCCTTGTAATTTAAGAGTAACTAAATAAACTCTATAATATAAAAATACAAGACAACGCGGTAAGAGATAAATTGATTAACTAAGGGTTAGTACCGAATGATAAGGATACTTTTAGGATCAAAAAATTTATAAAACCTATTTTTTGAGATTATTTAGATACATAGTCATATTAAATTATAAATAAATATATTTTTAAGTTTTATAAAAATAAATCATTATATAATAAATTTATATTTCAAGCATTTCCAAAAGTGCCTCTCACCGCTCTTATAAAAGGGAACCTCCCTTTCTCTTTAATTAACACCACCAAATCCCTTTAAATCTACCAAAACCTTCCAAATTCCCCTCCCAACATCCCTAAAATTATCCTATTTACCAAACTTTGGAAAGAAATAAAACATAAGGATTCCTTTCATGCAAATCAAGAAGAGACACTCGAAGAAGATGTAATCGTTTTATCCCTTCTTTCGAAGTTCATTTCTTCTTATACATCCAATTAATAACTTATTACCACACTAAAATATTAAATCCATAATCTAATATATTCTGAGATTTTTTTAAGATTATCGGACAACCATATTCCTTATTTTATACATACTATAAAAAACAATACGACTAGGCGTGCAAACATACACCTTATCATCTCCACGTCATGGTGTAAATTGTTTTTCATGTACAATTTATTTATATGGGTATAAATATGAATATAATGGATTTAAATAATAAATATAACCTGATATTGTTTCTTTAAAATTCATATTTCAACCAATTATATACCATTTAACCATTAAGGAAATGATATTCTTGCTTGTGCGTATGCATGGCTTACCGTCTCCATGACACGATGAGACTCATCTTCAACGTTCACCATACAAGAATGATTATAAGAATAAATATTATTAATAATAATGAAATATATGACATAATAATGATACTGGGAAGATATATATATACATATATTTTATTCACTTACATCCATTTGATACGAAAACAGAAATAGCATTCATGCATACATACGGCCTACTGTCTCCCTGAATGTTGTATTCTAATTCATATATCTATTTATTGTATATTTTTATATTTATATATGATATATAAATCATATTATACATTCCTTATGTATTTAAATCATGATCTATGTAATACGATCAAGAATAACAAGTCAAAACACGTACGATAAACACAACAATTATTACCCGAACTGTTGCATTAACTTGGAATTGTTAATAAAAGGGTAATATAAAGTCAGAAAAGATTCATATATGATATCATAATAATAATAATAATTATTATTATATATGTTAATAATATGATTAATAATGTTATATAAAAGTTTCAGGTTTATATGGAGAGTATCAGACCTAAGGTAAGGGTAAATTCTTCAATTAACCTATTATTCATGATTGTTTACGTGTAAGTATTTATTCGATCATATTTATCATCCATATCCATGTTTCATAGAAAAATCAAAGGGAATATTTTATGGTTTTAGGGATGGTTCAGTTTAACTAGATCATCATTCTAATTATTTTAAATATTTATTTTTCTATGTCAATTTAATTAATGTCTATTTTTTTCCAAAATGGTTTTGAGGATTTATTTATATGGGAATGATTGTTTTAAAATGTTGATTCATTTCAAAAGATTTAAATATGTATGGGGAAATTTGATTCAAAAATATTTTTTAAATGAATTCCTTTATAAATTGTGTGACGTTTAAATGATTTCACGAAAAAGTATATTTCTCTTGAATAGTTTTAATGGATTTATTAAATTATTTTTATCTATGTCATCATAATTTTTTGGATTTTATACTTGTTTGAAGATGATTTATTATGATACAATATTTCACATTGTATTGAAGGTTTTTTTATATGTTTTCCTATGGTTGTTATATTTTTATACCATTCATGGTTTACTATAAATTTATAAACATTTCAAATGCTAATTTTAATACAAATATTTATGTTATGTTTCAACATTTTCATACGAGGACTAAATTTGAGTTAGTAAGTGACGGACAAGGCCTCCTATATCCCCATGATGCATCGTTAGGTTTCATGAGACAAACTAGTGTCTTGTAACAAGGCCATGATAGAATATTTTTGAATGGTCTTGGCACAAGGCATTGACGCAGTGGTTATAAGGTCTGACATTATGCATTCCCTTGTTATAAGATTAGTTATTGTGTGTGATTATTTAACTAGTAGAACATCCATGTGTATGTTTATAATGTAATTTTTGATTTATTTTTTCAATATTATGTTCACGTTAATGTTTAAAAAGTTTAATATTTTTATTATACATCATTCCTTTAATGATTATTGAAACCACTAAATTATTTACCCTTATTGAGAGTCTAGCCTCACCCCTTTATTATGTATTATTTTCCCAAGATGCTAAGAAGTGTATTATGGTTGATATGCCTGGATAATCTAATGGAATAATGGTGTTTTGAAAGGATTATTTGTGTTGTATTTTATTTTAGGAAGTGTAATATAATGTTCATGTAAGTAATCTATTTTCCATGACTATTAAGATGATATGTCATTCAATATTTGATTCCTTTTGTAATCATGGAAATGTTTTAAAATAATGTATCGGCTCTAGGTAACTGGGTAGGGACATTATAGTTGGTATCAAAGGATGTTTAGAAACAACCTTGGAATTAGATTTAGAAAACTAGGATTAGGTATCCAAACCCTAAAGTAGAATCTGATGATAAGTATTGAAGAGAATCCTATAATTTTAAAATACAGATTATGTGGATATTCCTATAAAATACATCCACGTCGAGATACTACACGTGGAAGTGGTTTTGGAACTGATGTACCTAAAGGTTAAAACTCTTAAATGGTGTTCCTATCATTACTCAAGGTAACCTATTTCACAGCCATTGGCCATACTTCGCATCTGGTTTGACACTCTATAGGGATATTCTTAGGATAATTCACATTTTCTTTACAAACCATTATGAAGTATTTATATGTCAATATGTCAGAAAAGAAACCATTACTATAATTATGAGACTATATGTGTTTAAATATTAAATTAATGCCGATTATTTTTATAGTATTCATAATATACATTAGGATATTATCTAACCTAGTGTGTTTCATCATTTAGAAAAGGTTCCCAGTAGAAGGAATGAGAACTTCAGTAATACGCATACTCCAAAGAGTAAAAAGGATCATATATTTATGGTCTTAAGCTAGAATTTAGAAGTGAAATAGTGTCCCATGTATTCTCATCATATATATAAATAGTATCATGTGTTAATAAAATAAGTAAATTATTCTATGAGTCATATGGATTTGAAGGGAAGCAAGAGAAGAAGGGGATGGCAGATAAAAATATGGATAACGCGAATAAGGGAGAGAATTATTTTCCCACATGTGATAACTGTTGAAAGAATCATCTTGGTAAATTCTTGAAGGGAATGAGAGTTTTTTATTTGTGTGGTGAGAAAAGGAAAAACATGCATGATTTCAAGGGTAAGAGAAAGGATTCAAATATACAATGCTTCATCTGTAAGAAGTTGGGATACTACGAGAATCAGTGTACTAATCATCATAGTATACCCCGAATAATGCTATTGGATAATAATAAAGTTATTATACTACCGCAGATGAAGAGAAATGATTAGTGTATTATGTTTTTATTAATTAATTATTTCATTGGTGTATTGTATTAATGATGTAAAAGTGTTTATAATTATTGAATATATAAGGATTGTACTGTAGCACTATTTCATTAAGGATTTGATATTTTATGGTACGAATTATAGTGACATAGTTTCATCTTAAACATTTTGGAGAGTATATGGTTGGGTAAATATAACCCTTAATATGTTTATGAAACTGAGATAATGATTTTGGAAAAGATATCATTGATTTGAATAAAGTAAATTGGATATTATTTACATCCATTGAACTGATTAATGGTTTGTTAGCAAAAAGGTTTATACCATCAGTTTTGTGAATTTTCTACATTTTTGTATTTAATGTGTATATCCAGTATTCTATGTTTTAAATAAAGAATAAGGAATAATGAATGTATTCAATTATTTTTTCCTGTAGTTAATTTTATTATCATGTTTTAAGAGAATAATTTATTCACTAGTATGTTATGTGACCTTCGCGACAAGAGTATTTTAGATAAGCCTAACGGTTGGAATGTATTAAGTATAAAATTGGATAGTGTTTTATAGTTAAAACATTTATTAAGATTATTTTTTTCAAATGTTATACTTTTAATAAAAGGATAACCCGCAGGTCGGGCTGCAACCTGTCGCGTCTGTCAAGGCCGTGAGACTTAAAAAAACAACCGAAGGGTGAAAATGGTGCATCTCCTACCATTAGGATACATTATGTCCTTATTAGTATAACAAAATTTTATTTATTTAAATTTATTAGTTAATATTTTTAACCTTATGCGATTAATATGAATAGAATATTTTCCAATTTTATATTTTGGAGAAAATATGAGTTTTTGGAAGAAATTAGTTAAAGGAAGAAAATCTACATGTAAATTAAGTATTATTCCTTGTGTTCATAGTCTATTAAGTAAAATAACTCTACAACACTAGTAAAGGATAATAAAACGAAAAATGTTTTCCTAGTTATACTTTTGTGACGAATCAAATGGTCCCTTGGATTATCGCCGATTTGTATCTTTCAGACTGATACCTTTATACTAATAATATTATCTATCACTCTACATCATAATTTTATGGTTATTTTTATCTTCCATATACATGTTTTCTTACGTGGAACAATATTATGTGTTATTTATGGTAACTATGTTACGTACCTTTCTTTATTTTCAAATAGAGGCCTTATTAATCCATTTTTTGATGAAGGATTTCAACTAAGATATTTTGAAATGACAAAATCCTGGTTTTCAATCTCAATATTAAATTTAGATGATGAAATTTAATTAATTAGTGGATAATTTAACATTCCAATATTCCATAGTGCACTTCCTTTTTAAATAATTCAATTGCATAGGATGTACGCAACACCAAGTTCAAGCGCACAATGACTTATCAAACTTTCCATTTAAAAAGAAGTTATGGATATTATTAAAAACAATTATGAGTTTTATATATCCAATATAATTTTAACATTCATATTCCTTGTTTCTTGAACATAATATCATGACAAATTAAATTTTTCAGACAAAATAAGTATTTTCCAAAAAATTCTATTTTCGGCCTTTTAAGGAAGAACCATTTTTAAATGCATTATTTGAAACTTTTATTTATTAAATTTAATGAAATAAAATTATTATTTATAATAGGGACTTAAAATTTTATATTGGATAAATTTTTTGTACTTTTTTTATAACATTAATATTTTGATGAATAGTAAAGATACTAAATTTTAATTGAAATCAATTTTTTTAATTGAAATAATTTGTTATGTTAAATTTAACATATGAGTTGTTTTAAAGTATAAATAGATTATGTTTTTATCATTTCACATAATTTAGTTCATTATATGTATTTGGTAATTTAAATTGGATATAAACACATGTCAATATTTTGATAGTTTTTACTTCTCAAAAACCTACATTCTTGTTTTGACAACGATAATTAATTTTAAATTAATTTCTTCCAATTCTGTTTTTTGAATTTGGAAAAATGGATTCCATATTTGGTATCATAATTTCAAAATTGTAAAAATAGTTATCTTTTATAATTGGACATTATGAACAGTAACTTCAGTAATTATTTTTATTTTCCATGGCTAAAGGGTAAATATTATAAATAAAGTCCAAAAATTAATATTATATTAATATAAAACTATTGTAACATGTGTCCTAATATTTGTTTATGAGATATATTCAACCATTATCATCTGTAGGTTTATTTCAGGACCCCATGTGACCACTTGGGTGTGATAATGACAAGAAATAATAATTAATTTAATGTATGGATAAATATAACATAAACATATATATTTTTACTAAAACAGTTTTAATATAGTGTGATATGACTGATATATTTCACTCTAAATATTAATTAGAAATGTAAAAATATTTTTTTACATAATTATATTTTATTTTTAATTTTTATACATTAAATAATTTAATTTATTGATGACACAATAATGATACGGTATTTTCCTTATTAATGAAATAATAAAATAAATGATACTTTAAATATTAAAATAAATATAATATGAAAATTTTGATGCCATACAAGAATTTTATAGATTAAATTGACATATGAGTTATGATTTAATGCCTTTTCATTGAAGTAATAATTTTTTATTACTTTAAAAAATCAATTACTAAATAGTGTCAAATTTGACATAAATGAGATTTAAAAAATATTATTATATTAAATGATATAAAAATCCTAAAAATATAATATTCAGTCAAATTACTTATATAATGTTAAAAATGACACTAATTATACACTTGTGGTTCCTTTATCATTTTATAGTAAATAAATTAACACTATAGTATAAGAATACAAGAAGACATGGTAAGAGTTAAACTGTGTAACTAAGGGTTAATCCCAAAAGATAAGGATACATTTATGACCTAAACATGTATAAAACCAAATTTTTATAAGGTATGTAGATCCATACTCATCTTATACTCGAAATAAACCAATTTTTATCTTTTTGAAATCAAAAGAAAAATTATAATAAATAAATATTTCAGGATTTTCCTGAAGTGCCCCTCACAACTCTTATAAAATGGAACCTCCTTTTCTCTTTTATTAACACATAAAAATCCCTTTTTCTCAGAAAAAACATGCCAAATTATATTCCCGAAATCTATAACTTCTTCTTAGAGTCAAACAATTTGGAAGAAACCCAACTTAATGAGTCTTTTTGTGCAATCCCAAAGGAGACACCTGCAAAAGAGGTAATCATTTTATCTCTCCTTTCAAAGTTAATTTCTTATTCTACCTCCTATTACTAAGTTATTAAAATAATAAAATAATAAATACATAATCTAATATATTCTAATATGTTTCTATGATTATAAGACTACAATATTCCTTGTTTTACCCGTACTATGAAAAACAATACTATCTTGCGTGCATACATATGGCTTATAGTCTCCACGTAGTGGTGTAAATTGTTTTTCATTTACACTTTATATATATTCGTATAAAGTTGAATATAATTTATTTAAATAATAAATATAACATGATATTGTCTCTTTAAAATTTATATTCCATCCAATTATATACCATATAACCATGAAGTAAATGATATCGTCCTTCGTGCGTACATACGACTTACCGTCTCCACGATGTGATTAGACTCATCTTCCATGCTCAGCTACCAAGAATTCATATAACAATAAATTTTATTAGTAATTATGAAATATATGATATAATAATTATACTGGTAAGATATATATATATATATATATACATATATTTCATTTAGTTACATTTATACAATACGATAAAAGAAATAGTGTTCATGCGTACGTATGGCCTATCATCTCCATGAACGATGTGTTCCATTTCATATATATATATATATATGATATATAAATAATATTATAAATTTTTAAAGTAATTAAATCATGATATAAGTAATATTATTAAGAATAACTAGTCAAAACACGTACGATAAACAAAGCGATTATTACATGAAATATTTCATTAACATGAAATTTTAAATAAACGGGTAATATAAAGTCATAGAAGAATAATATAAGATATAATAAATATTTTAGGATTATTAGATAAGTTAATAATATGTTTAAATACATTATATATGATTTTATAACATATATGTAGAGTATCAGACCCACGGTAAGGGCTAATCTCTCAATATCACTATTATTCGTGATTGTTTATATGAAGGTATTTATTGGGAAATATTTATCTTCAATGTCCATGTTTCATAAAAATGATTTCAAAAGGAATCTTATAAGGTTATATGGAAGGGTATCTTTAACTAGATCATCATTATAAATGTTTTAAATATTTATTTTCCTAAATATATTTAAATAGTGTCCATTTTTCTCAAAATAGATTTAAGGATTTATTTATATGGACCTGATTTTTTTCAAATTTTAATTAATTTCAAAAGTTTTAAAGTGGTATGTGACACTTCAATTCAAAAAAACTTTTTTAAGTGAATTAAATTATAAATTGTGTGTCTTTTAAATGATTTCATGAAAATGGAATTATAAAGCCCCAACCTTAAACCTTACTTAATCTTGAGTTATTACAAGATTACACAATGAGGATCTTTTCAAGTTTAGAGTTTTAGAGAATTAGGACATAACTATTACATCTCAAAAGATTACAAAGTAGAAACTTTTACTATGTTTCCATAAAATAAAAACTATTAAAAAGAAACATGTCCAGTTCCATGTTTTAGGATGCATGACTTTCCCTTGATCCCATCCTTGACTCTATTCCACGTTAAGTCCTGTGAAAAACATTTCAAAAACTTGGGATGAGAATAAAAAGATCAGTAAGGGTTATAAAAAAATGGAAAGGAACCATGAGTTCATATATACATAAGAATGAAATCATACTTTACCCATAAAACATAGTCACTTTAACATACCTCATCAAATCATGAATAAATCATATAAATCATAAGACATAATGGTAACTTGGGGCATTCATAACATTCTTACGTAGGGAGTAACCCTCTTGGTTACGTTTGGAATACCCATCACAGTATATTCCATAAAATCTCTTCAGAGAAACCTTAACGTTTCACTCCTTCGTGTTACCCAATTCATTGGAGAGCTATATTGGGCTCACCCGCCCTTAGTTTTTTCACAGAACCACCTGTCTTCATAATAATGCCCAAGAACCTCAACATAATCATATCACATAAAACATGCATAAAGGAAACATAACATTTCCACCTTTCAATCACAAGATATCAATACAACACATTGATATAAAAACATTATGAAAACCCTTTTCAATAAAAAATTAAAATAAAAGTAAAACATGGTATTTATTTTCTTTTAAAAAAGAAGGTATGGCTTGTAGAGGAAGCTGAAACTCAAATAGTGGTCACGACGGCGGATAAGTCGTTGTCGCCGCATACGTATGACAAAAACATTCCCTTTTGTCGTTTAGTAAAACGCTTCGTATAAAAAGATTCCTTTTGGATAAACGTAAAAGTCAAAGGGGTTTATACACCGTATAAATAAAGGTTGTGTATAAAACAAAATATGCCTCAATTAAAGGATATTGAGACGAAGTCCCATACAAAGACTGTGTCCTTGGATTAAGGATAAATCAGTTACAAAACTATGTGTGACAAACGAATACATGAAATATAAGGGGGTATTAAGTGTAAAACAATCAGAGGACATTCACACACAATCATAGAACGACATATTCAAGGTGTACAAGTTTATCCCAAAGAATCGAAATTGGGTTAAGAAGTTCCCTTGCAATAATTAGACAGCCTAACGACGTCACTTCAAAATTCAGAAAAAGTGTTGATGAGAGATAAAAAGGGACTCTAATCACTTGGACATAAAATTCACATCAAGAAGGATATAGAAGAACATATCCCAAAATAATATTATGTGAATTAACAGACATAACAAAATAAGTCTTTTAAAAAGAGGAGGGTGAAAGGTTCCCTTACCGACATGAGTATCTTTCGAAACATACACCTCGTGAAAGAAGAACAATACAACATTGATGTAAATAATCATAAAATAAAGTATATTACACAATGAATAAAGTAATGGGCAGTACATACACCACTCAAAGGAAATTGTGGCAAGTGTAGCATAAATCTCACGGGAATAAAAGTGAGATGAAAAATCCCTTATGAAAACTCGACAGCCTAACGGTGCCACTTAAAACATCAAAAAATGGATTGATGAGATCAAATAGGGTATCTAATCACATTATAATAAAATTTACATCAAGAGGAATATAAAATAACATCCCCCATCATAACAAAGAGGAGCTTAAAAAAGGTGACATAAAGGGGAGTACTTAAAGAGAAAGAGAGAGGTTAGATCCCTTACGAAAATTCGCCAGCCTAACGGCGCCACTCAAAACTTCCGAAATGGATTGATGAGAGAGAATAGGGTCTCTCATCATATGAACATAAAAATTACAGTAAGAGTAATATAAAATAACTTCCCAATAACAAGAAAGATGAGCTTAGAAGGAATGACATAAAAGAGTGTACTTAAAAAGAAAGAGAGGAGTAGGATCCCTTACCTCGGGTCCGACTTGACTCGATCGGTCTTTACTCTCCTGAATAATAAACTTGAGTTAATTTCTACTTGATTAATAACCTTTTTCAAGCTTATTACTCCTTTTATATCACTTATTTACATGTTATAAACATTATGTAATCATTAAGTTAATAATGATTGTTTTGTCGATATTTGGTTCTTAAGTCGAAAGTGGACTTCTTACAATTACATGTTGTTCGTGGGGTCAAAGGATATTTATATCCAGAATGAAATTCCTGATTTATATATCATATATATCATATATATCCATAATATACATGTATTTATAATATCACATAATCATTTAGAGGAAAGAAATGAAATGCACCGTTCATGGAGACGGTAAGCCGTACATACGCATGAACGCTACTTTCATTTCTATGTCATATTAATGGAATTAAAACTATATGAGAGGTATGTATATTTTAATTCCAGAATTATATTAATAATTTATATGTATCATACATCATATATATCCATTATATATATGTACTTATAATAGTACATAATATTTTGAGATAAGAAATGAAATGTACCGTTCATGGTGACGGTAAGCCGTACGTACGCATGAACACTACTTCCATTTCTATTTCGTATTTTCTGGAATTGAATCATAATGATATAAGAGTATATTACAATTCTAGTATAATAACATATATAATATCATTAAAGTTATCCTTTACACATCCCACATACGGTATTAACGAATCAAATCACTTTCAGGGGGCGGTAGTCCGCACTTCCTAAAATGAAGATATCGTGTTTACCCATAATGGAAACAATAATGGTATACCATAAATGAAAAATACAGAAGCTTAAAGAAAGAGTAAACATATTATATATCATATATAAAAATAGTGACATCATAATGGCCACCTTTTAAGGTGTTAAATGAGTATTGAACAATCATCGTTTCGGGAGGCAGAATTTCTCCATCCACGGAAACCGTATGTTCTTTAACCATTTGATGTAGTTGTGTGAGAGTGTAGCGCGAATAAATTTTATAACAACATCCTAATATATTTAATATACTGGTGTTTTTACAAAAGAAGTATATAAAAAGAGTTTAGGGGGTTGGAGAAGCAAAATAAAACAAATGAACATGAGAGAATGAATTACCTTTAAAAGTGTTACTCCATTTGATTTGAGCCTAAAGGCTTCCTTTGAAAGGATTATTCCAAAAGGGAATACTCTAGGATGAGGAGAGGTATGTGTAGAGAGTAAATTGGCAGGGGATGGCCGAGACAAAGGCTTGAGAAGTGTGTGAAATGAGGTAGAGGTGGGGGCCTTTTATAAGAGGAGAGGAGGGGTACTTTTGGAAATCATGAAACTATTATTTTATTTTCAAAACTGTTTCGAATTTCTAAGGTCCCAAGTTGATATATTTCTAATATAAGATGTTAAGTCTTTGAAATATTCCCATACAATAGTTTTTGGACAAGTTTAGGTCTTAGATTTTATATTATCGTTTCATTTTATTTAAATTGTTCATTAATGAGGTCATCGTTGCATCATCATGATGTCATAATTAAATTAATTTATTTAATGTCTAAAAATTATAAAAAAAATATCCTGATGTAGGAAAGATTTTTTTCTTTCCAAAGAGTATTTATAGGCAAATATATGATTAGTATAACCCCTTCTAAAATTTTTTTTAGTAAAACAATTTATGTTAGTGTCATTTTCACCTTTATTTAAAAAAAAGACATTAAAGTCATTATCTCACCCAAGAGGCTCCATAGGGTCCCGTAAATCGACCCATGGGTTATCTTGGTCGGCCATGACTCATCCAATAGGGGTAGTACAAGTTTAAAGGTGTTTTCATATTTTTATATTATCATTTTTACCTTAAATTACACTAATTACCTCTAATCGCGATTAATGAAAAAAAGTTACTGTTCACCAAAAAATTATTTTCATCCCATTGAACCACATTTTACATACTAATGACAACCATGTATGTCGGATTTCCAAAATTCAATACACATTAGTGGTAAACTTTCATTTAACTGAAAAATCAGTTTGCTTGATTACCACTTAGTGGTTTCACTATTCATAAAAAATTGGAGTTTTTCAGAAAATTACCAAAAATTCACCCTAAGCTATATTTGATATTCTGAATTGAAAAATGAAGTCTATTTTACAAAATTCAAAACATATAAGTCAAATTAATTAATTTAATAATTAATTCCCGCTTTCAGAGCAAATAGCGTGTTTTTATGAAACAATAAGTATCAAAAGATTGACACTAGTTTAAGTCTGATTTCAAAGTGAAATTAATTCCAACGACCACTATTGGATTTAATGGTAAAAATATATTCTAATTTCACTTTAAAACCAATTCAAAAGATAATCTAATCATATAAATAAATTAGATAAAAAAGTGGTTTTGAATTAAAATACAACATTTTACACTATTCATTAAAAAATGAACTTTATCAGAAAGATACCAAAAATTAACACAAAGTAAATTTTGATGTCACAATTCTTAATAAGAGTTTTATTTGGTCCAAAAGGATGTATAAGAGTGAACAAAACTATATTTAATGACGGTTCTCCATCAAAAGGCGATAAGTGAACCTTTAGTGAAAACTAGGGCATATACGCCTAAAATTGAATTCTTTCCGTATTTTATGCCATTATATTTTATTGGGTAATGTAAAAACATTTAAAAACATATATAATCATATTTTAGTTATTTCTATCCATTCCCACCAATACAATGGCTACATGTTAACTACCATTTAAAATAATATTATTTTATTATTAGAGTGCAACGTAAGATTCCCAAGAAACTCATTGTTGCGTGTTGGGTACGCCATCAAGCATAGCGTCCCCTTTAAAGTCGTATTAATATTTTATTCACAAATATGGATAAATATGAAAATGTCATATTCTTTATTTACCTGGGTTGTTACATCCTTCCCCCCTTTTGGGAATTGCGTCCTCGCAATTTTAAAATTGGGCTTGGAAACATCCTTGAATGTCCCACATCGGAAGAAGAGTCGGTAAAACAATCACTTTAAAATAAATAAAGATAAGTACAAAGGTCACCCGAGTTAACCCATACTAGGATTCCAAGTATGAAAACATGGACATGGAGGAGAAAGCATAGGGTCATGTTCTGATGAAGAGTGATAGAAAACATGTTTAGGAGAAAGTTACCCATGAGAAAATCACAAACTTGTGATGGGTTAAACGGTATTCGATTCCCCAGTAGGAAAAGTTAATAGACAACATTTTTGTTTTAAGTTAATTTTTATTGAGGAATTTATTCATAAGGAAACATAATCACTTATCATTTTGACTTCCAACTTTTACAAATTCCTTAATCAAACTCATATTTTTTTCCAAAAGACGAGTATTTAGGGAGACTTGTTCGCATTAAGAGTACTATAATCAACTTTTAGAGAATCACCTAATAAACCAAAGAGAACTATATACATCCCATGTATTTAGGCATTAACCAAAACCAAAACCAAAAAGGTTAGTACAAGGTCAGATAATCCAGAAAAGGATAACCCATTAAAAAGAAAATCTATGCTTAATCTCCAAAATTTGTCCAACAAAACCCAAAGTTCAACGAGGACCATTAGATAAAAAATTTGTCCATAAAATTCTTCAAAGTAAACCAATCTAAGATTGAAACCCAAATATTTTAAGGATTTAGTCACATAGTCTTCCAAGTTAAATCATAACATTTATCTCCAAACAACATCAGTTTCTCCTAAAGTCTCGTATTGAAAAGTAATTAACCTAATCACATATCCTCCATGATAGGTTAATCATTTTCATAAATAACCCAAAATAAACTTACTCTTAATTCATAAAATCATATAACTAGAAAGAATCAGTCAAACTAACCAGGGACTTCACGTAGTCCAGTGGTAGGCGATAAATACCAGTCGCACTTTGGTTGTGGGTTTGATTCCCGCAGCATTGTCTGACGCGACGGTTTGTCACACGGTCTGCGTGTTGTCCATTTTACAAAGCTATATAATTCTCAAAACATTTAACAAAATGAGATAAAATCTTCAAAAATAAACATAACATATTTTAACCTCAGGTTTATCTCATGCCTTTCATTTTCCATCATAACATATAATAAACCATAATTACCACAAAAGTAAGGATCATATAAACCATAATGGTTACCTTTTTAATTATTACCTGAACTTCCACATCGATTGGTCATATCGTACATGATGCATTACAGAACATACCAAGGTTCAAGTGGTTGATCATGACTCCTTGATAGTTGGTTTATAACAACCACGAGATTCCTCATTGAATCCCCCATTTTATCTAGTATCTTAATCATAGAACCACCACAGTTTCCTTCAAACTTGTTTTCTCTTTGGTGCCTTCTAGATCCATCCATTCACTAAAAACATAAATGTTAGTGTGAGTATATCAACAAAACCATCATGTACTAATGAGGAAGGTAAACACTAAGATACACTTACTCATTCACTTTATCTAAAACTAGGACTCTTTCTAAAATCCTAACCATTATAGTAATTTCACTTATGCTTAAAGAATACCCTAACCTCTAAAGTTATCTAAACCGACCTTTGATACCAACTATAAGGCCCCAACCTTAAACCTTACTTAATCTTGAGTTATTACAAGATTACACATTGAGGATCTTTTCAGGTTTATAGTTTTAGAGAATTAGGACATAACTATTACATCTCAAAAGATTACGAAGTAGAAACTTTTACTAAGTTTCCATAAAATAAAAACTCTTAAAAAGAAACATGTCCAGTTCCATGTTTTAGGTTGCATGACTTTCCCTTGATCCCATCCTTGACTCTATTCCATGTTAAGTCCTGTGAAAAACTTTTCATAAACTTGGGATGAGCATAAAAAGCTCAGTAAGGGTTATAAAAATATGGAAAGGAACCATGAGTTCATATATACATAAGAATGAAATCATACATTACCCATAAAACATAGGCACTTTAACATACCTCATCAAATAATGAATAAATCATAGAAATAATAATACATAAAGGTAACTTGAGGCATTCATAACATTCTTAGGTAGGGAGTAACCCTCTTGGTTACGTTTGGAATACCCATCACAGTATAATCCATAAAATCTCTTCTGAGAAACCTTAACATTTCACTCCTTCACATTACCCAATGCATTGGAGAGCTTTATCGGGCTCACCTGCCCTTAGTTTTTTTCACAGAACCACCCATCTTCATAATAATGCCCAAGAACCTCAACATAATCGTATCACATAAAACATGCATAAAGGAAACATAACATTTCCACCTTTCAATCACAAGATATAAATACAACACATTGATATAAAAACATTATGAAAAACCTTTTCAATACCAAATTAAATGAAAAGTAAAACATGGTATTTATTTTCTTTAAAAAAAGAAGGTATGGCTTGTAGAGGAAGCCGAAACTCAAATAGTGGTCATGACGGCGGAGAAGTCGTTGTCGCCGCATACGTATGACAAAAACATTCCCTTTTGTCGTTTAGTAAAACGCTTCGTATAAAAAGATTCCTTTTGGATAAACATAAAAGTCAAAGCGGTTTATACACCGTATAAATTAAGGTTGTGTATAAAACAAAATATACCTCAATGAAAGGAGATTGAGACGAAGTCCCATACAAAGATGGTATCCTTGGATTAAGGATAAATCAGTTACATAACTATGTGTGACAAACGAATACACGAAATATAAGGGGGTATGAAGTGTAAAACAATCAGAGGAAATTCACACACAATCATAGAATGACATATTCAAGGAGTACAAGTTTATCCCAAAGAATCGAAATTGGGTTAAGAAGTTCCCTTGCAATAATTAGACAGCCTAACGGCGTCACTTCAAAATTAAGAAAAATGGTTGATGAGAGATAAAAAGGGTATCTCATCACTTGGACATAAAATTCACATCAATAAGGATATATAAGAATATATCCCAAAATAATATTATGTGAATTAAAAGACATAACAAAATAAGTCTTTTAAAAAGAGGAGGGTGGAAGGTTCCCTTACCGACATGGGTATCTTTCGAAACATACACCTCGTGAAAGAAGGACAATACAACATTGATGTAAATACTCATAAAAGAAAGTATATTACACAATGAATAAAGTAATGGGCAGTACATACACCACTCAAAGGAAATTGTGGCAAGTGTAGCGTGAATCTCACGGGAATAAAAGTGAGATGAAAAATCCCTTTTGAATACTCGGCAGCCTAACGGTGCCACTTAAAACTTCCAAAAATGGATTGATGAAATCAAATAGGGTATCTCATCACATTACAATAAAATGTACAGAAAGAGGAATATGAAATAACATCCCCCATCATAACAAAGAGAAGCTTAAAAAAGGTGACACAAAGGGGAGTACTTAAAGAGAAAGAGAGAGGTTAGATCTCTTACGAAAATTCGGCAGCCTAACGGCGCCACTCAAAACTTCCAAAATGGATTGATGAGAGAGAATAGGGTCTCTCATCATATGAACATAAAAATTACAGTAAGAGTAATATAAAATAACATCCCAATAACAAGAAAGATGAGCTTAGAAGGAATGACATAAAAGAGTGTACTTAAAAAGAAAGAGAGGAGTATGATCCCTTACCTCGGGTCCGGCTTAACTCGATCGTTCTTTAATCTCCTGAATAATAAACTTGAGTTAATTACTACTTGATTAAGAATCTTTTTCAAGCTTATTATTCCTTTTATATCACTTATTTCCATGTTATAAACATTATGTAATCATTAAGTTAATAATGATTGTTTTGTCGATATTTGGTTCTTAAGTCGAAAGTGGACTTCTTACAATTACATGTTGTTCGTGAGGTCAAAGGTTCTTTATATACAGAATGACATTCCTGATTTGGATATCATATATATCATATATATCCAGAATAAACATGTATTTATAATATCACATAATCATTTAGAGAAAAGAAATGAAATGCACCGTTCATGGAGACGGTAAGTCGTACGTACGCATGAACGCTACTTTCATTTCTATGTCGTATTAATGGAATTAAAACTATATGAGAGGTATGTATATTTTAATTCCAGAATTATGTTAATAATTTATATTTATCATAAATAATATATATCCATTATATATATGTACTTATAATAGTACATAATATTTTGAGATAAGAAATGAAATGTACCGTTCATGGAGACGGTAATCCATACGTACGCATGAACGCTACTTCCATTTCTATTTCATATTTTCTGGAATGGAAACATAATGATATAAGAGAATATTATAATTCCAGTATAATAACATATATAATATCATTAACTTTATCCTTTACACATCCCACATATGGTATTAACGAATCAAATCACTTTCAGGGAGCGGTAGTCCGCACTTCCTAAAATGAAGATATCGTGTTTACCCATAATGGAAACAATAATGGTATACCATAAATGAAAAATACAGAAGCTTAAGGAAATATTAAACATGTTATATATCATATATAAAAATAGTTACATCATAATGGCCACCTTTGAAGGTGTTAAATGAGTATTGAACAATCATCGTTTCGGGAGGCAGAATTTCGCCATCCACGGAAACCGTATGTTCTTTAACCATTTGATGTAGTTGTGTGAGAGTGTAGCTCGAATAAATCTTATAACAAAATCCTAGTATATTTAAGATACTGGTGTTGTTACAAAAGAAGTAAATAAAAAGAGTTTAGGGGGTTGGAGAAGCAAAATAAAATAAATGAACATGAGAGAATGAATTACCTTTAAAAGTCTAACTCCTTTTGATTTGAGCCTAAAGGATTCCTTTGAAAGGATTATGCCCAAATATAATACTCTAGGATGAGGAGAGGGATGTGTAGAGAGTAAATGGGCAGGGTATGGCCGAGACAAAGGCTTGAGGAGTGTGTGAAATTAGGTAGAGGTGGGGGCCTTTTATAAGAGGAGAGGAGGGGCACTTTTGGAAATCATGAAACTGTTATTTTATTTTCAAAAGTTTTTCGAATTTCTAAGGTCCCACATTGATATATTTCGAATATAAGATGATAAGGCCTCTAAATATTCCCATCCAATAGTTTTTGTACATGTGTTGGTCTTAGATTTTATATTATCGTATCATTTTATTTAAACTATTCATTAATGAGGTCATCGTTGCATCATCATGATGTCATAATTAAATTAATTTATTTAATTTCAAAAAATTATAACAAAATTATCCTAATGTAGGAAAGATTTTTATCTTTCCAAAGAGTATTTATATACAAAGATATGATTAGTATAACCCCTTCTAAAAATTGTTTTAGTAAAACAATTTATGTTAGTGTCATTTTCACCTTTATTTAAAAAAAGGCATTAAAGTCATTATCTCACCCAAGAGGCTCCATAGGGTCCCCTAAATCGACCCATGGGTTTTCTTGGTCGGCCATGGCTCATCCAATAGTGGTAGGACAAGTTTCATGGTGTTTTCATATTTTTATAATATCATTTTTACCTTAAATTACACTAATTACCACTAATCGCAATTAATGAAAAAAGTTACTATTCACCAAAAAATTATTTTCATCCCATTGAACCACATTTTACATACTAATGACAACCATGTATGTCGGATTTTCAAAATTCAATACACATTAGTGTTAATCTTTCATTTAACTGAAAAATCAGTTTGCTTGATTACCACTTAGTGGTTTCACTATTCATAAAAAATTGGAGTTTTTCAGAAAATTACCAAAAATTCACCCTAAGCTATATTTCATATTCCGAATTAAAAAATGAAGTCTATTTTAAAAAATTCAAAACATATAAGTCACATTAATTAATTTAATAATTATTTCCCGCTGTCAGAGCAAATAGCGTGTTTTTATGAAACAATAAGTATCAAAAGATTGACACTAGTTTAAGTCTGATTTCAAAGTGAAATTAATTCCAACGACCACTATTGGATTTAATGGTAAAAATATATTCTAATTTCACTTTAAAACCAATTCAAAAGATAATCTAATCATGTAAATAAATTAGATAAAAATGTGGTTTTGAATTAAAATACAACATTTTACACTATTCATTAAAAAATGAACTTTATCAGAAAGATGCCAAAAATTTACACAAAGTAAATTTTGATGTCCCAATTCTTAAGAAGGGTTTTATTTGGTCCAAAAGGATGTATAAGAGTGAAAAAAACTATATTTAATGACGGTTCTCCATCAAAAGGCGATAAGTGAACCTTTAGTGAAAACTAGGGCATATACGCCTAAAATTGAATTCTTTCCGTATTTTATGCCATTATCTTTTATTGGATAAATGTAAAAACATTTAAAAACATATATAATCATGTTTTAGTTATTTCTATCCATTCCTTCCAATACAACGGCTACAAGTTAACTACCATATTAATAATATTATTTTATTATTAGAGTGCAACATAAGATTCCCAAAAAACTCGTTGTTGCGTGTTGGGTATGCCATCGAGCATAGAGTCCCCTTTAAAGTCATATTAATATTTTATTCACAAATATGGATAAATATGAAAATGTCATATTCTTTATTTACCTAGGTTGTTACAGGGATATTTCTCTAAGAGAGATTTAATGAATTTACAAAATTATTTCCATCTATATCAACATCCTTTGTTGGATTTTATGCTTTTTTGAAGATGATTTATTATGATACAATTGTACATATTGTATTAAAGGTTTTTTGGTATTTTTAACTGTGGATATGTTATTTTTATACCATTCATGGTTTACAGTTAAATAATTAACATTCCATATGCTATTTTAAATACAAATGTTTTTGTTATGTTTCATAATTTTCATATGAAGAATGAATTAGACTTAGTAAGTGACGGGATGGGCCCTCTATAGACCCTGGATGCATCAGTAGGACTCATGAGACAACCTTGTGTCTTGGTAGAATACCTTGATAGAATATATTTTAATATTCTTGGAACAAGGCCTTGACCTAGTGGTTATAATGTCCAACATTATGCATTCCCTCATTATGAGATTAGTTATTACATGTGATTATTCGACTAGTAGAGTATACATTTTTCCCTTAATGTTTATAGCTTCTGCTGAATTATTTACCCTTACTAAGAATAAATTTTCACCCGTTTTTTATGTTTTATTTTCCCAAGATGCCTAAATGTGTATTATGATTGATATGCATGGTTAATCCAGAGGAATAATGGTGTTCTCGGAGGATTATTTATGTGGTGATTTAGGTTAGAAAATGTAATGTAACGTTCATGTATGTAATCTATTTTCCTAGACTGCTAAGTTGATAAGTCTTTCGAGACATGATTCCCTATAATCAATCCAATGTATTAAAAAATGCACCTAGTCTAGGTTACAGGGGTCCAAGTGTTACAATATATGGTAATGGAATGATACTAGTTTTATCATATAACAAATATTTAATTGTTTCAATCAAATACTAAATCTATGATCTCTTACACTCTCTCCATTTTAATATATATTAATTCTTGTCCAGAAATAAGTATTAATGAAACATCATCCAAATATAAGGGTAAGTAAAAATATGAACCCAAAAAATGATTACATATTTACAATCAAATAGATTAATTGTAGATTCTTTTTAAAAATCATTTAAGAGTTTTAGTGACCCAAAAAATGACACTATATAACCCATGTTCATTCACTAATCCCCAATGTTTGGTGTCTAGATGAAAGGGTTCATTAGAATTATTGGGGAATGAATTTCTTTATTTTTATGACCACAATGGCCGATATTGTGTTCTACAAAAAAAAATTAACAATGACTCTCTTTCTATTAGATGAAGAGGGTTGGGGATTTTGCAGACCACTATATTATGATTTTTGAATGTTAGATTTATTAATGAGGAACTTATAGGCAGTTAAAAGGTGAAAGGAATGTTTTCGGGCTTATAGGTGTTAAAACCATTATTTTTAGAAATTATATGTTATGGTTGATTTCATGATCTCATATATGGCATGGAAAGATGGATATTTTGTTTTATGTTTGGATTTGTTTCTAAAATAACCATTTTAGGTTGGTTTATAGTATAGATGTATTTTTTTCCCAAAATATTAATTTTTTATGGGGTTTTTTTGGAGAAATTTCTATAATAATTATTAAGGTTTAAAATGCTCGTTTTAGATTTGATGGTTCTATTTAAATATTTTAAAAATGATTTAAATCCATGGACAAGTCTCTGAATATAGTTTCAAAAAAAGAATCTTGGTAGATATGTTTTTTTGTGGATTGAATATGGGTTTGAGGATGAAATGGTAATTTCAGTAGCCACTATATTATGTTAATAGTTCAGGTATTGTAGCGTAGAAAAATGTCTAGGTAATTTGATGTGGATGGTTTATGGTAAAATTTATTGGTGTGGATAAGATAAAAAATCAATTTATGATTAATTAAAATTGAAAAGTGTTAGTGTAATGAAATAATAAATGAAAATGTTTGTAAGATTTGTTTTTACTATATAAATATGAATAATATCAAAATAAAGTGTGTAAAATTCTAGTTTTTGGAAATTTATATTGAATTTGAATAAAAATGTGATTAATTAATAAAGTGGAACTAATTCACCTCTAATTAAAAGAATTAATAATAATTTAATCATGTGTACTGGATTATTAATTCTGAAATTCATGTCGTGAAACTATAATGTTTTTATCATTTGGGGTTTGAGGTGTTATTTCATGTAGTGGATAAGGGTGATAGTTATGTATATTTTAAATTGATATTGTTTTATTGTTGTTTTCAAAATTAGAAACCAATTAATAAAGGAATTTATCCAATTATATATTCTATATATTTTATAGCTAACTCTTTGGAACCACTACCTTAGTTTGAAAACATATGTGGTTCCTATAAGAGGCCTTTAGTTCCGGGTGTTTCCCCAATATCATTGATATTGTTGATATGGATAGCTAAAAACTCCCTATTCTTTATTCATCCTAAATATATATTATTTGTTTTGGTCACCTAAAGTTATTATAGGTTTCATTTTCCTATAATTATAGTGTGATAAATCCATGATGGGGATGTATATCAAAGGTGGAGTAAATGTGGTTTATATTCTTTTTTTAATATGTGGATGTGTATGTTATGTGGTTATATGTAATTTGGGGGATATGTTAATATTAAGAATATGGTAACACTATGAATTATTTAATTATGGAATGAAGAGGACTAGTTTAGTTGGGAATGGGATATAGGGAATATTCATATATTTTTTTATTAATCTTAAATTATTATATATGTATACATATTTTGTTGACTAATCTTAGAGGACGGTGGATATTATTTAAATACATATAATAAATGAATAATATTTACATTCTTTTCACATTTTCATTTTTTTTCTTCTTTCCATTTTTAATAGCAGATTCTTTGGAGCATCCCACTTGCTATACTTCTATGCATAACACTATATATAAACATTTCATGTTTTTTTAGATAGTAAGATAGAGTATGAGATCAAGGTGGACATTATTAAACCATTACATGGAGTTGGATTGTGTTCATGAAGTTCATATCATAAGAGTTATTTTTTACTTTTTATATTAGTGATTGTGGTATCTGTGTGACATTACATACATTTTGGGAAAAATTTATTCTATATTACATACGGTTAATCTATGGGTTTTCCTTATGTTCTTATGATTTTTGAGGATAATGTACCCAATATATGGTTATAATAACATTGATGATTGTCATCAATCCATGGCCTAATATAGGTTTGACTTCATTGGTTAAATGTATATTCATTACTTTAAAATTCGGGGTACGTGCAAGGTAAATCTTTGTTAAAGTTGTATTATAGTAGTAGTTAAGAGATAATATAGAGTTTTTAGTACAAAATTTATAAGAACTACACTAGTTTTGATAAATAAATAGTATTAATTTAAATTAGAATGTGATATTGGAAAGTATGACCATTTATCAAACTTGTTATTAGGGTCCCCTATAATATAACATAAGGATCATAATCTTACCACAGATACTGAAAAAGATGATAATAATTTAGTTATAAAGTCCTAGGTAAGGAATATGTATTGAGAATTATTAAAATTGTGTTTTAATTATTAATATATTATTAATTTAAAATAAATTATATTCATTTATATTTTAATAAATTCCATACCCCTTAAGAATTGGAGTTCTTATTCTATTTTTATATATTGTTAAAGGTTAAATTTATTATGTGGTTCATGATCAGTTACATCTACCAGATGTCCTAGTGGATCATGAGTATATTTATATAGATAATTATTATCCTTATAAAATGGTTATACATTGTTGTAGCATCAAATTTTAACAATGTATTAATTTCAATTTCTGATCAAGATAATGAGGTGCATCTCTGATAGGATTAGACTATGTTGGGTTGATTCAGGAATGTGTTGTGAATTATATTTTGTTGGATGTTAGTATTTCTAGGGGGAGAACAAGGGATTCTTTACCATTTTCCTTCATGAAAATGATCTTTTTAGTCATAATGGGAGCGTTTTCAAATCCAAATAAATGTGGGGTTACATTCCTTGAAAATTGAAGACACTTTTTTATAAGAGTAAACCATTATCCATTTTTGGGATATTGATTCTATGGTGGTATAGAGACAGGTTCAAGAATCTTATTTGTTCTACTATGTATATACATTTATTTTATGAGTCTAAGGAAAAGTGGTGTATGGAGGTCTTTTATCCAAATATCTATTCCCATGTCACTCATTACATGAAACTGACTTATATAGAGGATTTTATGGATAATAAGGTAATGAATAATATGTTCACATAAATCAGTTCCATATTTGATTGTAATTTTTAATTTTGTTGGTAGTTGATTTTTAAATCAAAATGTTTTTGAACAAATCATTCCCTCTCCCATTTTTTATAGCTAGTTTTTTCATAAATCTACTAGGATGCCGATTGTGTTATATTATTAGGGGAATATATATTAATAAATTTAATTTCAGACATCCCTTTCAAGTCAACTTGGAGTATGTGGTCTGTTTAAGAAGTATTTTTCTAAATACTTATCATTGAGTCCTTATAAATAGTAAACTCTAGGTTATCATGGATTTGGATATTAGATATTACATAAACTGGAAATGTGATATCCAAAATACATTAACCATCCACATTGACTAAGTCTTGATCATGGACAAGATGTTTTCCCTCATTAGTGATAGTGAGGAAAAATAGATGGTTATGGTCAAATAAATTCTACGAATTTTTAAGTTTAAGTTATATATAATAACATTTGATATATGATTTTTATCATATTCCTTGGAATTGTTTTTACTTACTATCATTACACATTTCTATTTCACCAACATTTTTAGGGATATTAGAACTCAATATAGAGAAACACTCTGTACCCATAGTGTGTACTACCCCATCCAGACGCTAATCTTTTTTTTTCAAATGGTGTTCCATTTTAATGAGAGGATGAATTCATGGAATTTCTCTTAGATATTTTATTATAAGTTTTGATATAACCATACAATGATACTCCCAATATGGATTCTCTATAATCAATGCATGCTCTTATTTACTGCATTTGAACAATAGTTTTTAACTTTGATAAAAAAGGTGTCCATGCATCAGCCATTAACAAGTGTGGCCATTATATGGGGAATAATAATTTATAGAATATTTCTTCCCAATTAATAGTGTTAATACTGGTATCAAGGTAATTTCATTATCATTTTTTACCTATTAGTAGTTCAGCATTTTAGTAATGTTTTCTGTGAAGATATTATTACATCACCCATATATGTAATATTAGTCGCTAGATAAAATTGAAAACATGTATATCTATTATTATATTATCTCTATATAGGATGTCACCTTTTTAATTATGAGAAATATGGATCCATATCAAGGGTTATTCACTAAGAGTTTTATACCAACCTGTTGGTTTATTTGGGATCCATCAATGTTTTTCTCAAAGACAAAAAATAAAAATATGATTCTATATGTGAATTATAATTAATTAAAATTTTTCAATATAAACTAAAATAATTCCCATCCATGGATTGATGATTAATTTTATTAGTAAAACATATTTAGAAAAATGTAAAAGTTCAATTTATCATCGGTGTATCATTGGATGGTTGAGGATTGGGGACATATCACAAATACAACAATTATTTTTCATTATGAAAAAATGACCTCAACGTTTCATGAGTTCCAAGATAAGTTTTAGTAATTTCTCATGGAATAAATTTTCATTTATTTAATGTTATAGAAGTGTCGTTTCAATAACTTGAGATCAAATTTAAAGCTTTTGAAAATTAATTTCCTTTATGAAAAAAAATCATATTAATATTTTGGATTTGATAATTGAATTTCCCTAGAAAATTTTTCTCTCAAAATATAATTATATTTATTTTAGAATATTGATGTATTAATATCATGGGTGTCTCCAAAAAATGTAACAATATTTGATGGTTTCCATTTTTTTTAAAAAATTATAGGAGTTTTGAATTAAATTTATCTCGAGTTTCCTCAAAATTAAAATTCTTTGGCTAAGACAGATGAGGACATCATATGGATAGATATATGTTTTGTCATGTTTGAGTATTTAAGGTAGATGTTTTTCAGTTCAACTTCTATTTTTTCATATGATTATGTCTTGTTTTATATCTCATAGGATTACTCTCACCATGTAGTTGGTTGTATTACGGTTCAGTAGAGAGAAGTGATCTCTTATATGTATTTGATTTTACATCATGATGATTGTAGTTTCACAACCCATCATCTTGATATTGAGGTTCTATTGTTCATATTAATTATATGAAAAAATTATCTTATCAAAGGTAATTTTATCGTCTTAATATATCATATGATAATATGGTTTATCTTCATTCATGATTAATTGAATCTATCTCAATATTGGTGGATAGAGTTATTATTGTATTATGAAGACAAGATACCTTACACCCTAGGGAAATGGAATACAAATATTGATTCTTATACTAGTTACTCTCATAAAGATTTTTCTTGACATTCTATAGATTCAGAGAGTATGTTGGATGATCTTCCCCTATTGTATCCTTATATATCATAATTTAGTGGTATAAGTTTTCAATGTAATCTAATATTGTATTCATTCATGGTGTAGTGGGTGGATGAATCTTACATGGGAGATCTTGAGGTGGAAAATTTCATAGGATATATTGTTTATGTTAATTTGTCAAAGGCATAGTTATAATATGATCAGAAAAAAGTGTTATTTCAATGAAGTAATTTTTTTACATCATTTGGTTCACTAGAAAGTTCCCCATGAGTTTTATAACTCAACAATATCAGTGAATCTAGGTATATAAAATATGTTTACTTATTTTTCGTAGTAAACTTTAGTGTCCAGGAATGAAGTGGAAACCTATTATGTTTCTGTATCTAATTTTGGTTTTTTAATATGTCAAGTCTGATTTTCTTGTTCTTAGTGGTCATATTTAGCCATTGGATTATACTTGGTGAAAGTGGATGTATATTTCAATGTATTTTATATCTAATTAACCTAGATCCTATGAAGGATGTTATGGGATATGGGTGATCATTTATTGATTAATGAATTTACCTTATTGCTTGGAAATAAAATCAGTTAGTGGTATTGATGATTTTTCATATTTTTAGGCATTTGAAATTTACTGGATTCATGGAGTAATATAGAATGTCATATATGATATTGATCCATATTTTACCTCATTATTATAGAAGTTTCTACTACATTATTTTGTCCCTTTGTTATTCGTTTACACAAATTTTCATTATTAGATTTATTGTTAGAAAAATAAGATTATCTAAACATTACAAAACATATTAGTTTCATGTGTTATAGACATTTCTTATTCATGGAAGAGTAAAATATCACTATTTATATTTTCGTATGATAACAAATTTCACTCATCCATTATTATGGATTTTCAAGAAGATCAATATTTGAGAAATTTAAATCTCCATCATGGTGGACTAAGCTAGTGAGTCAACAATTCTTGGAATACAATTTTTGTAAAGCATGATAGTCAAGGATTTAATGAATCTTATATAGATTAAGTTTTATTATTCTATTCATATAGTATTACACTAATATATGGAGGGGGATTATAGAGTTTTATGTTAATGTTCATGTCTTCTAGAGGGATTATCCACTTCTTGGATAGTTGAAATTATTCTAGGATTTAACTGTTCACTATGTTTATGGGCCTTTAGAGCTGTTTTGCAATATTAATGAGGAGGAATATTGGTTTACACATCACCTATAAGAATATCAGTTCTTAAAAAATTCATTTGTCATAGAATCTTAGGTATCTTCATGATTAATGACATCATATTATTTTCGTTGAGTTTGATATTAAGGATGAGGAGACATTTATTTGGTAGCTTCTTCATATTCTAGATCATTGAGAGATGGTTTTACATTGTAAAATTATTCATTTGGCATATTTCCTATAGAATCATAATGGATTGGATGATTTTTTGTTGTAGTCTGAGTCAAATATTCTTAGTTACAATCTAGAGAAATTTTCTATTTTATTCTTATTTAGTTGATAATATTTTTTCATGTTGATATGAATGAATTTATTTCTTACATTATATTATGATTCAAATTTATGTGATGAATTTTTTTTAAGGGGAATCTATCGATGTGTTTTGTATCCAAGATGTTTTATTCCATTAATGGGTCTAGTTTTTTTATTTTGTATGGGAATCATTTTAAATGTGTCTAATATAGATGCATGGACATTTATTGAACACCTACATGGAGTTTTAGAGTGTTTGATTTATTGGAGTTGATCTTAAATATGGTTTAAATAGAAAAATTATTTTACTCTTATGGGAAAAATTAGTTTTCTTGAGAAGTAATATTCCATAGTGGATATCTAGGCCTCTACTATGGCATCCAATATTGGTCATTTCTTTGAGAATCTAGAGTTGAGGTCTAATATCACGCCTTTTTTATTATAAAAATCATATTTTTTCGTGAATATTATCATTATTTTATGTATGTATTATTGGTTAAATATATATAATAAATGAGTTAGGAATACACATTTCAAAAATCGTCGTTCTTAGCAAGAAATGTTAGGAGGGTGTGGATCCATGGTTTAGTATTAGAGGTGTGGAGAAAATTGAGATTATGTCCATATATTGAATGATAGATCAGGGGTCGAATTGTGGTTTTATGCTGAAATGGATATAGTTGAAGTCCCTATATTATGGTTATGGAGGAAAACTTATCATATAGAAAAATGATATTAAGATTTCATTGGGATGTTCTTTGGTAATTTTAAATGGTGTTGATAATTGAGTAACTATATGAGTGAATAATTGGATATGGAGTTTGTTGATGTGAGGAAATAATAAATGAATTAAAATCTAAATATTGTTTGTTATATGAAAATATAAGTGATATGAAATTATGAAGGTTGTGTAAATTTATAGTGGTTGGAAAATAATATAGCAATTGAATATATATATTTTTAGTAAATTTCCTAAAACTAATAAATATTTGTTTAATGAATTTTTTTGATTATATAATAATATGTGATTAATTCAGAAATTGGAATACTCGGCATGTCTTTTTTGTTTTTGTTTTTTTTTTGAGATAGAGGATTAGATCCCTTTATCTCTATAGGTGGAAGAATTAATGATGTGTTTTGGTGATTGTTTCAATTTCATTGATTTAAAAAGAATTCCTTTTTGGGATTGTGTGTTTCTTTATATTCTAAGTATTTTATTTATATTTGTGTTCACCCCCACTTGAGTTAGGTAACGTGACCAATGAATATGTGAGTATTTGGGTTTCAATTACTTTCCTCAACATCTGTGATGGAGGTGACACAAATGGACAACCACTACTCCTTCAATGTGTCCTTATCTAGACATAGTATAGGTCATGATGTCATGCAGTTGGCATATTCTATACTGGCCAATGGTTGTATGGTTATAGGTATGATGGAGGCATACATAGATGGAAAATCGAAAATGATTGATGTCTATCATGTCTAAGTTCTCTATCATGAGGTGATATGTGTATTTGGTTGACATCTAGATATCAATTGGACATTACATAAACATCTTCTTATATGGTTTAGAGTTGTGGAAGCAATGTGTCTATAGATACAAAATTTCCATAGTTGTGTGATTATATGGTTATATATGAACATTTATATAAATATGATAGTAGTGTAAGAATATATACCATTGGGGTATGATACCGAAAAGTTTATTTTGGAGATGAATATAGGGAATCTTAATATATGATTTTATTGAATTATTTTAATACATTTCTAAGAGGATTTGAGTAAGTGATACATTGTCTAGATGGCTATTTATTGACACAGAATGTGTAAGGAGTTGATTTTTTTGTTCTTTAATTGAGTAATTAGTATGTTTCTTCTATGTGTTCTTGAGTGTTTTTGAGTTTTATCTCATTTAGTATATTAATATTCTCACTTATATCTACATATATTTCCTGTTTTTTATAGGTTTCCAAGAATGATTTTTTTATCGTTCTAGACATTACAAGCTTATGAAGTTACGTTTTTTTATCATCATAGAGTTACTACTATATGCTTTATCTCAAGGTATTTATTTTGAACATTAATTATATATATAAAATTACATTCATTGGGGGATTGGTTTAATTTTATATTAAATATTGTTTAATGGTTGTTTTGATATATTTTTCCTAGATTTTATGTGGTTAAATTCTTCCATGTCGGTGTTCCATACCCTCAGTACATTTAACCAACCCATATCCTATTAGAGGTGGGTCTCACGGGTCACACTGACCTTTACTCTCAGCCTATGAGGTGTTCAGGTGGGGTAAAATCATGAATTTGTAACTTTACAAAATAAAAAAAATAACATGTACACCATGGAGTACCTGTATAAACATACAATAACTTCCCTTTATATATGTGAATTTGAAAAATACGAAACCATTAAGTATTAATAACTGACAAAAATGGACTCAAATTTTACAAAAGCATATATGTGATGATATAAAAAAGACATCCCATACCAATGTTGGCCTCTATTTCACTGAACCTAGTAGATACCCCATTTGTTAATTTAATATCCATGATGATTGAATCCATAATGAATTCAAGGTGCAATCCATGAATTTTCTAAAACATAAAATAATAAAGGTATAATTTCTACATCTTGAGATGAACATGAAGAGTATGAGTATGAATAAATGGTATTCGCCACAAAGATACCATAACTCTGACTCACATTTATTCTTCTAAATCTATTTGTTTCCCATATATATATATGCACTAAGAGATACTAAGTTGAATAAATACACGCAATATATAAAAATAGATTTAGCATTGGAATTTTAGTGGTGATTTTGAAAACCACCGCTAAATATATTATTAGAAACAACCATGATTATTTTAAATACCATGAATACATGTTTTTTTATTCTATTTTTAGTGGTTTTATTCAAAAAAAATTGTTAAATAATGTTTTTTATTTTTATGAATAATTAAGTTATTTTAAGGGGTTGTTTTTTAAAAACCATTGTGGATTAGCATCTTCTTTTTTAATTGCTGTAATATTTATAGTGGTGGTCAACCCAACCAGAAGGAATTTGATATTTTTTTATTTTATTTTTTGATAATAACCCATTTTTGGGTTGAGGGGTATCCCTTACATGACTCATAGTCCTAGTGGCACAAGTTTCATTACATGACCAGAATGTCCAACGCACAATGTCAAATACATAACCCGAAGGACCAAGATGAGAAAACATAAGATCCTCCCCTACACAACATCTACACCATTGAAGGTGTCTAGCTCCCCACCATGGATGGTTGTTCAGATAGAATTTCCCCATGAAGAGTTGCACAGGGCCACGTACTGATGGAAATTTGCATTCCCTCACATCCATCAAATATGATGAGCTTTACTCGGGTGGATTCTACATGCTATGAATAATCATCTAGGGAGGCCTCCTATGTGATCTTCTAGAGATGCTTCAAATACATTGTGGCACGAAGGCCTATATAGGCTTGAAGTACCTCAGGCCTGAAGGCCATTAGTGGACAACATTCCCAAATTTGATGAACAGTTGAAGCTATTGCATTAACGCACATTCCCTACTATAGTGAGTTTTATAGTACCACTGTAGTAACTATGAAATCCAACCTTACTAGGATTTCAGTGTAGGTATTTGAATTTTAAGCAGGAGCATCTACCACTCTATTTCAGGTTCATTAGCAATGCAATATTTGTGAAAAAATTATTAAATATTAAATATTTAATTATGATTTATTATTAATAATTTTATATATTTATATTGTGTTAATAATTATTTATTTATAATTATTATCAAATAGTTATTTGAATAATAAATTTTGTCTTTGATAATTTGAGAATCATACTTCAGTATCAAATGATCATTACATTTGATCTAAGTTCCAATTTTAGATTTACAAAAAGTCAAATAAATCTTTATGAAATAATATCTAATTAAATTATATAATAATTTTAAAATAATTAGTTGAAAATAATTAATATGGTTCTATGAGAAATTGAAAAATGAATTTCCACATTAAAAATAAATTACTTTTTATCTAGGTGACTATTTGAGATCTACCATATATCAAATTGATTTTGGAGACAAGATATACATCATGTTGACTAGTTGGCCCACGATTAATGCTTTTTAGAGTTGAAGAAAAGGCCCAGAAGTCCTCCAAAGAAATTCTTGAGATGCTCTAATTTTGGAAAATTTGATGAGATTTAAACTTCATTTATAAGGTTATTTATATGGGTCTTAGGATTTTCATCACTCTATTACATGGAGTTATATTTCTTTTGATTTTATGGTGTCAAAATTATTTTTGGATTCCCACATTTGATGATTTTCTATCTATGATTTATATGTTTATATATTTATATATTTGTGGGTATGTATTTCTATATATTTATTTATAATTTATATATATTTATCAATGTTTATTTAAAATTATATATAATTATATCTGTGCATGGATATTAATATGAATTTATAAATATTTTTCTAAATTTAAATAACTTTCTAAATATGTATATGTATATAAGTTTTTATTTTTATATATTATATATGTTTATATAAAATTATATTTACCACTCTTTGTATATATATATTTATATTAATATACATTTATATATATCTTCCTGTTTATATATATATATATTTATATTTAACATAAATGGGTGCTTGAATATATTTATGTAAATATCATTATATGTAAATTTATTTATAAATATTTATTTAAATTTATTATTTATTATTTATTATTTATTATTTATTATATATTTCTTTTATTATTATTTATTTATTATAAATTCATTTATTATATATCATTTTTTATAAATTCATTTTTTATTTTTCATTTTTTATAAAATAATTTATAATTTATATATTTATTAATATTGTATAGTATATTTATTTATTATTAAAATTTTAAATTATTATTTAATATTTATTTAATATTAATTATATATTATTGCATTTCATTTATTAATAATTTTATTTATTTTTAATTATTTTTTCTGATAAATTTATTATTTTTCATTAAATAATTATTTATTGTTTATTTATCATTAATGTGTAGTTTATCATTTTTTTATTTTTATTATTTATTATTTTTTATTATTTTTTATTTATTGTTTATTATTTATTTCATTATTATTTATTTATTTACTATTTCAATATTATTTATTTATTATTTCATTTCTATTAGTTTTTTAATTGCTTATCCATTATATATTCACTATATAATTATTATTTGACTATTATTTATCTTTCATTATTTATTATTTATTAGGTATTAGTGGTATATTCATTATATATTTATATATTATATTTTTTTGTTTTGTTTTTTATTATCTACAGTTTATTGTCTTTTAATTTATTCTTTATTTATTTTTTATTTAGTACTAATTTATTATATATTCATTATAATTATATTATTTATTATTTGTTACTTTTTATTATTATTTATGGATTATTATTTATTATTCTTAAATATTATTTCTTTTGTGTATATATATATCAAACTACATTAAATTTTTTTTACTCACCACATGAAGAGTTTGTTGGATTAGTAAAGTCTTTGAAGTATAACCTAGAGGTAAGGGGTTCAAATATTACCAAATGCCTATATATTCTACATTTATGAATGGAATCCTGAGAATGTGAATGTCTGGAAGAAATAATCTGTATTGAATAAATATAGAAATACTAAATAAAAAAATAATTAACAAGTTATAAATAAATAATTATTATCATTTAATTCTACAAATACAAAAATAAAATAACCTCCCAAAAATAATTTAGCACTAATTTAAACCGTCGTTAAATTATTCTCTCGGTTTTCAAAAAACAATCGCATATCCATTTTCACATTGATTCTGAAAACCACCAATAAATGAATAGTATCATAGGATTTGGTGATGAGTTTCCAAAACATCTCCTAAATGATTTTGTTAACATAGTGTCCATGAGAGGAGAGAGAATCTGGGTGATTCACTAGTCATGAATTTCTCTTTGAAACCTAGAAATTGTCTAATGTTGTTCCCACAATAGAAGTATTGAATTTAAGCACTCTTCCTCTCATTTTTGATCTCACCAAAGGAAACCAAAAGTATACATATTAAAACACACTAAATTTATGGAATTTACTTAGTTCTCCCATAATAGAATATAGTAAAGGAATATGAGATGATAGTGTTTTTATGCACTAAAATATTTTACACTGGTAATTGGTTTATATAAGTTATTTCATGGCCACTCTTTTCCAATGATCGTGCCCTTTAAAAAGTTTAGGGTCTAGCCACTCTTTACTAAAGAGGCAGTCCCTTATCTACATCTTTGTGAGCCCCGTTATTGAAGGTCTGAAACCGTTAATATATATATATATATATATCATTGTGTGTGTGTGTGTTTCTCCATGATCAACATATATCACTAAGTCTTTATGCATCATAAATATATATTTTATGTTTGGTGTGAGTCCTTGATTATTGTACTTTTTCTTCTACCCAATTAGATGAGATGAACTCCTCGTAAAGGAAGTATGTAAGATCACAGACAACATTGAGGTATGTACCAATTTAAAAATTGGTTTAAGTATATTATATTTTGGTCAATGGAGTTTTTATCAGTTTCATGAGGAAGATAGGGGGTGTTCTTGGGGGTTTAAGACATGAAATAATGAGAACTCATGCCATTTAGTGCTTACTGAATGGTCAACATATGGTTTGAGTAAATCATGAAATGGGAAAGCCAAACTATGAAACCTTGTATTGAGCCATTTTGTGGGGTTATCACACTATTCTTTTAACCTGTGTTGAGTCCCTAGGTAGTTATGCGACTTCGACCCCTCCTATACAAATGAAGGTGCATGATTGACGCACATTTTTCCAAACCAAGCATCGAAACCATGTGACCCTTTAAAAAGTGAAAAATTAATAAATTGAACCCTTAGGATTTTATGTTCTTTACCTAATTTTCTCCTGATTTATTTCTCTTATAGCCCTAGTCATGAAACAAAATCACCCCATTTTATCCAGGATCAATCTCATTTCATTCGAAGTCGTTTAGAGTGTCTTGGGTTATGAATTGAAGCTCTGGGTAAGTCTAACTTTACTCTTGCTTCCTTTTTCAGATTATGGATTTTGGGTATGTTCTTATACTTATGAATCCCAAAAATCCACTTTTTCTGGTTTATAATAGGGTGGGTATTTTAAGGGTTCTTTAATCCATATCTAAGGATAATGGTGAGGGTGCGTCTATCGTCAGATTTGAGGTAGGTGAGCTACAAATTACAACACATCATTTTATTCTCGATTTTTGCTCGTGTCGCTTTGATATTGCTTTGATCTTGAGGATAATTTCATAAATTTAGTATACTTTGGAAGAATTGTTTTATAAAGGATGAATCGAACCTCCCATGATTCATGTGGCATCTATTGAGATTTAATATCCCATTTAGGGCCACCCTTGGGGTATGCCAATATTCGTGGACATGGAAAATTATAATGTTAAGACAAAAGTCCCCTTGTATTGAAATAGAACTCATGGTAAATGTTCTGACATGTTGGTTAAAATTAGTAAGTATAACTAATTGTTTATTGTTCTAGTTATTGGTAATGGAATAAGGGAATGTTTGAAACAATGTGAAAGGGGGTTAGCTAGAATAAAGTGAAGGTTTCAGATGACTTAAGAGTTGTAATTGGATTGCATAAATGGAATAACGAAAGTAAATTGATGAATTATGTGAAATGGGATAATGAATGGGAATTATTGAATATGATAAATGGGATATGGTATGAAAAGATAAATCATTAAATGGGATTTTGATAAGTAAATTCGAAATTCCATAACAGTTTAGGTCTTGATGATGATTCACATATTGATTGAAAGGGGAATTATAAATGTTATGTATATTGATTGTAAATGGGTTGTGAAACAGAATAGGTTGTGAATAGAAAATAAGCATGTTGAGATTTTTTAGAGGTGTGGGATAATAGACTAAGGATCCTCCCGCGGGTCATCTTAGATCGAGGATCTATACCCCACCCTATATTGCATGGGTTAGGAATTCATACTGATTTTCTAGGTGCATAACAGTTTCATTGGATTAGTCTACCAGTAATGAGGATCCAAGGAATGTTTGTTATGATTATTTATATAGTGTTTAACTCTAGTTAGAAAGAGAACTTTTCTTACTCCCTTCTGTATGATAATTTTCTATCTTTGGCCATTATGTAAATGATGTAAATTCCTAATCCAAGGAACATGTGATGAAAATGAATTTAGAAATGAAGAGGATTTAAGTGATGAAAATGTAAAAGATTATAAAAATGGTTAAATTTAATGTCATAAATCAATAGAACTAGAGTTACGTTTTTTAACATTGTCATTTATTTCATACCTAAATTCACTATCTCTTTACACTGGATGTTTTGTTTACACGATTGGTGGTAGGTCGGGAAAAGGGAAAAGGCCCTCCTCTATGGAGTTGAGTTTGGATTTGGATGTGCATGGATAAGGATCATGAATTTTAGTCATGACACATATTATATACTACTTTGTTTTTATTATTTTGGTTTTTCTTCAATTTTAGAATGGTTAGCATGACATGGAATTTATTGTTGTTTGGTTTTGGTATGTACCAAATTTAGGAAACAGTTAGCAATGCTTATTGTTAGATTATTGGTTATCGTTTCTTTTATTTCATAATTTACCGATTGATAATTACACTAGTAAAGAGGATATAGTCTCCCCATGTGATATGTTAAACCCTCAATACTAGTCGGAAACCTATATCATATAAAGATGTGTGGTTGAGGACATGTGGAGACCCAGCTCGGGGCATCAGTTTAGTGGCTTCGGCGTAGGGTATGTTACAAAGTACTTTCAGAGATGGTTCTATTCTATGGTCTTACTATTTGGGATGGTATAAGGGGGATTAGTATGTGTAGGAACTTGGTAATAAGCTCATTCATGGGAGTAGCTGACCCATGTACGTGGAAAAACCAATTTTCCTAGGGTGGGATTTCATGTCCATGATGTGTGTTGTTGGAGATGACTGATATTTCACCATTGAGTGATGCACATTTTGTGTGATTTGATAGTTTTATATTATTTTTATCAGGGATTTAATTTAATGAGGTTTTTCATTTATGAATATTTATAAGTACCTAGGTATAGAGGCATCATGCCTCATGATAAGCACAAACGGGATGGGTGTGTGGGTCAGGGAAGGTATAACACATTTACTTGGTTGACAACTTGGTGAATATAATATTTCAGGAAGTTTATACAACTGTGTAAGTGAAAATAATTTTATAGAATGGCTAGATAAATAATTCTTATATAATGGTTGTAAACATATCAAAAAGTTTTTTTAAAAAGTTGTGAAATGGGGAATGTTCCTAAGAAGAAAGTTTTTTATTTTAAGTGTGGAAATGATTTAAAAATGTTTTCTAATGAAATATTGGTGATTATTTATGTTGGTTACCTCATGTTATCCCTGGACCATGGTTGGAATTGTTGATGCTAGGGATCTATATTTGATGATGTCCATTTGTTTTCTATATGAGAATTGGGGTGTTTATGGCTACTGGAGACCCTTATTTTTTTACAATTATCTATTCTTTGGGTTATGTGCATTGTGATTTGTTCTTGTACTTATAGGAATACATAATCACGATGTCATGAAATATTTTTTATAAAAGTGGATGTAACTAAGAAATCTCCTACATAGGTGGAGCAAGGGAAACTAGAGAATTATGGTCACAGGTAAACTTTTCTTGTAACACCCCGAGCTTCCACGATACGCTTCTCATTCAATAATACAATAGCTTGCATTGTACGCAACTTCGAGTTCTAAAACATCGCGACAAATCAAAGTAGCCGTTATGAATAGTAATAACCACTTTTTAAAATTATAGAAATTTTATATTTCAAAATGGACTTCATTTTTGTATTCCTAATATTGAAATTAGCCTATGTTGATTTTTTTGTAATTTTCTGAGAACTTCAAAATTTTTATGAATAGTGAAAAATACTTAAAACAACTTTTTTAATCAAAATAATTCATAGTGATAAATTATACTATTGAGTGGTTTTAGAGTATAATTCGAATATATTTTTACCATTTTATCCAATGGTGGTCATTAGAATTAATTTGACATTGAAATTGGACATAAACAATTGTCAATCTTTTGATATAAATTGTTTCTTAAAAACACGCTATTTTTTGTGACAGCGGGAATTAATTATAAAATTAATTAATGCAACTAATATGTTTGGAATTTTGTAAAATAGACATCATTTTTCAATTCGGAATATCAATTATAGCTTAGGGTGAAATTTTGGCCTTATTCTGAAAAACTTCAATTTTTGATGAATAGTGAAACCACTAAGTGGTTGTTAAATAACTGATTTTTCGTTTAAATGAAATATTACCACTTCTGTGATTTGATTTTCAAAAATCCGACATACATGGTTGTCATAAAGAAGTAAAATGTGGTTCAATGGGATAAAAATAATTTTTTGGTGAATAGTAACTTATTAAGTTCTTAATCGCGATTAGTGGTAATTAGGGTAGTTTAAGGTTTAAATAATACTTTAATAATATTAAATGACCTAGACACATGTCCCAACCTCATTGGTTGTGTCATGGCCGACCAAGACAAGCCATGGCCTAACTTGGGGACCCCATGGATCCACTTTTGTTGGGAAATAACATAAATTACTTTTTATTTAATGTTAAAGTGAAAATGACACTAACATAAAGTGTTTTACTAAAACAATTTTTAAGTAGGGTTACACAAGTCCAAATTTTGATTATAAATAGTCATTGGAAAGATAAAAAGATTTCCTATATCATAGTATTTTTTTTATAATTTTTAGACATTAAATAAATTTAATTATTTATGACATAATAATGATGCAGCGATGACATCATTATTTGACGATTTAAATAAAATGGAAAGGTAATATAAAATCTATGAACTACACATGGCCAAAACCAATTGGATGAGTGGATTTCGATGCCTTATCACCTTATCCACGAATTCTATCAATGTGGGACCTTTTAAAACCGAAACACATTTTCAAATAATGTAATGTTCCTTTACTTTCCAAAAGTGCCCTTCCTCTCCTCTTATAAAAGGCCCCCACCTCTACCTCATTTCACACACTCTTCAAGCCATTGGCTCGGCCAACCCCTGCCCATTTGCTCTCTCCACATCCCTCTCCTCATCCTAGAGGATTCCCTTTGGGCAGAATCCTTTCAAAGGAAGCCTTTAGGCTCAACTCAAAAGGAGTTACACTTTTTAAGGTAATTCATTCTCTCATGTTGTTTTGTTTTATTTTTCTTCTCCAACCCCCTAAACTCTTTTTATTCATTTATTTTGTAACAACACCAGTATCCTCAATATACTAGGATGTTGTTATAAGAAGGATTCGAGCTACACTTACACACACCTACATCTAATGGTTAAAGAACATACGGTTTCTGTGGATGGCGAATTTCTGCCTCACGAAACGATGATTGTTCAACACTCATATAACACCTCCAAAGGTGGCCATTAAGATGTCACTATTTTTATATATGATATATAATATGTTTTTGTTTTACTTATGCTTCTGTATTTCTCATTTATGGCATACTTTATGATTTCCATTATGGGTAAAACGCGATAATTTCATTTTAGGAAGTGCGGACTACCGCCCCCTCAAAGTGATTTGAATCGTTAATGCCATGTGTGGGATGTATAAAGGATGGAGTAAATCGTATTATACACTATATTATACTGGAATTATATTATACATTTATATCATTATGATTCCATTCCAGAAAATATGAAATAGAAATGGATGTAGCGTTCATGCGTACGTACGGCTTACCGTCTCCATGAACGGTGCATTTCATTTCTTACCTCTAAATGTTACGTAATATTATAAATGAATGTATATACTGGATATATAAGATATATATGACATCTAAATTATGAATATAATGGATATTTCACCACATTAACAACTTGTAATCATAAGAAGTTTATTTTTGACTCAAGTACCAAAGGTCGACAAAACGACCGTTATTAACTTAAATAATTACATAATGATCATATCATTGTAATAAGTGATATAATAAGGATAATGAAATTGAGAATGGTTCTTAATAAGGTATATATTAACTCTAGTTTATTATTCAGGAGGTTAAAGAACGGTTGAGTCAAGTCGGACACAAGGTAAGGGAATTTCTTAACCCAATTTCCAATCTCTGGGTTAATCTCCTACATTCAAATTATGTCATGATATTATTATGTCCTATTTTGTATTTTTACGTTCTTTATGTATACCTATAGTTAATACACATAATAGATATATTTTATTTTAAAAATTATCTTTTTAAGGACTTTGTCTCAATCTCCTTTCATTGAGGCATATTTGGTTTTATACACAACTTTCTTTTATACGGTGTATAAACCCCTTTGACTTTTAAGTTTATTCAAAAGGAATCTTTTTATACGAAGCATTTTACTAAACGACAAAAAGGGAATGTTTTTCATTCCGTACTTATGCGGCGACAACGACTTCTCCGCCGCCGTGAACATTATTTGAGTTTCGGCTTCCTTTACAAGCCATACTTTTTTTTAAAAAGAAAAATAAATACAATGTTTTAACATTCTTTTATTTTGGTATTGAAAATGGTTTTGAAAGCGTTTTTATTATATCAATGTTTTGTATTGATATCTTGTGATTGAAATGTGGAAATGTTATGTTTCCTTTATGCATTGTTTATGTGATATAATTATGTTATGGTTTATGATATGTTTAAACCTATTCATATGAGGAATGCATTGGACTTAATAAGTGACGGGTGGAGCCCGCTATAGCTCCTCGATGCATCGGCAGGTCTCATGAGACAAACTAGTGTCTTGGCACAAGGCCTTGACAAAATCTTATTTGTAGTCTTGGCACGAGGCCTTGGCTATGTGGTTATGATAGTCTGGGATTATGCATTCCATCATTATGAAAGTGGTTATTGATATTACATGTGATTATTCGACCAGTAGAATATCCATGTGAAGAAGTAAATGGCATTATCTCATTTTACTTTTGCCATATTATGTTGAAGTTCATGTTTAAGAGGCTTTTGTTTTAGTTATACATTGCCTTAAATGTTAATGTTTATTTATGAAAGCTTCCGCATTATTGTTATCCTTACTGAGCATTTGAGCTCACCCCTTTCAATGTTTAAAAATTTTCCAGGTTGTGAAGAAGTATTTTATGACTAACTTGCAAGAATAATCAGTGAAGATATGAGTGTGGAATATGAAGACCATGTTTTTTTTTAGTTTGTTTAATTTTGATGTAATGAAAGACTTATGAATGTATCTAGTGTTTCCAAGGCTACTAAACTAATCGGTCTTTCGAGACTTGATCTTTTGGGATCATGCCAATGTTACGAAGTAATGCACCGGCTCTGGGTAGCTGGGGTCGGGGCGTTACAGTTGGTATCAGAGGCAGTTTAGTACTAACCTTGGAAGCTAGATTTAGATAAACTCTGATTAGAGCACATAGCCCAAAGATAGACTTTGAGGATTAGTATAGAAGAACTTCCTAGAATTTTAGTATTGTAGAGATGTTGTGAGTTTTCCGAGCAATACATCCCTGTCTGGATACGAGCAGGTAGAGGTGGCTCTGGCACAGATGTACCTAGGGGTAAAACCCGAAAACACCGCTTTGAGCTAGACTCAAACGGGAACTGGTGCACGACAACGGGCCTTGCTGCACTCTTGGTTATGACACTCCCGGGGGATATGCTTAGGATAATTCTCATTTTCTTTACAAACCATTATGTAAGGTTTATGAGTACATACTTCCTCAAAGGAAACATTTCTTTTTATGATTATGGATTATATCCATAAATAGTTCAATTTATGTTAAGTATTATACAAGTATGGAATTATGTATTTTGATTCATAAACTAATCTGGATTATGCCATTGTTTAGAAATGGCGCCTAGTAGAAGGAATGGAAACTGTATCAATGCACGAACTCCGTGTAGGGATTTCCCTCCTGCTCAAGATAATTATTGTGGACCTGGAGATACAACTGGTGCTGATCAACTTATTACCATACTGGGACAACTCACGCAGGTTATGAATAACAACCTTACTCGTATGGAGCACCCTGATCCGCAACGTGGAGGATCAATGCTAGACCGTTTCATGAGGCAACAACCGCCAACCTTCAATGGGAGTACAAATCCTATAGTAGCTGAGCAATGGATAAATTCCTTAGAGAAAATATTCCATGCCTTGGGGAGTAGTGAAAGGGAGAATGTTATCATGGCAGTTTACCGCCTCACTGGAGATGCCGATCAGTGGTGGTCGCTGATTCAAAACACAAAGGAAGATGATGACGTATCGAATATGGAATGGAGGGATTTCAAAGAGCTTTTCTTAGAAAAATACTTTCCTCGTGACCATCGAGCAGATATGGAAAGGCAATTTCTGAGTCTGAGGCAGAAGGAGGATGAGAATGTCGCAAAGTATGAGGCTAACTTTACAAGGTTAGCGAGGCATGCTGCCGATTATATACGTAACCCAAGGAGTAAGATTGATCGTTTCTTTGATGGGTTAAAACCATTTCTCCGTCGAGCTTTAGTATCACAATCCTTCTCATCATACGAAGATATAGTCTCATGTGCTATCAAGACAGAAAAGGAATTCTCTAAGTCTTATGACAACAAAGTAAAGCAAGAGAAGAAGAGAACGGTGGAACAAGAGACAGATAAAGGGAAAAAGGGAAAGAAGGATTTTCCATTATGTGATAATTGTGGGAAGAATCACCCTGGTACTTGCCTAAAAGGAATGGGAGTCTGTTATAAATGTGGAGAAAAAGGTCACCAGGCACGTGATTGCAAGGGAAAGAAAGAGGCTGTCAAAGTTGAATGCTACAATTGTAGAGAAATGGGTCATTACGCAAATGAATGTCCTAAGCGTCAAGGAATCTTACCTCAGAAAAGGCCAAGGGATCAAGGACAATCTTATGCTATTACTACAGTTGAAGCAGAATAACTAATGTATTGATGCTTTCGGACTCATGGATTATATTCTGGTTATTAGAATAATGTGATCTATATAAGGATTGTACTGCAGTACTTGTTGGTTTCAGTAAGGTTTTAATATGATTAAGGTAATCATATTTTTAGTATGTGACAATAAGAGAAACTTTTCTTTGTGTGGGGAATCTGATGTTACAATTGATTTTGGAATTAAGAGACCTTTTAGAGAAAGTTTGGACAGAGGTATTTTGGATAACTATAAATGTTGGGATGGATTAAGTTGAACTTTGAATAGTATTGTTTAAGGTTAAAACTTTTCTGAAGATTATTTCTGGAATACTATAATACTATATTTTTAGAAAAAGGACAACCTGCAGGGTGGGGAATAACCCGTCGCGTCGGACACAGCTGCAGGAATCGAACCCACAACCATAGTGCGACAAGCCTTTATTTCCTACCACTAGCCTACAGGAAGTCCCTGGTTATTACAAAATCGTTTTACTAATCTAAATGGTATGTGTTAACATTTGGAACCTTATACAATTAGGATAAATAGAATATTTTTGAGTTCTGTTACCATTTGGAGTAAAAGATGGGTTTGTGGCAAAAATTTATTAACGAATGATAGTATACATAACAAGTATGTATATTCCCTTACGTTCTTAGTAAATCTCCTAAATAAATTCCTCAACATTATAAAAGGTAACTTAAAACAAAAATGTTGTCGGTTAACTTTTCCAACTGGGGATTCAATGACCGTTTAACCAATCACAAGTTTGTGATTTTCTTGTGGTTAAACTTTCTCCTAATCCTGTTTTCTGTAACTCTCCATCAGACCTTGATGGTTTGTTTCTCCTCCATATCCATATTTTCATATAATCCTAGAGTGGGCTATATCGGGTGACCTTTGTACTTATCCTGCTTTCTTTTAATGTTATGTATTTATTAACCTTATTTCCGATGTGGGTTTTCCTCAAAGGTATTTTCTCTTTTCAACCTTTTATTTTCCAAGAAAAATTTCAAATTGCGAGGACGCAATTTATTGAAGGAGGGGAGAATGTAACACCCCGAGCTTCCACGATACGCTTCTCATTCAATAATACAATAGCTTGCATTGTACGCAACTTCGAGTTCTAAAACATCGCGACAAATCAAAGTAGCCGTTATGAATAGTAATAACCACTTTTTAAAATTATAGAAATTTTATATTTCAAAATGGACTTCATTTTTGTATTCCTAATATTGAAATTAGCCTATGTTGAATTTTTTGTAATTTTCTGAGAACTTCAAAATTTTTATGAATAGTGAAAAATACTTAAAACAACTTTTTTAATCAAAATAATTCATAGTGATAAATTATACTATTGAGTGGTTTTAGAGTATAATTAGAATATATTTTTACCATTTTATCCAATGGTGGTCATTAGAATTAATTTGACATTGAAATTGGACATAAACAATTGCCAATCTTTTGATATAAATTGTTTCTTAAAAACACGCTATTTTTTGTGACAGCGGGAATTAATTATAAAATTAATTAATGCAACTAATATGTTTGGAATTTTGTAAAATAGACATCATTTTTCAATTCGGAATATCAATTATAGCTTAGGGTGAAATTTTGGCCTTATTCTGAAAAACTTCAATTTTTGATGAATAGTGAAACCACTAAGTGGTTGTTAAATAACTGATTTTTCGTTTAAATGAAATATTACCACTTCTGTGATTTGATTTTCAAAAATCCGACATACATGGTTGTCATAAAGAAGTAAAATGTGGTTCAATGGGATAAAAATAATTTTTTGGTGAATAGTAACTTATTAAGTTCTTAATCGCGATTAGTGGTAATTAGGGTAGTTTAAGGTATAAATAATACTTTAATAATATTAAATGACCTAGACACATGTCCCAACCTCATTGGTTGTGTCATGGCCGACCAAGACAATCCATGGCCTAACTTGGGGACCCCATGGATCCACTTTTGTTGGGAAATAACATAAATTACTTTTTATTTAATGTTAAAGTGAAAATGACACTAACATAAAGTGTTTTACTAAAACAATTTTTAAGTAGGGTTACACAAGTCCAAATTTTGATTATAAATAGTCATTGGAAAGATAAAAAGATTTCCTATATCATAGTATTTTTTTTATAATTTTTAGACATTAAATAAATTTAATTATTTATGACATAATAATGATGCAGCGATGACATCATTATTTGACGATTTAAATAAAATGGAAAGGTAATATAAAATCTATGAACTACACATGGCCAAAACCAATTGGATGAGTGGATTTCGATGCCTTATCACCTTATCCACGAATTCTATCAATGTGGGACCTTTTAAAACCGAAACACATTTTCAAATAATGTAATGTTCCTTTACTTTCCAAAAGTGCCCTTCCTCTCCTCTTATAAAAGGCCCCCACCTCTACCTCATTTCACACACTCTTCAAGCCATTGGCTCGGCCAACCCCTGCCCATTTGCTCTCTCCACATCCCTCTCCTCATCCTAGAGGATTCCCTTTGGGCAGAATCCTTTCAAAGGAAGCCTTTAGGCTCAACTCAAAAGGAGTTACACTTTTTAAGGTAATTCATTCTCTCATGTTGTTTTGTTTTATTTTTCTTCTCCAACCCCCTAAACTCTTTTTATTCATTTCTTTTGTAACAACACCAGTATCCTCAATATACTAGGATGTTGTTATAAGAAGGATTCGAGATACACTTACACACACCTACATCTAATGGTTAAAGAACATACGGTTTCTGTGGATGGCGAATTTCTGCCTCACGAAACGATGATTGTTCAACACTCATATAACACCTCCAAAGGTGGCCATTAAGATGTCACTATTTTTATATATGATATATAATATGTTTTTGTTTTACTTATGCTTCTGTATTTCTCATTTATGGCATACTTTATGATTTCCATTATGGGTAAAACGCGATAATTTCATTTTAGGAAGTGCGGACTACCGCCCCCTCAAAGTGATTTGAATCGTTAATGCCATGTGTGGGATGTATAAAGGATGGAGTAAATGGTATTATACACTATATTATACTGGAATTATATTATACATTTATATCATTATGATTCCATTCCAGAAAATATGAAATAGAAATGGATGTAGCGTTCATGCGTACGTACGGCTTACCGTCTCCATGAACGGTGCATTTCATTTCTTACCTCTAAATGTTACGTAATATTATAAATGAATGTATATACTGGATATATAAGATATATATGACATCTAAATTATGAATATAATGGATATTTCACCACATTAACAACTTGTAATCATAAGAAGTTTATTTTTGACTCAAGTACCAAAGGTCGACAAAACGACCGTTATTAACTTAAATAATTACATAATGATCATATCATTGTAATAAGTGATATAATAAGGATAATGAAATTGAGAATGGTTCTTAATAAGGTATATATTAACTCTAGTTTATTATTCAGGAGGTTAAAGAACGGTTGAGTCAAGTCGGACACAAGGTAAGGGAATTTCTTAACCCAATTTCCAATCTCTGGGTTAATCTCCTACATTCAAATTATGTCATGATATTATTATGTCCTATTTTGTATTTTTACGTTCTTTATGTATACCTATAGTTAATACACATAATAGATATATTTTATTTTAAAAATTATCTTTTTAAGGACTTTGTCTCAATCTCCTTTCATTGAGGCATATTTGGTTTTATACACAACTTTCTTTTATACGGTGTATAAACCCCTTTGACTTTTAAGTTTATTCAAAAGGAATCTTTTTATACGAAGCATTTTACTAAACGACAAAAAGGGAATGTTTTTCATTCCGTACTTATGCGGCGACAACGACTTCTCCGCCTCCGTGAACATTATTTGAGTTTCGGCTTCCTTTACAAGCCATACTTTTTTTTAAAAAGAAAAATAAATACAATGTTTTAACATTCTTTTATTTTGGTATTGAAAATGGTTTTGAAAGCGTTTTTATTATATCAATGTTTTGTATTGATATCTTGTGATTGAAATGTGGAAATGTTATGTTTCCTTTATGCATTGTTTATGTGATATAATTATGTTATGGTTTATGATATGTTTAAACCTATTCATATGAGGAATGCATTGGACTTAATAAGTGACGGGTGGAGCCCGCTATAGCTCCTCGATGCATCGGCAGGTCTCATGAGACAAACTAGTGTCTTGGCACAAGGCCTTGACAAAATCTTATTTGTAGTCTTGGCACGAGGCCTTGGCTATGTGGTTATGATAGTCTGGCATTATGCATTCCATCATTATGAAAGTGGTTATTGATATTACATGTGATTATTCGACCAGTAGAATATCCATGTGAAGAAGTAAATGGCATTATCTCATTTTACTTTTGCCATATTATGTTGAAGTTCATGTTTAAGAGGCTTTTGTTTTAGTTATACATTGCCTTAAATGTTAATGTTTATTTATGAAAGCTTCCGCATTATTGTTATCCTTACTGAGCATTTGAGCTCACCCCTTTCAATGTTTAAAAATTTTCCAGGTTGTGAAGAAGTATTTTATGACTAACTTGCAAGAATAATCAGTGAAGATATGAGTGTGGAATATGAAGACCATGTTTTTTTTGTAGTTTGTTTAATTTTGATGTAATGAAAGACTTATGAATGTATCTAGTGTTTCCAAGGCTACTAAACTAATCGGTCTTTCGAGACTTGATCTTTTGGGATCATGCCAATGTTACGAAGTAATGCACCGGCTCTGGGTAGCTGGGGTCGGGGCGTTACATTTCTCATTTTATACATACGATGGAATGGGACCCAGTGTGGGTTGTGTTGAGTATATTTGAGCAGATGAGGGAGTTCTAGATATAAAAACTTCATAATTTTTCTAGATAGGAGGACCAGATGATGTTGAGTTCCGAATAGAGTCTATCTTGATGATTCTTGGTAACTTAGAGACTCCACCTCAGAAGAAAGTCCAACTCGCCGCTTATTTGTTGTGAGGATAAGGAAAGTAATGATTAGAAGTTCTAGTTCAGACCCAGCATGCTAATGGTATAATATGTAAGGACTTGTTATATTTTTTTTGGAACATTTGTATACAAAGACCATGATATAGGAAAAGGATGTGGATTTAATGTGGTTGACCTTAGGGTTTATGTCAGTTGTGGACTATGATGTTCATTTCACTTCCAATAAACATTTTCTGAAAACATAGGTGTGAGATGAGTTGGCCACAAAAAGACATTTTCCAGATGGAATTAAACATAAGATTATGTCCCATGTGAACATCATCCATTTAAATAGGTTTAATTTTTTTTATAGGATCAGGCTCTTTCTTCAGCATTAAATATTAAAGATGCTTCTTTTGGTGGGAACATAGATCCAATTGGGAAACAAAGTGGAATTTATTCTGATAGAAATAAGTTTCTTTTTTAGAATTTACACAAAAACAGTGGGGGTGTTGAGTAGTCTGAAGATAGATACAGCCTCTTCATGTAGTGATCTGTTTTTCTAATATTTGTGTGGTAGGATGTGTCACCTAAAAAATCAGGGCCCCAGACCACCAGTTGAGTTCTGATCATGTCAAAAAAATGGGGAATGTGTAGATATTATTTATTATCCCTCGATAGTTGTGAGCAGATGGGTGATCAAATTCTATGTCGAGTACATGTTTCAGGACGGTTACCCAATACCAGGAAAGTTGTTGGAGCTCTACCATCTGCCTTAGTAGAGGTGGAAGACATGGTAATTTGGGATGGTGGTGTTCATACCATCATGTTAGTATAGCACGAATGATTATGACTAGAGCCCATGATAATTTGGTAGGCCATATTCATGCAGTTCATTCTACACATATGGGGTGTTGAGGGAGTACCATCGATTATTCAAGGTATGGTCTTCATAGATTCCATGCTTACTAGTACCTTATTTGATATAGGAACCTCGAACGCTTTTGTATCTACTCAGTTTATGGCTTTCTTGTGTCTATTTTTTGAATATATGTGTGGTGTTACAATGATTTTTACACCATTCGGGGTGCGAGCAGAAAATATCAAGCAATGTAAGGGGTGTACACTCATTGTTGGTGGGTACAATTTTCTATAAGACTTATTTGTGCTTGAGATGTCATGTTTTGATATGATTTTTTTGTATGGATTGGATATTACTATAGAATTATCATATTTATTATTACCACTATATGGTAATATTCACATTGATTAAGGGAGACACATATGTCCATCGTGAGAATGGGATATCCAAGAAAGCAATGTAGGGCTAGTTTTTTAGAAGTTGGGTGAGATCATAGCCCAATTGGATTTTTTTATAGTTGATGATGGGGTATTAAAACATCTTTTAATTTATCATATGGTTGACTAGATCTAGGAAGTGTTTCTTTAGGACATCTCAGGGATACCACCCAAGAGGGATGTAGAGTTAACAATAGAGTAGCTATTGGGAGCAGAATCAGTTTTCATTATACAATGTTGGATGGTGCTGACATAACTCTATTAGATTAAGACTTAGTTTGAGGATTTAAGGAATAATGGTTTCATTTTTCCTAGTACTTCAACTTGGGGTCACCAGTATAATTTTCCAAGAATGATCATGGATTACTATGGTCATGTGTTGATTATAGGAAGCTAAATCAGATGATAGTTAAGAATAGATACCCTATTTCTCAAATCAATGATCTCTTTGATGAGATAATAGGTGATTAAATGTTCTATAATATTGATCCAATGTCAATTTGTAGTCAATTATGGGTGACACCATCTAATGTACTATATATTTCTATCAAGAGAAGGAATGGGTTATATGATTTTGTTGTGATTTCATTTGGGTTGACCAATGCATCGGCAGTATTTATAGAACTATTGAACCAAAAAATTTACCCATATCAATATCAATTTTTAGTTTATTTTTCAATGACATATTTATATACTCATAGACTCTTGAATATCATAAAAACATCTTTGTATCATCCTATATATGTTAAGAGAGCATAGACTGTACAAAAAGCTATCCAAATACCATTTCTAGATCAATAGGGTTCATTGCTTGGGTCCCATCATCTCGGAGGAGTGCATATCTGTGGATATAGAGAAAATTTTAGAAGCAGTCTCTTCGAAGTATTCCACAAATGTTTCTACTGATACATGTTTTTTTGTTTTTGGATGGCTACAACCCTAGGTTCGTTAATGACTTTTCCCATTTGGTGGCACCACATTCAGGCTTGACCAATAAATGCATTAGGTTTGAATGGTTTGAATCATGTGAGAATTATTTCTTGGAGTTAAGGATGTTGTTAAACCCCACATTGTTTCTAATCTTACCTAATCTATATAAGTGATATACCTTGTTTTTTGATGCATTCGGTGTTAGCCTTGGGGTAGTTTTGATGTAGGATGATCAGGTTATGGCATATGGTTCATGAAAATTGAAGCATCTTCAATGATATTACACTAAAAATGATCTTGAGTTGGCCATGGTGGTTTATTATTTAATGTGATAGTGTAATTGCTTGTTGGTAGATTGGTTTACCAATTAAAATAATCATCAAAGCCTTAAATACATATTCTCTAAGCATGATTTGAATCTTTGTCAGAGAAGATGCATCGAGTACATGAAGTCTTTTTATTTTTAGTTGGTTTAAATAGTGGAAAAGGTGGAAAGTGTTTTAGAGTTGGATGAATCAAAATTAAGCAGCTCAAGAATCAAGTTCATAGTGAAAGATGATGGCCTTGTTTGCAGAGATACATCTATAGGTATATGATAGGAATTGAGAGATGACCCTTTCATCCATGGAAGTTGAGTGCACACTTCTGAGAATGGTCAAGGGGAAATAGGATGATGTTTCAGAATATATTACATTAAAGAAAATCTTTAAAGGTGGGGAGTCACATTCTTGTAAGATTGTTTATGATGATGTGATTATTTGAATTCCTGTTCATGTTGTTGTGCCAATGTTTACACGAGAACATTAAATATGCATGATTAATGCATATAATTGGGTAGTGAATAAAGGTTTAACCAAAATTTATCATTACCCTCATATGTAGTATTCGTGACTAAGGATAAAGATAAACGTTTCTAGTTTCCAAGAATAATATCTTACTTTCTAAATGGTTAAAGTTGGGAAATAGGAGTCAGGTGGTTTGTTATAGCCATTTTCCATTCAGAAATGAAAATTGGATGAGGTGATGATGGTTTTTTATTCTTTTGGGGACTCCTCAGAAGAATGATTTGATCTGGGTTGTTATGGATTAGTTGATGAAAGTGGATCATTTATTTCTAGTTCGAGAGATATTATCTATGGATTTGTTGGGGTGAGTTCTATATTCAATAGTTATTGTGGTTTTACAATGTGTGTAAAAAAATAGTTTCAGATCGTGACTTTAGTTTGACATTATGCTTCTGGTTGGGATTATATAAAGTCATTGGTACTAAAGTGTTTCTATATATGGCCTTCAACCTGTAGATAGAAAGGAAATGAAAACATACTATTGAAGTAATATTGGACATGCTGAGGGCATGTGTCCTAAATTATTTTGGATAATGGGAAAATCACTTATCATTGGTTGACTTTTCCTATGACAATAGTCACTAGGATATGATTCAAATTGCACCATTTGAGGCACTCTATTGTAAACTATATAGATAATTATTATTTTTATGGAATATTGGGAATCCAAGTTGGTGGGAATGATTCTTCTGCAGGAGACACTAGAACATATTCATTTTATTCCAAAAACGTTTGTAAATGGCTATGAGTAGGTAGAAATAATATGAAAATTGTCATCATTAACCACTTAAGTATATGATGGGTGATCATGTGTTTCTTTGGGTGTCTCTAGGGCTAGTTCAACATAGAATTTGGAAATAGGGTAAGTTGTCAATCAGTTATCTGGGGTCGTTTAAGAATGAAGAGACGATCGAATTGGTGGAATAACGATTGGCTCTCCCAAAGCTATATAGTGGTATGCACCATGTTTTTCATGTGTAAAATCATTGGCACTATCACCTCGAACCATATCACATGATTGATTTATAGGATGATGTGCTTGAGGATAATGTGTCCTTTGGAAGATAATCTGGTTCATATTGTGGATCGTGGTGAGAAAGTATTGTGAGGAAAGACTTTTTCCTAGGATTGGGTTTTATGTTTTCATGGAAATGTTGAAGAAGAAACTGATAAAAGGAATTGGTATATGAATGAACGTTGTACTGACCTCTTTTATTCATGAGATCAGTGATTCAAGGTAGTTCAAATCGTGGAAGAGTCATTATAAGGTGGGGAGGTTTAAGATCCCGACTTCATGGAGGTGTGTCAATATTTTAATTTTATAAAATATCTTAATTTTTATTAATATAATGTGAATCAAGTGTATAATTAAGTTCAGGGATGTTATGTGGGTTCGAGAAATGAAATAAAATGAATTAGGACCATCCAATGTGTTCTACACGATTGGTGCATGGTTAGAGTAAACAATTCAAGGGGGAAAAGTCAAATCGTGCATCCTTGGACAAAGGCATTTCACATGTTTGATGCATGGAATTTCAAACAGTGTGGAGTGACCAAGTAATTTTTCATCTTGTACCCCTCTTGGAAGGAGGTAGTCACATTATTGGGACATGGTTTTCCTAACCATATGGCCAAACCAAATAGAATGTAAAAAGTGAAAAATTATGAAATTTCCCCCTTAGGATTTTATGTTTCTCACCTAATGTTCACCTCATTTATTCCTCCTCTATCCTTGTTGATGAAATAAACTCACTCAATATTCCCAAGGATTGATCAACATTGATTCTACGATGTTTTTAGTTGCATTGTTTGTTGATCGATGCTCCGGGTAAGTCCAACACACCTCTTTCTTCTTTTTTTGGATTAGGGATTTTGGATTTATTATTCTTATTTCAAATCCCTAAAACCCTCTTTTCCCAGTGGATTTAATCATGGTGATTCAGCGGGATCTTGAATCATGATCTAATTACAAGGTTAAGTGGGAGTTCATATTTAGATTTGAGGTAGGAGGTCTATAAGTTATATCCCATGTTTTAATTATCAATTTGTGCTTGTGTGTTTTGGATAATACTTTTTTCTAGATGATAATGTTATTCCATTTGTATGATTTTTTAAAATGGTGGGATAAATTATGTATTGAACCTCTCATGATTATCTTGGGATTCATTGATATTGAATAGAATAATTAGGGCCACCCAAGGGGTGTCCTAATACACCTGGACATGGAAAATTATAATGTTAAGATGAAATTCTACTTGTATTGAAATTGAACCCATGATAAATGTGTTTAAATTTTGGTTTAAAATATAAGGATTAAATAATGTTATTTTTGTTTTGTTTTATGATATATATAATAAGATATTTTTGTGTTTACTGTGAAAGGGGTTAAATGAAATACAGTGAATGTTTCAAATGACTAATGAGTTGTAATTCAATTTTATAAATGGGATAATGCAAGTAAATTGATGAATTATGAGAAATGGTGTATTTTATGGGAATTGACGAATATACTAAATGGGTTATGATATGAAAATGGAAATTATTAAATGGTATTATTCTAGGTAAATGGTAAATGTGTTAATGGGATAGTGCATGATGGTGACTAATGTGTCTTGAATGTTAAATTGTAAATGTCTTGTAAATTGAATGGAAATTGTTTGTGAAATGTTAAATGTGAAAAATTGGTAACTAAAACTGTTCCCCTGGCTTCGGGTGTGGGATAATGGAATGAGACTGCTCTAACTTGTTGGGTTGGACTAATAATATTAACACCCACCATATAATGCATGGTTTTGGGACTCAGACTTTGGCTATAGGCCCCTAATGGTTGCATTGGATGAGACTACCTGGACTGAGGCTCCATGATAATTGTGTTATGATTATTTTTGTAATTTTCATCCCTAGTGATATAAAGAACATAAATTACTACCTTATACATGATAATTGACCATCTTAGGCCATTGTATGACTAATTGAAATATCTAACCCCTATACTATGTTATGAAAATGAATTTAATAATGAAGATGGATTAAGTGATAAAAAAGAAAAATATTATGGAAATGTTTAAAGTGAGTATCATAATCCAAAGTCGCCAAAGTTTTTCTTTTTTTACCTTTTCAATTATTTCATACTTTCATGTACTATATACTTTGAATTGATATTTTTTAGACCCTATTGGTGGTGGACTACTAGGTTGTGATCAAACCCTCCTCAGTCTATTATTGGGTGCCCAAGAATATTTATTTGTTATAGTACATGATAAAGGAAAAAAGTCAATTCACAAGTTAGTTTAGTTGGGATTTGGATATGCATGGATGAGAATCCAAACATGGAGTCCAGATCTATTTTTGGGATTCCATTTTTGTCTTATTTTATGTTTTCTTCTATTTTTTCATGATTATCATGACATGAAAATTTGTGTTTTTTTGTTGTTGTTTGTACATTGTTTGGAAAAGAGTTAGAAATTACTCTTTCTGAATTATTGGCTTTTTAATTTTATTTAATAATCTGTTTGATGTTTCTTTCTCTAGTAAAGAGAGTATATTATCCCTACATGATCCATTAGTCCCCCACTACTAGTCACAAACCTATACTGTATGGGCAGCTGTCATGTGGAAACCTAGATATGCGCATTAGTTTAGTGGTTTTGGGTTGAGGATGGTACAGAGTTCATTGTTTTTAGATAATCATAGTAGAAACATAACATATATATAATAAATATTACCCTTCAATATAATAGTAGTATTTCACTAAATTTATTCAAAAACATGATATAATCAATGAGTTTCTTTTCTTATGTGATCCCCTATATTCTTATTCATCTAATTATTCTCTATCTCTTAATATTATATATTATATGGATTCATTTCTTCTTCATATAATCCCCCAAGAATAAGGTAGGACTATTCTATGATTAAATGTGGTAAAAATCATTTAAATTTGTCATGTATGTCTCTCAAAATACAAGAAAAATATTCAAATACTAAATCATCAATATTTACTCAAAGAAAATAATTCGTTTGAAATTACAATTTTATAATATAATTATATATTGTAAAAAAATACACCTTCCATATTTTAAAAAAGAATCGAATATTTTCAATTAATAGAACATATATCGTTAGTCATTTTCCTTAAAATAGTTATTCATCTCATCCAAGTAATGTTACATATAATTATTCTTCATATTTTCATGGTATATTACAGAAAATATTGAATGTAATAATCCTAAAAAATAAAACTAGATTCTCATTTGAATGAAAATTATATGTTTCTTATCTTTAAGATATTATATATGGAAAATTATCCTTTCATTTTCTAAACCAAAAAATATTAAATCCACCTCATTTAAAAATGTTAATTCTTTTATCAACATAGATCTCCACATATATATGTTTGATATATTTTCCCTTAAAATATGACATAATATTATTCTAAATTATAAAAAATATTTTTCGTAAAAATACTCTGTAAATTTATCCATTACAAGATTCCTAGAATAACTCATAAATGAGTCCTCATAAAACAATCGAAATATTTCTATAAATACAAATAAAACCACATCAATAATTTTGGGTGTAATTGAACATAGAAAAACATATCACAACCACTTCATCCCTAAACTCACTAAATCATTGATCCATTTTGAAAATACAAACTGCATTTACTATATATGAAATTGAATAAAATATTCACTAACCATTTAATCCGACATGGAATTAAATTTATTCCTATGTACAAATCAAATTTATCATTCATAAAGAGGCTAAATAATAATTTTTAAGTGTCTTATAGAACATTCATTGAACTCTTATGTAATAATCATTTAACTCAAATGTGGCTAGTTAGCTCTCAAGATTATTCTTAGGTATCCCTATAATATTATTGATTAGTCTTCTAAAACTTTATAAATTTAATGATTAATATTGAAAAAACGTTAGTTTATACTTATGTAGCCTTTAAACATTTTGAGTTAATGTTATCTAAGTTATGTATTACACATACACATTTCTTAACACTCATAATATTTGTATGCATCCTATGAAAAACTAAAAAATACATAAATGGTATCAATATTCCCTATATTCTACCTTTGAAAACAAGATATTTTCTTATCTAACTTCATGATTAGACATACAATGCCTTTGAAACTCGAGAGTTTTAATTATACATTATAACATATCGGATCGTTCAATAAAATTAGGAGGGGAATGTGTGATTTTTTCAATTTCAGCTATATTTTCATTTCCCCGTTTAATATCCCCTTCAAATTTCAAAATTATATGCATTCTATGGTTAATGGATCTATTTATTAATATTTATGAACACAATAATAGACGAAAATAAGTAAATTGGAAATAGAAGTAGTGCATGGAATTTGTCAAGGTTTGAATCCAATTTGGGGATCTAATCATTTTTATGTATTTGTTAGGTCAGTAAAGTAGTTATAATCTATAATAATTATGTGAATACATGTTGGAAAGTTATTTTCATTAAACCAAACATTATCTTCTGAAAGACCCCAGGTACACTACCATGAGTTTTCAGAATATCCAAATTTATTCTTTATAATAACTCCAACAAATTTATGATTGGTAATCCCAAACTCACTAATGATAAATATCTTTAACAATTTCTTTCATATAACAAAATAATTTGCTAAAATATTTTTCCTAAATAATAGTATTTGATAAAAATGGATATCTTTCTACATTAGAATATACATATGTCTCTTCATCTCACCATGATACCAACATTCTGGTAATTATTCAAAAACATTGAAAGAATGGTTATGCATAGAAAGTAGATATAACAACCTTCATCCACTTTTATCATCTTATCTCTACTTGTTTTATGTTCTCCTTTTAACATTGATGATAATTGGGAATGAAATAGAAGTTCCTCTTTGGCACCCTTCTTATTTTCATCAACTTATTATTAAATTCATTGTATTTTTTCACATTGAATATCATTGAAACTTACCTCAATATAATTCCAAGAAACTCAGAATATCTAATAATTGTAGTATATTTTTATCCTATCTCCCACTCTTTAACCCCCTTTTTTCTTTTTCTCCTTATTTTCATCCACATTATTATTCTTTATCTATTATATTCAACATCACAATATGTCCAATAAATATTTTCAATAAATCATCAACAACATTTAAATTTTTAATTTAGAACTTTTTGGAAAGGTAAGAAACCCTAGAAATTCTAACAAGTCATGTTAAACATGGTAAGATATGACAAAGTCATTAAAAACAAGACTAAAATTATTTGAAACACTTACCTTGTACGGCCTCTAGAAAAGAGTTGGTACCTTCATGTTCAAATCATGTTGGAGTAGATCTTCTAAGTGATTCTCCAACTTTTCCCACATATTGATGTATTCCACTTCATTTATCTTTTTCTCATTGAATCCTCATGCAATAATTTTATCATGTTTGTTTATTCAAGCTCCTTTTTCCACATTATCTCCAACACATAGATCTATTTATAAGATTTTATCATTCTCATCCTTTAATATATTAATCTAGATTGGCTATAATTGTATTTCTTCATTTGAATTAAAAACAATAATAAATTATTTTTCCTTTTCCTCTTTCCTACCCTTCTTATTTGGACCCTTACATATTTTCATTTTCCCCACCCTAACATTTTCTCTAAACTACACTTATAAAATTTGGAGAGGCTAGAAATTTCATTATTTTTTAATCTTGGGTTCAAGCTCCTCTATTCATCACCTTGGATCAGCTGGTAGAGCGGGATTCCTCACTTGCATCTCCATGAGAATTCTCCCAAGGCATCTAATAATCCCACAGAATAGTATCCTACTCATCAAGCAGAACATCATTAGAGTGTAGAATCACCCCCCCATTTCCCCCATTGTAATTCGATTCCACCCTATCTCTCACTTCATGGATCTCCTGACCCTTTGAGTTAACAACTTTTTGGTAGAACGTGTCTCCATTATTCTAGGAAGGAAGGAGTAGTAATTATATCATTTGAATTTATTCTTCTAAGTCATAATAAAATTCATTGGTTCCATGTTTTCTTTTTTTCTATTCTTCATTTCTGGGTTATGAAGATCACTATAATATCCTTTCATTGTATTGTCCTCCAGACTTTTCGATAACACTCCCTCTCTGAATCTGCTCTAGGAGGGAATTTTTTATTTATATATACCTGTATTTTAGTACCCAAGTTATCAAATTGATTATTCATTATAAGACTGGACAATATCCTTCTTTTTTATGACCCTTCTTATAATTCATCTAGATATATATTCCATGCAGCAGTTCCTCCTAGTCCAAGTAGCCCTTAGAACTTTCATCCCCTATTTATTGTATCATCTCTTCAGGGTTGTTAAAAAACCTTCTCACACCAACATTTCATAACTGCGTGGTGGAATCTCCTTGACCTAATTTTACCTATAGGACTCTAGTTGTTCATATCAGTTAACATAAAAGTTCATCTGATAGGATCATCCCTGTGAAGCTCATGTATCTGATAAGCAGTGTCGAATGGATGGACCTTTCAACCCAATGGGATTCCTTAGATAACCTCCTAGATCAACCCATTATTAGTCTAACATATTCCTTTACAAACATGATCTCCCAGTTCCATGGGAGTAACTATTTACATAACCTCTTCTCCCCCTATACCAGTTGGACCCTAAATACCCAGCCTTTGATCTGTCAGGTCCTTTATTAGATGAGTGGGATTTAAGGAAAGAAATTTTATTATTATTCTTGAATCAAAATTCACAATTATTGAATTTAATAAATATTTTGAATTTTATTCTTCGTCTCATATGTCATCCCCAAAATCTACAAGTTTGGAATCCTTGACTCCAAGTAAATATGTAGTAAAATATTCAGGTAGAACTATTCTTCACAAAACACATACTTATTATTCAAAATATCCCAACTTGAATCATGACTATCACCGCCTATCATCATGATATTGATGACATGAATCTTTATACCACATCAAATGATTTCATTATTAAAGAAACAGGGACATTTTTGAAAAAAATTATAAACATTGAATTGAAAATATAATATATTATGTATTACTTATGTTTTCTCAACAATCATATTCAACCTCAAAAATATCTTTTAAAATATGAATAAGACATTATTTATTCATAACTAATTTTAATATATGGCTTTGTATATCTTCTCTAAATGAAACAATATCATATATATAATAGTAGGTTTTATACTTTGAGATATTTTAATTAGCATCTTCTTCAGAATGTTATGTAAAAAAGGAATATATTATAAGCTATCTATGAAATATTATTTATGGACTAATAAATCATTTTATGTTTCAAATATTTAACACATCATAGTGTGGTTTTTATTTTTATATATTTTACAATAAACATAAAAAATTATCCTTTATATGCAATGGGGATGTTTTTATATCAATAAGAAAAACATGTGTACCATATGAAACATTTTGAGAATTGTTGTGTGACTAAAATATTTTCATAAATATCACCCATAGAATATTAAGTATTTGACTGAGATCTTTAACATTACAAACATTCTTTTTTCTGAGAGAAATTCCATACTTTTTGTCAAATTTCCATATCCAACATGGAATTCAAGAATAAATACCATTTCTCTCAAAAACTCTTCAAAACTTATTTTGGAATCTCTAATCAATCGTGTTCATCCCATAAAAAAATAAATGAATTTTGGATTATATCAAACCTTTAATATTCTCTTTATAAATTTTTTATAGAATATTACATCAAATTAGTACTCCATTTTGAGTATTTTAGTTTGTTTTTTACTCAATAATTATTAGCTTAAAACTCATGATAATTTCTCAAATTTTATGTTTCATTCAATTAGTAATTTGTATTGTGTTTTTTATCTTTTGTCCACTGTTCAGATTAGAATCAACTTCATCATCATAGAGATCTTCTCTATTTTTCTACTAGCCTTCCTATCAAATAATCAATGTATGGTTACACACCAATTGATATAGTTTTGGTCTTATTAAATCATTTTAAATCACATATAACATATCTATCTCATTAATAAGATGAATTATATAGTACCTATAACTTCCATTATCACTTTTCAATAATACTCAAAATTTCTTTCTCAACTGTTATCAGATTTGTTGAGGAAGCTTCCTTCATTTAAATATACATCATATTATTCATTTTCAATCTTGTTTTCCAGCTTATTAATTGATATTTAGAAGTATATATAATGGAATAAAACATAAATACATGTGATCTATTGAAACCTTCAATCGTTATCTCATCCTAAGGAACTAATAAAACTCGAATTTTATAAAATTATTAATCAATTCATGGGATAATTATAAATAAATATTCATTAGTATCCTAATCAAAAACAACACACAATAAAAACGACACTTTTTCAAAAATAATAAAATCATCACACTCCATCATTCTCTTCAAACTCCCCTATCACATTTCTTCTCAATAACTCATTATACTTCCTAAAGATAATTAATAATATATTCAAAAAAGTGATCACTTTTAAATCACACTTATTAAAAAGGTATAAATTATCATGAGTAATGTATAGTAACACTAATATAATACTAGAAGGATGTTAAAAAACTATAGTCTTACCATGATTAGTAGCAAAAAAATGATGTATTGGATAGAAGGATGAAATCATAATTCACTTCTATAATGAGTAATAAATTTTTAAAATCTAATTCTAAGTGAGCTACGATAGTGTGGAAAACTTTTTTGACTAAAATTATATTATTTATATTAGGTTATAGGGGTAAATTACAAAAAAAACACACAAAATACACACAAAAAGGATAGAGGGGAGTTTATAGCCTAACACACCATGGTAGTACCCATCCATATGGTCCAATTTATTCATATCTAAAAGGTTTGAAGGCCAAAAATTGTATGTCTCAAAGGCCGCTTATTTTTCGATTACCCAAATCCCTTCTTGCATAATAATTTCCATTGGTATAAACCCCTTGTCTTTATTGGGCATGTGTCACTATCATCCACTTCATTCCTGTGTCACAACCACCTAAGTTAGTGTCTTTATTTTTTCATGAATCATAATTCCCATAAGGGGATTCACAGGATTTGAACCATATCCTTTTTTTAATTCATTATTACGGGGTTTACCACTAAGTATCCACCTAAACTACAAAATTATATTGGGAAATGAGGTATTTCTTGGTGTCATACCATTCCTTTCATAGTCTTAATCCACCTCCTACACACCATCCATCCCATTGTAAATTCGATTGTATAAGGAATCGAACCTGATCCATTTACATTTAAAGGGAATGGTCTCGTTAAATGGTACCACTTGATAGAAACCCCGATCAATAAAAATTCCATCATTTAATGAGGTTTTCTTATGTGCCACACCATTCCTTTCCTAGGACCAACCCTCACCTTCACTCCATCTTTTTGAAGATAAATTGGATTTTGGAAGGACTCAAACCTATCTTCATTCCATTTTGAGGATATTAATTTTAATTTAAAATACTATAATAAACATACTATTTTTTTATATTTAACCCCATTATATAAATTTCATCATCACATTTTTATTTATTCCTCTAAAATTAAATTTTACAAAACCTTGTAATAAAATATGATGTAGAATTTTATAATGAAATTTTATTTCTATTTCATGACCTGGAAATTTAATATTTCATATGTTAATTAACCTCTACAGCACTCATAATTGTTGATTATTTTCTACGAGTGTTCTGTGATATTTGAATGTAACATTACACATAATACTCCATATATTTTTGAAATTATTTTACCATTAAGATAATTATTTTAATGAAATACATGTACATAATTTTGTTTTTCTTAATATATAAAATTTACACATTCATTTTTCTGTGATTAGTTTCAACTTCCATATCATATCTTACATCAAGAAGTGAATATTCATGGTGATTTTTTTATATCTGGATCCCTAGAATCAATATCTATTATTTCATAAGATAAAAAAATGGTTAAAAAGGTATTTATTCTATTTTTATCCATTACTCGTGTCAAGATTGTTCTTCCACATGCTAAGATAATATAAATTATTAGGAAAATTGATTCTTGATAAATAAAAAATTAATCTCTACATCATCAAAAATAACACCCAAAGTTCAAAAAATGGAATTTCTTAAATAACATAACCCAAAACAAATCAGAATATTTAGGGCCAAGTAAAAACCCAAATAATTAGAATTATTTTATCACATTTTATTCCATGATTAATTTATAATTTGTCTACTAAGAAAAATAATAACTCATAATGTAATACAAAAAATTTCATGTCCAATAATAAAATAATCACTAAAATATTCTAATTTTTCCCCAAAAAAATATAAATCAATGTAAGGCCACAATAAATATAATATATTCTATAAAAATATAACTCAACTTTTATTCTTCAAATAAAACCCCATCATATAAAAAAAAACTTTCCCATTTACCTTAATCATATAATATCGCCAATATGGTGAATGTCACTAATAACTTAGTTACTAATATCACATTTCAGTCACAGGGATAGCTATACAATTAATCATATATTCCCAAAAATTAATAATAAATTTATAAAAATTATATATATATATATCTCAACATAAATGAATGTATTAACCCAAAAGGATAAAATTATCTTACAACTTATGTCCACAAAATAAATGACATCAATCCCCAAAAAATATTTTCATAAAAACATTAGAAAATCATAGCTGTAACTTATACGTCAAAATTTTATTAAAACTAAATAAATGATTCCAAATGTTCTATCATCACATATAATATTAAAATAGCACAAATTCACTTAAATATTTTATCATCCTCGAATATAAAAAATCCTTAAATAAAATACCATTAACCCATACACATGATACCCAATATAAGATTGTGTTATAGTATTCTTATCACTTTATCAAGCACCATGGTTTCACTCCTTCTATGAATGGTGATGGGTGACGCATTTTAATGATTGGATTGGGTATCTTAACCTCTCATAGTTCAATATCCTCTAGTTAACTATTGTTCTAGAAATAGTGAACAATGTCCTAATAATAAAACTAAATCTTAGAGAAGCATGCAATGTGAGCCAGGGAAGTGCATTTTTTAAGCAGGACAATAGTTCTTATGGTATTAGGAAGTGTCGTTTCAAGGATTCACATAGAGGTGGTTCTGACCTGGTGACATTCACAGATTCAATAGTGCCTCACTTGTGAGGAAGGCCATTCCATAAGAAGGCTGAGTGCATTAGGGGACCAATTGGGTTTTGAGCCTGTGGTTGGATGGATCACCTTTAGTGCTTATGATGGTATTTTTCTCCAATATACTTTGAGAGGGTATCCATATCAACACCCATATTTGGTACAGTATCTTCAATTCGATGTCCAGTTGGGAGTGGTTCTTCTATTGGATGATCAAATTATGGTGGTAGTGGTCATGCCTGAGTGAGTGAGGCGCTAGAGCATCAACATTATAAGAGTGGATATGCTCAGGCTAGTCAGGAAGAATCATAGTATTGTGGTTTAGGACATAATTATGTAGTAATGCTAGTTCTCTAGGAGAGTACTCCAAAGAAATATATGGGGAGAGGTAATATATAGTATCCTCTACTTTAGTTTCTTCCCTTTTGATTCAAGTGAAATGCACTCTTTTATATCTCTTGTGGTTGTGGAACTTCTAGGCCTTGAAATTTAGTACTTATGTGCCATAATGTCTCCAGGTATACTCTTTGGGGTTAGAAGAAATGGAATATGCCAATTTTAAGAGTTCCCCAATTGAAATAGGTCGGTGCATATTCTTATGGAGTTTCTTCATCCTCAGGATGACCATCTCCATTGTATTTCTTAGTATAGACTTTCTTGACCTTATCAATCCCATGTTAATTTCTATCAATCTCATGTGTGTTTAAAGTCTCTCTAGAGTGATTCATATATCCATATGGTTCAATGGGATATCTACGTTATCCAAACTAGACCAAAGCAGACTAGGCTTTGTGGATTTATATTCTAGTTGGAAATCCTATTTATGAAGGCTCAGGGAATGATTTGTTAAGGTTTCCTCATATTTTGTATCATTTTTTGGATTTATTCATAGAATATTTCTCTGGATTACCTCCCAATAGAGTTTTTCAGTTCAGCATCGAGCTAGTTCCATTTGTGGCACTAGTGTCCATTCCTCCTTAAGGGATGGCACCTAAAGAGCTCCATGATCTCTAGAAGAATTTTGAAGATATTGAGCCAAAGGGATTTATGCATCCTAGAACATCACCATGGGGTTCACCAGCCCTTCTTTACTATGAAGGCATATAGTACTCTTAGAATGTATGTGAATTATAGATGGTTGAACTAGCTTATAGTGAAGAACCATTACCCACTTCATCCTATATATGACCTCTTCCACCATCTTAGAGGAGAAACTGTTTTCACTAATATTTATTTGAGGTTAGGTTTCCATAAGTTTTGTGTGTATGTGTGTGAACATCAGACATACCAAGTAAAATGTTTTGGAGCTGGTATAACTTGTATGAGTATCCAGATATGTTGTTCGATCTGACGAACATGCCTAAAATCTTATTCCATTGATGAATTAGTTTTCCCATTTTTATCATTATTCCATTGAGTTAGTATTCATAGATGAAATAATATTGTACTTATGTATCATACACGACCATTCCAATCATATTTAAATCACATTTAGTACAAAAGGAGGGCATTTCCTATAAAACAAGTATAGTAATGACCACTTTTGGATCCGCAATGTTTACTTATGGTGTCATTTAATTTCTATGTTAAGTGTATCATTTTAACTAGAGAAGGTGAGATTAATGGTTTCCTAAGAGTAGCTAAAGATTTTTTTGGACATACACATGTTCTTATGGCTGAATGCATACTATAAGAAATTCATCTAGGACTTCTTGTGTATGACAGTGCCTCTTAGGGGCATGACTAAGAAGGGTGTAAATTTTGATTATATTGAATCTTATGAGACTAATATTTATGAATTAAAGGGATGAATCATGTCAATGATGATATTTTTTTCCCAAATCTAGAAAGAAGTTATAAATTTTTTGTTATAGTTTAGGAATTGGTTCGGGGGGGATTCAGATGCAATGTGATAAAATCATGTCATATGGGTCCCTCTAGATGATTCCTCATTAGAGAAATTACCCTACACATCAACTCAATCTAGAATAAATGGATCATGCTCAGTGTTGTTGGAGGCACTACTTATTAGGTGAGTAATTCATTTTTTGGTATATATCATAAAAGTATCAAATACATCTCAGCATAGTGAGACTTGAATCTGAGGTAACACAGTTGGTTTGAATACCAGTAATTCATCAACAATAATCTTTCTAACATGCCCAAAAAATAAAAATCCATAGCTAATTCCATGATCTTGAAAACATATAAGGAATACTTTAATGAGGCCAGTAGTGAGTGGTATTTTATGGCTCTGTTCTATGCGTTACACGTAGAAGTTCAAGAACATCAGGTGAAAAGTTTTCAAAGAAACTCTGCAAGTGATGTCCTCTCATCTAGAGATAGTCTGTATGAGGTAGATTTATGATTATGAGGGCCTCATCTTGAGGGAGAGTGTCACATGAGAGAACCATCCACCTACTTGGGTAATTGATGGCAGTGACATCCTAATCTTATGTGTCCATGTTTGGGTGTTTTCCGGTGTATGGGAAGATATGATGAGGTAATCACATTCCTATGTTTTGGAAGTTCAACTTGGACTTACCAATATATAAGGAGATATAATATTTCTGTAGTTTTTGCCAGGTATGAAGAGGTAGATATAAGTATTCATTAGTTGTTGCTCCACCTGTCAGTAGGTGAAGGCTGGGCACCAGTAATACGATGGACTTCTATAGCCTATATACATTCTTGAGTGGAAATGGAATAATGTCTCCATGGATTTCAATATAGTATTTCCAAGATCCCCTCTTAATAGTGATTTTTTATGGGTGATCATTGAATGGTTTACCATGCTTGCACACTTTCCACATATTCATAAACCCTTCTCTCTTGATGATCCTGAAAAACTGTATATCAAAGAGACATCACGACATCATGGCATGACCTGTTATATCTTTCCAAAAAGAGACACTCACTTTACATAATGGTTATAGAAGGTTTTGAAAATGTAACTGGGTTCAAAGGTTCTCTTGAGTATGGAATATCACCCTCAGACCAATGGGATGTTCAAGTGGGTGATATAGCTGTTAGAATATATTCTTAGTGCCAACATCCTGGATTTTGGGGGTTCATTGGAAAATAATATTTTTCTATTTTAGTTTCCATAAAACAATAGATTTCAGGGAAAAATTAAGATTGATCCATTTGAGGCCCACTAATGTAGACGACATTGTTCACATCAATGATGCCTAGAGGAAACCAAGGCCCCTCTATTGGTTCATCATCACATTCAGAAGACATCAAAAAAATAAATCTTATTTAGAAGTGTATGAATAAATCTCAATCTAGGCATAAGTCATATAAAGATAATTGTTAGAGACCAATTGAGTTTGAGGTTGGGAATCATTTCATTCTACATATATTTCCTATATCAGGTCATAGAAAATATAGTATACCAGAGAAGTTATCACCTATATATGGTAGGCCTTTCAACATAGTGGAGTGAGTCAGCTTAGTATCCTATCAGATACTGCTACCTTAGAGTTATCGTTCCATTCACGATGTCTTCCACATATCTCAAACTCAACAGTTTCAAGCTGACCAATTTCATTCGCTTGACCCTAAGGATATCGAGATAGAAATGGATTCATCATTTGAGGAGCATCTGATATGTATTGTTTATTGGATCACGAAGGCTCTTCGAGGTAGGTCAGTTCCTTTGGTCTAGTTTCTATGGAAACCAAAACTTATAAAGAATGAGACAGTGGAGGGGAAGGCAGATGTACATTCGCATTGATTAGAACTCTTCTATGCTTATTTTCTACCACCTTTATAACGGAAACTCGGGGATGAGTTGTCTTAAAGAGAGGAGGTTGTAATATCCCACCTTTTCACAAAGGCATAAAACATTTATTTTATGTTTAAATTCCTCAAAATGGCCCTCATAGGTATTCCTAGGGGATTCAAGAATCCCTTAGGGGTGTATGGGGCTTGTTTAAATCCTAAGGCCCCATAAATTGAAGAAACATTGGGCTACATGGTTAGGGGAAATCATGCAACCCATCCCACATGGTTTCCATATACCATGTGGTTGTAGATTCTGGAGTGTAGGGGGGATCACTATATTTATGAAACTATACTACCCTATGGGTCTGGCCATGTAGTTCAGTAGAAATTTGGTAAAGTGTGATTTCACATGGTTTACTCATAATTAGGAGAACTGTGTGAATAACCTTATGATGGAACCTTTTAAGTAGTATCTAGTGCATGGTTGGTACATGATTTGGCCAACTATGTTTCCAAATCATGTGCCCTTATTTGAGGTGGACTTCCCAAACTACACATCTATAATGACATTATTTCAGCCTTCCTTTATTTTTACTTCTCCTCCAGTGGGATTCTCGTCTTCCTTCAGGTGTGAGCTTCCTCCTCCCTCTCCATAGTGTTTATGCTACCTCCTCCATCTATAATCTGAATTCACCAACGTCAGACGAAATGAAAATCCCTCGGTAAGATATCCCACCATATCCCTTCTATTTCTAGGTTCCTCGTCCATTGGTTTCACTATATAGGTGAAAATAATTTTTAATAATTTTCTGTTTATAGGAAAAATTATTTGGTTTATCCATTCTTGGTCAAATCATGCCCTGATAACGGATGAGTGGAGCAATAATACATTGAGTTTGGTGGGTTTGGTCTTTCCCATTTGATTTGTTTCACTTTAAATAGCATGTTGTTGTTAAATACATTGTACTCCTCTGGTGGTGCTTTAAAAATAATCAATAAATTTAATTCATGGTTTTTTCATGTATATTACGACCATACATGGCTTAAAAATCCATTTCTGGTTGTTCTCATAATTATTGGCCACACATTTGGGTGTTTTCTCTTTCTATGGCCTAGTTTTGTCCATGTTTTGATTTTATAGACACCTCGTGAGTTATAACATAGTTAAATGAATTAAACCCTAAATTTAATTTTGATAAATTGGTTAGATTCTTATGATTTTTACCTTATGAATTTCTAACTAATTATTCATTACTATGTCTCTTACCTTGAGATTATTATTTTTTTACATAGTTTATTGGCACGTATTGAATGTTTGGATTGGGAATGCATATTTTATTTTTATATTGGGGATCCTTTGATGAAATATGAATATTAATATGATAATAATTATTTCTTATTCCTCATGCCCTTACCTTTATCATGTTTAATGACTCTTCCCCTTACCATACAATTCTTCCATATTTTTGGATTTAATTGTATCATTGGGTTATCCTGGAGAGATTGTGGTATTAAAATGTTAATTTTATGGCATGTGATTAAATATATATTCCTTTCATTTTGATGCACCTTGGTTGATATAGCTCACCTTCTATGGGTTGGGAGAGAACATGGTTCCAGAATTAAGTACCTCGTTAATGGACTTTTAGTGTTTGTTTTGATTTTCATTATGCGATGGGAGTGATACTTTGGATTTATATGTATGGGATCCCTGAGAAGATTCATATTCTAGTGATTGATAGATGTTCGCTAGGGAAGACACCAAGGATGGACCCATTGTCTTGATGGTTATACCATTCCATGGACGATACCTAGTCCCCTATGTGAGATACTTAGTAAGGACTCAAAGTCACTATGTCATGAGGGATACAGGGGATGCTAGTATGGGTGGAATTGGATGGAATTAGATGCATTGTTTATGATGGATGTTCATTTAGAGACACTTGGGATTCTCTATAGATCCCCTTGGAGTGGCTCAAGACCCCACATTTGGATTTAACAGATTAAGTGCTTGTGACATATGCGATGTTTCTTATTTAAGTTCATATATTTCTTGTATGATGACATGGAATTGTAAACCCAATAAAAAACACGATCTTGCGGTACATCTTTTATACATCCTTGGATTATAATTTCCATTGTATAAATATATGGATTTGTACATGTACCTTGGTCAGAAATCCGGATTAGGATGATGCATGTAGTATTGGTTGGGTGTCCTTTGGATCCCAGACTAAGGTGATTATTTTTTATTTATTTATAATTATTCTTTTATTCTAATGTAAAAAATCTTTTGTATTTATTACATTAAACTAATTGTCCTAGACACCGTGGGTAGCAGCCAGCTGAGATCATATCTCCAAACTAACTCAATGCATAAATATATGATGGTTGGATACTTAGTTTGATATTTTTAATATAAAGAATAAAACCATTGGTATATCCCCTAATTGGGTAACTAAATTATAATATATAGTAGTCCTTCAAATTTTCAATTAAAGAAATAAATTTCTATTATGGATACCCATGTCCAAGAGATAGATTCTCCACAACTATTTATGCTTCTATTGGATAAACAAGTAATATTATGGGGATTTCAGGATGGATATAGATATATCCTATATGAAAAAAAAATTATTATTCATGAGTGGTGATAATAACAATTTAAATATCATTTCAATGTTCAAACATAAATAAACCAATAAATTATTATTTTCATATAGAATCATTGTATTCCAAATCCAGGGGATAAAAACCTGGGTGTACATTCCTTGTTATCTTTCTTGCATTTCATTATTCTTCCCCTGATGATCCATTTTTATTCCCAAATAATAATTTTATTATAAATTCTAAATTAGAATCCCCTGACACAATTTCTAAAAAAATCATACTAGTGGTCATATTTTCTCACTATATATCAATTCTATAGCCAATATAGAGCAAAATACTACAATATTTTATTAGATTATAAAGAACTAAAGGATTAAAATAATATTAGAATACTCAGACTCGGATTACACATAATATGTACTAAGAATTACTATATTTTCTAATGACATCGTCATTATGTGCGAGTATCTCATAAGAAATACTAAAAAAAACATCTCTCAATATTTCACTATTTTATTTAGAATATGGATCATAATGAAATTTTGAATTAATGTATATGAAAAAATAATAATTTTAATAAATTAAATTCTAAATATTATTGAGTATAACTAGCTTATGTTAATTTTAATTGTGAGATCCTTCGCTCTTGAAGTGATTTTTCAATCATTAAATGTTAATATATTCATGAATCTAAGTATCCTTATGGTAATAAAAGGATTAAAAATTTCAATCCAACCGATTATAAAAAATTGGTCTTCTCTATTTAAAATTTTCTAATGAGATAAGAGGATAGAAAAAACTATAATTCTCCACTTGTAAACTCTATTACCAATATACTCCTTACCATTTTTGGAATGTAACGAAGGACTAATTTTACATTGTGAAAATGAGTGTGTCCATATATTCTCCAAAATAATCCCACTATTTGATTATATATTATAATGCTCATATATCTATTTAAGACATACATAGTAATAGATATTAAGAGTAGATAAAAGTGGATAACTTTGAGAAGCGCCACAAAAAAAATTATGTTTCTAAACAACATTCCCAAATGGGATATATAGAATAAAGAATATATCATGAAATCGAACAATATGAAATAATATATATATTAAAACTCATGCCATGTAACATCATGTTTCTGTTTTCATCTACTTCTCAACCAAACTTTTAATCATTCTTTGTTTGGAGACAGTTTAGGGGTGTCGTGGGAGAAATTTTGAAAATTGTGTATGGCTCTTAGGTTATGGAAAGTTGGTCCATGGATTTATTAAACCATGAACCCTTCTAGTGTAAACCATGAAAAACATGTAGTTGAGGATTTCCATGGTTATAACATGGTTCTAATAACCATTAACACACATAGTATAAAGCATGAACCCCTTTAAAGGGGCACATAGTTTGGGAACATGGCTAGACAGACCGTGTGGCTCCTCCCAGCTAACCATGCACGCAGACTTTTTTTATTCTAAAAATGATTAAAATTTATGGAAACCCCCATTTAACCACCTACTAAACTCAAACTCACTATATTATGATTTCCTAGGTTTAGAGGGCTCTAATGGACTCATTTTTTCTCCTCTAAACCCTTTTCTAAGTGGATCAAAGATAAGAGAACATCATTTAATCTCTCCTCAATAATAGTTCTTCCCTTTTTCTTTATCTCCCTCTCTATTATTCTCCCCTACTTACGGATAGTTAGCCCTTCTTATTTTTGATATATCTAAACACTTTTGTTTAATATCTTGAATCTAAGTTTGATTCATGGATCTTCATTGCTAATGTTCTTCCTTGGAATTTCCTATTATAGGTTTTTTGTTACGTCATCACGTGATCAATGGTAGGAGAATTTATATAATTTTAGTCTATTAATCTAACCTTGAATTTACTAATTATTATAATTGATTTCAATTAGATTTTAATAACCCAATTTAAATTGAATTTTCTTTTAAATTGAAATAGTACGGTATGGATTTTGAAAAAAAAACCCAATACCAATGAATTAGTTTGTACTTTTGATTTGATGAAAATTTTGGTTTTTTATTTTTGAAATTTATTTGTGAAATTTATTTCATGAAAATGGATTAAATTTATTTTGATAAAATCATTTTGGTGATATCCTATAAAAGGGAAATGGATTGACTAAAATCGGTGTTTTGGTTTTTAATGAAAAATTGGCATATTTAAATTGAAAATGGGGAAATTGTATTTTGATAAGTTTTGAAATAATATTCCCATTATTGGTTTTTGTTTGAGCTCATGCAAGCCTATATAGTTAGTGAGTTATGTTGGAATAAATTTCTAGGTTTTAATATCACTATCATGATATTAATGCTTTACAAATCTAACATAAACATATTGGAAAACATTATCCTAGTGAGATGTTGGTTAGTCCTCCTTTTCCAGTGTCTAAGGGATGTGGGTGCACATAGTCATTATCATTATATTAGTTTGGGAGGATCCCATAAACTAAAATTATCATACCTATTGGTTGATGACCATGTTGATCATTTTTTTAATTTTTTTAATATATATATATATATATATATATATATTATATTTTTTGTAAAATTCTTTACACAGAACTTGTGAATTATATATACTATTTTAGATAAAAATATTTATTATTCCATTATTTTAAATATTTCTATCAATTGAAATGAACAACATGTTTTCTTTTAAATATGGAACAATACATCCAATCCTGTTTTATTTAGAAGGAAATAATATAATAGTTTATTTGATTAGCATCTTATTATGTAATCCTTAGTGAGTCCTTACAGGTGTTTATCTAACACCTTATCTTTCCTTATAGAATATGTAGATTTCGTCATTCTAGGTTCAAGCAAGGGGAAATAACTACTTGATGGTGATGTTTATTGATCTATTGTGGTTGGAGTGCTATTTATGTGGAGAATTGGGGTCTTTTTCTTTATCTTTCTGGAACATGGATGGTGTACTATTTGGTTTTTAGACCTGTTTGTTTCCTTATAGAATTTTTTTATGAATTTTCTTTTTATGCTTAAGGGATATTTCTGTATCTTTTGTTGTATATGTGGAATAATCATTCTCACATTATCTTGTATGAACCCAGGTGTTATTCAAAAACATGTGGGGATTGAGAGTGATCATTGGTTTTTGTCATTGATGGATCTGGTATTGGGGTACCAAGTTATCTCAGCAGAATTATGATAAATTTTTGTTAGTGGGGCATGTTAAGAATATATCCTTAATGTCGGTAAATTTTTGTGTTATCTTATCAGGACATAAGAGGTGTTTGGGTGTGAGTTCCTAGAAATCTCTCATAATAATGAGCCTTTAGTCACTCTGTGTAGTCTAAGAAATACATCTTGAGGATTAGTTCTGGTTTTTTCTATGCATTTGATTTGGATAAGTTGAAATATAAATTATTTTTACCTTTATAACAATATAAATTTCATAATTTCTCCTATCTGATCATCGATTTGAGTACCTATTCTGATGTCTTCATTATTTATTATTGATATTGTGTGCCATAATTCCTTCAATAAGACTAAAGAATAGGATCTGGGTGGAAGCTACTGATTAACCATGACAAGAAAATCATTCCATGGACCACAATTGTATGGAGATTAATGTGAATGATATCTAAGCTATAGGATAAGCACCCGACTCATTATTTTTCAGACTCTTGTTATAGATCATCAGAGGTATAAGTCCCATAATTATTCTCTAGATTTCCTTTTCCAAATTATACCAGTGATCCAGTGCATAAATATACCTCAGGGGGTAAGGAATGGTTGAGGACAACTATTATTTTGTTCAAGTCTTGGGAGACTCCAGATTAAAACAACCGGAAATGTGCCATCATCAAGTAAGAGGGACATAACATTAGATGGTGGGACATGCTAGTGATGATAAAGAATCATGGCGGCTTATAGAGAAAGGAAATTACATTTATTTTCAAAAACAAATTATTTATAGAGTCTATAGTGTTGGCCAAGTCTATAGAGGTTTTCAAGCTTGATCAGGCTAACTAGACTGTGAGAAAATGTGAAAACCAATTCACTAATCATGTAAATTTCACACCAGAGATTGTACTGAGTATTAAATATTATGAATCAATGTTTTTTGATGGGTATTCGATCGATATGAATTCTTAGGTTTTCTTGTTAAATCTCCCTTCATATGTTGATGTGCTAGATAGATAGATAATGGGTGTGTTGAACCTAGAAGTTAAGTTAGGGTTGATATGAGAACTTTTTTATCCTAGTGGTAGTTTTGTGAGTTACCATAAAGTGAATATTAAGAGAGATGATTATCATGGAGGATCCTGACAATAGAGTTCTTCTAAAATGCCTATAGTGCAGGGAAGATGACCTTTGATTTGCAACTAGTGTAGAGAGCATGGGAACTCAAAATGGGTTTTCACTAAAGAACCCAATATATATGGTTATTACTTATACTTAGGACACATGTAGAAAATTTATCAAATATATTTTCATTCACTCACTATAATGAGAACATTATTCCTAATAATTATTGCAATACAATAATACGCTTCACCATCAATGGATTTCCCACCATAAGAATATGAAATTAAGCTTCTTGTAGTAGTGTAAGTGTCTCTATATGAAGCAGATATTGTTTTGTTGGCGGTGATAGGTACCATTAATATAGCATCATCATTTTTCACTACATTACCTGATACTAGTGAATCTCATTTAATCATTTCAACTTTTATTATGATATGACTAAATCTTCCTTTAGAGGTTTTATCGTATGTGATGGATATTACTATGCCCCATAGAATGAAGAGATATAAGGGTCTTCAATATCCTATGAGTGTTAGATATTTATCGTACATTTATTTTTCTTGGGATTGATTGGTTCTTAACATGAAAAATATTTATTCCATTATAAGGATGGATTGCCTCATAGCTAATAAAGTTGTAATTGACTACTATATTATGTGGGTCTCTGTTACTGAACCTGGTGGTGTGTACCATTTCCTTGAGTGAGAATGGGACATCAGGTTGAGTAGTGTCTGGAAGTATCATCTTGAGATGGGGTAAGTGGTATTTTTTTACTTTTGACCTGTAGTGACAATCTTTGTGTGGTGATCTACATCCAACTATCATTTAGTTTCCTGAAATTTTCCTTTCTGATTTCATTAGGCTTCCACTAATAAAGGATATATATCTTTCTATGTATCTAGATAATGGTACTCAACCAATTTATATTCCTTCTTACCACATGTAACCAATTGAAATGAAGGGGTTGAAGAATATTTGGGATTATCATTTTTAGAAATGTTTTATACACCTTAATGTATCAACTTGGGAAATTCCTATTATCTTTCATAAGAATGTTGAGGGGTTACTTATCAATTGTGTCTATCATCGAATACTTAATCAATACACGGTAAATATCAACAATCCACTTACATGGATTTATGATCTCTTTTACTACTTGAAAGGGGTGAAGTGGTTCACAATGATTAAACATTGATCTGGTTTGCTAGACGAGGATCAAGTAATCTTCCATTCCTAAAAACCACCATTTTTATTAGGTATGCTCATTATGAGAATCGTTTCATGTAATTTTTTCTAACCGATGATCCTATATTGTTTATGGATTAAAAGAATAGGTTTTTCCATGAGTATTTTGATACCATTGTGGTGGTATTTATGGATGATGTCCTTCTTTACTATAATTTTGAGGAGGATCTTGAAAATCATCCGAGAGAAGCTCTAAAATTGTTCATAAATCGCTGACTTTATTCAATAATATTGAAATTTAATTTCAGGATTCTGGAATTGATGTTATTGGGACACGTGGCTTGAGAACGGAGTATCTTAGTTGATCTAGAGAAGTTGAAATCATTTCTGACATGGGAGAAACTGCATGATGTTTTCTAGATTCAGATCCTCGTTGGTTTAGCTTTATATCATCACCAGTTCGTAAATAAAATCTCAATGTTTTCCTCTTGTATAACTCCTCTATCATGGGAGGGAGTAATGTTTTCTAGTGATGAGAAATTTCATAGTTCTATTGTTGAGCTAAAACATCATTTGATTTACTAATTCAGTGTTGAATCATCTAGAGGTTGGGCATGGTTGTGTGGTCTTATATGATGCAATAGGTTTGAGTTTTGGATGTGTTATTACATAGGGTGATCCTATTGTTTCCTATGTATCTTGGTAACTTAGGAAAAATGATTAAAATTATCTAACCCATGATCTTGAACCGGAATCTGTGATGCATGCACTTAAGAGTTGGTGGCATTCCATTCTTGGATAATGGTTTACCACATATTCCAACCATAAGATCTTGAGTAATGTCATCAATAAAAAATAAGTGAATCTACTCCATAGGAATTGGATAGAATACCTACAATATTTTTACATTGACATTCCATATGCCTTTTGTAAAGAGTACATCATCCCAGATGCATTGGGCATGAAATATCAAACCCCTACCATGGATAAATCATGACATCATGGATTTTTTTCAATGTTTCATATTGTAATCCCAAAATCATGGGATATTTTTTTCATGGATATTTTTTTGATGACCTCTACTCATCTTGATTTGATTCTACAAGAGAAGAATATTACTGATAATTTTCATTACAATATAAACGATCTTTATGGTGTAGATAACATTGTTGAGTTTTCATTCTCCGCATAGGGTATTCTATGTTTTGTAATATTTTTTTGTGCCATTACTGGTGATAAAATATGTGATGGGGTATTTCTTTAATCCTCAATTCATAGTAAAACTATGAACCACAACAATTTTATATGACAGGGACACAAATCTGGTGGCCATGTAAGATATGAGGTATTGCTAATTTTGTGTCTCATTTCTATTCATTCTAGTAAGTCAAGTTCAAGCACTAAAGACCATCGGGTTTTATTTATCTAGTTAGAGTTTTTACATTTATGTGGGATGAGATATCTATGGCCTTTTTCGTTGGGTTTCGACATATGAAAAAAAAAGAATTACTCGATCGAGGATGGGATGTATTGGATGACAAAATTTTCTCACTTATTAACAATTAGAAAAAAAATTTGAGGGGTCTATAAATTGCTACATGAAAGGAATTATTGGTTTTCCTTGAGTTTTATATTTGATCACATGAGATAAATATCCATGGTTTACATCCCACTTTTGTAGAGTCCTTTAAGAGGCACTAGGATCTTCAGTTTCATTGAGTACATCATACCATCTGTAGTAGGACAGAAAAATAGAGCAAGATATATATATTCTTGAGGATATGATTTATTCATGTTTTATTAATTTTGGTGGGTCTTAGGATGAAAATTTGGGGATGGTTGAGTATTCTTATAAGAAAAGTTACCAATCTGTGATTAGGATGGAACCTTCTAAGACCTTATATAAAAAGAATTTTAAATATCTTATTTTGGTTAGATATCGATGAACAATCCTTGGTTGGACCAATCTAGTATCAAGAGAAAAAATAGAAGAATAATTTGATTTGACATATAATGTTGACGGCATAGAGTTAGTATAAGTCTTATGTTGATCGTCACCGTAGACTATTGATATTATCGGTTGGTGGTTAGTTGTTCTTGAAATTTTCACCCAGTTTGGGTCAAAGATGGATTAAGAGGCAAGGGAAGCATTCCCTTAATATTGTGGGACCATTTTTTGGTTGTTTGGAATTCAGTGAATGTGTCTTATTCTTTATAAATTCTTCCATATTTTACAATGATACATAAAATGTTTTTTGAATCGAATCTATGAATATATCTTTCTGATCCATCTCATTTTCTTAGTTTGAGTGATATTGATGTGGAACCAAATTTATCCATGACTAAGAATTTAGTCATGAATGTTGATTTTGAAACAAAGTTACATTGTGCAATGAATATTCTTTTCTTTTGAGTGTTATAACATCATGGTTTTGATACTCATGGGACTTGGGAGAGAGAGTCACTGATGAGAGAGCAGTGGCCTCATATTTTAGGCATGGAGACTTCATGATATGAATTTTTGTGACTGAATGTTTCAACTTTGGGTAGGTTTTCACATCATTTTACTATTTTTAGGTACAAATCAACCCCAATTTTTATCATTCTTTCATTTGTGGTAGATTAGGGGAGATTCAGGGGAAATTTTCAAAAAAATTCAAGGCTCTTGGGTTGTGTGCGGATGGTGCAAGGTTTTCCCAAACTGTGAACCCTACTAGTGAAAAACATGGAAACATATGTAGTAATAGTTTTCACAGTTTGTTCATGTTTTGAAAAACCATTTTCCATCAAGTAGAAACTATTAACCTGTTTAGAGGGACGTACATTTTGACAATCTGAGTAGCCATGTCCAACTAAATGTGTGTGTGGAATTATTTTACTAAAAAAATTATAAAACCCCTCATTTTACAACCCACTCAACCCTAACTCTCGATATACCAATGTTATAGAATGATAGGGCTCTCAAGGACCATTTTTTATTCTTCCAAACACTTTATGAAGCATATCAAAGCTAGTGGAACATCGTTCAATCTATCCTCGGTAAGAGTTCTTCCACCATTCTTTCTCTACTACTACCATCTTCTCTCCTCCTTAGGGATTGTTAGATATATATTTTTTAGATCTAATATCCTTGTATTTTGATCTTGAATCTAGGTTTGCTTCATGGATATATGTTTTGAATGTTCTTTGTTGGAGTTTTTCCTTGTGGGTATTGTGTTACGTGACATATGATCTCTGGTATATGGTTCCATATAAGTTTGGATAATTAATTTAACCTTGATTTTCTTAATAGTTTCAATTTATTTAAATTTTACTGTAAAACCCAATTTGATTTGAATTGAGGTTTAAATTTAAATGGTATTGATTTTGGGGGAAACCCCTAATTATAATTAACTAGGGTGTGATTTATATTTCATGGAAATTGTAAAAAATGATTTTGGAAATTTATTTTCAAAATTGATTTTTGAAATTGATTTTGAGACAATAGATTAAATGGTTTTCATAAGAACCCATTGGTTTTATCCAAAAAATGAATGAATTTTTTATAAACCCCGTGTTTTGGTTCTTGAAGGGAAATATGAATACTGAAATTGAAAATGGGTCAATTTTATTTTGAATATTTTTGAAAATATTTTCCAATTATTGATTGTTGTTTGATCACATGCATGTCTAGGTGGTTATGGAGTTATTATGGACAAACATGTTATGTTATAATTTCTATAACATCATATTAATTCTTTAAAAACCTAAAATAATCTAATTGTAAGATCTTAACCCCCTTGGGATGTCGGTTAGTCCTCTTTGTCTTATTCTAGAGGGATTTGTGTGAATATTTCCATTATTACTATATGTGTGTGTGTGAGGATCTAGTAACATATAACTATTTTACCTATTGAAGATGACCATGTTTCCCGTTTCTGAACTCTTCGGAAATATGTACATTCCATTATATGTAAAATATTTTCACAGGTCTCTTGTGAATTATATAGACAATTTCATATTAAAATGATTATTAATATATTGTTTTAAAAATTTCCATCAATTTAAATGAAATTCATGTTTTTTTATAAATATACAACTATATTACGATAATAGTTTTAATTAAATTTGGATTATTTTAATGGATTATTTTATTTTATTTAAATTATTGAATACTTGGGGAGACACTAGTGTGATTTCAGATCACACCCTACCCTTACCATTTTTAATTTTTAGATATCCTTCCGTCACATTTTAGAAAGATGAAAACACCACTTAGAAGTTGTAGTTGATGATATTTTCTTATTGGAGTGATATGTATATTTGTATGTGGGGTATTTTTATATTATTTCAGGTATATGGATATTTAAGTTTTGGGTTTGGTTTAAAACTATTTTGTTTCTTGTACAATCTCCTTTGATAGTTGCCTTTTAAACAAAATGACTTTTTTATATTATACTCTTTATATAGAAAAAATGTTCCTATGTAATATTATATGATATTATATGGTAACCCCAAACTCATGGGGATCTATAAATACCTTCAGGTTATGTCATTGTTGGCTCAGGTATCAGGTTACCAGGGTATCCAGGTCTATTCATGACATCCCCTATGAAAAATATCACCATAAATCCCCATTATATTTCATGATATTCAAAAAACATTCTATTTTTGATCATAAAATTTTTCTGATAAACATTGAGGTTAATTTATAACATTATATTTTGAGCTAAACTATCTTAACATAGAATATTAATCCCCTAAAAACATTTATTGTCCCTCATAAAAAATCCTTATAAATAGGTATCAAATCTTTTCATTACGAGGGGTGAATCTGTGAATATTTCCATTAGTTTTTTCAAAACAATTATTCCTACTAGTTACATTGAATAATATACATATTTTTTCATCCATCCTTATTCAACAAAAAAAATTATGTTTAATTAAATTTAATTAATTTTTCAATTTCACATTGACACAACTATATTGGTCAATGGGATTGAGAAGTTCTAACATGAAAAATGAAATTTCATTCCCTTCTACTTGAATGTAATAGAACATAGTTATACTTATTAAAAGAAACCAATGTCTATAATGTTAATGTTTACTCTATGAAACATTGTGAATAAAAAAGATCATTTCATAAATTTTCTCACATAAATGAAAGATAATTCTTCAAAGGGTGGAAAATTATTTCTTCCTTCTCCAATGGAAATATATAAAATATTTCTAGTATATTATTATTTATTGAAATATTAAATGATAAATAAAATTATAAAATCCATTGAAAAAAATTAATTCAAAATAACCTAAAACTTTTAGACTTTTTCCAATAAGGGATCCTGATACGTATACTAGTATATGATCACCAACTAGAAAGAAGAGCCTTAATAGTAAAAATTTCATCGAAAATCATACCCCTTCAACTTCATAGTAATACTCTAAGAATTAAATTATCTGGATTATTACTTAAATAATCATTTTGACATGAACAATATTTATTATCCTTTTACATGGGTGTCTTTTCACACTCTACATTTTATTATTCTTACTGTTCACAGTCAAATAAAAAAATATTCCCATTCATCGATACTTCAACTTCTAAAAAATTTAGATTATTAAATAAAATTTTAAAATCAATATTTCCTCACAAATTATAATTCGATATCATATATTAAATCACCCATGGACCATAATTGAACTTTGATATCAAAATAACACAATAGGGTTCAAAATAGAGTTTACCACATTGAATATATAATTCTATATCATTTAAAGAATCAAAATTTGAAATCGAATTAAATCGTGGTGTTATAGAATGTAATAACAAATAATTATTATCATTACAAATATTTTTCAACAACTACATGCCAAAATAATATTTACATTTCATTCATTTCACTGTATTATTTATTATTATCATATAAGGTTTTGCTTATCAAATTTTATTCCTTCTCACCTTGCCCTAACCTTATTTTATAAATGAATATTCTTGTAGGAAATTCATTCTAAAATATAATGATTTTGTAATAACATATAGTAAAACCTGGTATTATAATGTTCAAATACTCAAACCCAAAATTCATATTAGAATGGATATCTTTCAAAGTGTAACTACATCATTTTTTGTGATAGATACAACAAAAAAACAATATAGTAAAAGAATTATAATGTATTCATCTCCATTGTAGTGTGATATATATGTCATCAAGAACAAAAACATTTGACACCAATAATAGAAATTCATGGTGTAATATATATATTTTTAGAATAAATATTTAGTTGTAATTTATTATAGATATTGAAATAATTATTATAGTTAAATACATTGCATTATAGGGTGATTTATTACACACCATAGACACATCACCAAAACCATTGGTAAATATTTTATATTGTACTAGGCTTCCAAAGGACTGTCAATAACATATTCTTCAAGAAATTAAAAACCTTAACTAATCAGAATGACTTTATTTCTCCTCATAATTAATTTAATTTATTTCTTGAAAATACAAGGCAATAATAATATTTAATTACAATTACTTCTACTCTACAAACCAATAATAATCAATTTTATAAAAAATAAGATTTTACACCCAAAAATCATTACAAATATCATCATGGACACAGTGGAATTCCCTTATAAATTTATATTCAACCAGTGAACAAAAATAAGTCATTAAAAATAACATTATGCCTATATGATATTACTAGTATAGGATACATGAATAACAAAATAATCATCATAATTTTATCAGAATAGAAATTGATATTAAATAATAACTATATTTCAATCTTCTCTTCTAACTATAACTATCACTATATCTTTCAAAAATACTCATTGCACGTATACACAAAAAATATATTAAAATATTAAATAAAATCAAAAAAAATTCTTAAATAAAATATTTTCACATGTGTACACCCACATGTAAATGATAAACTCTCAACTATAATCATTTGAAAATACACCTAAAATATATGATACCTCATCATAACAAATTTATACCCCATGAGAAGGAATATAAAGCTTTGGAATTAGATTCTCTTCACCCCCTTTTAAAAAATATAAAGAGTAATTATAAGATGTGATAACCAAAACATACCTTATCATCGAATATATAACTCTTTAGATCCGATCATTAACATTAGTTTTTGAAATAATTCCTTTTGTAATGTTTTTTTAAAAAAATCAAACACTTCATCCTTTATAGAAACACACTTAGTCTCCATGAATCCTACATCCTCTATCTTATTTATAAAAAGTTACTTGATAACAATGATATTTGGTAAAAAATTATTAGAAATATTTCTAAAAACATTAATAGAACTTTAATTATTATTACACAACAATTTGGATAACATCACTTCCACTATGAGAGTCTCAACTTGTATCTTCATCCATGTCAATTCGATAATTTATTGAGAAGTGGTATCATATAATTATTCTTTTGTACTTAAGAAAATGAAATTACTTTTCTTTTTGTAATAATTTACTCACCTTAACCTCAATAAGAACACTCCACCATACAGTGATTTTTGAACATTCACACATATATTACAACGTTTAGTGACATAACAAAAAATATTGATCATTAATTTTAAATTATAATCCATTTTATAGTTTATATTACATATAATATACCATTAAATTCACTTTTCTATTATGAAAAGATATGAATTTGTATCCCATTGATAACATGCAATCAATGTAATAAAAAATAAAATATTAGGTCATAAATCTTTAAAATATATAAAACTACTAATAAATTATTAGAATTATATTTCGTAACATTTTATTCCAACTTCATTAGAATAATGATTTTTTTCATTGAAATTAGAGTTGAATGTAGTATATTATTATCTATTGTTATTTATTTTATATGTCTTAGTTAAAATGTCTCTCAATATTGAAAAATGATAGGTATCTGAAGATAAATTTTAAGCCATAAGAAGTACTTCACCACCCACATCATTGAAATAATTAGTAATCCTTCATTTTGGTGGAAAACTATTTTTCTGCATATTCATTATTTATATTAATAATGATATCATAAAAATTGATTATGATAGTGGGAGATATAATAATTCATTCCATAATTTATTTTATTTATTATAATTTATATTTTCTACATTTTAGTGACTTTAGACATGAGGTAATATTTGAACCATTATCTCATATATTTTCTAAATCATTTCAATCATTCTTCAACCAATAAATTTTATTTCTAAAAATATATAAGAAATTATCTTAGGGTTATATAACATATAATTCCACTACCTTTTCACCTATGAGAAAGGGTGAAGAAAAAATAATTTAAAAAAAATTATAAGTTCTTTCAGTTATAATTGTAAAGAAGATACTAATGTTTTTTATTATAAAAGATGATGAAAATGTAATGTTAAAGTAATTTCCATCAACATAAAAATAATGTTTTTATAGAATATTTTTTATTGTAAATTATCTATTCTTATTCAAAATAATATAGACAACCAACATTATTCTAATAACTTTTTTTATAGGTATATGAACCAAACCCCATGTGTTTTTCATCTATATATCATTACACCCAAATATTTATTGTACGATTAAGCTTATATATTTCAATGTGTTTGAAGTCATTCTCCACATGAAACAAGTATCTAAAATGAAATTGTGATTTCTATAAATTAAAATATAAATTTTTTGTTTGACCATTACGAAATATTCGTTTGTTAACATTTATTAACAGGAGTAACCACATTATGAATTATTTTTTGGGAAACTTTTTTATTACTTTTAATATAACTAAAAGTCAATTAGTAAACATAAAACAACTAATTATAAAATTTTATGGTAGGCATGTATTTTTCTAAAATTGATTGTTTTTAAGAAACTACGTATATTATTTTTGAATAATAATAAACCTTATAAGTAATATGAATAATACATGTATGATAAATTTATTATTAAAAAATATTAAGTAATAAGTAAAGTATTTAATTTTTAAAAAAAATCCAATTTCAATGGTTTTTCAATATATTTTAGGATTTTATTTAAATATTTAACCCTGAAATTTTTTAAATTCAATTTGAAAAAACAAACACTTGTTTTTGAGGAAGCATAAAAATGTTTTCTTAAGAAGAATTCTTTATTTATCTAAAAATTGGATTTAGGCATGTAAATGATTAAATTAATTTTCCCTACACATATAAATTTATTTTGATAAAATGAATTTATATTTACAATAACTTGGTACAAATTATGTATCTTTTTCTATCTTATTTTCAGCCATTGAAAAAAACATAGGAAATTTATTAATTTCCATGGTAAAATTAAAGTAGTTATTTTAAAATAATTAGTTATATAATTGATATATAATTTATTTTCTATGAAATTTGGGTAATGTATATCGAAATATAAATTTAAAAATATTTTTAAGCTCATAAAAAATAAAAAAAATAATTTATATAAAAATTAGTAATAATTAATTAAAAAACAATTTAATATGTAAAAATTTATTTTTCTATAAAACTAGTTATTCATATATCATATGTTTTAATTTAAAAGTTATTTTTATATTATTTGTAAATTTTATTATGTAAATTGGAATGAAAATTTTAATTTACTATATCTAAATTTGGTAAAAATTCACATCTTATATTTCTAAAAATTCTAAAAATTCAATGGATATTTTTTAATTAAGATAAATTAGTATCAAATGGGTAAATGTGGTATCTCAAATTTTTATTAATTTAAAAGTTGAACACACCTTCAAGAAATAATTTTTTTATATGAAAGTCATACATTCATGTTTTACCTACCATTATCCACATAAATCACCTAACACTCATAAAATTTCATTCTAATCCCTTACCTAACATTCTTTTTCAGTGATTTGTCCCTCTTTTTTACCTATAAAAGGAGCTCACTTCTTCCCTGATAAATTCACTCATATAGTTTAAAATTACCATTAAAAAACTTATTTACATATTATAGATCCCCTATATACTTTTTATATCCCTTACCAATCCAAAAATGACACATGTCATTTATTTCCATAGGATACTTCAGGAGAAGTTCCAAATTTTCAATTTAAGTATTACAAACCCCCTTACTTTTATTTTTTTCTATTTCCCATCAAAACTCCTCCCAAACCTTTCTAAACAAATGTTTATAATCAAATTATTATAATTAATATAATTTTATTTGATTGTTTTTATATTATAACCATTATCTATTCCTCTATGATTTATTCAAAAAATTAAAATGTTGATCAGGTGTGTATGCAGACTACTTCATCAATGAATGACATGTTTCCTTTTTCACCACCAAAATTCAAGTATGGTTCTAGAAATGGGGTTAGTTAATTGATATTTTATATATTATATAATTTATATTCTTTAAAAATTAATTCTATATTATATAATAAATAATTTAACTAGGTAATTATTGTAACATTGAGCATTCTAAACAAACATACCAATTAGAAAATATTATTATTCACACTACATGGTGTTTTCTTATTAAATTAATATTATTATACATTCTTAAAATTTTTATATATCAAAATAATATACTCTAAATATGATCATTATTTATTTATAGTTATATGAAAACAAAAACACCTTATAATAATTCATTAAACATGTTGGATTTACATTTAAGTCGGTTTAACCACCTTCTTGAAAAATACAATGAATTTATATCTTTGGAGAATATGAGAACATAATTATTATAAAAATATAATAAAATTATTATATTTTTTCTATATATGGTTATAATATTATTTAACTTATTAATAATTAAATCTCCCCACGTTGATAAAGAAACACTAAAACATGCTCAATTTTGATTTCGACCTCATGGATTGCAACTAAAACTAAAATGGAATGAAATTATAGATTTTTAAAATATAAATGAAATTATGTTCTAGAATCCATGATATTATAATAGTGATGTATTTTTTAAAATAATAGATACCAACACCTATTTTACAAAACGTGGTCAATGTTATAATGAATACTTACATTCTGTGTTAAAATTAAGTGAAAACTAACTTATACATATATATATATATATAATAAAAATAAATAATCATTATTAATGGTTATAGTGATGAATATGATTATAAATATATTTTTAAGTTGGATATTTTTATATTAAAAGAGTTTATAGTTTCATTATCTATGAAAGAAAACAATGTAAGTGTTTTCATATAAAATTACATGCTTTGAGACAAGTGTGGTATTATGCAATCAATTAAATTTGTGTTTTTTATATACTATATTTAATATATTTCATATAATTAACTATATTTTAATATATTTTTTTAAAATTAAACTACAATATCTCTCTTTTGAGGGGTTTTGATTAAGGTGTTAATTAATAAGAGTTTTTATGATCTCATCTCTAATTCTTTGAGACATGTTAAATGTTATACATAATGTTTAATTTTTAATGTTTTAAATTGTTTTAACCTCACCTGAATTTTAAATATATATTTTTCATTAACTAAATGGATAAACTAAAACAAATAATTATATTTTCCAAAGATGTATTTTTACTCGTCTGGTACCATATTTGAAATAGTTTTTGGTAAACCAATTTTCATTCACTGAGTAATTATCATTCATATTAGCATATTACATTCTTCCCCTTAAACTAGTTTATGTAGTTTTCCATCATTTTCTTCTACTTCATGTATTACCCATTAGAATTTTTCATTTCTTCTTGTTCATGTTTCTCTTGATGTATGTTGATAACTAAAGTTACATTTCATTGAATTGTATTTATTTTTTATTGACTTCTTTCTTCCATGTTTGGGATATCTCACACTAATATTTTATTTTAATTTATTTTTATAAAACTCATTCTGAAATTTTTGTTTCAACGAAGATTAGTATTTTTACTCTCCTTACATTGTCTTTTTTGAATGATGGTATTTTAAAAAGAAAAAAAATTCATCATTCACATTAATATTCATTGTCCTCCTCACCTCACTTCTCCAAGGTAGAATTTATGTTTCATCAATTCTCCATTGTGGGAGATTATTTTTGAAATATGTGGTTTTCAAAATATTTTATCCCATATTTTAAAAATTTATATTTTAGTGTTCAAATAAAATTATTCTTTTATGTCAAAATTAAAAAAATTCTCAAAGATCATTTATGTTTTCATTTCCTCTAATATTTTTTATTATAAAATGGCTTTTCCCTAATATGGTTTCTCGTAATTATTTTTTATCTAAAATATATGTGTAATACTTTTTTATGTTGATCTAATTGTATCACAAAATTTGATTCTTGATCCCTTCTTTTATAATTCCATTTGAAGCATTCTTTTTAGGGGGATGTTTTTTATCTACATCAACATTATTTTATGTTTCCTTTGTTGTTCTAGGGTTATGTTCTTTTGAAACCATCCACCATATATCTATGGATGTTTTATGATCATGTAATTCAATAATTGACATTGATATATACTCATTTCACTATATGGTGAGAAAATAACATTTTTACATAATTCATATTGGATGGTGTTCATTGAGAAATGAATGTTATTATATTTACATGGGGAAAAGTGTTGTTATTATTATGTTGTTATTTTAATAATGATGATTATTGTCAAGTTAAAATGTATTTTTAGATCATCAAACATTATTATTTGGATGAGTTATAACAACTTTTATCACTTCAATTCACACAGGGAGTAGTGTTGATATTTTTTATGTTAATATTCTAACAAATATAATTATTAGAATGTTCAAAATGTATTGTTTGATCATCCACTTTCATTATCTGGACCGGTTATGAACCTAATATCCCTTTTATTGAAATATTTAAAACAATTGATTTATATCATGAGATAGAAATGGTTTACATTTAGTTTATAATTCTCCCCATAATGGGATTTTGTATTGGCACAATACAATGACGTCTTATTAATGATGATCAAAATTATATATTCCATTAATATAAAATCAGTAATATTGATATCCAAGTTTTCATTTACTATCATTGATATATAATACCCGTAGTTTATATTTTATTATTAATTATTATTGAATAATTATTATTATTAAAATACGTTTTTCATGATTTCCTCAATTTTTTGTTTTTCTATAACGTATGTTTGAGATCGCGGGTTATTATATTTTAAAATCCCTTGGTTATAGTGAAAAGTAATAATTTTTACATGGTAAAAAGGATAAAACATGTGAAATAATTAATGGGAGATGATGAAGACTAGTTTTTGAATAAGTGGATTCATATATATATATATATTAAAAAATGTCAGATAAAAGGAATATGTGTTTTTTTTGTTTATGTTTTATATTAACTCTTGAATGATCTAAACATAAAAAATAATTTAGATATAAGAGATGTAAAAATCAATATTTTTTGTAGTGATGTGTAAATATCCACAATTATACATATGGTGTCAATGTGAGAATCTAAAATATTTGTTTATTTCACCAGATCTTGGAATTTGGGTATGAGGCCTCACAATTTCTATAAATGAATAGGTTTAGATAACTATATAGGTTATTATGTTCATTTAGGATAATATAAGATTAGATATCTTAAGGTTGGTAATAATTTCAATGTTATAGGTAATTACTTATGATAGTATATTATTTAATTGTCAGGTAATGGTGCCAGTTTTTTTGTTCAATAAGGTTAAAAAACATTACTAAAAACCATATATATTAGTGTAGTTATTGGATGATATCATAAAATGTTGGTAAAGTCTTGAGTTTTTGGTTTTCATAGTAATAGAACCATGTCTTGTAACTATAACGTGGATGCGTTTGTGGTATAGTTTCACAATGGGGTAATCACTCAAAATGGGTTTGATGGGCATTGAATCTATTATCACATTGATGAATGATATACCTAGATAGAAACCCAAAGGGGACAATATTTGGTTAATCACATTAATTATTTGAATAATTATGAAGTATTTAAGAATTATTTTAACAAATAATTTCATAAAACCAAATATAAATTTGACCATGGATAGCTGAGTATCGACCAGGGCATTCAAAGGTTGATCCAAAAGTATAATAAGTTAAAAACAAATGTCCCATAAGAGAATAAATATATAAATTTATTTTTCATATTTATATTTTTAATATTATCATAATGATTTAATTTTTTGTATTTCTTTAGAAATGATAATGATTATGAAGCTAATAAATTTATGTATCTATAAAACAATATACCTTATAACTGAATAAGTGAGCATATAAAAATGATTAATAATTTTATTGTATGCCAATTATTATGTAAAAGGTGTGTTTATTTGTCTTACATATGGTAGTGAGGTTGATATCATAAAAAATTAAATTATTGATACACTTTTATATATTAAATTTTAAATAGTAATTTATGAATATCATTTAGGAATTCTCTAATATTATTGAGGATTTTTTTAAAACGTATGAGGATTTTTCATTAATATTTCTGATTTAAATATTTTGAAATATATATTAAATTTAATCAATCAACATGAAAAGTGACTTTTTTCGATGAAATATTTTTGTGGATAAATATTAGAGAACAAGTGGTTGAGGGATGGAGGAAACTTAAGATTAAAAAATTCATGAGGTTGAGTTAATAAAAAATGATTAATTTTGGGATAAATGAGTTATAATGTATTGATATCCTTATAAATTATTATCAAATAAGAGATAATGTAACCCATAATATTTTTTTATTATTATCAAATTTTTGGAATTATGATACATTTTAGTGAATTTGTTACTTTATGAAATACTGATTAACAAAATAAATAGAAAATTGGATTTAATTTTTAGAAGAATATATATTTTAATTGTGGTTTATTTTTTTAAGATCAAAATGGTTATTATATGGTATGTTATGTAGAATATATGATTGGGGTGTATATATAATTTGATATATGTGGTAAAAATAATTTATGTTTTTTGAGGAAGGATAAAAAAATTATAAATCCTATTTTAGTATGGTAGATATCATATTATATGTCATACCCTAAATAATGAATAAGTAAATAATAGAATCACATACATTAATCAATGAGTAGAAAATAAAAATGGTACAATGTAATTTATTTAATAGGAGGAAGTTAACACTATAAGATTTTAATATATAAATTCCTTTTAATATTTCAATGTGTTTGATAGCTTACATCACATGAAACACTGAACTAAAATGAAACCACGATATATTTTTATAAAATGAAATTACTACAATTAAAATCCAGTCATGAAATTATTATAAATTAATATGAGTTTTTTAATTAAGAAATATTTAATGAATCAAAATAAGGGTACTTATAATAAGAACTAAAATCAAATAGATTATCTGCAAAAACTAATAATTTTTCTTTATTATTAAAAATATAATTAGAAAAAATCATATTTCGATTAAAATTTTTTTTGTACAATATAATAAAAAATAAAAAATAATATTTTTATGATATGAAAAATAGATTACCAATAAATTAATAAGTAAATATAATGATATGAGAAAAAATAATATTTTAAATTTTGAAAATATATTTTCCAATATGATGAGTTTTCCTTTCTATATTAGGATATTATTTTTATATGAAACTATAAAATACATTATATTCTTTTTATAAAAAATGAAGATCATTTTTTGATGAATAATAATAATATTTTCTTTAGATGAATTTCTTTTTTTTAAAAAATGGGCTTTATGAGCGCAAATGTTCAAATTATTTTTCCGAAAACATATGATTTTTATTGGATAAATTGAATTTATATTTATAAATATTATTTAAAAATTATAAAACTTTTATAATATTATTATTTAGAAATGAAAATAAATTACATAGTATAATGAATAATTACTGTGATAAATATAAAATGGTTGTTTTCAAATCTTTATTTTTATATGAGTAATATAATATTTATAAAGATAAAATATATTAATATACTTTAAAATATTACGCTAATATAATGTTTAATTACCTTAAATATATATAAGAACAAATTAAATTAATAATGAATTTTAAATCTGTATGAAAGCACGTAAAACATTAAAATTTATTTTTCTTCAAAAAGTTTTCCCCTATATCTTATGTTTCAATTTAAAATATAATTTTTTAAAATTTATAAATTGAATTATGTAATATATACACAAATTTATAATTATTGAATTAGAAATTGTAAATGACAGTCATATTATAATGTTAGTGGTAAAATAACTACCATGGTTTATTAATAATCAAGATTTATAAGGGTAAATCAGTAAATGAGGTATCATGAATTTTTAATAATTATAAGGTCACATTACATTCTAGAAATACTTTTTTGGTATGAAAATCATACCAACATGAAAAGTAAACCATTTATCCACTAAACTCACCATATTATCGTAAAATTCCATTCTAATCCATTAGCAGCCATTCACTTGAAAAGAAATGTCCCACTTTTTCAGATATAAAAGGATCTCACTTTCTCACACTTCAAACCATTGTTATAGTCCAAAATTCCCCTAAAAACCACCCATTTTAATTCTTCTTGATACCTAATACATATTTTAAAACCTAAATCTTTAAAAATGTTCCTCTGGTTCTTTATTTTTAAAGGATACATTAGGAGAAGAAACAAATTCTGAAGTTATGTGTTAATAACCATTGTACTTTTATTATTTATAACTCCCACCCACACTACACAAAACCCATTATAACCATATGTCAATAATAATATTAATATAGGTAATACCATGAAATATTGTCTTTTTTTGTACAAACGTTATGTATTCCACTCTAATTCAATCAAAAAATTGAAAAAAACTATCATGCACATGTAAATATTACTACTTCAATGAATGATATGTACTATTTTCCTTCCACCATACAGAGATAGTTCTAGAAATGAGATTAAATAATATATATTATTTATGTAATGATTACTATTATTTAAAAGTAAATTATTTATTCTATAAATAATATTTTAAATAAATGAATTTTGTATCATTATCCATATTAAATAAGCATATTAAGAAGAAAATATTTCTATTTATACTACTTAATATTTTTATTTAAATTGAAAATTTTACTAATTCCTTAAAATTTTAATATATCCCATTAACAATTAGATTATTTCATACATTACTTGTTTTAAAAATCAGAAATAAATTTTATGTTATTTCAAATTCACTTTTTCTTTTATGAACCTGAATTCATTTTCTGAAAAAAAATATTGAAATTTTTTAAGGTCTAGAATTAACCACATATATAATACAATAAACTGCACCATCATGAAATCTAATATAGTGAATATAAGGAAAAATAACCAAATTATCAAATGAAAAAATGATCTACCACATAACTAATTGTTGAATCAATAAAAAGTCTTATCTGATTTACCGCACAAGCAACCATGTGACTACATCACAATATGAAGCGACATTGGTTAGTAGTCTCAAAATTAAAAATGTATTAAACCGACCGCATGTGACAGATGATATAACACAAGAAAATGGTGATCAACCATAGGTATATAATGATTGACCCAAATTAAGTTGTGATCGAATAAAAAAATGATCGACCTGAGGTATAAATGGATGATTATAGATATAAGTGATCAACCGTACTACCTATTAAAGAAATAATAACGTATGGAAATGTCCATGGATGGTTATGTGGAAAATTTAAATTGATCGTGACTAAATTAAAGTATTATAATATTATATTATTGAATTTCTTAATCTAAAAACTTTTCAATGAAGAACTAAATACCAATCAAAATTATTTATTGAGCACATATTTCCTACCAATGTTTGAGGATATTCGTGATGATTTCTCAGAAACTATTTTTTAGATAGAATATATTTTTAAATGATGAATTATGATAGAATATATTATGGTCCAGTGATAAAGAGAAATTGAAATTTTTCAAAAACAAAAATTATCATCATTTTCTCTATTCTATGAACATCAGTTACTTTGTTCTCTCTTAATCTTCATTGACAAAACATGAAAACATTTAAAAATATTTGTACATTAATTAAAAAAATATAAAAAAATATAATAATATATTATAGAAGAATAAAACTGTATACTATACTACACTAAATCATTTTCCTTTTCATACTGAGTTTTAGTTACTTTCGAGTTTTGTGTGATGTATATTGTATATAATTATTGACTGTATCTATTGTTTAACTGAAGAATTCAAGACACTCCCTTTCTCATTTATTTTTCCATTCTCTAATGAAGAACTCTAGAAGAGGCTATGTAACCTGGAAATCTGGTTTGAAGTTTTTAGTTATATATTTCTCCCATATAAAATGATAGGAGATAATCTAAATCATGGATAGCCTTGTGTGTTTTTAAATAAAACTGATCCTAGTTATGGATTAGTTTATTTTATAATAAACCTTATAGGATAGAGATTTTAATTTATATGGGATAATGTATCATTTTTATATTGATATACTTGTTTAACTCTTTTTTTCTATTTTGGTTTAATCTACTTATAAAACACAATTATATTGATTTTAAAAAATAAATTAGAGAAAATCTCAATAATAGCTAACATTAATTTATATATATATATATATTATTGTTTTTAGTAAACCCATTTCATATTTTTGAAGAGTTACATGCAATTTTTAAGATTGTTTTGATCAAACATTGAAGATGATTTTTGAAAAGATAACGTTTTATAACACTAGTGTTAATGATAATTGGAATATTTTTAAATTAGGGGATTTATTTTTTAAATAGTTTGTAAAAGAATTGTTAAAATGAAAACTCAATCCACCTCAATCTTGTGTCTTCCACTCTAACCAAAATATATTGTAAAAGTAGATATCGAATAATTTTAAATTGTTATCCGGTTTTCCTAAAATATCAGGACTTCCTATTAATTCAAAATTTCTATCATAATTGATAAATATAAATATAAAAGAACTAACACTTACCAAATTTTTTTTTCATTGTAATTAATTATTCTTAATAGAAGATTAAAATTAAAATCCAGATAGAGATCATGTGTATTGATATTTAGACCATAACAGAGGAAAAATATGAAAAACCCAAAGCTATTCTGGTTGAATAGACCGATTCCACTACATATTTATATGAAAATAATTATAAAGTAATGAATGTGTTATATTAGGTTTTAGGAAGAGATTAATTTATTTAAATATCTACTTGTTCTCTTTTTTTTTAAATATGGGAGACACTAACTATTGCAAATTAAGGAAATTTTAAACGTAAAGACATGTTCATAAATACATAGACAAATAAATGTGATGAATTCATGATAAAACTGGAGGCAACCACTATGATATGTATCTCTTGTTTAACATGATTCTGAATATAACACATTCCCCAAGGAAGATCAGAATAGAGAAGCATTAATTGATATGAATTTCCAGATTTCTACCTAATAAGTGGATTGGAACCACTCTTTCTATTATATAATCGTACGAAATTTGAAAAATCATTGTAAATTATATTATCATAATTTTATTAATACATGAGGATAAAATAAAATTGAATAAAGATGAAGAAGATAAACAAGAAATAATTTCAACATCCTTTATTTATATTAAATCAATAAAGATAGAGAATAAAAAATATTAAAACAGAGTGATGATTAATCACCTTCAAACAACTTTTAGGAAATGTCTCATCTTTCCAGGAGATTTATGAAATTAAAAATGAAAAATAAATTCATTGAAAATACCATTTATATAAGAAAGTATGATAGAAATAGGAATTGGAAGAAGGAGATTCATATAGGGGATGTGAATTCCTATAAATTAATAACAAAAGGACACCATAAGGTTGAATATCCAAAACAAAAATATTTGACATAATATATGGACAACGGAAAAAGGAAAAAAATTCTGAAATAAAAATGGTTTACCTAAGAAAATATTTCAATGACTCAAACATGAGTAGAGAAGTAAGAAATAATTGAGCTAACAAGTCTTTTACAACAAGCACATCTGAGGAAATAAATATTACTTTTTCTTCTCCTGTTTATATTTTTAATCGTTATGAAAATGAAATCAATGATCAAAAAATGGGTAGTGTGGACCTATTTCAGAAATGTATCATTACAGAAGAAACATTATATGAGTCAAAGCATAAATATAAAATTTTAAAGAAGTAACATGCTCTGTCTATACACATTAAGTTTAAATTTTTTATAGGAAAGGGAGAAATGAAAATTTATTAAAGGAAAAAATATATTCTGAAAATTTACAATGGGAATCTAAAACATGTGTAGTAATGTTTTATAAATATGAGAGAAAATTGTACCATAATTCTTGGTAATGAAACCACACTGATTTATACCATTTGGGTTTGTTACCATCCAATATAGAGAAGAGTTTATAATAACAACATTGTCCTGATTTCAAGTTCCGCTTACTCAATAAAAATATTATTTTTATTGGACCTAATAGAGTTTTCATTTTAAAAAATATAAATCATGTTTATTGAAAACAACTTAAACATCTTTGGATTCATGTAACTTTTTATAAACAATTTCTAGACCCAAAGAAATACTAGTATACGTATCATTTTATGTTTAATTTTTTGGTAGTGAACCTACTTGATGTTTACCAATAAGACCACAGAGTACCTAGATAGTGGAAGTTCTAAACACAAGACTAGGAACTACATCAGTATTAAAACCATTATAAAATTATATGTTGGACATGTCATATTTACAGATAGTGATAATGGGATGATTATTAGGAAATTACTTATTTCTAATTCTATAAATTTTTTATTCTTAAATCCATACATTTTATGGATTAGAATATACTATTTTTTGAATCTCATAGTTATATAATGAGGGTTGTCATCTTAAATTTGAAAATAATAGTTGAAAATTTTATTATTCCAAGTTGGTATTTTGTTTTTACTACCCTGTATACTGAAAACAAATTTATATTGATTTAAATTTTTTTTCCAAAAATAATTCTTGTTTTAGTAAAATTTATAAATATCATTGGGATTTACATAGGTGAATAAGCCACTATAACCTTTATTCACTTAGGTAGATAATAATGACATGATTATTCAAGGATCATCCAAAAATATAATTCCCTATTAGGAAAAGTATGTAACCTACGTCATAATAGTAAGTAACATAAGTTATCTTTCAAACAAAAGAAATGAGTTTCAACTTATCAACACAAAGATTGTTCCCGAAAAGACATTTTTGGACCCTCTAATACATATAGCTTAAATGTGAATCATTATCATTATTTTCTATAAGAATAATTTTCTAGATAAACATGGGTATTCTTTTCAGCTCACAAAACTAATGTTTTTTATTATTTTTTCAAATATGAATAATATGTAGAAAACATTAGTGTAATTATCATGAAGACCATAGAAGAGATCATGGTCATGATATTCAAAATCAAGACCCTAAATATTTTTGTATAAAACCTATTTGCAATCACAACCTTTCTATTACTAGGACTACATAGCAGAAGAGTGTAGTAGAAATAAGAAATGGAACTCTTTATGTAATTGCTTAAACCATGAAAAATGAGAATGATTTATCTATTTACTTTTTGGTATGAGTCATTGAATATCACTTTTTATATTATCAATAGAGTTCATGTTCAAACACATTTATAAAAAACTTCATACAGGTTATGAAATAGTAGAAATCCAAAAGTTTATTACATTATATTTTCCATCATAAGGTTATTATACTCAATACTCAAGAGAATTTAGGAAAAACATTTATCCAAAACTAATGAAGGAAAATTTATTGGATATTTTATATCTAGTAATTCTTATAGGTATTTTTCAAAAACCCAAACACCTGGAAGAGTCGAAACATGTAAAATTTTAGGAGATAGATACATATAAGATTTATATATATTTATAATACATTGAGGATCACCATTATAAAATAAATATCAATGCAAAATATTGGGATAATTACATGGAACCTATTGTGGAAAAATTACCTAGTTCTAAGGAACTATTTAAACATAAACTATTAGAAGAAAATTAATTATAAAGCACTTGTATCCCTAAAACTATTTTGAGCCATAGAGACCGTCCCTTAAATTACATTGTTAACTATTTCCATAGTGGAATATTTATTAGAGATTCTCTTAAAAATTAAGTAGAAAATCATGTATTATTATCACTGATTTAACCTAGAGAAATCATTGATGAAATAGATAATGAATTCCACATAGTAAAAATACAAGAATAATTGAACCAATTTGAGAGAAAAATAGTATAGTAGCTAGTATACTAACCTAATGAAATGTTAACCATTGGGAATTAGTGAGAGTTTAAGAATAAATATAGTGAGTAAAGAAATATAATTAGAAATAAATCAAAATTTTTTGCACATGGATATAGTCTAGAGGAAGTTACTAACTAAGAGTAAAATTTTTCACCTGTATGTCTACCTTAAGTTACCCAAATGATGATTTTCAAAAGATCTCCATTAAATTTGAAATTTTACCAAATGGATTACAAGAGTTACTTAATAAATCATTGCAAAATTTTGGATGATTTTCAGGGGAAATACTTGGATTCTAAGACCATAATTTTCCAAATCATATTTATAAATTATGAAGAGATTATTATGGTCTAAAATGTGATAATGAAGTACTTTTTTATCAAATTAGAGCTTTTTTATTTCAAAATATCATGAATATTGATTATATAACGAAAACTTTTTTTTAAAAAACAATTTAAAAACACTTTTTATAAATTAAATTTTAATTTTATATAATCATTTAAAGATCATAAAAATATTCATTGGGCATTAAATTTTCCAAAATGATACAGAATGAATTTTAAATGAGATTAAATAGATAACGAAAATTCTTCAATAATTTACACTTTTTTTATAATATAGATCGAATATTTTTAAATAAATGAAAATATGTAGAGGATATTTGAAAAAATATAACTTGGATACCATGAGGAATTTTTATACTCTCATTAGTACATGTTATAAGAAAGATCTTGATGAAATAACAAAACCAATTAATCAGAAAATTTATAGAGTTGTGATCTGATGTTTACTATATATTACTACTAGTCGACTAGATATTATGTTTAATCTATGAATGTGTGCACATTTTCAATCAAATAAAAAATAATATCATAGAAATTCTATGAAAATAATTTCTAAATACCATAAGAATACAATGAATTTCGGATTTTTTACATTTAAATGACTTTCATTTAAATTAGTTAGTTATTTATATAATAATTTAGTTGGCTTTAATTTGGATATAAATAAAAGTTTTTAAACATGTCACCTTTTTTTAAAAATCATTATTCTCATGGTATAGGAATAAAAAGAATTTTGTTGCATCAGTTACTATTGAAGCTGAGTAAATTAAAATAAGTAGTTTTTGTGAAAGGATTATTTGGATGAATGAAAGATTATTATACTATGCATATTAGTTAAATGATCATCCTATAAATTGTGAAATAATAAGTTATATAAAAATTTCTAAAAACCTATATCTAATTCAAGAAAACATAATATTATATAAGACATCACTTTTGGAGAGATCATTTTCAAAAATGATATATCACTCTAGAATTCATTTTCACATAACATCATCTTGCTGAAAACATTAAAAATCCATATAATAGTGAGAGAATAAACTATTTCAAACATGAATTATGTATGGTTAACATTGATTAAAAAGTTTTTATAAATATTTTAACATTATTTTCAATATTAACTTAATTATTTTTCTTGATATATATATATATATTATATTATATTTATTTCTACCATTATCAAGTACATTATTTAGTTATTTTATTTTAAAAATATCATATGAGGACATGAATATATTAAAACTATATTATGGTTTCCAATGACTTATTATAGAAGTAAATCCAAAAATAATAAAAGTTTAAAATATGAGCTTAATCATCATATACGTTCTAACCTAACCCAAATCCACCTTTCAAACCCAGTCTCTCTTGAAACCTTCTTCGAATTAATTATTTCAAAACACATTATTCTCAATTTTTGTGTCACATATAAATAGAAAATTCATAGAATATTATATCAAATGATGAAGAGATCAATGTCTAGTTAGATTTAGTCGAGAATGTATTCAAAATTACATATATTCTAGCACTATGTAGTATAAAAATGGAATTTGATGTTGAATAGTTCAAAACTAGATGATATTTACTTTAGAGATTAGTTATTTATAAAAATTGGACCAATTGGTTCTTAGATTTAAATTGAACTTTCTATCAACACCTTTTAAAAAATTATTTTAATTTGGTATTTGATATTAGAAGTCACATATATTTGATATTAATAGCCATTGGTGGTCAAGATTGTGTGTTCCCCGTGACATTTTGGGATGATTGTATATGAGTCCCACATATTGTAAATTAGGAGGACTATTAAATATCTTACCCTATGAACCACCTCTATTTTGAGATTGTGAATTCATTGGAATTGTTAACAGATGAAATAACCTACCAAATATATGTTTCAAATGATCATGGTATTAAATGTAGAAAATTGTAAATGTTTATCTAGAACATGATCTTCCCAATGTGGGGAGATTTTAGCTATGGTGGGTATTACAATCTATTTTTCATATAATTAATGTTCTATGGAATTTAGATTAGCCTAAATCATTTGTTGATAATACATATGGAATGGTTGACCAAACCATCTTTGAAATCCAACACACTTCCATATCCAACATTTATATTTGTTTTTCTGTAATAGAAAAGTTATTTCATTTTGGAGTCAAAGGAATTATGTTTATAACTATTTTATGATTAAATTAGACTACATAGAAATTGTTGGGGATAGTCTTAAACCCTTGTAAATTTATTTGGGTTTCTGATGAGGAGATGATCTATGAGATATTAAATATAATCTCTCAACATTTTAAATGGAGAAATATGATTGACTATGTCTGTAATAAGATGAAATTGTTCCTTTTGATTACTACTATGATGGGGATGAACCACAATATACCATTTACATGAAAGTAGAATCTAAGAAATCTTTCAAGAAGAGCATAAAAAGAAACATGTTTATGATATTTCAATTAATGAAGAGCCAAAGAGAGAAGATGTTCCCTTTACTCATGAGGAAAAACAATCTTCTAAATCTCTAATGGGATCTAAAAGACCAAAAACAAATCATTGATAGTTGAATCAATAAGTAGAAATGCACCTCCTGAGAGAGATAGAGTTCCTAGATCCATATTATTTTTAACCATTACATATATATTCTATGGGTGATAAGGATATAGATAATGTAGAAGTATATATTCCACCTATGATTGAGATAGGGGATCCCAACATTAATACCACACATCCTGTTGGGGAATCCCTTCTAGATAATCCATTATTTGATATGGATATATATTCTCTAAAAATTAATGTTGATAAGGATAATAAATAAGATAAAAAGAATGATATGGGTGATGAGGATCACAATAATGATGGTAAAAATGGAAATGAAGATGATAATCATGTTGTAAATAATAAAGATGATGAGGAGGAGGAGAATGATGCTACTCCAAATATAAAAGAACTTATTCTTTCTATATTTTCAAGAGATGTATAGTATTCTATGCCAAATATTACTATTACACCTATTTCAATGAGACCAATAAGACTTGAATCATCTAAATATTTTCTAAACCTTTTATAAACACTAACTTTTATGATATATGAATCTGTAAACACTTATAAAGAAGAAAAAATGCATGAATCTTCTCTTATGAAATATTTTCTTATATAACATTTTTAGGAATAACCCAATGTCTCTATTAGTGATATTTTTATAAATACTAGTATTTAAAATCCATAAAGGATACTTAGAAAGAAACCAAATGAGTTTAGTGATCATTCTATCAATCACAATAATGATTTCCTTCATGATTTCAACCCTGTTTAAGCTCAACCTATTCTATATCAATAACATATACCCTCTTCTATTAAAACATAGATAATAAACTTAGAAAAAATCAATCTATTATATAATGTTATTTTATAATTCCTAAACAATTTTTTTAGTATCATCTAGGATAATACTCAAGAAAATGTGAAATACATGGAAAATGATATTAAAATTATTATTTCACACATCAAACCAATTTTTTTTGAAAATAGACAATAGTCACCATCAGATTAATTGTTTTGGAGAGAAAATGGAATGTTATAAAATTCATATTAGGTGCTGATAGAGCGCTGTCGTGGGCTCCCTCAAATGATTAGTGTGATTTTGGGGTACTTAGGTGCAGCAGAGTGGCTGACCAAGGTCGTCTCTCAAAGGAGGAAGTGAATTAAATCAATTTTTAGAGGTATTCTAGAAGTAAAATAAAATAGAATAAAAACACTACTTGAAAGGATGGGGGTGGTTGTTTATATTTTATGAATCTAGAAGAAGTTTTCTAGAATAAGATTGTATTTTTTTTGTTTTTAGTTTTGAAATGAATTTTGATTAAAATGACACAACAAGAAGATGTTTTTTAGAAATCTATTTAAAAGACGTAATCGATCTAACTCTACCTCTTCACTTTATTATTAATCAATATCATTTAAATTAATATTCACTTAATTATGATCCCTTAATTTGTTAAATCACTAACCCTACGAGAATTAACTTTACCACGAAGATTGAAGTGAATTTAACCTTAGGCTAACTTCGGAACATGCAATCACAGCACCCTGCTTTGATTGATGTTCTAAGATTAGCTTATGGTCAGTGGTAAATTAAGGTACATATCCACTCTGGAAATGAGGATGAATTTTGTTTAGGGATTATATTTGAACTCTACAAATTTAGCCTGTGTGGTCTTGTATTACCGATTAAGATCGCGCTCTCACAATTTACACAAAATCCCGACCTCGCGTGTTTTTGTGTAAATTGTTCAATTGCTTGATTAGTTTCTTAAAATTTAAAAACACAATTCATTGATCATATTAAGTGAATTACAGTATCTCATTGATTCAAAATAATTAAATGAAGAGGGTAGAAGATAGATCGATTACTAAAAGACTACTCTTCCATGGGTGGCGTAATCATCGTAGAAGCGTTTTGCATGTGCAAAGGTTTAAAATGGGTATAACCCAATAACGCTTCTACTCAAGAATTCCAGCCCAATTAGGAAGATTAAGAGAAGAATAAATTTAAACAAAACATAAGAAAAGAGAAGAAATAAAAGAAGAACAAAGAAGTTTATTACATAAACAAAATCATTACAACATGAAGGAGAAGAAGAAGGCTTCGTCGAAGGGATCCTTTCTTCAAAAACTACCCTTATTGAAATGGTTGGAGAATTGGAGTGGATCCACTTCTCCTCTTCCCTAAACTTCCCAATTCACGTCCCAACCCCTCCAAATGAGAGAAACTCCAATTTATAGAGGGGAGGGGAGGAGAGGTTACAAGTGGTTTCAAGTGTGAATGTGGAAATTCGGCCAAATATTTTATGCCAAATTGAACCGACCATTTGACCACCAAAAAGCGTGAATTGTCCAGCATTCCAGAAGTATACAATGTGAGGATATGTTTCTTCTATCTCCTCTCCAAAGTTGGGCTCAATAAAGGCCCATATGAAGGATTTATGGCCGAAATACAGAAGCTTCTCCATTCTGGCGAGCCCAGACCAAGTTTGACTTCATGGCCCAATTTCAACAACCAAATGAACTCTTTAGCTCTAGTGTCCTGAATAAAAGTTGTAGATAATTAAGTTAGTAACACCGTTACAAAATTTAATTTTCAAATAAAAAATATAAAAATATTTATATTCGAAATACTACAGTGAACTATAAAGGGTAAAACTGGAATTTTCATCAAATATTCAAATGAATGATCTAATCCCAAATATTTTATAAATAAACATATTTAACACAATGTGATGAAATTATATCATTTATTATCAATAAAATATTCAATAAAATAGTGTTTTATCAACTGCCCCACACTTACCCTTTTGCACACCTGGGCAAAACCTCATATCAAGTAAACATCAATATCAAATCAAAACCAATTTTAAAACACATATCCTTAAGATCAATCAATTTCACAAAAAGAATAAAAAGATATCATGCCTCATAAAAAACCTTATTTCAAGTTCTCCATTTATATCATTCAATATATTTCCACTTCATTTATCCGCCCATGCACAAAACACTTACCTCGCTTGAATTTTCTCTCATCACTCAAATATCAATTTTTTTTGCAATGTCTTTCTCATCCAAACTCATACAAGGGTCACCATAGGCTTGATAGATTCCTACATCGCTACCCGATGTGAGTCAAGGAAATATGTTTATCATGAGGACTTTTCAGGTTTGTTCTGTGGCTTTCGGTTGGTAGGATTAAGATGTGAAAAACTCTGAGGCTAAATGAGGAGGGCTTGACTCTTTTGAAGCAAAATTGCATTAATCTAATTTTCACTTAAATATGGTCTTCTCTTCAATCCCCATTGTATCAATTCAGCTCCATCATCATGAAAAGTCATGAAAGTTTTACACCATTCATCATTTCAGCATAAAAAATGTCAATCTTCTCAAACATGATTTTCTTGAAAGCACCAGATGGGCACAGCTTTCCACCTCAATTTGAAGCTCCAGAAAAAGGCACAGCTTCACTTGTCATCAAAGCTCTAGAAAAGGCACAGCTTTCAATATAATGACTTTCTTTATCAGCAAACACATCTATTCATAATTTAATTTTCCACCCAAAGTATCACAGAATGTGGTGGAAAAACCCAAGACAACTTCCCCCACACTTAAGCTCAACTAGATCATGAAATTTCACTTCAAGAGTAGGTTGGATAGGGAAAATTGGATTGTAATGTGGCTTAACCTAACAGGCTGTGCATGGCTTATAAGGGATACAAGGATTAAATATTCAAGGTAAGCCATTATAAAAAAGGATTCTTTCAAATAGGGGCTTTAATACCGAACAAATGCATCAATCATTTAAATATAAGTACCTCAAACCCTCATGTTTTGATAGGAATAGATCAAATTCTGGTTAAATCAAGTATGGTTTGGTTCTCTCAAGAAGTGAGGTGAATGTAAATAATATGAAAATAATGGTTTAGAAGCCTCACAGGAAAGTGATTTCAAATATAAAGACAGTGAGATTGGCATGGGATTCAAAATTCACCGTACTTTTCATGAAATTACTAAATATTTGAACTTGAAACAAAGTCATTTCAGCATTCATTTAAGCTTAGTTTCAAGGGATAAATTGTTTCACTTATTGATATGGATTTAAAAATGGTGATGAGAATCATTTTAGCTCAAAATGTTTCAAAAAACACAGAAAATTGTAAAATAAACACACAAAATTTGAAAAACACACAAATTTTTTTTTGGTTTTTTTTTACAGGAAAACAATTGAAATTACTAAATTAAAAGGTTACCTCCCCCACACTTAAAATATTGCATTTTCCTCAATGTGAACCCGTGAGATGATATATGCACATGAAATGAAGAATTTTTAAATAGGAAAAATAATATAAAAGTGAAAGGGTTAGGAACAGCCTGATGTGATCAAGTGATGATGGGGTCATGCAGTGTGATAAAATCCACTGCATCAGAAGGATGTCCCTCAATGTATCTCTTCAAACGTTTCCCATTGACTGTAAAGCTCCTTCTAGTGTCCTCTTGTGTGATCTCCACTGCACCATAAGGAAAAACATTAGACACAATATAAGGACCTAACCATCTGGAACGCAACTTACCAGGCATCAACTTCAGTCGTGAACTGTAGATAAGGACTTTCTCTCCAACATGAAACTCCTTTTGTTGGATCATTTTGTCATGAGATTCTTTTGATCTTTCCTTGTAGAGCCTTGAGTTCTCATATGATGACAGTCGAATCTCCTCAAGCTCTTGAATTTGCAACTTCCTTTGAATTCCAGCTTGGGCCAAATCCATGTTACATTTCTTTATAGCCCAATATTCCCGATGCTCGACTTCCACGGGGAGATGACACGCTTTCCCAAAAACAATCCGAAATGGGGACATACCAATGGGGGTCTTGTATGCTGTCCTATAAGCCCACAATGCATCATCCAAGCGCATTCTCCAATCCTTCCTATTTGGCTGCACGGTTTTCTCCAAGATTTGTTTCAACTCACGATTCGAAACCTCAGCCTGGCCATTTGTTTGGGGGTGGTATGGTGTTGATGTTTTGTGTGTCACCCCATACTTCCGAAGGAGGGAAGCAAAATTCCTATTGCAAAAGTGTGTCCCTTGGTCACTGATGATGGCCTTTGGTACTCCAAACCTGCAAAAAATCTGTGCTTTGACAAAGTCCACAACAACATGAGAATCGTCAGTCCTGGTGGCCTTGGCCTCCACCCATTTACTCACATAATCAACAGCAACCAAAATATACAAAAATCCAAATGAACTAGGAAAAAGACACATAAATTCGATGCCCCATACATCAAAAATATCACAAAATAGTATGGGTTGTTGGGGCATCTCATGTCTCCTAGAAATGTTCCCATTGTGTTGGAAATGAGAGCATGACTTACAAAACAAATGGGCATCATGGAACAAGCTAGGCCAATATAATCCAGAGTCTAAAACCTTCCTAGCAGTTCGTTGGGGTCCAAAGTGTCCACCACAAGCAAGTGTATGACAGAAATGCAAAACAGACTCAAACTCATGATCGGGAACACACCTCCTAATGACTTGGTCCCTACACATGCGCCAGAGGTATGGATCATCCCACACATAATACCTAGACTCACTTTTTAATTTTTGGACTTGATGCTTCTTCAAATTTACTTTGATTTCAGAGCCAACAATGTAATTAACTAAATCAGTATACCAAGGATGCTTACCTGAGATGGTATAAAGATGCTCATCGGGGAAAGTGTCCTGAAGTGGTACTTGGTCCAAGGTGTCACCCTCTAGTGTGTGAGTAAGCCTACTCATGTGGTCTGCCACCAAATTATGTGACCCCTTCTTGTCCTTTATCTCAAGGTCAAACTCTTGAAGAAGGATCATCCAATGGATAAGTCGTGGCTTTGCATCTGGCTTCTTTAGGAGGTACCTCAAAGATGTATGGTCAGAAAAAACAACTACTTTAGAGACCAATAAATATGAACGGAATTTATCTAAAGAAAATATGACAGCAAGAAACTCCTTTTCTGTGGTAGTGTAGTTTGATTGGGCTGAATCTAGTGTCCTCGATGCGTAGGCGATCACATGTGAATGTCCTTCCACCCTCTGAGATAAGATAGCTCTAACCGCGAAGTTGGAGGCGTCACACATAAGCTCAAAAGGAATCTCCCACCGTGGGGGCTGTATGATAGGTGGAGTGGTCAGACGTTGTTTTAGCTCATCAAATGAATTCCTGCAAGAAACATCAAACACAAAATCAGAATCCTTTTGAAGTAATCTTGACATAGGAAGAGCAATCTTACTAAAATCTTTGATGAAGCGCCGATAAAATCCTGCATGCCCTAGGAAAGATCTAACATCACACACACATTAAGGATATGGTAAGGATGAAATAATGTCTATCTTAGATCTATCAACCTCTATCCCATGTTTGGAAACTACATGCCCTAAGACAATGCCATGCTCTACCATGAAATGACACTTTTCAAAGTTCAGGACCAGATTCTTCTCAATACAACAATTCAACACCTTTCCCAAACTCTTTAGACATTAATCAAATGAGGATCCATACACTATAAAATCATCCATAAATACCTCCATGCAGGTCTCAATAAAATCAGAAAAAATACTCACCATGCATCTCTGGAAGGTACCTGGGGCGTTGCAAAGTCCAAATGGAATCCTTCGGTAGGCAAAGGTACCGAATGGGCAGGTGAATGTTGTCTTCTCCTGGTCCTCCGGAGCTATAGGAACCCGAAAATATCCAAAAAATCCATCCAAGAAACAATAGTGTGTCTTCCCAGCTAGTCTCTCAAGCATCTGATCAATAAATGGGAGGGGGAAATGATCCTTGCGAGTGGACTGATTTAGTTTCCTATAATCAATACACACACGCCAACTATTTTGCACCCTCATTGGAACTAACTCATCTTTCTCATTTTTAACAACAGTAACACCACTTTTCTTAGGCACAACCTGAATAGGACTTACCCACTGTGAATCTGAAATGGGAAAGATTATACCTGCCTCGAGCAATTTCTCAACTTCCTTTTTAACAACTTCCAGGAGGGTGGGATTGAGTCTCCTTTGTGGTTGTCTCACCGGTTTATCCCCATCTTCCAAGAGAATACTATGCATTCAAATGGAGGGGCTAATACCTGATATGTCAGCCAAGGTCCACCCAATCGCCCTGATGTTCTCCCTCAAAATATTCAAAATCTTTTCTTCATGTTCAAAAGGTAGATTGTTAGCAATGATAATAGGTAATCTCTCACCACTCAACAAGTATGAGTATTTCAGATTTGGTGGAAATGGCTTGAGTTCTAATGAAGGAGGGTGTAGTATGGATGGAGACATTGAAGGAACTGAAATATGTGCACAAAGAGCATCAGTATCAGAATAGACATCATCAAAATCATAGAATAAATCATCAAATCCATCAGCACACTCAACATCCATTTCATAATCAGAGTGAACATGATCAAAATCAGAATATGAATCCACATCAAAATCAAATCCAAGATAGGATTGTGTATCAGAAACATGTGCGGAAGAGCTCTTAGACATCAAACTCGAACCAATACTCATAATCTCCCTAAGCATAGGACAATCAAAATCTATGGAGTTTTTATTTGGTGGTTCAAAATGGGAGATAACAAAAGCAGAATGGTCCTCAGAGGGGTACTTCATGGAATCCATAACATTAAATATGACAACTTCATCCCCAAATTCCATGGAAAGTGTACCCTCATTTACATTTATGATAGTTTTTGCAGTTTTGAAGAAGGGCCTACCTAAGATAATGGGGGCATGAGAACTTACCTGATCATCCTCCATGTTAAGAACATAGAAATACGCTGGAAAGATCATGTCTCTTAACCGGACAAGTACATCCTCAAGGACTCCTGCTGGATATTCCGTAGCTCTATTCGCCAATTGCACCACTACTCTTGTTGGATTCAACTCACCAACCTTCAAGGAAGAGAATACAAAGTGAGGCATCACATTTATGGAAGCACCTAAATCACAAAGTGCATCAGAAAAGTGCAACTCCCCTATGGTGCATGGGATGGTGAATGTCCCTGGATCCTTGCACTTTGTTGGCATTGCTAGAGTTGGTGAAATGAGTGCTGAGACATTCCTTCCAAGGTTGATCCTCTCATTTCCCTTGAGCCCTCTTCGATTGGTGTAGAGTTCTTTTAAGAATTTGGCATACCTTGGGATTTGCTTAATGGCTTCAAGTAGAGGAATGTTGATCTCCACACGCTTGAATGTGTCCAAAACCTCCTTTTGCATTGCTTCATCAGCCATCTTCTTGGTTTGAACAACCCTGTTTGGAAAAGGAAGAGGTTTAGAAGGAACATCATCAATCTTTTTCATACCTTTATCTTTCTCCTTGGATTGCTCATCAGTTGGTATGGAATGTGGCTTCTCTGAAGATGAGGTGAATCCCGGTGGAATGGTAGGTGCAGATGTATCGTTCATTTGCTTCCCACTTCTCAATGTGATGGCACTAACATTCCCCTTTGGATTTGGAGTGGGTTGGGAAGGTAGATTTCCATAATTCTTACTCACAAGTTCATGGAGGGCGGTGGAAATCTGGCTCATTTGAGTCTCCAACTCCCTCAGCTCCAAACTTTGACTCTTCTTCTCATTCTGTTGATTAAGAACAATTTGATTCAAAAGATCATCAGTATTAGAATCTACCTTTGGTGGATGATTCCCTTGTTGCTGACATGTTGATGTTTGAGCTTCAAATCTCCTTTGGGGTTGTTGGAAACCCTGCTGGTAAGGCGGAGGCTGCTGGAAGTTTTGTTGAAAGGGTGGCCTTTGTTGTTGTCCAGAGCCATACCTCATGTCCGACTGATCTTTCCACCCTTGGTTTTATGTTGGATAAAACTTATTTTGGGGATATGGTTGTTGTTGTTGCTGCTGAAATGGTCTCCCAGGGAACACTGCTGCACAATCTTCTGTTTCTTGGAGTTGTGGGCAACAGTCAGTTGGGTGGCTTGTCTCAGTGAAAATACCACAAGGCCTTGAAGGAGAGGGTAGATATGTCTTTTGTTCCAAAGCAATTTGCCTCACCATAGTGGTCAATTCTTACAACTTAGTATCAATCAAATGACTTTCAAGAGAAGTAGGACTTACCTGATGTACTCCCCTGACATGTGGTGTACCTCTATCACCAAATTGTTGGGTGTTTTGGGCCATCTTGTTGATCAACGCACGTGCAGCTACTGGTGTCTTGTCCACCAATGCTCCTCCAGCCGTAGCATCTACCATGCTTCTCTCCATAGGTGTGAGTCCTTCATAGAAGTACTGAATGAGGAGTTGCTCACTGATTTGGTGATGTGGGAAGCTTGCACACAACTTCTTGAATCTCTCCCAGTACTCATACATTGACTCCCATTGGGCTTGCTTGATCCCCGATATCTTCTTTCGAATGGATGTTGTCCTTGATGCTGGAAAAAATCATTGCAAGAAAATACGTTTCAAATCATTCCAACATGTTACATCTTCAGGTTGCAAATAATACATCCAATCTTTTGCAGCTCCATCAAGTGAGAATGGGAATGCTCTTAATTTAATTTGATCTTCAGAAACATTTCTTGGTTTTAAAGTTGAGCAAACCACATTAAATTCCTTAAGGTGTTTGTTGGGATCCTCACCAGATAAGCCATGAAACTTTGGAAGAAGGTGAATTAATCCAGATTTCAATTCAAAGTCTGATTCGAGATTTGCGTATGCAATACAATTTGGTTGATAGTTAATATCAGGTGCAGTCAATTCTCGAATGGTTATATTAAGTTCATTTCCATTGTTTTCAGCCATTGGTTCCTCTTTTATGTTTGAATTTGAATAGCTTCCAATTTCAATGTTTCCAGAAGAGAGGAATTCACCAACTGGTTGAATATTGAAACTTCCCGTAGATTGAGAATGTCTGATTCGTGCCCTAAGGCTACGTTCAATCTCATGGTAAAGATCTAAGAGATCTTCGGGATTAGTTCATGTCATAGATCAAATAAAAATGAAGATAAAGAAAGTGGACCATAGTAAAATAAAAATGAGAAGTTTGAGTTGATGGTCCAAAAAGAAGTAGAAGAAAATAAAAGAAGAAGAAGAAAAATCAGATTGGGTAAAGAAGGAAGAAAGAAGAGAGGAAGAGAATAAAATGTAAAATAAAATAAATACCTCTAATTGGTTGAAATAATTACTTGCCTCCCCGGCAACGGCGCTAATTTGATAGAGCGCTGTCGTGGGCGCCCTCAAATGATTAGTATGATTTTGGGGTACTTAGGTGCAGCAGAGTGGCTGACCAAGGTCGTCTCTCAAAGGAGGAAGTGAATTAAAACAATTTTTAGAGGTATTCTAGAAGTAAAATAAAAGAGAATAAAAACACTACTTGAAAGGATTGGGGTGGTTGTTTATATTTTATGAATCTAGAAGAAGTTTGCTGGAAGAAGATTGTATTTTTTTGTTTTTAGTTTTGAAATGAATTTTGATTAAAATGACACAACAAGAAGATATTTTTTTAGAAATCTATTTAAAAGACGTAATCGATCTAACTCTACCTCTTCACTTTATTATTAATCATTATCATTTAAATTAACATTCACTTAATTATGATCCCTTAATTTTTTAAATCACGAACCCTACGAGAATTAACTTTACCACGAAGATTGAAGTGAATTTAACCTTAGGCTAACTTCGGAACATGCAATCGCAGCACCCTGCTTTGATTGATGTTCTAAGATTAGCTTATGGTCAGTGGTAAATTAAGGTACATATCTACTCTGGAAATGAGGATGAATTGTGGTTAGGGATTATATTTTAACTCTACAAATTTATCTCGTGTGGTCTTGTATTACCGATTAAGATCGCGCTCTCACAATTTACACAAAATCCCGACCTCGCGTGCTTTTGTGTAAATTGTTCAATTGCTTGCTTAGTTTCTTACAATTTAAAAACACAATTCATGGATCATATTAAGTGAATTACAGTATCTCATTGATTCAAAATAATTAAATGAAGAGTGTAGAAGATAGATCGATTACTAAAAGACTACTCTTCCATGGGTGGCGTAATCATCGTAGAAGCGTTTTGCATGTGCAAAGGTATAAAATGTGTATAACCCAATAACGCTTCTACTCAAGAATTCCAGACCAATTAGGAAGATTAAGAGAAGAAGAAATTTAAACAAAACAGAAGAAAAGAGAAGAAATAAAAGAAGAACAAAGAAGTTTATTACATAAACAAAATCATTACAACATGAAGGAGAAGAAGAAGGCTTCGTCGAAGGGATCCTTGCTTCAAGAGCTACCCTTATTGAAATGGTTGGCGAATTGGAGTGGATATACTTCTCCTCTGCCCTCAACTTCCCAATTCACTTCCCAAACCCTCCAAAGGAGAAAAACTCCAATTTATAGAGGGGATGGGAGGAGAGGTTACAAGTGGTTTCAAGTGTGAATGTGGAAATTCGTCCAAATATTTTATGCCCACTGGAACCGCACATTTGACCACCAAAACGCGTGAATTGGCCGGAATTCCAGTAGGATAAAATGTGCGGATATGTGTCTTCTATCTCCTCTCCAAATTTGGGCTCAATAAAAGCCCATATGAAGGCGTTATGGCCGAAATACCGAAGCTTCTCCATTCTGGCGAGCCCAGCCCAACTTTGACTTCATGGCCCAATTTCAACAACCAAATGAACTTTTTAGCTCTAGTGTCCTGAATATAAGTTGTATATAATTAAGTTAGTAACACTTTTACAAAATTTCAATATCTAATAATAAATATAAAAATATTTATATTCGAAATACTACAGTGAACTATAAAGGGTAAAACTGGAATTTTCATCAAATATTCAAATGAATGATCTAATCCCAAATATTTTATAAATAATCATATTTAACACAATGTGAGGAAATTATATCATTTATTATCAATAAAATATTCAAAAAAATAGTGTTTTATCAGGTACCTAAAATCTAATTTGATAGAAATTATGGAATCCACGGATAGATGGTATCTCTAAATTTTAACCAGTTAATTCAGACCATCAACATCTTTATCCATACCACCTCCATCATTTGTTTCAGTTGACTAAGATTTAATTCAAATGGTGGTTAATGAAGATATTGAAAATATCCTATAAATATCAATAGATATCAAATATCAAGTTTACATAGACATTTTATTACATGGATTAATCCAATATGGTTTACCTAATGATAAATCCATTAATAATTCCAAATATAAAAGTGTGGTCATAGATGAAATAAAGTTGTATCATAGAATGACATGTAATAAGGAAGATCATACTACTATGCTTTATTCATTGGATTAATTTTTAATGATGCCTTCTTTGATAGTTTCATTTAACGTGATCATGTAGATGTATTAAGAAATTTCCTTTGATGAATACATTTATATCAGATAAATATAAGTTCTTTTAAGTTATAGAACATTGGAAAAAATATTTGATTAATATCTTAGTGATTGTAGAGTCATATATGTATATTTATAATGACCCCCATTTAAAACCTCTTTCCTTTTATTTGTCTCCAACATCTATAGATACTTTCCAATCCTTAAACAAAGATTTTGTTACTTCCACATCATTTATTCCATCATCTATAACACATATACCTCTTACATGAACTATTTGTCTCCCTAACACTCAAACACTGGGGAAGATCTGAACTTTTTACAAAGTAGTTTCTATTCCAATACATCCTAAAATTCCACAAACTAATCCTATTTTACCTAGTATGATTTTAACATAGAAATAACCACCACTTATTTATGACTCTTTTTTTGTTAAAACATTTATTAGTTTTATATAAATACTTTGAGAAAAAAATGATATATCCTCTTATTCTACCTCAGGTGTATTTCTTAAATGTGTTTCTATTATTCTATCACGAATATATACTCGTTGACCCATTATAAATTCTTTTTTATAATCCCCATGGTGGAGTAAAAGGCATAATAATTTGAAATAAATTATAACTTTTTAAAAATATTTAGTTTTACAAATCTGGCCTTGAATAACCATTATTTCTAATTTCTTGCAACATAAGATTATAATATTTAATGAATAACAATTAATTAATGGAATAATTAATTATTTTATTATTTTTTTCACCAAATGGGGGTGATTTTTTGGCTTAGTCTAGAAATTGATTATTTAATTATTAAAAAACTAGTTTTTTTTATTTCATTTTTTCTTTATATGTTAAGAAAGTAAATTCATTTTCAAGAAAATTATGTAAATTTTACTAAGTCTTGATTCAACCACACAACTTATAAAATCAAATAGTAAATAATCAGATCAACTATTGTGAATATATAGAAAATGAACCCAGACACCGCATGAAAAACTTATCAAACACGTGCTTAATTGTTATATTTACCACAAGTATGGTAAGATAAACTGAAATTTAAACTTGGCCATCCACAAGTAAAATGTGATCGAACAAAAGTACATGGTGATCAGCGATATATACATTGTGATATACAAAAATAAAAATGGTCGACCAAATGTACAAATGATCCTCAGTAGATAAAAGTGATCATCCATAATGACAATCCAATAAATTGAAATGTATGGAATGGAGCATGGATGATGGCATGGAAATATTAAATTGACTATGATTAAAGTTAAGTATTATAATAATATTTTATTAAATATATTAATCAAACCCATTTTTTTATAATTATATTTCAGTGAATGTCAATTAATGATCCTGAATTTCCTATAAATGTTGAGGGATCACCATGAATATTTTCATATGGATGATTCTGGAGATAAATTATTTTAAAAATATGACTAAACACATAAGATAGTTTAAATTAGAGAAAAATAGATTTTTAAATTTTTTAACAAAAACGATGATAAATTGCTTTTTTTTAACATTTGTGACTCTATTATCGCATGATCTTCAATGAAATCTCAAGAGAACATTCTATATTATTAAAAAATAAATTTCAAATCAAAATATTCCAATGAGAATATAAGAATATATTACTCAACAAATAAATAACATAATTTTCTTCTCTATTATTTCCCTTCTCTTACTTTGATTTATTTATTTTTATGATATGTGTGTTTTATATTTTATATCAATTATCACCGCCTACTATGAAAAAAAAATAAAGTGAAAGAAACACTCTTCCCTATTCATAATCAATTATCCCATATTGAAACTTGTAATAAGAAATGTAGAATGTATTTCATATATGTAGTTATTGTTAATTTATTTATCACAGCTAGTACTATAGAAGAGATTGGGATTCCTTGATAGTATGTTCATCTATATTGTAAAACCCTATTTAGGTTGTGGATCAGTTTATTTCATTATAAAATACATTCTATTAGTTTATTTCCAATTGGAAATAATTAGGTTTCATCTTGAGACTAAACCCATTAATTAAATTTGTTATGTTTTATTAACTTTTATTTTACTTTTTTAACAAATCTATATCTCTTTTTAAATTTCAATTCTGAAAATTACTTAGATAGTTAACATTGATTTTTATTTTATATACCACTTTTATTTTTCATACAACTCTTTTAATAAGTAAAAGAGTTTAAAACATTTTTTACTAGATTTTATGGAACTACAAAGATGGATTATAAAAAGAAAAATAATTTAACTCTAATTTTTTAATTTACTATCCATATTATTAAATTGAGAAATTTGTGTTTTAAATAATTTTTAATAGAATATTTTAATTGGAATATCAACTCACCAGAGTCTTGAGTGTTACACTATAAAAAATATTTCAACACTGAATAATATCATTATTTTTCTCGTATAATTATATTACAACTAAATAAGCTTATAATATTTAAAAATAAGAAGGTATGGGTATGGGTCCTTTGGAAAACCTACTTGAAAAATACAATAAATTTATATCATTGAGTAATATGATATAATAATTCTATTATAATATGATACAAATATATAAATAACATTTTTCTATTTGTAGTAATGTTATACGAATATTTAACACCTTAGTTTTGAAATCACACTTCAATCATTAAGAAACACCGAAAATTTCTCATCATAGATTTCAAACACATAGATCATGACTAAATAAAAAATGGATTGAAATTAGATATTTATTAACCATATTTAAACGTATATTAAATTTGACTATGTGGTCTAATGGTGATTTTATTTGATAAATAATAGATCCCAAAACTTATTTTACACAAAAAAAGTTCATGGAGATAAAGATTACGTACACCTAGTGTTTAAAATAGGTAAAAACTAACTTATATATAAGTATTGATTTATTAATAATGAGAATAAATGGTTTTAGTTATGAATATTTGTATGAAAAATATTATTATATATTAAATTTTTCTATATGAATATATATTTGTAAGATCCCGACATTTTCTAGGGTAATATCATGTGAAAATTCACGTATTTTTTGTTTTGTTTAAGTACATTTGGTTGGAGTTATGACTTGGGGTGCGTTTGGGTAGAGTTTAAAAAAAATTGAGAAAAGGGGACATTGAACAGTTGGGAGACAGTTAGAGTAAACTGTATGCCCAGCCCAGCTAACCAGGCGACCCAGATAGTGAGGATCATAGGGTTGGTGTAAAGTTTGTTAAATCATCCACACAACTTTATGTTACCTGAAAATTCATTTAAAAATTCCTTGAACCCCCAAAACACTGTCATTTCAAAATTGTCTCAATAATTAATGTTTTTGTGAGATTCTGAAGCTTTCTAGAGGGGTTCCAAGGCTATCTAACCTTCATTCTTCAAGAATAAATGTATGAATCAAAGATCTTCTCTTATTTTAGTAAGTGGATCTCATCCCGACCATTGTTCCATCTATTCATCCATCTTCCCTTGATCTTTTGGTGGAGTTTATTGTCTATTTCTTTATATCTAAAACAAATTTTTGAGTTCTAGATCAAGTATTATAGATCTATTTCTATATTTATTATATCTTGATATATTTGATCATGGTTTAGGGTATAGATCTAGATCCCAGATCTACATCATCGTGCTACTCATATTTTGGGGATTTTGATTGAGTGAAAGCCCATCAATGAATCGAGGTATGTGGTTTAAAATATTAATCCCATATTCATGATTTGATTACGTATAAGAAGGTTTTAGTGTTTCTTGAGTTTTTATAAATTATATTCCGTATCAGAATTATGTAATGTGGTAAGTTAATTAATTGAGATGATTGTGAAATTGTGAGATTTAGGGATTGTTGAATGAGATAATTAATTGGCTAATTAATTACATGATTTTGATATTACTGATTTTAATAATTAATTATTGGAATTAATTAGGGAAGAATTGATATGGTTGAATTGGGTAATTAATTACATAATTAATTATTGGTTGTGGGTATTGAAAATAGAGATAATTATTTTGGAAATTAATTATGTGAAACTGATATCATGGTTTTAGATAATTAATTATGTAATTAATTAAGGAATTTTGATGCCATGAAATTTATAATTAGTTGGGTAACTAATTATAAGACTCTGGAATAGTTTGTTTGAATTATTAATTGGTGAGTTAATAATGATATGTTGAGTTTGTAAATTAGGATAAGTAATAGATGTATTAATTATGAGTGAGTGTTTAGTTGACGGTTGAGTTAACTAAAGATATTTATGTGCCTAATTAATTGGGAAATTAATAAAGAAGATTTTTATGTGAATACTAGTTTTCAAATTAGAAATGAGGATGAGTTGATTTATTAATTGATATATAAATTAATGTGATACTGGTGTAAGAGGTTTGAAGTCGATTAATTTTACATAATGTGATGTTGTGCTATATGAGATAATGTTTTTATTGTTTAATAACATTGATAAATGATATCAATGAGATATGTTTGAAATAGTAAATGGTTACATGGTTATTCAAATTTTGTGATTAAATTAATGGTAAAATGGTTATTGATTTTTGAAATAATAATAGTCACATGGTCATAAAAATTGTGTGAATATAGAAAAGGTAAAATAGTCATTCATTTTTTAAATAAGAATGGTAACAATGTCATTCAAATTGTGTGATTAAATTGATGGTAACATGATCATTCATTTGTTAAATAAGAATGGTAACATGGTCATTAAAATTGTGTGATTCAATGAATTGTAGCAGGGTCATTTTTTGTGAAATAATAATTGCAACCTGATCATTCAAATTTTGTGATTAAATCAGTGGTAACAAGGTCATTTATTTTTGAAATGAGAATGGAAATGTGGTCCTTAATTTTTGAAGTAATAAAGGTAACATGGGATTTAAAACACATGGTAAATCTTGGGGAAAGATCATATTTCATCATGTGCCAAAGTAGGAAGTGAGGTATGGGTATCTATAAGAACCTGGGGTTTTAAGTGATTAAATAGAGAATATTTAATAATGCGATAAACTGCTTATTTAATAATTATACTTATTTTTTTAATTGTATACACTTTTTTTGTAAGGATTTGTTTTTGAAACCATTGGTGGTGGCCTACTGATATTTACTCACAACATATTCGGGCTGCCAAATTCGTACCTGAATAAACATTATTAATTCAACATAGTTTAAGGGAAAGGTCTCTATAACAACATCACTTTTTATTACACACATAAACATGATTTATTATATAAAAACATCACTTGATACAAGATAAAATTTTGAGAGGTCTAGTGTCTTGGGGATTAGAAACATCACATGATGACTTAAAATGTGAAACACATCACCTTTATTGGAAACTTCCTTTACATGACCACTACATTATCTCGTACATAGCATTGCATGGGATAACCTGAGGACATGAATAAGAAAAGGGTAGGCTATAAAGATAAGTTAGAGAGTAAACCAGGCATAAAATGAAGAATAAAATACATTTTAGGTAGTAGTCATATCAATTAAGTATAAAATAAACATGAACATAAAGGCATGATATAGAATGATTACCATATCATAGAAATGTGGAAATAACACATAACATGTTATTAGCATGAGCCAAGTCTGATTGCGCCTAGATCATGTGTAAACCCTCATTGTAGTTGAATTATCATCATTATAACCACATTTCACTTGACATATCATGATACGAATCTTTACCCAATGATTTGGAGTGTTATCAGGGTGCACCCTTCTTAAAAATTTCATTTCATGCTTATGTGTGCCACATGAATCAAACAACATGGAATCACTAAATATCTTCATTTATTACCGGATAAAAAAATGTGGAACTCTTACATGAAACACTATAATCAATAATTAAACATGAAAAAAAGGTGAATAAACATGATAGAGAAAAGGGAATGGTATTCACAACACAAGGACTTTGGCTTGGAAAATCGCGGTGCAATTTCAACAGCATAACGACGAGACATAAGAATTCATAAAAATGGTTAATGATAGAGAAATGGGTGTATCATAGTATTTAAATAAAATTTACAGTAAGGGGGTCTAATAGATACATGTTCCAACATAGGTAGTGGAATTTTAGATTCATAATATAAAAGAATTTCTTAAATGTAAATGTGGAAAGATAAATTCCTTAAGAAATTGTGGCATAGTAACAGGTGTAATTTGGAGACATTATCGAGAGAGAAAGGGGTATATCATCACTAAAACATAAATAGTGATGTATGGGGGAGTTAAAAAACCGTACCCCAATATTTAAAATTGAAAATAAAGCGGTGTAATAGTATTAAGAAACTTGGGTAAAATGAGAAATGATGGATTCCCTTACTTGGAAGTGTGATCCCAAAGGATTGGGAGGGGATTGAGAGAGGATACATGGGGGATTGAGGAACCCTGGGATGATTACAGAGATATGAGCGAAGATTTTGGTCGAGATCCATGGTCTTTAAGAGAAAAGAGGAAGTGGGATCTTGGGTGGGTTAATATATGAAAATAGAGGGAATTATTTATTATTTTGGTTTCAGACCCTACACATTGAACTAACCAAAACCACAATCCATCCAATGGTTTTTGCCCTAGTATTTGGAAAAAGGGGAGTGGAAAAAAATTATTATAAGGCCAATGGATGAACTTCTTAAAATATTTGTCTTGCTTATGCGGAGGTGTGTCACACTCTCAAGGAAATCATTTTAAAAAGATAAAATGTTTTATAAGTCTTGGAGGGTCCACTAAGGCTTTTTAAAATAATTCAAATAAACCTAAAATATAATTATTTTAATTTTAAAACATATATTGGCCAAAAATAATGTTTATAGTAATTTATTACATCACTATTAGGTCATTATGATGTCATAAAACACATTATATATTTGAACTGTATTTAATTTGAACTCGAAAATTCAATTGTCTCAGAGAATTATGAAAACATCATCATTGGATATTTTCAACAACCTGATTCAAAAAATAATATTCATTTTATCTAAATAATTTTATAAATATTTGAATTTTTCATTTTAAAATAAAAACCTAGTTTTATCAAAAATTCAGGTGTTTTTACAAAAATGACTTTCATAACTTAATAAAAATCACAATTGTATTCATAATTATTATAAGATCGTTTATATTTATTAAAAATTAATTTCCTAATAATATTTTATTAAAATTTAATTTCATTCAGAAATCCATTAATTCATCAAAATAGATTTCACAATGGAATATTATCTAAAAACAATATTTTTTCATTCAAATATATTTTCAAAGTAACAATAATAAAATGAATGTATATTATTTATTATATAAAAATTAATTCCTATAATTATAATGCTAAGGTATCGTTACATAACCCCTTATAACACCCGCATAGGACCGATGGGTAAGCTGTGCGATGGTGGAAAACTCTTGGGGTGGCTCGGATAACATCGCTCGGGTGGTAATCTCTTTCAACTTCAACTTCTCCCATATGCATTAATGTTTGATCTTAACATGTTAAAGCTCTACTTGGGCTTGGTCATGAGTGAATCCCAGTGAGGCCACCTCCTTCCCGAGCTCGGAAAAATGGGCTTCATACGGGCAGGTCTACTGGATGAGGCCATCGCTTCCTTTATCTAAGTAAATTGGATTTGTTAAATCCCAATATTTATACTAATAATGTTATCACTCTTTAATATATACATTACCAATTTTAACTATTATTATTGGTATTTTTGAAATCCAACATCATAAAACCAAACAATTTTTTATGTTTCATTTTACAAAATAATACATTAAATTAGATCAAGTTGAATTTTCATTAATTAAATTTTTGGTCGTTACAATCTTCCCCCCGTAAAAAATTCCTTCCTCTAATTCCCAAATTACCTCTTAAAACTTGTGGTTTCTCCACAACACCTTGATGAGGGGTATTATCTTATTTCATAGAATTTTTTCTCTATGATATAAGATCTTCACTGGCTTGTCTTCATAGAAGAGTTCATTCTCTAATGGTACCACCTTTGGATTGAATACATGTGATGGTTCATGTATGTACTTCCTCAAGAGTGATACATGGAATATTTCATATACTTGCGATAGGTTCGGTGGGAGTACTAGTCGATAGGACACTGCTACAATGTGATCAAGGATCTCAAAAGGGCTTATGTACCTTGGACTATGCTTTCCAGTCATACCAAATCTCAAAACTCTCTTCCACTATGATATGTGGAAGAATACCATGTCTCCAACCTCAAACTCTAGGTCTTGTCGATAATTATTAGCATATCACTTTTGTCAACTCTGAGAAGCTTTAATGTAATTATGGATAGTCTTAACCTTCTCCACAATTTCTTTAACCCTTTCTGGACCTATGAGTTTTATTTCCCCAACTTCATCCCAACATGTCGGTGTTCTTCACCTCTTCCCATACAAGGCGTCATAAGGTTCCATTTGGAAGCTTGAGTGATAACTGTTATTGTAAGAGAACTCAACCAGAGGAAGATGTTGATCTCATCCTCCTTTTAAGTTCATTTATCACACTCTCAGCATGTCCTCAATTATTTGGATAGTCCACTCAAATTGGCCATCAGTTTGAGGATGATAAGTCATACTGAAGTTCAGCTCAGTATCCAGAGAATGTTGAAGTCTCTCAAAAAACATAGATCTGAATATTGGATCTTGATTGGATATAATAGATGGTGGTACTCCATACACCCTTACCACATCTCTGATGTATATATGTGACAGTTGATCCAGTTATAAATCCTCCTGAATTGCACTGAAGTGTTTCATCATTGTAAGATGATCCCCAACAACCCAGAGAGCATTGTTTCCATTGGATGAATTTCTATGTCCAGTGACAAAGTCCATGGTTATGTTATCCCATTTCCATTCTAGTATGGTTAATGGTTGCATCATCCCTTTAAACTTATGCCTCCCATCCTTCACTTGCTGACATACCAGGAACTTTTATTTATACACAATGATATCCTTCTTCATTTTATCCCACCAATAATGCTCTCAGAGATCTCGATACATCTTTTTGATTCCTAGGTGAATAGAGAAAATTGAACTATGTCCATCATCCAAAAATTCCTTATTTAACTCTAGATTCTATGAAATGCATAGTTTTGACCCAAATCTCACAATTCCCTCTTCATTGACGTCAAAATATGAGGATTTCCCTTTTCAGATAGTTTCCACCTTATTCTGAATTCCCACGTCATCTTTTTGAGCATCTTTTAACCTTTCTAAAAGAGACGGTTGAGAAATCACTTGTGAAACAATTGATGATGTTTACTTATTTATGATTCACATGTCCATCTTCATCAAATATAAGAATATTGGATCCTTTTAAATTTTCATCAATGATAGAATCATTAATTCCTTTCAACTTAGAGCCTCTTCCACCTTGTTTCCTTTCCCATGGTGGTAATGGATTGAGCAGTCATATTCTTTGATCTACTCTAACCATATTCGTTGGAACATTTTCAACTATTTACGTGTGAATATATACTTGAGGCTTTTGTTGTGTGTATATATATTTTACACTTCTCTTCAAAGAGGTAATGCCGCCAAATTTTTTAAGTGAAGATCACTGTATCCAACTCCATATCATGTTTTGGATAGTTTTTCTCATTAAAAATGAATTTTATTGATTCATGTGTAATGAATTTGTCATTTTTCATCAACACACAACCCAATTCCTTCATAAAATCTTCACTAAATTCCACAAATAGTTCTCCTCTTGTGGGTAGTGTGAGCACGGCTGCAGTGATAAGCCTCATTTTCAACTCCTTGAATCAATCTTCACATTAAACACTCCAATAAAACATGGATCCCTTCCATGTTAGTTTGCTAAGATAGTTTTAAAATAGTAATAACTTTCTACCAAATCGGCGATAATATACAGTTAACCCCTGGAAGCGATGGATATTTGTTACTGATTTTGGACACATCTATCCATCAATTGAAGCTATATTGGAGGGATCCACAAATATCTCATTTCTTGTGATGATATGGCCCAATAATGATACCTCCCTCAACAAAAACTCACAATTGTTGTACTTTTAATAGAGCTTATACTTTCGCAAGGTCTCTATTACAGTTCTTAGATTCTCCTCATGATCCTCATTGGTTTTGGGTTATATTAGAATATTTTCTATAAAGACTACCAAAAATTTGTTGAGGTAATATATGAAGACTCTATTTAGTAAGTCCATAAAGATTTTTGGATTATTAGGGAGTCCAAAAGGCATTACTATGAATTCATAGTGCCCGTATCTTGTACTAAAAAAAATATTGGGGATATCGTCTTTCCTCACCCTTATATGGTAATATCCAAACTAAAAATCCATCATGGGAAAGTTTTGTGCTCCACGTAGCTGATCTAACAAGTCAAAATTTGATTCAAGAGGATACTTGTTCTTTATCGTGATATTTTTGATCTCGCGATAATATATGCAAAGGCACATTGACCCATCCTTCTTATTGACAAAGAGGATTGGTTCACCCCATGGTGAAGCACTTGGGTGTATAAACCCTTTATCTAGATTCACTTATAGTTGTTTTTTTTCAACTCCTCAAGCTCCACAACAACCATTTTATACAGTGTCTTGGATATTGTAAACTCCCTAAGTATAAAGTGAATTTAGAATTCAAAATATATTCTTGGAGGAAGACCAGAAAATTCCACCAAAAACACATCAGCGAATTCCTTCATAATAGGCATGTCTTCCAGGATAGTTGCTTCCATGGACTCAATCATCTGAGCCAGATACGCATGTTCATAGGGCATTAATATCCATTCTTGAGATGATGGTGATAAATAAGATTCATATTCCTCCTTGTACTTGTATAGAATCGGGCATTTATTCTACATATGGATAGTGATTTCCCTATCATGGAAATTAATGTTAGCTCTATATAAGGAAAGTAAATCCATGCTGAGAATTGTATCAAATTCCACCAGAGGGAGTATAATGAGGTTCTCCGGAAATTTCAATCCACAGATTGTGACCGGGGAGGAGTTATATTAATGGGATACAGTGATTTCCCCATTTTCCATAATCATCAGCATCTTAACATCCAGGATTTTTGGGGGTGTTGGGATTTTTGTACTAAAATTTAGCAATATAAGAGAATGTGTAGAAATAGAATAAAAAAGTATGTTTGGTATTATTGAATGAATAACTATTGTACCAGTCAGCACATCATTATCGGGTTTTACTTTTGTAGTAGTGATGAAAAAATGTGACCCTTTCTTCCTTGGAGGTTTTTCGTTTCCTCCGAAAAGCCTTGGCATTGGGCACTGATTTTAATGGTGCACTAGTTCATTGTAGTTGAAGCAATGAACAATGCATTGAGGTTTTAATGGAGAATTCCTCTCCTCTGTCTCAGCTGCAGGTTTTTCTTGTCAACATTTAATGGCTATGTTCCCTTCTCTTCTAAACCTAAATCATTTCATCATCCCCTTCATGCAATTTCCGGGGTGCTTCTTTCTGCACCATTGGAAAGTGGGGTGCTGTATTTCTTTTGAAACACTGGATATATCCATCGGGCCACCATAATTGAATTCCACGTTACTCTTCTTATCCCTATGATACCCCGGAGATTTTTTGATCTCCACTTTGACCTTGAGGGCACATCGGACAATTTCCTCCTAGCTATTGAATTCATGGATCACTAATGATTTCCATATTCTAGGTTTTAGGCCACCAAAGAAATGTTTAACCATGCATTCAAGGGTAATGACACAGCCAGAGGAATACCATGAAAGCCTTGTGAAGTTTTCCACATACGCTCTAACAGATTATTTGTCTTTTTGCTTGAGGGAAAATAAGTCCATTTCCATCTTCAGTCGGAGTTTCTGAGAATAATATTTTTAAAAAACATTTTATAGAAGTCCTTCCATTCCTGTTCCTCGATCTCCTTCTCAAGATTCGTATTTTTTTTATCAATGTATACCATTGATCAGCTTCACCCTCCATACGATAAGTACCTTGGAGAACCATATCTTGTTTAGAACATTGATGAATGGAGAACATATTTTCAATGGAGTTAATCCATTGTTTAGAAATTGAGGCTTCAGATGATTCATTAAAAGTAGGGGCCTTTGTCTCATGAAGATCTAGATTGTGACTTGTTCTTTGTTAGGGGGTTTGAATGTTCCTCCTAACCCATGTATCTATTAAAATCTTGAGTTAAATGAGATATTATCATGATAGAGCTCACGATTATATCTCCCATTGGATTGGTCATCTCATTAGAACAGTCGTCACATTGATCTTCGCATTAGTTGTTAGCCAGAGTCCTCCTATTATCGGTCGTTGGCTGTAATAAAAGGAAATTTAGGGGAAACACATAAAGGGTAGTCTAAGGAAAAAAATGGATGACCTGTAAATAACTTATATTTCCTTAACAAATGAATCTTTAGGATTCAAATCTATTTTATCTATGGTCTACTTCCCACCATATATTCTTAGGGGAATTTTTTTTATTCCCTTAATAGTGGTTCATATTAGACTTGTATATTTACCAATGCATATCCTTCATGAGTGTCATAAACAAGAGTGCAGCAAGGCCCATTGTCGTGTACTAGGATACCCCAGTTCAACCTCAAAACTCCTTGTTAGGGTTTTCACTCCTAGGTACATTTGTGCCGGACCCACCTCTACCTGTTCGTATCTAGACAGGGATGTGGTTTGTTGATAAACCACTTACTCAATACTCACGAAAATTTAAGATTGTTTTTATTATACTTATTCTTATCTCTAATCCTTCACCAGGGTTTTCTAACCATTGTCCCAAAAATAACTAAACCTATCCTCTAATAGCAACTATACCAACCCTACTTTTTATTACCCACTTAAACATGATTTATTACATAAAATATTCAATGATACAACATAGAAGATTAATAGGTCCAGTGTATTTGGGGATTAGTAACATCACATAATTACATAAAACATGAAACACAACATCTTTATTAAAAACTTCTTTTACATGACCACTTCATTCTCCTGTACTTATAATTGAATTGATAACCTAAGGACATGTATAACAAAATGGTGATCTGTAAAGGACATTAATGGATTAAACAAGGCATAAAATGAAGAAAACAATACATGATAGGAAGTAGGAATATAAATAGAGCATAAAAGAAACATGAAAATAAAGGCATGATATAACAAGATTATCATAACATGGAAATGTGAAAAAAAACACTTAACATGGTTTTATAATGATCCAAGGATCATTGCACATGGAGCATGAGTAAACCCTCATTTTACTTTAATTAGAATGAGTAAACCCTAATTGCATTTGAAATATCGTGATACTAATCTTAAGCCAATGCATTGAAGCACTATTAGGGTGTACCCTTCTTAAGCATTTCATTTCATGCATAAGTGTGCCTCATGGATCATATAACATGGAATCTTTAAAGATCATCATTTATTACATGATAAAGGAATGTGGAATTAATACATGAAAATATATAATCAATAAGTAAGCATGCATAATGGTTAATATCATTTATAACGAAATGGGCATGGTATTCACAACACAATGACTTTGGCTTGGAAAATTATAGTGCAATTTCGGCAGCATAACGACGTGAGATAAGAATTAATAAAAATTGTGGATGAGAGAGAAAGGGGTGTCCCATAATATATATATGAATTGTAAAGTAATTGGTTAATATAGATATATTTCCCAACATATGTAATGGAATTTTATATTTATAATACAAAAGAATTTCTTGAATGTAAATGAAGAGAGAGAAATTCCTTACGGAATTTCTCCATGGTAATGGGTGTACATGGGAGGCCATAATTAGAGATAAAGATGTATCTCACCATTAAAACATAAATAGATAAGTATGGGGGAGGTTTTAAACCATACCCCAACATTTAAAATTGGAAATAAAAGGGAATAACAATATTAAGAAACATGAATAAGATGAGAAAGGAAGGAATCCCTTACTTGGAAGTGTAATCCCAATGGCTTTGGAGGGGCTTGATAATGGGTTCTTTGGAGCTTGGGTTGCCTTGGGAAGATTATAGAGAGAGAAAGTATGTGTTAGGTTGAGAACCAAGGGATTTTAGGGAAGATAATGTAGGATATTGTGTGGGTTTATATATGAAAAGAGAGGGAATTCTTTATTATTTAGGTTTTGGACCCTACACATTAAACTAACCAATACCACAAACCATATAATGGTTTTTTCCCATTAGTTTTACCAAAGGGGAGTTGAAAAAAATAATTTATAGGGAAAATAGCCTAACTTCTTAAAATATTAGGCTTTATCATGGGTATGTGGGTCACACTCTCAAAGAAATCATTTTAAAAAGATAAAATATTTTATAAGTTTCGGAGGGTCCACTAAGGCATTGTAAAATAAATAAAATAAACCTAAAAACACAATATTTTAATAGAAAAACATAAATTGGCCTAACGTAATGTTTATAGTATTTTATTACATCACTATAGGACCATTAGGATGTAATAAAACACATGATATATTTAAACGATATTTAATTTTTTCCCCAAATTTCTATTATCTCAGAAAATATTGAAAATTTCACCGTTGGATAATTTTTACATCTTGATTCCAAAAATAATATTCATTTTAACTAAATAATTTTATAAATATAATATTTTTTACTTTTAAAATATAAATCTACATTCATCGATTTTTTTTTGGTTTTGACAAAAAATGACTTTCAATCTTTTATAGAAATCAAAATTGTATTCATAAAAATTATAAAATAGTTTATATTTAATAAAATTTAACATAGTAATAATATTTTATTAGAATATTATTTAATTCCAAAATCCATTAATTCATCAAAATAGATTTCATAATTGAATATTAACTAAAAATACTATTTCTTCTACAAAAACTATTTGCAAAGTAACAATAATAAAATGAATATATATTATTTATTATATACAAAATTAACGCTCATAATCATAGTGGTATGGTATTGTTACATAAACCCTTATAACACCCATATAGGACCAAAGGGTAAGCTGTGTGATGGTGACAGACTCTTGGGGTGGCTCGGATAACATTGATCGGGTGGTAATCTCTATCAACTTCCACATCTCCCAAAGGTAGTTCTGTTTGAGCATATTGTGTTAAAGCTTGGCTTGGGCTTGGTCAAGAGAGAAACCCAGTGAGGCCACCTCCTTTCTGAGCTCTGAAAAATGGGTTTCGCATGGGTCAAGTCTACTGGATGAGTCCATCGCTTAATTTCTCTGAGCATATTGTATTTGTTAAATCCCTATATTTATACTAATCAAGTTATCACTATTTAGCAGCTATATTAACAACTGTAACAATTATTACCAGTATTTAAAAATCCAAAATCATAAAACCAAATAAGTTCATATGTTTCATTTTACAAAATAAGACATTGATTTAGATCAAGAGTAATTTTAATTAATGAAATTTTGGGTCGTTATAGTCCCTAGATTAGATTGCTGATTGAGGATGGAGCATAGATGAGGGAAACTGGCATGGTTGAAGACTCTCTTGGGTGGAATTAGTGTGTTTAAATTCAGCTGCATTTTATACACTTTTTGCACTTACTTTGGAAAGGCATTTTTCCACTTCAGTTTAGTACTGTGTTTCTAGTTTTGGTTATCTTGTGATATTGGTGTTGTTTATACTTCTATATGATTCTTCTATTTCATACATATATTTGATTGTGTTTTGCTTTGATAAAAGAGGGTATAGTCTCCCTATGACTGACTTACCAAACCCTCACTGCTTATTGGATGCCTTTGGCATACGAGGAGGTGTTCCTGAGTTCATGTGGCTGACCAACATGGGGAACCATAGCATGTCACCTAGGCTAGAGAATTACAACAGTATCATCAAGAAAGAAAGGAAGAAAGGTAAGGGTGTTGCTCTCAATTTCTTCTTTTGGTGACATTTTTGTTATTAATTTCATTTGGGTGGTGTATATACTAACTATATGAGATAAAATTCCATCAATTATCTTTTAATAATGGTATTTTATCATTAATTTAAATAACACTCTTTCAAGAGATTTGGATTAAAGTGTTACTCAACCCACATGAATTATATTGGTCTCAATTTTGATTATTTGGGTCATGTTACTTGATATGGAACAAGATTTCATCATATGATGATCTATCAATTTACTATCCCATTAATTTTTTATACATTTATTCCTAGTAATTGATGAGATAATATAGAACAAAATATTATTATTTTCAATGAAGCTTGGTTGAATCTATTATTACCCTAGTCCTTAGAGGTTTTGGTATCTTGATTTTTTTATTGAGTTTTTATCACTCACATAAACTTATTTTATATAGGTAGGGTACATTCTGCCCATTTTTACATTTGAGGTGGTATTCACTAATTTTTTAAATTTTTAAAACATAAAAAACTTTTAAAATACACAATTCCTCAAGGACTATATTTTTTATAAGATATATTGATAACCCAAGTATCATTTCCATAACTTATATTATTTCTCTATGAACATATATCTTCCATTTTTGGTTTCTCTCACCATAATTTTTTAATATATGGTATTTCATAAACATGTTTAGAAAATTTATATTCAATAAAAATGAATTTATGTGTTACACTTTCTAATATATATATTTTTAAAACTAATTAAAATTACAAGTGAGTTAGAAAATTTTATTTTGGGCATGGGAATAACATTAAATTTAGTATCTAAATGTAATTATGAGTATTGGAACACTTGAAAGCGTTGTTCATGGAAATGGTTTTTGGACTGATAGTTGTCTTGGAAGTTTTGTTTGGCAGTGTGAGGATATGAAAGATAGCTTTCTTGGAGAAACCTATATGGTGCACGGTTTGTCTAAAATATACAGCCCCTCATGAAAAACCATGTGTCCCTATATGGTGTGTCACTTAGTTATCAAAACTATGTGATATGTGGTTCACGGTCATGTTGAAGGTTTGTATCAAAATATAGTGGTGGGTGCATGGGCTATATATTTTTTCCAAACTGTGTAGCTAGCCTCAAGGTTAGTGCCACATAAGATGTATCACCACATAGTTTGTGCATGGTTAGACCAAACCTTGACTTCATGCCAGGTGATATATGGATCTTGGAAACTATTATCCACATGGTTGGTTCATGGATATAAAAACCATATAAACTAACCATATCTCTCTTTAAAGAGAGGTGAAATTATCGTTTTCCCCTCTACCCATATCTCTTTACTCCCCCTCATTATCCCTCATTTCTCTCACACCCAGGCTGCTTGAGATCCCCTATCCTCTATGGATTAGATTCCATTTATCTTCTCTATCCATTTTCAGAATTACTTGTCTGTATTTTCATTGGGTTCTTATAAGTACCATCTTGATTCCTCTTAATTCTTATTTAATTTCCCACCCCATATGGAATTTTAATTCTGTATGATCTAATTCATACTAATTATAGAAAATTATTCTTATATTCTTATTTTTATCACTCTAACTTGAATCAAACCCTGATATAGGATGAGTGTACCATCCTAAGAATGAGGTAGGTAATCTGTATTCATTTCCCTCAAATTTTTATCATTTATAATGTATTACCATTTTTTTAATATAAAAATTTCAATAAGTTTCTCATAAATATTGAAATGCCTAAAATTAATAACCTAGTCCTTATGTAGGCATTCTATTACACACTTGAACATGTTTTTAAGTTGATAAAATCACCCCAAATTACCACATAATAAGGGTATAATTGATTTTCATCAAAATCTATGATTTCCTAGATGACTCAACCACCCCTTATGGTGCATGTTTTGATACCCATGTTTATAATTTCATATTCATTTTTTGAATCATCTCATTGGGTGTGATGATTATCAAAAATTTACAAATTGATTAAATTGAAATAAATGAAAAGTAAAACTATCAAGCCCCTATTTTCTTATAGAACTACCAATAAGTTTTGTAACTTATCTAATAAATAAGTCTATTTAATTGTAATATTTCTGTGATATATGTAATTTTTATGTACATGTCCTTCTTCTTCATTTATAATGGAATTTTTATATTGAATGTTCATTTTATGAACCTTTCATTATTATTAATGAACCATTTATGTATTTAGATTACATGAGAAGTGAATGGTACTACCATATAACTTATCCCTTCTTGTAACTTATGATTGAACTGATATAATGTGTTTTGTCCAAATACGACTATAAATGGAATCCATTATATTATTAATCCTTGTAATGTAATTCCTTATATTATTGATACTTGGAATAGAGACCCTATGAAAGGTTTACTTTATATTATGATACCTAGCCAAGGCATCACTTATATTATGAATCATGGTCCTGAAATACCTTAAATTTTGAATCAAGGACATGAAATCCCTTATATTTTGTATTTACCATCATGGAATCCTTGGGCATAGTGTTCTTTATATTATGATACATAGGAATGACATTCCTTATGATTCAAAGCATGGGTTCATTGATCATGGAATCCCATACAATATGATACTTGGGTGTTTTTCCCATGGGTATGACATCCCTTTTGATTAGAATACATGAAATTTTGTCCTTGATTTTTTGATGATACTCAATCATGACACCCCTTACAACCCTAATACACTCATGTGACTACACTTGGAATCATGAGTTATGCATCGTGTCCTAGCTAGCACTATGTATCTAGGTATATTATTGTATATGTTCCAATGTATAAAGGTCATATAAATATATTCATACCTATATGTATTTCTATATATGTTCCTATATATAAATTGAATATATATATATATAAGGTGACCCTATTTTATAAAAATTAAATCTTAGGCTGAAGTATGTAAAGTCATCCAGGTTTCTATGAGGATCCTGGTGCGACATTATTACATTTACACTTACAACACTTCCTTACATTCTGTATACCTGAAAATTGATTTATTATTTATTACACTATATTTATTTATACTCTTGAGGGTATATTATATCATTTATACAAAATGTAGTCTATATCTTCTCTATGTATCCTCAGGCATATGGAGAGGCGTCCATGAGTCTATGTGACTGGTTGTCTTGGGGAACCGTTTCAGTGGCTCTTGGGTCATAATAATAAAAAGTGCTATCATAAGTGTTGATTTTATATTTTATTGTTATTTTGGGATGGAATACATGAGACTATGAATGCTTATTCCCATGTTAAATAACTTATGTCTACGTTCCTCCAACCACACATGATTGAAATATCATGTTTCTAGGGTGAGATTTTTATTTTATATTATAGCTGGTTATTATTTCACCTGGGGTGATTATTTTACATACATTGGTTATTAACATGTGATTTCTTAAATTTAACCATATCCCAGTTTTATATAGATGTGTTATTACATGCACAATTTTAGGAACATATAATTCACATTCCATGCATATTCCATTCCTTGTAAAATTCATCGTAGATTTACTGGTCCATGATGATTTGTATATTCATCTAATGTAATTACTAAGATTTCTTCTCTAAAAACCATTATGTGTTATTTATCATCATGATAGTTTTTATGTAATTATTTGTAGATTACCTATATTTATTTCCCCCTAATAACATTGTAGGTTATAAGTATAAAATCATTCTTGTTAAATAGAGTACATTAATTAACCTAAGTGATAATACCCCCCATAACTTAATGGTGTAATTCTATTTAACTAACTAATTTCGATATGTTTAATTCATGTACATTTGTTTCATGAGATAAAATATTACTAGTTTATATTTAATGGTTTCAAAATTTGTAATTTTTTAATTTTTTGGGTGCTTTATAAATTAGAAAATTGTGACCTATATAACTCAACAATATTTTATAGACTTCTTATTTTCGGAAAAAAAGTGTTATAACCTAGTTTCAATTACATGAATTGCAATTGTATCTTATAATGAAATATTCATTTTTAATTTTGGAATGGTTATTTTTCTAATTAATCCATTCTCTATATATATTTATGCCATATTGAAATTATTATAGAAAATTTTTTCCTTAAAAATAAATATAAAAATTGTAAATTTATAGAGTAATATACTACTATAACTTGGTAATGATTACACATGCCACTAAATTCATAAAATCACAACTTCACCCAACATAGATCAGTTATGTCATTTTGTGAATGAAATGAACCCATTAACGGTGTATTAAACCATGAATGAATTAAAAATTATTTGTTACATTAAAATGGGAAGCAAATAGTAATTTAAATAGAATTGGATCCACAAATTGGTAATGGTTTCCCATATGAGTGAACCTTGGATAACTTTATGGGAACCTCTTAGGTCACCTTATTCATTAAATTCCATTTTAATCAGCCCTATAGTTTTATAATAATTCAAATGGGAAAGAAGTTTAAAGGGTTCACATGCACATATATGGGTTAACTTATAAATGTATAGAACCATCCAACTTGACTATTTAATTTTATAAATAAAATCTCATCTTAACTAATTTTTATCTCTAATATCTGGAGGTGTCAGTTAATTAAAATTACAATTTCAACATGAATATTATTTTACTCTATGGTTTTCACTTGACATTTTCATTAATTGATCCAGTTGTGAAAAATTTTGAATTAAATAAATTCTAAAAAATTAAATTATAAGATATTTTTCATATGATTTTTTGTAGTATTAGGCAAATAATGTGCTCTATATAATTACATTTATAAATTGTACTGGATATATCTTACATATGATCTCCATAAAATTATGAAATAAATGGGCGTCATTTGGTGATATAAAATATTACATTGGATATGTCTTTCTTGTGGGAATTTGCATTTGAGGTTTGGCATTATAATTTAATTGACTAGAATAATGATTTGTTTGTGGGTCTCAATTGCCTTCAAAGATATTGTCATTTAATTCTAAAGGATATTTGGTAGATCCTGGTGAACATTTTTTTGCGAACCTAATTCTAATGTTGACATATTCTATTAAAATGATGGGTTATCCATGTAGTTTCTCCCATGGTGATGATAAATTAATAAATCCTTGAGCCTAATTTTGTTAAATTTAGTGTGCAGACCTTTTAGAGTGGTTGAGTTAGGTGGGACTCTTGGTTGGTTTAAAATGACACCCCTTTCTTGGTTGGTGTTTTTTTTGTGATTTGAACCTTAAGGGAGTAATATCATATATGGATTCCTGATGAGGTATAGATCTTATCCTTATAAATTGATGTTGGAACCCTCCAAGGAGTACCACCCTATTTGGATGATCGGTGAAAATGTGGGAATGCTATCTTAATGGTTGACATGTTATTATGTTACGCTTATGATGATAGGTTTTAACCCTTTTTTGTTAATGATTTATTAAATTTTTTATAACCTATTTTAAGATAAATTTGAAATTTGTTTTATATGTCATCTAAGAAAATATCTATTTGGGATGTGGTTCATGTGTGAGAGACCTTACGACTAGTTATACATACCTATTGGCCCTTTTCTAAAGTTTATAGACAAGACGATGTGGGGACCAATAAAACCTTACTTGGATTCAGATCCTATTTTTTCATCATTTAGTTTGGTCAAAGAATTCTTTCGAGGGATGTTGTCCCAAGGATTATGATTTCCTTAAATTCAATGAACATGGTTTTATTTTAATTATTGGACAGATTCATAGTAGCTTCTCAGGTTTTGAGTTTAAGGAATGTTAATTCCTTGGATTTGAATGAAGTTCCTAGGGTTCTTTGATATTGAAATGGGTTTCAATGGTTAGGACCATTCGAGTTCTTATACCATTTAAATGTGGTTTCACTATTTATTTTCTTCAGTTTTTTGAGAATGATACCTTGTAGTAGATGGGAATTCAAAAAATAATAGCAGGGGTGAGGTGTTTTCTTTTGTACAGGGGGTCCAAGGGAATTCCTGGAATAATCTAATAATAATATACTAGGTAGCACAGATAGTTTAACCTTGTTAGTGGGTAACTCATTGGTTCATGATTCAAATCATGATCCAGGTGTTTTGGTATGTACGTTCTTTTATGAGTTATATCAATCTTGTGATTTTTGTGTATTGTAACTATTTGAAATCAAACATCATAGAGTCATTCGATGAAATCCAAGTACCAGTGGTTTAAGTAAAGGATTCTTGAAAGAATGGTTACCCATTTATTTGGAGTAAACTAAATGATGTTCCCTCTAAGGTTAGATAATTCATAAATAAATTGGGTGGCATGATACATTTGACCTCTGTGAGGATCAAAACACTTATCATTGGGATACATACTGTCAAGCTATGGTAGAGGATAGGATAGCCTAATTGATGTGGTTCTGGATCAAGAGTGTTATACATGATAATAGATGAAATCATAGAGTACTCTTAGTCTAGGTGATATCATACCCCTATCTTGACATCATCTTGAGTAAGGTAAGAGTGTTTCAGTTGTCTTCCAAGCTATATGAATAAATAAATCTTATGGGTTGTTGGAAAACTCATTGAGAGTTGTGCTCAAGGAGTGGTTTTAAGATAATATAGGTAGTTCATTCTACACCATTGGTTTTTAGAGGGTGATAAACCTCATTATTATTTAATCATGGCGACCCCCAAGAAACATATTATCTTGATATGGGAATGGGTGAGAGTTGATGTTAATTCTAGTTCTTGGACATGGGTGGGACCTCATCCATGCATGTTATATTTCTATGATGAAAATATCATAGACTGGGGTAATATGTGAACTATTTCTTTGAATGAAACAATAATTATGATCCCAAGGAGGGGATAAAAAAAATTAAAGGTTGACACTCCTTGTGTGATAATGGATGTCTAATTATGAGATTTTACATATGATGATAGTTTTGGAACTTGTATGTTCTTTGACGAATGGTATCTTGTTCAATTTAATTCCATAACAATTCATGGTACGATTCAAAAGTGGATTGATTGAAATATAGAGGTGGTTGTTAAGCCTAGATTATCCCATGACAGTCTGTTGATGTTGGACCAAAATAGTAGATGTGTTGATTTTATATATCAATGGTATTGAGAAGGATAAAGTTCGATCATGAGATATCACCCTATGATGGGTACATTATTTTTGAAGCATGCTCTAAATACTCATGGATGAATTGGGAAATTGTGTTAGAATTTTTCATAGTGATGTGTTGGTATTTAAAGATGACTATTTTCAAATTACTCAATCTAAATAAGTTTGATCGTTTTAAAAAAATAAATAGATGTGGTCGGTGTAGAAATTGCATCAATCTCACAGTCAGGATGAGATTATTGTAGCTATAATAGTTAACTAGGTATTTTCAAGGAAAAAATAGTGTTACTAGTTTGAGCTTGGTCGATAGGAGTTTGGCTAGTTATATCCAATTTATGGATATGGGAATTTTACTAATTTTTTAGAAATCAAATATTCTATGAGTTTCATTAAGAAACTCCAGACACATCTCCCGTGGAAATTCAAATATTGGAAGCTCCCGGGTAAAAATTTTATTTTTAAGAATAGAAAAAATTATTGTAAAAACATTGGTTGGGTGTTGATAAGAGATAATGTTGTGTTAGTTTCTTATGTAAGATGGACTTAGGTATGTGTTGTCTCGATTTTTCATCTTGGGATATGAGTGTTGGATCGAGTTTAATGGTTTTAATAGCATTATATTTTAGTATTCCAAGATGTCACATTGATAATTTAAAATTCAACACATCTGTTTAAATTGAAATTATCCACTTGAGTATGTTGGGTTAAGATTATATCATTTTCTAAAGGTTTTCCAAGGATGATAAGTTCTATGGTTGTGATAATGAAATGTTTCATGTTTTAAACCTATAGAAATTTTAATGGTAATTTGAACATTTCATTTGGGGGGGGTAAATATAAAATTTTGTATTGAATTTCAATTATATGTGTTGTAACACAAAAAACTTATTTTTATAAGGTTCATGGCCAAAGATGTGTATCAAAATTTTAGAAGATTTTTGGGAGCATCAGGCTCTATCAGACAACTTTCTTAGAGAAACTGAGAGGGTGTATGGTTTTTTAAAACTGTAAAGTCCCATTATAGAAATTGTGTGGCTATATAAGTGGTTCTAAATAGTTTTCCAAACCATGTTATGTGGGTTCACAGATATGAGGAAGGTATACAATAAATTAAATAGGTTTTCTCACAAGATTTGCATTGTTTTCTAACCCTTTCACCAAACCAAATGGTTTGTTCTATTTAGATAATCGCACTTCATAGATGGCACATAGTTAGCAAAACACATGTGTCCAAACCATGTGGGGTTTGTATTATGGATATTATGATATGCACAAGTTACTCCATCCTAACCTAGATATCCATACTCACCTTGTTTCTCATTAAATGGGAATTAAATGACTATTTCCCCCCATAAATACTTTTTTTTTCTTCCTCCTCAAAACACCACTTTCTCTAATTACCATTCTTCCCTATGATGCACCCCAAGTTTGACATATATAAAACTTTATATTTTTTATGTGTTTAAACTAGTTTGGAAATGTTTTGGAGAGTTCAGTATGGATTTGGAAAGGTTTTGAGGCTTTTCTAAGGCATCACGGTTTGGAGAAATCGTATAGGATATCTAGGTAACCGTTCAAGTTAAGGTAGTGGGATTCCCACATTTTTTACATGGATTTTCTAACCATGTGATAAAATAGTGAGGGGCCCCTAATGAGTTAGTATCATGTGCATGGTTAACGTACTATTTTCTTAACCATGCACGACATTAAAAAGTGGGTTTTTGAAAGCGGGGCCACTCATGATTTTCCCTTATATCCATATCTATTCTTCTATACAAACACTACCCATGATTTTTGGTTCTAAAGGGTTATATGGCCTCTCACACTAATTTTGTAAGTGAATTGAAGGTTTTTAAAGTTGCGGTATAGGATATTCTCTTCATATAATCCTTCTTTCTTGGTTCTTTTTTGTCTTACCTTAGATCTATTTCTCCATCTATTTAAGTTTTTTAGATCTGATTATATCTCATAGAGATATAGGGTTTTTTCCCTATATTTCAGCCATTACATGTTTGCAAAATGGATATAAGGTGGTTTTAGGGGAGATTTCACCTAGATTTGTGGTGCGGTTGTGAGTTGGTTGATTTCACCCAAACCCTAAGGTCAATGGATTTTCCCTCTACTCCATTTCTCTAGAAATAGAAGCCTTGTTTTTAGTTACTCGGTTTTTCTTGAATTTTTTTGTGATTATGTTTTGTTAATCTTGATATAAAATCATGTTGTGATGATTTGTGGATTTTGGGGAAAATTGGTTATTGTGGTTAAAGGTTCTTTTTTTTCAGATCTTAAAAAGATGATTTTAAAATCAATAGCTTGGGTTGATTTCTAAAAATGGTTTGTGAATTTGGTTTAAAAAAAGGGGTTATTTTAGTGGAAATTTTATATGCCATGGATTATGTCCTATGTTATTTTGTTGTTGTGAAATATGTGTTTCCATATTGTTGTGGTTCTAATGGGTGTGTGTGATTATTTATTGTCTAGATCATTTTATTATTGTGTCATAATGGTGAGAAGTGGGTGGGGCGTACCACTATAAATAGGGTATGGGCTGTGTATGGAAGTTACATCATCAAATATAGTTGGGTGAGAAGTACCTCTAGATTGGGATTGTAGTAAATAGTCAGGGATGGGATGCTCCACCATGATTGTTACATCAGGTTGAGTGTGTGAAACTTTATGGATATGTTTTTAAAATTCATGTGGCTAATAAAGATGAAGTATTTTTTCTCATATGTGATGGTAAACACATTATGTATTGTTTTTTTCTTTCCCCTATATTGTGTGGATTTGGGTGAAAATGGCTTGGTAAGGGTGTGTTTGGATTTCCTAAAATTTATTGAATTATTTGATGTTATATATATATATATATATATATCCTTATATAAATGTGATAATGGTTCTATCCTAGTGGAATATTTTGGGATGTCATTTGGGAAAAACCTACTTAGTATATTTACTCACCCCATGCTTTGGAACTTTGGTTATTTTGTAGATTTCATTTTTCAAGAAACTAATAAAGGTAAAGAATCTCATTTTTCTAGCAGTTAATTGTGATGCATGGGTGTTATGGTGATACATGGATCATGGGGATTGGTATAAATACATGGATAATGTCATGGTTTCCTTTTGGTTATGTTGTTTTGTTTTCCACTTGGTACTCTAATTGTTTAATTCTTCTTATCTAGTTGTATTGTTTTATGATAATTGTTATGGATGTGTTTTGTTTTTTGGTTGTCTCTTGGTAATCTATTATCATCGTTTACTTTGATTAAATTAATCATGTAGTTGTGGTTGTTTATTCCTTGTTTGGTTGGATTGTTTTATTTTAAGGGAAATATAGTCCCTAACTATTCTTGAAGCCCTAAGCATTTATTGTCAGCCTTTGTCACCTTGGTAACATCAACTAAGGCCAAGTAGCATCTCACTACCTTCTCAAGACAATGAGGAAGGGGGTGGAACAGTACAAGTGGTATCATTTTGTTCAGTCCTCGACATCCAAGTTTGTTTGGTTCCTTAGGGTTGACTATTGGTCTTGGTTTTTGCATTCTTTCTTGGTATATTACTCGAGTTGGGATAGTATAATGGTATAGGATTGTATGAACATGAAATTTATTGCATAAAGAGACATAGACAACCCTTTTTGATGAAATTAAATTTTCTAGGGAGTGAGGGTGCATTAGTGTATTGGAGTCACTTATAAAAATTATAAATCTCATTGTCGTGGGTGTAGCCAATGAGATGTGCAAGGAATGAAAGGTAGAAATGACTTACCACTATGGTGAATATTTCATTGTTGTAATGATTTTTGTTATGGTATGACTATATATTGATTGGTGAAAATATATAAATTATTTACAAATGTGTGGATTTTAAATGTGGATAGTTGTGGTATTTTGGAAATGAGTCAATGTCCAAAACATGGTGGATTTTTCAAAAATGGTGAAACATGGGAAATGTGTACTTTTTGAAAGCCTGGTTAGTGTAGTGGAAATGTAATGGAATTTAAAAGTTTAAGCCTTTTATTGCTAAGGGGGTGATTATTAAGGTTGTTTTATGTTGATAGAAATGGCTCCAGGTAGGCATCCTAGACACCAAACAGAGGACGCTACTGAAAATGTGGTTGCACCTCGGCCCTGGGTGATCTAGTAGCTAGTGTAGAGTATTGTGAGAGGTTTCCAAGATATATAAAGTGGGAATAAACCAGAAGAGGAAAAGCATGTGGATCATGCAGTTCAGTTTTAGATGCAGAATACAAACATCTTGAGGGGTGATTTCGAATTGGAAAAGGAAAAGGAATATTTGAATTGAATTAATTGGATATTTGAATTCATGGCAATACCGGTGGAGATAAAAGTGAATTTAAAAACATACATGTTCGAAGATCTTTCCCGTCAGTGGTGGGAGTTGGTGATCCAAGATAAAATAGACCAAGGGATGACATGGGAGGGTTTTAAAGAATTTTTTAACAAAAAATTCTACCCTCATACATTCATAATTCTTCCCCCAACATATTTATTTCGTTTAAAGTAAGAGAACCTCTGGTTAACTAAAAATGCAGCTATATTTTTGAACATGGTATGGTTTTCACCCAAGGTAGCTGGTAGTACATCTTTAAGGGCGTGTATTTTTTAAGTTGGTTAAGGAAGATAATTTTTTCTAAAATAGTGGTGTTATGTGTAAATGATTACATGGAAATTTTGAAAAGAGAAATACTATCTAAATGGGATATTTTGGGAGCTACAGGTGGGGGATGCATGTTGGTACCCATGGGTAATAGTGGGAAATATAACACTAGGATCAAGAATAAGAGGGACACTTGTTTCCAGGGTGGGAGTACGGCTAAAAATTGGGCGGCATGATTGGTGAATCTTCCTCTGAAGCCTCAAAGTATGTCAAGATTATTTGTGTATGGTTATACAGGCCGCATCAAATGGGATTTTATGTCATAGCCTCAATCATTTCATAACTGTAAGAATGTGGGGAATCGTCAGTATTATTTTTGTAATGCTCTGAGGTTTGGTGTTCATGACACTCCTCAAGGGTCGCAGGCATCCTATGCTTCAACAGGGAGGGGGCCACAGAATACACCTCATTAACAATGAAAAGTTAGTCATGGTGATTCAATGAATACCATGACTCCTTAGTAGGGAATTAAAGAGTATAGTGTGGCTAGAAAGCATCTATTTGGATTTGAGTAGGTTGTGATAGATGATCAGTTGGGACTATCTATGGTGTGTGGTACAATTCATTTAAATTTCAAATGTGAATGCATTCTTTGATACTAGTTCTTCACATTATTCTACTATTTCTTGTGCTTTTAGTTTTATGGCTTTATGAGTGGAATGATGCCTTCAATTTTGAACCTTCAAACTTCTCTCAGTCGAAGAGAGTGTCGATCCTTCCTATATGAAACATGTTCTATATTTGTTGATGGGAATGAGTTGATGTGGGATTTATCAGTTCTTGAGAGGGATTATTATGATATAATCCTAGTAATTTATTTATTTTTGTCAATTTTTAAGGCCCACATCGACTGGTATGCTTGAATGGTTAGTTTCACAATGGATTATGATGTCAAGCATCTCTTTAGAGGAGATAATAATGAACATTTTAGTGTAAAGTATTTTTTTCCACAAACTATTGGCATGATCTCATATTATTTAGTGGATTTGTCATTAGCATCAATGGAAGGAGGTTAGTATAGCATTTTGTTATAGGTTTTTGATCAGTTTGTAGATGCCTTCCAAAATAATTCTCAATGTTTCCACCAGTGAGAGATGTTTATCTTAAGATTTATCTCCTTAGGGGGAACAACACTATATCACATCTATCTTACCATATGGCACCAAAAAAATTGATGGAATTTAAATTACAGTTGGAAGAGTTGGAAAACATAAGGATCAATCGGGCTAGCACTTCTCTATGGGTAGCACTTGTCTTGCTTGTTAAAAAGTCATATGGAACTCTATAGTTGTGTGTTTATTGTCTTCAGAATAAAAAATTCATGATAATGATCTGATATCCACTTACATGAACTGATGGTTTCTTCGATCGTTGAGGGAAGCATAGTGGTTCTCCAATATTGACTTGCAATCATGGTATCATCAGTTGTGGGTGATGAAGGAATATATTCACAAAACAACTTTACGAAAAATATATGACCATTATGAGTATGTGACTATGACCTTTGGATTTATGAATTAACCATTAGTATTCATGGTATTGATGAATCATATATTTCAGAGATATCTAGATTATTTTTCAGTGGTGTTTTTGGATAATAAACTAGTGTATTCAAGGAAAAAGGTGCAGCATGAGAAACAATTAGCTATAGTACTGTGGATCTTGTGATATCATTAGTTACATGAAAAATTCTAAAAAATCTGGTTTTTTATATAATAGTTCTGATTTTGAGGCCATGTTATATTTTAGAAATGTGTTTCAGTCGATTTGAAAAATATATAGGTTGTTATCTCATGTAAATCTCTAAAGAATGTCTTTGAAATACATAGCTTCCTGGGTCTATCTAGGTATTATCAGTATTTGTTATGAATTATCATGATTAGTATCCTCTATGATACCTTTGAAAAGGAATTATTCTCCATTTAAATTGAATGAGGAGTGTCATAAATCTTTTAAATACCATAAAGGTCACCTTACATCAATGCCAATTTTGGTTTTTCCAGAACCAAGAAAATGGTATGTGGTGTATTTTGACCCATAAGGATCAGGGTTAGGTGGTGTTCCTGTGAAGGGAGATCATGTGGTTGTATATGGATCACAATAGTTTAGGTTTCATGAAAGAACTACCAACACATGATTTGGAGTTGGTGGTAGTGGTTCATGCCTTGAAAATGTGGAATCATTATCTATTCAGTTAGAAATTAATAGTGTTTACTAATCATAAGACTTTAAATCATATTTTCTCACATATATAATTGAAATTTAGGCAAAGGATGTGGATGGATTGTCTCCAAGATGTTTAACTTTGACTTAATGTACACATTGGGTAAAGGAAATATGGTGGTAGGAGAATTATGTAGGAATTCATATGTTGAGATGATGAACAAGGCATCATATCAGAGGAAGTTTATGCTAGTTATAGATGACATGCAGTTAGAATGTGGGGATCGGTGTGATAGAGAGTTTTTATTTTTGATCACATTGGTTCCTGATTTGGTTGACTTGGTTAAAGAGGTTCAGATGACTGATTTTGAGTGTTTGGAGATGAGGATGAAACTCAGTAGTGGAAAGACCACTGAGTGCTAGGAACTAAATGGGTATTTAGTTATAGATTTTCATAATCGGATGGTTGTATTTGTGGATTGTGAGATGGAAATTATCAAGGATTAAAATCATTTCAAATGGTTTATACATCTTGGAAGTTAGAAAATGTATAATATGTTGAAAGAAGAGTTTTCGTGGGCTGATACGAAAAAGATACTATTGGAGTTTGTTTCGAGATGTTTGGCATGTTAGAAAGTAAAGGAAGAGTATCAGTGGCCGTAAGGGATGTTGAAATTTTTAGTTATCCATGTATATAATTTGGAATATATAGAAATGGTTTTTGTTACAGATCTTCCATGAATGGTCAAGAATTATGATGTTATACGGGTGATAGTGGATCATTTCCCATTTTTGGACCATTTCGCACATATTCATGAATCTCATGCAATGGAGGGTCTGTCCCAAATCTATGTATTTCTGGTAATAAAGAGGCATGGAGTTATATTTTTTATTGAATTATCTAGATATCCAAGGTTCACATCTCATTTTTTAGAAATCCTTAAAATAATCCCTAGGGACACTATTGCCAATGAGTATGGTGTACCATCCCCAGATGAATGAGAAATCTGAGAGGATAATAAAAGCATTGAAAGTTATGTTACGGGCTTGTGGTAAAGATTTTGGTTGCTCGTGGGAGGATCACTTGTTGTTGGTGGAGTTCACTTATAATAACAATTATTAGGCCTTGATAAATATGGCTCTGTTTGAAGTAATTTATGGGAATCCATATCATTCTACACTTTTTGGGTGGAAAAGGGTGGGACCATGATGGTTGGACCAATCCTTTCCAATATATTATAGTAAAGATCAGGTTGATATGGAAGAGAATGGGAATGACTCATAGTATTCATAAATTGTATGTGGACCATCATTTATTTCATTTATCATTTGATTTGGGTAATTGTGTGTTCTTTAGAATCTCTACTAGGCTTAGACATCATCATTTTGGAAGATAGAGAATGTTATCTCCAAGGTATATTGGTCCTTTTGAGATACTTGAGTAGGTTGGAGAGGTGGATTATCGATTGTTTTTTCAACCATGGTTTAGTGTGATGAACAAATTGTTTCATGTATCTTAGTAGATAAAGTATCAACCAGATCCTAACCATGTGATTCGATGGGATAATGTTGTGCTAGGGCCAGATTCTTTATTGGTGCATGTTCTATTGTGGACTACGAATAGGCAAGAGAAAGTCTTTTAGGGTAAAATAATCGGTCTAGTTTGGGTTTTTTGGAAACATGGTCTGATTTAGGAGGAGACTTGGGAGTGAGAGGAAGAGGTGGGTGAGCAATGTCATAATATATTTCAGTAATGTAATGGTTCTCTACATTCTGAGGATGGAAATTCTAATGGTGGGGAGAAAATTGAATCCCTGGTTTGAGGTATGTAACCCTTTTTATGCCTTTTTGTGTGGTTAAATTAGTTGGGTAATGTTTGGGTGAGTTTAGGAGGGATTTGGAATGGCTTGGAGGCTTTTCTTGGTGAGCAAGGTTTGAGAATGATTTGGGGAAATTGTGCAGGATATTCAGGTAACCGTGCAAGTTCGTTAGAGGGGTCCCTATAAAGGTAGTATCATGCACATGGTTTGCACACAGTTTTCCTAATTGTGTGAGATAATCATGTACGACATTAAAAGGTGGGTTTTTAAAAAGCGAGAGCACTCATTTTTTTCCCTAAACTCCTTCTCCCCTCTCCCATAGAAACCCTACTTGTGATTTTTGGTTCTCAAGGGTTAGAGGGGATCTCCCACTGATTTTTGAAGCAAATTTAAGGGTTTTCATGGTACGGGGAAGGAAATTCTCTTCCAGTAAGCCTTTTCTATTGGATATTTCTTAGTTTTTCCTGTATATAGTCATCCCTATATCTCATTTTTATAGTCCTACTTCTGCTGCATATAGATCTAGGGTTTTTTTGCCTAAAATGATGATAATGGTGTTATTTGATGTTATCCAAAGGGATCTAAGTCATTTTTGGAGGAAATTTCACCTTGATTTGTGGTGCGGTTCTGAGTTGGTCAACTTCACTAAAAACCTGTGGTTGGTGGAATCTCCCTCTACTCTATTTTTCAAGAACAAGAAGTCTGGTTTTCAATTTGTGGGATTTTCATGAAATTGTTCGTGATTATATTGTGTAAATCTTGATGGAAAAACATGTTTTTATGGTTTGTGGATTTTGGAAAAAATCGGTTGTTGCTGTGAAATGTTCTTTGTTGTCAGTTTTTAAAATTATGATTTAAAATTGGTATCATGGGTTTATTTGTGGAAATGGTTTATGAAAATGGTTTCAACAAAAGTGTTTTCATTAGTGAAAATTTAATATGGAATGCATGATGTCCTAAGGGATTTTTTTGGTTTTGAAAAATTTGTTTTCATATTGTTTTGGATTTTATGGGTTTATGTACTTGTTTATTGGCTAGAGCATTTTATTATTAAGTTTGAATAGTGAGAAGTAGGAGGGGAGTACCACTGTAAAAAAGGGATTGGTAGTGGATGGAAGGACAACCATCAATGATAGGTGGGCCCGAAGTAAAACTTGATTGGGATAGTATTAAATGGGCTTCGAAGGGAAGTTCCACCATGATTGTTACACTGGGTTTAGTGTGTGAAACATTATGGATATGTTTTTAATATGCGTGTGGCTAAGAAAGATGAAATTTTTGTGCTAATTTGTGATGCTAAAATGGGTTGTGTATATTTTATTGTATTTCCCTTGTATTTTTTGGATTTGGGTGAAAATGTCTTAATAAGCATGTGTTCGGCTTGCTGAAACTTTTTTTGAACTATTTGATGTTTTATATAAATTTCCTTATGTAAATGTGATAACATTTATATCATAGTGGATTTTTTTGTAATTCATTTGGGGAAAACCTACTGTGTACTGTTACTCACCCTATACTTTGAAAATTTGGATCTATTTCAGATTTCATTTTCCAGGACACAGGTAAGGGTAAAGCATCTCACTTTTCTTGAGTTTCATCATGATGCTCAGTTAGTATGGTGATTCATGATTTATGGAGCTTGGTGTGGACCCATGGAGTGTGTGATGGTTTCCTTTGGTTCATGTCGTTCGGTTTTCTTTTTAGTCCTCTAATTTTTGGATTCTTATTATCTAGTTATGTTGGTTTATGAGAATCGTTATGGAATAGATTTTTTGTTTAATTGTCTCTTGGTAATGTGTTATCACAATTTACATTGTTGAGCTACATCACATAGTTGTGGTTGGTTATACCTTGTTTGTTAGGTTGTTTTTATTCTAATTTAAAATCATTCCCCAACAATTCTTGAATCCCTCGACATTTATTTCTAGCCTTTGACACCTTAGGAACATAGCCTAACTCTAGGGACCATCTCACCACCTTCTCAAGCCAATGAGGAAGTGGTGGGATATTACACCCCTTCTCCCCTTTTCTTTTTCGGTATAATTTTATGTTTCTCCCCCATCAGAGCTCAGAATCACTTCCAAACAATTTTTTTGTGTCTATATTGCTATGCCCTTTGTTTCTTTTTCTTCTTTTTTTATTTTTACTGGTTATATATAATACTTATTACAAGAAAGATAATTCTCCCTATATTTATGTAGTTTATCTAATATTTTGATTTATCTCTTTTTGGAATTAATTAAAGCATGATATTTGATGATTGGGCCATTCAATGCTTGTGGTAGTTGGTTTATATGCTTCTCCCTCAATTTTGTGTCATTTTTACTATATTTTGGTTGTGTTGGACACCATACGTTTCCATGAATTTATCTTAAATAATAAATTACTCAAATTAAATACATAGACATAGTTTAGTCATTCTATAAAACCTGGGTACATGGTTGGTGGTTGACAACCTCAAATTGTACCACTAAATAAGGTGAGTTGAACTAATTTCCCCCAAAATTAATGATTTCAGATATAACTAAACCACTCATTTTTTTATATTATTTGATTCATAGGTTAATAATTATATATTCAGATACGGAATCACCTTCATATGTTGATGAATATTTTATATGTAAGAAAAAATTGAATTTACTTAAATGATCATAAGATAGTCATGCCTTTGTTTTCATAGAGAACCACCTTTTAGTTTCATTTTCCTTTTTAACAAAAGGGGGTTATTTAATGAAAATACTTCGGTGATATATGTAAGTTTAAGTACATTTCCTCCATAATTTTTACTCAATTGTGATATGTAATGTTCAAGTTAATGACATTTTATTTATTACAGATGAAACATTTTTTTAGATGGATTGAATGATGGGGGAATGGTAATACCATCTCACTTACCCATTCCTATCACATATGATTGAAATTATAAAAAGTATTTCCTAAAAAACAAATGTATATAACATCTATTTTATTAGGATTCATGGGTAATTCCTCCCTTATATTATGATATATGTTCATGGCGTCCATGGGCATGGAATCCAATATATTATGATACATGGTCATGGATTCCTTTATATTATGAATGATGGGAATAGAATACCTTGTATTATGGATCATGGGAAAGACATATATTTAAATATTACTTATGGGAGGGGTATAATTGGGAACGGTATCCCTTATATTATGATACATGTGCTGGGCATCCCTTATCAGTGACGGACATGGAGTCCCTAAGAATAGTGTCCCTTGAATTATTGTACTCGGCTATGAAATCTTGGTGAATGGGTTCCTTATTATTTCGATACTCAATCATAGAGTCCCTTAGATGGTTATAATAATCAATCATGGAATCCCTTATTACCTTATGGAACTTGTGTGACTATGTATAGACTTCAATGTTACACATCAGGTCCTAGTCACCACTAAATATCGATATAAATGGATTAATACATTCCTATAGTTAAAGTGAATATAAAAAGATGGAAAAATATGTATATATAGATTTATATTATCCTACGTATAAATTGAAAACATGTATATTTATATATACATAGAAACTCACACACAAATAAGTTGGATTTAGTTCATGGAAATTCTATCTTATGATGGAGAATAGATGGTCAGATAGGTGTCATTGAGTTACCTGATCTAACTTGATTACATTTAAACTTACTACACAACCTTGCCATTGATATACCTTCACACTAAATTATTTCATATACATTAACCATATTTTGAATTAGAAATTGTTGGTGGTATCCTACTGAGTATATCTCAAAACCAATTAGATATGTTATTTGGTACCCAAATATATATCAATTGGTTATAGGTTTAGGAACATTATTTATGTGTAGGAAGATAATATTTTTCATTGGATCTTAGGAGCACAAGACTGTTCTTTTTTATCGAATTTTAATGGGGATTCCCATTGAGGATTCTGCTTTCCATTACTATTCTTGTGTTTTTTATATCATCTATTGTATAACTACCACTAGTTCACTATATAATGGTCATGTATGATTACTAATTCGTTTTTTATTGATGATCAACTTTTATCCTATTTCTCTCCTCTTTATTTATTATTTATTCCACTATATTAATTTTTTATCCTTAGGTTATATTATGCCCATTATACCACTATTGTACTCACTCTTATATGAAAAAGCCTTAAGAATATGGGTAGTGTCACTGGAGACCATTACAATGATCCACATGGGGCACAGTTTCATTGGATTTTGTGTCAGGACATTACACACCTTTTATAATATGAACTTTGAACAAAGGTACATTGAAAATTAAAAACAGGTTTCTCTTTTAAATCTATTATAGTTTTCCTCCTCCCTTTATTTATCCATGATAAACATTATATTATTTCAATACTCCATCATTGGAGATTAATTCTAAAATTAATTTCTTACAAGATATTTAACATTACCTTTTTAAATGTTACATTTGAATGTGCCGTGTGAATTTCTATTTATGTTAATATTAAAAGAAATATAAAATATATATAAGGTCTTAATTACCACTTCCTAGTTTATTTTCAAAATAATTTACCCTAATGGGATATAAGTTTCATAGTATTTCCACCAATGTATTTATATAATAATTTTTTATATTGGACAATTAATATTAGACAATTCAATTCTTCCTCCCTTCATTTATGTTATCATTTTAAGAATTAATTTCATAAGGGTTTTTTTATCTATGTCAACATCATTCTAGATAATCTTTGTTAAAATTGGTTTTTTTATACATCCTCATTATTTATATATATGGATTATGATCAATTTATACTCGTATTAAATTTTTCACATAATCGTTGTACTATATAGTAAGAACGTCACATTTATATATAATTTATATTAGATGATTTTCACCTAGAAATAATGTTACTATACTGACATGAAGAAATGTAATGGAATTCAATATGTTTTTATTCAAATATATATTATTATTGGAATGTTGACTATATATTGTTTAACCATCAAACTTCTTTTTCTGGATGGGTTATGACCATGATATCCATTCTATTGACATGGGGGAGTACTATCATTTAGTATATTATTATTCTAATGCTATTTTTTATTGGCCAGATGACTTTGTATTGTTTGACAAAAAAAATTATTTCTCTATATGAGCTATGGAAATGTAATCCCGTTTACTATTATGGAGTAAAATATTGATAATCTTGGTGATTATTTACTAATAACATAGTTTTATCACATACTAAAATTCTATATCATTTATTATATGTTGGGTGTGTTTTATTCCGAGAGAGGTTCCATAGGGAATGGTATGAAATTTTTATTGAATATTATAGGGAATGAATTGGAAGTAGACACACTACAACAGAATCGCCGTTTAGCGGCGGTTTTTTTGCATTTAGTGGCGGTCTAAACCACCGCTACACTTTTTGGCAGCGGTTTACAGAAACCGCTGCCTAATAGGGCGTCAGAAATCTTTTATCAGTGGTTTTTAACATTTAGCGGTGGTTTCAGAAAAGAATTATAGGTGCCTCATTTCGCGGCGGTTTTCTTTAATTTAGCGGAATTTTTACGAGCCCTAGACATCGCTTTATTCGTGGTGGTTATAACTACCGCGAATAAACTCAATTTCCAGCGGCATTAAAACCACCGCTAAATTCAGGTAAACCTCTATGGAATGAAGTAGCCACGATGCTTCTCTTTAGCGGCGGTTTAAACTGCCACTAGTATAAATTTCGCGGCGGTTTTAACCACCGCAAAAAGCTACCCAGAATAAAAAAAATAATTCATGGATTCTGCTTCACCACTGCCCTGAAAAACAAATAAAACCAGGAAAAACAATCAAATGTTCCAACACATTCCTCATACTCAATTATACAATATCCTAAATAGTAAATACTAGGAAGATAAAACTCCATTGATACAACATTGTAACATCCCAAACTGGATTCCACTAAATCTTATAACTTCACTTTATTAGGACAGATCATCCATAGCGATTCCACTCTACTTATAAAAATTTATAATTGATGAATTAGTAGTTATATTAGTACCAACCCATTTATATAATGATTTTTTTGTTTTTGCGGCCTAGAAACCATCCATAATACTTATAATAAATTTGAACTGATGAAATAGCTTAAATAACACATTAGAAATATATTGTTATAAAAAATCCTATTGTGGGAATAGTTTTAGAGTTTCATTGGGATATAGATTTTATAGGAATGTGGATATTTCCAGTGAGTCTTAGTTGACATCTTTTTATGTTGGAATATAGGTTAGGTGGGAGATTCTAGTGACCTTTTAGGAACAAACCTAGAATTAGAGTTGATTCCTCGTGTTATGTGAGGGGTTAACCTAGTTTTTCTAGCATCCATGGATATATTATGCATCATTGGATGCATATTTTTAGTTTTTGGTCATAGAATGTGTTTTTTATGTATTTTGGGATTTAGTAGGACTCTAGTTGTGGAATGATTCCCCAAGTTAGTAGGAGATCATGAGATAAGTAAAACTTCTAGGTGTTATGAGCATCTTTAATGCTTGAGATTAGTGGGACTGACATGCCAATCTAATTTTATTTAGTTTAGCTTGTTGTGTGAGTTTAATTTCAAAGGTGTGTGACTCAAGAAGTCATCATCCATGTTAAATGGTTATGTAGGATAACACGACCCTTGTGTTTGATTTTTTGAGTTGGCTAGAAAATACCAAGAATGCACATTGTCATTGGTCCTATGAATTACATGAAATGAGTGTTCCCATTTCATTGATGTAACATCAATTTAGTAGTCATTATCATATAAATTTCCTATTTTACTAACGTTTTGTGGAGAGAGTTGTGTGGTGTTCTATGAAAAAATTTCTAGTCTCTGAGAGTTTGAGGGATGAAATCACAGGTAACACCTTGAGGGGTATTATCACATAACTGATTGGTTTAGTGTTGTGGGATCTAAAAAGGTTGTGTTAACCGATCACTCCATGAGTGAGGTTACCTATGCATTAACTATGTTGGGGTGAGTGATGTAGACCATAGTTTTTAGTAGAAAAGCTAAGTTATCCTAGTTCTATGGATGACTATATAAGAGGATCAAGTTTTATAACATCATCAATCTAGGTTAAAGTTCAAGATGTAGTTATTGATGTTGATTAAATGTGTGCGCATGGAATGAGGATTGCATAATACATGTGATTATTAATAGAACATTTCTATTTATTATTAAGTGGATGATGTAAATCTATGTGGTAGGAAGTGAACCACAGGTTGTTCAAGGATGGAATATTAGTTCCAGATGAGGCTTCAGCGTTTTCCAAGGATGGATTGTCGTAATGGAACATGGTATAATTATGTTGACTCACATCCAGAAACCAAGTTTAGTGGTGGACAGAGTGTTTTTCATGGGAATTAGATTCCTATTTTTATTAAAATGATGAATAATAAAATTCTATGGTGGGGAGAATCACACAGGTCATGGAAAATGTAACCCTTTGGGAGAGTGATTGTAGGATGAATAGTCATGAATGGTAAAGAAGAAAGTTCTGTAATTCCAGTAATTAATGTTTCATGACCAGATAGCTTGCAATGAATCAAAAAATGGAATTAAGAATCATAATATAAATAATTCAGGGATATAATGATAGGTAATAATTACCAGACAGACCATGATTAAGTGGAAATTTTGTTGGGAATGCAGTTCAAGTCATGTAGTAACAGTTCAGTGATCAAAAGAGTTATGGATGGAAATGTTCCATTGTAACCATCCTAATATTGATGTATTTGGTAGAAGTTCTTTTCTTAAAATTCATTTTTTTATAAGACATACCAATTTTGCATCAAGTCGACATCCATCTTCGAGATTATATTATAATTTATAAAGTATTCTTGCCTATATACATGGACTTATGCTAATTTATCACCCCTCAGTCACACCTATATCTTAGTGAACCACCCTTGATTTAGAAAATTCTCATGACATTTTAGAAGATCTAAAGCATGTTTAGATACTTTTGATGCTTAAATCAGACATTTTAAACAATTAGCCTCAACAAAGTGTCCACAACACTATCCCCTTGATCACAATGAAATGACCCAATTTGTTCAACACATCAACAATGGGTTTAACTCCTAGTCATCCAAAATCTTGACTACCAATTCAAACACAGACCTAAATGGAATTATGTATACCACACTAGAAAAATGAAGACATAAAAACAAACATCAGAATTCAATAAAATTCATAAAAAGAAATGTGAGAAGTCAAGGAAATTTTAGGATATGAAAATGTGTGGTGGAAACTATGTGCCACAAAGGTTACATATACAAACCAATTGTTTTCATTTTTTTCAACACATCAATAGTAAAACTACTCAGGGTCCGATGATAATTGAGGATCACCTCAATTTGTTCCAAATACCTAACTGCTTCCACTGACCCTTGAAAACACTTCATGAAGGAAGATAGTTATTCAGGAATCCTATTATGGTGTCCGAGATTGAAAATGATTTAACATCAACAAATCAACACGTATTCTAGGTCAGAATAAGAACTAAATAATCCTTTTTGAAAATTAATGTGGAAAATAATAACATCTTTATTTAGCATAACATTTCACTAAAATATTCTCTTAATTGTGTACTGTTATATTCAGATTCATAAATTTCCCATAGAAAGATAATCATATTCATGCAGTGACTTTCATATTGCAGGTTTAGTTGATATTCTTTGGAAGAATACATGACCATTGAACATCTACTTCAATTAATTTTGTATGTTTAAACCTTTATATTTTAACCAAACTTCTATCTTTCCTATCTATAATGTGTTTCACTTTTTAGTGTATATTATTTTTAACATCTCAGGTGATTACAAACCTGAAATGATTAAAGGGGTCTCGCTTCAAATGGAACACAATCTTATCTTAAAAACATTAGTTTCTTTTACAGTTTTCACCCATTTTGTTGTTAATGTTAACATTATATCATATAGGCAGGGTCTAGGCAGGTTGGAGGGGAGGGGAAGGGAGGGGAGGGGAGGGGAGGGGCTGGGCAAGTTGGAGGGGAGGGGAGGGGAGGCTAATGGCAGGGGGTAGGGGCTGCTGGGGGAAAAGGTTGGGCAAGGGGGAGGGGAGGGGTAGGGACTGGGCAGGCTGGAGGGGAGGGGAGGGGAGGGTAGGGGAGGGTGATGGCAGGGGGGAGGGGGCTTTTGGGGGAAATTGTTGGGCAGGGGGGAGGGGAGGGGAGGGGCAGGGGCAGGGCATGTTGGAGGAAAGGGGAGGGGAGGGGCTGGGCAGGATGGAGGGGGAGGGGAGGGGAGGGGCAATTTGGAGGGGAGGGGAGAGGAGGGGGCTGCTGGGAGAAAATTTTGCGAAGGGGGGAGGGGAGGGGAGGTGCTGGGGGTGGGAAAATGGAGGGGAGGGGAGGGGAGGGGAGAGGAGGGGTCGGGGGGGCTGCTGGGCTGGGGGGAAATGTTGGGCAGGGGGAGGGGAGGGGACGGGAGGGGCAAGATGGAAGGGAGGGGAGGGGAGGGGCTGGGCAGGATGGAGGGGCTGGGCAGGATGGAGGGGAGGGGAGGGGAGAGGAGGATTATGGCAGTGGGAAGGGGTTGTTGGGGGAAAATTTTGGCCAAGGGGGGGAGGGGAGAGGATGGGGGGGCTGTTACTTTTAATGCTCTTTTCATTCATGTCCATTTATACATTATGATGTATAAACTTCTGTTATGTGCTCCATGTCCATTTGAATGTGATATTTCATTCATGTCCATTTCTCGGTGACATTAATACTTAATTCTGCATATTTAGGTATTCTTATGTTGTATACTTATGTTGTATATATTCTTATGTTGTATTCTTATGATGCATATTCAAATACTCTTATGATCTGTTAGACAAGGAAGATTCCAACCAATCTTATATTGGTGAGGCAAAGATGAAATGAATTGGGAACATCTTCTACTTGCTGAAAAATTACTACATGTCTAAACATCACAACATCTCTGTTTGTGGACAAATTTTTTTTATTATAATTATTCCTCATCACATTAGTTTTTTTATTAGATAAAATATTCTTTATGTAACTCCTCTTCAACTTTGTCTTTCATAGTATTCAATATTGTTTTCCTAAATGCAGTTTATATTGAAGTCAGGTATACATCCATGACTATTCCAAACTGTTTCATATTACAATTGATGTGTCTTAATTTAACATTTTATATTGATGTCTTCTTAATACATTCACGTATAATTCATAATTATTCACCACTTATTTGTGACTAAAAGACATTAAATGTTAATGTTTCTTCGCATCTATTAAAAATAGTACTCTTAAGAAGACAGATAATAAACTATTATGTTTTATAAATAGTAATCTATAGCTAATAATAAGAATTATTTTATAGTGACGTGCATCGCACGGGTGGAGTACTAGTTTTTAGGAAGATACACTTTTTAGGGGTTTAACTTGAAACTTTTTATGGATTTACCATTTTTATTTAATTATCATACTTTTCATATGTTTTTCAATGTGTATTCATAGTAGGGGGGACTAAAATATTTCCCTAGGTTCTTATTGTATTTTCCTAACATAGTTAGTGCTATGTATCTTTTAATTAGTATTTTAAATTATTGAATGTTATTCCAATTTTTATATTTTTATGGAAATTCATTTTTAATCGAATGTGAGGTGGTTGGAATTTTTAAATGTATTGAATAAAATGATGTGATTTTGGTGCCTAATTTCATTATTTTAGAAAAACATGAGGTTTTGTGCACATATTTTAATGAAAAAAATAAAAATATTTTTATTCTATTTTAGGATCAGATGTATTGAAAAAAAATTATTGTATTTTAATCTCATATATCATGGATATAATTGGCGGGTGTGGAATATTATAAAACAATGGAAGTGAGAGAATTACATGAATTGTGATCCCAATGATCATATAAACAATCTCATGGATATTCACACTATGTTTAATTTCATTGCTTATAGACCAATATATGTATAGAGTTTAAGGGAATGTATCCTTGAAAAAAATTATGTGATATATATAGCGATATAAGAGAGGAATAAAAATATGATATGGATGTAGATCTTGACACACATATGCATATATCCTTAGGGGATGACTCAGATATTTTATGGTCATGGTTCTCAGACCTGTAGCTGCTAACATTTTTATATATAAAAACATAGAGCCAATGATTGGTTAGTCTTCATAGATATTCCAAAACACAACTTGATGTGAATTAAGGATTATTAGTATCATTTAATACCTTGGAGGGGGACATTAATTTTATGGTCATGATGTTTAGACCATTTTGTCACAAAGTTTAATATCCTATGAAAAGGACCATGGTTTTGATAAGAAATTACAAAAGGAGAATCTAATGTTATGTATTTGGGGTATCCAAAAGAGATTCATACCCAAATTGGAAGGTGCAGAAGAATATAATTTCATAATTTATTTAACTGTAAAAATGATTCTCAAACGTTTAAACTTCAGGGTACAACAATCACATTATATAGAATGATTTTGGAAGGTTTAAAACATACATTATGAATGCCTGAGCCAATAAGAAATAGAGACCAACTAGTGAAGAATGACCATTACAAATAGTGGAATACTAATACCATTCTCATTCAATAGAATCTAATGGTAGTAGGTTGGATATTTTCTCAATCAGTCCATTGATTAATTATGTGGTTTAGGTGGAACTATCTTCCATGATTGAAATATCCCATGGGGATAACTTTTTATGCTTCGAGGAAAGGTGTGATATTCAGTATGAAATCCTAATAGGTTATATCCAAATAAATCAACATCCACAGCCAATTTTTAGAAGATACATACAGACCCACAATATAGGGCTATCCCCCAAGGCCTCATTACACCTTTACATACCGCCCTATAATGAAAAAAACCAGTAAAATAATCATTTAAGTGTAATTTAAAATAAAAGATGTGGAAAAGGAGAGTGAGAGGGGATATAGGGTCTGAACAAAACTCAACACAAAGAAATGGTTCAAAATAGTGTATGGGGTATCCATTGGTTAATGAGAGACCATCCAAAAGGTGGAATCTGGTAGAGGATGGAACCATTCATTAAATTATAATTGTGGAGGCTATCATTAATCATCCCCACCAATCATAATGAAAACATTATACTATAACTATCATGGTCTTGGAAACACAGGATCGGTTCAAATTATCTAGCATAGTTTCACTTGAAGCCACCATGATATGGTTTTGTAGTCTGAATCCATATTCGAATTCAAGTACATGATTGGTATTGGGAACATAGATAACTTTCATGGGTTCTTCCATATCCATTTCAATGGCTACTCTGGTGTCCCTTTACTTATTTTAAATGAATACTTTAATGATATAATCTAATCATTCTTTTCAGACCACATTGTCAACTCTATTCACCATTAGAACACCCCTTCTTGGTACTTTCTTGGTATTCATAGATGTCTTACTCATAGTGATAAATAGAATTCATGGAATCTTCTTCAAGACTATGGGACAATTTTCTTGGAATGGTTTGGTACGTAGGGGACATTACAAAATTATGTTCTATTCTAAAAAGAAACATGGTGATAGTTCATTCCACGCCTCCATGATGTAGTTTCATCATACAATAATGAGAGTAGGGATTATTAATAGGGGACATGCATATATTCCATAGACTTGGTTCTGAGGGAACATGATCAACACCTTTATTGCTGAACAACTAGACCATTTCTTGGGTTTGGGTGAATGGACTAATTTATTCCAACTTTCCATATCTCTCACTTGAGACATACTACCTTAGATATTACCCCATTATTATCGAAACTACCTATGGTTTAAATAGACCAAAACATGTTAAATACTCAACATTTGTGATATTTGTTGACAAATAAAATGAATGTGATGATGTGAATCGAGATAGTCGGATGGTCAGTGACCCTGATTCAGGAGGATATTCCCCATGTGGCATGAAAACATTAAATTTTGAGAGATTCCAAATTTAATCATCCTAATAAAAAGTGTTTTATCATTGAAATAAAATTGAAGGTGCTATAATATCACACTCGTTTCGATATTAACCTATCAAAAATATATGAAATTGAAGCAGATATGGATGAATCTATCCACAATAAGAATGGATTCTAGGATACACATGAATATGAATCCCATATTAAACTATATAATAAAAACCTACCTATTGGAAAACCAAAAAAAACCTAAAGAAGGAGAAACAAAACCCTACCTAGAGGAGAAGACGGTGCAACTTCCGGGGTCGTGGGGGGCCGGGGGTCGCGGGGTCGCGGGGTTGCCGGGTTCGTCGGGGTCGCGTAGGGTCACCGGGGTCGGGGTCGCCGGGGTCGCCGGGAGAAGCGGGGGGCCGGGGTCATGGGGGAAGTGGGGGGCCGGGGTCGCGGGGGAAGAGTCGGCTGTTAAAAAAAACCAATGTTTCACGGCGGTTCCTAGAACCGCCTCTAAATAGCGGTTTTGTTGTAGTGACATGTGATAAGTGGGGCCTATAAATATATATCCTCATGATCCATTTATATGTATCATGAGAAAAAATAGGTTGGGTTTTTTTTATAACTCATCCCATAATAAGATAGTTTCATAGAGCAAGGTCGTGCCAACATGTTTTTTATGTGTTCCATTATGAATTCCACCAATGTGAGATAATTAGCTTTTATATCAATGTTTTTATTTATTTTAATTGTAATATCATGCTCTCAATATCATTTTCTTTATGGATTCAATTTATCTACTTATTATTTCCATAATATTCATTCCATGATTTCCACATTTGTATATTTTTTCTTTTTATGCATTTGACTGTACCCCTTTTATATTTACATTTCTATAGGTTATAAAAGAAACTAGTACATGTGACATGTTTAGAAAGATATAATTTTTCAATGAATTTATGAAATATGTTGAAGATTCGTTATGGATTTAGTATTTCTATATATATTGTGGAAAAATATAAATTTGATACCATGATCATGTGTTTAATCAGCTTATGTGATTTCCTAATTCTATAATTCTATAAACCTAGAAATATCCTTTGAATTTAAGAGTTTCAACAAAAATTATTTATTTCATATTTTAGGATGGATATATAAATAAATTTAAATCTAGTATCAAAGTGAGTATATAAGGTACGTGATTATGGAATCAGATCAAGGAGTGAAGGTTTAGGGTATCAAATATACGGCCAAATTCTTTATTAAACATAAATTTCCACTAATTTTAGATCCATGATTCATTCACTCATTTCAGTTTTACATGATATTTCAGGCTAGTATGTAAGGATTTCTTCAATAATATTCTTATTTAAATATAATATGGATGATGGATAATAATTTTATTGACCACCCCTTACTTCCTCATACTAAAATTAACTAAATTAAAAAACAATTAACCACTATATTGTGTTTAATAATCATATTTTTTCTGATAATCACTCAAATATTTTATATTTGTGAAAAATCATAAAATCATTCAAACTAATTCATGATCATCTATATCAACTATAAAATATTTTCTATACTAAGTAGACTCATCATATGAGTTTAAAACACCATTAAATAATCAAAACAAACAAATTTCCCTAAATTCAGATTTGAACAATCATGTCTAAATGTATTTTACAAATATCCAAGGAGAATGGTAGAAATATATATCTCATAATGAATAATCATTTTTGAAACCTTCACTTTGATGCGTAATGGTCTATCAAACTCAATTGAATACTCCATGAATGGTATCTTATTATAATACATCTCATAAAGAGACAAATCATAGTTTGGATGACATAAACAATGGTATTCAATATTAACCACTTTTACAATAATTATTCTCTAAATTAAATGATATGCACCATTTTTTCCAAAAAACAATTATCCATATCTATCAAAGAGTAATTATTCCGTTAGGATCTTCTGTTTTTATTATCGTGTCTATGGTACACATAACTCATTCTAAATTCCATGAATCTTTATGTAGATGTCATAACATTAACTTCTATATTAATATATACTATAAAAATGAAAACTCACCCACTAATAACCACATTACTATTAATAACTTCACATAAAGATCATAAATAATTTAAATGAACTTCATTTTTCCTTCAAAATAAGGTTTAATATTTATTGATTTAAAATAAAAATGTGAAAAACTATTCATCACCATTTTTCATTTTCTTCTTCATTCATCAACAAATAATTGGAAAATAAACATTTATAATGGATTACAAGGTTAAATAACTATACTTTTATATTAAGAATTTGGAATCTTTTCCTATTAATAGTATAATATTCATACAATTTTAATATCTCATAAAAATGGAAAATCGTGAAACATTTTCCAAAAAATATTCCTTTTAATTATCTTTTGAACAATGTGGGAAAGCCTTATATGACACTACTCATTCTCCTCATTTAGGATTATATAACATTTATTTTTTTCTTCTCCCACTTTTAAAATGTTTCCCCTATTTTATGTTTCCTAATTTCCTAACACATCCATCTATCAACTTCTTCAAAATATATTTAACCATCAAAAAGATTCATTCATTTAATTCCTCAAATTTATTTCAAAAAAAACCTGATATCTTTAGTATTATCCAAAAATATATCTCCCTCATACTTTAACTTATTTCCTATATCATTTTTCATGAAAAATAATTTAAAATTTGAAAATAAATAAATTAAATATTTGTTCTAATATATTCTAAACTACCAAAATATTTTATGTGTCCTCATATAGCAAGAAATGGTTGAAGAGAACCTACTATTGGGTATCCATGGATGGTTCCATTTTTAATCTTTTAGGTATACATCCACCAATTGTGATTTTTCATATATATATTTATTCTAATTCCAAAAAAAATTTGGAAATAATAATCCTCAATTATATTTTATGAAACGTATAAAATCTTCATCCATGTTCCCTAGAAAATTACTTCTTTTACATTATTTATTCAAACAATGAAACTATCTTTTCAATATAATAATTTAATTTTTAATATCTCAATAAACTCTTATTCCAATAGAGGTCGGTCTTATTATCTTACTCATATTCTAGAATTATTTAAATTCCCTCTTTGGAACCAAATATTCATTCATACATTTTCATATCCATCATAGAATAAACATTAGTTGAAAATGAAAATATTATTTTATTAACTATTTTATATCCTTATTTAAAAAAAATTTCTTATTCTCTTTGGAGCAATAATATCATCACTATTATATAAACTATTATTATGTGGGTTTTTAAAAATATTATATTATATATTACATATAGTTTTTGAATTATTAAATATTTTATAATATAATTATTTTCCCTGATAGATATTCAATATTTTTAAAAATTCATGAATTATCCTACTGATGTAACTATAATCAAATTTGTTCAATTTAAATAATATTTAACCATTTTATCCTCAAGTAGGAAAATTTTTTAATTCATATAAGTGGGATATTTATGGTTATGAATATTGATAACTTTCACTAACGATTAATAAGTCGATTTAATATGATTTAATCATTTAAAAAAACTATCAAAAATAATTTTTAAAATTCAACATAATACCAAATATTTCTCTCATATTTCAATATATAATCAACATCAATTAATATATATTAATTAAATCCCCATTTATGGGTTTTAATTATTTATTCAATAATTTTATCATGGTTATTCAACTTGAATCTAGGATCAGTTGAATTTCCCATAGGCATTACATGGAACCCATACTGAAATGAAATGTAAGAGAGTGAAATTATCTTGGTGTAGTTGAATCCCACTACCATTGTGCTAGATAATAGACATGTTAGACATATATTCCAATTATATGATTACTAGGGATTTTTCAGGTAGTTGGTGGAGAATAGTGTACCTAGTACAGGCTAACTAGGTACCCAATGTCCTATTCTTTTTTTAGTTTATGTCCCATAATATAATATATACCCCCTATAATCTCCTCACATCTTCCTCCCCTAACCCCAAATTTTCTAGAACACTAATTTGGGGTCTCTTTTAGTTTTCAATCCCAACCATTCCATACAATCACAACAATTTTGTGTGTTTATGGATTTCGTGAATCTCCCACGGTATGCTTATCTCCATCTAATCCATAATTGTTAGTTTCTCTACATATTTATCCTTTATCCTGCTCACATTTCTAAAATATAAATTTTTCCTATTTTTTGTGATTTTTTTGTTTCTTATTAAATCGAGTGATACCACATAGTTAAACGGATCCCTAAACCATTTGAAAGGAATTACTTATCATTTTTTTATTTAAATGTGTTTATATGGGATTTAGGACATGCATGCGTGGGTGTTTCAAATATAATACCCTAATTTTGTTATCAAGGTGGTTAACTATGTCTGAATTTACATATTTACAAATTGGATGGTTTTATGGGTGAATTTTCTTATATAAAATGGAATTTTACATTTTAGGGTTTCATAATATTTGGTTTTCTACATTTCGTATCTTGGAATAGATTGATTCACCATGGTCTAGTGGTGGGATTAATGACTTTATAGGATGTAATATTGGTATGGGTGGTGACCACTTTAAATATAAATTTTTAATGATTAGGCAGGGGAAATAATTTTTTTTAAACTTTGGGATTAAGGAATGGTTTAATTGATACTCTAATGGTGTAATTATATTGTATATATTATTAGAGAATGTGTTTACCCGGGTGATTTTGGTATTGGATTTCAAAACATTTCTATCAAATATATGCGATGATGTGAGTGTAAATATACATCCAAAATATTCGGCAGTGTGATGGCTTCTGCATCATACATTGCACGTTAAAATCCAAATTTTTTCTTCTTGTGACCCTAATAAAATTTTGGCCTCTTATTTTCTCTTGAAAATGCAGGAGACAGTTTGTTTATTAGTGTTAACACTAGATATATCTAGGATGGAAAGTAGGTTACCATAGAAGGGGATGGGGATTGAAACTTTCCAATGACACCCTTACTAATGTCATAAGATAATAACAACACTTATTTTTCTGATTCTAGAGTTAATTTTTCGTGTTTCCAAAGAGAATAAATGTAATTAATCATCCTAAATCAATATATATTATAGTATTTTTTAATAATAATTCACGTAATTAATAATTTGAGTATGTTTTTTATTAAGATATTTATATAATTACTTCAAATTATACCAATGTAAAACTAGAAAAAAAATGGTCGACACATATAATCAGTATTCATTTTCACACTGAACAAAAAATATAAAATAAAAAATGGTTTCTTTTTATTACAAATCATCAAAATTGACTTATTTACCTCTTCATTGACCATAATCTCCCTTATTCCCTATGAAAAAATATATTAAAACGATGGATGACCACAAAAACCCACTAAGGGACATAAAAATAATGAAAATCCATAATCAACTAAAAATATTGAAAATCCATAATATACATACCCTTCCATATTATTCTTTGGTCTTATGGAATTAATACTTTAAATATGAAAAAACACACACATTTTTCTCAAATAAATCTCATAAACCAAATAGAAAACATAGATAAAATGTGTCAGAAACTAGGGGAATTATTAAATTTATAACTACAGCTTCCAAGGTTAGACCTTCACAACTAACTTCTATTTATTACCTTAGAGAAACCATCAAAGATACTCGAGCTTTACTATCATAGAAAATCTTTTAAAACCCATCATCGTATATTCCTGTAATGGCTTGGACCTATTCGGTCTATTCCTTTGTGAAATGTGTCATGAGAGGTGTGTCGGGAGGTCAAGGGGACTTGGGGTGTGTTTGGGTGAAATTTGAAGGAAAGCTAAAGGGCAATAGCTTTCGCATGGTTGGTGCACGGTTTGGCTAAACCGTGCGGTCAAACCGTGGACGGTTCGTGTTGGAGGTAGTGGCTAACGCATGGTTAGCGCACAGTTTAGCTAACCGTGTAGACTAACCATGTAATGAGTGTTTGGAAAGGCATAAGCTAATGCACGGTTAGCGCATGGTATGTTAAACCGTGTGGACTAACCGTGCTGGCACTTAAAGTTAGATCCTAAAATTGTGGATCTGAACTCTTTTGCCTATAAATGGTTCGTTTAAGCCCCTAATTGTCCATAACTCGGGATTACCCTTCCTTGGAAGTAGAAGAACCTCTCCTAAGAGTTTTGGAGGCGATCCGGAGGCTATTCTTGGAGAATCAAAGCCAGTTTCTTGAGGTTTGTGATCATTATTTCTTGAATTCTTAGATTTACTCCTCCTATTCACTCGGTTTCTTAGATCTACGCACATTATGGGTAGATCTAAGCATATGGATGTCGAATATGATGAGCTTTGGACTTTATTGTGTTAGAAGAGGATATCTAAGGAGGATTCATGGATAATCGAACCGTTTTTTTGAGCGTTCTTCAACTGTTGTGGTTTCATAAAAAACCTTTCAGGTAGTGATCTTATCTTCATCTCTATATCACCATGTGCATCATGCGGGGTGGGTATCCTCTTGTTTTGTTAGATATGGTTGAACCAGTAAATAAAGATAATAACTGGTCAAAGAATGGGTTTGGGGAGATTTTTTTTGGAATTGTTGTTTTATTTCCATCAATTATTATCCTTTGATTATATTTTGAATTGAATGGGATTATGCCTACTGAAAATCATGGTCATTGGGGGCCTTTTCTTACACCAATATATGTTTCCTTGTTTTCTAGATTGTTTCGTGGATGGAATTTATAGAATGTGGAAATTGGTTAATAATGTAAAGTTGGATGATTAAATGAATACCTAGAACCCATGTATGATCACTCAATTAAATTAAATGAAGGAATGAATTTTGTGGGTGTTGGTTGGGGTTTAATTATGGGAAGTGGTGTTTCATGGGTTGTTGTGGAATAGGTGAGCAGCAGGGTTGTGGTTGGCTTGGTTGTGGGTTGGCGTGTATCATGTGGTTGTGATGGGAAGCAGAGAAGTGGTGAATGGTGTCGAATGGATAATGATATGCTACAGGTATTGTTTCTGAGATTTTCATGGTTGTGGTGGTTGGACGAAGGGCTGTAGGGATGGGTTTTGCATATGAATAAAAGTGGAAGAGTTAACTAATGAACAGTGGGGCATGGTAGCTAATTAAATACAGAAAATCAATGGAATTGATTGGCTGTTAAAAGAAAATGGTTTTGTGTTGCTTGTGTTTCCCCTAACTTTAATTGTGGTTGGCAGGGATATGTATTACAAACATTTGATCTGGTTTGGTTGTTGTTATTTGTACAGTAGTTAAGGAACTGATAAACTGAAACTGTTGAAACATAAAAAGATTAATAGGGTTTGGGGTTTTTCATTGTGTGCATACTTTCGTGGTAGTAGTGTCGAGGCATGTGCTTAGATCTTTTGTGTAGAAGCCTTAGGATGGGCTGACTGGTTGATATAATTATATAAATCTGTATGTTATATGTTTTTTTATGCACCCCACCCATGTTGAGAACTACGTGACGAACACCCATGGGACGGGGGTGAGATTCCCAAACATCCAAAGGATGGTTGGTTACTGATCTTCCATTTTCTCCCTATTCCTGGTTCGATAGCCCTAGATCCTTCAGACAGGTTACGATAGATATTTCCCAAGAGTCTTCGGAATGAGGATTTGATGTCTTCCTAGGTGTCTTTGGGATGAGATGGGGTTATGGCCAAGGATTGAGTGCTGGTGGAATGCAGGATGAGATGTGGTTATCGTCGAGTATTGGGTGTCGGCGGGATACTATGATCTTCATATGGCCCGGTTGCGGCACTAGCTTGAGCATCATATGGATAGGTTGCGACACTAGCTCAGGAAGAGGGGGTAGCATCAGAGCATTAGGCGTGAGGGCTTAAGGGCTTGAGAAGTATTTAGTGGGATGGTGGTGCGGGGTACCCATACTTTGATAATATTACTATACTACACTATTGACTTGTGATATTTTGTGAGTGTGACTTGTAAGGTTGGGTGGATAGATTCCTTGATAGGATTTGGTTCCTTATGTTCTCTCACGGGGCATTAGGATGTCTCCCCACATGTGCACGAGAGTATTAGGTTTCCCTACTGAGTATTTGTATGCTCACCCAACATTTACTTTCAGGTTTTCAGGAGGACTTCAGGGACCGTGCGGGACCTTTCTAGTTGGGTGTTGGAGTTTTCTGGTTGCAGTTTTTTCTTTCATTTCTTGGTATCGTTCTTTGGGGATTTTATTGTACTTGTACTTTTATTTCCGTATTATATAAAACATGCATATGGTCTTGGTTTTGGGTTTATTTTCATTTACTCGTACCTTTTTATTTTGGTGTTTGACTCATCCTATTTCCCGATCTTAATTAATAAAAAGGGTAATGCCTCCCATATTTGTGAAAACTCATACCCTTGGTGCTATTCACCACTCCGGGGCCTACTGTGGGCGGGACTCGGAGACCATTATCTCTCCTTAAACTTGAATAAGGAAGGGTCTGGAAATCTGTTGTCCCTTCCCTCATCTTAGTAAAGGTGGGTCGTGACAATTCTCATTATCAATAATGAGAAAACTAATCAGTTAAATCTCTCCTATATATAGAATTACCATATGGTCGAATTACATCTCCAGAGTACCCAATTCATTGGAGGTTATATCATTACCACATATCCTTGGATTATCATGGATAAACCATTAATTATTTTATATTATAACTCCCCATCATCATAATCAATTTCTAAGGACCGTGTCGTAATAATAAAACATGAATCATTGCACCATCAAATTATTCTTATTGAAAAAAAACATTTTCATTTTTAAATCTCATATTCTTAGAAACAATTCAAACATTCAAAGGGAAAAAATTATTTTAAAATAAGAAAATTATATATGAAATTTTTGTTTTAATGACTTGTCATTTCATGATGTTGGAAAAACCCAATCATGTCATATATGTTAAAAACACGCATTCTGTATTATTTTTAGAAAATTCACAAAGTGCCTCATTTTAAAAATGACAAAAAGACTCCCTTCAAAAAAATTAATAATTAAAACATGGGTTTAAATGAAAATTAAAATTAATAAGATAATAATAAAATCATTATATAAAACTTTTTTTATAAAATATGGATATTGAATAAAAATGGAGTTTTATGGGAATCTTTAAAAGATTATTTTCCAAAGAAAGTCCTTTATATTGAGTGTGACTCATTACTTGCATTATTTATTATCCTAAATTATAAACAGAAGATAATTTATAACTTCTTAAGATCAATTTTTCAAGTTTATTAAAACATTAATGTAACATATTATCATGTTATATATAATTATATAATCATTGATTTTCACGTTGGATATTTTTATGAAATTACGTTCATACGTCCATAATGACTTTGGTAGGTTGACTATGGTAAATGATATCAGCATTAAAATATCACTAGAATAGAATTAATGAAAAAATTATCAATATTATACATTAATTATACTTTTAAATCCACACATTAAATATATTTATTAAAACTTAATTGTGTTACACTCATGGATACGGTAGGTCCTACGTATGTATGATTAACAATTCAAATTTTCATCGACCATTATGGTAAGAATTTAATTATTGCTTTAAATACACAAAATGATACTAATTTCATAAATATAAAATTACTTCATTAAATATAATTTTTTATATCATCATATGTGATGTGGTGGGGAAAAATGAATCACATCACTTTGTGGAGGTGGTAGTTCACACATACACATGAATGACATTATCAATTTTATTTTCACGGAAACTTCATAACAAAAAAATGATATATTATATTTTCATAATTATAAATATGTTATTGAATATAAAATATAAACAATTAATCCCATAAATTTAACTGGTCCTTGGATAAGGTGATGGAAAATGTATGTCATCTGTTCGTCATGCGGTAGTTATTCGTACACATGAACGATGAATTTTTTTCACATTTGATGGATGTATTGATGAATATAGGTAATTACACTAAAATAACAACATCTAAATATATTGATGATATTTTATTTATGATTTTATCATGTTTTAAAAAGAATTGATGAATGTGGAAGAATAAAAAACACTCGATTAACAACGATACATATTCTTTAGTCAATCTCACATGCTTGGCACTTTAAAAAACTAAGGATAGTGTTATGACTAAAATTACAGTTTTATAATTAAGGTAGTAATAATAAAATGTTATTGTGGTAGTTCTTGGATGAACCAAAATGGTTCTTAAGTATTATGTAATGAGAAAATGAGGTTCTCATTTATAAGAGATTGGATGACCACTTAGGGAATTTCTTAAAATATTAAAATAATATAAATTAATTTTAAGTAAACAATTCAATAAAATGATATAATTACAAGATAATATGATTATGGGTATAAAAAACCACATAAAATACAAATTAGATAACTTTTGACTATATTTATACCCTTATATTTTCATTTAAACCCTTGTTTAACCATTTAACTATTACCAGGAAAAAATAGATTATTATAATTTATGGTTGAATATAGTTTTTATTGAACCCAACCCCCAGAAGCTCAGATATGTTTTCATACATTAATACATTATCATAATATACATAGCATCACGTCTTGATGTTTCGATCTGTTTATTAATATTGGTAAACTAGATACATACATGAGGCATACTTTATATTTGAAGACACAAATTATGACATAATTACTTTTCAATAATATCACTAATTTATTATAGGATATTCTTTAATATATTTCCTAGTAAACCTCATGTATTACAATAGAAAGAAAAAAATAATGGTGGAAAAAAATTGTAAGGGTAAAGTAAAATATAAGTATTTAGGAACCAATAATCGTAATCAATATGGAAAGGTAAAAACTAAACATATATGACTTATAATAAATAAACTTTGATGGATATTTACCTAACGATAATATAAATGTGAAAATAATATGTGTAACAATAAATATGTATAGGTAAATAATTGAAAACAAATTCCATTTTATAAATAGCATGAATAAAATAATTGGATAAGGAACAATCATTATTTCATGGTTAGTAAGTAAAAACACATGTAATTTAAATAATAATGTTCTAAATAAATTTATCTAGAGAAAATTTCAGAGTGAAAATATATTTTATAGTAATAATGGAATACAAGATGAAAAAAATTCTTAATTATTAGATGTTTTGTTTCCTTGGTATATTATATCATTATCAATAATACCTTTCATAATACAATTTAAAATATACAAGATGAAAACACACTTAACTAAGGTTTTCCAATATATTCATCCCATGAGACTACCAATTCATCTATGGGATATCCATAATCATACCCCATCTATGTCATACCTATCAAAAGTATCCATAATATATCCAATATTAGATCTAATTTTTAAATAACGTTCCTTATCGAATATCCTTATCGAATAAATAAAATGAATTTATAAATATTTTCCCAGAGAAAAAAAAAGAAATTGAGTATAGAAAACTGTATGTAGATTCGATATATGTTTTAATAAATAAACATCTCCTTGATAAATAATATCTATATTTCTAGAAAATTTAATTACCATGGATCATTGAAAGGGGAACATTCCTTGGGATTTAAGTGGCCAAAAAATCAAAGAAGGATGTGAATTTCAACACTATCCTTGGTCAAAATGATCGAAAACCATATAGAGGAAGAAGAAGAATTTCAACATTATGCTTGGTTAAAATTTTATATATTATATTTACTATGTCTTTAATCTTTTGTGATCTGTTATAAACACATATCTTTTCACTTTCAAGTTCATGTTAATATGATAATTTCCTTTCAGTTAATTTTGATTACCTCTCTATCAATGTGATATGACTCATTCACACGCTCTATGGAATGTATTAAGGATGTATTTAGTGAACCTATATGATATATATGATATAATAATTTTTTTGGAATAATTATATATACACATATATATATATATTTCATTTACATTCTTCCTTTAAATATGATTATTAAATGAAAATAGTGTTCATGCGGACGTAAGGCCCACCATATCCATGAACGGTGTATTCCATTTCAAACATAGATATTATATTCATTATAATAACAAAAATATAAGGAATATACAAGATATTTATATCATGGATTTAAATTCTGGAAATCGTGATATAAGTATAATGACAAAAGATATAACAAAATAAGACACATGTGATGAACCAAGCGAATATTACCTAAAGTGAAACCTTAACATTAAATTGTTAACCAGAAGGTAATATAAATTGAAAATAAAAACATATATGATATTAAATATAACAATACCATTCGATAAAATATCTATAATAAAAATACATTTGTAATATATGTGTTTTTAATGATTACAAAGAGATTAAACACAAAAGGTAATTAAATTTGATATCATTTTTTATTTCCATGAGATACATGATTTATTAACCTCCCATTCCTTTTGTGTAGTATGTATTCAACCCATGTATGTATTCTATGATTATTATACTTAGATTTATGTTTATTTATATATCCACAAGATTATATTTCATTCATGGGTACTACATTTAACAATTTACCAAATTTGCAGAATGATTTTATCCTAATTTTCTTTCTTTGAGATGCTTTCAATGTTAGGAACCTATACTTTCCATGATTTATATATATATAAATTAAAATTTAATATCATGAATATTTACTATTTATGAAATTTTTAGTTTCATATAATTTCATTTTAATAAATGGGGTGTGTGCTTCAATCTTACCAAGTGGTAAGACTTTATTGAAACAATCTCAATGCTTTTTGAGATTGTTTATGATTATGTTTCCTTTCCTGAATTCTGAGGATCCACATCCAAAGAACTCTCATGAATTTATTTTTCCTCTGTTTAGTCATGATATCTTAATATATTTATACCATTTTTCCACTATTTGTTATAAAAGATAGTTAATAAAGTGTTTTTATGGAAGTCCAAATTTACCACTCTCTTTGGTCAAAAATCTGTGTTCGTTCAAAACCATGTTTTCTAAAAAAAATTCCAAGAATATTCTACTATTCCCCTATAATCATTAAAATAAATTTTTACCCATTTTTCTTTTAAAAATGTTTTTAATGGAATATTTTTGTCTCTTTATAAAAAATAAATTTTTATTACCTTTATATCATTCAAGAGGAATATTATTTTTACCTCGTACGGAATATATGGATTTACCCCCCATAATATTTCTAAAGCTTACTTTCCATGTTTAAAAGGTAAATGTTTAAGAAAATATTTTAAAAAAAATTAAAGGAATTTTTTTGTAAAATAAAATTCTGGTTTCATTCATATGTTTTCATGTAAAATCGTTTTTCAAGGGTATTCATGATTTGTTCCTAAGTTTTCAAAGTATTTTCAATGAAATAGTTTTCAAAATGTTTTCAAGATTTCTTTTAAATTTTTCAAAGTTCTTTCAAATAATTTTTTTAAAACCTTTTTGAATATTATTCTATAAGTAATCAAGGAAAGAGTTTTTTAAAATTAATTCAAGTCTTATTTATAAGTTTTCAAGTTATTTTCCATGACAATATTTTTCAAACGGTTTTATGAATTGAAAGTCCATTTTCAAAGAAGATAGTATATTTTCATCAAGAAATTTTTTTTAAAGACATTTCCAAATTATTTTCCATCTATTTTGACGTATGTTGATGTTACTCGTGACTTTATAAGAATTTATCTCATGGATACATTGATATTATTTCTCTAAAAGGGTTATGCTTGATGTCATGGTCTTTATGAAACATGTTTCTCTTTCACGGGTTATATATTTATGAAACATATTTTCCTTTCATATGTTATATGTTTATGAAACCCATTTCTATTTCACGGTTTATATGTTATGAAATTCATTTATATTTCACAAAATTGTTATAAATCCTAATTCATTTCACAGGTTATTCTAGGATTTAATTGTTATGATACCCATTTCATTCCATAGGTTATGATAAGATTCTTAAGAAACAATAGGTCATAGGGGAGGATATCCCAATCCCAAAACAAGAGGGTATACAGGAGGACATCCCAAGCCCTAAATCAAAGAGGGTGCTTGGGAGGACATCCCATGCCCTAAACAAGAGGTTCCCTGGGAGTATATCCCAAGCCCAAAACAACAGGGTACATGGGAGGTAATCATAATCCTGAAGCAGGTACATGGGGGATTATCGCAATCCAAACATGTTACGAAGGCCTTGGAAGGTATCCTTAGCATAAAGGTTTTATATGAATATGTGTTTATGCTAATTCCATGTCTTATTTTTACGTTATTATTTTAGAGATTATATAATTTATTTCTATATGATTCATGTATTATTAACTTTCAATCATTATGTAATGATTCTTGTTTATGATCACTGATATAATGGTGTGATCTTCTAATGTTATGATCACATTATAATACCTTTATTCTAATGTTTATTCTTACATGCCTCCCTTGTTTACCCTTACTGGGTATCATAGCTAACCCATTTGTTATGTTTCCTACCCCGGGTTATGAGGATATATTTCTTTTATGATATTTCTAAGAGGGGTACTGGTCTTGGAGAACCAAGTAGGGGATAATTTATCTCTCTCATGTACAGGTGTTTATATTTCTTTATTTCCAAAGGCACTAAACTAATATTGTCTTTGGAAAACCAATTGTATAATTTATTATGTATTATACAAATGATATGTAATATCTATGTATGTAAAGCGAGGGTTTCTATACTCTATATTAGAGAAAAGGTTTAGTTAACCTTTGTAAACTAGGATGTTAAATCTTTAGTGAGATCCCTATATATATTTATAAGGATATGTCTAGGGATGTTTATAAGGATAAGTATAAGGATGATTTTATGTTTTCGAAATTTTTTTATAATTTGGGTAAATGATAGAGTGGGTTTTTTCCTAGAAATACATCCCTATTTGGATATTACAATTAAATGTGAATTAACTATATATGTTCCAAGAGGTAACAACTCCAATAAGATTTACTGGGTATCACTCAAGGTAATCTAGTATATGACCCTAGGCCCTGCTACACACATAGTTTGAAACTCCTGAGGAATATGATTTGGGAACTCATAAACTCTTTAGGAACTATCATAAAGGATTTAAATAGTGGATGACTATGAATAACCAAGAATAAGTATAATTTGTCAAAGATTAAAGATGTATGATCCATGAATTAGGCACACTATAATTAATTTTTCACGATCATATATTATTCAGATATGATAAATGTTCCTTACGCTATGCTTTATCCTTTTAGTCAATGGGGAAAACTAGAACGTACATGGTTAACATTTAATGTTTCATATGTGGAAAGTATGGGAATTATGGAAATCGATTTCTCAATTGGAAATACCATAAATAGAATCAGGAAGGTGGTTTAAGTATTGTTTATACTTCTGAATATAAAGAGATAAAAAGTGATATATAAAAGGTATCTGATGTTCTTCCAATATTTCTTAAATTAAACATAAGAATCATGATTAGATTGAGGTTGTGGAACCTTAATACATGATTCAAATATGATATTCTAGTAAACAGGTATTAAGGAATATGTTGATGAAGCCTAAGTCCTAGTTTAAGAATAATGATGGAAGAATAAAGTATTTATGTTTTTGAATTCATAGATTTTGTTATATGAATCCTGAAATATATAATTATGTTGAGTATATTTTTTCATTACGGATTGAAAAATACAAGTTGAATTGTTATGAAGATATAGAATTGAGATTTCATAGAAAGGTGATATTTTGATTAAGGGAAGGTAATGAATAATTAATGACTGACATTGAAATAATGATGTTTGGATAAGGATACATTGGATATCACTAAGTAAATTGGAAGGTACGAATCACCCTATAACTGATTATTGAAAATGTTTTTTACATCATCATAGATGAAATTTACGACTTATTTGATTTAATCAATATACCTAGTAGTAATTGTAATAATGAAGAATGCATGTTTTCAAAAAGGATATTTGGTAATTAAGGTTAATACCGTGTTCCAAGTGAATATATGATGAGGATACCAAGTGGTGCATTTTGATATATTGTGATCAATTTTAAGATTACTTAATGAAATTATTTCTAAATATTTTAATTTTAAACTTTCAGAAGGGTTATAAGGTTAACAATTTATGGATAGTTTTGGTTAAAAAACACATGAAGTCGATAATATTTAAGTGTTGTATCTTCATATGATGATATATTTATATTGGATAGCCTATTTAAACTTATTTTTTTATGATAACTGATGAAAAATGGGAAGGTATATCATAGATCTAATGATCTGTTATTACTTCAAGAATGAAAATCTCACCTTCCTTTTTAGAGAAAGATGTAAAGTGAATCAATGAAAACATAAGAGTGATGTTTTTATAAAATAATTAAATTATACATTTTTATAAAAATTATTCAACCATAGGAAATCAGATCTTGAAACCAAAAATGTTGTCCTAATACCACCATTTCTGATGAATTATAAGGTCCCTTAGGTAATCATAGATTTATGGCTACGTGATTGTGAACATTCTCCTGACATCATTCTCTATCACTCTCTATATAAACATGATGGTAAGATTTATCTTACATGTCCAAATTTTAACTTATCACTTATTTTCTATTATGTGGGAATCTTGTTATGAGTTACTTTGGGTAAATATTATGGTTCTAAATTTCCCTTAATTAAGGATTTTTTTGTATATAATTTTGATGATGTGTGTTTCTATGAATGAAACATTCAAGAATTAAACCTTTGATAACATAGATTAATTTAGAGGGAGAAATTAATGTTAAGTTGGGTATAATGAAATAGCATGAGATTTTGTGAAGTATTTTTTTTATGAATTAATTTATCCTTTTGAATATTTTTCATTTCACGCAATATTGAGAATAGTTTATTTTATAATAACGAATTGTGTCTGGATTGTGTTATACACATCAAAGATTTAATCATGAACTACACACAAATTTAATTTTATATATGTCTACATGAAACACCGAGTTTATCTTCTGATACATGCAACAACGACTTTCCATGATGGCTTATGTAACAATCAAGATAGATTTTTATAGAATAATAGGGTTCAATAAAAATGATATTATTTAATATAATAAGATATAACCTAGCCATTAAATTATATTTTTTGAATTGTATTAATTAATTTATGAAAATATATGGTTTAAAAAAATACAATATTAATTAATAGGTTACCAATTAATCAGAAATGAATAAGAAAATCAATTGAATGTAAAGGAAAATATAATTATTTTGATGTTCACAGAGTCATTTTACCCTATTAAATTAAATTAATTAGAACTATATAGTTGTATTAATATAATATATTATTTATATATTTAATAAAATATTTTTGATATTCATCTAACAGATTTGATAGACATGTGTTAAGAACAAACAAAATTTTATGCATAAAAAACAATATTTTTTATAAAGGTAATTTTATAGCCTTTTCATGGAGACCCCATTTTCAATCCAAATTTTGGAAATTTATTAAATTTTAAATGTAAAAATAAAATTGAAATTTGTATGATAAACATAAAAAATAGTCTAGGTTGATTGTTTTTAATTTTTTAGTAAGGTTTCATTTTTTAATGAATAGTTAAAAACATTGGATTTTAATTCAAAAATACTTTTTCATATAATTTATTTATAAGGTTAAATTATATTTTAAATTAGTTTCAAAGTTTATTTAAATAAAGTTTCTACAAATTAATTCAATTTAGTTATATAGAACTAATTTTACATTGAAATTGTATATAAAATCATAGAAATCTTTGGATCATTTTTACTTTATAAAGCCACATTATTGACCCGACTATGAGATTAAATTTATATTAATTTATTACACTTATAGGATAGGAAATTGAAAAAATGGATTCTATATTTGAAATAAAAAATAAATTATAATTTCTAATAAGTTCAACATAGTTTTTCCCAAAAATATTACTGAAAGTAATTAAAATTAACTACATCAATTAAGGTAAAATTAAGCATAACTAAGGACTAATACTTAAATTTAAGACAAAAAATGACCTAAAAATGTGTCCGATATCCATTTTATGGCTATATATAAACCCTATACTCCCTTTTATAAAATTCATTCCATTATGGGATCCACATGACCTGTCAAAAACATGTATAAAATTCCTTTTTCAAAATATTACAAGAGTGTCACTCTTCCTCCTATATATAAAGTCATCCTCTACTCCAACTTCTTCACGCCTCTCAAACCACATTGTTTCAATAAAACATATGCTCAAATATCTTCCCAAAAACCATCCATTCCACTTTAAATCCTCCATTTTGGAATAATTTATTCCATGGAATACATTTGGTGCAAATCAAAAGGATTTACCTAATAAAGAGGTAACACCCACCCTCAAACACCTTTCTTTTATTTTCATTCTTCATTCCCCCACCTATTCTTATTCCATTTTTATATAAAAACACCAGTATCATCAATATTATAGGATTTTTTCTTCTAAATGTTTTACCAACACTTAATCATGCATCTATCTAAGGGGTAATGAACATACCATTTGTCTGTACAGTGAACTACATCCTCGCTTAACAATGATTGTTCATTTTTCCATTATCGCCTCTCAGGGTGGACATTACAAAGGACACACAGTTTAAATATGGTATATATTATATTTGTTACATTTTTAATCTAATCTATTCCTATTTAAACACACATATATGTAATTTCCATTTGGTGTAAATTCAACAATTTCGTTTGAGAAAGTGTGGACTTCCCCCTTCAAAGCGATATAACTTATCCACACAATACATGTAATGTATTAAAGATTGATTTATCGGAATTATATGATTTATATGATATAATAATTATACTGGAATAATAATATATATACCTATTTATACATATATATCATTTACTTTATTTCTTTCAATAGGACGATTGAACGAAAACATGGTTCATGTGTCTGTACGAACTATCATCTCCATAAATGGTGTATTCCATTTCATATTCAACATTCTATGATTTATTATGAAAAAAAATATAATGAATATACATGATATTTATATCATGGTATAAATTATTTAAATCATGATACAAGTATAATAACCAAAGATATAAAAAATTAAGGCACATGTGAAGAACATGGTATATATTAACCAAAGTGAAACCTTAACCAAGAATTGTTAGGAAGCGGGTAATGTAATTTAATAGTAAAACAATATATAATATTAAATATAAAAATATATTTATATAAAATGTGCATAATAAACATACATTTTTTATACAGGAGGTTTTAACGAGTACAACGATAGTTAAGACAAAAGGTATGGGAATTTTATCTCACTTTTTTCTTATGAGATGCATGCTTCATTCACCACCCATTACTTTTTTGTGGTGTGTATACATCCCAAGGATGTATTATTTTAATCTTATAAATATATTTATGGGTATTTATATATCCATTTTAATATATATCTTTAATGGGGACTATGACTCAAAAGTTACCAAATATGTAAAATGGTTTTGTCTCAATTTTCCTTCATTGATACACATTCCATGTATAACAACGATGCTCTTTTTTACACACATTAACATAATTTATTACATAAAAATTCACTTAAAAAAACTCAGAGTATCGAGAGGTCAAGTTTCATGGTAAAATTAAGAACATTCCATAACAACATAGAACATAAAACACAACATCATTATAGAAAACTTATTTAACATGACCACAATATTACATAGTAATTAGTAATGTATGGGATAACCTGAGGACATGCATAATAAAATGGTGAGATATGAAACCCAGTAAGGGAGTAAAAAATGAATAAAATAAAGAATATATTAAATGTTATAAAATTTTCATATAAATGAAGAACAAGATAAACATTAATATAAAGGCGTGATACAACATGATTATCTTAACATGGAAATGTGGAAAAACATTTAACATTATATTAGCATGAGCTAAGGCTCATTACACATGGAGCATGAGTAAACCCTCATTGTACTTGAATTATCATCAGTAAACCTTAATTTCACACTAATTATCATGATTAAACCATCATTTCACATGACGTATCATGATACTAATCTTTACCTAATGCACTGGACCACTATTAGGGTGCACCCTTTATAAACATTTTACTTTATGCATAAGTGTTCCACATAGAACATACAACATGGATTCATTAAACATCATAATTTATTCCATGGACAAGAGATATGGAATACATGAATTTAATTAATCAATCAACAAGTACATGTTCATAAATATAAATACCCATGACAGAGAAATGGTATGGTATTCACATACACAATGATTTTGGCATGAGAAATTTTGGTGTAACTTCTACAACATAACGACGTCAAATAGAAATCGTAAAATCAGATGATGAGGTAGAAAGGGATATCTCATCATTTATACATGAAATGTATAGTAAGGGTTCCATGTAACATAATATCCCAACATGTGTAATGGAATTTACATGCATAATATAAAATAATTGTCTGAATGTAAATGAGGAGAGAGAAATTCTTTATAGAATTTTGACATGGTAACAGGTGTAAATGGGAGGAATTAATGAGAGATAAAGTTGCCTCTCATCATTAAAACATAAGAAGGGAAGTATGGGGGAGGTGTAAAATCATACCCTGAGATTTTTAATTGAATATAAAATGGCATAACTTCATAAATAAATTTAGAAAAAATTGAAAAAGGAAGAAATCCCTTACTAGAAAGTGTGATCCCAAATGATTGAGAGAGGTTTGAGAGGGGCTTTTAGGGAGCATAGGCGCCTTGAGAGTATTATAGATAGAGGAGGATATATTTTGGTCGATCTTTAAAGGTTTTAGTGAAGATTAATGTGATATTGAGTTGGTTTATATAGGAAAGAAGAGGGAATTATTTATTATTTATGTTTTGGACATTACACATTAAACAAATCAAAACCAAAAACCACCCCATGGTTTTTAGAAATGGTTTTTGAAAAATTAGAGTGGAAAATTTTATTTTATAATTCCAATTAAAGAAAGTAATAAAAATATTATGATTTCTTATGTGGAGGTGAGTCACACTCTCAAGGAAATCATTTTAAAAACTTAAAAATATTTAATAAGTCTTGGAGGGTCTGCTAAGGTGCCCTAAAACTAATCAAAAAAATATAAAATTGAATTATTTTAAAGATAAAACACATATTGTCAGAAAATAATTTTTATAGTATTTTATTACATCTCTATTATGTCATTTTGATGTCATAAAACACATTATATATTTAGAAGGTATTTAATTTTTACCCAAAAATTTGATTACCTCAAAAAATTCTGAAAATTTTAACATTAGGTACTTTTGAAATATTGAATCCAAAAATGATATTAATTGTACCTAAATAATTTTCTAATATTTCAATTTTAAATTTAAAAATAAAGACTGGAATTTATTGAAAATTCATGGGTTTAGACAAAAACAGATTTCAAACCTCAATAAAAATTTAAATTGTATTCAGAAAAATTGTAAAATAATTTTTATTTAACAAAAATTAATATAGTAATAATATTTTATAAAAATATTATATAATTCAAAAATCCATTATTTCACAAAAAAAAAGATTTCTTAATTGAATATTAAATTAAAATATTATTTTTTCTTTAACAACCCTTTACAAAGTAACAATAATAAAATGAATGTATATTATTTTATATATAAAAAAATAATTCACAAAATCATAGTGCAGGGTCTTGTTACATAACCCCTTATTACACCTGCATAAGACCTATGGGTAAGGTGTGTGATGGTGACAAACTCTTGGGGTGGCTTGGATAACATCGCTCGGGTGGTAATCTCTATTAACTTCCATTTCTCCTCTAGGTGGATCCGTTCAAGCATAACATGTTCAATATCATCTTGGGATTGGTCAAGAGCAAATCCTAGTGACAATAATTCCCTACTGAGATCAGAAAAATCGGGTTCGTATGGAGCAATTCTACAGGATGAGGCCATCACTTCCTTTTTCTATGTAAATGGGATTTGTTAAAGCCCTATATTTATACAAATCATTTGATCACTAATCAATGGATATATTAGCAAAGGTAAAAATTATTAACGGTATTTTAAAATACAAAAAAATGAAGTTCATATGTCTTATATAACCATTTTACATAATAATACATTTATTCAGATCAAGAGAAATTTTCATTTATAAAATTTGGGGTCATTACAATATTCCCCCCTTAAGAAATTTTTCCCTTGAAATTTCCTTTTACCACACTAAAACATATGAGGGTAACATTTTTCATCACTTCCTTTGATTCCCAAATTACTTATTCGAACTTGTGGTTTCGCAACAACACATTGACGGGGGAAATTGTCTTATTTCGAAGAACTTTTTCCCTACGATCTGATATTTTCACTGGCTTCTCTTCATAAGAGTGGTCATTCTCCAATGTTACACCTATATATTGATTACATGAGATCTGACAGGTATGTACATCCTCAATAGTGACATATGGAACACATCATGTACCTGATATAGGTTTGGTGGGAGTGCCAATTGATAAGCCACTACTCCAATGAGATCAAGGATTTAAAAAGCATCAAAGTACCTTGGACTAAGCTTTACCATATTCCCAAATATCATAACTCTATTACAAAGTGATATACGGAGGAATACCATGTCTCTGATATTGGATTCTAGGTCTCATCGACGATTATTAGCATATCTCTCTTGTAGACTCTGAGCAGCATTAATGTGTTTCTAGATGGTCTTAACTGTCTCCTCCATTTCTGACCATTTCTATACCTAGGAGTTTTCTCTCCTCAACTTCAACTTGACATTCTAGTGTTCTACACATATTCCCATAAAGGGATTCATATAGATCCATTTTTATTCTTGAGTGGAAACTATTATTATATGATAACTCAACTAGGGGAATATGTTGATCACGTCCTCCTTTGATTTCCATTGAGCATTCTCTCAACATGTACTCACGTTTTTGGATAGTTCACTCCGATTGGCCATCTGTTTAAGGATTTTAAGTCGTACTAAAGTTCAGCTCAATATTTAGAGACAGTTGGAGACTCTTCCAGAACATTGAGGTGAATCTTAGATCTTTATTGGATAAAATAGATAATGGTACTCCATGAATCTTTACCACATCTCTAATGTACATCTATTCCTGCTGATTTAATGAGAAAACCTCTCAAATTTCAATGAATATTTTTGTCTTTGTAGGATGATCCAAAACAACCCAGTTAGCATTGTTTACATTGGATGTCTTCAGAAGTCCAGTAAAAACTCCATGGCGATGTTATCCCATTTCCATGTTGGTATAGGTAATAGTTTCATCATCCCCATAGAATTCTTCCTCTTAGCCTTCACATGCTGACACACTAGGCACCTTGATGTATACTTAGTGATAACCTTTTTCATGTTATTCTGCCAATAATTCTCTCGGAGATCTTGATACATCTTTGTGTTTCCTGGGTGAATGGAGTAATTTGAATTATTTTTATCATCCAAAAGTTCAATATTAAACTATAGATTTTATAGAACATTTAATCATGACCCAAATCTCAAAAAAATTTCTTCATTGACCTTGAATTATGAAGATTTCCATTTTCTGAGAGTTCCCACTTTCTTATGAATTCCCACATAATCCTTTTGAGAATCATTTAACCTTTTCAAATGAGGTGGTTGACCAAAAAAAATTGAATGTATTGATGGTGTTCCCTTCTTTAGGATTCCCATGTCTATATTCATCAAATCTATGAAGATTGGATCCTTTTCAATTATCATCAATGAAAGAGTTGTTGGATCATTTCTACATAGATCATCTGCTACCTTGTTCACTTTCCCAAGGTGTTAACGGATTGATCAGTCATAGTCCTTGATCAACTCTAACCATTCTCATCGGATCATGTTCAACTCTTTCTGTGTGAATGAAAATTTGAAGATTTTGTGATCCGTGTATATTTCACACTTCTTCCTAAATAGGTAATGTTGCCAAATTTTTAAATAAAATATTACTATATCCAACTCTAGATCATGTGATGGATAGTTTTTATCATGAAATTTCCATTTCCTTGAAGCATAGGGAATGGATTTTTTATTTTTCATCAACACATAGACCCGGACCTTCTTTTAACCATCACTAAATACCACAAAAAGTTCTCCACTTCTGGGTAGTTCGAGCACAGGTGAAATGATAAGCCTTCTTTTTAACTCCTTGAAGATAACTTTGCATTTATCACTCCATGAAAACCTGATTCCCTTCCGAGTTATCTTGGAAAAGGGGTTAAAAATCATGGGAAAATTCTCACAAATAGGTGATAATATCCATCTAACCCCAAGAATATTTGGATATCCAAAACCTATGTTGGCCTCGGCCATCCATAAATTGCAACTATCTTGGAGGGATCCACAAATATCCCATTTATTGTGATGATAAACCCCAAGAATGATAATTCCTTCAAACCTAAATAACACTTGTTGTACTTTTCAAAGAGCTTATCCTTTCACAAGGTCTATAATACAGTGTGTATATACTCCTCATTATCTTCCTTGGTTTTGGATTATATTAGAATATCATCTATAAAGACTACCAAAAATTTGTCAAGGTAATATCTAAATACTCTATTCATTAAATATGTGAAGATTTTCTGGAGCATTAGTGAGTCTGAAAGGAATTTCTATGAATTCATAGTGCCCATACATTATACGAAAAGCAGTCTTGGGGATATCCTCCTTCTTCAACCTTACATGGTAATATCCCAACCGCAGATCCACCTTTGAGAAGTATTATTCTCCATGTAGCTGTTTGAACAAGTCATCAATTCTGGGAAGATGATACTTGTTATTTATTTTGATTTTGTGATCTCATGATAATAAATGCAAAGATGCATTAACCCATCATTCTTCTCAATGAAGAGGACATTTGTACCCCATGGTGAAGCACTTGGGAATATAAACCCTTTACCCAGATTCTCTTATAGTTGCTTCGTTATCTCCTCAATCTCCACAACATTCGTTCTATACGGAGTCCTGGATATTGGAAAATCCCTATGTATAACATCAATCGAGAATTCAGAATATCTTTTATGAATAAGAAGAGTAAATTCCACAAGAAACACTTCAACAAATTACCTCACAATAGGCATGTCTTAAAGGATAGTTTCTTCCTTATACTCAATCATCTGAGTAAGATACACATGCTCATAATGAAGTAATATCAATTCATGATTGGATGGTTCTAATGATGATTTATTATCCTCCTTTCACTTGTATAGAATCTGAGGTCGATTCACCACATGGAGAGTGATTTCCCTCCCATGGTAATTTATTTTGGGTACATATAAGGAATGCCAATCAAAGCAAATAATTACATCAAATTCCACCAGAGGGAGTATGAATAGATTAACTAGGATTTCCATACCAATAAATGTGACATGGGAGGAGTTATATTCATAGGATGAAGTGATTTCCCCCTTTTCTTTATCACAGATATCTCTACATCCATGATTTGTGGTGGTTTTGGATTCATCTACTACAATTTTGGGATATAAAATAATGTGTAGAGCTAGAATCAAAAACTACATTTGCTATTCTTGAGTGAATTATTGGAGTACCTATCACCACTTCATTTTCGGGGTTCACATCGGCGGTATTGAGGAAAAAATAATTCCATTTCTTCCTTGGAGGTTTTTGGTTTCCACCAAAAACCCTAGGCTTAGGATACTAGTTTTCAATGTTCCCTGGTTCTTTGTAGTTGAAGAAATGAAAAATGTGTTGAGGGTCAAATAGAGTGTTCCTCTCCTCTGTCACAGTAGCAGGCTTCTCTTTTCAGGAATAAATGGTCATGTTCCCTTCTCTTCCACACCTAAAGCATTTCCTCGCCCCCTTCAGGCAATATCTGGGGTTCTTCTTTTCGCACTATAGGAAAGTGGGGTGGTGTAATTTCTTAGAACTATTGGATTTATTCATCGAACTGTCATAATTAAAGTCCACATATGCTTCTTATCCCCATGATACCCCTGATATTCTTTGATATCCATTTCGACTTCGAGGGCACATCAGACAATTTTATCATATCTATCAAATTCATGGATCTCCAGGGCTTTCTGTAGGCAAGGTCTTGTCCCATCAAAGAAGCGGTCAACCTTGTATTCAGGGGAAATGAAAAAGCTAAAGGAATATCGGGAAAGGCTTTTGATGTTTTCCTAATATGATCTGATAGATTCTTTGGCCTTTTTCTTGAGGGAAATAAATTCCACTTCCAACTTAAGTTGGAGGGTGCGAGTAAAATATTTATCGAAAAACATTTTATTGAAATCCATCCATTCAAACACCTCGATCTCTTCCTCAGGTTTTTTATTTTGGATCAATGTCAAAAATTGATCCCCTTAATCTTCCATATGATAAGAATCTAGAAGAACCTTCTCTTGTTTGTTACATTGAAGTATGGGGAAGATCTTTTTAATAGAGTTGATCCATTGTTTGGTTATTGAGGGATCGAATGATCCATTAAAAGTAAGAGGCTTTTGTCTCATGAAGACCTCAATTGTGGATTGTTAATTATTTGTGGTGGTTGGAAGTTTCTCTAGACCCATGTTTCTATAAAAAACATGAGTTAACTGAGATTTTATCGTGACAATGTTTATGATTCTCACTCCCATCAGATTGGGAATCTCATTAGAACAATCGTCACATTGACCTTTGCATCGATTGTTAGCTCAAGTCCTCCTATTACCACCTATTTGCTGGAATAAAAGTAAAGTTATGAAATAATACATAAACGGGTAATCCAATGAAAAAAGGGATAACTTATAAATTACATTTATTTCCTTAACTTATGAATTTATTGGCTTCAATCTATGTTATCCATGATCTATTTCCTAACGTATATTCATATGGACTTTTTTTCTCCATTAATAATGATTCATACTAAGCTTATGAATTTTACCAAAAATATCCCTTAAGAGTGTTGTAACCAAGAGTGTAGAAAGGCCCATTTTCGTTCACAATTTCCCATTCAAGTCTATATCAATGTGGTTTTTCCAGTTTTACCTCTACATACATCTTTGCCAGATCCACCTCTACATGTTCGTATCCAGATAAGGATGTATTTTTTTGATAAACCACTTATTATATACTCACAAAAATATAGGGATGTTTTTTTTATAATTAGTCATATCTATAAGGCGTTCACTAGGGTTTTCTAATCATAATACCAAAAATAACTAAATCTATACTCGGATACCAACTATAACAACCCTGCTCTTTATTACAAACATAAACATGATTTATTACATAAAATTGCAGGTAAGAAAAGTCTTAGGATTTAGAGGTAGAGTGTATTGGGAAAATTAGGAATATTACATAACAACATAGACCATAAAACCCAACATCTTTATCGAAAAATTCTTTTGCATGACCACAACATTCCTTGGTATATAGCATTGCATGGGAAAACCTGAGGACATGCATAAGAAAAGGGTGAGCAATAAAGCCCAGCGAGGGAGTGAAAAAGGAATAACATGAAGAATATAGTATAGTTTATGGAATAACATATCAATAGATCACAATAGAAACACAAACATAAATGCATGATATGGCTTGATTATCATATCATGGAAATGTGGCAACTACATTTAACATGATATTAACATGATCCAAGGATCATTACATATGAAGCATGAGTGAACCCTCGTTGAACTTGAATTAGAATGAGTAAAACCTAATTCCACTTGAATTAGCATGAGTAAACCCTCATTACACTTGACGTATCATGATACAAATCTTTACTCAATGCATTGGAGTGCTATCAGGGTGAACTATTTATAAACACTTCATTTCGGTCATATGTGTGCCACATAGATCATACAACATGGATTCATTAAACATGATAATTTATTCCACAAATATGATATGTGTAATTAATAAATATAAGTCCTAAATCAAAAATAACATGTGCATAAATCTGAATACTCTTGATAGATAAATTGGTATGGTATTCACTCATACAATGATTTTGGCATGGAAAATTTTGGTTAAACTTCGGTAGCATAACGACGTCAAATAGAAGTCATAAAATGAGATTTTAAAGAGAAAAAGGACTCTCATGATTTATACATGAAATTTATAGTAATGGGTTCATTGAACATAATATACCAACATTTTTAATGGAATTTATAGGCATAATATAAAATAATTTCTTGAATGTAAATAAAGAGAGATAATTCCCTTACGAAATTTCGGTATGGTAACAAGTGTACATTGGAGGCATTAATGAGAGAGAAAGAGGTATCTAGTCATTAATACAAAAAAATGGATGTATGGGGTTTTTTTTATTTAATACCCAACATTTTTAATTGAAAATAATATGGCATAACGATATATATAAATTTGGGAAAAAAATAAGAAAAGAAGAAATCCCTTACTTTGAAGTACGACCCCAAAGGCTTGGGAGAGGGTTAAGAGAGGCTTATAGGGAGATTTGGCACCTAAGGGGGGACTCTAGAGAGAGTAGGTAAGAGGTTGGTTTCGATCCAAATTTTTTTAGTGAATAGGAATGGGATATTTAGTGGATTTATATATGAAAGGAGAGGGAATTCTTTATTATTTTGATTTTGGACACTACACATAAAACTAATAAAAACACCAAGTCACCCCATGGTTTTATCCAAAGTGGAGTAGAAAACATTATTTTATAATGCCAATGTACAAACATATTAAAATATTAGACTTTCTTATGTGGAGGTGAGTCACACTCTTAAGAAAATCCCTTTTAAAAAATATAATATTCTATATGTCTTGGAGTGTCCACTAATGCACCGTAAAATTAATCAAAAAATTCTAAAATAAAATTATTTTAAAGATAAAACATATATTGTCTGAAAATACAATTTATAGTATTTTAATACATCAATATTAGGTCATTTTGATGTCATCAAACACATTATATATTTAAACGGTATTAAATTTTTACCCAAATATTCGACTGCCAACGAAAATTATGAAAAATTCACCATTAGATAATATTGATGTCCTCAATCCAAAAATAATATTCATTTTATCTAAATAATTTTCTAATTATGTGAATTTTTAATTTTAAAATAAAACCGACATTTTTTAAAATTCATGGGTTTTGACAAAAACAGTTTTCAACCCTTAATAAAAATTTCAATTGTATTCATGAAAATTATACAATAATTTATATTTAATAAAAAGTAATTTATTAATAATAATTTATTAAAATATTATTTAATTCAAAAATACATTAATTCACAAATATATATATATATATTAATTGAATATTAACTAAAAATACTATTTGGTCATTAAAAAACCCTTTACAAAGTAACCATAATAAAATAAATCTATATTATTTGTTCTACAAACAATATTTCACATAATAATAGTTCTAGTATATTATTAAAAAAACCATTATAAAACATGCATAAGACTTAAAGTTAAGGTGTGTGATAGTGAAAGACTCTTGGGTCGGCTCAGATAACATCTCTCAGGTGGTAATCTCTATTAACTTCCACTTCTCTCATAGGCAGTTCTATGTAAGATTAACATGTTAAAGCTCGGCTTGGGCTTTATCAAGATAAAATCCTAGAGACACTACCTTTTTTCTTGAGCTCTAAAAAATGGGCTTCATATGAATCAATTCTACTAGATAATTCCATTGCTTCCTTTATCTGAGTAAATTTGATTTGTTAAAACCATATATTTATACTAATCTTGTGATTAGTGTTCAACGACTACATTAGAAATGGTAAAAAAACTTAATGGTATTTTAAAATTAAAAAAAAACATAAAAACAAGGTAGTCAGTATGTATTATATAACCATTTTACGCAAGAACACATTTAATGAGATCAAGATGAATTTTCATTAATAAAATTTTACGTCGTTACACTATGTAATGCACCTATATTTTTTCTAGAGGTGTATATAATACCTCTGAAATAGTATATCATGAATCTATTTATATTCATGTTATTTTAATATTCATACAATTTAAATTTAATAAATTTGGAGTATGGTTCATGAATACTAAGTGGTAATATTTTATCGAAACAATCTCATTGCTTTTCAAGATTGTTTATAATTATGATTCCTTTAATGAAATATTATAACACGTCTCTCCATAAAATTCATTAGTTTCCTTCTCCTCTAGTTATTCATGATATCATCAAATATTGGTACCATTTTTTCACTCATTGGTAAATATTATTGTTTAGAAAGTGTTTTTAAGGTGTTTTGATTTTACCACTCTCTTTGTTCAGAAATATGAGTTCCTTCAAAACCATATTTTCTAAAAAGGGTTTCCAAGAATATTCTATTACTATCCTATAATAATTAAAATATATTTTTACCCTTTTTCATTTTTTTTAAAGAATCCTTCTAATACCTTTTCAAATAAGTAATTTTCTTACATTTATACCATGAAAAAGGATATTCTTTTTACCTCATATTGCATGTACGAATTTACCCGCCATCATTTTTGTGAAGATTCCATTGCATATTTAAAAAGATTATTTTAAAAAAAATATTTCTAAAAGTAATTTTCAAAGAAATTTGTTTTAAAAATATTTTGAATCTTATTTCATGATTTTTCAAGTAAAATGATTTTCAAAAAATTTTCATACTTTCTTTATAAGGTTTGAAATTATTTTTAATGAAATGGATTTCAAAAACTTTTCAAGATTTATTTTCATCTTTTAAAAGTTTTTTCGAAAATAATATTTAAAATTTTTGAAGTTTATCTATATTTTTTCGAGTAAAAAAATAAAAATAATTTTCTGTATTATTTATAAGATTCCAAGATATTTTCTAGGAAAATTGTTTTCAAAGGGTTTTATGTATTAAAAAAACTTCAAACATGAAATTATATTTTTCTCAATAAAATTTTATGAAATAATGTACAAAAATATTTTCCATCTAAATTGACATTTTTTTATGTTAATCATTCCTTTCTACGAAATTATCTATAGGTTAAATTCATATTATTTTTCTTAATGGGTTATTCTTGATGTCATGATCTTTATAAAACCCAGTTCTCTTTTACAAGTTATATGTTTACAAAACATGTTTCCCTTTCATGGGTTATATACTTATGAAACCCATTTCTCTTTCACGGGTTATATGAATATGAAACCTTTGTCTTTTTAATTGGTTAAATTCTATTAAAACCCACTTAATTTCACATTTTATTCTAGGATTAATTGTTTATGATACCTATTTCATTCTGTGGGTTATGATATGATGTTTATGAAAATCATCTCTTATTATAAATCAGGATATGATGATAATTTTATTACCATATGGCACATGTATGTATGATTTTATCATGTGAAGGGTGGTACCAATATCTACCTCCAATTCATTGGGTAATGATAACTATTTAATGAGCTCATAGGGTACATAAGATTGAATTCCAATCCCAAAAAAAGAGGGTACATGGGAGGAAAACCCAAACCCAAAGAAATAGGGTACACGGGAGGGGCATCCCAGGCCTTAAACAAGAGGGTACATGGGAGGAAATCCCAAGACCAAAATAAGAGGGTACATTGGTGTACATCCCAAGTCAGAAAAAAGAGGGATAATAGGAGGAAATATCGATCATGAAGCATGTACGTGGGTGATTTCCCCAATAATAACATATTATGAAGGTCTTGGTAGGAATTCTTGATATAGGGGTTTTATATTCTTTTGTTTCTGAAAATATTCCATGTCTTATTCCTTTGTTATAATTTTGTGGCTTATGTACTTTATTTACATTTCATTAGTTTTATATAAACTACCAAGATTTATGAAATGATTAATGTTTATAATATTTGATATGTAGGGTTTTATCTTATAATGTTATAATCACGATATCATACCTTTATGATCATGTTTATGCTTACATTTATCACTTATTTACCCTTACTGAGAATCTGATCTCACCCCTATTTTTTTCCATCCCCAGGTTATGAGGATATATATTTTTTATGATATGACTAATAGGGGTACTATTATTGTATAACCTAATGAAATATAATTGTTCTCGCTCATATACCAGTGTTTATGTTTCCATGTTTCCGAAGTTACTAAACTAATAGAGTCTTTGGTCATCCATTTTTATAATGTTTTATGTAATCTGAAAATGTTATGTAATGTATATGTATGTAAATTGAGGGTCTATATAATTATACTTATTCCCCTTAAAAGATAATAATACTTTTATCAACACACATTCATCGGTAGAAAAAAAAATCAAATATTTCAGAATAAGGGATTATCATAAGAGTGGATCATCATAAAGTTCCAACTATGCGGTCAAGCATCATCAATTTCAAATCAAGAAATTATTTCCAAATAAAAAATGTGAAGAGTAATAACACCCACATCCATTTACATGTGATTATCAAAATTTCAAAAGGCCATTAAACCATAAATTTCTATCCAAAAAAATTTAATGAATTCAGTGGAATTTTAATAAAATATAAGGCTTGAAGCAATTTTAAAACATTGGTTAACACCCTTTTCCACATTAAAAAATAATTCTTTAAAAATAATCCATGGATTCATATTTAATAAAAAAGGTAGAATAATCAGAAAGTTCTCTTGATAATTTCCAAAATTAGAGAATTCAAAACTCTATGTAAAAAAATTATAATTCAACCTATTTCATTTATATTACTGAAATTCACTTTAGAAATCAAAATTCACCCAAATAAAACACATTTACAAAAATATCAATCAAATAATATTTTAAGAGAAATCTAAATTATCATAGAATTCATATATAAAATAAAATAATAGAAAATATACATCGTAGACAGTTCTTTCAATGCCATATTCAATTCACATAGAATATGATCAAAAATGATTTTATGAGTAATTAAATGGTAAATATTAAAATAACATGTGTTTAATAATTTGACACACCTATTAATAAATTTTCTTTGTAATATCCAATAATAAGATAATGGAACTATATAAAAATATCTACCTTATAATTTTCTGGAAACTCAATGCACTGGAAGGAAAAGGAAGAGGAACTGTAACTTCTTTTATGGTAGTGGAACACCCAAATGTATTCTCAAGAGGGCACCATAAAATCATGGTCAATGAAGGTTTGGATACTTTTAAAAATAATACACCATGCATTTATAGAATTAAAATTTCATAATTAAAACAACCATCTAATTTTCTGATTCACTCAAATTTTGAATATTGAGGGTAAAAACATTTAAGATATGAGTTATAGAATTTAAAAGATGTTAAAGAATAATTTCCCATAAAATTTATTATTTGAAATGGATAAAATGGAATTACATGTTAAATTAAAGGAATATGAAAAGAAGACATTGGGTTTAGGCATATTTTACATTAAAAGGGTGCTATGTAAGGATAACATGATTTACCCTTATGCAGCTTATACGCATTATGTAAGGGTATGTATTTTACCATAACAAAAAATATGAACTCTATACAAATGATTTATTAAAAATAGGATATCTTCGCATCAAATACATTTTTCCCTAATGTTGTTCCCTTGAATGATTTTGTATCCTTATGTGGAATGCTTTGGTAAGTTAGTACCCTTACACAGTGATATTCGGTAACCCATAAAAAATCTTGGTTAACTTTAAAATGTGACCTCAATTACCATATCACTGTGCATAAAATAAATTAATTACCCTTACCCAGAACTAGAGTACCCTTATAAAATGAATATCCGAAGGGTATATCCCTTAAAAACTAATTCAAACACCTTATTACCATTAAAAAACCATCACAAATACACCCTTATACTTATGAAACTCATAGAAATAAGGTGTTTCCCAAATGTATCACTAAAAACTACCCCATGGAATGGTATAGGTTAATTACCATTATGTATACCACATACTTTTAAAAGGTTAAAAATCAGATTAACTTTTATTAATATTTCTAAAATAATGATTTCAAAATAAAACCAAAATTTATTTTTATTTACTATAAAATGAGGATGTTAAAATCCTCCCCAAAATTTTGTTTTATACGCCCAATGAGAATATAATCCATAAGTTATAAAACAAGATACTAAGAGAACACCCACTATCAACTCATGAGGTAGATGTTCTACAAAACTAAATAAGGCTTCCCAAAAATTATCCACCCTTCACAACATCAAAATAAACACATGTCTCAAAATAACAACTCGACCAATTTTAGTGGAACCTGAAAAAAAAAAATAAGAAACAACTAGTGAATTATGATGTGTCTCCCTATAATCTCGTGATTAACTAAAATTGTGGAACAACTGAAAAAACGTCCACCAAAATTCATCTCTTCAAAAGAAAAGCCTTTGACCACACATCACACTGTAACGTCCCAAAACCAAAATTAAAACATCAAGGAATGAGATATCCAAAACACCACAATTATTTCCTAAATAGAAAATGACCTAATGATTGATCAATGTTCAATCCATATACAATCAAGGTATAGAGTGGAATAGGATTTATACCCTTGGAAAGTACTCAATTGTAACCTCAAATTTTCAACACTGAGCTTCCCCCCACTATGATCTCATTGAATCAATCACCAACACATCTATGTTCATAGTACATCAACAATTCACCCCATCTTGGTTACCCATGACTATTTCGAAGTCTAATCGATGTTAAACAACAAAGATATTGAAAGTATAAGTATAATGTGAAAATAGGGAACTACACACTCATATGTTAGATCATCAACAATTTCATGATTTGTATTAAACCAAAAATAAAATACAATAGGATACCAGGAAATAGGAAAAAAATTAATGGAATCTAACACCAACCATAGGGATAAACCCATGGAAGGAAGCAGATATGAGTGACTTCAAAATAATAATAAAATCAAACATCTACAGGTTCTCAAAACATGAGTCCACTGTATACCTTAGAGAAAAGTAATATCAATGAACAAAATTGTTCAACCTGATAGTTAACCATTCAAAAGTTCACAATCACAATTAATAAAAAAAAATATCAAGAAAAAAATTCATCATCATAATCACAACAAACATCCTCAACGGGCCCAAAGTAGGACACATGGTATTCACAGAATAATAACATCAACAAAAAAATATGATCTAAAACACGGATAACTAAATATGTTTCCACTCTGACATTGGAAATACTAAACTAGATCAACTAAAACTAAAATAGTAATCCCATATACTATGTTAAAATATTTGTTATAGTTTATATGGATGGATCCATATAATATTGAATTTATTGTTACCCTATAATCAGGATTTGATAATCCTAGATTGAAATTTCCCATTAAGGAATCCCAACATACAAAAACCACTTAAGGTTACCCAAGTATCCATATATTTTTTAAATCCTTATAGAATCCACACATGACTTCATTGAATCATGAGGTGATCCAAATTTAAGAATAGACAATAATTCTTCTTTACCTGATAATATTATCCTTAGTCAACTAAATTTTTTATCCCATTGATTGGGAAACTCAGTACTATAACTTAGCCTTTTATCAGCGCTAAAAACTGACATTAACAACGCTAGAAAAGCACTGTTAAATCCAATGTAGATAAAGGGGGTCCCCTTTATCAGCACTCCGAAAAGTGCTGATAAATGCCACCTTTATGAGTGCTAAAAAAGCATTGATAAAGGAACCCCTTTATCTGCATTTTTTAAGCACTGATAAAGGGGGGACTATATCATCTTTATCTTCAGCACTGATAATGGGGCCCTTTATCAGTGCTCTGTTAGCGCTGTTAAAGTATTCCTTTTTCAGCACTCAAAGAAGTGCTGATAAAGTCACTTTCCCCTCCACCTGCACAATCAGCACCTGCACACCTGAACACCTACACAAAATAGCACTTGCACACAAACCAAGAACTAAAAGATGACATAGCGCACACAATATTTTGACAAACAATGCTATATACATTTACTTAACATCATGAATACAAAACAACACTGCTATATACATTTTAAACAATTTTTTACGTGGTTAAAATTACAATCATCCAACAACAGTTATGAACATTAATGTTTCATCCTTTGATATTTGTGATCCCCTCTCAAAAATTGTCGTTCATGGTATTTGTTGCCGAAGAATGCATCTGAACTCAAGGAAACAAATTCACCTATATAAGAAAACAAATATTATGTTAGTAATACAGTAATGAAATAAATTAAAACATTAATATAAAAGAATAAATAAATATGGAAATGTGAAACTAAAATATGGCAATGATAAAAAAAATTCATTCTGATAACAATTAAATGGAATAATGTAAAATCAATATGTTTTTGGATGATTAATCTCATTTAATAAATACTGATTTTTATCTAATGAAAATCCTTACCGGTCACACCGTGCATTAGATTGAGCTGCAGTTGATTATTACACGTCACAAATTACTCATGGATCATAGTAATAAAATATCAAAACAATCTGAACCTGTTTGCTCGGCTTTCCATATGTCACTTGTGTTGTTTTCTAAAGTTAATTTCAATTAGAAACTGATATCAGGCACTTTTCTCCATACGGGTCACATCGTGCATCAAACTGAGGTGAGGTTGATTCATACACATCAAAAATGACTCATGGGTCATTTTCCTAATGTATCAAAACAATCTTAACGTGTTTTCTTGGTTTTCCGTATGTCACTTGTGTTGTTTTCTAATGTTAATGTCAATTTGAAACTAATATCAGACAATTCTAGCCATACCGGTCACACTGTGCATAAGATTGAGGTATGTTTGATTCGTACACATCACAAATGACTCATGGATCGTTTTCCAAAAGTATCAAAACAATACGAATATGTTTTCTCAGTTTTCCATATGTCACTTGTGTTTTTTTGTAAATTTAATGTCAATTTGAAACTGATATCAGACACTTTAAGCCATACTGGTCACACCACAAGTCAAATTGAGGTGAGGTTGATTTTTACATGTCACAAATTACACATGGATTATTTTCCTAAAGTATCAAAACAATCTGAATGCATTTTCTTGGTTTGATGTATCTCACTTGTGTTTTTTTCTAAAGTTAATGTCAATTTAAAACTGATATCAGACACTTTTAGCCATAACGGTCATACTATGTGTCAGATTGAGGTGTGGTTGATTCTTACACGTCCCAAATGACTCATGGATCATTTTCCTAAAGTATCAAAACAATCTGAACAGGTTTTCTCAATTTTTCGTATGTCACTTGTGTTGTTTTCTGAAGTTAATGTCATTTTAAAACTGAAATCAGATAGTTTTAGCCATACCGGTCACACCATGCTTCAGATTTAGGAGCGCTTGATTTTTACACATCACAAATGACTCATGGATCGTTTTCAAAAAGTATCAAATCAATCCAAATTCATTTTCTCAGTTTGTTGTATGTCACTTGTGTTGTTTTCTAAAGTTAATGTCAATTTGAAACTGATATCAGACACTTTTAGCCATACCGGTCTCATGGTGCATCGGATTGAGGTACAGTTGACTCATACACATCACAAGTAACACATGGATCATTGTCCTAAAGTATCAAAACAATCAGAATGTGTTATTCTTAGTTTTCGTATATCACTTGTGTTGTTTCCTAAAGTTAATGTCAATTTGAAACTGATATCAGACACTTTTATCTATATCGGTCACACAATGCATCAGAATAAGGTAAGGTTCATTCTTACCTGTCACAAATGACTCATGGATCGTTTTCCTAGAGTATCAAAACAATCTGAACATGTTTGATCGGTTTTCCGTATGTCACTTGTGTTGTTTTCTAAAGTTAATTTCAATTTGAAACTGATACCAGACACTTTTAGCCACACCGGTTACACCGTGTGCCGGATTGAGGGGTGGTGTATTAGGACAAGTCAAAAATGACTCTTGGACCATTTTCCTGTAGTATCAAAACAATCCGAATGCATTTAATCGGTTTGTTGTATGTCTCTTGTGTTGTTTTCTAATGTTAATGTCAATTTGAAACTGATATCAGACACATTTAGACATACTGGTCACACCGTGCATCAGATTGAGGTGTGGTTGATTTTTACACATCAAAAATGACTCATGGATCATTTTCCTAATGTATCAAAACAATCTGAATGCATTTTCTCAGATTTCTGTATGTCACTTGTGTTGTTTTCTAAAGTTAATATCAATTTGAAACTGATATCAGACACTTTTAGCCATGCCGGTCACACTGTGCATCATATTGAGGTCATTTGATTTTTACATGTCACAAATGACTCACAGATTATTTTATTAAAGTATAAAAACAATCCAAATGCATTTTCTTGGTTTTCTATATGTCACATTGGTTGTTTTCTGAAGTTAATGTCAATTTAAAACTGATATCAGTCACTTTTAGCCATACCGGTCACACTGTGCATCGGATTGAGGTGTGGTTGATTAGTACAAGTAAAAAATGACTCATGGATCGTTTTCCTAAAGTATAAAAACAATCCTAATATTTTTTCTTAGTATTCCATATGTCACTTGTGTTGTTTTATACAGTTAATGTCAATTTGAAACTGATATCAGACACTTTTCACCATATCGGTCACACCATGCGTCAGATTGAGGTGTGGTTGATTTGTACATGTCACAAATGACTCATGGATCATTTTAATAAAGTATCAAAACTATCCTAATTCGTTTTCTTTGATTTTTGTATGTCACTTTTGTTATTTTCAAAAATTAATGTCAATTTGAAACTTATATCAGACACTTTTAGCTATACCAGTCACACTATGCATCAGATTGAGGTTCCGTTGATTTTGAAACTTCAAAAATGACTCGTGTATCGTTTTCCTAAAGTATCAAAACAATCCAAATGCATTTGCTTAGTTTTCCGTATGTCAATTCTGTTGTTTTCTAAATTTAATGTCAATTTGAAACTGATAACATAAACTTTTAGCCATACCGGTCAAACCGTAAGTCATATTGATGTGCAGTTGATTCGTACAAGTCAAAAATGAATCATGGATCATTTTCCTAAAGTATAAAAACAATCCGAACATGTTTTCTCAGCTTTCCATATGTCACTTATGTTGTTTTCTAAAGTTAATGTCAATTTGAAACTAATATCAGACACTTTTAGAAATACTGGTCACACTATGCATCGGACTGAGGTGTGGTTAATTATTAAACATCACAAATGACTCATGGATCTTTATCTTAAAGTATCAAAACAATACAAATTTGTTTGATCGGTTTTCTGTATGTCACTTGTGTTGTTTTCTAAAGTTAATGTCAATTTCAAACTGATATCAGACACTTTTAGCTATACCAGTGACATCGTGAATTGGATTGAGGTTTGGTTGATTCTTACACATCACAAATGACTCATGGATCATTTTCCTAAAGTATCAAACCCATCCAAATGTGTTTTCATGGTTTTTTGTATGTCACTTGTGTTGTTTTCTAAAGTTAATGTCAATTTGAAACTGATATCAGACACATTTAGCCATACTGGACACACTGTGCGTCGAATTGAAGTGAAGTTGATTCTTACACGTCACAAATGACGCATGGATAATTTTCCTAATGTATAAAAACAATCTGAATGTGTTTTCTCTGTTTTCCTTATGTCACTTCTGTAGTTTTCTAAAGTTAATGTCAATTTGATACTGATATCAGGCACTTTTAGCCATACCAGTCACACCGTGTGTCGGATTGAGATATGGTTCATTTTTACACATCACAAATGACTCATGGATTGTTGTCCTAAAGTATCAAAACAATCCGAATTCATTTTCTCTATTTTCCATTTGTCACTTGTGTTGTTTTCTAAAGTTAATGTCAATTTGAAACTGATATCAGACACTTTTAGCTATACCATTTACATCGTGCATCTTATTGAGGTACTTTTTATTCTTACTTGTCATAAATGACTCGTGGATCAATTTCCTAAAGTATCAAAACAATCCGAATGCATTTTCTCAATTTTTCATATGTCACTTGTGTTGTTTTTCTAAAGTTAAGGTTAATTTGAAACTGATATCAAAAACTTTTAGCCATACCGGTCACACAGTGCATGGGATTGAGGTGCGGTTGATTCATACACATCAAAAATGACTCATGGATTGTTTTCCTAAAGTATCAAAACAATCCGAACACATTTTATTGGTTTTCTGAATGTCACTTGTGTTGTTTTCTAGAGTTAATGTCAATTTGAAACTGATATGACACATGTTTAGCCATACCAGTCACATTTTGCGTCGTATTGAGGTGTGGTTGATTCGTACACATCACAAATGATTCATGTATCCTTTTCCTAAAGTATCCAAACAATCCGAACCTGTTTTCTCAGTATTCTGTATGTCAGTAGTTCATAAGAGTCTCTCGTTAAGTTATTCATTACTAGAAACTCAAATCATTTCTAAAAACATTCTTCATAATCTAAGGATATGAAACATAATAAAGGGTGATCAAATATGCTCAATAATTTTAAACAAGGGAGATATCAATGATCATATAAAGTTAACATAAGTAGTAGTAATTCACCTTCATTTTCCTATTTTTTTACATTCTTCAATCAGGTATGCTGCCCATTCGTTTCTAAACACATCTATATCATCTTGTGAATAAGATTTTTTGATACAGTCATATTATTACTGAAAAAATATAAATACCCAAAGGATTGATAATTATTTTAAATGAACGATTAATTATTTTCCAAAATACCTCTTCAAAGATGCTAGTTTCTTCATGAAATATGATCTCTTTCATAAATTTACAAACATAATAACCATAGTCTTTTCCGTTTTTTTATTTCGGACACTATAGAAACATTGAGAAAAATAATTAATCTCTTTTGATATGTATTTGGATAGTGCAATATAATTATATATACCCTGATACTTGTCTATTTTTATATATCGTGCACCTTGTTGTCCTTAGGCCTTGGATTCATTCCAACATTTAGACGATATTCATACACAGCCCTATCATAATAGAATCCTCATTAAAAGATAATATAAATTATATAACTAGATATTTAGTTCTAAAAAGTTGGATCTATTGTATTATAAATTGAAAATCATCGTCATATGTGGTGGGTTTGTTGGATATCCATGCAGCGAATCTAGAAAATAAATGATTGGAGTATCCAAATTGACTGCAATGAGCATCCAATGCTGCCTAAAAACACAAAAAGGAATAAGTAATGAAAGAAATGAAAATATAATTGATATGATGAAAATTTAGAGTTTTACCCCTACAATGTTGGTTTTAAAAAGAGACTGTCAATGGTAATTTTGCATCGAAATATTCTAAGTAGGTTTGACATTAATTTAGCCTAAAATTTGGAATCTATTTCCTTTTGTTGTGTAGACATGGTGTGAGTACTAAGGAGTCCAAATTTGTGTTCATGGGAAAATCCCTTAAATTGTTTTTCATATATACACCTATGAAAAATATGAAATGTATTTAGCCATAATTATCATAGTATATTAGATTCTGAAAAATCAAATCATTAAAAAATACTTCATGTATACATTTATAACTAAGGCTCCTAGCCAGTCGTATGTGATGATTTCTGCTACAACGTCAGGACTAATGAAATCTAATGTTTCCTCTCCGTACATATATTTTTCACAAAAAATTTTGTTATTATTGCCACCTTTCATTTTCGTATCCACATAAGCATCCAATGATATTAAATGTGGATATAGAACGGGCGGGGTGAAGGTTCTCTCAATAGATCGTTTTGATTGGTTGGTTGATCATTTTGAGTCGCTCTTTCTTTTTATCTCCTTCCTTTTTTCCTTTTGTAATAACATTCATCGGTTCATCCCTTTTCTAATTAAATGTTAAAGGTTTTTCTTGAAAAATGAATTGGAAATGAATACATCCTAGTCAACATGTTTTTTTAAAAGATTCAACGGCCATGAAACGAATGTTCCAACAGCTTTTCCACCTTATGAATGTCGTCATCGTCATTTGGCATGGGTAGCTCGGCATTCGGATCAAGAGCTATGTTTATCGACACTTTGACATTACCGGTTGAAAGTGGTCTGGAGTGTAGCGTGTCATTCAACATATTGAAAACCATAGCCCTCGCTACAAGGCGATGGGTGGGAGTTGACAAATATAAATCACAGTCATTTTCACCCTATAGAATATCATTACAAGAAAGGTATCAATGTCTATGTGATTCACATTTCACAGAAACAAATATTAGAAAATTTATTACCTCAGTTAATTCAGGTCTTTGAGGGGAATGGCACACCTCAAAGCTGGTGGGGGTGGGGCGGGATCTTCTCGCACGGGTTGTTCTTGAGTTATTTCTTCTCTTCACCCCTCCCCAATCAATGTTTCTAGAAACTCTCCCTATCTTTTGAATTTTTCTTCATGTGTGGTTAGTCTATCTCTCATCATTTTAATTTCTTTAGTTTGTTCCTCATCTTGTTTTTTCAGAAAATATGTCCTCAGTGTCACCCCATAACCCACACCTCTGACGCGGTCATACTATTCTAGCTGTTTCAAGGCCGCTGAAAGTATGTCTGCATCCAGTGCGTGTTTTTTTGATCCCTAATACTATGTCAAATAGAAAATATGGGAAAATAAGTAATCATCATTATGTAATAGTGATTTAAATCAAAACAAATTTATATTATGTCATATTTACACATGTTTCCCACACTTTTTAAGTGTTTTCATCTACCAGATCCTCCTCTTTATTAACACGAGACTCCTTCTATAGCACATGGTGTGGGATGGAAGTGGCTTGGGATTTTGATTCATCAATCTTCATATAAATAGAGAAACATGGTTACAGTGTTTTTTTATGTCACATAAAAGTATTACTGTACTTTTAAAATATGTACCAATTGTTTTTAAATTGAAGTGTACCCCAGCCTTGATTTACGGTAGGGTTATGCTAGTTTTGATGCCCGTTCTTTATTTTCAGCACTAATTTGTTGTTTCATAAATAAAAAACTGTCAATCAGTGTGATGAATACAAGAAACATTAAACAATGTGTTCCCAAACACAGTGTACCTAAAAATTATGCACCGCATGACGATTTCAAAACACATCCCATGCTCCTTGGCATATCAAGTGTGCATAAATAGGTGGTGGGTGTGGCTTGATTTTCCCTTCAACATCTTTCAGATGACATTTTATTAAAATGGTGTGAAATCCTATTTGAACCCTTCCTGCCAGTCTTAATACATATTCGTTGTGCGAGACATCTACTATAAATGAACTCTACAAGGGATGATGAAAATTTAGTCAATATTTCAGTATTTTATTTTATTTTATTTTAATAAATCGAATAAATGATATCATAATGTTACCGTAATCTCTTCCCACATTAATTTCTTCAGCCTGCTGACAACATGGTGTCATGACTCTATATCAATCAGCATGTGTTTTTGAGTGATGATTCCAATGTAGCTACTAAACAGGGCTTTATTGGGGTTTACATTCTGGCCTCGCTTATTCCATCCAAACTCTTATTTGATGACTTTGGATTTTTCCTTAAGGATTTTGGATAAAACTGTCAAACAATGATGCAACAGTTTTTTTGTTCCGTCTGGGTTTCATTGCCTACCATTTCCTCAGTTTCTGTATCATCATTATGTTCCTCTGAAGTGCTAGCATCGACACTGGGACCGGCAAAAACTGGTTGAGAAACCTATTGTACCTCAGTAGAGGAACCAGCAGCAATAGGTTGAGTAACCTATTGTACCTCAGTAGTGGGACCAGCTACAACAGGTTGAGAGACCTACTGTAGCTCAGCAGTGGGACCAGCTGCAATAGGTTGAGAAACCTGTTGTGTCTTGATATTGGGTGCATCAGTAGGTTCAGAAGTCAATATCTGCAGAAGTGGTTTAACATTTAATTTAGATCACATAAAAGAAGCAGCGACTAGATAATAACATAATGCAACACAATCTATATAACAATAAAAAAATAACCTGATTTTTTAAATCTATTATTTTAAAGGCTGAAGGGATTTGATCCCTCTATTGACTATCCATATCCTTTCATTGTGGTCTCCTCTAACATATGAAACGTCATCTACATTGGGACCATTGTGAAATTATTGTGAAGTCCCAGTGAAAGGGTCATCCTCCATTTAATTTTCATCTAACCCTTCTATTTTTTTTGGTCGATAACAGAAAGATTGACCAGTTTTGGTTTGTAGGATCTAGAACATAAAATACTTTCACTGCCTATGATTCCATTCTAAACGGGTTTTCTTTCTCCCCTTCCTTAATGAAATCAAGTTTCATTAATCCCAATTAATCTATTTTAATAGCACTCCTGTTATCAACCCACTTTTATTGAAAAATCTGAACTTGGAATTTTGTATAATCCAACTCCCATATTTGTTTGATGATGTCAAAGTATGACATATTCACATAAATTGGATTTCTGTCCTTAGCACTGGAAACATGCATCGCTTCAGCCACAAGTGTAACCCCAGTATTCTACATGGTACTGTCTTCATCATGTTCATTAGTATAATATGTATAACCATTAACTACATAAGAATTGAAAGATAATATATACACACTTGGTCCTCCGGTTAGCCATCAAAGTCGTTCTAAAATTGACTAAGGATTTTCATCTGACTTCCTAAATATATAGTCCCAAAACCATCATATAGACTATCGATTATGTGTATCTGATATCCATTTTTTCTTTAGATGGATTCAAATTCCTAAGAATTTCTTTGTGTATTTCAACATATGGGTCAACGTCGAAACTGTTATGCAAAAAATAAAGGTGGGACTAATCCTGATCTGTAATATTGATTGTGAAAACCTATCTTCCATAAATTCATTCACCCTCAAGCCACCCAGCGTGACAAGATTTTGGTAGGCGAATGCTTTCCAAACGAGACAGGTATTCGGTACAGAATTCAATGGCTTCCTCAACAATATATCACTCTGCAATACAATCCTCTGGCCGACATTGATTTTTGACATACCCTTTCAAAATCGTCATATACAGTTCAATGGGGTACGTCCATCCTTAATGTACAGGACCACATAGTTGAATATCTTTCACCAAGTGTACCATCAAATGAACCATTATATCAAAAAATGAAGGTGGGAAGAACATTTCAAATTCACATAATATGACAACAATTTCTCTTTCCACAGATGGAAATTTCACAGGGTCTATAACTTTGCTGCATATAGGTATGAAGAAGAAACATAGATTAATTAATGTATGGTAGACATTCTTGGGAAAAATTCAATGTAAAGCATTAGGAATGAGATCTTGCATCAAACATGGTAGTCATGTGATTTCATACCTTTTAACTTCAAATATATCATTGAAACAAGTTTCCTGATATTTGAAGAATACCCCTCTGGAACCTTTACGTCATTCAAGAAATTGCAAAACTAATATCACTCCCGCCTAGAAAGAGTGTAAGTAGGAGGAGGAAGAAATGCTTGTTTTTCACCCTTCACTGGTGCCAACTCTTCTCGTATTCCCATCTCAACCATGTCAAACCTAGCCTTAATTTCATATTTTTTTTTGCCATGTATATTTAGCAACGTGCCTATGACACTATCAAATATGTTTTTTTCTACATTCATAACATCAATAAAATTTCTGACATACAAACAATTCTAGTATGGTAATAAAAAAACTAATCTCCTTTTCCAACTGATTTTCATAAGGTTTTTCGAAGCCGGTTTACTAAAAGTAGTGTCCAAATTTTTAACTTTCTCAAAAAATTGATCACCTGTTAGTGGAGACAGTGTTGTAAATTTTTCTAAACTTCCATTGAATGATGTCATACAAGATTGGTACTTATGTCGTCGGAGTAGAAATCTACAATGTTCTATAAACACGGTTTCCGATGAATGTTTCAACCAAATTTATTGTGTACCTTGTTCCTAAATGGGGCACCCTTGAGTTCCATTAATGCTATATCCTGAAAAATTTCCAAATGTAGGGAAGTCATTTATCATCCTATACAACATGGCCCTCAAAGTGAAATCTTCCTTTTTGTAAGCATCATACAATGTAACACCTGAATCCCATAATAATTTCAAATCTTCGATCAATGGAGCTAAATAAACATCAATATCATTAATCGGTTGTTTTGGTCCTGATATAAGCATAGATAACATGTTTTATTTTCATTTCATGCATAACAACGGTGGTAAGTTATAATTTACCAACATAATCGGCCATGTACTGTGACTGTTTCTTTGAAAACCAAAAGGATTCACTCCATCTGTAGATAATGCAAGTCGATGGTTTCTCGACTCGTTTCCAAATTCAGGATACTCATGATAAATTATCTTCCACTGAGGAGAGTCTTTCGGGTGACATAGTATTCCATCTTTAATTCCTGTATATTCATGCCATGTTAATTGTCCCACAGTCTCCTCACTTTAATATAGGTGCCTAAACCTTGGAATGATTGGAAAGTATCATAAAACTTTAGTAGGAATGGATTCATCTTTCTTGTATTGAGAAGTATCACACTTTGGTCATTATTTATGTGGTTTTTGGTCCTTGCGAAAAAGTATATAGTCATTTGGGAAGGCATGTATTCTTTCAGAGATCATACCCATTGAGCGTAGAATTCGTTTGGCGTCACATGTTTGGCTCGGGGGCTCATTATCTTCTCGGAGCATGTCATTCAAAAGAACAAGTAGTTCCATAAAACTGGCATCACTCCCCCTGTTGTCTGCTTTCAAATTATACATCTTCAATACAGCTGACAGTGCTGTATATTTAGTGCAACCAGTATACAATGGCGTCTTTGCACAACTTTTTAACTACTCAAACAATTTTTGGCAATCACGAAGTTCATCTTCGGCGGTCCTTGTCATTTCCTCAATACGATCTTCATCATCATTCAAATCTGTAATCACATCCTCCATACGGTCATCTTCATTGTTCATGCTTGTAATCATATCAGATGATCCATAAAACACAGTGTTATCCCAGCCACTACCTACATTCGTTTTCTCCTCGTGTTTATTCCAACATGTATAACTCTGATCTATTCCGTGACAGATCAAGTGTTCTTACAACTCCTATGGACTAATTTTTTTTTGAATAACAATAGCGTAAACATGATCAAAGGTCTTGAGAAGGGTCATATGCATGATCTTTTGAAAACGTGATAAACTCTTTCACGCCTTCTTCATACTCTTTTATCAACCTATTGGCATTCATCCATTCTTTATTTATATTCATCCTATTTGAAATCCAAAGGATGAGTATATAGGTTTGGGGAGAAGTAATATGAGTATAATTTAGATAAAACACTAGATACTTCAAAAATGGTGGGGGAATGCTCATTAATTGAAAATCTTGGGTGGTTCTTGGTACTTATCCATTCTCTTCCCCTCTTCGATCCCCCTGATGAGGAGTGGTTCTTGGGAGTTTTTTATAGTGTGTTAGTGAGTTCTTCCCTCATACATACTCCATTACTATTATACATTATTTCCCTATGATTTGGGATGATTTTAACTAGTATTTTGGTGATGATTTCACCATATCATCCTCAAATAAATTCAAATTATATAGATTTTGTTTGTATTGGATAGAGGTTTTCCTCGTATGATGAATGCACCATGTTTTGTGTGGTTTAGGTGGTGTTGTGTTTCCTAGTGAGTTTTTAAAATATTATTCCTAATTATATTAAGGTGAATAATTAATTATAAGTTTCTATAATTAATTATTTGGGAATTGTGCCTTGAGATTGGGTCTCAATCATTGGTACAAGATTATATAAGGAATGTATAGTCTAGTTTGAGGATGATTTGATCTTGGTTAGGGGGTTACTCAATTTTTTGAGGTACATCGACCCTATAATACAAAACCATGTTCCAATTTATGAATTATTGTGCATTCATGCATGACTATATGTGTTTCAGTGAAAGGGATACAAATCAAGAGCAACCTAGGTAAATAAATAGGGTGTTCTTCTTCCACTAAGAGATAGAGTGAGGGTTCTATTGAATGTTTGTGATATTTTGATCAACTAGAGATTATGTCTCCATGGAGGTGAGGTTTCTAGTTGTGTCTATGAGAGTATCACGTTTGGTATGAGATTTGTATAGCCTAGTTAGGTTTTCTAAGGCTATTTGAGTAGTTATTAGAGTCATTGTTCTAAATAAGATGGATAATATAGTTTTATATCTCACGTATGATTGGGAACACTCTCTTAAGGATATATAAGAGTCAAGGTGTGTGTGATGAGTAGGATATTCCATATATGGATTTGGGAAGTGTGACAAATAGGATTTCCTCCTTATAATTGGATTAAGAGATCTCCAAGGGGAGATATGATATGGTACCTACGTGAGGATCATGGTAATATTCTAGATAACTTAGCATAGGGTATCCAAGGATCTTAGTTTGAGTTTATTAGGATGGTCATTATTTATTTTTAATGAGTTTTAATGTGGGAATTATAAGATGATATATACTAGACTATTAAGGCTTGGATCAAGTATAGCATGTGGGTTGTGATATTACCATGTAGAGATGAGTGTTTGTTGGTATCAATGAGTAGAGATGGGTTAGAGTAGTAGAACCCAGTAGATTCCCTTATAGGCGGAATTAGAATTTTGATAGGTTGGGAATAATTTTAATGTATAACCAAGATGGGTTTAAGGACATTATTATGCAAGGCTAAATGGATGGTGAATTTTATCATTTATGGTCATACTGAATAAGATATTGGGACTTCATATGAATTTCACCTAGTTGAGGTATGGTCATCCATGGGGCCCACCTATTAGTGATGTGGTTTATCTAGTACGAGAGGTTGGGTATCTAGATACCCTCCTTATATTACTATCTATATGTTTTGTGGCGTGAGACAAGATGGATGGCCTTAATTTAAGTGATAAGGTGTTGGTAGGACCCTACTTTGAGTGAGAAGGCATTGGTCAAAGGGGATTGGTGTGTTACTTCCATGGGATCCACCTTTTGATGGTGAATTTTGAATTTTGATAGAGGTTGGATATTGTGATTCCCTCCTTAGATCATTTTTTGTATGATAATAGGATGTTTGATATAGAAATGGGGATGACTTAGTATTGGTTTAGAGTAGTTTTGTGATAGGTTGTCTATAGAGATTCCCTCATCAAATTGTTTTTTATGTGATGTGATGGTGAGACCCACCGTAAGTGAGATGGGAGTAGCTACTATATTGTGGAATTAGAGGATATGTGAATCACACCCAATGTGAGAGGTTCGTGGCACTGTTATGTTATAAGAAAGAATGTGAAATTTAAATTGGTATATGACCCAACCCAGAGAGAGTGGGTAGTGGGCAGGAATTGGTAGAAACCCTATTAAGGTTAGTTTTTTTCTAACCAAAGTAGAATAGTGTACATTATAGAACATACTAAACATATGTCTCATCCTGTTGGCATGCCTCACCTGATGACATGAATTCACCAACACGGACGGTTCAAACCCTACCTAGCCTAACTATGGGGTAGCATCCAAAATCATAAAAAATCCATACTATGGGCCACTAGACGGAGTGAAATCCTAATCTAGTATAACAACCTTTCACCAAAAAATACTCTCTCTATTCAGGTTTCTATGAAAAGGCTATTGTGGGGAGAGCTAATAAAGATCAAACATGTAACCAACCAGATATACATGTGTCACACACACAAGTATCACACACAAGAATCACGCCAAATCATAATTAATATTAATATTTAAAATAAATGTAAACATAATTAATTCAGGAAAATTCAATTTTACTCACCTTAATGTGGAGTACCTGGTGCCAGAGGAGGAGGAGGTGTTGACAGTGGAGGCAGCGCGGAGGCATCATGGAGACAGCGGAGGCAGTGGAGGTGGCTCGGAGGCAGTGGAGGAAGCGGAGGAGGCAGATGACGAGGAGGAAGAGGAGGAGCAAGCAGAGGTGGAGGAGGAGGAGGAGTCGCGGCAGAGGAGGAGGAGGAGGAGGAGCCACGGTGGAGGAGTTGGAGGAGGAGGATTCGTAACAAGAGGAGGAGGAGGAGGAGGAGGAGCCACAGAAAGAGGAGGAGGGGGAGAATTAGGCACCAGAGAAGGATAATGAGGTGGCGGACATGGCAGAGGAGGAGGAGAAGGAGGCAGCAACAGAGGTTTAGGGTAGGGCTTCGGTGAGATCTTGATAGGGTGTGGGGAGGAGGATCTATAAGAAGTGGAGTAGGAGGAGAAGTAGGCTCCAGAGGAGGAGAAGAAGGTGGTGGCCGCGGCAGAGGAGGTGGAGAAGGAGGCAGCGGTGGAGAGGAGGCAGCGGCAAAGGTTTCGGGTAGGGATTCCGTGAGAGCTTGACAGGGATTGGGGGGGGAGGAGGAGGACTTGGTGGCATTTATAAATCATGCGGGGACCTTTATCAGTGCTAGTAAAAAGTGCTGATAAAGGGGTTTTTATCAGCGCTAAAATGAAAAGCGCTGATAAAGACCCCCTATATCAGCGCTTTTTTAGCACTGATAAAGGTAATAATTTTTCAGCGCTGATATTGTATGTCTTTATCAGTGTTTTTTATTTTAGCACCGATAAAGACCATCTTTATCAGTCCTTTTGTAGCACTGATAAATACATACTTTATCAGCGCTGATAAATGTATAAACATTATTTTTTAATATAACTATAATAATTTCATATGAAGTAAAGCAATGATAAATGTAACCCTTATCACCGCTAAGAAAAGCACAGATAAAGGGATAGTTAAAACGCTAATAAATGTTTCATTTATAATCGCTAAAAAACATTGATAAAGGCTACACCTTTATCAGCGCTTGTTTTAGCGATGATAAAGGGTACCCTTTATCAGCAGTTTTATCTAGCACTGATAAAGTCCTACCCCTTTATCATCACTTTTTTGTTATCACAAATAAATGTGGGACCCTGCCTTGCCCAGTTTTTTAGTAGTGACTTCAACCGTGTCAAACCATAATTGGGGTATTATTCCTTTATTGTAATTAATCTAGTTACACTTCAGCTGATTAGGCCCTTTCAAGAACCAATGGATAATATTTTTTAAAAATTTATGACATGAAAGTTCCATGGATAGAGTGAGGGTCTCTTCTATGACAGATAGCCTTAAAAGAGTCATCACATACAATATTAGGTAAAAATAATATTAAACATTAGAATTTATTGGAATACATTGAAACCAACATCACACCTTCATTGATACCAATGTTCTCATAAACATTCTATTTCTTCACCACCATAAAAGACTGCCACTAAATAAATGCATTCATGAAAACTTCCCACTGCATTCCTTAATATAGATTGAAATGAATCACAACATACCACAACACTCAGCAAGGACCCTCAAATAATGAGTTGACTGAATTTACCTTTATATTATCCTGAGTCTTTATAGAATCAATGATATATAAAACTTCTTCAACCCACTTCACATCCTCCGGAGAACCCCTCTCCAAAAAAAAATAAGGTGGAAAATAATTCAATAGGACCTGGATGTGGTCCATGGGTCAGATGGTCTCTATCCCTTCCAATTGAAATAAAGTCTTGGTATAATTATCAATTAGGGATGTCACATCAAAAAAATATGAAGGGATACATTGAATAATGTATTGTCAGTCAAATCTGTTATATTTATTTTAATGGGAATATTTATAGACATTATAAAACAAAGGTTCATTTACTAAATCATAAAACAAAAATAGAAACAAAATAAAGCTATGAAAAAAGATTTCAAATATACATAAAATCACTTTTATTAAATAATTATAATTTTAATGAAAATAATATTTCCCAGTTTATAAAGATATTAAATTTTCTTCAACATTTAAAATCATGGAATAATTCCATAAAAGATTAAAAAATATATATTACCAGGACATGGATAGCTTTAACATATTAAAATAAATAAATCAATTTTCCAAATTAAGAAACAATTTACATTTTAAATACATCCCAAACAAAAATATATTCCTAAAACATTCCTTTATCACATTACTCGAGATTATTTAAAAATTATTTTTCCAAAATAAATATCACCAAAATAACTTAAATTTTGGTAATTGAAAAAAAATAGTAAAATCAAATAAAATTAATTTTAAGTTAAAAAAATTATATAAGGATATAAAATCATAACCAAAGATATTAAAGTTGAAATTAAAAAACAAGAACATGAGGTGTACCACCCAAAAGTTATATTTAAAAAACCCTTAAAAATTACCTCACATGAGTGAGGTCATTTTGGAAAAACTGTAAAGGGATCTATGTTTGGTCGTGAGAAAAATAATACTTGGCTTCGTCACATAGTATTCTAAACAACACAACAACCTCACAAAAATTCTTAAATTGACTTACATATCAGTCACAATAATTCCTAAAATTTTATCGAACCATAAAGGCATAGTGTGGCTCTGGTCAATGGTCCATTCCATCCCAAAATTAAAAGTGATTACTGAAATAAAAAAAATCTTTTTGGGAATAAATATCTCATTTTTCATCAGGAATGAAATAAAAAAATTAATACTCAAGTCCCCACATCCCCTAGAAACAGAAGTCTTGTCATGAAGAGTTGGTGATCAAGAACCCTCTGGTGAACTACCTCATGAGTCTTGATACATTTTGAATAACATTTCTACCATGTCTCCCCTAAAAAACATATGGGGTTACAAGGAAAATAAATTTCTTTTAAGAAAAATACTCATTTGATACCATTTTTAATCAAACAACCAGGAGTAGCATCAAAACATGAATCCAAGATGATTCTTCACTAAGAAAAATGGTGTTCTTGATCTCCATTCATTGGTGAATAGTTCACAAGTATCATGAAACCAACTTTGGTAATGATTTTTTTCAAAAATGATAATAATAATTATAATATTTACATTATGGAAACATCATCTGATATATAAATCAATATAAACATATTAGGTTAGAAGTATATGATACCAAAATTTAAATTTGGACAAAACTAAAAAACACGTCTCATATAAGTCCACAATAATCCACCATGTCCCAAACCACCCAATTTTAGTCAACCATGCATGAACCAAAAATGAAAGATAATGATAAAATGAGAACCTTCTAAAAAAACATAATCAATAAAACACCAAATAGTATATGCATGATATGATCCAAAGCCTATTAGGATTTCACCATTGATTCTATGCAGTTACTCCATAAGGAAAATAATATTTTCTAAAATTGAGTACAATTTGAGATAACAAGTCTTTACATTTCATAATGTCAAACTAAATACACTAATATAAAATTACAATAAGTTGGGTTTCAAAAAAAATATTTAAAATTTTCAAAATCTTTGAAAAAACTAGTGATAGAAACATACCATTTCATTATTTACCATCAAAAAGCTTTCATGAAGATCTTTTAAAACCATTCAACAGGATTATTTCAATTAAATCATTAAAATTTATAATAAACAAAATATATCAAAATTTTGTAAAAGATTCCATAAAATAGATTCGAGATGTAATATCTCAATAAGTAGATCAATTTAGGAGGGTGTTCAATAAAGAAAATAAACACTATTGACATGTCGTGACAATGAATTATGTCGTATATTGAGTATAAAGATTAATTATTTCATGGGTATAACTAGGATTTGATATTGAGTCCACTATAGGAAAAGAAAATCAAAAAATAATGAATGTTTTAAAGTAATACATCTAATGTCATGGGTCTCAAGAAAACTATGTCCATGCACACCATCTTTACTTGATTCGGGGTTATAGGTTGAACATATCATGTTATCCATGGATCAACTAGATGGGGTATGAAAATTCTAGGAATGTATAAATATATTCCATCTCATCTAATAATCTAGGTTCTTGTTAGTAGTAAGTGGTGGTTTGTGAAATAATAATTATATGAGGATTACCTAAGAAATATCCATCAATATTAACATACAATCAGGCCCTTATCATTTTAATTCATTCATTGTTCAAAAATAACCCTCACCCAATATCTTATGTGGTCTGAATAATCTCTTTATCAACTCCATTAAATAGGTAGCACAAGAATCACGTAAGACACACTTAGATATAATATCAATAGTGGGTCATTATAAAGTTCCAATTGAGCAATCAAACATCATCAATTTCAATTCAAACTTTTACTTCAAAATTTACATTTAAAGGGTAATCACACACATATCCTTTTGTAATCAATTATCACAATGTGAAATGAAATTTAAATTAATAATTTATTTTAAAAATATCCATAAAGAATTCAATGGCTGTTTTATAGTATAGAATTCCTGAATTCAATTTACAATATCAGACAACACCCTTTTCATCATAATAAATCATTCTAAAAATTCATTAATTTATTTCAACTTTATAAAGAATAACAATAAAAAAACAATACTATTTAATTAAAATTACATATCATTCAAAACCATGTGGAAAATAATTCATAAATAAACATGTTTCATTTCAATCAAGTAATTTCACTTCAGAAGTAAAATTCAATCTAATCCCTCACATTTACCAAAATAGCTATTAAAATATAATTTAAAAGAATCAAAACCAACATATAATATATATATATATATATAACACAGTTAGAGGAAATATATTTCCTTATCAACTATGTTCATGTTATATTCAATTCTAATAAAAATGATCAAGGAATCATTCATGAGTCATTTTAAGGTAAATATTCACATAACATGTGTGAGAAAATGAAAAACTCATATCTATGAAATTTTATAGGAATAATGAGTAACAAGATGATTGAACTGTATAAAAATACCTATATTAAAATTTCAATGAAAACAAAAAACACTAGATAAAAGTTGAAAATGAACTGCATCATCACCAATTGTAGTTGAAAACCCAAAACTCTTCTAAAGAGGGCACCAGAAAATTGTGGGAAGTGAAGGTGCAATTATTTTAAAAAATAACCCCATCATTCATTGTAGTAAAATGGTGTTACTAAAATAACCATTTAATATTTATATTTATATTAAATATAATTCTAAATGATGAGGGTTTATAAACATTTAATAAAAGAGTCAAAAACATTAAAACTTATTGAATAATAATTTTCCATAATTTCTAATATTTAAAAAGCATAAAATTTTATTACAAGTGAAGTCAGTGCATGAAGAAACAAAAAAGTGGGTTGAATGAAATTTAATAAAAAATGGTGTATTGTAGAGGTAACATGTTTTACCCTAAAACGCCTAATTTTCATCATGTAAGGGTAATAATTTCACCCTTACATGGATGAAAAATCTTGGACTACCCATACATAGAACTAGTTTTACCATTACAAATCATTTTGACACAAAAAATTATCCTTGTGCAACTCTAGTCTAATAGTACACTACATTTATAAAAAAAGGGTTACCCCTACATGAGATACACCGTACCATTATGTGGTACCCTTATGCGAGTTGGGGTCCCTATGTGAAACCCTTACGTAAGTTAGTACCCTTATGTGGTAACTTTACATGACCTATAGAATATCCTGGTTACCGTTTCACAGTGGACTAAATTAACCTTATGCAGTGCATACATAGGGGAGATTACCCTATTGTAGTGCCAAAGTACCCTTATGAAACACATATTCAAAGGGGTTTACCCTTACACAACTAACAGAAACATATTGTTACCATTACACAAAATTCACAAAAACACTATTACCCATAAAAAAACTCCACAAAACAAAGAATTACAATAACCTAACTTCTAATGACTTCCTTGTTAAAGAGTATAGGGTGAATACACATATGTATACTCTATACATATCTGAAGGACAAAAAACAACTAAAAACATATTATTTTTTCAAAAAACATTCACTTCATAATAATTACAAAAATGGGGGTTTTATTTACCATCAAAAATGGGGATGTTATAGATATGGTGTTCAATTTTTTTTAGATAAGTGAGGGAAGATGGATCCCTTTTATATGTTATAGGAGTTTCACCCTTATAAATGACCATAATATTAAAATAATATAAATTCATTTTCATAGATAAATGGAAACAAATTATCCAAATTCCTAGGATGAGGTGTGATATTCTCAAAATACCTTTAACCAATAGAATAATGATACTTTTTTGTTATATTTGAATCCTTTTCCATTATTTTAACAAATTTTGTCCATTTTTATATTTTTCATGATGACTTAACATTAACCATAGAAACTATTCAATATGACTACAAATAAAATTGAACTTATACCCAAGTTTAAAAATGTAAATATAAAATATATAATAAACATTATAATATTCATTTAATAATTCTGAAAAAAAAATTCTAATATTATTCAAAAATTCATAAAATTTTGTTTAGAAAAAAATAAATTTCAAGAATAAAAATGATATTATTCTCATTACATTCCAATAAACATCCATTTGATGAATGTAAATTTATCTTATTGAATATATTATCTAAAAATTTCCTTGAAATCATTCATAAAGACTTATTAAATTAATTTAGTATGCTAAAAATACCTTGTGCATATAAAAATATATTTCTAAAATATATCTCTTTTTACCTTCAAAAAAATTATCTTCATTTCTTACCATTTTATAATCAATGTATTAATGATCATTGATATTTCGCATGTATAATCAATACATTTTCAAAATCTTAATACTCTAAAAAATATAATTTTTCTTTTTGATAAAACTATTATAAACAAAAAACTAGTGTAAAGGAAATCTTTTACATTTAAAAGATAATTATGAGAGTAGCATTCCTTAACTCTAATTAAAAATTTAATGGATTTACATAATTTTTCTTTTAATTAGTAAAATTTTTTAAATAAATATAATTTATATAATTCTTAATAAAAATTAAATTAAAAAAACGTTCATAATTAAATATTTTAGTTCCATATAGTCTATTTAGAATGAATTGTATTTTAATAACTGAATTTCACCCCTTTTATTTTCTAAATTCATTTATTTATAAAATTGTTTTATGTATCTAGTAATGTCAATTATTTTTTATACTATTAATTCATTATTAATTTAATTTTATTATTACGTCCATCAAAATATATCAAGAACATTGAAATATTTTAAAGGAAAATATATATCAAATCATGGGGTGTTTCAAAAAATATTCCTGAAATAATCGTAAAATAATTAACACAATAAACAGAAAATCAGGTAGTTATATATTTGAGTTAAAATAGGATATTTTCCCAAAATATTTATATAAAAATATATCAAATTATATTTCAATATAATTCAATGTTCAATGGTTTGATTTATTAGAAAAACAATTCACTGAAAACAACCCAAACTATTCATAATATTCCTCAAATTCTATTAGAACATCATCAATTTATAATAAAATAAATTCAAAAAACATAACTGATTTCAATCACTTAAATTACCTTGTGAATCACTGTGGTTTATTTTCTAAGAACAAGATACTACACCAATATTTCAATCATAATGAACCCAAATGAATTCATTTAATAATATTTCAATTCATAATAAATAGCTTATATAGATAAAGAATTCCTTCCAAAAATATTCTTGGTCACATTAGTCATGGAAGGGGAATGGTCAATGTGTTATTCAACACATTGGAAACGGTTTTTCATATGAATATTCCCATATTGATTGGAATGATGTGTAAGAAATCACATGGGTTATTGTGGAAAAAGAAAAATAATTTCATTATAAGATGATAGAGGTAAACGAACACCAATTAAAAATTCATAAATAGAAACCAAAATAAAAAATTTCATAACATTCAAAGATAACATGAATAAATAACATAAAAATTTATTTAATAATAGATCATTATTCACCCATAAACCCTCAACATCCTTAATTATTTTATCTTCAGTTGTGAATATCTCACTATTGTAGTCATTCTCATGGAACATGGAGATATGAATCAATTATTGGATTTCTAAGATAATAAATATATGCTCCCAAAATAAAAAAATTCATGTTAGCAATTTAATTTTAGGAGGACATAAATTTATTTCACAACCAACATTTATATATTTTCAATGTCATTAAGGAATTATTGATCCAATCATTAATATTTTTGACTATGTCAAATCTCAGGTTATTTAATACATTCAAGGATGTAATTAGTGTTGTTATTTCCTTCTCATAAACATAACTCCCTATATTTTTCATCATCTTGCAAATCCCCAAAAATTAATCAATCATACAAAAACCATTCCTTTAACCCAAATTCCGTAAAACTATGTTGATCACAATAATATTGAATAGAGAAATACTCATATTTCATCAGGGATTACTCTTATTGAGTAAGTTTTAGAAATTATCTATAAAGAATTAGTAAGAATGATATATTTTAGTCTTTTGAATTTTTCTTAAAAGAAAATACATTCTGGTCCAATAGTTGCATCAATCTATGTGGTGGATGATAGTTGAATAAAGTTGTTCTCTTGGGATCAGGACAAATGGATACAAAATTGAAATTTAGTAGTATCATTTTTCACAGTTTTAATAGAATAAATAATTTATATTAATTTTTTGGGAGAATTTTAGTCCCTAAAAATTTTAGTATTATGAGATTACCTTAGATATTTGATAGTAATTGTTTAGGTATAACCAAATTTGTATATTTTTCAGTTATTTCACCAGGGAAAAAAATTTATAATGAACCTATTTCTATAATATAATTATCACTCATGAATAATTTGAAGTCCTCTCTATATCCTAAATATATAATTCCACCTTTATTTTAACAACATATAAACCCTAAAAGGGGTGAAATTTTTTGTTTACCAATAAAATATTTCTTTCACTTACTTGTCACATTATTAGATCTGGTTATCAAGTTACTCAAAAATATTTTTTATCCTATTGATCAATTAATACATCTAAAAATCACCATGTTTCTCAAGTATGAATATAGAAATGTAATTCATATATTGTGCATAGGTATTTTACTATGACCACTATAAAAGTCTAATCCATGTGGAATTTATCTACGATGATTCAATATAAAAATTGGTATGACTAGTCGTTATAGTTTCTAAAATGTTTTAAGACAAATAATTTTTGTATTATATGGTTACTCCTTATTCTTCCTTTGGTATAGTTCTTTAATGAATGCTTGATCTGTTTTTAAAATTTAGGGATTGTTAAATAGTTTATAGACTTGAGGTTCTTATACAAGTTGTCATAAGTTATTGAGATTCCTTTTAGACTCATTTCTCAGTAAATTCACAATTATGTTATTCTTTTTCTACAATACAATTATTCAGAACTGATAGCAAAATATCTTTATAGGGATTTTAGTATAGCACCTTCTTATTTCAAATCTATACACACTATTATTTTCTTATGATGATTTAACCTTTTATATATAAGTGATCATAGCAGTGACTAACATATTTTAGGTGATTATTTTCTCAAAAATGGATTATCATATTCTACCTTATTATATTCAACAACAGAATATAGTAATGTAACTCCTCTTTCTTCAATATTTTCATCAATAACCAGATATAATAGGAACTCTCCCCTTTAAACTCTGAAACTAAATATATCAAAATATTTCATTTAAATATTTATTTAGATCATATATTTTTCTACATAGACACATCATTATGTTTTTATATATTATTATTATTCTCATCCAATAAATATTCATATAATTATGTGAATATGAATTAAAAAATATTTAACCTCTTGATTTCCCCCATATTAACTACCTAATAACTCCCTCTAATTTATGATTGTTTATTCCTTGTTATTTTTTTAATATTCATAACATTATCCAACAACATTATTCATTATAATATTAATGCATATGATAGAAATTTCTAAATAGATAGAACCATCACAATATTTTTGATCTTCTTTACAGCATGCCCATCTATTGTATAACATGAATATCTTCAAATTGTGGGAGAAATTAACATCCATATTAACATCACTGTTATCCTGGAGATCTTCCCCTGGAATGAATACATATATAGTAGGACATATTATTAATCAAATTTTATGATTAATAATATCTATCATAATCCTCTACTATTTCATCCTTCAACTCCAATTGAAAAGGAAATAATTTTTTTGAATCACCCTTATGTCATAGAAATGAATCTTATATATCTTCCATTTTTGTGTAAATGACTCATATGAACCACCCATGATTCATGGAAATAATTATTTTATATGTATCTTGAGTCAGGGAAGTGACTAAAAAATATCAACTACTCTAAATGGAAATGAATCTTACAAACTTCTAAAAAAGTATGGTTTCTTTTACATATACACTATATTTTATCATTTGTATTCTCTATCATTAGAACATTCACATTCCTCAATCTATTTTAATTTTAAAACCTGGGTTGATTACCCTTACATAAAAAAGTGTGGTTTCTCTAGAATATTTTGACACTTTCACAGTTCTTCAAAATTTACTCTTAGGTATTCCCCATAATGACTCACATGTGTGTAGGGTTACTATTGTTTCCATCTCCCATTCCTATAACTCCTACCAAACATTACATCTATAAAATACTGTTAGTATAGCCAATTATCTTCTCAGTAACCCTTTCACATTGAGTAATTTCACCCTTCTGTATATATAGGGTGACAACAATAATTTTCAAGATACATCAATATGATCATAGTGTCCCTTTGATATCATAATTGATTTATCATTTTTATGTTACAACCTTTTTTCATCTCATCCACTTCCCCACAAAAATTTTAAACTTCGCATCTAAAACATTATCCTTCTTTCCTACATAAAAATCTTTCTCAGAAAAACTTACTTTTGAGACATATATTCTTCACATCTTCTGGAATATCTTTCAAAACAATATATAATTCCTCATTTCCATTTCCTAAATAATAAAACATGATTTATTCAAGAGAACGTATTTTAGGAATAAAATATTTCTCATTCGGAATGAATTCTTTATTTTAGACATCAAAGATATATATTTGGAATATACTCTAATGACATGAAGGTATCCTTAAAATCTTCATGTATGTCACTATTGTGAAATTGAAAAATCTCAAGCTTATTAATAATAAATCCTACACACATCCTCTTAGTTGAAACATGCCCCCTGGATTAGATTTAAAATACTTCTAAAAATACTTCCCCATACTTAAATTCTATACCAAATAAAATCACATATAGATTTAGGTTACCTTATACTCAATCCCCTATTGTCAATAAAATTAAAAGTTTTTATTATTCATATTTTTTCATTATATACCTATTTCTCAATGAATTAAATTAGGGATATATCTTGTTTGATCTACTCTACCTTTTCTAATGAAAATCATGATCTAAATTTTCATCATGTTCTCCCTAAATATTATGATGCGAAAAGATGATTCAATATATCTACTTGAATAATGAAAGGTGTTGAGAGTTTTTTATTACCATTTGTTTTTAAACTCTTTATAAAAACATTTTATAGATGGGTATTCCCTGTATAAATTAAAATTTAAACTTATTCATATATCACTTGATACCATTAGTTAACATCACTAATTTATTCTCATTCAACCAATTGAAAAAATAAATTCAAAATAATTGGTTGTTTAACAACATCCATATCAAACATATCTTTTTAACTAATGGATTATTTATTCTCATTAAAATTTTTAGGTTATTTCAACAACATATCAATTGAACCATTTTACTTTTTAATTGGTGTAAAATTAAATTTTCACTATATCATTTATTCAAATTATTTAATAAACTAATTCTAGATTTTCCACCTACCAAGTTCTATATCATTTACACCCTCTATCTATATTTTTACTCAAATATTTTTTACAGGTCAATTTATCACTTTAAACTAAGTTATCTATAAATCCTCTAATATTACTAAGTTGGTACTCAAGTTGAAAACAAGTTTCCAACTCAATGATGTCAGAATTATCCTTGTTTTCCAATTACATCCATAAACATAAGCATCCATAGAACATGATTTTTTCAATTTCTAAAAAAATCAGCTGACCTCAATGAAACATAGTAAAAAATATCAAATAGTAAAAAAATATACCATGTGTGTGATTCATATTGCATGATAAACAAACAGATATAATTTTTTCATGTTGAACATGTAATATTACAAGATATCAATGAACATTTCCTTCTATATGGAAACCCTTATCCTTGGATGTGCCTAGAAAAACTTTTAGTTCTCATCAAAAACACCCTTAGAATTCATTCATTTATAAAAAACAAATATTGAAATATCATTAATACATAGATCTAGTTATTTGTTATGGAACATTACTCCAAGATAATTTGGGAATCCTAAAATAAAATTAGCTAAAACTAACTGGTAAAAATATGAATAAATAAAGCTAAATTCTAGGACTATCATTGTTTCCCCCTTTAGTTGAATTCTCCAATATTTGGTGATCCGTTACCACTTTATATTTTTTAATATATAATTTATTGATCACAAATTTGTCTTGATAACATTAGATATTTTAGATATAGATTTGTAACAAAATTAATTCTATATTAGATGTTGAAACATTCCAACTTCTTAATTATAGCATGAAATTTTGGATTCATATTTGAAATCTAATGTGTAGCTCGACACCACTTCTTGGTTCGGATTAAGACTTGATAATAGTTGATTTTTTTAAAGTTAATGCTTTGGTCAAATACCAGAGCAAAATTTATTAATAAGACATATTACAAGAGTCGGAAAGATGGGATTTTTTTACAATCTCTATAAAAAAGATAAGATAAATCAGATGACAGAGCGTCCAACCAAGTCATTCTCTAATGAACCTATTTGTTAGCAAGAGCATCAGCGACGGAATTCGCTTCACGGTAGGCATGAGTAGCAATGTAATCAATCCCATGGAGCGTCTTCAAGCAATTCATCCAGCATGTAGTGAGCGGCCAGGCCAAATGAATTATGCCAATCTAGATGGCATGAATGATGGTGGTAGAATCTCTTTCAATCCAAAGATTTCTCCAACCTCTTTGAAGCGAAAAACCAACAACGTGAATGACTCCAAGCATTTCTGCCTCCAGAGATGAAGAGTGACCACATCCAACATAGAAGAAACCCGGACACTGGACAGCTGAGTCTCTGAAGATAGCACCACAACTAGAAGGGCATGGATTTCCTTTAGAAGCACCATCAACATTCACTTTGATCCATCCCGACATCAGAGATTTCCATAATACTTCAAAGGAGAGTTTGGGATTAGGGTAGATTCCAGGAACACAGAGATGACGAAATCTCTCCATTTCACCGACTGAGTTCTCACAACAGACTTTTTGAATTGAGGCGGCTTCATGAATCGCAATAAGAATTCGAGATTTTCCTACATTGAGACTAAATGGGTGATTATTATGAATAAGATCATTTATAAAGTACCAGATCTCATGTAGGAGTTCCGCCACTGTTGCAAGAAAGATATTTATAACCTGTAAAGAATCTTCGTGTCTAATACAATTTTTTAAAAACAAAGAAATAGAGTTAGTTAAGATGCATCTACAATTGAATAATTCAAAAACATAATTCCATAAGGAAGAGGTCGTCGCACCAGATAGAAAAAGATGATCAATGTCCTCCCTGTGTTGATTACACAAGCGACATTTAGAACAAAATTGAATGCCGAATTTTTCCAAAGTAATTTCAGTAGGCAATCTATTATGTGCAATGCGCCAAATAAGGGTGTGCCTATAAGTTTTAATCCAATTCTTATTAAAATGAATCATCCATAGATAATTGGATTCATTATCAGAAAAGTTATGCTTATAATAGTTTTTAGAGTCTAGAATGCCATTTGGAGCAGGTTCCCAAACAAGGAAGTCCCCATCAGAAGAAAAGGAATGATTATCAATAATCTACACAATATTACTAGGGAGATCATGCATATATTGATAATAGTTGATATTTTTTAACGTCTTATAATAATTTTGAATTCTAGTAATTATTAACCCAATAACATAATGTATCTCCTTATAGCGCAATCCCACCCAATGGTTCGTATATCCTCCTTAAATACACATCCCATAAAAAAAGTAGGTGCTAACATCTAAAGAGAATAGGATATGGGTTCTTATGGATATCATAATGGTTAAGATGTTTTTAGGTCAATATAAAAAATATTTATATTTCATATGCTCCCAATCCTTTCTCTAGAAAAAACTATAGTGAAAATTTCTTTTTGAAATTTTGGACTTGAAATTTTATTATTACATAAATTGGTAATCATTACCATAGTGATAATCACCTCACTAGTGAATGTTTCTGTAGTTAGAGAATCTATTTTACATTTTTTCCATTTTTAATTCTTTATTCAATGATAACTCAATGAGTCTTCCACTCATTATTTATAGAATTACATATTAGAGCACATTAACATGCCTCGTGTTTATAATCCTTAATGGAAATCAATTCCACTTCAGAACTATTTATACAACATGATATTTTCCTTGGAAATCTATACATTTTTTTCTTTGATGGGAACATCTTCATATATATTTTAATGTGATAGATTTTCTTTCTTATCCTCTTTGATAACCATGAGAGATATATATTCTTTATTATTTACTCTCTATGCATTCTTCTTCTCTTTCTGTGATTTTTTGTGTGAGTAAAAATCATTTAGTTACGGATCAATTATTTTTTTCATCATTTATTACTATCTTTCCATAATGGTAATTTTAAATGGGTAATCAATGATACTTGATGAAGTATCCTCTACCTTTCCATTAAAAATAATCATACACCACGAATATTTTTTTGAGTATAATATAATATTATTTCATCCATTCAAACATTATTTATTTCATATAAGTGGAGTATCTCAACATAGAATGATCGTTATTATTTTTATGGTATTACCTCATTGAATAACCATGATCAGAAAAAAAAATATAAAATAACCCACTGAAATATTCATTTATTTTAACATACTTCCATGAATGAGATGTATTAGTATGCCTCCATTAATTTCGCATCTTCAATGTCTTCTTGTACACATTCATGTTTATACAAATGATGTTTTTAGAAGAACATTTCTTTAAAATTTTCAATTGAGAGATTTTCATTCCAAATATAAAAGCTAACTTCATCTTCTCTGTTGATAGTATATTTATAATATTCTTTCAATTTACTGATGTCTCCATTTTTTAATATTCAATTTTTAAATTCATTCTCCCAAAATGAATATCACAATCCTGTTTCTTAATCCTTAAATCCATTTTTCAAAATTTTTATTTCTAAATTATTAATGTGTGAATTATTTTCATTAAATATAATCATCATTTTTTCATTACACTGATCACTTGGAGGAGGCATTATTTATTCATGGAGTTCCCCATTTCCAAAATAAAATTTAATTCATAAACATTATCTTCTTGTATATCACATTTTCTTCCATTTTTTATGTTCATTAAAAAAATGGACATCGTTGAATTCATCTCTTCATGCATAAACTTCTTATTTTAAATCTAAAAAATTATTATATATATAAAATTATTATCATATTAAACATTTCTTAATTGTACATACTCATCAATTATTGATGAATCACTTTTTTGTTCCAAAAATACTCTCTTAATTTAAAACATAAAATGATTGTATATTTTTAATCATCATTTGAGAAGTTATGTGATATATAGTTTTCATCATCATATTTATAAGAAATGTCTACTATTATGTTAGACTTCAATGTAAATAAAGAATTATTTTTCATATCAATTGTAATACCCAGTTTCATAGTGGCCTCCTTATTATTATTATTCTTTTACTTCTAGATATATGAAATTATTATTATTTACAATGAAATTCCATATCTTCAACTGATTCATATTTTACACTATAAGATGTTACATATTTATATTTTTCAACATAAACTATTCACTATAGAACACATAAAATATTTTATATATTTCAAAATATGATTCGTTAGTGGTATATCTTGGGGGATACACTCTCTTATAATGAATACTCAAATATTTTTATATCAAAACAATCAATAAAAAATTCTTTTATCCCTCTAAAAAAAACTATGAAATCCTAGAAAATAATGAAAATAATAAAATATCATAAGGGATTACAACATTTAATAACAAATATAACATGATATCTTTATTCCAATTAGAAAATTGAATCCTGTGTAATTAAAAAAATTAACATTAGAGTTCATACCCTATAAAATCTTCAGATATTCACAAGATAAATGAGTTAGGTTGAATCCACAACAAACCAACCATGCTGGGGAACAAATAGTTGTATCCCAAGAGACACCATAATAATTATAGAAATCAAGGTGTATCCCAAAATATATTCTTCTTACACTCAGTTATATTGTGTTTGGATGTTGTTCCCATGATAAAAGAAAAAAGTATTCAACATATTGAACAATAATATTTTATAATCTTATAAAATTATTTTTATAATGGGTTGAATTATTATTAGAATGAACTAATAATGATAGTAGTATCAATTATTTATAAATGAAACACAGAAGTTCATACGATCACTTCCTCTTTTTCAATATATCCACACCATTGCGGAATTATTGGTCTGTAAAAGGAAATCAGGGCCTCCTAAACTATTTTTGTTCCTGGAGGTTTTTTTCATATATATATTGGTTGGTGAGACACCTTTCCTCCGCATTACTAGATGGATTCTAAAATGATATCTATTTACACTTCAAAACTCATCTTCAAGCTATATTGGATTAACTCCTTGTACAACGTTTTCCCAAGTGTCTCATTCTTCAAAATACAGAAACTTTTATCCTCTTCTAGTAAGTGTTTACTCATTTCCTTCCAAGTATTCATATTAGAGACTAACCTATACCATACAAATAATATCTTGTAGTTAAATTATCTTGTTCCATTATGTTCACATTTGTATATAGATACAGAAATGGAACTCCTAATTATTCATTCTTTTCCTAAATAACTATATGTCGAACTATAGAATTATACCCATATTCTTATAAATTCAAAATTTTAAATGTGTTCTATATAACTCTTTATTCAACTCAAATATTTTTTAAAATAAAATCTCATTGAGGATCAACATATTATTCTACTTATCTTCCAGTAAATTTTTATATATATCTTTTTTATTGTTACTTTTGAAATGTTTTCCCCATGATTAACTCTAAATTAACTACTAAATACTCCCCATAATTTTTAATTTTTCCTCCTTAAAATATTATAAAATATTTATAGTTTTATTATTCAAAAACATGGGACAACGACATCATCCATGGTATAGAATTATCCTAACAGAAAAAACCATCGAAATCTGCCTTAAATTCTCTATGTAGTGGTCATCCTTCATGTTCCATAAATATATCCAAATTTATAGAGAAAATAAAATCCATGTATGCCTTCTTATGGTCATGGAAAATATTATAATGTCATGAATATATACACATCATTCCGTATTTTTAATCGCATTTTTTCAATTTACAATTTCTATAGTAATATGTCGCTAATGAAGTATTCATCTCAAATAGTAATGGGAATTACCATAACATATCTCCCTTGAGTAATGTAAATAGATTCTATGTATCAACTTTTAAAATTCCAAATTAATCTTATGAACTACCCTGGATTCAAGGAAATTACACTTATGTATCACACTTGATTGATTTCAATAACTATTATGTATTATTATTTTAAAATGGAAAAAAATCCTCACTACCATAGGTATCTTGGATTCTTTTACATATTATTGGGGTATATTTTATATATACCCCCCCAAAATATCATTTATATTTCTCAATATTCTTTGAAATTATTTATAAATTTAATGTCACTCACGTCCCATATTGAGGCTTCTCTAGAACTCTCCTATAACTTTTTTACATCTTTATATGTTACTCTTAAAAATTGTTATGAATGGATTCTAAATATATGTGGTGAATTTTTTTCCTCTTCCAATTACTCTGCCTCTATCAGAAAATGCACCTATGTATATAGGGATATTCCAATTATTTTTCACTTTTTCCCCTCTAGAAAATACATATTTATTATAGTTACTCTTAGGTATATAATGTTACCACAAAACACTTACAAATTATCCAATCAATATAGAGTGACCAATATGTATTAGAGTATTTAACTCTTACATATTGGAAAATATATATTTTTTTACATTACAGTTCAATACAACTTTCATAAACAAAATTTAAACACCATTTTAAAAACATCTTCCTTCTTTTTTACTTCTAATACATTCACAAAAATTCCTACCTATTAGACGTTAAATATTCACATCTTCTAAAAAACCTTAAAATTATGACTCTAGATTTTTAAATAGATTTTATGAATAAACATTGATATATCATTCTAAACACATTATCATTTTGAAAAAGATATTTATATTTCCTAATGATATAAATATTTTTATATTCTAAGAGAAACTTCTAAAATATACTTCAATTTCCTATATGTATCCTCAACAAATCCATGTATGTCACGGTTAAACATTAAATAAATATAAATCATATCAACAATATATCTAATGTAAAACCTCATTATTACAATACAATTTATTATATAGAAGATAGGAAATTGTTTTTACTTATCCCTTATCAACCTAAGGAAAATAAAACCTAATTCAATTAGAGATGGATTCTCACAGTTTATCCCATCCTTGAATGTTACTTTTGGAAAATATAACAATGATTTAAAAAAATGAATGATATATTAGATTCCGTGATAGTTATGTATTGATTTGATTTGTTAATAGTATAACAGTCTGAATTAGATTTCCAAAAAATATAAATATGAAGATTGGTCGGTGCCACAAGCATGGAGTCGTGAAAGTGTAGCAAAAAAAAAGAAACATTTAGGAATAATTCTTGGACGTGGTTTCATTCAAGGATGGTGAGGTGTGATATTTTTGGATAGCAAACATATTGATAAAAAATTACTTCATTATTTTTGGTATTTCATGCCAAAAAAATTTCCTAAAAATATATAAAATCTAGGAAAATTTTTATTTTATAAATTAGGTTTCATTTAGATTTAACTGTAAATTAGAGTTATTTTAATTTAATTTAATTGAAATAAATTATTTTTCTGTAAATATTTCATTCAAATTTTGTTTTGAAATTTATTATAAACCTTTTTAAACATAATTAGCCCATATTTTTAATTTTATGGGTAAAAATAAAGTTTTTACTGTGTATCCAAACAAAACCCTATTTTTCACTTGAATTATTTAGTATATAAGATCTCATCCAATTCAAATAATTTTCTAAAATAGATAGAACACACGTAACATTTACCTACCCAATGTCTATAATTTATTTATCTAGAGCTATTCAAACTAAATCTTAATTAATACCGTGATCCTTGTGGTAGCCTAAGTACACAATTTTCTTGCACTGCTATATCCACCCATATGAAACCTATCATTGTAGAACCACACTCATGTTAATCAAGTAAATTAAATATATAAATATCTCAATATAATATTATAGAGGGAAGCAACCCTTAAATATGTAAGATAATCCTTGATGGAAGACTCATGAAGCACTACATCTAAAAATTGAAAAATGTAGAATACTTACATGATAAGTGATTCTAACTAATTTAATAGAGAATTCACTCTCATGGAGTTTATTGGAATTTCATTCTTACATAATGATGTCAATTTCATTCCCATTGAAAAAAAACTTCATCAAAAATAACTCAATTCATAATACCAATATCTGATCAGAATTGTGTGGAAACGATAGGATTTGATTTATACATGAATAGAAGTGGTCAACACATATAAGGAGATAACTTTACTGTTATATAAAAATATTGATCGATTCTCTATTATGTAGAGAGTTATTTGATAGACACGTAGTAGATCTAAATAATGTTTATTGACCATATATGATAGTTTGGTGACGCATCATAACACAACTTATAAATCCTTTGTATAGATGTGTGGAGTATTAGTGGTTAATCATGGGACATGTTCATGTCATACTAATATTAATAGTGGTGGATTGAATAGTGTCAATACATCAATGTTCAAAAGGACATTTAAACATGTATATTTTGAGAGGAAAATTTTTTGATATCGAATATACACCCACCCAAACATGGTACAGATCCTCAATTTTTTCATTCAGTACTTTTTTATGATTACTTAGGGGATCCTATGTCCAATAAGAATGGTTTTGTGAAAACTGGAGTGGTTATTCTGGTACTAAAACACCTAATATTTTGTTTTTAGTTTTTTTTTAAAACTTATTTCATGAATTCAATGTTTTGTTCCCCTGTATCCTTCTTACTCCATTATTATGAGTAATTTAATTGAAGATTATTTAATGGGTAAGAACACTAATTTTCCAAAAAATCATGAAATTAATATTTAATTACTTTATTATTATTATAGGTAATTAATATAAATGAGTTTATTGATGAGTGAGGTTGAAATTACACTTAAATTTTCATGATTTTTTATTTTAGTTTTTTTATATTTATTAATTTTTGAATCCTTTCACTAAACTAAATCAATGTACGATGGAGTTGGGTGAAATTATAGAAAAATTTTGTATAATTATACTAGAGGTTTGAGTGGAGACTTTCTCCAAGTTGATCAATTCAATATTTCCACTCACTAAAGTGTGGTTTATATATTTATTATCTCCATAGGTCCTTGAGTATATTTCATTCTAAAAACCAAAATTAACCAATGTTATTGTCATTACACATTAATTCTGATAGAACCATATGAACTCAACAAAGGATCCATACTATGTTTTCAACCATAAAAAATCAGTATCCGATTTTTTATTATTTTATATCAAACCAAAACAATATATATGTGATTGAAAAGAATAATAACTAGTGGGACTATACCTCCTTGAGAGATAACCACTGGACTAAACTAATACAGCATTTCTATATGAAATTAAAACATTATTTTTTAGTGGCCCGTAATGGAGTTATGATTTCTTTTTCTCAATTCACTTGTCTATTTTTTATTATTTATTTATTTCTTTCTCCTTATATTTTTGATTTGTTTTTCCCTTTCTTGTACATCTACTAAGTGGTATATTTTATTATAATACATTAATAATAGAATTTTTCATATAAAAAAATTATATACATATTTATTTATTTATTTATATTTTTGGATCAATATTCATTTTGTTTCACCTACATAAAATAAAAAAATGATTATGTTGTGACATAAAATTAAAATCACATTTATAGTAATATGAAGAGTGAAATTGACCTGAGTAGTGTAAGAAGATGAAATATGAAGCACATTTTTTATAACAAAAAAAATACAATAACAAGCTTGTTAAAATAAAATATCTAAATGAGATGGTATTGGGGATAAGTAAATTTGAAATCATGATTCCACTTAATATTAGTTCACTAGAAAATATTTCATTAATCCACCAAAACCTCATAAACTAGATCTCACATGAAAAAACTATCTCCTCTATAGATCTTATTGTACAATAAAATAAGTAGGTTTAAATATCCTTAATTCACCATACTATGTCTACAAACTTTTCTCACACATATATGAATAAAAAAACAACTGAAAATAAAAAATTTAATACTTTTATATCATGTGACTCGGAAATTATATTCAACATATACAAGATAAAACTATTCTATATTTACTATTCCTTAAAAATCTATATTATTTTACAATCATTCTGAATTTACATGCCCATATATGACTAAACATAAATTAATATCATTTCATGTATATATATGGACTCATATATTTTTATAAAGATTCATTTTTTCAATAGATAGAACAGAATTTGAAATTTTTGGGGTGTTCCTTCCATTGAACTCCTATGGATACCAATCCATAATAGGATTCTATATCATGACTAGTGACAACTAGTTGATGAAATTACCCCCCCCCCCCATTTCACTACCATTCCTCGACACATCACCAAAATATGTTTTCAAATTTTCAACTAGCCTTCCCATACATATTGTTTCCTACTCCCAATAGACATACATCAAATTAATTTAATATTATATGGAATTTTAGAAACCTATAACACTTATGAAATTATAAAAATCCATTCTTATTCTAGATTATTTGATTGTTTATAAAACCTTATAATCACCCTAGTCCCATTGAGTTGAATTATTTACATGTACATTCATGGAATAAGACCTTGCTGAACATACCTATTAGGATCTACATCCAAAAAATATTCTACATCATTAAATCTTCATCCTCCAACAATATATGAATATAATGGTACTATAAATTGATATGTTTTGTCCTTGAGAGAAGAAATAGATTGTTTAAATTTTTATTCCATAATGAATATCACAATAGAGAATCTCACATTCATGGAATTTTATAAGTTCTACCAAAAGATGTATCTTCCAAAACAACTCATTCACCAATTTTGTTGATACCAAATATTATTCTTTTGTTGTAGAGAGTACAAATACCATCTAAAAACATTTAAATCATTCTAATTTTAATCCCTATTAATGTAAAAACGTATCCAATTAGAATTGTATAAGTATAATAATCTCCCCAATCTCAGTATATACATAACCTTATATTAGATCAAATAATATAAATTTTAAGTTTCAGCTTCTAGGAGTTTAAGATATCTTATAGCCTATTTGATAAATTCCTACTATAATTGCCCCTATTTCATAAATATATTTTATAGAGACTAACCTTAAATACAAAATTTCATTGAGAGTGAATACTACATCATAGGTCAATCATTAAATTTTCATAGCATAATTAACCTTTTCAATTTACTAATCCTAACATTTTATTTATCATACAAGATTATATGAAATTTTTTAATCTGTATACTAAATATTTAAAAATTCCTTACAAATTGTTTTTGTAAACTAATTAATGATCTTCTATATTTAACCAAATTAAAAAAACTATACTTCCACTATGTTTCCTTCTTAAATCCTTATTTTGGTAATTTTCTTAGCCATTCCATGATCATTTATCCAATAACTTCTTCAAAAATTATTTATCAATAAATTTATCTATTGAATGTATGGTCCAACTAAGATCACATAAACAATATAAAAGTTGTATGATAATAAATAAATCATACTTCTACACCTATTAGTCGAAATAATAATCAGGGTTTGTTCACATGATACATTTCTCAACCATATATTCCACTAATATCAATTTATAATAATATAGTTCTTATTTAAGGAAGTAAATAATGTGGAGAATATTACATACCAAGTCCTTGTTCTTATCAGCCATTAAACTTTTGGGTTAGTTCATGTATATTTCCTCTTATAAATAACCATTAAGGTATAATGGTTTTACATAAATTTCATCAAATTATAGATCATATGTAGAACTATAGTTAGGACTATCCAGATAGTAGAGTGTATAACTATGAGTGAAAATACTTTTAAGGAATCTGAACCTTCCTTTTGTTTTATGTCTTTCACTAAAATTATATTCTACTCCCTATTACTTGAATAAATTATAATATTAATGATGGGAATAATTGATTACAACGATATTCTTACTTTAAGGGAAAATATAAATCTACCATGTAACATTGTAAAAAAATAAATCAAATAAAATTTTGATTAAAAATTTATACATTCTCGATTCACTGATTAAGTTCACTTGTTATATAATTTCATGTTCTCCATCATATTTATAATGATTGAGGTGAATGTTAAGTCAATACCTATGTACCATCTAACCATCTATAGAAGACCTCTACAACTCATCATGTGATTTTTATTTTACTATAACAGTATTTTTGGGGTTGTATCATCTAGGGTAATACCATCTGGAGCTCTGTCACATTCCACATCAGCCCTTGAGAATTCCGAAATAAATTTTTCTATTCTATTTTTTTATGAAAAACATGTTATATAATCTGAACATTCTGATAAATGTTTTTATTTGTAATTTCTATCCAGTTAATCTAGAATATATAGTTCTTATTCAATTTTCTATGATTCTCCCTCCTCCATGGTTTATGATTTCAAGAAGATCCACTCATTGATGATAAATATTTTTGCTCTAACTATATTAAAATGATTATCATACCCAAGTGGTAACATAATTTCTTCCTCTTCATATCTCTCTAGGAAACATACTTATGAATTAACATCATGCTCATCCCTCACATTAGAGTTAAATAAAATATATGCATGAATTTTAAAAAAATAGGTGAATAACTCCCACTAGATTATTGGACCATTTCATCTCAACAATCTTCTACCCTACTAACACTCAAATACTTTGGTAAATATGGTGAGTCACATAATTTAGTGATCCAAATAAAAAATTTCACATATTGGAGTGAAAACTTTTGACCCAAGCCTTATTAATTAACATACCAATCATTCTCCCTACCATACCTTTTATTATGTTCTTCTAGTAAAAAATATCTACTTTTATTATTTTCTAGAGAGAGTAATTTTAAAAATAACATCCTCTATATTCACCTATCTTGTGAGACAATAGATATTTTATCTATCTTCATACCTCCCTTTATACCTTGGGATTCATATAATGAGTTTTCTAAAAATGAATTAACTTTTATTTAGAAATTATAACAATACATTACTAGTTTCATCACAAATAAATGTGATACTATATATCATCTCTACTTTTTATTAAATTAGGGATATCTTAACATATCAAAATTCCAATGTTCTATTTTCTGACATCGATAATTTATTAAATTTAAATTAAAATAAAACATCCAACTTCATTTAAATTATAAAACATTCATATATTATAAAGTTAGTATGATCAAGTTTCAGAACACCCTTTTTAATTAAAACCTTCATATTATTCTCACTAAGATGACCTATATAATAGATACATAACTTTAGACAATTGAAAGTAATTATTTCAGACATATTTAATCAATATAAAAAATTAATCTAATACAAGAAAAAATTCTTTAATCTAATTAAATCTTCAATTGATTCAAAAGTAACTTTATAAAAAAATTGGTAATGTTTTTCGGATCACCTTATTTATCCTACAATCAAAAAATATATTTTTCTATAAAAATGGGAAGTGTTGAACAACCTTAACCATTAGAAAATACTCATTATGATTCTTGATATTATCATCATAGTTATTAATAAATCATATATCCTCATAATTTTCTAAATGAACCTTTCTAGATATTCTAGATACATAATTCAATATGCACCCCTAATCTGCCATGGAATAAAATGATCACTTTGAAACAACTTACCCTGATTCTAATAGGGAATTGGCACTAAATATAAAGTCATTATTCTCTTCCAATAAATTTATGAAACTCAAAATTCTACATTATAACTATTATAAGTTCATTCGGTGACCCTTAATGTATTCTAGGAGATGGTCCTTTTTCTCACAGTGCTAGTATGTGGGGTCAAGTCCGATAGATTTATCTCAACTTATATATTTGTACTTATCTTACATTTTCTATTAACCAATAATTATATTGGGTTACTTTTCTCTACCTAATGAATTCAATGAATTTTTTTAGATTCATTAAATTCCTTTCATCTAAATCCTCATTTAGGATTAAATTCCTACCATCCTCAAACACTACAAAGGAATTCTCATGTGAGTTACTTACAGTAGTAAATATCACCTTAAAATCCATCAATAGTCATGAAAATAGGAGAAATTCCTAGAAACATTCTTTGGAAATTATATTAACCAAAATTATCTATTTATAGATAATATTGAAATCAACAACATGGCTTACCATAGTTCTATATTCTGATAACCAAATTTTCAACAAATTTTTCTTCATGAATACTTTATTAGAAGTTGTATGTTTTACATAATGTTATGTTAGGTCCATTACCATCATAGCAATAGTTTTTTTCCTTGATGTTAAAGGAATCATTCCTTGAAAAAACCTCATCAACCAATGTTAGTTATAATCCAATCAATCCCATAAGGATTTTTCATTCTTTGTATGTTTACTTCTTGTCAAAAAATTCAAAATCCTTTTGGATGAGATCATCCTCCATCTATATACTCTAGAAGAAAAAGTATGCTCCACTGAAATTATCAACCTTAACCATACCATATTTAAACATAATACCATGATCTAATAGTAAAACAACACTAAATATAAAATATATTAAACAAAATTATAATGATACATGAGTATGTTGTGAGGGTACCCAAGACTTTTTTAGAGATTTGATACAACATGTCGTGGAGTTACACTGACACCAACCAAATGTTCACCACATAATAGGATTCTTTAATCCTTTGGAACTTCAAGAATTGGATTTCAAATGATGGAAACCTCCATCACTTAGATAAATGTTTCAGAATATAGGTGTCTTCAAATAACCTTAAATCAGTAGAATAAGTATACCAAATTTTCATACATGCACAAGAATACAAAAAAACTAATCAAAAAATCAATTTTTAAATGGAAACTTCAATTTTACATGGTCTATAACATAAATCTTTATCCAAGGAAGAACAATATAGAATTATTATTAATTATTCATAATAGAAAACTATATATAATCAATATGAATTTACTACATCCTAGGTCACTAAATATGATATAATATCACTATAAATGTCAATGTATACCTACCAGAATTCATAATGAAAATAGTTGGTCAACAGGTACCACCAACCTCTAAAAACATTAGGGTTTCTTCTATTGAATTTAGAATAATTATAATTTAGTATATCACTCATTAGTAAGACCTCTAATAAAATTGTAGAAAAATATTCTTTCCCATTCCATCAAACTAAAAAATATTAAACATAACTATTGAATGTTAACCTTCATTATATGGGCCCGCCAATATATAGAGTTTACAACTTCCATTGGCCAAATATCCAATTTCACAAATCTTCTGGAAAACTAACCATCTGGGGAACTGATCGAAATTTGGAACTTTCTTAAAAACTCTTAATATAAGTTAAAATAAGTTTCTTCTCTTCCTTGTGAGCATTTATGATAGAATTCTATGTTAAAAAAAGTAATAAAATTGAACGAATCCCTCTAAGATCTGACATTGAATATGATGAAGAACAGTTAAAAAATATTCCACCACTTAAAATTCCAATTTGTCTCCCATAAGTGTAAAAAGATAAATATTTACTTATATATTATTAAAATATTGTGCACAACTTGTTTGAATTTATTAAAATAAAATTCCTCCTGATATTTATTACATTCATAATAAATATTTTTCTAAAATAAAAAATATTATTGATGAAGATAAATATATAATATTTGAGGGGTTTTGTTTTGAAGATATATTAGAATAAAAGTCAAGTTTTTATAACACTATATGCTAATTTGTAATGGTTGTTCATGTCGAACAAGATCTTCTAGTCTATATATTATTTAATGATGTTATTAATTTCATATAAATTTTTTTATATTCTGGAATCTAAAATATAGATTGACCAACTTTTTTGGATAGTGAAAACACATCGCATATGTTACTTTCATTAGGTGATAATATTGGAGAAGATGAAATGATTGATGAATGATCATTTCTGAATTAGTACATTCATCTATGGGGGATCCCATAAAACTACCTCTATTTTAATTCAAAGAATCTATTATTCAGGGAGAATAAAAATATAATTTTTAGGATCCCAATTTACTATATTAACATTCCCTTTATAAAAAAATCATATTATATTAAAAAATGAGGTGGGTACTATTTATTAAATTAAAGATTTATTTTGAGGATAACTTTTTTGAATATGAGTTGAAAATAAGTGGGTTTGGAGTTGTGAAAAATAATATATATAGTAGTTCATATCATAAAAACACAAATTCTCATACCAAATTTTGATGATCCATAGATATTTCAATAGTGTAAAATCAAAATTATGCACAACTTAGTGGATTTACCTAATATATTACTTCATTTTTAAATAGTAAATATGAACTTACTTTTTTATAGTAACATTTAAAACAAGAATACAATGAAAATTATGTAAATTTATGAAGAACTATTTAACAAAATAATGATGGAAATCGCATTCTTCCATTGTTACCCACATAAATAGTAAAAAATAAAAATGAAATATTTTCATAATATTTATATTTTTATGTCTCAATATTTTGTACTGGATATTTTAATGATAATACCACTGTTTTATTAAGGATAATGTATAAACAAAGTGTTGGTATTGGGATTTTTTGTGTTGATATAATTTCTCAATTATTTTATTATGTATTTTTTAGTGTGTTTATAATGTATAAAAAATTTAATACATATTTTGTATAGATCATTTCATTTTTATTTCATAAAGTTTTTTTACAAGCTAAATTTTCTAAATACTTTATAAACACCAATAAAATTGTTAAAAACATAATATTATTAAGGAAAATATTTTTTAAAATATTTTTTATTAATTTATTTTATAAAAACATTATTTACAGAAATTCACATGAGTTTTCTCATATTATGGAAGCCTACATCTATGAAACCCCTAGAAAAGTTGTACATAAAAGGTTAACTGGTACAAATAATTTTAAAAATATGAACCGTCCATTTCAAGAGCATACCAAGATAGAACACCACATTTAATTGTTCTTTTCCAAAAGTACTGATCATGATTGTGATCTCCTGTGAAGTTTCCCAAGGTATATCTGAGTGAGGACAATCTGCACTATAAGACCATGTGTTGGATTTTGGGGATAATTATTATTCAGATAAGTTTCTAAATTAAAAATATTTTATGGTGTGTTGGTGAGAAAACTAATGTATTATAAGAAACCTTTGGGGTTATATGGATAGGTTTATATCTTGAGGATGTCAAGTTGTGACAAAGAGTATTATAGCCAATAACAAATCAGATGTGTAATGTAAATTCTTGTCTTTGAGTTTTCGAGTCCAAAATGAGGGTATTTTGCATTAATGGGGAAAATTGTGTAAAACCACTAGAAATGGCATACTGAAAACTCAAAATGATACTACCTGGGAAAACAGGCTAATTTTTTTTGGGATCCTTTCAGATTAGAACTCTACGGTTAAGTGTTCTTGTCTTGGAGTAGTGATTAAGATTGGTGATATAAGGACCCCGCATTAAAACATTACATAATATTGAATTAAATGAATAATTCACATTGAGGATCTTTTTAGGTTTAGAGAATTATAGAATTGGGCTATAACTATTACATCTCAAAAGTTACAAAGTAGACACTTCTACTCATTTTCCATTTTTTCATAAAATAAAAACTCTTAAAAAAATATTCACTTCCAGTTCCATGTTTTAGATAGCATGAGTTTCCTTGATCCCATCCTTGACCCTATTCTACTTTATGTCCTGTGAAAAACATTTCAAAAACTTGGGATGAGCATAAAAATCTTAGAAAGGAATACATAAAGAAGTAAACTGTTAGTTTTTTTCAAAACAACAATTAAACCATGAATACCAAATCATAAGTAATACTTTTCACATATATGAAGTAGTAAATACTCTTCACGAAATAAAATATCATTGCTTACCCTTTTGTAACCAAAAAATCACCATAAAATCCATATAAAGAACACAAAACATATAAAGGTAACATGGAACATAAACATACTTAAATGGAATAACCATACTGTCGACTTCCACACATGTCACTAAATGGAATATCCATACAGCTGAATTCCATACCAAATTCATTGGAGGTTCTAACGTAATCACCAATCTTGGTTTATCACGGAACCACCTGTCATTTGGTTTATCATGTAACCACCCGTCAAATGTCCAAGTAAAATTATAAAATAATAACACATACAACAAATATAAAGGAAAGAAAACATTTCCACATTTTAATCACAATATATCACTTAAATATATTGACATAACAAATCCATTATCATAACCATTTTCAATACCAAAATACATAATAAAGTATATGGTATTTATTTTTCCTTTTAAAAACATTACAGCTTGTTAAGGAATCCACATATCAAGTAATACTCACTGCGGTGGAAAGGTCATTTTCACCGTGTCTGTTAAAGAAACATTCCTTTTTTTCATTTAGTAAAATGCTTCATAGAAAAATATTCCCTTTGAATGAAATGAAAATTCAAAGGTGTTTATACAGTGTATAAGTTAAAGTCTTGTATTAAAACAAAATATTCCTCAATGAAAGGAGATTGAGATGAAGTCCCTTACCTATTGTATGACTTGACTTGATCATTATTTAATCTATTGAATAATAAAATAGAGTTAATTTATACTGGCTTCAAAACATTTTTAAGTTTCATTGTTCCTTTTATATCACTTATTACCATGTTATGGACATTATGTAATCATTTAAGTTAATAACAGTCATTTTGTCGATATTTGGTACGTGAGTCAAAAATAAACTTCTTATAATTAAAAGTTGTTCATGTGGTAAAATATACACTCTCTTCAGAATTATATTCATGATTTAGATATCATATATATCATATATATCCATTATATACATGCATTTATAATATTACATAACATTTAGTGGTAAGAAATGAAATGCATCGTTCATGGAGACGGTAAGCCGTACGTACGCATGAACACTACTTTCATTTCTATTTAACATTTAAGGGAATGAAAATATTATGATATAGAGGTACATTATAATTATATTATAATATAATATATAATACTATTAACTCTATCATTTATATGTCTCATTTATGGCATTAACGATTCAAATCACTTTGAGGGTGCGGTAGTCCGCACTTCCTAAAATGAAATTATCACGTGTATCCATTATGGAAACCATAAAGATATGCCATAAATGAAAAATACAGAATCATAAGTAAAACATAAACATAATATATATCATATATAAATATAGTGACATTTAATGGCCACCATGAGAGGCGGTATGAGATATTTAAACAATCATCATTTCGTGAGGCAGTAGTTCGCCGTCGACAGAAACAGTGTGTTCTTCACCCATTAAATGGAGGTGTGTGTAATTTTTTCTCAAATACTTCTCCCAGAGACATCCTAGTATATTAAATATAATATTTTTGTTACAAAATAAAATATTAAAAACAGTTTAGGGGGTTGGAGAAGAAAAATAAAACAAAAGAACATAAGAGAAGACATTACCTTTAAATCGGGTAACTCCCCTTGTTTGAACCAAAAGGGTTTCTTGAAGATCTTTCTCCCTAAGGTAAGGCTTCTAGGATTAATAGATGGATTTTGGGAGCTTATATGAGTAGATTTTGGACGAGACAAATTGCTTCAGAAGTGTGATAAATGGATCGTAAGTGGAGTCTTTTTATAAGGGAGAGGAGGGGCTCTTTTAGAAATCATGGAAATATTATTTTATTATATAATGTTTTTCGGTTTCTAAAGGTCCAAAAATCATTAAAGCAGAAGATAAGGTATCCAATGTACGAAATAAAATCATTCAATAATAATTGGACAAGTTTTGGATATTATTTTAAACTTGATCTTCTTATTTATTTAAATCATTCATTGATGATGTAAACACTTCATCATTACTGTGTCATAAATAATTTTATTTATTTGATGTCTAAAAATTATAAAAAAATTATCATGATGTAGGAAATATTTTTATATTTAAAATGAGTATTTATAGTCCAAAATATAACTTATATAACCCCATGAAAAAAAATTTAGTAAAACATTACATGGTTGTGACATTTTTATTTTTACTTTAAATAAAAGGTATTAATGTCATTATCTTACCCAAGTGGCTCCATGGGGTCCCAAAAATTGACCCATGGACTTTTTTGGTCGGCCATGACTCATCCAATAAGGGTAGGATAATTGTAAAGTTAATTTCATATTATTATAACATTATTTTTACCTTTAATTACACTAATTACCTTTAATCACGGTTAATAAAACATAAAAGTTACTATTCGCCACAAATTATTTTCATCTCACTGAACCGAATTTTACTTACTAATGATAAGCATATATGTCAGATTTTTTAAAATCAATTCACAAAAGCGTTAAAATTTCATTTAAACAAAAAATCAGTTTTTTTTTAACTCACACTTAGTGGTTTCACTATTCACCAAAAATTGAAGTTTTTCAGAAAAATACCCAAAATTGACCCTAACCTATATTTAATATTCTGAATTCAAAAATGATTTCTATTTTAAATAATTAAAAACATATAAGTTTCATTAATGAATTTTTTAATTAATTCTCATTGTCAAATCAAATAGCGTGTTTTTAAGAAACAATATATATCAAGAGATTGACACCTGTTAAGCCCAATTTCAAAGTGAAATTAATTCCCACATCCACCATTGGATTAAATGGTAAAAATATATTCTAATTGCAATTTAAAACAAATTAAAAAGTTAATCTAACTATCTAAATAAATTATATTAAAAGGTGCTTTTGAATTAAAATACAATATTTTTCACTATTCATTAAAAAAATGAACTTTATCGGAAAAATAACAAAAACATACACAAAGTAAATTTTGATGTCATGATTATAAAAGAGAATTTTATTTGGTCCAATATAATGTATAAGAGTGAACAAAACTATATTTAAAAGAGGTTTCTCCCTCAAAAGGTGCTAAATCGACCTTTTAGTGAATATTAGAGTATTCATGCTTAAAATTGGATTCATTTGCATTTTAAGCCTCTAACATTTATTGGATAAATGTAAAAACATTTAACAAACATATATAATCATATTTTAGTTATTTATATTCATTCCTACCACTAATATGGATACGTGTTAACTACCATTTAAAATAATATTATTATATTATTATTGTGGAACATACGATTCCAAATAAATATGTTGTTGCGTATGAGGTACGCCATCGAACATAGCAACCCCATTAAAGTAAAATTAATATTTAATTCACAAATATTACTAAATATGAAAATGTCTTATTCTTTATTTAACTAGGATGTCACATCCTTCCCCCTTTTGGGAATTGCGTCCTCACAATTTTATTCACTTATAAAATAAATGGGGGTATTTATCCCACATAGCTTTTTCATATTCCCGCGTTGCCTCTTCAACCATATGGGATTTTCACAAAACCTTCACCTAAAGAATTACATTATTCTGTAACACTTTCTCTCTATAGTCAAGAATCTGGACCGCTTGTTCCTCAGAAGAGAAATTCTCTTCCAACTGACCTACATCTGGGCTCAAAACATGAGATGGATCTGGTATATACTTTATCAACATCGAAACATGAAAAACATTGTGTACCTGGGAAAAACTTGGAGGTAATGCCACTCTGCATGTAACTAATCCAACTTTCTCCAGGATTTCATAAGGTCCAATGACCCTCAGACTCAACTTTCCTTTCTTGCCAAAACGCATCACACTTTTCCATGGAAAAACATTGAGAAAAACATGATCACCTACCTCAAAAGAAAGATCCTTCCTCCGGTTATCTGCATAACTTTTCTGCCGACTCTAAGATGTTCTCATGTGCTTCTGAATCAACTAAACTTTTTCTGCCATCTCTTCTACCAATTTTGTTCTCAGCTGCGTCCTTTCCCCTACTTCATCCCAAAAAGCTGGAGTTCGACACCGCTTTCCAAATAATGCCTCAAACAGAGCAATCTGTATACTGGAATGAAAAATGTTATTATAAGAAAATTCAACCAAAGAAAGATGATGGTCCCAAATTCCCTGGTAATCCATCGTGCAAGAACGTAACATATCCTCCAAGGTCTGAATTGTTCGTTCTGACTTCCCATCTAATTGCGGTAGAAAAGTTGTACTAAAATATTACTCAGTACCCAACAACTTTTGAAGGCCTTTCCAAAAGTTAGAAGTAAACCTAGGATCACAATCAGATAAAATGGAGAGGGGAACTCCATGTAACATGACTATTTGTTTAGCATACAACTGAGAAAGTTGATCTAGAAAGAAAGTATCTTGAATAGGAAGAAAATGATAAGATTTAGTCAATCGATCTACAATAACCCAGATTGCATTATTACCTCGAGATGTCTTTGGTAATCCCACAACGAGTTCTGTGGATATATTTTCCCATTTCCACTCTAGCACTAGTAATAACTGAAGCATCCCTTTCAGTAACTGTCACTCTGCTTTAACCTGCTGACAAGTCAAACACTTCACAGTAAAATCAGAAATATCTCTTTTCATTCCATCCCACCATTAATACTCCCGCAGATCTCTTTACATCTTAGTACAGCCAGGATGAACTGAAAATGGGCAACAATGAGCCTCACATAACAACTCATTCTTCAACTGTGAATCACAATGCATACATAATCTCTTCCCAAACCTCAAAACAAAATCATTATCATTATTAAATTCAGGAAACTTACCCTTCTAAACCAGCTCAACCTTTTTCTGCAACCCACTATCTTTCTTCTATGCTTCCTTAATTCTGTCTGATAGAGATAATCACACTGACACCTGAAACAAAACAGAAGAACATCCTTCAATAACAACTTCTATGTCAAAGTTCATCAAATAAAAAACCAAAGGATCTCGTTCCAAATGTACCATGGTTAATGAAGCATTACTTTTTCGACTCAAAGAATCAGCCACTTTATTTTCTTTTCCTAGATGGTAATTAATTGTATAATCAGAATACTTGATTAATTCCAGCCATCTCCTTTTGTCTCATGTTCAATTCTTTATGAGTAAAAATATACTTTAAAATTTTTTGATCAGAATATATTTCACACTTTACTCCATACAAATGATGCCTCCAAATTTTTAAAGCAAAACAACAGGAGCTAATTCCAAATCATGTGTAGGGTGATCTAACTCATGAGGTTTCAGCTGATGTGAAGTATAAGCAATTACCTGATCATTCTGCATAAGGACACAACCATGTCCCTTCAACGAAGCATCACTGTAGATAACAAACTCACCATTTCTGGAAGGCAGTGCCAAAACTGGAGCATTCACCAATCTTCTTTTAAATTTCTGAAAACAATAATCACATTATTTTGTCCAAATAAACTTAACACCTTTTCGAGTTAACTTATTCATTGGACTAGATAACCGTGAAATATTTTCAAGAAACCTCTGTTAGTAATCTTCCAATACAAGAAAAATACAGATCTTGGTTATATTTGTGGGTCCTGTCCATTCTTCAACAATTTTTTTTAGCAGGATCAATAGTTATGCCATTTTTTTAAACAATGTGACCAAGGAATGAAATTTTTTGTAACCAAAACTCCTACTTGCTGAATTTTCCATACTTTTTCTTTTCTTTTATGGTTTTCAAGATAACCCTTAAATTACTTTTATGTTCCTCTTTACTTTTGGAAAAAATCAAAATATATTCAATGAACACAACCACAAACTTTTCCAAGAACTCATGAAAAATTCTATTCATTAGATCCATGAATACAGCTGGTGCATTGGTTAACCAAAAAGGCATAACTACAAATTCATGATGGCAATATCTAGTATGAAACGTGGTCTTCATAACATCTTCTTATTTTACTTTCAACTGATGGTACCCCGACCTCAAGTCAATCTTCAAAAAATACTGATCTCCCTAGAGCTGATCAAACAAATCATCAATATGAGGCAAACGATACTTGTTCTTAACAGTGATGTTATTAAATTATCTATAATCAATGCAAAGTCTCATTGAACCATCTTTCTTTTTAACAAACAAGACAAGATCACCCCATGGTGATGTGCTAGGTCGAATGAATCCTTTATCTAATAACTCCTGTAATTGCTTCTTTAACTCTAAAAGTTCAACTTGAGCCATTAGATAAGGGGGTTTTGAAATTGGCTTAGAATTTGGAACTAAGTCAATAGTAGATTCAACTTCTCGATCATGTATAATACCAAGAAACTCATCAGGAAAAATATAAAGATACCCATTTACCACTGGCACATCATTAATCTGAACAGTTCCTTTGTTTTAAACAATATGTGCAAGGTAACATTTATTTCCATCTTTTACTAGTTTCTCAACTTCCTGATATGCTATCAAAATCAAGGGTTCATTATTGTACACAAATTTAAAATCTTTTTGAAAAGAACCCTCTTTAGCTCTATATTCGATCTTATCATGATAAACAGAAAGCCAATCCATGCCCAAAATAACATCAAACTCTACTAGAGATAAAAAAAATAAGGTTTGCTGGTAGATTCTTTCCACACACAAGGATAAGAATGTTCTTATAATATCTTTTTGTCCCAACATTTCTCCTGGGTGTTTTTACCATAAGTTCATGATTCATATATTGAGATGGAATTCCCAATTTACTAGAAAACTTCTCAGAAATGAAAGAATGTGTATACCCTGAATCAAACAACACATTGGCATAATCTGAAAGAACAAACAGTGTACCTGATACTACTTCATTTGATGGCCCAACATCTACTGAAGTAGTTGAAAAGGATTTCACCACCCCTTTCTCCTTGTAGTCTGGCTACTTTCCATTAGTTGAGTTCTTCGTTAGACACTCATTTTCATAATGACCCATTTCATTACACTTAAAACATCTTACCGCTGTTTTTTCATTGCCTGCTTGACCATATTCATTACAGATACGAGCAATATGACCAGACATACCACACCAAAATCACTTTCCGGACATGGATAAACATTCACTAGGATTCATTTTACCACACTTCTCACAGGATGGATATTTGGTTTTCTTACCTCCATGCTTCTTTGATGAATTCTTTACCATTTCCTACCAACTAGACCTCTTATTCTATTATTTTTCAAAGAACACCTGATCATCATAAAACTCCATTTCCACCTTCTCCGCACATCGAAAAAAAAATCATAACTTTTGAACTTGCGAGAAGCTAAAGACCTTCGATACTTTGGCTTTAACCCTAAGTAAAAATGGTTGATTTTACTATAAAAATCTCGTATGAAATTTGGAGCATACCTTGCCAGTCGAGTGAAATTTTCTTCATAAGCAGCCACTGAGTCATCCTCCTACATAAATTATAGGAATTGTTTTTCCATACTAATATGAATCAACTTCAGAAATTATTTCTCAAGAAACATACCTTTGAATTCATTCTAGTCAATATCATCAATATCCTCACTATCCCTGATATTTTTCACCATCGACCACCACTGATCAGCTTCACCTTCAAAACGGTAAATAGTGAGACTAACCTTTTGATGTTCTGAATGCCCCATGACATCAAAAATCATCTTCAGTTCTTTAATCCACCCTTCTACTAGCACAAACTCAGATGATCCTCTGAATGATGGGGGATGTTGCCTCATTAAATGCTTCATTATTGACATGTTCCTCTCTGGTTGATCAGGATGATCTCGTGCATGCATACCTCCGCCATTTATATCCTCATTCAATTGTGCCATTTAAATGAAAAATGAGTTTTTTTACTAACACTTAGTGGTTTCACTATTCACCAAAAATTGATGTTTTTCATAAAAATACCAAAAATTAAGCCAAATCTATATTTGATATTCTGAATTCAAAAATGATGTCTATTTTACAAAATTCAAACCATATAATTTGCATTAAATAATTATATAATTAATTCCCATTGTGAAATAAAATAGCATGTTTTTAAGAAACAATATATATCAAGAGATTGACACTTGTTTAAGTCCAATTTCAAAGTAAAATTACTTCCAATGTCCACCATTGGATTTAATGGTAAAAATATATTCTCATTTTACTTTAAAACCAACTAAAAAGACAATATAACCATCTAAATTAATTAGATTAAATCATGATTTTGAATTAAAATACAACATTTTTCACTTTTCATTAAAAAATGAACTTTATCAGAAAAATAACAAAAACATGCACAAAGTAAATTTTGATGTCCCGATTCTAAAGAAGAATTTTATTTGGTCCAATAGAACATATATTATTGAACGAAACTATATTTAAATAGGGTTCTCCATCAAAAGGTGATAAATCGACTTTTTTTAAATATTAGAGTATTCATGCTTAAAATTGGATTCATTCGCATTATAATCCCCTAACATTTATTGTATAAATGTAAAAACATTTAACAAACACATATAATAATATTTTAGTTATTTCTATTCATTACCACCAATACAATGGCTACGTGTTAACTACCATTTGAAATAATTTTATTATATTATTAGTGTGCAACGTAAGATTTCAATGAAATCCGTTGTTGCGCATCGGGTACGCCATCGAACATAGAAACCCCATTAAAGTAAAATTAATATTTATTTCAAAAATATTAATAAATATTAAAATGTCTTATTCTTTATTTACCTTGGATGTTACAGGTGAACTCCTTGTAATTATCCGAGGGTGTGTCACAGTAAGGGAAACTCAAACTAGAAGAACATGTGTAGGACCATTGAAAAATTTATTATTCAAATAAGTGGCCCCAATTATTAATATCTTGTGATGTTCTTGAATGCCAACCAAGGTATTATAGGAGACCCTAAGGGTCATATGTCTCTCTTCATGGACTAAGGAGGTCATGTTGTGACAATTACCTGGATTTAATATCCCAAATAATGTTTCATAACATAATAGGTATACTATTACATCATAAAAACACTTTAACATAACCACTTTTCATGAGAGAACATTGAGACTTGAGTAATATAGATCATGATTCCATAATTTTTGAAAACACATTCTAGATTAAAGAATTATGTTAATATGATTGAGTTGTAATTTTAATTCCTTATTATCCATTTATAACAAATATATCATATTTCCCTATTCTAAGACATTAAATGGTGTGAATGATGTGGTCCATCATTTGTTCTAATATATTTTTTAAAGACCAAAACTATAGTGTTTTAAATTTTTAGGTTTTAAAATCATTATGATAGATAAAATCAATTTTAAATAATTCATTTGTGTTGAAACACATGTGCATGGGGGATTTTTAATTTTTTTTCATTTGGATAAGGATAGATTTAATTATAATTAAGTTATGTTCATTGATTTCTATGCTTAAATAGGAATAGAAATAGTAATATAATGTGTCTATTTAAAAAATAAATAACTCTAATCAAATAAATATATGTAATAATGGAATGAAAATATAGATTGAAAATATTCATTTTCAAGATTTTTGACAAGCGATTGAAGGATGAATATATTTTTTTGGGAAATTTCTTTATATGATTAATTAATTATCATTGATATTGAATAATATTCAAAGTAAAATATTTATGAGAAACCTCTTCATGGAGAATTAATTTTTTATTTTTACCCACCAACCCTTATCCTCAGAATTATCCAGGGAAAAACGTCCATTTAAAAACACCTTATCATGTGATTATAGAAACAACAAAAACTACATGTATCTAGAAAAAATATTTTTATTATGAATGAATATATATTTTTTAATTTATTTCCCAAGAGGAAAGGGTGATAAATGAAATAAATGTAAGGAAGGATACAGAATGGTGTGTGTGTTGAAATAAAATGGTAGGGTAGATGTAGATATAGGATATTAAGTCAAGTACATTTGAACACCCAAAATAATTTTGATAAATCAATATTGAATTAATTCAAATATTTTCCAATTTTTGACATTAATGTATGAATATATCATAAGTATAAATTTTTAAATATCCACTTAATCATTTGATAAATGGGACTGATTGACATAGAATTATTGAATTTTTTAGGAATTAAATTATACATTGAAACTTTAAAACTATTGATATATAAATCAATTCTATTATTATATTTATAAAATAAAATTTAACATAACTTGGATGTATGCTCTAGATTAAAAATGTTATTTGGTCAGTTTTTTATGAAATTAAGAAATTGTGAATAATTTTAATTAATATTAATTGGGGTGTATAATCTTGTTATTGGTTGATCTAATTAAATTTATAAAAATATACATTTTGTTTTATAAAATTTTTAATATCATTTTCAATAAAAATTAGAGATATTTTTCTAAAAATGTATATGTTGGACTTATTTTCAAAAAAAAAGTATTATGATTTCTTTATATGAATGTGTGGTCGTTTTCAAGTTCCATTGTTCATTGAATATTATTTTAAAAATGTTAAGATAAATAGTGTGGGGTAAATTGAACCAACAAATATGTGGCCTATTATTTATATTCCATTGTAACATATTTAACCATTATGATTAATAGTGTGAATAATTATTTTCTTAAATATTAATGGTGGATGTATAAATAATTCTATAGGGTTATGAGATCACTCATTCATTTTTTCTTTTTTATATCCTTTTTATATAATCAATCTATCAGTATCATCCATAAATGCTATAGTATCGAAATAATAGGTTAAATCCATTAATGAAGGTAAATTTTCAATATATTTCAACAATGGGGGATATCTTGGTAAAAATTATGTTCATAATAATATGGATAATAACGCATATGGGGTAGGAAATTATAGACCCTTATTTACAAATATGGTTGATTTAAACCTTTTTTTAAGAAACATAAAAATTATCTACCCCAATTTCACTACTGGGAAAAAACATTTTATTATTCATGATCGAGGGCCCTAGTATTCATTTTCATTAAAATTTATATTCCAGCCCACCGTTAGTTATTATCTCATTACATTATTTAATTCCATTCACAAAATTTTATCTCAAAGGATAAATCTAATTAATGATAATTATTAATTTCAAAATAACATTAAAATACCAACACCATTGATGTATTATAAATTATTTCCCCGAAATAATAACCATTTTTCTTAGAAAAACATTATTTCGGGTGAAGAGTCATCTAGGATGACCATGATTTATTCACTCTAACTAGTTTCAAACCAATGTGGGTTTACACGACAAAAATTATATCATACATGGTCATCATTAACCAATAATTTACCCAATCATCTCAAAAACTTCTAGATCAACAAAAAATGATATATATATATATATATATTACGCATTTTTTGACTCCAAACTATGATATTCTCATATTTTAAATAAAATAAAAATACTTCACTCAAAACCCCCACTCTAAAACAATTGTGTAACACCACAATATGGGGCAAAATGTTAATCTTTAGTAAATCATAAAGATAGAAACAAATGCCTCCCCCTTAATCATCAAAGGATTCTAATAAGAGTGATGGGATCAAAGGAAACTATGTAGAATTATTCTACCTCGTGCACATAATATAATTCATTCCTTATAATGAAAAAAAATCCATTTGGATAAAACATTAGAAAAAACATTATTAACAAAGCATAAAATAATAAAATAAAATAAAAATTAAATGTCATGTGTTATAGATACATTATCACTAAAGGAAATTTTATGAAACATGAGCTACCAACTCTGCCACCATAACACCTAAGATGAGTTTAACATACCATTGATGAAAACATGGTATCCTACCTTTAATAATATCAAAACCAATCTATTCTATAAGTCCACCAACGTGAACATCATTCATGGTGACTAAAAACCTAGTAGGGGTTACCCGAGAATATATTACACATACAACCCTATTTAAATCTATGTAAAATTATAATAATCCTGATAAATCAAACTCGGTTATAACTATAAAACTTTTGAATAATATCACATTTTATAACCTAACCATTCATTATAAAGAATCCTCCAATGTCTCAATCATTCCATCAATTCAATATTTATCAATTTTCACAAATCAAAGTTCATTAAATATAAGACAAACATATTAATAAATCCCACTATACCACTCTAGACAAATTTTTTGATCTTAAAATTATTCCAATAATTTTAAAATAGAAACCCAATTTTCATTTTTTCTTCATCACATACATTTATTTCTTGTGACATCATAATTTCTTGTCATCCACTTCATGAACACCATATGTTCACTTTATATGAACATAAAATGTTCATATAATTCATTTGATGAATATTTTATGTTCATGTTAGAAAAAGTATTATAATATGAATAACAAGTGTTCATTTCCTCAAATTAATAAACAATCTATTTCCATGCCATAAACAGTACCATGATATTAATGTTTTATTTTTTATAATATTAAACCATTTATTTCATATGATTATTACAATACAAATTCTTAACCTGTGATTTATGTCTCAAGGTTTAACTTTCCATTAAAACCCCATTACCTATAATTCATCAATAATTAATTATAAAAAAAATCAAAATCAAAAATTTGAAATCACCAATTTTTTTAAAAAAAATATGAAAACAAATTCATACATCTAGAAAAATATTATTTACAAAGAAAATACAGAAAATAAATTCAAATAATTCACTTCCAATTCTCAAAGCGATAAATATAATTATTATATTTTTTGGATTAAAAAAATACCCACACAATCTAAACAATTTTGAATTTCAAATATTTTATATTGAAATAAATTCAAATCAATCATCATTAATTAACATAATAAATTGACTTTATAAAAGTTAAATCAATTATATAGCTATATAATTTTTATAAAATAAGTATAAATTTTAAAAACCATAAATATATCATTTGAAAACATTTTTTTCAAAATTTATGATCAAATTAATTCAATTAATTTTAAAATAATATTTTTAAAACAAACATTCATTTATAAATCTATAGTTATTGAAAAATATTGAATATCTATTAAAATAAATAAATCAATAATTATTATTTTAATAAAATAAAATTTGTATATAAATAAATAAAATCATTCCTTGATGAATCAAATTCAACCAATAATGCATTGAAAAATAAATAATTCATTGGATAGAATCGAGGCACCTATATAGGTGCATTATTTTCCTAAATTTTCAAATTCATAACTCCTTGAACAACACAAATGATGATAATTCATTCAACTGCTATTTAAAATTAAAATAAATCCAAGATTATCCAACCAATGAATTCATAAAAAAAATCACTCACATAACTATATTGATTAAAAAGATTTATCTAGAGAGATAGATTCAATAACCATTATACAACCATTAAAACATTGGACCCCATCCTTCAATTCAATGTTGAGATAATTTGTCCTTGAAAATAATCCATTGTTTAAATGTCTAGAAGACTCAAAATCACCATAAGAAGACCATAGAAACATTCAGGATCCAGTTTTGGCATTAATTATAAATCCCAGGTTATTATAAATTAAATAATATTCATTTTTATCGCATTTATGTATGATATAGTTATATTCATTATAAAAACATTATGTGATTTCTTTCAATCAAAAAGAAAATATTTTTATTAAACTATTTTCTATAGGGTTATATTTAAAAGATTAATTTTCATGTTATAAATTTTTAATTAGAAAAAATGAATATAATTTTTAAAATTAGAATTTCAAAATTGTCTTAATACAAGTTTTTTATAATTTTCTTTAAATATATATTTTTTAGGGAATATTGACAAAATAAAAAAAAATATAATAATTTATAGTTATTTTTTAAAGAAAAATCCTATAATGGATAAGTTTTAAATTTATTAATTAATTTTATTATAAAATTCCAGAATTATGGATTGTTAAATGAACTTTATTCTTCAATGTATTATGAAAAAAATTATATTGAAAGGGAATTCTTCTGAAAAAACTTTTTTCATCGTGTTTTATCAGTTTAATTTAAAATTAAATTCGTAAAATTATTTGAATTGAATCTTGAAAAATAGATTCTATATTTAGAAACATTTGTTTCATATTTTGTAGATAGTTCCCTTTTATTTTTGGTTAATTCAAAAAATAACCCTACTAATTTTATTACCACAGTGATGGTAAAATCGGGTAATTAATTTGTAAAATAATATTATAAGGATTATAAAATGACCCTAAAACCATACCAAATTGTTTTTGTGTTAATATTTTCTATATCCTTGTAATATTCAGTTATATAAATTTTTCTTTTTTTATGAGATTATGACATTTATAATATATTATTTATTTAAAAGTCAAAAATTCCACAATCTTGTTTTTAAAAACTATAATATTTTTAACAAGGAAATAGAAAGAGGATATTTTAGATATAAATAGTAAGTTGAAATCTATATGATTTTCCTCATCTTGGTAACTTGTCCTTAATTATTAATTTTCATGGATTACCTAAAATTATTAATCAATGATAACACATTAATTATTCGATTATTTGAAAAAAAATCAAATAAATGATATTACAAATATTAAAAGTAATATAATTTTTCATAATTAATGAGATAAATGAATTTTACATATTAATATGACATTTTAGGATTATATTAATATATTTAATTTGAAATATATTTTTTCAGGATGTTATTACAATCTATGTAATGAATATTTCTAAAATTGACATTAAAGATATTTTATAATAAATAATATTTTACTAAAAGATATAAAATTTATAAAAAAAATTATATTCATCTATATACTTTGATATTATTCACAATATTTACCATTTTCCATTTGTTTGATATATTTTTATTTATATTAACAATCTTAACCATCAAGGTTTCAATAACCATGTTGTCCTAGAAAGGTTAAAAATGTTTAATAAGGGGTTATGACCAAAAGTTAAGGTTTAAAACATAGAAAAAACATGTCTAATTTTTATTTTATATTATTATTTTGACCAATATTCGCATTATATTCTTAATAAATAAAATTTGTTCCATTTTAAATAGAAAATTAATTTATATTAATTTAATATTGTATGAAATTCCAAGAGTTCTCATCCCATCTCTTATAAAATGGTACCTTGTCTTCCCATTTAATCGCACACAAAAAAAATTCTTCATCCAATAATAAAACAAATCCATTTTTTATATTTCTATTCACACATAGTATAATTATTTATACATAAAACCACCATATAAATTCTTTTTGTGTAAAACATAATAGAATTTCCAAATAACATGTATCGTTCTTAACCAACTATTTTTTTATTTCTAATTCCACCTCCCTAAAATCATATTTAACGACGATAAAATAAAAAATAATGTATCTTTAATATAAATAGGTATAATTATTTTAATATAATAACCTATATCTATCTCTTATTCCCTCAAATGGGAAAATAACCCATCATTTGTGTCTAAGGAGGACAACTGCCTTGTGAACCGATATCATTCATTTTACATCTTGAACTCAAATGTCAACATTCTAATGATGAAATTATTGTTTATTTATGATATTAATGATAATTTTATATTTTATAAGATATTATATATCATTTTCTTTGTCAATATTCATTTCTCTAGAAAATGATAATGTCATTCATGAGTATGTGCGGACTACCACATCTAGGAAATGATGTGATTCATTTTTAATAATTACATCAAATAGAAGATATAAATATTTTTTTCTAATGGAATAATATTTTATATATGATATATTGATCATTCTATATTGATATAAAAATACTTACCTATATTCTATAAATATTTTTGAAAAATTGAAATGTTACTTAGGAATACATATGGCCAAACATATCTATGATTATAATGTAGTTAATTTTCCATAACCACCTTTTATAATTGGTTTTAAAAGTATAATTCATGCATAAAAATGATTATTATTTCATAAATTTTCTTCTATATATTATAGAATAATGATATTTTTTACCATATTCTACCTAAATAAGTCATTTTGGACTTATGATCCAAATATCGTCAAAACACCCAAAATAAACATAAATGTTTAAGTAATTGTGTATGAAATTGTAATAAGTAAAATAAATGTAATGTTGATTTTGAAAAATCTCCTCAATATATTAAATAATTTAATTTTTTTTACACTTTGGTATGATAACTAATATTTTTGACAATTCTTAATCATGAAAAGGGACACTTTAACTTAAAACCTCATTTTAAGTGTTATAATAATTTATTTCCAAAAATCAATCTATTATATATTCATGTTTTTAAAAAAATCTTATAAAACTATATTAATTCACATGAAATAACTATAAAGGTAATTTAATACGACATTATTTCAAATATTTTCAAAAATGAATCTTTTTATGGAATATTTTAATTTCTTCATAAGAGGCAAAAAGAAATTTATATTTTAATGTATACAACAACAATAATTATTCCCTCCACCATAACTATTATTATAATCTTTTATTCCTTTACAATATTTTATGTGTTCATTAAAGAAAACCATCATTTAAATTTTCCTTGGTATAATAGTATTTGAAGTATAATTTTAAAAGGAAACAATATTTTGAAATAATAATTTGTGTTTTATACTATTTCAAAGTATTTTAAAATGTTTTATATGTGATATGGTCTTTCTACATTGTTCACTAGAGGTTGAACCCAATTATCTCTCATGGGTATCCCAATATAGATTAAAAAGGGATTATCACCATTATATCACACAGGTGAGATCAATATCTCTTTACAAAATGTGTTATTAGATAGCTCTCTAATGCATTGTGTAACGATTTTGTAATATGGATAATTATATTGGAACTCAGTCATATAGTTATTCCATTTGTAACGTTTTAAAGATGACGATATCCCAAGGCATCTACATGACTATTTTATTCATGAAAATTAGTTTTCATGGAAATAAGTTGATTTTAAAATGAAATATTTTAATATTTTTGAAGTAAAATTAATTCTATTTTTGGAAAAAATGTATTTTTAAGAAAAAAATTCCATGGGTATTCATGCTTTTCACTGAAATAATAAATTTCTTCTTTTTATTAACTTACTTATATTATTGGGCTCATCCAACATTTTAAAATATTGTTTATATGGATTTAAGTATGATTAGTTTCGAGGATGAGGTAAGTATAAAATTTTAAAGATATTTCAGGAAAATGAAACATGTTTCTTTTTTAATGTTTTGTATGGTGGGAAAATTAGATACTAAGTAAAAGTTTCCACTTTGTAATATATAGTATATTTATGTAATATTTATGAGATAATTACCTAAAAATTTAAATCAAATAAATATTTGGAAATCTAAGAATGTGAATTCTAGTTCAAAGTCACTATAATATATAACATTTAAGGTCTGGTCATTATAGTTGGTATAAGAGTAACATTTAGATAACATGAAAGGTTAGGATAATAAAAATATGATACTCTTAAAATATTTTACTTTATTTTTATCTTAAAATTATATAAAATTTAAATATTACTATATTTATTTATCTATATTATGTGTGGTCATAATGGTTTTCCGTAATTGAAAAAAGGAGGTTGTAGAAGGAAAGTACCAAGTGGATGATATCCTTCAAAATTAGTAACCCTGAATGGTCAGAATTATATCATGCATTTTTTTATTATGATGGATTAGTTGACACAAGCTATAAATTGTGATATAATATATGCTAGATAGTATCCAAATCTAACATAGATGATCGTGATGATAGTTACAAACTGCATTAAATACCACCCTTCAGTGTTCGGTGGGACTTCATATCTAGTTGGGGCAAAAATATGGATTTATAACCCAGATAATATATTTGAATCCATGGGGTTTTCATAACATCAAAAGGCACCCCTTTTCCATTTTTCCTTTTAATGGTGAATCTAATCAATGGTGGTCTTTAATTAATAACACAATAGAGAGAGATGAGCATTATTTCATAGAATGGGACACATTTATGAATCTTTTCTTAGAGAAATATTTCCCTAAGGTCGTTCTACTGATAATGGATAAAAAATTCATATAATTTAAGAAAACTAATGAATATTTTATAAATGAATGTGAAAATTATTTTACAATATTCACCAGTTATGTACTCGATATTTTCTATGATATTGATATTTAGATAAAAAAATACTCAAGGTTAAATCAAAGATATCAATGGTAATTAGATTCTTGTGAATTCTAACATCATGAGAAACTTGTTTGAGGTGACAAGGAGGTAGAAATGGAGTTCATCATTGATCTTGTATTCTATGAGAACAAGATGTAAAGAAAGTATTGAAGGTAGGGAATGATGAAGAAATCATCAATGGTATCTGGAGGTAAGAAAATTAAGTTCTCTTATTATGATAAATGTGTTAAAAATAATCCTATGTAATGTATAGTAAATTATAGAAAGTGTTATAGATGTGTTAAGTTTGGTCATAGGGAAAATGGAGAAAAATAAAAGAGTCATGAACAATTAAGAAATTAGTTAAGAAAAATTCATTCATCAATGAATTGTTATAAGAGAAATGAGTTGGGTCACTATTCTTACATATGTTTGAAGTTGGTTACTCAGAAAAGAAATCATCAAGACAGACATAAGAAATTTGAGGGAAAATATTTTTATACTACTACGGTAGATGCAAGGGAGTATAATAAAGTGGTAGAAGTTATGTTATTAGTTTATTCAATTTTATGCACATGCCTTATTTTACTCAGGATCTACAAATTCTTTCATTTATGAGAAACTTTAATATAAATTATTTATATATCCTCATCAATATAAGATATAAATTTTGGTGAAAATTTTATGTTTATTTATTAAAGATACCAAGATTAATAATAATATTCTTATTGTTAGTAGTGAAATGTTCTTCCTAAAAATCTTGTTGAACTGTCCATTATAGAGTTTGATATTATCTTGGGTATGTATTGAATATTTTTATAATGATTATTTATATTTTTGTGCCAATAATTTTTTTTCTATGACTTCATACCTTTCATGTCATATCATGGAGCTTAGAAATTAATTACAAATGACCATAAAAGTTACATATTACTTGTTGTTGAATATAAAGAAACTGTTCAGATTACTAATGTCCCTATAATGAATGAATATATAGATGTAATTTTGAGAATTTATAGATATTTATTTCCAATAAATATGTTTAGTTTAATTTTTCATTATTTTATGACACTAAACCAATTTCCAAACCCCCTTATTTAATATCCCAAGTAGAAATTTCATAATTGAATATTAATTTATAGAAGTTTCTAGATAAAGGATAAATTTATTCAAATACATTACCTTGGGGTGATCATGTTTTTTATGTCAAAAAGAATTATGGTTCCATTATGATTTTAATTAATAATAGATATTTAAATAACATCACAATTAAGAAAAATTATCCTTTACCTTATATCGATGATGTTTCTAATCAGATCTAGGGAGCATAATATTTTTCCAATATTGATCTTAAGTCAGGGTACCAACAGTTCAAATTGAAGGGGGAAGATATATTGAAGAGTAATTTTCATAATATATATGGGAATTGTGATTTTTTTTAGTTATTCAATTTGGGATGTCTTATATAAAAGTTGTATTTGTGGACCTTATGAATAAATTCCTCCATCAATATTTGGAATAGATTTTCGTTTTATTTATTGAGTACATATTGGTATATTCAAAAAATATTTGTGGACCATGAATGAAAACTATGGTTTGTTTTACAAAAAAATAAAAAAAAATTAAATGGAAAAATTATTAAGTGTGAATTTTATTTAAAAAAATTTATTTCTAGGGAAATATTATTTTTAAGATGGAATAACTACTTATCCTACCAAAACTATCGTTTATAAGGAGTGTTAAAGGCTACCAAAAACCCATAAAGATTTATAGTTTTCATATATTGGTGGGTTACTACCTGTGGTCTGTGGAAAAAAATTGGGTTTCCAACTAATTGAATTTGTTAACTCGAAAAGAGTTAAATTCATATGGAAAAAAAGAATGTGATTATTGTTTTCATTTACAAAACATAATATTTGTGAATGCTCTAGTTTTGGTCTTTCCATCTATAGATGATGAATTTTTCATCTATAATTATTCTTAATTAAAGGGACTTGGTTGTGTTATAATGAAGAATGATTAGGTGATTACTTATTTATCATGGATACAAAGATATTAGGTGTTAATTTATCCTACCCCTGATCTGAAATTAGATCATGTGGTATGTAATTAAAAAATTTAAAGCATCATTTATATGGTTCTAAATGTTAAATATATACTTATTATAAATGTTTTAAGAATATATTCACTAAAAAGAGTTTATAAATATACTGATAATATTGTTTAAACTCATTAAGTATTTTGACCACATGATTCATTATCATCGATGAAAATAAAAAAATTGATTACTTAAGTAAAATAATAATGTTACATTGATAAAGTTATAATTGGAATGTTACCCTTTGGTTGATTATTTATAAAAATAATAATTTATAGATGTATGAAACTCCCTTATTTTGTTTCATGTAAATGTAAAATTACCTCTATTAGAATAATTTCTAAAAGTTCATAATACAGATCATGATTTCTAGAATAGTTAGATTTGGTTAGGGAGGGTAAGATTATTTAATTTAATGTTGATAAATAAGCTATTTTGATACAAGGAATGAGATTATTTCTACCTTGTGATTTCCATTTCAAGAGAAAATTATTGAGTGAATCTCATTGTTCCCAATTTTTTGTTATAGCTAGAATCACTATGATATATAAAAAACATCGATATTATTACTGTTCGAATAGAATAAACATATATATTTCTAACTTTACCATGAAATATTTCATTTTCGACTGGTTAAAGTAGAATAGAAATTACCAAAGGGGATGCTTCGCCCATTTCTGTTACTATGGTTGAAATTCAAAAATATATCCATAGATTTCATAATGAAATTTCAAATTACATATTGATCTAATAATTTAATTTGGGTTATTATTGATTGATTAAATAATAATTTTATTTTATTCCCAATCACGATGTAATGTATTATGATCAAAATTCTAAAATATACCTTACAAAAATAATTAGGATTCTTGGACTTCCTCTCTCCATTTTATCTGACCATGATCCTATATTTGCTTTAATTTTTTGGAAGGGACTTTAGAATTCATTCAGTAGTGAATTAAATTCTAGTAAATCCTTTCTTACTCAATCATATGGAAATTTTTAATGAATGATTCATACCATAAAATATGTGATTTGGGCTTGTTCAATGGATTTATAAGGAATTTTAAATCAAAATGATTCATTATTTTATTTTTCTTATATTATCAGTTTTCATTCCATTATAAAGATGAAACCTTTTTAATAATTATCTGAAAGTGATATCAAACTTCTATTTTTTGGATGAAGTAGGGACAAAGAAGTAAATGGTACCAAAGTTGGAAGAGAAAATTTTTACAAAGGTAAATATGATTCAACAGTATATGAGTATGGAATAAATAATGTTTAATATTTATACAGATAAACAAATAAAGGATCATTCTTTCACGGTAGGTAATGATTTTTTCCATAAAGTACCTCCACTGAAATGGGTTATGTATTTTGGTAAAATTGGAATGTTATGTTAATAGTTTATTAGAAAATATAAAATCAAATATAAATTTGGATCATTTACTTACTGAGTGTCTTGACCTCTGTGTTTAACATAACTACAAAGATTTTATAATGTTTTGATGTTAAGAATATATATTCTAGATTTATCTCCCTTTTGATATCTAAAATATTTTAGTTGGGAGATAACCCTTATTATGGGAAATATCCTACTCAGATTCTTTACCATGGTAATAATGGGTTATAAAATAATTTTATTCACTGGGATATTGTATATTGGGAAAACCCGTATGGTAGAAGAAGAAACCTGGGAATTTGAAAATGCAAAAGGGGATAGAAATTACCAATAGTTTTGTAACTAAATAAACTTTTGAGGACGCAATTTCAAAATGGGGGGGAAGATTATGACAATGTGTATAACAACAAAATTAATCATTTTTACAGTTATATTATTCATTAATTATATAGTAGCATTAATTGTAAAAAAACTTATATAATTTTTTAAAATAAAAATGGAAATAGTTTTATTAAACCATTTTGTATATGGTTTTACTTAAAAATATATTTTTAAAATTAGAGATTTTCAATTTTGAAAAGTTAATTCCCTTTTTTTAGTCAACATGTCAAAATTGTATTAAGATGAATTTTTGATAATTTTCTAAAAAGATTATTCTTTCTGTTAATAGTGAAAATTACTAATTTTGTTCGAGAAAATTGTATTTATTTTAAAGTTTTTAAAAATTAAAATAATATTTTAGAAGAGTTTTAAAATATAATTAGTTCTTTTTAAATTAAAATACTCTAATTATGATTTATACAATGATCCTTATACTTTAGTTTTGTATTAATACAGTTTTACATTAAAAATATAATTTTTTGAAAAGACTATTTTTCACCGGGTTTTTTAAGGATTCATTATAATTTAACTTATTTATATTATTTAAATTTAATTTTGAAGATATATTTCTTATTTGGAATTAGTGGTTTTAAATTTAATAAATATTTCCCTTTAATTGTGGGTCTATAGTAATAGTATCCCCGTTGATTTTATTATCAAAGTTAAGGGTAAGTTGGGTAATTGATGTTTAACATTATATGATATGGACTATATAATTACACTAATAATTTAATAAATGTCATTTAATTAGTTAATTTAATCCATACACTTCAAAAATTCTGTTATATTACCTCTTTCCCATTTTTATGAGATTATGACCATTATAAAGATTCATTTAAATAAAAGTTAAAAATGACACCCTCTTGTTTTTAATAAATATAATATTTAAACATGAGAATAAACAGATGATATGTTTAGTTATAAATACTATTTTAAAATATATATTTTTTTTCATTCATCATGGTAATTTATTATTATATTTTAGTGAATATATAATTACCTTAAATTCCTACACAATGCTAACGTAGTAATTATTCAATTAATGAGAAAAATAATTAGAATATATTAATAATATTAAATATAATAAAAATTGAGATAACTCAAGTCATAAATTAATTTTATAAACTAAAATTAATTATTATATACTTAATTAAATATTTTATTTAAATTTTATTTATTTTATTAATGTTATTAAATTCAAATTAATGATAGTTTTAATAATTTTCATTGATGATATTCTATAATAAATAATATTTTATTAAGTTTAAAAAAATTTGAAAAAATATTATATTCCACCATGTAATTAAGATATGGTTTAAAATAGCATCCAGGGTTTATTTAGGGTCTATTTATCTAATTATATTAAATATCTTGACCATGAAATAGTAAAAAACATTCTTATCAGTTTTGGTTTAAAAGGGGTTAACGTAGAGTTAAAACCAAAAGATAAGGAAAACAATATAGTTACCACTTGTAAAAAATTTACTTTATTAGATTATTTTGATTCATCGTCGTGATATCACCTAAAAATTAGTTTTATCCATTTTGAATTGAAAACTAATTTATATTAATTTAATATTTTATGAAATTACAAGGGTGCCCCTCCACTCTCATATAAAATAGAACCTCTTCTTCTCATTCCATCACTCATAAAAAATGAAAATACCTTATAAAATTCCATAATTACATCCCTAATAATATCTCAGAGTCAGTTATATGGTCATAAATCCATAATAGGAATGTATTTTTTTTAAACCATAAGATATTGTCTGAAGTTGAGGTATTGTTCTTTACCGATTGTTTTAGTTTTATTTTTCTATCACCTCCTTTAAATACACTATAACCATGATTAAATATTAAAACCAATATATTCTATATAATTAGGTTTGTTTATGTTAATTTCACAATCTAAATCAATGTCATCATATATGAAATGGGAAATAGAACCAATATTCTTGTGTACGATGGTCTTCTACGCCAGGAATTGATATAATTTGTTTTCCATCATCGTATATCTTGGTTAGATTATAGGTATGTAGTTAATTTTTATTTATGATATTAATTGCATATTTATAATTTGGAAAATACTAGAGATATTTAACTATATCACCTTTCTATTCACTACAAAATGATGACTTAATTCATGCGTATGTGTGGACTACCACCTCCACGAAGCGATATGATCCTTTTTTCATAACTAGATCACATTGATGATATATATACTTATGTTCAAGAAACCGATATGATATTTATGATTTAGTGGTCATTTTATTAGTAAAAAAATAATAATTGACTTTTTTATCCTTAAAAAATGGAAACGTTAATAATTTGTAGTTATGTCCTACCACCTCTATGACATTAAAGTTTCTCATTTTTTATAACCATAATTCATTATTGGTTTTAAATTTTTAATTTATTAATACAAATTATAATTGTATAATTATTATTATTTTGGGTATGATGGAAGAATGGCCTATTTTTCCATACTCAACCTACCAATGTCATTTTGGACTCATGAAAAAAATATAATCTAAAGGTCTAATATAAACATAAATAATTAAGTAATTGTATATAACATGTATATAAGTTAAAAAAGGGAGTAATGAACTTGGAAATGATCCTCGAGAAAGTTAAAAATTAACATTATTCTATTATTTAGATAGATAATGAATATATTTGATGTTTCGAAGATGAGGTAAGGGACACTTTATCTAAAAACCATATTTTAAATTTTTTAATGATTAATTTTCAAATTATTTCTCTTCAAATTCCCAGTTTTTAAAATTATATTTATAATGTATTTATATGGAAATAAAAACTCAATAATGGTATGTTTCCCAATTTCATTCTAATGTTTTCAAAAGGTAGTATTTTATGGAATGTTTCTCTTTATTTAAAAATGGCCAAAAGAATTTTATATTTTTATTTATATGGTGAAAATTAATTTTATCACTACTATAACCATTATTTTATGTTTATATTCCATTTCATGAATTTATTTTTTTCTTCAAACAAAACCCCCACTTCTTATTTTCTAGTATATTGGTATAGAAAATTGGTTTTTAATAGAAAATGATTTTATATATATATATAAGATACCTCTTTATATGGGTTTAGAATAGTTTTTCAATGGTTTTGTTCATGATATATTCCTTGGACATTGTTTATTAAGAGTTTATCTCCATTATAGCTGTTGGGTTTGCCCAATATAGCATAAAAAAAGGGTTGATCTTTATTATAGTTCATGGTTGTTCTTGATAAAGCTTATATGATTGGTGTTCACATATAGAATTATAATGAATTGGGTAATTATTATGTTCATTGAAGAATTATATTGATTGTTAGTCATATAATTATTCCAATTGTAATGATTTTATAAAGGTTTTAAGTTGATAATGTCCTAGGGAACCTACATGACTTTGATATTCATGATAATGAGTTTTCATGGAAATAATTTTAGTTCAAAAAATATTATAATGATCTTTTTAAATGAAAAATAATGCTCTTTTTGGATGAAAATGTATGTTTTTAAGAAAAATTATTTCATGGATTTTTTATGTTTTTCACAATAATAATGGATTTCTTCTCTTTTTGTCCCTTAGTTAGCATCTTTTTCTTATCACATATTCTAAAATTATTTTCTATAGATTTTAATGATGATTTAGGCCATGTTTGTGGTAAAATTAAGATTTGTGATCAAATTCCATGAAAATAAAAAAAATATTTTTAAAAGTATTTTATTTGAAAATAGGATACTAAGTAGAAGTGGAATCTTTGAAATATATGGGATTGTTATGTGAGATCTATGACCTAAATATATAACACAATATACCTAATAAGTGTTTATGAATGAAAGAAAGTGGATTATAGATTAAATTCACTAGTTTTTTAAATGTTTAAGGTTGGGTCCTTGTATTATTGGGGTCTTTGTTTATTAATTTCTACATTAAAAGTTTAGTTTCCAGTAAATTTTTTTATATTCAATGTTAGTATAGAATTTAGGCCATCATGCCTCTATTATGACAAAAAATCACAAATATTGGTTAAATAATATTTTTAAATTTAGTAATTTATGATTAACATGCATAGCTATAATATATTTGATGCACTTAGTTTTAATTCTACACATATAAAATCTAGACATTAATCTTCATAGTGTTTTCCAAGGACAAAAAATTTCACCCAAAGGATACCAAATCCTCAAATCATCATAATTTTTTTTATAAAACCGTAATTAAATAATATAATTCAAACACTCAGTAGGAAACAACCCATATAAATCCAAGGCATTACAACTATCTTTACACAAATCATAAAAATGATGGGTGGATGTTCTGGATGGATAAAATATTCTTTCATAGAGTTTATAAAAGTATAATATTATTGAATATGTAAACATTTGAACAAATATTATAATATTTCTTAAACATTGAAGTCTCAAACTATGAAGATATTATTTTCTATAAAAAAATTTATAGGGACCTTATTTTTTACTCTAAAATAAATATAGTGTAGAATTTCAATTTATATAAAAATTATATAATGCTATTTTGAGTTGATTTAATTTTGAGATATTTTTATAAGAAAGTCTAAAAATATTTTCAATTGATTTTTTAATATATTAATGAATTATATAAAATATTTTGTATATATAACTAGAAAGATCTAACACATATTCATTATAGTTAATTGAGAATATTTTCATTGATATGGTTACCGAGTTCATAGATAATACAGTTTTACTTAGGATTGTTATTTTTTGAACTCATTTTTTCATCGAGATGGATGAATCACCACATCAAAGGGAAAATAATTTTTTTCATTATTATTAAAAAAATTATACTATTATAATAAGTTTATAAAATCTAATTTTATATTTTTAATATTTTCCAAAAATATTTTAATGTGGTATTCAAAACATTATAATTTTATAAGTAATACATTTGATGTTCTAAATAATTATAAATTATTTCAATTTAATTATGTGTTGGAATTTTATTAGATTCATGAAATATTTTTATTTTATTTTCATTAATTTATATTCATGTATTCTCCATATATGGTTAATTTTGTTTTAATAAATAATTTGTAATCTTTTTAAAGGGATGTATTTAACAAAAGAAAGATTAATACTTAATTTTTTTATCAAAATTCAATTAAAAATTTATTAAGTATATTAGTATCATGTTGATATTTATATATACATAATTTAATTATTAATAATATATTATAAGTTATCTAATCAATGAGGAATTCAAGTGCACTAAACTGAATAAAAACAAGAATATTTTGGTTTTTTAGTTTTTATTTAAAATTTAAAATTACATAACATTGATTGTTCATAATTTCATTGTCCAAGAGAGATTTAATGATTGAATATTTATTGGTTAAAATTGAATATAATAATTTCATTTAATTTCATTATCCTTTAACTATTTAATTAAATGTATTTGTAATATGATATGAATTTAAATAAATATAAAGGTTCTATTTTGAAATTAATTCTGTATGAATTCTTCAAAAAAATTAAGTTCATAAATTTGATTTTTTATTTGTATTTATATTCAAATGTTAATGATGACACAATTTTTATTGATCTAATAATTAATAAAATATAATTCCTATGATTCATTTTTTTCTCATGGGATTATCCAAAAAACATAATGATATCATTCATTGTTTGGTAATTGATAGTAATTATGTTTGTGAATTTATAAATTATAAGAAAATGAAACATAAAATACACCACGGATATATTAGTTGTTAAATATTTTTAATATTAATATATTTTTTACTTCTAATCCTCATGTTCCAACTAATTAAAGAACTAACTTGTCCCATTTTCAATGGTCATGTAATATCATTACCCTTAAAAAATTTATACATTTACTCAAATACAATATCAAATCACATTTTTTATTTCATTAGATTTATCTTGGAGTTCTATTTATCTTCTAATAAATGTTTATACCATTTTTAATAGAATTTTTTTTATTAAAAATATAGTATTTATGTCCATGTACGTTATTAGAGTCTTCTTGCTGGGTGATTTTGATCTCTTATACCTGGTCTTTGTTATAGCTTAATTTTATTTAAAAAAACTATTTTGAGTAATATATTTTTAATTTCTATTATTTTTTTTTCTAAATAATACAATAATGTTTCTATTATTTGAAAAACAAATGGACGATATTATTTTTTGGGATATTATAGGGGATTTCTAGGTGACTCAGTTCATCCAATGATAATTAATAATATAATTATAATGATATAATAAATTTTAGAACAATATAAAATAATTAGTATTAATTTGTGTTAAAAGTGAGATTGAGGATACTTTTATTTCATGTAAAACCCAAAAAAATGATGTGATGTAATAAATAAATAAAATATGAGAGTTGATAATTTAACCCACCATGAAGAATCACTTGTGAAAAAGGTGATTTATTTGAGGCCATAAATACTTTCTTGATTAATTATTAATATCCAACATTGATTTTTAATATATTATTTAAACATGCTTAGGCCTATAGTTTGTAAAACTCATATTGAATGAACAATTGTGAGGGTGCCAAAAAATATTTCTAAATTAATAATTGATAAATAAATTTTTATAAAACCATCCACCCTTAATGATATAATATGATTCCATGGTGAAAAAAATTATACCTTATTACATATTTGTTTGATGAGAAGAAGGAATTATAGTCTGAATGTTTGATTAATTATAACCTAAAATGTAAGGATATATTGATATTCTAGGATACTAAATTATGAAAAATAAAAGACATCTATATTATTGATAATTTTTTAATTTGTATAAAATCATGAAAATTTTTTGTTCTTAAATTAATAAAATAAAAAAAATAAATATTTTTTAAATATTACAAAATATAGGTACACAGTAGTCATTGAAATTTTATTCTTCCACACAATTTTTATATAATTCATTGATTATAATATTATGGAAATATAGAATAAATAAAAACACAATAATAATTGTAACAGGTTTTTTATAAATTTAATAAGAGAAAATATTTTTTTGTAAGTTTTTTATAGCTTTATCTACTATATTATCATTATTCCTATAATAAAGAAAAAATGTATGTAAAAATAAAAGAAGAATAACATTTTATTGAATTTCATATACTATACAAATATAATATTAAAGAACATTTTGAATCCCAATAAAATTGAGGAAAATATATATACTAAATTATTGTAAGAAGTTTTTATTATGAAATAAATTTAAAAATACTACAATTCATGACAAAATATTCTAATGTAATCTTTTATATATATAGTTAGTCAATAATAAAAGGTAATTAATGATAAACTTATTATACATTGGAGATAAAATTCTCAATGGGTGCATATAACCCATTTTAGTTATTTTAGAAAACTTCTTTGAATTAGATGATTATAAACCAGCAACATTAAGATAAAAAAATCACGAATAACAAAAAATACCATTAAAATGGATAAAAATAAATTAATTCTATCAGATTTTAATTTATTAAGAAGACTACTAACTATTAAAAACATAATTCAAACTAAGTCATTTGTTTAATAAAATGTGTTTAAAATAAATATATGACAATATATAAAAACATATATAAACAAGTCTATAAATCAAAAAAATTAACAAAAAATTGAACACAAAAGAAATGAAAATAATGATCATAGAAAATACAATTATAATAAAGAAATAATATATAAATTTGGTCTAAAAATATTGAAAATATTGATTAATGATAATATAAAAAATTCATCAATTATCATAGGATAAACATTATGATAAAAAATTCAAAAAAAAATTCAAAATAATTGGATATAATCAATCATGAGCTTGAATTTGGTAATAAAACATCATGAAAGTTAAAAAAATGAACGTTTACAAACCATTTTAGTAAATAATTTAATAAGAATTTAAATCATATTCAAATTAAATAGATGGAAAATGATTAAATATAGAAATTTCAATAATGATTTATATACTTATTTTGATAAATCTATTTTATTAAATAAATTTTATGATTAACTAAATGTAATAAAACAAAAACTGATCTAAAATATAATAATATAATATTCACCAAAATGTTTTAGTGGGTCCAAAAACATTAAAAAACTTTTATTAGTTTAAATTTGTTAGTTTTGTCCGATATAGAAACTTTCAGTTAACTTTAACATTGCTAAAAGGTAAAAAGTCTCATTCCATTCAATTTTAATGAGGCTCGAAATTGGTGCCAAATATTGTGAAAATATTTGAAGATGTATAAATTAGATGAGTGTAACATTACGAGACCTAAAATTCCTGAAAGTTGAATTTTACCTATGTAGTCAATCATAATATCTATTCATAAAAGTGAATCCCCATTTATTATTATGTCATTGATTTATTTTAGTAACTTATTTAAGAAACTTTATTCAATAAAAAAATAAACTATGGATTTTAGATGTCAGCAAGATTGAATTTTCTTGACCCCAAATAATGTTGATAAACTATTCATGATATTATTGATTTCATAGTTCCCTTTATTATAAACATAGTAGGTGAAGTCATAGTTCTTTATTTCATTCAATTATGTTGTTTTTTCTAATATATATGTATATAGATGAAGTAAAAAAAATATGCATAATATATCATGTCTAAAGGTGGGAATACAAAAGTCTTACATTTTTTGTTAATGAAATAATTTCAATGATTTGTATCTTAATGGTGTTGAAGAAAATTTATTTAATCCCTCATATATTAATGATGTGCTAATTATGGAGGGAATATGTTTTGATAAAAATAAACTCATATAAGTCCAAGAAAAATAATTGATATTATTAATCACTCTGTCGGTTATATAATGGATAAAATAAGTGACATATCTCCCAAATAATAAACTTTTTATTTGTTCTATGTGTATAATCTTGATTATAAGTAACAAAAATTAACATATATTATAGAAAACACATCAACGAGCTAAAATGTGACATGTCATGTGCTAAAAAATAGCATATCCAATCATCTAACTTTATATCATTTCATATGTGGCTCAACAATTATATATGTATATATGATAATTTAATTAGATTAAAATATATTTGTGATTTATTTTTGAAACTAATTAATAAATTATAATCTTTTTAATAGAAAATCTAATAACATGAAACAATTCAAGGACTATATAATTTTTAATTAATTAATCCAAAAATATTGTGGTCAATTATTAAATCTAGAAAGTTAAATTTTCTATTATGATACATAGTACTGGTTTTTAATTGGATATGTAAATATAAAAATATAAATGTAAGAATTGGAATTTTTTAGTTAAGTAGTAGTTATTTTTATTCTCATCATCAACTAAAAGAGTTCTTAAAGTTATATACATGCATGGGTTTGAAATGTTTTGTAAATGTGTGATGAGGTCAATAGTGATCATAAATAATAAGTTTAAATAATATAAATTTTCATGCTAAACTATGACAATATATTAAATAGATATGATTTCTTTAGTGATAAATCAATATTATTGTAATCATGAGTATAAAAAGACAAATATCTTTATTTCCATTAGATCAAAACTATCTTGTTACTGTACAAATATTAAGTAGTGTGGTTTTAAATTGAAAAAGAAGAGAAAAAATTATTTTTTATTTAAAAAATTATTAGCATAAATAATCTTTTTCTATATTAAGAAGATTTAAAGATGGTTAAATAGTGAATTAAAGTATATATTATTAACTTTTATGATCAGAAAAAAATTTCCATTAAATATTCTATGTGTTATTGTTTTTTATTAATGCTTTTCAAAACTATTTTTTCAAATTTTAAGGATATTTACTTTATCTTAAATATAAAAATATACATATCTATATATATGTGGAACTAATATAATATTTTATTTCTCGTTGATAAAGGTTCCACCTTTCCCTTCATATAAGAGAACAATATGCATGATTTAATTTATTAATTTATCATTAATAATTAAATAGATCAATTTATATAGTGTTTAAAATTAAATATTTTTCATCAAAAGTTATCACTTCTGTTGTTTTCCCCGCAAATACAATTATGGTTCCTATTATAAACACCTATACATAAAATGTTATAGTCTTAAACTATTTTTTATTTAAAGTCACATTACATATTATTAAAAATATATAAAGTTAGGATATCTATTAATTTTTTTGTATGTTATGAGGTCCATAATTAGTCTACTTATGATTCTAAATTATGATTATTTTCCTGGGAGATTGTAGATTTTATTAGGGGATATTAATATAAGTTGTGAATTAATTTTTTTTACTTTTTAAAAATATCACTCACTAAATATATTTATTTTTTTCACCATATGATAATATAATTTTACACCCTATATAATTTTTAAAAATGTATAAAATCATGTGCAGATAGTTATCAAAGTACCTCATTGAAAATATTGATACGTAATACTGATAATTAAATACAGGCTTCCATAAAATGAATATACCCTATGTAAACCCCCCCATAGATTAGAAAAATATAATATGAGTTCCATATTTTTTTCTTCCTATAATAGGTTAGTTTTCAATGACTAAAATTGAGGTTATAATATAAAAATATAGAATTAATTTCCATCATTTATTTAAAATTACAAAATAAATGTACAAACTGCAAAAAAATATCATTGATTGAATCCATAATAAAATAATTTCATAGAAAATTTACATGTCATTAAGTAATATGAGTAAAAACTACATTATTACACAAATAATATCTATAATGGATGAATAAAAATATAGAAACACACGAAAATTCAAATATACCTCAAGGAAATATGGAAAACACACAACCTATTATATGATCTAGTAATTACCTAGTAAAATATAGCATGAAAACACCATTATATAACTCATAATTATTTTTTAAAATTATATTATAAGTAGGTGTTAGTATATCAACATACTCACTAGGTTCCTTGACTAAAAAATTAAATTCTACTGATTTAAATAGCATATAAAAATATAATCTTGTTTTAAAGAAAAATACAACGAATATATCCAAACTAAACGTCATATCCATATAAATTAGTATAACGAAAATCTAACAAAATTCATTTTCCAAACATTATAAAATACAAATTTTTTAAATTATATAAAAAATTAAAGTAATTCCCTAAGAAACCAACTCCCATAACCTATTTATCACTCTATGCATCTTTTATAATCAATTACATCTTCTCATATTGCTTGGAAAATGTAACCAAACTTAATGATATCAGTTGTCTTATATGTATATGGGGTTATAATTATCCCTTTTAGTTATCCATTAAGTTATTCACTAAATTACTAAATTTTGTGTGATACTTCAAAAAACATCAACTATTTGGTCATTACATTACTAATAGTACTCTCATTACTTCAAATAGTACAATATAAATAACTCACAATTATTATATCCCAGATCAGTAGTCAATCATGTTTTTTTAAACTCCCATAATGGTACTCCCAACAAAATTTTATATATTACTACCATGGAAATGATTTATATTCCTGTTACTCTATTCATTATAATTTTCATTACTCTTTTGGTATACAATTTAAATTTTTCAGGTATCCATAGAATTTATAACCTCTATTACCTTATAAAAATACATGAGAAATTAAACTAGACACGCATTTCATATAATTTCTCAACGTATTTATATATATATGAATAAATATGGATCTCAAGACATCCCAATATTGTACTCACACAACCATCCACCAAGTATAAAATCACAAGATGGACATATGGAGAAATAATATATATTTATTCCACTATTAGAATATAATACTATTTCTATGGTTAAAAACCACATATATATGCCCAAACCCCAATAAATTGGATATTCCCATTTTTTTAATGTTTGTGGGAGCTATCTCTATCACATTAATAAAATATTCATGTGTCTAAAGAAATAATAGAAATAGGCATGTTTTTAAAAAAAATCAAATTGTGTAATAGGGTATTCTTTTCTACCACTATTTCTAATGTTTTTATAATTTGGTTCTAGGTAATGTTTTTAAATAGTTTGTTAAATAGGATAATATTTTAATTATTAAAAAATAATCTACTCAGGTTATATCATCCTAAGACCATAAGAAACAAAATAATTAAAAAACTACTACCCAATAACATAAATTTTTTCAATAAATATTATTTTTTCCTTATATTGATATAATAAATAATAAATACTTATTTTTATAAATGAAAAAATTAATATATTAAATATATGTAATAAAAATAACCATAGTTTCTAAAAAAATATTAATTGATTCCCCTTATAGACGCATTACACTAAAACCCTAGAAATAGTTATTGTGGTATCATATCTATTTATGTGGATCCCAGAACCATTTAAATATAGGTCACTTAGTGCCTCTATTTCAATGGTTTGTAAAAACAATAAAATTATGTGTACCCTATTTACATGATTATATAAAATCATAGAAAGAGTTGTGCAAAAGTTACACATTTTTCTTTGGATTCTAGTATAATGAAAATTATGATTCTGCTACTAATGTTTTTGGGAAACACATCAAAAATCATTGAATTGGACTAAATTTATAGTAGTATCACATATTTTGTGATATTATGTACATTTAATCATGTATGATACACTAATTTTTTATATTATGTCCTCCATTAAAATATACCATCAATTACTTTATCGAACTTGTAACATTTTTATACGAGAATATTTATAATGGTTTTGGAATGTCAAAATGAAAAAACTCATAGTATTAAATTTTCGGAGTCATAGTAAAACTCTTAAATGTTTCAATATTAAATATTATAAATAAAATTGGGTGGAACAAACCACATGCGTTGAATGATACTTCTAAGTATTGTTCATGTAGTGACCATGTATAAATTACATGGCCACCCAATAATTCTCTGGATATAATTATATTTTCATTCAATGAGTTGATGAGTATAAATTCCATTTTTCTAAGCCCTATTATATGTCTTTCTTTAGTTAATCATAGAATAAATCAACATCTATTTTTTATCTAGTTATTTGAATGACTTCTATACCAATATATCATGTCCCAATTACCTAATTCATAAAAATAAAAAATAAATCCTCCTATAGAAAATATTAAAAAATAATAATCATATTCTACCAAGAGATTTCCAATGAAAAAAATATGAAAATTTAACTAAATTAAATATAATAAAATTAATTTAATAAATATCATATCTATTATTTCTATATAAAAACATAATTACACTAAAAAAATTCATGATTTATCAATAACCATAACTTCATACTTTATATATCTCCATCTATAACTCTTAAAAAATAACAAATTGTATCATCATAATAATGTCAATAATAATATTCATGTTTTTATAATTTTTATAAAAATTAGGATTAATATTTACCAATTTATGGAAATAATTTTCCATATTCACAATTTTAAAAATTATATTGGAATCACCATTATATTAATCGTTCCTCATAAATTCAAAATTTTTCATTCAGAGTAATCTATGGAATCAATTCAACCAGAGGGAAATTATAGAAATAGAATATCTAAATAGGACAATGTGTGATATAATTTCAATAATTAGGGTGTGAGGAATATGGGAGAAATTATCACATTTCGTAGACTTAAATCCTTTGTCTACATTCATCATCCTCAAGTTAAGATCCAAATTAAAATATTTGTACTCTCATGTTCATTCACTTAATTAACTCCCTATAATTAGATAAAATATCTCCCTAATAGTAAGGGTTTACCACATATGTTTCCTATTTAACCTTCCTCTATTCAGTGGTCAACAAAATTATATAGCTAATTAATAAAATATCTATATAACAATACATTTCAAAAAAAAATACAATATATTTTAAATAAATATAAAAAACAATTTTAGCATTCAATCACAATTGAATGAAGACACTCCAAAATATTCAATAATCTCACAATAATTTATTTTATAACCTCTATATTATATCTACCTTAAAAAATTTCGTCCATGAAAAACTAAAATATAAATAAATTTTTCTCAAAAAACATATTCCAACTACATGAACCACAAAATCATACAAGTATATGTCTCCCCAATAGATCCAGAATTAAAATTTTTCCTTCAAAATGTCTAAAATAATGAATATAATAAAACTAAACATATATATAACAATAAAAATATTAATCTATTTAAAATATTTATATATATATATAAACAATATATAAAATAATGGATGAAAAAAAGTGAAGAAAACATGTATAATCTTAGTCATTAGACCCACATGCAAGACCCATTCTCCTAGGATCCCAGATTTACATTACTCTCTCACAATCAAAATTGTGTTAATGGAATTAAAGGTTTTCATAGAAGAATCTCTATGTGGTTTTCAAATGCTAAATAATACTATAAAATGGTTTGGTGTTACTCTATATTAATTTCAACCCACTCTATCACATGTGATTCATCATGAATATACTTTCTAAACAGTGTGAAAGAATTACATAATATACTCTCTCTAAATATAGATGTGAAAATATCTAATATATGACCACTATTATCTTATATAACACCTTAAAAGGCCCAATTAATCATGATTAATGATTACTATAACTCTTAGACATGTGTTTCCCCAAATTTTTATCGTCTCAAAAAAAATAAAAAAATCAATAATCCTAAGTGGTAATGAAATAAAACTATAATTATCATATAACTAATACTTAATTATTTCTATCAAAAATCCATTCAATGATATTCTACACTCTCTCCATTTGAATATATATATCAATTATTTTCCAATAATCTATATTAATAAAACATTTTCCAAATATAAGGGTAAATAAAATTATCACCCTCGTAATTGTTCTCATAGTTTCAATCAAATTGCTGAATTGTAGATACTAGTAATAAATCATCTAAGATATTTTATTGACCCAAAAAATCAAATTCTATTACACATTTTCATTCACTCATCCCTCAAATTTTGGTCGCTAGATCCAAGGTTTTATAGGAATAATTGGGGAATAAATTAACCTATTTTGATTACCATAGTGGTCTATGTCAGTTTCTACAAAAAATGAACAAGGCATAACATTCTATTAGACGAAAAGTGTTGGAAATTTCTTAGAGCACTATATTATTATTTTTTTAATGATAGATTTATTAATGTGGAACTCGTAGGTGGTTAAAGGCTGAAATTATGGATTTTAGGATCATAAGTGTTAATGCCATTTTTTTAAGAAAGTATATGTTATGGTTGATGTCATAATCTCAACTATGACATGGAAATATGGTTATTATGTTGTGTTTGTGGATTTTTGTTTAAAATAACCATTTTAGGTTGGTTTATACTGTAGAGATATTTTGTTCTAAGAATATGAATTTTTTAGTGGGGGTTTATCTGTTGCTGTAATGTTTAAAGTAAGTAGGGAGGGTTCAAATTCTTGTTTTGGATTTCATGGTTCTTTTAAATAGTTTTACAAGGATTAAATTCCATGGTCAAGTCTTAGAGGCTAGGTGTAAATAGATAATATGGGTAGATAATTTGTTTTTTTATGGGTTGAATGTGAGTTTTAGGATGAAAATGTAATTTTATTAGCCACAAATTTATAGTAATAGTTTATGTTGTGAATTGTAGAAAAATGGATATATAATTTAATGTGGATGGGTTATGGTGAAATTGAATGGTGTGGATAAGAGATAAAATTAATTTATGACTAATTAATAGTAGAAAGGGTTAATATAATGGAATAATAAATGAAGATTTTTATAAATTATGTTTTTTATATATAAATATGAATGATGTCAAAAGAATTTGTATAAAATTTGAGGGTTTGGAAATTTATAATGAAATTGAATCAAAATGTGATTAATTAATATATTCTAACTATTTGATCTCTAATTAAAAGATTTAATATTAATTTAATCGTGTTTATTGGCTTACTAAAAGGGAAATTGAAGTTGTGAAACAATTATGATATTATCATGTGGGGATTGAGGTGTTATATCATGTTGGGAATAAGGGTGGTAGTTATTTTGATATGCGATGGAGATTATTGTATTGTTTTTTTCTTAAGTACAAATCAATTAATAATGGATTTTGTTCTATTATATATTCCATATATTTTATAGATAACTCTTTGGAATCACTGCCTTAGTTGGGTAACATGCTTGATTCCAATAAGAGGCTTTTAATTACCTATTTTTTCCTAATATATAAAATATATTTGATAGTGATAGAAAACTACTCTTCATTACCAGATCATTCCTCAAGATAAAATATTTCTTTTGGTTTCTACATTTAATATAGGCTTCATCAGTTCCAAATTAGAGTGTGGTGACTGAATGATGGGCATGTATATTGAATGTGGAGGTCATGAGGTTAATATAATTAAAGATAATATGTGGATGTGGATGTGATGTGGTTATAGGTAATTTTTTTGGATATGTAGACTTTAAGTAAATGGTAACACTAAGAAATATTTAATTAGGGTGTGAAGAAGACTAGTTCAGTTGGTAATTGGATATAGGTTATATTAGTATATATTTTTATTAATGTTATCTTATTATATATGTATACATATTTGGTTGACTTATCCTTGTGGAGGGTGGGTGTTTGTTAAATCATAATATTAATTGACTATGATTCACTTTCTATTAACATTTTCATTATTATTCTTCTTTCACTTTTTAATAGTAGATTTTGGGGAGGATCCCACTTATAATACTTTTATGCATAACACTATATATAAATATTTCTTATTTTTATTAGATTGTAAGACATAGTATAAGATCATAGTTTAAATTATTAGATCATGACATGGAGTTGGATTATGTTCCTATGGTTCAAATCATAGGAGATGTCTCCAAATATTTACATTAGATATTTCAGTCTTTGTATGACATTATATACATTATGGTAAAGAATATTCTATAATATATAGATTTAATTGATGTTTTTCGTTATTTTCTAATGATTTATGAAGATAATATCCCCAATATATGGGCTTCATCACATTAATGATTATCATCAACCTATGTACTAATGTAGGTTTGGATTAAAGTGTTAAGTATGTATACATTACTAAAATATGAGGGGTTTGGGTAAATGAAATTTATGATAAAGTGGTATATGAGCATTAGTTGAGGGATCAGATATATTTTTGAGTAAGGAATTATTAAGGATGATACTAATTTAATAGAAAAATAATATTAATTGAAATTAGTATTTGATATAGGTATGGATAAAAATTTATGAAATTTTTTATTAGGGTTCCCTATAATATAACATAAGGAAATTAATCTTATTAAATATACAGAAATAGGTCATACTACTTTCAGAATAGAAAACTACGTATAGAACATGTATTTATATTTATTATAATTTGGTTTGAATTACTAATATACTAGGAAATTAAAATAAATTATATTCATTTATATTAAAATAAATTTTATACCCCCTAGGAATAGTAGTTTGTATTGTGTTTATAAGGATGGTTTGTGGTCAACAACCCTATGTGGTTCATGATTAGTTGCTTCTATGAGATGTCTCAGTGGATCATTGGTTTAATTATCTTCATAATGATTATTCTTATAAAATGGTTATACAATATTTTAGAATCAAATTTTACAAAATTATTAGTTTTCAGTTTTTTATCAAGGTAATGAGGAGCGACTATAAGCCGATTAGACAGTGTTGAGTTGATTCAAGATTAGTTTGATAATTATATTATGATGGGTGTTAGTTTCTTCTAGGGTGAGGACAAGCAATTTTTGACAATGTTTCCTCATGATCATGATTTTTTTAGGTAAAATGGGAGATTTTTCGAATCCATTTACATGTGGGTTCTTTTCCTTGAAAATTAATGACTCATTTTGATAAGAGTTAATCAATTTCCATCATAGGATACTGATTTTATGGGGGTATGGAGATAATTTTAAAAATATTTTTTGCTCTACTATTTATATACTTTCAATTGAGGAGGCTAGGTAAAAGTGGTTTACGGAGAGTTTTTATCCAAATTTCCCACCCCATGTCACTCCAAATATGAAATTGACTTATCTATCAGTTTTGATGAAGGATAGGGTGTTTAATAATATGTTCACATAGATCAATTCCCCATATGAAGGGATTTTTAATTTTCAAATTAGTTTATGTTGAAATCAATAAGTTATTAAAAATAGTATTCCCTATCCCTCTTTATTATATCTAGTTGTTTTTATATGTATTTTGGGATAACTATTTAGTCCTACAATTGGGGGAAAGTATATTAATAAATTAAATTTTTGACTTCCCTTGGAATTCAACCTGGTGTATGTGGTCTGTTTTAGATGTATTGTTTTCAATAGTTGTCAATGATGCCTTATAAATTGTAAAATATAGGTTATAATGGTTTTGGATATTAGAGAATAGATAAAATAGAAAAGGGATATCCTTAATATATTGCCCATACTCACGGACTAAGTCTTGATCATTGACTGTATGTTTTTACACATAAGTGATAGTGAAGTAATTGAGATGGTTATGGTCAAATACATGCTATATATTTTTATGTTCAAGGTAAATCTAACATAATTTGACGTATAATTTTTTTATTATATGCCTTGGAATATTATTTTTTTTATTTACTATCTCTGCACATTTCTATTTCAGCTACATTATTCTAGATGTTGCGACTAAAGAAAGAGAAATTTTAGTTACCCACAGTGTCCAACACCCAATACAGATGTTAATCTTGTTTTTTTATATTTTGACATGGTTATAGGAGGATGACTACCTTGAATTGTTATTTAATGATTTATTCTAAATCTGGACACATACAAACAATATTATCCTCAATATGGATTCACTATATTCAATGTAGTCTCTTATTTACTACATCTAGACAATAGTTTCTCTCTTTGATAAAAAAGTTTATCATGCATCACTCATTAACAAGTGGGGTCTTTATATGGAACATAATAATTTAGAGATTATTTCTTACCAATTAATAGTGTATATGGTGGGATCATTGTAATTTCCTTATTGTTATTTTTCTATTATTAGAGGAGGATTTTTGTAATGTTTTCTAGGAATATGTTATAACATTACCCCCAAGTTTTATATTAATATCTAGATATAATTGACATCATATGTCTCTATTATTATGTTGCCTCCATATAATATGGAATCTTTTAAGTTATGGGAACTAGGAATTCATATTAAGGGTTATTCACTAATAGTTTTATCCCAACCTGTGTGTTTCCTTAGGGCCCATCAGTGTTTTATCAAATAAAAAAATATAAATATGGTGTTTTATGTTAATTAACAATAAGTATATTTTTTTATAATATATTAAAACAATTCTCGTCCATGTATTGATGATTAATTTTATCAGTTAAACTCATTTAAAAATCCTAAAAGTTTAATTTATGGTTGGTGTATCACTGGATGAGGTATAATTGGGGATATATCATAAATACTACCATTAGTTATCATTATGGAAAAATTAGCTCCAAGTTTCATAATTTCCTAGATCAATTTTAGAAATTGTTCATGGAATAAATTATCATTTATTTTACATCAGAGAAGGATCATTTTGGGGATTTGAGATCTATTTTAAAGGTTATCAAAATAAATTACCTTTATTATATTTTTTTACATATTAATGTTTTAAATTTTATAAGTTAATTTTCTTAGGCATTTTTTCTCACAAAAGGTTGTTAGAATTGATTATTTGAAGATTGAAGTTCTAGTTTCCAGGGTGGCTCCAAAACCTATTACACTAAATGATGGTTTTCTTTTTCTAATAAAATTTTATAGGATTTTTTTATTAAATTTATATTAAATTGACAATAGTTTAAAACTATTTGACTAATAATGATCAGGACTTCATACGGATAGATATATGTTGGGTACTGTTTGAGTGCTTATGGTAGATGTTGTTTTATTCTGCTACTCTTTTCTCAAAAGATTATGTCTGATTTTATATCTAATAGGATACTTCTCACCTTATATTGGGTTATTTTATGGTTTAGTAGAGAGAAATGATCTCTTATAGGTATCAGATGTTACATCATCATGACTATAACTTCCCTCCCCGTCGTCTTGATCTTGAGGTTTATTGTTCATATTAATGATCCAAAACACTATCTTATTAGAGTTAATTGGTTTTTCTTAATGGATCATATGATAATGTGTTATATATTCTATTAAGATTAATTGAATTGGTAACAATGTTGGTGAATAGAGTTATTATTGTATTATGACTCCAAGATACCTTACACACTAGGGAAAGTGAATACATTCGTTGATGCCCATACTAGTATCTCTCATGGGGATTTTTTTGATAGTCTATAGATTCATAGAGGATGATGGAAGATCTTCCAATATTTTATGCTCATTTTATGGAATTTAGTATTATAGTTTTTCAATATCATATAAAGGTGTATTCATTCAGGATATAGTAGTTTTATCAGTCTTATATGGGAGATCCTGTGGTGGAAGTATTCATTTGTCATGTTTTTTAGGATGATTCTTCAAAGGGAAAGTTAGTAAATTATCAAAATCAAGTGTTATTTCGAGGGAGACAATTTGTTAATGAGTGGTTCCCGAGGTAGTTCCCCATGAGTTTTATATCTCAAAAATACCAGTGATTCCAGGTATATCCAAGATGATTTATTATTTTCAAAAGTAGCTTAATGTTTCTAGGAATAAAGTCGTTAGATAATAAGTTTGTATCACTATTTTTGGTTTTTTAATAGGTCGAGGATGATTATCTTGTTCTTGGTGGTCATATTTAGCCATTAGATTATACATGGTTTAGGTTAATGGATATTTCAAAGAATTTTATATCATGTTTTCCTTGATCCTAGGAAGCATGTGATAGAACATGGGTTATCATTTATTGATTAATGAATTTACCTAATTTCTTGGAAATGAAATCAGTGAGTGTGATGTTTGATTTTTCATATTTATGAACTTAGGGAATTTTTTGGACTCCAAGATTTATATGAAATTTCATCTCTCATCAAGATCTTTATTTTACCTCTCTAGTATGGAAGATTCTACAACATGATTTTTTCACTCTAAAATTCTTTTACACGTATATTCATTATTAGATGGATGGTTAGAAAATTAATATGATATAAATATTATAAAAAATATTATTTTCATGTGGCATTGACATTTCATATTCTTGCATTAATCAACCTCCACTATAGTTATTTCTTTATGATAATATATTTCAGAGTTCCATTTTAATGGATTTTCAATAAAAAGATTTTATGTTTGAAGTTTTAAATCTCCATTATGATGGACTAAGTTGGGGAGTTAAATATTCTTAGAATTAAATTTTTTTTAATCATGATAGATTAGGATTCAGTTATTCATATATAGATGGCATTTTATCATGATCTTCAAATGTATTGCACTAATATAAATAGGGGGCTATAGAGTTTGAGTTCAATGTTCATATGTTCTAGAATTATTTTTTACTTATTTTATTTTAGAGATTATTCGATGATTTAATCATTCACCGTGATTTTCTTGGCCTTTCAAAGTTTTTTTGTAAAATTTTGAGGTGGAATATTGGTTTACACATCCCTTGTAAAAAATATCAGTTTTTAAAAAATTATAATTTTCTGCATCTTCATCGGTATCTTCATGACTGATGACATATTGTGGATTGTGATGGTTTTAATACTAAGGGTGATGAGACATTTATTTAGTATCTTCTTGATATTCAAGATCATTTAGATATGGTTTTACATGGGAAAATCATTCATTTGTCTTGTGTCATGCAGAGGCATAATATATTAGATGATTATATGTTGTAGTGTGAGTCAGATTTTCTTATTTAGTATCCTGATATATTAGAGAATTTTTTCTTATTCAGTTATTAAGAATTTTTCATCTTGATATGATTTGATTTAATTCTTCTATTATATTAGAATTCAAATTTAAGTGATGCAGATATTTTTGATTAAAGGGGTATCTTTGGATGTGTTTTATATCCTAGATGTTTTATTCATTTCATGGGTATAGTTTTGATTGTTTAGATTAGTAAACTTTTTAATTATATCAAATATAGAGGAATGGAAATTTATTAGACACATAATTTTTGTTTTTGTCTGTTTGATTTATTGGAGTGGAGCTCAAATATGGTTAAAAAATAAAAATAAAATTCCCTCGTATGGGAAAAAACTTTTTTCTTGATAATTAATATTCCATGGTGGATATTTGGGTATCTTCTGTGGTATTCAATATTGGTTATTTCTTTGAGAATCTAGAGTTCAAGTCTAAATGAAACTTTTTTGTTTTGATTATAACAATTATATTTTTTATATCGTGAAGATGATCATTATAGTAGGTATTGATTATTGGTTAAATCTATAAAATAAATGATGTGGGAATGCATATTTCAAAATTCGTGGTTCTTAGAATAAAAATTAAGAGGACATTGATCCATGGTTCAGTATTAGAGGCCTAGATGAAATTGAGATTCTGGTAATATATTGCATGATAGGTCAAGGATCAAATTGTGGTTTGAGGCTGAAATGGCTATAGTGAAAGTCAATATATTATAGTTCTCGAGAAAGCCTTATCCTATAGAAAATTAATGGGATATTTCATGGGGATGTTCTATGGTAATATTGAATTGTATTGAAAATTGAATAACTATACGAATGATTAATAGAATATGGAATAGGTAGTTGTTGTGAAATAATAATTGAAGTAATATCTAAATAGTGTTTGGCATATGAAAATATAAATGATGCTAAATGAAGATGGTTGTTTAAATTTGTACTGGTTATAAAATAATATGACAATTGAATATAAATATTTTTAATAAATACATTCAAACTAATTAATATGTGGTTAGTGAATTTTTTGGTAATTGAATAATATTTGATTTGTTCTAAAATTTGAATACTAGAAATATTGTTTTATTATGGTTATTGTTTATAGAAGAGAGGTTTAGTTATTATTATGTCTAGTGGTGGAAGAATTATTGATGTTTTTTGGTGATTATTCAAATTTAATTGTGCTAAAAAAAGAATACCTTTTTTATTCTTGTATGATTTTATATATTACAATTATTTTATTTATATCCTATGTGCACCACCATTGGAGTTAGGTAATGTGAGTTATGAATATATGAGGATTTCGGTTCTAATTAATTTCCCCAACATCTATGGTGGAGTTGAAAAAAATGGATAAACACTACTCCTTTCATGTTGCCTCATCGATACATAGTATAGGTTATGGTGTCTTCTAGTTGGCATAGTCTGTGGTGGAAAATGGTTATAGGGTAATGGGGAATGATGGAGGAATACATTGAAGGAAAATGGAAAGAGGTTGATGTCCATCATGATTATGTTCTCTATTGTGAGCTGATATGTGGATGTGGATATCAATTGGACATTACTCAAATATACAATTATATGGTGGGGGTAGTGGAAGTGATATGGTTATAGATACAAAATTTCAATAGCAATGTGATTATATGGTTTTGTGGGTATTTTAATATTATAAAGATGGTAGTGTAAGAACATATAAAATTGGGATATTATGTAGAATAGTTCATTGTAGAAATGGATATGGAGAAACTTTATATACTATTTTATTGATATTATTTTACTACATTTTTATAAGTATTTCAGTTATTTAGACATGGTGTGGATGGATATTAATTGACCTATAATATGTATTGAGTTGATTTCGGTGTTCATTAATTGATTAATTAATAAGTTTATTCTAATTTTTCATGAGATAATTATAGTTGTTTTAGATTTAGTATATTTTTATTATCACTTATATATACATATATCTTCGTACAATTTATTTGACTCTATGATGGATTTTTTGATTGGTATAGACAATAAAATCTTTCTATGTGAACAGTTATTATGTTCATGGAGTTATTACCACAATCTTTATCTCAAGGTATTTATTTTTGATATTTTTTCAATATATAACATTCCATTCATTGGGGATTTGTTTAATTTTATACTATATCATGGTGAATGGTCATTTTGAATTTTTATTCTTGGATTTTATGTGGTTATATCCTTCCATGTTTGTGTTTTATACCCTTAGTACTTTTAACTAACCCATATTCTATTATAGGTGGGTCTCGGGGTGTTACACTAACCATTACTCTTAGCCTGGGACTGTTTTAGGTGGGGAAAATCTTGAATTGGTAAATTTATGAAATTAAAATAATAACATGTGCACCACTGAGTACCTATATAAAATTATAATAAATTCCCTCTATGTATGAGAAATATAATAATAATAATATTTTAAGAACTTATAAATGATAGAAAAATAGTCTCAAATATTAAAAAACATATTTGTGAAGATATGAGAAAACATCCCCCCACCAGTGTTGGCCTCTAGTTAACTACACCCAATGGATACCCCACCTATTAATTTAATATCCATGACCAGTGAATCCATAATGAATCAAATTTTCAGTTCAAGAATTTTCTTAAACATATAATAAAGAATGTAAAATTTCATGTCTATTCAGGTGCATATGTAGAGTGTGAATAAGAATAAATGGTCAGCACCAAAAATATGCCACAACTATGACTCACATATATTCATCTAAATATCTTTTTTACATATATATATATAAATATATATATCCATGAGGAGAGAAGAAGTTGAATAAATACACCCAATACATAAAAATAGATTTATCATTGGTCTTTTAGGAGTGGATTCCAAAACCATCACTAAATATTTTATTAGAAATAGTCATGATCGTTTTAAATTCCACAAATAAATTTGATTTTTATTATTTTTTATTTTTAGTGATTTGTTTTCAAAAAACCCTACTAGATAAGATTTTTTATTATTTACAATAATTAAGTTAGTTTAAGAGGTTGTTTTATAAAAACCATTGTGTATTAGAATATGTTTTGTTTAAATCACCACAAAATTTATAGTGGTGGTCAACCCAGCTCGAAGGCATTTGATATTTTTTATTTTATTTTTTTATAATGCCCCTATTATGGGTTATAGGGAAACCCTTAAATGACTCATAGACCCAATGGAATAAGGCTCATTACATGACCTAATGACCCAATAAACAATGTCTAATACATAACCCGAAGGCCCAAGACCCAATAACATAAGAACCACCCCTTCATAGCATCAACATTATTGAAGGTGTCAAGCTACCAACATCACATGGTTGGTCGGCTAGCATTTCCCCATGCAAAGCAACATGGTGCCTCATACCAATGGTAATTTTCATACCCTCCCATCCTTCCAATCCAGTTATCTATGCTCTGGTGCATTCTACATGCCCTGAATACTCATCTAGGGCTTTCTCCAAGGTGATCATCTTGAGTTACTTCACATCCTTTTTGGCTTAGAGGCATAGTGGCCAGAAGGCCTATGGAGGCCAGAAGGCCCTAAGTCCTAGAGGCCTATCGCAACTTGAACACCCTATAGCCCAAAAGCAATTATTGGACCAAATTGCCAAATAAAATAAATAGTTCCAACTACTACATTACTGCACAATACCTACTATATTGACTTTTACAATATCTCTCTTGTAACATTGAAATTCACCCCACTCGGATTTGATCCTGGGTCTTTTAGATGCCAATAAATGGCCTCTATCACTATAGTATAGGCTCATTGGTGACGCAATATTTATGAAAAAATATTTAATATTTAATATTTCATAATGATTTATTCTTAATAATTTCAAATAATTATAATGTGTGGATTATTTAATATTTATCGTTATTATTCAATAGTTATTTGAAAAATAAATTTATTCTTATATTAGTCAAAAATTTGACTTCAGTATCAAATGATCATTTATTTTGATCAATCTTCCCATATTAGCTTTACAACTTGTTAAATCAAAGCTTTTGAAATAAGATTCAATAAAATTACACAATAATTTGGTAATAATTAGTAGAAAAATTTTATTATAGTTCTAGGGGAAGTTGAAAATGAATTTCAACTATAAATAAAAATTAATTTTGATCACGGTGACTATTTTAGCTCTAACATATATCAAATTCAAGTCATTGACTAGATTTACATCACGATGACTAGTAGAACCATGATTAATGCTCTTTAGAGGTCATGAAAAGCCCAAAAGACCTCCAAAAATGTGTTTTTTGTTCGGATGCTATGATTTCTAAATAGTCGATGATATTTCAACATTGTTTATGAGGGTATTTATATGGTTTTAGGATATCATTGACTTTATTACATGGAGTTACATTTTTTTATTTTCTGGTGATAAAATTATTTTTGGTTTCTCACTTTTGATTCTTTTCTATCTATTATATATATTAGTGTGTGTGTGTGTATTTATATACATTTATGTATATTTATTAATAATTTATATATTTTTATCAATTTTTATTTAAAATTGTATAAAATAATATCCATGCATATATATTTATATGTATATATAAATATTTTTCAATATTTAAATACCTTTGTAAATATTTATATGTACTTAAGATTATATTTTTAAAATACTATATGGGTATATTTATAGTTAGATGTCTTTGTATATATATATTAATATTCATATACATTTATATATGTATGTTTGTTTATATATATTTGTTTAACAAAATTGTGTGTTTGAATAAATTTATTTAAATATCGTCATATATATTTATTTGTAAATATATATTTCAATTTATTATTTATTATTTATTACGAATTCATTTATTATTAATTAATTTATTACTTATTTAAAATATATGGATTTATTATTATTTATTAAATTATTATTTAATATTTATTTACTATTAATTATATATATTGAATTGCTTTTATTATTTTTTATTTTATTATTATTATTATTATTTCTGATTAATTTATTATTTATCCTTACATTATAATTTATTGTTAATTAATTAATAATTTGTTGTCTGTTATTTATTTATTATTTATTATTTTCTTATTTATTTATTATTATTATTTTATTATTTATTATTTATTAAAATTTATTTCTCTATTGTTTATTTATTTACTATTACATTATTATTTATTTATTTTATATTTCATTATTATTATTTTATGTATTACTTATCTATTATAAATTCACTATATACTTATTATTTCTTTTTTATTTATCTTTCATTATTTATCATTTATTATGTATTTGTTATATATTCACTATATATTTATATATTTATATATTATTCATTATTTTTTATTTATTGTCTATTATATATTATATATTAATTTATAGGTTTTTATTATTTATTTAATAATTAGTTATTAGATATTCTTCATAATTATATTATTTTTTATTTTTTATTTTTTATTTATTATTTTTTATTTTTATTTTTTATTTTTTATTTTTTATTTTTTATTTTTTATTTATTACTTATTATTTATAATTCCTAAAAATTATTTTTTTCTATATATATATATATATATATAACCATATTAAATTCTTTTTACTCATAAAATGAAGAACTCATTGGGGTAGTAAAGATTTTACAGAATAACCTTGAGGTAAGGGGTTAAAATATCACCAAATTCATATATATGCTCGATTTATGATTGGAATCCCTAGAATGTGAACGTATGGTAGAATTAATGCATAATAAATAAATAGATAACAAATAAATAACAAAATAATTGAAAAATTATAAATAAATTATTATTATCATTTAATTCTACAAATAAAAAAATTAAAAACCATTGAAAATTCATTTAGAAGTGATTTAAACAATCATTAAATGAATCTCTTGGTTCTTAAAAAAACTATCGCATATCCATTTCATAGTAGTTTTGAAAACTACCTCGAAATGATTTGTTGCACACAATTTGGTGGCGATTTTCAGACACTTATGCTAAATGATTATTTTCACATAGTGACCCCAAGAGGGGGGAGAATCTAGGTGATTCACTAATCATTATATTCTTTTTGAAACACGTCATTTTTTTTATCTCGTTCCCTCATTGTAAGGATTTAATCTAAGCACACTTCCTCTCATTGTTGATCTCACAAAAGGAAACCAATAGTATACATATTAAAATGCACAAAATAAATGGAATTTACTTGGTTCACCCAGAATAAGATATAGTAAAGGAACATGCAATGATAGTGTGTTGATGTGCTAAAATATGTTATATAGTTGTTTTGTGCATACAAGTTCTTTCATGGCCACTTTTTTCTAGTGATAACTTCCTTTAAAAAGTGTAGGGTTCATCCACTATATACCAAAGGGGCACTCCCTCATCTCCAACTCTGTGAACCACCTTATTAAATGACTTTGACATTTTATATATATAAATATATATATGGCTTCCTCCATGATCAACACATAAAACTCAGTCTTTATGCATCAAAAATATATATCTGAAGGGATTTTATAAGAACCTAGACTACATGGAGGTATTTCCCTATTTAAACATTGGATTAAATCCATTAATATTTTTTTCAATGGAATGTTTACCTAGTGAATAAGGAATCCCGAAGGTGTTTCGGGGGTTCTGAACATGAAAGAAAGGGTACTCGGGCTATCTAGTGCATGTTTCATAGTTGGTGCAAGGTTATAGTAAACCATGCAAGGGGAAAGAAAAACTATCCAACATTCGATAGAGGCATTTCATAGGTTTGGAACACGGGTTCTCAATCCATCTAGAGTCACCAGGTAACTGTGTGACTTGGACCCCTCTCAGACAGAAGAAGGTGTACGGTTGGCACACAGTTTTCAAAACCGAGCAGCCAAACATGTGGCCTTTTAAAAATTTTCAAATTACCAAATTTCCCCCTCAAAATATTAGGTTCCTCAATGGATTTTTTCCCCATTTATTCCTTATACATCCCTAGTGATGAACCAAAATCTCACAATCAGCCCAAGGATCGATCTCCTTCAATTCTTGGTCGTTTCGAGTGTCATTGGTTGTGAATTGAAACTCTGTGTAAGTTTATCTCTCATGTTTCTTCCTTTTTTTTAGATTAGGTCTTGTGGATTTGTTATTTTACATTTGAATCCATAAAACCCTCTTTTTAATTGCATCTTAGGTTGGGGATTCAAAGGGTGCTTCAATCCAAAACTAAGGACAATGTTGAGGGTTCATTCCTCTTCAGATTTTAGGTAGGTCTTATACAAGTTATATCACATAGGTTTTTAGTTGATTTTTTTCATGTGTGGTTGTAATATTGATTCTATCTTGATGAAAATTTTATGCATTTAGTATGATATGGTAAATTAATTCACTAAATGATGAATTTAGGTTCCCAATATTCCTATTGTGTGAATTTATATTGAATGGACCATTTAGGGCCACCCATGGGGTGTACCAATATTCTCTGTTGATAAAACACTATTTTATTGAATATTTTATTGATAATAAATGATATAATTTCCTCACATTGTGTTGAATATGTTTATTTATAAAATATTTGGGATTAGATCGCTCATTTGAATATTTGATGAAAATTCCAGTTTTACCCTTTATAGTTCACTGTAGTATTTCGAATATAAATATTTTTATATTTATTATTTGAAATTGGAATTTTGTAACAATGTTCCTAACTTAATTATCTACAACTTGTATTCAGGACACGAGATCTAAAGAGTTCATTTGGTTGTTGAAATTGGGCCATGAAGTCAAAGTTGGGCTGGGATCGCCAGAATGGAGAAGCTTCTGTATTTCGGCCATAACTCCTTCATATGGGCCTTTATTGAGCCCAAATTTGGAGAGGAGATATAAGACAAATATCCTCACATTGGATCCTTCTGTAAGGCCGGCCAATTCATGCTTTTTGTGGTAAAATGGGCGGTTCAAGTTAGAATAAAATATTTGGCCGAATTTCCACATTCACACGTGAAACCACTTGTAACCTCTCCTCCCCTACCCTCTATAAATTGGAGTTTTCTCATTTGGAGGGGTTGGGACGTGCATTGGGAAGTTTAGGGCAGAGGATAAGTGGATCCACTCCAATTCTCCAACCATTTCAATAAGGGTAGCTCTTGAAGCAAGGATCCCTTCGACGAAGCCTTCTTCTTCTCCTTCATGTTGTAATGATTTTGTTTATGTAATAAACTTCTTTGTTCTTCTTTTATTTCTTCTCTTTTCTTCTGTTTTGTTTAAATTTATTCTTCTATTAATCTTCCTAATTGGGATGAAATTATTGAGTAGAAGCGTTATTGGGTTATACCCATTTTAAACCTTTGCACATGCAAAACGCTTCTACGATGATTACGCCACCCATGGAAGAGTAGTCTTTTAGTAATCGATCTATCTTCTACCCTCTTCATTTAATTATTTTGAATCAATGAGCTACTGTAATTCACTTAATATGATCCATGAATTGTGTTTTTAAATTGTAAGAAACTAAGCAAGCAATTGAACAATGTACACAAAAACACGCGAGGTCGGGATTTTGTGTAAATTGTGAGAGCACGATCTTAATCGGTAATACAAGACCACACGGGATAAATTTGTAGAGTTCAAATATAATACCTAAACACAATTCATCCTCATTTCCAGAGTAGATATGTGCCTTAATTTACCACTGACCATAAGATAATCTTAGAACATCAATCAAAGTAGGGTCCTGCGATTGCATGTTCCGAAGTTAGCCTAAGGTTAAATTCACTTCAATCTTTGTGGTAAAGTTAATTCTCGTAGGGTTCGTGATTTAACAAATTAAGGGATCATAATTAAGTGAATGTTAATTTAAATGATAATGATTAATAATAAAGTGAAGAGGTAGATTTAGATCAATTACGCCTTTTAAAATAGATTTCTAAAAAAAACATCTTCTTGTTGTGTCATTCTAATCGAAACTTCATTTCAAAATTAAAAACAAAAAAAAATGAAATCTTCTTACAGCAAACTTCTTATAGATTTATAAACTATAAACAACCACCCCCATACTTTCAAGTAGTGTTTTTATTCCCTTTTATTTTGTTTCTAGAATACCTCTGAAAAGTTGTTTTAATTCACTTCCTCCTTTGAGAGATGACCTTGGTCAGCCACTCTGCTGCACCTAAGTACCCCAAAATCACACTAATCATTTGAGGGCGCCCACGACAGTGCTCTATCAAATTGGTGCCACTGCTGGGGAGGCAGGTAATTATTTGAACCAATTAGAGGTATTTATTTGATTTTACATTTTATTCTCTTCCTCTCTTCTTTCTTCCTTCTTTACCCAATCTGATTTTTCTTCTTCTTCTTTTATTTTCTTCTACTTCTTTTCGGACCATCAACTCAAACTTCTCATTTTTATTTTACTGTGGTCCACTTTATTTCTTTTCATTTTTATTTGATCTATGACACGAACTAATCCCGAAGATCTCTTAGATCTTGACCCTGAGATTGAACGTAGCCTTAGGGCACGAATCAGACATTCTCAATCTACGGGAAGTTTCAATATTCAACCAGTTGGTGAATTCCTCTCTTCTGGAAACATTGAAATTGGAAGCTATTCAAATTTAAACATAAAAGAGGAACCAATGGCTGAAAACAATGGAAATGAACTTAATAGAACCATTCGAGAATTGGATGCACCTGATATTAACTATCAACCAAATTGTATTGCATACCCAAATCTCGAATCGGACTTTGAATTGAAATCTGGATTAATTCACCTTCTTCCAAAGTTTCATGGCTTATCTGTTGAGGATCCCAACAAACACCTTGAGGAATTTAATGTGGTTTGCTCAACTTTAAAACCAAGAAATGTTTCTGAAGATCAAATTAAATTAAAAGCATTCCCATTCTCACTTGATGGATCTGCAAAAGATTGGATGTACTATTTGCAACCTGAAGATGTAACATGTTGAATGATTTGAAACGTCTTTTCTTGCAAAGATTTTTTCCAGCATCAAGGACAACATCCATTCGAAAGGAGATATCGGGGATCAAGCAAGCCCAAGGGGAGTCAATGTATGAGTACTGGGAGAGATTCAAGAAGTTGTGTGCAAGATTCCCACATCACCAAATCAGTGAGAAACTCCTCATGCAGTACTTCTATGAAGGACTCACACCTATGGAGAGAAGCATGGTAGATGCTGCGGCTGGAGGAGCATTTGTGGACAAGACACCAGTAGCTGCACGTGCGTTGATCAACAAGATGGCCCAAAACACCCAACAATTTGGTGATAGAGGTACACCACATGTCAGGGGAGTACATCAGGTAAGTCCTTCTTCTCTTGAAATTCATTTGATTGATACTAAGTTGGAAGAATTGACCACTATGGTGAGGCAAATTTCTTTGGCACAAAAGACATATCTACCCCCTCCTTCAAGGCCTTGTGGTATTTGCACTGAGACAAGCCACCCAACTGACTGTTGCCCACAACTCCAAGAAACATAAGATTGTGCAGCAGTGTTCCCTGGGAGACCATTTCAGCAGCAACAACAACAACCATATCCCCAAAAGAAGTTTGATCCAACATACAAACAAGGGTGGAAAGATCAGTCGGACATGAGGTATGGCTCTGGACAACAACAAAGGCCACCCTTTCAACAAAACTTCCAGTAGCCTCCGCCTTACCAGCAGGGTTTCCAACAACCCGAAAGGAGATTTGAAGCTCAAACATCAACAAGTCAACAACAAGGGAATCATCCACCAAAGGTAGATTCTAATACTGATGATCTTTTGAAGAAAATTGTTCTTAATCAACAGAATGAGCTGAAGAGTCAAAGTTCGGAGCTGAGGGAGTTGAAGACTCAAATGAGCCAGATTGCCACTGCCCTCCATGAACTTGTGAGTAAAAATTCTGGAAATCTACCTTCCCAACCCACTCCAAATCCAAAGAGGAATGTTAGTGCCATCACATTGAGAAGTGGGAAGCAAATGAACGATACATCTGCACCTACCATTCCACCGGGATTCACCTCAACTTCAGAGAAGCCGCATTCCATACCAACTGATGAGAAATCCAACGAGAAAGATAAAGGTAAGAAAAAGATTGATGATGTTCCTCCTAAACCACTTACTTTTCCAAACAGGGTTGTTTAAACCATGAAGATGGCTGAAGAAGCAATGCAAAAGGAGGTTTTGGACACATTCAAGCGTGTGGAGATCAACATTCCTCTACTTGAAGCCATTAAGAAAATCCAAAGGTATGCCAAATTCTTAAAAGAACTCTGCACCAATCGAAGAGGGCTCAAGGGAAATGAGAGGATAAACCTTGGAAGGAATGTCTCAGCACTCATTTCACCAACTCTAGCAATGCCAACAAAGTACAAGGATCTAGGGACATTCACCATCCCATGCACCATAGGGGAGTTGCACTTTTCTGATGCACTTTGTGATTTAGGTGCTTCCATAAATGTGATTCCTCACTCTGTATTCTCTTCCTTGCAGGTTGGTGAGTTGAAGCCAACAAGAGTAGTGGTGCAATTGGCGAATAGAGCTACGGCATATCCAGAAGGAGTCCTTGAGGATGTACTTGTCCGGGTAAGAGACATGATCTTTCCAGCGGATTTCTATGTTCTTAACATGGAGGATGATCAGGTAAGTTCTCATGCCCCCATTATCTTAGGTAGGCCCTTCCTCAAAACTGCAAAAACTATCATAAATATCAATGAGGGTACACTTTCCATGGAATTTGGGGATGAAGTTGTGATATTTAATGTTATGGATTCCATGAAGTACCCCTCTGAGGACCATTCTGCTTTTGTTATCTCCCATTTTGAACCACCAAATAAAAACTCCATAGAATTTGATTGTCCTATGCTTAGGGAGATTATGAGTATTGGTTCGAGTTTGATGTCTAAGAGCACTTCTGCACATGTTTCTGATACACAATCCTATCTTGGATTTTATTTTGATGTGGATTCATATTCTGATTTTGATCATGTTCACTCTGATTATGAAATGGTTGTTGAGTATGCTAATGGATTTGATGCTTTATTCTATGATTTTGATGATGTATATTCTGATACTGATGCTCTTTGTGCACATATTTCAGTTCCTTCAATGTCTCCATCCATATTACACCCTCCTTCATTAGAATTCAAGTCATTGCCACCAAATCTGAAATACTCATACTTGTTGAGTGGTGAGAGATTACCTATTATCATTGCTAACAATCTCCATTTTGAACATGAAGAAAATATTTTGAATATTTTGAGGGAGAACATCAGGGTGATTGGGTGGACCTTGGCTGACATATCAGGTATTAGCCCCTCCATTTGCATGCATAGGATTCTCTTGGAGGATGGGGATAAACCGGTGAGACAACCACAAAGGAGACTCAATCCCACCCTCCTGGAAGTTGTTAAAAAGGATGTTGAGAAATTGCTCGAGGCAAGTATAATCGTTCCCATTTCAGATTCACAGTGGGTAAGTCCTATTCAGGTTGTGCCTAAGAAAAGTGGTGTTACTGTTGTTAAAAATGAGAAAGATGAGTTAGTTCCAATGAGGGTGAAAAATAGTTGGCGTGTGTGTATTGATTATAGGAAACTAAATATGTCCACTCGCAAGGACCATTTCCCCCTCCCATTTATTGATCAGATGCTTGAGAGACTAGCTGGGAAGACACACTATTGTTTCTTGGATGGATTTTCTGGATATTTTCAGGTTCCTATAGCTCCGGAGGACCAGGAGAAGACGACATTCACCTGCCCATTCGGTACCTTTACCTACAAAAGGATGCCATTTGGAATTTGCAACGCCCCAGGTACCTTCCAGATATGCATGGTGAGTATTTTTTCTGATTTTATTGAGACCTGCATGGAGGTATTTATGGATGATTTTACAGTGTATGGATCCTCATTTGATGAATGTCTAAAGAGTTTGGGAAAGGTGTTGAATCGTTGTATTGAGAAGAATCTGGTCCTGAACTTTGAAAAGTGTCATTTCATGGTAGGGCATGGCATTGTCTTAGGGCATGTAGTGTCCAAACATGGGATAGAGGTTGATAGATCTAAGATAGACATTATTTCATCCTTACCATATCCTTCATGTGTGCGTGATGTTAGATCTTTCCTAGGGCATGCAGGATTTTATCGGCGCTTCATCAAAGATTTTAGTAAGATTGCTCTTCCAATGTCAAGATTACTTCAAAAGGATTCTGATTTTGTGTTTGATGTTTCTTGCAGGAATTCATTTGATGAGCTAAAACAACGTCTGACCACTCCACCTATCATACATCCCCCACGGTGGGAAATTCCTTTTGAGCTTATGTGTGACGCCTCCAACTTCGCGGTTGGAGCTGTCTTATCTCAGAGGGTGGAAGGACGTTCACATGTGATCGCCTATGCATCGAGGACACTAGATTCAGCCCAATAAAACTACACTACCATAGAAAAGGAGTTTCTTGTTGTCATATTTGCTTTAGATAAATCCCGTTCATATTTATTGGGATATAAAGTAGTTGTTTTTTCTGACCATGCAGCTTTGAGGTACCTCCTAAAGAAGCCAGATGCAAAGCCACGACTTATCCGTTGGATGCTCCTTCTTCAAGAGTTTGACCTTGAGATAAAGGACAAGAAGGGGTCAGGGAATTTGGTGGCAGACCACATGAGTAGGATTACTCACACACTAGAGGGTGACACCTTGGACCAGGTACCACTTCGGGACACTTTCCCCGATGAGCATCTCTATACCATCTCAGGTAAGCATCCTTGGTATGCTGATTTAGTTAATTACATTGTTGGATCTGAAATCCCAGTAAATTTGAAGAAGCATCAAGTCCAAAAATTAAAAAGTGAGTCTAGGTATTATGTGTGGGATGATCTGTACCTATGGCGCATGTGTAGTGACTAAGTCATTAGGAGGTGTGTTCCCGATCATGAGTTTGAGTCTATTTTTCATTTCTGTCATACACTTGCTTGTGGTGGACATTTTGGACCCCAACGGATAGCTAAGAAGGTTTTAGACTCTGGATTATATTGGCCTAGCTTGTTCCATGATGCCCATTTGTTTTGTAAGTCATGCTCTTGTTGCCAACACACTGGGAACATTTCTAGAATACATGAGATGCCCCAACAACCCATACTATTTTGTGAGATTTTTGATGTATGGGGCATCGACATTATGGGTCCTTTTCCTAGTTCATTTGGATTTTTGTATATTTTGGTTGCTGTTGATTATGTGAGTAAATGGGTGGAGGCCAAGGCCACCAGGACTGACGATTCTCATGTTGTTGTGGACTTTTTCAAAGCACAGATTTTTTGCAGGTTTGGAGTACCAAAGGCCATCATCAGTGACCAAGGGACACACTTTTGCAATAGGAATTTTGCTTCCCTCCTTCGAAAGTATGGGGTGACACACAAAACATCAACACCATACCACCCCCAAACAAATGGCCAGGCTGAGGTTTCAAATTGTGAGTTAAAACAAATCTTGGAGAAAACCGTGCAGCCAAATAGGAAGGATTGGAGCAAGCGCTTGGATGATGCATTGTGGGCTTATAGGACAGCATACAAGACCCCCATTGGTATGTCCCCATTTCGGATTGTTTTTGGGAAAGCGTGTCATCTCCCCGTGGAAGTCGAGCATCGGGCATATTGGGCTATAAAGAAATGTAACATGGATTTGGCCCAAGCTGGAATTCAAAGGAAGTTGCAAATTCAAGAGCTTGAGGAGATTCGACTGTCATCATATGAGAACTCAAGGCTCTACAAGGAAATATCAAAAGCATATCATGACAAAATGATCCAACAAAGGGAGTTTCATGTTGGAGAGAAAGTCATTCTCTATAGTTCACGACTGAAGTTGATGCCTGGTAAGTTGCGTTCTAGATGGTTAGGTCCTTATATTGTGTCTAATGTTTTTCCTTATGGTGCAGTGGAGATCACACAAGAGGACACTGGAAGGAGCTTTACAGTCAATGGGCAACGTTTGAAGAGATACATTGAGGGACATCCTACTGATGCAGTGGATTTTATCACACTGCATGACCCCATTATCACTTGATCACATCAGGCTGTTCCTAACCCTTTCACTTTTATATTATTTTTCCTATTTAAAAATTCTGCATTTCATGTGCATATATCATCTCACGGGTTCACATTAAGTACAATGCAATATTTTAAGTGTAGGGGAGGGAACCTTTTAGTTTAGTAATTTCAATTGTTTTCCTGTTTAAAAAAACCCAAAAACAAATTGTGTGTTTTCCAAATTTTGTGTGTTTATTTTACAATTTTATGTGTTTTTTGAAACATTTTGAGCTAAAATGATTCTCATCACCATTTTTAAATCCATATCAATAAGTGAAACAATTTACCCCTTGAAACTAAGCTTAAATGAATGCTTAAATGACTTTGTTTCAAGTTCAAATATTTAGTAATTTCATGAAAAGTACGCTGAATTTTTAATCCCATGCCAATATCACTGTCTTTATATTTGAAATCACTTTCCTGTGAGGCTTCTAAACCATTATTTTCATATTCTTTACATTCACCTCACTTCTTGAGAGAACCAAACCATGCTTGATTTAACCAGAATTTGATCTATTCCTGTCAAAACTTGAGGGTTTGAGGTACATATGTTTAAATGATTGAGGCATTTATTTGGTATTAAAGCCCCTATTTCAAAGAATCCTTTTTTATAATGGCCTACCTTGAAAATTTAATCCTTGTAGCCCTTAGAATCCATGCACAACCTGTTAGGTTAAGCCACATTACAAGCCAATTTTCCCTATCCAACCAACTCTTGAAGTGAAATTGCATAATCTAGTTGAGCTTAAGTGTGGGGGAAGTTGTCTTGGGTTTTGCCACCACATTCTGTGATACTTTGGGTGGAAAATTAAATTCTGAAGAGATGTGTTTACTGCTAAGGAAAGTCATTATATTGAAAGTTGTGCCTTTTCTGGAGCTTTCTTGACAAGTGAAGTTGTGCCTTTTCTGGAGCTTCTAATTGAGGTGGAAAGTTGTGCCCATCTGGAGCTTTCAAGAAAATCATGTTTGAGAAGATTGACATTTTTTATGCTGAAATGATGAATGGTGTAAACCTTTCATGACTTTTCATGATGATGGAGCTGAATTGATACTATGGGGATTGAAGAGAAGACCATATTTAAGTGAAAATTAGATTAATGCAATTTTGCTTCAAAAGAGTCAAGCCCTCCTCATTCAGCCTCAGAGTTTTTCACATCTTAATCCTACCAACTGAAAGCCACAGAACAACCCTAAAAAGTCCTCATGATAAACATATGTCCTTGAATCACATCAGGTAGCGATGTAGGAATCTATCAAGCCTATGGTAACCCTTTTATGAGTTTGGATGAGAAAGACATTGCAAAAAAAATTGATATTTGAGTGATGAGAGAAAATTCAAGCGAGGTAAGTGTTTTGTGCATGGGCGGATAAATAAAGTGGAAATATATTGAATGATATAAATGTAGAACTTGAAATAAGGTTTTTTATGAGGCATGATATCTTTTTATTCTTGGTGTGAAATTGATTGATCTTAAGGATATGTGTTTTAAAATTGGTTTGGATTTGATATTGATGTTTACTTGATATGAGGTTTTGCCCAGGTGTGCAAAAGGGTAAGTGTGGGGGAGTTGATAAAACACTATTTTATTGAATATTTTATTGATAATAAATGATATAATTTCCTCAAATTGTGTTAAATATGTTTATTTATAAAATATTTGGGATTAGATCGTTCATTTGAATATTTGATGAAAATTCCAGTTTTACCCTTTATAGTTCACTGTAGTATTTCGAATATAAATATTTTTATATTTATTATTTTAAATTGACATTTTGTAACCGTGTTCCTAACTTAATTATCTACAACTTTTATTCAGGAAACTAGAGCTAAAGAGTTCAGTTGATTGTTGAAATTGGGCCATGAATTCAAAGTTGGGCTGGGCTCGACAGAATGGACATTCTTCTGTATTTCGGACATAACGCCTTCATATAGGCCTGTATTGAGCCCAAATTTAGAGAGGAGATAGAAGATACATATCCGCACATTGGATCCTTCTGGAAGGCAGGCCAATTCCTGCGTTTTGGTGGTCAAATGGGCGGTGAAAGTTGACATAAAATATTTGGACGAATTTCCACATTCACACTTGAAACCACTTGTAACCTCTCCTCCCCTCCCCTCTATAAATTGGATTTTATCTCATTTGGAGGGGTTGGTACGTGCATTGGGAAGTTGAGGGAAGATGAGAAGTGGATCCACTCCAATTATCCAACCATTTCAATAAGGGTAGCTCTTGAAGCAAGGATCCCTTCGACGAAGCCTTCTTCTTCTCCTTCATGTTGTAATGATTTTGTTTATGTAATAAACTTCTTTGTTCTTATTTTATTTCTTCTCTTTTCTTATGTTTTGTTTAAATTTCTTCTTCTCTTAATCTTCCTAATTGGTCTGGATTCTTGAGTAGAAGCGTTATTGGGTTATACCCATTTTAAACCTTTGCACATGCAAAACGCTTCTACGATGATTACACCACCCATGGAAGAGTAGTCTTTTAGTAATCGATCTATCTTCTACCCTCTTCATTTAATTATTTTGAATCAATGAGCTACTGTAATTCACTTAATATGATCCATGAATTGTGTTTTTAAATTTTAAGAAACTAATCAAGCAATTGAACAATGTACACAAAAACACGCGAGGTCGGGATTTTGTGTAAATTGTGAGAACACGATCTTAATCGGTAATACAAGACTACACGGGATAAATTTGTAGAGTTCAAATATAATCCCTAAACACAATTCATCCTCATTTCCAGAGTGGATATGTGCCTTAATTTACCACTGACCATAAGCTAATCTTAGAACATCAATCAAAGCAGGGTGCTGCGATTGCATGTTCCGAAGTTAGCCTAAGGTTAAATTCACTTCAATCTTCGTGGTAAAGTTAATTCTCATAGGGTTCGTGATTTAACAAATTAAGGGATCATAATTAAGTGAATGTTAATTTAAATGATAATGATTAATAATAAAGTGAAGAGGTAGAGTTACATCAATTACGCCTTTTAAAATAGATTTCTAAAAAAAACATCTTCTTGTTGTGTCATTCTAATCGAAACTTCATTTCAAAATTAAAATCAAAAAAATGCAATCTTGTTCCAGAAAACTTCTTATAGATTTATAAACTATAAACAACCACCCCCATACTTTCAAGTAGTGTTTTTATTCCCTTTTATTTTGTTTCTATAATACCTCTGAAAAGTTGTTTTAATTCACTTCCTCCTTTGAGAGACGACCTTGGTCAGCCAATCTACTGCACCTAAGTACCCCAAAATCACACTAATCATTTGAGGGCGCCCAGGACAGCGCTCTATCATCTGTCATGGAAAATTATAATGTTAAGACAAAACTCCACTTTCATTGAAATATAACCCAGGATAAATGTGTTTACATGTTGGTTGAAATTATAAATGGGTACTAATGGTGGTTTTTTCTAGTTGTTGGAAATGGAATAAGAGAAAGTTGGGGAAAATTTGAAAGGGGGTTAACTAGAATAATGTTAATATATCAAATGACTTATTATGTGTAATTGAATTTCGTAAATGAAAAAATGAATGTAAATTGACGAATAATGGGAATGGGATAATTAATGGTAATTGTTTAATATGATAAATGGGTTAAGGTATGAAAAAAATGGTTAAATGGGATTATGATAACTAAATGGTAAGTGTGTTAATGGGTTAGGGCTTGAAGATGATTAAAATTTTGATTGAAAGGTGAATTGTAAATGTTTTGTGTACTGGTTATAAATGGTTTATAATATATTATATATGGTAAATGAGTAAATAATAATGTGTACATGTATTGGAGGTATGAGTTAAAGGAATATTGATCCTCTCAAGGATCGGGTTGGATTGAGGCTTTAAACCCCACCCTACAATTAATGGGTTAGGGATTCGGACTGACGCTCTAGGTCCCTAACAGTTTCATTGGATTAGAATACCTAGAGTAAGGATCCAAGGTATGTTTTTTATGACTATTTATATAATGTTCATCCCTAGTGAGATAGGGAGATTTCCATACATCCTTATGTATGATAATTGATCTTCTTAGGCCATTCTGTAAACGGTGTAAATTCCAAACCCATGGAACTTGTGTGGGAAATGAAATTTGTAATGAATTTGATTTAGTTGATGAAAATAAAAAAGATTATAAAAATGGTTTAATTTAATACTGCAAATCAATGGCTCCCAAGTTTTCTTTTTGTTTACTATGACATTAATTCATACTTTTTTGAACTATATTTTTAGATAGGATATTTTATATACATCGTTGGTGGTGGCCTATTGAGTTTTACTCAAACCCTGCTTAGGCTGACATTGGGTACCTGAGCAGATTTCATGGTTGAAGGTTAGGATAAAGGAAAAGGTCATATTCTAGGGAGTTGAGATCGGCTTGGGATATGCATGGATGAGGGTATTTATATATATTTCAGACCCATTTCAGGGATTCATTTATTTTTCATATTTTTTGTTTTCTTTACTTTTGGTTTGGTTAGCATGACACGGAATTTTTTTTTGCTTGGTTGTGGTTTTTACTCTATTTGGGAAATGATTAGAAATGCTTATTTTTTGGATTATTCGTTATTATTTCTTTTATTTCATTTTTTATCTATTCTAGATTACTCTGGTAAAGAGGTTATAGTCTCCCCGTATGATCCATTAGACCCTCACTGCTAGTATGAAACCTTTGGCATACTAGGAGGCATGCTTCAGGTCTTGTGGTGACCCGGCTCGGGCACCAGTTTTGTGGCTTCCGGGTAGGGGAAAATACAAAGTACTATCAGTGCTAGTTATATTATGTGGCCATTATATGTTTTATGGTATAAGGCGGATTATTATATGTTGGGCCTTGGTAATGAGATCTTTCATGGTATTACCTAACACATGTAAGAGGGAAACCCCAATTTCCCAGCGTGGGATTTGTTGTTCATGATTTGTGTTGTAATGTCTGAAAGATATTTCACCATTGTGTGATAAAATTATTTTGTGATGTGACCATTTTATGATATTTTTCTCATGTTAGGATTTGCAGGAGTATTTTTATTCAAGCATCATTATAGGCACCTAGGGATATAAGTGACATGCCTCGGGATAGGTATACACCAGATGGTGTGTGGGGCATGGAAGGTAAAAGGCATTTATTTTCCTGAAAAGTTGAAGAAAATGATGTTTAATAAAGTTCATGAAACTAGTTAAATGGAAATAATTTTTTAGAATTGTTAAATAAATTTTTCTTAAATAAAGTTTGTAAACAATTCAAAAAAATGGTTTTAAAATTTTGGGAATTGGGCAATGTGCCTAAGAAGAAAGGGTTATGTTGTATGAGGGGAAATGATTTTTAAAAAGTTTAAAATTCAATATTGTTAATTATGTAAGTTGGTAACCTCATGTTATCCATGACTCATGGTAGGAATGGTCAATGGTGGGGATCTAGATATGACGATGTCCCCTGAGATTGTGTATGAAAAATAGGTTATTTATGGATACTGGATTTCCTTCTTTTGTAAAATTTTGGATGATATTTCTTTTGTGTTTTGATATGCCTTATTGGAATTGTAGTAATATTCTACCATGAACTCATTTACTAGTTGGGAAACAAAAATATGTCATTGATAACTCTCCTCTAAAGGTGGAGCAAGGGAACATGATGAATTAGGGTTAAAAGGGAGAAGATAAGTTACATGAGGACTTCATTCATTTTTTGTATATGATGGAATAGGACCCAAGAAAAGTTTTGCTAAGTATGATTGAGCTATCTAGGGAGTTCCAGATATGAAACCCTCATAAATTTTCTAGAGATGATAGATCATATACAGTTGATTTTTGGATATAATCTATCCAGATTATTCTTGATAACATAGAGACTCCTACACAAAAGAGGGTCAAGTTGGATGCTTATATACTGAGAAGATAGGAAAATCGCTAATGGGATATTCTAGTTTAGGCATAGCAAGATAACAGTGTGATATGGAATGTCTTCTATGAAAAAAATTTAGAAAATTTTTATCTATAGGCCCCGAGACAGGAGAAGTCCATAGAGTTTATGGTTGACCTTGGGGTACACAGAAGTGATGGATTATGTTGTTTGTTTCACCGACTTGCTAAGATTTTTCTAACATTGGTGGGGGATGAGGCATCCACAGAGAGGTGATTTAAATATGAACATGAAAATAATATTATGTCACATGTGAACATTATCCGTTTAAAGAGGCTTAATTATATACAGGGGCGGGCTCTTACTTTGGAAGGAAATATTAAGGAATATTCTATTGGTGGGCATGTAGCTCCATTTGGGTGAAAAAGTGTCATGGTTTTTGATAGAAAAAAGAATCATTTTGAGAATATACACCAGTATAATGGAGGAAGGATTAGTTAGTAGAGAGAAACATCCTCTCAGTGTAGTGATCATATTTTATGCTATCAGGGTGGTAGGAAGGGGAACATGCACAATCAGTGCCCCTGACCACCAGTTGAGTTTCGAGAATAAAGAATAATAGGTAATGTGTAGATGTTCTTTAGGAGCCCTCAACAATTGGCAGAGGATGGGGGATTGAGGTTGATTTCGAGTAGATGTAGGGGGTCGGTTACCACATACTAGTTACGTTGATGGAGCTTTACCATCAGCATCGGTAGAGGTGGCAGACAAGGTGATTCGATATTGGAATATCTATACCATCAGGGTAGTGTAGCATGGAGAATCCAGAATAGAGCCCAAGGTATAGGGGTAGGTCATATTCAGGTAGTTCATTCTAAACCTAGAGGTGGCAAGGATGTACCATCAACTATTTGAGGTACGGTCCTCATAGCTCCCATACTTTCTAGTTCTTTATTTGATACAGGTGCCTTGAACTCTTTTGTATCTGCTCAATTTATGGTTTTATTAGGATGATTAGTTTAATATGTTTGTGGGGTTATGGAGGTTGTCACACCATTTGGGGTTTGAGTAGAAAACATAAATAGATGTATGGGGTCCGTGGTCAAGGATGGTTGGTACCATTTTCTATAGGACTTGTTTGTTCTTTTAATGTCATGTTTTGATATGATTTTGGGTATGGATTGGCTAGTTTTATACCAATCCCATATTTATTATTTCCACCATTAGGTAATGTTCACGTCCATCAAGGGAGACACATATGTTCATAGTGGGGAATGGGATATCCTCTTAAGTCATTCACGGCCAGCTTTTTAGTAGTTGGGTGAGGCCACAACCCAAGTAGATTTTCTTAGGCTGGATGATGGGGAATTAGAGCAGCCTATCTTTCTTCCTATGGTTGACCAGTTCTAGGATGTGTTTCCTAGGGACTTCTCAGGGATACCACCTGAGAGAGATGTTTATTTCACAATAGATTTGCTAACGGGAGCAGAACTAGTTTACATTATTCCATATCAGATGGTACCAATAGAACTCCTTGAGCTTAAGAGTTAGTTATAGGAGTTATAGAATAAAGGTTTCATTTTCCTAGTATGTCACCTTTGGGATCTCCCATGTTGTTCTCAAAGAAGGATGATGGATCATTTTGGTTGTGTGCTAATTAAAGAAAGATAAATAAGATGATAGTAATGAATAGATACCATCTTCCCCGAATCAATGACCACTTTTACCAGGTAAGGGGATATTAAGTGTTCTCTAAGATTGATCTTAGATCAGGTTATCTTCAGTTAAGGGTGAGACCATTTAATGTACCACATAATTATTTTAGGAGATTCTATGGGTTTCATGATTTTGTTGTGATCTCATTCAGGTTAACCAATGAACCAGTAGTGTTTATAGACCTAATGAACCAAATATTTCACTCATATCTATATCAGTTGGTAGTGGTCTTTTTTGATGACATCTTGGTGTAATCTAAGACTCATTTTGATCATGCCAAAATTCTTGAAATCATCCTGAGTATAATCAAAGAGCATAGGCTATCAAATTTTCATTTTCGGATGGATTGGGTTCATTTCATGGGTCACATCATCTCTAACGAGGTTGTGTTGGTGGATCTAGAGAAAGTGTAGGCAGTTCTATCTTGAAATCATCCCATGAATGTTTCTAAGGTATGAAGTTTCCTGGGTTTGGTTTTCTATTACAAATGGTTCATTGAATACTTCCCCCATTTGTTATCCCAAGGTTTAGGCTTGGCCAAGAAAAGCATCAGGTTTTAATGGTCAGAATCATGTGATAATGATTTCTAACAATTAAAGAATCTGTTAAAAACCACACCATTTCTGATCTTACCTGAACCAGTAAGGGGTATACCCAGTTTGGTGATGCATGTGTTGTTGGCATTGGGGTAGTTTTGATTCCTAATGATCCGGTTATGGTGTATGGTTCACGACAATTGAGGAACTGTGAATGAAATTACACTAATCATTATCTTGATTTATCCATCGTGGTTTATTTTTTAAATTTTTGGCTTCACTACTTGTTGGGGGATCAGTTTACCATGTAAACTAACCATAAAATCCATAAATACATATTCTCTCTGAATGATTTTAATCTTTATTAGTGAAGATGTGTTGAGTACATGGAGTGTATTTAATTTCAGTTGTTCTAAATACTAGGAAATGAAAAAGTGTTTCAGAGTTGGAAGACTCAAAATTAGGCATCCTAGGATTCATGTTTAGAGTGAAATATGGGGTCCTTTCTACTAATATGCATCGGGAGGTACATGATAGGCATTGGAAGATGAACCTTGCATTCTTGGTAGTTGATTCCACACTTATGAGCTGGATCAAAGAGAAGAAGAATAAGGATTCAAAATGTAGTACTTTAAGGGAAAATATTAAAGGTGTAGATTCAACTTCTGGTTAAATCATTGGTGATGATGTGATAGTTTGTATTTATGGTTGTGTAGTTTTTCTAACATTTATAAAAGAAGATTTGGTGTGTTATTTTTATGAATCTAAGTGATAAGTTAATCCTGGTTTAACCAAATTTTATTGTTATCTTCATATAAATTATTTGTGACTAAGGATGAAGAAATAAGTTTTATGTTTCCTAGTGTGATGTCTTACTTTCCAGCCGGTGAAAACCAATAATTATCAGTCGGGTGGTTTTTTGCATCCATTTGGCATTCTGAAATGGTAGTAGGATGGTATAATGATTTTTTTTTTAGTTCTTATGTGGACACCCTAGAAGAGTGATGTGATCTGGGTGGTAATGGATCTATTGATTAAAGGGGCTCATTTCTTTCTATTTCAAGAGAATTTCTCCATGAATCAGTTGGTCGAGTTGGATATTCAATAGATATTGTGGTTTTACTGGGTGTCGAAAACCATATTTTTGGATTGTGACTCGATTTTCACATTACTCTTTTGATTAGGATTATAGAAATTTTTTGATACTAAGGTTTTTCTATGTACGGCCTTCCTCTTGCTGATGGATGGGAAATCGGAGCAAACTATTGAAGTAATATAATACATGTTGAGGGAATATTTCCTAGATTTCTTTGGATCATGGTAAAATCACTTATCACTAGTTGAATTTTCCAACAAAAATAGTTACAAGGATATGATTTAGATAGATAAATTTGAGGCACTATATTTTAAATCGTGTAGATATTCATTATTTTGGATGGATGTTGGGGAATCAGAGTTGTTGGGAACGAGTATCATATACGATACGTCAGAAAAGATTCATTAGATTTTAAAACTTATTGCAAATGTTTAGAGTGGGTAGGAATCGTATGAAAATCGATTTCATTGACCACATGATTTTATGGTGGGTGATCATGGGTTTCTATGGGTGTCCCCAGGGTTGGGTCACCATTGGATTCAAAAATAGGGTATGGTGCCCCTATGTACATGGTGTTATTTGATATTTTGGAGAGGATCTAACTGGTGGTTTACCGATTAGAAATACCATAGTAGTATAGGGATATGAACCTTTTTTTTCATGTGTCGTAGCTTTGGCATTATTACCCGAACCCAAATCATATGATTGATTTTGTGTATGATGATCTTGAGGCTGAAGTGTACTTTAAGGAGAATCCGGTACATATTGTGGATCATATTGAGAAAGTCTAGTGAGGACATTTTATACCCTTGGATCAAATTTTATAGTAGTGTGGTAATGTTTAGGAAGAAACTTGGAAAAGAGATTTAGATATGTAGGCTCAATGTTTTGACTTCTTTTATTCAGGAGCTCAGTGATTCTTTGAAGTGCAGCTAATGGAATATTTGTTATAAGGGGGGGAGGTTGTAAGATTCCTGACATTATGGAGGCCTATCACTATTTAATTTTTTTAAATGTACTATTTTTTTGTAAATTGAATTTTTACTCAGATTATGAGGAATCTCGGGGGTGTTACATGAATTTGGGACATGAAAGAAAATGAATTTGTGAAATCCATTGCATGTTGTGTGGTTTCCACACGGTTAGAATAAACTGTGTGAGGGGAAATCCCAATTTTCGACCTTGGATAGAGGCATTTCATATGTTTGGTGTGTGGCTCTACAAACCGTGTGGAGTTCCGAAGTAAATTTTCATGTTGTAACCCTCCTGGGTGAAGGCAGATGCATGATTGGTGTAGGGTTTTCCAAACCATTCATCCAAACCATATAGAACATTAAAAGGTAAAAAATTATAAAATTCCCCCTCCAGATTTTAAGTTCCTACTCGGATTTTCTCCTCATTTTTTCCTCCTCCAGCCATAGTGATAAACCAAAGTCCCCCGATCTTCCCAAGGATCGATCTCTTTTGATTCTAGGCCATTTTAAGTTCCCCTGGTTATGGATCGAAGTTTCGGGTATGTATAATGCACCTATATCTTCCTTTTTGTTGATTAGGTCTTGTGGATTTCTTCTTCTTCATATGAAGACCTAAAACCATCTACTTTAGGTAGATCATAGGATAGTTCTTCAAAGGGTTCCCAAATTCATATCTAAATATAAGGTTGAGTGTGTGTTCATTGTTATATTTGAGGAAAGTGGTCTACTAGTTATATCACATAGTTTTATAATCAATTAGAGCATGTGTGTTTATGATATTGCCTTTTACTTGATGAGAAGTTAATCCCTTTACTAATATTTGGTAAGATGGTTGGATAAATGATGTATTGAACCTCTAGTGATTCTTGTGGGATGTATTGAGATTGAATAAACCATCTAGGCCCACCCATGAGGTGTAATAATATTCATAAACATGTAAAATTATAATGTTAAAATGATGGTACACATATATATAAATAAAACCCATGATAAATGTGTTGACATGTTTATTCAAATTATAAAGTGGCGAAAATGGTATTTGTGTATAATTTTAGGAAATGTCATAAGGGAATGTGGGGTTTAATGTGAAAGGGGTTAAATGGGATAATGTCAATGTGTCAAATGACATATGAGTTGTAATTGAATTTCATAAATGAGATAATGAAAGTAAATTGATGAATTGTGTGAAATTTTTTAATGTATGGGAATTGATGAATATTCTAAATGGGTTAAGGTATGAAATGGGAAATAGTTAAATTGGGTTATGCTAAGTAAATGGTAATTATGTTAAAGGGTTAGGTCTTTATGATGAATTAAATATATATTGAAGGTGCATTTTAAAATTTATGCCAATTGATTGTAAATGGTTTGTGAAATGGTATAGGTGGAAAGTTTTTAAATAAGCATGTGCACATGGCTTGGAGGTGTGGTACAAATTATTGAGGCTCCTCCCGTAGGTAGTGTTGGAATGAGGCTCTAAACCCCACTGTATAATGCATGGGTTCATGAGTCAGAATGAGGCTCTAGGCTCCTAATGGTATTACTGGATGAGACTACCTAAACAAAGGCTCCAAGGTAATTTTGTTATGAATATTTATGTAATTTCTATCTCTAGTGATATTGGGAACATGACTTACTCCCTTATTCATGATAATTGATCGGTTTAGTCCACTATTTAAATGATTTAAATGCCTGACCAATAGAACATGTGATGAAAATTGATTTAATAATAAATATGGTTTTAATGATGAAAATTGAAAATATTATGGAAATGTTTAAGGTGAATACCATAAATCAATAGCACTAGAGTTGACTTTTTGTTTACCTTATCATTTATTTTATACTTTCATGCACTTTATATTTAGACTTAAAATTTTGTATACACCATTTTTGGTGGCCTACTGAGTTGTGATCACACCCAACTCAGGCCACCATTGGGTACCCAAGAAGATTTCATAGCTACAGTTCAGTAAATGGGAAAAGTCCCTATGCTAGGGAGTTCAATCGGGCTTGGGATATACATGGATGAGGATCCATAAATGGAATCATAACCTATTTTTTGGATTCTTTTATTTTCTTTATTTATGTATTTCATCTCTTTTGGAATGATTAGAAAGACATGGAAATTTGTGTTGTTGGTTGTGATTTGTACCCTGTTTGGGAAACAGTTTGCAATGCTTATTTCTAGATTATTGGTTAATGATTATTTTATTTAATATGTTATCAAATTTGGATTACTCTGGTAAAGATAGAATAGTCTTTCCATGTGATCCATTAGACCCTCTCTAATAGTCGGCAACATATGGTGTATGAAGAGGTGTGCATGAGGTAATGTGGAAACCCAGCTCGAGGCATCAGTTTAGTGGTTTTTAGGTCAGGGGTGTCATAGAGTTTATTGTTAGTTTTATGGATAATCATAGTAAAAATATAATATCTATAGGATAAAGAATATTATTCAATATAATAATAATATTTCACTAAATTTATTCAATAAACATGATATAATCAATTAGTTTCTTTTCTTATAGGATCCCCTTTCTTCATATTCTTCTTATTATTCTTCATTTTTAACATTTATCTGATAGGGACTCATTTCTTCTTATTATAATCTTCTAGGATTAACATAAGTGTATTTCATGATTCAATTTCGAAAAAAATCATTTAAATTAGTCAATTATACCTCTCAAAATACAAGAAAAATAATCAAATTTAAATTCATACTAAATATTCTATATTTAATCAAATAAAATAATTAATTTGAATTTCTATTTGACCATTTAATTATATATTATAAAAAATACTCCATGAATATTTTAAAAAAGGAATCAAATATTTTCATTTAATATACCATATATCTTGAGTCATTCTCCTTTAAAATAGTTATTCATCATCATTTAAGTAATATTATAGATAATTATTCTTCATTTTATGAATATATATTACAAAAAAATTGAAAATAATATTCATAAAAATTCAACCAATATTATCATTTGAATGACTATTTTAATATCCTTATCCTAAAAATTTTATATATGGAAAAATATCCTTTCATATTCACAACCAAAAATATCAAATTCAACTCATTTAAAATAATTTATTCTTATATCCACTTAAATATTCACGTATCTAAGTTTGATATATTTTTCCACTAAATTTTTGGATTTGGTGGTCTAGAACCAACTACTTTGTACTTTATTCATTAATAAATGTCTTATCACATCTTGATTGTTCTTCTGCGTGACAATTAATGTGATAATGTCCTAAGGACAGCTGTTGTATTAATGGGTCATAGTAGATCCCTGCTATGATGAGAACCCAGAAGTGCCATAACATTGTTCTTGAATATATGTTCTATGGCCTGATGATATTATTTGAGGGACACAAATAATACAGGCCATTAGGGGTGAGGACTCATAAAACATTGAGGCACCATCTCATGGTGTGCGCCCTTGGTAATATTCAGAAGAATATTATGAGAACGAGACCCTCCAGTCAGAAATCCACATTTCATAGTGTCATTGGATGTTCCTATATGGAGATGTGTGTATTGGTCCTTGGATTTTAAGATTATTATTAATGGGTATTACAACTCGCGCACTTATATGTATTGAGGAAAACTGTGATGACACACTGTTCGCAGTGAGGTAGGATACGTTGGGTGCGTCACGAGTAATACTTCATTAATAGATAATGCGAGAAAGGATTTGTCCCTTTTGTTCCATAACGGAAGTAGATATCTCAGACCCTTTGATGGAATTGATATAACCTAAATAAATCCATGGCCATGGTATGGTATGGGCGAGTTCAATTCGAGGAATTCAAAGAAAGAATATTCGAGCACATGGGTTGATGAAACTAGCATGCAACCCGCTTGATTGGAGATATCGAGACAAAAAGATTATGTTACACAGTAAGCGTTCGTAGGAGGTGACACATCATTGTGGCATTAACTTGTTTTTCTATGGGTTCCTTGGCATGTTTCTCGACGCTAACCTTGGACTTTAGGTAGGCTCCACCTAATACCACTCAGAAAGAGGCCTAGAGGGTCACATACTAAGTGTGTCCATGTATCTCAATTAAATATTATTTTAACAGGTTAAATAAATATTATTCCAAACAGTGGTGTAATAATTATTTAAGGATGCCTGATTGCATTTATTTCAACACTAGTTATTCGAGAGAATATATTGTGGGTGAAATAATATATATATTTATTAGCGAGTATTGCAGTTACATTTATCTAAAAAATAAATAGACATCACTCAAGGTCTAATAAATATGGTGTATGAAATAAATAAAATGAAAAATAAAAAGTACACACCATGTATAATTATATACACGTCGTGTAGTTTGTTTTTCTGGATTCATCAAAAAATATTTTTTATTTGATTAATGATATTAAATGTAATATGTTGGGCGCATGTCAAGTAATAATGATGGTCAACTATCATTATTAAGATATGTGGTATTACTAAGAATTAAATGAAATGATTAAATGCTTTTGGGCAATTAATTCATTTTATTATTCTAAGTATTGTAATCCCAATTACATTATCTCATAGACACAGAGCCATTGTTGTGCACAACGGATTTGGAAATACTCTCAAGCAAAGAGAGAATTCCCTTTCCACCAAGAACGCCCTCAAGTTACAAGAGAGAGATCCTCCTCCGGATCAAGGCGGTTGAAGGCGGACATTGCAAGCGAGGGCTCTTCCATGCTAGCACCCGAAGATCCCTTCGATGATGTCCAGAGATACGTGGATCACGTGTGGATCACCGCTAGAGGAATCCTGTACTTGGATTCTACAACGCAACGACGGATCACAGGATCATGACCGGAGACTCCAACAAAAAAAGAATTCCATCGAGGTAATTCTTATAAATTAATTAAATTAATTATAACCAACATATGATGATCCTATCTCAAGGGTTTCGGGACTCTCTTTTTTCTTTTTCATTCTTCATTCTATTTTGAAGATTCGGCGTTTTAAATCGTGACAGTTCTCGGATTGAACGTTTTTTAACGTTAAAATTAAAGTTGGGACAACCCACCAACGTGCTTCCGGTACGCCCGGAACCTACAAGTGGTTTCAGAGGGGTCATATCATTGATTATAATTATTTAGTTTTTCGTTGGTGATTTACGCATTTAATAATTTAGTTATTTCAATTCATGTTTAATCGTTCTGGAAATCCGAATATCAAGATATGTGCCTCCTCCCTCGTTTCTCGTTCACCTCACAGAAACAAAATTTTCTTTTAATTTTGAATAAAATAAAATAGAGTAACTCATCCAGAGGAGCCAAACGTTTCTGGCCATACAACACCAGAATACACGGAATGTATTCGGAAGTACATGTCGTGTAGTCTAGGTTCAATGCATTGACTAATCCGCCAAATCAGGCCATGTATTGGATTATTTCTAAGAATTTAATACACCATGTGTTGACCAGAAATAGATGGCACACGGTTTCCGGAATAAACTGCATGTGGTCCAATGAACACGGTGTGTACTCCCTTCGGGTTAGGGTTGGGCCATGTACCCCGTACACGGCCTGCTCGGCTTGAAACCGTGTAACACGGAAACTACATGGCGTGTGTCCCAGTGTACATGCCGTGTACTCTGAAAATTTCCGAATTACATTAACACGCCATGTCCCCAGTCGTGTACTTTGGATGGACAGGGAATAAAATTACATGTCGTGTAGTCAGAACTACATGCCATGTAATCACCCAAATTAAACAGATTTATTAAAATTTATTATTATATTATACAAACACTTGAGACGTGTACCACGGTGCAGGCATAAAGCTGAGGCACAACACGTCATAGGTGTTTTATATATATGTGTTTAATTTAATATCTGCGTAATGAACGGGAATTCACCGGGTTGCCTCCAAGGTACAAGTTACGTACAAGGATAATTTTAAATGAATTTATTTGTTTAAAATTATGATGGATGAGAATCTCAAGGAAATTCCAAAAAAGGTTTTAAGATAAAAGGATTTATTAATTAAAGATAATTAATTAATTCGAGCGTGATTTATCTTAAACAAGAACGATTAAAGAATTTAATGCTAGTTTTATTTATGCGTAAATATTGTTGCATGTATGGATGATCACGAGCAAGACCGAGATCTTTGTATTTGAATGGTTTCTTTAAATTTATTTATTTAAATTAAATTTGTTGGCCTGCGAGCCAACTCCTCATTAATATGTTGGGTCTGCGCACCCAATGATTCTTTTATGTAAAAAACCCCTTTTTACCCCTCACCTGCATGTGAGATAAATGCATATATAATGGATGGAGTTCCCAAGCTAGTGTAGGTAGCTCAAGTCAGGAGCCAAGGTGAAACCAATCCAAGGAGATACAAAGGTGGACAGGTGGAAAGCTGTAAACACAAACCAGAAAGGTTCAAGGTGTTTCTCCCCTAGGTCTTGGGTTAGTTTATCAACCGCTAGATAAACTAACCAATAGAAAGGCTCATGATCATACCATTTATTTTATTTCTATCAGTTCCATGGTTTATTTTATTGTGGGTGTGTTGTCACGATAAAAAATTTAAAAAATCAAACAAGCATGCAAGATGGAACTAAAAAAACCGGCTTATACATAAATATTATCTTAGACATGGTTAATCACTTAAGTATATCCCACTTAATTTTAAAAAGCATGTAATCAAAGATAATAAAATGTAAATTTACGTATAAGGATAAAATCCCTCAAAAGAAATATTAAGTCGGTATAGCCTTCCATAATTTTGGTTAGAATCGAACCATAGTTCAAAGTGCTTGACCAACCCTAGTTGGGGTGATTTCAATTATTGGGGAATTCTAATTCAAGGTTTTCGGTTGACTTGACTTGGTTCGCATCAAGGGATGACTGCCACAGTTGGACTTTGTGTGACCAAGAGGCAAAGGTTGAGGAAATACAATATAAAAGGATTTTAGGATTGGGGAGTTCACTCAGCGGATCAAGGAGCTGCGAGTTAATGCAGTTGTCATTGGGAATGCCTACCTAAAACCCTTCAAGTTTCTTGACCAACCCTAGTTGGGGTAATGCGAAGGGCAATATGGATTCATGCCACTAGAATATTCAGGCAACAAAATATTCCGAAGTCAATGGTGAGGGATATTGGATTTCGATAGAATAGGGGGAGACTAATAAGTATTAATTGATTTATTTGTCTCAATTTTGTAATAAAGTACTAAACCTTTGCTCATATTAATTTGTAGAAACGGCAAGAAAATGACTTCAAACAGATAATTTCACACCATACTCGAAAAAGAAAACCTTCTCACCAGCACAAATTTCTAATAGTGGCAGAGGCGTTTACGCGTCATCCTTCGCCATGAAAGGAAATTGTATGTGCTAGAAGAGACTATTCCAGTTGCTCCTGGTAAAGAGTCTAGTGATGAGGAATTATCTCTCTACATGAAACACATGGATGATGCCACATATGTCCAGTGTTTCATGCTATCGTCCATGTCTAATGATCTCTTGAAGCAACATGAAAACTTGGATGCATATAGCATGATGTCTCACCTTAAGGATATCTACCAAGAGAAGGCAAGACAGGAGAGGTATGAGATCTCCAATTCCTTGTTTACAACTAAGATTGGAGAGTCTGTGCTAGCTGGGCCTCATGTAGTCAAGCTTATTGGCTACATTGAACTCATGGACATCTTAGGGATTAAATTCCCGGATGAGTTGCATATAGATCTCATCCTATCATCACTACCCAAGACCTACTCAAGCTTCATTGTCAACTTCAAAATGAGTGGCAATGAGAAGAATCTATCAGATCTTCTGACCTTGATTCTCCAGGTAGATAAGGACATGGGGCATGACAACCCGCGGTCCTTATGGTGAACAAGAAAAGGAAGGACAACGCAAAGGGGCCAAAGACTTATAAACAGTCTGAAGCCCCCGAGCACCGTCCCTCCAAGAAGGGGAAGATCCAGAGGCAGGCCAAGGAACGGGAGGCAGTGTGTTTTGCATGTGGCAAGCAGGGCCACTGGAAGAGGAACAGCACCCAAAAGCGTGGGGATGCTAAAGGTGCCTTCGTTATTGAGTGCAATCTTTCTATTTCTACACATTGGTTATTAGATACATCTTTTGGGGCTCACATCTATATTCAAATGCAGGAACCAAGTAGATTTAGAAAGATCGCCATAAGAGAGGTGGATCTTTGATCTGCCAATGGCGCAAGGATGGCTGCGTTGGCTATTGGCGACTACCACCTCTCATTGCCGACTAGAATGATTTTGGTTTTACATAACTGTTATTATGTTCCTAGTGTTACCAAGAACATAATTTTTGTATCTTGTTTGGATATGGATGGATTTGTTTTCAAGTTTGGAAATAAGGTTTGCCTATTTTATAAGAACAACATATGTTATAGTATGGAACATTTTAATAATGGTTTGTATGTATTAAATTATGAAAACCAAGTGTTGGAAATTGATAATGAAACAAACTCACATGACCCATACATCACCCAGTTATAGCATCACTTTCTTGGTCATGTTAACGAGAAGTGCTTGACAAAGCTCTGCCAAGATGGCTATTTATAATCTACTAAGCTAAAACCACTTGATAGATGTCACGTTTTTTACAAGGAAAAATGACAAATCTTCCTTTTCGTGGACAAGGTGAAAGGTCCACAGAGCTTCTAGGATTGGTACACACTGATGTGTGTAGACCATTTCCAGTAGAATCTAGAGGGGGATATTCTTACTTCATTACTTTTACTAATGATTTGAGTAGATACGGATTTGTCTACTTAATGAGGTATAATTCCGAAGCCTTAGAGAAATTTAAGGAATTCAAGAATGAAGTAGAGAATCAGCTTGGTAAGAAGATAAAAGAAACTTCGACCAGATCGAGGTGGAGAATATCTGAACCAAGAGTTCATCAATCTTCTATGGGAGTCTGAGATTCTATCTCAGCTCACACCTTTTTTATACCACAGTGGAATGGTGTTAGTGAAAGGAGGATCCACACCTTTTTGGACATGGTGAGGTCGATGATGAGTCATGTGGATCATCCATTATCCTTTTGGGGATATGCATTACAAAATGTAGCATATGCATTAAACTGAGTACCAACTAAGGCGGAAAATGGAATTCCATCCGAGTTATGGAATGGAAGGAAACCCACTTTTTCACACACACTTGTATGGGGATTTGAGGCGTTTGTTAAGGCCTTCTTAGGAAACAAACTAGAACCCCAGGGCACAAAGTGTATCTTTATAGGATATCCCAAGGAAACGAAAGGATATTACCTATATAACCATCAAGAAAAGAAAGTGACTGTTTCCAGAAAAGCCATCTTTCTTGAGAGGGAGCACATCCTCAAGAAGGATAGTGGGAGCATGATTGACTTCGACGAATTTGATTCTCAAGATAAATAGGATTTGGTATAGGAACAAGTTCCACAGGTCCTCGTGGAAGAGGTTCTAGAAACACAAGTACTCTGTAGGAGCACAAGAGAGGTATGGGAACCCAAGAGATTTGGTTTCCTAGTCATTGAGGATGGTGAGTCATTATTGTTGGACAATGACAAACCTCTCTCCTGCAAGGAAGTAGTAGAAAGCTCATAAACTGCAAGATAGCTATAATTTATGAATTCTGAAATGGATTCCATGTATCAGAACCAAGTCTGGGTTATGAACGATGAGCCAGTTTATGTAAATCCTGTTGGATGCAAATGGGTATTCAAAAGAAATCTAGACATGGAAGGTCAAGCTAACACCTATAAAGAAAGGCTAGTGGCTAAAGGATATAGACAGCATCAAGGAATTGACTATGATGAAACCTTCTCGTCAGTTGCCATGTTTAAATCCATAAGAATCATACTTTCCATAGCAGCTTACCATGACTACGAGATTTGGCAGATGGATTTCAAAACAGCATTCCTTAACAGGAACCTTCAGGAAGATGTCTATATGACACAACCAGAAGGGTTTGTGACACCAGGTGAAGCCAAACGGGTTTTCAAGTTGCAGAAATCCATTTATGGATTGAAGAAAGCATCCAGGTCATGGAACATTTGATTTGATGAAGACATAAATCAATTTGGTTTCATTAAGAATGAATGTGAACCATGTGTTTATAGGCTGTTTAATGGGAATGTGGTCATTATCCAAGTAGTATATGTTGTTGACATATTGCTTATTGGAAACAATGTACCAGCCTTACAGTCAGTTAAGGACTGGTTGAACAAGTACTTCTCCATGAAAGACTTAGGTGAAGCAGCCTACATTCTAGGGATCAAGATCATTCGTGATAGATCCAAGAGGCTTCTTGGACTATTTCAGGGTATATACATTGACCAGATACTAAAGATATTTAGTATGGAACAATCCAAGAGGGGATTGGTTCCAGTGTCACATGGCTTACAACTTTGTAAGAAAATGTGTCTGCAGACACAACAAGAGAAAGATAGAATGAGTAAGATCCCATACGCTTCAGCTATAGGATCCATCATGTATGCCATGTTATATACCAGGATTGATGTTGCCTATGCACTGAGCATGTTAGGCAGATATCAAGCAGATCCAAGAGAACAGCATTGGACTGCTGTTAAGACTCTCCTTAAGTATCTGAGAAGAACTAAGGATATGTTCCTGGTGTATGGAGTAGACGAGGAGCTTGTCATTAGAGGGTATGCTGATGCCAGTTTTCAAATAGATCATAATGATCTGAAGTTGAAATCTGGATATGTTTTTTGTCTCAATGGAGGAGCTGTGAGCTGGAAGAGTTCAAAGCAGCCAGTTGTTGCTGATTCTACAGCGGAGTCCGAGTATATAGCGGCTTCTGATGCAGCCAAGGAAGCCGTCTGGATTTGGATCTTTGTCCAGGAGCTTAATGTGGTTCCAAGCAGTAAAGATCCCATTACATTGTATTATGATAATACTGCAGCAGTGGCTCTTGCAAAAGAACCAAGGTCACATCAACAGACAAAGCACATACTTCGAATGTATCACCTCTTGAGGGATTTCTATCAAAGGGGTGAAGTTGCAGTGAGCAGAGTGTCCACGGAAGAGAACGTGGAAGACCCCATGACTAAAGGCCTATCTTAGCAGAAGCATGAATATCATGTGAGAGCTAGCGGGTTAAAGTTTGTTAGCAGTTTCCTCTAGTCCAATTGGGAGTCTGTTGGAGTTGGTGGTCTACAACCAACTAATTCGTACTTTATTCATTAATAAATGCCTTATCAAATCTTGATTGTTCTTCTGCGTGAAAATGCATGTGATAATGTCCTAAGGACATCTATTTCATTAATGGGTCATAGTGGATCCCTGCTATGATGTGAACCCGAAAGTGCCATAACACTATTCTTGAATATATGTTCTACGGACGGATGATATTATTTGAGGGACACAAATAATACAGGCCATTAGGGATGAGGACTCATAAAACTTTGAGGCACCTTCTCATGGTGTGCGCCCTTGGTAATATCGAGGAGGATATTATGACAACGAGACCCACTAGTAGGAAATCCACATTTCATAGTGTCATTGGTTGTTCCTATCTGCAGACGTGTGTATTGGTCCTTATACTTTAAGATTATTATTAATGGGTTTTACAACACGCGCACTTAGATGTATTGAAGAAAACTGTGACGACACACTGTTCTCAGCGAGGTAGGATACGTTGGGTGCGTCATGAGTAATACTTCATTAATATATAATGAAAAAAAGGATTTTTCCCTTCTGTTCCATAACAGAAGTAGATATCTCAAGCCCTTTGATGGAATTGATATAGCCTAAATAAATACATGGCCATGGAAAGGTATGGGCGAGTTTAATTATCAGAATTAAAAGAAAGAATAATCAAGCACATGGGTTGATGGAACTAGAATGCAACCCACTTGATTGGAGATATCAAGACAAAGGGATTATATTACAGGGTAAGCGTTCGTAGGAGGTGACACGTCATTGCGGCATTAAATTATTTTTCTATGGGTGCCTTGGTGTGTTTCTAGATGCTAACCTTGGACTTTAGGCAAGCTCCGCCTAATGCCACTGATAAAGAGGCCTAGAGGGTCACACACTAAGTGTTTCCATGTATCTCAGTTAAATATTAATTTAATACGTTAAAAAATATTATTCCAGACTATGGTTTAATAATTATTTAAGGATGCCTGATCGGATTTATTTCGACACTAGTTATTTGAGAGAAGATATTGTGGGTGAAATAATATATATATTTATTAGTGAGTAATGCAGTTACATTTATTTAAGAAATAAATAGCCACTACTCAGGGTCTAATAAATATGGTAGAGGAAATAAATAAAATGAAAAATAAAAAGTACATGCCGTGTATATTTATATACACGCCGTGTAGTTTGTTTCTCGGGATTCGTGAGAAAATATTATTTATTTGATTAAATGATATTAAATGTAATACGTTGGGCACATGTCATGTAATAATGATGGTCAACTATCATTATTAATACATGGGGTATTACTAATAATTAAATGAAATGATTAAATGCTTTCGGGAAATTAATTCATTTTATTATTCTAAGTATTATAATCCCAATTAAATTATTCTCATAGACACAGAGCCATAGATGTGCACAGCAGATTTGGAAATTCTCTTAAGCCAAGAGAGAATTCCCTTTCCACCAAGAATGCCCTCAAGTTACGAGAGTGAGATCATCCACTAGATCAAGATGGTTGAAGGCGGACATCACAAGCGAAGGCTATTCCATGCTAGCACTCGGAGATCCCTTCGGCGACATCCATAGATACGTGGAGCATGTGTGGATCACCTCTAGATGAATCCTGTACTTGTATTCTACAATGCAACGACGGATCATAGGATCATGACTGGAGACTCCAACGAATAAAGAATTCCATCGAGTTAATTCCTATGAATTAATTAAATTAATTATAACCAACATATGATGATCCTATCTCAAGGCTTCCGGGAGTCTTCTATTCTTTTTCGTTCTTCATTCTATTCCGAAGATTCGGTATTTTAAATCGTGACGGATCTCGGATTTAACTTTGTTTAACATTAAATTAAATTTGGGAAAACCCACCAACACACTTCCGCTGCAACCAGAACCTACATAAATAACCCATGATATTAATCTAAATTTTTACCAAGATGTTTCTTAAAATTAGTCTAGGAATTTCTCCATGTCTAGCTTCCAAGAATAACTCATAAATGAGTCCTCATAAAATCATCTAAATATATCTATAAATACAAACCAAACGATATCATAGTCACTTTATCTCTAAACTCACAAAATTATTGATCCTCTTTTAAAATACATCCTCCATTTTCTATATATAAAATTTTATAACAAATTATCCAATTGTTTACTCATACATGGAATTAAATTTATTCATATATACAAATTAAATTCTATAATTCATATAGTAGATAAATAATAATTCTTATGAAGCCTACAGAACATTCATTGTACTCTTATGTTAGGATCATTTCAACTCAAATGTGGCTAGCTGAATCTCAATATTATTCATAGGTATCCCGATAACATTATTCATTAGTCTTATTTTTCTTGATAAATAAAATGATTAATATTATGAAAACTTTTCTTGAAAAATGTACAACCTTTAAATATTTTGATTTAAGTTTATTTAACTTCTATCTTACACATACACAGTTATTAACTCTAAAAATATTTGTTTGCACCCAAAGAAAAACTAAAAATAATCTTACATCGAATCAATGTTACCCATATACTACCTTTGAAAACAAGAATTTATTCTTCTGAAACGTCTAGATTACACATAAAATAATTTTTCAACTCAAGAGTTATAATTATATATTATACCATATAGGATCGTGAAATCACATTGGGAGGGGTATGAGTAAATTTGATCTAGTTCAACTGAATTCATATTTCTCATTTTAGTCTCCCCTTCAAATTTCGAAATTCTCAACATGTTAAGGTGAATATATCTACTTATAAATTTCTATGCACACCACGGAAGAGGAAAAGATCTCATTCCTCCATAATAGTCTTTGATAAAAAATAGATAATCTTATAGAGTAGAATATAAATTCATCTCTACATTACACCTCAATCCCAATATTTTAGTAATTTTAAAAAAAACATTGACATAAAGGTTATGTAGAGGAAGTAGTTATATCAACCTACCTCAACAATTATTTTCATCAATATTATTATTAATTATTATAATTTTTTTTTGATAATTGAGAATGAAATGGAAGTACCTCTTTAGAAACCTTATCATTTTCATCTTCTTATTCTTCAATGCATTGTATTTCATCACTTCGAATATCATTGAAATTTTTCTCATTATAATTCATAGAAACTTATAATATCTAATAATTTTGTATCATTTTATTCTATCTCACACTCTTCAACTCCCTTTTTTCTTCTTCTCCTTTTTCTCATCCACCTTATTATTCTTTGTATTTTATAATCAACATCTAAATAAGTCCTATGAATATTTTTCATATTCTTAAAATCATAAAAAACTTTTTAATTTTTCTTTCAAAATTACTTTTTAGGAAAAATGATCAACCAAATAATTTCTAGAAAAACATGTTAAATGTAGTAAGATATGAAAGTCATTAAAAAAAGACTAAAATTATAGGAGTCACTTACCTTGTATAGCCTCTATACAAGATCATCTACCTTCATGTTAGAATCATCTTAGAGTATATTTTTGAAGTGATTCACCAACTTTTCCCACATGTTGAAGTATTCCTCTACATTGAACATTTTCTCACTAAAGCCTCATGAAAAAAAAAATTATCTTTTTTTTAATAAATCTTTGTGTTCATCATTAACTAACACATATAGATATCTTTACAGGATTTTACCCTTCTCATCCTCTGAGTCATTGAGCTGTATTGGCTCAAATTTCATTTCTTCATTGGAAAGAAAAATTACAATCAGATGTTTTCCTTTTCCTTTTTCATCCCTTATTCTTTGGACCGTTCCATCATTCCCTCCATGCCACACTACCCTTTTCTCTATTCTCAACTTCTCCCATTTTAAGGGGGTATAATTTTCATGCTTTTCTAATCTTGGACAGTTTTTCCTCTATTCTTTACCATGGATCTTCTAGTAGACCTATCTTCTTCATTAGTAGCTCCTTTAGTGTTATCCAAGACTTCTAGTAAGAGCACAACATATACAGCCTCATTTTATATAAACACATCCTTGGAGTGAAAATAAACCTCCCCCACCCCCCATTGTCTCCATTATTATGCTCATCCACCCTATCTCTTGCTACCTAGAGCTCGTAGCCCTTGGAGTTTTCACCTTTCTTGGTAGATTGTGTCTCCATCGGTCCTGGAATATAAGAGTATTCTTTATATCATTTGGATTTCTTCATCATAGTCATAATGAAACTCCTTGGGTCCCTATTTTATTTCTGTCCCTTCTTCCTTCTGTGGTTATTCAAACCTCTACCATACTCTCACATTGTACTGTCATCTGAGGTTTTTTCATAACTCTCCCCCTTAGACTCTACTCTTATTGGTCATTTAGTGTTTCTCTCCACCAGAATTTCAGTACCCAAGTTATCAAATTGGTTACTCGAGGTAATATAAAACAAGATCCATATTGGTTTAGGCCCCTTATTATTATTCAACTAGCTATCGATCCCACTCATTGGTTTATCATAGTCCGGAAATCTCTGAGAACTTCCCTACCCTATCGATTATATCATTTATTCAGGTTTGTTACCACTACCAGGTCACACCGCCATTGTATACTTTTAGGTTGGCCTAACCTTTCCATCACTTTTTTTCTATATGACTCAATCGATTCATTACGCTTAATTTCTGAATGCATCTGATAGAGCCATCCCCGTGATGCTCCTATATATGAGAAGTAGCACCAACAAGATAGTCCTGGCTACCTAATGGAATTCCTTTCATAACCTCCTGGATCACCTATTTATTAGTGGAACATATACCTTTACAAACAACCTCCCCCAATTCCACGGGATTAACTGCACACACAACTTCATCTCCTCCTCTTCCAGATGGACCCTGCTTACTCAACCAATGATCTACTAAATCTTATCTTCTATGATATAGAGTTAATGAAATTAATATCCTTTTTATTCTTAAAACATAATTCCCAATTAATGAATTTAATAAATCATTTGAACTGTATTTTTACTCTCAATATACATCCAAAAAATCCACATATTTTCAATCCATGGCTGCTAGTAAACATGTAGTAAACTCCTAAGTTAGAATTATTCTTCATATAACATATCCTACTTATTAAAAATATATCAATTCTAATCATGACTATATACACTTATCATCATGATATTTATGACTTGAATCTTGATACAGCATCATCTAATTTCATTCTTTAAGAAACATGCACATTTTTTTAATTGATAAACATTAAATAATAAATAGAATAAATTATATATAACTAATATTTTCTCAAATATCTTATTCATACTCAATAATATTTTTTAAAATCTCAAGAAGATATTATTTATTCATAAAAAATGTAATATATGTATTTATATATCTTTTCTAGATGAAACAATATCATAGATATCATAGTAGGTCAAATAGTTTGAGAAATTATAATTAGCATCATCTAAAAAATGTTATGTATTAAAGGAATATATTATTGATTGATTATGAAATATTATGTGTGGACTACTATTCAATTATTATGTTTCAAATATTCAAAACATCATAGTGTGGTTTATCTTTTGCTAAATTTTACCATGAACATCAACAAATATCCTTTATATGCATAGGGGATGTTTTTATAGAAAAAAGTAAAACATTTTTACTATATGATACCTTTTAGGTATTAATGTGTGACTACTATATATTCATACATATCATACATAGAATATTATGTATCATAGTGAGATATTGTAAATTATAAACATTATTTTTTTTAGAGACATTCCATATTACTGTGTCAAATTTTCACCTCCAACTTAGAATTAAAGAATATCTACCAATTGTCTCAGAACCTATTAAAATCTTATTTTGGAATCTCTAATCACTTAAATTCATCTCATAAGAACATAAATGAATTTAGGAATATATTAACCCTTCAATAATCTATTTATAAATTTCTTAAACAATATTAAATCAAATTAGTACTCCTTTTGGAGTATTTCAATATATTTTTCTTCCTCAATAATTTTCAGCTTTAAACTAATCAAAATTTCTCAAATTTTCTTCTTAATTAAATTACTAACATGTATAGTATATTTTTTTATCTTTCTCCGACTATTCAGATCACAATCATGTTCATCATCAAAGATATCTTCTTTATTTTTCAAATAACCTTCCTGTAGGATAATCAAAGTATGGTTACACACCATTTAAGTTACTTTTGGCCTTATTAAATAATATTCAATCATATCTAAAATATCAAAATAGTCAACAATATGAATTATATATTAACTTCAACTTCCATCATCAGTTTTCATTGATACTAAAAATAAATATCTCAACTCTTATTAGATCTATAGAAGAATTTTTATCCATTTAAATCCCCAACATAATATTCATTTTAAATCTTTGTTTCTAACTTATTAATGGATATTCAGATTTATATATAATGGAACACAACATCAATACATGTGATCCATTAAAACATTCAGTCTTTTTCTCATCCCAAAGAACTAATAAATCCCCCATTTTATAAATTAGTTAATAAATTCAATGGATAATTCAATCTCATTATTCATTAGGATCATGATCAAAACCAACACATACTAAAAACATCACTTATTGAAAAAATATACAATCAACACACTCCATCATGCTCTTCAAACTCCCCTATAACATTTCCTACCAATAAATATTAATATATCTAAAAATATCATTATTAATATATTCACAAAAAATTTAAACTATTAACTCCCCCATATTTAAAATGTTTACAATATCATGAGTAAGGCATAGTAACACTCATCTAATACTTTAAGTATGTTGATACCACTATCTTATACCAACGGTTGAAAGTAAAACATAATCATTGGAGAGAAGGATGACATTGTATTTCTCTTATGTAATGAGTGATAAATTTTTAAAATCTAATTCTAAGTGAGTTAGGATGGTGTGGAAAACTTCTGTGAATAAATAAATATTATATATATTAGGTTTTAGGAGTAAAATTACATCAAACACACACAAAACACACACATAAAGGATGTAGATGATGGCTATAGGCCACCCCTAAAGGATAACCCATACATCTGGTCTTATTTATTCATTCTTTGAAGGTATATGGGCCCAAAATTGTATAGAACAAAGGCCCCATATTTTTTATTTCCAAAATACCTTATTGCCTTAGAATTTCCATGGGTTAGAACCCCTTTTCCTTATCATGCTTGTGTCACCACCTTCCACTTCATTCCTACATCACAACCACCTATTTCAGCATCTTTATTAGTGCATAAATGAAAAATTCTCCAAGGGGCTTGATTGGATTTGGACCCTGGTCTTTTTTATGAATGATTATGGGTTTTACCACCGAGAAACCACCTCAAATGCAAAATTATATATGTTAATGTGGAATTACTGGGTGTCACACCACGCCTTTTTTGGGCCCAACCCAACACCTGCACAAGATACTTCCCCAAGTAAATTCGAGTGTGGAATGACTTGAACCAGATCCATTTCAATTTCAAGGGTGTGTCCACCTTAAACAGTACCACCTAACAGATCCCTGGTCAAAACAATGATATTGGGTAATGAGGTATTGCACAGTTCCACACTACACCTTTCTTTGGCCCAACCAATACCTGCATTCCATCCTTCCGAAGCTAAATTCGATTTTGAATGGACTCAAAACTAATCTGGTTCTTTTTTTAGGATAATAACTTTCATTTAAAATAATATAATAAAAATTCCAAGTAGTTATATTATACCCCATTTTAGAAATGACAACATCACATTTTTTATTTATTCCAATAAAAAAATCAAAAAACCTAGTAATAAAATAGGATATGGATTTTTATTATGAACATTAATTTCTATTTCATGACCAGAAAACATAATATTTTATATATTAATAAACATATATAGAACTCATACTTTTTTATTATTTTCAAAGAGTTTTTTTGATACAACAGTGTGACATACCGTATAAGAATCAATATTTTTTTGTGAAATTATTTTACCATTAAGAAAATGATTTTAAAATCAATTTACATAATTTCATTAATATTATTATGTGGAATTTCAAAATTATTTTTTCTATGATTAGTTTCCACTTCTTTATCATCTCTTACTTTAATAAATTAATATTCACAATGATTTTTTCATATCTAGACCACTAGAATCAATATCTATAAGATTATAAGATAAAAAATGGTTAAAAAGTGATTTATTCTATTTATATCCACTACTCATATCTAAAAAATTTTAGCGCAAGTTAAGATAATATAAAATATGAATACATACTCAAATTAATAAATAGAAAATTAATCTCTTCTTCCTCAAAAATAACATCCAAAGTTAAAAAAAATAATTCCTTAATTATCAACAACAAAACACTTCAAAATATTCATGACAAAGAAAAACTTAGAAACTAAAAATATTGGATCACATGTTATTATATGATTAATTTATCATTTTTATCCAAAAAATATTAACCACTCATAATGTAATATACAAAAAATTCATATTCTCTGATATTATAATCACTAAGATATTATAATATTTCTCAAAAATAATATAAATAACCATAATGACATAATAAAAAATATATTATTTCAAAAGATAACACTAAATTTATTCTTAAAATAAAATTCCATCATAGGAAAAAATCACACTTACCCTAATCATATAATATCACCAATAGGATTAACATATCTAATAACTTAGTCACCAATATCACAATTCAATCACATAATTATCTATACAATAAATCATATATTCCCAAAAATTAATAATCATTTTATCCAAATTAAGTATAATTATCTCAATATCAAAGATAGTATTAACCCTAAAGGATAAAAATACCTTTCAACTTATATCCAAAAAATAAAAAAACATCCATCCCTAAAAAACATTTTATCTAAAACACAAGATAATTATAAGTGTAACATAAACCTCAAACTCTTATTAAAACTCAATAAATGAATCCTAATGTTCTACCATCACATATAACATCCAAATAGTATTAATTAGCTTAAATATATGATAATACATAAATTTAAAAAACCCTAAATAAAATACCAATTACCCATAGCACTTGATACCCTATATATAGACACCTCAATCTTTCCACATTATTCAAAATTGTTTAATAAAGATTCACCATATTATTCTTTCATACTTCCTTTATATAATTAAAAAAATGAATCATTTCTATTGATTTATCAACACCAATATAAGAAAGTTTCTTATTTAAAACATAGGTTAAATTGTTAAAATAATTCATACCTTACATATGTTATCCACATATTCAATGTCATTAAATGAAACAGCATTATTCATTAGTAAACCTTTGTCTGAAATATCTTGTTGATCCTCTTATTGAGATTCCACCCTAAGACATCAATTTTTATAATTATCATAATTTCAACAGTTCAAAAATCTATAATTTTCTTTTCAAGCATTTTCTTACATACTTATTCCCATATTTCTAAAAAATAGAAACTAGAATCCAATTTCAACAATTGTTTTTATTATCTGAACTTTCTTGAAAAACAATTTTACTCTAATTTTTTTGTGTCCAAAAACTCACCCATGTACAAGTTTTTAATCATATACTAATATTTCTCATTATTATTTATAATAATAATTTTAAATATTTCTTGTATATCATTTTTTCTCTCATTTGGAAAAACTATGCATTGGCCTTCACACCCATTTTCAAATTAGTTCATACTAGTTCCAACCATTTATTAAAATTAGAAATATCTAGTGTCAGTATATCAAAAATAATAATGAATTGTCTTTGAAAGTGGATAAATACTAATATATAACTAAAAGTTATATTCCCAAATAATGTTTTCTCATAAAATAATATTAGAAACTCTATAGTTATGTAAACTCTTTCTCAAACATTAACTACAACACCACATTACTTAAAGATTACATGATTATGTGTTTAATTACATGGATTTAGTGCTCTTACATTCCCATTATATTTTATGTTTATATTTTTATAGAATTATAACAAAATATTAAATTTTAAACTATTAAAATATAAACTGGACACTTCCACATAATATCCATTCCTTCAATAAAATTGGTATTCTTAAATTTAAACCACTATTTTATTGAAATTAATCTAACTTATATTAAGAATCATTCCCATGGTGGAAAATAATACTTTTTATATTTTCTGCTCATTTTTAAGCCTGATGAAAAATATTGGATAATTTTGGATGAGAAAAAAAAGCTCAGGAAGGGATATAAAAATTCATGTAAACACGTTTATCCTTTTTAAAAAAAATTAAAACACATAAAATAATTTATTACATATGATAAAATTTCAACTCTTCTGATAATTTATATACAAAGAAATAAACTTTATTGTTCAATGTTTAAATAAGACATATATTAAGAAAAAATAAAGGGAAAATCATTATGGTTTCTTCTAAAACATGATCACTCATGAGAAGAGTTTATTGAAGAATAAACATATCACCGTTAAAAGGGGTAAGTGTTTTCCTTAAATATAATCCCATTCGGATAACTTTTGAAATAAAAATAAATCCCTAGAAATTAATTAGATATATTAGAAAAATATTACTGAAATATTGGGACATCATTCTTATTTTTTCCATATAATGAATCTTACAAGCAGTCTCAAAAATGGAATAACCTACTATGTTAATTCCAATATATATTCTATGGAGAACAACATCGCTACACAATGCATTAGAAAGATATATCAGGACCACTTTTCATCATAAAAAAATATAAAAGGACCATATGATACTAAAATAACATAAAAAATTTCATTTGAATCATAAAATATCATAAATAATTCTATTTAACACATATGAGAAATCACTTCAAAGATTTAAGAAAAAATAAAGATAAAAAACATTTTTCCCTTAACAAACTCTTAAAATGAAAAATTCCTAGAAAAATATGTAAGTAAATATTATGTTGAAAAATAGTATAAACTAAAATAGGGTGATAATAAAAAAAATCAGAATCATTCAAATGTGAAATTATAATCATTCCATATAAAATAAAAATTATCCATTTAAAAAAATTTTAAAAATGTCAAAATAGAATGTTTGGAAAACAATTAAAAGTATTGATTTGAAGCCTTCATAGATAATGTAAATCATAGATCAAAATTAAATTAAATATAAATTTTAGTATATTAGTTCAATACCTAAAAATTTTAAGTATAATGGATATGGAGGGAAAATATAAGTAAAAATTATAACACCTTTAAAATAATGTTTTAAATTAAAATATCTTTCCTTGAGTCTCACATTCCATGTAAGTACTTTAAATCATGTATAATAAACAGACCTTAATTTTATAAATTATTAAGAACCAATTTTCTGTTTATTACATAATTAATATTACTTTAATTTAATTCATTTCCATGTCATATATAGTAACTAAATCAGTTAAGTTTATGTCAAACATATTGAAGACGTTTGGTTCATAGTCTCAAAAGAACATTGGTTGGATGACCGTGGTCAAAGGGACCATTTTCAATTATATAAAACCATGAAATAATTATCATATGTATACATTAAATTAAATTTTATAACCACTCATGAATGGGGAACCAGAAAAATGACTCATATCACATTCGGGTGGTGGTGGTCCACATGTACACATGAGTGAAATTATCATCCTACTATAAATAGACTGGAAAGAAGTTAAATAACATATTAACTTCAAAAAATCATAATTGTGACATTAATATCATATATATAAACTAAATCCATAATTATATCCATCCTTATTTAGGTGTTGATAAAAAATTAAATGCATCGCATTGTTGAGGCGGTCATTTACACATACGCAGCAGTGATATTTTCATTTCTCATTGGATATAAAAGGATATAAAAAATGGTTTTCCATTAACATAAAAATATTTTGTCAAATGGAAGATACTTATAAAAAAATTTCATAATTGTAATACAATATTTTTATGATTTAGAGTAAGAAATAAACATGAAAACACTTGGTTAAGAGTTATACCACTTCTTTGAGAAACCTCCTTTAGCATAAATGTTATGCCTTTAGGATGAAATTTTGGTAATAAAATAACCTATTGAATATAGAGACGTATTTTGGTAAGTAATTTATGTAGCTATTTTTCATGCTAAATAGATCATTTTGGATAAATATGAGATATGAGTATATAACCATCTATAAGTGAGGTGGGAGTAAATCCGAAAAATTCTTTAAATATTAACTTATAAAATGTTTCTAAATATTGTAAAATTTCATAAAAGTTCCATATCAAATAATATTAGGATTTTAGTCTCTAGAAATATCTATCCAATTTAATTTTTATAAGTTTGTGGCTATTTTTAGTCCTTTTCATTTTGTTGAACCCCCTCTTGACCATGTTTAACCCTAAATTTTGTAACAAATATTTTAATAATTACCCTTCATGAAATCAATTTTAAAAGTTACATGTGGAACATAAATGTAATATTTAGGATTTAATAAACAATATACCATCACATTGAGTTATGATAGGATTTTTTATTATTTTTAACTTATTTGAAAAATAAATTAGCCATTAAATACTTTTTAAATTCATTTCCAAGACTATTCAAATAATTTGACTTTAAACACATCAATATAACTGTGTAATTCAAATTAAAACACTTAAATCATCACTTAAAATTCATAAGTGTCTATAAAATTAAAATAATACATTAAATAATATAAAAAATATCAATTTTCATATTTTTAAACAATTTATTTTTCTTTTCCAATGCTTGCATAAGTGTTTTATTGGAATTTCATAAGAATTTTAAAGAACTGTAATATATATTCAAAATAACAATAAAAAAATTAACCTGAAATAAAATTATTATAAATGATTATGGAAATATTGTTTAATTCATTATGTATGTTTACTTTTATCTTAATTATTATAACATATTTAAGATACAAAATGAAGGAAAATGAAATTTCATTAAATATAACACTTTCATCTCTTGAAATACAACCAAAATTTAAAATAAATAAACTAACAATTTTTGGAAAGAATATAGTCCCTGAATCATCTCTTACAAACAAACTTGTTGTGGTATTTGTGGCCTAGTCAACCTAATATCAATTTTAAACTAAATTTTCATTTATCGTCATAACACGTTTTTTAACATGGTAATTTATTATTGGGACCAAAAATAAAATTGAACATATAAAAAAATAAACATGATAATTAAAATTCTTATATCCATTTTTTAATATTTTCATTTTCAAATGAAAAAAAAATAATAACAATTCATAAAATTCAAGGAAAAAAGTATTTTGGAAAAATTGTTTTTTTAAGCATAAACCTAATAATATACAAATATAAAAAATAATTATGTTTCATAGAGAGATAATTGTATTATTTTTAATAAAAGTAAAAAAGTACAATAAAAAAATATAAAATATAGTGGTATTTTTATGTTACTTTCTTGAAACAAAATAAATGAATGTTCTTCGAAAATCGCAACTATTAACTTTTCACTCAAAAACAAAGGTTTTCATTAAATTCACAAAACAAATAATCATAAAAATATTATGAAAATATGGTTTTTAAAATAATGTCTACTTTTCAAAAAAAATTAAAGGTAAATATATTCTTTATAATATCAGACCGCAATATGCAAAAAAAATTGAAGAAAAATATAGTTTTGAAGCCCAAAATGTCATTATTCTCACTCACTTCATAATAAAACTAATTAAATGAATGATAATTAGTCATATTTTTTATATAATACATTTATTTTCTTTATAATGATTTATTAAGAGTTATTAATTTAATCTATGAATATAAAAAACAACACACACATGAAAACAATTTTATAAACAATATCTCATTCAAAATAAAAGAAATTATTTTATTTCCTGCCAATTTATAATAAATATATAATTTTTTATTAATTTTCATATTTAAAAACGTTCTATATGTATTAAATAATATGTTTACTCTTACTCAAACCATCCCAACAAACATCTAGTTTATAATATTCATTTAAAGATAATTTAATACTATATCATTTTTCATTTTATACTCGGTATTATGTGTGGATCATGCAGTAAAATATAGTGTTTATTTTAAATAATATAAAGAAAACATGGGTTTTTTATATTCTACCCCATTAAAAAATTATTTACCATAATTCTTAATTTATTCTATCAAAATAAATTCATCATAACATAATAATAATGTCAAATATATATTTTTATCCTGAACATTGAATTCTAAGTCAAGACTAGGAAACACATTATCTCATAAATTCATGTACATCTATAAGACTCAAATATTCATATGAGTTTCTAAAAGTGTACACTACTACTTCATTGTTACCTTTCACATAAGATTTTATATATTTAAGAAATTATTTTACCATCACGATATAGATTTTAAGGAATTATATTTACTATATTTTTTCCACTTCATAAGCGAAATTTCATCAATCATTGGTATTAAGATATAATTACACTTCTATCCCATCTCTTAATCCAAAAATTAATACTATAGATTATTTTTTTGTTCCTAAAGTATTAAAATTAATCTCTAATGGATCACCATATTGATAAATAGAGGAAATATTATTTTTTCTATTTATATCCATTAATCAAAACCAAAAACATTTAGCATAAATAAAGATAATCTTCAATAGTAATAAAAAATAATTTGAAAAAAATAATACATTAATCTTAAAATCCTCAATTGTAACACAAATAATTAATCATAAATCATTACAAAAATAACTAAACATAAAATACTTCAAAATATTCCTAACCATGTTCAAAACCTAAAAATAAAAAATATTTGTTCATAAATTATTTTAAGACCAATTAAAAATTTGTCAATAAACAAAATTAATTTCTCATAATGTTATATAAAAATATATATAAGGCATAATCACATAATCTCTATAATATGATAATAGTTTCAATAAAAAATAAAAACCACTATAAATCCACATTTTTATGGTCTTTACCATTCATACTCATTGTATTTCTTTAAGTATTATAGTGTTTGAGATAATTCTCAAAGGAGAAAGGATGTAAGTTGAGTTGAAATTTTAGATGTGGATAGGTATTTGAATTTGGAGTCATATGATTCACTATGGATGTGTTTTTTATTATGTGGGGGATATAGTTTTTTTAAGGAAGTCTATTGGAGGTCTATGTGGTAGTGTTGAGATCTCATTTGTGGAAGACCCCTATAAAGTGACGTTTTAGTGGTTTTTTTGATCTTTAATTAGTTTCATATTGTCTTTTAAGATTCCACGTGGAGTATTGGAGAGGATAGTTTTGTATGTTCAATTAATTTTGTGGTCATTTCACCATATTCTAGAGTAAGGGTGATGTCATTTTCATTAGATTTTGATTTCTACAGTTTGGTGGTTCCCTTGAATCATAGAATTTTTCAATATTTATAGGATCTCATCATGGGAAATATAGTATTTATCAAACATGATTTGTACCAACCCCATTACAGTATAGCCCCTTCCTTTTCACCATGGCTTCAACCTGATCTAGCCTTTCTATTTCATGTTGTAGGGTGATGTGATATGGGATTTTAATTTATATCTTAGTTATAAAATACACAACCACATAAAATAATATCTTTCTTCAATTATTACCTCAACTATTGGATAACCAAGGTGAGTTCATTAGGGTTCATTAAATTCCCTTTTAGTTGATTTTTTCCCCAGGTTCAAGAGAATTTTTTTTCAATAATTTTCGAGTTCTCAATATTCCCACTATAGTTTTATTCATGGTTCATCTATCATTATTTATCTAGAGAGGTTTGTAGTTGTGGTAACGACTAGTTTGGGCGATGTAATCGCCAAAGGTTTATGATGGGTAGTGTTTTCTATATTGTTAATCCTGACTTGGTGTTTTTATACACCTTTTGGAGTCGTCTATTCATCTCATCTTTGTGAAATAGTTTGTTAATCATCAGATGAGGTAGGGGATCTTGAAACTTATCTCTAATATTCAGTTATTAATATTCTTCATCTAATTGTTTGATTTTTTCCACATTTTTTACTATGATTTATTGGCGTTTTAGATTATGGGAAAATGTAAAATATATTAAAAAACCCCTTGAATATAGAAGGAAATTTAAATAATGATGGTAATCTATTAAGTGAAGAGTGGAAAATGGAGAGGGTTTATTTCATGTGGATTATGATTTTCATAAAATTTATATGGGTTGATTCTTATTGATCAATGTTTTTATGTTAGGATTTTGTTGTTGCTGTTATCACATATGAGTTTCCTTGCCTCTATAAATAGATAATTTCTCAAACCTAAGAGAGTGGGTTTAGCCAAAATATGTACTCTGGATTAATAATGCTTAAATTGATTATTTATACTTAGTGTGATATGGGATGTTTTTTCCATTGATTTTTGATGGGTTTGGTTTATCGGTTAACATGGGTAATGTGAATACTGAGTTCATTATTTTTTAACATGAATAATAAAGTCTTATGAAATTATAAATTAGGAGGATAATAAATATGTTGTGGTCTATTTATAATTTTTATTTTATTTAATTCCATGATTAAATTCCCTTGATATGATTTTATGTTATTTCTGCCATTTAAAAAAAATCACCCTTAAAAAAGTTTAATTACTTGAATATGGAATTGGATTAAAATTTGGTCTAAAAAATATTTTGATAAGCCTTCCATTCATGTTATGAAAATAATAAAATAAGTGATGGCTTGTGTAGAAATACGCTTAAAATTGGTAAGCACTTAATGTTGGTAATTTGATGGAAGGATGATGTATATGGCCAGTTGGACACATTATATGTCCGTTCAAGTCCTTGTTGATTATTCCTTATTGGTTATAGGAATGCTTAAATGAATAGAAAAATGAATTTAATGATTTTTGGTAAAATAATATATGATGTTATGGAAGTAATGTGGTTGATGTGTGTTATAGGTTATATATACTTCTTCTTTATTTGGTGTTGATTATGATTATGGTGATTATATTCCAGGACAATTATTTCTTATTATATGTTTTTCTATTATATAATGGATACGGTAATGTCGGAAGGGAACTTGTAGTGAAATCTATCTTTATGGGTTATAATTATTATCAATGGTAACATATTTTATACAGGATGTAATTTCTTGATGGCAGAATATATACACAATCTGTGAAAACATGTGGTTATAATAAAATATAGGTGAGGATTGATTAGAAGATATGGTGGTTCAAGGTGGGGGTGTTTATAGTAGGGGTAGGTAATGAGGTTCATTCTCAACATATCCATGATATCCTTTTATAGATAATGGGATAGTATTGGTAGGGTATGTACATGGGAAGATGAGGTAATGAGGTTTATGTCCTTCATTATTTTGTTACGATACCATCATATGGTTGGGATGTTTTGGAATTATGGTGAATGTGGTGACTTTGTTTCATGTGTTTGATGATGTATATATGGATATGTAGAAATATAGTGATGTGGTTGTGGATGTACATCATGATGGTTTATGATACATTACTATTTTTTCATATTAATGTCATTGCAGAGAGTGTAGAGGTGATCCTTCTATTTCCCAACCTGTTTGAGTGGGAGAACCCCTGAGTTAATTGGTTTTAGATGAGATAAAAATATATCTCATTCCAGAGGATGTTGAATTATTTTGATATTTTTTATTGGGGTTGTTTTCATTGATATATATCAAGGATATTTTTAGTAGTTATGTAAGTTTAATCTTGATGATGGGACTAGATAGTATGATGCCCATTGACTATTTTTTATTGTATTTCTTATTATTTTTAGGATTTATGGCTTATAGATATGAATTTTTATTATGTTTGTTGGATAGTATACAGATTTCTTTTTTTTATGTATAATATCACTCTTATTTATTGTCATATATTTTTTCACATTGATGTTTATTTATTTAGAGGGATATTCCAACTTTGTACTATAAAATTCGCACCCCACTAAAGATTTCTTTTTTTAGGATAGATCGCTAGAGTTGTGAGCCACTGTTTTGGTAGATGATGGGGATAGTTTTTTTCATCATTTCATTATTTTTGGATATTTTAAATATTTTCATATAGTTTAATTTTTTATTATAAGGGAGTATTCTTGTGGGATTTTTATATCTTTATTCATGTGAATTCAGAGGGTAAATTATCCTAATGGATCATTTTTAAATACCTTTTGTGTTAGCCACCTACTTGGGGACAACTAGAGGAATGAATCTGGGGGTCATTATCTCACTTCCTTAATGGTATTTGTGGGAGGGGTACCTTTGGAGAGATGGGTTCTTAAAAAAGTTTTATCAGAGCGTTGGATGACATATACGGTATAGATCAGAGTAAGGAATAGATGATGATTTCATTATATTATTAGGGAGTGGAGAAACTTAGGCATAGCTTGTGACGTGGACTAAGGATACATACTAGGACATTGACATGTTGGGACCTCTATGAACCAATATGTGGATCTGTTTAGTAACAAGATAGGTAATTTTAATGGTAAATCAATTGTATTCCTTATTAATATTAATGAATTAAATTTTATAAAGTTATATTCATTATAAAAGTATTAAGAAATTTTTCAATCAAAAAGGTAATGGTTATTCTCTATCAAATTTTTTTAGATGAATTATAGGGATATTTTTAATTTCAAAATTTTATAATTTTAATTTGAAAAAAATATATCATTTTGGTATTAATTAATCAAAATTAATTTAGACACCCTTTTTTGGAAATTTCTTTAATAATATTATTTTTATTTCAATTTTATAACATACCCATTTTTAATAAAAACTATATTTTATTTTCATGCATTTAAAAAGTCACAATATATTTTGGATTTGTATTAAAATTAAATCCCTTCCTTTTTATTAAATATAATATAATAAATTTAATTAGAATCAATATTATACATTTATTTTTTATAAGAATGTTTTTATACATAAAAAAACATTTTCTGAAGAAAAAAATTCATCGCATTTTGATCTGATATTTTAGAATGAATTCAAAAACCTATAGAAATTGAATTTATATTTTGAATCATCATTTCCAAAATTATTAATAACAAATAATTCATTTTTTGATATATTAAAACTGTTTAAAGGGTTAAAAATAAAATGAAAAGTGTTAAAAGGACATAAAAACATATAAATCATATTTTATGAAAATATTTCAACACTATATTATCTTTTATTAGAATATTAGTCATTTTGGGACATTTGGATTAATTGAGATGTTAATAAATTTTATTTTTTTTAAACAATCCATTTGTGTCATCCCCTCTACCTATAAAAGGAAAACTACTTTTTCTTTTCCCCACACATTAGAAGCCTCTTATATTGGAAAATCCCAAAAAAATACATTCATAAAATCCCACAACATGATATAGATTATTTTTATCACAATACCATACAAGGAAATCCTTATGTATAAACCTATAGAGGTTGTCTGGTGAAGAGGTATACTTTTAAACTCGGTATTTTCATTTAATTTATTCTTTTACCTCCATCAACCCGATCATAACCATTTTTATATAATATCATTATTATCTTACATGTACTAAAATTTTATTATTTTCATACCATAAATCCTTTTCAACAAATTAACTCTCTGATAAAGAATCAAAACATCACTAAGGAATATATATGCACTACCACCTCATGAGATAACATATTTCTTATTTCATCAAAAAAAATTATTAATCAAAATGGTGGATCAAACAGAAATAATAAGATATGTATGATATAATTTAAATTATATAATTTTAAATAAATATTCAACTTCATTCTTTTCCATCTAATGAAAAATAAAAACATATTTTGTCATTATGTGTGGACTACCGCCTCATGAACTGGTATATATTATTTTTTTCACCAAATTACATGGAATGTATAAGTATAGGTTTATTTAAATGTGAAAATATGATATTTATGATATAATTATCCTTCAATAATGATATAACATTATTAAACTTATTTTCCACATGGTCATCAAAAACTGTAAATTTCACTTATGTGTATGTATGGATTATTGTATCCATATAGTAATGTAATACATATTTCATAACCATCATACATAGTAAGATATAAAATTATAATTAATGTATAAAAATGATAATTATAATATTTTTCAGATTCTTGAAATGAAATAATCGTGATCCATAAAGGATCCTAGGTTATTCAATGAGGTATGTACCATTTAAATTTCAACTTAAATCCTTTGGTTTGTTCATATAAATGTATCTAATCACCTAATTAAGTAATCATTAGTGTCTAAAAATTATTTGTATCCCAAAACAACAAATTATATAGGAAAAGGGTAACCTTTATTGTTTTATCAAACCAAATACTAGAGGCTTCATGGTTTGGAAAAATAGTGTGGGATATTGTATGGATCCATATAGGGTATCATATGGGAAAATCATGGTCTGTAAAACCATGTTCCCAACTATTTGTGCCCACTATCCATGTATTGTGGTAGGTTCATGTTTGGTACATGATTTTCCAAACCATGTGGCCAAACCATGCTCCTCTGGTATTTTTGGGAAAATTTACAATTTTTCCTTCATTATTTTAAGAGGGAAAACCCCTTTTTCTTTTTCTTTTCTCTATAATCCACCTCCTATGAATGTGACCTCCCTCCTCCCACTTCAATTGGTTTTGGGTTATCTCCTCTGTCTGATTTCTGATTCGAATGGTGTTCATCATGTGGGATCACCAATGGACTTTTTTATTTTCTTTTTTTTATTGTTATATGGACCAAATCAAGAGTCGGTACTGGATAAATATTCATCAACAGGCATAAGGTAGGGGTACTATACCATTTCATATAAATTATTGTTTTTTACATTTTGTTTTCATTATACTTTACGAGAGACATTTCATGTGTTTCTTCCTAAATTAATAAAAACCATGAATCAAATATTGAATTATTGTTTAAGACATGCCATGACACTCTTATATATGGTTGGAGGTTTGTAAAATCCAATCAAACCACTGATAAGGGTGGTCTCATTCCATGTCCATTGAATTTTCACATTTAAGTTGATTTGAGCCCACTTTTCTTTAGTGGGAGTCGAATATGAGAACTAAGTAGTTTGTTAAAGATTTTAAAAACCTTAAAATAACTTTTCATTCGTATATGAAAGGAATTAAATGGGAAATAATTTTTCTGGTATGTGGTTATGAAATGATCAACAAAATGGGTATCATGGGTTAAATGATAAAGTATATACACATTGATATAGAGCCTTATTTTATTCTATTTTCATGTTCATGATGGTTGACATTGTGTGTCTATAATCTAGGAAACACGGTATGACTCCAATGTGGGGACTCACACTATGGAACCAATGAGACGGGTGGTGGTTCGAAATCAACACCCCATTTTTACATATTATGGATGGATTGGTAATTTTTACACCGAAGGTCTGACTTTATTGGTATTCCTTGTACATAATTTGTGGGTCCTACATAAGTCTATATTGATTTTTCTATGGATGAACTCTATGAACTCAAAGAGGATTCCCTGGTCATTGGAATTAGGTCATGTCCTATGAAGGTCTGATTCTTGATTACTCGGCATAGGCTGTTGATAATTCTTTACCATTCCTTATAGATTACCTATATTTTATGGTTGATTGATTGCAATTATTTGGGTAAATTTGACAGTATCACTTCTAATTTTATCACTTTTATTCCTGTTATTCAAGAACATTGCTTCATCTTAAATACACAAACTAGACTTCTCATAGAAATTGTTGGTGGCTGCTGACTGATTTTTCTCTCACACCTTGTTCAGTATTTTGTTTAGAATTTTTAATAACTTCATGCTGGTAGGTAAGGCTATGGGAAAACACTCACTTGATGATGCTTCATTGGTTATGGAATAGGAGAAGGGGGCATAATACAAAGCTATATCTCTTGATGCTCTCTATATATTTTCATTTGGAATTATAAGATTTCTATGTATGTATTATATTTGATACCTATTTACTTGTATTTCATTTCTTCTTGTGTAGATTCATGACATGCTCTTCATTTTGTATACAATTCTTCCCCTGACATGATTATTATTATTTTCATCTTGATGATTTATATGTGTTTGTTAGTTTATGTCATGATTCCTCATTTTATTGATTTGTAATACTAATGAGTTACTCTGATAATGATGGTATCATATCCCCACTATACCATTATATACACAAAATTCAAGTTAGCATCCTCTGGAATATGGTGAGGCATTCATGAGTCCAAGTGACCCACGAGCTTAGTGCACTATTTATTGGCTTGGATGTCATGATGCTACAAAGTGGTATCAATGGAGGATTTTTTTTCAATTTGGATTGATATTTTTTATCAGTATATAAGAGGATAGTAAAGTGTTGGAATTTGGAAATGAGATCTTTCAAATAGCAGCTAACCCACAAATAGGGGAAAACAAAATTAATTTGGAATGGGACTTGATGTTTTAGTTGTGCTTATTATTATTGATCAAATTTCACTAGTGGGTGATGGACATTTTATGTGGTGTTGATTTTTATTTTTATTTTTACATGTCCTGGTATGGAATCAATATTTAGGTCTCATGAATCATGTGAGGAATGTTGGAAATTTACATTCCATGAAAATTTCATGTCATATAGGATACATTGTTTGACTTCATGAAATTGATTATATACGTTTCTTGTGACACATAATTGTTATCTGAATAATATTTTTTCATATGACTAAGAAACATGGATGGTAACTAAATTTTTTTGCATCAACCAAATTATTTTTTCCAACCCAAATTGATTCATACACATTATGTAATCAATTACATCTTGTTTATTCAAGGAAAATTGGTTGCATGGGATTAAATGTGTTTATAGTTGTGATTTGATGGATTTCATAGCCTAAATTAAAAACTGTATGGAAAATTAGAAATATTAAATTTTAATCTATATAATTTACCATTTATAAAATTTTGTTATATATATATATACGAATTTAAATGTCTACAAATTCTGAAATGAAATGTTTTTTGTTAAATAGAGATTCCAATTGCAACTTAAAGGGTGTTTCCTTTATAAATTTCAACTGAAACTCTCTGTACCAACACCCTATACTTATATAAGAGAACATGAACCTAAAAAACATACCAGTGGGTATTAAGAATTGTATCTTTTATTCTAATGATCTTTATGTTCCCCAAACCTTTATTTAGAAGAAGGTTAAAAAGGTGTAACCTATATATTGGAAGGCATATACCTATCCTATTCTTATAACTATGATATTTTCATTACTTAATATTTTCTAAGTCCATTATTTATCATTTTTAGAGAAAATCCACCATTATGGTCTTCATTTTTGTGTTAAGAGGCTGGTGGAGACCAAACTCCGGAGGTGGTGTGCCCTGGTGTACCAACAGAACCTCTAAAATTTCCACCTGTTTCACTTCCATTTATACCTGATATGGGTGATGAATACCTATTCTTAGAGGGTTTCCTACAATTTAAGATGAATATTGGGGGAGCTCTATAACCTACCTCATCTATTAAAATTTTGATGTGTGAGTTCCAATATCCGCATCCACCCACTTTTTCAAAGGATGGTGTCCCCCATGATGCTAATATTTTGATTCAAATAGTATTTTCTATCTTCAAACATTTGGGCGCACCTCCAAAAAAGAGGCCTAAATTCAAACTTTATATTATTTGAGTAGACTCCAATAATTTATGGGATTTATAAAATCAAGAAATTCGGTATTTGGATATGTTTCAGATGGTTTTGTGATCTAGTTTTTGTGATTAATTCTTTCCTAAGACCTTGTGGGTTGAACACACCATGGAGTTTATGTATCTATAGAAAGTTCTATTTTTCCTTTATTTAATATTCATTTTGATTTACATTGATTCATCACTTTACATTTATCTATATAAAAGAATTTATTCCTACTAATAGATGTGTTTTGGAAGGTCTCAAACAAGTCATTCTATCACAGTTGAATGTTTTTAGATCAGAAACTATATCTGAAATACTAAATTAGTTGTTTATTACTAAACATAACTTGAGGTAAGATGAGGAAATAATTTAGGATGTTTTGTAACATCCCAAGTAACTAAAGAATAATATATTTTCATATCTATGTCTATTTATGAATTAGATAGTATTTTAGAGGCTTAAATTGAGAATAAATCCAATCTTAAGCATAAAATACTCTAATATTTTTTAAAAGATTGTTTTACAGCCTTTTGATGGAAAACTCTTTTTAAATCTACATTTTGACAATTTTATAACCTCTATTTGTCAAAACAAACTTATTCTTTAGAATTGGGACATTGAAATTTACTTTGGATAAATTTTGGTATTTTTCTGACAATGTTCATTTTTTAATGAATAGTGAAAAATACTGCATTTTACTTCAAAACTGCTTTTTCATATAATTTAATTATATGGATATATTATATTTTTAATTGGTTTTAAAGTGTAATTAGAATATATTTTTACCATTTAATCCAATGGTGGTTATTATAATTAATTTCACTTCGAAATTGGACATAAAAAATGGTCTATCTTTTGATATATATTATTTCTTAAAAACAAGCTATTTGTTTTGAAAATGGGAATTATTTTTAAATTAATAACTGCAATTTCTATGTTTTGAATTTGGTAAAATGGATTACATATTTGGAATCAAAAGTTCCAAATTATATAATTAAGACCTTTTTGTATTTGTACATTTTGAAAAATAACGAAGGTAATTATCTTTAATTATCACGATTAATTAGTAATCAGGCAGTTAAGGGTAATAAAATAATATCATAATAATATAAAATGTCCCCAACTTGTGTCCAAATCCTCTTGTTTGATTCATGGCTGACCATGGGAATATTTTTACCAAACATCAACAAAACTTATGATATGAACACACATAATTAACTAATTATTATAACATGATAATATGTGATATGAATTGAATAATAAAATTTTAAGGAAGTCCTTAAGAAATTTTAAATTGACCAAGGTTTATTATTCAGGAATATAAAGAAACGAACATGACAAGTCAGACTTAAGGTATGGGACTTCATCTCAATATCCTTTTTTTGAGACATACTTCAATTTATATACAAACTTCTTTTATTAGTTGTATAATAAACCCTTTTGACTTTTAATTTCATTCAAAAGGAATATTTTTCCACGAAGCGTTTTACTAAATGACAAAAGATAATGTTTTTGTCTTACATATGCGGCGACAATGACTTCTCCACCTCCGTGAACATTATTTGATTTTTGGCTTCCTCTACAAGCCATAACTTTTTTGAAGTTAAAAATATATACTAAGTTTTACATTATTTTGGTATTAAAAATGCGTTTGATAATGTTTTGATTTTATCAATGTGTTGTATTGATATCTTGTGATTGAAATGTGGAAATGTTCGGTCTCCTTTATGCATGTTTTATGTGATATGATTATGTTATGGTTCTTGGGCATTGTTTATGAAGACAGGTGGTTCCATGATAAACTAAGGGTGGGTGAGCCCGAGATAGCTCTCTAATGCACCGGGTAACGCAAAGGAGTTAAACGCTAAGGTTTCTCCAAAGAGATTTAGGGAATATACTGTGATGGGTATTCCAAACATAACCATGAGGGTTACTCCCTACGTTAGAATGTTAAGAATGCTTCAAGTTACCTTTATGGATTATGATTTATATCAGTTATTCATAAATCTTATGATTTCATGAGGTATGTTAAAGTGCTTATGTTTTATTAGTAAAGTATGATTTCATTAATTCTTATGTATACATGGAATAATGTTTTCTTTCCGTATTTTTATATACCTTACTGAGATTTTAATGATCATCCCAATTTTTTGAAATGTTTTTTGTAGGTCAAGGGAAAAGTACATAATGTGATGACAGTGTCGAGGAAGTGTCAAGAAAGAAACCATGTTTTGTTTTAAATATGTTTCCTTTGGTGGAAAAAAATAAATACTGCCTTTGATGTAACCACCTTGTTCAAATGTGGAATGTAAAGCATGATTTATGATCTAATTATCTAAAAATCTAAACCTAAAAAGATCCTCAATGTGTATTCTTGAAATAACTCAAGATTAAGTAATGTTTAAGGTTGGGGCCTTATAGTTGGTATCAGAGGTTGGTTTAGATAACTTTAGGAGTTATAATTCTATTAAATGATTATCCAAAAATATTTTTTTACATTATGGTCAAATTGAAATGATATATCATTTAAAGATTACCATGTTTCTTTATCTAAGATATTTTTGTTCAGAATGGTTTTCAACAGAGGAAACAAGGAAGCAGTGCTAGGAAGGCATACAGAAGGAAATGACCTTCCAAATCAGCATCCTGAGATGGTCAGAATCTGAACTGAATAGTTTTTTGCAGTAATGGCGCAGTTGACTCAAGCGATAAATGGTGGTGGTATCCATGCACGAGATCATCCAGACCAACCGTAGAGGAACATGTTAGTGGTGGAACATTTCATGAGGCAACATCCCCCATCATTCAGAAGATCATCTAACCCTGTGCAGGCTGAAGGGTGGATTAAATCACTGGAGAAGATTTTCGATCTCATGGGGTGTTCATACAATCAAAATATTAGTCTTTATATTTACCGTTTGGAGGGTGAAGCAGATCAGTGGTGGTCGATGGTTAAAAATATCAAGGACAGAGATGAGATTGATGCTCTTGATTGGAATAAATTCAAATGTATGTTTCTTGAGAAGTATTATCCTAAGGCTATTCTACTTAGTATGGAGAAACAATTCTTGGAATTGAGGCAAGAGGATGACTCTGTGGCTACTTATGAAGAAAATTTCACACGATTGGCATGGTATGCTCTAAATTTTATCAGAATCCTAGATAGTAAAATCAATCGTTTTTACTCGGGATTAAAGCCAAAATATTGAAGGGAATTAACTTCTCAGGAGTTCAAAAGTTTTGAAAATATTTTTCGACGTTCTTAGAAGGTGGAAATGTAGTTTTCTGATGATCAAATGTTCTATGACAACCAACAGAAGAAGAGACCGAGGTGGTAGTAGAAAGGGAAGAATCTTTCAAAAAGGGTTGATGGTATGAAAACTAAGTTTGTATTTTGTGAAAAATGTGGTAAAAAACATGTCATGGAATGTCTTTTGAATTTTGGAAAGTACTTATAATGTGGTAATATGGGACATAAGGATCTTGATTGCACTAGAAAAGGACAGGGTAATGGTAAGACCAAATTTGATTTATAGTTAGTGAAAAGTTTCAAGTGCAGTGAGATGGGTCATTTTGCAAATGAGTGTTTGAAAAAGAGCTCGAATGATGGGAAGCAGTCAGACTACAAGTAGAAAGGTGTGGTGAAATCCTTTGAAACTACTTCAGCAGATGTTGGGAAATCAAATGAAGTGGTATCAAGTAATTTTTTTGTTTATTCAGATTATGCCAATGTGTTGTTTGATTCGGGGTCTACACATTCTTTCATCTCTGAAAACTTTTCTAGTAAATTTGGAATTCCATCTTAAGAAATGACCCCTGGACTTGTGGTAAAAACACCTGGGGGAAATGCTGAGGCAAAAATAATTTATAAGAATCTTCTTATTCTTATCTGTGGAAAGAACCTAATTGAAAACCTAATTGTTTTACCTCTAGTAGAGTCTGATGTTATCATGGGTATGGATTGGCTCTCTGTTTTCCATGAAAAGATTAACTGTAGAGATAAAGAAGTTTCTTTTTAGAAAGACTTTCAGTTTGTGTAAAATAATAAACCCTTAATGTTGATTACATATCAAGAGGCTGAGAAACTTGTAAAAGATGGAAATGAATGTTACCTTGCACATATTGTTGAAAACAAAGGAACTATTCAGATTAATGATGTGCTAGTGGTAAATGTGTATCTTGATGTTTTTCCGGATGATTTTCCTGGAATAATACCAGATCAGGAAGTTTAATTTACTGTTGACATAGTTTCTGATTCTAATCCAGTTTCAAAACCCTCTCATCGAATGGATCAAAATGAACTTTTAGAGTTAAGGAGAAATTGCAAGATTTATTGTAAAAAGGTTTCATTCGACCTAGCACATCACCATGGGGTGCTCCTGTCTTATTTGTTAAAAATAAAGATGGTTCAATGAGACTTTGAATTGATTATAGATCCTTGAATAACATCCCTGTTAAGAATAAATATCCTTTTCCTCATATCGATGATTTGTTTGATCAGTTCTAGGGAGCTTAGTATTTTTCAAAGATTGGCTTGAGATCGAGGTACCATCAGTTGAAGGTAAAGGAAGCAGATATTCCGAATACCGCATTTCGTACAATATATGGACATTATGAATTTGTAGTTATGCCTTTTGGGTTAACTAATGCACCTTCTTTATTCATGGACCTTATGAATATAATTCTCCATGAGTTCTTGGATAAGTTTCTGGTTGTTTTCATTGATGACATTTTAGTGTTTTCTAAAAGTAAAGAGGAGTATGAAAGTCATTTAAGGGTTATTTTGAAAACCTTAAAAGAAAAGAAATTGTATGGGAAATTCAGAAAGTGTGAGTTTTGGTTGCAAAAAAATTCTTTCCTTGGTCACATTGTTTCTAAAGATAGAATAACTGTTGATCCTGCAAAAACAAAGGTTGTTGAAGAATGGCCATGACCCCCAAATGTAACCAAGATTCATAGTTTTCTTGGTTTTGTAGGCTATTACGGAAGGTTTGTTAAAAAATTTGAACGGTTGTCCAGCCCATTGACTAAGCTAACTCGGAAGGGTGTTAAGTTTATCTAGACAAAAGAATGTGATTATTGTTTTTAGCATTTGAAAAGAAGATTGGTGAATGCTCTAGTATTGGCACTACCATCTAGGAATGGTGAGTTTCTTATCTACAGTGATGCATCATTGAAAGGAATTGGTTTATTCCTAAAGCATAATGATCAGGTAATTGATTATGCTTCACGTCAGTTGAAAACTCATGAGATAAATTACCCTACACATGATTTGGAATTAGCTGCTATTTTTTCATTTTAAAAAATTAGAGGCATAATTTGTATGGTGTAAAGTGTGAGATATATACTGATCTCAAAAGTTTAAAGTATATATTCACCCAGAAAGAATTGAACATGAGACAGAGGATATGGCTAGAATTAATTAAGGATTATTATTGCACGATTCACTACCACCCAGGAAAATAAAGTAAAGTGGCAGATGCATTAAGTCGAAAAAGTAATGATTCATTAACCATGTTACATTTGGAACGTGATCCTTTGGTTAATAATTTGATGAATTTTGGCTTGGAAGTTGTTGGTGCAGGAAATTATTCTGTTTTGTTTCAGGTATCAATGAAATATTCTCTATCAGAAAGAATTAAGAAAGCAGAGAAGCAAGATAGTGAGTTGAAGAAAAAGGTAGAGCTGGTTCAGAAGGGTATGTTACCTGAATTCAACATTGATAATGATTGTGTTTTGAGATTTGGGAAGAGATTTTGTGTTCCTTGTGATTCATATATGAAAAGAGATTTGTTATGTGAAGCTCATATTTCTCTATTTTCAGTTCATTCAGGCAGTACTAAGATGTATAGAGATATTCAAGAGTATTACTAGTGGGATGGAAGGAAAAGAGATATTGCGGATTTTAATGTGAAGTGGTTGACTTGTCAACGGGTTAAAGCAGGGTGGAAGTTACCAAAAGGGATGCTTCAGCCTTTACCAGTTCTATAGTGGAAATGGGAGAATATATCCATGGACTTCGTTGTGGGATTACCGAAGACACCTCGAGGTAATAATGCAATATGGGTTATTGTTGATCGCTTGAGTAAATCTTCCCACTTCCTTGCTATACGAGACACTTTTTCCCTAGATCAACTTATTCATTTTTATCTTAAAGAGATAGGTAGATTACACAGAGTTCCCATCTCTATTGTATCTGATCGTGATCCCAAGTTCACTTCTAACTTTTGGAAAGGCCTTCAGAAGTCGTTGGGTTCTGAATTAAATTTTAGTACAGCTTTTCATCCTCAATTAGATGGGCAGTCAGATCAAATAATTCAGACTTTGAAGGATATGATATGTGCTTGTTCGATGGATTATCAGGTAAGTTGGGGTCAACATCTTTCATTGGTTGAGTTTTCTTATAATAACAGTTTTCATTCCAGTATACCGATGGCACCATTTGAGGCATTATATTGGAAGAGGTGTCAAACTCCAACTTTTTGGGATGAAGTAGGTGAAAGAAGTTGATGGGACCAGAATTGGTAGAAGAGTTGGCTGAAAAAGTTCATCTGATATAGAAACACATGAGAACAGCTCAGACCAGGCAGAAAAGTTATGCAGACAATAGGGGGAATGATATCTCTTTTGAGGTAAGTGATCATGTCTTCCTCAAAGTTTCACCATGGAAAAGTGTGATGTGATTTGATAAGAAAGGAAAGTTGAGTCCAAGGTTCATTGGACCATATGAAATTCTGGAGAGATTTGGGTCAATTTCATACCGAGTGGATTTACCTCTGATTTTATCTCAGGTACATAATGTTTTTCATGTTTCAATGTTAAGGAAGTATATTCCAGATCAATCTCATGTTTTGAGTCCAGAGGTAGATCAGCTGGAAGAGCATCTATCTTATGAGGAACAACCGGTCCAGATTCTTGACCACATGGAGAAAGTTTTGTGGAAGAAAGTGATTCATCATGTAGAGGCTCTATGGAAAAACCATATAGTTGAAGAGGCAACATGGGAATCTGAAAATGCAATGAGGTATTAATACCCCCACTTATTTGATAAGTAAATAAATTGTGGGGACACAATTTCCTAAATGTGGAAGGATGTAACATCCCAAATAACTAAAGAATAATATATTTTCATATCTATGTCTATTTATGAATTAGATAGTGTTTTAGAGGCTTAAAATGAGAATAAATCCAATCACAGTCATATAATACTCTAATACTTTTTAAAAGATTGGTTTACCTCCTTTTGATGGCAAACCATTTTTAAATATAACTTTTGACAATTTTATAAGCTCTATTTTTTCAAAATAAACCTATTCTTTAGAATTGGGACATTGAAATTTAGTTGGGATAAATTTTTGGTATTTTTCTGACAATGTTCATTTTTTAATGAATAGTGAAAAATACTCCATTTTACTTCAAAAATGCTTTTTCATCTAATTTAATTATATGGTTAGACTTTCTTTTTAATTGGTTTTCAAGTGTAATTAGAATATATTTTTACCATTTAATCCAATGGTGGTCATTAGAATTAGTTTCACTTTGAAATTAGACATAAAAATTGTCAATCTTTTAATAGATATTGTTTCTTAAAAACACGCTATTTGTTTTGACAACAAGAATTATTTTTAAATTAATTACTGCAATTTATATGTTTGGAATTTGGTAAAATTGATTCTATATTTGGAATCATAAGGTCTAAATTATCTAATTAAGACCTTTTTGTTATTGGATATTATGAAAAGTAACTATGGTAATTATCTTTAATTACCGTGATTAATTAGTAATCGGGTAGTTAAGGGTAATAAAATAATATCATAATAATATAAAATGACCACAGCATGTGTCCAAATCATCTTGTTTCAATCATGGCCGGCCTTGGGAAGCTTTTTACCGAACAATGACAAAATGTATGATATGAACTCACATAATTATCTAATTATTATAACATGATAATATGTGATATGAATTTAATAATAAACTTTAAAGGAAGTCCTTAAGAAATTATAAATTGACCAAAGTTTATTATTCAGGAATATAAGGAAAAGAACAAGACAAGTCAGACTTTAGTTAAGGGGCTTCTTCTCAATCTCCTTTCATTGTGGCACACTTTAATTTATATACGACCTTCTTTAATTAGTTGTATAATAAACCCTTTTGACTTTTAATTTCATTCAAAAGGAATCTTTTTACACAAAGTGTTTTACTAAATGACAAAAGAGAATGTTTTTGACATACATATACAGACACAACGGCTTCTCCTCCGTTTTGACCATTATTTGAGTTTCGACTTCCTCTACAAGCAATAAATTTTTTTTAAATGAAAAATAAATACCATGTTTTACTTTATTTTGGTATTAAAAGTGGTTTTGATAATTTTTTTATTATATAAATGTGCTATATTGATATCTTGTGATTGAATTATGGAAATGTTATGTTTTATTTATGAATGTTTTATGTGATACGATAATGTTATGGTTCTTGGGAATTGTTTATGAAGACAGGTGGTTCTGTGATAAACTAAGGGCAGGTGAGCCCGAGATAGCTCTCCAATGAATTGGGTAACATGAAGGAGTTAAATGCTAAAGTTTATCCGAAAAGATTTAGGGAATATACAGTTATAGGTATTCTAAACTTAACCATGAGGGTTACTCCCTATGTAAGAATGTTATGAATGCATCAAGTTACCTTTATGTCTTATGATTTCTATGAGTTATTCATAAATATTTTGATTTCATAAGGTATATTAAAGTGCTTATGTTTTATGAGTAAAGTATGATTTCATTAATTTTTATATATACATGGACTAATGTTTTATTTCTGTATTTTTATATCCCTTACTAAGATTTTTATGCTCATCCCGTGTTTTTGAAATTTTTTTCAAAAGTTAAGGTAAAAGTACATGATGTGATGATAGTGTTGAGTAAGTGTCAAGAAAGAAACCATGTTTTATTTTAAATATGTTTCCTTTGGTGGAAAAAAATAAATATTGTCTTTGATGTAACCACCTTGTGTAAATATGGAATGTAATGCACGATTTATGATATAATTCTCTAAAACTATAAACCTGAAAAGATCCTCAATGTGAATTCCTGAAATAACATAAGATTAAGTAATGTTTATGTCTAGGGACTTATATGTTTCATCTTTTTTACTGAGTGGTGTAGTGTCAGGTGGTTGGAAGAGATGATTTGAGATCCATTTGGATGGAAATACTAGTAGATCACACATGAGGGTAGTTCTATTTTTTCCTCTAATGTATAAATGAGGGGAACATGTGGTGGTTGTGTGATAGAAACCTAGTGGAGTATCGAGCCTATGGAAGGATGTTCTATCTACAATGGTTTTGTAATTAATTTTCTAATGTAGTGGGTGATAGTGGTTCAAAGACAACTCTAGGATTAAGAGCATGGTTCATAGCTATGTGTTAGTATGGGAACTGAAATGCTACCTGCCATTCTAGATTAAGAGGTAGTCATGGATTATGTATCCAGACACTATTTTCTACAATACAGTAGATTGGGCCTACTCAAAATAGTCAGGTTGCTTCATAGGCTCATTGTTCATTCCATATGTATTCATCATAGCTTATACCTAAGGAGCATAGTGTTAGGATGTCTATAGTGTGTATCATGGTCTTAGTTGCTTCTACATTAGTATCTTCCATTTTTTGTATGGGTTCCTCCCATTTTTTTATCTATGTTTATTGTGGGAATACTTGGGATTGTGTTTCAATGATTCAATGATATGATTGCTTTGGGTACTCCATTGTTAGTATAAATAGAAAGAGTATGTCACTAGTACAATATTCCCCTTGAAATTGGTGGTCATCATATCCTATAAGATCTATTCATCTTCAAGATGATAGGTTTTGATGTCGTACTTGGAATGGGTAGGTTGCATATTTACCATGCTCATGTCGATGGCTATTATATGAGGGTTTTCTTCACATCACTAGAGGTTCTAATGTTTTATCCACAAGGATAACTAGGATGTTACAGTGGGTTCAGATGGACCTGATAATCATAGTATGGGTGGGGTTATGGCCCATATTTGTATTCCTTATGTAGATTATGAAATAATACTATAGAATAAAATTCCTTCAATAGTAGATCATTTTAGTTGTATATTTACGGTCGATTTTTCTAGTTTACCTCCTAAGTGAGAGGTCTATTATGAAATATTACTTGTGTTAGTTGATACACCAATACCAATTCCTCCTTATAGGATGGGTACTACCGAGTTTTAGTATCTCAAGAGAATGCTGGAGGACATAGATGAAAATGGATTTATATGATCTGATACTCTTCTAATGAGTTCACCATTTATATTTTCTAAGAAGATGGATGTAAATATTTACCTTTTTTAGATTACTGGAAGTAGAATCTATTGATTATTAGTAATTAGTTTCATTAGTATCATTTTACACATAAATGACCTCTTTGAATATCTTTGTGGGGATTGGGTTTTACCACAAATTCATTTGATTTTTGGTTATTATCATGTGCAAGTATGGGTGTAAGATATATATCATACAACCTTCCGTATAAGTTGAGGTATTTATGAGTATCCTGTTATGATGTTCAATCACATTAATATGCCACCTATTTTCATTACCTTGATGACTTAGTTTTTTTCACCCATATTTGGATTCTTTCTTTTTTTTGTATGAAATCGAGGTGTATTCTCAGACTCAAAACAATCATTCCAAACACCTTAACATTGTTCTAAATACACTGAGAGAGAATATTTTATATGTAAAGATCACAAAATGTTAGTTATGTATAGATAATTTTCACTTCCGAGGTCACATCTTCTAATACAAGTTTTTCTTTGGAATTAGATAAGATGATTGTTGTGGTTTCATCGAAGCTTCCCAAAAACATTTTTTGACATTTGGGTTTTATTATGTTGGGATGGTTATTATAAGTGCTTCATCCAAGACATATCATGTCTAGATACACCTATCAAAGGCCTAAGAAAAAGGGGTGAATTTTATATATAATAAAACATGTGAAATGCATTTCCAGAGTAAAAAAGGTAAGTTGGCTTCAGTGTTGATCTAGATTCTTCTAGAGCCTCGAAGAAGATATACTATTTATAGTGATGCGTTTGGAATTATATTTTTATTTTCCTTGATGTAGGGGGTCTAGTTTTGGAATAATGGGATCACTAGTTGATATTTCATGAGTGTAATTTTATGATTCATGTCCTCCAGTTAGTTTTAGTTGTTCATTCCAATTATTATAGGAAGAACTATTTATTGTGAGCTCATTTTTGGTGTACACAGGACACAAAAGCCTCAAATATGTATTCATGCTATGTGATATAAACTTTAGGCATAGAATGGGTATTGAGTATTTATAATAATTCTATTTTAAACAAGCCTATATTCCAATTAAAGAAAATGTAGTAGCTGATAATCTAAGTTGGAAGACTCATGCCCATGTAGTATCGGTATCCCGTAGTGAATAGATATTAATGGACTTATTATCTGAGATACACTTGGAGTTGAAGAATATTTACATTTAAACCTTTCACTCATCCTTAGCGGTGAATCCCACAATTTTGGAGAATGTGAGAATGAAATAGTTATCAGATCATGATAGATTAGAAATGAGGAAAATCATGTAAGCTGAAGATCCACCACCTAGTTAGATAGTTGTAGGGGATGAAATTCTATGTGTTCATGGTCACATTTTGGTTATTAAAGAAATATGGGAAAAGTTGTTCTAATGGTTTCATGGCTCCACATGGGAAGTGAATCCCAGTCATACAAAGATGTATCAAGATTTAAACCACCAATATTGGTGTCTTTGTGTGAAATGATAAATAGGGGTTTTGACACTTAGTGATCCTCATCTTAGAAATTGAAGGTGGAACATCGGCGACTTACATAGATTTTACAATAGTTCCCCATTCTCAAGTGTAAATGGGATGATTTTTCCATGGATTTTATGACCAGGTTACTGAGGTCACCCAAAGGTATAGATGTCATGTGGTTCATTATGGATAGCTTAGTGAAGGTTAAAAACTTCCTACCTAATAGGGAGACCTTATCAATGGATGATCTTGGGGGACTTTAAATTTATGATATTATGTTCCCTAAAATAGTTCCCCATACCATTGTATTAGATAAGGATGTCCAGCACACATCTCAGTTTTGGAAAGGTTTATATATGGTTTTGGGTTCACAGGTTCTTTTGTGCATAGAACACCACTCACAAACTGATTGGAGGTCTGAGTGCACATTAAAGGTCCTAGTGGACATTCTTATAGCATGTGTCCTCAATTTTTTGGGATATTGGGAGATTCATATACCCCATTTTGATTTCTCCTATAATAATAGTTATCAAGGGAATATACAAAATGAGGTCTATGAGGACTTGTATGGTAGGCCATTCTGATCACCTATGTACTGGTTAGAGGTAGGGGAGGAATTGCTTCTAAGACTTTTTCACACTCAAGAGACTTATGATCATGTGTAACTAATCAGAAGACATATGGATACATGTTAATCTTGATAAAAATCCTACATCAATTTTCATCAATGAAATCTGTATTATGTTATATGGTATCAAGTTTTTTCCCATCTCACCTAGGCTACCACATAGACAGATTTGTTGGTTGGGTAAGATTTTACCTTGTTATGTTGGACCTATATAGATTTTGGATATGGTCGGGTTGGAATCCTTTTGGTTGTAGATACCTCAGAGGTATTGAATAATGAATGACTTCATTCATATATCTTAGCTACATTTTTATCACTCTAACACATTTCATATTCTTTATCTGGATGAATTTGGGTTACAAGTAGATGTGTACTTTGAGGAATACACCACACAAATAATTGATCGAAGCATGAAATCTCTATGAGGTAGGTCAATTCCTCTATCTTGGGTGTTAAGATAGCATGGTCATGTGTAGGAGTATACTTGGGAGAGATAGAGATATAGATATTCATTCCCAACAGATATAACTCTTTTTATATTCCATATCATTCATGTAAAGGAAAATCAGGACTAGTTATCCTAATAGGGGTATATTATAAGATCCTATGTTTTTATATGAGGTACATATATTTTAAATTTTAGTTTAAATTCACAAATTTCTTCTTATAAACGTGTATTATTACATATGGAATTAATTGATAGTGTCTAGGGATCTTTTAGAGCCCAGAAATCTGAATTATCATGGAAATGGTCCAGGTGTGCAGATTGAACAAACCATGAATTGGAGGTTATATGGTTTCACCAAATCATTTGGGAATATCTAGGCCTCTACATAGGGGAGTGCATAGGCTTATCATGGATAGGAAACATGTTCTCCTTAACTATGTGGGTCCACTTTCCAAGAATAGTGGTTGGTGCATTGCTGGAACACGGTTTGCCTAACTATGTCACCTTACCTAGCGCATCTTATGTTTTGGGAGGATTTACATTTTTCCATCCTTTGTTTAAAAATGGATAAATCATTTTACATTTTATTTTCTCTATAAGTTGCTTCCTATGCATAAACGATCCTCCATACCTCTTCCATATGTTTTGGGTCAGCTCCTCTGTCCAAGGCCTGATTTGATCATCATTTAACTCATTAGATCGCCAATGAGAATTTTTCTATTCTTCTGTTTTCTTTTTATCAAGACCAAATCAGAGGATGAGACTGGATGAGTGTTTCTTGATAGGCATAATGTAGGTGGTGTATATCTTTTCCTTTAGAGTCTCATTGTTTATACTATTTTTTTTTCATGCCACATTCTGGAACTTCTATGAATTGCATTATAATTTAATATACCCCTAAATCAAATGTTGAGTTAATTTTTAAAACATTCCATGATACCCTTATACATGGACAGTCATTAGTGACTTCAACCTGAACCACTATTGAGGGTTGTTTCTTTCCTTTTCCAGGGAAGTGGCACCGTGGGGGTGAGTTGATCTTGTTTTTCTTTATTAGGATTCGAATATGAGAACTTAATATCTTGTTAAAGTATGTAAGCACCATAATACACCTTTTCATTTGTATATGAATGGAATTAAATGGGTAATCACATTGCTTTTTTAGGATTGTGAAATGATTAATGAAACGGGTGTGATGAGTTAAAAGATAAAGGGAATAAAAATTGATATTCTCATGTGATAACTTATATAATAATGGTGATAATGGATGACATGATATGGTACAGATATAGGACACATGATATGGCCTTAATGGGGGACACATGGTATAGAATTGATGGGGGGTCACGGTATGCCACTGAGGACCCATTTTTTCATTGTTTGGATGCATTAGTCATTTATATACCTTTTCTTAAAATTTAATATACCACCATAGACATTCTCCATCTGATCCACCCAAGTATATAATGAGATTGCTATGGATGCACTCTATGGGGTCAAAGAGGATGGGCCCATAATTTTCCTGAGGTCCTTGTCCATGTAGCTCTGATACTTGATTACTCAACATATGTCACAACCCAACCCACCAAGGCCAAAGTCCTGACAACCTTAACCCTTGGTCAATTGGAGGTGGGCTTGTGGTTGTCGTGGCTTATGCCCCGAGGAGTCGAGTCATGATATCATAGGATACTGGTGATGCTTTACCATGCACTACAAATAAACATTAGTTTTTTATTGATTGATATTATTGAGTTGGTAAATTGGATGTTATCACTTCTAATTTTATTATTTCTATTCCTATTATTCATTCACACTATACGAGCTTATATACCCAAACTAGAATTTTTATACACATCATTGGTAGCGGCCTACTACGTGTTATCTCACAACTTGCCTGGGATGTTTCTTTAGTACCTAGACAGGCTTCGTGGTTGTAGGTACGGACATGGTAAAAATCCCACTTGATGATGATTTATTGGTTATGGAATAATATCATGTGATAACAAGACCCTTCTACAGATCATGATTCTATCATGAGATACACTTTTGGTATTTTTGAAATTTTGATGTATATAATGTATTGGATGCCTAATTCCATGTATTATTTTTCATCTTATCTAGCTTATGACATACTAAAAAAATTTAATATGATTCTTCTTGACTTGGTTATTATTATTTTCCTTTGTATGATTTAAGTTTTCTAGTTATTTGATATTATTCTTTCACCTTTTATTCATTTATGATACTATTGTGTTACTTAGATCATGATGGTGTAGACACCCCACCATACCATGATAGACCCATAATACTAGCTAGAAGCCTCTAGAATATGGGGAGTCTCACCTGAGGCCATGTTTCCCACTAGATCGAGGCTCCATTTAGTTGCTCTAAGTTTCAGATGTTACAATCGATTTGACTATAGTAAACCAAAGGAATTCATTTTGGACATATGAACCAAACATCCTTATATCATTCAACATGAACTAAATTGATTAAGTAATTATGTATAACATGGATATAAGTGAAATAAAATGAATGATAAATATGAAAAGGGTTATTATAAATGTAAAAAAAATTAAAATTATTTGGCTATTTAGGAAGATAAAGAATGTACATGAAAAGTCAGAGTTGAGAAAAGGGCCCCCTCACCTTAAACACTAATTTTAAATGTTTTGAAATTTTAATTTATAAATAATTTACACCATGTCTATATTCTTAAAATCCATTTATAGATATATTTATACTGATATAAATAAATAAAAATGGTTATTTCGCATTTATTTTAATGTTCCTTCAATGTTTTTCAAAATTATTATTTTTACATATTTTATAGAAAATGTTTTAAATTTATTTACAGAAGGAAAAGGAATTTTATACTTTAACATATTTGACATTGAATATTTTTCATTCCATCATAAAAATTATCTGATGTTTGGATTCATTATATTCTTCAATGTTTTTTTAAAATAAGAAATCTCTTTCTCTTTGATCTGGGTATTTTAGTTTTGTTAATTCAGTTTTAAATGAAAGGTATATAACAATATATGAACATGTTTTTATTCTTGGTTAAAATATAAATTTTTATTAGTTTATAATGGAAATGAAATATTTTATTTGATTCATGTCTGTTATAGTCCTAGGTAATTTTTTAATATCACGTAATTCTGGTATAACTTTCTACTACCTTTGGGTAATAATTATGTTATGTTGAGAATTATGATAAAATTATTCAAGTAGGTTATTCCATTTTTAATAGTTTATATAATTATTTTTGTAATGGTTCTATTATGATGATGTATCGTGGAACCTACATGAAATTTATATGCTTTGGAAAGAGTTTTCCTAGAAGAATTTTGATTTTATAGGGTAAACTAATGAACATTTCCATAAAAATTATTATGTACATTAATAGTAAAAAAGGTATGTTTTTTAGAAAATGTTTCTCATGGGTTATCAAGTTTTTTGAGAAACCATCATAATTATGTTTTTTTTATGTTTTCATATAAAGTGTTTTTTGAAGAAAAAAAATGGGATGGAAATGAGATTTATTGAGTAAGTAAATAATTAATTGATATCCAAGTTTATTATGTTAATGGATAACTCAATTAAAATATCTCTTGATTTTGAAATGGGATGATGTGTTTCTTTCTACCTCTGTTTATGTCCATTACTATGCTTTTTTTTATATCTAATGTTTTAAAAAACATTACAGGATTATAATAATGAGTAGGAACAATAATTAATTCATGTTGAAATTAATGAATATTTTTCATGAAAAGAAAATGTGTTTCATTTTAAAAGTGCTATTTCAAAAGGAAAATGGATAATAAATCTAAGTGTCCATATTGTTATGTATAGCTTTATTATATAATATTTATGACCTAATTCTTAAAAACACTATACTAGAAATAATATTTTTGAATATATGAAAATGAATTATTTTAAAAAATCAAATATATGGGTTGAATAATGATAACTCCCTAATATGAAAAACCGACTGAAAATTTTTAGGTTGAAGTGTAACCATGGAGTTGGGAGATTATAGGAAGGAACATGTATCATGGTTATTTTTTCCCTAGATTTTATATATTGATTTTACTTGTGCCACTATAATTGTTCATATGTTATAGTTCTAAAAGAACAGAAATTTTTTACTAAATCAGTCACAAAACCTATAAGAAATGAGTAAAATGGAATTTCACAAGAATTAATTGTTTTTATGAAACCTTTTTCAGAATTGAAATGTGATATTCTATTTAGGTTATAAGGTATCTTTTCCATCAATTAAATTTCTTGAATTTTCTTTCAAGACACCATAGGTGTATTCTAGTGTGTTGCGATTACTTATATAAAACATGTAACCATAAGTAGATATCATATTTTCATAATAAAATGAATTTTATTTCAAGCCACCAATAGGTGTATTCTAGTTCACTTGTAATTTGATATTACAGACATCATTTTCCATATATGACATTTCTTAGTCATGTTTTGTGTATTTATTGTAAAATTCATTGTGGTTATTTTAGTTTAGTAATTTTAAAAAATGGCCTACATGATTCTTGAAATTTTATATAAATTTGAAAACATGGAATCAATAACTACCCCTTCAATTTTGTTATTAATATATACTTATAGTATTAATCCATTTATATATTTTATGAATGTTTTGGAAATATATTTCTAGGAATAAAATTTTTTTCGTTCATTTCTAAATTATTTTCAATGATTATCATGCATAGTGATAACCATTAACAATTTTAAAATTTTCAAAATAGAAAAAATGACTCATATTCTAAGTATGATTATGAGAATTTTTATTCTAGACTCGTCATTACAATATATTTAACATTAAAATATGAATTTCATTCCATGTTTTAGCTTTCTAATCATAACATGTAGCTTTCTTTTCATAGGAATTCATTATTAGGTTACAGTTTTTAAAATTTTGTTAAAAATTATAAAAATTATTTACGGTAACCTAATGAGAATTTATATTGCTTACATATTTTAACAATTATTTTAAATATTGAATACATATTTTATATTGAAACAACCATGCATCACTTGCTAACCCATTATTTTTTTTAACATTTCCAAAGGTGAACAAGTTTGTGCAGATCATTATGAAATTTCTAGTTTGTAAATTATAACCATATATCATGTTTATTATATTGTATTTAGAGTATCAAATCTCATTATGTACAGATAAAAATGGATTTAAATATGTATGTAAAATATTATAACATCTTTTTGGGTATATAATTATGTTTTTAATGTAGTTAAATGTAAAAATAATCTTTAGTTTGAGAATGTCAGTAATGACATGTAGTGATACAACATTAAAATTTTCATTTTTTGATATAAAATAATTTTTTATTATCAAATATAAAATCATGTCACCTTCTGGATAAAAATGTTATTAAATATTTAATTAGTGAATGAATAACATGATGTAAGATAAAATAGCTTGTGAATGTTTTGTTTTGTGGGATGCACATTTCCTTAGCAATCAAATGTTTAGTATAAGTATACTAGGCCTGATTTTTAATTTCACAATATGTTTAATTATTTTCATTAAATTGGATTCATATTAGAATTATTTAATTTCAATTAATGATTATTTCTCAAACAATTATTGGGAAGTTTTGATTATTATATGAAAATTGCATCATTTTCCATTTTTTTCATTGAATTTTAAATATTCCATGATAAAAACAAAATAAAGTAAAATATAAAATTATGTTTATGATATATTTGTGAATAATTTTTCCCATAATGAATCATAATCCATGAATATTTATATCTCATAACAGAAAAACTTTTTCATCGTTGATATTATATCTCTTATTGTTGTGAACATGTACCATAGTCGTGATTATGTGTTTCGATATAGTTTAATTGATAAAATAAACCACCTCCTAGAAAAGGTAGTCAAAATAATGCCAGTAATAAAAAAAATTTGAAAAAAATTGAAATTGAATAAAATGATTTATCCCACCACACCTAAATTATTATGTATAAATTATAAAAAGTGATTTATAGTTATATATCGTTGTATGAGTATTTTGCGATTGAACTTGTGAAAGTAATGTGTATTATGGATTCAATAAAATTAATACATGGAAACTCCTTACCCATTTGAACACAATATATTTATGACATGTTCATCAACAGTGTGAGGTATTCAGGCCCACATAAAATGGACAATATCATGATATGGAAAGTGGATCCCATTATTTTGTGTGCTTCCAGCAGTGATGGTTTAGTTGTTTAAATGGGTTGACGAGGTCTTTTCTAGTTTTTTATCAAAATTGTAATTGAATCTATAGTGGTTGAAAGGTATTTATTAATATTTATATATAAAATATTTGTCCTTTGGTTCATGGGAGATGTTGTTGTGTTGTTCATGATAAAATATCGTGATGTGGTTGTGTGGGTTTAGGTTTGGAATAGTTGGATGTTGAGTATGGTCTTGTTTTGATGTGGTTCATGTGATGTGTTAATGTTCCTTTTATATTTATTTATGTTTTGGTGTGACTTATTCTATCCATTTTGTTTCTTATTTTGAATTTATGGTGTTGGGACACCATTGAGGTATGTTGTGTGTGAAGGAGTAGTGATTTCAAGATAGATCCTTTCTAAAATTCTAGAGGTAAGATGTGTTGATATCCTTTAATGAATAATCAAACTCTGATGTTAAGGATTTTTTTAGGGGTATTAGGATTCTTTTGGGTTAGTGATGAACCTGAATGAATTACATATTTCTCTTGTAGTTTTTATTTAGTTTTGGAAAGTGGATCAAATATGGTGGGAGATGAAGTGAGGTGATCCAAGAGATATGTATTAGGGTAAGTTTCTTAAATTATTCAATAATACTTTCCATTAATGGGTGAAAACATTTTGTCATTTAAATGAGAATTAGGGCCATTGATAAGGTAATGTGAGTGTCTACTTCTTCGGGGTCACTTTTCAGACCTAACTATTTGGTTTCTATGATTTATTTATGAAGAGATAGGAAAGGTGAATTGTTTAAAATACATATTCATACCATATATTTAGTGATCCAACATTCATTTTTAATTTTCTTCTTGGGAAGTTGTCAATGATCAATCAAATATCATAGAAAAGGTTAGTTTGTGAAAGAAATGTTCTAGAAAATATCTCTCCTACGTGGTTGGGAAGATGTATTTTATTGACTAAGGTTACATGTCTAGAGCTTCACAGAAAAAGAGAGTTTTGTAGTTTCCAAAGGTGAGAGTCTATATTAATAAACTCAGGTTAAGTCTCTATATATTTCATGTGTTTCTAGATCTGATATATTTTTTATGTAATGAAATTGGGAACTATCATTATAACTATCTCAATATCCATAAAATAGATTAGTCTTTAATGGATGCCTAATATATAAGAAATTCATTGGTTGAGCACTGATCGTTCCAATGGAACCTTAAAGTGGATTTTCAAATTTGTTATGAAACTTTTTTGAATGGTTTAGAAGTATAATAATTTGTGTTTTCTGACAATTTATAGAATAAATGTTCCCAATAACACATAAAAATTGTTTACCAAGGTGTTTATATCCTAAAAACCTAATTAATGTGGATGGAGTAGTTTTTAATTTTCAGTCAAGAGTAAAAATAACAGTGCTTCTTTAGCCTCATCTGGTGGTGGAACATTATTTTAAATGTATCTTCAATATCTCTGATGTTTATTGGGATATGTTTTGTGAGAGAATCATAGATTGAATATTGTTGTGGTTATTATTATTAAGAATCGTCCATTTGAGAGGGATTGTATGAGGGACTATTTTGGTTTTATTTTTATTCCCCCTAGAGTTTGGATTTGATTCTCAAGAACAAGAATCATTTGAGAGGTATCAGATGTAACTATTCATATTTTTCAGTCTTATTACATTATGTTTTTTTAGTGTCGGTGGTTTCAAAAGAATTCTTGGGGGAGGAAGGTGTGGAGTTAAGCTGAAATTCCACCTATAGATAAGTATTAAGTAATTAAGGATAATATTTTTTCAGGAAGTATGTTTTTGAAATGGAGTGAATAAAGATATTTATATAGACCTTCTAGAGGATGCTGTGATAGATTAGATAGATCATCTATGGCATGGAGCCTAGGGAGGGGATTTTTTTATGGTTTGGTTGATATAAAGGTAGCTATGTCATGGAAACTAGCTTTTGAAATAGAATCATGGAGATGTCATTTTTATGGTTCTATATATTTTGGGTCATTATGACATGGATATAGGCTAATTTGTGGATTTATTCTGAAGATTTAGAATTAAATGGTGTAGTGGTCCCCTTGTGGTGTGGTCTCTTTTCCTTGTTTATAAGATCTCATTATGGAGAGTATTATATTTTTCTGATGAAGCTTTGACCATCCTGTTTACAACAAATTCACTTGATTTATATAATATTTTCAACTAGTGTCACCCCTTTGTTTCATTATATAGGGTTTTTCATTGTGGTATTCTTAATTCCATTATAGTTGTAGAATTTTTAACCCCTTAGAACACTATCATTCTCCCACTTTTCCCCTTAGATCTTATAAGACCATGGTGCACCAATTAGTGTTCATTAATCCCATTTCATTTTATTTTATCCCCATAATCAATATCATTTCGTTTTTCAATCATAGTTGAGTTCCAACCTTATATCTATATTTTTCATCTAGTTTCATCTCTCTTTCTTCTTCAGATAGTGTTATCATTATCATAATGACTGGTCTAGGCTATTTTATTGGTGGAGGTTTTTGATGGGTGGTGGGTTCTTGGTTTTTGATCCCTCCTTTATGTGGATCTATACTTATAGGTTTCCTCCCTTAACCTCATTATAATTCCATATTTTGTGAAGCACCAGTTGAGGTAGGGGATCTCAAGACTTCTATCCCATCTTCTGTAGTTAATATTCCTGATTTTCTAGTTTTTTTATCCCACATATGGAAATATGATTTCATAGTTTCTATTATAATGGGAAAGGGATCATATAAAAAAACCATCATGAATGGAGAATGAAAATTAAAGATATATATATATATTGATTAAAACCTGTATAAAAAGAGAATGGGTTGTTTCATTTGGTTTATGATTTTCATGATATTTCCAAGAATATTTTATTTTTCATCAATGTATTATTATTTTTATCAACTTTTTTAACCAATGATATTCTTCACCTAAATGAATGGATTATTTCTTAATCCTAGAAAATGATAATTTGGTTGGATGAAATAGGGGTTCTGCATTAAAATAAATAAATTTATAATTTAAACATGTTGTGTGGTAAGTGAATTTGTTTTCACTTTATTTTTTATGAGACATATTCATGGGTTAACGTGGGTAACGGTAAATAATAATACATGCTTCTCTAACAAGAATAATGAATTATTAGGGAGATAGAAATTGAGAATTAATTAAATATTTATAAAAATATTTATAATTTTTTGATATTTTAAATTCAATGATTGATTCCTATTGTTGTGGTTTTATTTTATTTCTAACAATGAAAACCATATCACTCTTATAGAAAGATGAATCTCTCGAATATGGTAATGGAATGAAATTTGGGCTGAAAACTATTCTCATTTCCATGTCATTAATGCTGTGACCTTAAGATTTTATGTGATGGATTGTGTGGAAATGTGTTAAAACGTTAACAAATTAGAGATGTTAATTTCTTGTATGAATGATATTTGTGGCTTTAGGGCCTTATTGTGTGAATCTTATGGGACATGTTTAGTATGGACTCATTCTCATGTGTTTGAATTTGTATGATCTCGTTTTTTCTCATTATTTACAGATCCTGTAATTTCTTGTTTCAGCATCTATTTAGTTTATTTGTGTGGTTTCAACCCTATTAGAGGATATTTTTGGGACATTGGGATGCTTCTACAAGGAAATATGAGTTACATAACTTGTCTTACTGTGGAATAATTTCTGGCATAAATTAGTGATTTACATTGTAAATAATTAATTTATGGGGTAAACTCTTTTTACACCATAAACTTCTTGGGAAGAACTTGTATGAGATGTAATTTGTGGAATGAATTGAATTTATATACCATAAATATGACAATTAGATTAAAAAGAGAGTGAAATTAACATTTTCCCCTAATACCATATAACCTAAAAATGATTCCACCTTTTTGTTTCATGTATAGTTGCAACTGCAAGCAGAGATCTTATCCTCTCCCTTAATTTGGATTTTTTATTTCTCCGGTATACATAATCTGATTCAATAATCATTGGTCATGTTTGATCAATAAGAATAATCTCTCTAAAACGCCTTTGTCCTTTCTTTCATTTTCATGCCATATGGAATGTCAAATCCATAAGAGATTCTTTTCCCTATATATATATTGCCCAAATATTTTTTCAATTTCACCTATTCTAGACTAAATCAGAAACTAATATCAAACAAGGAGTCTACTATCAATTTATATTAGGTGGTCTCTTGATTTTCCCTTAAAGTCTAACGGTATATATATTTCATTATTTTTTCATGCATCAAACATTCTGAGTGTCACCAAATAAATGGATTGTTTCTTAAATAAAATGTGGGTACGTATGTTTTTATGGCCCTTCTGACCTATTGTAACACCCCAAGATTTCATAGTATGTTATATCTTCAAAGTAATTCAATAACTTGCACTATACGCAATAGTGAGTTCAAGCGCACCACCACTTTCCAAAATAGCCGTTCAAAATATGTTATGAATAGTATTGAATGAAGTTTGAACTTTATATAACCCTTATAAATTTAGAAACCATATTATGAGTTTTAGACCTAATTTAAGAACAAATTCATTTTTTCAGGTAAAATAAGTATTTTTCAAAAAATGAATTTTTACCACCTTTTAATGGAGAACCTTTTTTAAGTCCAATATTTGAAATATTTATATATTCAATTTGAAAAATAAACTTCTTCTTTATAATCAGGACATAATAATTTAGTTTCAATAAATTTTTGGTGTTTTTCGGATAACTTTCATATTTGGGTGAATAGTGAAAAAATACTATATTTTAACTGAAAACAACTTTTTTAATCAAAATAATTTATAGTTTTTAATTATAAATTTTAATGTTTTGGAAGTATAATTAGATTATATTATTACCATTTAATACAATTATGTCATTGTAAGTAATTTCACTTTGAAATTGGACATAAACAAGTGTCAATCTTTTGATAGTTATTATTTCTTAAAAATACGCTTCTTAGTTTTGACAATGGGAATTCATTTTAAATTAATTAATTCAACTTCTATGTTTTAAAATTGGTAAAATATAATTCATTTTTGAATTTGTAATATCAAAATTATCTTAGGGTGAATTTTTGGTATTTTTATGAATACTTTCAATTTTTGAGGAATAGTAAAAAACACTGAGTTATTGTTTAAAATCGATTCACTATTTAAATAATTATTTATTTTATTTAAATTTGTTTTAGGTCAAAATAGATACATAATACCTATATAAATTCAATTTAATTCATTAGATTCAGTTTATAATAATTTTAGATATATAAATATTTTATCGAACTTTTTACCGTCTTTTACCCACCTCCAAGGAGCTTTTGCAAATCTACATAAAACTTTATTTTACCACTTATCTGTATTGAATTTATAAAATCCAAGAGACACGGTTAATATCAAGGAGTAAAATGTGGTTCAATAAGAAAAACAATTTGGTGAATTGTTATTTTTTACTTTTATTTACCACGGTTAAAAGTAAATAGGGTAATTAAGGGTAAAAATGATATTATTATTACCCTAACGTAGGTCCTAATTATATTGGAGAAGTTTAATTCGACCAAAAACAACCTTATAAATAAAATATTACCCTTTATCTCCACTTGGATTAGATTAAGACATTAATTATTATTTATTTAAAGAAGAGTTAAAAGAGTTAAAATCAAAGTTTAATAACTAAACCATTTTTAATATAGGGTTATAAAGAATATAAATTCTACTATAAATTTTCATTAGAAATATAAAAATATTTCCTATATAACAGTATTTTATTTATAATTTTTATAGATTAATTAATTAAATTTATTAATGACACAATGATAATGCAGTAATTACTTTATTAATGATAGAATCAAATAAATGGTTTTATAAATTTAAAATAAATATAATTTCAAAGTTTTTATGAAATACATGAATTTTATAGGTGAATATGACATGTTAGGTCTGATTCAATGAATCTTGTTATAAGTAATCAAGTTGTTATGACTTTCACAAAAACAAAATACCAAATAGTGTCAAAATTGACATAAATTAATATTTAAAACAAATACTATATTATTGTTTGATATAATATTACTAAATATGTAAGGTTCATCCAAAGGAATTAAATAATATTATATATGTAATTAATGATCCACTTTAGTTTCTCTTGTAAGTTTAGAGAATGTTTGTTAACCATATAGAGTAAGAATACAAGAAGACATGGAAAAAGTTAAACTATTTAACTAAGAGTTAAATCTAAAAGATAAGGTCACAATGGTAACCTAAACTTGTCTAAAACATATTGGTTGATATTATTTCGACCCGAAACCACCTGAGTATAGAAATAAATTCATTTGGAACCAGTATAACCCGAATATGATTGTATGATAAATTAATACTTTAATCTTTTCCAAAAGTGTCCCTCGCCCCTCTTATAAAAGGAAACTTCCCCTTCTCTCAAAATCACACCTCCAAAGTCATTTGACTCATCCAAACCCTGCCCAAATATCCTCCCAACTATACTACCTTTATCTTAGAGGCCTTACTTTGGTTATAAATCCAACCTAAGGAGCCCTTTTGATCAAATCAAAAGGAAGGACCCGAAGAAGAGCTAATGATTTCACAACCCTCTTTCAAGTTCTCTTATTCTTCCACTTACTCTTAATTTGTTTTTTCCATTCTAAAATAATAAATCCAGTATCTTCAATATATTGTGATGTTATTATAAATATGGCACAAATATATTCATTATTCTATACATATTATGAATGATAATGTCACAATGATTGCGTACGTACGACTTATCGTCTCCACGTCGTGGTGTAATTTGTTATTAAACACTATGTTATTTGGATGGATATAATGATGATTAATATGTAAATAAATAATGAAAATAACATTAAAATGTATTTGTAAAATTAATATACCATCCAATTCCACACCTATAAGGAAATAATATTTTCGCTCGTGCGTACGTACGGATTACCGTCTCCACAACGCGATGAGATTAATTTCCACGATCACCATTCATCAACGATTATAAAAATATATGTTACTAATAAGTATATAATATATGACATAATAATGCTACTGGATATATATATATACTAACATATATCTTATTCACTTAGTTCCGTTCAATATGATATGAAAACAAAAACAGCGTTTATGCGTACGTACGGACTACCGTCTCCATAAACGGTGTTTTTCATTTCATATATATGTCTATAATTCATATTTATATTCTAAATGTATATGATATATAAACCATGTTTATATTTGGGAAGTATTTAAATCTTGGTCTATGTGATACAATCAAGAGTAACAAGTTAAAACACGTATGATAAAGAAAGCGATTATTCCCCAAAATATTAATTTAACATGGAAATTATTATTAAATGGGAAGTATAAAGTCATAAATGAATCATGTATGATATCATAAATATTAATATGGTTCTGGTATAATTTAATAACTTACTACAATCTTCATACAAGTGGTTAAACATACCCTCAACTAAAGGAAATTGCAAGGTAAGGGTTAATTTCACAATCTCTTTATTATCTGAGGTTGTTTTTACATATGTATCTACTAGGACATATTTATTATCTGTGTCCATATTTCATAAAATATTTTTCAAAGGGATTATTTTAAAGGACTTTTTACCAAACAATCATTTTAAAAGTTTGAAAGATTTATTCTTCTAAACCATTCTCATTAATGTCCAGGTTTTCAAAATAGTTTTAAGGATTTCTTTAAATGGACATGAATGTTATAAAATGTTAACTACTTTCAAAAGTTTCAAAGTGGTATGGGACACTTTGATTAAAAAAATTATTTAAATGTATTCCTTTCTAAATTGTGTTACTTTTAAATGTTTTGTCACGAACCAACCTAGGTCGACCCTAAGCCGGTCACCCAAGCCGGTCTGCGACATGACCTGAAGGGAGTTCTTGATCCCCACGGGCTGGCAACTAGTGCAGGGCATCAAAACATACACCTGGGAATGATTTAAGCTGAAAACAAATAAACAAATAGAACCAGATAAATAAATGAAATAAACTAAGGACACAGCAGCATGAACAACTGAAAAAAAAAATAAACTAATCTAGATACTAGGTGCAACTCAACAAACAGAAAACTAAAATACAAAACTAAAAACCCAAACAAACAAACCAAACCGCCACAACCCGATATTCATGTGACCTCTTTGTCACCACCAACCATAATACTAGATACACCTCAACATCAAGCACTTTCTAGGGAAACCTGAATAAAGACTGAACCTGCAAAACAGATCGGGTTTACTGACACCGAGTGGTATAGGTAGTGTGTGAGCTAATCGCTCAATAGGAAACAACCATAGATTCCATGTCATTTCTTCCACAAGACATTCCATTAATACTAGTTTGAACTACATTATAAAATTAGGTATTCATACACACTTTTCTTTTTAAAAACAAACAAACATGATCCACCTCCCTTCAAGTTTAAAACCAAATTCAAGGGGAATGAATGGGGAGTTGTGCTTTCTATTTCAAAACATCTAATTGAAATCCTTTTTAATGTAATCACAAATTCACAGTTTTCTAAATAAATAAAAAAACCAGGTGCAAAGAAAAGGTGTCCACACAAAGAGGGAAATGGCTCTAATAGTACTCCTAAAGGGGAAACTTGGGAAATCCTAGGAACGTAGAGGAATACCATAACATACTATACATGTGACTCGTCCTGAAGGCATGACCTAACTTGATGATGTCATAATGCCCTAACGCTCGGCATAGCCCTACATGGCCTAACCGAGGGGCCCAATACCCATAGTAGCAATAACTCTGTATTCTCCTACTATAGGGCCACTAGACAATGTGTAATCTAAACTAGTGCAGCAATCATTCTCAGTAAACATATTTTCTATGCTAGGTTCCCATGAAATGTTCTCAAGGGGGTGTTCCATATCATTCAAACAACAAGTCACATACCTATAATCAAACACACCACACAAACCAGCACCGCCCCGGCCACCTCAAGTGTTGGTCCCTTACCTCAAAATAATAATCATTCAAAGAAGTTCCATACCAAGGACTCTTCCATCTCACAAGTCAACATTTAGGCATAGATATCAGCCCAATAAGATTTTTCCAAAAATCTATTTCAAAAGACAAACGGGCCTTTACACCAAGAATTTACCAATGATTTTTATAGTTCTAATCAGGCCATTAAAATAAAACACGCGGTAAGTAAAACTTGATTAAAATGCGCCACACATGTTGAAATATACTTTTCAAATCATACGCACTCTAAACCATTTTCTAAAAACAGTTTCACACTTCTTCCATAATTTAATAAACCATTGAAGCACCTTATAAAACAATTATAAATAAAACTCAAATCATTTAACAAAAATCATTTTTTTTAAACAATACTATTTATCCACATTCAACTGCATAGGCAAAAACATATGCATGAATTGAAGGACATGTCAAAACCTATATTTAGGAAGTTGAACTAACAATAAATCGTTACCATAAACAAATTAATTTTGTAATAAAAGTGTGAATTAGTGTGTAACAATTAAATACAAAAATATAAGTATCGCACGGAATGGAATTGGTAGAAAAGTCATGGAAGCACCAACCTCAAAGAATTGGTCTAGTCAATGCATTCAAACTCACACAGCCACCCTTTCATGTACATGCAATCCCACAAATGTGCATGCACCAGAAAAAAAACATCGCCACACCATAACAATACAGTCAACACACAAAGTAGGTGGGATGAAGACCAACACATAACAAAATAAATACCAGGGACTCAAAAACAACATAAGACACTAAATTGGATTATGCAAAACAAAACAGCAGGTGCATTAACCTTATCTGAAAAAATTGGCACTAAGGAAAATCTTGTTCATCTGCCTCGCCCTTGGCGGAGGATGCCAGAACCTTGACCAATGGGTCCAGATATATTAATCGCATACTCTAGACATTTTTTAAAAAGCGTGAATTGCAAACTGAGATGTCAAATTTCAGTGAAATTGAAGAAACACCAAAATTATAAAGAGATGCAAACTGTGGTTTGACGGTGAGGGTAATCGAGACCGCGCCCGAGCAGAGAAGAGGTGATGTGAAAGGGAAAATTGGGTTTGTGTGGGAGGATAGTCGGAAGGTAGGGGTCGGGTTTTCTAGAATCACACCAGGAAGGAGGCCAAGTTCGCCAGAATCACGCCGGGAAAAGGTCGCACCGGACCGGGAGGGGGCTGCGCCGGACTGAGAGGTTGGGTGGTGGGAACCCGCAGAGCGAGGCAGAGCCGACTTGGGATTTAGAGGAGGGGAGTCGGCTGGCGCGTGACCTGCAGGAGGTGGGAGGCCGGAAAGAGGGGAGGGGTGCTGTGGGAAGGCAGCGTAGGAGAGGGGTGAGTGGGAGGTGGTGCAAAGGTGAGGGGAGCGGCGCGGTGAAGGGAGAGAGACGGGGAAGGGGGGTGTGGCCCGAGGCCAGCAAGGGGGAAAAATTAGGCACCAGGTAGTCTAGGGTTTATGTTGTTTTTATATAATAATCACAATAGTTATAATATTAAAATAAATAATAATTATAAAAATGATAATAATAATAATAATACGGGGATGATAAAAATAATAATAATAATATTATTATTATTATTAGTAAAAAGAAAATGATAATATTAATAATATTAATAAATAAAATAAAGTACTAATATAAACTAAATGGTATTTAAAATGAAAGCTTTGTTTCATTTCACATTGAATAATAAAAATAATCGATCAACCATGCAGTCTCTAAAACCGAACGCACGGTCGACGCTAGCGGTGCGGTGACCTCACAACAGTCTGACACCCACCAAAACTATTAAATGATAAAAAATTTAGACCAGCACTCAACTTTTTCCTTGAAGAAGCTATTAGAAGTCAAGAAATACTGAAATAGAATTATAATAAATGTGGTCAGGGTGTGAAAATTCTCCCCACCACAAAACATCCTTCCCCTATAAGTTCACCAAGCCAAAAGTTAACATGACTCGAGTCCATGCCCAGACAAAAGTAACGAAAAACTATGAATCCCGGGATGACCTTACTCTCAAAAGGTCACACACGACCAATTCAAGAGAAAACTAAATCCAGAGGTTGAGGGGAGAACACAGGAGGCTTCTCCCCACCACGAGAATTAACTAATACGAAAATCTTGAAACCCGAACACACCACCCCCGAGGAGGGCCAACGTGGGAACTCCCAAACCGAACCGAGTTAATTTCTCAACATGGACCGAACAACACCTAGAGACTTAAGCGGAAAGCTTACTACGAAACGACCCAACAACATGAGGATAAGGAATTAACTCAACCCCTTACACACCGACCAAATAAAATCCTCACCGTAACCAGAGACTAGGGAATTCCTACCCCGAACTCAGAAAGGACCCTGAAACACTGCCCGTTAATTTCACAAAACCAAAAATCCCCCTATCGAACACAATTGCAACCCAACTCAAAATTAGAATGAACTGTTTATTCGCGGGCCCAACACCCTTCAAGGAAATCCGAACGATTTGAAAACACAGTGAGGACAGATAAGACCGCTTAGACTGTGGTAGAACATGTTCATCACATCACCACAACTTTAATGAGCTTACAACGGTGACAAGAATAGAACAAGGAAACTTTGTACATTTCCCTCCCAAAGCTGAAAACATTACTCAGACCGAGGTTCCACACACCCTTGGAAACTTCTAACTATGCGCGAGCTTCACCCCTTGACCTGTGGCTGGGGCCCTGATGGCTAAAGCATCTCTTGCACCACAGTCATACATTTGCATCCTCCAGTCTCCAAGTCCCTTCCGAACGTCTCTCCTTTCTGAACTCTCCCTGGTGACCTGAGAATTCGCACAGTATTATGACATTTGATTAATGAGACAAAGCGGCTAAGAATGCCTGAATTGGTTACAGTAGTGTCATGCAAGAGAATGGTATGACAAACTGAAAGTCGGCACCGACGAAAAAGATTCATCAGAAGTAGATTCCTCTGGCACACCCTGCTTTCCAAATGGGAACCCTTCGCAAAAACTGACCACCACCAACTGCACCTTGAACTCCAATGACAAAGATACATCTTATCCTTACTTGTCTAGAACTAAACCCTCAAATAAACTTGAGACGGTATGAACCTTTATCACCATCGGTAGTTCCCCGCAACCCAAAGACACACACTATCTCCATGGACCATACAACTGCCTCTAATGAACATAGACTACCTCGATAGACATACAACATACAAAAAGAACCGGGAACTGGGCATAGCTCATTAACAACTTTAGGGGACTTTCTGAGCAATCAAAACCGGAATCATGCCAAAACTCAATCAAAGAAACAACACAAGACAAGGGAAACAGGCCCATAATCAAAACATATAAAAACGCAATCAAAAATCACTATTCTAAAACAATTATTTCCTTAAATTTTTCAAGACTCACCTGTGGAACCTTATTAGCCATCACATGTGAGTTCATTCAATCTCGCTCACATCATCTGCAAACAAGTGCCCCTACGCACTCTAAATACACACACATGCACGTGTGACCCTCCATAAGGAGTGCCAAGCTTCAAACACTTCCTTCCTTAAAAAATCCAAACACATACCAAATTTTTCCAATCCGATACACTTTCTCTTTAAAAACCAAATTTACTAATTTCAAGAACAATTTGGAATAAACCCTTTTTTCATTTCGAAATCACTTTCATTTTTGACACACACTCACATCGACTAAGTTAAAAACAAAACAAAACCAAATATAAACCATCGGAAAGAGGAACTAGTGTATATGCCTAACCCGACGACATGGTGGTGATCCATGACCCAAGTAAGGAATAAAACTAAGAGGACCTTAAACAAGAACTTGGACTCCACATGGGTCACCACCCAATTTGAGGCCGTAATGTGAACTGATCCGCCCACATTGTCATACCTCAGTCCAAAACAACCAAAGACAAAAGACTCAAATCCCAGACAACCCCTGGTAACTCAGGTCTCATTGTGAGTAATGGTGATTAGGCACCAACCTGTAACCTACCTCCTGAGCCCCGACAGCCCTAATATCCTTCTATCAGACACCTCAAATACAAATAACCTACTCTGATATGATTTTTTCACAAACCAACCCAGGTCGACCCTGATCCGGTCACCTGACCCCATCCACGATATGACTCGAAGGGTGTTCCCGATCCCCATGGGATGGAAACCAGTGTCGGGCATCAAAACATACACCTGGGAATGATTTGAGCCCAAAACAAATAAACAACCAGGACCAGATAAATAAATGAAATAAACTAAGGATGCAGCAGCATGAAAAACTAAAAATAAATAAAATAAGCTAATCCAGATACAAGGTGAAACTCAACAGACAGAAAAAAAAAACAAAACTGAAAACCCAAACGAAAAAACCAAACTGCCACAACCCGATCTCTATAGGACCTCTTGGTCACCACCAACCATAAGACCAGATATGCTACAACATCAATCACCTACTAGGGAAACCTGAACAAACACTGAACCTGCAAAACAGCTCGGGTCTACCGACACTGAGAGGTATAGGTAGGGTGTGAGCTAATTGATCAATAGGCAACCACCACAGGTTCCATGTCATTTCATCCACAAGACATTCCATTAATACTAGTTTTAACTACATTATAAAAATAGGTATTCATAAACACTTTTCATTTAAAAACAAACAATCATGATCCACTGCCCTTCATGTTTAAAACCGAATACAAGGGGAAAGAAAGGGGAGTTGTGCTTTCTATTTCAAAACATCTAATTGAAATCTTTTTTAATGTAATCACAAATTCATAGTTTTCTAAATAAATACCAAAACCAGGTGTAATGAAAAAGTGCCCACAGAAAGAGGGAAATGGCTTTAATAGTACTCGTAAGAGGGAAACACGAGGAATACTAGGAACGTAGAGGAAGACCAGAACATACTATACATGTGACTCATCCTGAAGGCATTCCCTAACTCGATGACGTCATAACACCCGAATGCTTGGCATAGCCCTACATGGCCTAACTGAGGGGCCCAATCCCCATAGCAGCAATAACTTAGTATTCCCCTGCTATGGGGCCACTAGCCAGTGCGTAATCTTAACAAGTAGAGCAATCGTTCTTAGTAAACCTCTTTGCTATGCTAGGTTCCCATGAAAAGTTCTCAAGGGGGTGTTCCATATCATTCAAACAACAAGTAACATACCTATAATCAAACACACCACACAAATTTCCACCTCCCCAGCCACCTCAAGGGTTTGTCCGTTGCCTCAAAATAATTATCATTCAAAGAAGTCCCATTTCAAGGACCCTTCCATCTCACGAGTCAACATTTAGGCAAAGATACCAACCCAAGAAGGGTTTTCCAAAAATCTGTTTCAAAAACCAAAGGGGCCTTTACACCAAGAATTTACCAATCATTTTTAAAGTTCCAATCGGGCCATTTAAAGAAAACACGCTGTAAGTGAAACTTGATGAAAATGCGCCATACACGTTGAAATCCACTTTTCAAATCATACGCACTCTAAAACATCTTCCTAAAATAGTTCACACTTCTTCTATAATTTAATAAACCATTGAAGCACCTTATAAAACAATTATAAATAACACTCACAGCATTTAACAAAAATCATTTTTTTTTAACAATACTATTTATCCACATTCCACTAGATAGGCAAAAACATGTGCATGAATTGAAGGACATGTCAAAACCTATATTTATGAAGTTGAACTAACAATAAATCATTACCATAAACTAGGTACATTTATAATAAAAGTGTGAATCAGGGTGTAACAATTAAATACTAAAATAAAAGTATCACATGGAACTAAATTGGAAGAAAAGGAATGGAAGCACCTACCTCAAAGAATTGTCCGAGCCAATGCTTTCAAACTCACACGGCCACCCGTTCACGTACACGCACTCCCACAAAGGCACACGCACTAGAAAAAAACATCATCACACCTTAACAATACAGTCGACACACAAAGTTAGCACGACGAAGACCAACGCACAACCTAATAAATACCAGGGACCTAAAAACAACATAATACACTAAATTGGATGACCCAAAACAAAACAGTGGGTGCATTAACCTTACCTGAGAAAATTGGCGGCAAGGAAAATCGAGTTCATCCACCTCGCCCTTGGTGGTGGATGCTGGAACCTTGGCCAACGAGTCTGGACACATTAATCTCGTTCTCTAGACATTTTCCAAAAAGCATTAAACACAAATCGAGATGTCAAAGTTCAGTGAAATTGAAGAAACACAAAAAAATGGAATGAGATGCAAACTGTGGTTGGACGATGAGGGGAATTGGGACCGCGCCCAAGCAGAGTAGAGGTGATGCGTAAGGGAAAATCGGGTTTCCGCCAGAAGATAGTCAGATGACAGGGGTTGGGTTCGCTAGAATCATGCTGGGAAGGAAGGAAATTTCGCTGGAATCACGCCATGAAGAGGCCACACAAGACCGGGAGGAGGTTGCGCCAGACTGAGAGGTTGGGTGGCGGGAGCCCACAGAGCAAGGTAGAGCCGGCTGGGGCTTCAGAGGAGGGGGGCCAACTGGCGCGCGACCTGCAGGAGGCGAGAGGCCAGAAAGTGGGGCGGGGCATTGTGGGCTGGTGGTGCAGGAGAGGGGTGAGCAGGAGGCGGTGCGGAGGTGAGGGGAGTGGTGCTACGAAGGGAGAGAGCGATGGGGAAGGGGGGGTACGGCCCGTGGACACCAAGGGGGGAAAGGGGGGTCGGGTAGTCTAGGGTTTAGGTTTTTTTATAATAATCACAATAGTAATAATAATCAAACAAATAATAATTATAATAATAATAATAATAATACAACAATGACAGAAATAATAATAATATTAATATTATTATTATTATTATTATTAAAAATAAAATGATAATATTAATAATATTAATAAAAAAGTAATAATATAAACTAAATGGTATTTAAAATTAAATCTTTGTTTCATTTTATTTTGAAAAATAAAAATAATCGATCAACCGCACAGTCTTCAGGACCGAACGCATGGTCGACACTAGCGGTGCGGTGATCGTGCACCGGTCTGACACCCACCAAAACTATTAAACGATAAAAATTTTAGACCGGCACTCAACTTGTACCTTGATTAAGCTAACCGAAGTCAATAAATACTAAAATAAAATTATAATAAATGTGGTCGGGGTGTGACATGTTTTCATGAAAAAGGGATATTTCTCTCAAAGATTTTTACGAATCATTTTCATCTATGTCAAAATCCTTTAATGGATTTTAAACTTGTTTGCAGTTGATTTATTATGATTCGAGTGTTCCTTATTTTATTGAATTTTTTCTGATATGTTTGACTATGGATGTGTTATTTTTAAAACATTCATGGTTTATGGGTATAGTATTGACATTTCGTATGCCAATTTTAATACAAATGTTTGTGTTATATTTAAAACTTTTTATATGAGGAATGCATTGGACTTAGTAAGTGACGGGTGGAGCCCACTAAATCTCCTCGATGCATCAGTAGGTCTCATGAGGCAATCTAGTGACTAGGCACAAGGCCTTGACAAAATCTTATTTTTAGTCTTGGCATAAGGCCTTGACTATGTGGTTATGATAGTCTGGAATTATGTATTCCATCATTATAAAAGTGGTTATCGATATTTCATGTGATTATTATACTAGTTCAATATCCATGTGAATAATTAAATGGAATTATTTTATTGTATCTTTTCCATATTATGCTGAAGTATATGTTAAAAAAGGCTTTTGTTTTAGTCTTATACATTGCCTTAAATTTTTATGATTATTTATAAAATTTTCTGTTATATTTTTATCCTTATTGAGAATCTGAGCTCACCCCTTTCTATGTTTTAAATTTTATCAGGATCCCAAGAAGTGTATTATGATTGATAAGCAGGGTTAAGCTTGGGGATTAATGGCGTTCTCAATGGATCATTTATGTCATGTTTTATTTTATAAAGTGTAATGTAACGTCCATGTATGTAATCTATTTTCCAAGGATTCTAAGCTGATCGGTCTTTTGGGACTTGATTCCCTGTAATCATGCCAATGTATTAAAATAATGCACCGACTCTGGATAACTAGGGTCGGGGAATTACAGTTGGTATCAGAGGATGTTTAGAAATAACCTTGGAATCTATATTTAGATAAAATCTGATTAGAGCACATATACCTAAGATATACTTTGAAGATTAGTATAGAAGGACTTCCTAAAATATTGGTAATGTAGAGATTTTGTGAGTTTTCCAGGCAAATACATCCCTGTCTGGATACGAGCAGGTTGAGGTGGCTCTAGCAAAGATGTACCTAGGTGTAAAACCTGAAAACACCGCTTTGAGCTAGACTCTAATGGGTACTAGTGCATGACAACGGGCCTTGCTGCACTCTTGGTTACGACACTCCTGGGGGATATGGTTAGGATAATTCTCATTTTCTTTACAAACCATTATGAAGGGTTTATGAGTATATAATTCCTCAAAGAAAACATTTTTTATGATTATGGATTATATCCATAAACTGTCCAATTTACGTTAGGTATTTTACAAAATTGGAATTATTCATTGCAATTCATAAACTGGCCTAGTGTATGCCATTGTATAGAAATGGAAACCAGTAGAAGGAATGTGAACTCCAGCAATACGTATGATCCAATGACTAAGAATGATCATATCTTTCACAGTATTAAGCCAGCATTTAGGAGGGAAATTATATCCCATGTATTCTCATCATATGAAGAAATAGTATCATGTGTTAATAAGATAAGTGAATAATTCTATGAGTCGTATTGCTTTGAAGGGAAGCAAGAGAAGAAAAGGATGGAAGAGAGAATAATGGATAAAGGGAAGAGAGAAAAGAAGGATTTTCCAATATGTGATAAATGTGGAAAGAATCACCTTGGTAAATGCTTGAAGGGAATGGGTGTTTGTTATAAGTATAGAGAAAAAGGACACCAAGTACGTGATTGTAAGGGTAAGAAAATGTTTTCAAATGAAAAATTCTTCATCCTCAAGGTGTTGGGACATTACACAAATCAATGTCTCAGTCATCAGAGTATATCGCAAATGATACTATTGGATAATAATTAAGTTATGATACTACCTCAGATGAAGAGGAATGACTAGTGTTCTTATGTTGTTATTATAGAATTATTTCATATGAATGTTGTATTAGCAATATACTGGTTATATGAATTATAGAGATAAATAAGGATTTTACTGCAGTACTATTTTATTGAGGATTTGAGATTACATAGTTCTATGAAAAGTGACTTAATAGTAAGATAAATTTTAGGAAAATACATGGTTGAAGGAAAGGTAATATTTAATATGGTCATGATAATGAGGTAGTGATTTTGGAATAAGAGATGGATGATTTTGGTAATTCAGGATGTTGCGGTGTTGTAAAAGAATACATGATGAAGGTGTTCACATGTTATTACCTTAAAAAAGGATCCTCATTATCTTTAACTTCCTTATAAATTTTGGACTGAGAGTTTGGATATAAGTATTTTGGATAATTATAAAGGCTGGAATGGATTAAGTTTGAAATTGGATACTATTATTAAGGTTATTTTTGGATTTCCATAAAAAGGAAAACCTGGAGGTCGGGCGGCAACCTGTTGTGTCCAACAAGTCCACGAGACTTGAACCCACAACTGAAGGGAGACAAGGGTGTATCACCTATCACTGACCCACACGATGTCCTGGATTGAATAATGTAGTTTTTTAAAGGGTCTGGTTGATGAATTTTAAATTCATTTTTTTAACCCTAAATGAATAGGATAAATAGAATATATTTTTAAGTTCTATTATCTTTAAGAGTGAAATATGAGTTTGTGGTAGAAATTAGTTAAAAGATGGAACTCTACTTGTCAATTATATATATATATATATATATTTCTTATCTTATTCTATGAAGAAATAAATTCTTAAACTTTTGTTAAGGCATATTAAAACTAAAAATGTGATATCCTAATACTTTATGTTTTGTTGAACCGATTATATTTTAAATCATCATAGATTGATGGATTTGAGGCCCTCAAATTCTACAATTGTATGTGACTGATGACCTCAATCACTCCCTATAAATATTTACATTTTTACTCTAATTATGTGTCCCCAATTACCAACAATTTTCTCCTAATTGATATCATAATTTGGTGGTGACTTTTTCATTTTCCTTTTCCTCTTATTAAGACTAAATTTTATTAACCCAATTTCTGATATGGGTTTTCCCACTAATGTATTTTCTATTTTCAACCTTTTATTTTGAAAGAACAATTTAAAATTGTGAGGATGCAATTTATTGAAGGAGGAAAGAATGTAACACCCCAAGATTTCATAGTACGTTATATCTTCAAAGTAATTCAATAACTTGCATTACACGCAACACTTAGTTCAAGCGCACCATGACTTACCAAACTAGCCATTCAAAAGAAGTTATGAATAGTATTAAATGAACTTTGAAGTTTATATAATACTTATAATTTTAGAATACATATTATGATTTTCTTAGACCTAATGGAAGAACAAATTCTTTTTTTCAGATAAAATAAGTATTTTTCAAAAAATGGAATTTTACCACCCTTTAATGGAGAACCTTTTTTAAATCCAATATTTGAAACTTTGATTTATTCAATTTGACAAAATAAAATTCTTCTTTATAATCGGAACATAACAATTTAGTTTCAATAAATTTTTGGTTTTTTCTGATAACTTTCATATTTGGGTGAATAGTGAAAAATACTATATTTTAACTGAAAACATCTTTTTTAATAAAAATAATTTATAGTGTTTAATTATAAATTTCAGTGGTTTCGAAGTAAAATTAGATTATATTTTTACCATTTAATCCAATGATGTCATTCTAAGTAATTTCACTTTGAAATTGGACATAAACAAGTGTCAATCTTTTGGATAGTTATTATTTCTTAAAAATACGCTTCTTAGTTTTGACAACGAGAATTAATTTTAAATTAAGGAAATGATATTATCACTCGTGCGTACGTACAGATTACCGTCTCCACAATGCTATGAGATTCATTTCCACGATCACCATTCATCGACGATTATAAAAATATATATTACTAATAAGTATGTAATATATGACATAATAATGCTACTGGAGATATATATATATATATGTACTTACATATATCTTATTCACTTAGTTCCGTTCAATATGATATGAAAACAGAAACTATGTTTATGTGTACGTACGGACTACTGTCACCATAAATGGTGTTTTTCATTTCATATATATTTTTATTATACATATTTATCTTCTAAATATATATGATATATAAATCATGTTTATATTCTGGAAGTATTTAAATCTTGGTCTAAGTGATACAATCAAGAGTAACAAGTTAAAACACGTACGATAAATAAAGCGATTATTGCCCGAAATATTAATTTAACATGGAAATTCTTATTAAATGGGTAGTATAAAGTCATAAATGAATCAGGTATGATATCATAAATATTAATATGGTTCTGGTATAATTTAATAACATACTATGATATTCATACAAGAGGTTAAATAAACACTCGACTAATGGAAATTGCAAGGTAAGGGTTAATTTCATAGTATCTTTATTATCCGAGGTTGTTTTTATGTAAGTATCTACTAGGACATATTTATTATCCATTTTAATGTTTCATAAAATATTTTTCAAGGGGATTATTTTAAAGGACTTTTTACTAAAACATAATTTTAAAAGTTTGAAAGATTCATTCTTCTAAACCATTCTTATTAATGTACATGTTTTAAAAATGGTTTTAAGGATTTATTAAAATAGACATGAATGTTTTAAAATGTTAATTACATTCAAAAGTTTCAAAGTGGTATGATAAACTATGATTCAAAAATGTATTTAAATTCCTTCCTTTCTAAATTTTGTGACTTTTAAATGTTTTCATGAAAAAGGGATATTTCTCTCAAAGATTTTTACAAATCATTTTCATCTACGTAAAAATCATTTAATATATTTTAAACTTTTTTGAAGTTGATTTATTATTATACAAGTATTCCATATTGTATTGAAGTTTTTGTGACATGTTTGACTATGGATGTGTTATTTTTATACCATTCATGGTTTATGGGTATATTATTGACATTTCGTATGCTAGTTTTAATACAAATGTTTATATTATATTTAAACCTTTTCATATGAGGAATGCATTTGACATAGTAAGTGACGGGTGGAGCCCACTATAGATCCTCGATGCATCGGTAGGTCTCCTGATGAAATCTAGTGTCTTAGCACAAGGCCTTGACAAAATCTTATTTTTAGTCTTGGTGCAAGGCCTTGACTATGTGGATATGATAGTATAGCATTATGCATTCCATCATTATGAAAGTGGCTATTGATATTGCATGTGATTATTTGACTAGTAGAATATCCATGTGAATAATTAAATGGAATTATTTTATTGTATCTTTTCTATATTATGCTTAATTTAATGTTTAATAAGGCTTTTTTTTAGTCTTATACATTGCCTTAAATGTTTATGCTTATTTATGAAAGTTTCTGCTATATTGTTATCCTTACTGAGCATCTGAGCTCACCCCTTTTTATGTTTTAAATTTTCTTAGGATCCCAAGAAGTGTATTATGATTGATAAGCAGGGTTAAGCTAGGGGATTAATTGCGTTCTCAAAGGATCATTTATGTTGTGTTTTATTTTCTAAAGTGTAATGTAATGTTCATGTATGTAATCTATTTTCCAAGACTTCTAAATTGATCGGTCTTTCGGGACATGAATCCTTGTAATCATGCCAATGTATTAAAATAATGCACCGACTCTGGGTAACTAGGGTTAGGGAATTACACCTATTGTCATTGAAAGAGATTATGGAACCTTTATTAGAGAAATGCCTAAAGTTTTAATATTAAATTATATTAGGTGGCCATGTTTAATTGTGAAATAATCCACCTTTATGTTGATTTATTTACCCCAAGTAATCGAGAGGAAAAAATATAGATTACTTGAAGAGGATATTAAATTGAATGGAATGAATTAAGCCCTTCTTGGCCTTCTAAGACTATGCTATGAAACTGATCTTCTTCTGACGTGAGTTACACGTGTTATTTATAAATGATGTCAATAAACTAGATAAAAATTGATTTTTAAGGGTTTGGTTAGACTAAGAGACTGTGTCCATTCATTATGTCATGAAGAAGGTGATACATGGGTTCTAAAACCGAATCCCATGAATGGAAACACTGATATTATTAAATAAAAATGAATTACTAAATAGATAAATTTCACTTAATGGGTTATACATGGGTCCAAAATTGAAGTCCATGGATGAGTACACTTGGTATAATGGATTTAATTTTGGCTTGGAGTGATACATGGGTTCTCACATGAATTACATATATGTAAACACATGGGTTGATGTATTAACTTTTTACTAAGATAGATACTTGGGTTCTATACATGGAATTACAAGAAACGAATCTAAAGGAAGTTCTTTCCTATATGATTAGAGTTATACTTTAGTTCCTTACATGGAATTCTGAGGACATACTCTTAGGATAGTACTTATTATTATTCCATGAGTGGCCCGTGAATTTCTCTTGTGAAACTCCGAGGATGTAATACTAGGGAAATGTCATTATACCATGCCAAGAGTGATACCTAGATTTTGGGGAGGACTCCAAAGGACGGCCACGTATAGTGATGGGTTCATAGTACACATGAATCAATAATCAAGTTCCTCATAGGAAAATACATGGATGGGATCACGTTTCTACAAAATTAATTAATGAAATAATTTAAATAAATCACCTATCAATCCTAATAATGTACTCGGATCTAGTCAGATCTATAACAATATGACAACATTGTTTTATTATTTATAATTTTTTTAAATCCATGTGATGTGTTCATCCCTTATTCTAATATGATCCACGTAGGATGCGTTTTCTTTGAGCTGATTCCCAAGACATTCTAAAACATTAAAATCTTTATTGGAAATCATTTATAGATATTTAGGATTATGTCTAAGTAGGTGGTATCAGATGGGTGTTATATTTAGAACCCAGTCCAACATGTGATATATCTATTTTATTTACTAATTTCATTATTACATAAAAACTTCTCCTTCAAATAATAGTGTAATGGATAGAATTATACACCCCTGAGAGTGACCTACTGAGTATATCTCACACTCTGTTTGGGCCACAATTTGGTGCTCAGATAGACTACATGGATGTCGATAGGGATAATGTAAAGTAGCCTACTATAAACACTTGATTTATCTATAATAGGATATAATATGGGATAAAATGATGGAGATTATGAAAATCATGCTACTGAAGATATATTTTGACCTTTTATTTATTTTTGTATAGAATTTCATATATTTATACTACTCTATTTCCCATATATTCCCATTTCATATAGCATGACATGATCATCATTTTTTATATAGATATGGTTTCTTCGAGTTTATTTAACCTGTCTAATTTACTCCTCCACTTATAGTTATTTATAATACTTCTAATTTTTGTTTTTATTATGATTCTTCTATGATCTACTTTGATCATGAGGGTATATTCTTTACACTATAATATTATCAGAACCCCACTATCATATGATATCCTCTAGTGTACTATGAGGCACGCATGAGGCCATGTGGCCACTGGTCTGGCTACAATTATCGAGTGAGCCAACCCATGATGTCACAAAGTGAAATTTGATAATATTTTCAATTTTTTCTTACATTTTAGGGTATTAAATAGGAGATTAGGAATGTTTTTTTTATTTGGTAGTGAGATTATGTTATGGAATTTTTAACCAAAGTATATGGGAAATCCAAATTACCTAGGAAGGGAATTTCTATAATTGATTTTGTTACAGAATTATTGATTTCACCATTGGGTGATTAACCTAATATGTGGAATTTTTTATTATTGATATGGATTCACATTGAACTATTCCCTAGTATATAAAAGAGGTGCCATACTCATGTAATATTGTAGGAACAAGGATATATGCATGTTAAAAATATGTCATTCCAATTAGATTTCATTTCCTAACAGCTTCATTTTATGGAATTATTATATATATACCATGTTTCTATGTTTATATCCATTTTTATAAGTATAATTTCTTTGATAAAGAATTCATTTTGTGGTTATGAAAAAATATTGGTTGTCAATGTGTGTTTACCAACAAAAATGGTTTTTTTCCTGTATATCTTGATAGTGGATACTCAATTATATGACTTTTATATGTTCGATCCATGGAACATGTGTTTCATTGGATAAAACAATTTAGGTAGTGACTAAATGGGTTACGATAACACTTTACTTAGAGTATGGTCCTTTATATATTAGGTAAGGTGACCCATATCACTAAAGATTAATATATAGATTTCTTTCATTATTATAATAATGGTAAAAGTCTTATTTTAGCTTCCTAGATTTCCAATTTCAACATATAAAGAAAATTACCATATGACTTGGGAACGGTAACTCATCTAACTAGACCATTTTATATATGTAAATTAGTTTGAACTGTTGAATCTTAAAGATTGAATAAAATAGTTATAGTTAAATGGGGTTGAGAAACATTAAGGATGTTTTCCACTATAATGAGAAAGTGACACACTATATACGAGAACCTGTGATAGGAAAAAGAGAACATGACCTAGACCTAAACTTAGTATTGATAAGAAGTCGGTATCTTTTGTGATTACTTACGGTCTTATACATCACCCTGGCTTGGATTTAGGATGAGGAAAAGTAGTATGAATTTAATATAGGAAGTCTTGGACCTATACTATTCTAATATTTGTGATCTATACAATTATAAAGTACTTATCTGATGTGTGTTCTTGGAATTTTTTAGATCTATGAAACCACAAAATCCTCGATTCATGAACTATGAGGGTGGTAATAAATATGCTATAAAGGTGGTGGGCCTTAAGCCACTAGTATTATCTCTAGTAGTACCACATGAAGAACCGCCTACTATACCTGATTTGGGAACTTATTCCCAGTTTTGAGATGCATTATTATATGTTGTATACGTTGTGCACGGAGCCCTCCAACATTACCTAGCTATGAAAAAGTTGATGTAGGAATTTCATCAGCACCATTCACATCTATTTTTCGGGGATAGTGTTCCATAAGCTATGAAGTCAAGTCTGGAGGCCAGGCTATATATTTTCAAACATATTGAGACACCTCTTGAAAGGAGAGTGAATCACTCTCTTTAAATTTCAAGAGGTTCTTCCAAGTGATGGTGTGATATTATTACATAGGAATATCATCATTGAGATATGGTTTGGAGGGATTTTTAGAAGGCCTTCTATAATTATTTATATCTTGAGACATTGATGGATGATAGATATATAGAGTTTATGCACCTACAAAGGGTTATTTATCTGTAATATACTACTACACACATTTCATAGAGCTCCATTTCTTTGTATCAATCCACTTAGGTGACATGTTTTCCCAGGACATGAGAATTGACGATGGTCTCAAATATTATATCTAATAATAATGGAATGTATTCATGTTGAATAATTTATATGGGGTAGTAAATAGGGAAATCATTTTTGATCATAACTTGAGAGTTTATAAAGGTTTTATCCATGGAATTTTGGATCTTATAATTGGAACTTCTTTAACTTATGACAGGAAGTGTCACTTTGTGTCTTCTCATGGGGACAACATTATCCATATTAGTTGCTCAGGTGGCTAGGTGGTATTTAATTAATATGGTATTATAGGAAATATGAAGACCCAATGTATTAGGGATGCATTTTAGTTCTTAAATTTCACAATGATTAGTGATCTTGAGTGATTTTTTAGATATTTTTCTTCAGTGGCTAATGATAGAGGATTTGTACTCACTCTACATTCTGGAGAAAGGTTAACTGTCCATATTTAGGAAGGTATCTTGATCAAAATCATCCAATAAGGCTAAAGAGGTGGATCTGGATGATGATTACAATAATATGAATTATAGAACCCACATAGCAGGCCTTCTTGAGATTATTAGGCTATATATCACGGTCCTAGACATGGAAAAATATGTGCATGGAAGCTGATCCTTGAGGATCAATTTTTTAGTCTCTCTATTGTCATTGTTACATTCATAGAAGACAATACTATAGTTTCTACATTATTTGATCTATTATCTTCCCACTCCTTTGTATATGATTCAATTTTGGAGAGTCATGTGCTTGAGATTCAGTATTACTATGGTATAGTGAAACTCGATAACCTAATGGGAATTTGATTTGGAAGTGTGTAGAAGTGAAAGGGATGACTCTTAAGGTAAGAAGTTGTCATTTCATATGGGATATCAACATCCTCAAGATGGAAGAATTTTATATCATACTCGGGATGGACTGGTTGCTTCCTTATCATTCCTATATGGATTGTTATCCAAGAAGGGTATCGTTCACATCACTATAGGGTGATTATTATATTCATAAGAGTGAATATAATATCCATCTATGTTAATATAAAAACCATCATCATAGTCTAGGAAGAATGAAATCCCAAATTTCAAACTTTTATATGGATGATAAGGGAATGTTACATGTTCATTTCCCTCATGTAGTAGATCATTTCAAGGATTTATTCCATAGATAATTTTTTTACTACTTCTCGAGAGAGAGTTAGAGTTTTATAATTGTGATTATTCTAGGAGTAGAACTGGTATCAATTAATCCTTACATGATGTATACTACTAAGTTTCAGGAGCTCAAGAGGTAGCTTGAGGACATGGAAGTTAAGGTTTTCAGATGGAATAGTACTTCCCCATGGTATTCACTAGTCCTTTTCACTAATAAGGTGGAATGTACCATCATTATATACGTATATTACCATTACTTAAACCCTCTTACTGTTAAAGACCAGTATACGCTACAATTTATAGATTACCACTTGACCATATTTGAGGAGAAAGGGTTTTCTCCAAGATTAATTCAAGGTTGGGCTACCATAATATGTATGTTATACCACCAAACATTCAATGTAAAAAATCACATACTATATATTACTATTAAAAGTATTTTGTAATGTTATTCGGACTTACAAACATGCTAGTTTTTTCTTGTAATAGTTGAATTTAGTTTTCCAGCCGTATTTCAATTCATTTGTGGTAGTCTTCATGGATGACATATTAGTGTACTCACATAACAGACGTGAATATTCCAAACATCTTGATATTGTTTTGATCAAAATAATAGAAAACAATATCTATTATATGCTCATGCAATAACACTTTTGGATTGATAGGGTCCACTTCTTGGGCCATATTATCTCAATGACAGGAGTATCAATTAATCCAGAGAAGGTGGGGGTCATTTTTTTAGGGATAATACCAATAATTCCCCTGATATATGGCGTTTCTAGGTGATATATATAAATTAAAAGTGATTTATATAGGATTTTTATTTCTTTCATTACAACTCACAGTCTTGACCAAGAAATTTATCTAGTTTACAAGGTTTAAACCATGTGAGAATATATTTTATGAGCCTAAATGGATATTGACGTCAGCACTGATCTTGATTTTACCTAATCCTCGAAGAAATTATTTGTTTTATGTTGATTCTTTATGGATGGGATAGGTATTAATTCTAATGTAGGGATATCAATTCATGTTGTATAGATCTCATTAATTGAATCCTCATAATCGTAATTACCCAATGTAGGGTCTGAAGCTAATAGTTATGTTTCACACCTTAAGTTGTTGGAGGAATTACTTATTAGGATATCATTTTCTGGTGTACATGGAATTAAAAAACCTCAAGTACAAATTTATATGGAATGACCTGAATCTCATTAGATGATGATTTTTTGAATGCCCATATCCATTCAACATTGAGATATATTATATACTTGGTAAAGGAAATGTTTTTTTATGATGATTTGAGCCTAAAGACTCAAACACAAATAGTTTAATACACCATTAGTGACTGGAAATTAATGTCACACTTTTATGAGATGCATTTGGAGGTTTAGGACTATCATAGACAACTATTACTCACATTGTTATCAGTGACCTCTTCACTTTTGGATAGAGTGAAGGTGATGAACCATTCTAATCATGGGGTAATGGTCCTATGGGAGATCATTTCTAGTGAGGAACTACCTCCTGGTTATGTAGTTGATAGGGAAGATTTATTTTTAATTCATTGTCATTTCAATGATTTATAATATATATATAATAAGAGATAGTAATAAGGTCGCATGACTCTACAAGGGTAGTATATCAGGGCCTATGAATATGTGTGGTGGTCTATTCCACCAGTATTTGTGTCATTGTATTAAAAGTGAGATAAGTGGTATTATTACTCAGTGTTCCACATGTCAATAGGTGAAGGTGGAATACTTACAACTAGTATGGATTTTACATTCCTTTCCCATTTTTTGACTGGAAATGGTATGATATGACTTGGGATTTTTTATGGGATTTCCAAAGATACTTCGATGTATAGACACAATATGGGTGATCTTAGATAGGATAAAGAAAGGTCCCTCACTTTCCACCTACTATAGTAGCCTTTTTAGTGGATGATACTACAGGGCTATATGTCATAGATATTATACACTATTATAGGTTTCAACATATTATCATATCGGGTAGAGACAGTCAGTTTACATTGTGGTTCTTGGATGGGTTACAGAGGGAACTAGGTTCACCATTACTACTAACTATATCCTATAACCTATATAATAACGGTCAATACAAACATATAATATAGGTGATCGAGGAAAATTTTCTACCATTCATCATTGATATTGGAGGTTCTTGGGAGAAACAATTACCTCTCACTAAGTTCTCTTATAATAACAGCTTCCATGAGACTAGACAGATGAATCCCTCTAAGGCACTATACAGTAGGTTATTCCATGAACCCCTATGATATTTAAAGGAAGAAAATGTAGAAATAATGGGACCAAAGCTCATTAAAGATACTTTAGAGAAGGTACAGTATGTCAGGAATCATATGGTTATAGCTCAGTCTAGGTAAATATATTGTGTCGATCATCACCACCAGCAACTATATTCCTAGGTAAGGGATTGGGTTTTCATTAATTCTTTAACTATAATCGGGTATAGAAAGATTCAGAGATAGGGTAGGATTTTACATCATTGTCTTCTTCTCTTTGAGATTTTGGAGAGAGTTATCTTGGTAAACAATTTTTTATAGTTACCTTAGAGGTATCAGGCTATGAACAATTCCTTCTAGGTATATCAACTTCACCATTATTATTCACACATATCTCATATTCATCATCCTCATGATTTTTAGTATGATTTTGATGTGTACTTTGAGTATAATCCTATATGTATCATTGATCGGAGCATGAAAACTCTTCGAGGTAGTTCTGTTCCTCTAGTATGGTTGTTATGATCGCACGACCAAGTATAGAATGAGATCATGGAGAGAGAGGATAATTCATGTGTTCTGTGGGTGGATTTATCCTCAATTGAGGCTCAAAAACTCTCATATGGTCAACTCAAGTACAATTTTCATTAAGGGGGAGAGATCCTAAGATCTGAATTTTTCTCATGAGGTATGAACATTTAATTCCGAGTTTAAACCCATATTTGGATCATTTGTTTCAGTTGTACCCTATTTAAGGATCTTTCAAAGACATTATTATTCTTATGTGAAGGATCATGATCTTCATTAGATGTTTGGCTACAAAATTATTTATGTAACAAATGATTTATTTTCCCTATAAATACATAATTTATGGAATAAACTCTTATTACACCATAAATGGATCTAAAATAACCCATAAGAGATGTAATTTATAGCATAAATACCCTGTCAAAATCATAAATATTTCCAGCAGAAAAAAAGAGGTGGATATTATCTTTTCACCAGTAATACCTTATAACCCTAAAAACCTTTCTCCTCTTCATTTCATGCGTAGTATCTTCTACCCTTGGAGATTTTCTTCTCTCCCTCGCCTATGATTTCAGATTTCTTCTTCGTACGGCATCTGATTCAATCATCATTGGTCAGGTTGGATCTATACTAGTGGAATTTGTAATCCACTTGCTTCTTTTATCTAATTATATTTCTATATGTAATGATAAATCAATGGGATCTCATTTTTCCAATTTTTAGTGCATTTAACTATTTCATTAACTTTTCCCATTCTAAACTGAATCAGAATCTCGTGTTGGATAAGGACTCTACTTCTGAGCTATAGTAGGAGGTCTCTCTATTTTCCCTTATTATCTAGTAGTATATATAATGTGTTGGTGTGCTACATGTCATCCATTCTAAGTGTCATCACTTAAATAAAGTTTTTTAAATCAAATTTGTGGGAATATATTTATATTACCCATATGACCTGTAATCATTGAAAGGGGTTAGTGAAATTCAATTAGATCGACCCCTAGAGGTCCACTATTAAATAATTTTAAGTTTCCATGTGTAATTATGAATTAATTAACCTTTATGGATTGTTCTTTACCCTAGGTGATTATGAGGTTAAAAAATAGATTAGATGAAGAGGCTTATTAAAATGAATGGGATGAATTAAACCCTGTTAGGCCTTCTTTGTTTGCGATATGAAATTGAACTCCCTTCTAAAGTGAGATAGAATTATTAATTATAAATTATATAGATCTACTATATTATAGTTGGTTTTAAAGGGTATGGTTATACTGAGATACCATGACAAATAAATATTCCATTCTGGGGGTGATACAGGGTTTCCAACACGGAACTCCATGAATGGACTCATCAAGATTAATGAATTAAAATGAATTATTAAATGGATTTATATCACATTGTTAGTGATACATGGGTTGTCACATGAATTCCATGTATGGGGACACTTGGTTGGATGGATTTACATTATTCTATGAGTAATAAATGGTTTCTCACATGAATTCCATGGATGAAAACACTTTAGTAGATTGATTTACTTTATTCCATGTGTGGTGCTTATGTTTTATACATGAAATGTAAAGAATATACATAAAGTGGAGTGTCTTATTTTATATGAGAAGTTATAATTGGGTTCCTTACATGGAATTCCATGGATGGTATAGCATCCTGCCTTTTTATAACATAACTTTTCATTACATTTTATAAATCTGAGGATCTTTAAGGTTTAGTGTCTTAGAAACCAGGAACATAAAACATGAAAACATATAACATCCTTCTTAACCACTTGAAAGGATTCTTCATATGTTCATCCTAGGTTAATTACTGCATCTCATAACCTGGGGACATACATCAAAAGAAAGGGTGAGAAGAAGGCCCAATAAGGGAAACAAGGGGAAACATTTAACATGTGAACTTGAGATACATCAACAATGTCATGAAAAAGAACATTAAGGCATGAGAAAGAAATCATGAGGCATATAATAATAAAAATAACATATTTCATAACTTGAATATGTGTCTACAACATTTAATATTGACAATCATTTATGTTTCACCAAGGTATATCCCCAAGGTGTTGTTAAAAATTACCAAGGTTATTCACCAAGGCGTCGTTAAAAATAGTCATCTCTAGAGATTAAGTCTTTACCCAATGCATTGGAGAGATATCAGGGCGCACCCTTGACATGTATTTATTATCATGTGATTCATATATATCATCATAAATCATTTCATAAAAACCCATACAGCATAAAAGAAATGGGTTTCATTTCATAATCATGACGTTTTAAAATGTTCTTCAAAGACATGATCTTTATGTCACGTTAAAACCCACATAAAATGAAGGTGGGCCTCATGTATGTAAATCCCAGAATTTAAAATAGAACATTTTGGTATATATGTGAATACCCCTATAGAAGAAAGATATTTGAGTATTCACTTAATAAAATAAAATAACTTTAGAACAAGAGAGAGAGACATTTTGAGACGGAAATTCTGCAGCATAATGACTATATTTCGGGGTTTTAGAAAACATTGAAAAGGAGGGTACATGGGTCAAACATTCATAAATGACCCATAAAATAGTATAGGGACAGAATATAAAGGATATATGAACATGGTAATGAAATTTGAAGGACATACCATTTGAAATGAAAAACATGGAAGGAAGACAAAAAAATAATATTTCTCTTATGAAAATTCGGCAGCCTAACGGCGTCACTTAAACTTCAACAAAAATGAATTGAAGAGATCAAATAGGGTATCTCATCATATGAACATAAAAGTTCAGTATGATAGATATAGACATCATACCCCAAAAAAATAAAAATAAACTTGAAATACTTGACATGAAAGTAGAACTTTGAAAAATGAGAAAGGTGAACGAATCCCTTAAAAATTCAGCAACCTAACGGCGCCACTTAAAACTTCAAAATACTGAATTAGAGAGATAAAATAGGGTATCTCATCATATGAACGTAAAATATCAGTATGATATATTTACAGATCATACCCCAAAAAAATAAAAAGGAACTTGAAATACATGACATGAAAGTAGAACTTTGAAAAATGAGAAAGGTGAACGAATCCCTTAAAAATTCGGCAGCCTAACAGTGCCACTTAAAACTTCAAAATACCGAATTGAAGAGATCAAATAGGGTATTTCATCATATGAAAATAAAATATCAGTATGATATATTTAAAGATAATACCCCAACAAAATAAAAAGGAACTTGAAATACTTGACATGAAAGTAGAACATTGAAAAATGAGAAAGGTGAACGAATCCCTTAAAAATTCGGCATCCTAACGGTGCCACTTAAAATTTCAAAATATTAAATTCAAGTGATCAAATAGGGTCTCTATTCATATGAATATAAAATATCAGTTTGATATATTTAGAGATCATACCCCAACAAAATAAAAAGGAACTGGAAATACTTGACATAAAAGTAGAACTTCAGAAGGGTGAAAGAATCCTTTAAAAATTCGGCAGCCTAACGGCGCCACGTAAAACTTAAAAATACTGAATTGAAGAGATAAAATAGGGTCTCTCATCATATGAATATAAAATATCATTATTATAGATATAGAGATCATACCCCAACAAAATAAAAATGAACTTGAAATACTTGACATGAAAATAGAACTTGAGAAGGGTGAAAGAATCCCTTAAAAATTCGAAAGCCTAATGGCGCCACTTAACATTATGAAAATGAAATGATGAGAGAAAGAGGGGTTCTCTAATCTAATGAACATGAAAAATACGGTAGGGTGAATATAAAATAACATCCTCCAACATAAGAGCATGGAGCATAAAATAAATGACATAAAAGAGATTACTTGAAATGATAGAGGGAGGTAGGATCCCTTACCTTAAAATATAACTCTTAAAACTCAAAGGTTGGGACCTTGATGGCTTGGGTGCACCTTGAAAGGACTCCTTGGGAGGTAATGAGACCAGAGCTTTGTTGGGGGAGAGTTTGGAGTCAAATGGGTGAGAGGATGGCTTGGTATTTATAGGGAAAGTGAGGGGACAAGGCATTAATGGCCAAGGGACACCTCATTGGTGGTTTTGGCAAAACCATGGGCTTGCCCATGGTATTTGCCCATGGTATTGGCCACTTGGGACACCTCGTACCTTATCTTACTATTCATAAGTCGACCATATTGATTACATACTTAATACATCATCTAATGATGTCATTAAACACCTGTAACTTAAAAACTGTATTTTCACTATTCATCAAAAATTCAACTTTCTCAGAAAAATCCCAAAATTTCACCTTAACCAAATATCGATGCTCTGATTTCAAAAATGAAATCCATTTTATAAAAATAATTTTCTAAGTATTTTTAATTTAATTTTTAAATAAATACACTATTCACGGACAATTCATTTTTTCAGAAAAATCCCCAAAAATTACCTTAACATAATATCGATGCTCTGAGTTCAAAAATGAAATCCATTTTATAAAAATATTTTTCAAAATATTTTTAATTTAATTTTTAATTAAGAAACACTATTCACCCTAAAAAACTAATACTTGACTAATAATTTATGAAACCTTTATTTAACCATTTTATTGAATCACATTACTTAATCAAGGTGCCTAGATTATATTAGTGTTTTATTTAAGTGAGATTACTAATCCATTTGGTCAAATTACTAATCCTAAGCATAAAATCACTATTCATATTTTACTATTCATCAAAAATTAAGTTGATCTTATTAGACTCTAAATTTTGTACTGAACATAATTTTAGAAGACCACTTTTTAAAAATCATTACACGTTTTTAATTATTTAAGGTTAACATAAACATTTTTTAAAATATCATTTCTCTAAAATTCATCAAAAATATTCATACTATATTTATTCGGAAATTTGAAAAATCATAAACTTCATCATAAGAAGAAATCAATTTTTTTTTAATCAAAGGATTACACAAGGCAGTTACGGTCTTCTTACATAGCCCCTATCACACCAACATAGGACCTAAGTGTATAGTATGCTAAGGTGAGAGAATCTGAGAGAGGCTCAGCCAACATCGCACGAGTAGTAATTTCTATCAGTTTGAACTTCTCGTGAAGTTGATTCTATTATAGATTCACACGATGAAGTTCGGCTTGGGTTTGGTCTAGAGCAAAGCCTAGTGGTGCTACCTCCTTCCCAAGTTCTGTTAGATGGGCTTCGATCGGTCCTAGACTACTGGGTGAGGCCATCAAATCTTCTTTCTATATTAGTTAATGAAGATCCCTTGTATTTAGAGACAAATATCAAAATGTTTAGTTTCCAGCGGTCATATTGACCAATGGTCATATAAGATTCAAAACCCAATAGTCTCATTTTAATTATACTCATGTTATCCAATGAAACAGTTTTTTTGAGTATAAAAAAAATAACACACAAAATTAGGAAACAATATTTATTCAAAATTTTGGGTCGTTACAATCTTCCCCCTTAAGAAATTGCGTCCTCACAATTTTTAAAACTGGGTTTTGAAATTTCATTGAAATTCCCCCACCGGAAAAGGAGTTAGTAAAACTATTACTTTAAAAGAAATAAAGGGAAGTAAAAAAGGTCACCCGAGTTAACTCATACTAGGATTCCATATAAGAAAACATGGACATGGAGGAAAAAACAAAGGGTCACGTTCTAAGGGAGAGTGCTAGAAAACATGATTAGGAGAAAAGTTAACAACAAGAAAATCACAAACTAATGATGGGTCAAACCGTATTTGATTTCCTAGTAGGAAATGTTAACAGACAATGTTTTTTGTTTTTTGTTCCTTTTCATAGTTTTGAGGAATTCATTTACTACATAGAATAAAAACAAAAGGAAATATACCTACCTTCAAGTAGAGTTTAATCTTTTAATAATTTTCTACCAAAACTAATCTTTTCTCCAAACAATGAGAATTCAAAAACACTTGGTCTCATCAAATGCACAAGAATAATCTTCTAGAGAATAACATATTCCAAAAAAAACTATCTATCTTTAAACATTTATCCCAAAAACAGGAAGGGTAAGATAAAACAAATCTTCAAAAAGAAAGAATCCCATAGGAAGGGAAACTACTTTTAAATCTTCAAAGTTCCACGGTACTACCCAGAGTTCATCATAGACCATTCCGTAAATAACTGTCCTTAAAATTCCTCAAAATAACCCAAACTAAGATTGAAACCCAAATACAAGAAGGACTTGATAACATAGTCATCCAAGATAAACTTTATCGTCCATCTCCAAACAACATCAACCACTCCTAACATCTTATGACAAAAGTAACTAACCTAAACATATTTTCCCCAAGATAGGTCAATCATTTAAATAAGTAACCTATAATACCATAAGTTAACCTTAAATTCATCGATTCTTCAAAATATAATTCAACCTTTACTCCTCACAGAAAATACCGTAGTAATCTATTTACCTCAATCAAATAGGGTTCCCAAAATAGTGAATGTATTCCAAAATAATAATCATCTTTTCATCCCCTAATCATCTTTGTCATATTAATAAGAAAATCATCACATTCCCTATCACATTGGTTTTTGGGACATGTTCTTCCATTTCCTGCCATTAACTAAGGAAAGAAAGTACAATTAGGGGCTTAAATACTTAGCCAATAATCATTAAAAGGAAACATAAAGCATAAAAGGATAAACTTGTAGAAGAAAAGTATACCCTAACTTGTGATCCCCTAGGTCCCAATCTAGGTTATCCATGATAATATATTCCTATGTGAATATTTATTTTATTTTATCTTTGTTCTGTTAATAATTGCTCATACTAAGCTTATGAATTTACCAAAGCTTATCCCTCGGGAGTGTCGTAACCAAGAGTGCAGCAAGGCCCGTTGTCGTGTACCAGTTCCCATTCGAGTCTAGCTCAGAGTGGTGTTTTTGGGTTTTACCCCTATGTACATCTGTTCCAGAGACACCTCTACCTGCTCGTATCTAGACAAGGATGTATTTTCTTGGAAACCCCTTACTCAATACTCACCAAAATACCATGAAGGTTTCCTATATTTAAACATTTCTATAGGGTTCTTCCTAAAGTTTTCATATCCTAATTTCCACAAATAACTAAATCATCCTTTGATACCAACTATAGAATCCTGCCTTTTTATAACATTACTTTTCACTACATTTTACAAAACCGAGGATCATTAAGGTTTAGTGTCTTGGAAACCAGGAACTTAAAACATGAAAACATATAAAATCCTTCTTAAACACTTGAAAGTCCTCTCTATACGTTCATCCTAGGTTCATTACTGCATCTCATGACCTGGGGACATACATCAAAAGAAAGGGTGAGAAGAAGGCCAAGTAAGGGAAACAAGGGGAAACATTTAACATGTGAAGTTGAGATACATCAACAATGTCATGAAAAATAACTTTAAGGCATGAGAAAGAAATAATGAGGCATATCATAATAAAAATAACATATTTCATATCTTGAAGATGTGGCTACAACATTTAATATTGACAATCACTTCTGTTTCACCAAGGTCCATCCCCAAGGTGTCGTTAAAAATTACCAAGGTTATTCACCAAGGCATCGTTAAAAATAGTCATCTCTAGAGATTCAGTCTTTACCCAATGCATTGGAGCGCTATCAGGGTGCACCCTTGACATGTCTTTATTATCATGTGAGCCACATATATCATCATAAATCATTTCATAAACAACCCATATAGCATAAAATAAATGGGTTTCATTTCATAATCATAATTTTTCAAAAACTGCTTTAAAGACATGATCTTTATGTCACTTTAAAACCCACAGAAAAGGAAGGTGGGTCTCATATATGTAAATACCAGAATTTAAAATAGAACATTTTGGTATATATGTGAATACCCCTATATAAGAGAGATATTTGAGTATTCACTTAATAAAATAAAATAACTTTAGAACAAGAGATAGAGACATTTTGAGACGGAAATTCTGCAGCATAATGACTATGTTTCGGGGTTTTAGAAAACACTGAAAAGAGAGGGTACATGGGTAAAACATTCATAAATGACCCATAAAATAGTAGAGGGACAGAATATGAAGGATATATGAATGTGGTAATGAAATTTTAAGGACATACCATTTGAAATGAAAAACATGTAAGGAAGACAAAAAAATAATATTTCTCTTATGAAAATTCGGTAGTCTAACGGCGTCACTTAAACTTCAACAAAAATGAATTGACGAGATCAATTAGGGTATCTCATCATATGAACATAAAAGTTCAGTATGATAGATATAGATATTATACCCCAACAAAATAAAAAGTAACTTGAAATACTTGACATGAAAGTAGAACTTTGAAAAATGATAAAGGTGAACAAATCCCTTAAAAATTCAGCAGCCTAACGACACCACTTAAAACATCAAAATACTGAATTGAATAGATCAAATAGGGTCTCTCATCACATGAACATAAAATATTGGTATGATATATTTAGATATCATACCCCAACAAAATAAAAAGGAACTTGAAATACTTGACATGAAAGTAGAACTTTGAAAAATGAGAAAGGAGAACGAATCCCTTAAAAATTCGGCAGCCTAACGGCGCCACATAAAACTTAAAAATTATGAATTGATTAGATCAAATAGGGTCTCTCATCATATGAACATAAAATATCAGTATGATAGATTTAGAGATAATACCCCAACAAAATAAAAAGGAACTTGAAATACTTGACATGAAAGTAGAACTTTGAAAAATGAGAAAGGTGAACGAATCCCTTAAAAATTCGGCAGCCTAACGGTGCCACTTAAAACTTCAAAATACTAAATTGAAGAGATAAAATCGGTTCTCTAATCATATGAACATAAAATATCACTATGATAGATTTAGATATCATACCCCAACAAAATAAAAATGAACTTGAAATACTTTACATGAAAGTAGAACTTGAGAAGGGTGAAAGAATCCTTTAAACATTTGGCAGCCTAACGGCGCTACTTAAAACATAAAAATACTGAATTTAAGAGATTAAATATGGTATCTCATAATATGAACATAAAATATCAGTATTATATATATAGATATCATACCCAAACAAAATAAAAATAAACTTGAAATACTTGACATGAAAATAGAACTTGAGAAGGGTGAAAGAATCTTTTAAAAATTTGGCAGCCTAACGGCCCCACTTAACATTTTGAAAATGAAATGATGAGAGAAATAAGGGGTATCTCATCATATGAACCTGAAAAATACATTAGGATGAATATAAAAAATCATCCTCCAACATAAGAGCATGGAGCATAAAATAAATGACATAAAACAGATTACTTGAAAAGAAAAAGGGAGGTAGGATCCCTTACCTTAAAACGTAACTCTTAAAACTCAAAGGTTGGGACCTTGAGGGGTTGGCGGAACCTTGGAAGGACTACTTGGGAGGTAATGAGACCATATCTTCGTTGGGGGAGAGTTTGGAGTCGAATGGATGAGAGGATGTCTTGGTATTTATAGGGAAAGTGAAGGGACAAGGCATTAATGACCAAGGGACACCTCATTAGTGGTTTTGGAAAAACCATGGGCTTTCCCATGGTATTTTCCCATGGTATTGGCCACTTGGGACACCTCATTCCTTATCTTACTATTCATAAGTCTACCATATTGATTACATACTAAATACATCATTTAATGATGTCATTAAACACTCATAACTTAAAAACTGTATTTTCACTATTCATCGAAAATTCGACTTTCTCAGAAAAATACCAAAATTTCACCTTAACCAAATATCGATGCTCTGATTTCAAAAATGAAATCCATTTTATAAAAATATTTTTCTAAATATTTTTACTTTAATTTTTAAATAAATACACTATTCACCGAAAATTCATTTTTTCAGAAAAATCCACAAAAATTACCTTAACATAATATCAATGCTCTGAGTTCAAAAATGAAATCTATTTTATAAAAATATTTTTCTAAATATTTTTAATTAAATTTTTAATTAAAAAACAATATTCACCCAAAAAAACTAATACTTGACTAATAATTTATGAAACTGTTATTTAACCATTTTATTGAATCACATTACTTAATCAAGGTGCCTAGATTATATTAATGCTTTATTTAAGTGAGATTAATAATCCATTTGGTCACATTACTAATCCTAAGCATAAAATCACTGTTCAAAATTTAATATCCATCAAAAATTAAGTTGATCTTATTAGACTCTAAATTTTGTACTGAACATAATTGTAGCAGACCATTTTTTGAAAATCATTACACATTTTTAATTATTTAAGGTTTACATAAACATTTTTTAAAATATAATTTCTCTAAAATTCACCAAAAATATGCATACTATATTAATCCAAACATTTGAGAATTCATAAACTTCATCATAAGAAGAAATAAAAATTTTTATTTAAAACAAAGGATTACACAAGGCAGTTATGGTCTCCTTACATAGCTCCTTATCACACCAGCATAGGACTTAAGTGTAAGGTGTGCTAAGGTGAGAGAATCCGAGGGAGGCTCGGCCAACATCGCACGAGTAGTAATTTCTATCAGTTTGAACTTCTCACGAAGGCGATTCCGTTATAGCTTCACATGATGAAGTTTGTCTTGGGTTTGGTCCAGAGAAAAGCCAAGTGGTGCTACCTCCTTCCCAAGTTCTGTTAGATGGGCTTCGATCGGTCCAAGACTACTATGTGAGGCCATCAAATCTTCTTTCTATATTAATTTACCAAGATCACTTGTATTTAGAGACAAATATCGAAATGATTTGTTTCCAGTGGTCATATTGACCAATTGTCATATAAGAGTCAAAACCCAACAGTCTCATTTTAATTATACTCATGTTATCCAATGAAACAGATTTGTTGAGTATAAAAAAAAATAACACACAAGATTAGGAAACAAGATTTATTCAAAATTTTGGGTCGTTACAGATTGACTCTGAGGGAAGTTCCCATTCTTATGTCATTCGTGACACTTGGGTTTCTTATGAGGAACTACATGGAAATACTCAGAGTGCAATTTCATTTACCGTAAATATGATAATACCTAGATTCCTATGAGGATTTCTAAGAAATGGATTCTAGGGAGATTAGTTCATAGTACACCTGATGTGATACTTGAGTTCCTCATATATAACTCATATAAAGGGATCTGTTTTCCAATAAATTAATTAATGAATTAATTTAAATGATTTATCTTCAAAGTCAAAGACAAAATCAGATTCATGGAGATATAAACCTATATGATGACCTTCTTTAATTCTTAGTAAATTTTTAAATTCCAGGAGACATGTTCGTCCCTTATATAGATTTGAGCCATAGGGGATTCTAGGTCTATTATTCAACTTCCTGTTATTTCTTATAAATTAAAATCCTAATTAGTAATCATTCAGAGATCGTATGTCTTGGGTTGAAGTGGGTGGTATCGGACGTGTGTCCTATTCAAAAAACTAGTCTGGCATGTAATATATGTATTTAATTTACATATTTCATTATTATTTGAACAATTATAATAAGTGTATACATGGACTGGATGGCATTAGAAACCCTTGGTGGTGGCTTACTAAGTCTTTCTCACACTCAGTTCGGGATGTCATTTTGGGATCGAGTAGATTTCATATATACCAGTAGGGAAACGAGAACCATATACTCGATGAACACTTAATTTATCTTTACAAGGATAGAGTATGGGATAAAAGGATTGATCTTATGCTCGTGATGATTTTAGAAATTTCTTTTGATATTTTTTTATTTTTTATAGAATGTTCCATAATCCTTCTTCTATGTTTCCCATGTATTCCCTCTTTGTATACTAGGACATAATCATCATTTTAATATACGGATTTGGTTTATTTCATTTTATTTTACCGGGTTTATTTCTCTTCTAAAGTTTTTTATTTATTATTCTTCTATTCATTATATACATTATGATTCCTTTGTAACCCACTCTTATCATGAGGGTCTAGCCTCCCCACCAAACTATTATCTGAACCTAATTGCTAGTCGACATCCTATGGAATATGTTGAGTAATGATTGAGGCCCTATGGCCGCCGGTTTGGCTACTGTTATTGAGTGATCTAGGATAGGACCTCATAAGTTAGTTAATAGAATAATTATTATAATGAATATTTATAAAATAGTTAATGTTTTTGTTGAATTAATATATTTGATGTGAGTTATTGATTATATTTCATTATTCCTTACCCATTTTTAGTTGTGCATGTGATGATATTATTCCATGAAATAAATTTCTTATTCTAGATCATTTATATTATATGATAGAAGTGATTCTGAGGTATGGGAATATATAATGAATTTCATAATTTTAGGATGAAATGTTTCACATTGGTTACATGTTTTATAAGGTCTTTAATATCTCAAGGTTTTAATATATGCATTTATTTTGATTCCATGCATCTATTTCTCAAAATAAGTAATGATTAATGATAGGATGAGGTAGTTCATGTTCAGGATCATTCATGGTATAGGGAGGCACAAGGATTATTTTCTACATGTACATGATACCCTACTATAAATAATAGTGTTAGGTTAGAAGGGATATGCATAGAATGAGGAGGAAATGAGATTAATGTCCTTGGTGTTTACATTTCTATACAAGTGGATGGTTGTGAAGTGGTAAAATTGTGGTGACTATAGCAGTGTGGTTATAGATGTGTTATAATTTGGATGTGGATATGTGGTGAGGTCATGTGATATAATATGTACAACTTGATAGTTTATGATATGTTACAAGTGTGTTTTCATATTCATATTTGTAAACATAGAAAAGAGGTGATCCTACAAGATTTATATTAGTTTCAGTGGGAGAGAACTTGAGTTTAATGGTAAAAATTAATATAAATATATATTGTAGGCCTACATATAGTGAATAATGTTAATATTTTTTATGGTCACTGTAGTTAGGGATATACTATATGGACATTTGTAGTTTTGATGGAAGATGTGGCTTAATGATTAGGCTAGAATGTTTAGTGGCCATGGGTTGTTCATGATTTTGTTTCTTGTGCCTTCTATTCTTATTGTCCTATGGATATGCATTATTATTATTATTACTATTATAAAATGTACATGATTCTGCAATATTTCATTCATTAATAATACTATTCTCCCTTACTGATTCAATTTTATAACACACTAAAGTTGATCTATCTAGTGGTATGATCCTACTATGCACTCCAAAGTGAAAACCCCCACCATAGTTTGCTATTGTTTGCAGGATAGATCACCAGAGTTGGGAGTTTCTCTTTATGTATCAGGAGTAGATCATATGTTTTTGGTATTACATTATTTTTGTATGTTTTTCATTTTTTCGTATATTTTTATTTTGATTGTAAAATTTTATACCCTACTCTTAATATATTTACTTGTATTTGTGAATTTATACATCTTCCATCAATGGAATTAACAGGTTAATTCTTTTCATTCGATATTTTTTATATATCCTATGTTCTAGTCCCTAACTCCGGGCTGACAAGATGTGGGACACAGGGGTCACTATCTTACTTCTTTAATTTTCAATCAAGGAGGGGAACCATGGGAGAGAGGGGTTTGGGACAATAATGAAAAACATATATTCTCCCAAAATATATATAACCTTAATTACTCAAAACAAAATAAAATCTTTGAAAACAATATGCATTTACCTTAATCATATAATATTCAAAACATAGTGAATATATTTAATCACAATCACTAAATCACTTTTAAATAAAATCTTTTTATACATGATAAAACATATATTCCCCAAAAGTTAAAAAATGTTTATCCCAATTAACCATAATTTCCTTGGAATTAAAGAACATATTAACTCAAAAGGTTTTAAATGCCTTTCAAATTATTTCTTCAAAATAAAAAATATATATAATTCTTTAAATAAACGTTTTAACTAAAATATATATTATTCTTAAGGGTTACATATACCTTACAAAACGATTAAAAATTAATAAATTCCTCAAGAAGTACTTCCATCAGATAAAAAATCAAAAGAGTATTAATTCCTTTAAACATTTTATCATCCATAAATTTAAAAATCCTTGAATAAAATTTCACTACATCATAACTATTGAAACCCTATATATAGATACTTCAATTAGTTAATGTTCAACATAATCCTTTACTTGGAATCCATCATCTTATTCTTTAATACATCGTTCCTATATCCAAAATTAAGAAAAATGTTCTCTGTTTTTTCAATATCAATCTAATAATATTTCTTATTTTAAAAATAAGAAAAAAAAGAAAAAAAATCCATACCTTTAATATGTTATCCATAGTTTGACCATATTCAACTATAATATAAATAGTCATTATTAATTCTTTATCTGTATGGTAATATTGAAACCTTCCTTGAGCATTCCACCCAGGACAACGATTTTAACAAATCAAATACTACCAATATTTAAAACATCTTTAATTTTCTATTATTCATTTTCATGGGTACTTAATCTTACATTCTAGATATATAGTAAATTGAATCCATTTTCTATCATGGTATATATAAACTAAACTACCATGAAAATCCATTGGTCTCATATTTGGTATGTCAGCAAACTCACCCAGGTTCAATTTTTTAATCATATACTAAGATAGAATTTTAGTCATAAACAAAATACTATTTAATCTATATCCTGTATAATTTTGTTTCTCATTTAGAGAACCACTATATTTTTATTCACACCCAATATTAAAATAGTTCACATTAGTTACAACCATTCAGTAAAATTAGAATGGTTAGTGTAAATATATAAAAAATATAATAACAAACCATCTTATGAAGATAATAAACACTAAGATATCTATAAACAATATGTTAAACCCTAAAGTTTTTCCAAAAATAGAATTTCTAGCCTCAAAAGTTATCTAAACCCATGATTTGATGAAAACTGTAACGTATTTTACCTTCAAAAATCGAAAATTTCGGGTTTAATATCGAAGATTAAATTGTCTTAAATTTCGATGAACTTTTATGTTTAGTATTTAGATAATTGGGAGAATTTTTTTCATATAAAACCCTTATAATAAAAAGTAGATACTTCTACATAATTCACATTTTTTCAAAAAAAACAAGATTATTAAATTTAAACTCATGCTTCATTCAAAACACAATCACCTCATTTAAGATGAATTATCACTGTGAAAAGGCTGACCTTACTATATTTCCTACCCAATATTAAGACCAATGAAAGATATCTGAGAATTTTGGATGAGAAATACAAATCTTACTGGGGGATATTAAAAATAAATTACACTTTTTGGTTTATTTGAAAATTTATGAATTCCCACAAGAAAGTATTCATTTTCAAAATTAAATTTGAACTTAAATATCATTTATATCCCCATGAAATAAACTTAATAATTCTAGGATTAAATAAAACATATCATAAGAAGTCATACATATAAAATCATAATCCTGATGGTTTCTCATATAACATGCTCACTCATGAAAAAATTTTCTAAAAAAACACACTCTTCGCCCTTAAAGGGGGTGTAAATTTGTTACAACATAATCCCATTAATATACCTTATAAAATAAAAATGCATCCCTTAAAATTCATTTTATATCAAAGTAAAATTAGTTTTTTACCTTGTTACAAAATATTTACATCACTCTTTCAACCACTCTTAAAAATTGAATAACCAAATTGGTAAATTACAATATATATTCCCTAGAGAGAGAAAAATCCTTACCTAATTTATTAGAGATCTCTATCGGGATCACCTATCATAATGAAAATTTTAAAAGGACCATAACATATATTAAACAAATTAAATCCTATATATTCATTATAATATCTCATAAATTACTCTATTTAAGACAAATTTGGAACCACTTTTCATCATCGCATTAAAATAAGGACAAAAATCCTTTTTCCTTTGAAAAAACATAAAAACAAAAAATTACAAAAATAACTAGAAATAATATATTCTTTTGAAAAAAAATTGAAATATATAGATTAATTTTCATAAATAATAACTTTCATTTTAGTGGGAAATTTTTCTCATGTTGTATATGTTATAAAAAAATCATTTCACACTTTTTTATAAATGTCCAAAACAACCGATTTGGAAAATATTTATGTATATCCTTTTAAAACCTCATTAAAAATTAAAAAATTTATTATAATGATTTTGAAAATATATTTCATTGTATTTATGACATACATGAAGCATTATAATTAAATTGGATATCACAAAAAAAATACACGAAAAAAACCAACTTTTAAAATATATTTTTAAAGAAAAAATAATTTCATGGAGTCTAACTCATGAGTACATACTTTAAATCATGTATAATAAACATATATCAATATTATAATTTCCTAAGATCCATATAATTATTTATTACCATATTATTATCTATTTTATTTCATTTATTACCAATTATTATATGGTTAATAATTTAGTGAATTTCATGTTGGGTGTTTTGAGGACGTTCAGTTCCTAATCCCAAAACAACATTGATAGGTTGACTATGGGAAAAGTGGTCATTATTCAATCATCTCCATAATATTAATAATGACATAATTATTACATTTATACATCAAATATATGTTTACAACCATTCATAAATGATGGACATGAAATATGAATCACATCACTTCATAGAGTTCGTATCCCACATTTATACAAAGGCGACATTATCATTTTCCAAAGGATAGAGGGGTAAAAAGATAAGTAACATATTATATTTTAAGAATAATAAAAATTTCATGAATATAATATATATTTATTAAATTAATCTTTATAACCAGCCATGTGAGGTGGTGATAAAAAATGACACACATCACTTTGTGGATGTGGTAGTCCACATGTATCCATGAAAGATGTTTTCATTTCTATTTGGAAGGAAATTAAATGAAAAAAGAGTTATTCCAAAATTTTGAAGGTATTTTTCAATGTAATTTGGTAAGGTATTGGTTGAGATAAATATATAAATTTCTGTGAATAAGAGAGGAGTGTAGGTTCCCTTTTATAAGTGAGGTGGGTTGGAATCTTATAAATACTTGAAATATTATTATATAATTTGTGTCTTACACATGTAAAATGACTTCAATGATCCATATAAGAGAATATAAAGATTATAAGGTATAAATATAATAAAAAAATTATATAGGTTTAGTTGACATTTTAAACCTTATCATGTTTTTTGATCCCCTCATAAACCTTTTTAACCTTTATTTTTTGATCAAATGTTTCATTATTTAAAGGTCTTTAAAGTAATATTTAAAATTATAGGTTGAGACTAAATTTAATATTTAGAATATAATCAAAAATTTACCATATAATTTTTTATTATATAATTATTTAGAATTTTCTAATGAATTTTCAAAAAAATTATTCATTAAATACTTTTTAAAGTCATTTTATGGCCAATTCAAAACAAAATACTTTAAAGGAATCAAGCTAAAAATTTAATAATAATTAAAAAAATTCATCAACTATACTAAAAATTTATTTATAAAATTTTTGGAATACTATAAATCATCTAAATATTCACTTTTAATATTTTTAACACCATTTTTTTTTATTTTTTTCTATGCTTGCACAAGCATGGTATAGATGCTACAAAATAATTTTCGATAATTATAATATATTAAAAAAATTAAAAATTATTAAAAATAAAGTAAATTATGAAAAAAAAATTATCTTCATATTTTTTATTTCATGCTGAATATTTTTCTATTATCCTATTCAGGAAAACATATTTGAAATAAAAAATAACAGAAAATTGAATTTTATAAAATATAACACTTCCCTTGGAATCCAACTGATGTTTCAATGTAAGCTATAAAAATTGTCCAGGAAGGATTATTGGATAATAAAGCTCTTATAAATATAAAATCGTTGATATTTTTCTTGTTTTATTGGAGTTTTGTACAAAATTTTAATTTTTACCTTAATTTACCTTCCCAAAGATAAATCATTTTTAACTTTCTAACTTGCTATTATAACAAAAAATGGCCTCATAACCAAATTTCAACATTATTATTAGAATATTTAAATAAATTTTAAAATTTTTCATATGTAGAAGTTAAGAAATTATTTTTAATCTAATTTCATAAAACACAAAAAAAAATAGTGTTTAGGAAAAATGAGTTTTTAGATATAAAAATGAGCTTTTGCCTAATTAAAATAAAATGATGATTAATGCAGGATTAATTAGATTAGTTTTATTTAAATGAATATTATTTTTCTTTAAAAATAAATCCAAAAAATATTGGGAAATTTAAATTACTTTGGTTTAATGAGAAGAAATGATAGTTAATCAAAAATCAACATTTTGTAACTATTCACTCAGAAGTAAATCCTTTGATAATAATTAAAAAAATCATCTTAAGTATATTATTAAATTAGAATTTCATAAAAATTATATATTATCCAACATTATTTCTATAATTTGAATAAATTAACTATAATTTCCACGCAAAAATTCAATAAATACAATCTTTTTAAATAAAATGTAACTTTTGAATCATAAAATGACTTTTTCATTCTTTCTTAATAAATATAAGTAAACGATATACAATTTATTAAATTGGATATATATTCTACTCATTTCATTTGAATCGTCTTAAAAATTTATTAATTTCATATATAAATAAAAATACAAAACAAACATAAAACCAATTTAATGGTAAATATCTATTTTAACTTATATGGTTTTATCATCCTTGTTGAGTTAGATGTTTTACTTCTTACTTTTTCATTCCTTTTGATTTTGAAATCAAAAACACATTCTTAAAAAACATATTTACTAAATTTTTATGTCCAAAATGTTTTAGATTATTTTTGTATAAAATATTATTTTTTACTATAGTTCAAATAAGTTCTTAAGTATTATGAGTATAAACACTGTATTCTTTATTACAATCATTGTAATGAGTATGTGTTTGATTAATAGGAATCACTTTTATTAGATCAAGTGTTATAATTTCAATCATTATTATCATAATTAAAAATTCATAATAATAGTACATATAGCAGTACCGATAATATCTTATTGGCACTTATAATGATTGTCATAATGAAAATGTAAGGAAGTCTATTGAACTAACATAAGTTTATAATATCATTTGAAAACATTATTTCAAATATAAAAATATCTTTTAAACTATAGTTTTTTAAACCAATATGACATTCAAAAAATTAGTTACATCATATTTTTATGAGATGTAAAACACCAGGTGTCCAAGTTGTTGCAAAAAAATCAGAGAAATATGACTATTGGGACAATGATATGACTGTTAATATGTTGTGCATAAATTCCAGTTCATTTGAAGAGTTAGATCTGGTTGATTACATTCCCTCTTGAATTTTTAAAATAATACTCATTGTAAAAATATTATTCTTAATCTTTTTATTTTTTTAGAGAGTTGTCTTCTTAAATATACTTTGTTAGGTTGTCTCCTTAAAAATTATATTGTAACTATTTTTTCATCTAATCTTCATAATGATCGAGGGTTTATCGGCATAGGAAAATGGATAATCTGATCCATCGGATATAGAGATACCGGGGTATGTAGACAAAGAATCCAATCATCATTATAATTGATGGATTCCAAGTATAAGAATATAGAGAATCGGATCCAATAGATCACGGGCTACCGTAGAAAGGTAGATAAAGAATATGATCATTATATTGAGGGATTATAGGGATATAAAGACAAAACCATTATAAACATTATATTAGTATATTTACTGGGAAAGGAAAGATAAATTTTGTTGTAAATATAAAATTGTGGATACCTTTAGTCTTTTTATACAATACCTTTATCTTATGGTTAAAAGAGTTATCCTTTTAATAGCTAGTAATTTATTAATTCTTATTTATGCTATTATTAAATTTTTTTTTACTTTATTTTCTACTACAAAATTTAATGAAAATTGAAACATATTATCCATCATTATATTCTATTTTATTTAATTTTATCTAATATGATTATGATTCTTATACTATGATTAATTGGATCTATAATGATTCCAATATTTTTCTCTATTTTAATCAAACCGTTGTTAGGTTCGGATTCTGTGATAAGGATCATTAGACTAAGGTCTATTTCTAATAATATACTTTAAGATTATTTTAATAATATTTAGTTTAGTTATTTTAAAATATTTTTTTAAAGCTACATTCACCCCCCCCCCCCCCCTCTTATAATTTATCCATATTTTCATATTCTTATTATCCTAGTCGGAATTAAATTTATAATATTGATCCAAAAATAGGTATCATAGATGGATTTCATTATTAAAATACTTAATTATGTTTTTACTTCATTTAATTTAATAATCCTCTTAAGTTTTGTTATAAAGTATTTGTTTGTAAAACATTTGTTACACTAATATTTTTTGTGGAAAAGAATATTTCTTTTGTGATACTGATGGTAGAAATGAATATCAAATCCACATATAATCTGAATCCAAACAGACCACCAATTTTTGATGGTGTATATTATGAGTACTAAAGGGATATAATGAAAACTTTTTTATTATCATAATATTTTGAAATTTTGAAATTTTTACTATAGATTATAAGATTTTGGATAAGGATATAACTACATTTACTCATCAAGAGAAAAAGGAAATGGCATTTTACATTTCATCGGAATGCAAGATCAAATTGTTGATATTTTCAAAAAAACATTTAACTTATGATATATTTGAATACATTAAACAAAATCTATGAATGATCAATTTTATGTAATCATTTGTATCTACATATTTATTATCCATATTCTAAGTTTATGATACTCTTTTTTATACGGGGAGTACATATGTCTATGTTTTCCAAAACAAATTTGTTTTCATAAAAAAATTAATATTACAAAAGAATTTAGTTTTCTTAAAAATAATCATAATGAGTTTTCTGGACTCATATTGTTTTTTAAATGTTTACAGAGGAAAAATTTGAAATTCTTCTTCGAACACTAAAAATATTGTAAATTTTCTAGAAAAAAAAATTAAAAACTATTCTGATTCAAAAAAAATCATAATATGTTCCTATTTCTGAAACATTATATTTATTTTTACTTCTAAAACTCTCAAAATGGTTTTTATGAAAATTTATCCTAATTTTTTTTTGTACAGAAATTATCATATCTAGACTTTATTTTAAAACTATCAAAATTATTTATCTTAAAAACCCAACAAGAATGGGTTTTTATACCTATATATTTCTTCACTATAAAAGGTACATCATTATTATTTTAATTTTTAAATTATCTCATTATGCTAATTATTTTATTTTTTTTGTTATACTTTTCTGTTTTATAAAAAATTTGTTTTATTTTAAAACATCAAGATTTTTAATGTTATTTAAATATTTCTTCGGATCAATATCTACCAAAAGATCAGAAATACTTTAATCTCAACTATTTTATTTTATTGTAAAGTTGAACCATAATTCTATTCACATATATTAGGAGGGATACACCCTATCCCACATTGATTGTTTGTGATTTCAACTCCGAATTTTTTAACCCCTTTTAGTTTCTCATATCGATAAAATTCCTTTTCATCTGATTCACTAAATTCATTCTCATTCCAATGGCCATGAAATAAGATTTTCTAAAATGGTTTTTTGTCTGAGGATGATTTATATAAAGGTATTTTTATGATAAGTATGATTATATATTGAAATAAAATTATTGATTTTCTAATTTGGGAGTCTATTTGTGTTGATAAAGTTAATAAAGACATTGACTTGGTTTTTCTTGAATTTTTTTTTAAGATTTATGAATATTTCTTGTTTTTTTATTAAATATTGGTTAGATAAAATTTATTTTCCAATGTATTTATAGATGTAAAAGATTTCATATAAGAATATTTCAAATTTTTTTGGAAATCCATCAGAAGGAGACCATTTTTATCCTTCACATAATTTACCTGATGAGATCAGTGTGTTCAATAGGTATAATGAAGAAGATTTTTTATTTTATCATTAAGATAATTTGAGTAAGGTTACCTAACTTACACTGAAAAAATGATTTATTTCATTATGGATGAATGGGTTCCTAATTTAGAGGAAAATTTATGGCGATATGTTAAAAGTTTCAAATGGATTCACATTGGACTATCTAGTCTATATGAGGAAGATTGTCTTAGTAATGTTTTTCTTCTCATAGTTGATAATATCATAAAAGAAACAATAAAATATAAGATCAATATATTTCCCTTTATATTAATAAATATATTATTCGAATGCATACAAGTTTTTAAAGTGAAAAAGAAGTTGGTTCCAGTGAGGGAAAATATTTCATTCAAAAGTGATGATATGATCGATAGAATGTTATTAGATTTTAATGTTAAGTCAAAAAAATTGGTTTATAATGTTAGTTTTGATACTTCCAAATTTGAACCATAAAGGAAATCTATTAAGGTTGAAATATATAGAAAAATAATTTTGAAAAATACCCCTGAAAAGGTAGAAGAAAAAGAAGAAATTTCCTGATCAATTTTATGAAGAATGGATGAAGAAGAAAGAAGATAAGAAACAAGGGGATCTACAAAAAGATATTGATCTAGTTGATGAAAAATATTTTCCAAAGCATGCTACTGACACGTTTCAAAAATAAGAAAAGAAAAGAAATAAAAATAATAGTTTTTTAGAAGAACATATTTTTTATAACCATTTGAAATGAGTGGAAATGGATTCTGAGAAAGTTGATATTCTATCTTCTCATAAATATAAAATAATTCCTGATGTAGACTTAGTTTTTCAAGAAAATTTAGTTGTGTATTCTAATAATCCTTCTGTATAAAATAATGGAATACATAAATTAGTTGATGAAGAATCGGCATCATTTTAAGAAAATTTATCAGAACCATCACCAACAGACTGCGGTGAATTAAACAGCTCGGGGAGGATCTTAATAAAGTAGTTGATTAAGTGGTTAATGGGAATATAGAAAAATAAAAATATGAATAAAAAATTAAATTAATATGAATAATTTATTTAATAATTTGAATAATAATTGGATGAAGAATAAGATGTTTAGAAAGAAGATGAAAATAAATTGGCAGATGCAATGGAAGAAAAATAGTTTGATAAGTATTCGTCATAATATTCATTGGAATTACCCTCTAAGGCTGATAAGGAATATAATTCATAAATTTATAAATATAAATCCCTATTAGAATGATATGTTTAGTCATCCTCTAAAAAATATTATGGAGATAAAAATTAAAAAACTAAGGTTGATGTTAAAGATGATGTTGAAGATGGGGATATCAATGAATTTTATGATGATAAGGAATTTGGAAAAAAATTCTAAACAAATTTAGAAATCAGTTTCAATAAAATAAAATAATTAAAGAATGGAATTTGGAGCTTGTACAAGTAGAACTTAACCTATTGAGATAAAACAAGAATAATTTGACTCAGTCAGAACAATTTCATATCAAGGAATTGATTACATTTTTCATTCTTGAAAATTCTTGAAGGAACAATCCCTCATTTTATGAAAGTAAAATATAAATGTTAATTTACCCAATAAATTCTAATTAAGAAACCAAAATCAATTAAAGTCTTAACAAAAAATTGTTCAACATGAACCTCAGTTAAAAACTCTTCACGAAATTTCCCAAACTCGCATAAAGACATGTAATCATATGGTCAAGTTGTCTCATAAAGTAAATGTTGATATCTAGTTACATGATGATAATTTTGATGATGTGAATAGAATTATGAATTAATCAGAAAAATATTTCTACCATTTATCAAAATACATGGATGAATGGGTGAAGTTTTTGAAGAACATTATAGAGGAATATAATGATCGTTCTGAGGAAGTTGAAGCATTAAAGAAGGAGATCCAAGATATGGATATTTAAAAGTCCAAAACCTAATCTTGTGTAGATTAATTAATCAAACTCATAGATCATAAAAAATAATTTTCCAAGAAATTTTGGATTCAGGAAGTTAAAGTTGAGAAGCTATAGAAGGATAGGCATCAGTTCAACATGATCAAGGCTTTTGTAAAAACCATGATGAAAAATTATTGATTTTATTTTTCAACTCTCATTGTATTTTGTTTTTGTAAAACATTTGAAATGTTTGTATTTAATGAATTACTCTTTTCATCCAATTATTATTTGTATGAATTTTTTCTAATTCTAATTGGAATAATATTATTTCATACTTTTTTGGATGATGAGTTAGTTATTTATACAGTTTTGTATGTTTTTTTGTTTTTCAACAATTTCAAGAAACTTAAAAAAAATTCCCCATTACTTTTAGAAAATCAAAATGTAAAGGAATTTTATAAAAGTGAGGATTTTTTTCCTTAAAATAAGTAAATATTTTATAAAGGTAAAACCTGTTTTGTAGGAGAAGTTTTTACAAAGGGAAGATGTTTCTTTAAATGGGTGAATACGATCCTAAGAAGGTGACATTATCCTAAGTGGGAGTCCATCATATTCAAACATTAAAATCTGAATTCTGTTCTAATGACTAATAAACTCAAGGGAAGTTATGGTTTCAAAGAATAACTCTGAATACGAAGTACTTAAAAAAAATTGGCTTCAAGTTTTTCAATGTTCTTTTTCATTTACGTTTTGTGGTTTGTGTCTTCCAAAAATGGGGAGATTGTTCATTTAGAAGATTAAATTATTTCTTTTCCTTTAATTTTGGGTTGTAAATCACAAAAAAAAATATTAAAACCATATTTACTAACTTTTTATATATAATGTTCTTGCGAATTTTTTAGAAAATATTATATTTTACCAAACTGAAAATAAGTTCTTAAGTAGTACGAATATAAAAATTATAATCTTCATTATGATTATATTAATGAGAATGTTTCTTATGAATTAGATTCACCTTTATCATATCAGGTCTTAGACTTTTTATCATGAATATCATAATGACAATGTCCTAAAAATTGAATTGATATTAGTATCAGTAATATCAGATTGACACTCAGAAATATTATCGTATTGAAAATCGTAAGGATGGACATTGAGCTAACATATTTTTATTATAATATTTAGAAAAATTATTTCTAATGTAAGGAACAAATTTTATGTTGTAATGGTGTAGGTCAATATGATGTTGGAAATTCAGTTGTCCCGGATCCTTACAATCTATCATGTGTCATGTGTCGAAGTCATTGAGAAAAAATTGGATAAATATGACTGTTGGGATATCAATATGACTGTTATAAGGCTTCTTATAAATACCATGTAATTTGAAGATCTTGAATCTAGTCGATTAAACTCACTCTCAAATTTTATGAAGAATAATCAGTGTGAATTTCCCATTATTAATCTTTTTATTTGTTTTAGAGAGTAGTCCTATTAAATAGACCTTTTCACATCATCTCATAATGAATTGTTTTGTAATTTTTTATGCATCTGATCATCGTAATGATCGAAGGCTTCTGAGGATATGAAGGTGAAGAATATGATCCATTTGATCGATGGCACCCTATTCTAGGTAGACATAGAATCTGATCTTTGTAATGATCAAGGGCTTCTAGGTATAGGATAGAAGAGAATAAAATCCATCAGATCGATGGCTATAAGGGATATGTAAATTGAGAATTCATTCTCATATTGAGGGAAATAAGGGATATGGAGGCAGAAGGATTCTGATCATCATATCGAGGAATTTCTATGGTAAAGAAAGATAGAATTTGTTGTAAGTATAAAATAGTGGATACCTTTAGCCGTGATTAGAGACTAACTTTGTATTAAGGTTAAAAGAGTTATCTTTTTAATACCTAGAAAGTAATTCATTATTTTGTATGCGATTGTTTAATTGTTGTTAATATATTTATTTTCCACTCCACATTTTAATAGATAATGAAACATTATATTCATCTTTCTATTCTATTTTAATGAATCATATACATTGAGATTATGATTCACGTACTCTGGTTAATATGATCCATAGTGATTTTGATATTTTTCTCTGATTTAATCAGACCAAAGATAGGCTTTTATTTAAGGATTTTGATCATTGAACTGAGGTCCTAGTCTGATAAGATACTTTAATTGGCCTTGTTGAATGTTTAGTTTAATTATTTTAAACTACCATTTTTGAAACAAAAATTGATCCCCCGCTATATGTTAGACATCTGATGATATTCTTATAAACCTAATCATTATTAGTTCTCTAAAACTAATCCAAAGTTCCCTTCCAACCAATTTACATTCGATATATGATTGATTATCCATAATATTTAATAAAAAAATCTAAAAATATTTTATAATAAATTTATTCATATCTATACCCACTAAACCAAAAGGAATGTCATAACGGTCATATTATAAATTTTTAATATTATATCACATCTTGTTTTATCCTTGGTATTATGCGTGAGACATCAAATCATGCATAGCATTTATTTAATACAATACAATTAAAATATGAAGTTGTTATATACTACCACCTTATGGAAATTAATCCTCAAAATTTTAATTTGATTCTCTTAGTGTAAATTAATCAACACATAGGAATTAAATCATATATATTTTATTCATGAACTTTAAATTCAAGGTTTAGATATTAAAACTTATTATTTAATATATTCATGTACCTCTATAAGACTCATACATGTAGACGAGTCTATATAGTTGTACCATGATAATTGAATGTTACATTCAACAAAAGACTTGAAAGATTTAAGAAGAAATTTTTTCATCTAGATAGGGAATTTAATGAAATAGACTAACTTTATTTTGTTCAAAATCATATGTGAAATTTCATACATCATTTTTCTATAATCATTTTTCACTTAAATATCAATTCATACTCCAATAAATAAATATTCAAGAGTAATTTTTATTATATAGTGCACTTAAATTGACTTATAATAGATCACCTCATCACGAATGGATGAAAGATATTTATTAAATTTATGTATATTAATTAAAACTATAAATGGTTATCATAAGTTAAGATAATATCCAAAATAAATAAACCTTTATATGAATAAATACTATATTAATCTCTATTGCCTCAATAATAAAACCCAAATTTCATATTAAATCATTCTTTAAATAACTATCCTTAAAAATATACAAAATATGATTTTCCAAATTAAATACCTAAAAATAGAAAATATTTGATCACATATTCTTCTAGAATAAATATTTTAACATTTACCTCAAAATAACATTAATCGCGCATAAGGTCATATACCAAAAATGCATGTACCCTAATCTTGTAATCTTCAAAATCTGATAATCATTTCCATGAATAAACAAAATCACCCTAATGACACAATAAAAATAATATATTTTTCTAAAATATAAATCCATAATTAATTCTTCAAATAAAATCCCTACAAATCCAAAAATATTTCTATTTTCTTAAATGTAAAATATTCCAAATATAGATACGTCTTTAATCACATAGTCTCCAAATCTCTTTTCAGTTCCATAGTTATCTATATGATAAAACAAATGTTCCAAAAAAGTGTTAACCCTTTTATTAAAATTAACAATAACTACCTCAACAAATAAGATCATATTAATCCTAAATTTTACCAAAACTTTTTTATTATGTCCAAAAAACATCCTTTATCAAATACTCATTCACTAAAACAAAAGTTAAACTTATTTATTAAATATACATATGTAATTTACTAAACCCCAATAAATGTATTCCAAAGTTCTATCATCACATAAAACATAAAAATATTATCAATTCCTTCAAACTTATAATCATCCTTATATTTATCAACCCATATATAAAATACCGCTACACCATAACTCTAGATACCTAATATATGGACACTTTAATCATTCAAAATTATTTATAATTTTTTAACATGGATTTTCCATATTTAGAAAATCCTGCTTAATTTTAATGGTAAGTTAATTTCATTATTAATATTCATAAAAATTATTTTGTAAAGTTATATTCATTGTAAAAATATTGAGTAATTTTTTTATAAAAAAAAGAAATAGTTTTTTTCTTACCAAAATTTGTGTAGGTATTACTTTAAAAATAATAATTTCAAACTTTTCAAAAGTTTATTTTATCTATATGGATATCATTTTTAATATAATTAAAAATAATCTAGATGTAATTTGTTAAGAATTTTATAAAAATGATTATTTTAGGGTGAATAATTGATAATATTAATTTTAAAAGAAATTATTATATTTTCATGCATTAAAAAGTAACAATCTATTTTGGATTGTTTTTAAAATGAACTTTTTCATTTTAAATAAAAACGATTTTATAAATATAATTTTACTCATTCTTATACTTCAATTTGGTATAAAAACATTTTAATTCTTAAAAAATTAATTATTTTAAAACTTGTTTTCATCATATTTTAAGATATTATTTTAAAAGTAATTCCCACCACTTATAGAATTTTACACTAATAAAATTAACCCCAAATTTTTAATCCAAGTCACTAAATTTTTTAATGATTGCAATTTCTTTTTTTCTCTCTATTTTTTGTAACATTTTAAAAAATATAATGTTTCCATGGTAAGAGTAAAAATGGGTTAAAAGGGTTGAAAAAAGTTTAAAATGACATAGAATATTGTTTAAATAATATAATAAGTACATATTTTGACCCTATATTATCTATTATTCAAATATAATTTATTTTGGATCCATATAGTTTAAGGAAAACATTAATATTTTTTTTGAAAAAAATACAAGTGTGTCCTCTCACCCACTTATAAAAGAAAACCCTTTGTCCTGTTTTATCTACACTTCAAGAGCAACTTAACTCTTCCAAGGCCTGTACAAATTAATTTATAACATCCCATACTATATTCTATATGTCATAGAATGATCATAATACCATCTTATGATGGAATTAGGTATAAACCTAAGGAGGATCTCTGAAGAATATGTATAAATATTAAATGAGTATTTTCATTATAGTTCTAATCATTAACATATAACAACATTAGTATATCCAATATAATTTAGCATTATTATGTTTATTGTACAACCCATTTTCATCTAATTTACTATTCAATTAAAATAACATCACTCGTGTGTACATATGAACTACTGCATTGTGAGATGATGTATTTCATTTTTCATCACAAACAATTATGGCTATCATAAAGATGGATAAAAATGAAATAATTAGATATATATTATATAAATATCATTTATTAAATTTTCATAAATATTATACATATATCTTTATAAACAAATGAAAAATTAAAAAGTCACTCGTGTATAAGTGTGGATTACCCAATACAAAATAATGTATTTTATTTTTCATCACCACATCAAATAGCTTGGGTGTGTGTATATATATGTCTGTATGTTTTTGTGTGTGTGTATTTAATGTTATAATATAATATTAATTATAGAATTATAATTCTATAAAGATAAAATTATATGTACCTTCTTCTCTCATTTACATTGATCAATAGATACATTACTCTTCTGTACATCTAGCATATTATCTCCAGGGTTGTAACACAAATAATTTTTCATAACCATCTTATATGGTTGGATTTTATAGTATAAATCAACTGTAAAATTGATATTTTTGAAATTATTACTATTCTATAAAATGGATAAACAAGATCCCTTTGACCTTAGTCAACCAACCCAATCAATTTCCAACTTATAGGTTAAATATTCTCAAAACGTCCAAAGTAATCATAATCAATAAAGTAAATAAATATGATGAGGATATAATTGAAATTAGTTGAATAATAAACTTCTAAAATTTAATTAATTAATTAATATCAATTTATTATTCAAGAATATAAATAACATATGTGACAAGACGGGCTCGATATAGTGGTTAATTTACCTTAAACCCTCATTTTAAATGTTTTAGACATTTATTTTATAAAAAAAAATTCCACATCCCAGTATTCATAAAAAAAATTAATGGGACTATTTATATTGAAAAAAATAAATATAAAAGTAAATTGTTTGTCTATTTTAAATTTATTATATAGTTTTTCAAAAGAAATATTTTTACATAATTTATATGGGTTGATTGGACTTTATTTACAAAAGAAAAAAAATAATGTTCTCTTTTAACATATACAATGTCAACGTATTTTCGCATCACTAAAACTATTATTAAAGATTTGGAGTAATTTACAATATTATTTTCCTTATTTAAATTAAACCCATCTATCCTTGGGTTCTAGGAATTTTAATTCCAAAATATTATGTTTTCAATAAAAATGTTTTTCATGGGTTCTCATTTTTTTCAATCAAATCCTCATGAATATGATTTTGAATTTGTGTTTTACGATAATTTTTTTTATGAAATAAAATGCGGAGTAAAATTTATTTCATATGTAAGTATATTTTTAATTCATCTCAATGTTTGATATGTTAAAAGAAAATAATATTATCTGATATCATGATTTGGAAATGAACTAGTGAGTTTCTTTCTTCCTTTATATATATTCCTTACTATGATTTTCTTTATCATACCTTGTTTTAAAAGGTCTTTCATAGAGTTATAAGGATGTCTTGGAAGGATAATTAAGTGTGTATTAAAATCATAAATATTTTCCAAGAAAAAAAATGTGATTCATATAAAAATATTTTATTATATACAAAATCCTTACTGAGTGGAAGTTTCAACTTTTTATATATAGGTTTTTTATGTAAGAGTTATGAACAAATATTATAAAACTATAAACCTAAAATTATATTTGATAATGTAAGAAACTAAATTATTATATTAAAATTAAACAACGGTATTAGTTAGAATCATTTACTTATAATTGGTATCATAGTAAGAATTAAATAATTTTTTAGGGTAATATAATTTAATTAATTACCATTATGACGTTCTAAATTGGGTTTTACATGAAATAGAATTTAAATATTACCATGTCTCTTTATCTAAAATATAACTATTTAAAATAATTTTATATGGAGGAAATAGGGCAGCTAAAGTTGGAAGACACCAGGAGGAAAATATCCTTCTTAATCTATAACCTACAATAGTCAAAACTAGAACAAAGTAGTTTTTTATGGTGATGGATCAGTTGACGTAGGTTATAAACTGTGGTGATATCTATGAGAGAGAGTAAATATGTTCACCATAGAAAAAAATGTCCATAATAGAGCATTTCATGAAAAAAAAACCCTACAAAATTCAAGGTGTCATCTAAACTTTTTATAGCTAAAGGATGGGTTAAAGAATTTTTGAAGATATTAATTGTTTTTGGTGATTTTTAAAATCAAAATGTTACTCTTTATAATTACCATTTTAAAGGGGAATATGACTATTGGTGCTCGATAGAAAATAATTGAATGAAAATAAAAGATATTGATTCCCTAAAATGGGATATATTTAAAAATATTTTCATTGAGACGTATTTTCCTAAATTTTTTGACATAGGATGGAAAATAAATCCATGTATTTGAGTAAATGTAATGATAATTTAGTAGAGAAAAATAAAGAAAACTTCACCTATTTACCAATGTACATTCCAAATTGTACCAGGTCTCCTGATTGTAAAATTAATTGTTTTTACTCTCGACTAAATCCAATATATTGAAGGGAATTGGATTATCATAAGCTAAAAATATATATGAAACTTGTCTGATGTGATGATAAAGTAAAAAATGGTACCTTTTGAGGATCATATATTCCATAAAAATAATAAGATAAAGATATCCAAATTTATAATAATGGAGTATAACCCATCAATGAAATTTTAAGGTAATAACTAATAGTTTTCATCTTGTCATGAATGTGGTAAAACAAGAATCGGTGAATCTCCTATAAAATCTAAAAATATTGTATGATATGTAAAGTTTGGAAATATAGCTTGTGAATATAATGAAAAAGATCATAGTGATGAATAAACAAATAATGAAAATATGACATTAATATATTTTAATAGTAATAATAATAATTTTCATTATGTGAGTACTTATCTAAATATAAAAAAATCATTGAAGTTTTCATAATGAAAAGTAGAAAGGTGTGTCTAAATACTTCATGACTACTTTGATATATGTCGGGCCATCTATTGATAAGGTTTCATGTACATTATACATTAATTAATATTTTTCTAATGTATTTTTTGATTTTATGTCTATACATTATATTATTTCTAATAAATTTATTAGAAAATTAGAAATTTCATTTTAAGAAATGAATTTGGTACTTCTAGAAAACAGTAGGGGAAGTGATAAAGAAGAAAGCAATTATAATAATATTCTTATAATTTTAGGTAGAATTTTTTATATAAAAACCATTTTCATTTTCCATTTTAGATTTTTATGTTATCTTAGGTACGGATTTGCTTTATGTTTATCTTTATATGATTGATTGTAAAACTAATGAAGATGTTTTTGGGAATCAGTTTTAGGTTATATACAATAATTAATTCATACTATTGATAACATTTCAATAAGCTAAGAAATTAGTTAAATTTCTAAATCAATGTTATCTTTCGTATATTATTTAGAAGAAATATACTATTCATATTGAATATGTTCCTACAATAAATGAATATTTTAAATTATTTCTTAATCAATGGACAATTATTATACATGATTAGAATATTGAATTTATGATTAACCTAGTTACTGATACATATCAAATATAAAAAACTCTTTTTTGAATGACTCGTGAAGAACTTTTGGATTTAAAAAGAAAAATATAGGAGTCACACGATAAAGGTTCCATTTATCCTAGAAATTTACCTTTAGTTACTCCTATTTGGTTTGGTCAAATGAATTATGGTTTTAAGAGTATTTTTATTGATTATAGAGAATATAATAAAATCATTGTTATGAATAAGTATCTATTGAATCTTGTATAAGGATTTTTTTATCATATCTTAAAAGATTAGTCATTTATAAAGTTTGATCTTAGGTCTTGGTACCATCAATTTAAGGTGAAAGAGGATGAAATTTTATATCTTTCATCGCATACTATGTATGGGAATTATGTGTTTTTGGTAATTCCCATTAGGTTTAAAAATTATATATATATATATATTTTTATTTATTTATTTATTTATATTCCTTATGAATATATTTTTCCATGAGTTCTTAGAGGAATTTATGGTAGTGAGTATTTATGAAATATATACATATTCTAAAAGTAATGATGATCATGATAAACATTTAACGATTTTTTGAAACTATTAAAATAAATTATACAAAAAATATAGTAAATCTGAATTATCATTGTGAAATATTTCTTTCCTTTAATATATTGTAAATAAATAATGAATAATTGTTTATCTACCAGAAAATAATGTGGTTGAGGAGTGACCACGTATTAAAGTTTTTATAGATATTCCTAGTTTCCATACATTAGAAGGTTACGGCCAACAGTTTGTAGAAAACAATTATGGGTCATTTAACCCTCTAACTATGATAACTCAAGAATTAGTTAAATTAATTTTTTATTATATAATGTGATGGATGTTTTAGCAAATTGAAAATAAGATCAATGAAAGCTCCATTTTTTTCCATACTATATATAAATAATGAATTTATTATCCATAGTGATGATTCATTAAAGTGATTTGGTTGTGTTGGATATGGAATCATCAGGTAATTTATTATTATTTACATCAATTGAATACTAATTATCAAAATTATCTTATACATGGCCTTTAACTGGTTTTTATAGAGTTTTCTTCAAAATCGGGATACAATGTTTATAAAAAAATTATGAAATATATACTGATCCTAAAATTATGAAATATATATTCACTAAAAAATAATTTAACATGTCGTAGAAAATATGACTTCAACTAATTTAGGATTATTATATAACGAATCACCATCATCTAAGAAAATAAAACAGAGTAGTTGATTCTTTGAGTTGAAAATATAAATCATCATTAACTATTCTATGTTTGGAACATGATCATTTGGTAAATGATTTGATGAATGTTTGTCTATAAATAATTAATGCAGGAGCTTCCTCTATTTAATTTCAATTTTCACTTAATTAATCATTTTTATATAGAATTAAGCAAGATCATAAGTAATTTCATGGTTTGAATTAAAAAAAAGTAAAATTGCTCAAGAAGGGTAGTTATTATATTTTAATGTCTATAACGAAAGTGTTACCATATTTAGAAAGAGTTTTTGTAACCATGTTATTCCCATATGAGGATATAATTGTTGAGTGAAGCTCATAGTTATTTGTTTTCTATTTTTCTTGATATTACTATGATGCATAGATACCTTTGGGAGTATTTATGGTAGGATGGAATGAGGAAAAATATTGCAGATTTTACCATTCTATATCTAACTTATCAATAGGTAAAAGTATAATTTTAGTTATTGAGAGGAATGATTAATCCAATAATAATGATAGGATATAAATGTGGGAATATATATATATATATATGGATTTCATAGTTAGATTACCAATTAAATATTGATTTAATAATAAAACCTGGGATATTGTTGACAAATTGACAAAAATCATCACATTTCTAACCTATTCAAGATACAATGTATTTGTATCAACTTTTTCCACTATATATCAAGGGTATAGTTATGTTACATGGATTTAATCTCCCTATTATATCTTATCGTGATCATAGGTTTTTATTTAATTTTTTTAAATTCCTTTTAAAGTTTTTTTGTACTGAATTCAATTTTGGTATACATTTTCACCCACAATCTGATGGAAAATCATAGATTAGATTTGGAGATTGGAAGACATGTTTCAATCTTGTTCAATTAATTACCAAGGAATTTAGTATTAATATATTTTATTAGTTTATTTTTCTTATAACCATAGTTTTCATGAGTATAAATTTGGGACCTTTATAAATATCATATGGAAAAGTAATGCCAGAACCCATATTTTTGTGATTAAGTAGGTGAAAGAATGTTATGGGGACCATAATTAGTAGTAGAAATAGTTGATAAGGTGAATGATTTTTAGTAACATATGAGGATGGATCAGAGTAGGAAAAAGTGTTATGCACATAACTTTTGGAAAGATATTTCATTTAATGTAGTGTAACATAGTGTTCTTAAAGTATTTCCATGGAAATGTGTTGTGTGTTTTGGTAAAAAGATAAAGTTGAGTCTGTAGTTCCTTAGAAACTATGAAATCCTAGGAAATGTTGGATCAGTTTAATATTGACTGTTATTGATTCTAATTTTATAACAATTATACCATTGGTTTCATATTTTATTTTCAAAAATATATATATCAGATTCATCTGTTGTTTTGGCCCTAAAGTAGTACAGTTGGAAAATAATACTTCATATAAGGAATAGTTGGTTCGTATTTATGACAATGTTTTCAATGTTTTGTATAATTAAGTGATTCTCAAGGATAATTATTAGTGGAAAACTGTATTATTGAAAAAGAAACATGTGATTCTAAAAATTTTATTAAGAAAAAATATCCCCACTAGATTAAGTAAAGAATAAAATAGTTTGGATTCAATTTCCAAACTAGGGAAGAATGTAAAAAATATTTAATGTAGATAGTAAATCTAGTTCATACCTTACTAATATTCTTAACTTAAATTTCATAGATTTATTTCCATATTATGAATATAATATAATTTTTTGATAAAAATGGAATGGTTTTAATCTTACTAAATTTGTTTATAAGTATTATATGGAAATCATAAATTTCCTAAATTTAGAAATTGAATTTTAAAAAAGGATATAATTTTTAATATCAGTAAATAAAAATTATATTCTAGTTATTTTAACTAATTTTCTAAATAATATATTTTTGGGTAAATAGTAAAGCATATATATTACTCATAAAATCATTCATTTCATTTCAAGTATTTAAAAATTCAAATTCTATCATTGGATTGGTTTTAAAAAAATTAGTTCTTATTTTTTAAACATAATCTGAAAATTTTCATTATAATCAAAATTATACTTCTATTGGGAACAAAAACATTTTTAAACATAAAAAGTTATTTTTCTAAAGAACCGTTTTTTCGCCCCATTTTGTGGGTTTATTTTAAAAGTATTTTTCCCACTTATAAAAATTTGAACTACTAAAATTAATTCCAAATTTTTAATAATCATGTCCAAATTTTGTAATGATTCCATTTTAGTTTTTAGTCTTTATGTAAATTACCTTTAGTAAAAATAGATAGTTACCATGGTAAGAGTTGAAAAGGGTTTAAAATATTAAATAAAAAAAGATAATAATTTAAATGGAAAAAAAAATTCTAAATATTATTTTCTAAACTTATTTTGATATCTTCAAATGTAATTTATTTGGGATCTATTGGGAATGATTAATACATTAGTATTTTTTTCTTTTGAAAAATTCCAAGTGTGACCTCTCACCGACATATAAATGGACTCCCCCTATCCTTTTTTTATCCACACTTTAAAAACATCCCATATCACCCAATATATGCCAATATAAATTCCTATAATCCCTCTATATATTCTATATGAAATTTTTTTATCATAATGCCATCCTAGGATGTCTTTTAGTATAAACCATTGTGGGTTTCCCAAAACAATGTATATTTCTTAACCATGTAATTTAATTATATTTTATATTTTACCTCATTCAAAATTCTCTTAAAAATTTTCAAATAATAACATATATATCTACCATATATAAAAATGCAATAATGATTATGTAATAAACATTTTTTTACTATTTAATTATCTCATGAAAAATATTAACATCACTTGTGCATACTTGTGGACAACCCTCATGTGTGTTGATGTACTTTATTTTTAATCACTGACTCATATGATTTCTTATAATGATGGATAAAATATTAATAATAAGATATATATGAAATAATTTTATTTTTTTAATTGAAAAAATTATATTTCACTTCTTTCTTTACCATCCAATGAAAAATAAAAATGTTGTATGTGTGCACGTGCGGACTACTCCCTCGAAAACTGATCTATTTTATTTTTCATCATTGCCTCATATGGATTTTATAAATATATGTTTTATTTAAATAAATAATATTATATTTATGATGAAATCATAAATCTATAAGGTTTAAATAATAATTACCTTCTTCCCACATGTTTGTTGAGAAATGTAAACATTACTCAAGTGTATCTACGCCAACTTCTCCTTTATTGTGACATAATTTAATTTTTTTTAACCATATTATATAGTTGAATATCAATTTTTAAATAATTTATAGAAATGATAATTATAATATTATTAGGATTAAATAAAATATATAATCATTATCCATTTGACTATAGTCAACCTACCCAATTAATTTCTGACTTATAAGTCAAATGTTCTCAAAACTCCAATTAAACTTAATCAATTAAGAAATTTAATATGAAATTGATATAAGTGAAATAAAAGGAATAATAAACTTAAAATTTTTATTAAGAAATTATATTATTTACATGATTTTATTATTACTTATGATAAATAATGTACATGATATGTTTGACTCATGGTAAAGAAAACTTTTCCTTAAATACTCATTTTAAATATTTTATTGATTTATTTTCTAAATATTTTTACTCCATGTTAATTTTATAAAAATAATTTTACTGATATATTTATATTTATGTAAATATATTATTAAGGAAGTTTTATTTAAATATTGACTTTATTCCAAAGGATTCCAAATGAAATATTTTTGTGTATTTAATATGGTTTGTTTGGACTTTATTTAAAAATACAAAAGGAATGTTCTATTTTAAGTAATATGAAATAAACTACTTTTTCAAAAACTATAATAATTATTTTTTTAATTCCTTTATAGTATTTTTTTAATAAATGAAAAACCCTCATTTTCTTTGTTCTGCGTATTTTTACTTTTGAAAATTGATTTTTAAAGGAAACTGATATATCAATATCCAAAATTATTTTTCTTGTGGGTTAATAAGAATAAATATTTGATTTTGATAATATGAAAAAATAATTGTGTGTTTCATTTTTTTTATATTCCTTTGACATGGTTTATGATGAGGAAATTTAAATATTTCTCTCTAATTAATAGGGTAATGATTATGTTCCCTAGAGAATTTAGTAGGAAGTGACCAACTATGTAATTCCATTTGTCAGGGTTCTTGTAAGGGTTCCTGTAATAGTTCTATGAAGATGGTAGAACTAGGAACCAACATAAATTTTATATTCTTGATAATTATTTTTCATGTTAATATTTTTATTTCATAATCTAAGATAATGATCTTTTGTTTTAAGAAATCATTATTCCTTTAAAAGGGAAAAATTATATTTTTTATAAATTTTTTCTCATCAGTTCTTATATTTTATAAGAAACCCACATAATTATGATTTTTCCTTTATGTTTTAAAATATATCATCTTATGAAAAACATTGGGAATTAAAGAAGATTCCATGGGTAATTAAATGATTAATTTAGCTCAAAGCTATTATGTTAAAGGAAATATCACTTATATGATTCCATGCTTTTGAAATAGACTAAGAGGTTTATTTGTCCCTCTGTAAATCTATCATAAATATATTTTTGTGATCATCCAATTTTTAAAAATGTTTTAATGTGATTTTATTGTTGATTAGAAACAATGATGAATTCATGTTCAAAATCATGAATATTTTTCATAAAACTAAATTATGATTCATTTAAAAAGTATTGTATTGTGAAATAAATGGATACTTAGTTGAAGTTTTGACTTCTTTATTCACTTGATTATTCTGTAAGAGTTTTGAAATAATTCCGTAAAACTCCAAACCTAAAAATTTCATTTGGATTTCAAGAAAATGAATTATTATTTAAAATCAAATTAAATTTTGAACCTGGAACATTTCTTTATAATCATATTCTATAATAAATTCTTCCAATAATCAAAAATATGAATCAGGTCCTCAGATTCATAAACCTCAATATCATCATTTTTTCATTTAAAATATATGAAAAACAGGTTAAAATCCATACATTTCATATGTTATCTTAATTTTCATCATCTTCAAGGATAATTTAATTATTCATTATTAAACCTTTATTTTTACGATTTTAATAATCTTCTTATCAAGTTTTCATGACCCCATCCCCCCAAATAGTACCCCATTTGGTCCAATAATGAGAGAAGTGAGATGGTGATTGCCTGAGTTCTACCTCTCGTAGGCCCCAAGTGGACAACTAGAACTGAGGCTGTAATTAAGATACAAATGGAATGAATTTACCTATAAGATAACATGTTTAAGAGAGAGATAAGAATTATGAAACAATCAACATATTTTAATAAATATAAAATAAATATCAATTTTATACATTCTATTACATACAGTACTAAAGTAATTGAAAGGAAAACTACATGTTCCAAACTGGTAAATACAGAAGAAACCATAAATCTTAAATATATACTAAAAACCACAATCTATTAATATATATCTTGATCTCAAACCATCACATTTTGACCATAAAACATTTTATATATACATGGGGTTAGTAAAACTGTATACTCAGTGGGATGCACCCTATAGACTCTCAAGAAAAAAGATAAAGAAAGCATGCTAAATTATTGTGAATAATAGGGAAACTAACTCTTCGCCTAAATAGTTATACAATGTTCACAGCATCACCATGGATATCTCTCTCCATGTATCACTAACAAAATAGAATACAATAAAATTTCAAGAATAAGGTTACTACTCTACCACTTCCCCACTGGTTTGTTACTCTGCACCAACATCGCATGACTAGAGCTCTCTCTCTCCAAAATAACTAGACTAAAAACACATGGGATTGGTATCAAAACATGAATCTTGTGCATCACATAATCTCATCATCCCATTATATATCTCTGAATAGTAACTTATTTTTTTGGGACACACTATATCATGTATGATGTGTATCATACATCGGGTATGATACTACAAGCCATCACAACCCATACACAGAGTAAGGTTACTCATTCCATCACTACCAACACTCATAAGACCTATAATACCCCATTTGATAATAAATCTAAAGAAATATGTGTGTGATATAACCATAGGCCATCACATACCACTACATAAATATAGGTAAGAAATAAACACCAAGAATATAGGCACATAATACTACCAGGAGAAGAGAGTGGGGCTAGATGGGGGAGCCATCCATCTATCCTCCCATTGGGATGTTGGGTAAAACACTCTCCCATAGTCTACTAGATGTCAGTATCCCTAATTGATATGGGTGGGGTATCATATGAAATCACAAAATATATAAGAGATAATATATCTCAACACCACACTATGGTCATAACCTCATATTACAATCTTCTAAAGCTAATGTCACCCAGAATCCCAGCTACCACTACTAGGAATATATATCTTATAAGTACGCAAGAGTTTTAACTAGATATATTAAATTACATTATTTTAATTGAATTTTTACTTTACAATAATTAATTCAATATCCATTAATTAACCATCAACCTTATTAAAAATATTGAACTATTATCCTTCAAAGAAAAGTATATTCCCTCCATGCATAATCCAAAAGGAATCTATAGTTTCTCAAGAGTAACATCTCATTTTCATTCCAGTAACACCAACCATATCGGTTAAGTAATTTAATAAATATTATTATAATTATTCCATAATTCTAGGTACTCTAGAAAAACATCCTAAGCTACCATCAAGAGATGTAACAAAAAAATCCAGTTACCATAAGCAATGGGAAAAGTAATACATATAAAACAAGAAACCCATCCATTAGCTATTAAACATATTCATATTATACATTAATCCATATTTAATCACATCAATTCATGTTTCTTCATTCACATCATTAATCCTAGGCTCATTCATTAAAGGATCACATCACATAGCATTATAAGGCTCACATTTAGGGCACATCAGAAGGAAACCAGCAAACAAGAATAAAAAATAGGGGCAATTTTCATTAAATTAATGATTTTAGTCTTTACATACAAATAATATCTCATGAATCCCAATGCACGAAATTCAACATTTATAAGAAAATAGGAACTTTAGAACTTAATAATTTATATTTAATAAAAAAATCTATATTCCTTCTTGAATTAACTGATTCGTTATTCACAAGTTCCCACTAGGGGAAACCTATGGCATTAGCTATACACTTATAACAACATGCTTCATGGAAAAAAATTAGTTTCAATAAATTTTGATAAGAACCATTCCAAATTAACATGAATTTTTATTATTATCATCAATAAAAATTAATATGTTGCAAGTTATTTTTTCAATTCCATTAACATATGGAGAAACATATTCAATTAAACATGCACATTATATCAATTTTAATTACAATAAAATTATATGAAACAAAGGATTAATTTAAATAAACATATTATATTATTATTTATCCAACCAAATATCAATTATTGGATGTATGTTCATTAAAATTTTCCAACAAAATAGACATACTAAAAAATCATGAAAACATGCCATACATGCATAGAGTAGACACTGTCTAGAAAATCAAGAGGAAAATTGTTATACTGGTAGAAAGAAACAACATGCGATCACTAATCATAAAAAAAATATTCTTTAATTTGGTCTGATAATTAGTAGGTTATTTCCATTTCCATCCAAAGGGATAAATCATGCTAAATTTATGATTACACATAAATAAATAGGACAATTTATTAATCCCCTACCTCGAATTAATCAATTTTCTTCATATAATAAGGCAAAAACTACATGGATGTTGGTCAATTCACCCACATTAATACTACATCTCTCTATGGATGTCATGTCACAATCACACCAAGAACAAAAACAAAACTCAATTACAGATTTGAGATGAAACCTCCATAGCATGCCTAGAGAATTTCGGATTAACTAGACTGAAGGAAGACAAGAGAAAAGGTATAATATACCTTGAATCATCACAAATCAAATAAAGAAGGCTAGGATCAATCCCCTTCCAAGGGATCCTGAATATACTTGAATACCCATCACTGGATGTTTAATGATTTTAGAGAAGTGTCTGGTTTTGGTCAAATAAAGGGGATCAGCACATTATAAAATGAACTTCCTAGGGGATATTTATATAGAAAATAAAACATTTATGATGTAAATGTGTCAGAATCTGAGAAAATAATTTCCTCAAAATGAAAATCCTATGATGGTTTTACACCATAAATCTCACAATTAAGATGTAAGTTCTATGGGACAAGGTTTTTTTATTTCAACATGTGGCCTACTTTGGTCATAAATAGTCGAACACTCATGCCAAAAAACCAATACATGCACCATAAACCACTTATTTAAAATTAAATACTCCTTGCTTCTATATTTTGGTATTGAAACTCCTCTATTGACCCAATAAGCCTTCTCCAAGCACCATGGGCTTCAAAAACATGCGAAGGGTTGTACAGCATGTATATTGTCCTTTACCTTAGATACAACGCAAAAATTATCATCTTCAATATTACAATAATAAGTATGGAGAGAAATCAAAAAGGGCCATTTAAATAACCACCCCACAAGATAACACTCAATGATCTCACCATCACATGATCATAACCTCCTAACTTAAAGGAAAAAAGTGAAAAAAAAACAATTCTTCATTAACAACCATATCCTAGACACTCACCCAGGGAAGAAACCTCTCAAAAAATATTAAATCTATAAAAAATAGTAATTGGAAAGAATTTTCTACAGTAAAAAATTACAATATCCAGAAAATGAATATCATTTCAAGAAAAGAGATAAAAATAGATCAGGGTAATGAGATTGTATCTATGACTCATTCTCTTAGGTACTCAATTACATGTCTCTTATTCACCAAAAGAAATGAACTAATGGAATATAGTGACCATGGAACACCTTATACTAGAGGTCATAGATCATCATAAGTCACTCCTCGATGGTCATATCATCTTCAACATCTATCTCACCATAATCAATTACATGAAATTTTTAATGAAGTTTATGGAAAGAGGAAACATGTGAAAAACGGAGTGTATCCAGCTAATATTCATTGGAATTTTCATCTAATATTACATGACTCTAAAGTGATACAAAACCTCAAATTATAAAAAAAAACTAGGCAAAAATATTACTCTCATAACCAAACCATTGCTTCCTATGATGAGGTGTGACCTTCATAAACATGTGATGTCCAATTTATAACTCCATAAGTATCCTCATATGATCATCATTGGATTTATAATGGTCATGTGCTAGTTGCATCCTCTCATGTATCACTTAAACCATCTATGTTTTATTTAATAATATATTGAACTTGAGAATCACTACCTCTATGAACCCAATCTAGCACAATATAGAACAAAAGTTCATGGATAAAAAAACATGAAAAAAATACCTTTCAATGGTTGACTAAAAACCATTATAGCAAGTGAAATATTCCTAAAGAAGGTTCACCAACAATGAACCTCATAATTATAGGATACAGGAGCACAAACATTCCTGAATAGTCTAGATATTTTACTTTGACTGAACATTCTTCTATTTATATAAGCAATTCTAATAAATAACTTTGATCCAAAATCATTTAGAAGACCTCTCCACAACTTATAGGTAAAATACATATCATTATCAAAGATGATACTCCTCTGGACTTGGTGGAGTCCCAGAACCTCCTCTATATTTGTCCTTGATAAAGCATCAACTGAGCACGAATCCATGATCTCTATGAAATGGATTTATTGTTTTCAAATTATCCACTGTCACCCATATAGAATTTTAGCCTCATTTAACTTTAGGTTAATAAGTAACAAAGTATAGTGACATGTGCTCCCACATAAACTTAGAATCATCTAATGTTGAGATAAATTCACTAACAACATTTTGATCATCCTTCACCTTATAGTAGACAAAAAATTTATACAAACACTTAGAAACTACTCAATTTATCTCAGATACCAAAACTAAAATCTAAAAGCTCGATACAACTTTTTAAAACTGGGAAATTCCACCAAGGGTTGTCTATAGAAATATATTATAAAAATATCACACATTATTTAAGAAACAAAAATTTACCACTTGAATTACACATAGGGATTTCCATCCATATATCAACCATCAGGGGAACCTTCATAAACAACTAGGTCTTTCCTGACCTCCACTCGGAATCCCTTTGTTGAGACTCCACCACCTAGCGCACTAAAGATGAATTAATTTTCATATATAAAAGGAAACACATTCGTCCATCCTCTCCCATATCTAGATGCATCATTGAGAACTCTTCCATCACTCTTTAGGAATATACAGATTCATTCATGGAATCACTACATGACTTCTTTCTCAACGCATCAGCTAAAAAATTTCCATTTACATCTGTGTTGGAAATCTATAAGTCATACTCCTACATGAATTACATCAAACATAACAGCTTCAAGTTTATGTCTCATTGGGAGAATACATACCTCATTCTCTTATAATCGATGAAAACCTCAAAATGTTCACCAATATGTAATATTTCCACAACTTCTTGGAAAAAAACCATTGTTGCTAACTCGGTATCATGTGTGGAATTATTATGATCCAAGGAATGTAACTGGATAGATAAATAACAAAAAAATAATATTTATTGAATCAAAAAATATCATTGAACAATATTAGAAACATTATATAAAGCCCCAACCTCAACTCCCCCTACAGAAAAATGAAAAATTAGATCATTGAATAACTTCTCTTTTAGGTACTCGGAATCCACCTAACATGGTTTAGTCCACAATATCGAATGATCCTCCAAAATAAATGATATTATAGGACCCACAACCATAGATAATTTTTCTAATAACCTTATATAATATCCTAAAATAATGGGGAGATTTCACACATCTTCCACTATCTTGCATGATTCACATGAAACCACTGCCTCAATATTCAAGGTATTCACTAATAATCTCAATTGTAAAAATAAATTCCATAAGAAAAAAAGCTTTATGGGTGTATAAATCACACTTTTATAACTTCACATACATCTATTAATGATGATAAACACCTAAAAAGTCAGGAAGACACTCTGTATAATCCTACTTGGATGTAGTTTATGCAAGGATATCATCGATGAAAACCACTAAAAATGTATCCAGAAACTCATTGAAAAATATTTTCATCAACCCCAGGAAAATGGTGGGAATATTTCTTCATATAAAATACCATCATAGGAATCTCATAATTACCATTATAAAATTAGATAGCAGTCTCCAGAATATCCTCATTCTTTACCTGAATCTGAAGATATCCTAACTGCATATCAATCATCGATAAAAATATTTATATCATAAGATGATCAAATAAACCATCAACACATGGAAGAGGATAGTGGTTATTCACTATTACATGATTAAAGTGATTATAATCGATAAAAAGTGTTATATACCATCATGATTCTTCAAAAACAAATTCATTGCACCCAAAGGTGACACAATTGGAATATCAAAACACTGCTATAATATATCATCAAGTTGTACATGCAACTCCTAAAAATAAAAATGTTCCATTCTATGTATATACATAGATATATAAGACACTCCTAGTTGTAGATATGTCCTAAAATAAATCTCCCATCGAGGGGGTAATGTTGAAACCTCCTCATAAAATATTCTGGGGTATTCTTCTACAACATTGGGAAACACCCTCATCAGAATCTCTGGTGAACATAGTGTCAGCTCATCTATCAACGATAACAGGTAGGTAACTTTCCTCTAGAACTTCCAATTTTATCATTATCTAATGAAAACTAACAAATATCCATCAACATTATAGAAAACAAATTGCCTCATAATAAAATCCATGACATCATTTACTAAATATAGGAAATCCATACTGAGGATCATGTTGTATGATTGGATTCATAATCATAGGAAGTATCCCAAATTGAGGTGCTTCCCCATCACTAGTTCAAAGTTTATAGACATGTTACATAAATAATTTCAACATATTATTGGTGTAGTATTCATCAAAAGAACTTGAATCCTCCCCACCTCAAGTGCCAAAACATGGACAAGGGAAGGTGATACAAAGGATTTTGTAGCTCTTGAATTAAAAAATAATGAACCCATGTAGAAAATAATCAATCGATAATTAAAAAATCATATGGATCACCTAGAGCTATAAATAGTAAATCATGAAGCTGACCACAACCTACTGCATGACCTCTATAACCCTACTAATGACCACCTCCACAGTATTTCTCTTCTCTCAGAGGATGTCGAGAAACTCAAGGAATTCCTCAACCTACTCCATCTTCTCTCATCTTATCCCAACTAGAACACCATGCTATTAGTACCTTAGCTAAAACTACCACAATTGTGGAACTTGAATCAGGACACCTTATACAAGTTTACAAATTTGAAATTTCATATACTCTCTTCATTTATGACATCAACCTCTATCATAAAAACATGTTTATAATCCATTGGAATAAGTATGAGGGAATCCTCTCCCAATGAAATGATATGATGAGGGATGGGACCTACCCACTCCTATCTAAAATCTCTTCTACCATGGAAACTATTAGCCACATACCACAAATCCTCTTTATGATGAATCTCGATGAGTCCCCTACCATGATGATATGGTTATGGAAAGTGTCCTCTCAATTACCACTTCAATTTCCAACACCTCATTATATGTTAAAAACATGAATATGGTGACCTGACAGTAGATCTCTAGATAAAACAAATCCTCAAAATGCCTCATCATGGACTTAATATCTAGAAAAAGTTCTGAATCACATTAGAGAAGTGTCTTGAAATCGATCCGAAAATCCCACACATGTGAATTCCCATGTTGAATGGTAAGCATATCTTAGTGACTGTTGGCCTTTGTAGTTGGATAAATAAACTATGTTCCTAACTGGTCCTTGATATTCTTCCAGGATACCATCAACTCCTCTTGATCCCCAAGGAACAAGGACCACCACTACCCTATGTCCCCATAAAATATTGTCAAAACCAACAATAACTAATGCTCCTTATGATAATGGATTGAACTAAAAGTTATCTCACCTCTAAAAATAGGTCTTCTATGACTAAGTCTAAAATAGGGACCTCTTACTTCTAAATAATCTTACACTAAAACTCTTAGGGTTCCAATATCAAGGTGTCATCTTTATCAACCTCAATTTTGTGGAGATATTATAGCACATCCCAGTAAACATCTTCATTGTGGACCTGATGAGGATATGGACATGGATCCATGGATCCAAAGAGAAAAATTGGTTATCCTCTTAAACCTAGACTATGGAATACATAACATTAAGTTATTTATTAATTTATTTATTTCATTTAAGGATTAAAATATCAAGGGGTCTACCCATTTCAAACATACCCACAAAGAAGAATGAAGTAATTTTCCTTATCTTGTCTCTATCCCTCCACCAATATCACTTCATTTAGTAGGATAGATAAAATTAAGGTTCAGTGCATTAGATAACATGGGGCCCTAAATACTGATGTCTTTGTCGGTCTCTCATTTTTACAATTCTTAGTTAATTTATCTAACACTGTTTACTTTCCAACCCATGAAATCTTAACTATGCCTAGCTCCAAACTCCCCCTTATCCCTCAAAATTTACCTTTGATAAAACTCAATCACAACATAATCCCCCTATATAGTACCTACTCCTAGGATGAAAATAAGAAGAGGGGGATAGAGAAAACCCAAGTCCCACCTTCATTAGGCCCAAGTTAGTGATTAGCACCGAGTGTGTAATAAACATTCAAATTTATGGAATTTACCTCTAAGTGAACATAAAAAAGATAAAAATAAGACAGATGCGCCAATAAACACCTTTCTATATGGATAAAATAAATCCCAATTGAATACATGAAATTTTATATATTACTAAAACAATCTAAAGGAAAACTATAAGTACCAAAAAGGTAAAGATGAATGCGGCCACAAATCCCAAACAGCTCCTAACAGACCATGATCTAGTAATATCCAGGTTGATCTCTTACCCTACCTAGTTGACCATAAAATATTTAATATATACATCAAACTATCACATCCAATAAAATCATTAATATATACCCCAAAAATATCCTAACCCATAAAATAATTATGGTACCTCAAACTATCACATCCAATACAATCCATACCTATGATAATCATTTAATATATACCCCAAACTATCCATAAAATCTTTAATATATACCCCAAACAGCTCCTAACCCATACACTAATTATGGTACCTCAAACTATCACACCCAATACATTCCATACCTATGATAATCATTTACCTATTATATCTGGAGATACATGTGTTTTAAATAATCATAAACTGTCACAGCCTTATATCAAAATATTTTTGAAAACTAACCACCACGCATACTAGAACATAATACTACTAAGAGAAAAGAGTGGGTCCAAAGGGGGTAGTCATCCACCCATCCTTCAAATGGGTTATTAAGGCCCTACCAAATTCAAATAGGTGTGAGTCTCACGAACCAACATGGCTATGGTAGTGGTTGTAATCACTAAATACACAGTATAGAATATAGCTCACAACCACACTTTAGGAATAACCAAGTATTAATATTAACTATTAAAAATGTCACTCGATCTCTCAACTACCACTACTAAAACTTGATATCCTAAAATAAGACATAAATTTTAAATACCTATATTAAATTAGTTTCATTTCATTAAAAATTCACATTAAAATACTCAATTCATTATCCATTAATTAACAATCAATAATATTCCACATTAAACAGTATTTTCCATCAAATCCAATTTCATTCCCTTCAAGCATAATTCAGAAAAAGTCTACTCTTTCTTCATATTAACATCACATTTTCATTCTATAATTTCTAACCGCATGGGTTTGGTCATTTATCAAAAATTATTAAGATCATTATATAATGTTATTTTCTCTTGTAAAAAATACCAACCTACCATTATGAAATGAAACTAGGAACACATAAATACCACAAGAAGTGTGGAAAGGAAGGTTGATAAAACAAACAACCTGGTCGTCAACCATTAAAGAAATTCATATCAAGAAAGTATAAAGATTTAATCACATCAATGGGTAAACATTTATTTAACTTTTTTTATCATCTCTAGTTTTATCCCCAATACCATTATCCATATCCCAATTCATCTCACCATCATAGGTTTCAACTTCTACCACATCATTCGGTCCTCACTAACCCATATCACATCAGTCATCCCTAGATCTTCCTTCCTTGGCACACATGACATCACATAGTAAGAATCACATCCAGAGAACATCATAAGGTAAAATGAAAACAAATATAATCATCAAGAAAAAATGGATCTAAAACAAGGCATTTAATATTTAAATACAAATGAGTTCTCACAACTCCCAACACAAGGAATTCTACCTTAATAAGAAAACAAACACTCTTAGCCCCAAAAATTTATCATTAAAAAATAGGTAGTATTTATACAATCTTGAATTAGGGAATTAACTAATTATAGGTTCCGACTATGAAAAATCTAAGGCATCATCAATAAAAATACATCACAACATGCTTCCTAGAATAAAACCAGTTTCATCAAACTATTAGAATATCCAATCTTAATTAATAGTCCTTTTTTTGGTATCATTGGCAAGAATTAACATGATTTAGGTTATTTATTCAATTCCACTAACATATGGAAAAAATATTTAATTAAAAATGTGGAATACATCAATTAGAATTATCATTAAATTATATGAAACACTAGATTCATTTAAACATGCCTCTTTATTAATTATTTATCCAAACAATTACAATTACCGACTTTATGTTATTACCATTTTACAAAAAAAAACGTTCTAAACAAAGCATTATAACATGCTACAAAAGCACAGGATAGATACCATACTATCAAAAAAATCAAGAGGCAATCTGTTATCATAGTGTAAAACAAAAACATGAGATCGCTAAGAATAAAATTATTTCATTCTTTAATCTAGTTTAATAATTATTAGGTTAATTTGACTATCATACAAATTTATAAACCAAGCTAAATTTATGATTACACTTAAATAAATAGGTGAAGAAAACAATCCCCTACCATGAAGGTGTTAGTGTTCTTCATATGATAATGGAACAATTTTGTGGATCATGATCACTTTTCCCACAATAAAACAACATCCATCCATGGATTTAGTGCCACAACCATGCCCAAAACAAAAGAACTCTATTAGAAGATATAGAGGAAACCACAATAGTTTGTCAAGAGAATGTAAGAGGAACCAAACTGAGGGACCATAAGGGAGGAGGTATATAATACATTGGATTTTTGTGGATCAAAGATAGAATGCATGGATAGATCCCATTTGAAGGGCTTCTAAATCACCTTAAATATTTTCTACTAGAAACCTAGTGATCTAAGAGAATTGTAGGGCTTAGGTGAAGCTAAGGGGCACTATATTTTATAAAATTCACCAACTAAGGTGCATTTATTGATAAATCACACATTCAAGAAGTAAATTTGTCAAACTCTCAAAAATTCATTGCCTTAGCACAAACTTTGTTCCCAATAAATCTCATAATTATGTCTTTTGTGTTTTTTAAACAAGTTTTATAATTACAATACGCAGCCTACTTATGACATAAACAACCAACCATGCAATAAAAAACCCCACACTTATATTATAACCCATATTTTAGGTAATAAATCCTTCATTAATTAATCTTTTAATAAAAAAGCACCTCTATAGTACAACTAATCTTCCTCTCAACACCATAGGATTTGGAAACATGCAAAGTGTTGACCTATAAAGAACCATTCCCTTAAAATATCTCTCCCTAGAACATAAATTTTCATAATTCTCATACACCCAAAATTTAAGACATATTAATTTTATACTGAGGCAGTTCACTGGGTACTTCTTCCCATGTTCTAGACATATAGAAAAGTGATTTGTTTTTTATCATAGACTTTTTTACATTAAATTCCATGAATCTCCATTTTTCTCATATTTTGTGTGTTACAAATCTCACCCATGTTTTAGTTGTTAACCGTATACCAAAATAGAATTTTTTAAATAACCACTATAGTGTTCATTCCTAATCATATACAATTTGGTTTCTCACTTAGAAAACGACCGCATTTTCCTTTACACTCAGTATTAACTTAGTTCTTTTTGGTTCCAACCATTTACTAAAATCAGAAATAGATATTGTGAGTATATAAATAAAATCATGATATACCATCTTATGAAGAGGGTAGTTACTAGGATATCCCAAACCGTCGTATAAAATATGAATTTTATCACATCAAGAAAAATACTAACCAATAAATTTATATAATCCATTTCTTTTATACCTAATATAATGAAATACACCTTAAACATCCCATAATTATGATTTTAATATCATCAATTTATATTTATTATATTCCCAGGACCTTTTAGGTTTATATTTTTAGTGAATTAGTAAAATCAATAATATATAAAATCTTTAAAATAAAAAGTAAAAACCTCCACAAAAAGTTTATTTTTTTAAAAATAAAACAAGATTCTTAAATTTAAACTCTTGTTTCATTCAAAACAAGTTCTCATTTTTAACATGAATTCACATAGTGGAATTATAGAAATTGTTTTCATTCATACTCATCCTTAATACTCTAGAAAAAAACATTTTAAAAAATTGGATGATATAAACAAAGTACAAAGTGGATGTAAAATTAAAGGAAAATCATTAGTATATTTATTGATCACTAAAAACCCAAAAGAAATTTTTCTTTTTCATAATAAACATTAATCTAAAATAATAATTTACTTAATTGAGAAATAAAATACATTGTTAAAAAATTTCATAAGATATCTCATAATAAATTTTTAGGGAAAAGTAATAATCATGAGGGATTGTTATAAAACCTGAGAACTCAATTAAACATTCTCTTTAAAAACACTATTTTCTCCCTTAAAAGGGGTAAAAACATTCATTAAAACGTAATTTGATTATATTTCCTTAAGAAATAAAAATACATCCATTAAAATTCATTTTAAATAATAAAAAAATAATATAAAAACCATGGTATATCATATTTATATGAGTATTAAAATCACTCTTTTGATAACTCCTACAAATATAATAGCCTACTCAGTCAATATCTACATTTATTCCCTAGAGAAAAAAATCATTACCGAATACATTAGAGAGCTATATGAGGCTCACCCATAAAAATGAAAAAAAATTTAGGACTATAATGTGCATGAAACATATAAAACCTTGCATATACATCATAAAATATCAAAAAAAAATTGTTTGATCCATATGAATTAGAAATTTTAGGCTTCATGTATAAACAAGGATAAAAATATTATTTCCTTTGAGAACTATTAAAATGAAAAATTCCCAAAAAAATATAAATATGATAATATTTTGAAAAATAAAAAAAAAGAGGATTCTTCATAGAATATAAAATTCCTGAAAATAATAAATTCCTTCAATGATATATATGATAAAAAATATTCATTCCGTATATATATATATCAACAAAAACTATTTAGAAATCATTTAGTTGTGTTATTTTAAAAAAATTATAAAGAATATAAAATGTGGTTTAAAATTACATTGAAAATAAATTTTAGTATATTAATAACATACCAGATACACATTAAAAAACTTGGATATGGAGGGAAAAGGGAATAAAAAATGATTTTAAATATTTAGAATAATTTTTTAATGAAAAATAACTTTCCTCGTGTTAGACTCGCTACATACATAATTTAAATCTTATAAGGTAAACTTATATTAGTTTTATAATTTCATAATCACATTTTTCATTTTTTTTATTTATATTTACCATTTTTATTTTATTTATTTCTATGTATAGCATACTTACTAAACTTTTTCCCCTAAGTTTTAGGAATATTACCCTTTAATTATCTAATTTTTCTTATGTAATGATTATAATACATTTCAAGAGTTTATTGGAGACTTTGGAATGTTTTTTTGGTCCTTCTAGAAGTTCATGGTTTAAGAATAGTTTGTTTAATCCATACACCACCTCTAGAAAACCATGAAACATTTTTTGGGGTTTATTGGCTTAGCATACATTTGCCTCATCATTTGTACAACCCATGAAAGTTCCCATGGGAAAATATTCAAAGGAAAATATAAGAAAAATTATGGTTGGTTCATGATTTTTTAAAACATGCATACCGACTTTTTGGGGTGTGGTAATAAGATAATAACACTATATGGTTGGCATACAATTTTTGAAATTGAGTGTTCCAAAATTTGCAGCAACTTGGCTTCTCCAGTATCACATGCAGGGCTGGTTCAAAGTTATACAAATCATTCAATAAAACTATGTGACTTGAATTTAATTCCATGGAATTTTAGGTCTAATATATATTAGTCCCTAAAACCCTCATTTTTCTCCTCTTTTTGTTTGATGAATTCCTCTTCCACTATAGGAACCTGAAGTGATTCCTTCCAATATAAGAACAACTTTTATCAAATAAAAGTGTGTGAGAGATCTATAGTCATAAGTAAATCATTGTTCCCTCTCCCTCTAGTAAGATTATATATTTTTCTCTCACCTAGGTTGTTATATATAGTCCTTCACTAATGGGTCTTTATTTTTTAAAAGATCCTTATGATATATTTTTTGATCTATTGAAGGAAGTGAGATTTGAGGTTATATCTATAATATCTTATTACTATTATTCATTTTCTTCATCTATTGATAGGTGAGTGAATTATCACTTATATACAATATTCTAGAACTTCAATTATGATTTTATTTAAAATTGTTTTTATTGATTTTATTTTGTGAAATATGGTGTAAATCATGAATTAAAACCTTTATTCTTTATGCATTAGAAATTTAGAACATGGCATAAAATTTGGAATACATGGTCAGTGATATTTTATTTCTTAAAAATTACCTAGGATAAGGGGTGTGGGACAATGAGGCACGTGGATATTGATAACCCTGTGATGACTTAGTGGATCGATGAGAAAATGATCGTGAGTATAGAACTTTCACTTTTCATGGATGTGTGTGTGTGAAACATGATAATACATATTCCAAGTGAGGAGAAATGATATAAGAAATTTTTTTAATCTTTTAGGGTAATTATTTTTGGTGTTTAGATATTCTATTTAAACTAATTCTAGACAATTTTACATAAAATAATTTTAACCAGTTATTGTCAAAGTGGAATGAGTTGGGAAATCATTTGGGAACTCCTACTGAGTTTATACACACCCAATGCTTAGTCACATTGGTGAATTTTCAGATTTTATCAATCAATACATAGGAAAGTAAATGGTATCATAATTCTCCAGTGATTCAGCTTGATACTATGGAAATGGAAGGTGGTGTTGGAGTATGTATCTGGTTTGGGATTTACTTTTGAGGATACAATATGGATGTATTTGGGTATATTCTTTCATTCATTTCCAGTAGTTTTATTTGTTTTTTGTTTTCAGCCTTTTATTCTTGTTTTGTTGGTTTTGACTTTGAGTCACATTACTTTACTCATGCATCATATTTAAGAATTTGATGTTTATTTTACAGTGTTTACATGTTTTTTTATCATTTATGTGGAAATATTCCCCAAACATTTTCCTAAGACATTGGCATTTATTTTCATCCTTTTTTATAGGGGCTTTAATCTAAGTCTATAGAAACCATGTCACTATTTAATCCAATGAGGAGGGATAGTATTTTAAAAATCGTATCAGTCTTGGATGGTCCACATAATTTATTAAGATATTTGGAAGAAGATATAATGATTGAAACTTAAAAATTATAGAAAAAAATATGTATAAAACCTTTTTATTCTAAACATAATGTTTCTAGGGTGGTTTTGGTACATAATTTTTTTAATAAACTTCTTAGTGTGTTTTCATCATATTTTTGTGTGTTTAGACGGTGAGCATAGCATAGAAAGTATTAGTAATGAGACTTTCCACTATGATTTCATTATTCATTTTGAACATGATGATTTATTGAAAATTGATTAAAATGTAATATTGGATGAATTTTGAAAAATAAAACTGGTGTGATTGTAGCCTAGGTTGATTTAAAAATTTATAAGCCCTCTGTTTCTATTTACTGATGACAACTGGATATTTTGTTATGTTTATAGAAGTGGAACCCAGTAGATGTGGTTGGAATCAACTAGAAGTGGTAGTTGAAAATGTATTTTTAGCTGAACCATAAGTGATCCAATAGTTTTTACGAAGCATTTTTTATGATTTTGAAGCCATAAAATGAAGAAATAGGAATGTAATCATCGATAAGTGGATCACTTCATCATGTTTTGGAAACAAAATCACTAATATTTCTGGGGGATACGGAAACTAATAAAGTTGAGGTATGGCTGAATATGATGAATTTAATATTTTATTTCCATGAAACCCCAACCGAGATAAAAAATGAGTAGGCAATGTGCATGCTTGAGGATTTGTAAATATAATGGTGAGAGTTTTCAGTTCATGGTTAAATTGACCAAGGCATTACATGGGAGGATTTGGAAATATTGTTCAATAAATACTTCTATCCTAAAAAATTTTAGATCATAAGAATAATATATATATTTATATTAAAGTAAGGTAATATCTTAGTGATAAATTATTTGTCTATGTATATGAACATAGTTTGATTTTCACCAGAAGTAGCTATAAGTGCACCCTTAAAGGAACACATTTTCTATCTAGGGATATAAATAGAAATTCACTTGAAAAAAAATCATTTGTATTATAGTCTATATGGAGATATAAAATTGAGAAATGGTGGTACAAATATATATTTAGGGTAATATAGCTAAATTAAGTGTGTTTATCTCGATAGGTATAGGTGGTAACTCCAATACTAGGAATAAGCAGAAGCGGGACACCTAGTTCCAAAGTGGTAGGATATTTTAAAATCTAACCATGGGATCAATCCACTTCCCACCTTTACTTAAATGTATGTATGGATGTTTTCAATATGGTTCCTTTGAACATATCATGTGATATTATATGTCACTACCTTGATCATCCTACAACTAAAACCAAATAGGACATCTCTCATGTTATCTTCATAGTAATCCAAGGTATAGTACTAGAAATAAGTTAAATGTTTCTCAAACATCATATGCTTTAATAGGATAATCTCATTAGAAAACCCATTTCCTTGTAAACAAGAGAGTCTAGGTGAATCTAAGAACATCATGAATCCTCATAAAATGAAATATAATAGTAAAATAAACACAAAGAGATTTTGAGTAAGAAACTATATTGTGATGAGAAGGTGATCGTGGATGATCAATCTAGTCCTTCGATAGTGTGAGGTATTATTCTTGTGAATTATATAATTATAAAATACATGTATTATATGGGTTCATTCAACTCTATTTTTTCTTATCGTTCTATTGGTCTTATTTTATTTCATGTTGAAATGATTCAATCTAATTTGAAAATAAAAAATCACCAGGGCCAATGAGGGTGTCAATATTTTAAGTGTGTGGAAAGTATAATAACTATACTTGGGTTAAAGTTTGAATAGGAATTCTATATCCTTGATATGTACAATTATTTCTAGAATTTTGGAATGTATTGGTTAGTGAAAACTAAATCCTATATTGACAATTTTTTTGACAAGTCAGCTTCACATATTCTGATGAAGTTAAGAATATATTTAATGGATATTGGGCAGTAGATGAAAGAATAAAAGTACTTTTGGTATGAGTTATTGGAAAAATACCTTATCATTTGAAGCGGTTACTTGGGGAGTGATGTATCAAATCATAATTAGAGATCTTCCAACTATAGTTTACCAGTTTTATAAGTTTTTCATGACAATTTCACGGGGTTTCTACTCAAAAAAAGAAGTGGATTCTATGATTGATCTCCTACCAGGGACTAGTAATATTTAACGTTCATATTATAGGATAGAAACAAAATAATTTTGGGAATTTAAATTTCAACAATAAGATTTGAAAATTCAAAGGTCTAATAAATCAAGAATACCCCCATGGGAAGCACTGGTCCTTTTATAAAAAAGTTAGATAAAACTCTTTGTCTGTGAATAGATTATCATAAACTCGACCATGATATGATAATGAATTTGTATAATATTCCTTGATTTTATGGTATCTTCAATCAAGTGAGGTATTTCACATAGTTCTTGAAAATTTATCTACAATCTCGGTATCATCCACTTTGAGTTTTTAAGTAGGATATTCTGAAAACATCTTTCCAGATTTTTAGTGGGCATTCTGAGAATGTGGTCATGCCTTTTGGTCTTTAGAGTGTACCAAAGGTATTTATGGAATCTATGGATTGAATATTTCATAGGTATCTTGACACTTTTTTTGTTCTTACTGATGATATTCAAGGTTATTGTAGTACTATGGTCGATCAAGAAGAACACATGGCTATAGTGTTGGGTGTCTTGGAGAACATTTCCTTTATACAAAATATTCAAAATGATATTTCTAGATATAATAGGTATGTTTCCTTAGAAATTGTATATATGAAAGTGGATTTTTTATATGTCCTGAAAATATACGTACTTAGGTCATCAAAACCAAAGAATAATGTTTTTGAGATATGCAGTTTTTAGGGATTATAAAGATATTATTTATTCTTTGTTCATGAATTATCACAACATGCTTCATTGATAACAAGATTGAAAAGGAAATCTGTTCCTTCCCAAAGGGGTATTAATAGCTATAAATCATTCCATGAACTCAAGGTTTTCCTTAAATCATCACCTATATTTACATCATCTAAGTCTGGACAAGGAAATTTGGTCTATTGTTATGCATCAGGATATGGGTTAGAAATCATTCTCATGCAGTGATACCATGTCATTTCTTATCAATCATAGATGTTACATATGGATGAGGAAAACTACCGAATGCATTATTTGGAATTAACTAGTGTGGACCCTGGTTTGATGACATGGTGACATCAACATTTTGATAAAAAATTTATAGTATCTACAAATTATAATACCTTTAAATAAATTTTCTCACAAATAGATTTGAAATCAATACAATAATGTTAGACGGAACAGCACTAGATATTGGAATTTGACTAGATATATACACCAAGAAATTCTAATTCCATGGTAGATTCATTGATTATATAGTCTTATAAATAGTTTGATAAAGAAGATTTAGATCAATGGTAGCTAATGTAAGTTATAATGGATAGGAACCTAGATTTTTTTTATCATGTTTATGTTATGGTTTTCTTTCTAGCATATTTTTAATTCAAAAAAATATAAGTTTGCTAGAGAACTTTAGAGGAAATCCTAATGAAATAAAGGGGGGAAGTTATGAAAATAATATTGAGGATTGGATTTTAAGGAAATAATTTTCAGGAAATATGGGAAGTTATAAAACTTAATATTGCAAGTCACGTGATGCTAAAGGTGATCTTAAAAGATCCAAAAATTCATGATAAATTCATGATACAAGATGAAGTTTGTAGAACAAGGAAGTGGATGAAGTCAAAGTTTTATGGTCTCAGATCATCAATGTGAGATCATTGAATGCATATCATTTTTAGAAAATAGAATAATTTTCTGAAGTTGAAGCTTCTAATACCTATCCCACATACATGGTGTGCCCCCGGTCGTCAGAGGAATAATTTCTTTAATTGGGGAATTTTTGCGACAAATGAAAAATAAAAAGAAAGTTGAAATTTGTTGGAATTGGTGAATAGAATCCAAAGATCAACAATATTGTTTAATATTGATAATATTCAACAATTTTCACCAGGATTAATTTTTGTTTGATTTTCAATTTGGTCTAAAGAAAGAAGAAATGTTTATTTTAAATCATTTGGTTCACAATAATTGAATTATTAGTGGGGTTGGCCATTGGACTAGAGGTGACACCAACCCATCAGAAAAATATAGAGATTGATTTGTTATGAAAAGGATGGCATCAATTACTACATAGGATGTAAGATCAATTCTCTAGGAAAATAAGAAAAAAATAAATTCTTAAATCATTACCAAAGGTTTTGTAAATGAGATCTTGAAGTGCAAAGAGAATCAAGAAGAGTTTGTCAATGAATTTTGAAGCTAATACTGAAGAGCTTCTGATGAGTGCTAACAACATTAGAAGTTTTGACTATATTAATGGAAAAAAGAAAAGAGACTAAATTATAACAATGTTGAAAAAATGGTTTCAATATATTTTAGTTTTATATCTTGGTGAAGATAATTGGAATGAGAAGACAATTCTGAGATTCGTAATGATAAGAAAAAAATATTTCAATTGGTCTGGAAAAACATAATAAATAATCTATTTTCTTCATTGTAATTTGTAAACTGTAAAGGAAATTAAAATTTGAATGAAGTTTTTAATGAAATTATGAAGTAAGTTGAATTTGTGAGAATATTTGAGAAGGTTCAAGAATAAATTAGAAGAGTTTAGAATCACTAAATATTTCAAATATGTGTCCTAAATTTTAGAAAAAAATTGTGATTTCGGAAATTTGGTTGAATGGGGATGTTTTTCATAATTCTGACCAAACCACATTTGGCTCACCTATAAATAGAGGAAGTACTTTTTGATTTCATTAAAATAGTATTGTTCACAAGTGAAGTAGATAGTAGGCAGAGCACTGAAGGTTACTAGAGAGAATTATTTTCTAGATAGAGCATTCCTGTGGAATTTTTTCAACATAAGAATAAGAGAGAAGATCAAAATCATATTTTTTAGATCAGACTGAGTAATCAGACAAGGTTTTCCAAAATGTGCCAGAAAAAGTTCAAAATTGATCCAATGGTATTCTATAAGAGTTATTTTTTTAGGATTGAGTAATCAGATTAGGAGGATCGGACATGGAATCATACTAAGTATCATTACAAAGACTATGATGTTTTTACCTACTACTAGGTAGGAAAGTGAATAATTTTGAGAAGAACTTATTTATAGAGGTTGACAAGGCAATACGGTAACTTGTTTTGAAGTAACTGGTGACATTTTCTGAACTTATTACACAAATAATATTACATAATTTTTTTTACATTAATCACATGGATTTTTTTATTAAACATATTTCTGTATGAGTGTAAGATGATATCCTACAAATTTTATCTGTACAAAATGATTGTTTTCTAAAATATTGTTTGGTATCATATTATTTACATACTGTACCAAGGACATAGCTACTCATGGTGAGTTATGAACCTTATAAATTCTTATGTTTCAATAGATGTGTGATTTTTTTTATTTCCTTAAGGTAAAAAATCTTTAACAGGAGGCAAAGGTTGTCTTTAAATAAAGAAAACTTAAAATAAAATGTATCTCTAATTCACCCCTCCCCCACTCAGTGATACTCGGATCCTGTAAAAAAACATTCAAGTGGTATCAAAGTAAAGGTTCCCTTATTTTATTCATTGATAAAAAAATTTGAAGAATAATTTGTGGTGGATAATCTGAATTGTGTGAATAGTAATGGGATCTTGGTCTTCTATGGTAATAACTATCATATCTGGAATGGTAGAATATTTCCTTATCTTATTTCCACTGAATATGGTGTTCTTGAAGCTCAATAGATGGATTCCCTCCTATTGATGAAAAAGTTCCTCTAACATATGTTAACAAGAAGAATCTTAGGATTATGGATGATCTAGGAATTCTTTACTCTCATCACTTTCTAAAAGTGACTTTTTAAGAGTAAAGCATGTTTCTACTGCTAAAGGTATATGGGATAAGCTGAAAAACATTTATAAAGGCAATAAAAAATTGAAGAAGGAAAATTTAAAATACTATATATTTAAGTATGAATATCACATGATGTGTGGGTATGAATCCATTGTTGACATATCTACCAGGGTAACTGACATTTTCAGCACTATCATATTTTTTAGTTAAAAGTTTGAAGATTACACTATTATTGAAAATATCTTGATAATTATACCTAATAAATTTGATGTCAATGTTCTTTATTGAATGATAGAGATCCAAAAACATTATATTTTGATGATTTTCATAGAACTCTCATTACTTATCAAATAATACTGGATAAAGTTATAAATGGGAAAAAAATTAATCATGAAATGTCTTTCAAGGATACCAAGAAATAAAAGATAAGGAAGATTCTTGTAGAAGAATAATTTTGTGTCTATGATTCCAAAAATGAGGTATTTAAAAATATTGAAGAATTTTTATCCTTATTTTCTAAAAATGTAAAAAAAAGGTACCATTAAATATAAGGGGAAACCTTGAAATGTTTTTAATGTAGACCAGTTAGGTAGTTTCCAGCTAATTTTCCTCAAAGAAAGAAATATGAGGATATTAAGAAAGATGATAGAATGTAGAGAAGAGGATTGAAGAAATAGGGCAACAAATATAAATCATTTTCATAAGGAAATGATAAAAAATTCTTCAAATACAGACAATGAAGTTTATTATCTAAAGATGATGAAGAATAATGAAGTGAAGATGTCTTTAAAAAATCTATTGAGAAGGATGGAGAGAATACTTTAATTGCAATAGTTGAAAATGAAGAGTAATTAAAAAATAATTTTGAAGAATAATAAACTCATTTATAATTTTAAATTAATTAATAATTTAATGAATGACTAAGAAACAATGGGCGGCTTGAGAATGAAATTAGGAAGTTGAAAAATGAAAATTCTTCACCAAACAATCAATAATTTTTTCCTGATTAGAAAGTTAATCTACTAGAAGATATTAATGACTTGAATAAATCTCTTAAAAAAGAAAATAATCATAATGAAAAATCTTGAATTCAATATAAAAGAAAAATAAGAAGAGATAAAAAATTTCCAACAAAATCATTCTAAAACAGAATAGAGGGTTACAAGTTTTACAAACTCTAATTCTGAATTTGGTGAAATATTTTGAATGGATAAACCTGAGAACGATAAAAAAATTACCTTCAAAGGTAGAAAATAAATCTGAAATTGTTTTCGAAAATAAGAAAGCATGGAAAGTTATATATGTGGAAAAAACCAATAAAGTAGAGAAGTTGTAAGTTTATAAAATTACTAAGTCCAAAAAAGTATCTATTACTTATAGTTTTGATAATGCTAAGAATAAAATCATGTCTAAGAATAAGGTTAGGTTGAAAATAGAAAGGTTAGGGGTCAAAAAACTTCTAGTAATAAGGTTTTTAAAAAACACACTCAAAACTCGAATCATTATGGAAGTTTCAAAGGAAAATAATATTTCTATGTGTATTGTTTGTAATGTGGTGGATTCAATAACAAGGAAAATATGTTTTGTTTCAATCAACAAAATTACTAATATTTCACAAGTTACAAAATTAAAAGTTTTAGGGGGATTAAATCCTCTCAAAGGAAGAAGTATGAGAAGGATATATTGAACAAACCTGAGAAGGTCAGTGTGAAAACAGAAATCAGGTTCCATATTTTGGAAACAATTTGTGAAATATGGGAATAACTTAAACACCTTGAAAATTTTGTCCTGTCTTGTCACAGAAACAAAAAAAAAATTGTTAACAATTATCAAAAGTAGGAAGTTTAAAAAGATTAAGGGAATGAAAAGGCTCTTGTTGTAAAAACTGATCTCGATGCTAAAAAAGGAGAATGACCATGTATTCTAAATAGTGTTTTTTCTTCTCATATGATAGGATATTTGAAAATATTGAATAATATGAATGATTTAAAATAAGTAATAGTTTCATTTGGAAATGATTAATCTCTTAGAATCAAAGGTGTTGCATCATCCATCATCATGAAATAAATGTTGAAATCCAGGAGAGATTTTTTTGTTGATGGGATGAAAGAAAACTTTCAAAGTGTTTCACAACTTTGCGATGAAGCAAAGAAATTTATTTTCAAAAAATATGGGTTTTTTTGTGAAAATTGAAGAAGATGTGAAAATAGTTACCTGAAGAAAACATACAAAAGGATACTTGTTTCAAATTGGTTAGGCTCAAAACTCTTTTTACTTATGTATGCTGGAATAGAATCAGTTTTTGTATAAAAGTATGGTAAACATGTGTCAATGAAACATGATTAAGTTATCAAATAAAGATAGTGTCTAGGGTATTCTTAATATATGGATAAAAAGATATTGGTATTGCAAGATCTGTCAAAAAAGAAAGATAACAAACTCTATGCATAATAAGATTGACATTTGTTCAAAATGACCCCTAGAACGTTTTAATTCTAATATATATGGTCTAATGAGATAACAATCATCTCATGGAGATAAGTAATTCAATAATTTTATTGATTACTTTACTCACATTACTTGTGTTGTGTATATGAAATATCTGAAAATGATTAAAAGTTTTTAGAGGAATTCTGAGAAGGAATTTCAGTATTCACTGAATAAGTTGAGAACTCAAAATGATGGTGAATACAAAAATGAAGTGTTTGAATATTGTGTCGAGAATCATGGAATTCATTATGAGTTTTGAACACCATAACCCCATCAGCAAAATGGTGTTACGAAAAGAAAGAATATAATCTTAGCGGAAATAGGGTGAACGGTGTTACTCAAACATGGTATATATCATTAGTTTTGGATGAAATCCATGATCACTCCTGTTTATATTCAAAACTAATGTTTCTATAGGAAAATATCATATATGAATCTATATGAAATGTTTTATATGAAAATTGGAGTTTGAAACACCTAAGAGTTTTTAGGATTCCATGAATCATAAAGAAGAATGGTTGAAACTTTGGGAAGTTTGAGCAGAGAGATGGATATGGAATTTATCTCTTAAATTCTCTCAAAGAGGTTATAAGTGCTTCCACAAATAAATGGGAAGATTATTTGATTATGTGGATGTGAAAGTTATTGAAAAATATAGGTAAGATTCTAAAAAACTAATGTTGATAAGGAATATAAACAGGATTAATGAATGTCTCATAAAAATTCTGATAAAGTAATCAATAATGGTAATCCTACTTAAGAAGAAAAATCAGACTCAGGTATTTCAAGTGATGAAGATGAATCTTAAAAATACAATCCAAAGATGATGAATCAAGTGCAAGCTCAAAACATAATTTGTGATCAACAAAAAATGTTCAAATAATAAGAATATCAAAAGTTATTACATATACTTCCTTATATTAAAAAGTGTTTCTGGAAGATGTGAAAGAATATTTTGAGCATCTGAAATGAGTTCAGGCTATGAATAAAGAGCAAGATTAGATATAAAATAATGATACTTGAGAATGCATACCTAAACCAAATGAAATAAAATTTATCGGAACAAAATCGGTTTTTTGAAACAAGATGAATGAAGTTTGTGAAGTGATCAAGAACAAAGAAATATTATTTTTTAGAGGTTACTCGCTTATTGATGGAATTTATTTTCATCGAACTTTATATCCAGTGGAAAGGTTGGAAGCTATCATAATATATCTTCCTATGTTTTCACAAAAAAGTTAAAAAAATCATAAGGATGGAAATTTAGTATTTTTTAATGGTGATCGTGATAAAGAAGTTTATATTGAACAACCTCATGTCTTTTTTATTGGGAAAGATAAAAGTTATGTTTCAAAGTTTAATAAAGCCTTGTATGGTATAAAACAAGCACTAAGGGAATGGTATTCTAAATTGTATACTTTCTTAATAAGTATGAGTTTAAATAAAGGAATGGTTGATAGTAATCTATATATCAAATAAAGTTAGGAGTTTTCCCACATTGAAATATTATATGTGGATGACATAATCTTTACTAGGAATGATGAAATAGATTTTTAAGTATTTTTTAAAGAGATGAAAAATTTATTTGATATGTCCATGTTTGGTGAAATGAAAAACATTCTTGGGTTAAAAATATCAAAACAGAAGAAACAAAATTTTCTTTCTCATGAAAAGTTTGCTAAGTAACTTCTTAAGAAGTTTGGTCTAGAAAACTCAAAACTTATTTCCACACCAATTTCAGTGGGAACCAAGTTTACAAAAGATGGATAAGACAAGGAAGTTGACACTAAAGAGTTTTGTAAGTTGATTGAAAGTTTATTATATTTGACTGCCTCAAGACCTAAAATTGTTTATGTTGTTACCATATGTGAAATATTTTAGAGTGCTCAAAGAGAATGACATCTATTGTATAGAAAAATAATTCTCAAATATATCAAAGGCATAATAAATTTCAGAATTAGGTATGATATCTTAGAAAGTATTGACTTTTTTGGGTATTCAGATGCTAACTAGGTATAATATATTGATGTCATAAGATCAACATCTAGTGGACTTTTCATTCTAGGGAAAACTTGGGTAATTTTTCAAAAAAGGAAACAAAATTAAGAAACTCTTAAAATGGATGAAGTTGAGTGTTATTATTTCACTCAAGCTTCTATTAATCTTATGTGGGTGAAGACCTAGTTAAAATACATAATTGTCGAAGTGAAGTTACCCTTGTCTTGTCTTGTGATAATCAAAGTGAAATCAACCTTATAATAAAATAAGTACAAAATTCTAATTCAAAAAATATTGATATAAAATATCATTTTATCAAAGACCATAGGGAGACGAATGAATTAAAGATGGAGTATAATTATACTTTAAAACAAGTTGCAGGCAATTTCAAAAAACCTTTATTAAAGGAACCTTTTTATAAACTGACTTAGAACATGGTAATCCAACCCATTTCTCATAAAGATTGAGGTTTGTGTTTTTTTCCCACTCTCAAATTTTCTTTGTACAGTATTTTCAAAGGGGTATAATTGTTTCATAAATATATCCATTGATATGTGCTAAACCTTTTAGGGAATTGTGTGTGTTGGGGGTTATGGGTAATATGTGATTTCATCACGTAAATGTGTGAACTATTCTAACAGTTTTTTGGAGTGATTTTAGTAAAATTTTGTTTAGATGAAAGTGGAAGAATAAAAGAAAGAGGGTAAAAAATATGTGAAGAAAATATAAGGAAGTTTTCATGAGTCACTAATTTTAGAAAACATGGTTTTTTATCAATGATTCTTTTCTCTTATAATGATTTAGCTTATATGGGATTATAATTTTTGATAAGTAATCCATAACATGAGGTTACAAAGTTCAATGATTTATGAAACTTGGTTGACAACAAAATCCCAAGGGGTGATTTTTGGGACCAATTTGGATGGAATTTAATTTTGGATATTGAAAGATGTTTTTGTTTTCCTTTGATGTCACATATGAAAAATAAGGAATTAAATAAATTAACTTTTTAATATTTTGGATTATTAGACTCTCCATCATATTCATAATTTCAAACATAAAATGATTAATAATGTTTCTGTAAGAAATGGTTCGTTGGAATTACCACTGGACACGAATGAAGGTAATATCATAATGAGAAGATGAATCAGACTCTGAATGGATCTGATAAAAATATGATGATGCTTTATTGTTTTTTAATTAACAAAAATCAAAAATTTTCTAGATAAATTTTGATGCAATCCTTATTAAATAAAAGGGTAGAATAAGTGTTTCCAATCATATTGAGGATTGGATTATAAAAAAAGAACTTTTTAGAAGTATGGTATGTTATAAAGCATCCTAATGTAAGTTAGACGATGCAGAATATGATCTTAAGAGTTCAAAAAATTAATGACAAATTCATGATTTAAGCTGGAGTTTGTAGTATAAGAAAGTGTTTGTAGTTAAAGTTTTCTAGTCTCAGATCATCAGTGTGTGGTCATAAGATACAGATGTGTTTGAAGGCTGGGAAGGTTTCTTGGAAATGTGACACAATAATGATTCTAATTTCAAGTCATAATAATAGGATAAAATATTTAAATATTCATAGAAATAATTTTTTTTGTGTCATTATCATAAAAGAGAATAGTTTTCTAAAGTCAAAGATGTGGATACTAGTCCATAAGATGTGGTGTTCCATCGATCATCAGAGGCAGAATTGATTTTATAGGGGAATTTTTAGGACTAATAAAAAATAAAAATAAAGTTTATGTTTTTTGGAATAGAAGCATTAAAGTTAGAGACCAATCATCTTGATGAAGATCGATAATATATTCAACTGTTTTCTTCTAGATGAATTGTTGGTTGTTTTTCAATTGGGTCAAGAGAAAGAAGAAGAGTTTCTTTTAAATCAGATGGGTCACAATCATTAGATTATATGTGGTGTTGACCATCAGGTTGGAGGTGACCTGATCCATAAGAAAAAAACAAAGAATAGTACATTAGGCACATGCTGACGTTGATTTATACATAAAACGTAAGATCAAAAATTTGAGAAAAGAAGAAAATAATAACTACTTAAAGAATTCACAAAATTTTTTCCAATGAGACCTTGATGTGTAAAGAAAATAGATAAGATTTTTTCGAGTATTTTTGAAGCTTATGTTGAATTATTTCAAATGAGTGATAACATATTTAAAATTGGTCACTGTGTTTATGGAAAAAAATAAAGGAGATTAAAGTCAAATGGTGTGAAACAGTGGTTTAAATGTATATAATTTTTATTAGTTGGTGAAAAGCATTATAATGATGAGATAATTCTGAGAATAAAAATGAGAAGACATATGCTTTTTTCAAATGGTGTGGAGAAAAAAATAAAGAATCTATTGTCATTATTGTAATGGTAAAATCATAATAGAAATCAGAATCAGATATAATTTTGAAAATAAAGTCTAAATAAATCCAAATTTGTGAGAATATTCAATAAGGTTTGAAAAGAAATGATAAGAGTTGATAATCATTGAAGTATTCAAAGATACATCTTAAATTTAAGAAAATTTTATTATTCGATAAATTTGGTTGAGTGGGAAAGTTTTTTATAATTCTTCTTAAACCATGTTTAACTCACCTATAAATAGAGGAAGTAATTTTTACCGAATTAATAGTTTCCTTTCTTTTTATATCCCTTGTAGAGATTTTGTGTTCATCCCTTGTTTTTAAAAAAATCATAGGGTTTAATGATTGGTAAGGGAAAGGAGGAAGTCAAGTTGGAAGTCATGAATATTTTCAATGAAGATAATTATTGCTTTATTTATCATTTTTATATTATGGGGAAAATGGATACTGATCAGAAGTTTCAAATTTTTATTTTATGGTTTTTTTATTTATTCTTTATTCCATAATTCTCTAAAACTACAAACTTTAAAATATCCCCAATGTGAGAGAGAGTTAAATTATTTTCTTAACTCAAGATTATGTATTGTTTTTGGTCGGGTCCTTCTAGTTGGTATCAAACTAAAATGTTAAAATAAATTTATAGGTTTGGAAAGTGTAAATAGCATGCCATTATATGATTTTAAATTATGGTTAAGTTGAAATGATAAATACTTTTAATATTTCCATGTTTCTTCATCTAAAGTATGTCTGTTCCAAATGGTTTTCCATATAGGAAATTAGAAATCTATACCGGGAAGGCATCAAGAAAAATAATCATTCCAAATCAGCATTATGAGATAGTTGAATTCTAACTTAATAGTTTGGTATAGGGATGGATCAGTTGGCACAAGCTATAAATAGTGGTGATATCTGTGCTAAAGAGAAACTCGACCTTCCAGGAAGTAACATGACTATAGTGGAATATTTTATGAGGCAATATCCCCCACCATTCAATGGATCACCTAACCTAGTGGTAGATGAATGATGGATCAATTCCCTAGAGAAGATATTTAAAGTCATCGAATGTTTGGAACATCAAAAAGTAACTCTTTCTATCTATCATTTTGAAGGTGAAGCTGATTTATGGTGTTCTTTACCTCAGAATACTAGAGATAATATGATCTTGATATCATGGAATGGGAAAGATTCAAGGATATTTTCATTGAAAAATATTTCCCTATGGTTATTCATCTTAGGAACGAGAAACAATTCCTTGAGTTGAGGTAAAAATTTGAAGATTTTATAGATTCATATGAAGAAAAATTCACAATATTGGCTAGGTATGTTTCAGAATTTATCAAAGACATTGATGGTAAAATTAATACATTTTACTCCAGACTGAAACCAAGTATATTAAGATCTTCGGAATCTTTAGAATTTAAAATTTATGAGAAATTCGTTCATTGTGTGGTGGAAGTTGAGATAGAGTTCTTTTAAACTTATGTGTCATGAGATGATAGGGGTAAGATATGATCAAGGTGGTAATAAATGGAGAATAAACCAACTACTAATTTTGGATGAATGCCTAAAACTTATTACAATTGTGGTAAAATACATTTTTAAGAATGTGTGTTGGGATCTAGAAAGTGTTTCGGTGTAGTAAGTTTGGTTACAAGGTTCGTGACTACAAGGAAAAGAGTCATGAACAATCCAAAAATTATATAATAGATATGAAGTCAATAGTAATATGCTTTATCTATAATGAGTTTTGAAATTATGCTAACGTATGTCTGAAGAAACTTACTTAGGATGGAAATCATCATGATCAGAAGAAAAAAGGGATGGTGAAATCATTTAATACTTCTACAGTTGATGTTGGACCATCTGGTTAAGTGATGTAAGCTCTAGGGATTTCTATATTTTCAAATGTTTATCAAAATCCCAATGTCTTAGGCACCCCTCTTTTAATTTTTTAAATAATTGAAATACATTGGGAGAAGTTTATTGAGTTTCTATAATTGTACGAGGTATATGTTAAGAAGTAATTTGAGTAAGAATACCTCTATTTTTGTGAGTGTATGTTTAATGGTTTTGGTGAACATTAGGGTTATATATCTATGAAAATATTTAGTTTTAACTTTGGGTATTAATTTTTAACTTCAGATATTAATGCATTATCTCAACACATGAATGTTTGAATTATCTTACTATGTGATAACCATGATGGATTTGGTTAAAATATAAATATGGGAGGAATATCAGGTTATCATTTTTTAGATTATGTGATCTGTTAGAAGTTGATTATAGTGCTTCAGGTATGAAAAGTCATATTTTATAATCATTTTTTGGATAAAATGTTGAGTTTGTATTGGAAGTTGATCAAAGGATGAATCTACACTTATCAGGTAAGTATACTTCCTTATATTATTAGACAATAAAATAATTCCTAAAATTTAGGAATAGTATCATTTCAAAAAAAATTATTTTCAAATGAACAACCACTTATTACCGATATTAAGTTCAAATTGAAAGGACGTAATTTTTTTAGGGGGTAGTATATAACATCCCAGGATTTTATGAAATATATTATTTAAAATTTATTTAAATTATTTAGTATTTAGAGTTACAAGAAATTAAAAATTTATATTGTGTTATAAACACCACAAATTTTATCTTTCATTGCACATAACATTTAGTCTCTTTGATAACAAGTATTGTTGATAATATACTAAGTCTTACCGAACAATAATATATTATTGATATTATTATTTAAAATGAAAATTATCGACTGGACGTTATATTGTAAAGTGTGAATAATAAAAATTAAATTATATTTACACAAGTTTATAAAATATTTTTAAATTCATTTAACATATTTTGTAAGAATAAGATAAGAATAAATCTAGTTTTATGCTTAAAAATTGTATATTTTTAAAAGGCAGTTTACCACCATTTAATAGAGATCCTATTTTAAATATATTTTTTAAAATTTTAATAAATTTTATATTAAAAAATAAACATAATTTTTGAAATTTTAATATAAATATCTATATCGGGTTAATTTTTTGGAATTTTTCTGAGAAGTTTTATTTTTTGATGAATAGTGAAAACACTACATTTTAATTGAAATATTCTTTTTCATATACTTTATTTATATAGTTAAATTTTATTTTAAATTTGATTTATAGTATAATTAGTTCAATAATATATCAATAAATTAAATATATTTCAATTTATTCATTTTCACAATGAAATTGGATATAAAAAGTTTTCAAGCTTTTGAATTTTTTCTCCTTAAAAACTCGTTGTCTCACAGCGTCAGCGGGATTGAATTTAAATTATATTTTGACACTTCTATGAATTTAATTTGGAAAAATGAATATAAATATTTTGAATAAGTATTATATTTTTGGTCTAATAATATTAACTAAATTTTTTGACTTGAATGATTAGTGAAAATATTTAAAATTAATTATAGTGATTTAGGTAAGAACAAGCTTACTTAATAATTAAACTTAATATATAAGGCATATAAATGAACAAAAACTTTTCAAGAACCCATTTTATGGAAATATTTCCATATTAAACACATTATGATATATTTTATTGAGTTATTTGGTTACTATTCAATGAAATTGACCTATATAATAATCTAAATAAGGAAAAAAGACAAAAAAGAACTTTCCTTGCCTTTAACACTTATAAAGCTTTGGACTACAGAAGAAGCTACATAGTTTTTGTTATAAATATTAATTTTGAAGATAAATCATTTATTTTTTATCATAATAATTTATATTTAATTTCTATATATGATATAATTACATTAAATTCTTAAGAAATGCCAACGTATGGATTATTTAGTTAATAATTAAATAAAATAAATGAAATTTTATTAAATGATTAAAAATTACTAAAAAGTTATCTTATTAAAAGTTATTTTAAAGTATTAATAAATATAAAATATATTCCCTTAATTCCCCAATTTTTCTTTTATAATGAACATATTTACCCATAAATAGTAAAAACTTTGTTAGGGAAGTTAGGGTTAAATTAGTGTTTTTTGCACGTTACATGTGTTTCTGTTAAACATAATTTCCAAAACATATAATATTTGTATCTTATAAATTATATGTAATATTTTATAATGATTGGTTCAAATTTTATAATAAGTTATGCATCAATTTATTCTTAATGGAATAATTACATTGGTTAGAAAACTAACTACCTAAATGAAAAACCAAAATGAAAAAAAAATAATGAAACATAAAGACTAAGGAAAAAATGATAAAAATGATTTTATTTTTGTGTTGTGTGAGTGTTTATAGACCATAATATAACCTTAATCCATTATTTTTAATTTTTTTTAATACCTTTATATAAGGAATACCTCCCAATAGTGTTTATCTTTTGGTATTTATGGGAATGTCACTCCTCCTCCACTATAAAAATGCATTCACTCTTATTATTTATTAACACCTCTAAATCCCTTTTTTTCTTCCAAATCCTGACCAAATAAGCTCACAAAATCTATCCTCTCATCCTAAAAGCCTCAATTTGGGTAGAAATTCATCCAAGGAAGTCCTTTTGTGAAAACCAAAAGGAGCTACATGAAAAAGAGGTTGCATTATTCAATGTGAATTTATGATTTATTTATTTCCCAAACCCATTAAATTATTCTTATTCAATAATTATAAAAAATATAAGTATACTCAATATGATGATATGTTTTTATGTTATTTTTTCTACCTAAACCTACATAAACTTTCATCAAATGAGTAAAGAAATTACAGTTTGTGTATACAGAAAATTGCCACCTCGTGAAATGATGTCGTGCACTTTTCCTTTAATAACTATAATGGTTGGGAATTAGTATGTAAATACTATTTTTATATGATATATATGAAATTTTGGTTCTATTAATAATTCTTTAATTTTTATAAAACACATACTTTCATGCTTTCCATTTTTTGAAAATACGATAACATCGTTTGTGGATGCATGGACTATCACCTCCTCATAGCGATGTGATACATTCACACATTACATGTAATGTATTAAGGATGGGTTTAATAAATATATGTGATATACATAGCATATATATATGAAAATAATTACATAATTAAAATTCTATAAATATAATTTGTCATTTTCTTTTTTAGCTGTTCACATACTGAAAAAGTGATAACATCATTTGTAGACGTATAGACTACAAGCTTCAAAGAGTGATGTGATTCCTTTTACATCACAAAAATTATATATATAAGTATATATATATGATTTTAATGTTGGTTCTTTTTTCATAAACATATTTTAGGATTGTTTTTAAAAGAATAATTAATGTATAAATATGATGATTATGTCATTATTATTATTCTTAATATTTTTATATAATGACAACCTTGTGTCATGACCTGTCCCATGGGGCCCACATCGTGACTACCCCATACTCTCCTTTTATAGGCTAGGGGTTGGTGACTAGAACTAGAAAGGAATATCCCTAAAATAGGAATTCATTGCCTTTAAACTTGTACAAACACATAAACAAAGAACACAACAATATGTGACCATGAATTAAAACTACAATAGTAAAGGTTTGTAATGAAAGTAATGGGGAAAGAATACAAGCCCAAATGAAAGGTAAAACTACAACTAAAAAATAGAAAATAGCTCCTAGATTTTCCACTGGGGATTCTATCTGAAGGGTAGGTACAACTCATCTCCACTGATCTCCACATCATCCAATTTTCTTTGTGTACCGCCAGGTCCGGGCTCCCTCAAGTATCATCCAAGATGCTCATCATCTGTACAAGACACAACAAGGTGTGGGTGAAGCCTGTGCAGGGATGAGTAAAACAATACCTAGTATGGACCCCAAGACCCCCAACGGTCTCACAGAATTCCACAAAGTAAAACTAAAAATCATGATCTCAATCACAAAGCACAAAGCAATAGACACAACTCAAACCAGGTATAAGTAAAGCACAAAAGTACAGATGATTAGTCAAGAAGCTAGATCATCTTATTCTGTCGAGAGGCATTGTTGCTAACCATACAGAGTCTGACCCACACAGGATCGATAGGTACTAACCCCTGTTCACCCACACAGGCTCCAACTCACCCAGGATCGATAGGTATTAACCTACGCTAACCCACATAGGATCTGACCCACATAAGATTGGTATTCACTAACCCACACAGGATCACGGAGCGCTGACCCACAAAAGATGTAACACACATAGGATCACTATGCACTAACCCACATAGGATCACGGAGCACTAACCCACACAATATCTAACCCACACAGGATCAGTACTGATCCACATAGGATCTCTAGGTACTAACCACCGTATGAGCTGTCTCCAAACTCCGCCTCACTACCAGCCACTGGATTCCTGATCATAGTACGCTTGATTCTGGGAGAACCACTCCTGAAGAAATAATTCATATTTCAACTAAAAAGAAGTCCCAAGAATAAGTAACCCGATGATCTGCCACTTCATAAGGGTTCCAACTCAATAGACGGCGCGTCAACCGGACTCTCGGTCTGTAAGTTATTATCATTTTAGTGCTGAGGGCCCAGTTAGATTTGGAGTCGATCCAACCTGGACATACTCCAAATTCTTACAAAACTCTTGGGGTATCTAAAAATGACTATCTCGCTCCAAGGATCCTAGTTCTATAGACGGTTCCTCAATTGGACATATGGTTCGCAAGTTACAGCCTTTTATGCTTTTCTAGGACAGAAAGGGGTTCAGATCCTTTCCAACCCAGTCGGACCAACCCGTTCCGGGTCTAAACTAGCCCAGTTGGGCTGGGCCGTGGTGGGCTTGGCTCGCTGGGCTACCGTGGATCAACCCACCAGCTGGTGTGACCCACGTTGGGTCGCTCGGTCTGCTGCACCAGAACGGCTCAAAGGATCCCTTCAGTTCCTTTATTGGCGATGCCAAGTGGAACCACCTTATCACCCACAGGACCCAAGGGATAGGGTCCCCTATATCGTCATGGCTTTGAGCTGTGGATCCCTTCAGTGTGGCATGCAACGGTGCGCCACCTCCACCTCTACGTCCAACTGTCGATGGCCGCCTATCTGACCATAGTGGCGCTGCTCTTCCACTATTGCCAATGGATTTTGGCTACCACCCTCATCTGTTGGCGCCAATAACCAGCACCATAGTGCTGGTGCCACACCAGTTCTTCTTCTGCGGGCCATCGGGTGAGATCTGGTGGTCCTCTCTTCCTTCTGGACACACCTATGGTTCTATCAGGATGTAATCGTTGTTGCACACCTCTCGATTTCAAGGTTTTGTCATGTTGGAACAACCCACCTCCGAAGAACGCAACGAAAAAAAAGATGTGGAGGGTCCGGGCCTTGTTCGTTTGGCTCGTTCCCTCCACGTTATCATTAGAACTAGTGGTGGTAAATTATATGTCACATTAAAAATAATGATAAACTCCATTCAAATCCCTCATTTAGACCACCCTCAAATTCAAGAACAATGACAATAAATGTTGTAAATTCTTCAATTAAATGACAACCTCTACCTCATGAACCGTCATAGGTATTTCGGTCGTTGGCGGGAGGAGATTTTCCATTAGAGTGAGGTCATCGGGGTTTGTCTATCCCGAACTTTCACCACCCAAGTTTTTGTCCTCTGTTAGTGTAATATGTCGCATCACATTGCCATAGGTTCCTTTCTTGGTGAAGCTCTATTAGAACTCCACCCCGAGCCTCATTTAAATAGAGGGGTAAAGGTGAGTAACGCATCGAGGAATTAATGAGGTTCGTTTAATGAATGAACCTCTTAATTCCCAAATGGTTCGGTTACAAATAAAGGATAGTCATGCCATTAATTGGCTTGAAAAGTCACTGCTTTCCACCACCGCCACTCATCCACTGTTGAAAAAGAAAATAAATATCTTGTTAAGTTATTTTATTATTTTTCTATAAAGTCCAAAATTTAACTTTTTCTCCCGACCTACTGCGGTTGAAGTGAAGCTTTCCTTAAGAAAATCCTAGACCTGCGTATTCAACGTTGCCTTGGATTTTTAATATGAAAATCGGTTCAAAATATAGAAAATTTCACCCGCACTTTTACTGAATGTACCTTAAAAAAGTTTATAATATCATTTCGCGCACACCGGGCCTTGGAATCATGCGTTGTCAATTTTCAAAAACTCGTAATAATAAAAAATAATGTAAAAAAATGGAATTTGTTGGTCTTCACTTTCTCCCCACCTTAGGGATTTTTGTCCCCCAAATCTATAAAAAAACGAGGGGAACAAATGGGGGTACTGAGCACGCATCTGAGCCTCTCGCTCCCATGTACTTTCCTAGAGATTCCCTTGCTACCAACTAACTCACTCTAGAGGAATCCACTATCCATGAAGGACCCACTCATGTTGATCCTCTATCTCCACTGGGAACTCCACAAACATCACCCCATCTTTGATGTCCAAATCGCCCCTGTCAATAATTTAGGATGGATCATGCATGTATCTCATCAACTATAACACGTGGAATACATTATGTACCTGGTGAATCTATGGGGAAAGATCTCGACAGTACGCCACCTCACCTACTATGTTGAGAATCTGTAAAGGTCTGATGAACCTTGGAGATAGCTTGTCACCTCGACCAAACATCTGTAATCCTCGTCGGGGTGAGACCCGTATAAAGACATGCTCTCCCTCCTCAATCTCAAAGGGTCTCCATCTCATGTTGGCATAAGACTTCTGCTAGATCCGTGTAATCTTCATATGCTCCTAGATGACTTGAAACTTCTCTGTGGTAGCATGTACCATCTTTAAACCCATAAGTGCTGACTCCCCTAGGTTTTCCAACAAAGTGGTGATTTTTATGGTCGCTCATACAAGGCCTCAAATAGTGCCATGCCGATGGTGGAGTGATAACTCTTGTTGTATGTAAACTCCACCAGTGGCAGGTGGTCCTCCCAACTACAGCCATAATTGAGGATACAAGCACAAAGCATGCCCTTGAGTGTCTTCAGGGTCTACTCTGTCTAACCATATGTCTGAGGGTGAAGGGTGGTGCTCAAGCGTAGCTGAGTCCTGAATTCCTCCTACAATCCCTTCCACAAGCGAGATTTAAAACATGTTTTTCGATCTGAGACGATCGTCAATGGCACTCCTTTGAGTGGTACAATCTCCTACAGGTAGAGGCATCACAAGACCTCTACTGATCCCTACTCTCGGATGGGTAGGAAGTGGGTCAACTTGGTGAGACGGTCAAAGATCACCCACATGGAATTGTGTCCCCTAGACATACGTGGTAGCCCTATCACAAAGTCCTGGGGGATACCATCCCACTTCTACTATGGTACTTCAAGTGGCTGAGATAAGCCCAATGGTACCTGATGCTTGTCCTTCACTTGCTGACAAGTGAGGCATTGGGATACAATCTCTTCCACTTCTGTCTTCCTCCCCAGCCACCAGTACTGATGCCAGAGGTCCGGGTACATATTCCCCACTCTAGGATGTAATGCTAAAGGGGATGTATGGGACTCCCTCAACACCTCCCCCCGTAGAGTCAATGGAACCATAGTGCATCCTATGAAGAGGATGACGTGTTCCATATCTTTAAAAAATATATTAGGAGCCTGTCTTAAGGATATCTAAGCACGTAGAGCCTCACAGTGTATTTCCCCAAGTTGTGCCACCAAAGCTTTCTAAATAATTGAGGGAGTGACACTCATATACTGAAGGTAAGTTGATCCATCTCTATCCAAAAAGGATATCTATAACGCGGCTAGCTGCTCTTTCACCTCACTCAGCAATTGTAGGCCAGACCTCCTATTGAGTGCCTCTGCAACAAATTTCCCCTTCCCAAGAGTATAGAATATCCCAAATTCATAGTCCTAGAGGAACTCAGGCCATCATCATTGTCTCAGTTTCATGTCTTTCTCTGAGAAGATATACCTAAGACTCTTTTGATTAGAGTAAACAGTAAACCATTCACCCATCAAGTAGTGTCACCACATCTTTAGTGCAAATACCACTGCCGTTAACTCCAGGTCATGGGTAGCTTAGTTCTACACATGTTGTCAAAACATTCATGAGCCTTGTGAGATCACAGCTCACTCCTACATCAGGACACAACCTTGTCTGGTCTCTAATGTGTCATAGTAAACTATGTACCCAAATCCCTCTTCTGGTAGCCTCAGGATGGGAGAACTCATCAGTCTCTACCTCAGCTCCTTGAAACTCAGCTGGAACCTCTTTGTCCACAAGAAAGGTTGGCCCTTCTTTTTCAAGATTGAAAAGGGTGCCGCTACCCTGGATAAGTCACGTACAAATCCTTGTTAGTACCCAGCCAATCCCAAAAAACTCCACACTTTGGTCACACTCTTGGGTGGTTCCCAAGAAATAAATGACTCTATCATTGCCGAATCCATTGAGACTCTAGCCTTTGAGATAACGGGCCCTAAGAAGTATACTTCTAGTATCCAGAACTAGCACATTGAGATATTTTCATAAATATAGTTCTCTTAGAGTGTATCCAGAACTATTTGTAGTTGTGTGGCATGCTCCTCCTCTGATGCTGAGTATACCAAGATTTCATCTATGAAGACTGACACAAATCGATCGAGATATGGATGAAAGATCTTGTTCAGGATCCCCATGAACACTTCCAAAGCATTGGTCATGTCAAAATTCATCACAAAGAACTTGTAATGGCTATACTGACATTTTAAGGTTGTCTTCGATATGTCCTTGTCCCGAACTCTGAGCTAATGATATCCAGATCTGAGGTCTATCTTAGAAAACCAACAAACTCCCTTTAGTTAGTCTAAGAGATCATCGAGCCTTGGGAGTGGATACTTGTTCTTTGCGGTCACCTATTTTAGGCACCGATAGTCCGCATAAATCCCCAAGCTCCCATCCACCTTCTTGGCAAACATGATCAGGGATGTCCATGGAGAAACACTGGGTTTTATGAACCTCTTTCCCTACAAGTCCTCCAGCTGTACCCGCAACTCTTGAAGCTCCACGGGATACATCCAATATGATGGTATTGTTATAGGTGTCATCTTGGGGTATAGGTCAATGTAAAAGTCTACATCTCTACATGGAGGCTTTCCTAGAACATCATCAGGAAAGACATCAGCATATTGGTCCACCGCTATAGGATAACTCGGACACCTGACATCAACTACTCTGAGGGTGAGGATATACAACTGATGAGTAATCAGTTGTACCCTACTCTAAGATAGTCTATCTTCTGCTATAAAGTTTTTCTTCCCACTGAGTAAGGTAAACCTAATCCCATCTTCACAGACACACCGTACATTGCGCCTAAAACAGTCGATCTGGGAATGGACTGTTGATATCCAGTCCATACCCAAGATGATGTCGTAAGGCCTCAACACTACTACTAGTAGATCCCATCCAACACTCTCACCTCCTATATTAATATCACACTACCAGCACCATTGTTTAACATAGAATCCTCTCTTGTATGAGTCTCCAATTGCAAGGATCAAGCCAATGGCTTCATCATAATCATCAAGCTCTGAACGATTATAGTTGTAGTGAAAGAGTGATTGGAACATATGTCTATAAGAACTGAATCTAGGGTATAATAGACACAAATCATATCACTAATAATCTCTGGAGCATTGTGGTCATAGGCCTCAGGTACCTAAAGTTCTGCTCACCCCTGTCCACCTGCTCCTTGTGGTCGGGGTGGACCTCCTGGAAGAGGTGGCGGTAGAAACTCAAATCGTCACCCACCGCTTGTTGCCTGGCCTTCTCCTCTGCCTCATCCACCACCCTAAAAACCTCCTCGCTTGAATCTATGTCTCTACCTCAGTGGTCCCTCAAATGTATGATGATCGTTGGTAGAGAGGGGCGGGTAGTTGTGAGCCTTCTGGCCCTGTGCACTGCACGTGAAGCACAATCTTCCCCACAGCTGACCTTCTCTATCTCATGAGCTCCGAACCTCCTATCCTGCATCCCAGGGTCATCCACTGGTTGTTCTGGCCCACTTGGACCTCTACATCACCTCTCTACGGCCTCCTACAGATGACTCAAAAACCTATCGTTCAATGGTAGCTCTCACCGCCGGTGCCTTCTCAGCTATGAATCTCTCTACCAATAGTGATCACTCGAGCACTCCTATAAGAACCTGGTGTTTTCTATAAAAGACTTTGGAATATTCTTGATTTTATTCATGAGTAGCGCCTTTAGACGGCGTGCGATTCTGAGCCCCGGTGTGGCCGGAATTAAATTTTCAGTGTTTTAAAACTGGGAACACAAAATAAATTGGATAACTCCTAAACGGTAATTCGGATCATAAATATGAGATTCCTAATGGGTCCAAAATGGGGTGTTTACCCTAGGAAGGACATAAAACATGTTAGTGCGGGACATTGGGACCCCTCTCCCATTAACAGAACATTAATAGGATAAATAAAATAATTAATTTATTGGTTTAATAGTTAAACTCAAGTATCTCGTAAATGGTTGCTTAGATTAAAAAAATGAGGGCATCGTTGAGTCCGGAGCGTGCCTTTTTACCTAGGAGGGGTGTAACTTTCATAGGTTCAGGCCCTCTGTGGAAAATGGCCCCAGGGGAGTTTTCGTAATTTTACGGCCTCGGACGTTAAATTTTATATCTTTTGGAAGGGGCCTTAGATTAAAATTAACAGACCTCCGTTGTGCTCGGGAGGTGGGTTTTACCATAGGGGAGGCTTAACCTCAACCCCATTCAGAGTTTCGGATGTGGTTAATTTTGGGGATTAAAATTAGTTAAACTTATTAATTTAAAATTTTCTTTACTTAAGTCCAAACCCTCTCACCTTCTCTAATTTTCTAATTCTCTTGAAAGAAGAACCGTCAAGAAATTTCCTCTCCAACAAGATCCCCTACATCTTCTCCTCCTCTAAAAGGTGTTGCGGTCGGCGGATCGTTGCGATGCTTCGGGCTAAGCCCAAAGAAGTATGATTCTTGTTAAGTTTGGAAAATTTGTCAATGTATGGAGGTTTCATCAACTTCCATCACTTTAAATTATAAATGTTTCAAATTTGGGGCGTTGGGCCAAACGAACACGGCCAACGCCCGAACCCCATATTATATGTCGATCTTGGGCGTTCTTTGTCCAAATTTTCAGATGTGCCAATCTAGTCGGATCATTGATCGAGGGCAGGAGCTATGAAGGCCTCGCCCCAAGATCCCAAACCCATGTTTGGTTTTGATTTTGGGTCACCAGAGCGGTGGTGGCGGTCTTCGGAAGTCCTGGATCCGGCAAGGGCGGTGGCCAGAGCTCGGGGTGGTGCATCGGAGGTTTGGGTGTCAGGAAGTGGTTACGGCCGGGTGTTCAGGTGGAAGTGGCAGGCGTCCGGGTGGTGTAGGGTGTCGCCGTCTAGCCAAGGATGGTGCGCGGCCAGAGGAACCATGCGGTCGAGTGGCACAGGATAGCCGGTGTGGCTGGGCATGCGGCTCAGCGGGCAGGTGAAGGTCGGGATTTAGAAGGCGGCGTGGTCGAGCGGCTCAGGTGGCCGGGGTGCTGGTGTCAGGCAGACCCGGCAGAGAGGCAGCCAGCGGTCCGTGGCAGTATCGCAGTGGATCGCTATAGGCGAGGGGTGACCGAAACCCTGTCACAGTCAGAGAAGACCCTCCAAGGTCAGCGCCTTGGGGGTGCGGAGGAAGCAGGGACCCACGGTTCATGGGTCCTACTGGGCGAAACGACCAAGACCGGCCAAAAGGCCTGTCTGGTTTTGAGAACCGAACCTGAGGTGGGTCTGGTGGTTTGAGGCAGGCCGCGGCTAGCGGGCCGCGGTGGGTTGGACCGGACCCGTGGCAGGGCCACGGGCCGGCGGTATGGACCGGCCCATTTTGGGCCCCTTTCATTCGAGGGGTCGTATCTTCTAAATGGCGCATCTGTTTGATACGCCGTCTGCGGATGCAGATTGTGTCGGCGAGGCGGTCTTTTTAATGTGGGTTTAGGGGTTTTTGGATTCCATGCCCGAAGACGACTGACTCAAAGAGCTTTAATTTAATAATAATAAATTATTAAATAAAGCCCGCGATGGACGCACTTTCTGAGATGGACGTCTGTTTGACATGCCGTCAGAGGCACTATGGCCCTGGAGTTGAGAAGGCCCTTCTAAGGTTGGTTCGGAGCCCTTGCAGTTTGGTTTCGTTGCTCGGTGGCACGAAACGCTTTATATGAGTAATTAATTAATTATTTTATCTAATTAATTAATTATTGCATCAGACCTAACTCCTGCTTGGGATGTACGATTGACGCTCCATCAGCGGCAACGTGATCCCAATCCTCATGCGGACTTTTTGCAATGTTTTCCGAAGCATTCGGGTTGGAGACGTAGTGCGTGCCCCACAGGGGCCCGTTTGCGTATGACGCAGGAATTTGAAACCTCTGCATCTGGAGTCCGTTTTAGACGCCTTCAGTGGCGTTGTGACCCCAAAATCGAGGCCAAATTGACTGTGGTGGTTTCAGGCATTGAAGCAGAAGTTGAGGCATGGTCCCCACAGGCCGTCTCTTAAGCTTTGTGCAGCATACTGCGACTTTTTCATTAGGCACTCGTTTGGGGCATATGAATAGTCATTCCAACATGTTTTTTCGAGAGCATCACGATGGCGCAGTTCACCCCATGAGTATCGGAGTTGGGGTACGGGCCCCACACGGGATGGTTATGGTGAATAGTACCATATTCACCGGTTGTTCATTTCGGGCGAGTAAGTAGTCTATCTCGCGTGTTTTTTCGCAAGGATTGCAACAGTGTAATCAATTTGGGCATGTGGAGCCTCTTTTGAGATCATGTTTAATGTGGAAGCATGAAAGGTGTATCGGTGGGGGTTCTTGCTGCGGTGTTTGTAGAGAACCCTTGTCATGTGATCGCGTTCACTCTCGTGTGAGTGAATTTGATGTTTAAAGAGATGTGGTTGGCCTTTCTAGGGTTGTGGAGGAATCACGTTGGCGAAACTACATTTTTTTCCTTCGCATTGACGTTGGGTGCCATGAACACGATAGACTTCGGGTTGAAAATGTGGTATACTCTGGGAGTATATGGGAATTCTTAGAGCTACATGTTGTAGTTTGCACCTAAGAATGATTGTGCGCTTATTTTGGACATGATTTTGGGCCACATGTCATGTGGGCCCCATGTATGTGACATGTTCTACTTTATGTACCTTTGACCTCTCGCGACATAGAGGGTCCTTTTGTTCTCAATGGGTTGGCTGGCAGAGTTGTTTGGGTTCCCATGTTTCTTCACCTATGAGGGGTTTCAGTATCACGTCCCTTTCACCAGACTGCGGCATCATTTACGGCTACATGTGTTTGTACAGTGTGGGTGTGATCCCACTTTCTGGAGTGAGTTGTCTCGGTCCAATTCGACAGTAGACTCAGCGGATTGAAACATGTATCACCCCGAGAGCCTTGGGCACAGACTTCCTAGCTATGTATTGAGATCATATATTCCTTTCGTGATCTATCGTGATGTGTTTCCCACTATGTGTTCCGATTACCAGTGGGGTACCATCCAGCAGGGATGGCCAGATCAGATGCGGGTCTCCCTCCAGCGGGTTACCCTTTCGCGGGGCTGGGCAGTGGGAACCCGTCGACTTTGAGAAGACATCTCGACTGTGTGACAGTGACGGGGTATGGATTGACATTCCCCCAGAACTCTCTAGAATGAGGGGCGCTTCCCCCACCGAGATGAGTCCTTGTGACGCGACCTAAAATCAGGTGGGCGAGTCAGTGCCGCCCAAAGCGGACAGTGTCAAGGTGCGGCGATTTGATCCCCTTGACTTGCAGTTTGGGGAAGACGTGCGTGATACTGTGAATCAATGGTGTTTACTTCTGGGACTGTTGGACACTCACTTTCTTGGGCTGAGCTATGGGATGGATATCCCATTACGATCTTGTTCAGGCTTCTTGATTGAGCATATGGATATGTATATATCTTGTTCCAGTACCCATTCCTTGGGTTTTGGCTACTCTTCTTCCAGGAGAGGCAAAGACCTGCGGGGTATGCCACGTGCTTTTCGTGTCTAGATCCTCGTGGTTGGACGAGTCTACTCTCCTGCTATAGGTAGAAAATACTCAATGAGAAGTTCATCTTCTCACCGCTTCTAGGTTCTTGTGTTTGGACGAGTCTACTTCCTTCCTCTTATTGGGTTGAGTTGTACTCTTTACTACACTATCGGTTATACTCCTTTACTTTTGCCTATTCTATCTACTACTCGCCTCTTCAGTACCTCCTTTTTTGCTCCCTCGAGTCTTCGGATCATCCTACTAAGTATTTTTATACTCACCCTTGCATGGGATTTTCCCTCACTTGGTGTGCCCTTGCAGACGACGAACAGTTTGGTCGTGAATTCAGCAGAGCTTAGGAGTTCGGGAGCTTAGACCAAGTACGGTGGTCTTAGTCTGGTTCTAGGTGTGGGAATCTCCCAGTTGTTTTACTTTTGTTTAGCCATTGCCGAGTTGTGGCACTTTTCTGGTTGGGCGCATATTTTTTCCTTTTTCTTTTCAGTTTACCTTCAACTTTGACTTTGTATTGTTTAGAGGTCGATGCACTCTTGTGGTTGTTTATAGTAGTTAGTACTTTACTTTACCTTTTACTCTACACTTTTTCATTGAGTGTGCCGCGTTTGTGTGTACAGGTACTCTGGAAAAGGCCTCCTTGATTTTTTTAGCCTTTGGCGCTTGTCGCCAGCCCCTGGCCTATGGAGGCGGGCTTGGGGTAGTTGCAGCTCGAGCCTGGGTAGGGTCGGGTCGTGACAAAGTGGTATTAAATGTGGTTCGTTCCTTGGGACATTGTTCGAACATCCCTAATAATAATTGGTTGGGATTAGGGCAATGGTGCCAACGTGTCTCGAGAGTGGATCTCAGGCCAGGGAGTCCAGTGATAGTGCATCGGCCAACGTATCCATTCACAAGGACCCTGATAACCTTCTTGTGGACTCAGCATGTTGAGACACTCGTTGTAGGGAAATTGGTTTGTGCATCACATAGGATTGAGTCTTTGACTGTCCTTCTTGAGTCAGCTCCCCATTGTTGTGAATGTTATATACATATATGCTCATCTGACTGCGGCACTCCTTAATAACATTCAGGATGTCCCCGCGAAGACAACCCGCCAGGATACCAGCTTTGGTTCGTGACGACGACCTTGTGAGCTACGAGGCCTTAGTCCAGGACCCATCATGTGAGTCCCTTTCTCCGGGTGGTCCGGCAGCAGCCTCCCACCTGTGATCAGGAGACAACTTCATCAGAGCAGACTGAGCTTGAGCGTAGGGTGAGCGCGCTCCGTGAGTTCCAGTAGTAGAGACCACTAAGGTTCAGCGGTGATCCAGACCCTCAGGTAGCAGAGGTTTGGCTTTGGACAGTGGTTCGCCTCTTCAGGCTTGTGCAGACACTCGTAGATCAGATTTTGTCTTTGGTCTCTAGCCTTTTCCAGGGAGCAGCTGGGCGTTGGTGGAGTCTGGAGACTCAGTTTCTTGATGAGTCGTCGCTTTCATGGGACGATTTTCAGCTGTTTTTTTGTGGGGAGTTTTACCCCTCCTGCTTACGCTCTGTTCAGATCCAGGAGCTCCTGAAGTTTCAGTAGGGAGGGATGATGGTGACGGAGTATGAAACTAGGTCCGTAGACCATGCACGTTATTACCTGGACTTGGTCCAAGATGGTAACTTCCGAGCTCAAAAGTTTGAGCCGGGTCTCCGCATAGAGATTCTTGTTGTCATAGTACCCTTGGGAATTTCCACATATGTTGGGGTTCTAGAGAAGGTGCTGGTGACAGAGATATTCCCAACACGCTCTACAGTTGGTGGTGGGAGTAGGCTCTATAGTTCCGAGATGTCTTCCGCAGCTAGCGGGCATCGGGTGATAGAACCTCGACGTAGGTGGGTTTCCGATAACCGGACTCAGGGGCGTGGTCGTACACCACAGTCGCACCGGAGGGCACCAGTGCAGCCCGGAGAGAGTCAGTGTTATGCTTACGATGGGCTAGGTCACCTGCCATGAGACTGTCCAACCAAGCATGCTGAGAATATCAGGCAGGCAGTAGGTGCACCACCACAGAAAAGGTAGCACCATGATTGGAGTAGCGCCCAAATAGGTGGTGCTTGCAGAGGAGCATGAGGAGCTGGAAGTGGAGGACGACCTTACGAGTTCTTCCCATCAACACCTGGTGGTCCGCGTCGGGCTCTGGGAGCTGACAGTTGGGACCATGGATAGCTACGAGCTTTGGATGTCTACGATCTGGTAGATCATGAGGTGATAAGATATACACTCTACATCTCTTCAACTTTTTGCAGTACAATTTTTTTTAGACTCTGTGTGTGAAATGATTTTATCCATGCTCCTTGCTTTAGTTGTTACTAGGGTGACGCGGGGCCTCGGCGTAACCCTGTGTTAGTGGAATAGAAGGCATGGAACCTTTCTCTTTATTAGATGGTGGTGAATCCTTCTTCTTTCAAGTGTGTAAGAGAGTCTTGGTCATGGGACATCGACTGTGAAACCTTGCGTGATCAGATATCCTTGGATGTTTCACCATATGGATATTCTAAAGGAAGGAATCACTGGGCTTTGTCCCAGGTCCAAATGGTGATCCCAGTCTCGGCGTGCAATGTAGGAGTTTGGTCGGGGAGGTGAGCTACCCCCAAGGGCTTTCGGACCGTTTGGGACCGAGCAAAGGGATGGCGAGGTTCCCTAACACCTTTCCCTAACCCCAAAGTCGGGAGTGGGTACACAGCGTCTCGCGCGTGGCTTACCTGAGGAGATGTGTGCATGCACCTATGCACGTCATCAGCAAGGTTAGATATCACATGAACGGATCAAATCCTTTGATCTGTGTGTAGTGGCGCAGGACTGTGCAAGAGTTCTTCTGGGCACGGAAGAGCCAGGTGCAGGCTTCGTACCCTGAGTTGTACCCTGGTTTTTCTATTCGGGGATGAAAAGCATCAAAGATGGATTGATGTAAGAACCCTTTTTTGAAATAAACAACTTTTTAATATTCTTGATGTTATTCCAAAGCAACACCTTTAGACGGTGTGCGATTCTGAGCCCCGGTGTGGCCGGAATTAAATTTTCAGTGCGTTCACACTGGGAACGCCAAAAAAATTGGACAACTCCTAAATGGTAATTCGGATCTTAAATCTGAGAGTAAGGATGGGTCTGAAATGGGTTGTTTACCCCAGTAATGACATAAAACATGTCAGCGTAGGACATTGGGACCCCTCACCCGTTAACGGAACATTAAACAGATAAATAAAATAATTAATTTATTCATTTAATGGTTAAACTAAATTATCTCTCAAACGGTTGCTTGGATTGGAAACTTCAGGGCACCATTGATTCTGGAGATGGTCGTTCACCCTAGAGGGTGTAACTTTCGCGGGCATGGTCCCTCTATGGAAAACTGCCCCAGGGGAATTTTCATAATTTAGTGGCCTCAGTCGTTAAATTTTATAACCTTTAGACAGGGCTACAGATTAAAATTCTGAGACCTCTGTTGTGCTCAAGAGGTGATTTTTACACTTGGGGAGGCTTAACCTTGACCCCGTCGAGAGTTTCGGGTGCGAGTTAATTTGGGGGTTTAAAATTAATTAAACTTTATAATTTAAATTTTTCTTTACTTAAGTCCAAACCCTCTCACCTTCTCCCATTTTCTCATTCTCCTGATAGAAGAACCCTCGAGGAATCTCCTCTCAAACTAGCTCCCCTCTATCTCCTCCTCCTCTCCAAGGTGTTCGGGCCGGCGGATCATTGCGAAGCTTTGGGCTACGCCCAAAGAAGTAGGATTCTTGTTAAGTTTTCCACCTTTGTCAATTTCTAGAGGTTTCATCAATTTGCATCGTTTTAAATTCTAAAAGATTGGAATTTGGGGCATTGGCCAAATGAACACAGCCAACACCCAAGCCCCGTTTTATATGTCGATCTTGGGCGTTCTTCGTCCAAATTTTTGGACGCGCCAATCTGGTCGGATCGTTGATCGGGGGCAGGAGCTGCGAAGGCCTCCCCCCGAGGATCCATAACCCGTGTTCGGTTTTGATTTTGGGCCACCAGAGCGGTGGTGGTGGTCGTTGGAATTCCCGGATCCGGCAAGAGCGATGGCTGAAGCTCGGGACAGCATAGCCGAGGTTCGAGCATCAGGCAGCGGTTGGGGCCAAGGGTTCGGGTGGAAGCGGCAGGTGGCCGGGCAGTGTCAGGTGTCGCCAGCTGGCCGAGGACGATGTGTGGCCAGAGGATCCATGCAGTCGAGCGGCGCAATAGATCTGGTGTGGCTGGGCGTGTGGCTCAGTGGGCAGGTGAAGTCCGGTCTTCGGAAGGCGGCGCGGTCGAGCGGCTCATGCGGCTGGGGCGCTGGCGTCAGGTGGAGTCCGCAGAGAGGTAACCAGTAGGCCATGGCAGTGTCGCAGCGGATCATTGTAGGTGAGGGGAAACCGCGGCCCTGTCACGGTCAGAGAATACCCCCGAGGTCAGCGTCTCGGGGGTGCAGAGGAAGCAGGGACCCACGGTTCGGGGGTCCTACAGGGCGACGCGACCAAGACCGGCCAAAAGGCCAGTCTGCTTTGGAGAACTGGACCCGAGGCGAGTCCGGTGGTTTGAGGTGGGCCACGGACAGTGGGCCGCGGCAGGTTGGACCGGACCCATGGTTGGGCCGCGGGCCGGCAGTTTGGACCGGCCCATTTTGGGCCCCTTGCATTTGAGGGGTCATATCTTCTAAATGGCGCATCCGTCTGACACGCCGTCTACGGCTACGAGATCATGTCAGAAACGAGGCCTTTTAAAGTGTGTTTTGGGGTTTTTGGATTCTATGCCCGAAGACGAGGGACTCCATGAGCTTCAATTTAATAATAATAAATTATTAAATAAAGTCCGCGATGGATGCACTTCGCAAGTTGGGCGTCCATTTGATGTACCGTTAGAGGAATTATGGCCCTGGAGTGGAGACGGCCCTTCTAAGGTTGGTTCAGAGTCCCTGCAGTTTTGTTTCATTGCTCGTTGGCACAAAACGCTTTATACAAGTAATTGATTAATTATTTTATTTAATTAATTAATTATTTCATCGGACCTAACTCCTGCTTGGGATGTCAGATTGATGATCCGTCAGTGGAAGCAAGATCCCAGTCCTTGTGCGGACTTTTTGTGATGTTTTCCGAAGAATTCGGGTTGGAGACGAAGTGCAGGCCCCACAGGGCCTCGTTTGCGTATGACGTGGGGATTTGCATCTTCTGCATCTGGAGTCTATTTTAGGCATCGTCAGTGGAGTTGTGACCCTAGCATCGAGGTGAAATTGACCGGGGTGGTTTCAGGCATTGAAGCTAGAGTTGGGGCATGTGCCCCACGGGCAGTCTCTTAAGTTGTGTGCATCATACAATGACTTTTTCATTAGTCGTCCATTTGGGGCGTATGAATAGTCGTTTCAGCATGTTTTTCCGAGAGCATCGCGATGGAACAGTTCACCCAATGATTATCGGAGTCGGGGTGCGGGCCCCACACAGGCTGGTTACGGTGAAAATTACCATATTCATCGGTTGTCCGTTTAGGGTGAGTAAGTAGTCTATCTCGCGTATTTTTGCGCGAGGACTAAAATGGTGTAATCTGTTTGGGCATGTGGAGCCTCTTTTGAGATCTTGTTTAATGTGAAAGTATGAAAGGTGTACCAGTGGGGGTTCTTCCTGTGGTGTTTTTAGAGAACCATTGGCGTGTGATTGCGTTCACTCTCATGTTAGTGAATTTGATGTTTAAAGAGACGTGGTTGGCCATGCTAGGGCCATGGAGGAAGCAGTTTGGCGAAACTGCATTTACGCCCTTCGCGTTGATGTTGGGTTCCATGAGCACAATAGCCTTTGGGCTGGAAATGTGGTATAATATTGGAGTATACGGGAATGCTTGGATGTACATGTTGTAGTTTTCACATGAGAACGTTTGTGCGCTTGGTTTGGACATGATTTTTTGCCACACGTCGTGTGGGCCCCATGTGTGTGTCATGTTTTACTTTATGTACCTTAGACCTATCACGACGTAAGGGTCCTTCTGTTCTCAATGGTTTGGCTAGCAGAGTTATTTGGGCTCCCCTGTTTCTTCAGCTATGAGGGGTTTTAGTATCATGTCCCTTTCACCGGACTGTGGCATCGTTTACGGCTATGTGTGTTCGTACAGTGTGGGTGTGCTCCAACTTTCTGGAGTGAGTTGTCTCGGTCCTCTTCGACAGTAGACTCAGTGGATTAGAGCATGTATCACTCTGAGAGGCCCGGGGAGATCCCCACATCCCTTCGTGTTCCCCGGTAGGGTTATTTGGGTATCGTTCTGACCAACACATTACGCGGGCACCGATCCTCAACCCAGGAGTTTTTTTCCAGTAGGGTATGGAGCCCCTAGTGAGCCCTAGGCGCAGACTCCCTAGCTGTGTATCGAGATCATATCTTCTTTCCGCAATCTATCATGACATGTTTACCACTACGTGTTCCGGTTACCAGTGGGGTACCATCCAGTAGGGATGGCCAGTGGTGTACCATCCAACAGGGATGGCCAGTGGGGTACCATCTAGCAGGGATAGCCAGAGCATATTCGGGTCTCCCTCCAGCGGATTACCCTATCACGGGGCTGGGCTTTGGGAACCCGTCAACTTTGAGAAGACCTCTTGATTATGTGACAGTGACGAGGTGTGGCTTGAAGTTCCCCCAGAACTCTCAAAAATGAGGGGTGCATTCTCCACCGAGACGCATCCTTGTGACTCAACATAAAACCGTGCGGGCAAGTTAGTGCCGCCGAAAGTAGACAGTGTCAAGGTGTAGTGATTTGATCCCCTTGACTTATAGTTTGGGGCATACGTGTGGGATACTGGGCATCGATGGAGTTTACTTCTAGGACTGTTGGCTACTCACTTTCTTGGGCTAAGCTACGTGATGGAGATCCCCTTACGATCTTGTTTGGGCTTCTTGATTGAGCATATGGATATGTATATACCTTGTCCCAGTACCCATTCCTTGGGTTTTGGATACTCTCCTTCTAGGAGAGTCGAAGACGCGTGGGGTATGACACATGATTTCTGTGTCTAGATCCTTGTGGTTGGACGAGTATACTCTCCTGATATAGGTAGCGAAGACTCGACGAGAAGTTCATCTTCTACCCGCTTCTAGCTCCTTGTGTTTGGTTGAGTCTACTTCCTTCCTCTTATTGGGTTGAGTTGTACTCATTACTGCACTCTCAGTTATACTCCTATACTTTTCCCTATTAGATCTACTTATCACCTCTTCAGTACCTCTTTTTTTTCTCCCTCAATCCTTCAGGGCATCCTACTAAGTATTTTTATACTCACCCATACTTGGTCTTTGCCTGCACTTGGTGTGCCCTTGCAGAAGACAGACAGGTTGGTCGTGACTTCAGCGGAGCTTATGAGTTCGGGAGATTGGACTACGTATGGTGGTCGTAGTCGGGTTCCAGGTGTGGGACTCTCCCAGTTGTTTTACTTTTGTTTACATGTTTCCGGGTTGTGGCACTTTTCTGTTTGGGTGCGTGTTTTTTCCTTTTTCTTTTCAGTTTACCTTTAGCTTTTACTTTGTACTATTTAGAGGTCGATGGGATCTTGTGGTTGTTTATAGAAGTTAGTAGTTTACTTTCCCTTTTACTCTACACTTTTTCATTGAGTGTGTTGCGTGTGTGTGTACAGGTACTTAGGCAAAGGCCTCCCCAAGTTTTTTAACCTTCGATGCTTGTCGTCGGCCTCTAGCCTATGGAGGCAGGCTTGGGGTAGTTGAGGCTCGAGCCCGGGTAGGGTCGGGTCATCACAAATCCAGCTTGCGTTGGGATATTCAGAGATATCATCGAGACTTTCATCTCTCACTGAAGACCCTGCTCAAAGGTTTGGGCCCCGAAGAATGGGTCTCGTACCTTGTCGGCGGAGAGATGCGAGATGTTATTGAATCTTGTCGATTACTGGGCCACTGATAAGATTCCCTAATGTAAGTGCATAGTCTTCTAGATACGCACTGAGCATAGTGTATCTAGAACAAACTATTCCCTTAAGAGGATTTCAAAGTCTATCCAGGTGAGGGTTGCCTCATCATGTGTCTGGAGCATCAGGCTCCACCATCTCCCTGGTTTTCCTTAAAAAATGATAGTATATAGGATAACCATCTTCTCTTCTGGTGTCTCAACCAAGAAAAAAAACTCTAGCCACAGCCTCCATCTAGTCCTCAGTTTTCGGGGGATATGTCTCACCTCATAACCTCAGAGTACTATGTCTCTAGAACTTGTGCAACGTGTTTAGTCAGCGTGCATGGTTTAATGGTGGGGATGGTGGAATCTGCTGCCCAACGAGTGGTGTTGCTGCTGATGCACCACTCGAATGTGCTACCATAGTAAAAGGGCCCTGCACCAAAGCCCCGTCGCTCGGTGGGCTATCATCGTATACACTCTCAAGAATCCTAATTGGCTGTCAACACAGTGGAATCCTAAAAAGAAACAAGTGTTCCATCGTTAATAAGTTATACATGGTGAACTAACTCAAAGAGGTCAAAGTAAAAACATTTCCAAAACACACGCAATCAGTGTTTTCGTGCACCAAGTTTGAAATCAGAATTCAGGGTCCTAGAGTGTGGTTATGGAAGCCACTTCACCAGCACTGGAATCCTTGAATATTAATCCACATTCAAAACACTTAACCATATTACTCTATTAAAGAGATCAAAGTCCTAGTTCTTCGATAGAACCGACTCCTCTAATACCACTTTTTCATGACCTGTCCCCTAGGGCCCATGCCATGACTACCCCAAGCCAGCATTCCATAGGATAGGGGTGGCAACTAGCACCAGAAAGGTGTATCACTAAAATAGGAAGGCATTGCCTTTGAACCTGTACAAACACACAAACCAAGAACACGACAAGATGAAAACACGAAGTAAACTGGACTAGTAAAGGTGTGTACTGAAAGTAAAGGGGTTAGAATACAAGACCAACTGAAAGGTACAACTACAACTGAAAAATAGACAATAGCTCCTTGAATCATCAACTGAGAATACTACCTGAAGGGCTGGTACAGCTCATCTCCACTGCTCTCCATGTCGTCCAATCTCCTCTGTGTAATGCTTGGTACTGGATCCCTCAAGTCTCATCCAAACTACTCATCGTCTGCACAAGACACAACAAGGTGTAGGAGAATCTAGTGCAGCGGTGAGTATAACAAGACCGATTAGGGACCCCGATACCCCTGAAGGTATCACAGAATTCCACAAAGTAAAACCACAAAGAAATATCTCAATCACAAAGCATAAAGCAATAGACACAGCTCAAACCCGATACAAGTAAAGAATAGAAGTACAGATGATTAGTAGAGAAGCTATATCATCTTATTCTATCGATAGGAACTCCTACTAACCATACAGAGTCTGTCCCACATAGGATCGATAGGTCCTAACCCCTGCTGACCCACACAGGATATGACCCGCCTAGGATCGATAGGTACTAACCCCTACTAACCCACGTAGGATCTAACCCACACATGATCGGTATGCGCTGACCCACATAGGATTGATGAGTACTGACCCAAAGAGGATCTGACCCACACCAGATTGGTATGTGCTGACCCACATAGGATCTGACACACATAAGATTGGTGTTTATCCACATAGGATCTCTATGTACTAACCTCCGTATGATCTCTCTCCAACCTATGCCACACTACCATTCATTGGATTCACTCTCATAGTATGCTTGATTCTGGAAGAAATTCTTCTCAAGCCATCAGTCATATCTCAACTAGCATGATGTAACATGAAGAAGTAACTCAATAATCTAATACGTCATAAGGGTTCCAACACAACAGACGATGCATCAACTGGACGCCCGGTCTGTAAGTTATTGGCATTTTAGTGTCGAGGCCCCAATTGGATTTGGAGTCGATCCAACCTATTCATACTCAAAATTCCTCCAAAAATCTCTTGGATTATATCAAAAGGACTTTATCGCTCTAAGGATCCAAAATCCATAGACGGTTCATCAAATAGACATATGGTTCTCAAGTTACGTCCTTTTAAGAGTTTCTTGGACCAAGAGGGGTCCAGGTCCAGTCCAACCCGATCGGACTGACCCAACTTGGCTCAGGTCGACCTGACCTAGTTAAAGTCTAACCCGACCCAGCCTGAACTAGCCTAAGCCAACCTAGTTGGGATGGGTTGCGGTGGGCTCAGCCCGCTGGGTCGTGGCGGCTAGGCCCATCGGCTAGCGTGACCCACGTCAGGTCGCCCAGTATGTTGTACCCGAATGACTTAAAGGATCCATTCAGTCCCATTTTTGGCAGTGCTTGGTGGCACCGCCTCATCACCCATAGGACTTGCAGGGAGCTAGTACCCTACATTGTTGTGGCTTTGAGCTGCATCTCCCTTCAGCGCAGCGCGCAACGGTCTACTGGTGGGGCTGGTGGCATCTACTACCCAACGGGTGGTGCTGCTACTGATGCACAACCTGAAGGTGCTACCAAAGTAAGAGGGCCTTGTACCAAAGCCTCATCACTTAGTGGGCCATCATCGTATACTCTCTCAAGAATCATCATTGTTTGTCTACGCAGCGGCATCCTGAAAATAAATAGGTGTGCCACGGTTAATAAGTTATACTTGGTGAGCTCACTCAAAGTTTTCAAAGAAGAAAACATTTCCAAAACACACGCAATCAGTTTTTTTGTGAACTGAGCCAGAAATAAGAATTCAGGGTCCACTTGTATGGAAATTTCAGCCACTGCACTAACACTGGATTCCTCGAACTGAAAACCATACTCAAAACACTAAACAGTATCGCTCCATTAAAAATATCAGAGTCTTAGTTCTTAGATAGAATCTACTCCTCTAATACCACTTTTTCACAACCTATCCCTTGGGGCCCATGTTATGACTACCCCAAACCCTCCTTCTATAGGCCAGGGGTAGGATACTTGCACCGGAAAATCGTATCCCTAAAACGGACACCACACGTCAACTGTTCTAAGGTTGAGGCTAGCCAACTAATGAGTAATCGACTACACCCTCATCTAAGATAGTACAGAATGTACTGCAATGGTTTCATTCCCACCATTGAATGTAAACCTAATCTCATCCTCATGGACACACAATACATTGCACCTAAAATATTCTATTTGAGAAATGACCGTGGATATCCAGTCCATACCCAAGATGTTTTCATGAGGCCTCGACGCTATTACTATGAGATCTCATCCAAAGCTCTCACCTCCTAGAATTAGATAACACTTCCTGCACCAGTGTGTAATCATAGAATCCTCTCCTGTAGGAGTCTCCAATCGCAAGGATCGAACAAATGGCTCCGTCAGAATCTTGAAGCTCTGAACGCGTGTCGTGGCAATGAAAGAGTGATTGGAACCTGTGTCTATAAGAACTGCAATTATGGTAGAATAGACATAGATCATACCTCTAATCATCTATGGAGTGTCGTGTTCATAGGCCTCATCTTCCTAAAGCTATGCTCTCCCATTTCCACCTACTCCCTATGGTCGGGGTGGACCTATTGTTGGTGGTGGTAGAAGAACCTCAAATCGATGCCCACCACCGGCTGCATGGCCTACTCCTCTTCCTCATCTGTCGCCCTATGAACCTCCTTGCTCAAATATCTACCTCTGCCTCGGCGGTCTCTCGACCGTCCTCTAATCATCGGTATGGTGATTTGGGTAATCGTTATCCATGTGTCCCTGCTTGTCGCATGTGAAGCATAGTCTTCCCCCCAGCTGACCTTCTCTGCCTCATGAGCTCCGCGCTTCTGATCCTACATCTCGGGGTGCTCCATCGGTGGGTATATCCCTCTTATACCACTAAATAACCTATATAATACCTCCTATAGATGACTCATCAAACTATTTCCCAATGGTGTCTTTCACCATTTGTGCCTTCTCAGCTATGAAGCTCTCCACCAGCAGTGCTCTCTCGAGCACTCCAACCTGCATAGGGATATTCAGTGATATCATCGATGCTCAGATCTCTCGCTGGAGACCCTGATCAAAGGTACAGGCCCTAAATAACGGGTATCATACCATTTCGATAGAGAAGCGTGAGAGGTCATTGAATCTCACTGAGTATTGAGACACTGATAAGCTTCCCCATTATAAGTGCAGCAGCTCCTGGATACGCGCTGAATGTAGTGTCGCTGGAACAAACTCCGCCCAAAAGAGGACCTCAATGTCTGTCTAGGTGAGGGTCGCCTCATCATGTGTTTGGAGCATTAGGTTCAACCATATCCCTATTGGGACCTCAAAAAGGATAGAATATAGGATAACCTTCTGATATGGTGGTGTCTCAACCAAGCAAAAAACTCTAGCCATAGCCTTCAACCAGTCCTCAGCTGCTTGGGGATCTGTCTCACCACAAAACCTTAGAGGCCTCTATCTCTGGAACTCATGTAATGTGCTCAGTCGATGTTCACAGTTTACTGGTGGGGCTGGTGGCATCTACTACCCAATGGGTGGTGTTGCTGCTGATGCACCACCCAAAGGTGCTACCATAGTAAGAGGGACATGCATCGAAGCCTCGTCGCTCGGTGGTCCGTCATTGTATACTCTCTCAAGAATCCTAGATGACTGTCTAGGAGGTGGAATCCTGAAAATAAATAGGTGTTCCACAGTAAATAAGTTGTACCTGGTGAGCTGAATCAAAGTGGTCAAAGTAAAAACATTTTCAAAACATACACAATCAGTGTTTTCGTTCACTGAGTTAGAAATCAGAATTCAAGGTCCTGGTGTATGGATACATCGGCCGCCACAAAAACACTAGACTCCCCAAACTAAAAACCATACTCCAAACACTTAACACTATTTCTCCATTGAAAATATCAGAGTCCTAGTTCTTCAGTATAACTAACTCCTCTGATACCACTTTGTCACGACCCATCTCTCGGGGCCCATGCCGTGACTACCTCAAGCCCACCTTCCATAGGCCAAGGGTTGGTGACTAGCACCGGAAAGGTGTATCAATAAAATGGGAAGGAATTTCCTTTAAACTTGTACAAACACACAAATCAAGAACACAAAAAGATGCAAACACAAAGTAAAACACTAGTAGTAAAGGTGTGTACTGAAAGTAAAAGGGTCAGAATACAAGACCAACTGAAAGGTACAACTACAACTAAAAAATAGAAAACAAATTCATGGAATCATCGATAGAGGATCCTACCTAGATGGTAAGTACATCTTGTCTCCACCCCTCTCCACATTAGCCAATTTACTCTGTGTACTACCTGGTCCTGGCTCCCTCAAGTCTCAGCCAAGCTACTCTTCGTCTGTACAAAACACAACAAGGTGCGGGAAAAGCCCGTGCATGGGTGAGTATAACAATACCAAGTATGCACCCTGAGACCCTCAAAGGTCTCACAGAATTACCCAAAGGAAAACCATAATGCACGATCTCAATCACAAAGCACAAAGCAATTGGCACAACTCAAACAGGGTATAAGTAAATCTCATAAGTACAGATGATTAGTCGAGAATCTAGATCATCATATTTTATCGAGAGGCACTACGGCAGATCATACAGAGTCTGTACCACACAGAATCAATAGGTACTAACCCATGTTGACCCACACATGATCTGACCTTCCTAGGATTGTTAGGTACAAACACACGCTAACACACACAAGATCTTGCCCACACAAGATCGGTATGCATTGACCCACACAGGATCGCTGAGCACTAACACACCGAGGATCTGACCCACAGAGAATCGGTATGCATTGACCCACAGATGATCGTTGAGCACTGAACCACATGAGATCTTACCCACAGAGGATCGATGCAGATCCACACAGGATCTCTAGGTAATAACCTCCGTATTATCAGTCTCCGACCTCCTCCTCACTACCAGCCCCTGGATTCCCACTCATAGTACACTGGATTCTGGGAGATCAACTCCTCAAGCCATAAATTGTATTTCAACCAGTATGAAGTCCCATGAAGAAGTAACCTGATGATTCATTACATCATAAGGATTCCAACGCAACAAATGGTGTGTCAATCGGATGCTCGGTCTGTAAGATATTGGCATTTTAGTTTCAAGGGCCCGGTTCGATTTGGAGTCGATCCAACCCGATCATACTCCAAATTCATCTAGAACTCTCTTGGAGTATTTCAAAAGAACTATATTTCTCCAAGTATCCTAGAGCCGTAGAAGGTTTGTCAAACGGACATTTGGTTCACAAGTTATGACCTTTTAAGTGTTTCTTATCCCAAGAGGGGTCTAGGTCCGGTCTAACCCAGTCAGACCGACCCAGCCCGACTTTGCATGGGCCGAACCCACCTAGCTCGGGTCGACCAGACCCAGTTCGCATATAACTCAGACCAACCCAAATCGGCCTAAGCCGGCCCAGTTGGGCTGGGTCGCAGCGGGCTAGGCCCACTTGGCCATGGCGGGTCGACCCGCCAGAAAGCGCTACCCACACGGGGCAAGGCAGTCTCCTGCACCTAAACGGATCAAAGGAGCCATTCAGCTCCTTTTTAGGGTCACCAGATGGCACCACCATGTCACCCATGGGACCCACAGGGAGGGGGACTATTCATCGTCACGGCTTCGAGTCGCGGCTCCCTTCAGCTCGGCGCGGGACAATGAGTTGCCTCCACCTCCGCAACCGGCCGCCTATCTGACCAACACAGTGCTAAGTGGCACTGCTCTTCCACTGTACTCGGTGGTTTCTATCTGCCACCCTCGTCTTCCAGAACCAGTCTCCGGTGTCGTTGTGCTGGTGTCGCGCTGGTGCTTCTTATACAGACCATTGGGTGAGCTTTGGTGGTCCATTATTCCTTTCGAATGCACCTATGGTCCTCTAGGGATCCCTCTGTCATTGCGCACCTCTCATTTCCAAGGTTCTATTAAGTTGTAACAACCCACATATGAAGAACTCAGTGAAAACCAAGCGGCGGAGGGTCTGGGCCCTGTTCGTTTCGCCTAGGTCCTCCACGTTAGCATTATAACATGTGGGGGTAAATTATACATCGCATTAAAAATAATTATAAACCCTATTCAAATCCCCCACATCGACCACCCGCAAATTCAAGATCGAGGAGAAGAAATGTGGGAAAACTCTTGTATTAAATGACAACCCCTACTTCATGAACCATCAAGGGTATCATGGTCGTTGGCCGAAGTAGTGTCCCCATCGGAGTGAGGTTGTCGGCGTCCGTTGATCCTAGATTGTATCCAACCAAGCTTACATCCTCCATCGGTGGAAGATGTTGTGTCACTTTTCCAGAGGTTCCTTGCTTGGTGAATCCATGTTAGAACTCCACCCCGATCCTTGCTTAAATAGAGGGGGAAAAGGTAATTAACACATTGAGGAATTAATGTGGTTCATTTAGTGAAGGAACCTATTAATTCCCCAATGGTGTGGTTACAAATAAAGGATAATCAAGCCATTAATTGGATTGAAAAGTCATCGGTCCCCACCACCTCTTATCATCCGCCAGAGAAAAAGAAAAGAAATATCTTTTTAAGTTATTTTAATATTTTTCTATAAATTCCAAAATTTAACTTTTTCTCCCGACCTACTGCGATTGATGTGAAGCTTCCCTTAAGTGAATTCAAGCACTACAGATTCAAAAGTGCCCTCAGATTTTTAATCTGAGAAATGGTTCAAATGATAGAAAACGTCACCTGGAGTCTACTAAACGTACCTTAAAAAAAGTTCATAAATTCAATACGGGCACACTGGGCCTCGAAATCACACGTCTTCAATTTTTTCAAACACTTAATAATCCCAAAAAAATTAAAAAAATTACTTGGAATTTTTGGGTCTTTACACCTTGACCATAGTCAACCATCCTTACTCATTTTGATACATAAACCGAATATGGACATAGCACCTGATGTAGAATTAATTTTTTAATTAGTTCAATAAAAAAATGTAATAAGTGAAGTAAAATTAATTATAATTATTAAAATATATTTAAATAAAGTGAATAATTAACATAAATTTATTATTCGGGAAGATAAAGACACAAGTGACAATTTGGGCTGAAGCAAGTGTTTTGTCTTAATCTCCTATCATTCAGAAATATTTTGATGTTATATATACACCTTCTTTTATGAGGTGTACATATATCCTTTTTTACATATCCTATCATGAATTTACTTATTCTCATGTTATTTAATGTTTTTTTAAATATTATTCTGTCATGGGGCTTATGATTTAAACTTTCAAAGTGGTATGGCACACTTTGAATGTTTAAAGATTTAATTTTCAAATCATTTAAACAATGTTAATATTCATGATATTGTTCAACATATTTATTTATATAAATATAAAATTATTTTAAAGGATATTTTAGGTCAAATTTTAATTTCATTAAAAAAATTTCAAAAGTAATCTTTTTCACATTTATTAAAAGGAACATTTTGACAAATGACAAATGAAATGTCCCATTTTTAAAGTATAGTGATAATGACCTTTCATGCCTTTGTGACTTTTATTTTATTTCTACATTCCTTTTTAATAATTTATATTTTATTTAATGAAAACACATATTTCATTTTATTTGGTTATTTTAGTATTAAAAATGGTTTTTCAAAGAAAAGGGTGTTTGGGTATTGAATACGTGTTCTCAAAAGAAAAGGATATTTTTTATTAGAATGTGTTTACATATAGATTTAAAAATAGTTTTTAAAGGGTTTTATGATGATAGTGTTTTAATCTTGATATGTTAATTGATAGCTATACAAAATGGGTGATCCCTATATATCTTATACAAATGGTCGAACCCCATTATATCTCATGAGAAACGAGTGAGCCTGATATTGCTTATATAAATGGTTAAGCCCCATCATAGCTCATAGGTGAGCCTGATATAGATTATACAGAGGTTGATCCCCATTATAGATATCTAATACATTGGGTAATTTTAATTTTATAATTAGGACTTATGTTTATTAGAATTAAAATAGTTTTGAAAGGGTTTTATATATATGATGCTATAAGTCACCAAAAGATGTTTAATTTATTAATATGGGTTTTAATGATTTTATTTGAGAAAAATGTGTGTTTTTTATTCATGTGAAACTATTTTATTTAATATTATCAAAGGAATTTTTAGATAAAGGTAATTTTTATTTGATTTTTTATTTTTTTTATCGAACTAATGGTTTCCTTTATTTGTATATCCCTTACTAAGAGTTTTTACTCAGACCATGTTTTTAAAATGTTTTCATAGGGCATAAGAATGGGTAAGGGAAAGGAATAAGTAGATTTTGATGTTGTGGATAATCTCCATGAAAATAATTAATTCTTTATTTATAAGTTTTATATTTTGGAAAAATTGATATTGATTGGAAGTGTCCACTTTTCATTTTATGGTTTTCGTATATATTAGTTATAACCTAATTCTCTAAAATTATATACCTAAAAATATCCTTAATGTGAGAGAAAGTAAAATTATTAACTAAAATCAATATTATGTAATTTCAAAGATTGGTTCCTTATAGTTAGTATATTTTCAGAAAAATTATTCACAATGATAAACATATCCATATGTGGGTTACTGAATTATCTTACTTGTTGTTCATTTATTTATCTCTCTCTTATTAAATGTTAAGTCGCACCTAAGAAAACCCACCCCTATTAGTGTTTTCATAGTGAATAGTACTCCCATCACTAAAAAAATTAAATAGTATAATATAATAAATTCTCAATTTTCATATCCCAAATAATTGTTTATAATCATTTTTGGGTACTCTAATAGTGGAACTCCCACCTATATTCCCTATATTACTCTTACATGTATTCATTCTATTCTTATTGGTACTCTCAACTTTATACTTTTTGGTACTCTCATAGTTTAAAATATTAATCAATTTTCTAATCCCATTACATATAACCTCAATTTTCTAAATATGGTAAGAAAAAAATACACTCATATCATGTAATGTTTCAGGGTATCCTCAGGGTAATGAGTCCTTATTGGTATCAATAAATCCTATTAATATATTCATATTACACTATAATTAGACCAAAACATCAATCCCATGTGATATAATTTTATCATGTACCATAATATCAATCCCATGTGATGTAAATGTCTTATAATGAATATTCACAATCCACTTCTACCCCTACCTGCACCATTTAATATTCAACACTTTATTTAAAGATGAAAAGTAATGGTATTTGAGAGTTTTAATAATAAGAACTGATAGTTTCATTATTGTAATTGAAGAATTCATTCCATGTACTTTTCTTCATGAGCCATGATACTATACCCAATTAGAAAACACATGTCTAGTTTGAATAAAAATGTGTCACCATGACTAAATAAGAAGAAAAATAGATTTTCATGTATTGAAAGAATTATAAAACATAGAGGTATAGAGATTCTGAAGAAAAATTTACCAATTTCATCGTGTGGTGTTGAGAACCTATATCTAAAAGTAGGCTATGGATTTTTAAAATTGTTAATAAGAAGTTTTTTTCACCTTAAACACATTTTTGAGGGTCATTAGAGTACTATTTTTCATTAGAAAACAACCTTCTATGGTGTACAAACCATATATAAGGGTTTATTTTTGTTAATAGGCTTCAATTTTAATACTTGTAGTTCTCAAATAGTCTTACAGCTCAAAATTTATGGTGGTTCTAAGATGAGTTTAATTTTATACCAAAGGAAAATTGACAGTAAAAAATTATGCATGATGCTTTAATTCCTATATAAACTGAAAGTCATTTAATAACACCACATATAAATATTATCCATATGCAATATATTGAAACCACTTCATGAATGCCTTATCATTTTTTTCTTGGAGGTGGTGGATTTTTCAACTACATATTACTTTTCTCTGACTGTATAGAACATTGTACAGTACGTGAAACACTAATCCAAAAAACTGAAGTTATTCTCAGTATAAGGAGAGATGTTTCATCATTCTACATAAAATATTTTCTTGTTGTCTAAGACATAATTTTATTAACCCCTTATATTTATTTAATTAACTCATGAAGCAATTATATGACCAACTCATTGCGATATAGCTATCTGAGGCGCTTACGTGGACACCCTCCATCATGATGAGTTATGTGGTCACCTGTTGCTATGAAGCTTCATATTTTGGGAAATTAGTTATTCACCACTACCTATAAATAAAAACACCCACTTCAGTACTAAGATAGAAGATATAAATATCACTCACTAGGGATTAGACTGGATCCACTATCTGAGAACATCCCTGGTAAAATTCCCATGTTTTAAATTGGGGAGGGCCTTTGTGATGTAATCTCATGATGTCCCTATATGAAGTAGTCACTCCCTAAGGAAATCAATTTACATGGATCCCTCTTGGAAAGTTATGAATACAACGCTAATAAAAAACAATGTGAACCATGGGTTATTTGTGCAATAGGTCTTCATGATATGACCTCCCATGTGGTGAAGCAATCACTTTGAGAATCTTCTATGTGGAAACCCCTTCACGGAGATCCTACGTGGATAACCTTGCATGAATATCCTATGTGGATGCCCCTTTACAAAGATCTTATGATGTTTTCCTCCTTTGTGAAGCATTATGTGGTTATCCTTATGTGAGGCTCTTATAAAAATTTCTCATATGGTCATACCTTCATGAATCACTCTGAAGATGCTCCAATGTGAGAATGTGGTTCTTCATGAACTTATTTGAGATCCTATTACTAGGTGTAATCCCCAACCATGAAAATAACTCTTCCTTATCCTACTACTGGTAGACGGGGGGACTATTTGTTAGTCCTCATATTAATTGTAATACCTAAATTTATCACAAAGAGTGTAACCTATGCATCAGCCCCACACAATCACCTTGAGTTGATATAATCCCCAAGTATTCCTAAACCACTAATGAGTTGAAATACTCCAAATGGTTTTCATTATATAACCTGACCCAATATTTTCCTCTTTATTCCAGATCCAATGGGAGTCCTCCTAGGTGTAATACCTAAAAAAAACTTCAATTAACATTGAGTTGAGACACTCCTAATAGTTATCATTATTCACCCTGAGTCAAGATACTCTTCTTAGACTCAAATACTTTAGCATCCTCCTAGGTGTCGGCCCCAACCAAACCTTCAATTACTATAGAGTTGAGATACTCCTCATGGTTCTCATTATTTACCTTAAGTTGAGATATTCTTTTAGTTTCAAATATATGGTAATCCTATTTGGTGTTATCCCCAACCAAATATAAAGTTACCATTTAGTTGAGATACTCCCTGTTATTATCATTATTCACCTTGATTCTAGATAATCTTCTGGTTTCTAGATACATAATAATTCACCAAGGTGTAAGCCCTATTACATACCCTCACATTACCCACCTACTAGGTTAGGAATCTTATGTAATATCATGTATAATTCCCAAATTATTTCAGATTTTAACCCCTTTCATGATAAAGGAATCTTCCCAGGGTAACCTTAGGGTGTAATCCATCCTTTCAAATCTAATAGTATACTCTCATATAATTTGATTAATATTTTATTGTCTCTTGCTTATCACACCAAGCATGAATCATGTGTGATTAAAGATTTATGATGATCATACCATAAATATGGTGAATGGGCCTCTATTATGGGCCACCCTTTGAGGTGTAATCCCTAACCATTTATTCAAACTATACGGGTTTGACTTATATTTTCACAGGATGTATAGGATTATTCCTTGAGGTTAAATCCCAACTTCAAAACACCAAAATCTACCCTTTATGATAATAAAACCCTAGAGATCCTATCTAATTGGATTTAAACCAAATCATTATTAATTAATAAGATAAACATGTGAAAACCTCTAATACATAGAGGTGTTCTAATATTTAAATGTTTTTAGTCTTATCATGGTCACAGGGGTTGCCTTTCCCACACATGGATTTGGGAAGGATTTAGAAATATGTCTTAAATATATAAGTGATACTCATAGTAAGAAATAGTTCTCTCTAACAAGGTACGATCATCCCAACATCTTATCCTCTCGGCCAAAGTAAGTCCCTAGCTTTCATTGGATAAAATGCACAGTGATCACCTACCCTTAGAAAATAGTTAAATATAATGGATGCAGGAACTGTTTGATTTTTCAATTCCATGAATAAACCCCATTATAAACCACCCTAAAATGGGTAAAAAACTATCATATTACAAATAGAATGATAAAACCCCACAACATTGTAACAATATAGATAAATAATAAAAGTTGGTAGAATATTCATCTTGTTATTAATGGCATAGCCTTTTCCTTATATGGAATAGCCTCTAGAGAAATTTTATAACCCCTATATAAATCTGTATATGGAATTAAATTTCCATCCAACAACTAACATGACCACATATATGTTTTTTCATCTCTTGAGGAAGAAATCATCCTCTAAGGTCCATCTAGTGAGTGGAATAACCCCATTCCATTTTGTAATGACCCAATATTATAAGTGATGAACCCATAAAATTATACCTATTAGGGAAAAATTAACCATTTATATCAAATTATAATTAAACACCATTGTGGGGGAGAATTATAGTTGTTTAGTGAAAGTTTCCAACCACAATACACCTGAATTATTTTCTATAGCGACTGCCTAACCTATTTTAGGATTAAGTAAGGGGAACCTAAACAATTTTCCTTTTGGGTGACTGAATAGTGTCCCAAGAGAAGTTCAAGATGAATGAGGCATTATTTATAATGTTTTTATGGTTCTTGAAAATAGGAAAAATGACATAAAGGTGGATATACATGAATTAAAGTATGTCTTAATGTTTACATATTCATTTGGATCATATCTTATTTCCTTTCTTCAAGTGATTTGGTGGTGTTAATCACTAAATAGTTTAACACTATTGATGAAGAGGAGGATAAAAGGTAGTTTAATAGAGAAATTATTAATTTTATTTCAAAAAGGAAGAATAAAAAGTATATGAAGGTTGTTCTGATGTAGGAATGAATTTACTTTAGCTATGTAGCATGATCAAACCCACTTTATCACTCACAATCTCTAAGAAAGAATTTATTTCATTTTATCATGTAATTATTAGGCTTCACTAACGAAGGATTACATATCCTTATAATATATTGTAGCTATTTTTTATTTTTTATCTAGGTTACTAATGCTTTTTCATGTTTTTTTATACAAATTTCTTTATAAAAAGAACCTTTAAGGTAAAATTTAAAAAATCTAAGAATTAGATATAATAACATTCTTTCAATAAACATTATATCCATGATTTCTTCTTAAATAAAATGTAATTCTAAGAATAAAATTCATCATCATTAATGTGTAATCATAATTTTATTCTTCATTTATCCTCATTCATATCTTTATAAAATCATTTCATATATCAGTATAAAACCATTAATAACCATATTCAACATTTGATAATTTTTATAATCATCATGATTTAAATATAATCATCAAAGGAAAAAAAACATGATTTACTTACAATGGATAACAAGATGGGATTGAATTCCCCTATCTTTTAATATTTCCTTCTAAATTAGTATTCATTACCATGCTATACTCTAATTATATTTCAAGAAAGGTATATAAGAGATAAAAGCTCACCATATGGGAGAAGTGATGAGAAAATTCCATCAATTTGATAAAAGATAAGAATTTGGGTGTGGGTAATATGGGTGTCTCTATCACATTTTATAGATTTAAATACTCCTTCCTCATTTAATTTTCTCTATTCAAACCCTATATTAAAAAAATAATCAAAAAAAATTACTATTTGACTATAGTTTATCCCACGATCAATAATTTCATCTCAATAACAATATGTCTCTAAAAAATCATCAAAAAAATTATTTTATAATTTAAATAATTATAAAAATATATCAATAATCCTTTAATGATAATTTTATCAAAATTCTAAAAAATAAATTAAAAACATCCAACTATAATTTCACAATCCTTTATAGCGCAAAACCTTTATAGTGATTCTCAAGGGGTGTCATTCCCTTATAGTAGTTTAAGTAAATTAAAAATTGATAAATTGAAAATGTTATGGTGAGAAATTTTTTTCTATAATTATTTCAGTTATTTTATTCATATATAGCATGACTAAATACATTAAAGACTTTAAAGAATGGTTGAGGATAACCTTTATTCATATAATTTCTCATAATATGATCATTTTATAATTCAATGGAATTGATATATATTACAGTTTCTATTTGAGGTATGTTTCCATGTCATTTTCTATGTATTTGTTAAAATTTTCTTTTGTTAAATAAATAGAAAATTGAAACAATGTTTACATAGTTATGTAAGTTAAGTTCACTCACTGATCAAATATCGGTGTAAAAGGTGACTTGTTAACTTTATCATCTTAAAGTTTTTAATCTTATATAATTAATTTTATTTTCAAATATTTTAGATTATAATTTTATAATTATTATTAATTATTTATATTAAATTTTTTATCTATATTTCATAAATATAATTTGAGGCTAAGTTGGCATAGATTCTATATGAGTGTTAAGTTAATACATGGAGAGGTTTGATATTTCAGCTTGCTATTGGTCATTATGGACATGGTTATATGTATATGTATATAAGATAATTTATAAATTCTACCATTTCATTAAAAAAGGAAACATGTGTAATAATAGGTGCATATCTTTATACATGGGATGTGGTGGATGATATTTCTCAATATTTCTAAAAAGTAATGGATACTCAGATGATGTGGCTATAGAAACGGTTGTAGGTGTTAAGACAATCACAAGCACAAGTGAAAAAACTTCTAGGAGATTAAGAGCCAACTCTTTAGGATAGAAACTAAAACAAATATATTTAAAATAGATTTAATTATTATTTTCCATATTATATTAATTTTTTGTATGTATCATGTGTTCTTAGTTGTCATAAATATTTTTTCAGTAAATTAAAGATGAATAAGATGTGTGTAGTGTTTAAATTATTATAATCTGCTCTATTTTCTATTTCTTATCATATATATGAAATACAAAAATTTCATTTCTAAAAAAATTAATTTAGTACAAAATTATTATTGATTCATTTGGGATATTAAGGAACAAAAGGTGGTTAATTTTACCCAAGAAATTTTTGTAATCTCCATATATTACTTTTAAGTATTATTAATCATTTTTAAAGTTTAAAGTAAGAAAAAAACAATTAAAAACTGGTCAATTAACCCTCATAAAATCTAAAAGGAACAATTCTGATGTCTTCACCATAGAATTATTGGAAAATTAAACAAAGTCATTTTAAATCATTACAAAAAAACTATCAATGAATTTTATCTTGGAGCTACTTGAAGTAACTAATAGTGCCTTTTGAAACATAAATTTAATTATTATGTTTCAGATATTCATATAATAATCAATAATGATCAAATAGTCTATGTTGTTATAAAACCCTGGAGTAATAGTCCTTCAGTCATTTATAACATGTAATAATGAAAAATGTATGATTGAAAATGTGATATGGTCAAAATGATCATATTAATCTTTTAATTATTAATATATGTTTATAAGTGTCAACATAGTGTAAAATAATAAAAATATATCCAAAACACTTTGTTTTTATAGAATGTTAGGATAATGAAAACAAAGAAATTAATGACTAATAGAAATTTATTATGAAAAAAATATGAAAATAAAGTTTCCTATACTCAGTTAAAGTTTATTTAATTACTAATATTCATTTTTATGTGAAAATTATCTTTAAATGACGAGGAAATACTAAATAACGTTTTTTGTAATGAAGATTATATAAAATTAAATACGTATTATTTTCAACCATTAAGAATGGTCTACACATGAATATAATATATGAAATGTTTAAAATGGATGAAATCAAATTTTAAATATTAATATATATAGATATAGATATATATTAAGGTCAGAAAATCCTAAAATTTTGAAAAAATTATTTTCATTTATTATGGAAATTCAAGAAAACAATTCTTCAAATATTTATGAAATTTAAAAATTAATATCATATTAGTTAGTTTATCAATGATTTTTTAATGATCTAATAATATATTAAGTATTTATATTCATTCAATATGCCTAATAAGCTTAAAAATTATTGCAAATAACTTAACGATCTCCTTTTTCATAAAATATTTTGAAAATGGCCCTCATATCATTTATGAAATATGGAAAGAAACTATTATTTAATCCTATATATGAGATGATTAAAATGATTAAAGTGACTTTTATAGATTAATATTTATTCATATGTGTAAAAGGATCCAAAAATATTAAAAATAATAATCAAATAAAGTATATTTTTCCTAAAACTTTATAAAAATGAATCTAATGTAATTTGTATCCTATAAGAATAATTTATGCATGAATTCTATTTTTCTGATGTTTATAATCACTAGATAGAAATTTACTCATTTATATTCACTTTTGATGTATAAATAATCCTAAAACAATAAAAAAATGATTAAACAAGACTAAAATGATAACAAAAGTACCAAACATTAATATGATGTATTGGTTATATAATTAATGGAAACTACCTTATAAATATTAATCTTAATTTTTAATAATTAAATAATCCAAAAATGATAATAAAAATAAATATAAAATTTCTTTATCTATAAATTTAAGTATAAAAACTCTTGGGTCATATGTGGAATTTTGGAATAAACCACGTGTGAATCTATTTCTCAAGTTACTTGAAATGGGTGATTGTATTTGAGTATTAATATTTATTTATTTATTTGACATGAGATTTATTTATTATTCAATTCCATGCTAATGACCCTTTAATAATTTCTGGCTGAAAGTAATTAATCACTTTTGAATATGATAAATAGGGTTCTTACAATGTATAAACATGCCTTTTTTAAATTATTATAATTTTTTATTTTTATTTTTATCCTAAATTTATGAAAAAATTACTAGACAAAATCTGATTGTTATAAAAATTTAATATTATGTTCCTCAAATCATTTATGACTAGTTGTATTGAATCGTCATAAACCTAAATTTTATAATACTCAAAATAATTCAGTGTAAAATTTAATAAAAACAATTCATTTATAAGTATCAAAAGAGACTTAAATTGTTAGGATTGGTGTAAAAACTATGTTTTTTCTTATTTTTTCATAAATTATGGAAGGTTTAATTCCAAAAATATAAATCATAATTTGTGGTAATCTATATGAAACCCCAATTTCCAAGAAGTGGTGGCATCCTCAACATTCCAAAAGCAGTATGGGAGGATGTGCATCAAATGAATGTACTATTCATAGGAAGTGAATGTGTAGTATGGGTGTTCAATGGAAAGATTTTGGTTTCCTTGATAAATTAGTGGTAAATCGCTAATATCATATCGTGGTGGAACTAATGGAAGAATTTGGATTCTATGAGTCTTCGTTACTATTAAGATTATATTATCTATTGTTTTGAAGTGGATGTAAGGTCCAATACTATTTATCTTGAGTAGTGAACATATTTTAAATCTTATAACTTAGTGATGTTTCTCTTTTCCTATTGATGTTATAGTGTTTACCAGAGAGTAGTAATTTTTATAAACAGTATAAATTTATAGTGTTCTATATTATGTTCATTGCTTTCATTTTTCTTAGTTCAATTTTGGGATAAAGTTTAGGATTTTCCTAAGGTGTGATTCATTGTGCGTTTATGGTGTGTTTTCATCTCAGTTTGGATACACTGAAGCTGAGATGCCAATTTGGTTCCAAGAGAATTTAAACATTGTTTCATATCAGTGCTTTTGGAAGTAAATTTTGTATTTTTAGTGTTGGTGAACAATTGATATCAAAGTAGGTTTGGGATATTCTACTCAAAAATTTCCAAAACTTTATGTTCCTTATCGCCAATGACTATTTATTTTATTGTGAGTTTCTTAATTCTAAAGTATGAAATTGGATGAGAGAAATATATGACTAGAAAAGTTCAATGGTTTATATGTAATACCCCAAAAATTTAAAATATATTTCTTTAAGAATAAAATTAATTTCTTCGACAACTTGTGATGCAGGAAACATTAGGTTTAAAAAAACAAAGTTTAGTCACGCTATGCACACATAATTTAAAATTAAATTTTAACAATTTTATAAAATTTATTTTCATTAATAAAAATGTTTTTTTAAATCATAATTCAAAAATTATATTAGGGTGATTTTTTTTATTTTTCTGAGAAGTTTCATTTTTTATGAATAGTCTAGAATACTAAATTTTAATTAAAAACTTCATTTTCGTTTAAATAATTTATAATTATATATTATATTTTCAATTGGTTTATAATTAAAAATACTAAAATTCTACATCAATTAATACAATTTTTTTCATTGGAATAATTTTCATATTGAATTTAGATATGAAAATTATGTAAGATTTTCAACATTTTCACTTTAAAAACCTATTTTCGCATCATATATGCAGGATTGATTTTAAATTAAATTTTTATAATTATTTGAATTTAGTTTTGTAAAATATATTCCATATTTTTATTCCTCATAATTTATAATTCCTAATAAGGTCAACTTAATTTTTTACAAAAATGAATAGTGAATGCAGTAAAATTTAATTACTGCAGTAAAGGTAAAAATGGGTTTACCGGGGGTTAAACTAGTATAATAAGAGTGAAAATGACATAAAATATTACCTTAATTTTATTTAATGAGTTTATTCTGATATTTTACATAAATATTTCTAAAATATGGAAATTCATTTCCACTTTCCTTTCAAAATTACCACAAAATAAGTTAAGCAAAGAAAAAGATAAAATGAACACTTTTCTTGAATTTAATATCTATAAAGTCTTGGGATAGGAAAAAACAACATATGTTCAGTTATATATATATCATTTTTAAATATAAATGGGTTTTTTTATCATGATAATTTATTTAATTTTCTTTTAAATTAAATAATTACTTTAAATCCTTAAGAAACGTCAACACAATAATTATTTAGTTGACAATTAAATAAAATAAATAATAAATAAATATTTAAAGTGAATTAAATTGAATAAATTATTATGTTAAATTATTTTTTTATATGAATATATCATTTCATTAGGTTTTATCATAATATATTCAAATTCCATCATTGTCTTGATATATTTTAATTCAATTTTATTGAATAGTGTCATATTTGACATTAATGACATTCTGAGATAAATTATATTTTATTAAATAAATTGAAATTAAAAAAAGGTGTAAATTAATCCAAGATATTTTTAAAAGATAAAAAATAATAAATTTTTTCCATTAATGTATAATTTTTTTACAATAACTATATTGACCCCAAAATAGTAAAAACTATGTTAATGTGGTTAAGGTTAAAGCGGTTTTTTTGCACATTACATGTGCTTGTGCGAAATTTAATTTCCAACACATAGGATTTATATTTTATAAATTATATATCATATTTATAATTTGTATTTAAAAATTATATAATAATTTTCTTTTTAATTTATTTTTTAAGGATAAATTATCTAGGTTAGAAAAGTAGTTACCATAGTGAAAACCCAAAATGCTAAAAGTAGGGAAACTTAGATTTAAGGAACAAAATTTTTTTAAAATGTTTTATATTTTTTGGTTGAGGTTTTTATAGACCATGTCGTGCATAAACCCCTTTAATTAATAGTTTTTGATCCACTTTAAGTAATATTAACCACCCAATAGTGAATAATTTTGAGTATTTAGATGAATACCACTCCTCCTCATCTATTAAAGGTCACTCAGTCCCCTCGCATCTTCACAGCTTCACACCTATTTGGTGTGAGATCCTAACCATTTCTAGGAGTCATCTCGGGTATTTTTTTAGGTACTTTTTGAGGTTTTTAAGTACCATTGTTTTGGATTAGTGTATTGGGGTGAGTTTGGGTGGACTTTTTAGAAAAAAAAATGGATAGTGGTTTGTTCAAGGTTTGTGCATGGTTAGAAAAACTGTGCGGCTAAACTGTTCCAACCATGAAAACCTTGATGGAGAGGTCTACATAGTTTGCACATGGTTTGAAAAACCCTATGACTAAACTATGTTAACCATGAAAACCTGAATAGAGAGGTTCGCAAGGTTGGCACATGGTTTTCTCTAATCGTGCATCCCAGCCCAAGAAACTATGCGTGTAGGATTAAATTATCTGAAAATCATTTTTAAAACCAATTGTACCCCCAAGACTCCCATATTTCGATCTTGACTCAGGTTTATCAAACTCTAGGTGATCTCAGAGCCTTACATAGGGATTCCTAGGTGATTCGAATATCATTTTTTGAGAACGAAAGCCCGAATTGAAGGTCTTCTCTCTTCCTAGTAAGTAGATTTTATCTCGTTGCTTCTCTCGTTTATTCCTCTATCTTTCTTTAAACTTTTCATGGAATATCTCTACCATATCTATGGATAGAAACCTATGAATTAATATCTAGATCTAGGATTGTGGATAAAGATCTAGATTTTCAATATCTTGATGCCTTTGAACTTAATTTTGGTTTAGGTATTTAGATATGAAGCTTGATTGATGATGTCGTGCTGCTCGAATTTTGGGGATTTTCGTTGTGCTAACATTCGTCAATAAGATGAGTTAAGTGGTCCAAATCCAACTCCCATAGTTGTGTAATTGACATGTGAATGTGATTTTATTGATCTGCTATCTTCCCTTGATATTTGACTTCCTAAATTAGAGTAATTAGGAATGTTTAATGGACTTGTGATTGCCTTGGTGATTAATTCATAATTGAATCACGGAACAAAAAAAGGTGGGGTTTCCCCAGTAGATATTTGTTTTGGATATTTTTTATGGGTTGAGATATTTTAATTGACATATTTAATTGATTGTGTTAAGATAATTAATTCATGGGAAATTAATTATAAAATTTTGTTAACTGTGAAAGATAATAAATTGGGAGAATTAATTATGTTCCATAGCGTTGATCAAAGATAATTAATTGTAAAAATTAATTATTACAAGTTTATATTTGATTGGGATAATTAATTTTGAATAATTAATTCTGGAATGAGAATTGTGTCGATTGATAAATTAATTGATTAATTAATTAATGGGTTATGTGATTAGTTAATTGTTGAGTTAAGTAATGGCCTTTAAAATGTTTAACTAATCATTGGATTAGTGATGGAATTATGTGGAAAATTCTTATGAATTAAAGAATGATTAAATTACTAATATTTTTGTGGTGTTATACATAGCGTTATAGACTAATTATAAGTTGAGACTATGACATGGAGTTCCTCTCAAATAGTTATCCAAGCTTGAGATTTTGGGATCCTAGGAATGACGACCTACACTGAATGAGATATGGAGTTTTAGGCATGGAGACCTACATGGAATGAGATTATGGTTCTTGACATGACGTTAAACACCAAATGAATGATAATAATGAATGATAATTCAAATGGAAAACCTAAATTTAAATTGGTCCTAATATGATGATTAAAGATTAAATGACAACATGATAACTGTTTAATTATGCATTGTCTTTATTTCTTCATAAAACTGCATACACAATCTTTTGACTGGATTTGATTTAGACACCATTGGTCATGGCCTACTAGGTTGTACTCACACCCTATTTGGGCTTCCTCATCAACGCTTGAGTATACTTTGTTGTTTAAGGACAAGATAAGGGAAAGTCCATGTGATAGGTTGTTGTTTTGGATTCCAGCATGTGAGAGGGAACTAGATGTGGTTCGGGACCCACTTGGGAGTCATTGTGTATTTAATTTTAGTTTCATTGTAGACACTTGATAGTCGCATTGTCATAGCATGTTTTACCTTTCAGTTGAGTATTGTATTTTTTCTTGTTTGGAATATCATATGAAATGGTATTGTTCTGGTTATTTATACTCCTTCGTACTTGGTTATTGTGGTTTTCTTCCATTTGTGTTTTATTATAGTAAAAGAGGGTATAGTCTCCCAAAGACTGACTTAAAAAACACTTGCTACTTTTCAGCAACCTCTGGTGTACGATTATGTGTGCTTGAGGGCATGTGGCCAACCGGCTTGCGGTACTGTTTAGTGGCACTGTAACACCCCGAGATTTTATGGAAAATATTCTTTTAATATCATTGATGTCTTGTGTTGTACGTTACAACAATAATATCATGCGCAACACCGTATGAGCTTGCAGTATATACAACACTATTCTTGGATCATGTTATACACAATTTTGATAGTAGTTATTCTACGAAACATTGAGTGTATATAAATAAATATATATATATTCAATGTATAAATGAAATATGTTTGGATTCTGTTATACGAAACAACGGAGGAGTCTTTCACAACACGCAACCCTGACTTGGCTTGCATTACACGCAATCACGAATTTCCTCGATAGCGTGTGTTGTACGCAATACCAGGTTTCACTAAACAATGATATATGGTTATAATATTATTATGAACTATCCGTTATGAATAGTATCAACTAAATTTTGAATTTTATAACATTATTATTCATCTTACACATTTTCTAGAACATGGTATGAGAACAAAATCAATTTTTCGAGTAAAATAAGTATTTTTCAAAAAAAATGTAGTTTTGTCGCCATTTGATGGCGCACCCACTTTAAATCTTGTTTTTGACATGTCTATAAGTTCAATTTGACAAAATAAAATTCTTCTTTGGAATCAGGATATAAAAATTTACTTTGGATAAATTTTTCATATTATTCTGATAACTTTTATATTTTAATGAATAGTAAAAACACATAATATTTTAATTAAAAACAACTTTTTTCATCGCAATAATTTATATGGTAAGATTATATTTTTAATTGGGTATAAAGTTTAATTAGAATATATTTTTACAATTTAATCCAATGTTGGTCATTGGAATTAATTTCACTTTGAAATTGGATATAAACAAGTATCAATCTTTTGATTGTTTTTGTTCCCTAAAAACACGCTATTTGTTTTGATAACAAGAATTAAATTTAAAATTAATTAATGCAAATTATATGTTATGAATTTTAAAAAAATAGAAATCAATTTTGAATTCGGAATATCAAATAATGCTTAGGTTGAATTTTTGGTATTTGTCTGAAAAACATCAATTTTCGATGAATAGTGAAACCACTTAGTGGTAGTTAAAAAACTGACTTTTTTAATTTAAATTAAATTTTACCACTTCTGTGAATTTAATTTCAAAAATCCAAGAGACACGGTTAATATCAAGGACTAAAATATGGTTCAATGAGATGAAAATAATTTTTTGGTGAATAGTAACTTTTTAGTTTTATTTACCACGGTTAAAATTAAATAGGATAATTAAGGGTAAAAATGATATTATTATTACCCTAAAACATGTCCTAATTCTATTGGATAAGTTTAATTCGACCATAAACAACCTTAGGAATAAAATATGACCATTTAGGCCCACTTGGATTAGATTAGGACATTTAATATTAATTTATATAAAGAAGGGTTAAAATAGTTAAAATCAAAGTTTAATAAGTAAATCATTTTTAAAATAGGGTTATACATAAGATAAATTTGACCATTAATATTCATTAGAATTCTAAAAATATTTTCTACATAATGGTAATTTAATTATAATTTTTAGACATTAAATAATTTAATTTATTTGTGACACAACGATGATGCAGTAATTATCTTATTAATGAAATATTGAAATAATTGATGTTATAAATACCCAAATAAATGTAATTTGAGACTTTTTATGAATTACACTAATTTTAAAGGTTAATATTACATGTTATTATTTATTTAGTTAACTTTTTTATAATTAATCATTCTGTTATGATTTTCAAAAAAATCAATTACCAAATAGTGTCAAAATTGACATAAAATAGTTTTTAAAACATATATTATATCATTAATTGTTATTTTATTCCTAAAAATCTAAGGTTCTGCCAAATGACTTAGATAAGGTTATATATATTAATAATAAACAACTTTGGGTTCTTTTGGCTTGTTATAGTAAGTTTATTAACCTTATAGTGTAAGAAAACAAGAAGACATGGTAAAAGTTAAATTATCTAACTTAAAGTTAAATTTAAATGATAAGGTTAAAATACAAACCTAAACTTGTATAAATTCTATTGGATGAGAAGATTTTGAACCATACCCACCTTATTTTCAAAATAAATCAATTTGGATCTATTAAAAACCGAATATGACTTTATAATAAAATAATATTTTTTGTTATTTAAAAGGTTCTCCTCTCCTCCCTTATAAAAGGGAACCTCCTCCCTCTCTTCCTCACACCACTTTGTGCCTTAAAGATCGGACAAACCCTGCCAAATTCTATTCTACACTTCCATAGAAACATACCAGAGGTTATGGTATTCTTCAAAGACCAATTTTAGTGCCTTAAGAGGAGGTCTCAAAGAGGCGCTTCAAAGAAGAGGTAATGTTGTTACCGATTCTTTCAACTCTATTTCTTCTTCCACTTATTCTTATTTAGTTGTTTCATTATGAAGTAATAACATCAGTATAACTCATATACTGATGTTTTATTATAAGTATGAAACAACCCTATTTCACCATCTATCCATCCTACGGAAAACGAAATTACAGCACGTGCGTACGTACGGAATATCGTCCCCACGTCGTGGTGTAATCTATTTTCCACCACCACCTTACTTGGATGGGTATAATGGTGTAAATAATGATTATATATGATTATTGTAATGTGATATTGATTCTGAAATAGTATACACACACTCCAATACAATTCCATGATCATGGAAATGATATCATCGTTCGTGCGTACGTACGGACTACCGTCTCCACGAACGCGATGAGATTCATTTTCCATGATTAACCATTCAAGAATGATTATCAAGTATATATAATAAGTAATAATGAAATATATTACATAATAATTCTACTGGATTTATGTATATATATATGTATGTCATCCAATTAATTCCATTCAATTCACTGAGGAAACGAAAACAACGTTCATGCGTACGTACGGCCTACTGTCTCCATGAACAATGTATTTATTTCCATTTATAGATCTATTATATATATGTATATTCTGAATATATATTATATATAAATCATGTTTTATATTCAGGAATTAAGTAATCGTGATCTAAGTAATCATATGAATAATTACAAGTCAAAACACGGACGATAAATGAAACGATTTTACCCAAAACGCTCTTTAACATGGAATTTACAAAAGAATGGGTAATATAAAGTCATAAGTGAACCATATATGATATCATAACAATGAATATGATTCTGTAATAAGCCAATGACATTATTTAAATCATTATACAGGAGTTTTGGATACGTATGAAGCATATCGGACCTAAGGTAAGGGATAATTTTGCAAATCTCATTTTTATCCGAGATTTCTTATTCATAAGTATTTACTGGGGTTATTTCTATCATCCATGTCCATGTTTTATAAATGTGTTTTCATATATGTCTAAATTTCTTTTTAACCATCTTTTACTTTTACTACATGGTATGTAAGGACTCTTTTTTTTAACATATGAGGTACTTTTTGACTTTTCCGGCAAAAGTACGAGAAGAATGTTTTTTTAACTTATACGACACGAATAGATTTTTACGGTTTTATAAAGCCTTATTTTAATGAAGCTTACTCAAAAAGATTTTATGAATATTTTCAACAAAATAATTTTATTTTTAAAAAGTGTATGACGTTTTTTGAAAATAAATTGATTTTGAAGAAGAAAAGATATTTTCATCAAGAATTCATTTCAAGTGTTTTATCAAAACCATTTTCCATCTTAGATGACATTATTTCATATGTGTATGTTTCAAGTATAGTGTATCTATGATTTAAATGGTTTCTCTTTTCTTATTTTGAAATGATATCCATTTCTTTTATATGGATTATGTGATGATGGGAAGATGTTTATGAAACCCATTTTATTCATTGGGTTATTATGAATGATGTATGTTTATTTTGTGGCACAAGTAAGAATGATTTCATTATGAGATGGGTGGGACCTATATCTCCCTCCAATGCATTGTGTAAAGATTTATATCTCATGAGATAGACATGGCTGGAATGGTATGTTAATCTGGTTCAGTGTTACAGGACCGAAACGAGGAGTGAACTCGATTCAGAAAAGGACTTTGTCCACTAAGATGGTCTTGGCAGCAATGCCTTGGCTACTATGGAAATCATAACATGTGCTTAATGGTTTCCACAATTAAATTTTTTATTCCCATTCTATTTTATCATGATTTATGTTCCATTATGATCTATGCCTTATGTACTTCCATGTTTTATGTCGGTGCTCAAGATTTTGATGTTTAAACATTATGCTCATGTTTTTAAGTTCAAATGTATATGGTATGTTTTATTTTATCCATTCTCACCCTTACTAAGCATTTGAGCTCACCATTTTTATGTTTTATTTTCCCCTAGGATTAAAATAAAGGTCTTAGGTAAGGAAACAAAAAGTGGAAGATCTTTATGGGAGATATTGAAGATATTTAAACCTGATTAGAAGTTTATATTCCAAGTTTCCAAAGACACTAAACTATTACAATCATTATGTGTCTATTTTTGTTATATATTAAGTATTCTAGAAAAGTAATGTAATGTCCATGTACGTTAGGCTTCGGGTCTCTACAGTTGGTATCAGAGGAAAGGTTTAGTCAACCTTTGGAAACTAGGATGCGATAACTTTAGTGAGATCCCTAGAGATATTTCTAAGGTATGTCTAGGGATGTGCCTAAGGTTAAGTATAAGTATAGGTTATAGTCCTAGAATTATGGTAAAGATATTAGATTAAACCTAAGATGTTAGATATTGAAGTTAGTCCCCATTTATTATGATTTTTTCCTCTCACACTATTCTTTTTGGGTTTTAGAAAATGGTTGGAAATAAGATGATTCACGATAATGGAGGATATGATGGAAAATGGAATGATATTCTTCCTGAGAAACCAAATGAAATGGGATTTGGAGGTCCAAACATCATTATTATGCCGAATCATAAATCTCATAATATGATCAATAAAATCAAATTTGGTATGTTTCCTGACTCGGCTAATAAGAGAAAGATGGAGTTTCATGATGATCATAGAGGAAAGAAAGTTCAATTTCCCATATGTAAATAATGTGGGAAGAGGAATCAAGGAGAATGTTTCAAAGGAACTGTAAGATGATTTGGGTGTGGAAAAGAAGGACATAAAGCCAGTAAGTGCAAAGGAAAAGTTTCAGTTAACACCATGGATGAGGATAATGGTATTGCTATGACATCAACAATGGTTAAATGTTTTAAATGTGGAATGTACGAGCATTATGCAAACCAATGCCCTAAGGGAGAGTCTCATTAAGAGAATCAGTACGGTCGTATGGGTAGTATTTATATTGATGATGATGAAGAGACTACAAATGATATGTGAGATGAAAGAATTGTTGAAGATCGATCAATGGTTTAAGAAGGTAGTGGAATGATTACATGTTTATCAAGTGTAACGTTGTATAATTAATCTCATGGTACTATAGAATAAAGAGACATCTAATGATTGTTACACTATTTTCTTTCCTTAAGTTTTGAAAGTGTATGATGAATGGTACAAGTAACCATGAAAGGTTATTAAGATATTTTTAGAAAGTAGATGATATGCGCATAATGAAGGGATAAGGAGAAAATTAAATGTTTGATAGTATTCATGAGCTCATGGCTGATATAAGGAGAAGGTTATATCATGGTTTGAGTATGTAGAATTCTTAGATTTTGGTATGTGGAAAGAGTTAACTTTTGACAGCATTCATGTTTTCACTAAGGTTTAATGGGTATTAATTTTTCAAGAGAATGCATGATTAAGGCCTTCGAATATTTGGAATGTGACCAACAAGACATATCTTATGATATATGGGGATCAACGATGGTATTAACATGCTTGTTATATGAAATATCTGGTAATCGTTTTCACTATAATATAAGAGTGGACTGCAGTATTATGGATAAGCCTAACGATTGGAATGGATTATGTTGGACATTAGTATTGTTTAAGGATAGAAGTTTTTTCGATATTATTTATGGGATGTTATAGTAATGTAGTTTTAGAAAAAGGACAACCTACTGGATGGGCGATAGCCCATCACGTCGGACAAGGCTGTGGGAATCGAACCCACAACCGAAGTGCGAATGGCCTTTATCGCCTACCATTGTCCTACAAGAAGTCCCTGTTTAGTAGAAACTGATTTTATTATATTAAACAGTATGATATATGAAGTATAAGTCCATTTTAGGAACCATATATGATTAATCTCACTATATATGGACTTATGTATTTTTGAAAACTTTTATAACATTTTGTTTGAGATAGATGGAATGACCCATCAATCTATCACATGATCTGCTAACACTTCATGAATGACAAATTCAACTTCATTTCTTTAAGATATGAAGTGGAAATTGTCCAAAGAACGAACAATGGTGAGACTGTAACAAAATCACAAAATTATTTATTCTAATTCCAATTTCATCAAATATAGGGAAATGATCTTGAAAAAAATGTTGCCCTAGTTCCCATATATCTGATGAATCAGATGGTACCTTATATCATCACAAATCTATGGCTTTGTGATTGATGGATTTTTCATAGCCATGTTGTCTACCACTCTCCATCAGAACTTGATGGTTAGATTTTTCTTCCATATCCATATTTTCACCAATGTTCTCCTATATGGAAACCCAGTGATGGGTTTCTTTGTGTAATAGTTACATTTCATACTTTAATTTTTAAAATTAAGTTTTAGTATTCCTTTTTACGATGTGGGTTTCTATAAATAGTAAATGATTTATAACCCCGATGAATTTCGAGGGAGAAATTCATATTAAGGGGGGTAGAATGTAACATCCCGAGATTTTATGGAAAATATTCTTTTAATATCATTGATGTCTTTTGTTGTATGCTACAACAAGAATACCATGCGCAACACCGTGTGAGCTTTCAGTATATACAACACTATTCTTGGATCATGTTACACACAATTTTGATAGTAGTTATTCTATGAAACATTGAGTGTATATATATAAATATATATATATATTCAATGTATAAATGAAATATGGTTGGATTATGTTATACGAAACAATGGAGGAGTCTTGCACAACATGCAACCCTGACTTGGCTTGCATTACATGCAATCATGACTTTCCTCGTTAGCGTGTGTTATACGCAATACTAGGTTTCACTAAACAATGATATATGGTTATAATATTATTATGAACTAGCCGTTATGAATAGTATCATCTAAATTTTGAATTTTATAACATTATTATTCATCTTACACATTTTCTAGAACATGGTATGAGAACAAAAACATTTTTTCGAGTAAAATAAGTATTTTTCAAAAAATGTAGTTTTACCTCCATTTGATGGCGCCCCCACTTTAAATCTTGTTTTTAACATGTCTATAAGTTTAATTTGAAAAAATAAAATTATTCTTTGGAATCAGGATATAAAAATTTACTTTGGATAAATTTTTCAAATTATTCTGATAACTTTCATATTTTTCTGAATAGTAAAAACACGCTTTATTTTAATTAAAAACAAATTTTTTCATCGCAATAATTTATATGGTTAGATTATATTTTTAATTGGGTTTAAAGTGTAATTAGAATATATTTTTACCATTTAATCCAATGTTGTTCATTGGAATTAATTTCACTTTGAAATTGGATATAAACAAGTATCAATCTTTTAATTATTTTTGTTTCTTAAAAACACGCTATTTGTTTTGATAATGGGAATTAAATTTAAAATTAATTAATGACAATTATATTTTATTAATTTGGAAAAATAGACATCAATTTTCAATTCGGAATATCAAATAATTCTTAGGCTGAATTTTTGGTATTTTTCTGAAAAACTTCAATTTTCGATGAATAGTGAAACCACTTAGTGGTAGTTAAAAAACTGAATTTTTTAATTTAAATTAAATTTTACCACTTCTGTGAATTTAATTTCAAAAATCTGAGAGACACTATTAATATCAAGGACTAAAATTTGGTTCAATGAGATGAAAATATTTTTTGGTGAATAGTAACTTTTTATTTTTATTTACCTCGGTTAAAAGTAAATAGGATAATTAAGGGTAAAAATGATATTATTATTACCCTAAAACATGTCCTAATTCTATTGGATAAGTTTAATTCGACCAAAAACAACCTTAGGAATATAATATGACCATTTAGGCCCACTTGGATTAGATTAGGACATTTAATATTAATTTATTTAAAGAAGGGTTAAAATAGTTAAAATCAAAGTTTAATAGGTAAATAATTTTTAATATAGGGTTATACATAAGATAAATTCGTCCATTAATATTAATTATAATTATAAAAAGATTTCATACATAATGGGAATTTATTTATAATTTTTAGACATTAAATAATTTAATTTATTTATGACACAATGATGATGCAGTAATTATCATATTAATGAAATATTGACATAATTGATGTTATAAATACCCAAATAAATTTAATTTGAGACTTTTTATGAATTAAAATAATTTTATAGGTTAATATTACATGTTATTATTTATTTAGTTAACTTTTTTAGAACTAATCATTCTGTTATGATTTTCAAAAAAAATCAATTACCAAATAGTGTCAAAATTGACATAAAATAGTTTTTAAAACATATATTATATCATTAATTGTTATTTTATTCCTAAAAATCTAAGGTTCAGAAAAATTACTTAGATAAGGTTATATATATTAATAATAAACAACTTGGGGTTATTTTGGCTTGTTATAGTAAGTTTATTAACCTTATAGTGTAAGAAAACAAGAAGACACGGTAAAAGTTAAATTATCAAACTTAAAGTTAAATCTAAATGATAAGATTAAAATACAAACCTAAACATGTCTAAATTCTATTGGATGAGAATATTTAGAACCATCCCCACCTCATCTTCTATATAAATCAATATGGAGCTATTAAAAACCGAATATGACTTTATAATAAAATAATTTTTTTAGTTATTCCAATGGTGCCCCTCTCCTCCCTTATAAAAGGGAACCTCCTCCCTCTCTTCCTCACACCACTTTGAGCCTTCAAGCTCAGACAAACCCTGAAAAATTCTCTTCTCCACTTCCATATAAACATCCTAGAGGTTCTGGTCTTCTTCAAAGACCAATTTTAGTTCCCTAAGAGGAGGTCTCAAAGAGGCGCTTCAAAGAAGAGGTAGTGTTCGTTACCGATTCTTTCAACTCTATTTCTTCTTCCACTTCTTCTTCTTTAGTTGTTTCATTATGAAGTAATAACATCAGTATAACTCATATACTGATATGTTATTATAAGTATTAAACAACCCTATTTCACCATCTATCCATCCTAGGGAAAACAAAATCACCGCACGTGCGTACATACGGAATACTGTCTCCACACCGTGGTGTAATCTATTTTCCACCACCACCTTACTTGGATAGGTATAATGGTGTAAATAATGATTATATATGATTATTGTAAAGTTATATTGATTCTTAAATAGTATACATACACTCCAATACAATTCCATGATCATGGGAATGATATCATCGCTCGTGCGTACGTACGGACTACCGTCTCCACAAACGCGATGAGATTCATTTTCCATGATTAACCATTCAAGAATGATTATAAAGTATATATAATAAGTAATCATGAAATATATAACATAATAATGCCACTGGATTTATGTATATATATATATGTATGTCATCCAATTAATTCCATTCAATTCAGTGAGGAAACGAAAACAACGTTCATGCGTACGTACGGCCTACCGTCTCCATGAACAGTGTATTTTTTCCATTTATAGATCTATTATATATGTATATTCTCAATATATATTATATATAAATCATGTTTTATATCCTTGAATTAAGTAATCATGATCTAAGTAATCATATGAATAATTACAAGTCAAAACTTGGACGACAAATGAAACGATTTTACCCAAAACACTCTTTAACATGGAATTTACAAAAGAACGGGTAATATAAAGTCATAAGTGAACCATATATGATATCATAACAATGAATATGATTCTGTAATAAGTAAATGACATTATTTAAATCATTATACATGAGGTTTGGATACGTACGAAGCATATCGGATTTAAGGTATGGGATAATTTTGCAAATCTCATTTTTATCCGAGATTGCTTATTCGTAAGTATTTAATGGGGTTATTCCTATCATCCATGTCCATGTTTTATAAAAGTGTTTTCATGTATGTTTAAATTTCTTTTTAACCATCTTTGAATTTTACTACATGGTATGTAAGGAATCTATTTTTTTTACCATACGAGGTACTTTTTGAATTTTCCGGCAAAAGTACGAGAAGATTGTTTTTTTAACTTATATGGCACGAACGGATTTTTATGGTTTTATAAAGACTTATTTTCAAGAAGCTTCCTCCAAAATATTTTATGACTATTTTCAACAAAATAATTTTATTTTAAAAAGTGTATGACGTTTTGTGAAAATAAATTGATTTTGAAGAAGAAAGGATATTTTCCTCAAGAATTCATTTCAAGTGTTTTATCAAAACCATTTTCCATCTTAGATGACATTATTTCATATATGTATGTTTCAAGTATAATTTCTATATGATTTACATGGATTATTTTTTCTTATTATGAAATGATATACATTTCTTTTATATGGATTATGTGATGATGGGAAGATGTTTATGAAACCCATTTTATTCATTGGGTTATTATGAATGATGTATGTTTATTTTGTGGCACAAGTAAGAATAATTTCATTATGAGATGGGTGGGACCTATATCTCCCTAAAATGAATTGGGTAAAGATTTATATCTCATGAGATATACATGGCTGGAATGGTAAGTTAATCCAGTTTAGTGTTACATGACTGAAACGAGGAGTGAACTCGATTCAGAAAGGGACTTTGTCCACTAAGATGGTCTTGGCACCAATGCCTTGGCTACTATGGAAATCATAACATGTTCTTAATGGTTTCCACAATTACATGTTTTATTCCCATGCTATTTTATCATGATTTATGTTCCATTATGATCTATGCCTTATGTACTTCCATGTTTTATGTTGTTGCCCAAGATTTTGATGTTTAAACATTATGTTCATGTTTTTAAGTTCAAATGTATATGGTTTGTTTTATTTTATCCATTCTCACCCTTACTAAGATTTTGATCTCACCCTTTTTATGTTTTATTTTCCCCCATGATTAAAAGAAAGGTCTTAGGTAAAGAAACAAAAAGTGGAAGATCTTTATGGGAGATGTTGAAGATATTTCAACATGATTAGAAGTTTATATTCTGAGTTTCCAAAGACAATAAACTATTACGATCCTTGTGTGTCTGTTTTTGTTATGTATGAAGTATTCCGAAAAAGTAATGTAATGTCTATGTACGTCAGGTTTCGGGTCTCTATAGGCACCCGGGTCGGGACGTCACAAGGTGGTATCAAATTAGTTTTCTTTTCTTTTCTTTTCTTTTGTCCTACTCTTTTGGGAATGTTATATAGGAGACAAGGAATATTCTAGGCTTGGTAATGAGCTCATGCATTGGAGTTGCAAACCCATTTACAAGGGGAAATCTAACTACTCAGTGTGGAATTTTTGTGATTTCTATTTGTTGTTATAGTTGGATATTATTTCACCTTGGGTGATTCACTTGTGGTGTGATGTTATATTTTCTTTAACAGTTATTGAATTTTTATTCATTCCCTATGGAGGAATGATACTTTAGTCCTCATGCATCATTATATGAATTTGGGGTTGTTGTGACATGCATCATTCTAGGAAATCACAGGAAAATGGGTTATGGGTAAGTTGTTGAACTTGAACAATTTTTCCATATTGTGAGATTGAAATAATGATGCAAAATGGGAATAAATGGGTGTTTAATGTGAACCTTGATTTATTAAAAGAGTATGACTAATTAATTAATTTTTTAATTAATTAATTTTAGATAGTGTGATAAATTAATGGTTTAATTAATTAATGAGAATGTGTGTACCATTTTTCACCAAGACCTGAGAGTAAGATGGTCAGGGGTAGTAATAAGGTCTCAGTATTGACCATGTAATGAGGAAAGGGGGGAAAGTACATGTTGAAACTTGTTGTGTTAGTTTCTCCTCTTATGTAAATGTTATAAAGTTGTGTTATGAGACCTAATATGTGTGTTTGGATTTGTATAGATATGCCTCCATGACTTTTTTTTAGGGAGAGACTGAGGGGTATGGCCTAGAACAAACATTCAGATAAAGAACATGAGGCACCATTGGTGTAAGATGAGGAGGAAGGGGAATAGTTCTGAGAGAACTTTTCTCGTTTCATGAAATTCATGGAGAGAGACCCAGGGTAGGTTTTGAAAAGCATGTCTGAGTTGACAAGGGAGTTTTAACTACAGAACCCATCTTAATTTTAATAGAGAGGGTGGGCCTGAGGGATCATAATTATAGATTGAATCCATAGAGAAAATACTTGAAAATTTGGAGACTCCAAATAGGAGGATGGTCAAGTTGGTTTCTAATATGCGACAAGGTTCAGCGTAGTGTTGGTGGGACATTCAGGAACAATTTGGATAGACTGATGATAAGTTATGGAGGGAATTTCTAGAGAAGTTCTTGGAGCACTTCTATTCAGAGACAATGAGAAAAGAGAAGGCTTTAGATTTTATGCATATGACCCAAGTAATCATGACCATAATGGATTACACTAAACATTTCACATATTTAAATTGTTTTTCTCTAAATTTGGTTGCAGATGAGGCTTCTTCATCAAGACGATTTTAGTACAGACTTAGGTTTGAAAATAAGTCCTAGGTAAATATCCTTAGGCTGAAGAAACTCTTAAAAGTGGTTAATTAGGCTCTCATTTCATAGGAGAAACTAAAGGAGGATTTCAATATTGGAGAGGTAGATATCACTGGACAATCAAAGAGTGTGCCTTCCAAGAGTAGGATGCACCATTACGAGAACCTTAGTCAGGATAGTGGGAAGCAAGGTGGACAGACAGGAGGAATAGTTGAACCAGATCTTACTCATGTGCTTTTCCACTTGTGCGGTATGCAGGGACACTTCCGTACACATTATCCTCATCCACTAGTGGAGTTACGGTTTTGTGGCATGATGGGGCACCTACAGAAGTTCTGTAGGAAGCAGTGGCAAGCCGGTACTGAGGGAGCAGCTGATCAGAGTCATAGTGTGGAAAGGGGGTCTTCTACTACATATAGGTCTGACAGTTGGAACTCTACGGGTAGAGGAAGTAGAATTATTTTATGTGGTGCTTCAGGTTATAAGCTCCCATATCAGCTGAGTGGTTCTAATCAAGGGAGTTAGATGACACCACATGGAAGAGGGGAAGTATAGTTACATGGAGTGAAGACTACACTTGTGGAGAGAGTGGATAGTCCATTGATAGTGAGAGGAACTATTCTAGTTACCTCTACTTTATCTATTACCTTGTTTTATATTGGTGCCTCTAATTCCTTTATATCTAAAAATATTGTTAATGGTTTGAGCCTGGAGTGGAGTTTGTAAGAGGGGTGATGAATATCGATATATCATTGGGAACACAGTCTAGGGATATCTCTTTATGCGAGTAATGTTTGTTAGAGATTGGAGAGTATAATTTTCTTTGGGATATCTATGTACTTAATATAACTGGATTCAACCTAATTGTTGGTATAGAATGGATAGTCGCATACCGATACCACATAGATTGTTACCGTAGGATAGTAACCCTTTTATCTCCTAAGGTTGACCAGTATGTTCATCATAGAGAATGGGATATCTATACAGGCTGAGCTATGCCAATTACTTAGCAAACCAGGAGATCTCACGACCTAATTAGCTAGTATTTTTCTGGATTATGGGAGTAGTAGGCAAGATGTCCTTCCACCAGTAGTATAACTATTTTGGGATGTCTTTCCTAAGGAATTTTAAAGGTTTCCACCTAAGAGAGATGTGGAATTCACTATTTAGATTATTCCAGGGGTTGGGCTGGTATCTATTTCACCTTACAGAATGGCACTGACTGAGCTTCAAGAGCTCAAAACGTAGTTGGAGGAGTTGGAGGATAAGGGTTTTATCCATCCTAGTACGTCTCCTTGGGGATCACCTATATTGTTTGAAAAGAAGGCTGATGGGAGTTTATGCTTGTGTGTCGATTATCGGAAGTTGAATAAAATGACCTTGAAGAACCGATATCCTCTTCCACGTATCAATTATTTGTTTGACCAGTTGAAGGGGGATTCTTTGTTCTCAAATATCGATTTGAGATCAAGATATCATTAGGTGAGAGTTTGGACCTCTAATATTAGAATAACTAATTTCATAATTAGGTATGTCCTTTATAAGTTTGTTGTAATTCCATTTGGCATGAAAAATTCTCCATTGGTATTTATGGCCTTAATGAATAGGATCTTTCATCTATACATAGATCAATTTGTGGTGGTTTTTTTGGGAGACATCTTGGTGTACTCTAAGACTCTTTACGATCATTCCAAAAATCCTAAAATCTTCTTGGGTACACTGAGAGAGCATCAGTTATATGTCAAGATATCTAAATATCAGTTTTGGATTGATAGGGTAAACTTTTTACGGAATATCATATCAGAATATGGTGTGTAAGTGGACCCAGAAAAAGTATAGACAGTGATATCTTGGGAGCAGCCCAAGAATATTTTTGATATCCAAAGATTTTTGGGATTAGACGGTTATTACAGGAGGTTCATCCAGGACTTTTCCCAATTGGCGGCACCGCTTTTAGATTTGACAAATAAAGGGATAAATTTTGGTTGGACAGAAGCATGAGAGAATAATTTCCTAGATTTGAATAAGTGCTTGACATCATCAACAATTTTGATCTTAAATGGTTTAGTGAGGACTACATGGTGTATTGTGATGCTTCTGGGATCGGACTCGGAGTTTTTTTGATGCAAGGGGATCAAGTAGTTGCTTACAGGTCTTGGTAGTTGAGGCCGAATGAACAGAATTAACCTACGCATGACCTCGAGTTGGCAGTAGTTGTTTGTGCTCTTCGGTGTTGGTGAAACTATCTTTTGGCTCAAAATTTTACAATTTTTATAGATCAAAAAATCATGAAGTATATTTTTTAACTGCACGACTTGAATCTTCACCAGCAAATATGGGTAGAGTATATGAAGTCCTTTGATTTTGAATTGGAATATACACCTAGAAAGGGGAATAGTGTGGTTGATTCTCTGTGTAGCACCCCAAACACTTCATGGTATGTTCTCCTAAAATCATTCTAATTATAGCCTATATTTCATGAATCACTGATCCTATATGGAAAAAAACATGGTTACTTATATGATATATCCATAACCTATCAATTAAAGTTAAATTTCCAACTCTGTGATTTGAATTTTAAAAATCCAACATACATGGTTGTGTTCAAGATGTTATTTAGAGTCTGATAGAATTAACTTAATTTTTAGTGAATAGTAATCTACCCTTATGAATAGTAACCAACCCTTATGAATATTAACTCACCCTTATGAATAGTAATATGACTCTTATGAATGGTATCCATACCATTGAGTGTATAAATGACTTTAGGCATCTTAAAAATGAAGATGAAAATTTTAAGTGTATATTTTTCAATTAAATAATGATTTTAATTAAATATTTAATTAATAATATTTATAAAATTAATTTTAAAAAATGGAATTCATTTTTGGATTCTACACATCAAAAAATGGTTATGGTGAATTATTGGGATTTTTCTGAAATACATTAATTTTTTATGAATAGTAAAATCTGATAAATCACAATAAATGCTAAATAATGGATTAATTGAGTCATTAATGATTATCTGATGATGTATGCACAATTGTTTTGAATTCACATGATAGAATTACTATTCTTGGTCATTTAAGACTCACTATTCCTTGTCTTGTGGATAAATAATAAATTATTGAATTTTATACTGAGAAATTCACTCTCTCCTCCACTATAAAAACCCTCCTTCACACCCTCTTCTCTTCACTCCTCTCAAGCCTTGTGCCTTGCCAATATTCTACCCAAATCTCTCTCCAAGATCATCCCCCACATCCAAAATCACCTAGACACTTCAAAATACCAAAACCTCTCCCCTAAAGAGGTTCTCAAAGGATGAAGTCCCAAGAGATAAACTCCTCTTTCTAATTCCTTCATTTCTTTTAAGTTCTTTTTTTCTTTCCTCACCTCCCTTCACCCAAATAGTGTGATAACTCCAGAAACATAAATGTACTGGAATGTTTTTATTCAAATGGGATATTTCATTATCTTCTCTCCTTTAAACACCCTTTATTTGTAATAAATAAAAGCACCGTTTGAGATATACTAATTTGGCACATTCAAGGACAACGGTTTATCGATTTCTATTATAATATTTAATTTTGGTCATCAAACCATTTGTGTTATGGTTGACCCAGATTATTATATATATAATATATACTATTTTTAGTTCTTTAATCCTTTTTTACAAATGGTATTAAGTTATAAAAGGAAAACTTGTTCATTGTAATCAAACTCACCGTTTAACCAAAACAGTTGTCACTAAGGTTATATATATGTAATAATTCGACCTCACTCTAAGTAAGAAAATTAAATTTAAAATCATGTAATCTCCTAGAAGTTCACTAATTTCATATAACTTCATTTCAAGACACCCACTTCTATCTTTCATATTTATCCTAACTTGAATATAAATGAACTGGTCTTTTAAAAACAAGTAATCAAACGAGCCCAAACAATGAAATTGAACATTATAACTAATAAAAAAGGCCTTGAATGAATTAAAAAGGGTTACAATAAATCTTTTACATATAGTATAGGTTATTTAATTATGAATTAATAAGACTGTTTTTTTTTCAGGTCATTAATAACAAGTCAAGAACACCTTCAAGCATAAGGAAGGGATATCCTAACTCAATTTCCATTTGTTGAGTTTAACATCAATGTCATTAGTTTTGTATTTTCCCAGAATATGTGTGAATGACCTATTATTGTTTTATTCTATATATCCACATTTATTTTTTGGGTTTATGTTTGTCACACATAATTATTTCATTGATTTTTACTCAATCTAATGATACATTCTTTGTAAGGGATCCTCTCTCTCACTTTTGTTAAACAATATCAGTTTTGTTGTGCCCTTTTATTTTTAATTCCTAATGATGGGATATGTTTTTGCACCTCCCCCATACTGACCTTGTGACATATAAATAATGGAATACCCCTTTACCTCTCATTAATCTATCTCCATAACACTCATTACCTTGCTGAAATGTTTGTAAGGGGTTTCTCATCTCACTTTCATTTCTGTGAGATTTTCACTGTTCGCCACTTATTTCTTGTATGTGGTATATTTGTACTGAAATTTGATATATAATAACATGGTTCTATTTATATTCAATTCATTAAATGATTCATTTGAGTGTTCTTAAGTTCTGGTCATATGATTCGACCGATTACATTGTGGTAAGAGACTTTGTCCCAACTACTATTTTGTTGTGTCTAACTTTTTATTGTGCACCTAATAATCCTTATGTGGTGTACCTACTACCCATTTGAGATAACTTTTAAATTGAAATTATATTTATTTTAAATATCCATAATATCATATGATAGATATGTTTTTTGTCTATACCATATATCATTTTACATACGATGTTTATTTGGAAAGTAATTTTAATTATGGAAATATTGATGAATCTGTATACTCTACTCTATACGGATATTGAAAAGGAATATTGCTCTTATATTTAATCAATGTATAAAGAATGATTTGTACGTGCAGTGGCGGGTGGGGCCCTCTATATCCCCTCGATGCATCATTAGGTCTCATGAGAAAAATAAGTTGGTGAAAACCCCTTCAATTTTGTTTCCAAAAATAAGACGGGTTTCTACCCATAGAACTAAATCATTTTTACGGTATTATGGATTCATGTTCCAGATACATGAAGTCCAATTAATAAGCATTCTCTTTATTCATTATCAGTTATTATTATTACCCATGAGGTTCTCACTATGATAAAATCTATGGATGCAGTTTCATTCTTAGTTTATTAATGGAATTAGTTTTTCATTTATTCACTATTCCATATTGATTATGTCAGATTAATTGTGATTCACTTATTATTGTACTCATGCTTCCGCTATTTTTAACCCTTACAGAGAATTTGATATCACCCCTTTAATTGTTTATCTTCAACAGGTGATGAAGAGTAAGTAATTTATTGAGTTCATGTGGTCATAGTTTTTAGTTTTGTTATGTATTGTATCTTGTAACCTTTTTCAATGAAATTTGTGTTACATCTATGTCTCTAGTTTCTCCAAGACTACTAAAACGATAATTCCTTTGGTATTTTTACTAGTGTAGAAAATGTTTTTAACGTCACCATTTTTTACGTCAGTTATATATAACCAACGTGATAATCTGTGAAACGTGGTTTTTTACGTCGATTATTTTATAACCGACGTAAAAAATGCGAAGAGTAAATTTTTAAAGTTGGTTATTTTAATAACCGATGTTAAAAATCGCACGCGTTCGTTTTTTAAGTCGGTTACAAGTTAACCGACATAAAAAACAAAAGCGCGGTGTTTTTTACGTCGGTTATCAAATAACCGACGTAAAAAATGAGGTATCTACAAATTTTTTACATCGGTTATAAAATAACCGACATGAAAAAAGAAACTTTTGAGGCCTTTTTGAAGTTGGTTATTTGATAACCGACGTAACAAACCAACCCACGGAATTTTTTACATCGGTTATATTATAACCGACATAAAAAACTGTGATTTATGATGTATTTTTAAAGTCGGTTATTCTATAACCGACATAAAAAACCAACACGCGGATTTTTTTACATCGGTTATAAAATAACCGACATAAAAGAATTTGTATCTGATACATTTATAACATCGGTTATTATAACAACTAACATTGTAAATGTAATAAAAATAGTTTATAACGTCGATTATTAAATAACCGACATTATAAAACATTTAAAAAATTAACACGCCCCGTGGATTGTCATTTACAATTTTTCAATCGACAGTCCGGTGACTCATCTCTCTCGCACGGTAAACCCTAATCGACTCATCAATCTCGTTGCGTTAAACTCATTTTTCCATCATCGTTTATCATCTTTACTCTCCTCGAATCTATCATCTCAACTCACAACACTCAGGTAAGCCTCCCACAACTTTATTTCGTTCGTTTTTTCTCGGATAGTCTATATTTACATTTTGCGATTTTTTTGGTTTAAACTAGGTAATATTCTTCGATTTCGAACTCTCTTACCTCATTTTTTCATCATCATCTTATTTATTATCCCCAGATCTATTAGATCGACTCTCAATATTCATGTAAGATTCACCTACTTCTATTTTGTTTTTTGTTTCGCGAATTCCCGACATTGATGGTTATTTTTGTTGTCATTGACAACTAAGGATCACATTCACCTATATTACTACAATTTATATGTAAACCATTGTGATACACCCATTCCATGTACCAGTGTGATTTATTTTATAAGTATATATATGTTTTTTCATGGTGGAATGTTTTTTTTGGATCCTTGGTTGTTTCTATTTTGGGTATCACTTTTTGTTCTTCCATAATCTATTTACGTCGCTTATTTTTGTGGACTATTATAAGTCTTCATATTCTATTAAAATCCGATTCATTGCACAATAGAGAATTTTAGACTAGTAGGAGATACAACTCATGGTTATCATTTTGAATAATGTCCTGATACCAAAACTAGTAGTGTGAGGTTAAAATCTCTAGATATGAAAAAACTAGTAGCTTGAGGTTAAAATCCCATGGTTCTAGGGCGGCTGTCAAGAGGGTTGGTGGCTATCCATGGGGTTGGGGGATATCCAGAGTGTCCATAGAGGTGGGGGCAGTCTAGGGGTGTGGGGGGGTCAAAGGGGGTGGGTTGTCGAAGGGGGTGGGTGGGCTGTTGGAGCGTACCATATAGGTGTTATAAGATATGATGCAAGTATGTGTGATTGACTTTGGTGGTTCTTGGGAGAAGCACTTGGCCTTAGTGGAGTTCGTCTATAACAATAGTTATTAGGAAACTATACAAATGGAACCATATTATGCACTTTATGGTAGACCTTGTAGATCACCACTATGTTGGATGGAGGTAGGTGAGTCAGAGTTGTTGGGACTGAGTCTCATTCAGGAGACATCGGAGTAGGTGAAGTTGATTCGGAAATGTATGGCTACGGCTTAGAGTCATCAAAAGTCATAGGCAGATAGATTGATACTACCCCTAGAGTTTACAGAGGGTGATTGTGTATTCTTTTGGGTGTCACCTAGATTGGTTTATCATAGGATACGATGGAAGGGAAAGTTGGCGCCCATGTTTGTAGGACTATTTGAGGTGCTTGAGAGGATCGGTCTAGTAGTGTACTGATTATCCCTTCTAGAGAAATTCTTCACTATGCATGATGTTTTCCATGTGTCACTACTATGGTGGTATCACCCTGACCCTTATCATGTGATTGATGTGGAAGAGGTTTACCTCGATATAGATGCGTCCTTTAAGGAGCATCAGATACGTGTGTTAGGTCACAGTGAGAATGTGTTATAGGGAAGGACCATACCATTAGTTCATGTGTTATGGCAACATGGAGGTGTTCAATAGAAAAATTAGGAATGAGAAGTAGACATGAGGGATCTATGGAAGAACCTTTTTGGACCATAATCTTAGAGAATTTTTGGAGTATAGATCAAGGATGAGTTGTTATAAGGTGGTGATATTGTGAGATCATGACCTTTTCTGGAGTCATCTCGGGTACGTTTTTAGATACTTTTTGAGGTTTTTAAGTAACTTTGTTTTAGACTAGTGTCTCGGTGTGCATTTGGGTGAAATTTTAAGGAAAAATAACAGAGAGTTGGCAATGAACAGTTTGCACATGGTTTGATAGACTATGCATCTAAACTGTGTCAACGATGCAAACCTAGAAAGAGATGTCTACACAGTATGCGCATAGTTTGACAAACTGTGTGACTAAACCATGCCAAACATTCAAACCTAGATAGATAGGTCTTCGCGGTTGGCACACGATCTTCCCTACTCATGTTCCCCTGCTCAGGAAACCCTGCACGCGGGATTAAATTATCTGAAAATCCTATTCAAAACCACCTGAACCCCTGAAACTCCCATATTTTGGCCCTCGCTTAGGCTTCAAAAAAATATATTTAATCCCAAATCCATTCATTGTGATTACAAGGTGATCTTAAGATCGTTCTTCGAGATCAAAATCCCGGATTAAAGATCCTCTCTCTTCCTAGTAAGTGGATTTCATCCCATTGCTTCTCTCATTCATTCCTCTATCTTTCCTAGATCTTTTCATGGAAGATCTATATAATTTCCATGGATCTAAACAAATGAGTGGAGATCTAGATCTAAAATTATGGATCTAGATATAGATTTTCAAGATCTTGATGCCTTTGACCTTAATTTTGGTTTAGGGGTTTAGATCTAGAGCTTGATCGACGACGCAGTGCCGCTCGGATTTTGTGGATTTTTGTTGGGCTAACATCCATCAATAAACTGAGGTATGTGGTCTAAATCAAACTCTCATAGTCATATATTTCATATGTGAATGTGATTTTTTGGATTTTCTAGATTCCCTTGATATTTTATTTCCTAAATTGGAGCAATTATGAATGTGGATTGGACTTGTGATTTCCTTGGTGATTAATTGATAATTGAATCATGGAAAAGGTGAAGGGGGCATTGTCCAAATAGATATTTGTTTTGGATATGGGTTAGGGGTTGAGATATTGTAATTTAAATATTGAATTGATTTTGTTAAGATAATTAATTAGGGTGAAATTAATTATGAAATTATGTTGGCTATGAAACATAATAAATTGTGATAATTACTTATGTGCCATGATGTTGATCAAAGATAATTAATAATGAGAATTAATTATAACAAGTAGAGATTTGATATGGAAAAATAATTTTGAATAATTAATTATGGAATTAGAATTGTGTTGATTGATTAATTAATTAAAGAATTAATTAATGGGTTATATTCTTGGTTAATTGTTGAGTTAACTAATGGCCTTTTAAATGTTTAACTAGTCATTGGATTGGTGATGGAATGATGTGACTAATTAATATGAATTAAATAATGATTAAATGGGTGAGATTTTTTTGGTTCTAGACATGGAAATATAGACCGATTAGAAATTGGGACTTGGAAATGGAGTTCCTCCCCAACAGTTATCCAAGCATGAGATTTTAGGGTGCTAGTCATGACGACCTACACCGAATAGGACATGGAGTGTTAGGCATGGATACCTCTACTGAATGAGATTGGGGTGCTTGAAATGACATTCAACACTAAATGAATGATGATTCAAATGGAAAACCTGAATTAAAATTGGGCCTAATGTAATTATTAAAGATTAAATGACAATGTGATAATTGTTTAATTATGCATTGTATTTATTACTTCATAAAAATTCATACACTATCTTTTTACTGGACTTGTTTCAGACACCATTGGTGGTGTCCTACTAAGACGTACTCACACCCTATTTTAGTCACCTGATCAGAACCCAAGTAGACTTTGTTGTTCTAGGACATGATAAGGGCAAGGCCCTGTGATAGGTTGTTGTTTGGGATTGGAGCATGGGAGAGAGAATCAGACGTGGTTCGGGACCTTCTTGGGAGTTTTTGTGTCTTTACATTTAGTTTCATTATAGACACTCGACATTTTCATTATCATATAATTTTTTACCTTTTAGTTGAGTATTGTATTTTTTCTTGTTTTTAATAACATATGACATGGAATTTTTTTGGTCATTTATATACTTCTGCACTTTGTTATTGTTGTTTGCTTATGTTGGTGATTTATTGTAATAAAAGAGGGTATAGTATCCCTAAGACAAACTTACTATACCCTTGCTGCTAGTCAGCACCCTCTGGCATATTGGGAGGTGCGCTCGATGGCATGTGGCCAACCGGCTTGGGGCACCATTTAGTGGCACCCAATTTGGCACGCCACATTGTGTTTGTAACATCCCGACCCCTCTAGTCTGGAGCCAGTGCATTACTTGTGATATTGTAATTGTTAGAAGGAATGAAAATCCTGAAGGAATGATCAGTTTAGTAGTCTTGAAGAAACTAGATACATAGATGTTACTCAAATTATATTGGATAAGTTTACAAAATACAATACATAACAAAAACTAAAAACGGCATCCCCAGGAACTAAATAAAAGATCTTATCTTCATCACCTGTTGAAGGTAGACAATGAAAGGGGTGATCTCAAACTCTCAATAAGGGTTAAAAATAGCAGAAGCATGAGTACAATAATAAGTGATTCACAAACAATCTGACATAATCAAAATGGCATAGTGAATAAATGAATAACTAATTCCATTAATAAACTAAAAATGAAATTTCATCCATAGATTTTTTCATAGTGAAAATCTTAGGGAAAATAATAATAACTGATAATGAATACAGATAATGATTATTAACTAGAAGTCATGTATCTGGCACATGAAACTATAATACCATAAAAACGGTTTAGTTCTGTGGGTAGAAACCCGTCTGATTTTTGGAAACAAAGTCGAAGGGTTTGTTGCCAAACTGTTTTGTCTCATGAGACCTAACAATGCATAGAGGGGATATAGAAGGCCCCACCTGCCACTGCATGTTCAAAGAATTATTTATAAATTGATTCAACACAAAATCAATATGCCTTTTCAATATCCGTATAGAGTAGATTATACGGATTCATCAATATTTCCGTAATTAAAATAACTTCACAAATAAACACCGTATGTAAAATGGTATACAGTTTTGACAATAAACATATCCATGATATGAGATTGTGTATATTTAATATAATTATAATTTCAAATTAAGAGTGATCTCAAATGGGCAGTAGGTACACCACATAAGGATTATTAGGTGCACCACACAAAGTTAGTCACAACAAAATAGTATTTGAGACAAATTTATCTTCATTAATTAATATGTCCAGAACCTCCTATACATGTAATTGATTTAGTATAAACTTATTAGGTTCATTCATGGCCCTTTCTATGGGTTCAATTGGTTCAATTTTCATGTTTTGGAAGCATTTTCTCCCTTGGTTTTCATGGTTTGTTTACTTGTTTCCATGAATGGAAGTTCATTTGAAACATGGTTAAACATCCAGAATTGTTAATACATATTTTTAATGAAATTATGGAGATATAAATGATCTTATAATGAATTTTGGTTATATACCATGATGATGATTCATTAGTTAAAACATTAATGATATTAGTTTAGATCGTTTTAGTGGTTATTTGATAATAACAACCTCATTTTGTATTATAAATTAGAACCATGAGTACAAAAGAATTCCAGAACCATGGGTGAGTCATAACACATATATTATAACCTGGTTCAACCATATAAATGGTTTCATGACCAGACTTGAAATAATTAACAGAAATTGAGATTACATCATCTTCGATGTCGGTAATTCGATACATCACGGACAATGTTTTTAATTCCTTGAACATGTGGGGGAAAAGAAGAAGATTGATGATGAATTTATAATGAACATGAGAACATACAGAATATACAAGATTATGGATATTTCATTCCTATTGGGTAATAAGAGATGAAGAAATAATAAATAAAGAACTCAAAATAAAATAATAATTTTGAAATCGCTTACAAAAATTCGACAGCATAACGGCTACGCAACATGGTTTTAGAAAATATTAAAAAGAGAAGGGACAATGGTCACTTATCCAAAAATGAATCATAATAAAGAGTAGATCAATAATAAGAAGAAAAATAAGAACATGGTATGGAAAATTGAAATATATACAACATAAAAGAGAACTTTAAAGGAAAAAAGAAAGAAATTGAGAATTTTCTTACCTTGTAGAATAACCCTTAGAACTTGAAGGATGGGACCTTGGGGGATTGAGGAAACCTTGTTAGGACTAATATTGAAGTAAGGAGTCCATAACTTCATTGATTGAGAATAGTTAATGAATTCAATGAAGGGAAGAGTTGGTATTTATAGGAAAAGTGGGTGATTATTTTAATAATTTCTAAGGGACACCTCATGCGTGGTATTTGCAAAACCATGGGCCTGCCCATGGAATTTTCCCATGGTTAACGCCACTTGGGACACCTCACAACTTATTTAACTATACAAAAGTCGACCAGATTTATGACATCATTATTACATCATTAATGATGTCATTAACACACCGAAACTAAAAACTGTATTTTTTACTATTCACTGAAAAATCAACTGTTTCAGAAAAATTCCCAAAATTCACCCTAACCATTTTTCAATGTGTAGAATTAAAAGTGAAATCCATTTTTTGAAAATAATTTTCTAAATATTATTAATTTAATTTTTAAATACGGTCATAGTTAATTCTAAAAATAACAATCTTAAAGTGCAATTAGTTTTATTTCTCATTGAAAAACTAATTAAGATCTCATTATCTTATTGCCTTAAGAAAATAAAATAATATTATTATATAATATTCATAAGGTTCATATTACTATTCATATTACTATTCATATGGGTATGTTACTATTCACCAAAAATCAAGTTTGTTCTACTAGTCTCCAAATGACTTACTGAACAAAACTCTAGATTACCATTTTTTTAAATTTAAAACAAAGAAGAGGAAAAGTTGTGTTTAATAGATAGATTATAAAATAGAAATCTATATTTATTTTCAAAACCTTGGGTTGTTACATTCTCCCCTCCTTACAAAAATTTCATCCTTGAAATTCACAAAATACTACCTAAAAATATTCAGGTATGTCTTTAACATAAGATTCTCAGGCTCCCATGTTTCTTCCTCCATCTTATGGTTCCTCCATAGAACCTTTACTAGACGAGTCGTCTGATTTCTCAATACTTGTTCTCTAGTATCCAGAATCTTAATCGGCTCTTCACAATAAGATAGATCTGGCTCAAGTTCTATATCTTCATAAGTTAGTACATGTGTTGGGTCTGGCATGTACTTTATTAACATTGACACATGGAACACATTGTGAGCCTTGGAGAGACTTGGCAGCATTTTCAAACGGTAAGCTACAGCTCCAATTCGCTCCAGAATTTCAAAAGGTCCGATGTACTTTGGACTTAACTTTCCCTTCTTACCAAATTGTATAATACCCTTCCATAGAGATACCTTTAAGAAAATGTGATCACCTTCTTGAAACTCCAAATCCTTCCTTCAGTTATTTGCATAGCACTTTTGCCTACTTTGAGCTATTTTTATATGGTTCTAGAAAATCTTCACCTTTTTCGTTGTTTCTTCAACAAGTTCTGGGCCCATGAGTTTTCTTTCACCAAATTTATCCAAGCAAGTTGGTGTATGGCATCTCCTCCTGTATAATTCTTCATATGGTGCTTTATGAATACATGAATGGAATCTATTGTTGCAGGAAAATTCCACAAGAGGTAAATATTGATCCCACATGCCTTGAAAATCAAGTGAAGAAGACCTCAACATGTCTTCCAATGTTTGAATAGTTTGTTCTGATTGTCTATCAGTTTGTGGGTGGTAGGCAGTGCTCAAACGAAGATCAGTATCTGGGGCCTTCTAAAGACTTTTCTAGAATCTTGATGTAAAACGTGGATCATGATCAGAAAAAAACGATAGGGGTTCTCCAGGAAGTCTCACAAATTCATTAATATATAGTCTTGCTAGACTTTCAAGTGGTAGATCCTCTCTTATATCAAGAAAATGTGCTGATTTGGTAAGACGATCAAAAATGACCCATATTGCATCGTTCTTTCTTGGAGTCCTTGGTAGTCCCATGACAAAGTCCATCGTGATATTATCCCATTTCCACTCAAGTCTGGGAAGAGGTTGTAATACTCCTCCAGGCTGTTTCCTTCCAACTTTCACTTGTTAACAAACCATACATCTTGACACAAAATCAGAAATCTCCCTCTTCATGTTGTCCCACCAAAAATGTTCCTTCAAATCTCTATAAATCTTAGTGCTACCAGGGTGTATAGAGAAATTGGAACAATGAGCATCATCCAAAAATTTCCTTTTTAGATCAAGTATATTGGGAACACAAAGTCTCTTCCCAAATTTCAAAATTCCATCTTCATATACGAAGTCACTCAATCTCCCATCATTCACAGCTTTAATCTTCTTTTGAAACTCCTCATCATCAGCTTGAGAACTTTTTATCCTTTCTAGTAAAGATGGTTTGGAAACCATTTGTAAAAGAATTGATGTTTCACCTTCCATGGTCATTCCCATATCCATCTTTACTGGATCCATGAAAATAGGATCCCTTTCAACTCTCATCTTGTTCAAAACTCCATGATCCTTTCTGATCAAAGCATCTGCCACCTAATTTGCCTTCTTCGGGTGGTAGTGTATCGTGAAATCATAATCCTTGATTATTTCAAGCCATCTCCTTTGCCTCATGTTGAGTTCTTTCTGTGAGAAAATATACTTCAAACTCTTGTGATCAGTATAAATCTCACATTTTTCACCATAGAGATAATGTCTCCATATCTTCAAAGAAAATATTAGAGTAGCTAACTCAAGATCATGAGTAGGATAGTTTTTTTCATGAACTTTTAGCTGTCGTGATGCATAAGCAATAACCCTATCATTTTGCATAAGGACACAACCAAGTCCTTTCTTTAAATCATCACTATAAATAACAAACCCGGCATTTCCCAATGGTAGAGTCAATATAGGAGCATTGACTAATATTCTCTTTAGTTATTCAAAAAATTCTTCACAATCTTTTTTCCAAACAAATTTAACCCCTTTACGTGTGATCTTCATTAACGGTTTAGCCAGTCGGGCAAAATTCTGCACGAAACGCCGATAATAACCTACTAAGCCAATAAAACTGTGTACCTCAGTTATGTTTGTTGGCATGGGTCATTCCTGGATTGGCTTTGTCCTTGTAGGGTCAACTAAGATTCTATCCTTAGATATAATATGGCCTAGAAAAGGAACTGACTGAAACTAGAATTTTCACTTTCTAAACTTCCCATATAATTGATTTCTTCTAAGAGTTTTCAGAATAGTTCCCAAATAATCCTCATGGTCTTCATATCTTTTTGAGTATACCATGATATCATTGATGAATACCATAACAAAGTTATCAAGATATTCCTTGAAAACTATATTCATTAAATCCATGAAAATAGAGGGTGCATTTATCAGTCCAAAAGGCATCACTCTACCAGGCTTCTAGCGGACTGTATATAATGTTTAGTGTGTGTATTTGTACTCACTTTCATGAAAATACTAAATAGTCACACTTAAATACCGTTAAAATAATTTTCAAATACCTCAAGTGTACAGCTAATTTTGGATTGTTTTACCCTAGAGTAAAATTGTTTGATTTAGTGAGTTATTATGATACTGATTTTGGTGGATGCAAGTTAGATAGAAAAAAATCACCTCAAAAACATGTCACTTTTTTGTAAAGTCTCTTGTTTCATGGTGTAGTAAGAAATAATTTTTTTTTGTATTATCTACTGTTGAAGGTGAATACATAGTTACTGGAAGTTTTTCTGAATAAATTTTTTTGGAAGAAACACACTCTACTAGACTATGGAAATCAATTCTTACATGTCCACCTAAACTGTGATAACACAAGTGATATTAACATTTCCAAGAATCTTATTTGACATTCTGTAAAAATAAAATTGATATAAGATATCATTTTTTTGAGAGACCATTTTAAAAATTGTGATATCACTCTTGAGTTTATTGGAATAGAACATCAATTAGATCATATATTTATTAAGCCTTTGAATTCAAAGAGAATGAAGTATATCAAACATGAAATAAGAATGATTTATTTTGGTTAATTTTCAGTGAAATATTTTTGGGTAACCCACATCATTGGGTGACATAACATTGGGTGACACACCATTGGGTGACACAATGTTTGGTGACACACTGTTGGGTGACACACAGTTTCACGACACACTGTCTTTTTTATCCCACCATTGTAGTTATTTCACAACTGGTTTGTCTCACCTTTTTGATCGACACACTATTGTGATTTACATACCATTGGTTTTCCCGTGACTTTGTGAATTTTTTACTCTAGGTTTTTTAAAAGGCTGATTTTATATTTTTATGGTTTATTTTCAAAACCTAATACATATGTTTTCCTATATTCAAATTTTGATTTTTCATTAATATTTTTATTTAAATTTTCAATAAACCTAAATCTCAAATGATATAGAAATGAATATTTTTTTATTTCCAACATACTCTTGAGCCCTGATCTACCTCTATTCTCACAACCTTTAAACTTGAAACATTTATCTTAACCTTAAACTGATCAAACTGAACAGATCTACATGCCAAGGATGAATTTCCCTTCTAAGTCTTCTCCAGGTGAGTCATGATCACCTAAGAAGAAGAATAAAAAATAGAGTGTTCCTACTTCAGTTGCACCAGTTAACCCCAATCTTGAAAACTGAGTTGTAGTGTCTTAAATAAAAGTATAATCAAAGTGTTTGGTGTCTATTAAGTCTCTTATATTGAAAGTGATATAGAACCAAGGATGGGTATATTGGTTTTACTCAATTGAAAAACATTTCAATCCTATTTTGGGGCACCACCTCTATCAGTATGTTGAGTTTATATTTAATAATGAGGAAGAATACTTGATGAGAGCCAGAGTCGATGGAATAAAAGTTGTGTTTTCTTGAAAACATTGGGTAGAGTGTTTGGGTGTACCTCATGAAGGAATTTATGATGATTATCAAGGATTTATCCCTGAGTATAGTGACTTATTTTTATATGCATATTCTATTACAAAACTCACTGGTAATGTATTAACCACAAAAATTATTGCCTCAGAGTTGGATGGGGAATACATGTTATTATTGAAGTTCATACAACATATGCTCTGCTCTTGGAAAGGTGATTTTCCACCTTGATATACCAAGATGTGTACTTGTTTTGTCTTATTAAATGATATCATAGGAACAATATTTTTATGTATCTCATGGTCAATATGTCTGAAATGATAAAGATAATTTCGATATCTAACTATTTGACCTATCCTAAGATGATCTTCTGCTATGTTGAAGTCCAAGGGCCTGGTTTTTTATGATGAAGAAACATTTACAGTAAGTGATTGTTTCTGTATTTAAAAAGAAATATTTTCAAGGATGAAAAATAGTTAGAACCCTTGAAAGAAACAATGGGTTGGAGATAGTGAAAAATTATATTTTTGGTTTAACCTAGTGGATCATCCTACCAGATCAAGGGATTTTTTTTAATCCTATATCAAGCCAAATGAGATTGTATAATAATATGATGAGGAAGAAGAGGTTTTTACAAAAGAATAATTTAGAAAATAACCATTAGCTGATGAAGGTAGTGATCCAGATTTATCACATCAATCAACATTGATTGCATATGGAGAACTTGGTCCACCTAAGAGACTATAAAAATATATATAAGATGGTTAAACGTGATGAAGAAGAGGTAGATGTCTCAGGAGAGGATCAATTTAAAAGTTCTTCGAGACATGATGATGAAGAAGAGGATGAGGATGAGGATGAGTAAAAAGAAAATGAAAAGGAAAATAAAGATGATAATAATGGACATGGAAGTGATGTTGATGATGATGATTATGAACCTAGTAGTTCACCTAGCAGAATTAGAAGGAAATATGTAGAGATTACACCAGGGCTTCTTCCTTCACCAAATAAATCTATTGAGAATCTACATCTATCTAAATAGGTGGACTCAAAGCTTAAATCCAAAGATGATTTTGTTGAGGTCGAGTAATCCCGGTCTATAGAGATCTTTCATGAAATTCAAGCATTTGATGGAGATGAGGGAAGATTTGTATACATAGGTAAGATAGTTTCGGACACTAATATGGTTGAGCATATGGGTATTATTACTGTTGTAGAATAGCATGTTTTTGATAAAGATAAAAAGGAGACGCTTTATTCTGAGAAAGGTAGTGGTGTACAGTTGGTTGTTTTGGATACTGATGAGCCTCAAGTTGATAGTCATGTAGAATTTGAACCTATTGCCAGTTATAAATTTGATGTATATAGCTCAAGAGATCAAAAATAAGATTTTTAAATTCATGAGGTACCAAATGTTAGTAAATAGATTACTATTACCCAGAATGTTGAGACAGGTTCAATTGTACCAAGTATTATGGTAACACCTACTTCTATACCTGTTTTTGTTGATAATTTAGACTAATGGTTTCATCCCATGCTTGAATATTGGGGTAAATCTAGTGATGTAAGGATTACACTAAAATATGGTGGACCTGTGGTTTGAAATGAAGAAGGTCTTAAGGGATCTTTGATAGCTCGAATAGAAATTAATGGTTTGTTGGAAAACTTTTCCTTTGTGGGACATCCTGCTCCTAAACCTCCTGCTTCAGTTCCTACTTATGTTCTATCTAATATAGTCATAATAAGTTACATGAATACATTTATTCAAAAGGTAATTTCATACTTCAATAAACTTTTGATAATTCAGTCTCCTCTTCTGACCAAGCTTAGTGAGAATGATACCCGATACTTGTTTGAATTGGTGATTTAATACATACAACCTACGAAGATGCATCACATACAACAAGTTGAGATAGAAAATGAGAGAATAAAATACAATCTCGAATATTTATGTTCTTTTATTATAGTGTAGACACATTCATCCACACACTAATAGAAAGTAAATTTAGAAAAGTGTGAGATACCACCAACCTGACCTACCACCCGATGAGACACTGTCAGCAAATTAGATGTTTTGGATAAGTCTAAGTCATATCCAATGTCATACCCCCTAGATGAGACACTGTTAGTCTAAGACAATATTATCATGAGTCTCCACTAGAATAATCCATCACCCCTATTTTATTAACATAACCTTTATCATTTAAATATTTTCTAATAGATATATTATTGAAGTTAATGTAGAATGTTATTTTAGTTATTGTTTCTTAAATTATAAATTGAATGAATTGAAGAGGATGTCATACATGTTGTATGTGGAAATAGAATATTTGTATGCACATGGATATTCTCCCTATTACTACAGTTAATAATGGAATCAGACTCTCTCATGCAATACACACAATAGATGTATGAATTAGATTGATAGAAACCTGAGATCTCATGCTTATTGAACATTCACATTGAGCTGAATAGTTGAACTACTGCATTCTAAAAAACACTCCACTGGGGAACCTAAACATTCTCCACATCATCTGCCTTCCTCTAGTCAAGAAAAAGACTCTGTGACACTCTATTTTTTAGAAAAGTTCATGATAATCCAACTCAATCTTCACTACAAATGAAATAAAGTGTCACAAGCTACACTTTAACAGACTTAGAATATCTAAAAACTAAACTCTTAGATTGATTAGGTATGTTTATTTATTTTTACTTATTGATTTGTGTTTTATATAATCTATTTTATATACACACACTTTCTGTTGTGATGAAATGAAAGAAACTTGATATCTTCTTATATCTTTTATCTGTACTCCCATAGATAATAGTGGTATAGGACCTTGTGTGACCTTTTTGTTTTCACTCCCACATATAACTATGGAAGAGTTCGTGTGTTAGCAAGATAGTTGTAAACTATTTTAAAACCTGATCCAGGTTAGGGATAAACTTTTTTGTATTAAACAAATTACTTGGTGTCAGGTGATCACCAAGTGGAGAGCACTAAGTCTCAGCTTGAGACTGAACCTCTTATTTCAAATTTCTATTGTGGGTTTTTTTATTTTATTTTCTATTTTAAATTGAAACAATTTTAATCAAACAAAAACTATTACTTTTATAGTAAATAATTATCATTATTTTTATAATATTCAAATTAAGTAAATTGTTTTCAAAGTATAAGTAATATTATATATTAATTACCCGATAATTCTTTAAGAAATATTTTGAAAGATTGGAATTTAAAAAAATATTCTATATTGATTAACTGGTATGTTTTAAATAAATTGGGGGATTTAAAATTAATTCATTTTAAACAAAAAAATATTCAGTACTCAATTCACCCCCCCCCCCCATCTTGAGATATTCACTCTGACCAACAGTTTCACGTGCCTAGGAAACATGAAGTCAAATAATTAATCATTTCATTAATTTAAATTTAGTATTTTTTATTATTATCCATGATATTTTTTTGTTATGGAATTATCTATAGATTCGCTTCATTATCATCTTATTGATTAAATGTCATGTGTTTCAGTTCTCAATATTTCTATACTGATTCTATATTATCTCATCATGATAATCAAGTTATTTTAATGACATGTGTGCTCAATTATCTACCTTTCCATATTGTTTATGATTATTGATTCATGATAGATTATATTGTACTTAAACCTTATTAATCAACTAAGATCTCTATTATTTTGTTTCCTTTTCCAAGTATATGAAGATGAATTCTTGGAATGAGTTTTAAGGATTTTAGAATTTTACATTTTTTAAGATTTATTTTCTTTTACCAATGTAAATTGGGTCTCATGTATGTATCTGGTTCTCCAAAACAACTAAACCAGTCAGTCCTTTGGGATTCAAACCATTGTATCTATAAAAATATAATAAATAAAGGCACTAGATCCAAGTTACTAGGGTTAGGTTCATTACATTATATTTCATATTCTAAATAATATAGGTAGAGGATTATCTATTCTAATATATATTGATTGATTTTTGAAAGAGTTCAAGCTAGAAGCAATAAAAAAATAGGAAAGCCTCAACTGAAAGGCATTAGGGGTAATATGAATGATTTTATTTGGGAACATGGTCTTAAAGAATGGGGACTTTCATACTAATATAGAATTAATGTATATACTATCAAACATGTATTATAATATATCTATAGTTAATAAATTTGTTTTTATAAGGATAATTTTTTTCATGAATATTTGAGAAGAAAAATTAATTGTTGTTCATGAAATGACTTTAACAATATTTGAGGTTAACAGAAGTCTATTAGAGAGAAGTTTATTGGGGAAGTGTGGGTGTTCATCTTTATATCATTACTTCAAGAATCATGGGATGTTATGGTTAATTTTATAAGTAACTCTAGTGGTAAGAATGAATTGGTGTTCTAAAAAATCTAATAAATTATTTTGAATAAAGATAATCTTATGAAGGAATTCTCAGGTGCTATTGGAATTTCATTTAGTGTGGAAGGTATGGAATATTATATTGAGATAAAAATCATATATCAGAATAAGGATAAAAATAAAAGGGAAATAATTTGAAGAAAATTAGTTTTCATAGCGGATTCTTTAGTCTCTCTCTATATAAAGCAATTTTATTTTAAGATTCAATCAAATAATGGGTGCATTCTAAAATTATTGGGAATTCATCATATTGTGGTATTATGTAAGAACCTAATCATAGTTGGTCAATTAAATAATATGGGTTTATATATGAGATTTATTTTTTATTGATGGAATATCACACAAGGTTTAATGGTGTTTTCTCATGATTTTAGGGATATAACTTTGTACCTGACCAAGTGTTTGGAAGGTACATTTAATTCTAGAGAAATATCTTCTAGAATAGTTAATTTCTGGTATGAACGACTTTGAAAAATTGATGTGATATATTTAAAAATCACAGAAATAATATAATTTTTTAAACATGACCACATGAAATATATAACATGAAAAGGATACATCCTTAGTAAGAAATTGATGTTTTCCTTTGTGTCATTGGATAACTAATTTAAGAATCAGAAGCTCGAGTTAGTTCATACATTTTCATAGAGGATAACATTGTTTTGATCTCATGGGTTCACACAATACTACATTTCCTTTATCAATGATTTTACATAAAAGGTGAGAGTTATTTTACTCAAATAGAGGTCCAATATTTTTAGAACCTTTATTAGTTGGAGATCCATGGTAAAGAATAAGAACAGTTTTATGGTTATGTTCTTAAGTTCAAAAAATATATATGACTATGATAGTAAATATATTTAGATTTTTTATTGGATAAATGTAATATGAATGGGGAAGATTTCTTCTAGGAAAACATATTATAATGTTGTGGTGGAATGGATGATTTATAATTTAAATGAGAGATATGGGAGCATGAGGTTTTCCTCTAATTTCCCAAAATAATTTTAGGAACAGTATAAGATAAATTTGGAGTTTTTTTTTAATCTAAGTCCTTCAAAATAGATGGGACATAAACTTATGAAGGAACTATGAATCATAAGGATGGGTTTCTGGTATCACTAAATGTTTTTTAAAATTATCATGTATTCCCATGTAATGCCAGATAATGTGTTAAGATGGAAGTTAAGTTCTAATTGAGTTTCTTTATTGGGAATGTTGATTAAAACTTGGGATTTTAGATCTGGGATAAAAATTAGTATAAGGATATTATAATAAAAAAAAGTCATATTCAATGAGGATATCCTTTGGAAGGATCTTGACTAGGATGAAGACACAATTCAGATAAAATAAATTACACCTTTTGAGGTTGATTTGAATGAAAGTCGAGTGGTTTCATATTATTTAGGGATCATAGAAGTTTGAGTGGTTTATGGAAGTTAAAAAATAGAATAATATGATCATGTTTCATATATACCAAGGTATTATTTATTGTAATTCTCCAATATAAAAGAATATTTGGTAGAGTTTTAGAAACATAGGGTCTAGAATGAGATAAACCTCAAAAATAAAGGAACTATATCCAGGTTAGAAGAATAATAAAATATTTGATTCTAAAATAAACTATTTTATACTTTTATATGGTCGATAAATCAAAATCCTAGAGGAGGCTGGTATCTTGATAAACTCAGAGTAGTGGGAGTTATCAATGAAGTAGGAGACGACGTCCTTACATGTTTCTAAATCACAAGAGAGAATTGAATTGCCTCTAAAAAAGAGCATTGCAAGACTTATGGGTTTATCCTCTAAAAGAAGAAGTGGTTAGTAAGAAATGGTAAAATTCACAATTATTTTACTATTAAATAATTTATAAAGGACTTGGTCTTATTGAAGTGTTTATTAGAGTAAATTCAAATATCAAAGAGAATCTGAGTGTTTTTTTAAGATAGCCAAAGTATGTTTCATCTAACAAAGAATTTTTTTTATTCATGATCAAAACACATTCAACTGAAGTACCACTTTATTTAGAATACTATGGAGGATGGGATTATAGATTTTGGTAAGGTTAATTGGAGTCATAATCTAGTGGATATTCTAACTCAATTCATAATCTAGGAATGTTTAAAGTGGTATGTCACTTAAGTGGGGCTTGGATGATTGATTCCAATGAGATAATAAAAGTGGTAAATTAAATTTTGAAAGTGTAACACCTAGAGATTTTATGAGTTATATTCTTGTTAACTTCTTTGATTTCTTATGTTGTACGCTCCACCAAGATTATATTGTGCTATACAGAACACTGTATTAGCTTGTAGTATATGCAACACTATACTGGTCTTGTGTTACACACAAATTAATTTTCTTTTGATAGAATTAATTTCACACAACATAGAGTATTGATTCCTTTCAATGTATAAAATAACTATGTTTGGATTATTTTATACACAGCACAAAGTAATCTTGCACTAAATGCAACACTGACTTGGCTTGCATTACATGCAAGAGCTACCTTCCTTGATAACATGTGTTGTACACAATATCGAGTTTCACAAAACAAGGATATATTGTTAAAATATTATATAAACTATCCTTTATGAATATTATTAACCACATTTTGAATTTTATATCACATTATCATTCATATTATGTATTTTCTAAAACCTGATATAAGAATAAATTCAATTTTCGGATAAAAGAAGTATTTTTCAAAAAATGTTTTTTTGCCGCCTTTTGATGGAACACCAATTTTAAATACAGTTTTTAACACTTTTATATATTATATTTGAAAAAATAAATTCACTCTTTGTAATAAGGACATAAAAATTTACCTTGTTTGAAATATTTGTATTTTTTTGATAAAATTCATATTTTAATGAATAGTGATAAATTCGGCATTTTAATTCAAAGTTTCCTTTTATTTTAATTTATTTATATAGTTAGATTATATTTATAATTGGTTTTAAAGTGTAATTGGAATATTTTTCTATCATTTAATCTAATTTTTTTCATTGTAAGTAATTTCACATTTATATTGGACATAAATACATGACAATATTTGGATAAGTTTTTACTTCTTAAAAACCCACTTTTTGGTTTTTGACAATGAGAATTAATTTTAAATTATTTTCTATCAATTATGTGTTTTAAATTAGGAAAAATGGATTTAATATTTGGAATCATTGGGTCCAAATTATTTTAATAGGTTACTTTTATTTTTTTGGATATTATGAATAGTTACTACGGTAATTTGTTTTACCATAGTTAAAGGTAAATTGGGTAAATTATGATAACTAACAATATGATAAAGTTAATAAAATTACCCTAATACCTTAAAAAATAACATTGGAAGTCGACCAATATCATCTATGGGTCGTAATTGATTCATTTAATGGAATTTTTTCCAGGAAAGTGTTGTAATTATAATTAAAACAAAAGAAGGTGACAACATGTCACTCTCATATATCTTATAAGTATAAATATTTTAATATAGTGAAAAACATGATAAAACTTAGAACATAAATAGTCTACATAAATCTAATTACATTATATACATAATCTGAATTTGTTTAGAACTTTTAGATATTAAATAATTACCACTAATGATGACACAATAGTGATGTATAAATTATTTTATTAATAGAAACATCAAATAAAAGGTTTTAAAAATATTAAAAGAAACATCATATGAACTAATTAATGTGATAAAAAAAATTTATAGATGAATATGACATGTTATAAGTGTATTAAATATAATTTTTCTAATTTATCATCTGTTTAGATTTTATTTAAAGTCAAATAAATGAATAGTGTCAAAATTGACACTATTGATATTTTATAAAAATAAAATATTATTAAATTATTTATAAATCAAAAAAATATTTAAAAATTACAAAGTGAAAATTATATGGTCTTAAATTTCATAAAGTATCCAATTATGTACAATTTAAAACACATAATTAAACATTTATAACCATTTAATATTTAGAATATTATTACCACAAATAAAATTAAATAGACTAAATAAAAATAAATCAAAAAGATAAGGTTTAAAATAAAATCAAAACATTTCTAAATTTTATTGCTTGAGAGGATATAGACCCATAACCATCGTATATTCAAAATAAATGTGTTTGGTAGCATTAGAAACTGAAAATTAATTTATAATAAATTAATAATTAAATACTTTCCTAAAGTACCTGCTCCCTCTTATGAAAGGCCACCACCTATACTCACTTACTCACACCTTTAAAGCCCTTTGGATCATCAAAAATCTGCTCAAATAATCTTTCAACATCACTCCATTCCTCCTTGACTCCACACTTTGGTCTTAAATTTATTCTAGGGAGACCTTTTGTGCAAATCAAAAGAAGATACTCAGAAAAGAGGTAATTGTTTTATACCACTTTAAAAATTATTTTCTTCTTATACTTCCTCTTATTATGTTGTTTATATACTAAATTAATAAATCCAGTATATTATACATGATTAGATTTTATTATAATTATGGTACAAACTTATACTTCCTTTTAACCATCCTACAAATAACAATATCCCCATGTCTACATACGTAGAGCTTTCTGCATCCATGTCGTGGTGTAATTGTTATTCAATAATAAATAATTTAGATTGTGTAATGATGAGTTTAATGGATGTAAATAATGAATATAACATAATAATTATTCTATAAAATTCATATACCATAAAATTACATACTATTTAACCATCAAGTGAAAGATATCTTCGCTCGCGCGTACATACGGCTTACCATCTCCACGATGTGATGAGATTCATTCTCCACATTAACCATTCCAGACATATTATAAGGTATATATATAAATAATAACGAAATATATGACATAATAATTCTACTGGATTTATTTATATATATATTTCATTTACTTGATTTCATTCAATTCAATTAGGAAATGAAAAACGCATTCATGCATACGTACGACCTACCGTCTCCATGAATGGTGTATTCAATTTAATTTATCTATCTATTATATATATTTATATACTGAATTTATATGATATATAAATCATTTTTTACATTCTGGAAATAATTAAATTGTGATATAATTAATGATATGAAGAATAAAATGTCAAACACGTACAATAAATAAAACGATTATTACCCAAAACGTTGCTTTAACAAGGAATTGATAAATGAATGGGTAATATAAAGTCATAAGTGAATCATATATGTTGTCATAAATATTATTATGGTTCTGTTACAAGTTAATAATTTGTTTAAACCCACTATACAGGAGTTTTGGACACATACAGAAGAGATTAGACCTAAGGTAAGGGATGATTTTGTAATCTCATTTTTATCCAAGATTTTTTATACACAAGTATTTACTGGGGATATATTTATCATCCATGTCCATGTTTTATAAAAATAATCTAATAAAATTTTTAATATTATTCTATATATTTTTACCTACTTTTGACTTTTACTATAGTGTATGAAAGGAATCTTTATTTTATTTACCATACGAGGTGCATTTTGACTTTTCCAGCAAAAGTATGAGGATAATGTTTTTTTAACTTATACGACATGAATGGATTTTTATAGTTTCATGAAGCCTTATTTCCATAAATATTCCTCTACATAGTTTCAAGTTTATTTTCAACTAAATTCTTTTCTTTTAAAATTGCGTGGCATTTTGAGAAAACAAAACATTTTTGAAGAAGAAAGGATATTTTCCTCAGAAATTAAGTTCAAGTGTTTTATAAAAATTATTTTCCATCTAAGATGATGCTCTTCAAATAGGTTTATGTTTATATCCCGATTATTACTATGATTTTATTGTGTTATTGATTGAATGATATTTTATATGGATTGTGTTATGATACAATGATGTTTAAGAAAACCATTTTATTTCTTTGGTTATGCTATGATAAATGCTTTATGTTTTTGTGGAACATCGAATAATGGTTTCATTATGAGATGGGTGGGACCTATATCTCCCTCCAATAAATTGGGTAAAGATTTATATCTGATGAGATAAACATATATGAAATGGAAAGTAAATCTAGTTCAGTAATACTTGGTGGGATCGACAAGTAAACCTGGTTCAGTAATACATGGCTGGAATAGCAAGTAAACCTGGCTCAATAAAGGAAATTGTCCACTATGATGGTCTTGGAAGTAATGCCTTTTCTACCATGTAAATAATATTATGTGATTATTTATTTTCCATAATCCCATGTTTTATTTAATTTCTATTTTATCATGGTTAATTTTCCTTTATGATATATACCTTACATACTGCCAAGATTTATTTTATGACTCATGATTTTGATATTCAAAATTTATGCTCATGTTTTCTCATTATTATGTTTATGTTTTGTTTGATGTTCTTCATGTTTACCCTTACTAAGAATTTGATATCACCCTTTTTATGTTTTTTCCCCATGATATAAAAAAGGTTTTAGGTAGGAAAAATAAAGGGGAAGATCTTTATGGGAGATGTTGAAGATCTTTCACCAAGTTAGAAGATTATATTACAAGTTTCCAAAGACAATAAACATATACTATCATTGGGTGTATTTTTTGTAATGTATTAATTATTCTCTAAAATAAGTTTAATTTCTATGTACGATAGGCTTGGGTCATTTCAAAAAAGGATTTTTCAAAACATTTCATGGCCTTTAGTGAAGCCTTGAAAGAATTTATTATGTGTAAAGTTGTTGTGATTAGTATGAAAACTACCATTTTAATATTTTTAAAATTTTATGAAGGATTTATTCTAGAAAAAAAATTTGGAACCAAAGGTTGTGGGAATTTGAAACCAATGGTTTGAAATCAGTAACAACAACAACATTAAAGAAGTGGAATATGAGGATTTGTTCCAAATGGCAGAACAGTTCATCAGAAGCAAATATAGATTAGATAAATATTATGGGAAGCTAGATATTTACTTTCTCAAGTATCAGTCAACCAAAAATATTAGATAGTTATGGAATTTATGGAATTGTTCAACTAATATAGGAAATCATTTATAAATTGATGGGTGGGGTCACTTGTACAGAACATGTTGTTCCCAATCTTATACTCACATTAGCTTATTCTTTGGAGTGACTATAAGTTCTAGTTTCATTTATCCTAGGTAGAATACCTATTATGAACACTTGTAACTCAATGATTTTTCTCTTATTATATTAATTTTGTCAAGTTTCCTATAGAGAATGACTTTTTCGGAACCATGGAAATTGAGGATGTTCTATGTTGAGTGTTTTTCTTCTATTTTTCATGGATCCATTTTGGGATTGAGTTGAGAGTTTTCTTAGGGTGTGATTTAGTCTGTATTTGCACTTTGTTTTCTTATAATTTAATATGCATGAAATACATAGTGTTGAATTGGTTTAGAATTTCTGAAAACCATGTTCTGTATTTGAGGTTATAAAAGAAACACCATGGTTGTGGGTGTCGGTGTAACATAAAATGTAACACTATTACCCAAATCACTCTACACAAGATAGAACAGATCACTATGTACCCTTAGGAATGCTTCCCCATGTGTCAGAGGTTTCTGACTATTAGTGAGGATTTATGGTGACACTTTTAAGAGACTATAACCTCATACTATATCTATAGAAAATATTGTAAATAAGATTCAACTATTCCTTACAATACCCAAAAAAATAAATAAAACAAAAAAAGTAATCCATCCAGTTGAAAATAACATGTCGTTTGGAATATCTAAATAAAGTATCTAAAATTTCACATGATTCATGAAGATACCAATAATATATATCTTGGGAATATCAAATAAAACCTAAACCAAAATATAAAAAATAGAAAAGAAAACCACAACCTGATTCTGAGTTTTTACTCATTCTCATATCTTGTCCCTATATAATCTATCCAACACAATCATCCAAAAATGTGCCTTTACACTACCTTTACGTATAACCATGATGTATACTTAGGTTACAATTTTTTAGGGTCTCTCAATCTAGGTGTGAGAATAACTTAGTAGGCCACACCAATAGTGTCCCTAAATATATCTAGTTTTAATAGTGTGAGTTTTCATATTCCATAATAAAAAACTAAAATTAAATAAAATAAAACATCATCAAACCTCGGACTCCATGGTGATTCCTATAATTTACCGTACCTACTTTTTCATGTGATGAATGTCTCTAACCATGATATAAAACCACTCAGGGGGGATGGAACCACTCCCCATGACCATCTCAAGTATATTTTCCCTTAATGGTGAATAAGGATCCACCTTTAAAACATCTCATTTATCATCACCACCTAGGGGGAATAGTTCCCCACCATGAAAATATCCCATATATCCTCACTACCTAGGTAGAATACAACCATTCTATAAAACCATCGCATATCTCTTCATCGTCCAATGGGAATAGTTTCCCACCCTAGAACTATATCGTATATCATCACCACCGATAAGGGAATAGTTCCCCACCCCAGAACCATCAAGTATATTCACATTATTTTTCACAAAAAAGGAGATATCTTACTCATTTTATAATTTAAACACAATTAAGATATATTTCATTCATAGCTTATTATCATGATCGACATCTCAATTTATATGCTAACATTTTAATTTTTTCCATGTGGTTTGTGATCACCAAACCAAGGCTCTGAAATAGACTCAGTTAAGGCTACTGGCATTTTATAGCATGTTTATCATGAATCCACATCCAAGGGGTCATATAAGGGAATAATTTTTCATCATATTTGGTTGTGGTTTTACTTATGAGACCCATTAGGTTGCCTCCAACATTAACCAATTAATTAGTTCTAGGAACACCTCACTTGGAGGATAAAGGTTTAGAATATATATTTATTAATGGACTGATCACGGTCCGAATAATATGATTCCCAAATAAAATATAAGAATATAGAATTTAATTTAAATTTAGGTCAAGTTCATATTAATTTGGTGAAACCCCACATCATACGTATATAGAAAACAATATTATAATTTAGGGATAGTTTAAGAACCATCTACTTCATTTTAAGTTATTATATTTAAGAAAAGCTCATTAACACTCAATTAAGCTCATCTAAGCCCAACTAACCATCGCCAAACCATATGAGGCTCTAAATCCACCAAAATAATTTCAATTAAAATAATTATAATTAATTCACACATTAAATTACTATTAATTCTACAACTAATTCTCAATGAAAAATCAAAAAATAATTTTTCATGTTATCTTTCATTCCTAGACCTTGAGAAACATAGTGCACACGACCCCAAATATCCACCCTGACCTTTATCACACAAAATCCATAATTTCTCATTTCAAATCATCCATGAATTTCAACCAAGCTGATCTAAATCCAAAAAATAACTCAAAGTAGTAAACTATCTCAATGGAACTAAATGAAATCTGGTGAATTCATTCTTTTGATATCCTTTTTAGAAAAGAAAAATGAAATTACGATAATAATTGACTTGATACCACCATGCATTGGTGGGATAATCATCAAAAATTAATCCAAACTAAAAAATTACTGATAACCCAAGTGGCATAAGAACTAAGTAAGAAGAAGAGAATATCCTCTTAAATAATAAGTAAAAATATCTTCAGTCACCATGGATCCAGGAGGTTTAAAGGAACAATAGTAATGTAAAAGGATCTTGGACTCCCCTTTCTCACATATCCTTAAATAAAGAATGACAGGGGGGTTTTGATTTTTAAAAACCCTAAATTTTAGTATTATCTTACTTAAATAAAACTACAAATAAACCCATCATGGTGTGACCTATACAGACCACTTTTTGATGCCACTACCAGACACCCCACATGGCATGGACCTTCAGGTCATGGCATGGCATAACTCCCCCCAACTAGAATCACAAACCTGAAATCACTACCCAAGGACACCTTAGTTCATGACCCTACCCTTCATAGTGAAACAACCTCCTTAATGACCAATCCTAATGGGGAGAACCTCATCAACATATCACAACCCATCTGATGATAACCCTCATCATAGCGCAATAAGTGTGTCATAGCACGATACCCTACTTTAAAGAATAATAATAACACACACAACCTAGGACTTAATGGTGGGGCCTCCTTCCATCAGGGTTTAAAGAGCTTTACCAAACATTCTTCACAATGTGACACCCTTATCAATTCCCACTCCCTCACTAGGCTTCACAGTGCAATACATGGGTCATGGAATGACAATCCACTCGAACATAAAATTGAAAAGGGAAATATATATGGTTTTTAATAAATAAAAAACTAAATGCATATGAAAATTATATCACCATTTGATTCCATTTCCATATTATGATTCTCACATGTAATTATTTTCATCACAATAAGACACCCTCTTCTGTAGCATAATCTTCACACAACTCAAAAAATATGCAAAGGAATTAAGTAATGGTTTCTAGAAACTATGAAAAGGGTCACTATCAGGGCATGGTGACCTCATCCAAGGCATGATATAATATGTAAGGTTCATCACCATGGTATGAAACCCTTTACAAAATGTGATCTTAGTTTTTAGGAGTCCTTTACTTTGAAAAAAATTCAATACACAATGGTCATCACCATGGTATGACACCCTAGGATATAGTGTGACATCTCATATCCCTTATATATATAAACACTACAAAAAAATATACCATTATAAGTCACCCAATAATCATATAGTGGACTTCTACCTTCATGTCATGGTTCCTCCCTTGGTTACGGTATGATCCCTTCATCATCCCCTTTCGATAGTGTGACCATCCCCTGTCATAGTGTAACAAGCCCTATAGAAAAAATCAATGAAGGGGTTTCCTTGATTATGCTCCAACCCTTAACTAGACACCTAAGGCACCTATAAAACCGACATGCACTTCTAAAAACACCTTTAAGTGATGTATTAACATTGAAATCCCCATTCTAAATTCCAATTCTCAAATTCTCTACTACTCTGAAACCAAAATTTTAAATTTACCCTAATTAACCAACTTGTAGTGACATAAGTTGCTAAAACCTCCTTGATATAATTATTCTCATCCCCAAAAATCATCTTCATGCATACTTAATAAAGTATTGGGGACACTAATCCCCAATTTATGACCATAATTCTATGTTTCCCACTAGTTATGGTCGTGTCTACACTGCACCTAACATAGCTCCACTACTCAAACCCCAAGATCCACTTTCCCCTTCCCTTCTAAATGTTATTTAGTCCCCAAAAAAAATGAATTTAGAATCCCTATAAAGCATTATTATTAGTCATACATGAACACCATAGTTGGTACCCCACCACACTGACAGTTCCTAAAATTTTGATAACCTTTGTGTCGCAGCATACAATATTTTCACCAACTCCATGATGATTCTCTACACCTAATAACATGACATAAATTAACATCATTGTTCTACATAATTTTATGAATTTATCAGTGTTATACCCAAGCAGCACCAGCACATCCTCATTGAATCCACCATCTTATTCCTGAGACTATATCAAAAACACAAACCCCTCCTCTAGTTCACCAACCGGAATACATCACCAAGAGTGAAAATGTTCCACAGGCCTTTTCACCCTAGCAGTGTGTTTCCTAAAATTCACCATAGGTTGTTCCACTCGACCATATTTCTAGATCTAGAGGCCGTTAGTTACCAAATTTACTGAATCAACATGATTATCACTAATCAAAACCTACATCTAGGTATTTTCTATTTATTCATCATAACATTTCCACTTACATCCAATATATATCATAGAACAAAAACCACCTACAGGTTACATCCATCAATATGTCACCCTTGATGTTTACTATAAATTTAACTATATTATCATTAGGTACATGAATTATTCATAATGTGGTTCCCACTAAATAAATTCATTTATCACTGATCTCCAAGCATGAACCTTCATAACACCTATCACTATCATAACACTAGAAATCAAAATATCCACTCATATTTTACAAATAAGTACACATCTTAATCCATGTTGTAGAGTCTAATGATACCTTGGTGCTCCATGAAATCATTGTACATATACTAATGGTAATCTGCCACTATGTTCTCAGTATTGATGAACCAAAATCAGAGCCCAAAACCTTCCTCACTATTATATGTCTCACATATTCTATCAATCAATGAGCTCTACCTATTCTAACGAACATCTCACAATCTATCTAGTTCCCCACTCACTGAAACTAGGGTACTTTTTTGATTCCTTACCTATTTCACTAATCCTCTTAGCCCCTCAATATTGTATAAGAAAAAACAGTCATTAAATCACATTATACTTCTCATAAAATATAATAACAAAAATATTATATGATCTAACCATCCTGAAATATCCACCATATCAAGACCCCTCAATCATCCCATAACACTAATCATAAACCAACTCACCTACTTTCCATGGTCAACAACACCAAACCATACCCTAGAGTATTCCCTCCTCTATCCAATACATGTTATTAAATCAAGGGTTAATAACATTATTCACATTCTTTAACCATAAAAAGGTGTCTCACACCTTTATAATATCATATCACATCTATTAACCATCCACATGTGATCATCCACCAAGCCCATAGCCTAACTCTGTACAGTCAGGGAACTAAGGTGTATAGGACCCCATCATAAAACATTATAACTTATTAGGGATCTACAATCGATGCAGGTCTCATGGGACTAAAAATATACAACCTAAAATCACATGTACACACACTAAAAAGGAATAAAAATAGATAATTGTATATTTTCATTTGTTATATTGACCTCACCTCACAAATTCACACGACTCTATATCTTTATCCTAAAGTCTTCACAAAATCCACACATCGATATTTCTTACATAGAAACCATGTCCAATCACGCCAAGCTAGAATACCAAGCTCAACTCCCACAGTCCAATCTTAGGCCATACTAATCCACCAACCATATAGGATAAGAAATATCTCACTCTATCAAACCATGTAAATAGAGTATCTATAAAACCATCCTCATGTTAGTTCTCAATGGCCCTTGTTTCCAAAAAAAGTACCCCCTAGCAGGAATACACCGCGGTGTTACCCTAACATGTCATTTTAATCCTATCAACTCGATTCATATCTCATCAGTCATAGGCTCAAGCCCCTAGACCACCAACTAATCACACATCACATGTGTCTTCATCTCATCAACTCTAGGCTTTCTAAATGAATTAACTCACTAAACATGCTTCTAGTTTATATAATATCTACCATAACATAATCTATATCCATGATTTCACCTCCATAATACCTAAGTAATTCCTATTCCTATTCCACATATAGGATAGAACCATCCATTCAATAAATGAAAGACAAAATAAATCAACCCATGATCCCAGTATCTGAAGGAATTAATAAATCTGGGATAACCCCTCTCTCAGGTTACCCTTATACATCAAGAATTATCTATGACAATAATAGGAAGCATCCTACTAGTCAATTATAAAACCAATTCACCAATATCCTAAGTGATATCTCAAAATCACTAGTCTATACCAGCTAGACCATAGATCATATCCCACTATGTCACAACTCGTGAACAATATCCCATGCTCTAGTATCATATTTCACAATGTACATATAAATCAATTCACCAAATCTAGGGTTATTCTATATATACATCAAGCATCAATTCAACTACCCACTCTATGGTATTAATCCTCACTGGTCATCAACATACCATACTACCCCCTTGGGGACCATGTCTATATTCATGTGCATAAAAAGTTCATCACCCTACAATGATATGTATCATGAACAAAATACCAATCTGGTTTGGATTAGTATAATTCCACAAATAAGTTATGTGGGAAAACAAAAAATAAGTTATTGTTAACACTTTAAATAATTAGAACATATTTTTTATTTTTCCAAAATTAGTGTCCCAATCACACATGAGCATGTACATGTAATGTGAACCTATATGTTTGATATGATGTAAGAACGCATGCCTATTTCTACCCCAACCTAATGGGAAAAACAAAAAACAAAAATCAATAGTGAAAAACATCATATCCAATAAAATGAACTCAGCTATAACTTAAAAAAAACCAATAGATGATCGAAACTACCCAGTAACTTGTACATCAACTCAAGTAGATTCCAAAAAGGCACAAAAATAAAGACTTTATCATGTTTTGACCAGTAATATATCATGTCTACTAAATACCAAATAGTAAGACAAATAAAAAAATTGGATACTGATTTTTTAACTATGACATACTAACCCAAATAAACTAAAAATTTCCCTGAACTAGTTGGAATCATGTACTCAAGCACACATCTTTATACTCAACAAGCTACTGACTAGAAATGAGGGCCTAGGGTGTGTCTATGGTAAGTCTCTGCCCTCAAGTCAGAGTGTTTCACAATGGAATAATATACATATAACAAATAGTGGAAGTAGTAATAACAATATGAAGATTTGGAAGTAAATCATCCAAACATGAAATATATAACTGAATAGAAACTATAATATCCAAAACATATACAGATGATGATAATGACATGATATTATAAAAAAACTGGAATCAGGTAGACATCATTTCAAACTATAAAAAAATAGACAGAAAAACTAGAAGTATAAACTCCAAAAACATCATAAGCCTATGCTCAGTCCTCTTCTACCATACTCCATCCTATCACATGGATCAAACATATAATTTTGAACCCTTTCTCTTTTCCTAAAATTCAACCATGAAGTCTATCTGGGTACTAATCAGAGGCCTGAACAAGATGTGGATAAAACTCAATAGTCTTCCACCAATGGAATCTATAAAAAATCAGTATGTGAGTACGAATATAGTAGTGCATAGGTAAAATGATAACCAGTATAAAGGAAAAAAATAATAACCATGTTGGGATCTAGTTCCTCATAGAAATCCCATCCAACCATACATGATTTGGCCTCATTTGAATGTCTCTAAATAGGTAACCTATAAACATTTAGGGCCTGAGTATGTCATAAGAATAATCATGTAGTAAAAATAATAAGAATAAGAATAATAATAATGGAGTATATATGTTTAAATTAAGTAATTTTTTATCTTAGGAGGTTGGTCCAGGTCATAATAATAATCATGAAAGCTTGACAAAAGGTCTAAGTAAAATATGAGGGACACTCCCTTCAAATTCCAATGGAAAATTATCTCTAACCGATTCCTTGGTGTACATCCAAAGTATATCCTATGATAAGTATGACTAGATCCAAATGTGATGATCAACGGTGTCAGGTGTCTGAATACATCAAGCTAAATACAAGGATACAATCCAAGGATTTATAATTTCTGAATATAAATCGAATTAATTTTTGGTTCTATGCTAAATAATTCATATACTATGTCGAAGACCGAATTCTAATGTTGGTATCTCCCTTGGAAATTAGCTAAATGAATCATGGTTGTGTCCTCTGAGAACTCAAGGAATTCCCATGGGAATCCAAGGATTGCTCAAGTCAAACCACTACTTTAATAAGAAAAAGGTCTGTAATCAATTAGCACCGTTTATAAATTTTCAAAGGCCATGTGTTAATCCATGCCCCATTACCAGCTATTTTATTCACGACACCTATTTTTCATTTATAAATGAAAAATGATAATATGGGTGTACTTAAATTTTAATAAAGTTATACATTAACAACAAGGGGACAAGTTAAAGGTAATATTATTACTATATCACAATTATTCATTTATTATAACTTAAAAAATTCCTTTTAAAAAATAAATCCAACATGTGAAAAGAGTGTAAAAGGATCATGTGTATAATGAATCACCCAAATGGGTGATCCTTGGTGAGTTTAAAACCATTAATAATCTAAATAGGTATAATAATAGGGTCTAAGACATAGTTTTGCATTTAAATTAATAGATTTCATAATTACAAGGAAATGCATGGAGGTTTTGGCATGTGGCACAATAGAAAAATTTATAAATGGTTGATAATATGATGAAAATGGTATATACTACCTACCTTATGGAGGTAGGGGAAACTCATCTAGTATTGGCCTCTAATCTGGGTGAAATAATAGAAAATGGAGAAATAGACAAATATGCTAAAAAAAGTTCATATTATCTTGCTCATAAATAGAATAAAATATGGTGAGGTATACCAATAAAGGAAGGAATTTTATTTAAGAACCAACTAAGAGGAATCCAATGAGATAAACGACATTCTGATCATAGTGTATATGAGAAAGAAACCCTGAATCCAAAGAATATTCCATATGAGAGCTCTTTATGTTGGACAATGCTACTGTATAATGAATAAATAAAAAGTGGGTTTAAATTTTAAATAGATGAAGGTAAAAAATGTAAATTCACCCAAATTTAAGTAGGTGCATGGTTTGACTGAATGGTTGGCCAAATTATGCACTAATTGTGCACCAGCACTATCCAAGGAAGACACCCCCTTGCATGGTAAGGTACAAGATTATATAACCCATGATCTAACCGTATTTTACATATCTTATAAAGATATTTATCTTTTTTCATGGGTGTATAGACTCCCTTGCATAGTTTTTCAAACCGTTATCTCTATATATATGGGCCACATCATTGAGTTCGGTTACTTCTAACCATATTCCAACCATGTTTATCATACTGCTTCTCTAAAAAATGAAGCTCTAAGATTCAAATAATCCCTAGATGATAACTAACCCTTCCTTAATCATTTAAGCTCATGTATAAAGTTAAATTAAATATTCAAACATAAAATTAAAGGGTTTTTATCTCATGAAAAAAAATCAGATCTAATAATCCCTCATCCTTGAAACAACTCATCCTCGTGTTTCTCTTTTTAGGATGATAAAAAATCATCTAAGAAAATCTCTAGCCACTTGGCACAAGCATCATCCTCTCACTCCCAGGTATCTTCTTATATGTGGTTATGATGTCATAGAACCTATACAAGAGGAACGGGTCTTCCTCGGAGAGACTTCATGATATGATTAATGATATGTATAGGATACTCCTCAAAGGAACCATTGATTCCCAATTCAACACCCTTTGGATCTAAAAAATTAGAAGGATCTTAATCATAACATCAAAGATTAGATACATGGAAGATGTCTTGCATAGCCCAGCACCTATAAGAAAGGACTATCTGATAGGAAACTAACATAACTCTCTCAAATATATTGAAAGGACTGATATAACATGGTGATAGATTACCCTATCGCTAAATTTATTTATGCCCCATCCAAGGTGAAACTCACAAGAAGACTGGATCCCCAACCTCAAACTCTAGAGGTCATCAATGATTATCAATCTAAGACTTATTCCTTAAATGAGATATATTCATAATCTTAAAAATAATATGTACCCCCTTCAATGTATCCTAAATGAGGCAAGGTCCCAATATCACTACCTCTCCTACCTCTAACCAACACATGGGTAAATAGAACAGCCTACCATTCAAGGTCTCATAAGGAGCTATATTTATTTTAACCAGAATGATTTTATTGTAAGTGAATTCGTTTATAGCTATGTTCTTTTCACAAGAACCTTTGAAATCAAGGATGAATTATCTATGAATTTACACTAATATATATATTGTTCACTCGAAATTCACATCAATCTAAGGGTGGTATGATCTAGTAAAAATTACATATGTACCTAATACCCTATAAAACCCCTTCCAGAATTAACCAGTGAAACGAGAATCACTGTATGATAAAATAGTTCATGGAACTCCATAAATTTGGATAATATATCATATATAGATCCTTCACAACTCATCCACTGAAAAGGTATCCTTAATTGGTAAAAATTGATAAACCTTTATTAACTTGTCTACAATCACCCATACTACATCAGTACCTCAAGGGGGTCTTGGAAAACCAGTCACAAAATAGATGGTGATGACATTCCATTTCCACTCCAGAATGTGAAATGGCTATAAAATTCTTATTGGTTGCTAGTTTTTTTCCTTCAACTACTGATAGGTCGAACATCAAGCAATAAAACCCACTATATAACCTTTCATCACTAGCCACAAATACTATGGAATAATTCATGATACATCTTGGTAATACTGGGATATACTGTCCAAATCAAGGCATGATACTGAAATATCATATCCTTGTGTATGTCTATGGGAACCAAGATATGTATCATTAATGATTTATACTGAAAGTGGGTCCTTTCCTAAAACACTATCCCTTAGGACTAAGCCCCCAGAGTTTGAAGGTTTCCTCATCTTCACTCCCTTTAGTAGTGAAGAGTTCAATGATAAATTTGTAAGTATAGGCTAACTGTGATGCTTCTGGACCTCTAAGTGAATATCAAAAAATAATTCCATCAACTTCCACTCACCACTAGTCTCCTAAACTTCCTATGTTTATGTCCTTTGGCTTAGTGCATTAGCCACTACATTACCCTTCTCAGGAATATAGGCAAACTTGAAATCAAAGGACTATAGGTATTAAACCCACATCCACTATCTAATATTTAAGTCACATTGTGTAAATGTGTACTTAAGGATTTTTTGTTTCTTAAACACCACAAACCACTCTCTAAGAAAATTACGTCTCTAATAATGTAAGGAATGAATGAACTATAGTTTCCATCTCTAGATAATACATATGGTAATTCCTTTCATGTGGCCTCAAGTGATGATACTAGTACGCTATGAATCAATGTTCTAGAATCATAAAAACTCCTATATTGATTCTAGATACATCATAATGAACTATATAGATTCTTCATGGATCTATAAGAATTAGGATTATTTCTAAAGTCACTTTACATTTCAAATCCTAAAAAGACGTCTTACATGCTTATAACTATATAAATCATATACACTTCTGATTCAAGATTGTGATAGGTTCTCCTAGGCATGAAAATTATTTAATGAAGCACCTGTAATAGTCATCCAGTCCTAAGAAACTCTAGATGTCAAAAATATTCTTGGTCTACCCCTAGGTAACTACCACTCTCACCCTCTCTAGGTTAATATATTCTTTTTCCTATAAGATGATGTGAAACAAGAAGTGAAAATTATCAATCCAAATGTGGCATTTAGTGATAATATCAAACATATTGTGCTCTCTTAGTGTATTCATCATGATCTCAAGATGTTTAGCATGTTTTTTTAGAGTATGGGAATACACTAATTTGTATTTTATTAATACCACCATAAATGAATCCAAATATTACTGGAAAACCCAATTCATCAAATCCATAAAAATAGTGGGTGCATTTTTCAAACCAAACAGCATAACAAGATACTCATTAAGACCTTACCTACTATGAAACATTGTACAAGGTATTTATGAAGGTCTAACTTAAACTTAATGGTATCCTGACCTAAAATCAATCTTGTAGAAAACTCCCACCCCTTTGAGTTGGTCAAATAAATAGTATATACGAGGAAATAGATACTGATTCTAAACCATAATTTGGTTAAACCATTGGTAATCCATGAAAATAATGATTGTATCATCTACCTTGTTGTAAAAAAGGAAATGTGAACCCCAATTTGATGTACTATTCCATATGAAAACATTAGCTTCCAAGTCCTCTGGCTTCCTCTTGAGCTCCAGAATCTTGGTAGTATCCATCTTGTAAGGTGGAATGGATATATGTGCTTCTCTTAGAACTAGATCAATAGTAAAGTCTACCTATCTATTAATAGGTAGTACAAAATAATCATCAAGGATGAAATCTATGAAAAAAACTACAATATGAGGGAAATGATCCAAACATATTTCCTAATATTTTATATACAATCTAGAGATATGGTCAATCACTCTTCCAATTCCACGATGCTCTAGTCTAAATCTACTTTCCTAGACATCCCATTCACTATAATGAATAAATATACCACCCACAGGTGATGAAAATGATAACCTATAGTGGTAGAAATACACATAAGAATGATAGGGTACCATCCAGTCCTTTTTGATAAGGATGTTGAATCCTTTTATCTCAAGGATGAAGAGGTTCCATAAGAAATGATAAACACCAACCTCAAGGGGGAATTCCTTACACTTGCATACACTCTCCAATCTAATTCCCAATGAAGTATAGAGTTTCATAATGCCATAGAAATAAAATACTTCAATCCAATTTATATCTATGATATACATAGAGATAAAATAGTTTGAAGCGGTTGTTTTAGATAAATAAGATACCAAAGTAGAGGCTATTAAGATCATACCTATCATTATAGATGGTATTGTACCTTTTTCTTTAGGTGTAGGTTGTACTGAATATATATGGCTAGATCATCAGTCATAAGCCATAACCTGACCACTCTGAGTAGGTCCACCCTACTGGCACTGCACATCCTGGCTCTGGCCTCATTGACCATATCCATATCCTCATCCTGTATGATTTGTGGCACTTTAACTCCCTACCTAACGCGGTGCTACTGATCCTGCTCAGGAAGGTGGAGCTAGTGCAGATCCTCTCCCTATAAGAATGGATAGGAAGGATTGTAAGAATATCATAAGATGACCCATTTTACTAAAGGCTCGTCACTCCATTGGTTCATGGTCACACTCTTTTTATATGTGACCTTATCTCCCACATAGATGTCATATAACATGACTACTGGGAAGAACACTCTAGCTGCCACTACTTTATCAAGAACCCTTCAGACAGTGTTTCCTATCACTAAATTAACTACCCTACCTCGGTATAGAACTTACCTTCCATGTACCCTCAATTTCCATCATGTTGTTCTTGGTATTAGGTCCTAGTTAACTTTCTCTAAAAAATAATTTAGTTGGAAGATATTTACCTTAGATCGAATGTCATACTTGAGGCCATCTTCAAAAAGTCTCACTTATGATGACTCGTCACCGAAAAAAGTAAGAAAAAAATAATAAATCTCTATGAAATGGGAACAATAGTCTATAAAGAACATAGTTCCCTACTCAAGGTGCCTGAAATCTCTAACTCTATTGGCTCTCACCATCTCAAGAAAAAATTAAGCATAGAATTGAGATTAAAAATCTCAACAAACCATACCCAATTCTGATTAGCCTAGTTTAGAACATCCCACTGGTGCTTGGAAGAGGCAAGTAACATATAATTGGTGATATTAACCTTAATTTTAGAGGTATGTCCAGATTCTCAAGGATATAAATTATGGCCTCTAGCCAAGATGTAGTAGTCTCAGGGCCACCCTCCCTAGAGAAATTAAAAGGGTGCTGCTACTTTAATTGCCTCAGTAATTCTGACATAGTCTATGTGAATCATGGAGATCCCTCTATAGACCACACTAAGTTTAGAAACCCTTCCTAAAAATGAGAATCAGTTTCCATTCCATGCATAATAGGTGTTAAAATTGGAGGTTCCTCAGGTGGAACTACTAGTGGGCTAGGTCCCACCACCTTACGAGTATGGTTGTTTCCACCTTCCTAATGCTTAGTCGGAGGCTATTGTGGAGGAATATATCTAAAATTTCCAAGAAAACACCTCATAATTTGGTAAAATGATAAAGAATTTATCACGGTATACGAATAATGATAGGGAATCACTTCCCATAACCTACTAACCCAACTTCCCAAGATATAAGGTCAGGGTGTTAGTCAAGTTTAATGATTTAATTATAAGGGTTCCATCATATGAAGTTTCAATTACAAGTTATAGAGGCAAACACCCTTTAATTTTTAATTAGAATCCCCAATTAACAGAAAACAATTGTATTTAATCTTATAACTCAAATATTCACAAGTATGTTTATAATTATATCCATATATATATATATATCAATGTCCAGATAAATGTTTTTTTCATTCACAGGTTACAAATTCATATGATTTATAACATGAAAATAGTACTGCATGTAATTGAAACCAGGATTTTGTGATGGTTTAATCATATGGACCACCATTCCCAAACTATATATGCACACTTTCTATTTAAATTATAATTGGAATACATTTAATTTTAATCGACCAATTTTTTAACTTGTGTGACCAGTGGCTCGCATCTCAAACTTAATATAGTTAGATAATTAAGTTTCTCCCTCATGCTATATGGGAAAATACTATTCATGTTGATAAAGGCACATTAATTTATCCAATAATCTTAACCCTTCAAGAAACATTATTTTCATAATTAAAAAAGAAGTCAAGGCACTACACATGCTATATGCAATGCATGTAGTAAAGTAAATATGGAATGGAATACGTGTGGAATCTGAATCCTCAATTTCCTAAGATGATGCATGACACACTATCTTCTTGCCACACCAGTATAAGGATAGAGATAAAAATTACAATAATAATAAATGCCATAATTTATGTTTATCACTCAATGGTGAAATTAGTGCAACTATAATAATCAAAAACCACAACATCAAACCTCTTTCCAAGAAATTTTACTTTTTTCCTATATGTAGGATATCCACTCCCAAACACATGATCATTACTAAATCCCATAATGTTTTAATCTCATGTTTAAAAATTCCCAAATTGTAATAAAAAGAAATAATATCTTATAACACTTTGGGACATCCTGATCAGAAAGCCAATAAACAGTGTCTGGTTGGCCACATGGCCTCAAGCATGCCTCCCAATATGCCAGAGGCTGCTGACTAGTTGTGAGTTCCAAGGGTGTGTCCATGTGGAGATTATTCCCTTAGGTGAGAGTGTATCATAGCGGAATAACAGACATATAAAAAATGGTAGAATAATCAATAATAATATGAAGTAGTAGAAGTAAATCATCCAAACGTGATCTATAAAATTAAAGAGAATCCAGGTCATATAAAGAAGATAATTATGACATGATACTATATAAAATATTGAAATAAGAAAGATCAATATAATTTATATAAAAATATATACAAAGACCTATTAGATAAAATCCAAAATCATCCCAAAACAATAATCAGTCCTCTTATCCCATATGGCATCCTATCACATTGATCAAACATCTAAAATAGGACCCTTTCCCTTGTCCTGACCTGCAACCATGAAGCCTTTTTAGGTACCAATTGGTGGCCCGAATAGGGTGTGAGTAAAAATCAATAGGCCACCACCAATAGTGTCGATAAAAAATCTATTAAATGACTATAAATATAGTAGTGTGTAGATAAAATGATAAGTAGCATAAATACAATTGAAATAATAACCACATCAGGCATGGGTTTCTCATGGGAAGCATGGATGACCATACCTACATCCACCTCAGTCAAATATATATATACAGGTAACCTATAAACATCCAAGGCCCTAGTATATCATAAGTCTAATCATATAATAATAATAATAATAATGGAGTACCAAAGGCTAAACTGAGGAATCCTTGAGCTTAGGAGGTCAGTCTAGATCATAATATTAACCATTTAGCCTATCCAAAAGGTCTAAGTGTAATCCCAGGGATACCCCCTTAGTATTCAACTGGAAAAAAATATATAAATGAGTCCTTGGAGTACATCCAAATTAAATCATAGGGTAATCATGACTGGAATGAAGGGGATGATACAATTAATCACATTTCCAAAGACAAAAAGTGTTATGACCCGCCTTCCTCAAGAAGAGGTAAGGGATAGAAAAGTGTCACGCCCTTCCTTCTTCAAGATGAAGGAGAGATAATTACCCCTGGATCAATCCTTCAATAGACCCCAGAGTGGCAACTAGAACCAAGGGTATATAATCTCACACTAAAATGGAAGGCATTACCCTTAAAAATGAAAATAGGGTCTGGAGATAAGATGGTGAAATCTCAAAATATACTAAACCAAAGGTAAAAGCAAAGCCAAAAACCATTACCACCTGAATGTTCAAACGTAAGCTACGATATAAGTACGACCAAAGTACTAAAATAAGTACCAAAAGAAAGAAACTGAGTAGCAATACAGAAACTATCCTGATGCCTGAGCAAGTAAAGTTCAGCATGGTCCTCAAAGTCCTCCTAGTAACCTGAAAATGGTTTTATAAAGTAGGGTGAGTATACAAGCATACCCAGTAGGAAAACTAAAGCCACTCATTCACAAGTGGGGGAACATACTAATTCCCCTGTGATAAAAACTGTAGAACCTCAAGAACCTACCAAGGAGCATTAACCATCCCAGCCTCACCAAGGAACGCTCACCAAATAACGCAAGTCAAGTAAAGTAGTAGTATAAGCACATCAACATTTAGGTACCCCGCACCACTTTCCCACTGGTTAACTACTCATTCCTAATGGCTAACGTCTTTAAGCTAACACTATTCCAAAACGCATTCCCACTACCACAACCCACCCGCACACACACACTTGGGCCTCAACCACACTACACATCTCACTTGTAGAAACCTGGGCCAAAAAAACCATGAATCTCACTCAAAGACACATGGGCCTCGTCCTGAAGACACTTGGGAAAACAAAACTAGATCACAAATACTTGATCCCCTCATCCACAACAAACTTGCCTGAAGGATCTTGGACTGTGTTAATCCTCAAGACATAATAACATGCCCAGATATGCTCAAGTGGTAAGAACCCAGAAGAGGGTGTGAGGAAGAAAGTAATTAACTAGTTATCCATCCTCCCATCGGGATTTTTGGAAATAAACCATCCCCGTTAAATAGGGGTGTTTGGAACATGGTGATCAACAACGGTGGGGTGCGTATAGAAACCACAAGGAACTACTATTTATAAATATAAGTAAACAAACACTCAGCCCAATCTACGGTCCCCAAAATTAATAACAAACCCACCGAGAACGACATTTTCTATTACCCCTATATGAACAACCACACAACAGCCACTACCAAAGCATAACCCCAACCCATTTTTCATCTAACCAATTTCCATTCATTAATTAAGGGGTTCTCTTTAATTTAACCCAATACTACCTGGGAAAACTACCAAGAACAAAATTGAATAAGGGAAGAGGTTCCAAGGTAAAGTATTTCCATTTTAACACTCATTCAAAAAATAACCAAGAACAACCAACCTAAAGTCCCACTGCACACCCCCTCTTTCCCTAAACACCCTTCCAACCACTACCAACTACCATTCATCAAAGTTATACCACACAATATTTCCCTTGCACCTAATCCCTACTTCCCAAATATTCCCCAGATGTAGTCCCACTACATAACAAACCCATGACCACATTGTAGTTCCACTTCCCAAAGTATCTTGACAGCCACAATAGAAAAAGGAAGTCTCACTACCTACAAGTCCATCCATTCCACAATCAATTAGTCTCTCAAATGGGGATACCAACACACCACCCATACTACCCCACACACAAATCCCGCCTCAACTACCACTAAAATCGCAGCCCCTCTACACAAACGTACCAAACCAACTCATAGAACCAATGAAACATGGCACGCACCCATATCATTAAGACAAGAATATTCAGTTTTAGAAAGAGGGGCTCTTTAATTCCACTTTAAAATAACTGGCATGATCACATAATAGGTTTGATCCTAGGGAATGAATTTAAATTAGCCAAGTATACATGATTAATAAGATTTAGGTTATATCCATTTATTAGGCATCACGACAAGAATATAACACCACCAGTGCACAAGAAGAAATCCCCAATTGAAACAACAGGCGGCCAAATATCCTCTTTGTGCAAATAATAGGGGATCGCGTGAGTAGTAGGAAAGAACTCAAAAAAACCAAAATAAGTATTCCTCATAGATGCAAGAATCTAGAGAGGGGAAAAGATCTGGGCAAACCAAGGGAAAACTAAAAGTTTCTAAGGAATAGAGGATCTCAACATAAGAAATGGACAGATCCTAAAATCAGGGAGATGATTTCAAAAGTCATTATCATGAGATCATGGTCAAGATCACGCAGTTTGAATTTCTCAAAGACCACAGAGTATTAGGATAATAAAAATCTACTTAATATCCTTTGAATAACTCTTAAAAAATCCCCAAAAAAAGGCATTGAACTTGGTGCACATCAAATAAAACATAATAGGGGCGAAACTAGAAAACTGGGAAAAACTGGAAAAACTGGAAATGGGTCACTAGTGGGTGATCCACTAACGCTGAGCCACTAAGGGGTGAGCTACCAATGAGACCTACTGACACTAATTCACTGATGTTGAGCCATCGATAGGTGAGCTACTGACACGACCTACCAACACTAAGCTACTGACGCAACAACTCACTGACGCCCAGACTCACTAATGCCCTCGACTCACCGACACTGACACCCTTACCTCACTGATGTCGATTCCCTCAACTCTCTGATGTTGACACCCCTAACTCACTGATTCCAACTCTTCTAACTCACCAATGATAACACCCCAAACTCACAAATACTGACGCCCTTGACTCACCGATTTCGACACCCCAGACTCCCGAATGTCGACGGTTCAAACTAGATTTTTGGAAAACTCTCAGAATGATCCACTGATGGCCCCCAAATATAAGGAACCAGCCTTAAAACATTACATAATCTTGAATTAAATGAATAATTCACATTTAGGATCCTTTTCTGTTTATATTTTTAAAGAATTAGGCCATAACTATTACATTACATCTCAAAAATTACAATGTAGACACTTCTAATCAGTTTCCATTTTTTTCATAAAATAAAAACTCTTGAAAAAAAGAGTCATGTCTAGTTCCATGTTTTAGATAGTATGACTTTGCCTTGATCCCATCCTTGACCCTATTCATCTTTAAGTCCTGTGAAAAATATTTCAAAAACTTGGGATGAGCATAAAAATCTCAGTAAGGGTTATAAAATAAAGAAAGAAAACATTAGTCCATCAAAATATAATCTTTTTGACATAACTCATGTAATCATAAGATTTATGAAAAACACATAGTAATCACAAAACATAAAGGTAACTTGTGGCATCCATAACATACTTGTGTTCTAGATTTCACAGCTACGTAGGGAGTTAAATTTGGAATACCCATTACAATATATTCCCTAAATCTCTTAGGAGAAACATTTATGTTTACCTTATTCATGTTACCCAATAGATTGGAGAGTTATCTCGGGCACACCCACCCTAGGTATATCACGGAACCACCCATATATGTAAACAATGCCCAAGAACCATAACATAGTCATATAACACAAGCATAAAGGAAAGATAACATTTCTATATTCCAATCACAATATATCATTTAAATATATTGACATAAAAATTCCATTATCAAAACCATTTTCAGTACCAAAATACTTAAAAATAGTATATGGTATTTATTTTTGTTTTAAAAAAAACACTACTACTTGTTAAGGAATCCATATATTAAATAATACTCATGGTGGCGGAAAAGTTCGTTGTCACCGCTTATGTTAAAAGAAACATTTGTTTTTTGTCATTTAGTAAAAATCCTCATAGAAAAATATTCCCTTTGAATGAAATGAAAATTCAAAGGTGTTTATACACCGTATAAAATAAATTTGTTTATAAATCAAAATATGCCTCAATGAAAGGAGATTGAGACGAATTCCCTTACAAAGATCATTTTGAATATAAAATAGATAAATTATGTGTATTCACTATAAGTACACATAAATAAAATATAAAAACAAGATAGGATATAAAAATTCATTTCTCACATAATCAAATAATGACATAAACAAGAAAGAGAAGATGAACCCAAAGAATGGAAATTGGGTAAAGAAGTTCCCTTACCTCGTGTCTGACTTGACCCATTCGTTATTTAATCTAATGAATAATAAACTAAAGTTAATTTATACTTTATTAAGAACCTTTTTCAAATTTATTTTTCCTTATATATAACTTATTACCATGTTATAAACATTATGTGATCATTTAAGTTAATAATGGTCGTTTTGTCGATATTTGGTACTTGAGTCAAAAATGAACTTCTAATAATTACAAGTTGTTCATGTGGTCAAAGGTACATTATCTATAGAATGATATTCATGATTTAGATATCATATATATCTAGTATATATATGTATTTATAATAGTACATAACATTTGGAGACAAGAAATGAAATGTACCATTCCTGGAGACGATAAGCTGTACGTGCGCATGAACGCTACTTTCATTTCTATTTCGTATTTTAATGGAATGAAAACTTAATTTTACATAGGTATATCATAATTCCAGTATAATATAATATATAATTTCATTAAACCCATCCTTTATATGTCCTTCGTATGGCATGAACGAGTCATATCACTTTGAGGGGGCGGTAGTTCGCACTTCCTCAAATGAAATTATCACTTTTTCCCACTATAGAAACCATTAAGGTATGATAAAAATGAAAAATAAAGAAGCATAAAAAAATATAAATATAATATATATCACATATAAATATATTTCCATCTTAATTTCCACCATAATAGGTGGTAGGATAAGATTGAACAATCGTCATTTCGTGAGGCAGTAGTTCGCCGTCCACAGAAACAATATGTTCTTTACCCATTAGATGGAGGTGTGTGTAAGTGTAGTTAGAATCCTTCTCATAAAAAAACCTAGTATATTGAGGATGTTATTTATGTTATAAAATAAATTAATAAAAATTGTTTATGTGTTTTTATAAGTAAAATAAAACAAAAGAACTTAAGAGAAGGTGTTACCATTAAATCAGGAATCTCCCTTTGGTTTGAACCAAAAGGTTTACTTTAATTTCCTTATACCTAGGGGAAAGCTTCTAGTGGGAAGAGAGAGATGTAGGGATATTAAGTTTTTAGATGTTGGATTAGTCAACAAGCTTGAGAGGTGTAAGTAATGGGTTATAGGTGAGGGAGTTTTATAAGGGGGGAGGGCCTCTTTAGGAAAGTTTGAAAATATTATTTTATTATATATTGATTTTTGGTTTCTAAAGGTCCAAAACTCATTAAAGTCTAAGATAAGATGATATTGTTAGAAATAAAATCATAAAATAAGTATTGGACAGGTTTTTGATATAGTTTTAATTTTTATAATCTTATTTATTTAAATCATTCATTAATGAGGTAAACACTGCATCATTATTGTGTCATAAATAAATTTATTTATTTGATGTCTAAAAATTATAAAAAAATATAATGATGTAGTAAATATTTTTATATTTCAAATGAATACTTATATTCAAAGAGATATATTATATAACCCCATGTAAAAATTCATTTCCTAAAAAAATATATATTTATTTCATTTTTGTCTTTACTTTAAATTAGTTAACATAAATGGTCATTATCACTCTCAAGTGTCTCCATAGGGTCCCAAAATCGACCCAAGGATACCCATGGATGGAAATGTATCGACTAATAGGATTAAGACATATTTTAGGGTAATTTTATATTATTATAATAATATTTTTTTACCCTTATTTACCATATTTACTCTTTAACCATGGTAAATAAAATATTTACTGAAGTAAATATTCATAATGTCTAGAAATAAAAGTTACCTATTACACAATTTGGAACTCATGATTCCAAATATGGAATCCATTTTTCTAAATTTAAAATACATAAGTGGTATAAATTAATTTAAAATTAATCCTCGTTGTCAAAACAAAACGCATGTTTTTAAGAAATAATAACTATCAAAAGATTTACAGTTATTTATGTCCAATTTCAAAGTGAAATTACTTTTAATGACCAATATTGGATTAATTGGTAAAAATATAATTTAACTACACTTTAAAACCAATTAAAAAGATAATATAACTATATAAATAAATTATATTAGAATTCAATTTTGAATTAAAATATAGTATTTTTCACTATTCATTAAAAAAATGAATTTTATCATAAAAATACCAAAAAATTACCCAAAGTGAATTTTGATGTCCCAATTCTAAAGAAAAATTTTATTTTTTCAAATAGAACATATAAAAGTGACCAAAACTAGATTTAAAGAGGGTTTTTCATCAAAAGGTGGTAAATCGACCTTTTAATGAATATTAGAACATTTAATCTTAAAATCAGATTCTTTCTTATTTTAAGCCTCTATAATTTATTGGATAAATGTAAAATAATTTAACAAAAATGTATATTCATATTCTAGTAAGTTATATCCATTCCCACCAATACAATGGCTAGGCATTAACTACCATTTAAAATAATATTATATTATTATTTTTCAGTATGACACAACGTTCTGTGGAATGTAAGATTTAAAACAAGCCCACTGTTGCGTATCGGGTACGCCATAAAACATATAATCCCATATAAAGTAAAATTAATATTTAATTCAAAAATATTAATAAATATGAAAATTTTATATTCTTTATTTATTTGGGATGTTACATCCTTCCCCCATTTTGCAATTGCGTCCCCGCAATTCTATTCACTTATCAAATAAGTTGGCGTATTTATCCCTTATAGTATTTTCAGATTACCACGTTGCCTCTTCAACCATATGGTTTTTCCACAAAACCTTTACCTGATAAATTACCTTATTCCGCAACACTTTCCCTCTATGGTCGAGAATCTGGACTGGTTATTTCTCATAAAAGAGATTCTCTCCCAACTGAATTACCACTCAGCTCAAAACATGAGATGGATCTGGCATGTAATTTCTCAACATTGAAACAAGAAAAACATAGTGTACCTAGGATAAACACGGTGGTAAAGCCACTTTATAGAAAACTAATCTAGCTTTCTCCAGGATTTCATAAGGTCCAATGAACCTCATACTCATCTTTTTCCCTTCTTGCCAAAACGCGTCACACTTTTCCATAGAGAAAATTTGAAAAAGACATGATCACCTACCTCAAATGAAAGATCCTTCCTCTGGTTATCCACAAAACCTTTCTTCCTACTTTGAGCTATTCTCATGTTCTTCTGAATCAACTGAATTTTTTCTTCCATCTCTTCTACCAATTCTGGTCCCATCAGTTTCATTTCACCTACTTCATCCCAAAAAGCTGTAATTTGAAACTATTTCCCATATAATGCCTCAAATGGAGCTATATGTATACTGGAATGAAAAATTTTATTATAAGAAAATTCAACCAAAGAAAGATGTTGGTACCAAATTCCCTCGTAATCCATCGAGAAAGCACGTAAGATATCCTCCAATGCATGAATTGTTTGTTCTGACTACTCATCTGATTGAGGATGAAAAGTTGTACTAAAATTTAATTCAGTACCCAATGAATTATAAAGGCCTTTTTAGAAGTTAGAAGTAAACCTGGTATCATGATCAGATACAATGGAGTGGGGAACTCCATGAAACCTGACTATCTCTTTAACATACAATCTAGAAAGTTGATCTAGAGAAAAATTATCTCCAATAGGAAGAAAATGAGCAGATTTAGTCAATAGATCAAAAATAACCCAGATTTCATTATTACATCAAGATGTCTTTGGTAATCACATAATAAAGTACATGGACATATTTTTTCATTTTCACTCTAGTGTCGGTAAAGACTGAAGCATCCCTTTCGGTAACAGACGATGTACTTTAACCAACGGAAAATTCAAAAACTTCACAATAAAGTCATCAATATCTCTTTTTATTCCATCCCACTAGTAATTATCCCAAAGCTCTCTGTACATCTTAGTACCGCCATGGTGAACTGGAAATAGAGAACTATTAGCTTCACATAAAAACTCATTCTTTAACTATGAATCACAAGGCACACATAATATTATCCCAAACCTCAAAACCCAATCATTATCAATGTTGAAATCAGGAAACTTACCCTTATGAACCAACTCTACCTTTTTCTACAACTCACAGTCTTCATTCTACGCATGCATAATTCTGTCTGATAGAGATGATTTCACTGACACCTGAAACAAAACAGAGGAATTTCTTGCACCAACAAATTCTATGCCAAATTTCATCAAGTCTTTAATAAAATGATCTTTTTTCAAACGTAACAAGGTTAATGTATAATTACATTTTTGACTCAAAGAATCAGACAATGTATTTTACTTTCCCAAATGATAATGAATTGTGCAATCATAATCCTTGATTAATTCCACCTGTATCCTCTGTCTCATGTTCAATTATTTATGAGTTAATATATACTTCAATGTTTTGTGATCAGTATATTTTTCACATTTTACTCCATATAGAAGATGCCTCCAAATTTTTAAAGCAAAATCAATAGAAGCTAATTCAAAATCATGTGTAGGGTAATTTAACTCATAAAGTTTCAACTGACATGAAGCATAAGCAATTACCTGATCATTCTTCTTTAGGACACAACCAAGTTCTTTCAATAAAGAATCACAATAGATAACAAACTCAACATTTTTTGAAGGCTGTTCCAAAACAGAAACATTCACCCATATTCTTTTCAGTTCCTAAATACAATCATCACATTCTTTTGTCAAGATGAACTTAATACCTTTTCGAGTTAACTTAGTCATTGGACTAGATAACAGTGAAAAATTTTCAACAAACCTCCGGTAATAACCTACAAAACCAAGAAAACTATGGATCTTGGTTATATTTGTGGATCTTTTCCATTATTCAATAACTTTTTTTAGAAAGATCAATAGTTATGCCATTTTTTTGAAACAATGTGACCAAGGAAAGAAATTGGTTGAAACCAAAACTCACACTTGCTGAATTTCCCATACAGTTTCTTTTATTTTAAGGTTTGAAAGACAAGGCTTAAATAACTTTCATGCTCCTCTTTACATATAGAATATACCAAAATATCATCTATAAACACAACCACCATATATTATCTAAATCAACTGAGTCATCACTACAAAAAATTGTTCAGTTCCGATTCCGACCATCTCAGGTTGCTGATTTGGAAGGTCATTTTCCTCTATATGCCTTCCCAGCACAACTACCCTATTTCCTATTTGAAAAACCATTCTAAATACAGATATATCTTACACAAAGAAACATGGTAATCTGTAAATGCTATATCATTTCAATCTTACCATAAATTAATTTATGAACATTATTTTAACAATATCCTAACTCCTAAAGTTATCTAAACCGACCTTTGATACCAACTATAAGGACCCAGCCTTAAAATATTACATAATATTGAATTAAATGGATACAATACTACAAATATGGGCAAGGGATGTGCTTCACCTTTATCAGCGCTAAAAAAACCACTGATAAAGGGTTGTGTTTATCATCCCTAAAAAAAGCGCTCATAAAGGCCCCCTTTATCAGCACTTTTTTTAGTGCTGATAAAGGCCCCATATATCAGCGCTTTTTTAGCGCTGATAAAGGGGGGATTTATCAGCGCTTTTCCAGAGCTCTGATAAATGTTATGTTTCAAAAAAAAATCATGGAAAATAATATTTTTTTTATATAAGTATATTTATATTGATATAAATTCAATATATATTTTTTAAATATGTTATAGATGTGTATAAATAGACTATTACATTTAATATATAAGAAATTTAGTGAAAATTGCATATAAAAAAATTAAAAAATATTATTAATTAATAATTTTCTAATTATTATCAATTTAAAATTATTTAATAACAATTTGAGGACACAAAAAATCAAAACAATTAATAAAAGATCTAAAATATGTTAAAAACGCAACTCAAACTTCAAATGGACATCACTTTTGATCTGGGTGTCCGTTTGAGCTCTATAGCATATCAAATCGAAGCCTGCGATGAGCTCTACGCGCTAGTGACCAAGGAAAATCCTCAGTCACATTTTCTGAGCCCAAAAAAGGCTCAGAAGGCCTCTAAAACTGAGTTTTTAGTCAAGATACCCTGATTTGTTAGCATTCAAACAAGTATAACTTCTGATCCGGATCTCCGTTAGGCCTATAACACATATCATATCTAAGATTGTTTCATTTTCTTCGATTTGACTAGTTGTGGCGTTGAAATGGGATTATAGATTATAATTTATGGTCGTTTTAACATTCTATGGATTTTTAAATACATATATATATGTATTTATTCGTAAATATATATGTGTCTGTGTGAGTGTGAGTGTCTGTGTGAGTGTCTATGTGTGTGTCTATGTGTTACATATATGTATATATGTATGTATTTATTTATTTACTTATAAACACACATCAAAAACATATTTTTTCATAAATTTATTTAAAACTAATCTTATAAGTACATTCTATGGCTTTTCAAATACACATATATGTGTATTTATTCGTAAATATATATGTGTTTGTGTGTGTGTGTGTCTCTATGTGTGTCTGTGTGTTGTATATATCTATGTATGTATGTATGTATTTATTTATTTATTTATTTATAAACACACATAAAAAACATATTTTTTCATAAATGTATTTAAAACTAATCTTATATGTATATATTAATATACAAATAAATATATGTATAAAAAATTATAACTAAAAATATATATATTAATATATTAATATATGAATTAATATATATACAAATATATGAATAAATATATTTATATTAATATGAATCTATATCAATATATGAATAAATATAACTATATATATATATATATCATTAAATAGAAAAAAAAATAGAATGTCTTAGTGGTAAAGGTGCAGCCGCGAAAGGGGGGAGGTCCTGGGTTCGAGTTCGGGTGGAAGAGAAGGGGGTGCATGCGTATGAGGATGTGTGGGAAGGGCAGCGAGCGGGAGACCTCCTAGCACTGATAAAGGGGGGGTGGAGCACTGATAAAAGCACTCCCTGTATTATTTTTAATTATTTTTACTTTTTTTAATTTTTTTTACATTTATCAGCGCTAACAAAAAGCGCTGATAAAGGCCCCTTTTATCATCACTAAAAAAAGCGCTGATAAATGGGTCTTTTATCAGCACTTTTTTTAGCACTGAGAAAAGGGGCCTTTATCAGCACTTTTTGAAGCGCTGATAAAAGGGAACCACCTATATGAGTGCTGAGATTTACAGCACTTTTTTAGCACTGTTAAAGCCCTTTTTTAGCACTGATATAGGTTGTTTTTGTAGTAGTGATAATTCACATTGAGAATATTTTTAGGCTTATATTTTTATAGAATTAGGCCATAATTATTACATTACATATCAAAAATAACAAAGTAGACACTTCTACTTAGTTTCCATTTTTTCATAAAATAAAAACTCTTGAAAAAAAATTCATGTCTAGTTCCATGTTTTAGACAGCATGACTTTTCCTTAATCCCATCCTTGACCCTATTCATCTTTATGTCCTATGAAAAACATTTCAAAAACTTACGATGAGCATAGAAATCTCAGTAAGGGTTATAAAATAAAAAAATAAAACATTAGTCCATCAAAACATAATATTTTTAACATACCTCGTGTAATCATAAGATTTATGAATAACACATAGTAATCACAAAACATAAAGGTAACTTGTGGCATCCATAACATACTTACATTGTAGCTTTGATAGTGACGTAGGGAGTTACATTTGGAATACCCATCACAGTATATTCCATAAATCTCTTAGAAGAAACATTCACGTTTTCCTCCATCACATTACCCAATGCATTGGAGAGCTATCTCGAGCTCACCCACCCTAGGTTTATCACGGAACCACCTGTATACGTAAACAATGCCCAAGAACCATAACATAGTCATATAACACAAGCATAAAGGAAAGATAACATTTTCACATTTCAATAACAATATATCATTTAAATATATTGACATAAAACATACAATATCAAAACCATTTTAAATACCAAAATATGTAAAAAGAGTATATGGTATTTATTTTCCTTTTAAAAAAACACTACGACTTGTTAAGGAGGCCATAGATATAATAATACTCATGGTGGCAGTTGTTGTCACCGCTTATGTTAAAAGAAACATTCTTTTTTTTCATTTATTAAAACAACTCATAGAAAAAGATTACCTTTGAATGAAATGAAAATTCAAATGTGTTTATACACCGTATAAAATAAAGTCGTGTATAAATAAAAATATGCCTCAATGAATAGAGATTGAGATGAAGTCCCTTAAAAAGATCATTTTGAAAATAAAATAGATCGATTATGTGTATTCACTATAAGTACACATAAATCAAGTATAAATAAAAGATAGGATATAAAAATTTAATTCTCACATAATCAAAGAACGACATAAACAAGAGAAGATCAACCCAAAGAACGGAAATTGGGTTAAGAAGTTCCCATACCTTGTGTCCGACTTGACCCGTTCATTCTTTAATCTCCTAAATAATAAAATAAATTTAATTTATAATTAATTAATAAAAAAATTCAAATTTATTATTCCTTTTATATCATTTATTACCATGGTATAAACATTATGTAATCATTTAAGTTAATAATGGTCGTTTTGTTGATATTTGGTATTTGAGTCAAAAATGAAGTTCTTATAATTACAAGTTGTTCATGTGGTCAAAGGTAAATTATCTACATAATGATATTTCTGAGTTAGATATCATATATATCATATATATTCATTATGTATATGTATTTATAATATTCCATAACATTTTCATATAAGAAATGAAATGCACCGTTCATAAAGATGGAAAGACGTATGTATGCATCAACGCTACTTTAATTTCTATTTCATATTTTAATGGAATGAAAAATTAATTATACAGAGGTATATTATAATTCCAGTATAATATAATATATAATTTCATTAAATACATCATTTATACATCCCATGTATGGCATTAACGAGTCATATCACTTTGAGGGGGTGGTAGTCCGCACTTCCTCAAATGAAATTATCGCTTTTACCCATTATGGAAACCATAAAGGTATGCTATAAATGAAAAATACAGAAGCATATAAACAATAAAAATATAATATATATCACATATAAATATATTTCCATATTAATTTCCGCCATAATAAGTGGTAGGATAATATTGAGCAATCATCGTTTCGTGAGGCAGTAGTTCTTCGTTCACAGAAACAGTATGTTCTTTACCCATTAGATGGAGGTGTGTGTAAGTTTAGTTCAAATACTTCTCATAAAAACAACATAGTATATTGAGTATATTGGTTTTGTTATAAAATAAATGAATAAAAGGATTTTATGGGGTTGGATCCGTAAAATAGAACAAAATAACTTAAGATAAGATGTTACCTTTAAATCGGGTATCTCCCTTTGGTTTGAAACAAAAGGTTTACTTGAATTGTCTTATGCCTAGTGGAAGGATTCTAAGAGGAATATAAGGATTTAGGGAGATTAATTGGGAAGAGGTTGGAGGATACAAGGGTCTTGAGAGGTGTGATTAATGGGTTAGAGGTTAGGGCTTTTTATAAGGGGGGAGGAGCTCTTTAGGAAAGTTTGAAAATATTATTTTATTATAAAATGATTTTCAGTTTCTAAAGGTCCAAAACTCAGTAAACGAAAATATAAGATGACTCATGTTCAAAATAAAATCATCAAATAAAATTTGGATAGGTTTTGGATATTGTTTTAATTTTTATAATCTTATTTATTTAAATAATTCATTAATGAGGTAAACACTGCAACATAATTGTGTAATAAATAATTTTATTTATTTGATGTCTAAAAATTATAATAAAAATATCATGATGTAGGAAATTTTTTTATCATTCAAATTAATATTTATAGTCTAAGAGATAACTTATATAACCTCATTTAAAAATCCATTTAATAAAAGATATATGTTTATATTATTATTGTCTTTACTTTAAATTAATTAACATAAAGTGTTATTATCACTCCCAAGTGGCTCCATGGAGTCCCCAAATCGACCCAAGGATTCCCATGGTCGTAAAAGTATCAACCAATAGTATTATGATGCATGTTAGGGTAATTTTATATTATTATAATAATATTTTTTTACCCTTATTTACCAGATTTACCCTTTGACCGTGGTAAATAAAATATTTACTAAAGTAAATATTCATAATGTCAAAAAATAAAAGTTACCTATTTACAAAATTTTGACCACCTAATTCCAAATATGGAATCTATTTTTTCCAAATTCAAAACCCAAAAGTAGCAAAAAATAATTTAAAATTAATTCTCATTGTCAAATCAAAAAGCATGTTTTTAAAGAAATAATAACTATCATAAGATTGACACTTTTTTATGTCCAATTTCAAAGTGAAATTACTTATAATGACCAAATTTGGATTAATTTGTAAAAATTTAACTTAATCACACTTTAAAACTCATTAAAAATATAATCTAACCATATAAATAAATTAGATTAAAATTCTGTTTTGAATTAAAATACAGTATTTTTCACTATTCATTAAAAAATGAATTTTATCAGAAAAATACCAAAAATTTACCCAAAGTAAATTTGGATGTCCTGATTCTAAATAAGAATTTCATTTTTTCAAATATAACATATAAATGTGACTAAAACTATATTTAAAGAGAGTTCACTATCTAAAGGTGGTAAATCAACTTTTTAATGAATATTAGAGTATTTATGCTTAAAATCGGATTCTTTCTTATTTTAAGCCTCTAAAATTTATTGGATAAATGTAAAATCATTTAAAAAACATGTATATTCATATTTTAGTTAGTTCTATCCATTCCTACTAATACAACGACTACATGTTATCTACCATTTAAAATAGTATTATATTATTTTTTTCAGTATGACTCAACGTTGTGTGCAACGTAAAATTTCAAAGAACCCCATTGTTTCATATCAGGTATTCCATCGAACATAGAATCCCATTTAAAGTGAAATTAATATTTAATTCACAAATATTAATAAATATGAAAATTTTATATTCTTTATTTACCTGGGATGTTACACCAAAACACCCCAAAAACTGGTTTTTCACAAAGGGGTGTCCTAGGAAAATTCAGTTGAATACATCAGATACCTCTCAACTATTCTCATCTCTGAGAATTTAAAACCAAATTAGAAAAAGAGAGGTCTGAAAAACCACCCTTTTAGATAACTCTCAAGAACAGACTGCACACGTTCAATTTGAAAGCTGGAGTGAAAACCCTAACATCCAAGATAACCACCTTGACATCTATCTCCTAAAAAACTATATAACACTAAGGCCCCACTTCCCCAAATAACCACACAAACACCAAAGATCACACTGTCCAGAAATATGGATTAGGGATCTCCTTCCTCCATGTCAAGATACTATTCACTTTGGGTGGCACTGACTCACCCGCACAAGTTTAATCGCATCCACATTAATGAATCTCAATTAGGGATCAGGTCCTCCCTTCCCCACAGTTAGTACTTTTCACACACATTTGGAGAACAGGGAAACTACTCATCTGATAATGATCAAGGGCAATCATTACATCATAATACAAAGCACAAAAGTAAAACACAAAAACAAAACTTAGAACAGCTATGGGTATTGGGCACACATCTCTGCCTCCAGCTCCAAAGTACTCTCCCCGAGGCCACCATGCCTTTTTTAAAACACGAAATAAAGGAATTGTTCTTCCAAAAATCTCCTTCTCCTCAGAATCCTCAATTCTTATTGATTGCTCCACAAACTTCGCATCATCCTTGATTTCCAAATCTCCCCAGTCAATTACATGGGAGTCTTCGTTTCAATACCTACAAAGCTGACAGATGTGGAATATGTCATGTATCCTCTCCATCTGTGGTGGAAACTCTAGCTGATATGTCACATTTTAAACTCATCCCAACACCTCAAAAGGTCTGATGAACCTTGGAGAAGGATTTCTCCCTCTAAAAACCCTCGGATGCCCATGTCAAGGGGAAACCTTCAAGAAGACATGGTTCCCAACCTCTAACTACAAATTCATCCTCCTATGGTCATCATAAGACTTATTCCAGTCATATGATACCCTTATCCTCTCACGGATAAGCTGCACTTTCTCTATCGTGATATGCACGATGTTCGGACCAAGAATGGATACCTTCCCAACTTCCTTCCAACACAAGGGTGAATGACACAACCTCCCATATATCGCTTCAATTGGAGACATACTAATGTAATAGTGATAACTATTGTTGTAAGAAAATTCCACCAAGGGAAAATGTCACACCCAAGACCCACTAAAGTCCATAACACATGCCCATAACATGTCCTCCAACATCTAAATGGTCATATTTGTCTACCTATCCATATGAGGGTGGAAAGAATTGATGAGGTGTAACTGGGTTCCAAAGTCAGGCTAAAATCCCCTCCATGATCATGATGTAAAATTTATATCCCAATCTAATACAATGGATCTTTTATCTCTATATAGCTGCACCACCTCATCTGCATACCTCTATGCTAAGGTATCCATTGTGTTCGACCCCTTGATCACCAATAAGTGAGCTGACTTCATCAACCAATCCATTTTTGACCAAAGAGCATCACATCCTCCCTGAGCCTAGGGAAATAATGTGATCAAATCCATCAATATTTCATCTCAATTCCACTCAAAAATGTCTAAAGACTGAAATAGACCACTAAGAACGCGGTGCTTAGTCTTCACCTGCTTATACACTAGGCACATTTCCACAAAATCCCCCACTACCCGCTTCACCCTGGGCACCCAAAACTGTTCCCTCAAGCCTCGATGTATTTTATAAACACTTGGATGAACTTCCATTGGTGAGATATAGAACTCACGGATAACACCCTCTTGCATTGTCACTGGGAAAAAAATCTTCCCACAGAATAACATCCAATTATGACTATCCTCTGAACATCCCTCTGGAGCATCGCCCTAGACAGTGTGATCACACATCACTTAAATCTCTAAGTCTCCCCATTGAGACTCCTCCACCTTCCACACTAAGGAAGACAACACTTTCATCTAAAATAGATAGCCTCTTCCACCATCCACTCTCACATTCAGGCACAAAGCGGCCAACTCCTCCATCGCCTTACAAGCATCTGTGGATTCCTAAACTACCTTCTTTTATGACTTCTTTCATAAGGCATCGGCCACCACATTCCCTTTTCCTAAGGTGTAATATATCTTGAAGTCGTAGTATTGGAGAAACTCCATCCACCTTCATTCTCGTATGTTCATGTCTCACTGGGAGAAGATATACCTCAAGCTCTTGTGATCCGTGAAGACCACAATGCGGTCCCTCATGAGGTAATGTCGACATAATTTCAGTGTGAAGACGACCACTAAAATCTCTAGATCATGGGAGGCATAGTTACATTTATGTGGACATAACTTCCTAGACCCATAATAGATCACTCTATACTACTACATAAACACACATCGCAAGCCTAGACCAGAAGTGTCGTAGAACACCTCAAACATCACTCCCTCAACTAGTAACATAAGTACTAAAGCATAGACCAACTTCCCCTTCAGGTTACTAAAATATACCTAAGAAATCTCACTCCATAAGAAGTCCTAGTATTTTCTGGTCAAAGTTGTCAATGGAACCAAAACTCATGAGTAGTTCGGTACAAACATCTGGTAATACCCTGCTAGACCTAGGAAACTTTGAACCTATACCATGTTCTTGGGTGATTCCCAAGAAACAACTACTTAGACCTTTGACGGTTCCTCTGTTATCCCCTGATGATATGCCATGTGTCTAAGTAAGTTTACCTCTCGCTTCCAAAACTTGAACTTGGACAACTTCTCATAGATCTGGTGGTGTCAGAGGACCTCCAAAACAGTCCTCAGATGCTCTGCATGCTCCTCATATGGCCATGAGTAGATCAAGATATCTCCATTGAACATGAAGACAAACTAGTCTAGGAACTTATGGAAGATAGATTTCATGAGCCCCATGAACACGACTAGTGCATTAATAATGCCGAAGGGCGTGACCACGAACTCAAAGTGCCCATACCTACACCTGAAAGTAGTCTTCAATATTTCACCCTCCTTCACCCTCAACTGGTGATATCCAAATAATAGATCAATATTAGAGAACCAACCTTCTCCCCTTAACTTTTCAAAAATATCATCGATCCTTGGGAGGGGTAAGGGTTCTTGACTATCACCTGATTCAGTCTTTGGTAGTATATGCATGATCTTAGACCATCGTTTGACTTATTCGCGAAGAAGACTGGGGCACCCCATGGTGACCTACTTTGTTGGATAAATCCATTCTTCATCAGGTCATCAACCTAAATCTGCAACTCTCGTAACTCATAAGGTTTCATCTGATAGGGAGCTATCGAAATTGGATAGGCATCGGGTTGCAAGTCTATTCCGAAATCAACATCATGTCGAGGGGGTAGGGTTAAAACCTCCTCTAGAAATACATCTAGGAACTCTCTGACAACCCCTAGAACCTCCACCATCTCTATGTCTGTTGATCCCACTAATAGCTCAGCTGACAAGGAGAGAAGAGGTTCCATATACCAGCTACCCACATGAAAGCTCTTTTCACCAACGAAAACCACACGCTAGTCATCCAGACATGAAAACATGAATCTTATTTGAAATAAATTGAAAATAGATTGCACATAAAACAACCAGTCGATGCCTAAAATTACATAGTTTGGAATCATCTGTAGTAGAGTAAGATCCCCACTGGACTAATGCAGCCTTAACATTAGTCTAAACCCATGGAAAGCATCAAAAAAAATGGTCTGACCTCCAGTTTTAATACTCAACACCAGGGGCATGAGAAGTCTCTCTATGTCTAGTCCCATAGCATGGTCTAGATCAAGTTAAACAAAGGAGTGATAGGCTCTTGAATCGAACAAAGCACAAGCAAGAGTACTAAAGAGACTGGTCGTACCTCGAACAACCTCTAGTCCCACTGGAACTGCTAACTCGACGGTGTGAAGCTTCCCATGCCCAACTCCTCTACCCATCTTTTATCGACCACCTCCCCCGACCACATCTTGGTCGAGGTCCCTAAGGATCACCCTAAGGTCAACCTCCTCCAGCACCATCTACCCTCGATGGGGCAGGAGCTCACTGCCCCTACTACTGGAAAGGCATGCCTGGGAACTATTGCTGCTGAGGTGGGCACTGAACCTACCCACCCCCATTGTATTATGTTAGAACTAGGAACTAGTTCCGAAGAATTAAATGGCCTCCATAGGCAACGTAACTCAGTATCGAGCCCATGGGTAAAAGGCAAGGACTAGAAGATAGGAACTGGAAATGTTGAGTCCTTCTCCCCGCTGGCCAAAACTTGGAAGGGCCAGATGCTAGAGGCTTGCTTCTAACTGTCTTACCCTTCAATGAACTCGGTTGGATCCCCTATCATAGAACATCTCCCAATGTGTGCATCCTATACACTAATTTGTCCTTCTTCTAAACTTATAAGTATTTCATTAGAGTAAAGGGAGTGATGTCATACTGAAGAGAAGGTCAGAGTGCATCATCCAAGAGTCTTGCCCACAACTCCTCATCCAGAAAGAGATTTGGTGCAAAGCATAAAAGATCCTTGATCTTGATCCCCAATTCCATCATCGGCATAATTCCCTACTAGAGGGATAGAATCTTCTGCCTCTTCTAGAACTTCATCATTGAGGAAAGGAACTCTACCCGAAACTCTTTATCAAAGTTATCCCATGATACATCAGTCTCACTATTCTCCCTAAGGTAAAGCATCCACCACTGATGCACCGCTCCTCACATCTGGCTCATTGCTTGAGGAACCTAGTACTCCCTCAAAGCACAGATGAAGGAAAAGGTGATTTTTAACTCCAGAGTCCTCACATTGGATCACAAGGGGCCCTAAAATTGCGTGTCCTAGATGGTCTTCCCTGGCCTATTTCATGCAAAAAGATAGTCTAACACTGTTGCACTGCCATCTCATTAAATACTCACGGTACCGAACTTCTAACTCTATCCAATATCTCAACCAACCATGCTCTGATACCATTATGTCACGACCCGTCTTCCTAAAGATGAGGGAAGGGACAAAAAATTGCCACGCCCTTCCTTCTTCGGGATGAAGTAGAGATAATGACCCCTGAGTCAAGCCTTTAATAGGCCCCAGAGTGGAGATTAGCACCAAGGGTATAGAATCTCACAAAAAATGGAAGGTATTACCCTTTTTAATTAAAATAGGATTGGGAGATAAGATGGTGATATCTCAAACAACACCAAACCAAAGGTAAAAGTAAAGTAAAAATCCCTTCCCACATGCATGTTCAAACGTAAACTATGACAAAAGTACAACCAAAGTACTAAAACAAGTACCAAAAGAAAGAAACTAAGAATAATCACAGAAAATATCCCAATGCCCAAGCTAGTAAAGTACAGAATTGTACTCAAAGTCCTCCAGGAAACTTGAAAACAGTTTTATAATGTAGGTTGAGTATACAAGTGTACCCAATAGTAAACCTAAAGACACCCATTCACAAGTGGGGGAACATACTAATTCCCCTATGAGAAAAATAGTAGAACCTCACACACCTACTAAGGATCACTAACCATCTTATCCTTACCAACGCACACTCACCAAATAACATAAGTCATGTAAGTAGTAGTATAATCACATCAACATTTGGGTACCCCGCACCACTTTCCCACTGGTTAACTGCTCATTTCTAATAGCTAATTTCTCGATGCTACCACTCTTCCAAAATTTTGTTACACTACCACAACCCACCCACACACACTTGTCCCTAAACCACACTACACATCTCACCTGTAGACACCTAGACCACAAAAACCATACCTCTTGCCTGAAAACACATGGGCCTCATCCCGATGACACTTGGGAATAAAAAACTAACCGCAAACACCTGATCCCCTCATCCACTACCAACCTGCCTGAAGTATCTTAGACTATGGTAAGCCTCAATCCATTACAGCCTGATTAGATATGCTCTAGTGTAAGAACCCAAAATAGGGCGCGAGGAAGAAAGGCAGTAACCAACCATCCTTCCTCCCACCAGGATGTTGGGAAAGACACCCCCCCCCCCCAATGAAATGGGGGTGTTCAGCACATGGTGCTCAATGATAGTTGGGTGCATAAAGAAATCATAAGGAAATATAATTTATATATACTAGTAAACAAACACTCATACCAACCTATGGTCCCCAAAATTAAAAACCAACCCACATAGAACCACATTTATTTCTACCCCTATATGCATAACAATAAAACAGCCACTGCCAAAACATAACCTGAAATCCTTTTTCATCTAACCACTTTCCATTCATTAATTAAGGGGTTCACTTCAATTTACTCGAGTACGACCTAGGGAAACTACCAAGAACAAAATTGAATAGGGGGAGAGGGACCAAGGTAAAGCTTTTTCATTTCAACACCCATTCAAAAAAACCGATAACAACTAACCTGCAGTCCCATTGCACACCCCCTCTTTCCCTAGACACTCTTCCAACCACTGCTAACTTTCATTCTTCAAAGTTATACTGCACAATGATACCCTTTCACTCAAACATGTATCCCCATTACCCAAACATTCCCCAGATACAGTCCCACTACATAACCATCCCATAATCACATTGTAGTCCCACTACCCAACATCACTTGATGACCACAATAAAAATAAAGGAAGTCACACTACCAACAAGTCCATCCATTCCACAATCAATCAGACTCTCAAACTAGGATACCAACACACCACTTGCACTGCCACACACACAAATCCCACAACAACTACCACTAAAACCGTATCCCCACTGCACAAACATACCAAACCAACTCATAGAACCAAATAAACACATCACGCAGTCACACCATTAAGCAAAGAATATTCAGTTTTAGCAAGAGGGATTATTTAATTCCACTTTAAAATAACTGGGGTGATCATATAATAGGTTTGATCCTGGAGCATTCATTTCAATTAGCCAAGTATATGTGATTAAGCAGATTTAGGTTACAGCCAATTATCATGTATCATGACTAGAACAGAACATCACCAGTGCGTAAGAAAAGACCATCAATAGACATTATTTTCAGAAGTTACATATCCACAACAACCATAAAAAGAATCAAATATAACAATTAAAATAGTCTATCAACATCAACCCACTCCAAGACCATTTTTTCATTGACCCCATTATCTTTTAATCATATTCCCTTCATATTTATTTCACGTTTTATGAAAAGTATTCATATGTTCTTCACAAATAATCATTAGTAAACCCACCCTACATAATGAAAAATTTAAAGAGAGGTAGAAGAAATCCCTACTTGAAATAGCAATCGACAAAATCTCCTCTTTATGCCAAGAACAGGGGATCTTGTGAGTAGTAAGAATGAAATCAAAGAAAACCCAACAACAACTTCCTCACAGATGCACAACTCTGGGGAGGGGAAAAGATCTAGGCACACCAAGGGAAAACTAAAAGGTTCTAAGGAAGAGGGGATCTTGGATTAAGAAAGGGCCAAATCGTAAAATCAAGGAGATAGTTGAAAAATTCATTATCAAGGGATCCTAGTAAAGATCACATTTTTTTGAATATCTCAAAGACCCCAGAGCATTAGGATATTAAAATATACTTAATATCCTTTGAAATTCTTGTAAAAACTCCCAAATAAGGCTTTAAACTCTGTTTAAAAAAAATTAAAATGTCAGAGGGGAGAAACTAGAAAACTGGGAAAAATTAGAAAAACTAGAAATGAGTAACTGATGGGTGAGCCATCGATGTTGAGCCACCAGTGGGTGAGCTACCGATGCAACCTACCGACACTGAGTCACCGATGTTGATCCATTGATGGGTGACCTACCAACACGACCTACCAATATTGAGATAATGATGCAATGAATCACTAACACCCTAACTCACTGATGCCCTCGACTCACTGACACTGATGCCCTTGACTCACTGATACTGATGCCCTTGACTCACTAATGTGGATTCCCCTGACTCACCGATGCAACCACTCCTGGATCACTGATGTCGATGCGCCTGACTCACCGATGCTGAGGCCCCTGAATCATCGATGCCGACTCCCCTAACTCATCAATGCTGACAGTTCAAACTAGATTTTTGGATAACTCTCCAAATTAGCCATCGATGGCCCCCAGAACACCCCAAACCTTGATTTTTCACAAAGGGTTGGCTTAGGAAAATCCAAATCATTACATAAAGTTTAATCCAAGGAGATAATTCACAGAATTATATTTTTTAGATATTAATTTAATAAATCATTGGTACTATGATGGGGAATTCATGAACTAAGACAAAGAATAAATTCCAAGGTGGGTATCTCCCTTGGAAATCTTGTCAATGAATCAGGGTGGCATCCTCTAAGTACTCAAGGCATTCCATTAAAAATCTAAGCCTAGCTCTATTCTAACCACTATTTTAAAAAAAAAGGTCCATAATCAATTGGAAACATTTATAAATAATCAATATCCAAGTGTTAATACATGCCTCTATACCATTATGTTTTATTTAAAACATACCCTTTTAATTTAAAAAAAATAAATTCTAATAATGAGATTCTTACATTTTAATCAATTTGTACATAAACAAAAAGTGTCCAAGAAAAAGGTACTTGGCATACTATATCAAAATTATTCAATTATTATAATTTAATCGGATTACTTTTTAAAATTCATTCCAACATTTTTAAAGAGTTTCAAAGGTTCATGTGTATAAGGACTCACCCAAAGGGGTGATACTTGGTGAGGTTCTAACCTACAACAAGGTAAATGGGTATAATAATAGGTTCTAGGTTATAGTTTACCATTTAAATAAATAGATTTCATAATTACATGGAAACTCAAGGATATTTTGGTGTGTGGCCCAATGGAAACATTTATAAATGGTTAAGGCCTCAATAGAAATAGTATAGGCCACCAACCTTATGGTGGTAAAGGAAAATTAATTCAATATAGGCCTTAGATCTGAAATAGAATTACATAAAATGGAAAAACAGATGAATACCCTAAAACTAGGTCATATTATCTTTCACAAAAATAATTCCAAATATGGAGAGATAAACCAAGGAAGGAAGAAAGTGGATCGAATCAATTACTAAGAGGAATCCAACAAAACAAACAGCGGTCCAATTAGAGTCTGGATGGGGAAGAATCCCCAAAGTCTAAGAAAATTCCATGGGAGAGATCTTCACATGGTATGAGGATACTGGAGAATGAATAAATAAAAATAGGGTTTGAGTTTTAAATATTCGGAGGTAAAAAAGATAAATTCACCCAGCCTTAAAGAGAAGTATGGTTTGTCCACACAGTTGGCCAAACCATGCACCAACTATGTTATGGAATTGTCTAAGGGAGATACCCCCTCACACAGTTAGCTTCACAGTTAAAAACCAATGTGTTAACCATTCATTTCAACTCTTCTAAAAGTTTAAATATTTTTTAGAAGCATGAAGACTCCCTCTTAATTTTTTTCAAACCATTCTCGCAATCTATATGGGCCACATGGTTGAGTTTCATGGTTACTAATAATAATGAACCAGCCACGTCCCTCATGAAACTTCTCTAAAAAATGAATCTATAGAATTTGAACAATCCCAGAATTCTCCCAAACCCTTCCTTAATCATTTAATTCCAATTATACGGTTAAAAGAATGATTTAAACTAAAAATTAAAGTGTTTTTACCATATGATAAAATCTAGGATCTTACAGTAACATCTTAACCTGATTCACTCTAGAGTAACTAAATCATAGTGTTATTCGGCCTTAGGTGTACTTACCCATATGCAAGAAGCTACCGAATGGTAGAGAGGGTCTATTGTGATACCATATGGATACTATACCCTCATATGAAATTAATAAAAAAATGGAAATAATATAAAACTTTTAAACACAATACCTAAAAGAATGAAAGAAACATTACAACCAATATAGTTAGGAAAAAATATCAAATCAGATCTTATGACTAAATAAACTACCTCAAATTTCACATGAGTCAAGGATACACCAATAATACCTCTAGTGAGTAGATAATATATATCCCAAACGAAATTATACAAAATATGTGAAAAATTAATCATAACCTAGTCTCGAGTCCTGACCCAATCCCATATCTTGACTTCATCCAAGTTTTCAAATAAATTTATCTAATAATGTGTCTATTCTTTATATATAACTATGACCACAAGTTATACTCGAGTAAAATATGTCAAGGTAACTCTTTTAGAGTGTGAGTATAACTCAATTTACCACCACCAATAATTTTCCAAATTATTCCCATTCTAAATATTGTGCATGTTAATGCACCATAATAAACAACTAAAATGCGATAAAATAAATCATTGTCGGTCTATGGGTTCTATGGTGACACCTAAATTCATACATTATTATTTTTTTCATTATAGGATGTCTCTAAACATGACACATAACCACTTAATGGTAAATTGATCCCCTCCCCAAAACCATCTCAATTATCTCATCACCTAGGGGGAATAGCGCCTCACCTTAGAACCATCTCATATCTCTTCAACACTTAGTGAGGAATAACAAAACACCCTAGAACAATCTAATATATCATAATTATCTAGGGGGGATATATCCCAACCCTAGAACCATCTCATACATTAGAAACACCCAAGAGGAATAGTTCCCTTCCCTAAAACCATCTCATATCTCATCAACACTCAGGGATAATACCACCCCACCACAAAATAATCTCATGTATATTCATAGTAGTTTTAACAGTCAAAAATAAATAACACAATAATTTCACAATTTAAACATAACTAAGTTATATTTATTTCATAGATTATTATCATTCCAAATATCTCAATTTCTAGGTGAATATTTTACTATTCTTTTCAAGTAGTTGGATCTCACCAACATAAGCTTCAAACCATACTCACTTATGGATACCACCTTGATATCCCACTTTTACCAAATATATTCTTCCTAATGATTATGCTATGGAATCTATTTTTATCTAATCAGGTCACTATTTCACTTAGGTAACCCCTTGTATTACCTTAGATATTCCCCATTTCATTAGTTTTAAGAACACCTCACATTATGGATAAAGTTTTAGGTTTTACATTTTTATTTTTGTTTTTCTCTATTTATCATGTGGTGCTTTCATGAACATAAACACTCACTTGTGTGTCTAATTATTTTATTTGATTAATTTTTAGTCTCATTAATTTAACTTAAAATCATGTCATTGAAAGCCAATATGGATATATCTTAGACATCCCAACGTTGTCATGATGATATTTTCAGAGTCTTAAAACATTCTATAATTATGATTAATGAACATAATATCAAGTTCAAGGATTCTTGCACAACATTTTAAGGAATCAAGGGAGGCACTAAATGATGGTGAAGCTATGATGACTATATCGACTAGCCGATGTAGGGCAGCAGCTAGCCAGTGCCATGGTGGCATTACACCTGGAGTGCAGAGGACCCATCAGCCATCCAATAGAGTCCCACTGTCTAACTGTAACGACCCGAAATTTTAAATAAATCTTGTTTCCTAATTTTATGTGTTATTTTATTTTATTTTTATACTCAACAAAAATGTTTCATTTGATAACATGAGTATAATTAAAATGAGACTGTTGGGTTTTGATTGTTATTTGGCCATTGGTCAATATGACCACTGGAAACTAAACGTTTTGACTATTGTCTCTAAATACAAGCAATCTTGGTTAATTAATATAGAAAGAAGATTCGATGGCCTCACCCAGTAGTCTTGGACCGATCGAAGCCCATCTAACAGAACTTGGGAAGGAGGTAGCACCACTGGGCTTTTCTCTGGACCAAACCCAAGCTGAACTTCATCGTGTGAAGCTAGAACGGGATCGCCTTCGCGAGAAGTTCAAACTGATAGAAATTACTACTCGTGCGATGTTGGCCGAGCCTCCCTTGGATTCTCTCACCTTAGCACACCTTACACTTAGGTCCTATGCTGGTGTGATAAGGGGCTATGTAAGGAGACCGTAACTACCTTGTGTAATCCTTTGTTTTAAATAAAAATTGGGATTTCTTCTTATGATGAAGTTTATGAATTTTCAAATGACCGGATAAATATAATATGCATATTTTTGATGAATTTTAGAAAAATGATATTTTAAAAATGGTTGTGTAAACCTTAAATAATTAAAAATGTGTAGTGATTTTCGAAAAATGGTCTTCTACAATTATGTTCAGTACGAAATTTAGAGACTAATAAGATCAACTTAATTTTTGATGAATAGTAAATTATGAATAGTGGTTTTATGATTAGGATTAGTAATGTGTCCAAATGGATTAGTAATCTCACTTAAAGAAAGTATTAATATAATCTAGGCACCTTGATTAAGTAATGTGATTCAATAAAATGGTTAAATAACGGTTTCATAAATTATTATTCAAGTATTAGTTTTTTCGGGTGAATAGTGTTTTTTTTAATTAAAAATTAAATTGAAAATATTTAGAAAATTATTTTTATAAAATGGATTTCATTTTTGAACTCAGAGCACCAATATTATGTTATGGTAATTTTTGGGGTTTTTTCTGAAGAAATGAATTTTCGGTGAATAGTGTATTTATTTAAAAATAAATTTAAAAATATTTAGAAAATTATTTTTATAAAATGGAGTTCATTTTTGAAATCAGAGCATTTATATTTGGTTAGTGTGAAATTTTGAGATTTTTCTGAGAAAGTTGAATTTTCAGTGAATAGTAAAAATGCAGTTTTAGGGTTTCGGTATGTTTAATGACATCATAGCTGTGTCATGATGATGTCATGAGATATTTTAAGGGTTGGCCGGCCAAGGGTGATGAATTATTGTTTTGGGGGCCCATGTGGCCTAACTCCATGGTAAATTCCAAGGGAGAGCACATGGGTTTGAGAAAAGCACATGTGAGGTGTCCCTTGGCCATTAATGCCTTGTCCCCTCACTTTCCCTATAAATACCAAGCCCTCATCTCATCCATTCGACTCCCCACTCTCACCCAACGAATTTCTGGTCTCATTACCTCCCAAGGAGCCCTCCCAAGGTTCCCCAAGCCCTCAAGGTCCAAACCTTTGAGTTTCAAGAGTCACGTTTTAAGGTAAGGGATCCGACCTCTCTCTTTCATTTCAAGTAATCTCTTTGATGTCATTCCTTTTATGCTCCATGTTCTTATGTTGAAGGATGTTCTTTTATACTCCTCTTACTGGCCTTTTCATGTTAATATAATTAGAGATCCCCTATTACTCTCATTATTTCATTTTGTGATGTTTTAAGTGGCACCGTTAGGCTGCCGAAATTTTTGTAACGGATTCTTTCTCCCTTCTCATTTTTCAAGATCTATTTTCATGTAAAGTATTTCAAGTTCCTTTTTATTATGTTGGGGTATGATCTCTAAATTTATCATACTAATCTTTTATGATCATATGATGAGAGACCCCATTTGATCTCTTCAATTCAGTATTTTGAAGTTTTAAGTGGCGTCGTTAGGCTGCCGAATTTTTAAGTGGTTCTTCACCCTTCTCGTTTTGAAGTTCTACTTTCATGTCAATTCTTTCAAGTTCCTTTTTTTTATGTTGGGGTATGATCTCTATATCTATCATACTGGAATATTATGTTCATATGATGAGAGACCCCATTTGATCTCTTCAATTCAGTATTTTGAAGTTTTAAGTGGCGCCGTTAGACTGCCGAATTTTTAAGTGGTTCTTCACCCTTCTCGTTTTGAAGTTCTACTTTCATGTCAATTATTTTAAGTTCATTCTTGTTATGTTGGGGAATTATCTCTAAATCTATCATACTGAACTCTTATGTTCACACGATGAGAGACCCTATTTGATATTTTCAAATCATTTTTGTTGAAGTTTAAGTAACGCCGTTAGGCTGCCGAACTTTCATAAGAGAAATATAATTTTTGTCTTCCGTCCATGTTTTTCATTTCAAATGGTATGTCCTTGAAATTTCATTACCATGATCATGTATCCTTCTTATTCTGTCCATATACTATTTTATGGGTCATTTATGAATGTTTGACCCATTTTACCTCTCTTTTTAATGTCTTCTAAAACCTCGTAACATAGCCGTTATGCTGCAGAATTTCCGTCTCAAAATGTCTCTCTTTTTTTCTAAAGTTCATTTATATTATTAAGTGAATACTCAAAGATCTTTCTTCTAAAGGGGTATTCACATATATACCAAAATGTTCTATTTTAAATTCTGGGATTTACATACATGAGACCCACCTTCCTTTTCTGTGGGTTTTAAAGTGATGTAAAGATCATGTCTTTAAAGCAGTTTTTAAAACGTTATGATTATGAAAAGAAACCCATTTATTTTATGCTATATGGGTTATTTATGAAATTTTTGATGATGATATATGTGGATCACATGATAATAAAGGCAAATTTAAGGGTGCGCCCTGATAGCGCTCCAATGCATTGGGTAATGATGTAACCACTAGAGATTACAATTTTCACGATACCTTGGTGAATAACCTTGGTAATTTTCAAATGACACCTTGGGGATGGACCTTGGTGATATGTTCATGATTGTCTATGTTAAATGATGTAGCCACATCTTCAAGTTATGAAAATGTTATTTTTATTATGATATGCCACATGATTTTTTTTATCATACCTTAAAGTTCTTGTTCGTGACATAGTTGATGTATCTCAAGTTCACATGTTAAATGTTTCCCTTGTTTCCCTTACTGGGCCTTCTACTCACCCTTTCTTTTAATGTATGCTCCCAGGTTATGTGATGCAGTAATGAACCTAGGATGAACATGAGGAGAAGCCTTTAAAGTGTTTTAGAAGAATGTTTTATGTTTTCATGTTTTAAGTTCCTGGTTTCCAAGACACTAAACCTTAAAGATCCTCAGTTTTGTATAATGTAATGAAAGTTTATGTGATAAAAAGGCGGGATGCTATAGTTGGTATCAAAGGATGGTTTAGTTATTTGTGGAAATTAGGATATGAAAAATCTAGGAAGAACCCTATAGAAAAGTTTAAATATAGGAAATCTTCCTGGTATTTTGGTGAGTATTGAGTAAGGGGTTTCCAAGCAAATACATCCCTGTCTGGATACGAGCAGGTAGAGGTGGCTCTGGCACAGATGTACATAGGGGTAAAACCCGAAAACACCGCTTTGAGCTAGACTCGAACGGGAACTGGTACACGACAACGGGCCTTGCTACACTCTTGGTTACGACACTCCCGGGGGATATGCTTTGGTAAATTCATAAGCTTAGTATGAACCATTATTAAAGGAACAAGGATAAAACAAAATAAGGATTCACATAAGAATATATGATCATGGATAACCTAGATTGGAACCTAGGGGATCAAAAGTTAGGATATACTTTTATTCTAAATGTTTATCCTTTTATGCTTAAAGTTTCCTTTTCATGATTATTAGCTAAGTAAATAAGCCCCTAATTATAGTTTCTTTTCTTAGTTAATGGCGGGAAATGGAAGAACATGTCCCAAAAACCAATGTGATAGGAAATGCGACGATTGTCGTATTAATATGACAGAGGTGATTAGGGGATTAAAAGATGATTATTATTTTGGAATACGTTCACTATTTTAGGGACCCAATATGATCGAGGTAAATAGATTACTATGGTATTTTCATTGAGGATTAAGGTTGACTTATATTTTGAAGAATCGATAAATTTATGGTGGACTTATAGTAATTTAGGCTACTTATGGGAATGATTAACCTATCTTGGGTAAAATATGTTTAGTTTAGATGTTAGGAGTGGTTGAAGTTGTTTGGAGATGAACAATGAAGTTTATTTTGGAAGACTATGTTATCAAATCCTTCTTGTGTTTGGGTTTCAATCTTAGTTTGTTTTATTTTGAGGAATTTTAAGGACCGTTATTTATGGGATGGTCTATGATGAACTTTGGGTAGTACCATGTAACTTTGAAGATTTAAAAGTAGTTTCCATTCCTATGGGATTCTTCCTTTTTGAAGAGTTGTTTAACCTTACCCTTTCTGTTTTTGATAATGTTTAAAGATAGAAGAAATAGATAGTTAATCTTTTGGGGATTATGTGATTCTCTAGAAGATGATTCTTGTGTTTTGATGAGACCAAGTAGTTTTGAGTGCTCATCATTTGGGAGAAAAGATTAGTTTTGGTAGAAACTTATTAAAAGGTGAAACTCTACATGAAGGTAGATATATTTCCTTATGTTCTTGTTCTATGTTGTAAATTAATTCCTCAAAATTATGAAAAGGAACGTAAAACAAAAACGTTGTTGGTTTAAGTTTCCTACTAGGTAATCAAAGATTGTTTACACACATCATAAGTTTGGGATTTTCTTATGGTTAACTTTCTCCTAATCATGTTCTCTGTCACTCTCCCTCAGAACATGACCCTTTGTTTTCTCCTCCATGTCCATATTTTCCTACATGGAATCCTAGCGTGGGCTAACTCGGGTGACCTTCGTACTTCCCTTTCTTTCTTTTAAAGTAATAGTTTTACTGACTCCTTTTACGATGTGGGACTTTCAATGAAATTTCAAAATCTAATTTAAAAAAAAAATTGCGAGGATGCAATTTCTTAAGGGGGGAAGATTGTAACGACCCGAAATTTTAAATAAATCTTGTTTCCTAATTTTATGTGTTATTTTATTTTATTTTTATACTCAACAAAAATGTTTCATTTGATAACATGAGTATAATTAAAATCAAACTGTTGGGTTTTGATTGTTATTTGACCATTGGTCAATATGACCACTGGAAACTAAACATTTTGACTATTGTCTCTAAATACAAGCAATCTTGGTTAATTAATATAGAAAGAAGATTCGATGGCCTCACCCAGTAGTCTTGGACCGATCGAAGCCCATCTAACAGAACTTGGGAAGGAGGTAGCACCACTGGGCTTTGCTCTGGACCAAACCCAAGCTGAACTTCATCGTGTGAAGCTAGAACGGGATCGCCTTCGCGAGAAGTTCAAACTGATAGAAATTACTACTCGTGCGATGTTGGTCGATCCTCCCTCGAATTCTCTCACCTTAGCACACCTTACACTTAGGTCCTATGCTGGTGTGATAAGGGGCTATGTAAGGAGACCATAACTACCTTGTGTAATCCTTTGTTTTAAATAAAAATTGGGATTTCTTCTTATGATGAAGTTTATGAATTTTCAAATGACCGGATAAATATAATATGCATATTTTTGATGAATTTTAGAAAAATGATATTTTAAAAATGGTTGTGTAAACCTTAAATAATTAAAAATGTGTAATGATTTTCGAAAAATGGTCTTCTACAATTATGTTCAGTACGAAATTTAGAGACTAATAAGATCAACTTAATTTTTGATGAATAGTAAATTATGAATAGTGATTTTATGATTAGGATTAGTAATGTGTCCAAATGGATAAGTAATCTCACTTAAAGAAAGTATTAATATAATCTAGGCACCTTGATTAAGTAATGTGATTCAATAAAATGGTTAAATAACGGTTTCATAAATTATTATTCAAGTATTAGTTTTTTTGGGTGAATAGTGTTTTTTTAATTAAAAATTAAATTAAAAATATTTAGAAAATTATTTTTATAAAATGGATTTCATTTTTGAACTCAGAGCACCGATATTATGCTATGGTAATTTTTCGGGTTTTTTCTGAAAAAATGAATTTTCGGTGAATAGTGTATTTATTTAAAAATAAATTTAAAAATATTTAGAAAATTATTTTTATAAAATGGAGTTCATTTTTGAAATCAGAGCATTTATATTTGGTTAGTGTGAAATTTTGGGATTTTTCTGAGAAAGTTGAATTTTTAGTGAATAGTAAAAATGCAGTTTTAGGGTTTCGGTATGTTTAATGACATCATAGCTGTGTCATGATGATGTCATGAGATATTTTAAGGGTTGGCCGGCCAAGGGTGATGAATTATTGTTTTGGGGGCCCATGTGGCCTAACTCCATGGTAAATGCCAAGGGAGAGCACATGGGTTTGAGAAAAGCACATGTGAGGTGTCCCTTGGCCATTAATGTCTTGTCCCCTCACTTTCCCTATAAATACCAAGCCCTCATCTCATCCATTCGACTCCCCACTCTCCCCCAACGAATTTCTGGTCTCATTACCTCCCAAGGAGCCCTCCCAAGGTGCCCCAAGCCGTCAAGGTCCAAACCTTTGAGTTTCAAGAGTCACGTTTTAAGGTAAGGGATCCGACCTCTCTCTTTCATTTCAAGTAATCTCTTTGATGTCATTCCTTTTATGCTCCATGTTCTTATGTTTAAGGATGTTCTTTTATACTCCTCTTACTGCCCTTTTCATGTTAATATAATTAGAGATCCCCTCTTACTCTCATTATTTCATTTTGTGATGTTTTAAGTGGCGTCGTTAGGCTGCCGAAATTTTTGTAACGGATTCTTTCTCCCTTCTCATTTTTCAAGATCTATTTTCATGTAAAGTATTTCAAGTTACTTTTTATTATGTTGGGGTATGATCTCTAAATTTATCATACTTATCTTTTATGATCATATGATGAGAGACCCCATTTGATCTCTTCAATTCAGTATTTTGAAGTTTTAAGTGGCGTCGTTAGGCTGCCGAATTTTTAAGTGGTTCTTCACCCTTCTCGTTTTGAAGTTCTACTTTCATGTCAATTCTTTCAAGTTCCTTTTTTTTATGTTGGGTTATGATCTCTATATCTATCATACTATAATCTTATGTTCATATGATGAGATACCCCATTTGATCTCTTCAATTCAGTATTTTGAAGTTTTAAGTGGCGCCGTTAGGCTGCCGAATTTTTAAGTGGTTCTTCACCCTTCTCGTTTTGAAGTTCTACTTTCATGTCAATTCTTTTAAGTTCATTCTTGTTATGTTGGGGAATTATCTCTATATCTATCATACTGAACTCTTATTTTCACACGATGAGAGACCCTATTTAATCTTTTCAAATCATTTTTGTTGAAGTTTAAGTAACGTCGTTAGGCTGCCGAACTTTCATAAGAGAAATCTAATTTTTGTCTTCCGTCCATTTTTTTCATTTCAAATGGTATGTCCTTGAAATTTCATTACCATGATCATGTATCCTTCTTATTCTGTCCATATACTATTTTATGGGTCATTTATGAATGTTTTACCCATTTTACCTCTCTTTTTAATGTCTTCTAAAACCTCGTAACATAGCCGTTATGCTGCAGAATTTCCGTCTCAAAATGTCTCTCTTTTTTTTCTAAAGTTCATTTATATTATTAAGTGAATACTCAAAGATCTTTCTTCTAAAGGGGTATTCACATATATACCAAAATGTTCTATTTTAAATTCTGGGATTTACATACATGAGACCCACCTTCCTTTTCTGTGGGTTTTAAAGTGATGTAAAGATCATGTCTTTAAAGCAGTTTTTAAAACGTTATGATTATGAAATGAAACCCATTTATTTTATGCTATATGGGTTATTTATGAAATTTTTGATGATGATATATGTGTCTCACATGATAATAAAGGAAAATTTAAGGGTGTGCCCTGATAGCGCTCCAATTCATTGGGTAATGATGTAACCACTAGAGATTACAATTTTCACGATACCTTGGTGAATAACCTTGGTAATTTTCAAATGACACCTTGGGGATGGACCGTGGTGATATGTTCATGATTTTCTATGTTAAATGATGTATCCACATCTTCAAGTTATGAAAATGTTATTTTTATTATGATATGCCACATGATTTTTTTTATCATACCTTAAAGTTCTTGTTCATGACATAGTTGATGTATCTCAAGTTCACATGTTAAATGTTTCCCTTGTTTCCCTTACTGGGCCTTCGGCTCCCCCTTTATTTTGATGTATGATCCCAGGTTATGTGATGCAGTAATGAACCTAGGATGAACATGAGGAGAAGCCTTTCAAGTGTTTTAGAAGAACGTTTTATGTTTTCATGTTTTAAGTTCCTGGTTTCCAAGACACTAAACCTTAAAGATCCTCAGTTTTGTATAATGTAATGAATGTTTATGTGATAAAAAGGCGGGATGCTATACTAACTGATGGTGATGGAATAACCATCATTATTTATAATAAACCAAATTTCTTTCCAATATATGTGTACCGATTATCTGAGACTAATTCAAAAAAATTCACCCAACTTCAAGTGATCCACCGACCAGCAAGTACAATTCATCGGGTAGCTTGTGAAGCGGATACATCTTCCCCGAGGATGCATTGAATATGGTCAAAATGAATTAATGTTGGTATTATTTATATTATTTATACCTGAAGAATTTAAAAATAATTAACCTATTTGAGTCCATAAAATTAGTCCCTATGCATTATGGAAGATCACTTTTCTCACCAACAACGCTCTCTAGTCGAATCAATGCCAAAGTGCTAGCTTTCTCAAATCCTCATATAAGATTCATTCTCATTTATAAATATCTCAATGTATTTAACCTTTTCTATTAAATATCTCATCCTAATTTATAATCATCACTATAAGAGATTTGTGAGCAGTGTTATATTGGGTTTTCTCCAAGGAATCATCTCTCTTCTCATCACCTTTCTCCAATGGGTTCTCACTCCGTAAAAGTGAAAGATGGTTTCCTTGGATATCAGAGAAACTTAAGAGATCACTCACAAAAAAATATTTTGAGGTATGAGTTTCTTCATTTCTTCCAAGATCAAGGGATTAATAGTATTTTCCTCTCATGTTGAGGGTGCATACAAAGGGGCTCATATCGAGCTATTACTAAAATCTGAATCAATTGTGTTTTCTCTCTCTTTACTTTATCATATATGATCATTCATCATCAATTTGAATACTTTCATGAAATTTATTTTATTGTATCTTATGTAATTAAATTATTAATTTAATTTGATATTAATTTTATAACTTGGATTGAATTTATCAATTATCTCTCAATAGATTTAATTTCTTTAATTACATTGTCATTTCAACTTCATTTTAATTTTGAATTGACATTTATTATGCTTTAAAACTTTTTAAAAATGTAATTTACCCCCACCCCCCATTTAAATACTTACCAAAAGAAAAATTATTATTTACCACTTCTCAATTTCAAAATATTTACTTAATCAATTTCAAATCTCTTACTAACAAAAATTAAAATGGTTGAGTGCATAGGTTAGTGAGTCACTACTTTGGTATAGATGCCTTGGTCATTGTAACATGCACTCACTTTTCAAACTCTACAATTATCAAATTGTACAAGTTCTACCCAAATTTCATTTCAAATATGACATGGTTTGTGAAGCATAACAATATGTTAAGCAACACAAATACTCTTTTAAAACTAAAAAGGGAATTTATTTCTCAAATCACTTGATTTAATTCATCTTAATTTATTCAGACCTTCTCAAATAGAAATTCTTGGATGAAAATTATATACATTTGTTATTTTTGGGTACATTACAAGATTCAATTGGGTTTATAAAAGTGAATCTTTCAAATCATTCCTCAAAAATTTCCCAACAAGTTAAAAATGAAAAATAATTTTAAATTATTTCAATTTAAAGTGATCATGGTAGAGAATCAAATAACAAGGAATTTAATGGTTTATGTTCTTTTGAATTCTATAATCATTTTTCGCAGCCTATCCCATAGGGTCCCATGTCATGACTCCCTAAGCCCACCTCTAATAGGCGGGGGGATGGTGACTAGCACCGAGTAGGCATGTCCCTAACATGGGAGGCCTTAGCCTAAGTACTTGTACACATGCGCACATCTTAAAGCCTATACAATGTTAAAATGTTAAATAAAATAAACAACCATGAATGCATAAATCTAAGTCCCACAACCATAGTATGATAGGAAGTAAAGTAAAGTAAATAGGTCCAAATAAAATCCCACCACAAACATCTGAAAGAAAGTCCAAACTGAAAGTAAAGGGACTACTAACTAGGTACTACAAGGACACACCTCAGTCTATCTAATCTCACTCAGCATCGTCTTGTCCTGGTCCATCAAGGAATCTAACAAAAGGTTGATCATATTCACAATACACGACACATTCTGGAAAATCCCATGCAGGGGTTAGTATAACAATACCTAGTAAGAAACCCTGAAACCACAAATCATATAATAAAGGAATTATGGATATCTCTACATAGGTATACGTCTATATCACATATAACAATAATATTCAGATATACTAAAAAAATACACATAATTTAAAGGTAAGTCAAAACCATAGTATTCTAGCTTAGGATTCCAGCTCAAAGATTCCACAAAGCACTTGTCCAGGAGAACACACTCATGAGTCTAATAACACTGATGACATCCTTCAAATAGGTACTTATCATCAGATCTTGTCAGGAAGTACACATTTAAGTTATAAAGATATATGATACATAGATGAGGATCACTCTCATGGCCATGGGGCGATACCAACAACTCAAAATGGATTAACACTCTAAGTTTAGGATCGTCTCCAGCATAGTGTTAGTCATGATGATTCTAAGAAGTACACCTAGGGAATGAATATGAATATAGGATCTCACTTCGAGCCTCATGGAGGGATTCCAAAAACTCTATCTAAGAATTCCTAATTAAGGGATCATGGTCCTAAGAGTAGGAGGGGATTATATATTAACCCTCATGGAATGGATAAGGGTAATTCACCCTAATGAAACTTTTCTAAGATACAGAGGACAAGAGATCAAAGACAACATTTAAGAAGTACATGTCATGTAGTAGGGTGACACTTCATGTCCCTTGACCTCGGGTCCTACCCATGTAAACGGCCCATGTCTCATCCCACATTTGTTTCTATGTAAAATTCCATGGTGTATAGCCTACCCATGTACTCTACCCATGTACTAGTACATGACTTAGCCTGTGTACTTAACCAGGTCGTGTCTATGTGTTGGAGTACATGACATGCTCCAACCCATGTACTCTAACCCATGTTCATGTACCTTATGAGGCACATGCCTTTCCTCTAGAGAGATAACACATGTTGTGTGACGGGGTTCACATGCCATGTGATACATTACTTCCAATAAAACCCTAGTCATCAGACAGGGGGCTCACGACATGTGGCTCCGAGTTACACGTCGTGTAGTGTGGTATTTCTCATAAGTCTAGATCTAGTTTCATGTGTCTCTTCTATTAATTCATCCTTTTATCTAACATCATATTTTCAAAAAAAACATAAAATAAGCCTCATTGAGTCATTTCATCACTGAACAACAAGATTTAGCCCTTCAATTCGTTCAGAAAATAGAATCATTCATCATTCTTCATTGCACACCAAAGAACATGAAATTAGGTATCCAAACTCGTCTGATTCACCACTAATTCTATCATCTCACCACCATCATGTTTCTAAGATCCTAAATCTATAATATCAAATCATTATACCAAGAATCATTTTCCAAATGATTTATTTCAATGGTGAATGTTGAACTGTTTTCCAAATGAAGAATTCCCACGGTGAATTTTCTATAAAATCCTTATTCCTACCAATGTTAAGTCATTCCTAGGGTAAAACTTTCATTATGAACTCAACGATGCCCTCAGATTTCTGATCTAGGCCCCCATTTAGAATTTATTTCAGTTTTTGAGGAAAACTATGCATGCGTACTATTTAATATATTTAGTATATTTCAAACATTTATTCTAGGCACATCGGGTCTCAAAATCGCATGTTGTCTTAGTGCCTGGTCTCAAAAATAATCCACAAAATATCCAAAAATAGTACATAGAAAATATGAGTCATTAAATTCTCCCTACCTTGGGGATTTACATCCCAAAAATCCAAAATAAGGGAAACATAAAGAGATGTGGATATTGGGCATGAATATAAGCCTCCTACTCCCTTGATCTCTCCTAAATATTCTCCTACTACCACTAAACACGCACTAAAGGAATTGATCCCCTAGAAAGGATCCCCTCCTATCAATACTCAATCTTTATTGGGTACTCAGTGAAGGTTGATCCATCCTTGATGTCCATCTCTCCCTAGTAGATAATGTGTGATGGTTCATTCATGTACCTCCTCAGCTGCGACAGGTGGAAGACATTGTATACCTGGTCTAACTAAGAAGTTAGAAATAATATGTATTCCACCTCACCAAATCTACATATTATTTGGAATGGTCCAAAGAATCTTATAGATGGCTTGTTGCCCCAGCCAAATATTTTTAATCCACATCGAGGTGAAACCTATAGGAACACGTGGTCTCCTTCCATGAAAACCAAACGCCTCCATTTTTTCAGTATAATTATTATAAAAATTCTTTATAGTCCTTATCCTCTCTCGGATAATATCCACCTTCTTGGTAGTTGCTAGCACCAACTCTAGGCTCATGAGTGGTGTCTCTCCTGGGTCAGTCTAGCAAAGTGGTGACCTATAGGGTTGCCCGTAAAAATCCTAAAATGGTGTCATACCAATGGTGTAATGTTAGTTGTTATTTTACATAAAATCCACTAGTGGTAGGTGATCCTACAAACTACGGATAAAGTCCAACATGAAAGCTTACAGCATGTCCTATAGAACATGAATGTTCTGCTTAGTCTAGACATTATTTTGGGGGTGAAACATTGTGCTCAAGTGTAGATGAGTAAAAAAAGCCTCCTTCAATCCATACCACATCCAGGATGTGAAGCGAGAATCTTGGTCAGAAATGATCATCAATGGAACTCCATGGAGTCAGTATATCTTCTACACATAGAATAATCACAATCTCTCTACGGAACTCTACTCCTGAATAGCAAAGAAGTGGGCCGACTTGGTGAGTTGGTATATAGTCTCATAGAAATCATTGTGTCCCCTATAAATATGTGGTAATCCCATTACAAAGTCCATGTATGTCCCATCCCACTTCCACTCTAGTTACTCAAGGGGTTAATCTATAACTACTAAAACTTAGTGCTCATCTTTCACTTGCTGACAAGTAAGGCATCGAGAGGCAAACACTACAGCTCACTTCTTCATCCATGGACATAAAAACTAACATTGGAGGTCCTGGTACAAGTTTTACACACCTGGATGTACTGCCAAATTAGATTTATAAAACTCTCTAAGAACCTCCACCTGCAACGTCACTGGTACCATCGTGAATCCTCTAAAAAGAATGACATGCTCCCCACCTTTAGAAAATTCATCAGGAGCATGTCCATTGGATATCTAAGTGTTTAGGTTCTCACATTAAATATTCCCAACATGTGCCTCCCAGAATCACTATAGGAGTGAAGGGGTTACAACCATAAACTGGAGGTAAGCTACTTTATCTCCATCTACAAAGGATAACTGCAACAAGGCCAACTGCTCTGATGCCTCATTCAGCAACTACGAACAAGATCTCTTACTAAGAGAATCTTCTACTACACTCTCCTTACCAAGAGTATAGACAATTTTTAAGTCATAATCATGGAGGAACTCTATCCATCACCTCTATCTCAAGTTGATGTCCTTCATAGAGAATATATACTTGAGACTCTTGTGATAGGAGTAGACGATAAACCGCTCTCCCATCAGGTAGTGTCACCACATATTTATTAAAAAAATACCATTGTTAACTCAATATTGTATGTCATGTAGTTCTACTCATGTGGTCTCAACTGATGTGAATCATAGGCAATCACCACTTCCTTCTGTATCAAAACACAACCAATATTTATTCTTCATGTGTCGTAGAATACTATATACTCAACACCCTCCTCTGAAAATCTCAAAATGGGAGCTGAAAATCCTTCTAGAATATATCAATCCACATGAAAGGATACCCCTTTAGGTCAAATATTTAATGGGTGCTGATATCTTAGAGAAATAAGGTATGAATATCTGGTAATAGCCTACCAACATAAGGAAGCTCCACACCTTCTTCATGCTCTAGGGTTGGTCCCAAGCTAACACCACCTCGACCTTGGCTGGGTCCACCGCAACTCCATCTACTAAGATAGCTTGTCTTGGAAATTGGACTGCCTAAATCTAGAACTGGAACCTCAAGAGAATTTTATAAATTCGTTGCACTTATAGTAGGTCTATAACTATCCTTAAGTACCTCATGTTCTCCTCCCCAGATTCCTAGTATATAAGGATATCAGTGATGAAGACTATGACTAACCAGTCTAACAAATGTTGAAATATCTGGTTCATGAGTCCCATGAACATTGTAGGGGTGTTAATTATGAAAAAGTAAACAACCAAGTACTTGTAGTGACTGTAGCGACATATGAATTTCGCCTTTGGTATATCCTCATCCCATACTCACAAATCGTGATAGCCTAAATAGAGGTCAACCTTCGAGAACCATCATGACCCTCTCAACTGATCAAAGAGGTCATTGATCCTCAATAGTGGATACTTGTTCTTTGTGGTCACCTGCTTCAAGTACCGGTAGTCCACACATAACCTTAATCTCCCACCCACTTTCTTGTAAAAAACAATGGTTGTCCAAATTAAAACATTGGGTCTAACAAAACCCTTACTCTATAATTCCACCAACTTCACCCTTAGTTCTAAAATCTATTTGGGATCTATAAAATATGTCGGCATGGATATTAGTGTCGTCTCAGGGTGTAGATAAATGCAGAAGTCTATTTCTCAGGAGAGATGTAAGACTGGAACATCTTCATGGAATATGTCCTCATACTCTACCACCACTATAGGAAACAAGAAACTCATAACATCCACTTCACCAAGGGTTAGGCTAACAAACTGATGAGTAATCGACTACACCCTCCCATGCATGATATTAACTTTTGATTTCTGGGTTTCCTTTTCACAAACAAAGGAGAATCTATTTATGTCACTGCAGACAAACCGAATCCTATGCCTAAAATAGTTAATCTGGGCATGAACTGTAGATAACTAAACCATACCAAATATGATGTTGTAAGGAATCATTGGTACTAAAAATATATCCCAATAGAAACTATCACCTTCAAGAGTCAGGTCGTACTACCAGCACAAGTGTGTGATCACTGATTCTTCTCCAGTAGGAATCACTATGTGTAAAAGCTTAGCTAAGGACTCAACCAAAATCTATAAGTCTCATAGAAGGTATGTGGAAAGAAAGGAATGACTAGAACCTATGTATATCAATACTACAGATAAGGTGTAAAATACATATATTTAACCCCAAATCATTCTCATAGCCTCTGGTTCGTAAGCTTCAACCACCTATAGTTGTCCCTACCCCTATCCTCCAGCTCCATGAGCCTAGAGTTGACCACTGAGGGGTGGTGTTGGTAACAAGTCAATGCACCTACCACCTACTGATGCTCTCCATGATCCTCTTCCACATCCTACAACCTATGAACCTGCCTTCTCCCACCACTACCTCTTACTTGATGGCCCATACATGGTCTCTCTTCCAGTAATATGACGGGTTGGAAAATCTCATGCAAGATGTCCCCTTCCATAACATGAGTAGAACCACTTTTCTCTAGGAGTACTAGAGCCATCCTATGAGCCCTAAACTTCATAACCTCTATCCTGGGACCTCCTCCCAAAATGTCTCACATGTCCAAGTCCCTAGAACTGATGTCATGTCCCTAATTCCAAGGTCTATACTCTTCTATCCCCACTACCAGAAACCATGGTTTGTATATTCTAATCCAAAAACTCTAAACCAAAAAATCTCACTCTAGAACCTTATAATATGTAGAAATTCATAGAGGGATAACATAGGCTTAGATTTCTCCATGTATTCCTCACTCAAAAGTCTAAGCCCTGAAAAACTAATCCTGAACCATATCCATTGAGTACCTAGATAGGTTGGTAAACCTCAATGAATACTCAACTACTATCATGCTACCATGTTGATGTTGTAGAATATCCTGGATCCGTACATCTCTCAGTGTAGTTTGAGAGAAATATTATCTTAAAAGGTGCACAAACCCTGGCCATGGTAGAGTCGACTCATCATATGACTAGGTCACTAAACCCCAACATCACCCTATTGAGCCATGTAGAAATCTCGTTGCTAGTACCACCATCTCCTCTTATGGTTTCCTAACCAAACTTGAAACACAATTCACTACCTCAAGCCAGTCCTCAGCCACCTATGGGTCGGGCTCCCCTCATAACTTGAGGGGTATCTGTCTCTGAAACTCATGAAGTGAACTTAGCCTGAACACCTCATATTTTGGTACTTCAGGTACCATGTTCTTCTCCATAAGTGGTGGTATATCTGATGCACCACCTGGAGGTAACATCTCGGGAACTATTCCTTCTATCGATGCCTCTTCACTGAGGTTCTCATCCTCTTGATCATGATATTGAATCCTAACTGACATAAATCATGAAGTAATCCAAAAATAAAAAAGTTGTACCATGTTCAATGAGTATATCTAGAGAGATGACCCAAGGAGGAAATCGAAACTACAACCCATTCCTATATGATTCATGTACCATTGTTTTGGATGAAACCAGTGTTCCTGTGTACCAAGTTGAAAAGTAGGTTATCAGATTCCTAGTGTATATATACATTAGTCGTTGCACCAACACTAGAGTCCCTATCCAAAAATATAAACTCGAAACACTTAACACTATTTCCCCAAACTAAACTCGTAGAATCTGATCCTTAGGTAGAATTGGATCCTTTGATACCACTTAGTCACAACCCATCTCATAGAGGCCCATGTTGTGACACCCCAAGCCCCTCTACAACGGTCCAGAGGCTGGAGACTATCACTGAGTAGATATATTACTAACATGGGAGGCCTTAGAATAAGTACTTGTACACACACACATATCCAAACATATAAAATGTTGAAATAAAAAAACAATAGAACAAACTTGCATGCATACATCTAAATCCCATAAACAAAGTATGATAAGAAGTAAAGTAAACAGGCCCAAATACAAGACCACCACAAAAGTCTAAAAACAAGTGCAAGATGAAAGTATAGGGACAATTTTCTAGGTATCATAGGGACACATCTCGGTCTTTTTAGTCACACTAACCATCTTCTAGTCCAGGACCATCAAGAACTCTATCAAAAGGTCAATCATATGAACAATACACAACACGAGCATGAAAAGCCCATGTAGGTGTGAGTATAACAAAACCCAATAGGACACCCCAAAACCAAATAGAAAAAACAAAGGAAACAAAGTCAAATCTACATAGGTATATGTCTATATCAAATATAACAAGAATATTCAGATATACTCAAAAAAACACATAGTCTAAAGGTAATTCACAATCATAGTATTCTAGCCTTGGATTCTAGCTTGAGGATTTCACAAAGCAGTCATCGAGGAGAACACACTCATGAGTTTGATAAGACTGATGACGTCCTTCCAAGAAGTACCACGCGTCATGGCTCATCAGGAAGTACATACTGAAGGTCTAAAGTGATAAAATACATAGATGAGGATCACTCCCAAAGTCATGGGGTGATACCAAAAACTCATTATAGGTTAACCTATTGAGTAGAGGATCAACACCCATGTATTGTTGGTCATGAAGATGCCAAGAACCCCACCAAGGGAATGAAGATGAATTGAGGATCACACTCTAGGCCTCATAGAGGGATTCCAATAATTCTACCCAACAAGTCTTGTTGAACGGATCATGTTCCTAGGAGTAGGAGGTGATTCCATATTAACCCTTAGGGAATGGATAAGGAACACACCCTAACAAAACTTATCCAATATATAGAGGACAATAGATCCAAGATAACATTTAAGGAGTACACAGTGTGTAGTAGGGTTACATGTCATGTCTCTTAATCTCAAGTCCAACCTTTTTAAATGGCCCATATACTTTACACGTGTACCAATACATGGCTTATCCCATTTACTTTTCTAGGTTGTGTCCATGAAGGGGAGTACATGGAATGCTCCAACCTATGTATGTGTACCCTATGAGATACATTCCAAGAATCTAGGGAGAGACCACACGTCGTGTGATGGGGGTTACATGTAGTGTGATACTTATCTTCCTATGAAACCCTAGATGCTTCATAGGGGGGACCATAAGGTGTGCACCTCCAGGTCACACATCATTTACCATGGGATTTCCTAGAAATATAGATCTAGTTCATCAAATCTTAGTCATTCCTCCTACATTCGATCTAATGGCTTCTTTGCCTCAAAATTGTATATCAAGCCACATAGAGTCATACCATCACCAAAAAAATAAGATATGGTCCTTCAATTCATTCAAAAAATTGAATCATTATTCATTCTACATTTCTTTCTAGAGAACATGAAATCGGGTATCGAAAATCATCTGATTCACCACAGCTTCCATCATCACACCACTGTCGTGTCGTGATGATCCCAAATTTATCATATCAAATCATTGTGCTAAGAATCAGGTGTGTAAGGATTGAATTTACCGGTGGATGTGAAACTACAATCCAAATGAATAATTCCCATGATGAATGAATAATTGAGGGAGAAAATCCCAAGAACAATAAAGAGGAATGAATCTCAATCAATGTTTATGATGACCTCGATCTGTTTCCATGATAATAACAATAAATAACCAATTATCATAAATAATTTCTCCCAATCAAATCCCCACAAATAAACCCATCCCATAATATATACGAACTTCAAATAAATTTGTTCATTAATTGATTTTTATTATTCATAGAAATTAATAATGGGGAAAGAAACCAAATAAAACAAACGTTCTGCCTTGATTTGGATCAATCGCTGATGAAGAATGATGCAATATCATTGTCATTACTGATATCCTTCAATTATATTGTGCATCAATCATCAATCCATGATCCGGTCACTGTTTGTTTGAGATAGATCCTCCAATTCTCCCTCCAACAGCTCTCCAATGGTTCCAGGGTTATGTGGATAACCCTAGAATTTTAACATAATAGTTCATTTAAATACTTTTCATTCATTGTGTCAATGAAACAAATAAAATAATTTTATTTAATTATTTTATTTGTCTTCTCACCCATGATGAATTTTCCACAAACACCCTATATCGACCTAAGTTAACTCGATCTTTTGGTAAAACCTATATTCTAAAATCAATGGTGCCCTCAAATATCTGATCCATTCCCCCGTTTAGATATTATTCCACTTTTTTGGAAAACTGTTTGCATGTTCTATTTAATATATTTAGTATATTTTAAACATTTATTCGGGGAACAAAGGGACTTGGAATCACATGTCGTCTTAGAACCTTGTCTCAATAATAATCCCTACAATATAAAAAAATAATACTTAGAAAATATGATTCATTACATCATTATTTTCCTACTCCTCAAACCCCTCAACAAAATGGGATTGTAGAGAGGTGAAATTGAGATATCCAAGAAATAACACTAACTCTTTTAAATGAATTTAATTTACCAATATATTTTTAGTTTGATTCCATTAATACTGAATGTTAAATAATTAATCATGTTCTCATAATACCTTCTCCCAAAAAGACCCCATACATTCTTTGGAAAATTTAAAAAAACTTAAAGTGGAATTCTTTAAAAAAATTAGTTGAAAATGTTTTATTTTAAACACACACAAAAATCCCAGAAAAGTTTATTATAAATCCAATGAAGGAATATTTATTAGGTACTCCAAGTCAATAAATTCATAATGAGTGTTTAATAAATGGACTAAAATGGTGGAAGAATCAATCCAAGTTTTTTTTTTTGAAAATTTTCCAAAACCCCTTTCACAAAATGTTTTGGAAATTATGTTTTAATTGAACCTATTAAATATAAAGAAGTTGATGAAGAACAATAATATTCACCAAATTATTTATCTAAATATTTTAAAAAATATTAGAACCATCCCCTAGAAAATTTAATTGGATATTTTCAAGCAAGAAATCATACTCAAAGATTGGTAAAAAATAAGGTTGAACATCTTGCTTTTGTCTGTCACCAAGAAACCCAAAACTTTAATGATTCCCTTAAAAATGAAAATTGGGTTATTTATATGAAAGTGGAATTAAATCATTTCTCTTGGAATGGTGTAGGGACTATCAAATAAATACCTAATACTCATCCTGATATTTCCTATAAATGAGTTTTTAGAAATATGATAGATAAGTATAGTAATATCACTATAATTAAATATCATCTAGTTTCTGAAGGTTATAACAAATAAGAAAAATTTATTATGATAAAAAAAATTCTATCATTGCTTAGTTATAGTACATCACAGTATTTTTCTAATTTTCCGCTCATCTTAATTTCAAAATCTTTCAAATGAATGTTAAAAGTTCATTTTTAAATGGTTTTATGAATGAAAAATTTTGTGTTGAATAACCACCTGGTTTTGAAAATAAACTTTTTCCAAATTATCTTTTCAAATTAATTAAAGTTATTTATAGTTTAAAATAAGATCATCAGGATTTTTATGAATGTATTTCTAATTTTATTTTATAAAATTGTTTTAAAATGGTAAAATATGATTCAAATAATTTTTCTAAAATACATATCAAATGATTTATTACATCTTAAAAAAAATTGATGATGTGAATTTGGAATCTATTAATGAATAAGTTATTTCTAAATTTTATAATTTAATTAAAAATTTATTTTAGATAAGATTTATTGGTTAACTCAAATTCATTCCCAGTTTTCAAATTTCGCAAAGAAATGATTGTATTTTTCTAAAACAAGTAAATTACACTAATGAACTATTAAAATGATTTAGAAGGGATCATAATAGAAAAATTAATATACCCATGAGTAAAATATTTAATTTAATTTTTTGATAAAGGTAGTAATATGGTCGACAAAAAGCTTTATAGAAGTATGATTGGTATTATACTTTACCTTACTACGGCCCCATTGGACATCATGTTCAATGTTTGTCTTTATGATCATTTTTAATCAAATAAAAATTAATCTCATCTCAAATATATCAAAATCATTTTTTGGTGTTTAAAAGGAATAAAAAATATTATTTGATTATCCAAAAAGTACATATTTTTATTTAATTATTTTTTATGCTGATTTTAGAGGTTGATAACTAAATAGAAAAAGTATAAGTGGGTATGCCACCTACTTAGAAAATCTCTCATATCATGGAGTATTAAGAAGTAGAAATAAATTTCCATTTCTACAATCAAAGTGGAATACATATCTTCCTAGAGAGGTTCCACCTAAATAATATAGATAAAACATACTATCTTAGACTTTCAGATTGAATTTAACCATATCCCTATTAAGTTTTGTAATATTAGTGCAACTAATATTTCCAAAAATCTTGTCCAACACTCTCATACCAAATATATTAACCTTTAGCACCATTTATTAATTGATCTCTTCCAAAAAGTTGATAACTTATTGGAATTTATTAGAAATAAATATCAACTCATTGATATTTTCACTAAACACCTAGCACTTGATAATTTAAAATTCATTAAAGGTGAATAAGGAATGGTACTCTTACGATGATCTTCATTTAACCTATGGTTATCTTGAGTTATATTTTTAAAATATTTCTCAATCCTTTTTAAAATATAAAATTCTATATTTTTATTTTTATTTGTATTAGCTCACATCCCTTTATCTCACTTTTGCTATCACTTTAGGGCCATAATTATCTCTTTTATTCAGAAATTTTACTTAAGAGTGATCTTTTATTTTAAAATTGTTAATGAATTTTCAAAATATTTTGTGTTATTTTCAAATTTTTAAAAAACTACTTTTTAAAAATAAGTAATTTTATTAATATTAATATTATATTTTAAAATAATTTTTTTTTGAAACTTGTATAAGTATTTAAGTATATACTATTTTTAAAACAAAATATTTTTTATCTCTCTTAAATAAAGATTAATTATGTGTAAAAATTATTCTTATATTATTATCTCTCTTAATTTTATCTTGAGTTGTATTTGATGAAATGGAAATCAAATGATTCTTCCTAAGAATTTTTTACCTCAAAGAAACATTTTAAAATAAAAAATTCAATCAATGGAGAAAAAACCAATCCTTGGGATGTTTTTTTTAAAGGTTTGTACCAAATTTATTTTCTTCTTTATCTTTACACTTTGTTTTATTTTATTCCATATTTTTCGTCTCTTTATTTTTCTCTATTTATCATTATTTTATTTCTAAATTTATTTTTTTTAACTCCCCTATCTCTCTCTCAAATGTTCATATTAGAAAGGGGGTTTAAAAGTTAGTTTAAGTCTTTAAAAAAATTGCCTTCTTCTTTTGAAAATAATTTTATCTTTGAAAATATGTTTTCAAAATCTTTTTGGGTGTTTTAAATCTCCATTGATATTTTAATAAAAATTTCTTAAGTTTCTATTTCCTCTCCTTTATTTTCTCTTTTTGATAATTACAAAGGGGGATAAATCTTGATATTTTTTTCTTGAAAATTTTATAAATTCATTTTTTTCAAAAGTGGAGAAGTATTTTTATTATAAAATAGGAAGAACTGTTATATTTTATTGCAAAATGTTTTCATCTTTACTATAGTGATTTTTTTATAAAGGTGGAGTTTATAAAAATATATATTTATTGCTTTTCACTTGACTATGACTTGACTGATTTATTTAATCTCTTGAGAATGTCAAATATCTTTAATTAATCTCTTGTATTACTTTTAATATCTTTCTTTACTCTTTATTTAATTTTAATCAATATTTTAATTTTAAGTATTCATGATAAAAAAAGATATTTTTTAGCCTCTCTCTAATGGTATTTTCATGATCAAAAACACTCACCTATATATCTAACATTTTCATTTGAGTTATTTTCAATATCTTTAGTTTAAATTTAATTCACGTCATTGATAGAAAAAATGGATATCTCATAGACAATTAATGGATGTCATGATGATATTTTAAGGATTATAACATCCTCTAACCATGATTCAGGATCATTTTACCAAGTTTAAATATCCCTGGAAGGCATTATAAAGAAGAAATTGAGGTTTTATATAAAGTTGCAGCAATGATAACTGCACCATATCACTAGGGTAGGGCACCGACTAGCCAGCGCAATGGTGGTAGTACTCTTAGTGTACAAAATACCCACTAGCCCATCGTTGGTAAAGATAGGATCATACTCATCCAGTAACAACCCATAAACTAGTCAATGTAGGTGTTCTATATAACTATTATCAGTTCCAAAAGCACACCCACTTCCAACTGAACCACCGACCAGCTAGTGCGGTGCACCAGGTAGCTAGTGGCACCAAGATAAATTCTCCAAGGATATATTAAATGTGTTAAAAAATCACTTATGGTGTTCTTTATTAGCTTATTTTCATAAAAAAAATCGGAATATTCTCACACCTCTTGGAGCTTATAACATGAGTCCCTGTGCATATAGGAAGATAACCTTTCTCACTAATGATACTCTATAGTCAAATCAACAAAAAACTTAAATAGTTATCAAATCCTATCATAAGAGTCATTCTAATTTCAAAATATCTCAAAGGATCTCAACTTTTCTCTAAAATATATCATACTAATTTGAAATCATCCATATAAGAGATTTTTTAGCGGCATTGTAATAGGTTTTCAACAAGAAAACCTATCACTTATCAGGACCATTCCTCAATGTGTTCTCACTCCATGAAAGTGAGGGATGGGTTCCTTGGCTACTAGAAAAGATAAAAAGGTTCATCGTAATACATAATTGTAAGGTATGGTTTTCTTAATCACTTCCAAGATCAAGGGATTAATAATATTGATCTCTCAAGTCAAAGGGTGAAGATTTAGGGGCTCACATCAAGTTATTAACAAACTTATTATCAATTGTGTTTGTTCTCTTATTACTTTATCACATTAAATCATTTATCATCGATTCAAATACCTATATAAATTTTATTTTATCTTATTCACTATTAATATATGATTAATTTACATTGATATTAATTTTATAACTCATGTTGGATTTATCAATTATCACTCAATCGATTTCATTGCCTTGGTTTTTTTTCATTTAAACTTCATTTTAATTTTGAATGAACGTTTTTCCTTTTAAATTTTTTAAAAAGTGAAATTCACCTCCACCCCCATATTTCCATATTTCTATAACTAAAAATTATCCCACTCATTATTTGAATAATGGGAGTCCCACATTAAATTGAAGAATAAATCATCTAATTTAATTTTAGTTCAAGAACACATTAATTCATTATAACCACACATCATATACATGTATAACATGATATTATACTTTAGGGATGGTTTAGGTATCATAATCTTCATTCTGATTAATTTCCATTAAGAAAATCTCGACCACCCTCACCTATTCTCGTCCCAGTCCAATCGGTCATCTCACAACTACAAAAGTTCCTAACTCCATAAAATTAATTTCAATTCATTTTTTCAAACAATTATAATTAATTTACACATTAAACCAATATTAATTCTAAAACAACATTTGGGAATAATAAAATAATCACTCACTATGAGATCTTTCATGGATATCCCTTGAGAAATGGTGTGTGAACCACCCTCAGTATCCACCTGGATCTCAAGAACACAAAAAAACCCAATTTCTCAATTAAACTAATCCATCAAATGCACTTAAAAGAATATAAATTTGAAAATAACTCAAAATAGTAACATAGATCAATGAAACAATAGAAAACATATTGTGTTTGTCCTCTCAGGATTCTCTTTAGCTAGGAAAAATGAAATCCCCGTCATATGAGGCCTAATTCTACCATGTATAGATCATATTGTCATCAAACACAAACTCAAACCACAAAAAAATAGTAACGAACCAAGAGGATGAATAATCAGGGAAGAATAATATAATATCACCTTAAAAGATAAGGAAAACTATCTTTAATATCCATTGATCTAGGATGTTGAAAGGATGAACATAATGGTAAGAGGAGTTCAACCTTACCTTGCTCGTACATCTGAAAAATTAATAATCATGAAGGGTTTCAAATTTTTATAAGCCCAAAAGATTGTCCTTCTCTAATGTAAAAATAAATAAAAATAGACCTATCATGTAACATACTTTATGGATCATGAAGTGATACCTTTTTTAGAAACCACTCATGATGTTACCCTTTAGGTGACTATGTGTCACAACTACCCTCAGTGAGAATCAAAAACCTAACATCACTCCCCAGGGTCATGTCATGGCATAACTCTTCCCTCCATGGTGTAATAGACACCCCAAAACTAGGCTCCCTGGAATTCCACTCATAATCATTGCATGAAACATCACACTATGACCCACATCATGGTAAAACCTAGGTGTCACAGCATGACACCAAACTTCAAGATAGAACCATAACTCTCATAGCCTAGACCTTTAGGTAACTTCCTCCCCCCCCATTCATAAGGAAAATAATCATATATGACTTACTTCAAGGTGTTACACCCTTGTCATGGAACTCCCCCTCACTGAAATTCACAGTACAATCCAAAGCTCATAGTGTGAACACCCCCCTCCCATTTAAAATTCACAAAAGAAGTATGTATTTATTTTAACACATAATAAATTTAAAATGAAATAAATATTAGCCACGGTGTGATGCCCTAACCATGGTACGATCCTCATATGTAATGATCTTAATTACATCATGACATCCTCTACCACAGTTTGATATTATCACTACTCCAAAAATATAAAAAGGCATTACCCAAAGGATTTCATACCCCAAATGTAAGGGTTACTATCATGGAATGGAATCCTCTTCCCTAGACTGATCTAATATTTCATGAAACAACCCAGTTTTCCCATTCTTCAGACACCTGAACTAGACTATAACAAGGCTCAAGTAGTTTTCCTGATCCCCATGGGATAGTCAGAGGCACATATTCACTAGAAAAATTATAGTGTGGATGATTTCAACAACAAAATAAATTAAACTAATAGTGAGAAATATCATGTGACCCCTTCAACATTAAAGGTTCATGTGAAAAAATAAATGAAACAATATAATACAAAATCAAATTAATCAATTTTTAAAAACAAATCCCTCTTCTCTCCTCCAACTCCATCACACAAAATTGTTCCATTTATTCAATAATCATAACTCTGAAAATTTAATGCACCACCCATTAATGAAAAATAAACATGATAACAAAATAGTATAAACCAGTCATGGATGATTTGGCTAGAGAAACTAAGGAGTAAAAAAACTAACATGCCTAAAAAATTTATCCCATGTGACCTAAGTCACACTGCATCAACTGATTCAAAAATCTTCTCTAGGAGAAACTTGTGATTCAATGAGTTTGAACTACTATGAGTCAAAAACAAAACATGTAAGAGTCACTCGGTCTACAAACACTGAATTTTGTGAGTATGGTGTGAGAATAAATATCCTAATAGGTAACCACCACAAAGTCCATGTATTTCCTTTACTAAAAAATACCATAAATAGTGGTTTGAAAGTAAAAGTATAAAATTGGTTTTTCACTCATGATAATTTAAAATCCAACATAACATTTAACACATTTCCAAAAATCCCATTTATTTTTCTTAAATGAAAAAAAATCACTTAAAAATAATTTCCTAGGCCTCGACAACATTTTAACCAAAATCAAAAATTTAAATCCACTTTATAATTACACATTTTTAAAACTATTTGAATTTACTTTAGTAAAATAAGATAAATAAATAAACCATTTCCAAGTTACAGAAGCATAATAAAAATGTTAAACAAGTAGGGAATATAATATAAAAAATATAATATAGTGAAATATTAAAGAATTCAAATGTATTAAGAAGGAAAAACAAGGATTTATACATAATCATGGGAAATTTATAAACATATATTGAGGATACCCAAGAAATACTCAGTTTGGAACCATCTTCCGACCTATTGATGTATTCCTAAGTCTATAGGAAGCACCCCAGACCCCCTCTCAAAATTTCAGTTCCATAAATACATCATTTACATACTCACTTTGATATCAAGTAAAATATTCTGGATGTAACCATACATAATTATAAAATCAATAATTATTATTCAATCTCTTAAATCCTAAATATCTTTTTAGGTTTAGATATTTAGAGAGTTAGTACACATCATAAACCAATAAATCCAATCAGTACATGTGGAACTAATAATCTATTACAACTCTTCAACATCTCCCACAAAATTATTACCCACATTTTATCCTTATAGATACATCATGTGTAATAATTTTTTTCATAACCAATAGAATGGAAAACATAATAAGGGGTTAGATCAAACATCTAATAAAGAAAACATATAACTGAATGTATAAAAGTACAAGCATGGCATAAATAATATGAAAGGAAAAAATAATTATAACAATCTCATAAAAAACTTAATCTAAAATAATTCTATATCTATGATAATAAATGAAAACGTTGATAAAAATTTCTACTAATCATGTACTAATGGGATGTATAATGTTGAACATCAAAAACATGCTACCAAAGCCTTTTTTTTCTAGACATTATACTAATATAGATATAGTTGTGAACCAAAACCCAAGATTTTTGTCTCGGGAGACCTATCGATGCATCAAAATGCTATATAATTCTAGTCCCCACCCATCACTTGGTTAATTACGATGTATTCATCACATGATAAAATGAATAAAGATACTTTTCCAAAAATCATATATATAGATCTAACAAGAATATGGAATTTCAATACATCCCCAATAATGTATATACAATGTTAATATGTAATAAACCTGCCTTAGTAATTAATAATCATCAATAATGTCAATACATACCTAAAAAATAAATAAAGTATCATTATAGGTGAACATCCTCTAATTTGAATTATTTAAACTATGATTTCCATGAAATATAGAATAATGAGTATATGGATAAATAAATTCTAGAATAACATGATCATAATCCATCCAGATAAAGAAGGTGGATTGTTTCAAAATAACATAACCTCAGTGTAAAAAAATAAACATAGAAGGAAGTTTATGTAGATGAAAAACATCCTTATAAAATAATTCTTGAACGATGCCATCCAAAAAGGTATTGGGAATTATATTGTCTGTAATTTTGAGTTAAATCCCCTAAAATATATATATAAATAAGAGTTTTTATCATGAAACATAAATCCCAAGAAGTTAAATCCTTTTTATTATGAAAATTAAAAAGGAATTGGAAACAAAAATGTGTTTTTAGAGAAAAATAGTATCATAAAAGATGAAGTTACCGATCACTTTAAAAAGTCTTTTTCAAAATATGATTTCAAAATTCTTTGAAATCCATTAATTTTAAAAATAATCATCAATAATAGGGCCTTTAAAATTCATAAAGTTTATATTTGAAAAATGTGGATAAGAAGACAAAACATATGAAAGTGAGAGGAAATCCCCTTTCTAATATTTTGAAAAATACCTTTGTTGAGAATCATCTTTATAAAAAGAGTTATAAAAACATATTTGTTTTAAAAAATCATTTTTAAAAATATTAATACAAAATATCATATAATAATATATTTTGGTGTAATAACCCAAGCACGGAAGAACAAAGTTCAATATAAAACATGTGACTCAATGAATAGAAATTTGAGTTATCAAAAAAACTTACATTTTTTAGAGGGTATCAATAAATGGAAAAAGTAAGAAAGATATTGATTTGAAGTGGATTTTACAATAATAGAAATAATATAAGACATAAGAAGTAAATGGGGAAGTATTTACACTATAAAAAAGGGAAACATGGTTCACAATATCAGACATGTATTATGGAATTGAAAATAGAGACAAATAACCCTTATGGATTGAGTAGAATCAAAACCTATAGAGAACTATAGAGATAGAGATTTAAATTGAACTTAAAATACCATGAATAAAATATAATTTAGTATTTAACATCTCAAATAGGTAGTATGTGCACCACATAAATGAAACTTTTCACATTATACTGAACATGTCTCAAAGAGAGGAATTTGAGATGAAATATCTTATGGATTAAGTAGCACTAAAACCAATGAAAAGAGAGATATATTTAAATTGAACTTTGAATTCCATGAAAAAAATTTATTTAGTGATATAATATCTTAAATGGGAAGTTTATACAACACATGAATGAAATTATGTATATAATACCAAACATATCTCAAAGAGAGTAATTTGAGATGAATACCCTTACCTTAGTCATGATTTATTCTACACCTGCCCCAAAAAATATGAATAATTAAAGTAATTTTATTAAATAAAAACCCAATGAACTTATTCATAACTATAACCATTTTAACTCCTCATTTATAATCATTCTACACATATGTAAATTAGCTATTTTTTACCTAATATCAATATCAAGTGCTTATGATTTTGATCGTTTGTATTTATTTTGTAGGAGTGGTTTTAGTATTTAATCTTCCTAAATATTACTTCATTCTTATATCATTTAAGTTATTGGAATGTATGTTCCAATATAGTTTATATATCTATAATTTTATTCCATGGAAATTTTGATTAAGATCCATGATGCTGAATTTGAAGATGATCATGTTTCAGTGAATTTTAACAATAAAAAAGTTCTTTCATAATTAATGAGTTTAATAATAATATTACCATTAAAGAAAAAATAAATCATTATTTACTTATTTATTTAAAATATTACTATAAATTAAATTCTTTTATTCATTCATGATAAAAATTTATGGTAAAGTTCAAGTAGGTTATTAAACCATCCAATACCATAATTAATGGATGATTATGATGTGATTTAGTTATAATATCATTATATCTAAAGTATAATGATCTTATTTACTATTTATTGGTGTGATAGAATAGAATTTTAAAGATTTAGAATAAAAATATGACCTATATAAAGTTATTTTAGAATACAAAGAAAACATTTTTTATTATAGAACGTTCCTTTGGATGGTTGAATTTACCATGGTTGTTTATTGCTCATATTGTTAATAAGTAATCCAATTTTTATTTCCAAAACATTAATAAATTCATAATAATAATATTTATCCATTAAATACATTACCATTATCATCCATTTAAGGTGGTGAGGAAAATAAAAATGGAAATCAATCATTCCATGGAGGCGGTTATCCACACGTAAGCATGGATAACGGTTTCGTTTTCCATATAATCGGGAAAAGGAGTGATATAATTTATAATTTTAGAATCTAAAAGATGTCATTAATATCATAATTATAGAGTAAATTCCCTATTATGACCATCCTTGTAAGTTGTTAAAGTAAAACAAAATGTGTTGCATCCTAGAGGTGGTAGTTCACACAATGCATGAATAACGGGTTCGTTTTTCTTAATAGAAAATAGAAAGGTGGTTAATAATTGTATCATCATTATAATAATATAATAGTATTAAAATGGTACTTATTTTATCATTCCAAGATGTTTTAATGTAATATGATGAAAAATAGTTTCACATAAATAATATAAATTAGAAATGAGAAGTTTGAAATTTATACCTCACTTTTTTGGATTATATCCATTAAAAAGGGGTTAGGCCTTTGAGGGAAGGTCTTTTGAGAATACAGGTGTAGGATTGAAATATAGATGTAGATGCTCAATTACAAGAGGGGGTGTGTCACACTCAAATTTCAAAAACTTTTTTTAATAAATTTATTATTATTTTTTTATTATTTTTATTTGATTTTGTTAATCTTCATCAAAGTGTGGGCTGAGCCTAATAAAAATTTTAAATTATACTGATAAATGAATATTTTGGGAATGGCTACGTCTGACGCACGGGTGGGGGATGATTGAAGCCGCGTGACTTTACCCGAGTCACAGAGCAACCTCGCCCGGTTCTCCGTAGGACGTCCCTGACATTTAGGAAAAATAAATAAAGTGAAATGAAAATAAATGAAGTAAAAGTTTAATGAATTATTTTAATAATAATAAAAATGGTAATTTATATTGTTATGATTATTATTTTTATTAATATTTGTATTAAGTTATAATTGTTAATTAAGTTATGATTATAATAAAATTATTAACATGTTATCAATAATAGTATTATTATTTTTCTTATTATTATTTTTAGGTTCCATTTATTTTTTTTATTTTTTTATTTTTTTTATTTCTTTCTTTTTTACCCTTTTTCCCCACTTTTTTCTTCTTCTTTTTTTCTTTCCTTTTCTCTCTTTTCTTTTTCTTTTCTCTCCTATCTCCTTCCTCCCCCCTCTCTCGTCACACCCCTATGTGTCTCCCTATACCCCCCCTAAAACCCTACCACATGAACCAAACCTCCTCATGGAAACCACCGGACCCCCTTCATTCTAATTGGTTCTGTCACGACCCATCCTCAGGGCCCATGTCGTGACTACCCCAAGCCCGCCTTCTATAGGCCAGGGGCTGGAGACTAGCACCAAGGCATAAATCCAACAAAAGGGAAGGCATTGCCTTTGAAAAGTAAACAAGCACCACAGAGTAAGCAGCGAAAAAGTAAACAGTAAGTAAAAACTGTAACAAGCTGTGCTGAAAGTAAAAGGGGCCGGAAATACGAGCCCAACTGTAAAGTACAACTGAAAGGGAAAAACAGCAACTGAAAAGAAAATCCGCAGCGTCGAGCCGTCCTCTGGAAGTCCCACCTAAAGGGTGGGTACAGATAGCCTCCACTGCTCCTCGGGTCCACCTGACCGCTCCGAGTGCGTCCCGCCCAGTGGTCCACCTCCAGTTATCGTCCTGCTCCGCAAGCCTCCACCACGATCAGCGATGTCCGTCGTCTACATCCAACACAACGAAGTGCGGGCATAGCCCATGAAGGGGTTAGTATAAGCTACTCAGTAGGGACCCCAAGACCCCCGAAGGTCTCCCAGAATCCACAAAGGATAATCCACAGAGGAAAGATACAATCACGAAGTAACGTCTGACACGGCTTAGGTATATGCCCATACATATACCTAAGTCATCAATCCCTGTTCGGCTCCAACATCCGAGCCCAACCACAACCCAGTCCACACAGGAAAGCAAACATAAATCCACACAGGATAGCACAACACAACCCACAAAGGAGAGCAAAACGTAAATCCACACAGGATAGCACAACACACCCCACAAAGGAGAGTAAAACGTAAATCCACACAGGATAGCACAACACACTCCACAAAGGAGAGCAAAACGTAAATCCACACAGGAAAGAAAACGTAAATCCACACAGGATAGCACAAAACAATCCACAAAGGAGAGTAAACAGTAAATCCACACAAGATAGTTCAACACAATCCACAAAGGAGAGTAACACAGGATTCAGCTCACACAGGTATACATTATCGAAAAGGTGGAAGAGATGATCAGACATAGATACTGAATCATCTAAGCTGGGACCCACATAGGATACAAGACCAGTCGTCTTCATTGTTTCGTTTATGCTGGGACCCACATAGGATACAAGACCAGCACTGAATCATCAAAGCTGGGACCCACATAGGATACAAGACCAGCACAGCTAGGACCCACATAGGATACAAGACCAGTTGTCTTTATTGATTCATCTATACTGGGACCCACATAGGATACAAGACCAGTATTGAATCATCAAAGCTGGGACCCACATAGGATACAAGACCAGCACAGCTAGGACCCACATAGGATACAAGACCAGCTGTCTTCATTGATTCATCTATATTGGGACCCACATAGGATACAAGACCAGTATTGAATCATCAAAGCTGGGACCCACATAGGATACAAGACCAGCACAGCTAGGACCCACATAGGATACAAGACCAGCTGTCTTCATTGATTCATCTATACTGGGACCCACATAGGATACAAGACCAGTATTGAATCATCAAAGCTGGGACCCACATAGGATACAAGACCAGCACAACTAGGACCCACATAGGATACAAGAACAGCTGTCTTCATTGATTCATCTATACTGGGACCCACATAGGATACAAGACCAGTATTGAATCATCAAAGCTGGGACCCACATAGGATACAAGACCAGCACAGCTAGGACCCGCATAGGATACAAGACCAGCACAGCTAGGACCCACATAGGATACAAGACCAGTTGTCTTCATCGTCGCAGTCCACTGAGGATCTTTGAACAGACGTCGTTGCAGTCCACTGAGGATCTCTGCACAGTCGTCGCTGTCGAAGTAGCAGTCGCAGCCAGCTCTAGGGTTCCCGCACACAGCAAGCTCGTTCGAGAGGGTCCGCTCCACGAGCCAAGAGGCCGATACATCAACTGTCACAAAGTCCGAAATTGATGTATCCAAAAGTTCTGTATCGTCAACAGGAACTCAACGTCGCAGACGGCGCATCAATCGGACGCCCGGTCTGAGAGTTATTGGATTTTTCGTCCCAGGGGCCCGGTTGGTTTTTAAGGCAAAACCAACCCGACCGTACTCCATCTGCGTCCAAACCTCGGGCAGAGTGAGCCAAAAGATCCGTCTCACATAGAGGAATACAACAAATCTGACGGCACATCAATCGGACGCAGCTCAAGATATGAGCGTTTCCGCTCCGAGGGCCTGGTTGGTTTCGTGTACGAACCAACCCGGCCGAACCCAAAGTATTCCGAAACCTTGAGTGCGATATACCGAAACAACTGTCTCGATCCAAGGATCGTGTTTCCGTTGACAACGCGTCGTTCGGAGGATCGTAGATCAAGTTACGGGCGTTTGACCGAAAATGGTCCCAAACCGGAGTTGCTCTGGTGGTCCGTTTTCCTTCCCGTCTGCGCTGTTGTTCCTCCCGGGTTCCGTTCTTCATTGCGGGATCGACAAACTGCCCTTGCGTCACGATTTTCTATCGCCCGCCAAATCCGCAGAACCATGAAGAACGGCGGAGGGTTGTCGGGCCGTGTTCGTTTGGCCCGCACCCTCCACGTTATTTAACAACAACGGGAGAAAATAATTCAACACATGAAACAACAATTTTAATAAAATAAAATTGTTCATTTGAAACCGGTTATTTAATTTTAAAGAAACGTTCACGGGAATAAGGGCATTTCCAAAATAAAATCTCTACCTCGTCAAGTTGTCGCACGCGCGTTCTTCGCGGAAATTGGGGATCGTCGCGTCGTCGCGGTATCTGGCGTCGCGTCGTCGCGGAAGGGTGTCGCGTCGACGAACTCCGAGGTTCAAGAACAAAAAGATTTAATTAATAATAATTAAATCCATCTTGAGTTAAAATCCACAATGGAATTTAAAGAATCGCAAACACTCACCTCAACGGATGATCGAAGGTTTTTGTCGTGGAGGAAAGAACGTCACCGAAGAACGTTGCGGGAGAGGAAACGTCAGCGTCGCGGTACACGGCGTCGCGTCGTCGATTTCCGAAGGTTTGGCATTCTTCGTCGGAGGCCGGCGTTCTTCACGTTCTTCGCGTTCTTCGTGTTCTTCGTGTTCTTTGCGAAGGAGGATAAAGAACTCTTGGTTTCTGTCAATTCCTCTCAACGAACATTTTTCCAGAAGCCGTGCGTTGGTCTTATTTTATTATTATGCCAACGGATTTCAAACTGGTTAAGAAACGATTTCAACGAAAAAAAACCGCCCATTTAATTCAATGAAAAAAACTTCCCAATTAAATGGTGCGTTAAGAATTTAAGAAAATGCATCAGTTGACTTTCATAAAGATGGGTTTTCGCGGGTGCGTTACTTAGCGGAAAAGAAACGGTGGGGCTCGTGCGGGTCCCACCTCACAAATATCCAACCAAGAGGGTAGGATATTTTTGGATAACATCCTATCCGCAACAACTCAGCTGAATCCGCTTTAAGTGGCTTCAAGTGAGTTCCAAGTGTCTTAAGTGAAATAAAATAAAGTTTGTCGTAAAATTATTTTATTTCTTAACTTTAAGCCCGAAAATTAAAAACCACAACCGAGCAAACAAAACTCCGGAAGAGGCATTTCTAAGAAAATATTGGCACTGTGATTCCATCGGTGCCCTCAAAATTCGATTCCGGGCACCAGTTCAAAAGTTAGAAAAACTCGCTCGTTTGTTCACTGAATGTACCCAAGCCAAACTTCGGAAAATGATTCCGGGCACACCGGGCCTCGGAATCAGGTGCCGTCAGAAATTGAGTTCTTGTAAAATTCCAAAGAAAATTAAGAAAAAATAATTCCTTGAAATTTACGGGTATTTACAGGTTCCCCATTCGCACCAACTTCTCCCTCCCGAAAAGCTGGAATCACTACTGGAAATTAAGCCTTTACCAACGGTTTGAAACCGTTGGTATACTATATACCAATGGTTTGGAAAACCGTTGGAAAGTAAGGCGTGGAAGTAGCCCATTACCAACGGTTTTTGTATAACCGTTGGGAAAGGTGGTTTTTAAAGTTCATTTCCAATGGTTTTATAAACCGTTGCCATTGTTGGAGGAATATAGCACTATACCAATGGTTTACTAAAACCATTGGGGAAGGCAGTTTGTAAATAGTATTTCAAACGGTTTTACAAACTGTTGGCATTTCTGGGGTATTTAAATGTTTTACCAACGGTTTACTAAAACTGTTGGTAAAAATATGTACAGCACTATACCAATAGTTTAGTAAACCATTGGTATAGTGTATTACCAGCATTTAACAGCACCTAAAATCCTCCACTGAACACTCAACTACACACCTGAAGACACTCTTAAGAGCAATAAAAACACTTGATATAGCACACAAAAGCACATAAAAACATGATACTACTATAACCATGGAATGTACCACAATTATAATCATGTATATGAACCCAATTACCCTATTCAATACAGAATTCATAATTGAATCATCAATTGAATACATGAAGAATGAATTATGTAATGAATTCTGAATTATGAATCAATAACACAAAAAAAATTAATTATGTTGCATACAGAATTCGGAATTATATATAACACATATAAAATATGACATACAAGGGGTTGGGGGTGTCCTGAGGTGTGGGGGTGTCCAGGTGCGAGGGAAAAAAACCTACATGTTATAGGAAGCACATGGGATGTTTAGTCATGGTCTTGGGTTGAGTATCTTAAAACTAGCAGAAAAACTTGGGTAGAGTGGCAAGGATCATGATACCCATAAGATAGACAATGGTAGTGCTCATGTTCTTAGACCTAGGATGAGTTATAGGAAGAACATGGGATGTTTATATTCCTCTAATGATTATTTATCCATGTATAAATGGTTCCTAATGCGTTAGTGGGAAACATTGGCCAATCTCAACATATGAGATGGGTTACTGGAATAGCCTACATGTTTTTATAGATTTTTCAATTAGAATTAGGGGGTATGTGGCTAATTGTAATTTTCTCTCCTGGGTGTGATGTGAGATGAATCCCCATCTTGGGTAGTGTGTATGAATATTCAATTAAGTCTTTGGTATTGGTTTCCCAAAGGGACTTTGGTTTGGTCCTAGAACCCACTGTTTGAGGATGGGATTGATGTGATCCATGGGGCTATGGTGTCACCATATGTATTCCTCACCATTGGGGTATTTTTATGAGACTTTGAAACTTATTTCTCAAGAATTTATGTGTAGCCTTGTTGACCAATTTGTTATATGGTATGCTTGAGTGTTCATAGGTTTCATATGAAATCACTATATGATATTTATTTGTTGTATGTTATTGTATAGAATGAACGACTCATGATTGAGAATTAGAACATGAGTGTTGGTGCATGTTCATGATGGGATGTCGAGACTCATCCCTAATATAATTCATGTTTTTCTATATATACTATGACCCATTGTGTTTCAATCTATGCCTTGTGAATATTTTCTTCTAATAATGTATGACCAATGGACAATATTTTATTTTTTATCCCTTAATTTCAAGAATCTATGTGTAGCCTTGTGAAGATTTTGCGTATGTCAGTTGTTGTTTTCACTTAAAATGTTGTCCATTTCAAACAAAAGTGAGACACTTTGAGTGATACCAGTCACACTGTGTCTCGTATTGAGGTGGGGTTGACTCGTACCCATCACAAATGATCAATAGATCGTTTGGCATGCATTTGACCGTTAAACGCATGTTTTGGCCATTTACGACACATGGAGTGCATTTTTGGCCAGCATGGTCACACAACACCACCAATTTACGTGCCATCTGACCGGCCATTTCACAATTCACCCACCCTTTTTTTCGTCTGAATTCATGGCATTCTGAGGTCGTTCGGCCAGTTTCGACCACCCTACGCACGCTTTTCAAGCGCGCCAAACACCTAAAAAACACATATTCAATCGTGTCGTGAAAACCATGCATCCAAATGATGTTTTGTCTCCTATTAAACCTCACGAATAATAATTAGGTTGTTCTTGTGTGATTTCACATCATTCCGATGTCGTTCGGCTTGCATTTGACCGTTAAACGCGTGTTTTGTCCATTTACGACATGCGGAGTGCGTTTTTGGCCAGCACAGTCACATGAAACCTCTGATTGATGTACCTTCTGGCCAACCAATTCACAATTCACCCACCCTTTGTTGTCGTCCGATTTCATGGCATTTTGAGGTTGTTTGGCCGGTTTCGACCACCCCACACATGCTTTTCAAGCGCGCCAAACACCTAAAAAACACATATTCAGTCGTGCCGCGCAAACCACGCGCCTGAATGACGTGTAGTCTCCTCTCACACCTCACGAATAATAATTAGGGTGTTTTTGTGTGATTTCAAGTCATTCTGATGTCGTTCGGCATTCATTTTACCGTTAAACACATTTTTGGCCATTTACGACACGCGGAGTGCGTTTTTAGTCAGCACGGTCACACGACACCTCCGATTGATGTTCCCTCTAGCTGACCATTTTACAATTTATGCGCCATTTTTTTCGTCTGATTTCATGGAATTCCGAGGTCGTTCGGCTGGTTTCGACCACCCTACGCACGCTTTTCAAGCGCACCAAACACCTAAAAAACACATATTCAGCTGTGTTGCCCAAACCCCACATCCGAATGACATTTCGTCTCCTTGTACACCTCACGAATAATAATTATGGTGTTTTCGTGTGATTTCAACTCATTCTGATGTCGTCCGGCATGCATTTTACTGTTAAATGCATGTTTTGGCCATTTACGAAACGCGGAGTGCATTTTCGGCCAGCGCAGTCACATGACACCTCCGATTGACATGTCATCTGGCCGACCATTTCACAATTCACCCACCCTTTTTTGTCGTCCGATTTCATGGCATTTTGAGGTCGTTCGGCGGGTTTCGACCACCCCACGCACGCTTTTCAAGCACGTCGAACACCTAAAAAACACATATTCAGTCGTTCTGCACAAACCGCACGTGTGAATGATGTGTTGTCTCCTAGAACACCTCAAGAATAATAATTAGGGTGTTTTCATGTGATTTCAAGTCATTCTGATGTCGTTCGGCTTGTATTTGACCGTTAAATGCATGTTTTGGCCATTTACAACACGCAGAATGCGTTTTCGGCCAACGCGGTCACACAAATCCTCTGATTGATGTGTCGTCTAGATGACCATTTCACAATTCATGCACCCTTTGTTGTTGTCCGATTTCATGGCATTCTGAGGTCGTTCGGCCGGTTTTGACCACCCCATGCACGCTTTTCAAGCACGCCGAACACCTAAAAAACACATATTCAGTCGTACCGCACAAACCGCATATCTGAATGATGTGTCATCTCCTCTTACACCTCAAGAATAATAATTAGGGTGTTTTTGTGTGATTTCAAGTCATTCTGATGTTGTTCGGCATGCATTTGACCGTCAAACACATTTTTCGGCCATTTTCGACACGCTGAGTGCGTTTTCGGCTAGCGCAGTCACACGACACCTATGATTGATGTGTTGTCTGGCTGACCATTTCACAATTTTCCCACCCTTTTTTCCTCCGATTTCATGGCATTCGGAGGTTGTTCGGCAGATTTCGACCACCCCGTGCACGCTTTTCAAGCACGACGAACACCTAAAAAACACATATTCAGCCGTGTCGTGCAAACCGCGCATCCGAAAGATGTGACGTATCCTCATATACCTATCAAATAATAATTAAGGTGTTTCCGTGTGATTTAAAGTCATTCTGATGTCGTTCGGCATGCATTTGACCGTTAAACGCATGTTTTGGCCATTTACGACACGCGGAGTGCATTTTCGGCCAGCGCGGTCACACGACACCTCCGATTGATGTGTCTTCTGGCCAACCATTTCACAATTCACACACCCATTTTTGTCATCCGATTTCATGGCATTCTGAGGTCATTCGGCCAGTTTCGACCACCCCACGCACGCTTTTCAAGCGCGTCAAACACCTAAAAAACACATATTCAGTCGTGCTGCACAAACCCCGTGTCTGAATGACACGCCATATCCTTGTACACCTCATGAATAATAATTAGGGTGTATTCATGTGATTTCAAGTCATTATAATTTCATTCGGCATGCATTTGACCGTTAAACGCATGTTTTGGCCATTTACGACACACGGAGTGTGTTTTCGGCCAGCGCGGTCACAAGACACCTCCGATTGACGTGCCGTATAGACAACCATTTCACAATTCACCCACCCTTTTTGTCGTCCGATTTCATGGCATTCTGAGGTCGTTCGGCTGATTTCGACCACCCCATGCACGCTTTTGAAGCGCGCCGAACACCTAAAAAATACATATTCAGCCGTATCGCGCAAACTGCGTGTCCGAATGACATATCGTCTCATCTTACATCTCACAAATAATAATTATAGTGTTTTTATGTGATTTCAAGTCATTCTGATGTCGTTCAGCATGCATTTTACCGTTAAATGCTTGTTTTGGCCATTTACGACATACGGAGTGCATTTTCAGCCAGCGCGGTCACACGACACCTCCGATTGATGTGTCGGTTGTCCGACCATTTCACAATTCACCCACCCTTTGTTGTCATCTGATTTCATGGCATTTTGAGTTCGTTCGGCCAGTTTCGACCACCCCACGCATGCTTTTCAAGCACGCCGAACACCTAAAAACAAATATTCAATCATGCCACACAAACCGTACGTCTGAATGACTTGTTGTCTCCTCTTACACCTACCAAATAATAATTAGGGTGTTTTCTTGTGATTTCAAGTCATTCTGATGTTTTTAGGCATGCATTTGACCATTAAACACATGTTTTGGCCATTTACGACACGCGGAGTGCGTTTTCAGTCAGCGCGGTCACCTGACACCTCCGATTAATGTGTTGTCTAGATGACCATTTCACAATTCACCCACCCTTAATTGTCTTCTGATTTCATGGAATTCTAAGGTATTTTGGCCCGTTTTGACCACACCACGCACGCTTTTCAAGAACGCTGAACACCTAAAAAATACATATTCAGCCGTACTGCACAAACTGTGCCTCCGAATTATGTGTTGTCTCCTTGTACACCTCAAAAATAATAATTAGGGTGTCTTCGTGTGATTTCAAGTCATTATGATGTCTTTCGGCATGCATTTGACCATTAAACGCATGTTTTGGCCATTTACGAGATGCGTTGTGCGTTTTCGGCCAGCATGGTCACATAACACCTCTGATTGATGTGTCGTCTGGCCAACCATTTCACAATTCATCCCCCCTTTGTTGTTGTCCGATTTCATGGCATTCTGAGGTCGTTTGGACAGTTTTGACCACCCCACGTATGCTTTTCAAGCACGCTGAACACCTAAAAACACATATTCAGCAGTGTTGCGCAAACCGTGCGTCTGAATGATGTGTTGTTTCCTCGTACACCTCAAGAATAATAATTAGGGTGTTTTGTGTGATTTCAAGTCATTCTGATGTCGTTCAGCATGCATTTGACTGTTAAACGCAAGTTTTGGCCATTTATGACACGCGAAGTGCATTTTCAGCCAGCGCAGTCACACGACACCTCCGATTGATGTGTCGTCGGGCCAAACATTTCACAATTCACCCACCCTTTGTTGTTGTCTGATTTCATGGCATTTTGTGGTCATTCAGCTAGTTTCGACCACCCCATGCACGCTTTTCAAGCGCGCCGAACACCTAAAAAACATATATTCAGTCGTGCCACGCAAACCGTGTGTCTGAATGACATGTCATATCCTCGTACACCTCAAGAATAATAATTAGGGTGTTTTCTTGTGATTTCAAGTCATTCTGATGTCATTCGGAATGCATTTGACCGTTAAACGCATGTTTTGGCCATTTACTACATGCGGAGTGCGTTTTCGGCTCGTACAGTCACACAACACCTCTGATTGATGTGATGTCTGGCTGACCAATTCACAATTCGCCCCCCTTTGTTGTCGTCTGATTTCATGGAATTCCAAGATCGTTCGGCCGGTTTCGACCACCCCACGCAGGCTTTTCAAGCACACTGAACACCTAAAAAACACATATTCAGTCGGGTCACACAAATCGCACCTCCGAATGATGTGTCGTCTCTTCATACACCTCATGAATAATAATTAGGGTGCCTTCGTGTGATTTCAAGACATTCTGATGTCGTTCGGCATGTATTTGACCGTTAAACGCATGTTTTGACCATTTACGACACGAGGAAGGCATTTTTGGCCAGCACGGTCACACGACACCTCCGATTGACATGTCATATAGCCGACCATTTCACAATTTACCCACCCTTTTGTTGCCATCCAATTCCATGGCATTCTGAGGTCGTTCAGCAGGTTTTGACCACCCCACGCATGCTTTTCAAACGCGCCAAACACCTAAAAAATACATATTCAGCCGTGTCGTGGAAACCGCACGTCCGAATGACGTTTCGTCGCCTCTTACACAACCAGAATAATAATTAAGGTGTTTCTGTGAGATTTAAAGTCATTCTAATGTCGTTCGGCATGCATTTGACCGTTAAACGCATGTTTTGTCCATTTACGACACGCAGAGTGCCTTTTCGGCCACCGCGGTCACACGACACCTCCGATTGATGTGTTGTCTGGCTGACCATTTCACAATTCACCCACCCTTTGTTGTCGTTTGATTTCATGACATTCTGAGGTTGTTCGGCCAGTTTTGACCACCCCACGCACGCTTTTCAAGCACGCCGAACACCTAAAAAACACATATTCAGCCGTGTCGTGCAAACCACGTGTCCAAATGATGTTTTATCTCCTTTTAAACCTAAAAACTAATAATTAGGGTGTTTTCGTGTGATTTCAAGTCATTCTGAAGTCGTTCGGCATGCATTTGACTGTTAAACGCATGTTTTGGCAATTTACGACACGCGGAGTGCATTTTTGGCCAGCGCGGTCACACAACACCTCTGATTGAAGTTTCGTCTATCCAACCATTTCACAATTCACAAACCCTTTGTTTTTGTCTGATTTCATGGCATTCTGAGGTCATTCGGCTGGTTTAGACCACCCCACACACACTTTTCAAGTGTGCCGAACACCTAAAAAACACATATTCAGTCGTGTTGCGCAAACTGCACGTCCGAATGACATGTAGTCCCCTATTACACCTCACTAATAATAGTTAGGGTGTCTCCGTGTAATTTTAAGTCATTATGATGTCTTTCGGCATGCATTAGACCGTCAAACGCATGTTTTGGCCATTTACGACATGCGGAGTGTGTTTTCGGCCAGTGTGGTCACATGACACCTCCGATTGACGTGTCGTCTAGCCGACCATTTCACAATTCACTCACGCTTTGGTGTCGTCCGATTTAATGGCATTCTGAGGTTGTTCTGCCAGTTTTCACCACCCCACACACACTTTTCAAACACGCTAAACACCTAAAAAACACATATTCAGTCATGTCGTGCAAACCACGTGTCTGAATGATGTGTCATCTCCTCGTACACCTCGCGAATAAAAATTAGGGTGTTTTAATGTGATTTAAATTCATTCTAATGTCGTTCGGAATGCATTTGACCGTTAAACGCATGTTTTGTCCATTTACAACACGCCGAGTGCGTTTTCATCTAGCGTGGTCACACGACACCTCTGATTGGCATGCCTTCTGGCCGACCATTTCACAATTCACCCACCCTTTGTTGTCATCCGATTTCATGGCATTCTGAGGTTGTTCGGCCGGTTTTGATCACCCAACGGATGCTTTTCAAGCGTGTCAAACACCTAAAAACACATAGTCAGCCATGCCGTGCAAACCGCACGTCTGAATGACGTGTTGTCTCCTCATACACCTCATGAAGAATAATTAGGGTGTTTTCGTGTGATTTCAAGACATTCTAATGTCGTTCGGCATGCATTTGACCTTTAAACGCATGTTTTGTCCATTTACGACACGCAGAGTTCGTTTTCAGCCACCACGGTCAAACGACACCTCCAATTGATGTGCCGTATGACCAACCATTTCACAATTCACCCACGCTTTGTTTTTGTCTGATTTCATGGCATTTCGATGTTGTTTGGTTGGGTGTATGTATTCCAGTTGTTTTTACTTAAAAGCGTATCCATTTTAATGAAAAGAAAGATACTTTGAGTGGTACCGGCCACACTATTCCTCATATTGAGGCGGGGTTGACTCATACACGTCAAAAATGACCCATGGATCCTCTTCCTAAAGTATAAACAGAATCTGAATGCATTTGTTTGGTTTTTTGTTTGTCAGTTGTTGTTTTCACTTAAAATGTTTTCCATTTTAAAAAAAAAGTGAGACACTTTGAGTGGTGTCGGCCACACCATGCCTCGAATTGAGACAGGGTTGACTCTTACACATCAAAAATGACCCATGTATTGTTTTTCTAAAGTTTCAACAAAATCCAAATGTGTTTGGTCGGTTTTCCGTATGTCAGTTGTTGTTTTCACTTAAATTGATGTCCATTTTAAACAAAAGAGTGACATTTTGAGTAGTGTTGGCCACACTGAGCCTCATATTGAGGCGAGGTTGACTCATACACATCAAAAATGACCCATTGATCATTTTCCTAAAGTTTCAATAGAATCCGAATGCGTTTGGTCGGTTTTCCGTATGTCAGTTGTTGTTTTCACTTAAAATGATCTCCATTTTAAACAAAAGAGTGACATTTTGAGTGGTGTCGGCCACACCACGCCTCATATTGAGGAAAGGTTGACTCATACACATCAAAAATGACCTGTGGATCGTTTTCCTAAAGTATAAACACAATCTGAATGCGTTTGGTCAGTTTTCTGTATGCCAGTTTTTATTTTCACTTAAAATCCTGTCCATTTCAAATAAAAGTGAGATAGTTTGAGTGGTTCTGGCCACACTGGATAACTTATTGAGGTGGATTTTACTCTTACACGTCACATATGACCCATGGATTTTTTTCCTAAAGTTTCAATAGAATCTGAATGCCTTTGGTTGGTTTTTTGTATGTCAGTTGTTGTATTCGGTTAAAATGATGTCCTTTTGAAACAAAAGAGAGACACTTTGAGTGGTGTCGGCCACACCGAACCTTATATTGAGGCGGAGTTGACTCATACACATCACAAATTATCAATGGATCATTTTCCTAAGGTATCAATAGAATCATAATGTGTTTGGTCGGTTTTCCATATGCCAATTGTTTTTACTTAAAAGCGTATCCATTTTAAAAAAATAAAAACACTTTGAGTGGTATCGGCCACACCGTTCCTCTGATTGAGGCAGGGTTGACTCATACACATCAAAAATGACCCATGGATCCTTTTCCTAAAGTATCAATAGAATCTGAATGCGTTTGGTTGGTTTTCCGTATGTCAGTTGTTGTTTTCATTTAAAATGTTGTCCATTTCAAAGAAAAGTGAGACACTTTGAGTGGTGTCAGCCACACCGTGCCTCAGATTGATGTGGAGTTGACTCGTACACATCACTTGGGAGTTTTGAGTGCTGTCATGTTCGGATTGAAGATCCGGGTGATTCTAATCCCCTCCTTGCTTCCTCTTTTCGATTAGGGTTTGCACTCTTCTCTCATCTTCTCCCAAAACTCTAAAACCCTCTTTTCCGTTGGGATTTAGGGTGAATCTTGAAGAGAGATTAGATTGGGATTCGGGGTCCTGGGAGGAGGGTAGGGGGGTTATCCGAGGGGTTTTCTGGGGTCTAGGGAGGATGGTGTGGGGGGGCTGTCTGGGGGGCTGTCCGGGGTCCAGGGAGGTGGGTGGGGGGCTGTCCGAGGTCCAGGGAGGAGGGTGGGTAATTTATCTAAAACTCTATCTAGGTATCATACATCGAATTCTGACAGGACTGCGAACTGCCGCAAAGTGTCATCCTAGAGAAGGGCCAAATCATGACATTATCGCAGCGTGACTGCAGCGTGACTATGCTGTGTCAGCGGCGTGATCGCGGCGTGACCGCGGCGTGTTGTCCCGGTTCAATGACATCTGCAGGGAATCATCTTCTGTCCAGGATTCTGAATAAATCCTTTGTAGTGTTCCTTCACATTATAGAAATTGATCTTTTATTATAAAAAACAGACTCTTGATTCGAGATTGTGGTATGATAAAGATATATATTTTATATTCTTTGTTTTTAAAAGTGGTGCTAGGTAGTTGAAACTACTGATTAAGAGTCAAATTATCACACCCTAAACTATAACAGTGAGTTTTCGCAGACAGCGCACCTCCGTTGGAGGGTTTTTTTTATAAAAACATGACTTTATTTATCAAATGAAACAATTATATTAAATAAAACTTATTCAAGATATGAAATTCAATATAGTTAAGTACAATTAAGAAATAAGATAAATTCAATTTAAAGCATTATTAAATTAAAGAGGCTATAATAGGGACTCTACCTCAAGGGGTGTCTCTTATGGGTGTCTTGTGGTGTGTAGTGTCTATATATGATTTTTTTGGTGCTTCCGTATTGTGGGAAATGTTTATTTCATGGTCAGTTTAATAAATAAATTAGTCAATTAGAAAATACACCCATATTCAATAGATATATACCCACTTTTGATAGAGAATACAATCCAAAGAACCAACTCATAAATCCAAGACCAACATTTTACTTTACCAATTCCAATTACAAAATATATACAGCACCAACTTATGTTTTATGAACCAATCAATTAAATGGAAAGAAACTCCTCACATAATCCATAAAATCTCATATAGCATCACTCACCTCCTGTCACGACCCCCTCCCACCAAAGATGCCCCTCCTGAGCTGGAAATGGTGAAAGGGAGATAATGACCCTCAAGTCCCGCCTCCAGTAGGCCCTGGGGTGGTGACTAGAAGCAAGGGTATGAGTTTTTACAAATATGGGAGGCATTAACCTTTTTATTATTTAAGATCGGGAAATAGGATGAGTCAAACACCAAAAGAAAAAAAGAAACAAGTAAACCCAAACCAATCCCACACGCATGTCTAAATAATTCTAAACCAAGGTACAAGTACAAGAAAAAAAGTACAATACCAAAAGAAACAAGAGTACAGCAACTGCAACAAATCCAACTGTCCTGACTAGTAGGGTCCCGCATGACCCTGGTAGTCCTCCTGGAAACCTGAAAGTAAACTTAGGGTGAGCATACAAGTATACTCAGTAGGGAAACCTAAAGCTCTCATGCACAAGTGGGGAGACATCCTAATGTCTCGTGAGAACAACAGAAGAAACCAAAACCAAGAAAGGAATTCTGTCCGCCCAACCTCACCAACCACGCTCACCAAAAAAACATAAAACAACAGGTAGTAGTATATAAGAACAAGAGTATTGGGTGCCCCACACCATTTCCCACTAGTTATCTGCTCTTCCTAATGGCGAACGTCCTAATGCTACCACACTCTTCACACCCACACACACTTGGGCCTCAAGAACCACATATCCTGCCCACACACACCTGGGCCTCACAACCACGTATCTCACCCGCAGACACCTAGGCCTCACAACCACACATCCCACCCGCACACACCTGGCCTTACAACCACTTATCCCTCTCGCACACACCTGGGCCACATCCCGAATATTCTTGGGAAATAGTACACCTACCCGAAGAGTCTTGGGCTAAAACCACCACAAAAGAAACCTACTTGAAGAGTCTTAGCTGTATGGTCGCCTCAAGCCATCACAGCCTATGGAAGAAGGAGTAGAAGGAGCTAGTAATTAAGGGGAAAACACCCTCTCCCATGAAATGGGAGTGTTCATCACTAAGTGCTCAACATGGGTGGAGTGAGACAAAACACAAAGATACAAATATATATATATATATATATATATATATATATATATATATATATATTCCAAACACACAGCCCAACCTATGGCTTCTAAATAGAGAAACTGAGCACGTGCCTCGGCACTGCTTCTACGAAGCATGCATACAACAAACAACCCCAACCCCATTTAGGTTTTCATGTTTCAATAGAATTAATTTAATAGTTGCTTAACTACTGGGCAATTATCCACAACCAACCACACCGATCGTTCGTAAAATATATCCCTGCCATCCACAAATAAAGTTAGGAAAACACAAGCAACACAAACAAGACCCTTCTTATTAACCAACCAACCCCTTTGATTATTATTCTCGTTCCATTACCATGCCCCACCATTCATTAACTCTTCCACTTTTATTTATTATTCACAACCCATAGTTTGTTCACATTCAAACCCATCCCTGCAGCCTCACTGCCAACCACCATAACCACAAACACACTGAAACTCATACATCATCATCCCTTGATTCCATTTATCGCAGCCCCACTGCCCATCACCAGCATAGAATTCACACCAACCCAAAACCAAGCCAACAACAGCCCCGCTGCTCACCTAATCCACAACAACCCACAAAACACCCCTTCACATAAATAAACCCTAACCAGCACCCACATGTTTATTATTTCAGTTTTGTTCAATCAGGGTGATCACACAAGGGTTCCATGTATTTAATCAGCCAACTTTATGTGATTAACCAATTTCCACATTCTACAAAGTTTCCATCTATAAATGGTCTAGTAAGATAGGGCAACATTTAATTTCACAAGAAAAGTCCCCCAACGACTGTGATTGCTAGTAGGCATAAGCCTATTCATTTCACAACATAATATCACAGGATATAAAAATAATGTAACTGCATTCACAAACTTCCCATCCCCATTATATAAGTCAGTTATTATCTTTATTAAGCTGGTTCAAAAGTGTTTCACATAAACAAGAGGACACCCACCCCGCATGATGCACAATTTATAGAGACGAAGGTATGAACCCTACCTCAACAGGTTCTGATAACAACGCACCCCCGGATCAACTTTAGAAGACGTCCGTCGGCATCCGTCGCTTCTTTCAAAACCCTAAAAAACCTCCTTGGGTGAAATCTGGGATGGAAAGGCTGAAGGGAAAGCAACAGATCCAAGCTCAGAAGTTCCTCCTCATCGTTATGATCATGTGTCCACCGATGGATCGTAAATTAGAGCTCGGACGAAGAAGTTATGGAAGAAAAGAGATTTGGAGTCTCTTGGGAGAGCTCTGGTTGAAGGAGAGAGGAGGAGAGGAGTGATTTGAAAAGGAGTAGAGGACCCCTCTTTTTATGGACGAGAAAAACTAAAGTACGCGGCGTGTACTTTATAGTACACAGCGTGTACTCAGCCATTTCACACGGTAACCACGCGGCTTCCAACACGGCCTTCAACGCGGCACACGGTCGTTGACTGGTCAACACACGGTTTGAGGGTAACGCATATGCAGGGAGAAACTACACGGCGTGTAGTATGGGCTACAGGAAATGTACTCATTTATTTCACACGGTAAGGACACGGCTTCAACACGGCACATATCCATTGACTGGTCAACACATGGTTTTAGGGTAATGCGTACGCAGGGAGGAACTACGCGCCGTGTAGTATGGGATACACGGCATGTACTCATTTATTTCACACGGTAAGAACATGGCTTTAACACGGCACACATCTGTTGACTGATCAACACACGGTTTGAAGGTAACGTGTACGCGGGGAGGAACTACACGGTGTGTAGTATGGGATACATGGTGTGTACTCATTTATTTGACACGGTAAGGACACGGCTTCAACACGGGGTATACCTGGCGAGGTGGTACATGGTGTGTACTCACACTACACGGCGTGTAGTTACAAAATTCTGAAAAGTCTGGGAAAAGTCCATTATACCCTCTAGAACACTTCATGACCTTCTTTTTGACAAAGGAATGGGCCGGAGAGGTCCGAGCCATTACATCAGATACCTATTAAAACATTCTCGTCCCTGAGAATTCAAAACCAACCCAGAGGAACCCAACAAGATAGCTCTTAGGGTTCTTGTTATAATAGGAACCCATCCAACAACCCTAATCATAGGTGTTAGGAATTCCTTCTCCTATGTCTAGATATTATCTGCTTTAGGCGACACTGACTCGCTTGCACGGGTTTAATCGCATCCGCATTAATGCATCTCGATTAAGTTTTGGGTCTTCCCACTTCCATACATTAGGATTTTTTTTCAACTTACACTACCCCCAACATCGTAAAACCAACACACAGCCCGAACACGTGGTTTGGGGAAATTCCTTCTCCTATGTCGATATATTATCCGCTTTAGGCAGCACTGACTCGCCCGCACGGGTTCAATCGCATCCTCATTAATGCGTCTCGATTAAGAATTGGGTCTTTCCACTTCCATACATTAGGATTTTTATTCAACTTACATTGCCCCCAACACCGTACAACCAACACACTGCCCGAACACGTGGTTTGGGGAAATTCCTTCTCCTATGTCGAGATATTATCTGCTTTAGGCGACACTGACTCTCCCGTACGGGTTCAATCGCATATGAATTAATGTGTCTCAATTAAGGATCAGGTTTTTCCCTTTCCCCACACATCCGGACTTGTTAAACACTTCCAGAGAACAAGGAAAAAACGTCTCAAAACCGACAAGCCAAGCATTCCATATATCAAAGGTACATAGTATAACATCAAAAAAAATCTCATAAGAACAATGAAAAACACAAGTCAAAACAACTCTAGGTACTAAGCGTGCATCTGGTCCTCCCGCTCCCAAGTGCTCTCCTCAAGGCCACCATGCCTCCACAACACACGAACCAAGACGATGGTTCGTCCATGGAGCACATTCTCTTTACGATCCTCGATTCTGACTAGTCATTCCTCAAAGGTCACATCGTATCCCATATCTAAATCTCCCCAGTCTATATTGTGAGAGTTGTCGTGTAATTACTGATGAAGCTGGGAGATGTGGAAGACGTCATGAACCTTATCCAACTGAGGTGGAAGGGATAGCTGATATGACACCTCTCTGACTCGCCTCAGCACCTCAAAAGGTCTGATGAACCTAGGGGAAAGCTTACTCCCTTTCCCAAACCTCCGCTACCCCCATCGAGGGGAAACCTTCAAGAACACATGATCTCCCACCTAAAACTACAAGGGCCTCTTCCGATGATTAGCATAAGACTTTTTTCAGTCCTGAGCCGCTTTCATCCTCTCACGCACAAGCTGGACCTTCTATATGGTGCTCTGTACTACCTCTGGCCCAAGAGCACTTGTCTCACCAACCTCTGCCCAACAAATGGGTGAACGACATGGTCTTCCATACAAATCCTCAAACGATGCCATGCCAATAGTAGAGTGAAATCTATTGTTGTAGGAAAACTCTACTAAAGGCAATTGTCATACCCATGATCCTTCAAAATCAAGAACGCATGCTCGCAGCATGTCCTCCAATGTCTGGATAGTCCGCTCTATCTGCCCATCGGTCTGGGGGTGGAAAGCAGTGCTAAGGCGTAGCTGGGTGCCAAAAGCATGGCGTAACCCCCTACAGACTCGTGAGTTAAACCGAGTATCCCTATATGAGATGATTGTCTTTGGAACTCCATGAAACTGCACCACCTTGTCTATGTACCTCTGTGCTAAGGTACTCACTGGTCTCGACTCCTTAATTTCTAAGAAGTGAGATGATTTTTTCAGTCAATCCACCACTACCCAGATAGCATCATAACCACCCTGATCTTTGGGTAGTCATGTGATGAAGTCCATCGAGATGTCATCCCACTTCCACTCAGGGATATCTAAAGGATGCAACAAACCATTGGTAACACAGTGTTCAGCCTTTACTTACTGACACACTAGGCACTTAGCCACAAACTCTGTCACTTCCCATTTCACCCCGGGGCACCAAGACTGTTCCCTCAGGCCTCGGTACATTTTCGAAACTCTCGGATGTACCGCCAAGGATGAGCTATGGAACTCACAGAGAACTCCCTCATGCATCTCCTCTAGAAAAAACAACCTTCCATGGAAACGCATCTGATGTCGGCTGTCCTCGGACTATCCTTCTGGAGCGTTTCCTTAATCGACACGATCCTACATTACTTCTTCCTCGGAGTCCCCCCATTGAGACTCTTCCACCTACTGCAACAAAGAGGACTACACCTTCATCTGAAACAAATAGCCTCTAACACCTTCTACCCTTGCATCCAAGTGCAAGGCAGCCAACTCTCCCATCACTCTCCCGGCATCAGTGGATTCTCGAACCACTTCCTTATGTGACTTCCAGCTCAGGGCATCAGCCACAACGTTGCCCTTACCTTCAGTGTAATAGATCTTGAAGTCATAGTCTTGTAGAAACTCAACCCATATCTACTGTCGTAAGTTCAGGTCACGCTGGGAGAAGATATAACGTAAGCTCTTATGATCTGAGAAGACCACAAAGTTCTCCCCAAAGAGGTAATGTCGCCACAACATCAGTGTGAACACTACTGCTGCAAGATCTAGGTCATGGGTGGCATAGTTATGCTCATGAGGGCACAACTTCCTAGACCCATAACAGATCACACCCTTCTTCTGCATCAGTACACACCCCAAACCAAGGCCAGAAGCATCACAAAACACCTAATACAACAACACTTCCTCTTGGAACCAGAGTACTGGAGCACTGACCAACTTCTACTTCAGGTAGTCGAAATATTTTTGACACTTCTTGCTCCATAGGAAGACCTGGTTCTTCCTAGTCAAAGCTTTCAATGGAACAGCAACTCGAGAGAAGTCTGAAACGAACCTCCGATAATAGCCTTCCAACCCCATGAAACTACGAACTTCTTCCATGCTCTTGGGTGCTGCCCAAGAAACAACCACCTCTACCTTCGACGGGTCCACTGACACTCCATGCTGAGACACTACGTGCCCAAGGAAGTGTACTTCTTGTTTCAAGAACTTGCACTTCGACAATTTCCCATAAATCTAGTGGTGTCGAAGGACTTCCAAGACTGCCCTGAGATTCTCAACATGCTCCTCCTATGATCTTGAGTATATCAGAATGTCGTCGATAAACACAACGACGAACCGTTCTAGAAACTCTCGGAAGACAAAGTTCATAAGTCCCATGAACACTGCTGGTGCATTCGTAATTTCAAATGGTATCACTACAAACTTGAAGTGCCCATACCTGCACCTGAAAGCCGTCTTTGAGATGTCATTTTACTTCACCCTCAGCTGATGATATCCAGATCGTAGATCAATCTTAGAAAACCAACCTGCTCCCCTCAGTTGTTCGAAGAGATCATATATCCTTGGAAGGGTGTATCGGTTCTTGACTGTCACCTGATTCAACCTTTGGTAGTCTATGCATAGCCTGAGACCACCATCTTCCTTCTTCATGAACAAAACTGGAGCACCCCATGGCGACACGCTGGGTCGAACAAAACCCTTCTCCATTAGATCGTCAATTTGAATCTGAAACTCCCAAAACTTCGAAGGTTCCATCCGATAAGGGGACATTGAAATCGGACGGGCACCAGGATGTAGGTCTATCCCGAACTCAGTGTCACGTCGGGGGGGTAGAGTCACAACCTCCTCGGGAAAAACATCGAGGAACTCCACAACAACCTATGGGACATCCATCATCTCTGTATCAGCTAAAATCACTGATAACCCACCTAACAAGGAAAATAGAGGCTTCACATGCCGGCTTCCAACCTGATAGCTCCTCTCACCAACAAAAGATATACACTTCCCATCCACATCGGAGAAAACGACTCTTCTTGAGAAGCAGTCGATAACGGCACAAACATAAAAACAATCAGTCGATGCCTAGGATGACATAGTATGGTTGCATATATAGAAAAATAAGGTCCCCACTAGATCAATGCGGTCCCAACGTCATCCCACATCCCCGGAAAAAACAAGATACACTGGTCTGGCATCCAACTGGCGTACTCAGCACCAGTGGTACGGAAAGTCTCTCTACGTCTAGACCAAATTCATGGGATATACTGGGTGCAAAAAAAGAGTGTGAACCTCCCAAATCGAACAAGGCATAAAAAAGAGTGTTGAACAAACAAATCATACCTCGCACCACCTATGGTCCTGCCAGAGCTGTCAACTCTGTTGTGTGCAACTGTCCACACCCAGCTCCTCTGCCTCTCTGATGTCGACCACCTCCCCAACCAAATCTTGGTCGAGGTCCCTGAGGAGAACCCTAAGGTCGACCTACTCCTTCAAAGTCTTCCCTCAGAGGAGTAGGGTCCTACTGCTGATGAAAGGGCCTCGTTGGAAACTGGTGCTGCTGAGGCGGGCACTGAACCTGCCCAACTCCACCGTACTGAGCTCGGGTCGGGCACCGACTCTGAATGTGCCTGAAACCTCCACAAGAGAAACACTTTGGTCCTGGGCTTGTGAAAAAAGGACGAGGACCCAAAGATCTGAACTAGAACTGTTGGGGCCTGCTTCCCACTGGCCTGAATCCGGAAGGTCCCGTCACAGGAGACCTGATGCTGACTGCCTTCCCCTTCGACGAACCCGGCTGGATCCCCTCTCGTGGTGTACCTCCCTACGAGTGCATCCTCTCTACAACCTCTGCCTTATTCTGTACTGCCAAGTATGTCGGAAGGGTGAAGGGGGTGAAAGAATACTGGAGCGAAGGACGAAGCGCCTCCTCCAAACGTCTCACCCGAGACTCCTCATCCGGAAAGAGATCTGGAGCAAAGCGTAGGAGATCCTTGAACTTGATTCCCAACTCTCATAATGATATACTCCCCTGCTATAGGGAGAGTAACTCATACCGCTTCTCCACCTTGATCATGGAAGAAAGGAATTCATCTCGGAATTCCTTCTCAAAGTCATCCCACGGAACCTCTTCCTCTGTCCTCTCTCTGAGGTATAGTGTCCACCACTGACGTGCCACACCTCTCAGCTGACTGACTGCTAGGGGAACCTAGTACTCCCTCGGAGCACAGATCAAGGTAAAAGTGATCCCTATCTCCTCAAGCCACCCCTCCATCTCCATATCCAAAGTACTACCCTCGTACTTCTTGAGGGTTTGCCGTTGGAAAGAATGGAGAGTCTTCTACCACTAGCTATCTTCCTCCTCTCGATCAATCCTCAACTGATCGACCGCCTGAATCTGATGGGCCTCGGCCGTCTGAGTCACCCAGGGATGTTGTCCATGTGCCATAGTTGTACGATAAACAAAGATCGCCTAAGCCCAAGTAGTAAGGAAATTTCTCAAGGTTTTATTTTATCACATTCTTTCAATTTCTTTCCCAGAACACCCAAATCAAGTAAAACAAAATCATGATGATGCATGCAACTTCTCTAGGGTCTCTACCCTACAATCAATGTAGTCTCACTTGTCGTTCGGTAGGCTCAAATTCCTTATATCAGATCATGGGGGGACCTAAAATCCAGTGTCCTAGACGGTCTTCCCTGGCCTATGTCACGCACCAAGATCAGCCAACATTGTTGCCCTACCATCCCATGCAATCCTCATTGTGCCTAACTCCAAACTCCATCCTATCTATTAACCATCACCTCTGATACCATCCTGTCATGACCCCCTCCCACCAAAGATTCCCCTCCTGAGCGGGCAATGGAGAAAGGTAGATAATGACCTCCGAGTCCCACCTCCAGTAGGCCCCGGGGTGGCGACTAGCACCAAGGGTATGAGTTTTTACAAATATGGGAGGCATTACCCTTTTTATTATTTAATATCAGGAAATAGGATGAGTCAAACACCAAAAGAAAAAAAGAAACAAGTAAACCCAAACCAATCCCACATGCATGTTTAAACAATTCTAAACCAAGGTACAAGTACAAGAAAAAAAGTATAATACCAAAAGAAACAAGAGTACAGCAACTGCAACAACTCCAACCGTCCTAACTAGTAGGGTCCCACACGGCCCTGGTAGTCCTCCTGGAAACCTGAAAGTAAACGTAGGGTGAGCATACAAGTACACTCAGTAGGGAAACCTAAAGCTCTCGTGCACAAGTGGGGAGACATCCTAATGTCCCGGGAGAACAACAGAAGAAACCAAAACCTAGAAAGGAATTCTATCCACCCAACCTCACCATCCACGCTCACCAAAAAACCACAAAACAACATGTAGTAGTATATAAGAACAAGAGTATTGGGTACCAAGCACCATTTCCCACTAGTTAGATTCTCTTCCTAACGGCGAATGTCCTGACGCTACCACACTCTTCCCGCCCGCACACACCTGGGCCTTAAGAACCAAATATCCTTCCCGCACACACCTGGTCCTCACAACCACGTATCCCGCCCACACACATGGGCCTCACAACCACACATACCGTCCGCACACACCTAGGCCTCACAACCACATATCCCACCTGCACACACCTAGGCCTCATCCTGAAGATTCTTGGGAAATAGTAAACCTACCCGAAGAGTCTTGGGCTAAAACCACCCCAAAAAAAACCTACCTGAAGAGTCTTAAGTGTAAGGTCGCCTCAATCCATCACATCCTATGGAAGAAGGAGCAGGAAGAAGCTAGTAACTAAGGGGAAAACACCCTCTCCCATGAAATGGGAGTGTTCGGCACTAAGTGCTCAACATGGGTGGGGTGCGACAAAACACAAAGATACAGATATATATATTTTCCAAACACACATCCCAACCTATGGTTTCTAAACAGAGAAACTGAGCACGTGCCTCGGCACTACTACTACGAAGCATGCATACAACAAACAAACCCAACCCCATTTAGGTTTCCATGTTTGAACATAATTAGTTTAATAGTTGTTGAACTACTGGGCAATTATCCACAACCAACCACATTGATCATTCGTAAAACATATCCCTGTTATCCATAAATCAAGTTAGGAAAACACAAGCAACACAAACAAGACCCTTCTTATTAACCAACCAACCCCATTGATTATTATTCTCGTTCCATTACCATGACCCACCATTCATTAACTCTTCCGCTTTTATTTATTATTCACAACCCATAGTTCGTTCACATTCAAACCCATCCCTACAGCCCTGCTGCCAACCACCATAACCACAAACACACCAAAACTCATACATCATCGTCCCTTGATACCATTTATCATAGCCCCGCTGCCCATCACCAACGTAGCATTCACACCAACCCACAACCAAGCCAAATGCAGCCCCACTACTCACCTGATCAAAAACAACCCACAAAACACCCCCTTCACATAAATAAACCCTAACCAGCACCCACATGTTTATTATTTCAGTTTTGTTCAACCGGGGTGATCACACAAGTGTTCCAGGTATTTAATCATCCAACTTTATGTGATTGACCAATTTCGACATTCTACAAAGTTTCCATCCATAAACGGTCTAGTAAGATAGGGAAGAATTTAATTGTGCAAGCAAAGTCTCTAAATGACCATGATTTTCAGTAGGCATAAGCCTATTCATTTCACAACATAATATCACAGGATATAAAAATAATGTAACTGCATTCACAAACTTCCCATTCCCATTATATAAGTTAGTTATTATATATTTATTAAACTGGTTCAAAAGTGTTTCACGTAAACAAGAGGACACCCACCCCGCATGATGCACAATTTAGAGAGACTAAGGTAAGAACCCAACCTCAACAGGTTCTGATAACAACGCTCCCCTGGATCAGCTTTAGAAGGCATTCGTCGGCATCCGTCGCTTCTGTCAAAACCCGGAAAAACCTCCTCGGGTGGAAGCTGGGAAGGAAAGTCCAAAGGGAAAGCAACAGATCCAATCTTAGAAGTTCCACCTCGTTTTTATGATCTCAGGGTCGTCGACGGATCATAAATTGAATCTCGGACAAAGAAGTTATAGAAGAAAAGAGCTTCGGAGTCTCTTGGGTGAGCTCTGATCAAAGGAGAGGGGAGGAGAGGAGTGATTTGAAAATGAGGAGAGGACCCCTCCTTTTATAGGTGAGAAAAACTAAAGTACACGGCGTGTACTCGGCCATTTCACACGGTCACCACACGGCTTCCAATACGGCCTTCAACGCGGCACACGGTAGTTGACTGGTCAACACACAGTTTGAGGGTAACGCGTACGCGGGGAGACACTACACGGCGTGTAGTATGGGCTACACGGCGTGTACTCATTTATTTCACACGGTAAGGACACGACTTCAACACGGCACACAGTCGTTGTGGTCAACACACGGTTTGAGGGTAACGCGTATGCGGGGAGTAACTAAACGTCATGTAGTATGAGATACATGGAATGTACTCATTTATTTCACACGGTAAGGACACGGCTTCAACACGGCACATATCCTTTGACTAGTCAACACACGGTTTGAGGGTAATGCGTACGTGGGGAGGAACTACACGGCATGTAGTATGGAATACACGGCGTGTACTCATTTATTTCACACGGTAAGGACACTGATTCAACACGGGGTATACCTGGCGAGGTGGTACATGGCGTGGACTCACACTACACAGCGTGTAGTTACAAAATTATGAAAAGTGTGGGAAAATTCCATTCTATCCTCCAGAACACTTCATGACCTTCTTTTTGACAAAGGAATGGGCCGGAGAGGTCCGGGCCATTACACCTCCAAACCATTATAAAATCATTCGATTGTACGGTTAAGTATTTCTTATTTCTTATGTGAAAAATAATTAGGGACCACATACTATTTTTCAAAGTTGAAGAAGATACTCCATATGTTATATTGTGCAAAGGATAAGTGATCATTGTTTAATTTTATATATATAAAGATTTTGATAGAAACATGATACATACTTGTTATGTAACACACATAGTGTACAAAAATGAAGATAAATAATATCTTCATGTTGGACATGATCTTAATTAAAGGAGATATTTTCATGAAATACTATGAATAAATATTATAGACAATTTCTTATGAGTTCATATACATGAATCTATAATATTTGGAGCATTGAGATTAAAAAAAGAACTATGACTCTTTAAAATTAGAACACAAGAAAGAGACTATGCCCTTATAAATGTAAATGTGTAATGAAAACATTAATTGGAAAATGTGTACATTGATGTAGTGATTTGAGTACACAATTTGTGAAGGGAGTAGTGAATCATAAAATTTTTCAAAATCCCTAGAAATAGGGAAAAATGAAGTGATGTTTCTAAATAGTGAAATAAATGAATAAATGTCGACAATAGAAGGATATAATTAACTAATATGAGAAGAGTTTGAAGGAGTCTAACCTGAATAGGGGATTTGCAGCTGATCGGATGGAAGAGGTTCACCTGGGCGGCCGATTCTGTGAGTCGGGAATGTGATTTTGTAAATGGAGTGCATCTGGGAGTCGGGGGTTCTACCTGTGTGAATTTGTGGGTGGGGGGGTTCCAATGGTTTTTAATAACCGTTGGTAAAACCATAGATGTCCCAACAGTTATTAAAAACCGGTTGGAAATCCCTCCCTAACCATAGATTTCCCAACGGTTTTTGATAACTGTTGGGAAAGCCCTCCCTAACCACACCATTACAAATGGTTTTAATAAAAAATTGGTAAATGGCATCTATACCAACAGTTCAAAGAACCATTGGCATAGAATTTTTGGGAAATATGGCCTTTTCAGTAGTGAATCGCATCGTCCCCCTCCTCTGGTGAAGCAGACTCACGCTTCCCTCTGTCTCGTCACACTTTTCGGCCTCCTCGCCCAACCAATAACCCATCGTTGACCTCCTCTAACCCTAGTGTGCCCCTTCTTGGTCGATCCACCTCCCATCTCTCACTCACCTCACACCGCTGAACCCACCTCGCACAGCGCCCTCCTCCCTCTCCCAACCAGTCCCATATGCGCTGCCCTCTCCCTCCCAAGAAGCCACTGCCTCGCTGGCTCCAACTTCCCCACTGGCTCCTTTCCCTCCTTCCGTGCGAGAGACCCCCTTCGGAAAAATCTCTTTTCCTTCTTTTTTTTGATTTCTTGGTCGTTTAGTATGTGTGGGTTCATGTTAGGGGTTTAATTTGAATCTTTTCTTTATTCAAATTCTTTTTTTAGGGTTTAAGTCATGTTGGTTGTGATGAAAATTGGTTACGACTCGAGTTGCGCACCCAAGTTTGGAAGTTTCGACACCAATGTAGGTGGTTCTGCATTTTAACCATTGTTTGATGAATTATTTTCTTCTTAAATTAATTTAGCATATTATTTAATTAGTTTATTTGATGCGAATAATGTTTTCAATTGAAGTTGATATGTGTATGTGATATAGGTGTGTTTTATGTGAAAATTTAATGTTGAACTATTTATTAGTAGATTATAAATTATACAAATTGTGCTCTGGTTTAGTGTCAATTTTCATTGAGTCATAGAGGAACATTTGACTGCATTTCTAGTATTTTTGAGTCATGTGGAATATTTTGAAAATTGTTTCATAAATTTTATGGTGAATTAGTTTGTTGATTTAATTAATTTATCACAATTTTTAAGTAGTTTATATGTTGCGAAAGTGATTTTGACTGAGTTTTGCTGTGAATTTTTTTTGTTAGTCGAGTGTTTATGTGATGTTAATGTGTTTTTTTGTGAAAACATACACTGAGCTATTTATCAGTGTTCTCAATATTGTGCATTTAGTGTTTTGAATGTGAAAGAGTTGCAGTGTGTGTTTTGGTTGTGTCATCAAAGTGTGTTTTGTCATAAAAGGGGTTTTGAGTGCATTTTGGTGTTAAAAAGTCATGTGGCACATTTTTGTAATTTTTCAATAAATTCTCTTGGTGGTTGTTTAAGTGTAAAATTGTTTTCTATAAAATTGTAAGTGGTTTAATTGATGGTGTAAGCGATGCAGATTAAGTTTTAAAAAAATATTTTCAGTGTTCTTAATATTTCAAAAAGGTATTTGGATGTGCGTAGTATTTCAAAAGGGTATTTGGGTGTACGTAATATTTCACAATGGTATTTGGGTGTACGTAATATTTCAAAATGGTATTTGGGTGTGAAAATGATAGTTCAGTGTGTGTAATTACTCTGTTTAGCTTTTATTCATAAATCTGACATTTGAAATGATCTTAAATTTTAAAACTAGAATTGATGTTGTAAATGGTATCTTGTTATGCGTGGTGTTTTGATTGTATTGCTTATGTGATGTGCACCTATTATGATCTTGAAATTTTTTGAGCACAAATCGAGAAGCCAGGGTAGCTAGGAAGGTGAATTAAGACAAGTAGGCTAGTGTTCCATAGGTGACACGACCTGGTTTCACTAGCAGGACTGACGATTGCGACACTAACTAAACATATTAATGACTAAGGGTTGTAGTCTTCTAAGACACATTTTATGAGGTTCGTGGTCTTCTAAGCCATGTTTTTTTGAGGTTCAAGGCCTTCTAAGCCACGTTTTCTGAGGATCGTGGTTTCTAAGCCACGCTTTACCAAGACATGAAGATCTAGAGATCTGGGCTAGCTAACACCCATGAGGCCTCTCCCATATTTGGTTCTCCTTGGTTACTTTACGTTCAACGGTGCGACACTTTGTTTATTTTAAAAAGTAAGTGTGTGTGTTATAATTTAATTTGTTTTATTTGAAATAGTTTTCTTAAACCCTATTTTCTTTAAAAGTGTGAAAGTATTTAATTATTTTTTCAATTTAGGTTGTTGTCTTTAAATTTGTTTTCATTTAAAGCACCTGTCATAAAAAATTGTTTTCATTATATACTGTTTAAACATTTATTTCCCTTTTATCTAATTTACTAGAAAATTTATTCATCATTTAAATGGTTATGCATGGAATCTTCTCCTGGTGGCATCCTACTGGGCTCTTGGATCACACCCTACATACATTGTTGGGTGTATGTTGGACTTTTTATTTGTATGTCACAAGTTGAGGCATCATTCTTAGTGACGGTGGTTCGGGTTGTCGATTATTTTCCCATGCAGGTCTGACGATGGTGGTTTGAGGAGGTGGATCCTCATGTTTCATGAAGGTGTGGGAAGATGTGTTAGTTTTCTTTCATTACAGTCTTCTTAGAGTTTTATTTTTCCTTTTTTGTCGTCTCTCTTGGGTTGTTGGTTACAGTTGTAGAAGTTTAAATATAAATTGTGTTAAGGGTCTGTTTGGTTGTTTAAAATCAGTTTATTTCCATTAAATTTGTTAGTTGTTTTTATCTCTCTTCCTTCGGGTAAATCATTCCCATGTGTTAGTTTTGATACCCTGGCACTTGTGCCAACCCGTGGGGATCTGGAACACCCTTCGAGCCATGTCACGGACCAGGTCGGGTGCTGGGTCGGATGGCGACCCAACCTGGTTCATGACAAAATGGTATTAGAGGCAGGTTTTCTCTCTTGGTTCGTCTTATTTTGGGATAGAGTTAGGGTAGACCAAAGTTAAGGTTTTTGGAACATGACTTTATGGCTACGATTAAGGTGCCTGGCCAGCACACCTCATGGTGGGACTCGAGTTACTAGAGTAATTTGAGGTTTTTCTGAGTCGCTGGTCCTCATGATTAATCCTGTCTAGGGGAAATGAAAAGAGAGTAGGGTCAGTGGTCCTACTAAGCTCATAGGATCTAGAAAGCCATGTGGAGTTGAGGATCTGTACTAGAATACTCTTTGTCGCGGTGGCGTGATTGGCGTATGGATGCCAACCATATGTCTCATTCACCCGCTAACACTAGTTCCCTATTGCATTATTCATCGTCTCTTTGTTTTGGATTTTTGGAAACCTAGTTTTTAAGAAAAATGATTTGGTCAGGGAAAATGTTTTTAAATGAAGTGATTTAAAAATAAAATGATTTGTAAGGTTTAAAAAGCGTGGGTTGAGTGTTTTGGATTTGAAAAATGGAAAGGTCTGGTTTTGATCCTTGGCGCCCTCATGGGAAACCACATGCATGAGTGTATATGAAAAGTGAAATGGTTAATGGAGTGAGTAGATGAGTTCCTGGATGTACATGAGGTGGGTGCTAGTGTGGCATGGGAACATGCATTTGTGAGTCTCATGGGATACTATTGGTGTTTGTGCAACCCACTAGCTTTTCTTATTTTCAAAAAGTTTGTTAAAATAAAATATATTGTTTTAGTAACCGGTGATTATGTGGTGTGTCCTTGCATTTTGTAAATGTTGGATGTTAGAAGTTCCAATCCAGGAATCCTTTTTAACAGATTTTTGTCTTGAGTTTGAATTTTTATTTTTAAATTAGTGTGCAAGCATGTGGTTAGTGAATTCTTTGGAAAAGTGCTTCAAGAAGCCATTGCAGTAGTTCCCCCTACACTTTTAGTGTTTGCTTGTGGTATGTCTCGAGCATTGGACCAATTTTCTTGGGTCCATGGTTTTCTTTCTTGAATAGTGTACACCCCCCATAAAGCGTTAACATTCGATTGAAATGTGTCCATAGGAAATTTGTCGTTGGTCGACCCTCCAATTGATCAGAGGACTCTCTTCTTGAATTATAAAATTGAACCCACCTCTCCTTTTTACAACTAAACGGATCCTCTCACAGCGGGATGACAGATGCGAGGGGAGTTGAAGGGAGTTTTGGTATCTTTGAGTTATCTGAGTCATTGGGTATGAAGTTTGACACCGTTGCGTCGGAAGGTTCCCCCCCGAGAAACATTGAAAGGAATTTCAGCGGGAAGGGTGAAGGTGGTTCAGAATTTTTAGTGTTGACCATTGCCTTGAAGGGATTTTTAGTAATTTCATTATCCTCTAGGGTCATGTTTGGTGACTTCTTGCAGTTTAAGTTCTCTTTGAAGAGAAAAAGTGGATTTCGTAGGATCCTTCAAGAATCCCTATTTTCATTGGAGTGTGTCCTCCTCTTAGGGAGTTATAATTTTTCTGTTCAAAGGGGAGTGTTTTTCGTGCTTCTTCCTTTCTTAAGTTTCTTGGTTAAGGTGAAGAAGTGATGCATGTGCATCATCTAAACCCATGTTTTTGTGGGTGTGTCGTGATGTAGTAGTTGGATGTCGTGGTGTGTTGTGTTTGATGGTGTGTGTCGGTTGCAGTGTGGTTGTGTGTGGAACCAAAAAGGATAATCTTCATTTGGGAGTCTTCAATTCATGATTGTGAGGCAGAAGATGATTCAAACATTAGGAATCCATCCATACGCCTTATAGTGAAGCTGGAACGTGGTCAGGAATCCCAGAAGTGTATGCGATCCTAAATTTATTTACATCGTTTTTATTTAAGGTGAAGACGTTTTAAATTATTCTCTGTGGTTGTTCCATTCCAAACGACTCATTTGGGTGTGTGAGGTTTCCTATGGCTATGAGGAGATGTGGTCTTTTTGTTACCTTCATGTCCTGGTGGTTGAATCCCACCGAATGTAATTTCTTTTAGTGGTCCGTATGGGAGTCTGTTGGGTAAACCAATCTCAAATTTTAATAGTACTCATCCAGGGATGTGAACATGCTAGCTTGTCTTGGGTCATGGTTTTGACGCCGTGGTAGTTGGGCACCACCATCCCCACCCCTTGTGGTAGGGTGTTTGGTCCCCATGAGAAAATTTTCAAAATTTGCATCTTCTGTCAGTTTTAATGGTGGGGAGACCCACGATGGGTCTCATATATTTGTCTCTAGAAGGAATCGGTGTTGTCCCTTATTCAAAATGGTGGGGAGTCCGCCTGGGCCTCCCCGTGTTGGTTTTCCAATCTCATCTTGGTGTCAGAAAGTTTCTAATGGTGGGGATCCCCTTGGGCTTCCCCATGTTGGCTTTTAGTTCTGTTTCTAGAGATGGCTTGGTGGTAGTGATAAGAGTGTTCTTGGATGTGGTTTGATCTTATGTGTTTACTCCAATCAAATGGAGTAGTTTTCGTTCTTTGGTGCTTGAGGTGTTTCAGGTTGTGAAGTTGGTTTCTATGGGTGTGAGATTTCCTTTCCTTGATTAATCAACTGGAGGTGTTCTGGCTCTTTGGGGAAGGCGACACATATCACAAAGTCTTTTTACGAGTTTCTTGAGGTGGTCATGAAATTCACTTTCTCTAAGCATGATGTGTTTTCCAATTTTCACTTAGTTTTCATCTTGATCCTTTTTGAACCCCAAGGAGGTATCAGTTTCTACTTCGGGGTTTCACCTTAGTTGTAGCTTTTCGGGGACGAAAAGTGCTATGGTGGGGATAATTGTCACACTCGGATTTCAAAAACTTTTTTTAATCAGTTTATTATAATTTTTTATTATTTTTATTCAATTTTCTTAATCTTTGTCAAAGTTCAGGCTGAGCCTAATTGAAATTTTACATTCTAATGATAAATGAATATTTTGGGTGTGGCTGCGTCTGACGCAGAGGCGGGCGACAGTTGAAGCCGAACGACTTTACCCGGGTCACCGTGTGACCTCGCCCGATTCTCTGCAGGACATCCTTGATGTTCAGGGAAAATAAATAAAGTGAAATGAAAATAAATGAGGTAAAAGTTTAATGAATTATTTTAATAAAAACAAATGGTAATTTATATTATTATTATTACTATTTTCATTAATATTTTAATTAAGTTATAATTGTTAATTAAGTTATGATTATAATAAAATTATTAACATGTTATCAATAATAGTATTATTATTTTTCTTATTATTATTTTTAGGTTCCATTTATTTTTTATTTTTTATTTTTTTATTTTATTTCATTATTTTTTCCCTTTTTCCCCTCTTTTTTCTTCTACTTATTTTTTCTTTCATTTTCTCTCTTTTCTTTTTCTTTTCTCTCTTATCTCCTTCCTCCCCCTCTCTCATGTTGCACCCCTATGCGTCGCACTATACCCCACCTAAAACCCTACCCCATGCACAACACCTCCTCATGGAAACCACTAGACCTCCCTCCTTTGAGCCAGTTCCCCGTCTGCACCACCTTCTCCCTCCCGACAAGCCGGAATCACATCGGCCCCCTCCTTCGGTGAAGCAGACTCGTGCCTCCCCCCGCCCCATCACATTTTCCAGCCTCCTCACCCAGTCGGTTCCCCCTCACCAACCTCCTTTAACCCTAGCACTCCCCTGGTTGGTCGCTCTACCTCCCATCTCTCGCTTGCCTCGCACCGCTGAACCCACCCAACGTCGTGCCCTCCTCCCTCTCCCAGCCAACCCCATCTATGTCACCCTCTCCCCCCTAGGAAACCACTACCTCACTGGCTCTAACTTCCCCACTGGCTCCTTGCCCTCCATTCGTGCGAGCGACCCCCTTAGGTTGAATCTCTTTTCCTTCATTTTTTTTGAGTTCTTGGTCATTTAGTATGTGTGGGTTCATGTTAGGGGTAAAATTTGAATCTTTTCTTTATTCAAATTCTGTTTTTAGGGTTTAAGTCAAGTTATTTGTGATGCGAATGGTTGCGATTGGAGTTTCGTGCCCAATTTTAGAATTTTTGACACTGAGGTAGGTGGTTACACGTTTTAACCATTGTTTGATGAATTATATTTCTTCTTAAATTAATTTATAATAGTATTTAATTAGTTTGTTTGATGCGAATAATGTTTTCAATTGAAGTTGATATGTGTATGTGATATAGGTGTGTTTTATGTGAAAAATTAATGTTGAAATATTTATTAGTAGATTATAAATTATACAAATTGTTCTCTGGTTTAGCGTCAATTAGCATCATGTCATAGAAGAACTATTGACTGCATTTTTAGTATTTTCGAGTCATGCGGCATATTCTGAAAATTGTTTCGTAAATTTTCTGGTGAATTAGTTTGTTAATTTAATTAATTTAGCATAATTTTTAAACAGTTTATATGTTGAGAAAGTGATTTTGACTGAGTTTTGTTGTGCATTTGTTTTGTTAGTCGAGTGTTTATGTGAGGTTAATGTGTTTTGTTGTGAAAACCTACATTGAGCTATTTATCAGTGTTCTCAAGATTTTGCATTTAGTGGTTTGAATGTGAAAGAGCTACAGTGTGTGTTTTAGTTGCAGAATCAAAGTACATTTTGTCATAAAAGTGGTTTTGAGTGCATTTTGGTGTTAAAAAGTCATCTGGCACATTTTTGGAATTGTTTAATAAATTCTCTTGGTGGTTGTTTAAGTGTAAAAAAAATTTCTTTAAAATTGTACGTGGTTTAACTAATGGTGTAAGCGATGCAGATTAAGTTTTAAAAAAATATTTTGGGTGTGTGTAATATTTCAAAATAGTATTTGGGTAAGCGTAATATTTAAAAATGGTATTTGGGTGTGCATAATATTTCAAAATTGTATTTGGGTGTGCGTAATATTTCAAAATGGTATTTGGGTGTGTAAATGATGGTTCGGTGTGTGTAAGTACTCTGTTTGAATTTTAGGCATAAATCTGAAATTTGAAATGATCGTGAATTTTAAAAGTAGAATTGATATTGTAAATGGTATCTTGTCATGTGTGGTGTTTTTCTTGGATTGCTTATCTGATGTGCACCTATTATGATCTTGAGATTTTTTGAGCACAAAGTGGGAAGTTGGGGTAGCTAGGAAGGTGAAATAAGAATAGTGGGCTAGTGTCCCGGAGGTGACGTAACCCGGTTTCACTGGAAGTACTGATGATTGCAACACTAACTAAACATATGAATGACTGAGGTTCATGGTATTTTAATCCATTTTTTCTGAGGGTCGTGGTCTTCTAATCCAGGTTTTCTAAGGGTCGTGGCCTACTAAGCCACGTTTTCTGAGGGTCGTGGTTTCTAAGCCATGCTTCACCAAGACATGAAGATCTAGGGACCCGAGCTAGCTAACACCAATGAGGCCTCTCTCATATTTAGTTCTCCTTGGTTACTTTACATTCATTGGGGAGACACTTTGGTTATTTTAAAAAGTAAGTGTGTGTGTGTGTGTTTTAATTTAATCTGTTTTATTTGAAATATTTTTCTTAAACCCTGCTTTCTTTAAAAGTGTGCAAGTATTTAATTGTTCTCTTCAATTTAGGTTGTTGTCTTTAAATTCATTTTCATTTAAATCACATTTCATTAAAAATTGTTTTTCATTAAATATTGTTTAAGCATTTATTTTTCTTTTATCTACTTTATTGGAAAATGTATTCATCATTTAAATGGTTATGCGTGGAATCTTCTCCTGGTGGCATCCTACTGGGCTCTTGGCTCACACCCTACATAATCTTTGGGTGTATGTCGGCCTTTTTCTTTGTATTTCATAGGTTGAGGAATCATTCTTATTGACGGTGGTTCAGGTTGTCGATGATTTTCCCGTGCAGGTGTGACGATGGTGGTTTGAGGAGGTGGCTCCTCAGGTTGCATGAAGGTGCGGGTAGATGTGTTAGTTTTATTTCATTGCAGTCTTCTTAGAGTTTTAGTTTTCCTTTTTTGTTGTCTCTCTTGGGTTTTTGGTTCCATTTGTAGACCTTGAAATATAAATTGTGTTAATGGTCTATTTGCTTGTATAAAATCGATTTATTTACATTAAATTTGTTAGGTGTTTTTATGTCTCTTCCTTCGGGTAAATCTTTCCCATGTGTTTGTTTTGATACTCGGGCACTTCTTCCAGCCCGTGGGGATCAGGAACACCCTTCGGGCCATGCCACAGACCGGGTCGGGCCTGGTTCATGACAGGGTGAATTGTAAGTTTAAAAACTTTCACTTTTAACCTTAGGAAAATCTATGTTCAACAAAGTTAAACAAGGTAAATTCACAAACCCTCTTTGGTTCTTGCTCAAATGGATAATTGGAAGGCCCAGGTCCAATTATAAGAAACTTAAACTTAAACATGTTAAACTTAATAAAACTTAAGAAGGTTTTAATTAAAGAAATATTCTTCCTTAAATTGTATATAATCTTATTTATATCAGATTTAAACAAGTATAATAAAGTAAAATAAAGTTATACATTCTTTATTTAACAAAATAAAGAGGAAATAAAAACTTATAACAAAGAAAGTAAACAAGTAGGAAATCTTTTAACCCAAAGATAAGGGTATCCAAAAACCTTGGATAAAGGTACCTTGATTTATATTTTCAAGAAATTATATCATACCCGCACTAGGGTAATCCCTCGATAAAAATATCAGAGTCTCTCTTTTTATCCCTATAAGCTCCTGAACTTTAAGGTAGTCGACACCTATGTCTTCTTATCCCTATAATTCCTTGAACTTTAAGGAAGTTGGAATATTTGTCTTCATATCCCTAAAATACCTTGATTATACACAACAAACATAAGAATCGCACTAGGCTGAACAAGTTGTTCATTTTTGAACAATATGTTCACATATCACACAAGTCATGAGAGTCTCTCTCTCTAGAAATCACTTCACAGCATCATAGCTTGTAATCTCATTCAATGTTTATCTCATTCAAATGAGTTCCTACTTATAGGAAAGGACTCCAATGTTCATCTCCCTTCTCCAATAGTCATATTTTTCCCTGAATTTTAGAGGGACCTGTACATGTATCACTCAACCAATGGTTATTTAGAAACATATTTTACAATATATTTTTATTTAGAAAAAACATGGGAAATATGATCATGCTTAAAAACCAATCATATGTAAGTAAATAATATCATGATTAAGAAACTAGGATCTGATAAAATTGAAAAATTGTGTTAGGAAAGTAGGGTAGTTTAAACAAATATGGATAATTGGAATCTAGTAAATGTAGAATTTGGAGTCTAAATATATGAACAATAGGATTCTAGAAAAATGGATATTTGGAGTCTGAATTCTAAGGAAATCAGAGTCTGAATTATGAGGAATTTGAAGTCTGAATTATGAGGAATTGTGAGTCTTGATTCTTGGGAATTTGGAGTCTAAATTTCATACAATTTAGAGTATGGATTTCAGAGAATTCAGAGTCTAAATTTCAAAGAATTCAGAGTTTGAATTTCAGATAATTTAGAGTCTGAATTTCAGATAATTTGGAGTCTGAATTTCAGAGAATTTGAAGTTTAAATTTTAGAGAATTTGGAGTCTGAAAACAGAAATACTCAGTATCTAAGGAACTGTAATATTCCAAGGTTTTTAGATAAGGGTCAGAATTATTGGATTAACAAAAAAATGATCAGACTAGGTTTTAGAAGACATTAAATAAGATATTGTAAGGATAAAACCTTTCTTAGAAAAAGAAAAAAATTCTTAAGAAAGTAATTCTTATAGAAAGATAATTTTTTCTTAAGAAATTTTTTTTGTGATTTTCAAAACATAAAGGAATGGAAAATTCATATGGAAACCTTATTGACTCAACAATCTCCACATTTTTGGAAGGCACAAAAAACCTTTCAAAAAATAATATAAGGAATAAGTATTTTTCTTTTTGAAATTTAAAAGAAAAACATATCTCCCTTTACTTATGACTTAAGATGAATACGACTAACTCCCCCTTAGGTTTTGAAATATTTAAGGATATTATTATTGTCTTTCTTTGAGAAGTTAATTCTTGTTGCGTAAGAATATCTTCTTTAAATAATCTCCCCCTTACTTAGGTAATTCTATTATTTTTGACATAATATTCTTTTAATCATACTTTTATCCCCCTTTGTGGTTTTCAAAAAGAAATGGAGGGAAAAAAATTTACCTAAAAGGTTAGTAATTTACAAGATAAAACAATTAAAGGATAAAAAATTTTCATTATGATAGGAAAAATGTGTTACAAGAAAAATACAAAAAAAAACATCAGATTGTAAAAAAAAATTATTCATCCTTATTTTCCTTTAGCATAATCTTCCTAAAGGTTTCCTTTAACTTATTCATCTCTTTGTGATCATCCTCAGATTTATTGATCAACTAAACCTAATCCTTATTCTTTTTCTCAAGATATTTGATCTTTTCTTCTTGATATTTGATAATTTCATCTTGTGAATTTACTAACTCTTCTTACGATTTGAATTTTCCTTCTAACTATTCCTTGATTTATCTTTCTCTCTTCAAATTTAGAGTAACTAAATTGTTCTTTCTATTCAAGTCTTTGTCTTCTTTAATCTGGGAAACTTGCTTGAGATTCGGTTTCTCTATAAAATTTATTGTGAGGTTCTTGATTGTGTAATCTGATTTATTAAAATCATACTTTACTGAATCTTTGAAATCATCCATGACTTTTATATCATCAATCATTTTCTTAGATATTTTGGTTATTTCCTTGCATGATCTCTTATGAGCATCATAACCAATATAAAAAGTATTGAAATTCACTTCAAGATTGATAAACTTTTCCTTGAGCATTCTTATCAAATCTGAATTCTTATTGATAGAATGATGAAGCAACTGACATCTTGAATCTATACATGGGAATAAGGGTATTATATTCACTAAATTTTTCAAAGACCTGACAACAAAATCTTATCCCATAGAAGATGAAGATTTGGAAGTATATTTTCTTATTGGTGAGGAAAGTTTATCTTTTTATTCATCTTTCCTCTTGGATGTTCCACCAAAATCTTTATTAGCTTTCACAACCATAGATTTATTGGGAAAAGCATCAACCACTTGCTTTCCTTTATCAGTTCTAGATATTTCCTTACCAACTTTCAAAGTTTCATTTTCACTATCTGATACTTGGATTATCTTATCATCATAAATATCTTATTTCGCAATATCTCCCTTAATATCTATAGGATGAATGAAATCATGGTTGCTTATTTCATCACTAGAAGGTTTATCAACCACACCTTGTTCATCATCATATTTCCCTTGAGAAATTATTTTGGTTGATTCAAATTGGGAATTTCTGATCAATAACTTGTCTAAAGGAATTTCCTTCCCATGGTATTCTTCCACAATTTTTATAATATTTTCACTTTCCTCTTCCTATTCCACTTCTTCTTCTTATTCTTCTTGTTGAGATATTTTTTCTTTTACAATGGGTTCTAGTATTAAAAAATTTCTTTCCTAGAATTTCTACTAGGACTGACTCTTGAAGGAAGTATTTCAGTACTTGGATCTGTTTGGATGCTTTCTCTATATCATTAAGAAAGTATTGAACAATTTCAGCTTCTGACGTCTTATTGTTCATCTTTTTCTCTTTATCTTGATTCTCAAGCTCTTATATTGCCTAAATCTTTATGGACTTTTCCTCATTAGGGTCAAATACAAAACTAGCATCACCCTCCTTATTCTTTTTATTTTTCTCTCTCCACTTTTCTACCACTTCATCAGATAATGTCTTTTTCTTTTTCAAATTGGGAGGAGATAACTGGATTTCTAAAATGGGCTCTTTTTCTTTTGATTACAGTTCTTTCTCTTTTCTCTTATTTTGGGTTTTCTTGGAAGTTTCCCCAACTTCCCCTTTCTTTGTTAAAGCTTGAATTTCACTTTCATAGATATCATAAAACTCTCCTATCTTGATAATGAATATGATTTTCATTCTCCTTAGAGTATCATCACCCAACAATATTATCTTGAAGGTTTTGGGTTTTGAATTGAAAGGAATTTTAAAATAATCTAAACAGAGAATGATGATCTTCAACAAGATCACTGGATACATGAATATTGGATACTTGAGGGTGTCATTCGTGATATTAGTAATGTTCATAATGATGTACTTGATTAGGTTTACCTTTCTAAGATTAACCATGCAGTCCATCATAAAGATATCCCTCTTCGTAAGAGATTTCTTGTCACCCTTTCTCGGAATAAGAAATCCCTACATACATAATGATAACAAATGATTATTAGTTATAAGATGATTTATCATTGGTGACTTGACTCCATTGAGTCCAAGGAACTCAATTGGCTTTTACTTCTCAAAACCTCCTTCCTTTTCTGGAAGTTTGAAAGAGAAATATTTCTTCACCTTCATAAGGAATACCATGAATGTTTATATCCATTTTAAAGGATAACAATTAGGTATTCCCATAGCTATTAAATGAAAAAATTTCCCTCCCTCCTTCTTTATAAAAACATACTGAATCATAAAATTCTATGAGAATATCAGGATAAACAGGATCCTGATTCTTCATCTTTTCTACAAAAATACTTTCCCAACTATTCTTCTTTATAACTTTAGAAATCAGGTAATTATACTTCGTAAATAAATTTGGATCAACCAAACTTTCTCTGTATATCATCCAATCATTTATTTCCTTGTCTGAGTTCATTTTATTTTGATAGAAATTTCAAGAAACATCCAGAACGAAAGGAAACTGAGAAATATTAATGACTAACTTGTAGGGCGGTAGAGATTCGGTATAAAAACTCTTCAAAAAACAATTTGGGACACAAATATGGGGGTTCCATTATATATTCTTCATGGTGATAGTTCGAATTCCTAATTCAATGCAATAGTTAATATAAGCTTGATTTGATCTTATGGTTTACATAAATACTGAAGAAGGATTTTAAGGTTATGATATTTTTAGGTTTTAAAGAAAAATCAGATTTGAGGAAAGTGAATCTGATAGATTTTTCTTTAATCAAGATAGAAATACCAACAAAAAAATACAATTACAAAGATTTAAGTAAGGAAAGATACCTTCTAAATTTCTTGGAAAGAACTGTCAATATTGATAAGGTTCTTCTGGAAGAACTTAGATTCCGGAAAATTTTATTAAGGAAAGGAAATTTTAGGTTCCAAATTTTTTATTAAGCAAATGAAAATTTTTATGTTCCTTAAAATTTAATTAATGAAAGGAAAAAATTTAGGATCTGAAAATTTTTATTAAGGAAAGGAAGAAATTTAGGCTCCTAAAAAGAATATTCAAAGAAATTTTTGAAAGATAAAATGTACTCCCCCTGTGGAAAGTAGTTTCCTAATGTAAGGATATATGTTTCAAAAAAATTAATATGGAAGATTACCTTATGGTTATCATTCCTAACTTTTTTTTAATGTATTCAAATCTATCAGAGGGTAAATATTTTGTAAAAATGTCAGTAATTTGATCTAGTGTTTCGATAAATTGAAGAATGATATCTCTTTTAAGTGTGTGATCAGTAAGAAAGTGATGCCTAATATCTATGTGCTTTTCATGAGAGTAATGTGTAGGGTTTTTTCATAGGGAAATGGCACTTGTATTATTACACAATATCTATGTTTTGGTAAAATTCATTTCATAGTTTGTGATTGTGTGTTGCATCCACAACACTTGGGCACAATAACTTCTAACTGCTACATATTTAGATTCAGTAGTGGAAATTTCTATTGAGTGTTGATTCTTGCATGACCAAGAAACTAATGAATCTCCTAAGAAATGAAAAGTTCTGGATGTACTTTTTCTATCCATTATACATCCACCAAAATTAGCATCTGAAAAACTTTTTAAAACAAAATAATTTCTAGAAGAATAAAAAAGTCCTAAGTCCATAGTTCCCTTTAAGTAAAAAAAATTCTTTTCACTGATTTTAAATGGGATTCCTTTCGATTATATTGATATATTTAACATAAGAATACCGAAAACATTAAGTCTGGATGACTAGATGTTAAGTATAATAAACTTTCTAGCATACCTCTAAAAGATGTTTGATCTACTGGTTTCCCAGCTTCATCAAGATCAAGAGAATTTGATGTACCTATTGGAGTATTTATACTTTTAGTGTTGACATATACATACTTCTTAATAATATATTTAATATACCTATGTTGAGATATATAAGTTCCTTCTGGTTTTTGAGAAATTTGAAAACCAAGGAAAAATGTTAACTCACCCATCATACTCATTTCAAACTCAAATTCAATGAGATTTGAAAATGAATCAGTTAAAGATTTATTATTTTATCTGAATATAATTTCATCAACATAAATTTTAACAATAAAAACATTTTTTATCTTTATTTATAAAAAGATTTGGATCAGCAATTCCCTTAACATAGTTATTTTGTAACAAAAATCCTATAATTCTATCATACCAGGCTCTAGGGGTTTGTTTAAGTCCATATAAAGATTTGGTAAGTTCAAAAACATGTTACGGATATTTTTTTTCTTCAAAAACAAGAGTTTTATCAACATAAACTTCCTATTTAACATATCCATTAAGAAAATCACACTTCACATATATTTGAAAAAGTTTGAAAATAAAGAATACTACAAAGGTAATTAGTACACGAATAGATTCAAGTCTAGCTATTAGAGTGTAGGTTTCTTCATAGTTTATTCCATCTTGTTTATTATAGACTTTATCAACTAAACGGGATTTATTTATTACAATGATTCTATTTTCATCACATTTATTTTTCAAGACCCATTTTACTCCAATTATAGAAGTTTCCTTAGGTCTTTCTACCAAGGTAAAGACTTTATTCCTTTTGAATTCATTTAGTTCATCTTGCATAGCTTTAATCCAATCATCATCACCTAAAGCTTCATCAATGCTTTTCAGTTCTAATTGGAAAAGAAAATCTATATGTTCTAATTCATTTCTTAAATAACTTCTAGTCCTTACAAGTTTATTTACATCACAAAAGATACTATCATTGTGATGATTATTAATAAACAACTGATTTAGGTTTTGTAAAACCTGTATTCTAGGGTAAATACTTCATAAATAGTTTTTTGAGTATTTTCCTTATTAGAATAATATTACATCAAAGGTTGATAATAATTTTTCAAAAACACATCTGAGGATGAAGGTTGGGGTTGTTTAAAAATAAAAATATCAGTTTCATCAAATTTAACATGCATTGTTTCTTCAACAGTACAAGTATTTTTTTTAACTTTATAAGTTATAGAAGTAGTGGAATATCCTAAGAAAACTCCTTCATCGGATTTGGGTGTCAATTTATGTAAGTTATCTTTATTATTCAGGATGAATACTTTGCATTCAAATACTTTGAAGTAAGTAACTTTAGGTTTTCGACTAGTCCACAATTCATAAGGTGTTTTGTTACGAAAAAGTCTGATTAAAACTCGATTTATAGTATAACAAGTAGTACTAACAAATTCATCCCAAAAAGTTTTTATCAATATAATATTCACTCAACATGGTTCTAGTTATTTCTTAAAGGATTCAATTTATTCTTTCAACAACACCATTTTTTGAGGATTTTTTAGGGAAGAGAAGTTATGAGTAATGCCTTTCTTACTACAAAAAGTGTCAAAATCTGAATTTTGAAATTATCCCCCATGATCACTAAGAATAGTTATAAATGTAAGGTTTTTATCATTTTTAAATTTGGCTCTAAAAGTTTTAAAATAACTAAAGGATTCAGATTTCTTTTCTAGAAAATAGACCCATGTAAATATAGTGTAATCATTATCTAAAAAAAATATATAGTATTTGCTTCTAAAACATTCAGTTTGTGTTGGACCAAAAAGATTCATATGAACTGGTTGTAATGCATTAAAATTTGAGGCTTTATCGATTGATTTAAAGCTTGACTTATGTTTCTTTCCATATTGACAAGGATCACAAACATTTGAAGAATCAAATCTAAGCTCTGGTAGATCCTTAACAAGTATTTTCTTTGATATTTTTCATAGGTTCCTAAGGTTATAGTGTACTAGTCTTCTATTCCATAACCAATATTGATCTTCCATTTCACTAAGGCAGGGTATATGTTGGCTCCTAAGGTCTTCTAAGTTCAGTGTATAAACATTCTCATGCCTATGGGACGAGAGAATAAACTCTTCCTTAGAATTTTGTACTAATAATTTATCATTCCTAAAATTCACAATGTAACCTTAATCACATAATTAGATTATTCTTATAAGGTTGTGCTTAAGTGATTTAAAAAATAAAATATTTGAAATTAAATCTTTTCCAATAAGAAAAATGTTACCTATACCAATAATTTCCCCATGATCGTTATCTTTGAAATTTAATTTTCCTCCATTAATCTTGATAATATTTTCAAAGAATTTGTTGTTACCAGTCATATACTAGGAACATCTGCTATCCATGTACCATGTATTTTTGTTGTCACTTCATTTATTTTCCTAAAAATAAAAAATTTAGAATTTTGGAATCCAAACTTTCTTGGATCCAGAAATTTTAGAAAGTAAAATCTTAGGTATCCACATTTTCTTAGAAAATTAAGATTTATTAAAACTTAAGAATTTTATTTTATTTAAAGAAACAATTTTCTCTCAATTTCTTTCACATTGACACTAAGTGAAAAAGATATAACTTTGGGGAACAAAATAATTGTCACTAAAAATAGGTTTTGAGTGAGTATAACCAAATCTAGAACTATTCATAAGAGGAAACAGTTTTGAATACATTTTATGAAATTCTTTCCTTCTAGAATTGAAATTTGATAAAAGTTTCTTTAAGGAAAAAATTTATAATTTTATTCTAATGAATAAATTCTTATCCTCAAAATAATTAGTTTTAGGGTTTGAGTTATTTTCTAAAACATTTTTCTTATAAATAACATTTTCAAGATCCTTATAAAGTTTATCCTTCTCAGAATTAACTTCCTTAAGGTTTTTAAAAACATTTTATAAATCCAGAGTTTTCTGATGCAGATCTTTATAATGATCTCATACTACTTTTGTTAAAACAGAAATTTTAGAACTTCCTTTCTCTAAATTATTTTTTATCATGAAATTTTCATTCTCAAGTAATTTATAAAATCTTTAAACTTCTTCAAATGAGGGTAAATTATCATCTTATGATGATCAAGATTCATATTATTTTTCATTAGAAAAATTTTCATTTAAATATATATTGGTTAAGGATTTAGTATTGCGTATCTTAGCAATAAGAAAATGATTTTCAATTGGTAATATAGCTATAAAAACAATATTATTATGACCAGAAGATTCATATTCTGAGGATTCATCTGAAGAGTCACCACCATTGGAACTCCAGGTTTCATTAGGCATCAAGACTTTCTTAGCCTTAGATTTGTAGTACTTCTTTCTGTTCCTTTCAAAATTATTTTCCTTTATGACTTTTCACTTAATCATTAGACAATCAGGTCTAATATGTCCATCCCTTTTACATTCATAACAAGTTACTTCAGAATCATTCTTTTCCTTTCAATATTTATTCTTATATCTATACTAAAAATCTTTCTTTCCCCCAATCTTGTTCATACTTTGAGAAATTTTGGGTAATTCTTTCCCAGAATGTTCACTCTCACTTGATTCGTATATTAAAATAACTTTATTAGCTTTAGATATTTCTAACCTTTCAGGAGTCTTGTATTTTGATGTAGTAGTGAAAGATACACTTCCATTACCATTCTTTTTCTTGTTGAAATACTCATCTCTCTTCATTCTTGTTTCATGCTGAAGAAGAGTTCCAAATAACTCATCAATAATGATATTAGATACATTCATATTCTCATTTATAGTTTTCCTTTTAGATTCCCACTCATTGGTCATGATATCAATTATCTTTTCCACAAGAACTTCATCATCAAGGCCTTTATCTCCTATAGATTTATGACTATTGACAATGGTCATAAATCATTGTTGCACTTTACAAACAGGTTCTCCATAAGGAAATAAAAATCCATGGTATTCAGATCTTAACATAGCTCTTCTAGTTTCTATCAGTTTAGAAGTTTCAAAATGTGCAACTTCTAGTTTCTTCCAGATATTATTGGAAGCTTCACAAGAAAATATTTGACAGTAGATATTCCTAGTCATGGAACACAAAAGATTATTGTATACCTTGTAGTTTAGTTGATATTCTTGTTTCTCATAATCTGTGAAGGTTCTAATTTATTTTTCAGGAATATTGTATTCACTAGTAAGCATAACAAAGTTGTCTGCTACAGTTTTAATAGCAAAAGACTCAATCATATCTCTCTAGTAATCATAATCATTACCATCAAATACTGGTGGTCGGTAGGATTTAGGTTATCTATTTAACCAAAATTCATTCCTTCCATTTCTATAAGAAAGTGTCCTTTCTATAAAACTTGTTAGTAGAAAAAAAAACATTAATAAAAACTTAATTGAGTAAAGTTAAGAAAGAAAAGTTGATAAAGAAAACTTTTATGTTATTATAAGTATTTTAGAGACCACCTATGATACAAATTATAGGATCAAAATATAGATGTATATGCTCAATTACAAGAGGGGTGAATTTTAAGTTTAAAAACTTTTGCTTTTAACCTTAGGAAATATATTTTTAACAAATTTAAACAAGGGAAATTCACAAACCTTATTTAGTTCTAGCTCAAAGGGATAATTGGAAGGTCCAATGTCCAATTATAAGAAACCTAAACTTAAACAAGTTAAACTTAAGAAAACTTAAGAAGGTTTTACTTAGTGAAATATTCTACCTTAAAGAATATATAATCTTATTTATATCATAGTTAAACATGTATAAGAAAGTATAATAAAGTTATACATTCTTTATTTAAAAAAATACTGTGGAAATAAAAACTTCTAACAAGGAAAGTAAACAAGTAGTAAATCTTTTAAACCAAATAGAATGGTATCCAATAACCTTGGATAAAGGTCCCTTGATTTATACTTTAAAAAATTATGTCTTACCCACACCAGGGTAATCCCTCGATAAGAATATCAAAGTTGGCCTTTCTATCTATGAAATACCTTAAACTTTAAGTTTGTCGACACCTCTACCTTCCTATCCCCAAAAGTCCTAAAACTTTAAGGCAATAATAACCTTTTTCTTCTAATCCTCGGAAGCCCTCGATTATTCACAACAACAATCATAATCTCACTAGGTTGAACAAGTTGTTCACAGTTGAACAAGATGTTCACAGATCACACAAAGCATGATATTCTCTCTCTCAATAAATCACTTCATAGAATCATAGCATGTAATCTATTTAAATGTTGAGCTCATTCAAAATGAGCTCATATTTATATCTAAGGACTCAAACAGACAGTTCCCTTCTAAAATGGTCATATTTTTCCTTTAATTTCATAGGGACATGTACACTTTTCACTCAACCAACGGTTAATTAGAAACATATTATATGGAATCTTTTTATATAGTAAAAACTTAGGAAACATTATCATGCTTAAGAACCAATAATATGTAGGGATATAATATCATGTTTAACAAACTAGGATTCGAAAAAAAAAATGTTAGGAAAGTAAGTTAGATTAAAAAAATGTAGATAATTGGAATCTAGGAAATATAGAATCTCGAATCTAAATACATGAACAATTTGATTATGGAAAAATGGATATTTAGAGTCTGAATTTTTAGAAATTAGAATTCTAAATTCTAAGGAATTTAGAGTCTCAATTCAGAGGAATTCAGAGTCTAAATTTTGAGGAATTTAGAGTCTGAATTATGAGAAATTTGGAGTGTGAATTCTGAGGAATTCAGAGTCTGAATTCAAAGGAATTCAGAGTCTGAATTATGAGGAATTCGGATTCATAATTCTGAGGAATTTGGAGTGTTAATTCTGAGTTATTTGGAGTCTAAATTTAATAGAATTCAGAGTCTTAATTTCATAGAATTCAAAGTCTGAATTTCATAGAATTCAGAGTCTGAATTTCAGAGAATTCGGAGTCTGGATTTCAGAGAATTCAGAGATTGAATTTCAGAGAATTGGGAGTCTAAATTTCAGAGAATTTGGAGTGTGAATTTCAAATAATTCAGAGTTTGGATTTCAGAGAATTTGGAGTTTAAATTTCAGATTATTCTGAGTCTGAAAACATAAAGACTCGGTATCTAAGGAATTGTAAGATTCCAAGGTATTTAGATAAGGATCTGAATGTTTGTATTAACAATAAAAATGATTAGACTTGTATTGAGAATACATTAAATAATAAATTGAAAACCAAGTGTAAGGATAAAACTTTTCTTAGAAAAAGATAATTTTCCTTAAGAAAATAATTCTTAGAGAAAGATAATTTTTTTAAGAAAATTTGTTTGTGATTTTAAAAACATAGAGGAATGAAAAATTCATAAGGAAACCATATTGACTCAAAACAATAACCTCATAAAAGTGGAAAAAAATTAGGAGAGTTTTGGGTAGGTTTTGGGATAAAATAAGTGGGTTTTTGTGTGAGGGAAAGTGAGGAGAGGAGTTCCCAGTTTATAAGTGAAATCATTTTTGTAAATACTCAAAACATCTATACAATGTGAAATCACTCTCAAAGAAAGTGGATAAAGAATTAGGAAATAATAGATAAGGTAAGTTATAAGGGTGATAAATTACTCAACCACCCATTCACAAAAAAAATTAGACAAGTTTGTGGTCTTACCCTCTTTGTTAAACCCCTTTTACCCCTTCATTTTTTACTGAGATAACTAATTCTTACCAAAGTAATTTTTTATTTATGCTTGAAAATAAATTGGTCCTTATTACATAATTTATACTAAATGATTCAAAATTTAAAATCCATTTTATTATATAAATATTCTAAACTTTATGATAATTAATTTTAAGATACTAGATTTATAATGTATTAAAAATAATTTTTTGAAAAGTAGAACTTAAGTTCTAAAATGTAAAATATGGGTTTTTAAATTAAAACCAACATTTTTTAAATTATAAATTCACATATAAAATAAATATTTGGTATTTAAAAAAAATTCATCAATTTTAAATTCATATTTATATACTGATAATTTCATTAAAGTCATGTTATTTGTAAAAATATCATTTTTCACATTTCACCTAAAAATCAATCCTTTTAGAAAAATCACTAAAAAATCATCTTAAGAAATTATTAACATGATGAATTCAAAAATAATTTTCATTTTTTCAGATTAAAATTATAAAATTTGTAAAATTAACTTTTAAATAAAAAGATGACATATAATGAAAAACTATTTTTATAAGGAAATAACTTTACAGGATATTAACCATTCTTAGTCATATTTCATATCATTTACTAATTAAATTATTATTCATATAAAATATATTTTATCATCATTAATCACAAGTTTCTTGAAATAGAAATTCATATATCATAAAAAAATATTTATAAAAATAGATTTCTAAATATAAATTTTAGTATTAGTTATTTTATCTATACTAATTGAATTTATTTCATATTAAAAATATCATTCATTTTTTATCTATAAATATTTTCAAAATTGTTTATTCCTATTTGGATAATTAAAAAAATATGTTTTAATGATCTAAGAATATTGTGGTTTCATTTTTTTGGGTGCTTCTTCTAGAGAAATCTATTGGACACATTGTTTATTTAAGGAAAATATATAGTGAAATTTCATGTCGTTACTTTCTCTCTACACCCTAAATAAATTGCATCCTTACAAATTTAACTACTACTAAATGAATAAACTATGTGAGGGAATTCTAACCATATAAATCATTTAAATTATGACCTATAATATGACATCTACCTCAGTCTCTTAAGATATATCAATATACTTACCTTTATTTAAACAATATTACCAATTCATACAATCATATACCCAATTATGAATATACCCTAGTCATATATTCTTCAAAACATACATTTCCTAAAACCATTTGAATATTCAAGAATTTAAACCAAAACAAAACTATATATCCTTTTAGAAATTAATACTATCTTTAAACATCAAATTGTATAAAATTAAACAGAATCCATTATATACCACAATCCAAAAAATGTGATGAAATTCACCAAAAATATCATGAATCAATTATTAAACCCAAGGTTACCAATACTGTCTAACTTGATTTTTCAAAATCAATCAACCCTTTATTAGCTCAACATCAATCATATATAAAACCTAAGAGTTATCTATCCCTAAATTATGTGTTCTTCAATAGTTATCCACAAAATATAACCTTATCATAAAATCCCCTTTCAAGGTTATTGATATAATTTAATATATGCTTTGAATCATTTAAATAAAATAATTTATTGGAGAAAAATACTAATATGGTTCACATAATTCTCGTAAATTTTATAATATACTATAATATCATCATAAAATATCACTCACTGGTGATAATAATTAAAAATATTTATAATTAATTTATATTAAGATATTATCTGTTAGGATCACTTTGGAATGACCACACTAAGAGGGGGTGAATTGGTGTGGGATAAATTTTATCACTTTAAGATTTTTATCTCTTTTTTACATGGGTACTTATTTAGTAGATAGATCTATTGTATTATTCACATGTAATTAGTAAGTCACACACATAAAAAATATAAAGAAAAAAACACCGTTATTTTAAATGAGGTTTTCCTTTAGTGTGGATGACTACATACTTAGTGTGTAGTGGTTGTTATCACACTCACACACAGATTCTCTTTTTTTTCAAGAAAATCACCAGAAAGGGGATGTCCTTGAAATAATTTTTTTGCAACCAAATAGGTACAATAAAAGTTATTAAATGTATCACAAATTCAGGATATCGTCCTACACCTACTGAAGTGATCAACTATTTAAAACAATTCTTATTCTCTAGACACAAATGAATATGATCAACTTACAAAAAACCAAAGCAATCATAAGGTATGCCTCAAAGTTCTTAAAACTTCTATAATATAATAATATATTTTAGGTTGGATAACTGCTGTTGCTTTTTCTTCTTAATTGAATAAAATTATCTCTCTGTATGTTTCACTGGTTCCTCATTCTATATTTCTATTTGATATATCACAATATGCAGTAAATTTTGTATATTGGATCTCCTTCTGGTAATACAATTTTTTTATCTCTTTTATTATGGTGTCAAAATAATCTTTAATTCTAATTCTTCACCAATATATATTCACTTTATATGAATATTATCATAAGAAATTTGGATCCCCATTATTCTCCATATTTGAATTCACCTTCAATATGAATTTAGAAGCAGCATTTTCTCTATTTTATGATAATTTTTCACTAAACCACTATTCATATTTTACAAATTAGATGCACAGTTTATATTGTGTCAAGACTCGCTAAAATAGCCAAACATCTCAACTATAAATTAGTATTTAAAACATGAGATTCTTCTTTATTTTCTAATATCACATGGCACTAAGAGTTATGGAATTATCTTGTATTATTCCTTAATGTTCTCTTCCTAACATGAATTTAAACACATAAGCTCATCCATGAATAAAATCTACATGATTCATTCAACTTATCTGTAGCTTAAGTAAATCTATCATAGAATCACCTTCCAAAAAAATTTATCATATCTAATTGTTTTACATTATAGCAATGAAAACCTTATGGCGTAGCACTTATTCTATGGTGCATATATTTATCTTTGGATTTAAGTGTGGGTAATATGGTCTGGTGTTTCTCTACATGGTGAAACTCATTTATAATTTCCATAACCATCAAAATATTTGAACAACATCTTATAGAATAATATTATGTATTATAGTGTAGCCCACTATAGATTGAAATATTCGCTTCTATTAAATTCAGACCTTTCATGATGCAGATTTGAAGTAGTGATATGGTTAAATCAAAATCCATGGAATTATAGTGAGGAAATCCTTCCAACATCATAGTAATACTGATGAATAGAAAACATAAAGGGTTAGATGGTTGAAGTTGGTTTTGTAAAGAGATCAAATGTTGGCGATTAGTTTGATCGAACAGTGCTCTATTTTTTGGTATCCTTTTAATGTGTGTATAGTTTTTGTGCATACTATATCCCATATTAGAGTCACCTTCATTTTACCTTCATTTAATGAACATTTTTTTGGCTACAACCACTTAATACAATAATAGGTTTTAGTACCCACAACACTTCACACACTCTCCACAAGGGTCGTGCCACACCCATGTGTGGTCCACAAGCACCCATGTGAATTTTATATGCCTATCCTATCAAAATCCTCTAGGAAGTCTTGATGAAAAGTATGCATCCTCATTATCCCTCCATGGTCACTGGTTGGCGTTGACCTGATTTTCTACCTTAGTAGTAGCTACATGGGACCCTTATCCAACCTTTGGTTAGCCAATTTTTTAATAGAATTCCAATTCATATACTTAGTAAAAACTAATTATGAACACCAAAAATTAATAACTCTCACCATTAGATGGAATCTTAAAATATTTTTCATAAAAACTGAAATCAATACATATATTTTCCTTTTTTCATTGCCTTCAAAATAAAATATCTTCATGAAAATAAATATTTTCAAGATATTTCTCATCTTTATTATACTTCATCCAATTTAAAAACACCATTGGATGGATATCCTTCATTCTTCATTATAGTATACAATTTTAATTCTCCTATTTTCACTTGCACAAGTATTTGGAATTAAGAGTGGTTCAAAAATTGTAACAATTATAAGGATAATTGCACAATAATGACATCCAATTTCATAAGATTAATCTATACTAATTCTATATACATTTTTACTTAATCCAAAATATGATATGACCATTGAAAATATCATGGGTAGATCTCCTTCTAAACTTAAACTATTTACAATGTTTCTTTTCCAATCATAAAGAGAACTTATAATAATATTATTTGGTGGTACCAAATCACATCCATGCTTCAAGGCTTCACTTCAACTTCAAATAATATTTTCTTATCTTGAGAACTTATTCTTAATAATTATTTCATTTTCCAAATCCAAATTACAATAAATTATACCTTATTATGAATCTTATTCTATATATTGAAATAAAATACTTCATTTATATTGAAAAAAAATAAAACACACAACAATTCAGCTCAATAATATTCCCCATTGTATTTGTAGTCAATGCCAATATAAAATTTCATGTCTAAGTGTTCATCTAATTTGAATATATGATTCATTTCTTTTCTCCTCTTTTCTCCTTAACATTTTTATTTTTCTTATCTCCCATTTACTTATGAAAAATACAAAGTTCTTGAGGTAGAATGATATCATTTATTTCTTAATAAATTTTACATCAACTATTTCACTCTATGTCTACTTAGGCTTTCCTAGTATAGAAAACAATAGAGTCTAATTTAGACATCAATATTGTCCATTATCGATTCAAAACATGATAAAAACTAATACTTATTACCATTTCTCGAATATTTAACTTCGAATATTTTTAACCTAAAATCTTACATCACTTAGAACACATATTAAAAACTTTCAAGTAAAACTAGCAGGTTTTATTTCATATAGCCCTAGAACTCAACAAAGTATCCTCATTTTCTTTTCATTAATTAAAATAATTTTATCCCCATTTATTTTAGGATAAATTCTTGAAATTTAAGGATGATGGAATATCAATACAATCCTTTTAAGGAAATATTCATAAGAACCTTCTAGAATGTCAAGTTTTCATGAGATAGATAATTTTAGTAGCTTATTATTCACTTGTTTCCCCTTAAGGTTAAAAACCATGAACATATTTATAACGGTGAATCTGTTGAATGATATATTTCAATAATATTTGATATAAGGATACACCAAGATGGTATTATTCATGTGGTTTTCTATATTTGGCAACATTAACATATTCACTAAGGATGATCTACTTTAACGGATGATATTTAGAATACCAACTTATGAAATTAATCAAAGATGGGATAATCATCCTTATTGTTGTCTAGTGTTGATAGAATCTTTTTATAATTTATCAAAATCGATTCGCCAATACAATGGTATTTGGATACCAATTGAGAAATCACACAAGGATTGTGATTTGAAATTTTTTGATCAGCTATGGTAGCTTGATAATCTTCATCAAGGATGATCTCTGAAACCTTTTTGAAATATATAATATTCTAGATAATAGTAGGTATATCAAAACTAGATATTTCTTCCCTGAATCTTGGAATGAATATTTTATATTTTCATGACTAGTTTATAGGAAATTTATAGAAAAAATAGATTTTTATTTATTTAAAAATTATGGAAGCTTCTCAATGAACTTCCCCTTAATAGAAGCTCTATTTCATGACATCATCAAGGAATATATATTTTTTCATGTATTATTTGGTATTCCCTTAGATAAATAAATCAAGATGGAAAATTTTCATATCTATAATATTTATTCCAATATAATTTTATTTAGTTTCTCATTTGATAACCAACATTATCTTCAATTATCTTTATAGTTAGCATATAAATACAACCCATTTCATTTAAGAAATAAATTGGAACCTCTTTTTGTATTGAATGTGATTAGTAATTTTGATAGGTTTTTCTAAACCAAGTTATTCCATTATTCATGATTCCAAATCTACTTCTCAAATATGTGTTGTCCTTTGGTAGCATAGATCTCACCATTTTCTCAATCTCTTTGTGTGTGAAATTTTTCTTCATGTGATCTTTGAAATCACTTATATACCCTAGGGAAACTTTCATATTTTTTAGAAACTCTTTTTAAGATATAATTATTATAGAATAATCTTTAGGTGTTTGTCTATCATTATTTCACTTTATACACAAAAAATATCTAACAAAAGTGTTGTAATTTATTTAAAACCTCTCATTAAATTTTTATTCTTCATGTGGAATCTTATTTTCCCATTTTTCCCAATACATTTTTTTTACTTCTTCAAATTTTCTTAATTTATCAAAATCTTCTAGACAAATAAATAATATGTCTTTGGGAATATTGGCAGTGTGGTTGTATTTTCTTCATGACTTCACAAGAGTGTCGTTCTTCACATATTTATTCTGATATGTATCACTCTTATTTATAATTATCTTGGACCTATTTTGTGTCTATAATTTCTTTTGTATTATGTTCATGGATGAATTTTTCTAAAACTTATTGGGTGTAATATTTTTCTAGATTTCTTTATATTTATACCCAACAATGACACTTATTTCTTTAGAGGTTTTATATTCCCATTTTTTCTTGATACATGTTGATATGTACATGAATCTCTTATAGGACTATAATTTCTTATAATATAACAGTAATCTTTAATTTCATTAAATATGTTATATATAGATAGATTTTTCCTAGGATATAATTATTGTATCTTCACCAAATTATTTCTCCTTGACATATGCTTCCTTTTTGTTTTATAAATTAATGGGTTTTATCCTTAATCTAATGTAAAATTCCCAAATTGATTGCACCAAAATTATTTTGAAAAAAAAACTTGATCTTTTATTTTTTATTTTATTCTTTCTAGAAATTCTAGATCTTTGACCACGTTGTTTTTGGTAATTTTTCACCATAAATTGGGTTGATCTTGGGGAATAAATAACCATACTTATTCTTCTTATATTAACAATGGATATGGTGTTAGCTTCTTTTTCATTTTCCTCATCCATATTTGTACATAATTTTTATTTAAACTTTCACTTTTTGTAGAAACATATTTAAAAAAATTATTAAATTAATATATAGATTGTACAACTTTCTTCACAGATTCCTTTGAGAGATAATCAATTGATGTAATGATATTTTTTATATAAGATGGATGTATTTTGTCTATAGAATCCTCCAAAGAACACTATGTGGAAGAAAAGTTATACTTATTTGCTTGTAAAGTCTCAATATGAGTCTTTTCAAGATTATAAAAATTGATTTCCAAATCAATACATCTTATATTGATGGAATTATTTTGATATTCAATACATTCCATTATTTATTCACAGTCCTTCCTTATCATCTAAAACCCCTCCTTATGAATAACATATTTTTCTTGAAACAAGGTTTCAAGCTCCTTGATTCTCTTGGATTTAATATCCAATTGTGAATTCAGACATCATTTTTATTTTTTATATTTTCTTTCAATGCATGGATATCCTTCTCAAATTATTCAGTGGCCTCATACTTTTATTAGATTGTATTGAAACACTTTCCTTCATGTTTGGAGTATCTTCCTTTAATCTTCTTATAATCTAATTTAATGACTCCAACTTGTATAGAAATATTTTTACAAGTGTTGAAATTTCTCTTCATGATCTTATCCATTTATTAATACTCATCCTTAAGAAAAGTGATTTCATTTTGTATGATTTTAAAAATCCCATAGACAATATAAATAAGATCTTTGGGAAAACTATTCATCATATCCATTAATGAATCAATTAAAAAATCAATTTTCATGTAATCACTTCCACTTTTTTTTTGCATCTTCATTGGGATAGTTTAAACTAGAATTAACACATTCCTCATGGTCACTTGAATCACTTTATCCCATTAAGGTAATAATGTTATCTATATACTTTGTGGTACTCCAAACTACAAATTCTTCTTCTTCCAAACTAGATCTAAATTCCATGATTGGATCACTTGAAAATTCTTTCTCTTTTGAAAAAATGGAAAACTTCTTCATCTGCCTCAATTCATTCTTCTTTATATTTTTCAATACCATAGGTGAGAAATTTTTATGATCTATAATAAATAAAAAACCTTCAAGTTTTAATTCCATTTTGAATTTATAATAGATATAATAAATATTCAATAAGATTCAATTAATATAATCCAACCAAAGGTACGACATCCCTTTGATAACAATTGTTAGGATAAATTTAATATGACCACACTAAGATGTGTTGAATTAGTGTGGGGTGACTTTTATAACTTTAAAAATGTTTTCCCTTTCTTTACCTCTATTAATTTTTCAATAAATGGATCTATTATTGCTATCACCTTTAATTAGAATGCATGCACATAAAACTATAAATCATAAAGAACTCCAATATTTTTAATGTGTTTTTTCTCTAATCTGGATGAATGCATCCTTGGTGTATAGTGGTTATTATCCCACTCACACATAGATTTTATTTTGTTATCAAGAAAATAATGATGATGGGGATGTCCTTGAACTCATTCTCCTAGAAACAACGTGGTATAATACAATTTATTCAATTTATAAAAAATGTAGGATTCCAATTTTCTCCAACTAAATTGATCAATTATGTAGCATATGTATTCTTCTATAGAATCCTATTAATATGATCAACTTACTTGAAACTATAGTAATAACAAGGTATGCCTCAAAGTTCTTTAGACTTTTATAATATAAGAAATATTTGTAGGCTAGAGACTCAGTCTTTATCCTTCTTTATCAGTTCATAGAATGGTATCTCTATATGTATCACTAGTTCCTCATTCTATATATCAATTTGATATATCAAAATATATAGTAGATGTTGTATATAAGATCACCTTCTTGACACAAGAAAATTTTCTCTCTTTTATTACAGTGTTAAAATCAATTCTAATTCTCTTTATTTACCAATATATATTCATAATATCTGAATATTATCATCAAAATTTTGGATTCCCAATATTCTCCATATTTGAATACACCCTCAATATTAATTTATAATTATTCTGTGGTCTCTTCTATTTTACTAGAATTTTGCACTGAACCACTCTCCATATTTTTTGAATCACATCTACATTTGATGATGTGTGAAAAATCATTCAAATATACAAACATATTTTCTGTAATGTATGATTTCAAACAAAAGCTTCATCCTTATTTTCTTATATCACATTATGCTGAGAGTCATGGTGTTTTTTCAGCTTGTTCCTTCATGTTTTTATTCTCATGTGCATGTGATCACATCAACTCATGCAATAATAAAATATCCATAGTGAATTTCACTTGTCTATTACATGAGTAATGATATCACATAATCACCATCAAAAAGACTACATTATAGACAATTATATTAGGAGTATAAATGATAACCTTGTGTCATAGATCTTATTCCATGGTTCAATTGTTTCTCTTTGGATTTAAGCATGGATACTATAGCATAACTATTATATCCATGGCGCAACACCTTCAAAATTTCCAGAACCACTAAAATACATGAACATCATCTTATAGTGTAAGCTTATGTGTTATGGTGTAACCCATTATAGCTCAATATCTTTAATTCTGTTAAATTCAATCCTTACATGACTTGAAGAGAAGATATGGCATTGGAAACTCAAAATCCATGTAATTTTAGAGAGTAACTTCTTCCTATGGAATAGAGATACTGATAAATATAAAAAATAAAGGGTTTAGAGGTTGAAGACGATCACGTGAAGTAATAGAATGGTAGATATTAGTTTGATGGTGTGGTTCTCCTTATTTTTGTATCCCTTTAACAGGTGTACAATTTTTATGTTTATCTCACATCCCACATAATAATTTCCTTTTTTTGGCCTCCTCTTACTAAAAAATTTCATGACTTCAAATACTTGATCTAGAATCAAGTTTCAGAAACCGCAACACAGTACACAGTCACAACATGGGTTATTCCATACCCTTGTGCAGCCCATGGGCACCCCTATGGGTATTATGTACCCATCCTACCAAAATCCTTTGTTCACTCCCTACAAGTGTTTTTCATCCTGATTATTCAACCATGGTTATTGGCTAAGGTTGAATGGCTTTCCTACTTCAATAGTGGTTACATGGTTGCTTCGCTGGCCTATGGTTGGCCAATTTTTTGATAGAATGACAATTCATATACTTATAAAAAACTAAGTATGAACGCTAAAAACGAAAAACTCTCATCATAAAATTCATTCTTCAAAAATTATTCATGAAAAATGAAATCAATACATATATTTTCATTTTTTTTTATGTCCTTCAAGATAAAATATCTTCATGAAAATAATTATTTGAATGATATTTGTCTTCTTACTTAGACTTAGTCCAATAAAGAAACGTCATTGTATGGATCACCTTCTTTATTTATTGAAGTAGACAATTTGTTTTCTCCTCTTGTCACTTTAACATGTCTTTATCATTAGGAGAGGTCCAGAAATCATCGCAATTACAAGTATAATTTATCAAGAATTAAATCCAATTCCTTTAGATGAATCCATAGAAATTATCCAAGAATCACCACTTCATCCAAAATATGATATGAACTTTGAACATATCATGGATAGATATCCTTCTAAATTTCTAATATTTACAATATTTATTTTCCAATCATAAATAGATATTCAAAGAATATTATTTGGTAGTACCAAAACCCATCCAAGCTTCAAGGTTTCGCGTTAACTTCCTAGAATATTTCCTTGGATTGAGAACTTATTATTCATAATTATTGTGTTCTCCAAAACCAACTTCCAATAACTTAAAATTTATTATGATTCTTCTTTAATATATTGAAATAAAATACTTCTTGTACATTGAAAAAACATAAAATGCACCCAAATGGGGCTCAACACCATCCTCACTACCTTAGGTAAGAGTAGTATACTCACCTTTTATATCATAACATGGAATATAAAAAGATTATCAACCATTAAAGTAATTTTTATTATTCATTTATAAGTCAGGGTGGTTTATAGATATAGACCTTTTTCATTTTCATTTTCATGATATCATTTCAACCGAATACTATATCCAAAATGATTAGTATAATATACAATAGAATTAAATTAAATGGTTATATGAATATGAAAACTCAATATTCTCTAATTACACCTGCATTTCATCCTTTTATACTTTTAGTTCAATTTACATTTCTTTAAGTTAGGTTCTATTTTACTTCTTAACCAAATACATTAAAGTAATTAAGAAATAAATAATTTATAATGGTTCATAAAGATATTATGATTGGCCAAATAATATCCCCCATTTATATCAAAATAGGTGTTCAATTAGGCATATTTTTTATTCTCTAGTTGATTATTGAGTTAATGTACAATACACCTTTTTCTAGGTTATTACCCTTAGGTACATCTGTGCTTGAGCCTATATCCACTTGTACTGTCTAGAAAGGGATTTTATTATAGAAAACCCACATAATATCTCTTCTACCAAATTCTAGGATGTTATCTTATACTTAGAATTATCCCTTACACTTATTCATAGGGTTTTACTAATTTTATTTTATCCAAATCCCTATAATATTACCTCAATCGACCTAAAGGGATATCTAACCTTTGAAATTATAATTAGCCAAAATTTATAAACCATTGATGAAATTTCTAACACTTAATTTATTCTCAACCAATATCATCATACCCACTAAATTTATCTAAACCCTACTTATATGCCAACTCTATAACCCTGGACCCCTGCTACCGAGTATGGTGCCATAAATATATTCTTTACATACTCTATTTGATGCTAAGTGTAATAGCCTAGATGTAACCATATATAATTAGAAAATAAATAATGATTATTTTGATCCCTTACATCCCAAATATATTTTCATATTTAGATATTTAGATAGTTAGGACACATCATTGACTAATAAATACAATCAATACATGAAGAAATAATTAACCTATAGAAAGTATTCAACATATCAAGTGAAATTCTCCCACACATATCATCTTTATATCCATATCATGAGTAATATTTTTATTCATAACCTATGTGATGCAAAACATAATAAGGGGTGAGATACAATGCTCATTAATGGAAACATATAACTAAATTTTTTAATTCATAAGCATGGTATAAATAATTTAGTAGGGGTAAAGAATCAAAATAATGTCATAATTAACTAAATATAATAGCATGTTGTATCCATGAATATAAATTAAAACATGGATAATAATAATTATGGATCAAATATGGATGGAATTCATAATATTAGGCATTGAAAATATGTTTCCAAGACACTATACTAATATGGGGGGAGGTATACACCAAAACCCAAGTTGTCTCTTCTCATTATACTTTTAAATGCGTTGAGGTGAAATATAATATTGGGTCTCACGTGTCACTTGATTAATTCCAATGCATTCATCATATGATAAAATCAATTAGTTAAATTTTACAATAATCATTTGTTTAAAGATAAAAATAATATGGAATGTCAATAAATACCCAATCATGAATAAAAAATGTAAATACGTAATCAACCTACCTTAATAGTCAATAATCATAAATAATTTAAATGCATCTCCATAAAAGAAATAAACTCTATTTTTAGGTGAACATCTTCTAATATAAGTTATGTAAAATATGATGTTCACATCATATATATTAATGAGTATATGCCTAATTTAGTAGTAGAATAACAAGATAATAATCCATCTAGAGAAATAAGGTGGATGGTTTCAAAATAATATAACCCTAGTGTACAAAAATAAACATATAAGGATATTTATATATATGAAAAACATCCTTGAAAAAAAATACAAGAATGATACCACCTAATAAGTGATTAGGAATTTTATTGTTTTGTACTGTGAGTTCAATCCCCCAAAATATAAATATAAATAAAAGGTTAGATAATGATACATAAATCCTAATAAGGTAAATCCTTTTGAATATGACAATTAAAATGTATGTGGAAACATAATAGTTTTTATAAAACATTTTTAACATTGTTGTAAAATAAAAAGTTACGAGTTACTTCTAAAATAATTTTTCAAAAGGTGAAGTGAAAAATCATGAAACCCATTTATTTTAAAAATAATATTCAATTATATTTCCTTGAAAAATCATAATGTTTATATTATATAATTGTGGAGAGTATGAAAAAACATATTAAAGTTAAAGGAGAATCCCTTTTAAATATTTTTTAAATTTTCATTGTTGAGAACCTACATTATAAAAAGAGTTATAACAACTTGTTTGTAATAAAAATTAGTTTTCAAAAAGATTAATATAAAATAACATATAATAAAATATTAGGGTGTATTAACCTAAAATTCTAAGAATAATTTTCAAGATAATACATGTATCTCTAGTAAAATAAATTTGAATTACGAAAATCCCTTACATTTTTTGGAGGATGTCAATCGATGTAAAAATTATGTAAGAGCGTGAGTAGAAGGGAAATTTCCAATACCATTAATAATTTTATATATAATAAGGTAATAAATTATTTTTTAACCATATAAAAGGGATATGTGGTTCGTAATATCAAACATGTCTCATGGAATTAAAAATTAAGACAAATAACAATTATCACTTGAGTAGCATCAAAACCTCCAAAAAGAGATAGATAATTAAATTAAACTTAAAATATTATGAATAAAATTTATTTCATGAATAATATCTCAAATAGGTGGAGTATACACCACATAAATGAAATTAGGTTCATAATACCAAACATGTCTCAAAGAGAGGAATTTGAGACAAAACCCTTACAGCTTGAGAAGTATCAAAACCTGTAGAAAGATATGGAGATTTAAATTGAATTTAAAATAAAATTAATAAAATTTATTTCATAATATAAGTTTTTAAATAGGCTATATATACACCACATAAATGAAATTAAGTACATAATACCAAACATGTATCGAAGAAAGGAATTCAAGACGCAAACTCTTACCTCAGTCCTAATTTATTATGGACTTGGAAAAAACATCCAAAATAATTAAATTAAGTTTATTAAATACATAACCAATAAACTTAAAAATAAATATAACCATTTATACTCTTCATTTTTAATCATTCTATAAATATAAAAATTATTTAGTTTTTAACCATTTTCAATATCAGGTGCTTATGATTTTGATCGTTTATACTAGTTTCATATAAGGGATTTCAATATTCACTATTCTTAAAAATTGAATCATTACTATATAATTTAATTTACTATAATATATTTTATAAATATATAATTTCATTCAATGTTATTTTTTATTAAAATTCATGAAAATGAATTTATCGATGTTCTGTTTTGGTGACATTTAACGGACAAAAAGTGTTTTTGTAATTAATGAGTTTAATAACAATTTTATCATTCCAAAAAACACAACTCACTATTTAATTATTTATATCAGATATTACTTGAAATTAAATTTAAATTCTCATCCATGATATAAATTTATAGCATAGTACAAGTAGGTGGTTAAACCAACCGAAACAAGAACATACCATGATTAATGGATGATTATGAGCTCATTTTGTTGTAATATAATTATACTAGAAGAATAATTACATTATTTAGTATTTATTAGTGTTATATATTATAATTTTGAAGAATTATAAGAATAATATAACATATGTGAATTTATTTCATAGTATGAAGTGATCTTTTTTTTTCTCTTCGAAGACTGTTTTAGACAGTTGAATTTACCACAGTTGTTTATTGATAATATTGTTAACAGGTTGTATAATTTTTCTTTAAAGAACCATAATAATTACATAATAATAATATTTATCCATTAAACCCATTATATTGACCATCCATTTAATATGGTGATGAAAAGAAAAATAGAAATCAATCATTCCTTGGAGGCATTAGTCCACAATTGTACATTGATGATGATTTTGTTTTCCATAGAATGAGGAAAATGAATAATATAGTTTATAATTTAAGACATTAAAATATTTCAAAATATCACAATTATATATTATATTCTCAATTAGTACCATCCATTTAAGTTATTGAATAATAATAAAACATGTTGTGTTGTGGAAGTGGTAGTACGTACAACCACAAGAACGGTGATTTTGTTTTTCTTAATAGAAAAGTGAAATGGGGTTAATAATTAAAAAATAATTATAATAACATAAAATAATACTAATGTTACTAATTTTATCATTTTCATATGGTTTAATTTATTTTTAGGAAGATAAGTGCACATAAATAAATAGGAATGAGAGAGAAGAAATTTGAAATTTATACCTCACTTCTTGGATTATCTCCTTTCCAAAGGGTGTTAAGCCTTTGTGATATGGTATTTTGAGAATAAAAAAACTTATGAGGTGGATAAGAATTTTTAGGATAGGTTTGAGTATATTTTTTACCAAAATAATAGGGTTTTTTTAGGGTAAGTGTGTAGAGAAGTGCCCCTTTTATAAGTGAAAAGGGGTGTCATTTTTGTAAATGCCCAAAACATTTCAATAATGAGAAGTCACTATAAAGAAAATTAGCTCTAAAATTGGGAAATAATGGTGAGGATAAGGTATAAGGTTGATAAAGGCCTCAAACTCCCATTACCACACATGTTTTAATCATGTTTGTGGTATTTCCCTCTTGGTTAAACCTCTTTTACCCCTTTGGATTTTTACCAAGGTAACTAATTTTTACCACAGTATTTTATCATTTATGATTGGAAATAAATTGTTCATAATTAAATAAGTAAAACCTAATAATTCTAAATTTGAACTAATTTTTATTATATTAATTTTATAAATTTTATAAATGATAATTCTAAAATACTAAATGTATAATGTGTTAAAAATGATTTTTCAAAAAGTATAACTTAACTTCTAAAATGTCAAATATGGGTTTGTAAATTAAAAAAAATAAAATTATAAGTTCAATAATAAAATACATATTTGGTATTATAATAAATTTTCATGAATTTCTAGTTCATAATTATATACTAGTAATGTCATAAATGTCCTGTTATTTGTAAAAACGGTATTTTGCACTGTTCACCAAAAAATCAACCTTTTTAGAATAATCCCAAAAAATCATCTTATGAAAATATTACTATGATGAATCCAAAAAAAATCATTTATTTGAATTAAATTTCTAAAATTTATAATTTTATGTTTTAAAAAAATGATGAGATATAATGAAAAACTTTTTTATAAAGAAATATTTTTTTAGAATATTAAACATTCTCATTCATATTTCTTATCATTTAATAGCAAAATTATTATTCATATAAAATATATTTTATCATAATTAATCACAATTTTCTTTGAAAATAAATTCATATCATATAAAAATTTAATGTTTATAAATTTTCATTTCTAAGCATAAAATGACTATATTAGTCATTTTAGTTATACCAATTAAATTTAATTCATATTAAATGTAGCCTTTATTTTATTATATAAATATTTCTTAATTAAGTTACTCATATTAAATCCCTATAATTCATTATCTAGGTTTTGATGATTTAAAAATATAATGGTTTCATTTTTTTCGGTGTTGCGTGTAGAGATTTCTATTTAACGCATTGTTTATTTTAGGAAAATATATAGTTAAATCGCATGTTTTTACACTATAACCAACTGGATGCTCTCAACTAACACCATCAGTGGTTTTCCACAGTGTCCTATGATACCATAATAGATCTATTCCATATAATTGGGACTAGATAAAAAATATCTATCATCCTTCACTAAGACATCTAGGATCCCAAGACGGTAATAATGGGGGGAGGTGAGGTAGCCTTTGCATAAAACAACTCAATCAAGAATCAAAACATTCCAACCAAAATTTATATGCTCAAATCCCTACAGTCATCTATGATAAACCCCTCTTTAAAATAAAATTATAACACTCCCACAAAACTAGAAGAGAGATGTATTCTATGAAGGTATGTGCTTTTAATGAAAACATTTCAAGTGTCAACTGAGCATTATCATTTGAAACTAGTAATAATTTTTTTAGAAAATATTTATTCCATAAATACACTTTTAAATCCTAAGGTAAGGACCAAGAAACTTTATCAAATTTCCAAACCTGTATTAATACACATTTTTACAAAAACTCATATTTGAAACCTCTTTTGGAGAGAATTGTAAAAACCCAGGATGATTTTTAAAAATAGAGATTATGTGAAGACATTCTATAGAGTTTTCAAATTTACAAATGTACACATCTATATGTGCAATAATTTTCATATATATATATATACATACCACTTTAATACATATAAAAGTCCATAAATAAATCCAAAGGATCAATTAAAGAGGCATAATTCATATCATTTTTTTATCACGTGAATTTTCAAGCATAATCAACTAATCCACCAAAATGAAAATAATATAATTAAACCATAATTTAACCCTAAAAAAACTTCCATAATTTTATCAAATAAAATTCATTAATTTAAAGACCAAATACCCATTAAAATTTCACTTAGTAATTTTTTCAAACATCTAATGTATATATATATATATATATATTTAATTAAAGTATAAGAATTAACACTCTTGGGTATTCCACTTTAAATTAAACATGTAACACCTGGCCTGGGAGACACTATAAATGATGTACCGATCTAAATCACCACATGACCTTAGGCATGCCTTCCTAAATTCCAAAGTCTACCTACTAGTAGCAAGGGTTTAATGAGATGTGTGAGGATACTATACCCTATTTTCCATAGTAAGACAATGGAATAATACAAGATAAATAAAAATCAAGTAATAATGATTAATAACCAGCAACATCCATGCATCACATAACATATCCAAATCTAGTTACATTCCCACACCCAAGTACAATAAATATTACAATTCTTTCTAGTGTCAAGTGTCACAAGAAAACCAAATATAAAATATGCAGAAAGAAAATCCCAAAAATGGGTACCGACATCAGCCTGATCCCCTCATCCATGCTCCATACATAAATCCCAACTCAACCATCTATCATAGTGCTTTTTACCTTATCATGACCTGCAACCATGAAATATTCTTAGGTACCCAACAGCATCCCGATTAGGGTGTGATTACAACTTAGTAGGCCACCACTAATGGTGTATACAATAATATCAAATCTATAATAGTGTACATAGAAGTATAGACAAAAAATAGACAAGTAGCTAAATGAAATTCATTTATTTTATATCCAAGTGATTTTGGTTATATTATAGTCCCAACACACCAATCCTACTTTAGACTATGCAAGAATTATGAACCATATATCATGGGGTTACATAATTTCATATGAGGATAATCAATCTGAGTATCCCAACCATGTTGTGGAACTCCATGACCAAAATTTATTCTTGATGTGAACCACCATGACCAAAATCTTTACCTCATTGTACAATTTCATGACCAACACCCATTTCTTGATGTGGACAACCATGACCATAATCTTTACCTCAGTTTGGACCACCATGACAAACACCCATTCCTTAACATGGACTTTCATCACTATCATCTTTGTCAGGGTGTGGACTTCCATGACGATAACCTATATCCATTTCATCAATAAACACTTCTCAAGGTTTAACACACTTGAAAATTTTTACCATATTAATACATCACGGGGATAACCTCTTCTATATATCACAATTCCCATTGTTCGTCACTTTCATTACAATTAACCCCAATTCATTTCTATACCATTTTACCATTTAGTCACAACCACATCCATTAAACATACTTCCTACAATTTAATAACATGAACATTCCCCCCTTAAACCATTTATCATATTTACCCACTTACAAAACATAACTCATTTAACTTGTTTAATTTAATAAAAACATCCCTTTATTCCATTTTAACTTTATAAACACAATTATTATTGGTTTAATCTCATAACCCCTTCAATTCATCATTTAACAACTCAATTCCCATGTTTAAGGGAGCGACTCACCAATTGGGTGACCATAGCCCCAGTCTACTCATCAACAATGGATCCTATGAGGTACATAAAAGGTCCAAAAAATCATTTAGAAACCCAATTTACTATTTCCTACCAATGAATTAAATTTTCCACACACAAAAACAAGCACACAACCATATAAATATGGATAAACAACAAGAATATGGGATATAACTTGTAGACATACCACCTTAAGTTCGTAGACAAGAACTCATCCAACAACACCACTTAATTCAATATCAAACAACTCTAAATGCCCAATATAAGAATACTTTTTAAAAACAAGGTTTTAGGGTATTTTAAAGGAGTGTAAACATCACACCATGGTTCTCCCATAAAATAGAAGGAAGAGGAGTGGTAGACTCTCTAGAAGATTCAATTCATAACCAAAGGCACTTTAAATGACCAAGAATGGAAGGAAAGCCACCCTTGAGAATCTTGGGAGGATTTGGATTATAGATTAGGATATTGGAGGAGTAAATGGGGTGAAAATATGGTAAAAACATTTAATACTGAGGGAAAATTTTCAAATTTCCCCACTTTAATGAGGTGCATGGTTTGGTTGCATGGTTGAAAAAATCGTGTGCCAACTATGTGGCGCCGTCTATTTTAGAGGGGGCCTAGGTCGCATATTTTTTTGGGAAGATCATGTGAATTTTTAAACCATGTGGGGGTCATGAATATAACTCTATCCAAGGCCACACAGTTTTCATGCTCCCCTTGCATAGTTTGTCAACCATGCACCCTCCTCCCCACAGGTTTAACAGTTAAAGTGCATAGTAAGTACTAACCATGTGCCAACCATGCTACTTTAATAGTATGGAATCATTTAATTTTTTCATGTCCCAGTCCCTAGGACACCACATGTATGGTATCCCTCCTTTTTATTACATAATGTTTCATTAAATTGTACAAATATAGGATCTATTAAAGTTTAGTTTCTTGGAAATAAGTTACATAATACACAAAAACATAAAACATTCTTCTAAACAAATTGAAAGGGTTATTAATTGGTTAATTATAAGTAATTTTTCTAAATCTCATAACTTTTGTACATACATCAAAAGAAAGGGTGAGCATAATGTCCAATAAGTGAAATCAACAGAAACAACTTATAAGTGATCTTGATGGATATCAACAAGAACATGAGGAATATCATTATGGCATGGAAAAGGAAACATGAGGAATGTAATAATAAAAAGGAAATTAAAAATAACATGAAAATTTGGATAAAACATTTAAAGGAGGAATTCATAGGCATATCACTAAGTTTTTTTACCGAGGTGTCGTACAAATTACCAAGGTTATTCACCAAGGAATCGTAAAACATGTCATCTTTAGAGATTAAATTCTTTACCCAATGAATTATAGTTCTATCAGGGTGCACCATTAATATGTATTAATTACATTTAATCCACATATATAATAATAAATTATTTCATAAGTAACCCATGGAAAATAAAAGACATGGGTTTTATATTAAAAAACATGGCATTTTAAAAAGTGCTTAAATACAAGATCATTGTGTAATTTTTAACGCATAGAAAGATAATGTGGGTTTCATGTATGTTAATACCCAAATAAATTAAATAATTTTTACATTTATTTGAATACCCATATAAAATAAATAGTTTTGGGTATTCACAAAATTAAAATAAAAGATAATTTCTTGAGTAGAAAGGGGAAATTTTGATAAGTAAATTAGGCAGCATAACTGGTATAAAACATGGTTTTAGAAAATGGTAAAATGAGAGAGATCAAGGTTATCCCATTAAAAAATATTATTATTAAATTAAAGGGATAAAATAAATGGTAAAAAATAACTTATTTTAGAAATTTGATGCCATACCAGATAAAGAGGGAACTTGAATAGAAAACAAAAGTGGAGATCTCCCTTACCTTGAAGGGTTGTTCCTAAAACTTGAGAATTGTGAACTTGGGGGCTTGAGAACACCTTATGAGGACTCCTTGGGAGGTAAAACTACCTAATATTTGTGTAGGATGGATTGGGAGTGAAATTAAATGTATAAATTGGTGGTTATTTATATAAAAAATGGGGGTTTGTTTATTAATTTCCAAATATAGACCTTGGAAACCTAGGTTATGGAAAATGAAAAACCATGGGATTTACTATGGTATTTTCCCATGGTTTTAGAAAAATGTGTCATATTTTAAGTTATTTTAATCCATAAGAGTTGATAACAATTTTATATTACTTCTTTTGTCATGGAAAAGTAAATTTGCCACAAAAATGATGTTTTTAATGTTAAAATTTCCATTTTAGACTTTGGAAAGTAAATTATAGAATTGTAAATTGATTAAAATATATTAAAATAATTGATATTAATAAAATAAAATATTTTAGGTCATTAATTTTGGTTAATTAGTTATTACATCATTATTACATAATTATGAAGTCATTAAACATAGCGAAAAACTCAAACTGTATTTTTACTATTCACGAAAAAATTAAGTATTTTAAAAAATTGTCATAAATTCACCCTAACCTAATTTTGGCATGATAATTTCAAAAATTATATTTATTTTATCATAATAATTCTATAAATATGATAATTATAACTTTTAAATATAGAAATACTTATTTATTTAAAATAATAACAGATTGAAAATGCATAGTAAAATTTCTCACACTTGAAAAAAATATATTTTATCATTTATATGTAAATAATATATTCTTTATCATACTATTTGATTAATAAATTATTATTCATAATATCTTATTATAATATAAATATTTATATATTTTTTTGGAAAGTGCATTTTCTGTCCAAAAAATATCATTTTATCAAATTCCATATCAATTTTATTAAGCGAAACTATTCTTAAAACAGAATTGAAGGAATAAAAATTTTATTTATACAATGGAATTACACTTTAAGTAACTATGGACTTGATATGAAACCTATTATAACAACTACATAATACCTAAGGGTAAGGTATTCGATGGTGATAGATTCATGGAGCGGCTCGATTACTGTCACCAGAGTGGTAATTTCCACTAACTATAACTTCTCCTGTAACACCCGAGACTTTTATGTTATATAAATCATTAAAGGAATCTTTTTCTACACAACACTTGCTTGGCTTGCTTTACACGCAATCGCGACCTTCCTCGATAGCTTGCGTCGTACGCAATACTGAGTTTCACTAAACAACAATATGCTATTAAAACTAGCAGTTATGAATAGTAATAACCACTTTTTGAAATTTTATAAATTTTATTTTTCAAAATGGACTTCATTTTTGGACTCAGAATATCGAAATTAGCCTAGGGTGAAATTTTGGTATTTTTCTGAAAACTTTCAATTTTTGATGAATAGTGAAACCACTAAGTGGTAGGTTAAAAACTGAATTTTGCATAAAACTTAATTTTACCGCTTCTGTGAATGGAATTTCAAAAATCCGAGAGACACGGTTAATATCAAGGACTAAAATGTGGTTCAATGAGATGAAAATAATTTTTTGGTGAATAGTAACTTTTTACTATTTTTATCGCGGTTAATAGTAAATAGGGTAACTAAGGGTAAATATGATATTAATATTACCCTAACACATGTCCTAATTCTATTGGACAAGTTTAATTCGACCAAAAACAAACTTAGGAATAAAATATGACCATTTAGGCCCACTTGGATTAGATTAGGACATTTATTATTAATTTATTTAAAGAAGGGTTAAAATAGTTAAAATCAAAGTTTAATAAGTAAATCATTTTTAATATAGGGTTATACATAAGATAAATTCGATTGTAAATATTCATTAGAAATCTAAAAATATTTCCTACATGATGGTATTTTATTTGTAATTTTTAGACATCAAATAATTTAATTTATTTATGACACAAAGATGATGCAGTAATTATCTTATTAATGAAATATTGACAAAATTGATAATATAAATACCAAAATAAATGTAATTTGAGACTTTTTATGAATTCCACTAATTTTCTAGGTTACTATGATATATTAGTATTGATTTAATCAACTTGGTTCGAACATATAATTCTGTTATGACTTTCACAAAAATCATATATCAAATAGTGTCAAAATTGACACAAAATAGTTTTTAAATCAAATATTATATTATTAATTGTTATTTTATTCCTAAAAATATAAGGTTCGGCCAAATGACTTATATTAGGATATATATATTAATAATAAACAATTTGGGGTTCGTTTGGCATGTTATAGTAAGTGTATTAACCATATAGTGAAAGAAAACAAAAAGACACGGTAAAAGTTAAATTAATTAACTTAGAGTTAAATCTAATTGATAAGGTTAAAATAATACCCTAAACTTGTCTAAATCCTATTGGTTGATAGGATTTCGACCCATCCCCACTTTATCTTCGAAATAAGACCCTTTGGAACCATTATAAACCGATTTTGACTTTAATATAAAATAATATTTTGAGATATTCCTAAGGTGCCCCTCTCCTCCCTTATAAAAGGGCACCTCCTCCCCCTCCTCCTCACACCAATTTGAGCACTCAAGCTCGGCCAACCCCTGCCATTTTCCCTTCTCCACTTCCCTAGAATAATCCTAGAGGTCCTGGTATTCTCCAAAGACCAATCTTAGTTCCTTAAGTGGAGGATTCAAAAAGGCGTTCCAAAGAAGAGGTAATATCCATTACCGATCTTTTCAATTTCTCTCTTCTTCAACTTCTTCTTCTTATTTAGTTGTTTCATGATAAAGTAATAACATCAGTATTACTTACATACTGATATGTTATTATAAATATGAAACAACCCTAATTCACCTTCTATCCATCCTACGGAAAAATGAAATCACCGCGCGTGCGTACGTACGGAATACCGTCTCCACGCCGTGGTGTAATCTATTTTCCACCATCACCTTACAAGGATGGGTATAATGGTGTAATCAGTAACTATATATGATTATTATTAAGTAATATTGATACTGAAATAATATATATATATACTCCAATACAATTCCACGATCATAGGAACGATATCATCACTCGTGCGTACGTACGGAATACCGTCTCCACGATGTGATGCGACTCGTTCTACATGATCTTCATTTCATAATGATTATATAAATGAATTGAATGAATGAATATGGTATATAATACACTAATACCATTCTGGAAATGAATTATCTATAACCTAAAGATAAGAATAAGAATTTATTCGACAAAACACGCATAAGAACAAAAAGTTATAAAGACCCGAGTAACAAGTAACAATGAAATATTACTAACAAGAAGCTAATAATATGACCATATATGATCTCATATCAATATGTATGATTCTGGAATAAGTCAATAACATTATTTAAACCATTATACAGGAGCTTCGGACATGAACAAAGCAAATCGGACCTAAGGTAAGGGAAATATCACAATCTCATTTTTATCCGAGATTGTTTATTCGTAAGTATTTACTGGGGTGTATTTTATCATCCACATCCATGTTCCCTCAATATGTAATATTGTTTCCATCCACTTGAAATAGTTTAAATCCAATTTTACCCTTAGGTGAGTTTTTAGTAAAGAATATGAAAGGAATCTTTTGTTGTTTTTCCGTACGAGGTACTTTTTGACTTTTCCGACAAAAGTACGAAGAATGTTTTTTTTAACTTATACGGCATGAATGGATTTTTAAAACATTACTTCAAAGAAGCTTCCTTTACAAGTTTTCAAGTTTATTTTTAATCAACTTCTTTTATTTTAAAGTTGTATGACATGTTATGAAAGGAAAAATGTTTTTGAAGAAGAAAGGATATTTTCCTCAAGAATTCAATTCAAGTGTTTTATCAAAATTATTTTCCATATAAGATAATAAAGGGTTCTGTTTCTATCCATATTTTTACATTGGTTTTACTATGTTGTGATGGAATTATGTTTATGAATTCCTTTATCATATATGAATTGATTTATGATGTCATGATGTTTCAAGAATCCTATTTTTGTTATGCGATGATGTATGTTTTATGATTATGTGGCACACATAAGAAAGGATTCATTATAAGATGGGTGGGACCTATATCTCCCTCCAATGCATTGGTTAATGATTTTATATCTCATGAGATAGACATGGCTGGAACGGAAGGTTATTTCGGTTCAGTGATACAGGACTGAAACGAGGAGTGAACTCGGTTCAGAAAGGGACTTTGTCCACTAAGATAGTCTTGGCAATGAGTCATGACTAACAAGAAATGATTTTCCATGATTATGTGTGCATGCCACAAAGATTCAAGTTTTATGTTATGATTATGGGGATCTCATTTTCACTTCTATGATTTATTCCATGTTAAGATATTATGATCTCTTTTTCAGGTTTTAATTTTCAAAAAGATATGATATGATTTTTATTTCCTTTATTTGCCCTTGCTGAGCATTTGAGCTCACCCTTTTATGTTTTCTTTTCCCCAGGCCAGGAAGATGGATATTAAGTAGAATATGCTAAAAGGGACCCTAGATATGATGAAATAAATGGGAGACACTGTAGAAGATTTATGAACCAGTTGTTTATGTTTCCCAGTTTCTAAAGACACTATACCTATACCGTCCTTTGTGGTTTTGTCATATGTTGTAATAAGTGTGATTCAATTTTGAAGTATTAACAATGTATGTAAAGTGTGGGTCGTTATAGTTGGTATCAGAGGAAAGGTATAGTCAACCTTTGGAAACTAGGATGTGAAAGCCTTAGTAAGAACCCTAAGGATAAGTCTAAGCATAGAACACAATCTTAGAAATGGCCATGAATAACCTAGGATAAGACCATAAGCATGAAAATTTTATTCTTGAATTATGTGGTTTCCTATTATAATTAGTGTTGCTCACACTATTATTCTTGGTTTTAGTCAATGGCTGGAACCCAAAGGAACCGTGTTAATGCGGAATGCGATGGGCAATGCAATGATTGTCCCCCTGAGCAACCAAACGATATGGGATCTGGAATGCAAAATCTTGTAGCCATGCTCACACAACTTTCTCAAGCTATGAATCATGCAGGATTTCCAAACGAACAAAGGAGGGAGCAACATTCTGTTGAATCCTTCATGAGGCAGCGTCCACCATCTTTCAGCGGGTCTACTGATCCATTAGTTGCTGAACAATGGATTAGTACTACTGAAAAGATATTTTCAGTTCTTCAATGTTCTGAGCATGATAAAGTCATCCTAGCAGTGTATCGTTTGGAAGGAGATGCTGATCAATGGTGGAATCTTGTTAAGAATACAAGGCAAAGGGATGAAATTGAGTCTATGGAATGGGACGAGTTCAAGAACTTATTTTTCAATAAGTACTTCCCTCGTATTCTCCGAACAAAGATGGAGAAAGAGTTCCTTGAACTGAAGCAAAGGGATGATGAATCTGTTGGTACCTATGAAGCAAATTTTACCAGACTTGCAAGGTACGCTTCTGGTATTATTATCCAACCTGAGAGTAAGATCGATCGATTCTTTAGTGGCTTAAAACCAAGTCTTCGAAGGGCGTTAGCCATAAGGGACTTCAATAGCTATGAGGAAATCGTTCGATGTGCTCTCAAAGTCGAGATGGAGATTGGAGTAACCCATCAGTCACATGGGTTTGATAAGAAGAGGAAGATGGAATTCAAAGAAAAATCTAAAGAGCACACGGAAAAGAAGATGAACTTTCCCTTATGCTCAAAGTGTGGAAAGAAACATGGAGGGAGTTGTCTTAAAGGGACAAGTAAATGTTTTAAATGTGGAAAGGAAGGTCATCGGGCATTTGAATGCCGTGATAATGGGAAGAAGATGTCTAATGATGCAAACAAAGGAAGGGATACACAGAATGAACCTGCTACACTTCAATGTTTCAAGTGCAAGGAGATGGGGAATTATGCCAATCAATTCCCAAATCCAAGGGTTGATGATGATGTTCGACGTCAACAAACTCTTAAGGCTAAAGAAAAAGGAAAGTCACATGCAATTTCTATCAGCGATGTGGAGTACGATAACGATGTGGTGAAAGGTACACTTACCATCCACTCTAAAGTAGCAAATGTTTTATTTGATTCTGGATCCACCCACTCTTTTATTTCTGAAAAATTTTCTAAGGGTATCACCGTATTACCTCAACAATTAGATGTTGAGTTAGCTGTGACAACACCTAATGGCACATCAATCGCATCAGAAGTTTATAATTCTTCTCCGATCGAAGTTTGTGGGAAAGTGCTTCCTGCAAATCTTGTGATCCTTCCTTTAGTGGAATTTGATGTGATTCTTGGCATGGATTGGCTTTCTCTACATGGAGCTCATATCAATTTCCAAAGAAGGGAAGTCACATTTCATATTCCAGATCAACCTACGATCGTCTATCAATGCAAGGATGAACATAACCTTCCAGTGGAAATTTCTTCCATCTTATGGGTATTGATTCCACTAAATGAAGGTTATTTATCTCAAATAGTTGGTGAGAAACTCACGATTAAGAATATGCCCATTGTACGGGAGTTTGATGATGTCTTTCCGGAGGAATTACCGGGTCTTCCACCAAATCGTGAAGTTGAGTTGTCAATAGAACTCGTACCGGGTGCTTTGCCTATTTCAAAGACACCTTCTAGAATGGCCCCAATTGAGTTGCAGGAATTGAAGAAGCAACTCCAAGAGAATCTTGATAAGGGATTCATACGCCCTAGTGCGTCACCTTGGGGAGCACCTGTTCTATTTGTTAAGAAGAAAGATGGATCAATGAGACTCTGCATTGATTATCGAGAACTTAACAAGATCACTATCAAGAACAAATATCCTCTCCCACGCATTGATGACTTATTTGACCAACTACGCGGAGCTCAATACTTTTCCAAGATTGATCTTCGTTCAGGGTATCATCAATTAAGGGTCAAAAGGGAGGATATACCAAAGACGGCTTTCCGTACAAGGTATGGACACTATGAATTTATAGTGATGCCATTTGGTCTTACTAATGCCCCTGCTATCTTCATGGATCTAATGAATAGAGTCTTTAGAGACTATCTTGATCAATTTGTGGTAGTCTTTATAGACGATATTCTTGTCTATTCAAAGAGCAAGGAAGAGCATGAAGATCACTTGAGAATTATATTGAAGACCCTGAGAAAAGAGAAGCTTTATGCCAAATTTACCAAGTGTGAATTTTGGCTTCAAAAAGTTGCATTTTTGGGTCATATAATCTCAAAAGAGGGGATATCTGTGGATCCAGCAAAAACAGAGGTTATCGAAAGATGGTCAAGACCAACAACAGTAACTGAGATCCGAAGTTTTCTTGGTTTGGCTGGATATTATCGACGTTTTGTAAAAGATTTTTCACGATTATCTAATCCACTCACCAAGTTGACTCGGAAAGGAGTTAAGTTTGTCTGGACAGAGGAATGTGAAGAGAATTTCAAGGAGTTGAAAAGAAGGTTATCCAGTGCACCTGTGCTCACACTGCCTTGTAGTGGAGAAAGGTTTGTGATCTATAGTGATGCATCCAAGAAGGGATTGGGGTGTGTTCTTATGCAAAATGATATGGTGATAGCTTATGCCTCACGACAGTTGAAAATCCATGAGCAAAATTACCCAACACATGATTTGGAGTTGGCTGCGGTAATCTTTGAATTAAAGATTTGGAGGCATTACCTTTATGGTGAAAGGTGTGATATTTATACTGATCATAAAAGTTTAAAGTATATTTTCACACAAAAGGAGCTGAATATGCGCCAAAGAAGATGGTTGGAGATGATTAAGGATTATGACTGCTCAATCCATTACCACCCTGGGAAAGCAAACAAGGTGGCAGATGCATTAAGTCGACAAGACCATGCTAGTTTATCCATGATGAGGATCACAAAAGATCCAATATTTATGGATTTACAAAGGATGGATCTTGGAATTATAATGGAAGGGGAAAAATCTTATCTTTCTCAAATGAATGTTCAACCATCTATACATGTGAAGATTAAAGAGGCACAGAAAGAAGATGTCGAGTTAAAAAAGAAGGTGAGAAATGTTCCTGAATTCAACCTTGATTGTGATGGGATAATAAAGTTCAGGAATCGGGTTTGTGTTCCTCCCATCCCCGAATTAAAGAAAGATCTGCTGGATGAGGCTCATAGTTCTTCATTCTCTATTCATCCTGGAAGCACGAAGATGTATAGGGACCTGAAAGAGTACTTCTGGTGGGATGGCATGAAAAGAGATGTTGCTGAATATGTCTCTCGATGCTTGGTTTGTCAACAAGTTAAAGCTGAGAGACAGAAGTCTAAGGGGATGTTACAACCATTACCCATACCCGAATGGAAATGGGAAAACATCACTATGGACTTTGTCACAGGACTTCCTAAAACATCCAAAGGCAATAATGCTATCTGGGTCATAGTTGATCGTCTTACAAAGTCTGCACACTTCATTGCTATTAGAGAGGATTTCTCTCTAGATCAGCTTGCCAGGATATATGTAAAGGAAGTGGTAAGATTGCATGGAGTACCACTTTCTATTATATCTGATCGAGATCCGAGATTTACCTCGAAGTTTTGGCGAAGTCTTCAGCATACTCTAGATACAGAGTTGAGTTTCAGCACTGCTTATCATCCCCAGACAGACGGTCAGTCTGAGAGAACAATTCAAACCCTAGAAGATATGTTGAGAGCTTGCTCTATGGATTTCAAAGGAGGTTGGGATCAACACCTACCTTTGGTGGAATTTTCTTATAATAATAGCTTTCACTCCAGTATTCAGATGGCTCCTTATGAAGCTCTCTATGGAAAGAAATGCAGGACTCCAACTTGTTGGGATGAAGTTGGGGAAAGAAAGCTATTAGGACCTGATCTCGTTGATGAAATGGCAGAAAAGGTCAGATCTATTCAACAACACATAAGAGCAGCTCAGAGTCGACAGAAAAGTTATGCCGACAACCGAAGAAAAGACCTAGAGTTTGAAGTGGGTGATAAAGTGTTCTTACGAATATCTCCCTGGAAGAGGGTTATGAGATTTGGAAAGAAGGGGAAGTTGAGCCCTAGATATATCGGTCCTTTTGAAATACTGGATCGTGTTGGGAAGGTAGCTTACCGATTGGCGCTTCCACCGAATCTCTCTCAAGTTCACGATGTGTTCCATGTATCTCTCCTGAGAAAGTACATACCAGATCCTTCACATGTACTCAGCTCAGAAGTTGTACCGCTGGAGCAAGATCTTTCTTATGAAGAACAGCCGATAGAGATTCTGGATCGTAGCGAAAAAGTCCTACGAAACAAGACCACTCGCTTGGTGAAAGTTTTATGGAGAAACCACCAACTTGAAGAAGCTACATGGGAGCTTGAGGATATGATGAGGGAGAAGTATCCTCATTTGTTTGTTGCAAAGTGACGAATTTCGAGGGCGAAATTCTTTTTAAGGGGGGTAGAATGTAACACCCGAGACTTTTATGTTATATAAATCATCAAAGGAATCTTTTTCTACACAACACTTGCTTGGCTTTCTTTACACGCAATCGCGACCTTCCTCGATAGCTTGCGTCGTACGCAATATTGAGTTTCACTAAACAACAATATGCTATTAAAACTAGCCGTTATGAATAGTAATAACCACTTTTTGAAATTTTATAAATTTTATTTTTCAAAATGGACTTCATTTTTGGACTCAGAATATCGAAATTAGCCTAGGGTGAAATTTTGGTATTTTTCTGAAAACTTTCAATTTTTGATGAATAGTGAAACCACTAATTGGTAGGTTAAAAACTGAATTTTGCATAAAACTTAATTTTACCACTTCTGTGAATGGAATTTCAAAAATCCGAGAGACACGGTTAATATCAAGGACTAAAATGTGGTTCAATGAGATGAAAATAATTTTTTGGTGAATAGTAACTTTTTACTATTTTTACCGCGGTTAATAGTAAATAGGGTAACTAAGGGTAAATATGATATTAATATTACCCTAACACATGTCCTAATTCTATTGGACAAGTGTAATTCGACCAAAAACAAACTTAGGAATAAAATATGACCATTTAGGCCCACTTGGATTAGATTAGGACATTTATTATTAATTTATTTAAAGAAGGGTTAAAATAGTTAAAATCAAAGTTTAATAAGTAAATCATTTTTAATATAGGGTTATACATAAGATAAATTCGATTGTAAATATTCATTAGAAAGATAAAAAGATTTCCTACATGATGGTATTTTATTTGTAATTTTTAGACATCAAATAATTTAATTTATTTATGACACAAAGATGATGCAGTAATTATCTTATTAATGAAATATTGACAAAATTGATAATATAAATACCAAAATAAATGTAATTTGAGACTTTTTATGAATTACACTAATTTTATAGGTTACTATGATATATTAGTATTGATTTAATCAACTTGGTTCGAACATATAATTCTGTTATGACTTTCACAAAAATCATATATCAAATAGTGTCAAAATTGACACAAAATAGTTTTTAAATCAAATATTATATTATTAATTGTTATTTTATTCCTAAAAATCTAAGGTTCAGCCAAATGACTTATATTAGGATATATATATTAATAATAAACAATTTGGGGTTCTTTTGGCATGTTATAGTAAGTGTATTAACCATATAGTGAAAGAAAACAAAAAGACACGGTAAAAGTTAAATTAATTAACTTAGAGTTAAATCTAATTGATAAGGTTAAAATAATACCCTAAACTTGTCTAAATCCTATTGGTTGATAGGATTTCGACCCAGCCCCACTTTAGCTTAGAAATAAGACCCTTTGGAACCATTATAAACCGATTTTGACTTTAATATAAAATAATATTTTGAGATATTCCTAAGGTGCCCCTCTCCTCCCTTATAAAAGGGCACCTCCTCCCCCTCCTCCTCACACCAATTTGAGCACTCAAGCTCGGCCAACCCCTGCCATTTTCCCTTCTCCACTTCCCTAGAATAATCCTAGAGGTCCTGGTCTTCTCCAAAGACCAATCTTAGTTCCTTAAGTGGAGGATTCAAAAAGGCGTTCCAAAGAAGAGGTAATATCCATTACCGATCTTTTCAATTTCTTTCTTCTTCAACTTCTTCTTCTTCTTTAGTTGTTTCATGATAAAGTAATAACATCAGTATTACTTACATACTGATATGTTATTATAAATATGAAACAACCCTAATTCACCTTCTATCCATCCTACGGAAAAATGAAATCACCGCGCGTGCGTACGTACGGAATACCGTCTCCACGCCGTGGTGTAATCTATTTTCCACCATCACCTTACAAGGATGGGTATAATGGTGTAATCAGTAACTATATATGATTATTATTAAGTAATATTGATACTGAAATAATATATATATATACTCCAATACAATTCCACGATCATAGGAACGATATCATCACTCGTGCGTACGTACGGAATACCGTCTCCACGATGTGATGCGACTCGTTCTACATGATCTTCATTTCATAATGATTATATAAATGAATTGAATTAATTAATATGGTATATAATACACTAATACCATTCTGGAAATGAATTATCTATAACCTAAAGATAAGAATAAGAATTTATTCGACAAAACACGCATAAGAACAAAAAGTTATAAAGACCCGAGTAACAAGTAACAATGAAATATTACTAACAAGAAGCTAATAATATGACCATATATGATCTCATATCAATATGTATGATTCTGGAATAAGTCAATAACATTATTTAAACCATTATACAGGAGCTTCGGACACGAACAAAGCAAATCGGACCTAAGGTAAGGGAAATATCACAATCTCATTTTTATCCGAGATTGTTTATTCGTAAGTATTTACTGGGGTGTATTTTATCATCCACATCCATGTTCCCTCAATATGTAATATTGTTTCCATCCACTTGAAATAGTTTAAATCCAATTTTACCCTTAGGTGAGTTTTTAGTAAAGAATATGAAAGGAATCTTTTGTTGTTTTTCCGTACGAGGTACTTTTTGACTTTTCCGACAAAAGTACGAAGAATGTTTTTTTTAACTTATACGGCATGAATGGATTTTTAAAACATTACTTCAAAGAAGCTTCCTTTACAAGTTTTCAAGTTTATTTTTAATCAACTTCTTTTATTTTAAAGTTGTATGACATGTTATGAAAGGAAAAATGTTTTTGAAGAAGAAAGGATATTTTCCTCAAGAATTCAATTCAAGTTTTTTATCAAAATTATTTTCCATCTAAGATAATAAAGGGTTCTGTTTCTATCCATATTTTTACATTGGTTTGACTATGTTGTGATGGAATTATGTTTATGAATTCCTTTATCATATATGAATTGATTTATGATGTCATGATGTTTCAAGAATCCTATTTTTGTTATGCGATGATGTATGTTTTATGATTATGTGGCACACATAAGAAATGATTCATTATAAGATGGGTGGGACCTATATCTCCCTCCAATGCATTGGGTAATGATTTTATATCTCATGAGATAGACATGGCTGGAACGGAAGGTTATTTCGGTTCAGTGATACAGGACTGAAACGAGGAGTGAACTCGGTTCAGAAAGGGACTTTGTCCACTAAGATAGTCTTGGCAATGAGTCATGACTAACAAGAAATGATTTTCCATGATTATGTGTGCATGCCACAAAGATTCAAGTTTTATGTTATGATTATGGGGATCTCATTTTCACTTCTATGATTTATTCCATGTTAAGATATTATGATCTCTTTTGCAGGTTTTAATTTTCAAAAAGATATGATATGATTTTTATTTCCTTTATTTTCCCTTGCGGAGCATTTGAGCTCACCCTTTTATGTTTTCTTTTCCCCAGGCCAGGAAGATGGATATTAAGTAGAATATGCTAAAAGGGACCCTAGATATGATGAAATAAATGGGTGACACTGTAGAAGATTTATGAACCAGTTGTTTATGTTTCCCAGTTTCTAAAGACACTATACCTATACGGTCCTTTGTGGTTTTGTCATATGTTGTAATAAGTGTGATTCAATTTTGAAGTATTAACAATGTATGTAAAGTGTGGGTCGTTACATCTCCCATATGCGATTTCATTATAGATTCACTTGTTGGACCTCAGCTTGGGATTGGTCAAGAGGTAACCCCAGTGATGATACCTACCTCCAAATATCCAAAAAACGGGCTTCATATAGCATGAATCTACTTATTGAGGCAATCATTTCTTCTTTCTGCATTAATTATTATTTATAATTTCTTCTTACAAATTATAATGTAAAAATTATTACAAAGAGTATAGTTTCCAATGGAATATTAACCAGTGGTCATATTTTACCAATGGTAAAAAAAAGTTTGAATCCCAATGGTCACATTTCCCTTTATACTCACTTCATTATTAAATATATATGGTTTTTTGTGTGTGGTACAATATAATACACATTTTATTAGGAAAAAATATCATTTAAAAAGTTTGGTTCGTTACAACCTGAGACCCCTCATACTCTCAAAAATAATTTCATTAACAATTATAAAGGGCGTCAACTCAAAATTTAAACAAAAAAATACCTCCTTGAAATTTTAGGATCACACAACCTCCCCTCCTTATAACAGCTCATCCTCGAGATTCTCTCCCAAGTATCACTAAGACTCCATGGTAAAAATATTGGGCCATCGGGCCCATATATCTGTCTCCATATCCCAAGTTTCCCCATGAACATAACCATGATTCCATAACACTGGTAGAAATATCATAGTATTACCCTATAAATATTTCTCAATATGATCCATAATAAAAACCAGATTCCCTTTAAAGGACACAGCAGCCTCAAGCTCCACATCATCAACATCGATCACATGAGAAGGATCAGGGTGATACTACCAAAGTTGTAACATATGAAAAACATCATGAATACTACTATATCGTTGTGGAAGATCCAATCATTGTGCCATGGGTCTGGTCCTCTCCATGATCTCAAATAGTCCCACATACCTAGGTGCCAAGTTGCCCTATTTCTAAATCTGATGGAAATCCAACCTCGATGACACTAGAAGGAACACACGGTCACCCATCAAAAATTCAAGAGGTTGATTATGTCGATCAATTTATGATTTTTTTTATACTCTGATTCTTATCCATACGCTTCTAAACCAACTCATGTTATGATTTATCTTTCATGATACTTGGTCCCAACAAAATTATTTCCTATTTTTTATCCAATATAATGGATATTTACATGGTCTACCATAGAGAACCTCATATGGTTCCATATAAATAGTCACATAATAACTATTTTTATAGGAAAAATAAATGAGTGCTAAGTATTTCTCCAAATATATACCAAATTCTAGGATTCATTCTTTCAACATGTCTTCTAACATCTAGATAATACATTCTGATTGTCCGTTTATCTATGGGTGAAAATTCATACTCAGAAATACATGAATACTCAACACCTTCTACAAACCTTTCCAGAAGTATGAGGTAAAATGTGGATCATAATTTTTAAAAAAATAATCTAAAGTACCCCATGAAAAAGTACTATCTTTCAAATGTACAGGTCACACAACTAGTCAATGGTTGAAGTCTCCTAAATTGGTAAGAAATGAGTTACCTTAGTCAACCTATCTGCAATCACCCAAATTGTTTCATTATTTCAAGGAATCCTTCGAATTATCAACACAAAATCCATGGTAACATCATCCCACTTCCATTACAAGATGGGAAATGCCTGTAAAATTCCATTCTATTATTGATAATTGACCTTCACCTGCTGATAAGTTTAGCATTGTGTCATGAAACCTATAATCTTATTTTTCACTCTCATCCACCAATACTATCTCTGAAGATATCAATACATATTGGTAAAACCATGGTTCACCACCCACTTTGAAGCATGAAACTAATGTATCATATCATCCCAAATAAAATTAGGCACAACAACATGGCTATAAATATGAATAAACTCATCCTTATCAATGGTCCAATTGGAAGGTAGATCTCCACATTCAAATCTTTCTCTCGAATCCAAACACTCTAAATACTCATACTGCCTTCTCTAGGCATGGTTCAAAAGAGATGGATCAATAGACAAGGACATGAGTTTCATCATCTCATTCTCCTCCTTAACACCTAGATTTATCTTAGAAAACAAATCCATCATATTCCACATGTAACAAGACTCTAAAAATTCCTGAGTTTTTGTATTCTAACTCAAACTATCTATAAAATCCTTTCTCTTCCCAAGAATATTAGCTAAATTGAAGTATAAATACTATATATACTCAACCCATATCCACTATAAAATATTCAAATCACACTAGAAAAATATATACTTATGGATCTTATGGTTAGTATAAATGAAAAACTTCTAACCCAAAAGATAATGCCACCAACATTTCAAGGCATAATATACTAAGGCCAACTCGATATCATGTGTTGGATAGTTCCATTAATGTATCCTCAATTACCTTGATCCATACTCCAGAAATTGATCCCCCTGCATCAACACTACCCCAAGTCCAGTCCCAGATGCATCACAAAACAAAGTATACTCCTTACCTAGATTAAGTAAGATCAAGATCAGTGCAGGGGTCAAATATTTCCTCAGATCTTAAAAAAAATCTCACAAGCTTTATACCACTCAAACCATATACCATTCTTGGTCAATCCAGAGAGTGGCATTTCTAAATGAGAAAATTCCTCTATAAACCTTCGATAATAACCCATTAAGCCCGAAAATATTTAAAAAACAAAAAGAATCTTTGGATTATATAAAGAAACCACGTCTTGAACTTTATTTGGGTTCACTAAAACACCTTCCTACAAGATTATGTGATCCAAGAAATGTGCCCTATTGATCCAGAAATGACACTTTGATAGCTTTGTAAAAATTCAATGCTCCCTTGGTGTACTCATGATCATGTCGAGATGTGTGGCATGATATTCATGAGTCTGAGTGTACACCAAGTTTTAATCTAAAAAACAACCACAAACTAATCAAATTATCAGTGAAATATTTAGATCATTAATTCCACAAACACAACAAGATCATTTGTCAGCCCGAATGGAATTATGATGAACACATACAAACCATACCTGATTCTAAAAGTATTCTATGATATATCAGAAGGTATCACCCTTAACTAATGATACCATGGAATCATCTCAATCATTTAGAATCCATAGTAACCCTTCAAGTAGTTAAAGATTTCATCAATACATAGAAGAGGATATCAGTTATTAACCATCATCTAATCCAACTTTTGATAATCGACACACAATTGCAACATTCCATTGGCCTTCATAGAAAAAAAACTAGATAACCACATGGTGATGTACTCAAAAATATAAACCCTTTGTTATCTTATTCCTCAGGATGATTTTTAAGCTCTTGAAGATATACTAGTTTCATTCTATATAGAGTAGTAGAAACAGTCTCATCTCTAAGAAACATCTCAATCATGAACTCAACCTCTCTCTCAAGTGGAAACCCTGAGAAGTCATCAAGAAACACATCATGAAACCTATCCACCGCTAGAGGTAATACATTATGCTCCACTCCCAGGTCATCTAGAAATAAAGTTGAAACTTGGGATGTAATCTCACCCAATTATAGAATAATTATCCCTGTATAGTATTCTAAGATATCTCATTGGTGAACATAATTTTCACCCTCAGTTGATATGAAACTCACTCGCTCATGGTAACAATCAATGTGATCATGGTATATAACCAACCATTCCAAAACCAGTATCAAGTCAAAAATTATCATCTCAAGAATGTATAGGTTCAAAAGGAGATGGTAGCCACCAACCTCGAGGGAACACTCCTTACATTGACAGATACCATTTGATCACACCACCAATGGAACTTTGATCGACATCACTCCAGAAATATACTCCATTAATATACCCAACCTACTTAAAAACTAGAAATATATGAATAAATGTTAGGCGTATGTGTCAAATAATGTGCAATAGAGTGTAGAATATACAAGAATTGTACCTCAAATACTCAATGGTTTGTCCTTGAAACCAACTAGAGCAGGCTAAATAGCATGCAGTTATCTGGTTCCCCTACCTTGGGCTCATTTCTGAGTCCCTTTCACTACACTTCCTTGTTGATATGGGCACTCTCATCTTGAATTATCACGTCCACCACCCCGACTAGTATGGCCAATCAAACTCCAACATCCTAACTAATACAAGGTAGTTAATTCCCTACCAATGCTCTATACCAGTATATATCCTTCATTATTACACATCTACTGAGTGTTCCTAAGGAACCTCTGTAGGTGTCCCATCCTACCAAGAATCTCAACACTCCACCTGGGGTCGAAGGTACTAACTATGCATGTGGCCAGGCCTACCGCGCTAATATAAGATCACATGACAACTACCCTAAGAGGCTAACCCAATCCCCTTGTTTCCCTATCCACCACTACCCTAGTGAAAATTATCATTATAGTGATTCCTACTAATGGTAGACATACCACAAGATCACCCAACTAAAACCACTATCCCACCACTATAATCCTCTTTTATGTCCCCTCATAAATGATATATTAATCAACTACCTGAGAAAACCATTCAAATGAAATATATTTACTTAGTAATTGTTCTATCATTTAATTAAATCCTAAAAATTTATATCAATATCTGCCTCATCTCTTATCAGTGTAATTAAAAACACTATAAGTTAGTGAAGCATCCAGTATAATCCATTATAGACATACTCCCATAGGTTAATAACATGAAATATTCAGCTTTCCTTTGCCTTAAGTTCGCAGGGTAAAAGTGATCTAAGAACATCTGCAGGAAGTCCTTCCATTTCATTCCCTCCAACTGCTCATCCTGAGCCTGAATATCCCACCATTATTTCATTGGTCCTCATATCCTGTAATCTTCCAACTTGACTCTCATCTTGGTAGGAGTCTCTAAGTAGTATGGTATCATCTGTAAGTACCCAATCTGGAACTTGTCTAACTCATTTCCAACCTATTTAAAAAACATTAGAGGGTTATATAGGTAAAACTCTCTCATCGGGTCAAATATACTTGGCACTAACTGCCTTGGTTATATCCCCATAAACTATATGAAATGATCGAATTTCTCACAAAACTAATCTTCCCCCTATTACCCATACCTAATTAAGGTTCTTATCTCACTATTGGAGGATAATTCTTAGTGATTTCCTCTTATTATCCCACTGATAAACGTCATCATGGTGTAATATCTTTATAATTCCAAGTGTACATCTCAAAACACATAACATATAGTTTTAATAAGTTACACAAAAGAAGGATTAAAACATTCCATAACCACACCACTCTATATATACTATCTCAAGGGGTAAAATCACACTCTATCACTACCCTCAACCATCCCTATCATAGGACATGGATAACATGGAGTAGAAAAAACTTACATCATAACAAGACTTTCATTAGACACCATCTTCAAACTTTTCACTTTGTTCACTTCACAGTTAAAACCAGTTACAAATATTTATTAGGAAAAATTATTTTAAAATAGAAATAAAACTAGAAAATTTATTTTAACTTTCCCACAACCCACCATAACTTACTTTTCTATGAGTACCTAAAATTATGTATTTCTCATAAATACTGAGTTACTAAAATGATGCATTCATATACCAACTAAGGGCTATGTTGAGCCAAGAATAAAATCTCAAAAAACAATAACATCACATGATAATTGTATCACCCTATGTGAAATAACATCCAAATATAAAATAAAACATCAAGAACAAAAAATCCCACCATAGGTACTTGGTTTTCCCCACACACATGGGTTAGATACTACCAAGAATGATCTCATTGATAACCCCCAACACATCCTAATACCATGTCTACCTTTCCCAAATAATAATGTAACATAAATGAAAACCCCTTTGATACCACATTATAACATCCCATCCCAGGAAGTATAACTGGTGCCCCAAGCTGGATCGGCACAGGACCTTAGTTTCACCATGTAATGTATTTTATTTTATATGTATTACTTTTAAATATTATATGGATTGTTTTTTAGACTAGGAGTTGATAGGACATGTGATTTCGAGGCCAGGTGTTCCTGGAATAAATGTTTGAAATATATTAAATATATTTAAAAGAACACAGATGAATTTTTCCTAAAAAAATGGAATAACTTCTATATGGGTGCCAGATTCATAAATATGAGGGTACCGTTGAGTTCATAATATGGTTTTTACCCTAGGCATGACTTAACATTAGTCTTCACAGGTCATTTGTATAAAATTCATTACAGGTGATGAAATGAATAAAATAATTGAATAAATTGTTTTATTTTATTTGTGTTGACACAGTGATTAGAAATTTTTAAATATATTTTTATTTCATAATTCTAGGGTTATCTGCATAACCCTAGAGATGTTGGAGGACCGTTAGATAGAGCTTTGAGGATTCTCTCTCATTCGAATGATGATGAGATCGTGGATCGGTGATTGACGCACCTCGTATTTGATGGATCTTTCCAATGAAAAAGGTGTCACAAAATTTTTTATCATTAATCAATACAAATTGAGGTAGGGAATGTGTTTTGATTGTACTTATTCCACGTTATTTATTTTTATTATTAACACAGACCAATCAATGAATAGATTGGTATGTGGTTCGATCATCTTGCGGGATGGGCTTATTTTCAGGGTTTTGGAGGGATATTCAACTTTTGATTTGATCTATTTTAATTATTTTTCTAATGATGAAATATTTATATCGACATGAACATCAATCTAGGTTCGTTACTTTAATTTGTTATTATGATTTTCTCCCCCCATTCATCATTTGTCAAAGGTTTTCTTTGTTTGGCATGCAAGTCGACTTATCCCAATCAATTGATTGTTTTGCCCTTGTTTCTTGGCACAACAATCTGATATCATAGATCTAGGATTGGCACGGCATGAAGGAGGTTCAATGATGGATATAGAGTAATTAAAAAAATTTAGGATACTTGAATTCTTATTCTTCAACGTTGTTTGGTGCACAACAATGAATAATGATTTGATCAATTTTTCAAGAAGATATGATGGGAAAATGCATTGTTCAAAGATGACATGGCTTGTACAAGCATGGATCTTTGATTTCATGGTGATATGATCATTAGATTTAATTTCATAGGTTTTAGATTCAACAATGAAGAAAGAACAGGATTTCTAGAAAATCTTGATACACACGGCAAGTAATTCAAGATTACATGGCATGTGGGGCCCCCTGAGTGGAAACTAGGGTTTTAAGAGAAATAAAAATATCAAATGGTGTGTGGATAAGCTTATACGTCATTTTTTCCCTCCCCGGATACTTGGTGTGTACTTAGGAAAGTACACAGACATGGGTTGGAGTACACAGACTGCCTACATGGTGTGTACTACCCTACACGGACATGGGTTGGACCAAGTACATTCACTAAGCCATGTACTGGCACACAGGTAGAGTACATAGGATACCTACACGGTGTTTACTACTACATGGACATATTTTTATGACACGGTTCATTTTCATAGGCAGGACTCGGGGTCAAGGGACATAGTTTGTGACCCCTACTACACTCTGTGTAGTCTTTTATACATGTATTAGAGCTTTTTTCCTCTTGAATTAGACATGTTTTGTTAGGGTTTGGTCCCCTTATCCTTTCCCTGAAGGTTGGTATGGAAGCGTTTCCTACTCCTAGGACTATGATCCCTTCAATAGGACTTCTTGGATAGATTCATTGGAATCCCTCCAAGAGGCTCAGAGTGAGATCCTCTATTTATCTTCATACCCTAGGTGGAGTTATTAGTATCGTCATGACCAACACTACACAAGAGTCGATCCTTAACTTAGAAAGTTAATCCAAATTGAGTTATTGGTATCACACCATAACCCTAGAAATAATCCTCATTTGTGTATCATTTTCTCCTCGAACTATTAGTGTGTTCTTATCATGATGAGACCCGATGAGCAATGCCTCTCAGATAGATGTCATCAGTGTTATCAGTCTTAGGATTGTGTTCTCCTGAATGAGTGCTTTGTGGGATCTTAGAGATGTAATCCTAGGCTGGGTATACTATTATTGTGGCTTACCTCTATACTATGTATCTTTATTGAGTATATCTGGATATTCTTGTTATATATATTGTATACATATACATGTGTAGAGCTAACTATATTTTCTTTATTATATGCTTTGTGGTTTGAGGTTTCCTGTTGAGTATTGTTATACTAACCTGTGAACAGGCTTTGCCCAAATTTTTCATGTCTTGTGAAGACGATCGCCCTTTTGATAGAGTCTTAGGAGGATTAGGACCAGATCATGCTTAGTAAGGCCAGACAGATCGAGGTTTTCCCCTACGAATTTATGATAGTAGTCCCAGTACATTACTTTCAGGTTGGAATTATGTTTTAGAATCTCTATCTTTTTGTTGTAATTGGCCCTATTTACTTTCTTTACTTCTTATCGTACTCTATTTGTGGGATATAGATGTATTCATGCATTGATTGTTTAGTTTTTTTTACATTTCAGCATTTTTTGGGCTTGGATATGTGTGCATATTTATAGGTACTTAGGCAATGCCTCCCATGTTAGTGATATGCCTATTGAGTGCTAGTCATCAGCCCCTATCTAATTGGAGGTGGGCTTGGGGATTTGCATCATGGGCCCCACTGGGATGGGTCTTGATAGAGTGGTATCAGAGGATTCGGTTCTAGCTTAGGACTTGGAGTCTGTGAGATTGGTTTGGGCAATATTGTTAAGTGTTTTGAGTTTAGCTTTCACATCAGGGACTCCAGTGTTGGTGTGGTAGCTGACATATCCATACATCGGGACTCTGATCACCTACTTTTCAACTTAGTACATGAGAACATTGGTTTTAGGGAAAAACGATGGTATATGCATCATATAAAAATGGGTCAAAGTTTCCATGTCCTTCTTGAGTCAGTTCTCCAGATATAATCATTGATCGTGGTACATCTTGTTTGTTTCAGAATGTCTCTACAACATATGCTATCTAGGATTCATCATGATGATCATGAGGATGATCCCATTAGTAATTATGCTTCGATACAAGTACATGTTCCAGAGATGTTACCTCTGTATGGTTCACCATACATACCCCCACCTATAGAGCAGCATGTGGTACCCACAATACCAGTGGATGAGGTGTACAGGATGAGCGCACTGAACAAGTTTCAGTGATAGAGACCTCTTAAGTTTCATGGTGAGCCAGAACCACAGGAGGCTAAGGGTTTTATTGAGGTGGTTACCTGATTTTACCATCTATTCTGGACACCTATAGATCATATGGTGGTCCTGGCAGCGATCCTTCTTCATAGATTGCAAGGGAGATGGTGCGATTTGGTTACCCAGTCTTACGATGAGGTGAATCTTTTGTGGAAAGAGTTTGATAATATTTTTATAGATGAGTTCTCCCCAACTATGCTAAGTTATGTACATATCTAGGATCTCCTACAAATCTAGAAGGGTAGCATAAAGGTAGATGAATATTCATTGAGGTTTACCAACCTCTCCATGCACTCGATGGATATGGTTCGAGATCAGTTCTTCAGGGATCAGACCTTTGAGTGAGGTCTGCATAGATACATTTGATCAAGTGTTATCCCTATATTCATTCCTACCTATGTTGGGATGGGAGATCAATCTTTGGTGGTAGATAGTTTCTTGGTTGAGCAGTTACAATTGGAAATTATCAACAGTGGGAAAGTAGAAGTAGAGACATCGATAGTAGGGAGTCAACATTAGTCTGAGGGACCTAAAAATGTGATACATTTTAGGAGGAGATCCCAGGATATAGGATCTGCAGTCCATGTCTCATAGGGTGGGTCAAGTCAACCCAAAGAGAGATGGTGCTACTCATGTGACGGTAGGGGAAATCTCACCCGAGATTGTTTGACCTGCCGTATAGCTGACAGAGAGACTGGGGATGAGCCAGTGATGGAGAGGTAGTGGCAGGAGAAGGTAGGTATGTAGGGAAGAGGATGTGGCAGGGAATATAGGAGAGAAGTATGAGTTGTTTGTCACTTTGACATGTTACCACCACCACCCCTAGGTGGTCAACACCAGGCTCAAGGTGCTGGAGGATAGAGAAAGGGACAGCTACAGGTAGTCGAATCTTATGACCCAGAGGTTTCGGGAATGATTTGAGGTACAATCTTTGCCTTTTCTACCATAGTCTTAGTACTCATAGAGATATGATCTATTCATTCCTTTCTTTAAACATACCTTGTATGATACTTAGATATTTCGGCTGAACCTTTGGATCAACCCTTACACTTGGAGACTCCTACTGGAGAAGACTCAGGGATCATGCACTTGTTCTGATGGTGTGACCTGACTCTTAGAGGTGACAGTTTCTATTGTAATCTCTTAGTAGTAGTTTAGATACCATACAATGTCATTCATGGTAAGGATTGTTTATCTATAGTTCAAGCCCAGATTGACTATTTTAGGTTAAGGGTGTGTTGTGTTCACAGTGACGGAACCAGGATCTCCTTTGTCCATGAAAAGGAAACCCAGGGAGCAAAGGGTGGACTTGTTCATAGGAGGGTGTATCCAATTACTTATCAATTGTATAGCCTAACCCTTGGTGCAGTATATGTTATGAGTCCCTAGTTTCCTATAGTGGTGGTGGAGTACAAGGAAATCTTTCCTGAGGATGTTTTAGTTTTACATCCCCGAAAATAGATAGACTTTTGAATTGATCTACATCCCAGGATGAAATTTAAATCTTCACCATCATATTAGATGGATAATGTAGAGCTTCATGAGATGAGGGTGCAGTTGGAGGACTTGTAGAGGAAGGGTTTTGTTCAACCTAGTGTTTCACCCTCTTCAGCCTCAGTTTTGTTTTCCAAGAAGCCAGATATGATCTTGAGGTTGTGTGTGGACTACCGGTGCTGGAAATAGGTGGTCATGAAGAGCAAGTATCCACTACCAAGGATTGATGACATCTTTGATCAGTTGAGAGGGGAAAATGGTTCTCAAAGGTTGAACTCAGTTTATGTTATCACCAGCTTCAAGTATGAGATGAGGATATACCGAAGACTATATTCAAATGTATATACGATCACAATTAGTAATTGGTGATGCCCTTTGGTATGAAGAATGCCCCAAAAGTTTTCATGGGACTCATAAATTGGATCCTTCAGTCCTACTTAGACCAATTTGCGGTAGTATTCATCGATGATATCCTTGTGTACTTGGAGTCTGATGAGGAGCATTAAAGACACTTAAATATGGTTTTGGATGTACTCTAAGAGCACCATAGTTACAGAAATCTCTTGAAGTACTAGTTCAGAATTCAGGTGGTCAACTTTATAGGACACATTATCTTAGTAGATGGAGTGTCAGTGGACCCGTCCAAGGTTGAGGTAGTGTTATCTTGGGACACCTAAGAGTGTGATGTAAGTTTCAAGATTCCTTGGGTTGGAAGGCTATTATTAGAGATTCATACCTGATTTATTTAGGGTATTAGCACCCAAGATATCTTTAACTCAAAAGGGATAGCCTTTTTTGTGGATATAGAGGTTTCAGTAGGTTTTTCAGTAGTTGAGGCAGAGTTTGACAAGCACTCCCATATTGAAATTTTCTAGAGGAGGGTGTTAAGTACGTAGTGTTATGAGATGCATCAGGAACCAGGTTTGGTTGTGTACTGATGAAAAGAAAAGTGGTGATTTCCTATATTTCACATCAATTTATACCACATGAGAACAACTATGTGACCCATGATCTTTAGTTATTAGTGGTAGTCTCTTCTTTGAAGATGTGGTGACACTACCAGATGGGTGATCGGTTTATCATCCACTCCAATCACAAGAGTCTCAAGTATATCTTCTATCAAAATTATCTCAAATTGAGATAGGGTCGATGGCTAGAGTTCCTCCAAGATTATGAATTCGAAATTTTCTATACTCCTAGGAAGGGGAATGTGGTGGAAAATACTATTAGAAAGATATCTTGTGCATAGTTTCAGAATGAGGTGTCAAAGAAGTTGGCCTCATTGCACCTAACCTGTGTGGATGGATATAGAGTATCTTACCTTCAGTTGATGGTTGTCACCCCTCCACTATTGTAGCGATTTAGGGAGGAAAAACAAGGGGATACTAACTATGAGACCCTATACACTCATATATCCACAGGTCATTCTTCTAATGAATTTTATAAAGGTGGGGATCACATCATAATTTTTAGAGGACGCACAATGGTACCAGAGAAATTTTAGGAGGAGGTTCTGAGAGAGTTTAATACATCTCCTTTGGCATTACATCAAGTTGGGGAAAATATATATCAGTAACTTCTATGTCAGTTTTGGTGGATAGAGATGAAGAAAGGAGTTTCATAGTTTGTCTCTTGATGTCTTACTTGTCAGTAAGTGAAGGCTGATCACCAAGTTCTAGTGGGTTTTTCTAAATCCATTGAGGTTCCAGAATGGAAATGGGATGGGATATATATAGACTTCATGAAAATATTACATGTATTTCCAGGGTACATGATTCCATCTAGGTGATCATAGACCAGATCACCAAGTCAGTCCACTTCCTAGTTGTACGAGAGAAGAGTTCGGAAGATATCTTGGGATGCCTCTATGTACAATAGATAGTAAGAATTCATAGAGTTACATTGATGGTTGTTTCTGATCATGATGATCATTTTACATCTTGTTTGTGGAAGGGATTATAGTAGGGTTTTGGGACCCACTTACTCTTGAGAATAGTATTCCATCCACAAACCAACTGCCAGACTGAGCAGAACATTCAAGTTCTGGAGGACATGTTTCGAGCTTCCATGCTAGACTTTGGTCATAGTTGGGAGGATCACCTACCACTGGTGGAGTTTTTATACAACAAAATAAACCATTCCACCTTTAGTATGGCACAATTTGAGGCTTTTTACAGGTGATGTTGTAGGTCACCACTTTGCTGGACTGAACCAGGAGAGTCGACACTCATGGGACCAAAGTTGGTGTGAGATACAACAAAGAATGTGGAGATCATCAAGGATTAGATGAAAACTACACAGATCCATCAGAAGTCTTATACTGATAGGTGATGGAGGCCTTTTTAGTTTTAGAAAGGAGGCCATGTGTTCTTATAGGTTTCACCTCGACATGGATTGTAGATATTTGGTCGGGCTGGTAAGATACATCTGAGGTTCATTGGCCTTTTTTAGATACTGCATAGAGTTGGTGAGGTGGAGTATCTCTTAGCTCTACCTCCTTGGTTAGACCGGGTGCACGATGTCCTCCATGTGTCGTGGCTGAGGAGGTACCTGCCAGACCCATCAACATTATCAACTAGGGTGAGATGGACATCAAGGATAGAGAAATTTTTGCTAATTATCTAGTGGAAATTGATAATTGGAGGGAGAGGATCCTTCATGGGAGATCAATTTCTTTAGTGTGTGTCCGATGAAAGCACAAGAATATCCAGGAGAGCACATGGGATTGGGAGGCTCAGATTCATGCTCAGTACACAGAGATTTTTGAGTAGTACTTGTTTTGGATTTTTGGGGATGTAAATCCCCAAGGTAGGGAGAATTTAATGTCTCATATTTTCCATTTATTATTTTTGGATATTATATGGATTATTTTTTAGACCAAGATCTGAGACGGCATGTGATTCTAAGGCCCAGTGTGCCAAAAATAAATGTTTAAAATATATTAAATATATTAAATGGAACACTTGTGTAGTTTTCCTAAAAAATGGAATAAATTTTAAATGGGTTCCTAGATCTGAAATAGGATGGAACTGTTGAGTTAAGAATATGGGTTTTACCCTAGGAACAACTTAACATTAGTCTTCGTGGGTCATTTTTATAAAATTCATCATGGACGCTTAAATAAATAAAATAATTGAATAAATTAATTTATTTCATTTGCGTTGATGAAGCGATTAACAATATTTAAATAGATTTTTATGTCAGAATTCTAGGATTAGTCGTATAACCCTATAGATGTCGGCAGACCATTCGAGAGAGATTTGAGGATTCTCCCTCGGGTGAACGATGATGAGATCATAGATCGATGATCAATGCACATCAGATTCAATGAATCCTACCAATGACAATGGTGTTGTATCGTTATTCATTAGTGATCGATAAAAATAAAGGTAGGGCATGATTTTTGATTGGATTTCTTTCCCATTCCCAATTTATATAATGAACATGGATCAATCAACGAATAGATTTGACAGTGGTTCGATCATCTTGTAGGATGGGATTATTTGTGGGGTTTTGAAGAGAGATTTATCTTGTTATTTGATCTATTTTTAATTGTCATTCTAACTTATATGGATCAAGATCAACATTAAGATCGATTGAGGTTCATTCCTATAATTTTTTATTTTCCTTTTCTCCCCCCATTCATCTTTTACCACGGGCATTCTTAGTTTGGCCCGTAACTCAACTTATCTCGATCAATCAATCATTGTGCATCCATTCTTGGAACAAAAATCCAATAATGTAGATCTGGGATTAGCACGGCCTAACAGGGGTGCGATGAGGGAGACAGAGAGATTTGGACGATAGAGGATACCTGAATTCGCGTTCTTCAGCGTTCTTCATCACACATTGAATAACAACAATTTGATCTATTTTTTGAGAATATATGATGAAGAAACGTGTTTTTAAATGATGTAATGACTTGTAAAATCTTTTATCTTTGATTTTGTAGTGATAAGATCACCGAATCAAATTCCAGAGACGTCAGATCAAACACAAAATGAAGAATGGGATTTCTAGAAAATTCCAATACACACGACTTGTAATCTGATATTACACAGTGTGGGGGGGGTCCTAAATGGTGAAGAGGGTGTTAAAAGAAATAAAAATATCACACTGTGTGTGGATATTCCTATATTTCATGTGTCCCTCCCCCCCAATACTCATAGTGTACTTCAAAAAGAACACATACATGGGGGTGGAGTACACAGAATGCTTACACGATGTGTACTCCCATACACGAACATGGGTTGGACCAAGTACACGGTCTGAGCCATGTACTGGCACATGTGTAGAGCGCACGGGATGCCTACAAGGCATGTACTACTACATGGACATGGTTTGATGACACGGGTCATTTACACGGGTAGGACCTGGGGTCATGGGACGTGTTGTGTGTGTTTAAAGAACCCAACCCCAGTTTCCCAGAGCTGGTGCCTTAATTCATTACATTGGCATAATAAATAAGAAATTCATATCCCAAAGGAATGAATAGTTCAGTAGATTTGGAAAATGATATACATACATAAGTTCAACATTAAAACTTTAAATGAATCAAAATATAGTAACTATATTAGAAACATCCATAACTTCTAGATTATCCTTGCAAGTCATTCATAATACACATCTTCACATCCTGGAGAAAAATAATCATAAGAAAGGGGTGAGATCAGATGCTCAGTAAGGGTAAGTAATACATAAAAAGAAAAAAAATAGACCATAAGTCAAGGTGAATAATTAAAAACACTTGTTATTAAAATAAAAACTTGATCATAATATTGTAGGAATAAAAAATTGATTAAATAAAGCCATATAAGTGATCATGGAAGAATGAAACTTAACCATGGATATTATACTAGAAAAATAATCATATGGAATATCAAATAATAAATCATGTATTTATCATTTAGCGTAAATTATCATATTTTACTATTAACCAAAAAATCAAGTATTTTAGAAAAATCCCAAAAATTAACCCAAACCATTTTTCAACATGTAGAATTCCGAAATGAACTCCATTTTATGAAAATAATTTTATAAATATGAAAATTTTATTTTTTAATTAAAACAATCATTTACTTGAAAAATACAGATTTTAAACCTATAACTAATTTTATAACACTTTCAAAAATTAACTAAGGTATCATAAAACTATCCTAAATAATTTGACAAAAAAAATTTGATTTATTAATAAATTTTATGAAAATTAATTTTCTTTTAAATCATTTTATTAGTTATAAAATTTTAATTAAAAATTTATGAATCACAAAAATACCATCACATAATTAATAATTTTTAAAATACTCATTTACCTTTTACTATGACATAATTATATCATACTTTCATTTATAAGATGCCTAAATTTTATTTATACAAACATGGGTGAGGTTACTATTCATTTGTCCAATTTACTATTCATAAGGTTCATATTACTATTCCTAAAGTTAAGTTACTATTTCATCAATATAGGTTCATTAACTTCTAGAAATACTTTTTATTTCATTTATTCTTCATTTATGATGTTTTTATTATATTCTATAAGTGATTGAATGTGATATATATTATATTATATAAACATAAGAATGGAAATTTCATTGATAGAGTTTTGTGTCATTACATTCTCCCCTTCTATAAAAATGTTTTCATTGAAATTTCCAGATTGTCACCCCATAAAAAGGTTTTGGCAGTTCTTCATCATATTCTCCTCAGGCTCCCACATCACATCTTTAATTTTATGATTTTTCCAAATTACCTTTACCATCCAAGTCTTCTGATTCCTCAACACCTGTTCTTTAGTGCCTATAATCTGTATAGACTCTTCACAGTAAGATAAGTCAGGTTCTAATTATATTCCTTCAGACATGAGTATATGTGTTGGGTCTAACATATACTTCCTTAACAAGGAGATGCGAAAAATATTGTGTACCTTATAAAAGCTAGGTGGCATTGTAAAACAATAATCAAAAACTCCAATTCTCTCTAGAATTTCAAAAGGAATAATGTACCAAGGTCTCAGTTTCCCTTTCTTCCCAAATCTTATAAAACCCTTCCATAGAGATACTTTCAAGAAAACATGATCACTCACTTGAAATTCCAAATACTTTCTTCGATTATCAGCATAGCTCTTTTGCCAAATTTGAGCTGCTTTAATATTGGTTTGAATATTATTTACCTTTTCTATTGTTTCCTTCACAATCTCTAGGTCCAAAAACTTCCTTTCACCAACTTCATCCCAACAAGTTGGTGTGCGAAATCTTTTTCCATATAATTATTTATATAGTGCCATTTGAATGATATAATGGAAACTATTATTGTACGTAAACTCCACCAAAGGTAAATACTGATCCCACATACCATGAAACTCAAGTGAGAATGATCTCAACATGTCTTCTAAAGTTTGGATCATTTTTTTAACTTCCCATCAGTTTTAGGGTGATAAGCAGTACTCAAATAAAGATCAGTCTCCAAAGATTTCTATAGAATTTTCTATAATTTTGATGTAAATTGTGGATCATGATCATAAATAATTGAGAGAGGTGCTCTATAAAGTCTTGAAACTTCATTGATATAGATTCACACAAGGATCTCCAGTAAAAAATCCTCCCTTATAGCGAGGAAATGTGCATATTTAGTAAGTTGATCAATAATCATACATATTTCATCTCTATTTATTGGGGTTTTTGGTAATCCAGTGACAAAATCCATAGTTATTTAATCCCATTTCCATGTAGGAATAGGCAGGGGTTGCATGACACCTCTAGGTTGTTGTCTTTCAGCCTTAACCTGTTGATAGACTAAACATCTTGATACATAATCAAATATTTCCCACATTATATTATCCCACCAGAAATATTCCTTCATATCACTATACATATTAGTACTACCAAGGTGTATAGAGAAATTCAAGCTATGGGCATCATCCAATAACTCTCTTTTTAGCTCAGGTATAGAGGTAACACATAGCCTCCTCCAAAATTTTAGAATTCTATACTCACGCATGAAGTTTGGAAACTTACCATTATTCACAAATTCAATTTTCGTTTAAATATTATCATCATTACCCTAAGAACTTTTAATTATTTCCAATAAATATGGTTGGGAAAACTGTTGAAAAAGTAATGATGTTTCACCTTCCTTGATAATTTCCATATCTATATTTTTTATATCCATATACACAAGATCTTTGTCGATCCTCATTTTTTTCAAAACTCCGTGATCATTCCTACTCAAATCATCTATTACCTTATTTTCATTCCCTAGTGGTAGCTTATTGAACAATCATAATCCTTGAGTAGCATGATCCATCACCTTTTCCTCATGTTGAGTTCTTTCAGTGAGAAGATATATTTCAAACTCTTGTGATCCATATATATCTCACATATTTCACCATAGAGATAGTGTCACCATATCTTTAGGGAAATTATTACAGCTTCTAAATCAAGATCATGAGTTGGATAGTTCTATTCTTGAGTTTTTAACTCCCTTAATTCATAGGAAACAACTCTTTCATTCTTTATAAGGACATAGCCAAGTCTTTTCTTTGATGCATCACTATAAATCATAAACCCACCATTTCCTAATAGAAAATTAGGATCATAGAAATCACAAATCTCCTATTTAATTTTTCAAAACATTCTTCACATTATTTTTTCCATACGAACTTAACCCCTTTACGAGTCATCTTGGTTAACAGGTTATCTAATCAGGTAAAGTTTTGAAGGAAACGGTGATAATAACCTGTTAAACCAATAAAACTATGTACCTCAGTTATGCAAATTGGTGTAGGCCATTCCTAGACTACCTTTTTCTTTATAGGATCAACTAAGATTACATCCTTAGAGACATTATTTACAAGAAAAGAAATTGTTTGAAGATAGAATTCACACTTGATAAACTTCCCATATAACTCATTTCTTCGAAGGGTCTTTAGAATAATGCACAAGTGATTATCATGATCTTTATATATTTTCTAGTATACCAAAATATAATCAATAAATACCATAAAAATGTCATCAAGATATTTCTTGAAAAATCTATTCATTATATCTATGAAAATAGAGGGTTCATTATTTATTCCAAAAGGCATTACTATAAACTCATAATTTCCATACCTAGTTTGAAATGTTTTCTTTGGAATATCTTCCTTCCTCACAAGAAAATAATGATGTCCATATTGAAGTTCAATATTAGAAAAATATTGGGCTCTGTGAAGTTGATCAAATAAATCATCAATGTGAGGAAGAGGATAATTATTATTTATCATAATAGCATTGATTTCCCTATAGTCAATACATAGCCTCATGGATCCATATTTTTTCTTGACAAAGAAAACAGGGGCTCCCCATAGAGAAACACAAGGGAGAATAAATCCTTTATCACTTAATTCATCTAGTTGTTTCTTTAGCTCCACTAATTCCACTATGTCTATTCTATAAGGAGTCTTTGATATAGGCCTTTCACCAGAAATTAAATCAATAGAAAACTCAATTTCACTCTCTGGAGGATTTCTAGATAAATCCTCTGGAAATACATCAACACATTCTTGCATAATAAGTACATACTCAATTTGAAGATTTTTTCCTCACCCATAGATATTTTTTTCTATTACACCCCAAGAATTTCATTTAGAAGAGCTACTGGGGGTGGATCTAGATAAGAATCAGATGGCGGAGTTTCTGATCTAAAGATTAGGGAATCTGCATCATTCTAAAAAATTGTAACTTCCTTATTCTTTTAATATATTTTTGCATCATAATTTGAAATCTGATCCATACCAAGAATCATATAAAATCCAATTATAGGTTTTATGATAAGGTCAGTAACTAAATCATGTTCATGTGTTATAAAGGAGACTGATTGACACATCTTTGTTGCAATGATACTTCCCTTAGGAGTTTTGACTGAAAACTCCTTTATAAAATAAAATTGGAAATGTCTAATTTTCTTGGAAAACTGGGAAGATATAAAAGAATGTGATGATCCAGAATCAAATAAAGCATTATATAAGTTTTAGGAAATTATTAAAGTACCTAACACAGCATCATTATAAACTTCAACATCAGTAGTTGTGACCACATAAGATTAGCCTTGCTCCATTGGCCTTATTTAGGGAAATTTTAATTAATATCTTGGACATTCATGTGCATAGTGTCCAATATCTTTACAATTGTATCATTGAACATTGGAAGATTCTTTCTTTCCCTTGAAATTGCGGGCTTGGTGGTTTTTTCTCCACACTAGTAACAGACTCTCGTCTCCTTCAGATAAGTACTAGGGTGTTTCTTCCCACAATTACTACATGGTGGAAGGTCAACTCTTCCCTTATTCCCCATTTCCATATTTCCTTTTCCATAGTGTTCAACATCCCTCTTCTTCTCTTGCTTCACTTTGAATTTATATGACTTATAGAATTATTTTTCCATCTTGATAGCACATGAGACTATATCTTCATATGATGAGAAATTTTGGGATATATATTCCCTTTAGAGAAATGTTTTTAAACTATAAAATAATAGATCAATATTTCTCCTTGGATTATGTATTCAGTCCTCGACATGCCTTTCTAACCTTGTAAAGTTTGCACCATAATTTGTAACATTTTCATCATCTTTCTGTGTTATAATCAATAATTACCTCTCTATATCAGCTCATTGTTTTCGAGGAAAATATTTTTCTAGGAAAATTTCCTTAAAATCCCTCCATTTCATATTTCTTATTTCTTCCTCCTCTTTTCTATTTTGAATTAGTTAGCACTATTGATCTTCATCTCGTGATAGATGATAAACTTCCATGAAAACCTTCTCTCATTCATTACTTCCCAAATAAAAAAATATATTCCCTAAAGAAGTTATCAACTGCTCCATTATAAATGGGTTTGTAGTCCCATTGAATGATGGAGTATATTTTCACATAAAGTGGACTAACATTTCTCTTCCATTTTGTGGTTCAGGATGCTTCATACAGGTAAGGTTATTGTTCATAACCTAAGTCGATTGTCCTGGTATAGTTATAAGTTTCCTAGAACCAGTCGAAGCTCCATTACCAACATCATTATCTTGCATAGGAGGAAAATTCCTACATGGGATATGTGCGTTGATACGGTTTTCATTACCTCTACTAAGCACCATTTCTAAATAATGGCATACACTATATTAGTTTATGAATCATAATGTATAATATCAAACTAGAAAAAAAACTTCACATAAATTGAAGTTTTATGCATAGCTAATCTCATAATCATAAACATGGTTTCTTTGGGAAAATATTCAAATTTAAATCCTTCGTAATAGTTTGTAAGGAAAATTTTACTTATCCTAAGAACATCCATCAGGAGTGTCAAATCAGATGCATAGTAAGGCCCATTGTCATGTCCCGGGTAACCCAAAGTCAAGACCGGGACATGTTATCAGAGTTGTTACCCTTAGGTAGATCTATGTCAGAACTGCGTCCACTTGTTGTATCCAAATAGGGATGTATTGCTAGGAAGATCTAATTAATCTCTACTTTACCAAAATTTTAGGATGTTCTTCTATGATTATCCTCAAAGTCAATATATGGGCTATGTTCCCTAATCTATGTTTTCTATATCTAGTTTCCAAGGTTTCTACTAAACTTCCTCTGATACCAACTGTAAAGAACCTAACCCCAGTTTCCCAAAGCCGGTGCCATACTTCATTGAATTGGAATAATAAACAAGGAAGTTATGTCCTAAAGGAATGAATAGTTTAGTAGCTTTAGAAAGAAATATACATACATAAGTTCAACATTACAACTTTAAATGAATTAAAACATAGTAACTATATTGGAAACACCCATAAATTTTCTAGATTATCCTTGAAATTCATTCATAATATACATATTTTCATCCTGGGGGAAAATAATCATAAGAAAGTGGAGAGCTCATATGCTCAGTAAGGGTAAGTAATAGATTGGAAGCATAAAAATAAACCATAATGCAAGGTGAATAATTAAAAACACTTATTATTAAAACAAAAACTTGAGAATAATATCGTAGGAATAAAAATTGATTAAATAAAGTCATATAAGTGGTCACAGGAGAATGAAAATTAAACAAGGATATTATTATAGTCAAATAATCACATTAAATATAAAATAATAATCTCATAATGGGTAAATTCATAATGTGGGGCATCATAAACATACCATCAATTCCTCATTCCAAGACCATACATAAACGGGTAAAAACCCAAACTAGTTTGTCTCATGAGACCTACTAATGCATCAAGGGGATATAGATGGCCCCACTCAACACTTAGTAAATCTAATTAATTCCTCATATGAAAGGGGTGAAATATAATCAACACATACATTCATATTGAAACTAACATATGAAATTTAAATAATTTTACCCAATTAGTAAACATAATCACTAACCATTCAGAGTAATATGGTGAATGGAATCAAGATAGCACATCCATATTCAAACTAATAATAAACCATTAAATAAAATATAGTATATGATATCATAAATTATTAATCACAATTAAACATAAGAATTAAAAAGGGTTTTGAAATAGATGAAAACACTCTTATAAAAACATCAAGGAATTTTTGAGAGAAATACTCTTTTATTTTACAAAGAAGAGTTCTTTTGGAAAAATCTTTATATAAAACCATAAGTGAACTAAGATAGTTTTTAAATAATAAAATGAGTGATTTTAGAAAAAATAATGGTGTTTTAAAATAGATTATATATTTCACTTGAAAATAGGTAAGAATTTGATATGTTCCCTTAAATAGGGCTTGCATATCAGGAAGAATTGAAATAGGAACCTTGTAAAAACAAGTATTACCCATACACTACTTGAATGGTGATCTATACCAATGCCCATATCCCAATTATTTCATGAAACCATCGGTATAGGGTCCCTTTACCAACAGTTTTCTCATAACCATTGGTAAAGGGTATTTTATACTCTATTTTCCCAACAGTTTCTGAAAACTGTTGCGAAAGGGCTTTCAAATATGGTTTTACCAACAGTTTTTCAAAACTATTGGTATGCACTGGTCTGTGAAAAAAAATTAAAAACTATTGGTATAGAATATATATCCCAATGGTTTTAAAAACCATTGGGATAGGTTCCCCCCAAATACAACAGAGAGATCCCCTCCCCATTCCAGATCCGATTGAGTTTTCCCCTACAGCAGCACTGCTCTCATCCCAGCTGACAACTCCTCCTCCTCACAGTTGATCCATCCTCATTTAAATCATTTAATTATTTCCACTTAAAATTAGTGAGTTCAACTTATATCATTGTGCTATATTTATTTTATATTTTTTTATACCACGTTTAGTTTATTTCACACATCAAGCTATAATTTCTATCCTTTATGGTTTTCATTTTATTATTCTTGAATGTGAAATTCTCGTGTTCAAAATACTTCATCCTACACATTGAGAATTAATGTCCCTTCCTGAACCACTTCCACCATCTCTAATTTTTTCATGAATGTTACAAAGTATTAGTGTTTTTAGGGATCTATATTTCCCTCCAATGGTCATGTTCACATTAATATTTTGAGGTATTTTATATTTCAAACTAATTCCTTTTTTTGAAAAGGTAGTTCCAACAATTTCTTATTTAAATTTTTATATAATGGTTAGGTTTTTAGGAGATAAATGGAAAATACATTTTTTACCAATACCATTGTATTTATTCCTATATAATGAGTCATGTATGAAATAAAAATATGTAAAGTGTTCTTAAAGTAAAATAATTATTAATGTATTAATACCACTTGACCTTTTGGGACTATCTTGACACACATTTCTCATTTTCATTTTCATTGGTCCCCACGCATTTATAGATATCATTAGTTCCCTTGATTTGGTTTCATATTACCAATATTCCTTCTCCTATATATCTTTTTCACTTTTTTATTTTTAATTTTATTTGTGTATGTCTAACACATGGGTCACTAGAATATTTATAAATTATGATGTCTACCCGATGTTCTCGCCTATAGTTGCATTGGTTTGGGTGAAGTAAATCCACTATTCTCATAAATATTCAATGAATCCTTTATATATGAATTCAAATGATTGATTACATAATGGTAAGTGAGTTCCAAAAGGAATTTGGGTGAAGTGATATGTGTGAGTCTCATGAGCTAAGTGACCTGTGCGAGGCCTGTTGGTGAAGTGACGTGTGGGATGCACTTGGGAGAAGTGACATGTGTGAGGCACTTGGTAATAATTCATGACTTTTCCAAATTCATGTCCAAGGATACACAACCCACTTGAAATGGAATTAACCCAACTTTGACCCATGATATCCTTTACTCAATGATACATTAAAATAATTACATTGGTACTAATAAAATATTGTATGCCCACTTCTATAATTTTAATGGCTTAGAAAACTATTTATATTTTAGATATAGAAGTTGATGCATGCATCTATGAGATATTGGATATTTTTGTACCATGATATTCCCTATTATATTACCACCAACTTATGAAGTCTATAAACCATGAAGTTCTCATCATAAAGTGGTGAATCTCTTGAAAATATTATCAAGTATTGGTGTAAGGTAAATATAACACATTGGGGTATACCATGAAGTCTATAAACCCTTAAATAACTTATCATACTATATATATATCATTTTCATTGAGCACTAACATGTTTATAGTTCATGACACCAAGATGGATACTTTTTAAATAACACACCCTATAAAAATATCATTGATCAATAATAATACAGTGATTCCATTGATTAGAAATATATCATTAATTATGCAATACAATGATCTCTATAAATTTAGACTTAATGGTAACTATTTTCTCATAATTATCCTAGAGATATCATTATTTATACAATGATTTTCCATCACATCCACAATGTTTCAATTAAATATCATGGTTTTGTATTTATATTATTTTTTATATATATAGTATTTTGTTTTCTTTCTTATTATGATTCTCATACAGAGTAGTGTGTCAGTTATGGTTTTATATAAACAAAAAAATTCTCATTTCCTTAAAAATATTTTCGATTGAACTTCAATATTATTGAATTGATTTCACGAAATGACTTATAACAAATTTTTTACATAATGGATAGAATTTTGGATGTATGAAATTGATCAGATCTCAAGAAATTTTCAAAACAATTTGTAGATCTTTTTAGATTTTTCATTTGACAATGCTTCAGATAGTGGTCACATACACTGCCTATGTTATAATTGTGTTGGAATACCATGGTTGATCTGTGAATAATTTATCTACCATATAACCAAATATGGTTTTCAAACAAACTACTATGTGTGGTATCACAATGGGGAGAAAATAGAATCTCAAAATTTTGATGATCTAAATGAAAGGACTGGATTAGAGAATTTGATATATGACCGGTTTTAGTTTATTCATCATCATGAGAGTGAAAGGATGTAGATCCAAGAAGACTTTGATATGGTCACACATGACACGTCCAATGAAAATGATGATGTTGACGGAGTGAAAAAGTGGAATGATGATGCGATGACTCTAGTATATCGGCAATGTGGTAAAATGAAAAAGATGTAATTTTTAATCCAATTGTTTCATGGGAAAACCATGTGTGGGATTTATAATACTACCATCGATTAAATTCTTACCTTCTTGAAGGAATTACTTCTAGATGATGCATATATTACCTCAAACCACTATATGTCATGGAAGTTAGTTGAAGAACTTGGACTTTCAAAAAAACAAAATTCATACGTTCCCAAAAGATTGCAACTTATTCTAGGAGGAAACTGCTAAAATAAATGATTGTATAAAATGTGTAACATCCTGATGGAAGCCAAAAGTTGATGGAACACCATCATGTGTGCCACAGAAAGTAATGTGGAACCTTCCATTGATCCCCAGACTCCAGAATATTTTTATTTCTGATGAAATATCATTTAAAAATGTGATGGAATGATACCAAGAGAAAGAGGAATAATGAAGAGTTGGTTCACCCTGCAGATGGATTTTCATGGTAGAGATTTTATGCTCAACATTCTGGTTTTGTAGTTGATGTGTGTAATGTGAGACTAGGTCTTTCATGTGATGGTTTTAATATTTTTGGGAAAATGCTTACTTCGCATATCACATGGCCAGTTTTCATACACATTTATAACCTTCCTCCATGGTTTTGTATGAAAAAACCTTTCATTTTTATTAATATACTTATATCCAGACCTTCTGATCCCAACAATGATATATATGTATACATGAAACCTTTAATAAAATATTTGAAACTTCTTTGTGATGTGGGTGTGCACACATATGATTCATGTTCAAAAGAAATATTTTAGATGTGTATTGAACTTATGTGGATGATCAATAATTGTCCTGCTTATGCAATGATGTTTGGATATATCACGAAGGGAAAACTATCATGTCCTATTTTTATGAAGAATACTTGATCCAGAAGACTGAAATATTGTTATAGTTTTAGTTTTATGGGACATCAAAGACTCTTTCCAGTGAACCATCCATATAGAAATAATCGTTGAAGATTTTACAATACCATGGAGACCGAGGATCCAACTCAGTGTATGTGTGGAACCGATGTGCTTAATAAATTCCAAGATTTCAGTTTTTCATTTGATAAGGGTCAAATGAAATATAGAAAGAGGAAGAATGTTTCTAATGATACATGTTACAATTGGAATAATAGGAGTATCTTCATTAAGTTTCCTTATTGGTCAACCAATTTAATACATTATTTCTTAAACGTAATGCACATTGAAAATAATATATGTGAAATTTTGCTTTAGATTCTTCTAAATGTAAAATGAAAGACAAAAGATGATTTATGATCTCTGTGTGACTTGGTGGATTGGGAGATCAGACCAGAATTACATCATGTTTGTATCAATGAAAATAAATGGAAAGTTTTATCAGCTTCTTATGTGATGAAACCTATAGAAAAAAATCAGTTTTTGGAAGTACTAGTGACTATTAAAGTTCCTGATGGATATTAAATCAATATATCAAAATGGTTCAATAGAAGAGATTTGAAGTTGAAATCTTTGAAGACTCATGATTATCAAGTCATTCTACATGAGTTGATTCCAATAGCAATCCATCATATTTTTTCCAATAATGTAAGGTTTTCAGTTATTCGATTGTGCCATTTTTTTATAGATCTTTGTGGTAAGAATTTTTCCAAGTCTTTCTTGCAAAAAATGTTGGTGGAGACACCATTAATTTTGTGTGAGTTAGAGAAAATATTTCCTCTATCATTTTTTACATGCGTGTTGATCTGACTATCCATCTCCCAACTGAAATACTTCTCGGAGGACCTATAGCTTTTATTTGGATGTATCCAACTGAAATAAATATGTACACATTGAAATCTTATGTTTGGAATAGGAATCATCCCAAAGGTTCTATCGTGAATGGTTACTTGGATCAAGAATGTATAGATTTTTTCTCAATGTATTTTTCTGATCTAACTATGAGAATGAACAGACCAATGGGAAATTAAGAAGAATGGTATGAGAAAATTGAACCCATTTTTCCATCACTTATTCAAATAGAAGGAATTCTATGATCATATACATTGACAACATTCAGCCTTGAAGAGCGTTAGATGGCACATAGGATAGTGTTGTTCAACTGTGATTTGTTTGATGACTACATCAAGTAATTAAATTGAAAATGTATATATTATCTCAACTCTTTTAATTGTACATATCTGTTAAAATATTTCTATTTTTATCTATAGGGAACATAAAGAAATGATAAATAGGAAGCATCGTTATTTATCTTTGAGAAGGAGAGAGACTTTACATAGCAAATAGTTTTTTTTGTTGAAATTGAAGCTATAAATATTTATGTAATAAATAAATAAAATCAATATTTAATTAAGTTTAATATTCATTAATATTTCAAGTATTGAGTTTTCTTACTGACACTATCTTTGAAGAAATACGAGCTTTTGATTTTGGTCCTAATATCGTGGTTCATGAATGTAAATCAATTGTGATCAATGGGTATAGAATTATTATCACTGAATGAGTAAAGAACATGAGAACATAACATGATGGTGTTATGCTAACTCCCACAATAGACTGTTATGACAATGCATCGGATAATAGACTTCATTTTGAAAATGTAGCTTATTATAAATTCATTGAAAAAATAATAATATTGTATTATTACACTCATGGTTGAGTCACTATGATAAAATGTCAGTGGTCTAATTTGATAAATAGGTAAGGAAACTTTATTGATGATTGTGGATTTTGAGTCATTAACATGACTCGTACTCTTGATACTGATGAACCATATGTATTGGAATCAATGGAGAAACAGTTTTTTATATCAAAGATCAACTTAGACCTGAATTTGGTGTCATTATTGAAGTAATCCCAAGACATATTTTTGATGATGGTGATGATGGATTTGACACCATCCTTTCTCCCATTATCCCCAATCCATTTATTACTTTTGATGACACCAATACTGCAATTGTTAGACTTGATTGAAAACCTAAAGTTGTTGTGGGAAATATATAGAAGCATTCATCTGTGTTCTTAGTTCTATTGGTTTAGCTCGACTTAAGTTCTTGAGTTTTGTGATATACAAATTGATTTAATAATTATTACAAATATTCTTTATCCAACTAGACCTTCATGTGAATTTTCAATATTTATTGGTTGTATTTTTCTTTGAGTTGCATTTTATAATATTGAATTGAATTGTATTCAGACATACCAAACCAAAAAAAACTATAATAGTTAAATTGTAACAAAAAAAATGATAAATTTAATTGGACATATTAAACTAATTGATATGAAAATCAAAAGCAATGAAAATAATTACCTAACCTAAAAATAGCTAAATCACCAAACCAAAAATATGAACCAAATGACATAAGGAAAATAATACATGTCTTAAATTTTTTATTTTTTTGGTTACACAGTAGTTATTCTTTTCTAATTACTTTCATATTTGTTTTCAAATGAAGGAAATGAAACCATATGAGAATAAATAAAGAAAAAAGATGACGGACAACAATCATCGAATGGTTGAGATGGTCATTCCTCCATTAGTGCCTATTGTGAGTATTTTATTTCAAATATATGTATATATATATATCAATAACATATAATGTCATGTGATTAATTTTGTTTTAAACTTTTATACAGGATCCACCACTTAGGCACTAGTTATTCGACGAACAGCCTTGTAGGGATCCCAGTACTCAGGCCGATGGTACAATGTGGGGAGGTATGAGAGCTAGGCAGTCCGGTCAGCATACCCATTTAGACCTTGCCCCTCCCATTGACATACCATCTTCCACACATTCTGATCTCTCTATGTCTTTAGGGACACACAGGATATTTAGGCCTCCTATGTTTTCACCACCCTTAAAATCTAATCCTCCTCACCCATATTTACCATATCCCATAATGATTCCTACTCCTCATCCATATTATGCAGTCAGTCAGTCATCCATGCCATCTTTTTTACCATCTACTTCTTTTTCTCCAGGCTTCTGCATTCCTTCTTTAACTCCTTTTCTGACATGGTATGTGCTTACGAAGCATACACTAGAACCCACTCAATAGGTATAGGGTGATGTTCCTTCATTGTCAATAGATCCAGAGGCACCCATTGAGTAGACTGATGTCGGTATGTTTTAGAACCCTAATAAATTTTTTTACCATAATTTATTTTTATTATAACATGTATTGATATAATATTTGTTTTTATATCATAACAAATACATCTACTAATAGGAAGCAGGGGCACGGGCGTACATGTATGCGTTTGGTTTGGAACTGCCACATGCATTTGATGGTGGACTACAATAAATATAACCAAATGATCGAAAAAATAGGAAAACAATATTGGGATTTTTTTGTGATGCTTTCCAAATACTTTGAAATCATTCATATCAGTCTGATCTCATAGAGATGGTTTCTAAATGAATTCAAGGATAATTATTGGGCACATATATGTTTCAAAAAAATATTGTATTTAATGTAATATTATTTTTTTCATTTATATGAATTAATATTTTGGTGTCATCTTCGGTTTAATTTTCCCAATGGCGAGAGTGTAAGGCCAGCACATCTAAAGTAGTTAGGTGAGATTTGGAGAGCCTATAAGCATGATTTTTATATTGGATAGTGTGCTAGAGTTGGACCAGAGTTAGAGTTAGTACCTTTCATGGATGATTGTATGATAGAATAGTATCAAAAAATGATTACTCATTGGATGACTATTAAGTTTAAGGTATTAATCACATTTGAGGTATTTAAATGAAAATTTTCATGTTTTTCATTAATACTATATTTTTTATTATTGAATTTTATTTAGGAATCATCTATAAAAAATTTAAAAAAAACATTGATGTTAAAAAAAACCTACACATTGGGGCATACTACCATGTCAGATCATGAGAGGAAGAACGTACGATAGTTGTTTATAATTTTTCTTTAGGACTTTTACTTTTTATTGTTTCCTCCATAATTTATTTGATTTCTAAAGTTTTCATAAAATTTTAGTTATGAAATTCATTATTGGTAACCTATTTTTAATTACAGTTTTCTACATTCAATGGCACTGTAGAGGCAGGTATTTCATATGGAAGGATGTATGCCTCAAGAAAATCTTTTTTGCTTGAGTAGATGGAAAAAATATGGAAGTGCGGTTAACGAACTGACATAACTGTAGATTGTAAGATTTAATTTGTTGATTTAAAATTTTAATTTTTTTTTTTTAACTTAATAATCTATTTATATTTTTAAAATGATGGTTTAGAGGCCCTTGATGCCCATGAACCTGAAAATTTTGGGCCAAATGATCACTTACATCAAGTGTTGAGAGATGAGCACACTAACAGAGAATGTTGTCGACCTGGTAGGAGTATAGTCCTGATGGGGTATTGGCCCTATTTAGGTACCATTTGTAGTGCCACCAATTTTGAACAGGTAAAGGCATGGGAAGATCAGGCTGAAAAAAGGGCCACACTGGTGGAAGAACGATCTACTAGGGAAAACACTGAATTTATGAAACTGATGAAAGTTTTATGTCCAGCATTTCCACTAGTGGTCGGCATAGCTTATGATGAATATATTTCATTGACACATTCAATATATAGTGCACCAGGCAGCAATTCTAGTGGTGGTTGAGACAATGACATTCCTGGAAATGATAATGGAGAGGAAGAGACCGAGGATGAGGATGATGTCGAGACCAATGCTGAGGGAGAGGAAGAGGCTGAGGTGGAGGATGAGGGTGAGGATAATATCAAGGATGACGTTGAGGATGAGACTAAGGATGAGGATAGAGATGAGGATGGAGTAGGGATGAGGATGAGGATGAGGCTGATGATGACGGTGGTGATAGTGACAATGATGATGAGGAGGGAAAAAATTGATCTATTACATTTTTGAATGATATTACTGAAATTTGATATTTGATGATATGTTTCGACTGGATATATGTGTGATTAGGCAGATCACATTATCCTTGTATATTTATTTTTTATCTATAATTGGATTCTAGGAATTCTCTTTTTACATGGTATCAAATCTATTTCACAACCCTACCCATCCTTATCCATGACACCCTCCCCAATGCACCACCCTCCCTACCAAAACCACACAGGTCCATGGACCCTCCTAGTATCTTATTCCATGTTATCACCTTACCACCCTCCCATTTTTCTATGAAATCTTTTCAAGGACATGGTGGTGTGCACTATTCCACTACTCATGGACTTTCTTATGGAAGTGACCATAGTGTCATTTTGAATTATGTATTGTATATTGTATTGTTTTCAATGTAATTGCAATTCAAGGTCATTTTTTTCAATTGGACGTCGTTTTTTATATTTTATTTTTTTTATAATTAAATCGTATTGTATATTGTATTGTATATATTATATTGTATTAGTGACATTTTGAATTCGGAATTAGTTTCATTTTGAATTTTGTATTGTCTAAATTAGTTTCATTTTGCTTTTAATTACAGGTAATTAAAGAGGGGAGTTAGTTGTGCACTACTTTCTGAAAACCATATCTATACCAATGGTTTCATTAGAACTATTGGTAAAACTCTATACCAAAAGTTCTCAAACTTTTGGTATAGATTTAACAATCAATATATAACAACGGTTTTCAGAAACCATTGAAATAGAGTAATAAACAGTTCTATATACCAACAGCTAGTAAATAACCATTATTATAGTGTTATCCCCATGCCTCAACAGCCAACGGTTTGGAAAACTGTTGGTATAGGGTATACCAATGGTTTTCCATCTTTTCTTAACGGTTTGAAACCGTTGGTATACCCTATGTTTCCAGAAGTGATAAAAAAATATGCACTGATCTGGATATATGAGTTTGGAACATATAAATAGAATATATATGAAGTACACAAAAATAAATAATCATTATATTGGGGTAAATATAGTGAAATAATTACCTGAAGGAAAAATGAAGGTTTGGGTAGAATCCTTTACCTTATGTTTGGATGTGTTCTACACCTGATCTTGATATCTTGGATAATCAAATTAAATCCATTAATTTATTAATTCATAACCTATTATACATTTATTTTATTTATTATAATTGTATTAAGTTATTTTATGTCCTTTTTGATGAGTTATAAGATTCAATTTTATTTTTTAGGAGTGTTCATTTCTTTGGTTTTCACAATCGGTATACTTGTATATAAGTATGGAAGTTCATGTGGAATAGGAATAATTATTCAGAATTTAATTTATATTATATTAATGAATATACAAAAGATTAAATGGTTATATATATCATTTGGTTATATGGTATGAGGATGAATCATTATATAAGACAATTAGTGATAATCGTTTACATTATTACGGTGGTTATTGATCATAATGAACTCATTTTGTTTTATCATTTAGTATTATGTAAATATGTTACTTCTAGAACATAATAAAAGTTATAATATATATTTTATAGTCTGTTTTAACCATAAAAAATTCATTACCAGCCTTGAAGGATAAATTAAAGAACAAAAAATTTTCATCCACGAAGGTTGTAAATCGGCACCTCACGGACGATGATTTCATTTTTAAAATAAAGAGAGAGAGAAAATATTTTGATGAAGGATTTTCCATTAACATGATATCATTATAGAATATAGATGATACTGGAGTTATCATGATCATTAGGACAGAGGATGTGAGGAGATAATAATAAAATAAAATAACTTGAAAAGAAATTAAAAGGAAAAAAGAAGAGGATTTTACCTCTTGAATACTCCTCCTTGAGAACCTCCTTATGGGGATTGGTTTTGGCCTTTTGATGAGACCAAGAGATCTTGGATGTGAGGGAGAGGCTTGGGGAGAATATTTAGAAAAAAATTGATAAGTCTCAAATCTTGGAAGGTGTGAGGAGAATGGGTTGTATTTATAGTAGAGGAGAGAAGTGATTTCTCATTATTTTATTCATTATTTTATTCATTATTTAATTATTTTTCTCAATACAAGAAATAGTGTTGGTTCTTGTAACTAATTACAGTAATAAGTGAATTTGAGTTTGAACTAAGGGTTCTTACATCATCCAAACATCACCTATTACTCAATAAATCATGTATATATCATTTATCATAAATTATCGTATTTTACTATTCACTAAAAATTCAAGTATTTTAGAAAAATCCCAAAAATTCACCCTAACCATTTTTTGATGTGTAGAATTCAAAAATTAACTTTATTTTGTGAAAATAAGTTTTTAAATATGAGAAATTTAATTTTTAATTAAAACCATCATTTACTTGAAAAATACAAATTTTAAATCTATAATTGATTTTATAACACTTTCAAAAATTAGCTAACATATCATAAAATTATCCTAAAATCATATGAAAACAAAATATTGATTTATGAATACATTTCATTAAAATTAATTTTATTTTAAATCATTTTGTTAATTATAAAATTGTAATTAAATAATTATGACTCAAAAAAATACCAATAGTTAATTAATAATTTTTAAAATATTCATTTACCTATACTATGATATAATTATATCATACTTTCATTTATAAGATGCCTAAATTTTATTTATAAAAACATGGGTGAGGTTACTATTCATTCAGCTGATTTTCTATTTATAAGGTTCATATTATTATTCCTAAGGTCAAGTTACTATTTCATCTATATAGGTTTCTTAACTTATATAAATACCTATTATTTAATTCATTCTTCATTTATAATGTTTTTATTATGTTTTCTAAGTGATTTTATATGATCTATACTATATGAAATAAACATAAGGGAAATGTCATTGATAGATTTCTGGCCCATTACAGTGTGACCCCTACTACACACCATGTACTCTTTTATACATGGCTTAGAGTTCTTGTCCTCAGTGATTTGGAAAATTTTGATTAGGGTTCGTTCCCCTTATCCTTTCCCAAAAGGTTGGTATAGAATCATTTCCTACTCTTAGGAATATGATCCCTTTAGCATGACTTCTTAGATAGAGTCATTGGAACCCCTCTAAGAGGCCCAGAGTGAGATCCTATATTCATATTCATTCCCTAGGTGGAGTTCTTGGTATCTTCATGACCAAAACTACACGGGTGTTGATCCTCTACTTAGTAGGTTAATCCAGATTGAGTTGTTGGTATCACCCCATGTTCCTATAAGTCATCCTCATCTATATATCATTTTCACCTTGTATTATCAGCGTGTTCTTCTCATGATGAGACCCAACAAGCAGTAACTCTCGGACATACGTCATCAATGTTATTAGACTCAGGAGTTTGTTCTCCCATATGAGTGCTTTTTGAAATCTTAGAGTTGTAATCCTAGGCTGGGTATACTATGGTTCTATATTACCTTTATATTTTTTTCTTTCTTGATTATATCTATATATTATTATTATATGAGTTGTAGACATATACATATGTAGAGATTACTATATTTCCTTTTTGTATGCTTTGTGTTTTTGGGGTGTCCTACTGAGTATTGTTATACTGTCCCCCGCATGGGCTTTTCCTGCATGTGTCGTGTCTTGTGCAGATGATCGACCTTTTGAAAGAGTCCTTGGTAGACTAGGACCAGACAGTGCTTAGTGAGATCGGACAGACTGAGGTGTGTTCCTCCAGCTTTCTGATAGCATCTCAGTACTTTACTTTCAGGTTGGACTTGTGTTTCGTACCATTTTTATTGGGATTGTAATTGTCCATGTTTACTTTATTTACTTCCTTTCATACTCTGGTTGTGGGATATATATGTATGCATGCATTGATTATTCAGTTGATTTTAAATTTCAACATTTTGTGGTCTTGGATATGTGTGTGTGTGTAGGTACTTAGGTAATGCCTCCCATGCTAGTGATATGTCTACTCGGTGCTAGTCACCATCCCCTAGCCTATTGGAGGTGGGTTTAGGGATTCATGGTACAATCCCCACTAGGATGGGTCATGACATGTCTTCTCGTATTCCATAGGTTTCGACTAGGAGTGGAGTTTAATGAGATACATGAGAAGGATATAACTTCTTTACTAGAGTAAGAAAACATTGGGAAACAAGATAAATAATAACCAAGTAATAATGATCAATAACCAACAACAACCATTCATCATATAACAGATCTCAAACTGAGTACATTCCCACAACCAAGTACAATAAATATTCCATGTCCTTCTAGCAACAAGTGTAATAAGAAAACCCAAAATAAGATATGCTCAAAGAAAATCCCCAAAATGGGTGATGAAATCATCCCGGTATACTCATCCATTATCCATCCCCAAATATGATATCATCCATATATCATAGGTCATTTTCCCTTATCCTAACATGCAACCATGAAATCTACTCAGGTACCCAATGGCGGCCCAAGAAGGGTGTGAGTACAACTCATTAGGCCACCATCAATAGTTTCTACAACAATACCTAGTATATAACAATGTATATAGAAGTATATACAAATAATATAAAAGTTGGTAAATGAAATTAGTTTCCTTTATCCCCAAGGGAACTTGATTCCACTATAGTACTAACACACCAAACCTACTTTGGCCTATGTCAGAATTTTGAATCATATATCAAGGGGTTACATAATTTCATACAAGGATCATCAATCTAAGTATCCTAACCACGTTTTGTAATTCCATTACCAACATCCATTCCTGACGTGGACCACCATGACCAATATATTTACCTCGATGTGGAATTCCATGACTAACACTCATTCCTCATTGTGGACCACCATAACCATCATCTTTACCTCATTTTGGACCACCATGACCAAGACTCATTCCTCTATGTGGACCACCATTACCATTATACTCACCATGGTGTGGACTACCATTACCAAAACCCATATCCATTTCATCAACAAACACTTCTTAGGGTTTAACATACTTGACCATTTTTACCACATTAATACATCAAGGTGAGCACCTCTTCCATTTATCACAATTCCCATGGTTTGTCACTTTCATTGCAATTAACCCCAATCCATAACTATCCCATTTTACCATTTATTCACAAACATAACCATTAAACATACTTCCTAACCATTTTATAACTTGAACATTCTCCCCTTAAACCATTTATCACATTTACCCACTTATAAGCCATAACTCATTCAACTTATTCAAATTAAGACAAAACCCCTTTTATTCCATGTTAAAAAGATAAACACAATTACAATTAGTTTAATCTCATAAACCCTTAAATTAATCATTTAACAACTCAATTTCCATGTTCAAGGGAGTGTATCACCCCTTGGGTGACCATAGCCCTAGTTTAATCATCAATAATGTATCCCACAAGGTCCATAAATTGTTTGACATATAATTTAGACACCAAATTTATCATTTAATATAAAGTAATTAAATGTGTAGCATAATGACACAAGTACACAACCACAAAAACATGGATAAAAAACAAGTCTAGGGAATGTAACTTATATACCACCTACCTCGAGTTCATAGGGAAGTACTCATCCCAAAAAACACTTGATTCAAGGCCAAAAAACTCTCAATTCCCGGATAAAGAATATTCTTGAAAAATAAGGGTTTAGGGGATTTTTAAGGAGAAAAAACATCACACCATGGTTCTTCCAAAAAATATAAGGAAGAGGATTGGTAGACACACTTTAAGCTTTAATTCACAACTAACGGCGCTCCAAATGACCAATAATTGAAGGAGAACCACCCTTAAGAAGCTAGGAAGGATTTGTTTCATAACCTAGGTGGTTGGAAGAGGAAAGGGGAAGAAAATAGGGTAAGAAAAATTTAATCCTAAGTGGGTAATAGGAAATTACCCCACTTTAATGAGGTGAATGGTTTCTCCACACAATTGGCCAAATCATGCACCAACCGTGTGGAACCATTTGTCCAAGAGGGGTCCTCAGTTACATGGTTTTATGGGGAGAGTGCATGATTTATCAAACCATGTAGAGGTCTTTCATCTGGGTCTATTCAATGTTTCATGGTTTTGAGGATCCCCTTGTATAGTTTTTCAACTTTGCACCCTCACCCCTGTAGGCTACATGGTTAAGGAGCGTGGTTAGTACTAACTATGTTCCAACTGTGTTCCCTACATAGTGTGGCCTCTTTTATTAATATTTCATGTCCCAGACCCCTGAGACACCCCCTGATACCCCTCATACTCTCAGAAAGAATTTCATTAACCATTATAAAGAGAGTTAACTCAAAATTTAAATAATAACATACCTCCTAAAAAGGTCAGAATATTACAAAACCATTATCTCCTAAGTATTTAAAAACTAATTTATAAGTTCAATACTAAGGGGGATTAAATTAAAACAAATTTAGACAGGATCAAGCATCCAATGGTGTGTTTTTTAAAGGAAAAGAATGGAAACACCTACCTGAATAAATTCAAGTAATAAAAAGGAACCAAAGTACATTAGAACCGAAACCCCACTTAGAGTTTATCAAGGATGATATACAACAAAGTATGAGGGAAAAAATATGAATAAATTTGAGGGAGGAGGAGGAGTTGAGTAAACCCTAACCTAATAAAATCCCACATGAAATTAGAGGGAAGAATGTCTTGAATCAGAGGTAGGAATGGAGAGTATGTATGGGGTCCTCCTTGGTGCATGTCAAGGGATTCAGTTGGGAGGGGGATAATTGAGGATGATGGGGGGTTTATTTTTTAGAGGGTAGATTTTTAATTTTTTATTTTTTAAATATCTAGGTACATCGCATGGTTACCACCCAGTTTACCAAACATTTCCCCAACCATGCTTTCTCCATTGGACACATTAGTTCAACCGCATGGTTTGGTTTCATGGTTTGTGAAACCATGCATTAACTATGTGAAATTACACCATCAAAAATTATAGGACTATGCATGGTTGGCCACATAGTTTGTACTAACAATACGCCAATTTTGTGCATGTGCTAGAACTTCAAAATTTTCACTGGATTGGCCCAAAACTCAAGTCCAAGTACAAAGACCAATAAATAAACAAAATAGTAATGAAAATAAAGGTCAAGGTGTAACAATTCTCCCCACCATAAAACTTTTTTCCCCTTTAAATCATTTAATTCAAAGCATACACATGAAATAGGGACTCTAAACTAGAAAAAAAAGTAACTACCCATATAATGACCTACAAACCAGTTTAAATCCATTCAAAAATACTACACATAGCATGACTTATGACTTCATAAGTCACACCTAATCAACTAAGGAAGGATAAATAATATTGAGAACCAAGTGGTCCTCTCTGTTATTTAAGGAATCAACTAGAATTGTGGTTCCACAAGACAAAGCACTCATAAGGACCACTACCAAACATGACATCAATATCTAACCAATAAAACTCAAACGGATCATCCGCCCAAAAAAATCAATAATATCCTTGAAAACAACATGAATTTATTCAAATTGGCACAAAATTTCATAATTTATAAATCATAGTCCACCGATCAACATGAAAAATATATGGAGAAAATAACATCTAAAATAAAAGGAAGAGAACAAGGAACAACTCAAAAAAAGAACCTCCTAGAAAAACTCTTGAAATAAGGCACAACCTAAGATCATAAAATCTAAAAAATAAGAAATAATAAAAGATGAAATAAAAAATCTCATAAAACCAATCTCAAAGAAGTACATAACCTCATGAATTCACTATATCCTTGAAACCATAATCACCAAAACAATCGTTATTACTCTACTAAGTAGGAAAAAACAAGGGAAGTGGCATAAACCAAAAACATTCCTTATCAAGAAACGTATGGTCTCTCACCCTGGGTCAAATAATAAGTAAGGTTTCCCTAGGAACCCCAACCCATGATTTCGTATATGGTCATCCTAGTTAAAATCAAACAAACACTAAGTAGATCATAAACTCTACTGGTTCAACACCTATCCAAGTCACCCAATTTTTCTCCAATGCCTAATGAATTAAGCCAAAAATCACAACAACTAAAGATTCTAAAAAGTATCAGAAGACTCATTCACATAAATATGGTATAATAAATCTTTAAAGAGACACAATACATGATAATTAATATGGCATCCCACTGTTTTATTACATAACTTTTCATTACATTTTACAAATAGAGGATCATTAAAGTCTAGTGTCTTGGAAATCAGGAACATAATACTTGAAAACAACATAAAAAATTCTTATAAACCACTAATAAGGCTTCATAATAGGTTTATACTATGTAAAATTACTGAATATCTTATCCTGGAGACATACATCAAAGAAAAGGTTGAGCAGAAGGCTCAGTAAGGAAAACACGTGAAACAGATGACATGTGATCTTGAGCAATATTAATAAGAACATGATAAAAGTCATAAAGGAATGATCAATGTAAGAATAGGAATATCATGATAAAAATAACATGAATCATAACTTGAATATGTGGATACAACATTTCATTTAGACATTCATGAACATATCACCAAGTTTTATCCCCAAGGTGTCATAAAAATTACTGAGGTTATTTACCAAGGTATCGTGAAACTTGTCATCTCTAGAGATTAATTTTTTACCCAATGCATTGGAGCGCTATCAGGACGCACCCTTAATATGTCTTTATTTTCATGTTATACACATAGATCATAATCAAACATTTCATAAATAACCCATATATAATAAAATAAATGGGTTTATTTCAAAATCATGACGTTTTAAAAGTTCTTAAAAATAAGATCGTTATGTCATTTATAACCCATGGAAAGGGAGTGAGGGTTACATGTATGTCAATTCCAGAATCAAATATATCATTTTTATATATTTATGAACACACATATAAACGAAATAGGTCAGGGTATTCACATAAACAAACAATATAATTTCTTGAGAAAAGAGATAGAAATTTTGAGACAAAATTTCTACAGCATAACGGCAATATAACATGGTTTTAGAAAATAATAAAAAGAGAGGGTACAAGGGTAAACCACTCATAAATAACTCATATTACAATATAAATACATAATAACATGGAGATAAGAACATGGTGTGGATATTTGAATGACATATCACAAGAAAAGGAAACTTGAAAGGAAAGAGAAGATGTGATTTCTTTTACGAGAAACTCGGCAGCCTAACGGCATCACTTAAAAATTCAGAAAATAAATTGATGAGAGCAGAAAGGTTCTCTCTAAAATTAGACATGAAATGGACAGAAATGAGAACATATAAGAACATACCCTCAACATAAATATATGGAAATTAGAAGACACAACATAAAGGAAGTCGTGACTTAAAAGAGGAGGGTGAAAGGATCCCTTACCTTGAAGAGTAACTTCAAAATCTTGAACGATGGGACCTTGTGAGGCTTTAGGGCACCTTGGGAGTACTCATTGGGAGGTAAGGAGACCATAACTTCGTTGAGGATGATTTTTGAATGAAATTATTGAGGTAAATGGCTTGGTATTTATAGGAAAAGTGAGTGAATAAATTATTAATTTCCAAGGGACACCTCATCGGTGGTATTTGCAAAACCATGGGATTTCCCATGGTATTTTCCCATGGTATTGGAAACTTGGTACACCTCATATAATATCTCAATATTCATAAGTCTACCATAAATCTTACATCATTATTACATCATAAATGATGTCATTAAACACCCAAAACTCAAAACTGCATTTTTACTATTCATCGATAATTCAATTGTTTCAGAAAAACCCCAAAAAATCACCCTAACCTAATATCGATGCTCTGAATTCAAAAATTAAGTCCATTTTATGAAAATAATTTTTTTAAATATTTTAATTTAATTTTTAAATAAAATCATTATTTATTCCCAAAATACAACTTTAAAATTATAACTCATTTTGTAATACCTTAAAAAAGTAATCAAGGTCCCATAAAAATATCATACACCCATAAGATAATAAAGTAACAATTTATGATTAAGTTTTATGAAGATACATTTCCATTTTAAATTATTAAATTAAATATAAAATTTTAAATAAAATATTTATGGCATACAAAAATACCAAAACTTAAACTAAGATTGTTTTTTCACTTTTAAAATGTCTAAAATGTATTTATACATTCATGGGTGAAGTTTCTATGTTTTGGTCAAATTACTATTCATTACTATTCATTGTTATTCATAAGGGTATGTTACTATTCCTACTTTACTATTCACTAAAAACCAATTTGATCTTATTAAACTCTAAATTTCTCATTGCTCACAACTGTAGAAGACCATTTTTTGAAAATCATTTCACATTATGAATTATTTGATGAATATAAAAAATATTATAAAATACCCCTTTTTCCTAAATTCATTAATAATACACATCGTATATTTATCTGGATATTTTAAATTCACAAACTTTTCCATAATAAGAAATAACAATTTTATTTATATAAAAATATTACACAAAGCAGTTAAGGTCTCATTACACATCCCCTTATTACACCAACATAGGAATTAAGTGTTAGGTGTGCTGTGGTGATAGAATCTTGGGGTAGCTCGGACAACATTTACCGAGTGGTGATTTATATCAGCTTGAACTTCTCCATTAGGCGATTCCATTCAAGCTTCATACGTTGAAGTTCGTCTTGGGCTTGGTTCAGAGCAAAGCCCAGTGATGTTACCTCCTTCCCAAGCTCGAAAAAAATGGGATTCATATGGCTCGAGTCTACTGGATGAGGCCATTCAATCTTCTTTCTATATTAATTAAACAAGATAACCATATTTATAAAAACACGACATTAATATTATAGTTTCCAACGGTCATATAACAGTCGAAACACAATGGTCATATTTTAATTATACCCACAAAATTTGGAAACAAATATAATTAAAAATTTATGGTCATTGCATTCTTCCCCCCTTAAAAAAAATTTCCCCGAAATTTTATCTCGTACCCTCTCATGGGAAAAGGTGTGGGTACTTCTGTCTCGTAGACTCCTCGTGATCCCACATGGCTTCTTCATATTTGTGGTTCCTCCACAACACCTTAACAATGTGGGTAGTCTTGTTGTGTAGAACCTTGTCACTATGATCCAAGATCTCCACAGGCTACTCCTCATAAGAGAGGTCATGTTCCAGTTGTACCACCACTAGATTTAGTACATGTGAAGGGCAGGTATGTACTTTCTCAAGAGGGATACATGGAATACATCATGAACTTGGGCTAGATTTGGAGGAAGTGCAAGCCGATAGGCCACTACTCCCACATGATCAAGGATTTCATAGGGGCCAATGTACCTAGGGCTGAGCTTCCCTTTCTTCCCAAACCTTATCACTCTCTTCCAAGGTGAAATCTGAAGAAATACTTTGTCACAAACATCAAACTCTAAGTCCCTTCGACAGTTGTCAGCATACCTCTTTTGTCAACTCTGAGAAGCCTTAATGTGTTCTTGGATGGCATGGATCTTTTCTGTCATCTCTTGCACAAGATCAGGCCCAAGAATCTTTCTCTCACCAGCTTCATCCCAACAAGTAGGAGTTCTACATCGCTTCCCATATAGAGCTTCATAGGGTGCCATTTGAATGCTCGAGTGGAAGATATTGTTGTAAGAGAACTCAACTAAAGGGAGATGTTGATCCCATCCACCCTTAAATTCCATTGAGCACGTTCTCAGCATGTCCTTGAGTGTTTGAATAATCCTTTCAGATTTGCCATTAGTTTGGGGTGATAGGTCGTACTAAAATTCAATTCAGTGCTCAGAGCTTGTTGAATACTTCTCTATAATTTTGATGTGAACCTTGGATCACGATCAGATACGATAGAAGGTGGAAATCCATTCAGCCTTACCACTTCCTTCACATAAATCCTGGAAAGTTGATCAAGAGAGAAATCTTTCCGAATGAAGATAAAATGGGCAGTCCTGATGAGACGGTCTAAAATAACCCATATCGCATTATTTCCTTTATAAGTTCTCGGGAGACCAGTGACAAAGTTCATAGTGATATTGTCCCACTTTCATGCTGGTATGGGTAGTGGTTGCAATACCCCTTTAGGAAGTTGTCATTATGCCTTCACTTGCTGACATACCAGGCACCTTGAAGTGTAGTCAGCAATCTCCCTTTTCATATTATCTCACCAATAATGATCATGAAGGTCCCCATACATTTTTGTGCTACCAGGATGTATAGAGAAAGTAGACATATGAGCTTCATCTATAAGATCCTTCTTTATTTCCGGAATAGATTGAATACATAGTCTTGTACAAAATTTCAGTACACCTTCTTCATCAGTATTGAACTTAGGAAACTTCTCATCCTTCACAGCCTCAGAACTTATTCTGTAATAAAGGATCTTCTTTCTGAGCTTTTTTTATCTTCTCTAGTAGTGACGGTTGAGAAATCATTTGGGTTAGGGTTGATTATGTCCCTTCCTTTATAATTCCCATGTCCAGCTTTATTAGGTCATTGATCAAAGGATCTCTTTGAATCCTCATCATGGATAGAACAACTGAGTCTTTCCTGCTTAATGTTAGGTTTTCGGGGCCCGCAGAGGAAGCCAGGGGGTCTGGGATTTTAAAATTTTCGTTGGCGAGATGACGAAACTTGTCATCGCCAATGATCCGAGTCCTAGAGAGGTCCGAGGATCTCGCGTAGATTATAAAGAGCACAAAATTAAAAGAAAACTTACCCGTTTAATATTTGAATTCATTGTCGATCACAACTTGTCATCGGCGATCATTGCACGAAGGATCCATAGTAGGATCCCTCTAGATCATCCACACATGCTTCAGAAATCCGCAGGAATTCCGATCGTCGAACTCCAGGTGCTAGTGCGGTGATCTGACGATATATTCGACGTTCTGACGATCACCGCATCATCGATCTTGAGATGCGTGAGGAGAAACTCGATCCGAGATCAGATCGAGAGATTCTCTCTCTAGAGAGTGGGAGGAGAGAGATGCTCTAGCCAAATTGACATGAATAGTTCTTGTGCTTGAGCCCCTCTCCTCTATTTATAGTGGATTGTGGAAATTACCCGGTTGGGTTCCCTGGACCCCATTAATTCCACGTCCACTAAATAAATAACTATGGCAACTTAAAACTGAATCAATATTATTTATTTATATTATCACATACTTTTAATATATATATAATATATTATGTGATAAAATCCGAGCCATTTAACTCGACTCGTTGTCCCGCTTAATATTAAACAAACCTTGAATATTAAAATAATATTCATTCGATTAATATTTTCTTGTATCTATTAAACTCATAAATACATTAAATAAATTCAATCCCAAATATTCGTAACTTGAATATTAATGAATTTATTTAATTCTTTTGGTGATCGACAACATGGACAATGCTCGGACCCCGTGGCGGGGCCCACTATATCCATATACCTATTCAACTGAATAAGGAGGATTCTTGAATACGCTATTGTGTGTGACCCTCTAGGCCCTCATATCGATAGTAGTGAATAAAATCCACAGACCAAGAGCGGGGTCTAGAAACCCGTCATGTCCCCTAAAGAGATAAGGATAGTCATTACAATGACTACCAACCTATGAACACTAAATGTGTACTATAGTCTCTCTGTCATTAAATATCCCATAAAGCAGGACGCACTCTTATGCCATCGTCCTTATCTTGCTTTATTATGTGTTGATCTATCCATATGGATTTTCCTTTCTACTGATTTGGCCAAAGACTTATGAATGAGGCATCATCCTGATCAACCAGACTTGAGATATAAAACTTCCTAAACTTGGAAGTGACAAATCCTTTCTTGGCCATTCAACCAACGTCATACCACCAACAACGCACCCAACACAACTACCTCGCCATGACATTACTGCCATGGTTTTCGCCTTGCATCAAAGTATGTAATTAAATGATATACATTGGTAATGGTCTCAAGTCAGGATACCAATACACATGTCCGTATATAGGAACAACCAATGACACCCAAAACATGTGGTATTCCTATTGACGGGTCTGTCCTCATGATCTCACTACTAGAGATCACCAAGTGTGAACTTCATCAGAAGAAGTCTCAATGATTATGAGCCCCCAGTACCTGATAGTGATATATCTACTATGTCCAGTCAGTAATATGTATCTAGACTATAGAACATATATTTAAGATCAATGTCATTGTATCTCGAGGTTCTCATTATATCCTGGGATCTGCTATAACCTCTTGACACGACAACGAAACTTTGGACATTACCATCATTATAGTGGATGCAGAAAAGTCTGCACTATAATGGTAAGATAACATCATGCATAGCTAACTGTACACATGATATGGTAATCAAAAGTACTACATAGTTGGGTCTAGGGAACCCACTATTTCAACACTCCCACTTGCACTAGAGCTAACTTGCTAACTAAACTTGTTAGCTACTCACATGATAAATACCATGCTTCTGTTGAGTAATGGATTTAACTGCTGGGCCTACCACATTTTCTCCGCATGGAATATATGTTATATGCGACCTCAATGACTTGAGTAAAACTTCTCAAGATAAGGTATCTCCGAGTATATTACTTTTTTCTATTGTCTTAACTTGACGACTTGGCTAGTAAGAATATCATAATTATTATTATGATGATAATTTTCTCACTAGGTGTGAGTCCAAGAACTGGGACAAATCGTTGCAATTGATAACTACTTCTTAGCTGCTTTATAAGCTGCAACATACTCGGTATTTGTAGGTATGACTACCACAAGCTTTTATAAGCCTGACTCGCTCATCTCATTTTCCTAACTGCGATACTAGATCAAATTGATCTAAGGATTACTAGTATGTATCCCACCATAACTAGTATACCTTCCTCTCCATATTCCAAGTACATATCCTTTGTATTTTCCTAAGTACAAGATAATAGTTCTGACTGCATCACTTGCAGTGCTCCTGGAAATAATTGATATCTTCCTATAATAAATTATATCCTGGCAGTATCAATTATTGTACATATTATGGCATATGTGATTGATCCATCGCTAAATCATATGGTATCAATTCACAACTTTAATCTCTACACATGCTCTGAACATGTTAACCTACAGAGATTAAGCCATGTGACATAGGCAACAATTCTGAACTTGAATTGTTCCAACTTGTATTTTTCAATACAATGTCACTATATGTATGATTGACTAGGACCAAGCAACATTTGGATCTACCTGAGTGGATCATGTTCCCTAGAACTTAGTTTGCTACTTGAAATCAATCATTGGATAATTTCTTTTAACCTGATCTTATCTAACTGTAAGATCAAAATCTATTTTCCATATGTTGTCGAACATATATCATTTGGAAAACATTGGTTCTCCCACTAACCTTTGGTAGACACAAGTCAAAGATTCATTTATAATGAATGTTCTAAGATCTTATTGATTACTTTAATCTAGATTTGGATTTTAGTAACTTTTAACCCTCATTGGCATCATTTGATGTCATCATCTCTTTATGGTTGTGTCGTATAAACACCTTCCAAGAAAAATGATCTTCACATCCAATGACCAATAAAAAAGATCTTATAAGTTCAGCTATGACAAGTAAAATTCTAATAGATTTAGGTATACCAACTTGGTATAACCAATCAAGCCTTATTGGTACCATACTTGTACCATCCATGTATTATTTCATTTGAATACCCACAGTAGTATTCAATTTATAAGCCCCATTAGAATTTGATACATTGAATCCATTATTGAATTTTAGTTGATCTTGTCAATATTATCTTGTTGTCATATACTGCTTACTTGTAGGATTTATTATTCTCAATAAATAATATATCACCAACCGCGGTGAATATAAAACCATCACCATGGTTTCATTATTCCTACACAGTATGTGTCTCTAGAACATTCCTATTCCAAATGTACTTGTGTAACTTGTTCCCTATGCCAACCATTTGTGCATCTCAAGCATTGACTAAGTACAAGTCAATTCAGCTCCCACTATCTCTAATAGATATGTGCACCCTTTTATATAAATGTAGTCTAATACTTGACTACATCTTTTCTATCTTAGGGATCTATGTAATATCCTAAGTAACTGATAGGATAATTACTTAGATGCACCATGTGTTCAGCTTGATGCATGTTTGTTTATTTCTTAACAAACTCTTTGCATCCTAACACATGATCTATGAAATAATGTATTTCCATCATACTATGAATCGTATGATATCCATTTTTTATTTTAGTTGGCATATTGGTTATGGGTTTATGCTATTATTTGTAAATCACATTTTGAAATATGATGGAAGTTACCGCAAGTTGCAACATTGATACAACTTACAGCATAACTTTGATGTGTAACATATGTGTTTAGGAATTACTCCACGCTATATGTTTGTTGACCAATGTTAATATGTAAGACTTTATCATCGATCCTCCTTATGAATGTCAACACGGTTATGTAGATAAGGTAACATGCATTTAGGAATTACTCCACGCTACATTATCATGATCGATGATTGTTTGGTCAAGATATTATTCGGCATGCCGATCCGAAGAAACTCATATCTTCTTACCAAACTTATACTTCATTGGTATATTCCTTAATGACTTAAAGGAAACTTATGAAGTATTTTTACCTCTTTCTTTCTTTGGAATAGTTCACACTGTCTTGTTGAACTAACCTCGGAAAGCTTTGTGGCATGCCTTTATTTCTAAATGTTTCTTCGTCTAAACTAAGGATGTCAATAATACCAAAGGTGTTTAGCTATTCTAAGCCTAAATACCATATTGGGTATATAGTTGATGTACGCTTTTAGTTTTACTTGACAAAGAAACACATTTCCACAACTAGGTAAGTCTTACATTTTATATTCATTATGTATTTCCATTGATTCAAGTAGTAGTGAACTGTTTGTTGAGTATGTTACCAGAAACAACATTCATTACAAAACATGGAATAATGTCTCATCATGTCCAAATGGGCACATGAGATAAATGTTTTTGGTTATACTCTACAACTTGTCCAATTTGAATCAAACACTTGGCAATTAGAAGTTATGTGTTTCTCACTGCTGACTTAGGAATCACCCTTTCTCAGCTGCTTGGAGAAGACACTTTACTTCTAGTAATGTTTCTCTACTTACATGGTTATTGTATTTCAATACATATATGTGAAAAGCATATTGTATTTTAATACCCAAGAATTATGAGAGAAAAAATTAATATATTTGATGAATATAAACTGAACGAGAAGTGTGTACTTGCTTCTTGTATTTTAGTTTTTAAACTTCCATGAATTCATTTCATTATGTGATGAAAATAACTTCCTGTTAAATAACCAAGCACTTTTCATTGAAGCACATGATGAAGGTTCCTTTGGCGTAACTTGCCATAAGTATTTCTGCCTTGTCATTCAATGTATTCGCCATAAGAATAAAATATGGTGTTATCTCCAATATTCTTATTACTTAGCGAATGTTACCTTAACAGCAATAAAGCTCTTACTCTATACAGTTCGTTTGTACCTTTAAATGAAAATAGAGTAATTGGGTGTAAAAGGTATAAGAATGGGATGGCATGAAAGATTGTGAATCTTCTTTCACTTTACACTAACCGAGTGCAACCATCACATTCAAATCTTTCTTCACATTCTCCTCGAAAGGATCTTGGAGATGAGACTACATATAACATCATCCATGTCTTGATGTAGCGACCACAATTAACATCAAACTTTGATGATGGCATTATGACAGAACCATCATATTATTTATTCATGAGTCTCCTGAAAGTATTTTTACACCCTCGCTTCCTGAGGTGGCTTAATAGGTTCGGACACAAGCACCTTGAATTTCCATTATGGTAGTAATGTACGCAAGCGCCTATACTACACTTGGAATTTCGTGCTTGTTTAGACATTTACTTTGTCTAATAATTATCGCAGTTTTATTGTGGTATTTCTTGCCATTATCTACAAATATACTTTAGAAGATTGTACTTTTATGTGACTACCTAATCTGACATTACTGATTATTTAATCATTAAATGTCTCCCCCTGATTTTTTGAATTCTAGGAACCCTCTATACTAGAATCGGAATACTCTTGAGTATTCTAGTGGTAAGGATCCCTGAACCTCCCTTATAGTCTACAAGCTATGGCTATGCCACTACTCGTAGGGTCCAAGGTAGGCTTTTGGCTGGCCAACCGCATTAACTTGCGGTTCCTTGATCTGTTGAGTGAAGTCCCAGCTTCAAAAATCATTTAATGATTTACTCAACGCTTGCCTATAAAATTACAAAAAGATAGATAAGGCTATTCATTACTGCAATTTTAGTTAATTCTACCCACCACACAAATAAGCACTCCCCGGTAGTAAGAGGCACCCTCAGCTGAGACATGAACCGGCACCTCGAACACCCGGTTTTGTTCAAACTTGAATGATGGAAGGCTGTTTGTGACTTAATATTTTCTTTGAGGGTTTTATTGGTTTTCTCTCGACGAATGTGATCCATTTCTATTAAAATTGTTCATCTATGTTGTCGCGCTCACAACTGAACTTTAATAGAAAAACATATGCCGCTTCTTTATGCATTTTATTATCTATTATTTTATGTGTTTTTCTCGCTGTTCTAAAATGCATAAAATAATAAATAAATGCATAAAGGTAAAATTACTACCCGACTGGTCTTGAGCATCTAAACAACCTAAGGGGCATTAAACCTGTGTCGAAACTTGTTACTAGATGCATCTTAACCCGTGTTGTATGTCTGCTTCTCATCTGGAGCATCGCCTCGTCTTGGCAGAGTCTATGTTATGTCTTGGAGTACTGCCTCACCTTGGCGGGGTCCCCATCACGTCTTTGTATCATCTCCGTTCGTGGTACAATAATACTCGCGCGCAGGCGAGGGGGACTGGGGTATAAATGTACATAAAATCAATTGGACACGCAGGTCTTTATACATTTAACCGAAAAGAAGACAATGCGCAGACCGTCATTTATATAATTACAATCATCGCACGCATTTAAATAATTAAATAAATAAATAAATGTAGACAAACGGGGTCGGTGCTCAAGACCAGTAGGCGGGTATAAAATGCGTGATAAAAATTAAAATGCATAAATAAGTACGAGGGATATATAATTAAATAAAATGAATTACTAAATTCAAATAATTTAATTAATTATCGGTCCTTTAATTAATTTAATATCTAAATTAAATTATTTCTACTCGGGTATTAAAATTTATTTTCACTGTAATTAATATATTAATTAATTTAATTAATTATATTAATTAATTATATTAATTGATTTAACTAAACCTGAGTCATGGATTACCTGCCTGCTAGGAGGACCGAGCGGAGGCCAGGTAACCTTGGCCAGGGTGCTCCCGGGGAGGAGCCGAGGTGGGCGGGCGGTCGCGGCTGCACTGGTCACGCACACGGAACCGGGACGGCGGCCTCGTTTAGAGGCGCTGCCTGTGGTTTCACTAGGTGGATTCGTGCACGGGTCAGGGAGGGTCGGTTGGGGCACTCTAGACAGAGGCATCCTGAGCGACGGACACCTTCTGGACTGACCGGGGAGGAGCCACTGCGCTACGGAGGAGGAGGGCATGGGCGAGCGGCGGCGCGTGGGGGAGGAGGAAAGAGGCGGGCTGAGCCGCCTGTGCAGCGTGCAGAGTGCAGGTGCAGCACCAGCGGCCCTGCACTGTGCGTCATGCCGGAGGAGTCCGGGTGGACATGGGTGTGGCCGCGACGGCCCTGGATAGGCTGCTGTGCCACGTGGTGGCTCCGGGAAGATGGTCGGAGGCCGGTGTGGGTGGTGTCGGCCCACTATGGACGAGGTCGGGAGACAGGCCGACACTCAGGTGGGAGGCGGCGGCTTCCGCACCGTGGCTCGCTCCTACAGGGTGATCGGGGCACGGTCTAGGTGGAGGAGCCGGTGGGACTGGGTAGGAGGGCTCGGTTGGGCGTGCAGGCGCCACGCGAGGGATGAGGCAAGCAGAGGCGAGCGGCCTGTGCGATGGGGCGCCGTCGGGAAAGGGGGTGTGGCCACTGCACAGCGTAGGGAGAGGGGCCCGACGGCCCCTGGGTTGTCCGTCGCATCGGGGTGGAGTCCCTGCGGCGCTGCAGTGCGCCGCGCGGGGAGGAGGGAGGGGGTCCGCTCGGACCCCCTGCATGTTTTTTTTGCTTCAACGCGGCAGGCCCCATTTTTTCACTTTTTTTTTGCTTCTTTCCACCGCCCAGCCTCCCCTTTCATTTATTTATTTATATATATATATATATATCCTTCCTTTTAAAATAAGTCAATTCCTCCTCCAATTAAAAATTTTGTGTATTTTTCCACACACAAAATTTCTAAAGGCTATTTAGCCTTTAAATTTAATAATACATAAATTATTATAATATAATAATAATTTATTATTATTGTAATCAAATAATAATTATAATTATAATTATATTATTATTATTATATATATAATTATAATTATAATAATTATAATTATAATAATTATAATTGTTATTATTATAATTTCTTTAAAAACTTATATTATTTCCGATAAATGGAAACAATCAACAAAATTTAAAACCTGAGTAAAAACACGAACACGATCCATTCCAGAAATTTTGAATGACCATATCTTGGTCGTTCAAAATCATATTGAAACTCGGTTTGATCCATTTTGACCGTTTTTAAACCCTCTACTTAATTTTATGCAAATTAATTTTATTTGGCTCAGAAAATCTATGTGATCCCTCTAATACCACTGTTAGGTTTCTAGGGCCCGCAGCGGAAGACGGTGGGCTGGGGATTTTAAAATTTTCATTGGCGGGACGATGAAACTTGTCATCTCCAACGATATGAGTCCCAGAGAGGTTCAAGGATCTCACGTAGATTGTAAAGAGAAAAAATTAAAAGAAAACTTACCTGTTTCAGATCTGAATCCATTGTCGACCGCAACTTTTCACCAGTGATCATTTCATGAAGGATCTATAGAATAATCCATCTAGATCATCCACACACGCTTCAGAAATCCACAGGAATGCCGATCTTCGAGCTCCGGGTGCTAGCGCGGTGATCCGACGATATATTCGACATTCCGACAATCACTGCATCGTCGATCTTGCAATGTGTGAGGAGAAACTCGATCCGAGCTCACATCGAGAGATTCTCTCTCTAGAGAGCGGGAGGAGAGAGCGGATCTGGCCAAATTGACATGAATAGTTCTTGCACTTGAGCCCCTCTCCTCTATTTATAGTGGATTGTGGAAATTACCCGATTGGGTTCCCCGAACCCCGTTAATTCCACGTCCACTAAATAAATAACTATGACGACTTAAAACTGCGTTAATATTATTTATTTATTTTATCACATACTTGTAATATATATATATAATATATTACGTGATAAAATTCAAGCCATTCAACTCGACTCGTTGTCCCGCTTAATATTAAACGAACCTTGAATATTAAAATAATATTCCTTTGATTAATATTTTCTCGTATTTACTAAACTCGTAAATACATTAAATAAATTCAATCCCAAATATTTGTAACTTGAATATTAATGAATTTATTTAATTCTTTTGGTGATCGACAACATGGACAATGCTCAGACCCCGTGGTAGGGCCCACTATGTCCATATTTTTATTCAACTGAATAGGGCGGATTCTTGAATACGCTATTATGTGTGACCATCTAGGCCCTCATCTCGATAGCAGTGAATAAAATCCACAGACCAAGAATGGGGTCTAGCAACCCGTCATGGCCCCTAAATAGATAAGGATAGTCATTGCAACGATTACTAACCTACGAACATTGACTGTGTACTATAGTCTCTTTGTCATTAAATATATCATAAAGCAGGATTCACTCTTGTGTCATCGTCCTTATCTTGATTTATTATTTGTTGATCTATCCAGATGGATTTGCCTTTCTACTGCTTTGGCCAAAGACTTATGAAGGTGGCACCATACTGATCAACCAGGCCTGAGATATACAACTTCCAAAACTTGGAAGCGACAAATCCTCTCTTGACCATTCAACCAACGGCATACCACCAACGACACACCCGACACAAACTACCTCGCCACGACATTACTGCCATGGTTTTCACCTTGCATCAAAGTACGTAATTAAATGATATACATTGGTAATGGTCTCAAGTCATAAGACCAATACACATGTTCATAGATAGGAACAACCAATAACACCCAAAACATGTGGTGTTCCTATTGACGGGTCTGTCCTCATGATCTCACTACTAGAGATCACTAAGTGCGAAATTCATGAGAAGAATTCTCAATGCTTATGATCCCCCAACACCTGATAGTTAGAAATATACTGTGTCCAATCAGTAATATGTATCTAGACTATAGAACATATATTTAAGATCAATGTCATTGTATCTTGAGGTTTTGATTACAGCCTGGGATCTGCTATAACCTATCCACACGACAACTAACCTTTGGACATTACCATCATTATAGGGGACACAGAAAAGTCTGCACTATAATGGTAATATAACATCATGCATATCTAACTGTACACATTATATGGTAATCAAAAGTACAACATATTTGGGTCTAGGGCACCCACTATTTCAACACTTAATGCATCAGCAACTTTGTTTTCTCTTCCGGGATGATAATGAATTGAACAATCATAGTCTTTAAGGAGTTCTAACCATCTCCTTTGTCTCATGTTCAATTCCTCTTGTGTGAAAATATACTTCAAACTTTGATGGTCTGTGTATATATCATATTTCTCCCCATAAATATAGAGCATTCATATATTTAGAGCAAAAACGACCGCAGCCAGCTCCAGATCATGCATATGATAGTTCTTCTCATGAGTCTTCAACTGTCGAGATACATAATCAATGACCTTGTCATTTTTCATGAGGACGCACCCAATCGCTTTTAGAGATGCATCGCTAAAAATAACGAATCCTTCTCCACTTGAGGGTAGAGTTAACACAGGTGTAGTAACCAATCTCTTCTTCATCTCTTGGAAACTTTCCTCAAACTCCTTTGTCTAGATGAACTTAACCCCTTTTCAAGTTAACTTGGTTAATAGATTAGAAAGTCATGAAATGTTTTTCACAAACCTCCTATAATATCCTGATAATCTAGGAAAACTACGAATCTCAGTTATTGTTGTAGGTTGAGGCCACGCCTCTACAACTTTTGTCTTTACAGGGTCAACTGTGATTCCTTCATTGGTAATAATGTGCCCCAAGAAAGAAACTTGTTGTAACCTGAATTCACATTTACTGAACTTTCCAAAAAGTCTCTCCTTCCATAGAGTTTGCAAAATAACCCTTAGATGATCCTCATGATCCTCATTACCTTTGAAATATATCATAATATCATCAATAAAAACTACCACAAAGTTATCAAGGTAGTCTTTAAAGACTCTATTCATAAAATCCATAAAAATAGCAGGTGCATTATTCAGTACAAAATGCATAACAACAAACTCATAATGCCCATATCTTGATCGAAAGGTATTTTTTGGAATATATTCTTTCTTTACCCTCAATTGATGATAACCAGATCGAAGATCAATCTTAGAGAAGAATTGAGCCCCATGAAGTTGGTCAAATAAGTCATCAATTCTTGGAATAGGGTATTTTTTCTTTACTGTGATTCTGTTCAGTTCTCTATAATCAATGCATAGCTGCATCGATCCATCCTTCTTCTTCACAAAGAGAACAGGTACTCCCCAAGGAGACACACTCGGTCGGATAAACCCCTTCTCCAAAAGATCTTGGATTTGTTTATTTAATTCCTCAAGCTCCATATTTTCCATCCTATATGGGGTATTTGATATTGGATGAGATCTAGGTACGAGTTCGATGGAGAACTCTACCTCTCTTTCAGGGGGAGGTCCAGGAAACTCCTCAGGAAATACCTCAATGTATTCCTAGATGATGGGTACATTTTCTATCCTCAAACTCTCATTTCCTTATTCTTTCTCACCGATCAATTCCATAAAGAAGGATATAGGAGGTTCTTCTAGACAAAGATCAGGTTGAGATATCTCTCCTTAAAAGATAACTGTATGTTTTCAATTCAAGACTACTGAGATTTCCTTACTTATGCATTTGATCTTAGCATTATACTTTGATAGCCAGTCCATCCCTAGTATAATTTTTAATTCCAGCATGGGAATGACTACTATATTTATGATAAGATTGTGCTCACCAAAGTAAATAATCTAGTTTCTAAACACTGATGATGCTTGGATAATCCCACTAGGATTCTTGACTTATAAACTACTTTTAGTAAGTAGGGGGTTTATTCTAAATTCTTTGCAAACTTGGAGGAAATAAAGGAATGTATAGAACCAGAATCAAACAAAGTACTTGCTAGCTTTGAGATAACAACAAGAGTACTTTCTACCACATCATTTGGAGATTCAACATCAGTTGTCGTGATAGCAAAAGCACGACCTTTCTCCCTTGGCCTTTTCTGAGGCTGATGGTGGTTTCTCTCCACTACCCTCGTATTTGGACAATGATTGGAAAAGTTCCCATGATTTACACACTTAAAGCACTGGACATCAGGTAGGGCCTGCCCCATCTTCCCCTTGTCGTTAGTGTTTGGAAGTTTAGGTTTCACCTCACTACGACTATTCCTCGCAATATGGTCATCTCTTCCACACTTGTAGCATTTCCCGCTCCTAAGCAGGTAGTTCCCCGAATGCTTCTTCCCACATTTATTACACGTAGGACGTTGCACTTGCTTTCCTCCTCTTCCCTGATCAAAGGTCCTCCCTAAGTTGGGATCCATTGATCTTTTCTTATATTTTAATTTATGAGACCACTGCATCTCACCAAACTCCAGTTCGATTTTCATCGCACTTCGCACGATCTCCTCATAGCTGTCATAGTCTCAGTTGGCTAGATTCTTCCGCAGATGAGGTCTCAGCCCATCGAAGAATCTATAAACCTTAACATTTGGATCCATGACAAAGCTAGAGTTATATCATGAATGTCAGGTGAAGTTCATCTAATAGCTTCCGACAGATTCGTTCTCTTTCTGGTTCAACTTGAGAAACTCCTTCCCCATTCTTGTTCTCATGGATTGAGGGAAATACTTACTGAAGAAAATCCCTTTGAACTCTTCCCAATCCATAGCTTTAACCTCCACTCTTTGCCTTGTGTTTTTAATCATCTCCCACCACTGATCAACTTTTTCTTCTAAGCAGTAGACATCCATGGAGACCTTCTCTTGCTCTGAAGAGCGGATCACAGAAAAGATCTTCTCGATAGAGCTGATCCACTACTCAGCAATCAATGGGTCAGTCAATCCACTGAAGGATGGTGGTTATTGACACATAAAGGAATCAATAGAATGTTGTTCCCTTCACGTTGAGATCGGTATCTCAGCTTGATTCAAGTTATTTATCATAACTTGAGTCAGTTGGTTCATTATTCGCATGAATGTTTCCATTCTGGTTTCCATCGTAGGGTCGTCAGCACATGGTCCATTGCGGTCACCATTTGCACGGTTCCTCCTATTGCCCGCCATTTCTAAAAGAATACAACCTTAATGAGAAACTTATTTCATTAACAAATCTTTTAAATATAAAGGATTTATGTCTTAAAACTTATTTAAACTATTACATTTCTCTATAAATCCTTCATAATGATTCATAAAAAGCTTATGATTAACCAAACATATCCACTGGGAGTTTCGTAACCAAGAGTGTAGAAAGACTTGTTGTTGTGTACCAGTTCCCATTCGAGTCTAGCTCAAAGCGGTGTTTTAGGGTTTTACCCCTATGTATATATGTTCCAAATCCACCTCTACCTACTCGTATCTAGATAGGAATGTATTTGCTTGATAAACCACTTACTCAATACTCACCAAAATACAAGGATTTTTTCCTATATTTAAAATTTTCTATAGTATTCTTCCTAAAGATTCCTAGGCTAATTTCCATAAATAACTAAACTATCCATTTATACCAACTATGGAATCCCACCTTTTTATTACATAACTTTTCATTACATTTTACAAACAGAGGATCTTTAAAGTCTAGTGTCTTGGAAATCATGAACATAATACATGAAAAAAAAATAAAACAATCTTCTAAACCACTCATAAGGATTCATAATAGGTAAATCCTATTTAAAATTACTGCATCCCATATCCTGGAGACATACATCAAAGAAAAGGGTGAGCAGAAGTCTTAGTAAAGAAAACAAGTGAAATAGTTGACATGTGATCTTGAGCAATATTAATAAGAACATGATAAAATTCATAATGGCATGAGAAATGGAAAAATAGGAATATCATGATAAAAATAAAATGAATCATAACTTGAATATGTGGCTAAAACATTTCATTTATATATTCATGAACATATCACCAAGGTTTATCCCTGGGGTGTCATAAAAATTACCAAGGTTATTCACCAAGGTATCGTGAAACTTGTAATCTCTAGAGATTAATTGTTTACCCAATGAATTAGAGATATATCATGGATAAACCTTAATATGTTTTTATTTTCATGTGATCCACATAGATAATAATCAAAAATTTCATAAATAACCCATATATAATAAAATAAATGGGTTCATTTCAAAATCATGACGTTTTAAAAGTTCTTAAAAATCAGATCATTATGTCATTTATAACCCATGGAAAGGGAGTGAGGGTTACGTGTATGTCAATTAAAGAATAAAATATATAATTTTTATATATTTATGAACACCCATAGAAACTAAATAGGTCTGGGTATTCACATAAACAAACAATAGAATTTCTTGAGAAAATAGATAGAAATTTTGAGACGAAATTTCTGCAGCATAACGGCTATATAACATGGTTTTAGAAAATAATAAAAAGAGAGGGTACAAGGGTAACCCACTCATAAATAAATCATATTACAATATAAATTCAGAATAACAAGGAGATAAAACATGGTATGGATATTTTAATTACATACCACAAGAAAAGAATACTTGAAAGGAAAGAGAAGATGCGATTTCTTTTACGAGAAACTCAGCAGCCTAACGGTGTCACTTAAAAATTCAGAAAACAAATTGATGAAAGCGGAAAGGGTCTCTCAAAAATTATACATGAAATGTACAGAAATTAGAACATATATAAACATACCCTCAACATAAATATATGGAAATTATAAGACACAACATAAAGGAAGTCGTGACTTAAAAGAGGAGGGTGAAAAGATCCCTTACCTTGAAGAGTAACTTCAAAATCTTGATGTTTGGGACCTTGGGAGGCTTGAGGGCACCTTTAGAGGACTCCTTGGGAGGTAAGGAGACCATAACTTCATTTAGGATGATTTTGGAATGAAATTAATGAGGGAAACATCTTGGTATTTATATGAAAATTGAGTGAATAAATTATTAATTTCCAAGGGACACCTCATCAGTGGTATTTGCAAAACCATGGGCTTGTCCATGGTATTTTCCCAAGGTATTGGCCACTTGGGAAACCTCATAGCATATATCACTATTCATAATTCGACCATAAATCTTACATCATTATTACATCATAAATGATGTCATTAAACACCCGAAACTCAAAACTGCATTTTTACTATTCACCGGTAATTCAACTATTTCAAAAAAACCCCAAAAAAATCACCCTAACCTAATATCGATGCTCTAAATTCAAAAATGAAGTCAATTTTTTGAAAATAATTTTTTTAAATATTTTTAATTTAATTTTTAAATAAAATCATTATTTATTCCAAAAATACAACTTTAAAACTATAACTCGTTTTGTAATACCTTAAAAAAGTAATCAAGGTCAAATAAAAATATCATATACCCATAAGATAACAAAGTAACAATTTATGATTAAATTTTATGAAGATACATTTCCATTTTAAATTATTAAATTATTTATAAAATTTTAAATAAAATATTTATGCCACACAAAAATACCAAAACATAAACTATGATCATTTTTTCACTTTTAAGATGTCTAAAATGTATTTGTACATTCATGGGTGAAGTTTCTATTTTTTTTGGTCAAATTAATATTCATTACTATTCATAAGGGTATGTTACTATTCCTACTTTACTATTCACTAAAAACCAAGTTGATCTTATTAGACTCTAAATTTCTCACTTCTCACAACTGTAGAAGACTATTTTTTGAAAATCATTTCACATTATTAATTATTTAATGAATAAAAAAATATTTTAAAATACCCCTTTTTTCCTAAATTCATCAATAATACACATCCTATATTTATCCGGATATTTGAAATTCACAAAATTTTCCATATGAAGAAATAAAAATTTTATTTATATAGAAATATTACACAAAGGAGTTAAGGTCTCGTTACATAGCCCCTTATTACACCAGCATAGGACCTAAGTGTTAGGTGTGACATGGTGATAGAATCTTGGGGTGGCTTGGACAACATTGCACGAGTAGTGATTTCTATCATCTTGAACTTCTACCTTAGGCGATTCTGTTCAAGCTTCATACATTGAATTTTGGCTTGGGCTTGGTCCAGAGCAAAGCCCAGTGATGCTACCTCCTTCCCAAGCTCTGACAGGTGGGCTTCATATGGATCGAGTCTACTCGATGAGGCCATTCAATCTTCTTTCTATATTAATTAACCAAGATAACCGTATTTATAAAAACACAATGTTAAGATTATAGTTTCCAACGGTCATATTGAACAACAGTCATATAACAGTCAAAACACAATGGTCACATTTTAATTATACCCACAAAATTAGGAAACAAATATAATTAAAAAAAATTGGTCGTTACATTCTTCCCCCCTTAAAAAAAATTCATCCCCAAAATTTTATCTCTTACCCTATGATGGGAAAAGGTGTGGGTACTTCTGTCTCATAGACTCCTCTGGTTCCCACGTGGCTTCTTCATATTTGTGGTTCCTCCACAACACCTTATCAAGGTGGGTAGTCTTGTTGCGTAGAACCTTGTCTCTAAGATCCAAGATCTCCACCGGCTACTCCTCATAAGAGAGGTCATGTTCTAGCTGTACCACTTCTGGATTTAGTACAGGTGAAGGGTCGAGTATGTACTTCCTCAAGAGGGATATGTGGAAGACATCATGAAATTTGGATAGATTTGGAGGAAGTGAAAACCGATAGGCCACTGCTCCCACACGATCAAGGATTTCATAGGGACCAATGTACCTACGGTTGAGCTTCCCTTTTTCCCAAACCTCATGACTCTCTTCCAAGGTGAAATCCAAAGAAAGACTTTGTCACCAACATCAAACTCCAAGTCCCTTCGATGGTTGTCGGCATATCTCTTTTACTGACTCTGAGCTGCCTTAATGTGTTGTTGGATGGCATGGACCTTTTCTATCATCTCTTACATAATATCAGGCCCAAGAATATTTCTCTCACCAGCTTCATCCCAACAAGTATGAGTTCTACATCGCTTCCCATATAGAGCTTCAAAAGGTGCCATTTGAATGCTCGAGTGGAAGTTATTGTTGTAAGAGAACTCAACTAAAGGGAGATGTTGATCCCATCCACCCTTAAATTCCATTTAGCACGTTCTCAGCATGTCCTCGAGTGTTTTAATAGTCCTTTCAGATTGGCCATCAGTTTGGGGGTGATAGGTCGTACTGAAATTCAATTCAGTACTCAGATCTTGTTGAAGAATTCTCCAGAATTTTGATGTGAACCTTGGATCACGATCAAATACGATAGAAAGTGGAACTCCATGCAGCCTTACCACTTCATTTACATAAATCATGGCAAGTTTATCAAGAGATAAATCTTCCTGAATGGAGATAAAATGTGTTGTCTTGGTGAGACGGTCCACAATAACCCATATCGCATTATTTCTTTTGAAAGTTCTCAGGAGACTAGTGACAAAGTTCATAGTGATATTGTCCCACTTCCATGCTGTTATGGGTAGTGGTTGCAATACCCCTTTAGAAAGTTGTCACTGTACCTTCACTTGCTGACATACCAGGCACCTTGAAGTGTAGTCAGTAATCTCCCTTTTCATATTATCCCACGAATAATGATCACGAAGGTCCATACACATTTTTGTTCTACCAGGATGTATAGAGAAAGTAGACTTATGAGCTTCATCCATCAGCTCCTTCTTTATTTCCGGAATATATGGAATGCATAGTCTTGTACGAAATTTTAGTACACCTTCTTGATCAGTATTGAACTCAGGAAACTTTTCATCCTTCACAGCCTCAAACTTCTTCTGTAATAAAGGATCTTCTTTCTGAGCTTTTTTTATATTCTCTAGTAGTGACGGTTGAGAAATCATTTGGGTTAGGGTTGATGATGTCCCTTCCCTTATAATTCCCATGTCCAGCTTTACTGGGTCATTGATCAAAGGATCTATTTGAATCCTCATCATGGAAATAACAACTGGGTCTTTCCTTCTTAATGCATCTGTGATTTTGTTTGCTCTTCTAGGATGATAATAAATTGAACAATCATAGTCTTTAAGGAGTTCCAACCATCTCCTTTGTCTCGTGTTCAATTCCTTTTGTGTGAAAATATACTTCAAACTTTGATGGTCTATGTATATATCACATTTCTCCCCATAAAGATAGAGCCTCCATATCTTTAGAGCAAAAATGACTGAAACCAGCTCCATATCATGTGTAGGATAGTTCTTCTCATGAGTCTTCAATTGTCGTGATGCATAAGCAATGACCTTATCATTTTTCATTAGGACGCACCCAAGCCCTTTTAGAGATGCATCGCTAAAAATAACAAATCCTTTTCCACTTGAGGGCAGAGTTAACATAGGTGCAGTAACCAATCTCTTCTTCAGCTCTTGGAAACTTTCCCCACACTCCTTTGTACGAATGAACTTGACCCCTTTTCGAGTTAACTTGGTTAATGGATTACAAAGTCATGAAAACTTTTTCACAAACCTCCTATAATATCCTACTAATCCAAGAAAACTACGAATCTCAGTTATTGTTTTAGGTTGAGGCCACTCCTCTATAAATTTTGTCTTTGTAGGGTCAACTGTGATTCCTTCATTGGTAACAATGTTCCCCAAGAAAGCAACTTGTTGTAACCTGAATTCACATTTACTGAACTTTCCAAAATGTCTCTCCTTCTGAAGAGTTTGAAAAATAACCCTTAGATGATCCTCATGCTCCTCATGACATTTGTAATATATCAGAATATCATCAATAAAAACTACCACAAAGTTATCAATGTAGTCTTTAAAGACTCTATTCATCAAATCCATAAAAATAGCAGGTGCATTAGTCAGTCCAAAAGGCATAACAAAAAACTCATAATGCCCATATCTGGATCGGAAGGCATTTTTTGGAATACCTTCTTTCTTCACCCTCAATTGATGATAAAAATATCTAAGATCAGTCTTAGAGGATAATTGAGCCCCATGAAGTTGGTCAAATAAGTCATAAATTCTTGGAAGAGGGTATTTGTTCTCTACTGTGATTCCGTTCAGTTCTCTATAATCAATGCATAGCCACATCGATCCATCCTTCTTCTTCACAAAGAGAACAGGTGCTCCCCAAGGAGACACACTCGGTCGGATAAACCCCTTCTCCAAAAGATCTTGGATTTATTTCTTTAGTTCCTCCAGCTCCACATTTTCCATCCTATATGGGGTCTTTGATATTGTATGAGATCTATGTACGAGTTCAATGGAGAACTCTAACTCTCTTTATGGGGGAGGTCCAGGCAACTCCTCAAGAAATACTTCAATGTATTCCTATACGATGGGTACATTTTCTATCCTCAAACTCTCATTTCCTTCTTCTTCTTCACCGATCAATTCCATAAAGAAGGATATAGTAAGTTCTTCTAGACAAAGATCATGTTGAGATATCTCTCCTTAGAAGATAACTATAGGTTTTCCATTCAAGACTACTGAGATTTCCTTACTTATGCATTTGATCTTAGCATTATACTTTGAGAGCCAGTCCATCCCTAGTATAATGTCGAATTCCAACATGGGAATGACTACTAGATTTGTGATAATATTGTGCTCACCAAAGTAAATACTATAGTTTCTAAGAACTGATGATACTTGGATAATCCCACTAGGAGTCTTGACTGATAACTCTACTTTTATCAAGTCTGGGGTTGATTCTAAATTCTTTCCAAACTTGGAGGAAATAAAGGAATTCATAGAACCAGAATCAAATAAAGTACTTGATAGCTTTGAGAGAAATACAAGAGTATCTACTACCACATCATTTGGAGCTTCAACATCAGTTTCCGTGATAGAAAAAGCACAACCTTTCTCCCTTGGCCTTTGCTGAGGCTGATGGTGGTTCCCCTCCACTGCCCTCGGATTTGGAAAGTGATTGGAAAAGTTCCCAAGTTGTCCACACTTAAAGAACTGGACATCAGGTAGGGCCTGCACCATCTTCCCCTTGTTGTTAGTGTTTTTAAGTTGAGGTTTCACCTCACTACGACAATTCCTCGCAATATGGTCATACCTTCCACACTTGTGGCATTTCCTGCTCCTGAGAAGGCAGTTCCTCGAATGCTTCTTCCCACATTTATTACACGTGGGACATTTCACTTTCTTGACTCCTCTTCCCTGATCAAAGGTCCTACATAAGCTGGGATCCATAGATCTCTTCTTTTTGTTTGATTTATGAGATAACTGCATCTCACCAAACTCCAGTTTGATTTTCATCGCACTTCACACGATCTCCTCATAACTATCATAGTCACAGTTGGCTATATTCTTCCGCAGATGAGGTCTCAGTCCACCGAATAATCTATCAACCTTACCATTTGGATCCATGACAAAGCTAGAGGTATATCATGAATGTCGGGTGAAGTTAATCTCATAACTTCTGACAGATTCATTCTCCTTCTGCTTCATCTTGAGAAACTCCTTCTCCATTCTTGTTCTCATGGATCGAGGAAAATACTTACTAAAGAAAATCTCTCTGAACTCTTCCCACTCCATATCTTCAACCTCCACTCTTTGCCTTTTGTTTTTAATCATCTCCCACCACTGATCAGATTCTCCTTCTAAGCGGTAGATAGCCAAGGTGACCTTCACTTTCTTTGAACAGCAGAGCACAGAAAAGATATTCTCGATAGAGCTGATCCACTACTCAGCAATCAATGGGTCAGTCGATCCACTAAAGTTTAGTGGTCATTGATGCATAAAGGACTCAACATAATTCGTTCCCTTCGCAGTGAGATTGGTCTCTCATCTTGATTCAATTTATTTCCCATAACTTGAGTCAGTTGGTACATTATTCACATGAATGTTTCTATTTCGTCTTCCATCGGAGGGTCATCAGCGCATGGTCCATTACGGTCACCATTTGCATAGATCCTCCTATTTCCAGCCATTTCTAAAATAATAAAACCTTAATGAGAAACCTATTTCATTAACGAATCTTTTAACTATAAAGGATTTATGTCTTACAACTTCTTTAAACAATTACATTTCTCTATAAATCCTTCATAATGATTCATAAAGAGATTATGATTAACCAAACATATCCTCTGGGAGTGTCATAACCAAGAGTTCAGCAAGGCCCATTATCATGTACCAATTCCTGTTCAAGTCTAGCTCAAATCAATGTTTTCGGGTTTTACCCCTATGTACATCTGTGCCAGAGCGACCTCTACCTGCTCGTATCCAGATAGGGATGTATTTGCTTGATAAACCACTTACTCAATACTCACCAAAATACCAGGAAGTTTTCCTATATTTAAACTTTTCTATAGGATTATTCCTAAATATTCATATCCTAATTTCCATAAATAACTAAACTATCCTTTGACACCAACTATGGCATCCCACCTTTTTATTACATAACTTTTCATTACGTTTTACAAACATAGGATCTTTAGAGTCTAGTGTCTTGGAAATCATGAACATTATACATGAAAACAACATAAAAAATTCTTTTAAACCACTCATAAGGCTTCATCATAGGTTCATCCTATGTAAAATTACTGAATCTCATATCCTGGAGACATACATCAAATAAAAGGGTGAGCATAAGGCTCAGTAAGGAAAACAAGTGAAACAGTTGACATGTGATCTTGAGCAATATTAATAAGAACGTGATAAAAGTCATAAAGGAATGAGCAATGGAAGAATAGGAATATCATGATAAAAAGAACATGAATCATAACTTGAATATGTGGATACAACATTTCATTTAGACATTCATGAACATATCACCAAGGTATATCCCCGAGGTGTCAAAAAAATTACCAAGGTTATTCACCAAGGTATCGTGAAACTTGTCCTCTCTAGATATTAATTCTTTACCCAATGCATTGGAGCGCTGTCAGGGTGAACCCTTAATATGTATTTATTTTCATGTGAACCACATATATCATAATCAAACATTTCCTAAATAACTCATAGATAATAAAATAAATGGGTTCATTTCAAAATCATGACGTTTTAAAAGTTCTTAAAAATAAGATTGTTATGTCATTTATAACCCATGGAAAGGGAGTGAGGGTTACACATATGTCAATTCCAGAATCAAATATATAATTTTTATATATTTATGAACATCCATAGAAACGAAATAGTTCTGGGTATTCACATAAACAAACAATAGAATTTCTTGAGAAAATAGATAGAAATTTTGAGACGAAATTTCTGCAGCATAACGGCTATATAACATGGTTTTAGAAAATAATAAAAAGATAGGGTACAAGGGTAACCCACTCATAAATAACTAATATTACAATATAAATATAGAATAACATATAGATAAGAACATGTTATGGATATTTTAATGACATACCACAATAAAAGGAAACTTGAAAGGAAAGAGAAGATGTGATTTCTTTTACGAGAAACTCGGTAGCCTAACGGCGTCACTTAAAAATTTAGAAAACAAATTGATGAGGGTGGAAAGGGTCTCTCAAAAATTAGACATGAAATGGATAGAAATGAGAACTTATAAAAACATCCCCTCAACATAAATATATGGCAATTAGAAGACACAACATAAAAGAAGTCGTGACTTAAAAGAGGAGGGTGAAAGGATCCCTTACCTTGAAGAGTAACTTTGAAAGCTTGAAGTTAGGGACCTTGGGAGGCCTAAGGGCACCTTGGAAGGACTCCTTGGGAGGTAAGGGGACCAGAACTTTGTTGAGGATGATTTTGGAATGAAATGAATGAGGTTAATGGCTTTGTATTTATAGGAAAAGTGAGTGAATAAATTATTAATTTCCAAGGGACACCTCATCGGTGGTATTTGCAAAACCATGGGCTTTCCCATGGTATTTTCCCATGGTATTGGCCACTTGGGACACCTCATAGCATATCTCACTATTTGTAAGTTGACCAGAAATCTTAAATCATTATTACATCATAAATGTTGTCATTAAACACCAGAAACTCAAAACTGCATTTTTACTATTCACTGATAATTCAACTGTTTCAGAAAAACCCCAAAAAAATCACCCTAACCTAATATCGATGCTCGGAATTAAAAAATGAAGCTCATTTTATGAAAATAATTTTTTTAAATATTTTTAATTTAATTTTTAAATAAAATAATTATTTATTCCAACAATACAACTTTAAAACTATAACTCATATTCTAATACCTTATAAAAGTAATCAAGGTCTCATAAAAATATCGTATACCCATAAGATAATAAAGTAACAATTTATGATTAAATTTTATGAAAATACATTTCCATTTTAAATTATTAAATTAATTATAAAATTTTAAATAAATTATTTATGGCATACAAAAATACCAAAACTTAAACTATGATCATTTTTTCACTTTTAAGATGTCTAAAATGTATTTATACATTCATGGGTGAAGTTTATAATTTTTTGGTCAAATTACTATTCATTACTATTCATTATTATTCATAAGGGTATGTTACTATTCCTACTTTACTATTCACTAAAAACCAAGTTGATCTTATTAGACTCTAAATTTCTCACTGCTCACAACTGTAGAATACCATTTTTTGAAAATAATTTCACATTATTAATTATTTAATGAATACAAAAAATATTTTAAAATAACCATTTTTCCTAAATTCATCAATAATACACATATTATATTTATCCGGATATTTGAAATTCACAAACTTTTCTATAAGAATAAATAACAATTTTATTTATATAAAAAGATTACACAAAGAAGCTATGGTCTCATTACATAGCCCCTTATTACACCAGCATAGAAACTAAGTGTTAGGTGCGCTCTGGTGATAGAATCTTGGTGTGGCTCAGACAACATTGCCCGAGTGGTGATTTATATCAGCTTGAACTTCTCCCTTATGTGATTTCGTTCAAGCTTCATACGTTGAATTTCAGCTTGGGCTTGGTCCAGAGCAAAGCCCAGTGATGCTACCTCCTTCCCAAGATCTGACAGATGGGCTTCATATGGCTCGAGTCTACTAGATGAGGCCATTCAATCTTCTTTCTGTATTAATTAACCAAGATAATAGTATTTATAAAAACATGACATTGAGATTATAGTTTCTAACGGTCATATTAACCAATGGTCATATAACAGTCAAAACACAATGGTCACATTTTAATTATACCCACAAAATTAGTAAACAAATATAATTAAAAAGTTTGGGTCGTTACAAGTAACTCGGAAAACCCTTAAAGAATCACGTAAAACAAGAATTATACCAAAACTCGTAATAGTCAATCTTCTAAATCTGACAAAACTCGAGGCCTTTTTGAGAGGAATAATCAAAGTAACAGGGAAACATATTCAAAATTAATAACATCTAAAACATAAATCATAGACATCCAAATTCAAAACCCAACTCAAAATGAAAATATAATAAGATAAATTATATTCAAAATCCAAATAATTACATCACAAAATGAATCAAGATATCCCTCTTAAAACTACTCCCAAATCACTCACTTTAATTTTAAAAACCCAAAATCCTATATATAAAAACTTTTTAGAATTCCATAAGTGAATTTATAAAAACATTTACTAGCAATTAAATATAAAATCCATTTTAAACATATTTATAAAATATCTTCCCAAATCACAAGTTTCATTTTAAAAATAAGTTTTTATTTATAAAATCCCTATATAAATTTTTCAAACTCAACCATTTTTCTTTTGAAACTAACTTTCTCATTACCAAACACCAAACAAAAAACATTCAAAAAATATCTAAGAATACCAAAACATCTATGTATAGGGACTAGTGGTTGTCCATGACTTCGCCACATGGTTTATATAAACATGATCTGATCATGAAACTACCACGGGAAATCATATCGAACCATTCACTCATGCCCCACATGATTTTCTAAGATATGTGAGATCATCATGTGTTTCCAGTTCAACTCCCATTAACATCCCCCAAATTAAATAATTCCATTGAGCAATCTAAAACACCATTAACATAAACCAAAAATAAACTAGAAATCAAAATTTAAGACTTCAAACCTGACTTCTCATTGTAACTTGAGGTTCATAATGAGAAAGAGAAAACTAGAACCTTCTTAAACCTACCTCTTAATATCTAACAGTTATATATCCAATGTATGAGACACACCCAAATAATATAGGGAGGCTTTGATACCATTTTTTTTCAAACCAACCTCAGACTCTCATCTATCAAACACTCAATATGAACCATGAAAGGTCCTGAGAGGATTTCCTGATCCCCACGGGATGGTGATAGGCACATAGGTACTAGAGAAAATATAGTAGGAATGATTTCTATCAAAAAATAATTAAATTAATAGTAGAAAATTCAGAATGAACCCTCATTATATCAAAGTTCCATGTGGTAAGAGAAATTACACAATATAATATAAAAGAAATTTAAACAATTTAAACATAATCAATCCCTATACTCACCACCAACTCCCTCACACACAACGTCCCAAATTATTCAACATCTATAACTCCACAAATATAATGTACTACCCATTAAAGAACAAGGAATAAGGGAAGATTGTTGTGGAAACTAGAAATTGTTGATTTAGCTAGATCTGCTTGTTGGAATAGTGTAGGTTGATTCATTTGGTTGAAGTTGGGTTGAATGATAGTGGATAAAATTGTACACCAGATTAAAACTCTGTGGTTTGATATCCATGGTGAGGTCATTGGGGGTTACATGGGGCAATGCGCCCCTACTCTAGGGATTCAGGGAATGAAGGCCCCCGGCCTAAATTTTGGGAACTGTAGCAATACTGACTCACTATATAAGTATTGAACAATGACACTGATAGGGAACTGTAGTAGTGTGGAATTAGACATGGCACTCTGGTAGAGCTGACTAGGTGACACTGACGGGGCACTATAGTATCTCTGGCTTTAGAGACATTGGTACTATAACTACATGGACTTTTTTCCACCAATACAATAATACCTTGGACTTAGGTGATTGCGGTACTATAGAAGTGAAAACATGGGTGGCTTAGGCACTGTAGAATAGTGGACATAGTGTGTGGTTGGTGGAACACTGCATCATCTTCTTTATTATCTCATTTTAGATAGTCTTTTTGTGTGTCTAAAACCTTGAAATTATCCTTGTAATTATGGCCCCAAATTAGAAAATTTTTATGCCTCTCCATGGATGTAGGGATCATCTCCAAAATCATGTAAATATTTATGTCATGTGATCTTCTTATCATTCTTTTTTTTTATAATTTTTCTTTATTTGTAAACCTTTTCTTTCGTTGTGACTTCTGGTGTTTCTAAAACACTACTAAGGCATGAAAATATACTAACATACCTGAAAAATATATCCCATGTGACTTGGGTCACACTCCATCAACCAACTCAAAAACCTACTTTATGAGCACCCTGGAGAAAGGAGACTATGAGGTGGAACTCCTTTGAGTCTGGACTTGAACCTACAAGAGCCACTCATTCTACAGACACTTAGTGGTGTGAGTAGGGTGTGAGCATAAAAAGCTCTGTAAGTAAGAACCATAGATTCCATGAATTTACTTTCCCAAAATAGACCATAAATACTAGTTTGGAAATGTAAGTAGAAAATAAAGCTTCCACGCATAGGTATATAAAATACAATATCACATTGAACTCATTTAAAAAATCCAATTTCATTATATTAAATGAAAACAATAACTTAAAAATAATTTTCTAGGCCTCATCACCTTTTTAACCAAAATCCATAATTTAAATCCAACTTTAAAACTCAATTTAAAATTACAATTTTTAAAACTCTTTAATAAAATTTTAAAAAAAAATTTAAGTGCATAAACCATATCCACAAAGTAGGAGCACAATGAAAAAGTGAAACCAATGGGACATAACATATAAGAACAAAAATATTTTAAATCATTAAATAAGTCAAATGTAATAATCAATAAAAATAATAAGGTATAAATACACTACTACAGATTGTGCCTTATCCAGCACTGACCTTTAACAGCTCTAGACAAAAATCAATGATAAAGGGGTGAATTTTATCAGCGCTCATAAAAATCGCCGATAAAGTTACCTTTTATCAGTGCTAGAAAAATCACTGATAAAAGGGTACCCTTTGTGAGAACATTTTCCTAGAGCTGATAAAAGTAACCCCTTTATCAGTGTTTTTTAGCACTGTTAAACAGGTCACTTTTATCAACGCTTTTTTCTAGCGCTGATAAAGGTCGTAATGAGTAATTTTATTTAAATATAAATATTTATATATTTTTAAATGATATTTATATTAAAATAATTATATATATGTGTTTGTAAATATAATATATAAATATGATTTGTATAACATTTATTAAAAAATGAATCTTATTTTCATAAATTTATATAAAAAAAATTATCAAATTTATATTAGTCAAAATGTTTAATAGTTTATTTATATACATTAAGTACAAAATGTTTATATAATTAAAATAAATATAATATATTAATATTTTATTTAAATAATTATATAATATATAAATGAATATATTTATTTAAATATATATTTATATTAATATTAAATAATTTAAAATATATGTACATATATAATTGTATGTATATATGGGTGTGTGTGTGTGTGTGTGTGAGTGAGTGTGTGTGTATGTGTGTGTTTATATATGTATATCTGTAATTCACATAAATGTTAGGAATTCACTTTTTAATATTTTTATAATTTATTTAATTTAATTTATTCATTTATTATTATATATTCATTAATAATGTTAAAAATATATTTAATAATTTTTTAATATTTATTTATACATATATTTATTTACTATACATGTAATATTTTCAATATGTTTGTTATTTATATAAATAATATTTATTCTTTTTTTGTTTATTAAGTTTTCACAATTAAATTATATTTTAAATTTATATAATTAATCTATTTAAATTAATTTTTTATTAATTTTTAATTTAAATAATTAATTATAAAATTATAAATGTATATAATTTTAAAAAAAGTATTTATAAAATTATAAATGTAAAAATATATATAGTTATATAAATATATTTAAAATTATATACAAATATTTTTAAATATGTTTTTTTATAATTATAATTATAAATATATATATATATATAATTGTAAAATTATAATAAATATTTTTAAATAATAAATATATTTATTTAAAATTATATTTATAAATACATATTTATAATTCTTTAAGTATTTATTTATAATTATATACATTTAAATTTTTTAATTATATTTATTATATTATTAAAAATATGTTATTATTAGTGCTTTTTTAACATCGATTAAAGTTTATTTTTATCAATGCTAAAAAATCACTAATAAAGATATATTTTATCAGTGCTTTTTTAATGTTGTTAAAGATCTATTTTATCATCACTTACTTTTTTAGCACTGATAAAACCATTATTCATCAGTTCTTTTTTGAAAGCACTGATAAAATCCATGCCCGATATTTAAATGAAACCCTAACAGAGTCCTCCTCGCTCACACTGTTAAAGCTTTCTCAAAATTGAATCTCTATTACCGCTCTTCATCGATCTTCTCAACAAATTGAGCCTCTCAAAAGATAAGGTATGTGATTATTTCTACTCCTCTTTAATCACAATCTAAACTACACACCAAATCTAATTCATATCCCACTGTATCTTGTCACATGAAAAACAACTGATCGAACCTACATTAGCCAACCCCTCTAAAAACTCTCAACTTTCACCCCTTCACCCTCCACACATGAGAGTGTTAAAGGGGGGGATTAGAAATAGTTATTTAAGAGTCTCACCACCCATGATCTGATACTTTCCATGGAAGGTGACACATACCATGAAAAGGGAGGGTGTGCAACATGAGAAAAATAGGATGGGGTGTGTGTTAAAAACTTTAGTAGACCACCCACCATCATTCTTCGTCTACCTTTCCCTCAATAATCATGTACATTAAGAACAATGATACAAGGATAATAATTTTCCAAAATTTCTATAAAATGGGGATTGAGTTTGAATTATGAAATTTTATAATAGAATTTATACATGAAAACCAAGAAGAATGGAGTAAGAACAAAAATAATGATCCCTACCTTTTGTTTGGATCAATATTCAATGAAGGTTGCAATTACACTAGACACCATTGGTGATTTCCATCAAATTATGTACATGTATATCCAATAAAAAAGGATCACCTCTCTAATTAGATTCCATGAATTCTAACATTTTTTCAAATGATATGAAATCATAAATATAGAATTTTTGGGTTTTTTAGTTTTCAAATTAATCACCTGAAATTGGCTCGACCTAGGGCATGAAACCCCGAAAAAAAACTATTTCACCATTAGGATAAACCCATATATTTAGACAAAATAAAGCTGTAAATTTTTTGAAATGGTTCTCCATTTAGGGTATATAAGTTATTCTTTAGTATCTCATTTCTATGGTCTAAAATTAATATGTTTCTATTAAAATAATATAGTTGGTCATTAATAAAGAAATTCATATTAAAAAAACTTAGTTACCACCTATTAAAATATAATTGAAAAAATTATAGTGGTTAAAACAAAAATATTTGGGTATCTAAATGCTCCCCACCAATATAGATTTTCAACATGAAAATTATATCCTACTCAAATTGGTGAGGGTAGTGATTCCACATGTAATTATCACATTACTGAACCTATATGGTCCTCTTACATTAGCCCTCAATCACAAACTAGTACCTTAAAAAGGTAGAATCATCTTCATTGTGAAAATATCCTGATTTGATGATATGTGATGGGTCCTAAACATACCACCTCATCTATGATACATCAAAGATGTTGTAGACCAATTCTAAATATGGGGGTATTATTAGGCGGTAACCATCCTCATCTCCCTAGAACAACATATGGAATGGCATGATAAATTGATAGGACAGCTTGCATCCCTTAACAAAAATCCACATCTCATATCATGGAGAAACATTTAGGAAAATAATATCTCCTTCCTCAAATTCACAAGGCCTCTATTATTATAGCTTGAACTTTTTTAGAGAGATATATGTCACACCTATTTTTTTTCTTTTCATGTCATGGTTTTGATCCAGTTCATTGAAAATCCCGATCCTTTTATTGGGTTTTGGATGAGATTAATTTTGAGTTTTAAACTTCCATATATGTCTAATAACCCTAATTTGGGTTCCCCATGATTGTTTAGGAGTTTTTGGAGAAAGGGTGGTAATTTCATGATTTGGGCCAACCATGAGCCCATTTGCAGTTTTAAAAACCAAATTTGTTTCTTTAATAAATCATTTGTTTTTTGACATTTTTCATTAATTATAATTCCCACTTGACTTATACTGACATATTAATACTACCATATCCTTTTGTACCCCTTAATAATTCATAATCATGGTAACTTTGAGTTATTTAGGTAATGGGTCATCCCATGGGCCCATTTCCAGTTTTAAACAAATAATTTGTTTATTTTATATACTTTTAAATTTTAAATATTTTTTGGTTATTACACCTCCCACTTGAATAAAAAATATCTATACTCACCCCAATTATCGAGTTTACCTCTTTGGGGTTCATTGGAATCGCATATTAGGGAAAAAGTTCTCAGGTTACCACAAATCATCCAGAATTGAGAAGGTAAATTGATTCATACATAACTCATTTAATCCGTTCTATTTTTCCAAAAAATATTCTTTACCTGGTTATTACCGACCTTATTATCCTCTCCAAGAATTTCTATATCATTCCCCTTTCTCAAATGTTGCAGATCTAATGGAATACGAAGAGTTTTCTAGTTGAAAATGTGAGATTCCTTCTTAATTATCCTCCCTCTTCTTCCTCCTTTCATTATTTCTTGTTTTTATAATCTAACCTAGTCATGATCGACATAGGGTTCTGTTATCCCATGATTTTTTATGGTTTTTTTATTCTTTTGGGGCTGATCATCATAGGTTTAGGGTTTTCAAACCCTCGGATGGTGATATTGGGTGTGTGTTTCCATTACGCCAAGGATTTGAGGTAGGATATACCTTGAAATTTTTTTATCTTTTAAGATTAATCATTTTTTTATTGTTTTCATCTGATATATATGTTTATTATTATTTTTCTGCATTTGGATAATTTTCTTGGTGTGAAAAATGGTTGTTTAATCCTTGTTTTGTGAAAGGTAGTGTTGTTTTGTCATAAAAGTGCACACCAAGTGTTTTTTAAAATGTTCAACTATCTTTAAAAACTATTTTGTGAGGTTTAGAACCTAGCTTATGGAATTTTTAATATGTTACAGTAGATTTTATAAAATATGGCATTCAATTGGTGTTTTATTCTTTTTAAAGTGCATAAAATAAATTATTTTTTTAAAGGGCATGTCATTTGTTCGGTAAATTGTCCGGTTGGATTTTATGTGTTATGTTTGATTTAAAAATTATCTGTTTGGATTTATAAATGAATTGGAAGAATGATAAATGGTATTTTGGGTCCTCATATTGATTTAAAATTTGTATTTTGTTTTACAAACAAATGGTTTTTGGTTTACAACATGTTTTAGCCAGAGTTGTAGGAAAATGGCCCATTTCACATCCTTATAAAAATGGTTGTGTTTTGAATATGTAACCTGAATGTTTTAAGGTATTTATAAATTTGTTTTTATGCTATTAATGGTGTGTATACACCTCCTTAATAAAAGTTAAATGCATACCTGGGTCAAAGGATAGTTTCGATAAATTCTTAAAGGCTCGTTTGGCATTTGTTTTTTTTTTTGTAAAAATGGTTTCCATGTGTATTTCATGTTCTATCATTTGGGGCAATTTTATGGTCCATGAAAATAATTTATTAATTGGTTTTAGGTCTTCCAAATCTTTTTTGTTATGTTATTTATGGGTTTGTGGCCTTAAAAGAGCATTTTTTAATGGATTTTATGTGCAAGTCCTCGTTATACTCCTTAAAATTGTTTTACGAATCTTTTTAGTGGTTTATTGATTCTTGAAAGAAATGTGAAGCATGTTTGCGGGATGTTTGTGTGTTTATGGTTTGGTAATGTAATTTTTATGTGTAAAGTTTATTTGATAATATGTGTAACTTTATTGAGCACTAAATGGAATCCTGGGTATCTAGGTGGGCGGACGTGTACTAGTATGCTAGTGATTCCGTGGGGTTTGGCCCCTGTTTCACGTAGCAAGTTTGACGATGACAACACTAACTAAACTATGATGATGATATTTTTGGGGGACCAAGAGGTTATGGTTATTCTCTATACTAGTGGATCGTGTGCACGAGAATGTATATTTATTATTGTTACTTTCACCGAGATACGAGGTACCTGGGGCTCACAACTAACTAGTGCCTAGGGGTGTTCCCGTGACTTGTGCTCATTGGCTATTTTGTACTCACTGTTGGAATATGGTGTGTTTGGTTGGTAAATTCAGTAGTGTGTGTGATTTATTTAAAAGTGTAAATTCTTTAAAACAGCTCTCTTGAAAACTATTTTCATTTTAAAGTTTCACCTCTTTGAAAATTATTACTAGCATTCTTGTTTATAAAACATGCAAGTTTTTGTCTGGTAATTTGTTTTATATAGATTTGGACATTATTTAGAAAACATACCTTTATATCTTTTATTTAAAACTTGAAATTGATTTTTCTTTTATTTTAAAGGATGTGCATTGGGAATAGAATATTGGGCTAACCTACTGAGTTTTAATACGCACACCTATAGTCTTCTTCTTTTTTAGCCCTTGTGCAGGTTTCAGCTTGAGTTCGATCACCTTGGGCAACATGTGATCATTATGTTGGAGAGTGACCAGAATGGTCACATGGAGTTATTTGGTTATCGGGTTTGGTCAGATGAGTTTTTGGTTTAGTTGTAATTTCAGTTTCTTGTACAAATAATATTCAGTTCAGTTTTAATATAAATGTATTTTGAGTTGTCCATTTCTTTTTGTTGTTTGTGTTTTTGTTTATATATGGGCAAAATCATTCCCTTGTGTACTCTATTAATGCCCTTGGTGCTTGTCTCCATCCCGGGAGGATCGGTAACGCCTCTCGGGACTTGTCGCGGGCTGGCCCTTGTGATCGGTTCAGGGTCGACTTGGGATGGTTCGTGACAATATATATATATATATATATATATATATATATATATATATATACCTAGTAATTATTAAAATATATTTTAAAGAAAATATAGATGTATATTTTCATAAAATAGTAATAAACAATAATGATTATTCACATATAAATAGTAAATCTATTTTATGGAATCATATGTAGTTCTTCTAAGAATTAGAAATTAAATTGTATAATTTAAAATGATATTTTTCAATAAATAAAAAATTTATTTAAAAATTAATTTTCACAAATTTTGTTAGTTTTATCTATTAAATTTATGTAATTTTTGAAATCATCTCATTGATATGAAAATGACTCACTTTAACATCATTAATGGTTTTATTTTAAGGGGTTCGGTTATTAAAGTAATAAAATTTTAAAAATGACTCCTCCTTTGCAGATACCATGGGAAAACCATGGTAAGACCAATGGTTTTGTATTTTTTATTAACTTGGTTTACAAGGCCTATGTTTGAAAATTAATTAACAATACCCAGTATTTTAATATAAATACCCACACATTCTCTCTTACCATTCACTCCAAATCCTTGAAACATGAACTTCCACTCAATTTCTCTCCCTAGATCCCAACTGAGGAGTTTCTAAGGTACTATGGGGATCCTACCATATATTAAGAAAAAAAATCTCAAGCTAAGGGTTATCTCCCCAATATTATCAATTATAGAACTTTATTTGTTATATGAATTTTTATTTCCATGTGTTTATGTTCCCATGTGTTCATAATCATTTATTTTCTTTTACTAGATTCCACATTGAAATAAAATAGAGAGCAAGTAAAATTACAATCATTTCTTTATTTAAACATTTTTTTTAATTTTAAAATTTGTATTAATATATTTGTATTAGTTTAAATTTTATCTAATTTTATAGTCTTGAAATTATAATGATATATTAAAAACAAGGTATGTGATCGGTTTTGATCTATTTCTCTCCCTTAGTCATCTTTGTTTATTTTAAATTTTCCCAAATGGTTTGAACAGTGTGTGTGAAAGTGATCTTATTTTTATGTGATCTACCACATTGATTATCCACCAAATCTCTCTTGAATCAATCCATTGTTGTTTCATCCTCTCCCTCTCTTTCATTTTTATTTTCACTTATTCATCATTATTTATCACTCTGGTTTCATGGAGATCCTAGTTGTGCACCGCAAAAACACTGCTCGCTTATCATGTAAGGTGATGACTACAAATGATAAGTAGGAAGTGTTTTTTTAGTGCATAACTCATAATCATATCTAAGTTCCAAGTATCCCTCCTACACCCATGAATTAAAAATAAACAATTCTCACCATTTTATTCCAATTATCTTTCCAAATCCCATGGATTAAAACCACATTGTCTTTCTGAAACATGTCATTACCTTGTGTATTTTATTGTTAGTGATCATTAGAGTATCGTCTTTTAATATTGTTTTCTTTTCAGGAAACCAAAATATGGAAAGTATATTGTTCCAAACGTTGAGAGAGAAAATTTTAAATATGGAAAATTGTAATTATTGTATAAAAATAGTTATCAAGCATTGATATAGATAGCTAGTTCTGAAGCTTAGTATTAAAGGGTATATTTTTATCACCTCTATGTTGGGTTCTAATATGGGATAAGACTATATTGAGACCCTAATTAGTAAAAGAGATGGTATATTAGGTTCATATAATATAGAAAATATTAATGATATCACATGTTAATAAAATAGTAAAAATTAATAAACTAATTTATGTCTCTAAAATCATAACCACTATAATCTTACCTTACACTGGTATTTTAATCATAAGATGGAATTTTTTCTATAAAATGGTTTTTATAATTTATTTATTTTGTTAAATATTAATATTACCAAATCAAATAGGATGGATATGAATCTAAAATGGATGTATTCCAATCATATGACAAAAGAGTATGAGGATTGGGTGAAATATTTCCTCAAGTTTTCAAAATATCATGCATATAACCCTTCTCAAATCATTTTTCTGTGTTTACACTATTTTTATTTAAGACTAATTAGTTTATAAAAGTTGGAAGAACAGTTGATCTATCAGGTAATATATTGAAGTTATAAATATTGGACTAAACATATGGAAAACTGAATATAGCTGGTGACTGGGATAATATAGCATTTTATGGATCATCAAGTATGATTACAAGTGTATAAAATAATGAACAGTGTATTGAGGATTTGATTATAGGTGTGAATGATTATGAGGATTATATTAAGGAAATAAAAATGATAGTTGAATATGAACTTCATGATTGTCCAAAAAAATTTAAAAGTTAAAGAGTTGTACAAATACTCCATTGTATGATGGTTATACTAAATATAAAACATTGGAATCCATACTAAAGTTGTATAATTTAATAGATGGAAATGGATGGAGTGATACAAATTTTATTGAAATTATTTCTCTCTTGAATGATATGTTCCTAGAAGATAATGAGCTTCCTTTCTGAACATATGACTCTAAATGAATGCTATATTCAATGGGTATGATCTCTAAAAGAATTCATGTTTATCCAAATGATTGTATACTATTTCACAAGGACCACAAATCACTTAAAAAAAGCCAAATTGTGGTTCTTCTAGATATAAGAAAGATTAATCAGGACCTATTAAAGTTTTATGGTACTTTAAAATCATTCCAAGGTTTAGGTACTTATATAGAAGTGATTATATTGTAACAAAATTAACATGGCATGCAGATACAATAAATAAAGATGGAAAAATTCATCACCCGACAGGCTATCCTCAATGGAATAGAATTGATCATGAGTATCCTGAATTTGGAAATGATCTGAGAAACCTTCATCTTACTATATCTACATATGGATTAAATCCTTTTGGTTTTCAAAGCAACTCACATAGTACATGGACAATTATGATGGTAAATTATAAATTTCCATTGTGGTTATGCATGAAATCAAAATACATTATGTTATCTCTTCTTATATCAGGACCAAAACAATAGGGTAATGATATTGATGTTTGTTTGGCTCTATTAATCGAAGGTTTGAAATTATTATGGGATTTAGTTGTTATATTGTATAATTATTCTAGAAATAAATATTTCACATTGAGGGTCATGTTTTACGGGAGGATAAATGAATTTTCTACTTGTGGAAATTTTTCAGGATATAGAATTAAAGGAACTCAAGGGTTTTCCATTTGTGAACAAGGTACATAATCAATTGGGTTAAAACATTCATCAAATACTATGTTTTTAGAAAATAGAATATTTATACCCCGATGACATAAGTACTAATCTTGGATGACATCATTTGATGGGAGTTCAAAAGAACATATAGCACCGTCTCTACTAATAAGTGATCAACTGTTTGAGAAGGTAAAAGATATAGACACTGATTTTGGTGAACCTTTTTTGAAAAAACCTTACAAAAACTTGTTGGAAAAATAGATTAGTTTTTTTAATTACTATACTAGAATTGTTTGTGCATCAGCAATTTTATTGATGTTATGCATGTTGAAAAAAAATGAATGTGATAGTGTCATTGACATGTTACTATATGAACCAATAAAAATAAAGTATTTAATTAAGGCTAAGTTGGACATGATTAACATGAGAATATGGGAAGAGTTGGTTCCAATGAAGAGTGAAAATTGGAATTTTTTTCCTCCAACTGTTACACTCTTTCCAAACAAAAGAGATACCAGTTTTTTACCTTCTTGAATGATGTAAATATTCTAGAGTTTTATTCATAAAATATCAAGAATATAATTTCAATGACTGATTTAAATTTAAAGGGTCTTAAATCACATGAATATCATGTTTTGATGAAAGATCTAATGCTTATAGCTTTATGTTTCATTTTTTCCAATAATTTCCATTACAAATTAACCAAATTATGTTTCTTTTTCAAATCTATATGCATCAAAGTTATAGAGCTAGATAAATTTACAACTATGGAAAAGGAAATTGTTGTCATATTATGTGAATTGAAGATGTTCTTACCACCAAAATTATATGATATGATGGTTCACTTGATGGTTCACTTGGTAAGAGGTATTTGACTATGTGGTCCTGTACAGTATAGATGGGTGTACCCCATTAAATGGTATATGAATATTTTGAAAGGATATGTCAAAAATTAAAGTTTTCTAGAAGGTTTTATTGCAGAGTGATATGATGTTGGGGAAGTTGTTGAATTCTATACTAACTACTTGTTTGATATGGAAATCATTGTTCTACAAAAATATCATCACACCGGGCGGCTTGTGGGTAAATGAATTTTTGGAATAGATATTGTCATAATTACTATTACAGATCAGGAACAGACCCACCTTTACATTTTACATAATAGTTTAAAGGTTTCCCCATATTTTGAAACCCAAAAATAAATTCATAGGAATTTGAATCCATTAAGGGAGGATAGATGGATATCAAATACTCATAATATAAAGTTTATAGTATGGTTTTGAGATGATATTTTTAAGGATTCATCTGAAAATTTTTATTCAATTTTATAATGACTTTGATGGCTAGCCAGAGAACCAAGTGTGCATGTATTATCTTATAATGGTTATGTAATTAATGGTTATAAGTTATATACAAATGAACATGATGGATGTGGTACCATAGAAAATAGTGAAGTGACACTTACAGCTAAAGTGATGCATGTATCTAGTACCAAGGATAGAAATCTAATTTATGCAAATATTTCATACTTTGGAATCATCAAACAAATTTGGGAGTTGAATTATAAAATATTCCAAGTGCAGATTTTTCAATGTAAGTGGGTTTATAATAGGAGTGATGTTAAAATTGATGAATTGGGATTTGTGAAAGTGTATTTTGGTAAGAAAGGGTACAAAGATGAACCATTTATAATGGAATCATAAGCATTAAAAGTATTTTATGTTCGATATCCCAAAAACCAAAATTGTTCATTTGTTCTGTTATCGACCAAAACCACTGAAGGGTCAGATGTCAATTGTACTAAGGATTACCCTTTAATTGGTATGTTGCAATCATTTTATAGTGGTCCCAATATAAATAGGATCTTGTATGTCCAAGGAGACCACAATGAAGGGATTTGGATACTCTATGGAGGGGTCAAATCCTTTCAACCTTTAAAAAAATAGTTCAATAATCAGGTTATATTTTTTATAATATACATTGTGTTACCTCATATTATTATATGTTCAATGATGAATTTATATAATATAAATTAAATGTTCGACCACTTTTGAAGATAATGAATTCTTCGCATGTCGATGCTCCCAATCCTAAGGAACAATAGGTTTATCAACATACTAGTGAACCCAATGCAGAGGAACAACAACCTTCTACACATGTCAATGCTACCAATCCAGAGTAATGACATATTAAAAATGTTAAAGCTAAGTAAATGGTATATGGTGAACAAATGATGTCCAGAAAAAAGAAGAGAAACATAGCATGATGGTGTTAGAAAAAATTAGTAAGGAAAGAAACAAAGACATCAAAATTGAGGTTGGATGGAATGCACGTAGCCATCCTATTAACCCCAATACGGCCATGTTTAGTAGTTATGTTGGGATAACCAATTTAATTTTTATGTAGATTCATGTGGATTCATGGAACAATGTTGTGCTCTTTCTTAATACACTGATTTGGGAATACATTAGGGCAACATTATGTTATACTTTCATTGTTTTACTAAAAAATGGAATAAGGAAATGTTGACTTACTCTTCATTATCCATTTTAGAGTACATTTATAATAGATGAATCCCAAATAAAATTTTTATTAATTCTTGCTGTAAAATCTCACAAAGTATTTTCATAATTATTATTAAGTTTCATAACAAATATACTAAATGAAAAATAAACTCTCACCCACCATAGATTTATACACAATTGATAAACCAAAAAGATTGGGATGCGTTTATTAGTTTTCTTAAGGTGATATCTTTTCAGGTACATTGTGACTAATAATACATTTCTTGACAATACGTGTATTAATCACTTTGAGTAAAAATTATTAATTTATGAAATATAAAATGAGTGTTGAAAATAACGAAAGAGCAGTAAAACCAATGTACCCCTACTATAAATCAAGTATGGGGTATGCTTTACTTGAAAAAAATGGTATGTTTTTTAAATCTATCATAATACTTTTATGTGACATGAAACAACAACTTATTATGTTCCTCTATTTATATGTAGATTGAGGAATCGAAATCAAAATCCACTTCCATCCCACATCATGTGCTATGGAAAGAGGAACATGTAAATAAATATGGGATACTGATAGATGAAAACACACCAAAAGTTTGGTAACCATGTGTAAGTATGAAATAATAATAAAAACTCTTTAAATTGGTATTACATAATAATGATTTCTAATTTTCTTATAATTTTTATCTAACTTAAACATAAGAAACATCATCAGTTGTACCTGATGAACAGCTACTATTAGTGGTCTTGAATCGGCCATAATAGTATATTTTCATCAGAGATGCAGGTTTTGGGGTGTCACCCAAAACATATTTTGAGAAAAGAAATAAACATAGGGATAAAGATAAGAAAATGGAAGAGTTGCAGTCATGATTAGTTGCTCTGGAAGAAAAACTTAATTGGCAGTCGAAGTTATTATAAAAATTTATAAAAAGGAATCCAAGATAAGAAACGATGAAATAATAACCACTACGTAAAGATCCCCCCACCCCCCCCCCCCCCCCCACCCACCACCACCAATTTTGAGGTGAGCCATTCCCCTCAAAGAGTTGTCTTATAAGAGGTAATCAATATTTTTATAAATTTTTCTATGAAATGTGAATCTGGTATACATTGATACCTTTTTGTACTGATATTCTATGGGGTGAAAATTATTGTGATTTATATTAATCAACACCCATCCATCACCTTGTTGTGATGGGTACCATGTACAATATCCAAGGATATATTCTAAGAAACAAATAAATTTCAAAAGGTTATGTGAGAGTGGTGATTAATGTAGCTCAAGAGCCGAGTGCTGATCTACCTATTCCATTAGATGATTTGGATATTCTTATGATCGATCGATCTATTGGAACTTTTGTAGCATGGCCATTAGATTTTGTAAAAAAAACATGTCAACAAGAAGGTATTCATTTCCAATTAATTTTTCATGTAAAACATTTAAAAATTAACGAAAAAATTTATGAATCGATTAATGTTATTACAGACAGACAAAGTTAAGGGGGTGAAATGAAATGTTAAATCAAAAGTATCTAAAGGATCAACCAACCAATTGAAAATATCTTCACAAAGTACCTTTTCCCCACCTATTCAACTTTCGCATTTAATAACTTTAAAGGTTCATGCAGATACAACATTATCAAGTTGTGATATGACCTCAATTGATTTTGAATAACATATGTATGAATAGTCCATTACAAACTATATTATTCTTGAGAATGTAAATGAAATCCTCACGCATGAATGGCTAGGAGTCTCAATTGTAAATATATACATGAGGTATATTTTCATGATTTTCTTTTCCAATAAATGATCTACTATGTTAATTATGATTGGACACTATTCATAATTTTTTCAGCTGTATATATGAATAATATTTGAAAGGAAAACCCTATGAACATAAATTTGGACTCATTAGTCTTCACATTACTTCTTCCCAACTATTCTCATTGGAACCAAAGTAATATGAAGGAATATTAGAAAAACTAGACACAAATTTTGAAATCAAACTTACATATGGCATACTCTTCTTAATACCCATGATGTAGGGGTAAAACTCTACAATTTAATCATATCAAATATATTTTCATTCATTTCATTATTTATTCCTTTTTTAGGCAGCATTGGTTTCTTATTGTAGTCAATTTGGATAATCCAAAGATTTATTTTCTAGATTCAATGCATGGATACCCAAAAAAACGATCACACATGATGATGTTTATAAATTTTTAATATACTACATGAAATGATTTATAACTAAACTTTAAGTTATACATTTTATATTATATTTAAATGAAAATTTAGTTGTGATAGGGTGGTGTTTAAATATCATCAAAACCATGGAATGAGGAAATTTCATGAGAACAAGGAGCCTATAAACTTCTAAAAGTGGATAATTATTGGGGTATATAAAATAATATTTCACAATCAAAACATATATCAAAACAAATTACTTATTTTTTCAATGTATTTTCAGTGTCTGAAACAAACCAATGGTAAAGATTGTGGTTATGTTTTAAAATTTATAAAAGATATCGTATACCATAAAAAATAGAATCCTTGAAGATTTATTTTTTAAGATAATTACAGTTACACTTATAATATTTATTAATCCTTTGTTTATTTATATTTTTTTAGTGTTACTAGGACTGTCGATAGTCCTTGTATTTGAAAGAGGAAATAGTTTATTTAGAAATTAATGGGAAGTATACATGGTGTTAGAATGTATACAAAAATCATGAAGAGGTGACTTCTTACTACTTATTTAGTTTATTTTCTCATAATTTTATGTGTGGTGTGATTCTAAGTTTATGTTCTTATTTTAAAATTGACATTTTAGTTCGAAACACATGTCATATAGTCAAAACTGAGAAAACACATTTGAATTATTTTGATACTTTAGGAAAATTATCCATAAGTAATTTGTGATGTGTAGGAATCATTCGTGCCTCAATCTGATATACATTATTCCCGGTATGACTCAAAGTGTTCGTTATTAGTTTAAAATTGAAATTTTAGTTCAAAACATGTGTCACTCACTAAAAATCAAGAAAATCTTCTTATATTTTCTTGATTCTTTAGAAAATGACTCATAAGTAATTTTTTACATATAAGAATTATTATCACATCAAACTGACACATGATGTGATCATTATGACTCAAATTTCATGTTTTTAGCTTAAAATTACATTTTAATAAAAAAAGGCAAGTGGCATACTTAAAATCAAGAAAATGCATTTGAATTGTCTTGATACTTTAAGAAAAAGATCCATAAGTCATTTGTGATGTGTAAGAATTAACCACACCACAATATGATACATAATATGACTAGTATGACTCCAAGTGTATCTTTTTATTTAAAATTGAAATTTTAGTAAAAAAGATGAGTGACATACTCAAAACCGAGAAAACATATTCTGATTGTGTTAATAATTTATATAAATGGTTCTTATGTCATTTGGTTTCAACCACACCTCAATATGATGCATGGTATGCCTGATATGACCCAAATTGTGTGGTTTCTATTTAAAATTGACATTTTATTAATGTATTATTTCATATTTATATTTAATTTATTTCTTTATAGTATTACTAACATAAGAATTTTTTTCTTATACAAGTGGATTCTTTTGCTTGAGTTAGGGTGGTTTGTTCGAATCTGATCATGCTCATGATATATTGGACTTAGAGGCTACAACCAAGATAATGGAAATAGGGAAATTAGTCGATAATGCATATAAACATCATGAAAAGGTGAATTTATAATACTTATTCAGTTAATTTTTTCAACATTTTATCTACTATTTTTAAGCTAATTAAATTATCATTTTTATATAATACTTAATTATTTTTTCCAAAGATCTTTTGGGAAGTCATATTTTACATTCAACTATATGAAACAAGCCATAAAATAGAGAATGTGTTATTTTTGGATGTAAGAGGAAACAGCATGCTTCCTAAAATGTGAAGTATAGTGACCCAAGCCTTTTTACATATAAGATTACATGATTTTAAGTATAAATATACATCAGAGTACAAGATAAGGATTGTAAAGTCTAGTGTCTTTGAAAACTAGGTGCATAAAACATGGGGCTAAAAACACTTCTTTATGTAATCTCCATAATGATATCTTATCTTCCATTGTGCTCATACATCTGCATAGGATATCCTAGGGAAACACATGAACAAAGGGATGAACTAAAAAGCCTGGTAAGGGAATGAACGTAAGAATAAAACTTAAGAACATGAGTTAGTAGGTATGACATAATGATATCAAAAGCATGGAACATATGTAATCATAATATATAAACATGGGATCATATAAACATGCAATCATATAAATGTGGTAGAAACATAAAACATGAATTTAGTACGAGTCAAGGCTAATCGCCAAGATCGTTTCACATAGTAGCATAAGCCAAGGCTAACTGTCAAGACCATTGTACATAACATCTCATGATACTTAACTTTACTTAATACATTGGATCACTATCTGGGTGCACCCATATCAACATTTTCATGAATATTCTTGTCACATAAATAATCATACATAATCACCCATTCATAAACATAAGGGTACCCATGAAAATAAGTGGGTATCACAATCATGTCATAAAACATAATAAATGGGTGTATCATAAAAGTATCCATGAAATAAATAAACTAAAATATGCGTGCATATTCATAAGTGAAATTAGGCATGTATCATGGTGATTTATATCAATTAAAAGTGACAACATGTAAGAAATGTATTTATGAAACTTTAGCATTAAAACATTTTTGAGCAGTTTTAAAGGAAAATACTATTGAGCCTTTAAAATAGAAAAGGAAATAATCATTTATAAAAAACCAAAAGTGAACCAGGAAGGTTTTCACAATAAAAGTACTTATTTTATAAATAAAATGGTTTCTTAAAATATAAGATATATTTCACTTGAAATTAGGTAAGAATTCAGGATGTTCCCTTAAAATAGGTTTTCTTATCGGGAAGAATTAAGGAGAAAATTACTTAAAACATATATATCCCTAAAATATAATGAGGGATAGATCTTGAAACATGATTTTGGATCATATAAAAATAATTTATAAGTTTTTAATAAAAGAAAATACAACTTCCTTTGGGTAAAAATAAAGATAGATCAACCCGAAGGAATAAAGGTGGTTCGGGTATAATCTCTTACCTTAAGTACGATGGTGTTATCCACTTGATATTAATGACCTGAATAATCAAATTAGGTTCATTAATTAATAATTAAATAGACTCTTATATAAGAAAATGATTTAGTAAAACCTTTTTGAGTTTATTCATAACCTTTTGATTGGTTACGAGGTTCAATTTCATTGTTCGGGTTTGTTTGTTTCCTTGGTTCTAATGATCAGTTCACTTATATTCATGTTCAAAGAATATTGTAAAATGGTGATGGTTGTATAGAATTGTATTTATATGTTATTAGTTAAAATCAAGGAGGTTACATGATTCTAAATTCCATTTGGTTACTTTTCATGAAGATTAATCATTATATAAATTATTTAATGGTAACTGTTTGGGTTAATTGATGGTTTTTGACCACAAGGAACATGTTTTGTTTTATAAATAAAAAACTTGTGTAAAAGGGATTAAATAACCATATATGATAGATAATAAATATATAATGGTCTGGTTAAACCATGAAAATGGTTTCCTGACCAGAATTGAAGACGGTAATGGAAATTGAAAACCCATCGTCCTTGAATGTGGTAAATTAGCACATCTCAGATGGTGTTTTCATTTTTAGTATAAAAGAAAAGGAAAGGATAGATGATGAATAATTATTCCTTTATCATGAAAAAATTCCAGTACATGTAAGGTACTAGAGTCATAACAACATTTGTATGAAAGGAGGTGAGTAAAAGAAGGAATGAAATGATCTTGAAAATAAAAGAAAAGTTGAGAGATCCATTATGAAAATTCGGCAGCCTAACGGCGTCGCTTAAAATTTCATAAAATGAATTGATGAGAGAAAAAGGGTATATCATCATATGGAAATAAAAAGTACAGTAATAGGGATACATAATATCAAACCCCAATATATGAGAATGGAAATTCAAATAGATAACATAAAAGAAGTGTTGACTAAAAGAAGAGGGTGAAAGGTTCCTTTAGCTTGTGAAGTAACTCCTAAAACTTGAATCTTGGGACCTTGGGGGCTTTAAGAAACCTTGTGAGGGATACTAGGGAGGTAAAACCACCAGATATTCGAGTATGAGGGATTTTTAATGAAAGAAAACAAAGGGAAGATTGAGTATTTATAGTAAAAGAGAGAGTTTTTTATTAATTTTAAAGGACGCCTCATTAGTGGTTTTTTGCAAAACCATGGGCTTGCCCATGGTATTAGACACTTGGGAAACCAAATATATTATTTTAATGTATGAAAGTAAACTAGAATTTTTTATTAATTATTACATCATTATGATTTCATCAAACATACTGAAAACTCAAAACTGTATTTTTACTATTCATGGAAAATTCAAGTATTTTAGAAAAATACAAAAAATTTACCCTAACCATTTTTCAATTTCTAGAATTAAAAAATGAAATCCATTTGTTGAAAATAATTTTCTAAATATTTTTAATTTAATTTTTAAATAAAATCATAATTTATTCAACAAAATCAACATTAAAACTATAACTTGTTGTATAACACCTTGAAAATTTAATCAAGGTCACATAAAATTATCTTATAAACATAAGACAATAAAGTAACAATTTATGATTAAATTTTATGAAAATAAATTTCCATTTTAAATTATTAAATTAAACATAAAATTGTAAATAAAATATTTTTGACATACAAAAATACCAATTCTTATATTATGATCGTTTTTTCACTTTTAAGATGTCTAAATTGTATTTGTACATTCATGGGTAAAGTTTATATTTTTTGGAATATTTTATATTCATTACTATTCATTACTATTCATAAAGTTATGCTAATATTCATAAGGGTATGTTACTATTTATAAAAAATTATGTTTGTCTTATCAGACTCCAAATCACTTACTGGTCACAATTATAGATGACTATTTTTTGAAATTAAAAACAAAAAAGTGACAAACTTATGTTTAAAGGTAACATATTACTTAGTAGTTCATTGTGTTGTGACTCCATATTATTATATGACATAATTAAAAGAAGGTATTCTATTGAAAACTTTGGTTCATTACATGAATTGATGCATCTACCAATGGATTTTACAATGGTTTAATGAAAAGTATGAATTACAAAATGATCTGTCATGAACATTGTCTTGAACAGTGTAGGAATCAACCATAGCTCAATCATTCGTACCTCAATCTGATACACAGTGTTCATTTCTTGACTCTAAGTGAATGTTTTTAGTTTATAATTTATATTTTAGTTCAAAACACACATCGCATACTCAAAAATGAGTAAACACATTTATATTATTTATATACTTTATTAAAATGATCCATAAGTCATTTTTTATGTGTAGGAATCAGTCACACCTCAATCTGACATGCGGTGTGATCGGTATGACTCCAAGTGTGTCTTTTCATTTAAAATTGAAATTTTAGTAAAAAAGATAAGTGACATACTCAAAATAGAGAAAAAGAATTCATATTATTTTAATACTTTAGTAAAATTATCTATAAGTCATTTATGATGTGTAGAAATCATCCTCACCTCAATCTAACACACGGTGTTCCTGGTATGCCTCAAGGTGTCTGTTATCAGTCTAAAATTGCCATTTTAGATCAAAATGTGTGTCGCTCAATGAAAACTGAGAAAACATTCTCATATTGTCTTGATAATTCAGTAAAACTATTCATAAGTCATTTTTGATGTGTAGGAATCGTTCTCATGTCAAACTGACCCACAATGTGACCGGTATGACTAAAAGTATGTTTTCCAGTTTAAAATGAAATTTTAGTAAAAAATACAAGTGACATACTGAAAAATGAGTAAAAACATTCAAATTGTTTTGATACTTTAGGAAAATAATCCATAAGTCATTTGTGACATGTAGGAATTAACCACACCTCATTCCAATGCACGGTGTGACCGGTATGACTCCAAGTGTGTCTTTATTTAAAATTGACATTTTAGTAAAAAAGACAACTGACATACTCAAAACCAATAAAATTAAATTATATTATTTTGATACTTTAGTAAAATTATCCATAAGTCATTTTTTATTTTTATAAATTAGATTCACCTTAATTTGATACATGATGCACCTAGTATGACTCAAAGTGTCTATTGTCAATCTAAAATTGACATTTTAGTTTAAAACATTTATCATCCACTAAAAAGAAAGAAAACATGCTCGTATTGTATTAATAATTTAGAAAAATGATTCATAAGTCATTTATGATGTGTAGGAATTAGTCTAACAAAAAAACAACACATGATGTGATTGGTATGACTCAAACTGTGTGTTTCCAGTTTAAAATGACATTTTAGTAAAAAAGACAAGTGACATACTCAAAACCAAGCAAACATTTTCAAATTATTTTAATAATTTAGGAAAATGATACATAAGTCATTTTTGATATGTTGGAATTATCCTCACCTAAATTTAGTGCACGATGTGACATGTATAACTCCAAGTGTTTATTTTTATTTAAAATTGACATTTTAGTAAAAAAATATTGATGACATACTCAAAACTAAGAAAACAAATTTGGATTGTTTTGATACTTTAGAAAAATGATCCATAAGTCGTTTTTGATGTGTATGAATCAATCTCACCTTAATCTAATGCATGTTGTGCCTAGTATGACTCAAAGTGTCTATTATCAGTTTAAAATTGACATTTTTTCCAAACATGCATCACTCACTAAAAATAAAAAAACATGCTCATATTGTCTTCATAATTTAGGAAAACTATTTATAAGTTATTTTTGATATATAGGAATCAATATCACATCAAAATGGTACACTATGTGACCTGTATGACTTAAAGTGTGTGTTTTCAGTTTAAAATAACATTTTACTAAAAAACACAAGTTCCGTATCCAAAACTAATAAAATGCAATCAGATTTTTTTAATACTTTAAGATAATGATCTATAAGTCATTTGTGATGTGTAGAAATCAGCCACACCTCAATCTGATGCATGGTGTGAGTGGTATGACTCCAAGTGTATCTTTCTATTTAAAATTGAAATTTTAGTAACAAAACAAGTGATGTACTCAAAACTAAGAAAACTCATTCAGATTGTTTTGATAATTTAGGACAATAATATATAAGTCATTTGTGACATATAGGTTTCAGTCACACCTCAATATGATACACGGTGTACCTAGTATGACACGAAGTGTTCATTATTAGTTTAAAATTGACATTTTATTAATGTATTGTTTCATATTTATATTTAATTTATTTGTTTGAAATATTACTAACATAAGAATTATTTTTCTTATATAGTTTGATTCTTTTGCTTGAGTTGGGGAAGTTTTTTCAACAACTGATGCCATGATTGGGATTTTTGAGAGGAGTTCGGGTTCCAAAGACAATGAAACCATTGATATTTTTAAATGTTTATGATAAATTTTACTTGTTAATTTAATTTTACAAATAAATGTTTAAATTTTTATAATATCGTGTTTTTTGTTTTTTATTTAATTTTTATTTAAATTAAATTATTAATTTTATATATCATGTATTTTCTTCTCTTGTTGCCTAAATTTTTTGTATGTTTGTTACTGTAGTGTGTTCTAATATCAATAAAACGTTGCAGCAGTATATCCTCTATCAGTGCTATTTCTAGCTCTGATAAAGGCCCGCCTTTATCATTATTTTTCTTAGCACTGATAAAGGACCCCCTTTATCAATGTTTTTTTTTAACTGATAAAGGGGGTCCATTTAAAGGCGCTTAGGACAACAACACTTTTTTATCACTATTAAAGGCTTTTTCTAGCACTATCTTTAGCCTAATTTGTGGTAGTGATAATTATGGGAAATTCATAAACATCCCATGAGGATACATTATTTATACTCAGGTTGGAACCATCTTTCGGCCTATCGATTCATTCCTAAGTCCATAACCAATGGTCTTCCCTCAATTAGCCTCATCGGTGGCACTCCCCTATAACATATGATACTATATCAGGTGTAGTCCATTTGTAACATCCCATTACTATTTTTAGATATTCATAAACCCTCCTTTTAATTGAACTTTGGTTGGGTTTTATTTGGGGTTTTTTTGGGTTGAAAATTTAAGAATCATGAAAATTCTCGGCTAGCGCATGGTTTGCGTATGGTTGGCGCACAGTTTTTCAAACAGTGAACCCAACTATAGGAAAATGGAAAGTTTTGGACTAGGGGTGTCCAAACCCGACCCAACCCGATGGACTCGACCCAACAAACCTGACGGACTAAACTTCTTCCCTCCAGCGTGTGTCATGTGCGGCCCTTTCACTCACTGTTTCAGACATCAATGTCACCTCTCCTGCGATCCCCACCTCCTTCACTTGGTCTAGTTCCTTATGGGAAGCGAGCCCCATCATCTATGTTGTTGCCTCTCTACTGACTCCACCCACACCACGACCCCCACCCCCATCACCTCTCTATTGTCCCCACCCCCTTCACCTCTCCTATAATCCCCACCCACTTCGCCTCTCTGACAACCCCCACCTCCCGTCGCTTCTCCGAAAACCCCACCCCCATCGACCTTCTTTTTTTCAATTTTTTTCCCTTTGTCGGAGGTCCCGTCGGTCACTGTTAGGTGCTAGCACCAAACCCCATAAATCATATCCAGGAACTAGCCGATAGAGTTTGAAGACCACCATCGACTCGCCCACATGCTTCTCCACTAGATCCACCAAGTCGCCTCACCATTTCTGTTGTTGTGTGTCCTGTGAAGCTTTTGGATACCACAAAATGAAGACAACGCCACCTGCACTAACATCCCTACCAGCACATTAACTCATCGCTACTGAAGCTTCCAAGTAGTACTGTTGTCGATTCCCTATCTAAATAATCCACTAGGCACTGTGAAGCATGACAATGACGCCCCCCGCACCAGTATGGTCTGATGATCACCATGAGTGTCGCCCCAAACCCCCATCATCGTTCCTTTGATACCGCCCCTTAGCACCCTCCTATATTCAAATCGAGAAACAATAAACAGAAACCCAATTTGTAGCTTACAATCCTCATCGCCCTTCCTTCGATCCTGTATCCCTACTCACCATGGAAGATGAAGCTCGTAGGAGGAGAGGTCACCCCATCAGGATTAGAAAAGAGCTCGTTCGGTTATGTTTATAAACCAGCGGCAGTGACTAATTTTTTTTCAAGAACCAAATTGGTGGACCCGACCCAACCCAATCTGAGATGGGTTGGGTCGGGTCAGGTCCAAACTAAAAAACCTCTTCAACCCAAACCGACCCAACCCAACCTTTTCTGATTGGGTCGGGTCTAAAAAAACACCCCAACCCAACCCATGGACGCCCCTATTTTGGACTGAGAGCTATGAACGACTTACACACATTTAGTCAATTCATGCATCCTCTTAGGAGAAACTGTGCGACCCATTTATAATGGGTGCACAACCTTCTCATAGTTTGTACAAACTGTGCATCATTTCCTAGGAAACTGTTCTGATGGGATTTTAAGAGATCCTAATTTTTATTAAAAATTCTCAAACCCCTGTTTTAGGTCCTGTACATACCTCCTTCGACCCAAACTAGTTTCTCTCAACCTTGGATCTCTCAATAAGGATTCTTGTCCCCTCATACCCCTCCCAGATGCGATCCAAAGCTAAAAGAATGTCGGTCGATCATCCTCAGGTTAGTTTCCTCCTCTTGTTCTTGATATCCTGCAATATCTCTCATTATTCCAAGAGTTTTATAGATCTTGGTATGTTGTTGGAGGATTTAATACCTACTATTATGGATCTAAACCTAGGTTTGATTCTTAGTTCTCCCAGATTCTGTTCTTTTTATTCTTCTTCGATGAATCCCAACTAGGGTTTAGTGATCTGAGATCCATTGATCCCGAGGTAGTTGGTTTTGTAACGATTCCTAATTTTTATTAACCCTAATTTATTTTTTTAATTTAAATTTTTTTAATTAAATTCAATTGTTTTACTTTGGATTAAAATAGCTTTCAATTGTTTTGTTGGAAAAACCCAATTCCATTGATTTCGATTTTTAAGAAAAATGGGTTTTTGGCATAAAATTGGAAAACCCCCAATTCCATTAAATTTGGGTGTGTTTATATAAATTATGGTTATTTAAATTTTTAGATTTAAATTCATGCTTTTATGGAAATTGAATCAATTAAATTTTTGAATTTAATTGAAGAAAAATTTTTTGATGGGAAATTTGTGAAAACCCCCAATTCCAATGAATTGGTGGTTTGTGATGAAATTGGTGGAATTGTTTGAAAATTAAATTATTCTATTTAATTGTGTAATTTATTATGAATTTTCATGAATTTTTTTCAAATCCTTAATTATGAAAAATGTATTAAAATTGTTTTGATGGAAACCTAGTGGTTTCATTGTTTTTTTAATAAGGCATGTTTTTTTATTAAAACCCCATTATGTATTTTAAAGGGAAATTGGAATATTAAAATGGAGTATGGGATTTAATTGTATTGTAAGATGTCTTAAAGTAAATGTCTAATCATTTTTTTTTGTACTAGAGCACATGAAATCCTTAGGTAGTTAGTGTGTTATTTTGGACAACACTTCACGACTTACAACATTCTAAAACATCATATCAAAACATATCATTCCTTAGGAGATGATGATGAATCCTCTTAGACTTAGTTCAAGAGATGTATGTGCATACTTTGTTTTATTCACAGTGTTGGGTCCCTATAGCCTGGAAATATCATACCTACCGGGAACATGACCATGTTGATCACTTTTTTGTAATTGGAATGTATATATATGCCACTATTGTAAACTTTTTTACATGGCTTGAGAATTTATATAAATTTCTTTATATAAGTTTTTATTTAATCCATTTTGTGAAAATTTCCATTTATGTAAAGTATCCTTTCATTAAAGGTATATTCCATCTTTTGAAATGTTTTTCCATCATTTGAAATGTGAATCATGATTTACTAAATGTATTTCCATATTTTAAATTGTAATGCATGATTTGTTTAAATATGATTTTATAAATTCCAAACCTATTTATTTTAAAATTAAAATCACATTATTGGTTAATTTGATATTGGAATATTATTATGGAATATTTGGTGAAAACCTACCGGGCTTTGGATGACACCCTACTTGTGTCTTTAGGTGTTTGTAGATTATCTCCTTTCAGGTTCGAGCAAGGGAAAAAGATCTCTTGGAGGTGGATCCAACTGTTGAACCTTGGACTTGGTGAGTGGTGTCCTTAGTGACTTTGTAACGCCCTGACCCTAGAATCCTAGAGCCGGTGTGTTATTTCAATACATTGGTATGATTACAAGGAATAAAGTCCCAAAGGACTGATCAGTTTAACAATCTTGGAAAATAGATTACATAAATGAACTTTACATTACAATTTCTAACTTAAAATACAATATAGATACTCCTTGAAAATTTCATTATTCTTCTAGCTTAAACCTGCATATAAATCATAATACACTTCTTGGAATCCTAGGAAAATAAAAAAAAAATAAAGGGGTGAGCTCAGATTCTTAGTAAGGGTAAATAATTTAGTGGAAGCTATAAACTTTTAAGGAAATATGTGTAATAAAAACAACAGTCTTTTTAAACATAATCTTGAACATAATATGGAAAAAATAAATCAAACATTATCAAATAAACATCCACATGGATATTCTACTAGTTGAATAATCAATGTAATAAATAATTTCATAATGAGGGAATTCATAATACCAGACATCATAACCACATAGTTAAGGCCTCGTACCAAGATTAAAAATAAAAAAAAATGTTCAGGCCTTGTGCCAAGACACTAATTTGTCTCATGAGACCTACTGATGCATCGAGGAGCTATAGAGGGCTCTACCCGTCACTAAGTCCAATGAATTACTCATATGAAAATATTGAAACATAACATAAACATTTATATTAAAACTAGCATACGAAATGTCAATACTTTAACCATAAACCATGAATGGTATAAAAAATAACACATCCACAGTCAAACATATCACAAAACCTTCAATACAATATGGCAGATTGTATCATAATAAATCAACTTCAAATAAGCATAAAATCCAAAAAAGGATGTTGACATAGATGAAATCAAAACTATTTGAGAGAAATATCTCTTTATATTTTGAAATTATTTAAAAGTCACATAATTATAAAAGAAAACATTTATTTTGAAAATATTCTTATCAAATTCTAAGGGAAGCTTCAAAGGTGTTATAACAGCAGAAAATAGACGCACCCATTATATAAGTTAAAAAACCATTCTTTCTTTAATTTGTTGAAAAGGTCATAAAGTACCTTATTTAGAAAGCAATGGAAATATTCCTTTCAAACCATTTTATAAAAAGTCAAACAAGGGTATAAATGACTTTAACCCATATTCTAGTAAATAGTAAAAAAAAATTGAGATACATTTTTAAGAAACGCGAATGTGGATGATAAAGAGGTCCCAGTAGATACTCACGTATAAACAACCTCAGATAATAAATAGATTGTAAAATTAACCTTTGCCTTGAACTTTTCCTTAGTCGAGGGTACGTTAACCTCCTCTTCTTAGGGTACTTTCTTTTGATTTGATCAAAAGGGATCCTTAGGTTTTCTTTCTGATTAAAGTAAGGCCTCTAGGTTTAATTGAGGGAAGTTGAGAGGATATTTGAGCAGGGTTTGGCCAAGCCAAATGGATTTGGAGGTGTGAAATTAAGATAAGGGGAAGTACCCTTTTATAAGAGAGGTGAGGGTCACTTTAGGAAAAGCTTGAAATGTTATTTTATTATAAAGTAATTTTCTATTTTTAATGTATCCAAATGAATTTATTTTGAGGATAAGGTGGGGATGGGTCGAAATCCTCTCAACCAATAGGTTTTAGACAATTTTAGGTCACCGTATTAACCTTATCTTTTAGATTTAACTCTTAGTTAAATAGTTTAACTTTTACAATGTCTTCTTGTATTTTTATATTACATGGTTAATAAACCTACTATAAAATTCCAAGAAAACCTCAAGTGGTTCATTAATGACATATGTATCATTATATAAGTCCTCTGGATGAATCTTATATTTTTAGGAATATTATATCATTTAATAATATAATATTTGTTTTAAATACTCATTTATGTCAATTTTGACACTATTTAGTATTTGGTTTTTGTGAAAGTCAAAAAAACTTGATTAATTCGAAAAAAATTCATTAAATCAACCCTAACATGTCATATTCACCTAAAAAAATCGTGGGTGTCATAAAAAGTCTCAATTTACATTTATCTTTATATTTATAATATCAATTATTTTAATCTTTCATTAATAAGGTAATTATTGCATCATCATTGTGTCATAAATAAATTTAATTATTTAATCTCTAAAAATTATAAATAAAATACTATAATGTAGGAAATATTTTTAGATTTCTAATGAATATTTATTGTCGAAATTATCTTATGTATAACCCTATATTAAAAAAAATAGTTATTAAAATTTGAATTTAACACTTTTAACTCTTCTTTAAATAAAATAATAATAAATGTTCTAATCTAATCCAAGTGGATCAAAAAGGATAATATATTATTCCTAAGGTTTATTTTTATCGAATTACACTTATCCAATAGAATTAGGACATGTGTTAAGGTAATTATAATATCATTTTTACCTTTAATTGTCATATTTACTTTTAACCGTGGTAAATAAAATTCAAAAGTTACTATTTACCAAAAAATTATTTTCATCTTATTGAACCAAAATTTACTTACTGATGTCAACCATGTCTCTCAGATTTTTGAAATTCAATTCATAGAAGTGGTAAAATTACGTTTTATGCAAATTTGCAAATTTTCCTAGAATGTGGGTAAAAGACGTTAAAAAGTTCAATAAAATTTTATATATCTAATCTTATTATAAAATGACTCAAATTAAATACATTGGACTAATATAGTTATTATGTATCTATTTTAACTTTAAAATAAATTTAAATAATAATTATTATTATTTAAATAAAAAAGTTGGTTTTTAAACAATAACGCAGTGTTTTCACTATTTATCAAAAATTGAAAGTTTTCAAAAAAATACCAAAAATTTACCCAATGATAATTTTGATATTACAAATTAAAAAATGATATATATTTTACCAAATTAAAAACATATAATTTTCTTTAATTAATTTAAAATTAATTCCTGTTGTCAAAACCAAAAGGTAGGTTTTTGAGAAGTAAAAGCTATCAAAAGATTGATATGTGTTTATGTCCAATTTAAATGTAAAATTACTTCCAATAACCAACATTGGATTAAATGATAAAAATATAATCTAATTATACTTCAAAACCATTCAAATGTATAATTTAACACTATGAATTATTTTGATTTAAAAAGTTGTTTTCAATTAAAATTTTGTATTTTCACTATTCATCAAAATATTAAAGTTATCAGAAAAACGCCAAAAATTTATCCAAACTAAATTTTTATGTCCTGAATATAAATAAGAAGTTTATTTTTTTCAAATTGAAAATATAAAAGTGTCAAGTATTGGATTTAAAAATGGTTTTCCATTAAAAGGCGGTAAAATTTCATTTTTTTGAAAAATATTTCTTTTATCTGAAAAAATGAATTTGTTCTTATATTATTTCTAAGAAACAAATAATATGGATTCTAAAATTATATGAAGTATATAAAATTCAAAATTCAGTTACTACTATTCATAACCGCTTTTTGAATGGCTAGTTTGGTAAGTCATGGTGCGCTCGAACTCGGTGTTGCCTGTAGCGCAAACTATTGAATTACTTTAAAGATATAACGTACTATGAAATCTTGAGGTGTTACATTTTCCTCTCATTCAATAAATAGAATCCTCACAATTTGAAATTGTACTTCAAAAATAAAAGGGTTTAAAATAGAAAATACCTTTGTGGAAAACCTACATCAAAAATATGGTTAATAAAATTTAGTCTTAATTAGAGGGAAAGGGAAATGAAAAAGACACCACAAAATTAGTGTTTTGAATAGGAGAACATTGGTGGAAATTATAGACACATAATTGGAAGAAAAATTAAATATTTATAAGGAGTGATTGAGGTAATCAATCACAAACAAGTGAACAATAAATATAAAATTGAGGGCTTCAAAGCCATAAGTTTATGATGAGTTAAAATATCATATGTTCAACAAAAAATAAGGTATTAGGATAACACATTTTTGGTTTTTTGATCCTTTACCTAATGTTTAAAAATTAATTTCTTCATAGAATAAGAAAAAAAGGAATACTTGACAAGTAGAGTTCTATCCTTTAACTAATTTCTACCACAAACTCATCTTTCACTCTAAAAGATAATAGAACTCAAAAATATTTTATTTATCCTAACTATATAGGTTCCCAAAAAAATGAATTTATAATTCATATTTCAGACCATTTAAAAAAACTACATTATAAAAACCAGGATGTCGCGAAGGCCAGTGGTAGGTGATGCACCCTTGTCGCCCTTCGGTTACAGGTTCAATTCTCGCAGCCTTGTCAGATGCGACAGTTTGTCGCCTAACCTCCGAGTTGTCCTTTTTATAACAATCCAAAAATAATGTTTTAAACTTAAACAATAGTATCCAATTTCTAACTTAATTCATTCCAAACTTTAGACTTATCCAAAATACTTCTGTCCAAACTCATAGTCCAAAATTTATAAGGAAGTTAAACATAATAAAGATCTCTTTTTTACACATAATAACATGTGAATACCTTCATCATATATTCTCTTAAAATATGGTAACACCCTAAATTACCATAAAACATTATTGATTACATTCATTATCCCTTATTCCTTATAGAATACTGGATATACTCCTTATATCCAAAAATGCTGTAAACTCCAACAATGATGAAATAAAAAACAATTAATTAGTTTCAAGTAGTCAAGAATATCCAATATAATTTATCCAAATCAATCATATCTTATTCTGAAATCATTATCTCAGTTTTAGAAACATATTAAGTGTTATATTTCCCCCAACCATATATTTTTAAAAATGTTTAAATTGAAACTATGTCACTTTATTTGGTACCATAAAATCTCAAATCCTTAATGAAATTGTACTGCAGTACAATACTTATATACTCTATAATTATTATAACTTGTACATCATTAATACAATACTCAAATGTTGAAATTCTTTAATATAAACTTTAGAACACTAATCATTCCTCTTCATCTATGGTAGTATTATAACTTGATTATTATCCAATATAATCATTTGGGGTATACTCTGATGATTGGGACATTGATTCGTGTAGTGTCCCAACTCCTTGAAGATAAAGCATTGTACATTTGAAATATTTTTCTTACCCTTGAAATCGTGAACTTGGTGTCTTTTTTCTCCACACTTATAACAAACTCTCATTACTTTCAATCACTTCCTAGGGTGATTCTTTCCACAGTTATCACATATGGGAAAATCCTTCTTTCCCTTATTCCCTTTATCCATCTTTCTCTCTAACATCCTATTCTTCTCTATCTTCCCTTCAAATCCATAAGACTCAGATAATTCTTTACTTATCTTATTAACACATAATATTATTTCCTCATATGAAGAGAATACATGTGAGGTTATTTCCCTTCAAAATTTTAGCTTAAGACTATGAAATTTATGGTCCTTATTACTCATTGGGACATGTGTATTGATGTAGTTCTCATTCCTTCTACTAGGAACCATTTCTAAATGACGACATACACTAGGTTAGATCATATCATAATGTATAATCCAAAAACTAGAAAAATTATCAACATTAATTGAAGATTCTCACAAATCTAGTCTCATAATCATAAAAATGGTTTCTTTGCTGACATATTTTCTCATAAATCCTTAATAATGTTTTGTAAAGAAAATTGAAATTATCCTAGGTGTATCCCTTGGGAGTGTCAAACCAGGTGCATAGTAAGGCCCATTTTCATGTACCAGGATACCCCAGGTCAAGCCCGAAACTCCTTGTCGGAGTTTTCACTCCTAGGTACTTATGTGCCAAAACCACGTCCACTTGTAGTATCCAGATAGGTATTTATTGCTTAGAAAACCCACATAATATCTTCATTACCAGAATTTTTGGATGTTCTTATATATTAATCCTCAAATTCTATTTAGGGTAATGTTTCCTAATAAGAGTTTATCTAAATCTAGTTTCCAAGGTTATTTTTAAACTTCCTCTGATACCAACTGTAATGCCCTGACCCCAGAAGCCTAAAGCCGGTGCGTTATTTTAATACATTGGCATGATTACAAGGAATCAAGTCCATAAGGACCTATCAGTTTAGAAGTCTTGGAAAATAGATTACATACATGAACTTTACATTACAATTTCTAACATAAAATACAACACAGATACTCCTTTGAGAATTCCATTATTCTTATAGATTAAACCTGTTTATAAATCATAATAAACTTATTGGTATCCTGGGAAAATAAAACAAAAGAAAGGGGTGAGATCAGATGCTCAGTAAGGGTAAATAATTTAGCGAAAGCTATAAAATTTTAAGGCAAGATGTGTAATAAAAACAACAGGATTTTTAAACATAATTTTGAACATAATATGGCAAAAATAAATCTAACATTACCATATAAACATGCACATAGATATTTTACTAATTGAATAATCACATGTAATAACTAATTTCATAATGAGGGAATGCATAATACCGGACATCATAACCACATAGTCAAGGCCTCGTGCCAAGACTACAAATAAAAAAAATTGTTAAGGCCTTATGCCAAGACACTAATTTGTCTCATGATATCTATTGATGCATCGAGGAGCTATAGAGGGCTCCACCCATCACTTACTAAGTCCAACGCATTCCTCATATAAAAATATTGAAACATAACATAAACATTCGTATTAAAACTAGCATATGAAATGTAAATACTTTAACCATAAACCATTAATGGTATAAAAAATATCACATTCACAGTCAAACATATCACAAAACCTTCAATACAATATGGCATATTGTATCATAATAAATCAAATTAAAATAAGCATAAAATCCAACAAAGCATGTTGACATAGATGAAATCAAAACTATTTGATAGAAATATCTCTTTATATTTTGAAATTATTTAAAAGTTGCATAATTATAAAAGAAAACATTTATTTTGAAAATATTCTTATAAGATTATAAGGGAAGATTCGAAGGTGTTATAACAGCGGCAAATAGCCACACCCACTGTATAAGTTAAAAAAACATTCTTTCCTTAATTTTTCAAAAATGTCATAAAGTACCTTGTTTTGAAAGTGACGGAAAGATTCCTTTCAACCATTTTTTAAAAAGTCAAATAAGGGTATAAATGAATTTAACCCATATTCTAATAAATAGTAAAAAAAATTGAAATACATTTTTAAGAAACACGGATGTGGATGATAAAGAGGTCTCAGTAGATACTCATGTATAAACAACCTCAGATAATAAATAGATTTTAAAATTTACCTTTACCACGAACTTTTCTTTAGTCGAGAGTATGTTAACCTCCTCTTCTTCGGGTGCTTCCTTTTGATTTGATCAAAAGGGCTCCTTAGGTTGGCTTTATGATCAAAGTAAGTCCTCTAGGTTGAATTGAGGGTAGTTGGGAGGATATTTGAGCAGGTTTTGGCTAAGCCAAATGGCTTTGGAGGTGTGAAATTATGAGAAAGGGAAGTACCCTTTTATAAGAGAGGTGGGGGTCACTTTAGGAAAAGCTTGAAATATTATTTTATTATAAAATAATTTTAGGTTTATAATGTCTCAAAATGAATTTATTTCTAGGATAAGGTGGTTATGGGTCTAAATCCTTTCAACCAATAGGTTTTAGACAATTTTAGGTCACTATATTAACCTTATCTTTTAGATTTAACTCTTAGTTAAATAGTTTAACTTTTACCATGTCTTCTTGTATTTTTATATTACATGGTTAATAAACTTGCTATAAAATGCCAAGAGAACCTCAAGTGGTTCATTAATGACATACCTATCATTATATAAGTACTTTGTCCAAATATTATATTTTTAGGAATATTATATCATTTAATAATATAGTATTTTTTTTAAAAACTCATTTATGTCAATTTTGACACTATTTATTATTTGGTTTTTGTGAAAGTCAAAAAAACCGGATTACTTCGACAAAAATACATTAAATCAACCCTAACATGTCATATTCACCTCGAAAATTTGTGGATGGCATAAAAAGTCTCAATTTACATTTATTTTAATATTTATAATATCAATTATTTTAATCTGTCATTAATAAGGTAATTATTGCATCATCATTGTGTCATAAATAAATTTAATTATTTAATCTCTAAAAATTATAAATAAAATACAATAATGTAGTAAATATTTTTATATTTCTAATTAATTTTATAGTCGAAATTATCTTATGTATAACCCTATATTAAAAATATTTTAGTTATTAAAATTTGAATTTAACACTTTTAACTCTTCTTTAAATAAAATAATAATAAATGTCCTAATCTAATCCAAGTGGATAAAAAAGGATAATATATTATTCCTAAGGTTTATTTTGGTATAAATACACTTATCCAATAGAATTAGGACATATGTTAGGGTAATTATAATATCATTTTTACCTTTAATTACCCCATTTACTTTTAACCGTGGTAAATAAAATTTAAAAGTTACTATTCACCAAAAAAATATTTTCATCCTATTGAACCACATTTTACTTACTGATGTCAACCATTTCTCTCATATTTTTGAAATTAAATTTAGAGAATTGGTAAAATTACGTTTTATGTAAATTTGCAAATGTGCCTAGAAGGTGAGTAAAAGACGTTAAAAAGTTCAATAAAATTTTATATATCTAATATTATTATAAAATGACTCAAATGAATTACATTGGACTAATATAGATATTATTATCTATTTTTACTTTAAAATAAATTTAAATAAAAATAATAATTATTTAAATAAAAAGTTGGTTTTTAAACAATAACGCGGTGTTTTTCACTATTCATCAAAAATTGAAAGTTTTCATAAAAAATACCAAAAATTCACCCAAAGGTAATTTTGATATTCCAAATTAAAAAATGATGCCTATTTTATCAAATTTAAATCATAGAAGTTTCATTAATTAATTTAAAATTAATTCCCATTGTCAAAACCAAAAAGCGGGTTTTTGAGAAGTAAAAACTATCAAAAGATTGATATGTGTTTATATCCAATTTAAATGTAAAATTACTTCCAATGACAAACATTAGATTAAATTATAAAAATATAATCTATTTATACTTCAAAATCATTCAAATGTATAATTTAACACTATAAATTATTTTGATTTAAAAAGTTGTTTTCAATTAAAATTTAGTATTTTTACTATTCATCAAAATATTAAAGTTATCAGAAAAATACCAAAAATTTATCCAAACTAAATTTTTATATCCCACTTCTAAATAAGAATCTTATTTTGTCAAATTTAATATATAAAATGGTCAAATATTGGATTTAAAAATGGTTCGTCGTTAAAAGGCGGTAAAATTGCATTTTTTTTAAAATGCTTCTTTTATCTGAAAAATGAATTTTTTATTATATTATTTATAAGAAATAAATATTATGGATTCTAAAATTATATGGAGTATATAAAATTCAAAATTCAGTTAATAATATTCATAACCGCTTTTTGAACGGCTAGTTTAATAAGTTGTGGTGCGCTCGAACTCAGTGTTGCGTGTAGCGCAAGCTACTTTAAAGAGAAAACGTACTATGAAATATTGGGGTGTTACAAACTTGGGAAGTGTTTCCCTATTTTGGTACTTAGGTTTTAGTAATTTGGGATTTAATTCAAATTTTTCTACTTGTACATTACTCCTAGTGGAGTTTCTTTTGTTATGCATACTATATTGTTTCTTTTACTTCTGCAATGTTTGTGGAAAAATCATTCCCACTTTCAGTTTGTATGATGTAAGGTCCTAGTCTCTGATCCATGGGGATTGAGAATTCCCTTCGGGCTATGTCAGGAGCAGCTTTGTTATCGGGTTACCAGGGTACCCAGGTTGGTTCGTGACAAAGTGGTATCAAAGCTCCAGGTTAAGATTTTGTCTTGAAGTTGGTATGCATTTTTGAAATCTTTTTGGGACTTAGGATGTAGTTGAAATTGAGTACCTATCCAGCTCTCACCGCAATAAACCTTAAGTATCAAAGAGTAGTTATGAAAAGAAATCTTATGGATTAGTTATATTCTTTTCCCTGTTTTGATTTGGATAGATTGAAATCTAAATCAGGTTGTTCTATCTGTTGGGATTAATTTCCATGTTGCTCTGTTTGAGTGTTAATCTGATATCTTTCTTGTTGTCTACTAATGTTGTGTATCACCATGCCTTCGAGAAGATGTGTGAATCATATCCAGGAGGAAGCTTCTGATGAACCTCATCAAGCGAATCCTCCTGTAGACCCAAACTTGGTTGAGGTGATTTTGTGCACTATCCAAGCTCCAGGACAAGCACCACCTCCAGTTCCCATTCAGGCTCCAACTGTGGAACCTCAGAGGGTCATTCTCAAAATTTGTTCTCAAAATTTCCTTTTCCAGAATCCAGAACCATTCAAAGGATCTAATGATCCTCAAGAGGCTGAGGATTGATTGGGCAGAATGACGCACTTATTTGGGTTTATGGACACACCCATTAAAATTAAAGTGAAGTGTGCCACCTTTATGTTGGAAAGACCAATAATGAGATGGTTGGACACGATGATAATAGAGAAGAAACATGAGGGATTATAGTGGAAAGACTTCAAGGTTCTTTTCACCAACCAGTTATATCTAGAATCAATGTTGTTAACCAAGTCCACTGAGTTCTTCACACTCGAGTAGGCTGACAAGACCATGATAGAGTATGAAAACCATTTTACTAATATTGTGAACTTCACACCTAAGACGGTATCAAATGAGAGGATGAAGGCTCGAATGTTCGAGTTGTAACTTCATCAGAATATTCGTTCTCGGGTCTTCTTATTGAAGCTTCCCTCTTATGCTGACATACTGGATAGAGAACTTATGGTTGAAATGGACCAGGATGGAAAGTCATGTGTATTGGGAGTTTCTTTCTCTCCCAGTGGCAGGGTGAGTTCCTTCAAAGGAAAGTGGAATTGTGATGATTCTCGCAGTAGTTCTCAGTAGAAAGGTCATTCCAGAACTCTTGAAGTACCTGGAATAGGTCCCTTGGTTTGCTACCAGTGTGGCAATATAGGACATTCGAAGAGGGTTTTCACTAAGGCACCTAAGAACTGTGGCTCCTACAAACATTCAGGGAACTGGAAAGGATTCTTATTCTACTCCATGAAGTGGAATGGGATCATCATCTCCTCATAAAACTATGGAGAAATCATTTTCTTCAAGTGAAAAAGGGTTCCAAACATAGTCATCTAGAATGAAGATTATTTACATAGTGAAAGAGTCTCCAGAGGAAGTGGATACGGGTCCAGCGGCTGTGAGAGGTACCATTACTATAGCTTCATCATTATTGACAGCTCTATTTGATACGGATGTATATCATTAATTTATTTCAAACTATAGTGTTAATATTTTAAATCTTCCTATGGAACTTTTGATTTATGCAATGGATATTACTACACCCCTTGGTACAAAGAGAGAGAAGGGTCTTCATAGCCCCGCTTGTGTTTTCTCTCTATTATATATTGAGATTTCTTGGAGTTTTCTAGTTCTCGACATGAAATATCTTGAAGTTGTTTTTGGGATGGATTGGATAATTTCCAATAAATCTCAGATTGATTGTTACCATCGATGGGTCTCATTTACTACACTAAATGGTGTGTGTCATGTCTTTCAAGAAGAATGGGACCCAAGATCAAGTAGAGCCATACCTTCTTATCCGAAGTTGGTGAAAGTGATATATGGGTTTGCCTTTGATATGGAGTGATGATCTCCCTCTATTTTTTTGAGTTTATCGACGTGTTTCCTTCTGACTTTTCTAGTTTTCCATTGGTAAGGGAGGTTGACTTTTTCATTAACTTGATGTCTGGTACTCAACCAGTTTCTACTCTCTCTTACATCATGGCGCCGACTGAACTGAAAGATCTGATTGGATGATCTTTTAGATAAAGGCTTTATATGCCCGAGTGTGTCACCTTGGGCAGACCATGTTCTCTTTGTGAAGAAGGATGATGGTTCACTTTGCCTATGAATTGATTATAGAAAGATCAATCGAGTTATCATAAAGAACAAATATTTGTTTCCATGTATTGATGATTTGTTTGATCATTAGAAGTGGGAGTAGTGGTTCTCAAAGACCAACCTTAGATCTGGTTACCATCAGTTAAGGATAAGAGAGTCTGATATTTAGAAAACCGCCTTTCAGAGTAGGTATGGACATTATGAGTACCTTCTCATAACCTTTGGTCTAACCAATGCTCCTGTATTTTTCATGAAATTAATGAATAGGATTTTCCATGAGTATCTTGATACTTTCTTGGTAGTCTTTTTTGATGATATCCTTATATACTCTAAGTCTAAGGAGGATCATGTGCATCATATGAGAAGAGTTCTGCATTTGCTGATAAATCACTAACTTTATGTCAAGCTTTCAAAGTGCAATTTCTGGATTTGGGAATTGAAATTATTGGTACACATGGTGTCGGAACATGGTATTTTAGTTGATCCTTAAAAGGTGAAAGCTATTATAACATGGGAATAACCACCAAATATTTTCGAGATTCAGATCTTCTTGGGTTTCGCTAGATATTATCATTGGTTTGTTAAGGACTTATCAAAGTTGGCTTATCTAATGTATTCAATAACTTGGAAGGGAGTAAGGTTCTTTTGGGATAAGAAATGTTAGAATTATTTTTTTGAGATGAAACTTCTTTTGACTACCGCATTGATATTGACTCTTCTGGAGACCGTGCAGGGTTATGTGGTCTTCTGTGATGCATCGGGTTCAGGCTTGGGTTGTGTTCTTATATAAGGTAACCATTTGGTTTCCTATAGATCTCTTTAGATTAGGCCACGTGAGAAGAATTATTCGACCCATGACCTTGAACTTATAGCTATGATGCATATGTTTAAGAGTTGGTATCATTACCTTTATGTAGAAAGTTTTATCGTGTTTTTAGACCATAGGATCTTGAGTTTTATCTTCTCTCAAAAATATTTGAATTCCCACCAGAGGTGTTAGGTGGAATACCTACAGTCTTTCGACTTTGACATCACCTATACCCCAGGGAAAGGGAACTTTGTTGCAGATTCTTTGAGTAGGAAGCTTCCAACCCATGTAGTAAAAGAATCATTGGAAGAGTGGAACTTGATGGCTCTCTTTGAACAGTTTCATATTTTAGTTCAGTAGAAAGGGGCTCAAGTTTCCATGGCCAATGTTCATTTGAAATTTGCTTTTCTCAAATTGAATCTAGAGGAACAACAGCTTGATGATGAGTTCTGTGGCATTAGAGACTCTCTTTATGGTATGGAGGTAGTTTCCCAGTGGTCATTCTCTAAATAGGGCATTCTATGCTATTGAAATTGGTTTTTGGTACCATCTTTGATAAGGAAAGATGTGATGGTGGATTTCCATAGTTCTCAGTGGTCAGTGCACCCTGGAACCGCAAAAACTTTCTATGACATGCGAAGGAAGTTCTAGTGGCTAGGTATGAGATGGGGAATTCCTGAGTTTGTTTCTCATTTGTATACATGCCAACATGCTAAGTTTGAGCACCAGAAACCTTCAGGTTTGCTTCATCCACCTTCAGTCCTTACTTGGAAGTGGGATGAGATCTCTATGGAATTTTTGGTCGGATTTCCATGTATCCAAAGAAAAAATAATGCGATAAGGGTTGTGGTTGATAGGCTAATGAAATCATCTCACTTCTTACCCATTCATGATACAGCCAAAGTTGAGGAGTTGGGAAATATTTATGTGAAAGAGATTATTTTTTTTCATAGAGTTCCATATTCTATAGTCTCTGATAGGGATCCTCAGTTCAATTCTCACTTTTGGAGGTTCCTTCAGGAGGCACTGGGATCTCACATCCGTTTGAGTGTGGTATACCATCTGCAGTCATATGGACAAACAGAAAGAGCTATATAAATTATCAAGTAAATGCTTCGCACTTGTGTTCTCTACTTTGGTGGATCATGGGATGATCATTTGGGGATGGTTGAGTTTTCTTATAACAATAGTTATCATTCCGTGATAAGGATGGTGACTTTTGAGGCCTTGTATGGCCAACCTTGTAAATATCCATTGTGTTGGTCGGAGATTAGTGAGAGTTCCTTGGTTAGACCGATCTTGGTCCAAGAGGTGACAAAAAAAGATTTAGTTGATTCATTAGAGAATTTTCACGGCACAGAGCCAATACAAATCTTATATTGATTGTCGTTGTAGACCTTTGGAGTTCTCAGTTGGTGACCAGGTGTTCTTGAAGGTTTCACCTCGGTTGGGTCATCAACGATTTGGGAGGTAAAGGAAGCTTTCTCCTTATTTTTTTGGACCTATCGAGGTTGTTGAGAAGGTGGGGAAAGTTGAATATCATTTTTCACTACCACTGTAGCTGACATAGATACATAATGTGTTTCATGTATCTCATCTTCGAAATTATTTATTTGATTCATCTCATGTTCTGAGTTGGCATGATCTTGAGGTTGAACCTGATTTATCTGTGATTGAACGGCCAGTCATGATTGTTGATTCTGATGCCAAGGTACTTCATGGGAGGAAAATACATTTGGTTTGTGTGCTATGGCAGCATGGTTTTGATTCTCATGAAATGTGGGAGAGAGAGGCACTGATGAGAGAACAGTTACCTCATCTTTTGGACATGGAGGCTTCTTCGTAGGCTTTCTGGGGATATAAAGTTTCTATAGTGGGAAGGTTGTAACATCCTGTTACTATTTTCAGGTATTCCTAAACCCTCCTTTTAATTTATATTTGGTTGGGTTTTCTTTGGGGTTTTTTCTAGTTGAAAATTTAAGAATATTGAAAATTTTGGGCTAGTGCACGGTTTGCGCATAGCTGGTGCATGATTTTCCAAACTGTGTGCCCTGCTACAGGAAAATTTTAATTTTTGTAAAAATAGATCTTCCTGGATTGCGCACGATTATTAAATTAGTGTTCCACCTTAGGAGAAACTATGAGATCCATTTATAATAGGCACAAGGCCTATATACGGGTTTTCCAAACCATGCGTTGTTTCCCAAGAAACCATGCAGACGGGATTTTTAGATATCCGAATTTTTATTAAAAATTACCAAACCCCTGTTTTAGGTCCCGGATGGACCTACTTTGACCCAAAATGGTTTCTCTTGACCTTGGAGCTCCCAAGAAGGATTCTTAACCCCTCAAACCCCTCCCAGATGTGATCTGAATCTAGGATAACACCATTCAATCCTCCTTCAGTTAGTTTCCTCTTCTCATTCTTGATCTCCTACGATATCTCTCTTTCTCCCTAGGGTTTTATAGATCTTATTATTTCGTTGTAGGATATAATACCTAATTTTTTGGATCTAAACCTAGGTTTTATTCTTGTTTCTCCTAGATTTCATTATTTTCGTTCTTCGTTGACAAATCCTGACTAGGGTTTGGTGATATGAGATCTGTTGATCCCGATGTAGGTGGTTTCGTTATGATGCCTAATTTTTATTAACCCAAATTGATTTGTTTAATTTCAATTGTTTTAATTAATTGAAATTTATGTATTTTGGATTAAAATGGAATTCAATTGTTTTGTTGGAAAAACTCAATTCTGATGAATTGGGGTTTTTAAGAAAAATGGGTTTTTAGCATGAAATTAGAAAACCCCTAATTCCATTGAATCGGGGTGTGTTTATGGAAATTGTGGTAATTTAAATTGTTAGATTTAAATTTCGGTTTTTATGGAAATTCAATCAATTAAATTTTTTAATTTAATTGAAGAAAATTGTTTTGATGGAAAATTTGTGAAAAATCCAAATTCTAATGAATTAGGGGTTTGTGATGAAATTGATGGAATTATTTAAAAATGAAATTGTTCTGTTTAATTGTGTAATGGATTGTGAAATTTCATGAATTGGTTTTAAATCCTTTTTTATGAAAATGACGTAAAATGTTTTTGATGGAAACCCAGTGGTTTTATTGTTTTTTTAATAAGGTGTGTTTTTATTAAAAACTCATTACGGTTTTTAAAGGGAAAATTGGAATATTGAAATAGAGTATGGGATTTAATTGTATTTTAAGCAGTCTTAAAATAAATTTCTCATCATTGTTTTGTACTAGAGCACATGCAATCCTTAGGTAGTTAGTGTGTTATTTTGGACAACACTTCATGACTTACAATATTCTAAAACATCATATCAGCACATCTCATTCCTTAGGTGATGGTGATGAATCCTCTTGGCCTTGGTTCAAGGGATGAATGTACATACTTTTCTATATTCACAATGTTGCGTCCCTATAGTCTGGAATTATCATACCTACTTGGCGCATGACCATGTTTCTCGCTTTTTTGTAATTGGAATGTATATATATTCCACTATTGTAAATTGTTTTACATGCCTTGAGAATTTATATAAACTATTTTATATAAAAGTTTTTATTTAATCCATTTTGTAAAAAGTTCCATTTATTTAAAGTATCCTTTGATTAAAGGTAAATTCCATCTTTTGAAATGTTTTTCTATCATTTGAAATGTGAAGCATGATTTACTAAATGTATTTCCATATTTTAAATTATAATGCATGATTTTTTTAAATATGATTTTGTAAATTCCAAACCTGTTTGTTTTAAAAATTGAAAGCGCATTTTTTGGTTAATTTGATATTGGAATCTTGTTATGTAATCTTTGATGAAATCCTATTGGGATTTGGCTCACACCCTACTTGTGTCTTCGAGTGTTTGTAGATTATCTCCTTCCAAGTTCAAAGCAAGGGAAAATGATCTCTTGGAGGTGGATCTAGCTATTGAACCTTGGACTTGGTGAGTGGTGTCTTAGGGACTTGGGTAATGTTTCCATGTTTTGGTACTTGGGTTATAGTACTTTGGGCTTTAATGTCTATTTGAATTTTGGTACATTACTCTCAATGGAGTTTCTTTTGTTATGCATGTTGTATTGTTTCTTTTACTTCCACAAGATTTGTGGCAAAACCGTTTCCACTTTCAGTTTGTATGATGTCTGGTGCTAGTCGTCGACCCATGGGAATCGGGAACACCATTCAGGCTATGTCAGAACCAGCTTGGTGATCAGGTTACCAGGGTACCCAGGTTGGTTCATGATGTCATCCAATTGAGACAATATAGTAGTCATCTCTCATACCTTACTAATATTCGTAGGATCCCATTATGATAATAAGGGGTGGTGGGTGAGGTAGATTTTACCTAAAACATCTCAATCAAGAATCAACATAAGCCAACTAAAATTGCTCAACACACCTCCTTATGCTCATCCATGAGAAACCCCTCTTTAAAATCAAATCATAACATTCCAACACAACCATAAGAGAGAGGGATTCCATGATGGTGTATGCTTTTAAAGAAAATGTTTCAAGATTCTAACCAAGTGTTAGCATTTGAAACTATTAATAATTTTCTAAGAAAATATTTCTTTCATCAATGATAGTTGAAATCTCAAGGTAAGTGTCAAGCAACTTTCTCAAAGTGAAAAATGGGCCTTCAATCATATTTTTATAAAAACACGTATTTTAAACCTCTTTTGGAGATCATTTTAGAAACCCAAGATGATTTTGAAAAACCATGATTAAGTAAAGGCATTCTATGGAATTTTCATATATATATATATATACATGTACACATCTATATGTGAATGTGTGTGAATATATAGATCTATACATATCACTTGAATATATATAAATGTCCATAAAGAATGCCAAAGGATCATGTAAAGTGGCACAATTCAAATCATTTTTTAAAGTGCGTGAATTTCCAAATATAATCAACAAAGCAGCCAAAATAGAAATAATCCAATCACACCATAATTTTACCACAAAGACAACTTGAATAATTTTATCAAATTCAATTCATTACTTTAAACACAAAATACCCTTTAAGAAGGCCGCTTAGTCATTTTAGAAAACATCTTTTGTGTGTGTGTGTGTGTTACACAAAGCCTAAGCATTAAAACTCTTGGGTATTCCACTTTAATTCAAACCATTAGCCCATATGGGTTTAATAACTAATTTATAAGTTCAACAACAAGGGATATTAAATTTAAAAAAATTAGAAATACTCAAGCATCCAATGGTGTACTTTGAAAAGGAAAATGATGGAAACACCTATCTCAACCGTGTGCGGATGCGACAGGACTCTCAATTACAGAAGGAAATAGGTGCATAGAACACTTCGCAGACCCTATAAACATGAATTGAAGTACATTAGAACTGAAACCCTACTTAGGGTTTGACTAGAGTGATTAACATAAAAGGTGGAGGAGAAAAACATTAAGAAATTAGAGGAAAAGGGAGGAGGAAGAAGAGGGGAGGAAACCCTAACTTGAAGAAATCCTACATGAAATTAAAGGGAGGAATGCTTTGAATCAAAGGGGAGGAGGAGGGAGAGTGCATGTGGGGGTCTTCCCTAGTGGGTGTTGAGGGCTTCGGCCGAGAGGGAGAGGGGTGCGACCGATTGGGATTTTATTATTTTGGAGGGTAGATTAATAATTTTTCATTTTTTAAAGATCTATGTACATCACACGGTTGTCGCATAGTTTACCAAACCATGTGCAAATCATGTGTCCTTTAATGGACACTCTAAGACACCTATATGGTTTGGATATATGGTTTGATAAATTGTGCATCAACCGTGTGAAACTCCACCATAAAAAATTGTAGGCATGTGTGCGGTTAGCCGCACGGTTTGTGCTAATCATGCGCCCACCATGCCCCTGTGCTGCAACTTCAAAATTTTCACTAGATCAACCTAAAAATCAAGGATAAACTCAAAGGATAATAAATAAACAAAATAATAAGGAAAATAATAGTTGGGTGTGGCACAATACATATGGGTCGTCGCCACGGCATGACACCATTCATCACGGCATGACCTTCATACATAAGAATCTTTGCCTTTACCAAAAATTCAATACAGGCGGTTCATCACCACGGTGTGACCCCCTGGGCAATTGTGTGACTTCTCTTGGACCTTATGTATACACACCCCACAAAAAATTCACCAGACTATGACACCCACTAGTCATGGTGTGACTTCGAGCCTTCATGTCATAGTTCCTCCCTTGGCTGTGGTGTGATCCCTCTATCATCACATCACCACAACGTTACCCTCTGTCGTCATGGTGTGACGGGCCACCTTTAGTAAAAAACTATGAAGGGGCCACCCTGACCTTGCTTCAACCTTCATCCAATCACCTGAAACACCTCTCGAACCTCCAAACACTTCTGAAAACACCCTTAAGAGAGGTTCCAACTCTCAGAACCCCAATCTGAATCCCAAGTCTCAAATCACCCCTACCCTGAAACCCAAAATTCAAATTTCCCTTCATTTTCACCAACCTGTATCGATGCAGGTTGTTACAAAAATGATATAAAATGGAAAAATAAGGTTTTCCTATCATCAAATTTCTAGATGAAGACTTTTAGGCCATTTATGCCTTGTTTGAATAAATTTTGTGTGTATTTATTACTGAAAGTGCATAGAATGGCCAAACAATGTTTGTTTTCCATGAAACAGTAAGACATCAAATGACTTTTTTTCATATACCATCAGGAGACACTTAAGTCATTTGTGGCTAGTGGGAATAAATCAATTCTGAATTTGAAATTTGAGGTTCTCATAATGACAAAATATACCTTTTGAGAATTATTGTTAATTTTTAAATTTAAACAAACCCAAAAAAGTAAAAAAAATATATCAAATGAGTCTTGATTATCGTGCAACTTCAGGATGAGGACCCCAAGTCATTTAAGATCTACACCAATGAAGCACATAGGAAATCAATGTCCAATATCCTGAAAATGACTCAACACGCCTTTTAAAGATCGGTATTCACTTTTATGTATCAAAGAATCCAAAAAAAATGACCAATTGAGGTTTGTTTTCTATAATGATTTAAAACGACGGGCTTAGGAATTTTTTTGTCCAATGTGAATGGTTCATGCATGAATTTGACACTTAATGTGCTTGAAATGACTGGATATACTTTTTAAGCATTAATATTCATTTTCAAATGTTAAATGATCCTAAAATGATAAAAAATGATCAAAAGAATGTCATTTGTCGTGAAAAATTAGGATTATGGATCATGTATCATTTTTGACTTATAGGAATGAACAATTCTTGAATCTGACACTTGATGAGCTTGAAATAACTAAAAGTAACTTATAAGGATTGGTATTCGTTTTTAAGTGTCAAACGAGTCTAAAATAATAAAAAATAATCAAATGAGATTTGTTTGTCAATATAATTTAGAAAAAAAAACTCTCTGGTCATTTAGGACTTATTGGAATGAATCACACATGAAGTTGATACCTAGGTGCTCTATACATATCAATTAAGGATTAATATTTTATTTTTTTGAGTGTCAAACATGACTAAAATGTACAAAAACGATCAAACAATATATGTTTGTTGTGCAACATCCGGACAATGACTACTCAGTTATTTATGAGTTGTACAAATGATTTTAGGTTGTTGTTTTTTAATGTAAAATCAAAAACAGAATTTCATGCCGAGAAGTCCATTTTTGTAGTTATTGAACAGGTGTTCCTTTGTAGTCAAATTTTGCTGCCGCCAAACAATTCGGCTTGCATCATTCAAATGAAAAAAATAATAAATAATGAATTTATCCTTCTTAAGAGAGGCGTGGAAGTTGAAATTTTTAAGATTTTTTATGGCAATATATTTTTATTTATATTAAAGTTTAATCGACATTAGGCCTATCCACCGTATGATTGAAGTATTGTAAAGTTGCGGCGGATTCTATACATCTGTAACACATGTCAGGAGCCCTTTGTCACCTTCTAAATTATTGAAATAAATTGAATAATTAATAATAAGGTACACAAAGACAAAATCCTATTTGTCATCCCCATATAATTGAAATAACACTCGATGCATTTTTCTGCATTATTGATCTTCGATAAATAATTAATTTGATGATAATATAATATTATACTTAATATAATAGGTTAATTTGTAAGCTGAAGTTTGTTTAAATAATTTAAATTTCATTTCATCAAAAATAGATATGTAAAACAAAAGGGGTAGCCAAAAAAACACAACTTAGGTTAGACAACACGCATATCATGGGAGAATAAAACATCATAACACTAATAGAAACATGACGTTATTTCAATTACTTCGGTAATCAGTAATCAACAAACCAAAACACGAGCGAATCTAGTCGACAACCCATGAATGATCCTCACTTATTAGGCGCGACCTAGAGAAACCAATTGAGAACATCCATAAAACCCTACATAAACTAATGATAGCTTGCACAACCCCAGATAATAATTATCCGAGCAAACGAATCAAACACAAAACTGAGAAAACAACACACCGCCTTCAAGATCACATGTTCATCCAATGAAAGGTTGTGTCACAATGATATCAATGATGTATCACCATGCTCGAATCAGATGACTGAGATGCCCACACAATAAAACCAGTCAACTTGTCGTATTAATGACTTTTATTAAAGAAAGTAAAGTTAACTTGTGTTTATGAATATATGATATGTTTGATAGAATATGAATGTTAACTCTCCAAACCAGTGAGGAGAATAGACCGTAAAAGGCTTGATATTTGATCCCTGACAGTTGAAAATTTTCGACTTATTGCATGTTGTGAGCATGTGGATAATATTGTAACAAATATTGCAACAAAATTGTAGCAACAAGCTTTATCTCATGACATCCTTCATGTATAATCCCTCCCCAAGGTGATTGGATACCAAACAATCCTTTGAGCCATGAAGGTCCTTTATAGTCAAGCGGGCCTGATCTTAAGAAGTAATTAACCATCGAAGGTTATGAGTCAACCTTCAAATGTTCATGTTAACAGTAAAGTCTTCGAGTTACCCTCGTATAGGCATCATCCAAACAAGTCATCATCGAAGCCTTCAAAATCAATATGTAATTGCTATGGTATTAGGGTCTCTTGCCCCACGGCGTGCGGCCTAGTGGGTGTGTTCATATTGTGGTATTTTGGAAGTCTCGATTTCAAGCCTTCTCATGCGTATTTGGTGTAGATTTTGATTATTTCTTCCCTCTCCGCACCAATGTAATATGTTAGGGTCACTCTTAAATGTAAAATCTAAGGGGCGTCAGATTTAATATTTTAGAATGTTCCACAAATATAATCATTTAAGGTCACCAAATGATTTTAAGTACTTTGGATATTTAAAAAAAAAAATATGAATAATATCTTATAAAGTCTGTACATGTTAAAATAATAATAAACAACATAGCATGATGATTAAAATATTATTATGCTTTTATAGATCTAATATCATAATATGAGAGAGGAAAGCCATGATTTGAGGTTCGGTTATTTCGTTTGTGCGGATGGGCTGCTACACCTACCAAGCCTACAGATAGAATTTCGAGGCAATAAAATATCAAAAATTGGGCATGTGCTGACATATCCATCCATATCTTGATATTATTATTATTATTATTATTATTGAGTGACCGAGGCACCCCACATACGTGTATAACTTGCCCTAACTTTTAGGGTACATGATAAAATACAGCCTCCTTTTATAAATATAAATGTCGCGCACTGATTTTCATACGATTAAAATTTATAGGAGTCGTAAATAATGAAATACGAGTCCTCTAAATTTTTATTTTTAATTTCATAAAAATGCATTAAAAACTGGTCAAATCGTGTAAGTAATTTTTTTAAACAAAATAACACATTTTCGTAGAAACAAATAATTTATTTTGAAATAAGAAATGTTTAAAAAATATCCACACACTTTTATCAACTTCCCGCCTTTTAAACCATTTTTTAATATATATAGTAAAAACAAGGTCTTTAGCAACCGCCAAAATCCGTCTGAAAGCTTATAGCGACTGACAAACAGCGGATGCTTTTGGACTGTCATTGTTGCCTAAAGCGACCATCAATTGGTGTTTCCTATAGGTCGGATTGCAGGAACCTATAACGACCGCCATTTGGCGATCGCTAAATAGTGTTTTGAACTGACCTATAGCGGACCCTGAAGGTTTTAAAACTTTTTTTAAAAAAAATACACAAGAATTTAAAATACCACAAAAATTTACGAAAATTCAAAAATTCAATAAATATATCCATGATATGGATTGCCACAGATCGCGCCTTATCCAAGCGCTGATAAATGAGTAACTTTTATCGGTGCTCGTAAAAAAACGCTAGGAAAATTACATTTTTATCAACGTTAACAAAAGAGTTGATAAAAGTGACAATAGAGTAACTTTTGTTAGCGTTTTTTTCCAACACTGATAAAAGCCACCCCATTATCACCACTTTATTTTTAGCTCTGATAAAAGTGACACATTTATCACTGATTTTTTCTAGCGCTAATAAAAGTTGTGAATAATTTAATTTATCAATAAATATTTATAAATTTTTAAATTGTATTTATATACAATAAGTATATATGGGTAAATATAATATATAAATATGATTTATATAATTTTTAATAAAAAATGAATATTATTTTCATAATTTTTTATATAAAAAATTATCAAATTTCTATTAGTCAAAAAGTTTAATAGTTTATTTATATACATTAATTACAAAATGTGTATATAATTAAAATAAATATAATATTTTAATATTTTATTTAAACAATTATATAATATATAAATGAATATATTTATTTAAATATATATTTATAATAATATTAAGTAATTTAAAATACATGTACATGTATAACTGTGTGTGTGTGCGCGCGTGGATGTGTACGTGTACATATGATGTCTTCAATTCACGTAAATGTAGATGTGTGTGTGTGTGATGCTGGTTGCATAAAAAACCAACCTGGTGGGCAAGCAGTGGAGGACTCTTCTGTCAAAGCCTTGACAGTGTTGGAATCCCCAACTTGTGATGATGAGATGCAAGCTTCTTGTGTCAAGCAGACTGATGAGGCAGAGAAGAAGTCTTGGGCTGCAATCTTTACTACAGACGTTAATACTTTTGATGATAGTGACAATGTCAAATGCTTGTCTACTGACTATCAGAAGCAAGAAGTGGTTTCCACTGCAATTGAACAAGTGAACGAAGATGACACTCAAAGAGTGGGTGATCAACAACTCATGATTGAATAGGAGATTACTTCAAGTAATCGAAAGGGTAAGCAAATAGATGTTGGTTCTCACGTGAAGTCTCGAAAAGGCAAACAAATTATTGTGGATGATGAGAGACTTCAAATGGTCTCTCCCCAGAAAATCAAGTCAATAGAGAGAGCTCATTCTGGTTGCGACCTGACAGAGAGTAATCAGGCGGTCGTTTCCAAATCCCTTTATCCTACAGAGGGCATTTTTTTACTAGAACCTGAAGGAGGTTGGCATCAAAAAACCTGGAGAAGGGGAAGACATCCAAAAGGTTGTGGATGGGGACGTGGGCATGATGATTGGACTACAGCACACGGGTGTGATGTGTCCATCAGGTCTTCCGGGACTCAACTCTCGTCGGAGCAGGAAAGGCTCAAGAACATGTATTTTGCGCTTCTCAATAAAAAAAATTCACATTCTGAATGAGAATCTGCTGATGAGGGTGACGTATCTGATTATGGTCATGGGGATGATCCTTTTGCTCTATAGTTTTTTTGTTTGTTACTTTTTCTTTCATCTTTAATAAATGGTCAGAGGCTTATGCTTGTGACAAAACCTTTTTAGTATTTATTTGTTTTGGTTTATTAAGTTTTAACATTTAAAATATGTTTGAAATTTATATAATTAATCTATTTAAATGATTTTTCTTAATTTTGTAATTTAAATAGTTAATTATAAAATCATAAACATATATATATATATATATATATATATTAAAAAAGTATTTATAAAATTATAAATATATATATATATTTAAATAATTATAAAATTATAATATATATATATATATATATATAAAGTACTTGGGGGTACAATTACAACTAAACACACACACACGACACACGCACATGCCAGAAAGTCAGGTCATAGTCTTCCTAAGTGGTAACCCACCTTATCCAGTCCTTGAATAAATGACCCATTTATGTAGACCCTTTTACTACTACAAGGCCCGCAAACCCTTTATGACATGACCCAACAACCCGCAATGATTAGTTCTAAGCCTAGATATCCATCACAACAAACCCTTCAACATGCAACCCCATCATAACCAGCCTCCACCATCAGGGCAAAATTTCCTCATCGTAATTGAGGTGGTCCTCCATCGCACAAGTGTCATTGCTCTGCCACTGTCGATGCCACTAGCCCACTCTCAATACCGCCCACCGTTGGATCTGCCTGTAAATGAACACCAGTTACCTAGCACCTGTCCTGCCTTCACCAGCCGTGCTGCGTCGCCTAGCATCCAAGCCTTCGTTGTCGTCACCGCTGTTCTGTGCATCCCCATTTTCCGCACCGATGATTCGTCGTCGTTTCTCCGACCATCTTCATCACCAACTTGCACCACCCATCGTCATCGTTGGCTATGTGCAGCCCCCTTTCACCCCATCGAAGCTCCACCGACAGGAACGCTCCCCGAGGCTCATCGTCCACACTGAAGATCGCGTCGGTCAATCCTGGTCATCGATGCACTTCGAGGTCACTCCCAAAGCCTTTGTTGCGCGTCGTCGTTCGAGATCTGCAGCAACCCTCCTTTGTTATGTCCATCGCACGCCCCGAGTCACTCCCGTCGATAGCCTCCGCCAGACACCCCACACCCCAGACCCTGCAAACACGTCACCCTTGATGGGTGGGCTATCCCCTTGGGGGGCTATGACCTGCCTTTTCGGCCTTTGTGTGTGGCGTGCGTGTTTGAATGTAATTATACCCCCAAACACTGAATATATATATATATATATATATATATATATATATATAATTATATACAAATAAATATATTTAAATAATAAATATATTCATTATGTTTATAATTATACATAATTATGTATTAATAAATAAATATAATTATATATGTATATATAATTATATAAATACATATAATTATATAAATATATTTATAATTACATACAAATCTTTATAAATATAAATAAATAAATATATATTTAAATAATTATAGAATTATAATAAATATATTTATTATATGTATAATTATATATAATTATATATTAATAAATAAATATATAAATATATATATAATTAGATATATATGTATAAATATATAAATATATATAAATATATAAATATATCTATAATTTATATATAAATAATTTTTAAATATATTTATTTATAATTATAATTATAAATAAATAAATAAATATATATATATATTTAAATAATTATAAAATTATAATAAAAAAATTTATTATATTTATAATTATATATATTTATATATTAATAAATAAATATACATACATATACATATACACACATATATATATATAATAATATAAATATATATAATTATATAAATATATAAAATTTATTTTTTTAAACAAGTCCGGGATGAGGCACAAAAGCCCAATCCATTTTATTATATTTATCCATGGTTTGCGTCGTTTCGAGTATATATATATAATTGTATAAAAATATGTGTGTGTGTTTGAATGTAACTGTACCTCCAAGCACCTACGATATATATACATTTTTTTTATTATATCTATTATATTATTAAAATTAGGACTTTAGCACCGCTTTGTTAGCATTGATAAAGATTTGTTTTATCAGCGCTTCCTATTTTAACGCTGATAAAACTACTCTTTATCAGCCTTTTTTTGGAAGCGCTGATAAAAGTTTTACCCAATCTTTAAATAGAACCCTAACAGAGTCCTCCTCCCTCGGGTTGTTCAAGCTCTAGCGAAATCGAATCGGTGTCGCTGCACTTCACCGATTTTTTCGACGAGTCGATCTTCTCAAAAGCTAAGGTATGTGCTGATTTATTTTGTTAGCGCCCGAAGATCCACTGCTCGTCGCATGACGCCACCCTACTCCCTATCGCAACACAAGCACACGGACTTTTCCTTGAAAATCCATGATTAACTCTCAAAACACACCCACCACATTCCAAACTACGTTCCTGGTTTGATTCCTATCCCACCGTATCTCGTCTTACGAAAAACAACCGATCGAACCCCCATTGGCTAACCCCTCCGAAAACGCTTGACTTTCGTCATTGACGTGCTATTTAAATAGTTATAAAATTATAATAAAAATATTTATTATATTTCTAAATATATCTTATAAAAAAGGGAATCCCCGATAGTGACCTTTTCGAACCCTCCTCACCCGAGAACCCCCCCTTCCCACGAAGAGATCATCCGGAGATGCCCCAGCCGGGAAGGAGCCGTTGCTAGCCGAGATGACATTGCGTCCCACGGGGTAACACCTCGATCGACGATGGTTCGTCACAGCAATCCGTCAGCCAGGTGAAGTGCGCCCATTCTGCCCACCCGATGAGACACCGGGTGACCTGGCAAGACGAGTTGTACATGGGAGGCAGAAATTCCCCCAAGAGCGGGCTCCCAGGAATCGAACCCCAGACCTCACCGAACATCGTTGTTATGGCCCTCGACCTTGCACCACTACGCCACCGCCGAAGCGGCTATATATATATATATATATATATATATATATAACTTTATAATCAGAGAGAATAACAATGATGGCCATTGGGGGAGCTCTCGACGATTCCCAATGGATTTTTCTAGGTTTAGGTTTCCATGGATTCTAATCCTGCTTCTGTTGTCGCCTCCATTCTTCCCTCAAAGAAGGATGATGATTATGGTCCTTCGTTTAAGGAAATTTTGGTTTGCTCGTCTTCGAATCCTGTCGATTCAGAAATGATTCTCGAAGGTAATGGTTCTGGTGATTGAAAGGATATCCCTCGTGATGAAAATGTGGCAGTAGAGGGTGAACCGACTTTGGCTCGTGAAGGGAATCATGGTCACGATTCTCACTCCATATTCTCCAATGATGTGCATTTTGGTTCTTCAGCATCTGGGAGAATTGCGAAAAATGGTTCGCTTGCTTTTGTCGAAGCGAAGCATTCGCTAATCTCACAAAGAATCATTGAATGCAAGCATTTTATCACGAAGGACCCCGGAACACCTTGAGAGGGGAGGAGTGAATCAGGATGTCAACTTTTTATTTTAAACTGATGGATTTTGTTCCCACGTTGGTAGGAACCTATTAAATCTGTCTGAAGAGGAAGTGCAGAAAATAAACAATCACATGCAAAGCAATGTCACATCAATTTTACTTGGTTCATAACTAAGGACTACGTCCAAGGAGCATACACCGACAGTGTGTCAGTCGTACCAAAAACTACTAATCTTTACAAGTTGTGGATTACAAGAGTTTAACATAGTCACTTTGTGCCTGACGCACTGCCTTTACAAGGTTTTAGGGATAACACACTGCGTCCCTCGGACCACTTCTGCTGACTCCCCCTTACTCACTGCGTTGGAAGAATCTTCACTCAGTTTATCGACTTGAAGGTCATTTCAATGGTTTAACATTAGATCATGCATCCTCAATTATAAATGGATGCTTTGTTGAAGTCCCATAATCACCCACAGATGAATTTTATTTTTCCGTACATTGATATGTTATGGAAATTAATTTCGCAAACTGATTTGGTCAATTTTTAGGCTTCCATGGGTGTTCTGCCTACTGCTTGCTGTTTCTGCGTACTGCTGCTATTTCTGCGTACTGCTGGTGTTTTCGCGTACCGTGCAGCTGTTTACGCATACCGTTCAGTTGTTTCCACGTACTGTTGTTGTTTCCGCATACCGTGTAGCTCCTCCGCGTACTGCCCTATTCCGCGTACAGCTCCACTTCTCCGCGTACTGTCCTACTCCGCGTATTGCCTTGCTCCGCTGCATACTGCTTCACTCCTCCGCGTACCATCCTACTCCACGTACTGCCTTGTTCGGCCGCGTACAATGAGAGCTTCCTGTGCAAACCATGCTCTCTTCCGCGAACTGTTTTCCTTACGCGGATGATTCTCTCCACGCACTGTCTTCTCCTCCACGCACCACTTCGTACTTCACTGAATTTCTTTCCAAAATTTTGATCTCCAATCTCGCCTCTTAACAAAGGGGATTACTGCTCCTTAAATAGGCACATAACTTCGTAAATTTCGGTAATATGATTTACCCAAATTTTTAGCGTGGGACAATCTTCACTGTAAACTAAACTCCATCCGTGTATTGTTATCCTCCACCGCGTACTGCAATCCTCTGAACTGTGAACCTTTATCGCGTACCATTAACCTTCCACGTATCGTATGTCTGTCGGTCCGCATACTGCATCTCTTCATCACGTACTGTCGCTGCGAACCGCTTTCGACAGTATTTCGCGCACCGCACGCCTTCACCGCATACCATCGTTGCGAACTATTTTCAGTTCTGCGTATCGTTCCGCGTACTGCATGCCTTCACCGCATACTACACACCTTCACTACGTATTGCGCGCCTTCACCGCGTACTGCGCGCCTTCATCGCTTACCGCGCGTCGTCACTGCATACCGCACACTGTCACCGCGTACCGCGCACCCTCATCACGTACCGCACGCCCTCACCGCGTACCGTTGCTGCAAACCTTTACCAAACTCGCATTTTTTAAGGCCAAAAAATTTGGTAAACACTGGGAAACTGCGCCACCTTCAATACTGCTTTCAGCCTCAGACATATGACCATATTCTTTGCAAACTCCCTAGTCATCCGTGTGCAGATTGACAACAAACACAAAACAACCTCCATTATTTGCAAAGAGCAGCCTTGGTTCCAAGAATCTCCCCCTTTGGGTTTGTTGACAATCTACAGATAAATTCACTAATGCGCCTGCCACGATTAAAATAAAAACCTCCAAGAAACAACTCAGCCATCACTCTAAGTCTACGTGAGTAGTGCTCGGTGTAGAAAACAAAAAAGAGGACATGAATTGAGTTCTCATCCTTTCCCTTTCTCCCCTATAGTTGCATTTCTGGCTGTTTCTATTCTCCATCTTTCCTATATCCAGAAAGAAACAAATCACTCTCCATTGAACTCTCCATTGAATTTATCCATTCTCCCCCATTGGCAATAAACCCAATGAACCGAATCTTGACTTATAGAGTTAAAAAAACATGCTTCCCCTAGATCGTATCTCCCCCATAAACCTACATCATTTCCACAAACAGATTAAAAATAGTTAAAACAACTAGGGAGAGGGGAATCTCGTAACCTCTTTATGCCCTGGGAGGTGGATGAACACCAAGGTTCAACCGATGTTTCTCAAACACATCTGCTGACAGTGAATTGGTCATCATGTCAGCCACTTGCTCATCAGTTCCCACATGGTCTATTTTGATCATGCCTTGTTCAACTTTTTCCTTGATGAAGTGATATTCTATCTCAATATATTTCATACGAGAATGATGAATATGATTATTCGTAAGATCAATTGCGCTCTTGTTATCACAGTAAATCACCATTGGTTGTTTCACCTCATCACCTATGTTAGTCAGTTGCTGCTTCATCCAGAGTAACTGAGTGCACGCCTTGGTAGCAGATATATATTCAGATTCAGCAGTACTAAGAGAAGTAATTTTCTGTTTCTTTTTTAACCATCCCACACATTTCTTCCCAATATAGAATGCCCCACCACCGTTAGACTTTCTATCAACTATATCTTCAGCCTAGTTAGCATCAGAAAAAGCGGATAGTTCACTATCTCTTCCAGCAACAAATTATATCCCATAATTATGTGTACCTTAAATGTATCTCATGATTATTTTTTACTGTCTCCATATGTTCTTCGTTTGGATTACTCTGGAAGCGGGCCGCAAGGCAAGTTGCAAAGACAATATCTGGCCGTTTCGCTGTCAGGTACAATAGGCTTCTAATGATTCTTCTGTACATGGTGGGATCCACAGAAGTCCCTTCCTCATGCTTCCCAAGCTTTGTTCCAATCGCAATCGAAGTTGACATTGGTTTGGAATCATTCATATTGAATTTCTTCAGCAGCTCTCTTGCATACTTTTCCTAAGAAATGAAAGTGTAATCCTTCTTCTAAATCACCTGCAACCCTAAAAAGTATGTGAGTTCACCAATCATGGAAATTTTAAATTCTGATTTCATGTGATTGGAAAATTCATCCACTGACCCATGTCTTCTTCCACCGAAAATAATATCATCCACATATACCAATACCATGAACTGATCCTTTTTAGAATTCTTCACATATAGATTGTGATCCACTCCCCCTCTTTTAAACTCAAGCTTTCTCAGATAAGAGTCCAACCGAGATTACCATGCTCGTGGTGCCTGTTTCAGGCCATAAAGAGCTTTCTTTACTTTTCAAACCTTCAATTCACCATTTCCAAGCAAGAACCCCACAGACTATTCAATGTAGACTTATTCTTCCAATACTCCATTTAAGAATTCTGTCTTGACATCCATTTGATACACTTTATAGCCTCTTTGGATTTCCATGGAAAGAAATAGTCTGATTGACTCTAGTCTCGCTACTAGAGAAAATATCTCTTCAACATCAACACCTTCGATTTGTTAATATCCCTTACAGACCAAGAACACCTTATTTCTGATCTCATTTCCATGCTTGTCAAATTTGTTCTTGAAAATCCACTTCGTACCAATCACATTGTGACCTTCAGGTCTTCTAAGAAGACCCTAAGTCTGATTTTTGTCAATCTGGTCTAACTCTTCATTCATTACTTTCACCCATGACTCATCCTTTGCAGCCTCTTCAAATAAGGATAGTTCCACAACTGATAGAAATGAATATTGAGAATTATTCCTCATTCTTCTTGTCTATGTAGGTGCATTCCGATCCTTGATAATGTTGGAATGATCAATCTTTGCTCTTCGATTTCTCCTTTGGGGTTCGACCAAATTCTCTCTAGCTATAGCTTCCTCTTCTAATTCTTCTTCCGAGTCAACATCATGATGTGACTCCTGAGAGTTTTGAATATCTTCCTCTACCTCCGTATTAGCATTTCTTCCATGTTCACATTCTTCCTCATCTTCCATCACATCAGCATAAGAATTACTTGAACCATTCGTAATTTTCTCTTCAATGATCTTAACATCGCTTCTCTCCACAATTCTTCCCAAGCACTTAGTGAAACACTTGTAGGCTTTGCTGTTCATTGAGTATCCAAGAAATATTCCTTCATCAACATTGTCACCATACTTCCCTTGAATTTCTTCTTTGTTTCGGATGAAACATTTACTTTTGAAAACATGAAAATATTTCAAGGAGGGATCCCTTCCATGCCACAATTCATATGGTGTCTTTGTCTCACCCATATATATCCCTATTAAGTTTTGAATATACACTGTAGCTTTAACTTCCTCTTTCCAGTAATGTCGAGGAATACGACTCTCGATCAGCATAGTTCCGACCATGTTGTTTACCTGTCGATTCCTGCACTCAACAACTCCATTTTGCTATGGAGTTCTCACAGTAGCTACCTCACGTTGTATCCCATGCTTCTCCAGATAATTTTCAAATTCAATGGACATGTATTCCTCTCTATTTTCAGATCAAATCACTTTGATTGTTCGTCCAATATCATTCTTTACGATTCAACGATATGTTTTCATGCAGTCAAGCACTTGTTATTTCTTGTGTATAACCATTACACATGACATTCTACTGTAATCATCTATGAAAAGGATGAAGTACCTTTATCCATTAGTTCTAGAAACATTTATTGGGCCAAATATGTCTATATGAATGAGATCAATAAGATGAGATGCCCTTTTCTTATTTAGACGATATGAACTGAAGACCAGTTTCCCTCGCATGCAAGCATCACAAGTCTTTTCTCGTTCACGCTTCAGATTAGGGATATCCATTACTATCTTAAGATTAGATATATTTTCCATTTCTTGCTGATTGATGTGCCCTAATCTCTAATGCCATAAGTTGTTTTCCTCTTCAACTGTTAAGTAGCAGATGTTCTCTTTGCTGTCAACCTGATATAAGTTTCCATCTGTTCTACAACCTTTCATGAGATTTTTTTTGGAATTTCTTCTTATAGTAAAACCATTATAATTGAATTTCATAATAATACCTGATTCACAAAGTTGACTCACACTAAGAATATTGTGACGCAGACCATCCACATAAAGGACTTCAGTTTTCTTCAGCTCTCTATTAGCGAGCTCAGTACTTCCACTGCCTTTTATTTTCAAAGCACCATCATTACCAAACCTCACTGTTCCATCAACCTTTTTCTTGGCATTCGTTAATAGGTATGCATTACCTATCATGTGAGATGAACATTTTCTATCAAGTATCCAGGTGCTTTTGTTCTTTGTAGCTTTGAGGGATACTTCTACAAAATTGGAATTTTCAATTTTCCTTTTTTCTTTCCATGCGATATTGGATTGAGCATAGGACACTAATGGTCTTTCAATTATCACTTCCATGTACATGAGTTCTTCATATTCAAATTCTTCTTCCTGAGGAGAAAACCTATTTGAAATAGCAACACTATCTAGTTGATGAGTATTGACTCATCTCTGAGCATTGAAAGAATTTATCCTATCATACATCTGCCTGCAATACACAGCTTTATGGCCAAAGTTAGTACAATGAAAACAATATCCATAGAAATTATTTCTTCTGTAAGGAGTAAGATATGAATATGTTCTCATTTTTTGAACTCTTAACTCTTCCCCATTCATATAACTCCTTTCCTCTTCACAGTATAACATGGTATGGCCTAGATAGCCACAAAACTAAAACTTCATGAAAGGAAATGTCTTCTCACTTCTATTTCTCCTCATGCCTTCTTCCTCGGGAAAATAGTTTGACTCCATATATTTTCTAGAAACTCGAGGATAATTTTGATTTCTCCTTTTAGTTTGATTTAAGGGTTTCTTTTTCAGCACTTCTGGTGGATTTTCAACATGATCAACTTTTAACCTGCCTTTATTTTGGTTCACTTTATTTATATAATTTTACGTTTCAGCATCACAACCAATTACACTATTTTCCATGCATGTGGGTCTTTGATCACTCAAGATATTTTAAACCCCATCAAAACCGCATTTCTCTCTCTCTAGTAGTTCAGTATTTTAGCACCTTCCAAATTGTATTTTCTTCTTTTCTTATTTTGAAATTGATTCACTTTTGAGTTTACTTCTCAGAGTAACAACTTATTCTTCGAGTCCCTCAACGGTCTTGGACTTATCCTAAAATCTTGAGGTAAAGTCATTGATGACCTTTAATTGTTCTTAAATTCTGAGTTTTAGTTTCACAACATCATTAGTGCTTTCAAGGATTGATGATTTTACTTTTACCAGTTCTTCCAATCGTTCAATTTCCACTTCCAGCTGATCAATATATTCTGAAGATTCCTCCACCATTTCTTTCCACTTATTGAATATATTACATTTATTCTCAAGCTTACCAAAATCATCCTTAAGTTTCAACTTGGGATCGACATTAGTAGTCAACTGATTATCTATAGCTTTATTTGTCAATGGTTCTGACTTTTCAATGGTAGCCATAATGGAAGCATGGTTCCCAAATTTGAATTCTACTTCCTCTTCCTCATAGAGTTCATTTTCACCGTCTTCTTCTTTATAAACAAAAATCTTTTGTTGAAATTTCTTTTCATATTTGAAGTCTCTCTTTTTGAAAAACCTTTTATGAGGATTTTGAATGTCTCTATATTCACTTTCTTCATCATTGAACTTTCTTGGGCAACAAGAGGAAATGTTCCCAACTCTTCCATAGTGGAAATAAGCAAGAGGTATGTTTCCTTTAAATTTCCCTGTTCCCTTCTTGAGTTTCTTGGAAATGAGAGAAATAACTTATTTTTACTCACCATATTCATCAACACAATCTATTGAGATTTATAGTTTTTATAAGGATTTGAATTCCATTTCCTTTCTTACACGATTCGTTGCATCTTCTGGGTTGAGTCTCATCTCATATGCCACCAAGCTACTCAGCAGATTATCAAGAGAAAGTTTGAAAAAATCCCTTTCATCAAGAGATGAAACCTTTTCATTATAAATGGACGTCTTCTTAATATTTTCTTTACAATATCAATGTCTTTGATCTCTTCACCAAGACCTCGAATTGCCCCTATAACTTCAGCAATTCAATTGAAGAAAGAATCTATATTTTCATTAGGGTGCATCTTTAGATCATCAAACCTGTTGTGTAAAACTTGGAGCTTCGCCTTCTTCACTTTGATGTCACCTTTATAAATATTTTCTAGTTTCTCCCACATAGACTTTTCTGACGTACAATTCAACACCTTTAGATATATTTGATCAGAAAGAGCTGTAGTTAGGGCATTCTATGCTTTAGCATTAGCATCCAAAATTTTCCTATCTGAATCTGTCATAGATAGACCGGTTGGATCAGTGACCTGTATTCCTTATGTAGTGGAAAAAATTACATCAATTCCAAGAGATCTTAGATGAGATCTCATCCTGTTCTTCCATATTTTAAAGTTACTTCCATCAAACAAAGGAACTCCTCTGACATTAACTATATTCTCCATGTTAGAAAAATATGACAGATTTAACACAAACAACCTCCCTCTGATACCACTTGAAGGACCCTGGAACACCCTCAGAGGGGAGGGGTAAATTAGGGTGTCAAAATTTTCTTTTAAACGGATGGATCTTGTTCCCATGTTGGTAGGAACCTATTAAACCTATCTGAATATGAAGTGCAGAAAATAAATAATCACATGAAAAGCAATGGCGCATCAATTTTACTTGGTTCACCACTAAGGGATACGTCCAAGGAGCATACACCGACAGTGTGTCAGTTGTACCAAAAACCACTAATATTTACAAGTTGTGGATTACAAGAGTTTAACATAGTCACTTTGTGCCTGGCGCACTGCCTTTACAAGGTTTTAGGGATAGCACACTGCGTCCCTCAGACCACTTCTGCTGACTCCCCCTTCCTCACTGTGTTGGAAGAATCTTCACTCAGTTTATCGACTTGAAGGTCACTTCAATGCTTTAGTATAAGATCATGAATCCTCAACTGTAAATGGATGATCTATTGAAGTTCCATAATCACCCACAGATGAAATTTATTTTCCCGTACACTGATATGTTATGGAAATTAATTTCACAAATTGATCTGGTCAATTTTCAGGATTCCATGGGTGTTCTGCATACTGCTCGCTATTTTCGCGTACTGCAGCTGTTTCTGTGTATTGCTGCTATTTCCACGTACCATGAAGCTGTTTCTATGTACTGTGTAGTTGTTTCCGCATACTGCTACTGTTTCCACGTACCATGTAGCTCCTCCGCATACTGCCCTGATCCGCGTACTGCCCTACTCCACGTATTGCTTCACTCCTCCACGCACTGTCCTAATCCGCATACTGCCTTGCTTCACCGCGTACTTCTCCAATCCTCCGCGTACCGTCTTTCTCCGCATACTGCCTTGCTCGGCCGCATACTATGCGTGATTCCTGCGCGAACCACGCTCTCTTCTGCAAACTATTTTCCTTATGCAGATGATTCTCTCCGCGTACTATCTTCTCCTGCACGTACCACTCCGGACTTCACTAAATTTCTTTCTGAAATCTTGATCTCTAATATCAACCCATAATAAAGGGGATTACTGCTCCTTAAATAGGCACATAACTCCACAAATTTTGATAATCTGATTTACCCAAATTTTTAATGTGGGACAATCTTCATTGTAAACTAAACTCCATACGCGTATTGTTATCCTCCACCGCGAACTGTAATCCTATGAACTGCGAACCTTTATCATGTATCGTTAACCTTCCGCATACCGTATGTCTGTCGGTCTGTGTACTGCATCTCTTCACCGCATACTATCACTGTGAACCGTTTTTGGCAGCATTTTGCGTACTGCACGCCTTCACCGCGTACAGTCGCTGCAAAATATTTTCAGTTCTGCGCACCGTTCCACATACTATATGTCGTCACCACGTACTGCGTGCCGTCGCCACGTACTGAGCGCCGTCACCGCGTACCGCATGCCGTCACCGCGTACCGCGTGTCGTCACCGCGTACCGCGCGCCGTCACCGCGTACCGCGCGCCGTCACCGCGTACCGCACGCCGTCACCGCGTACAGCCCGCCGTCACCGTGTACCGCGCGCCGTCACCGCGTACCGCACACCGTCACCACGTACCGGGCACCCTCACCATGTATCGTGCGCCCTCACCATGTACCGTTCTCCCTCACCACATACCGCATGCCTTCACCATGTACCGTTGCTGTGAACCATTACCAAACTCTCAATTTTTAAGGCCAAAAAATTTGGTAAACCCTGGGAAACTACACCACCTTCAATACTGCTTTCAGCCTCAAACGTATGACCCTATTCTTTGCAAACTCCCTAGTCATCCATGTGCATATTGACAACAAACACAAACCAACCTCCATTATTAGCAACGAGCAAACTTGGTTCCAATATATCATAGCTCAGTTGGTTTCTCAATTGGGAATAAATCCACATAATCCTGAAGACCTGAGATGTCATCTTCTTCAACTTTGGGGTTTTGGTGGATGGAGGTTATTGTCTCTCAATAAGGGATTCTTTCATACTGTCTTAATTTCTTCTGAGGCGAGGATGTGAGCTTGGGGTATGGGTTTTGTACCTCTTAAACCTAGTGTTTTGTGTATCCAAGGTTGGGACCCCAATTTCAATCCTGCAACCGCTGGTAATTCTTCAACTCAGATATGGATTCAGGTCTTTGGTCTCAGTTGGTATTTATGGCATCCTCAGATCTTGTGGGATGTTGCATCTTTGGTAGGAGTTCCAATTAAATTTGACAAAGAAATAGAAAAGGTAAATTTTAGTTGTTATGCTCGTGTTCTTGTTGAAATCGACATGAACTCAACTATTATTGACACTGTTGTTTTGGTTGATGATTCTTTTTCATTTTGAGTTGCATTTTGATATTGAAAATCTTTCTGATTTATATCACAAATTCTATAATATTGGGCATTCTTCTGATAAATTTAATAAAAGACTAAAGTGTGTTAATTATAAGAGATTTGGACATAAAATTGAGATGTGTAAATTCAAGATGCCAATTGCAGTTCCTATGCATAAGGATATCAAAACTCCCACTAAAGGCAAGATTTTTGGACCTGTTTTTTCTAAGGAAGTTGGACACTTTGAAGGAAAAGATGCAAGGTGATGTCACATAATGAATCTGATCCTAATTTGCAGACTTCACAGACTATTTCTAAACAACATAATTCTTCTAATAATTCTATTTTGGATGATTTTTTTATAGTAGATTATTGTGTTAAATTTAGAGATTGAGTCACTTGATGTGGCCAAACAACATGTTCCTATTTTGGGTAATTCTATGATGGATGTTACTACTCATGTAGACATAAATAATGCTTCTAATGGTACTTAAATCAGCAGGGGTCTTCAAACTATTCTTTCTATGGATGGGTAGGTTGTTTTGGTGAATGAACAAGCTCCTGATGGTCTAGAAAATCCAATTTTTTCTGATAAACTTGTGGGTGTTTTAACTCAACATAATGTTGATGTAGTTAAACGGCAGGGTGCTTCTAAAATTGACGGGCATGCTGATTCTATGGATGTACATAATGCTTTGAAGAATACATAGGCTATTGTCAAGAATTTTACTAGGTAGAAATATATTGATGTAGCTAAACAATAGAGTGATTCAAAGTAAATTAATGTGGTGAATTTAGATGAAAAGTCAATTGACATGGCTAAACAACAGGATGGTGTTTTGGAAACTACTAATCAGCAGGTTGATGTGGTTCCCTTAGAGGCCGGGTCACCAGATGTTATTGCTGAATGTGTTCTCTCTGGAGTCTCTAGCTATAGTTCTCAAGGAGCTGACAGTGATCATGATGAAAGCACAAGATATGTTGCTTTAAAGGAGTCTATGGCGGTAATGATCTCTTCTAATGAAGTTTGACATCCATGGTAGAGAACGAAGCCTTGGAAGTGAGGCCAACATCTGCATGGAAGACCCCCTCATGGTAGGGGTAGGCATGGTCCTAACCTTACACATGCAATGAATTTTTCCAATTTATAGCTCCTTTTTAGACTGTTTGATCAGAATCATTTGATTCCTTCTTTTTTGATGTGGGCTATTTTTCCTGTTCATTTCTGTACTTTTTGTTTATTTATTTAATGATTGGGTTTGGGCCTTTGTGCCCTATCTCTACTTTCTATAAAAAAATAACTATATAAATATATATAACTATATAAATATATATAATTTTTTTAGATAGGCCTGGGATGATGCACAAAGGCCCAATCCCTTTTATTATATTTATCCATGGTTTGTGTCATTTCGAGTATATTTATATATTAATAAATAAATAAATATAAATATATAAATATATTTATAACTATATAAAAATATTTTTAAAAATATTTATTTATAGTTATAATTATAAATAAATAAATGTATTTTTAAATAATTATAAAATTATAATAAATATATTTAAATAATATATATATATATATATATTTAATTATAATTATATTTATAAAGACATATTTTTAATTCTTTAAATGTTTATTTATAATTATATACATTAATTTTTTTTAATTATATTTATTATATTATTAAAATTAGGTCTTTATCAGTGCTTTGTTAGCGTTGATAAAGATTCATTTTATCAGCGCTTACAATTTTAATGCTGATAAAATGAATCTTTATTAGTAATTTTTAAAATCGTTGATAAAATCAATACTTGATCTTTAAATAGAACCATAACAGAGTCCTCCTCCCTTGGGGTGTTCAAGCTCTCACATAATCAAATCGCTGCCGCTGCTCTTCATTGATCTTCTCGATGAATTGATCCTCTCAAAAGCTAAGGTATGTGTTGATTTATTTTGTTAGCACCTAAAGATCCATTGCTCGTCGCATGACACCACCCTACTCCAATCACACACGATCACACTTAATTTTCCTCAAAAATCCATAGTTAACTCTCAAAACACACCCATCGCATTCCAAACTATGCACCTAATCCAATTCCTATCCCATTGTATATCATCTCATAAAAAACAATCGATTGAACCTCCATTGGATTCCCCCTCTGAAAACGTTCGGATTTCACTGTTGAAACACTATTCATTTACCTGAACCTAATGCCTTCACTCTTGGAGGCATTCCAATATCATTTTGAAATACCCACCAAAGTCTCAACCTGTCATTGGGTTTTCTTTACTTCACATGTTTGTTTTATTTTTTATTGGTTGATATCTTGACTATGTTTTTTTTTGATGATGGTGGTTCATGTTGTTTGGGATTTCATACTTATCACCATCTCCCCACTGTATACTTCTAATCATCCTAAAATCAGGGTGATTTGGAAGGAAACCCAGTGAGCCTATGACATTTTTTGAAATTTTCTATATTACCCCCAATGCATATTTTATTCAATGTTTTCTCAAATTAATATTTATATAAATGATCATCTTTGTGATTATTAATAATAATAAAAAATATTTTCATGTGTATATAAATATTTTGTTAAACGTAATTTGTAAATAATTATTTTTATAGCTTTAATAAAATTATAAGTAATAATAACAAACAATTATTAATAATTTTTATTATGTGTATATAAATAATTATAAATAATTTATAAATAATTTTGATTATAGATAATTTTGATTATAAATAATTTTGATTATCTTGAATTAATTATTATTTTGAAATAATATTTTTTAATTAATATTTTTGAATTAATACTTTTTAATTATTATTTTTGATTATCTTAGATTAATAATTTTGAATTAATAAATTATATAAATAATTTATAAATAATTTTGATTACCTTGAATTGATTATTTTGATTATGTGTATATAAATAATTTTTATTATGTGTGTTTAATTAATTTTGATTATAAATAATTATGTGTATATAAATAATTTTGATTAGGTTTATATAAATATTTTGTTCAACATAATTTATAAGTAATAATAATAAACAATTATAAATATATTTTTAAATATATATCTATATAATTATAAATTTATAATTATATAAAGATATTTATAAACATATATATTCATAATTATATAAATATTTTTTTAAAATATATATTTATATATAATAAATATATATATTTATTTTAAAATCAATTATACAATTTAAAATTATAATATTTTTTATTTGAAATAATCGATTAATGAAAAACTATATTTTTAATAAGGGTTATTTTTGTCATATTTACAAAATATTTTCTTTCTTTTCTTTTGAAAATTGTCACCAAACAAGATGGAGTGAAATTAAAATCATTTTTTTACTAAATTTCACATCAAAACAAAATGAAGATAAATTAAAATTACAATCATTTCTTTATTTAAACATTTTTTTAAATTTTTAAATTTTAATTAATATATTTGTCTTAGTTTAAAGTTTATCAATTTTTTTTCTTTAAATTATAATGATATATTAAAATCAAGGTATGTGATCACTTGTGATCCATTTCTCCCCCACAAACATATTTTTTTTTTTAATTTTACCAAATGGTTTCAAGAACACGCGCATAAGTAAACTTATTATTCCTCGATCTACCTCATTGATTCTCAACCCAATCTCTCTTTCCTTGATCCATTGTTGGTTCACCCTCTCCCTCACCTTCACATTCATTTTAACTCATTCATTATTATTTCTCACTCCAATTTCATGGAGATCCTTGTTGTGAACTGTAAAAAACCCTACCCACTTATCATGTAAGGTGGTGATTGTAAATGATAAATAGGAAAAGTTTTTGTGGTGCACGACTGGTAATCGCTCCAAGTTCTAGGTATCCCTTCTGATCCCATGTTCCACCCAATCTCTATTTCCTTTATCTATTATTGGTTCACCCTCTCCCTTTCCTTCACATTAATTTTCACTCATTAATCGTTATTTCTCACTCCAATTGTATGGAGCTCCTAGTTGTGCACCTCCAAAACCATACCCACTTATCACGTAAGGCAGTTCCTACAAATGATAAGTATGTAGAGTTTTTGCAGTGCACAACTGGTAATCAGCACCAAGTTCCAAGTCTCCCTCCCGATCCCATGTTCCACCCAATCTCTCTTTCCTTGATCCATTACTGGTTCACCCTCTCCCTCAACTTTATGTTTATTTTCACTCATTCATCATTATTTCTCACTTTGATTGTATGGGGCTCCTAGCTCTGCACTTTAAAAACATGTCCACTTATTGTAAAATGGGGTGAATGCAAATGATATATAGGAAGTGTTTTTGCGGGGCACTGTTGTAAATCATCTCCAAGTTCCAAGTATCCCTTCTTCTCCCATGGATTAAAATCAAACAATTTTGTCCATTTTCTTATCCCTCTTACTCCCATGTATTAAAACCACAATATCTTTTTAATACATGTCATTAACTTGTGTATTTTATTTTTAGTGACCATCAAAGTATCATATTTAAATATTGTTTTCTTTTTAAGAAACCAAAACATGGAAAGTATATTGTAACAAACATTGAGAGATAAAATTTTAAATATGAACAATTTTATTTTTTGTATAAAAATAGTTATCAAGAATTGATATATAGCTATTTTTGAAGATTTGTATTAAAGGGAATATGTTGATCACCTTGATGTTGGGTTCTAATAGGGGATTAGTCTCTCTTGGGACCCTAATTAGTGCAATATATGGTATATTAGGTTCTTATAATATAGAAAAGATTAATGATAACCCACATTAGTAAAATCATAACCTTAATAAACAAATTTATGTCTTTAAAATCATAACCATTAACAATCTTACATTATAATAATATTTTAATCATAAGATGAACTTTTTCTATGAAATGGTTTTTACACTTTATTTATTTTGTTAAATATTAATATTACTGAATCAAATAGGATGGATATGAATTGAAAACAGATGGATGCCAATCACATGTCAAAATATTATGTGGATGGAGTGAAAGGGTTCATCAAGTTTGAAAAATATCAAGCACATGAACCTTATAAAATCATTTTTATATGTTTACATTGTTGTTATTCAAGAATAATTAGTCTAGAGGAGTTGTAAGAACACTTGACCTATCATAGAATAGACTGAAGTTATAAATGTTGGACTAAACATAGGAAAAAAACGAATTTAACTAGTGATTGGGATAAGACTATGTTTTATAGATCATCTGATATAATTACAAGTGTGGACAATGATGAAGACCATATGAAGGATATGATGATAGGTGTGAACAATAATGAAGATCATATGGAGAAAATGACAATGAAAGTTGAAGTTGAACTTTGCGATTGTTAAAAATTGTTTGATAAGTTAAAGAGTTGTGAAAAGACTCCATTATATACTGGTTATAATAAATATACAACATTATGATCCATACTAAAGCTATATAATTAGAAAAAAATATGGGAAACTTCTTCACCCAATATACTCTCCTTAGTGGAAGAGAATTGATCATGAGTATCCAAAATTTGGAAATGAGTCGAGAAACCTTCATCTTTCACTATCTATAGATGGAGTGAATCCTTTTAGTTTTCAAAGAAATACTCACAGTACATAGCCAACTATATTGGTAAATTATAACTTTACACCATGGTTATGCATGAAAAAAATACATTATGCTATCTCCACTTATACCAGGACCAAAACAACCAAGTAATGATATTGATTTTTATTTGGTTCCATTGATCTAATATTTGAAATTATTGTGGGATTCAGGTGTTACGTTCTATGATACTTACAAAAATTAAGATTTCATATTGAGAGAAATGTTGTACGGGATGTTAAATGAATTTAATACTTATGAAAATTTGTTATGATATATAATTAAATGAACTCAAGGGAGTACCATTTTTGAAAAACGTACACAATCAATTAGGTTGAAACATTCATCAAAGACTGTGTTTATAAGACATCACCGATTTCTACTAGGTGACATAAGTATCTATCTTGGATGAGATCATTTGATGAGAGTTTAAAGAATGTACAACACCATCTCCACTAATAGGTGATCAATTTTTTTGAGAAAGTAAAATATATGGACACTTCTTTTGTTAAACCTTTTTCAAAAAACCTTACAAAAACCCATTGGAAAAAGAGATCATTTTTTTGAATTACCATATTGGAATTGTTTGTACGTCATACATTTTATTGATGTTATTAATTTTGAAAAAAATGTATGTGATCATGTCATTAGAATATTACTAAATGTACCCAGTAAAACAAAGGATGAAATTAAGGTTAGGTTGGACATGATTTCCATGAGAATACGGGAAGAGTTGGCACCAATGAAGAGTGAAAAACAATCTTTTATTCCTCTAGCTTCTTAAAATATTTATAGGAAAGATATTTATCACTTTTGAAAATTCTTGAATGATTTAAAGGTTCCATATGGGTTTTTATAAAGTATAAATAATATCATGTCAATGATTGATTTAAAGTTAAAGGTTCTGAAATCACATGTTTGTCATGTTTTGATGCAATATCTAATGCCTATATATTTAGGTTTCATTTTTTTGAAGAATTTATATCATATAATAACCTAGATCTATTTATTTTTTAAATCTATATGAAACAAAGTTATAGAGCCTATGAAATTTCTAACTATGGAAAAGAAAATTACTGACATATTATGTGAATTTGAGATATTCTTTCTGTCGACATTATTTGATATCATGGTTAACTTGGTAAGAGAGATTTAAATATATGGTCCTATACATTATATATCAATGTACCCTATTTAATGGTATATGAAGCTTTTGAATGGGTATGTCAAAAATAGAAGTCATCTATAAGGTTTTATTGCAGAGTGATATGTTTTCGAGGAAGCTATTGAATTCTGTATAGACTACCTGTTCGATATGGAAAGCATTGGTATACCAAAATCTCATCACACCAAGAAGGTTATGGGTGAAGTAATATCTAGAATAGATGTTATCAAAATTTCTATTACAGATAGGGAGCATGCATGCCTTTACGTTTTGTATAATAGTTTAGAGGTTTCTCCATATGTTGAAACCCATAATGAAATTCTTAAGAATTTAAATCCATTAAGGGATGAAATATGGATATCAAATACACATAATTAATAGTTTATAGTATAGTTTTGAGACCATATTTTTAAGGTGTCAGCTAAAAATATGGATTTAATTTTAGAACGACTTTGATGGATAGCCATAGGACCAAGTGTATATATATTATCTTAGAATAGTTATGTAATTAATTGTTATACATTCTATAAAAATGTACATGATGAATGCGATACTATGAAAAATAATGGAGTTACACTTGTGGCTGAAGTGATGCATGTATCTCGTACCAAGGAAATAAATCTAATTTATGCGAATATGTCATACTTTGGCATCATCAAACAAATATAGGATTTGGATTATACAACATTCCAAGTACTGATTTTTTAATACAAGTGGGTTGGTAATATGAGTGTTTTTAAAATAGATGAACTGGGATTCATGAAATTGGATTTCAATAAGGAAGGGTGAAAAGAAAAACTATTTATAATGGCATCACATGCAGTATAAGTATTTTATATTACAGATCCCACAAACCAAAAGTGGTCAATTATTCTATTATCAACCAAAACCACTGAATGTTTAGATGTCAATTCAACCAAGGATGACCCTTTTATTGGGAAATTATAATCATTTCATAGTGGTAATAATGTATATGGGGTATTGTATATCATAGGATACCATAATTAAGGGATTTGGATACTCGATAGAGGGGTAAAATCCCTCCAACTTAAAAAAAAAGAGTTCAATAACCCGGTTATATATTTTTTTAATATACATTTCATTACCACATATTATTATCTATTAACTACTAAATATATGTAATCTAAATTAAATCTTGAATAACTTCTATAGATAATGACTTCTACACTTATCGATGCTCCCAATCCTAAGGAACAACATATTTCTCAACATACTGGTGCTCCCAATCAGAGGAACAACAACCTTTTGTATATTCTGATGCTACCAATATAGAGGAATAACATATTGATGATTTTGAAGATGGGTAAATGGCGAAAAATGGTTTCCTAGAAAAAATAGGAGCCTGTAGTGTGACAGTGTTTGTAAAAATTATTAAGGTGTGAAACAAAGGAATCAAATTCAAGGTTGGATGGAACAAACATAGCTATCCTGTTAACCCCAACAGGGCCATGTTTAGTAGTTACATCGGGATCACCACACACATGCATGCTCTGATTGATGTAGATTCATGTAAATATGTTGTTCATGTGCTTAAGACACTAATTTTTGAAGATATTTGGGTAACATTATGATATAATTTATTTATTTTACTAAAAAATAAAATAATGAAATGCTGACTCACTCTTCATTATCCATTGAATATTTCATTTATAGTAGATGAATCCTGAATGAAATTTGTATTAATGATCACTAGAAATGCTCATAGAGGATTTCACACAATTCATATTAAGTTTCATCTCAAGGATAATGAAGGGAAAATAAACCTGTACCCACCACATAAGTATGAACACCTGATAAACCAACTAGCGTGGGATGCGTTTATTAGTCATCGTGAGAAGACATCTTTTCAGGTACATTGTGACTAGTAATACATTGCTTGAAAATACATGTATTAATCACTTTTATTAATAATTGTTAATTTATTAAACAATAAATGAGTTCTAAAAATAAAAAATGAGTAGAAAAACCAACTTACCCCTATCGTAAAGAAAGTATGGGGTGAAATTTACTTGAAAAAAAATTGTCCGTATTTTAAATCTACCATAATATTTTTATGTGACATGAAACAACAACATAATTATGTTCCTCTGTTTATATGCAGATTGATGAATCGAAATCCAAATCCATTTCCACCCCACATCATGTGCTATGGAAGGAGGCACGTGTAAATAAAGAAGGAATACTAATAGATGAAAGTATACAAAAAATAAGGTAAGAATGTGTAAGTATGACATAATAATTTTTTTGATTTAAATTTGTATTACATAATAATTATTAATTATTTTACTATATTTTTTATTTGAATTATAAATAAGAATCATCAACAGATATACCTGATGAACAACTTCTATCAGGGGACTTGGAAGTGGCAAGAATAGTATGACCGCATCAGAGGTGCAAGTTTTGGGGTGTAACCCCGAACATATTTTGAGAAATGAAATGAACAGATGGATAAAGATAAGAAAATGGAAGAGTTATAGGTGCATTTAGATACTCTAGAAGCAAAACTTAATTAGAACACTACTAGACAAATACCCTATACCAACAGTTTGGAGAACCGTTGGCTAGTAAGCAATGAGGATAGGTCTATACCAATGGTTTTGGAAAAACTGTTGGTATAAGTAATATGAAAAATCTATACCAACGGTTCCATAAAACCATTGGTATATGTATTTCAAAAAAGAAGCATTTTGTTGGTTTTGAGCCTAGTACCTCCGGTTTATTATTGAACGACCTAACTATTAACTTAACTTGACTTTTATGAAAATAATTTCATAAATATATATATGTATTGTCATAAATATTTTAAATTTTGATTTATTTAATGTTATCTGCAAGAATATTCCATAAAAAATACATGTAACTATACCAACGGTTCTCAAAACTGTTAGTATAGACCTATACCAACGGTTTTGAGAACTGTTGGTATAGATTCTTTGATTTTGGGACCTATACCAATGGTTTTGGACAAACCATTGGCATAAGGGGGACCTATGCCAATGGTTTGTCCAAAACCGTTGGTATAGGTCCCCCCTATACCAACGGTTTTGGGAAAACTGTTGGTATATGTCCAAATTAGTGACCTATACCAACGGTTTTGGCCAAATTGTAGGTATAGGTCAATATAAGTGAACTATACCAATGGTTTGCCCAAAACTGTTGGTATAGATCTTATTTTCAATAGTGGAATTCATAGTGTTATAAAATGTTATGGGAAGGAATCAAAGAAAAGAAACAACACAAAAGCAACTACTATGTAAAGATCCCCCACCCCACTAGCCTTGAGGAGATCCATTCCCCTCAAAGATCTGTCTTAAAAGAGGTAATTAGTATTTTCATAATTATTTCTATGAAATGTGAATCAGGTATACACTGATACATTTCTTGTACTAATATTCTATAGGGTGAAAATTATTATGATTTATATCTATAAACACCCACACATCTTCTTGTTACGAGGGGTACCATGCACAATATCCAAGGAGATATTCCACACAACAAACAACTTCCAATATGTTATGTGAGAGTGGTGATTAATGTATCTCAAGATCCAAGCGCCGAGCTACCTATTCCACTTGATGACGTAGATATTCATACGGCCGAGCAAGATATTGGAACTTTCATAGAATAACCATTAGATCTTGTAAAAAAAATACGTCGATAAGGTGGTATTTATTTAAAATTTATTTTTCATGAAAATTCTTTAACAATTAATGAAAAAAGTCCCAAAACAATGAATTTTATTACCAAAAAAACAAAGGTAAGGGAGTGAAATGGAAGGTCGAATCCAAACGATCTAAAGGATAGACCAACCAATCTAAAATATCTTTATAAATTACCTTTAACCCGCCCTTTCAACTTCCACATTTTCTAATATTAAAGGTTAATGAGGACACAACATTAACAAGTGGTGCTCCGATCCTAGTTCATTTTGAAGAATATATGTATGGAGAGGCCATTATATACTATATTGGTCTTGAGAATTTAAATGAAATCCTCACACATGAATGGCTATGAGTATAAATTTTAAATGTATACATGAGGCGTTTTTTCATGATTTTTTATCCAATAGATGATATACTATGTTATTTATGACTAAAATCCATTTATAATTTTTTAGGTGTATAAATCAATACTATTTGAAGGGAAACCCCTGTGAATATAAATTTGGACTCACTAGTCCTCACATCACTCCTACACATCTATTCTCATTAGAACCAAAGAAATATGAAGGAATATTGGATAAAATGGACACAATGTTTGAAATAAAACTTACTGATGAAAAAATCTTCTCAATACCCATGATTTTGGGGTAAAACTCTATAATTTAATCATATCAAATATATTTTCATTCATTTCATTACTTATTCTTTTCTGTTTTTAGGAATCATTGGTTACTCATTATAGTCAATTTAGATACTCCAAAGGTTTATTTTCAAGATTCAATTCATGGATACCCAAAAAAATGACCACATGTGATGATGTTTATCAATTTCCAATACAATACAAGCAATAGTTTACAACTAAACTTCAATTTATACTTTTTATATTGTGTTTTAATGAAAATTATATTATGATAGGGTGGTGTTTAAATATCATAAAAATCATGTCATAAGGACAGTCCATGAGAAAAAGGAGCCTATTGAATTTTAAAAGTGGATAAGTATTAGGATATATATAATAATATTCCACTATAAAAATATATATATATAAAAATTAATTATTTTTATCAATGATTCTGTAGTGTCTAAAATAAACCAATAAAAAATATTGTGGTTATTATGTATGAAAATTTATGAAATATATTATATACCATCAACAAACTAGAATCCCCAAAGTATCATTTTCAAAGATAATTACAATTTCATTTAAAATATTCATTAATACTTTGTTTATTTATATTTTTCTAGTACTTCTAGAACTTTTGAAAGTCCTCATATTCGAAAGAGGAAATAGATTAATTTAAAAATGAATGGGAAACTTACTTGGTGTCATAATGTATATAGAAATCACAAAGAGGTTACTTCTTACTAATAATTTAGTTGATTTTATCATCATTTTATACCCAATATGACTTGAGGTTTATGTTTTTAGTTTAAAATTGAAATTTTAGTTAAAAAAACATATCACATACTCAAAACCAAGAAAATGAATTCATATTATTTTGATACTTTAGAAAAATTACGCATAAGTAATTTTCAATGTGTAGGAATAATCCACACATAAATCCGATACACGGTGTGCCCAATATGACTCAAACTATCTGTTATCAGTTTAAAATTGAAATTTTAGTTCAAAACGTATATCACTCACAAAAAAATAAGAAAAAACACTCGTATTGTATTTATAATTTAGGAAAATGGTTCATAATTAAATTTTTATGTTTAGGAATTAGTATCATGTCAAACTGGTACACAATGTGACTAGTATGACTCAAAGTGTGTGTTTTCAGTTTAAAATGACATTTTAGTAAAAAATACAAGTGACATACTCAAAATAGATCAAAATAATTCACATTGCTTTGATACTTTAGAAAAATGATCCATAAATCATTTATGATGTGTAGGAACCAGCCTCACCTCAATTCGAGGCATGGTGAAAACTGTGTGACTCAAAGTATGTCATTTTATTTAAAATTGAATTTTTATGGGCGGGCAAATTGAGGCGCGGCCCAACTGCTGACGAATCACTGTGACGGACCATCGCTTCTGAGCTGTTACCCTCGGGATGCTCTGCCATCTCGGCTGGCAATGACTCCTTCCCCGACTGGGGAGCTACCTCCGGGTGCTACCCCTTCGTGGGGGAGGGGGGTTTCTTTGTGTGTAGGGTTCGAAAAGTCCACACTAGGGAATTCCATTTTCTTAAAAATAAACAGACTCAAAACTGAGAAAAAACATTCATATTTTTTCGATACTTTAGGAAAATAATACATAAGTCATTTATGACTGGTAAGAATTATCCACACCTTAATCATATACATAATGTTCCCAGTATGACTCAAAGTATCTATTATCTATTTAAAATTGAAATTTTAGTCCAAAACGCACACCACTCATTGAAAACCAAGAAAACACGCTAATATTGTCTTGATACTCTAGTAAAATGATTCATAAGTCATTAGTGATGTGTAGGAATCAATATCATGTCAAACTGACACACAATGTGACTGGTATGACTTAAAGTGCATGTTTTCATTTTAAAATAAAATTTTAGTAAAAAAGACAAGTTACACACTCAAAACAAATAAAACACATTCATATTTTTTTTATAATTTAGTAAAATTATCCATAAGTCATTTGTGATGTATAGGAATCATCTACACCTCAATCTGATGCACGATGTGTCCAATATGACTCAAAGTGTGTCTTTTTATTTAAAATTAACATTTTAGTAAAAAAGACAAATGACATAATCAAAACCAATAATTTTTTTGTTGTTTTTATACTTTAGGAAAATTATCCATAAGTCATTTTTGACATGTAGGAATCATCCACACCTCAATATGATACACAGTGTTCCCGGTATGACTCAAAGTGTTCATTATCAGTCTAAAATTGAAATTTTAGTTCAAAACACGTGTTACTCATTGAAAAACAAGAAAAAAAGCTTATATTGTCTTGATACTTTAGTAAAATGATTCATAAGTCATTTTTGACATGTAGGAATTAGTATCATGTAAAACTGATGCATGATGCGGCCAAAATAACTCAAAGTACGTGTTTTCAGTTTAAAATGAAATTTTAGTAAAAAAGATAAGTGACATACTCAAAAACAATAAAACACATTTTGATTATTTTTATACTTTTGGAAAATGATCCATAAGTATTTTTTGAAATGTAATAATCAAACTTACCTCAATCTGACACATGGTGTGACCGGTATGACTCCAAGTGCTTTAAACTATTTAAAATTGACATTTTAGTAAAAAGGACAAGTGACATGATAAAAACTAATAAAACGAATTCAAATTATTTTGATACTTTATAAAAATTATCCATATGTCATTTTTTACATTTAAGAATTAGTTTAACATCAATCTAATACACGGTGTTCCTGGTATGACTCCAAGTGTATTTTATCAGTTTAAAATTGACATTTTAGTTTAAAACATGATTCACTCACCAAAAACCAAGAAAACATGATCATATTGTCTTAGTAATTTAATAAAAAGGATTGATAAGTTATTTTTGATATGTAGGAATTAGTCTCATGTCAAACCGATACACGATGTGACCAGTAATACTTAAAATGTGTGTTTTTAGTTTAAAATGAAATTTTAGTAAAAAACACAAGTGACATACTCAAAACTGAGAAAACACATTCAGATTGTTTTTATAATTTAGTAAAATTATAAATAAGTAATTTGTGATGTTTTTGAATCAACCTAACCTCAATCCAACATACAGAGTGATCGACATGACTCCAAGTATGTCTTTTTATTTAAAATTTACATTTTAGCAAGAAAGACAACCAATATAATCAAAATCAATCAAATGAATTCATATTGTTTTTATTATTTAGGAAAACAATACATAATTAATATTTGATGTTTAGGAATCAGTTGAACCTCAATATGATACACGGTGTTATTGGTATGACTCAAAGAGTCCGTTATCAGTCTAAAATTGACATTTTATTTCAAAACATGTGTGTCACTCACTGAAAATAAAGAAAACACACTCATATTTTATTAATACTTTATTAAAATGATTCAAAATTTATTTTTTATATGTAGGAATCAATATCATGTAAAACCAACACATGATGTGATTGGTATGACACAAAGTGCGTGTTTTCATTTTAAAATGAAATTTTAGTAAAAATACAAGTGACATATCAAAACCAAGAAAATACATTCAAATTGTTTTGTCACATTTTTTTAAAATGATTCATAATTAATTTTTGATGTATATTAATCATCCTAACCTCAATTTGATGAACGGTGTGACCGGTATAGCTCAAAGTGTGTCTTTTTTATTTAAAATTGACAATTTAATAAAAAAGACAAGTGATATATTCAAAACTGAGAAAAAATATTTGTATTGTTTTTATACTTAAAGAAAAATGGTCCATAATTCATTTGTGAGATGTATTAATTAGCGTTACCTTGATCCAATACATGGTATTCCCGTTATGACTCAAAGTCTCTGTTATGAGTTTAAAATTGACACTTTAGTTCAAAATGTGTGTCACTCACTAAAAATTAAGAAAAAACACTTAGATTGTCTTTATAATTTAGGAAAATGATTCATAAGTAATTTGTGATGTGTATGAATCAATATCACATCAAACCAACAAACTATATGTCTGGTATGACTCAAAGTGTGTGTTTTCAGTTTAAAATGACATTTTAGTAAAAAACAAAAGTGATATACTCAAAACCAAGCAAACACATTCATATTTTTTTGATACTTTAGGACAACGATCCATAATTCATTTGTGACATGTAGGAATCATCCAAACCTCATTATGATGCATGGTGTAACCTTTATAAATAAAAGTATGTATTTTTATTTTAAATTGAAATTTTAGTAAAAAAGACAACTGACATAATCAAAATCAAGAAAATGAATTTGGATTATTTTTATACCTTTAAAAGAATTTCCATAAGTCATTTTTGAAGTTTAAGAATTATTTGAACCTCAATCTAATACACAGTGTGCCCGTTATGTCTCAAAACATCTGTTATCAGTCTAAAATAGACATTTTAGTTCAAAACACATATCACTCACTAAAAAAAATGAGAAAACACACTCATATTGTCTTGATACTTTAGAAAAATGATTCATATGTCATTTATGATGTATAGGAATCAATCTCACATCAAACCGACACACGATGTGACCAGTATGACTCAAAGTGCATGTTTTCAATTTAAAATGAAAGTTTAGTAAAAAATACAAGTGATATACTCAAAATTGAGAAAAAATATTCATATTGTTTTTATACTTTGGAAAAATGATCCATAAATTATTTGTTATGTGTAGGAATTAGCCACACCTCAATCCAATGCATGGTGTGACTGACATGAATCTAAGTGTTTTCTTCTATTTAAAAGTTACATTTTATTAAAAAAGACAAGTGATATACTCAAAACTAAGAAAAAACATTCATATTATTTTTATACTTTAGGAAAAAAAATCCATATGTCATTTTTGATGTATATAAATCATTTACACCTCAATAGGATACACGGTGTTTTCGGTATGACTCAAAGTGTCTATTATCAGTTTAAAATTTAAATTTTAGTTTAAAACACATCACTCACTAAAAACCAAGAAAACACACTCGTATAGTCTTGATAGTTTAGAATAGTGATTTATAATTCATTTTTGAAATTTATAAATCAGTCTCATATCAAAATGACACATGATGTGACCAGTACGACTCAAAGTGTGTGTTTTTAGTTTAAAATTAAATTTTAGTAAACAAATAAGTGACATACTAAAAACCAAGAAAAAGCATTTGGATTTTCTCAATACTCTAGGAAAATAATCCATAATCCATTTTTGACATGTAAGAATCATCCAAACCTCAATCCTACATACAATTTGACTAGTATGACTCAAAGTGTGTGTTCTTATTTAAAATTTACATATTATTTTAAAAGAAATCTGACATACTCAAAACTGATAAAACACATTCAAATTATTTTTATACATTAATAAAACAATCCATAAGTTGTTTTTGACATCTAGGAATCAACTTCACGTTAATTCGATATACAGTGTGCCCGGTATGACATAATGTGTTCGTTATGAGTTTAAAATTGACATTTTATTAATGTATTATTTCATATTTATGTTTAATTTATTTCTTTATAGTATTACTAATATAATAATAATTATTTTTATATATGTGGATTCTTTTGCTCGAGTTGGGGTGGTTTGTTCGATAACTGATACCATGATCAGGCTTTTTGAGAGGGTTTTAGGTGCCAATGACAATGAAACCATTAATGTTTTTGAATTTTTGTGATAAATTTTACTTGATAATTGATGTTATTAATATTTTCAGAACTTTTTATATACTCCCTTTACTAATTTTATATGAAATGTGCACAATTTGTGTGAAATATTAATGTTTAAATATTAATTATAATTTTGAGCACTATTTGAATTCATCCAGATTCAAGTATGTTTAATGTTTTAAAAATAAATATCACCCTACTTATCCAAATTGTATAATTCTTGTTTTTTATGGTTTCTTACTCAAATTAAAACATTTTATTAAAAGGTACTTTTGGCCAAATCGTCCATTTGAAGGGTCATATGGTCCACACTAGAAGATCCAAAGAATCTGTGAAGAAACTTGACCATCCATGATGATTGAGTTACTGGTCTAAATACAGAAGCCCAAATTTTATGAAACTCCACCATATGTTTTTTATTTTCCAAATTAATCATGTATAAAAATTTTAAGGTCCAACTACATGAAAAAGGGGCCCAACTGATGATTTGAAGTCCATCCCACTATTCTGGCCAGAAATTAAAATCTAGACACTATCCATGACATAACTCATGATGTAATCATAAAATAAATTGAGATTTTTTAGTTTAAAAGATGATATATAGTTGGAAGAATTTTTTTAAGAAAGTATTCGTATTTGAAGGAATATTCCTATTTATAAACCCATTCACATTCCAGACTTCTAAAAGAATGGATTGAAATGGACAGATTAACATTGTTTAATAAAAGGACCATAACTTTGGATCCATAAGTCCAAATGCCTCCAAATTTTGGTATTAGATGTAAAAAATTATTATATACAACTTTTAATAAGGATATAACTTGATATTCATCTATCTGAATGTCAAAATAGTCGAACCAAGTGGAAGGGAAGTTTTGGAATGCAAAGAGTCCACCACCTTGGGCTATAAATACATTCCCTCATCTTCTTTCAAAAGGGTTGGAATTTCAGATAAAAGGAGGATAGGTTGGAATGAAAAAGTCTCTGAAAAAGGTTTTTGAGGATCTCTCATACTCAAGTTTTTACTTGAGAAACCATTCCTCTATGCTTCCTTTCATTTACTTTTGTGTTGTTCTTCGTTTGTAATCGTGTAAGTGTTTGTTTTTTGTAATTCTATTTTAATGCAAGTTTCTTCTTAAATATATCTTATTTTAATCCAACTTTTGTAGTTTAATATTAATGTTCTTAAAATATTTTAAATCAAGTTAAAACCCCTTCCCTTCTTTTTCTTCCTTATTCAATCGAAAGTCTGTTTTTAATTCTCATTATCGTTTGTGTGTGTGTTTGACGCACCACTATTTTCTTATCCCTTTCTTTTTCTTATATTATTAATTTATCATAATAATAATTATAACTAGATTATTAATCATTTAAATAGATGAGTAAATCTATCATTGGGGCGAGTTATAATTTAGGGATGTTAAGAAATTGAGAGCTTTTGCTCGATGAGTATTCTTTGAATTAACATTGTGTCTGTTGGACTTAACATGTCATGGATTAATGACTTGTTTTGTTTAACAAGTGGTTTACATGGATTATTGGAACCATAAATACACTACCATAAAAAATATATGATTAATATTAGAACCTTAAGTTAAGTTAAATTTTGGATTAAATCCTTAACACTTGGGAATTCCAATCAACGTCAACTTGTGACATGGGTGTTAATTTAATGCAATATAAAGCAAAGATCAAGGATATCACAAGATTAACTACCTAATGATGAAATCACCCCAATATTTATCAATTTTTTAAATTAATCTTAATCAATCTATCATTTCATAATCTCTACAAACAAACCCCCCAATCAGAATACAATCAACTAAAAACAATCGACGATTAAAAAGTATCATCACTGAGGATTCAACTCGAGTGTTTCTATACACATTAGTAGAGCACCAGAACCTTGACCGGTCAATAGGTGATAATAGAACATGCTTTCAAATGGCACAATTTTCAAGGATGATGCAATTAAATAGTCATTAGTTTCTAGTTATTGTAAAAAAACCAAAATTTTAAAAAAATTGAAAAAAAACACAAAGAAAAACCCGCCTTCCTCTTAAAAATCATAAACAGAAAAAAAAACATAAAGAAAAAAACATCTTCATCTTTCTTCCAAAATCTATTTGAATGCCCTATAGCCTCCCAAACAACCCCTCAGATTTTTTTGACCCTGAAATTGAGTGAACTCTTCGCCAACTTAGGAGGAACATTAGGGATAATCAAATAATTCAAGAACCAGTCCTTGTCCAACCAGTTGAATTAGAAATGGCCAATCCTAGGGAACAAACAATTAAAAAACTCACTACCCATAATATGAATTACAAAAACCTTGGTATGCAATATCCAAACATAGAGGCTGAATTCTAACTCAAATCATTTTTGATTCATCTTCTTCCTCATTTCCATGGGATAGCCGGTGAGGATCCACATCTCGACCTTAAAGAGTTCCAAGTGGTGTGCTCTACCATGAAGCCTCAAGGGGGTTCAGAGGAAAAAAATCAAACTCCTAGAATTCCCTTTTTCCCTAGATGACACTACTAAGTCATGGCTCTACTACCTTCCTCCTGGTTCCATAACCACATGGAATGACATGAAGTGATTCTTTTTAGAGAAATTATTTTCTGCTTCTCGTACTGCTTCTATCAGAAAGTAAATAAGTGGTATTCATCAATTCCCCAATGAATAACTCTAGGAGTATTGGGAGAGGTTCAAAAAGATTATGGAAACCTACCCATACCACCAAATCCCTGACCAAATCTTTATCCAATACTTCTATGAGGGGTTATTGTATATGGAGAGAACTCTCATTGATGCCGTAAGTGGTGGTACTCTTGTTGATAAAACTCCTACAACTGCAAGAGATCTCATAATAAACATGGATGAAAACACAAAAAAATTATATACTTAAGTACATGCTTAAGTAAAACAAGTCCAAGATAATCAATCCATAGATCCGAACAAGATGACCGAGTGGATGAGTGAACTTACAGGTTATGTGCGACAACTAGCCGTGGAATCCAATGCCCCAAACTCATATTCTCCACAATCTCCGTTCCCTGGACCTATCAAGAAATATGGAATCTGTAGCTCCCCATATCATCTAACTGACACATGTCCACAACTTCAAGAGGATCCCTCTGATTCATCCGGACCAATAGAGCTCAATGCAGCATATTCTCAGCAGAACCCCAACCCTCAACAATCAGGTCAGTTTTTTAGAAACTTCAACCAAACCCATTCTGAGCCCTTATATTCTACATATAATCCTAACTTGAGATATGGGAATCCCATTTCTCACCCCCTCAATACACTCATCAAAACCCAAACCAATTCCAATATGGTCAAGGTGTTGGTAACTTCCAACAACCTTACCATTTTGTTCCTCAACCTCAAAGGATCAATCCTCCTCTTCCTCCTCCTAGATTACACTATCATAGCGATCCTTCCCAATTCCCAAACCAATAAAATCGCTTTTTCAAGTACCAAAATCAAGGTAATCCCAAATCGGGACAAGCCTCTTCTTCCAAGCAACCATGGGAAAGTGAAGTAGAAGATCTTTCCTCCTTCACCCGTTCCGGCCTCAAAAACCTTGAAACACAAATTGGTCAACTTGCATCCCACTTGAGCCAGCAACAACAATCAAATTATTCCCAACTCCCAGCTCAAACATTAACCAACCCCAAGGGCAATGTAAGTGAAATTTCACTTAGATTGGGGAAGCAAATTTCTATGCCTCAAGAAAAGTCCTCCACCCCCTTTAAATATTGACCTAGAAAATTAAAATAAAAAGAAACTCAAAAAGGAATCTGAATCCATTTCTTTACCTCCTTCCATTTCACTTAGGAACCCAATTCCTTTTCCTCCAGCCATTTCTATGCCAAATAAGTCCTTTGAACTCGATTCTGAAATTCTTGACATGTTTAGACGTGTTGAATTCAACATTACACTCTTAGATTCCATAAAACAAATCCCTAAGTATGCCAAGTTTATTAAGGAATTTTTCACCCACAAGAGGCAACTTAGGACCTTTGAAAATGTTTTCACTCAGCATTCTATTCCTATTTAGTGCAAAGATCCAGGTACCTTTACGGTTCCATGCCAAATTGGAAGTTCCAACTTTGATGATGCACTCATAGACCTAGGATCCTTAATTAATGACATGCCTAAATCCATCTTCTCCAACCTTGGTCTAGGCCCCTTACATCCAACGGGTGTTTTCATTCAATTGGATAACCGAAGCACTAATAGTTCTAAGGGTATAATCAAGGATGTCCTTGTTTGTGTCAATGATCTTATCTTCCCTACTGATTTCTATGTCCTTGACATGGAATGTGAGACAAACTCTTCTTGATCTCCCTTAATTATAGGAAGACCATTCCTAATGATAGCGAGAACCAAGATTGATGTCCATTCAGGCATCTTATCCATGGAATTTGGTGACCAACTGGTCAAGTTCAACATTTTCCAAGCCATGAGATACCCATCTAAGGATCACTATGCATTCTCAATCCATGCTTCTGAGGACACTTCTGAGATTCAATTGAACCCCAATACATCATGTTATTCATGTTATAATGACAAATGATCTTGTGAAATAAGTTCCATGATTAACCAAGTTATAAATTGTGAATTTGGTGTTGAACTCTCATTCATAGACTCCATCAATCTATAGGAACTTGAAACCTCTCTTGAATCCCACATCAACTCTGATCTCTACTGCTCCACCTTAGACAATATTAAGGAAAATGAATCTAAAGCAACTGAAATCCCTTCCTCTATTCTTGAGTTATCTAACCCACAAATGAGAGATGATACTGATCTAAAACCTCTTCCAGAACACCTAAAATATACATTCCTTTTCCATGATCACTCTTATCCTGTCATTATCACCGCTTCAATTACTAAAACTGAGGAGTCAAAACTTGTTCAAGTATTAGAGGAAAACAAAAAGACCTTAGGTTGGACCCTAGATGACATACGAGGAATCAACCCTGCTCTTTGCATGCATCACATCCATATTGAGGAATCATCCAAACCAATTAGACAACCACAAAGAAGACCCAATCCACTCATACTTGAGGTAGTTAGGGAAGAGATCACCACGCTCCTTCAAGATGGTATTATCTACCCAATTTCCTATAGTGAATGGGTTATTCTAATTAAAGTTGTACCTAAGAAAGGTGGGATAACTGTTTTCACAAATGAACATGGTGAGGTGGTCACAACTCGAGTGAAAAAAATGGCGTGTGTGCATTGATTACCAAAAATTTAATGTTGAAACACAAAAAGATCACTACCCTCTTCCATTCCTTGATAAAATGCTAGAACGATTAGCTGGAAAGTCACACTATTTCTTTCTTGATGGATACACCGACTACTTCCAAATCCCAATCGCACCTCAGGACCAATAAAAAACTACTTTCACTTGCCCCTTTGGAACATATGCATATATAAAAATGAAATTTGGCCTTTTCAATGCTCCTACAACATTCCATAGGTGTATGATGAGTATCTTTTCTAAATTCATTGAACACTGCATGGAAGTCTTCATGGATGACTTTACCATTTATGGTGAGTCATTTGAATCATGCTTGAATTCACTCTCTCTAGCCCTTCAAAAGTGCGTCAAGTGTAACATTGTGTTAAATTTTTAAAAATGTCACTTCATGGTTGCAAATAATATTTTTCTAGGGCACATAGTTTCAAAAGATGGTATTAAAGTCAATCCTTCCAAAATTGAAGTGATCTAATCACTTCCAGAACCCACATCTGTTCGAGACATCCGTTCCTTCCTCATTCATGACGATTTATATCAGTGATTCATCCATAAATTTAGTATTATTTCCCTCCCACTCACTTGGTTTCTCCAAAATGATGTCACTTTCCATTTCAATGAGGTTTCCAAGAGAGCCTTCATTGAACTCAAAACTTCTCTTACATCTGCCCCGATAATCCAACCCCTAGATTGGTCCTTACCCTTTGAGTTGATGTGTGATGCTTCTGATAGGGCTATTGGGGCCATTCTTGGTCAAATAAGAGAAACAATTCCTCATGTCATCCATTATGACTCAAAAACATTGGATGAAACTCAATCTCACTACACTATCACTAAAAAGGAACTTTTAGCAGTGGTTTTTTCTTTAGAAAAATTTCGACCCTATATCTTAGGTGCCAAAATCATCGTCTTAATAGACCATTTTTCTATAAAATTATTACTTAAGAAAATGATTCCAAACTAAGGCCAATAAGATGGATATTAATGCTCCAAGATTTTGACCTTGAAATCAAAGATAGACCAGGCAAAGAAAACCCTGTGACTGATCAATTGAGTAGAATTTTTAATTCTTCTCATTATGAAATAATTGATCCATAATTTCCAACTGATCACATTTCATCTCTCACTCCAAAAATACCATGGTATGCCCTAATTGTAAATTACATGGTTTCTGGTGTTTTTACTGATTTTTTTTCAAAATAACAAAAAATGAAGTTGAAAAGTGATTCAAAATAATATTTTTGGGAAGAAAATAAACTTTGGAAAACTGGGGCAGAAATGGTAATTAGGAGATGTGTTGATGAAAATGAACATTCCTCCATCTTAGAATTCTATCACTCAATGCCTGGTGGTGTCCACTTTGGACCACAAAGGACCTCCCAAAAGGTCCTAGACTCTGAATTCTTCTGGACTTCACTCTTCAAGGACTCACATGAGTTCTTTCAATCATGTCTCACTTGCCAAAAGTTTGGAACAATTTCAAAGAGAAATTAAATGCCCCAAAATCCTTTAATTTTCGGTGAGATCTTCGATGTTTGGGGAATCAATTTCATGAGACCATTCCCCCCTTAAAATGGATTATCATACATTCTTCTTGCGGTTTATTATGTTTCTAGGTGGGTTGAGGCCAAACCCACTAGAAAGAATGATTCACATACTGTTAGTGAGTTCCTAAAGGCACACATATTCCACCGATTTGGCACACCACGTTCCTTGATAAGTAACTTAGGAACCAATTTTTGTAATAAAACCATGAAATATCTTTTGAAAAATAATGGTGTTGTACATAAAACTTCAACTGCATATCACCCCCAAACAAATGGCATGGCTGAACTTTCTAATAGAGAAGTGTAAAGAGTGCTTGAGAGAATTGTAAAACCCACTAGAAAAGACTGGCCTAAAATATTTGGTGAAGCACTTTGGGCTTATCGAACTACCTATAAAACACCCATTGGGATGTCTCCTTTTAGGCTAGTTTTTGGTAAAGCATGTCATTTTCTAGTTTAAATCCAACATAATTCTTTTTGGGCTGTGAAAACCTGTAACTTTGATTGTGAAAAATCTGGTAAATAAAGATTGTTGTAATTGGATAAATTGGAGAAGATTCAACTTGATTCTTACAAGAATTCTAATCTCTACAAAGAAAAATCCAAGTCACTCCATGACAAACACATCCTGCAAAAGACATTTCATGAAGGTGAAAAGGTAATGCTCTTCAATTCTCTATTTTGACTTCACCAAGGTAAGCTTAATTCACATTGGGAAGGTCCTTTTGTTATTACTAATGTTTACCCATTTGGTGTAGTGTAAGTCCAAGAATCCTCTTCCAAGAGGACATTCATAGTTAATGGACATCACTTAAAGAATCACCATGAGAGGACAAACAATCTTGGAACCACATTTACTTCCATCATATCCCCAACTTCTATAGTTGACTCATAACTGGATGGAGATGGCAACCCACCAAATCCAAACCATGGGGCAACTCTTTCCCTTTAACTGCTCTTCTTTATGTCTCTATATTTCTTCTTCTTCCTCTCTCCTTCTCATTTTTTTACCACTTTTCTTATAACACTTTTTTTTATTTACTCTTTCTATTTTGTGTGGGTGTGTATTTATAAAAAACTAAAAAACCTAAAAAACTAAAAAAAAATCATTTAAAAAAAATATATGAAAAATCAAGAGTCATACTTACTCACCTTCCAATTTTAAAATTTTGTACAACCATTTTGGGGAGTCAAAATATATGGTTTCATCTAAAAACTTTTGTGGTTTCATCATGACTTTGGATAAATAATCTTGTGTCAACAAATTTTGAATACTCAATTTTTTGATTTGGAAAATGATTTTCCCCACCCGTGAGGAACAAAATTTGATTTCATGCCAAGGCCACCTATGGCCATAATTTCAAAATGTGTGTTTTCACCCCCATTTTTGAATCTTGATTTTTTAGACCTTCAAGATGAATTTCCTACTTTAGTGTGCATTAATATGATAGAGGAATTTTCTAAACCTCATGAGAATCAAAATAGCCAAATAGCCTCCCATTAACCATACATTAATCCTTTATTTGAAAGCCCCTTAGAGACTATGAAAACCTTTTCTTTGTTATCCGCATTACAATACCAATACCTTATCCCATCCAATATCAACATGAATTTTCATTGCATAAAATTTTGAAATTTAATTGTGGGGAGATGGATTTCATTTTGGGTACCCTTTTTTTGATTTTAACCATGTTATCATATTATTAAGGTAAATCATACATTTCAGTGTGGGGGGGACGTTATCCTTCAATGGTGTTTGGGAATGTATATATGGTTATCTTGTACAAATGATATTGAAAAGTGTTAAAAAAAAATCAAAAAAAAAAAAAAAATGAAAATAAGAATGGGTTGTGTCTTGGGTAGGTCAAAAATCACTCTTCCTCAACCTTTTATCTTATTATAACTATTAAAATTAGTGTCGTGAGGAGATCAATCTTGGGTTGGGATATGAGTGTGAGATCTTTTTCAAGTTCAACTTTTAAAAAAAATAAGAAAATAAAATAAAAACAAGAACACTTATGTCATTTGAAGAAGTTTTGTGTTTTGTAAATATTTAATATTATCATCCCCTTAAAATTTTCTTCCTCTTGCGTGTATTTCTTCACACAATCATTCCCTTGTAAATATGTGTTTTCATTTCCTTAAATTTTTCATTTCAAAAATATTATGCATTGTTTTACCCATGCTGGTGTTTTACCCCTCTTCTTATCTCTCTTGGACATTAAATTCCTACCGTCCCATAGCCACATAAAACCCCCTTAAAAAGAACTCTTGATTCTTGTTCACTTTAGGATAGGTATTGGAAGCTGAGAGATCTTACAAACTCTAAGATTTTCACTTTTGGTTGGTGAATGAGTGAAGCCGCATAAATTAATTTTATCATCTTGAGAGGAGTGAGTTTTGTGTGCCACCATTTAAAATTTCTAAATTTGAGCATGAAAAAAATTAATTGTTTTTGGAATATTATTTCTGTAACAACTTGTGGTGGAATTCAATATGGATGAGTGAAATTGTCTAAACCTCCCCTGATTGGGGAAAACAAAATTTTAATATTTGTTGGTGAGTGAAAATGATTTTGTAATGTTTTTTACATTTGTTGCACATGAGGACATGCACAAGACTAAGTGTGGGGGAGTTTATGTTATTAATACTTTCATAAATTTTTATATACTTGATTTACTTATTTTATATGAAATGTGCATAATTTGTGTCAAATATTAATGCTTAAATATTAATTATAATTTTTGAGAACTATTTGAATTCATCTAGATTCAAGTATGTTTAATTTTTTAATAATAAATATCACCCTAATTATTTAAATTTCATGTTTTTTATTTTTCAGGGTTTCTTAATCAAATTATAACATTTCATTAGAAGGAACGTTTTTCCAAATCGTCTATTTGGAGGGTCATATGGTCCACACAAGAAGATCCAAAGAAACTGTGAAGAAACTTGACCAACCATGATGATTGAGTTACTGGTCTAAATCGCAAAGCCCAAATTTTATGAAACTACACCATATGTTTATGATTATCCAAAAAAATCATGGATAAAAATTTGAAGGTCCAAATACACGAACAAGGGTACCAACTGATGCTTTGATGTCCAGCCAACCATTCTGGACGGAAATTAAAATATGGACACTATTAATGAAATATATCATGATGTAATCATCAAATCAAGCTGATATTTTTCAGTGTAAAAGAGGAGATATAGGTGGATGAATGTTTTGAATAAAGTGTTCATATTTGAAGGAATATTACTATTGATAAACCCATTCACATTCTGGCATTCTAAAAAGTATGGATTGAAATGGACAGATTAACATTGTTTAATCAAACAACCATAACTTTGGATCAATAAGTCAAAATGCCTCCAAATTTTGATATTAGTCGGAAAACATTATTATATACAACTTTGAAAAAGGATATAACTCTAGATTCAGCTGTCTGGATGTCCAAATCGTCGAGCCAATTGGAGGGGTAGTTTTGGAATGCAAACAATCCACCTTGGGCTATAAATACATCCCCTCCTCTCCTTTCAAAAGGGTTGGCATTTCAGAGCGAAGTAGGATAGGTTGGAATGACCCGAATCTTCCAAATTATTGGGAGGATCTTCCATACTCAAGATTTTACTTGATAAACCATTCCTCCGTTCTTCCTTTCATTTACTTTTGTGTTGTTCTTTGTTTGTAATCGTATAAGTGTTTGTTTTTTGTAATTATGTTTTAATGTAAGTTTATTCTTAAATATCTCTTATTCTCATACAACTTATTTAGTTTAATATTAATGTTCTTAAAATATTTGAAATCACGTTAAAAACCCTTACATTCTTTTTCTTCCTCATTCAATCGAAAGTCTGTTTTTAATTCTCATTATCATTTGTGTGTGTGTTCCGTGCACCACTCTTTTCTTATCCCTTTATTTTTATTCTCTTATTAATTTATCATCATAATAATTATAAATAGATTATTAATCATTTCAATATCTGAGTAAATATCAAATTGGGGTGAGTTATAATTTAGGGATGTTAAGCGATTAAGAGCTTTTTCTCGACGAGTATTCTTTGAATTGACATTGTGTATGTTGGACTTAACATGTCATGGATTAATGACTTGTTTTGTTTAATGAGTGGTTTACATGGATTATTGGAACCATAAATACACTACCATAAACAATATATTATTAATATCAGAACCTTAAGTTAAGTTAAGGCTTGGATTAAAGCCTTTACACTTATGAATTCTAATCATCGTCAACTTGTGACATGGGTGTTAATTTAATGAAATATAAAGCAAGGATCAAGGATATCACAAGCTTAACTACCTAATGATAAACTCAAACCAATATTTATAAATTTGTTAAATCAATATTAATAAACCAATCATTTCATAAGATCTGCAAACAAACCCCCCAATCAGAATACAATCAACTAAAAACAATCGACTATTAAAAAGTATCATCGCCGGGGATTTGACCCAAGTGCTTCTATACACATTAGCAGAGCACCAGAACCTTGACCGGTCAATAGGTGAAAATTGACCGTATTTTAACTAATGTAATTATACAAAAAAATGTTTGAAATGTATATAATATAGTGTTTTTATTTTATTTGTGATGTAATTTTTTATTTTAATTAAATTATTAATTCTCCATATCCTGTATTTGATGTTGCAATTGCCAGTATTTTTTGCCAGTTTTTGTTGTAGTGTGCTGTAATATAAAAAGAACACTGCAGTAGTATGGAATTTATCAGTGCTATTTATATAACTCATAAAGTCCCCCTTTATCTACAATGACCCAAACTATTATAAATAAAATCACCCTTTTTATTTAATTAAATGTCTTAAGATTTAATATGGTTATAGAAAACACTTGTACTTATTTTGTTTTATTATAACCTTTGGATTTAATTGATCATTAAGAATCATTACCATTGATAATATAGCCACTGAACAGTGATCACATGGTTAGTATAAATATAGGGTTTTAACAAATCCAATTGATAGAGGTAAGAGATGTGATGGCCTCAACCAATAGGATTGTGCCCTATGAATCCCATTTATCAGAGTTTTCAAGAGAGATAGAACTTTTGGGATTTTCCCTTAACAAATCCCAAGATGAGATCCAATAACTTAATCATGATTGAAACTATTTATAGTAGAAGTTCCATTTCATTGAGATCACGACCAAAACCATGTTCGCCGAACTGCCCCATGAAGGTCCTACCATCGCTGTAACAACCCTAAAGTTTATCAATGGAAATTCCCTTATTATAATTATATCATATATTATAATAACATAAAATCACATTAAGAACACAATAAAAACATTATAAATGAATAATTAATGAAATAAGAGGCACCCTTATAAATTAAGGAACCTAAACCAATGGAATAGTAACTTGACCTTTGGAATAGTAATATCACCCTTATGAATAGTAAACTAACCAATAGAATAGTAACATCAGCTATGAAAGTATAAATAAAATTTGGGTATCCTATAAATGAATTTATGATACAATTATATCATTTTATAAGTAAATAAATGTTTTGAAAATTACTAATTAAGTGTTTGTATTTTTGTAAGCTATAAATATTTAATTACAATTTTATAATTAATATAACGATTTAAAAGAAAATTTATTTTCAAAAAATGTATTAATAAATTAATATTTTGTTTTATTATGATTTTAATATATTTTTATGAGACCTTACTTAATTTTTCAAATTGTTATAAAATCAGTTATAATTTTAAAATCTGTATTTTTCGAGTGAATGATGATTTTAATTAAAAGTTAAATTTATCTTATTTAGAAAATTATTTTCTTAAAATGGAGTTAATTTTTAAATTATAATCATAAAAAAATGGTTAAGGTTAATTTTTGGTATTTTCTAAAATGCTTAAATTTTTTGTGAATAGTAAAATATGATAATTTTTGATAAATGCTAAGTACATAAATTTTTCAGTCATTGTTGATGTAAGGATGAGGTAAGTATAATTATTTTGAACTCACATGGACTATTTACTCTATTTAGTCACAATAATCAACACCATTGCTTGTCTTGATCCAAAATAATAAACTAATGATTAAAAAAAATGAGAAAACACCCCTCTCCTCCACTATAAATACCACCCTCACCACCTATTCACATCACACCTTCAAGATTTTATCCTTGGAAAAATTATTCCCAATACTATTCTAAACCCCCAAATGTCCGAGATATCTTGGTCTCATCAAAATATCAAAAACTTTTCCCTAATAATGTTTTCAAGGAGGAGGAACTCAAGAGGTAAATTCCTCTTTCCTTCTTTTAATTTCTTTTCAAGTTCTTTTCTTATTATCTCCTCACATACACTCATATAAATGGTATGATAACTACAATAACTCACATATACTATAATTTTATTATTATAATGTAATTATTCATCATTAAACCCCTATCCTACCCATTTTATTCTAAAACTAAAAACGTCGTTCGTGAGGTGTTAATTTATTGCCTTCAAGGACGAAAAATTTTCATTTTCCATTAACACCTTCAAGTCTGGTCATAAAACCATTTTATGGTTTAAAAAATTATAATATATATATTACATGATATTTAATGGTTTTTAATCATTATATACACATGATGTTAAATTATAAAACAAACCAAGTTCACTGTGAGCGAAAACCACCCAAAATAATCCAAACTATTACCACTAACATCTTATCTAATGATTCATCCTCACCCAAAACAACCAAATGAATTATATAACCATTTAAACTTATTTATGTTAATTAATAAATTATAACTTCAATTCTGTATTTCTATTTCCATTTTACATGAACTTCCATACTCTTATACAAGCAAACCGATCATGAAAACTAAGAAAATGAGCACTCCCGTATGATGAAATCGAACACTATAACTCACAAAAAAGGCCATAAATGAACTTAATAAAATTATAATAAATAAATTACATGTAGAAAATTTTATGGAATTATTAATTAATTAATTTAATTTGATTATTCATGACATTAATTACAAGTGAAGAACCATTTCAGATGTAAGGTAAGAGATTCTACCCAAACCTCCATTTTTTCTTTAAGTTACTCTCTATCTATCCTTAAATCAATGTAATGATTTTTTATTTTTATATAATTATTATATATTCTGTGTATATGTTTCAAAACCATGTATATAGATCATATAATCCATCTTTTATGAGGTAATATGTGTTTTAGAAAGGTTCCCTTTTCAATTATTCCCGATAAGCAAGCCCGATTCAAGGGAACTTCCCAATTTCTTACCCACTTCCAAGTGCACTCCATAATATATTTTTAGACACCATTATTTTTCTAAAATCACTCATTTTATCATGAAAATATATCTTGGTTCATTTCTTTATTTATGAAAACAAATATACCTTTTCCACTTTAAAATCTCTTTAATATTTTTTCTTAAACCGCACTAAAATGTTTCATTTATAAAGTTTCTTAAACAATAATTTTACATGTTTACACTTAAATTGGACATCAATTATCATGATACATGCCTATTTCACATTATGAATGTACATGTATGTTTTGAATCCATTGTTTCATGGACACATTTATGATATGCACATTTGTTATGCCATGTGACATGATTATGATACCCATTTCTTTCCATGGGTAACCCTTATGTTTATTATTAATATGTCACACATATTCATGAAAATGTTATTATGGGTGCAAATAGATAGAACTAAAATGAAATGGTTAATGTTTATTCTCATTAGATGCCATGTTGGGATAGGGAGTGGACCTGATTCCTTTATGGGACTTTTCCCACCATATTATATAGTCTTGGCATTTAGCCTCGACTCATGTTTATGTCATGTTATATGTTATTGAAACATTCCTATGATGCCATGATTATATGTTACCATGTTATAAATGTTATTCTTCCTTATTTTTATTCATGTTCCATGCCTTTTATGCCATCATGTTATGCCTTATAAGCCATGTTCTATGTTTTATCCCCATGTTTATTTCCTTACTGGAATTTTTAGCTCATCCATTTTGTTCATGTATTCCCCAAGTTATCCTATATAGGTGAATGAGATCAATATAAGTTAGGAGATCATTATGGAGATTAAATAAATAAATATTTTTTTTATTTTGGTTTCATGATGTTTAATTATGTACCTAATCTTCCAAAGACACTAAACTTTACGATACCTAGCTTGTAATTTTGTGGTTAATTATGTTTAAAATCATGTAATGATATGTGTAAAAAGATAGGGTTTCTATATTTGGTATCATAGGAATTTTTTAGTTATTTTTGGGATTAGGACTAGAAAACTCTAGAAAAAGGCTTAGGTATAAGACTAATTATGAGAAAACATCCCTAAATTTTAGTTAGTATAGATTAAGTGATTTATCAAGAAAATAAATCCCTGTATGGATACTAAAAGTGGACATGGTTCTGGAATAGATATAACTAGGAGTAACAACTCCGACAAGGTGTTCTAGGCTTGAATTGAGGTAACCTGGTACACAACAATGGGCCTTACTGCACACTTGGTTTGACACTCCTAGGGGATATTCTTTGGACAGTTCATGAGATCATTATGAACCATTATTAAGGGAACAAAAAATCCCCATAAGAATATATGTTAGGAAATAGATCATGGTTAACTTAGATTGAAACCTACGAAATTAAAAGTTTGGATATACTTTTCCTTTACAAGTTTATCCTTTTATGTTTAAAGTTTCATTTTATTATTATTATTAGTTAAGTATTAAATCCCATTAATTTTAATTTATTTTTCTTAGTTAATGGTGGGAAATATAAGAACACATGCCAATAATCAATGTGATAGGAAATGTGAATATTACCCTAATGAAATTCTAAATATGATGGGAATGAGTGCTCAAAACTTTATGACAATACTTTCTCAACTGGATATAGTTATGAATAATAACTTGAATAGCGTGGAACACCCTCCTTCTCCTAATAAAGAGAAAGTTATGATTGAATCCATTATGTGGGAAAGGACTCCCATGTTTAGTGGATCTTCTGATACTATCCTCATATAATATTGGATTAACTACATTGAGAAGATATTCTCTGTCCTCCAGTGCTCATAAGAAGAGAAAGTCGTAATGTTAGTTTGTCATTTTTATGGGGAATCTGATCATTTGTGGATACTGATCAAGAACACAAAGTCTAAGGAGGAAATTTATTACATGGAATGAGAGGATTTAAAGAAATATTTTTCAATAAATATTTTCCCCAAAACCTCCATCTTAAAATGGAAAGAGAGTTCCTTGGACTGAATCAAAATCAAGATGATTTTATCAGGGAGTATGAAGAAAACTTCACAAGTCTTGCAAGATACACCTACGGATTTATCATGAACACCGAAAGAAAGGTGAATCACTTATTTAGAATATTAAAGATGAGTCTATGAAAAAAGATAGCAATTAGAGACTTTGAAAACTATGAGAAGATTATATGTTATTCCCTTAAGGTTGAAATGGAGGTCAGATACTCTCAGTGGTCTTGTGTACCCGGGAAAAAAAATTTGGAAATGGAGTTTAATATGGACAGATCGATAGATAAATCCCAATATGGAAAGAATACCCAACATCCCACATGTCAAAAGTGTGGAAAAAGCATCTTGGAAACTGCTTAAAAGGAACTAAGAGATGCTTAAAATGTGGAAGAGAAGGGAATATGGATAATAACTATAAAAGTTATATGAACAATAAAACTAATGAGAAAGAAGAAAGGAAGGTTCAGATCAACACTCAACCTATAGTGTAGTGTTTCAACTGTAAGGAAAATGATCATTATGCAAGCCATTACCCTAATCCAAGGGTTGTTGGAGGAAGTCAACAACAACAACCTCCAAGGAAGAAAGGAAGGGAATATTATATCACTACTACTAAGGTGGAGCTCGATAATGATGTGGGGATAGGTATGATGGTTATTCATTCAAGAATAGAGAACATACTATTTGATTCTGGTTATACACATTCTTTCATATCTAACAAGTTTAGTAGAACTATTCAATCACCACCTCAAAAATATGGAGGTTGAGTTTTCTGTGAGAACAATAAATGGGAAAATTACTATATACAAAGTATATAACTCCTCCCTAGTTAATGTTTGTGGACTGAAACTCCTAGAAAATATTTCCACACTCCCTTTGGTAAAGTTTAATTCTATTTCGGGCATGGATTGGCTATCTTTATATAAATCCAATATCAACTCTCGGGAAAGGGTGATAAATCTTCACACCCTGAGGCATCCTATAATTATATAAAAGTGTAAGGAGGAGGATTAATCTCATTTAAGAATCATCATCTCAAGTGTGGATATTGTTTCCTTATGAGAAAGTATATCTATCTCAAATGATTGAGACAAAGAAGATAATCATGCTTGAAGACATGCCCATTGTGAGGGACTAAACTGATGTGTTCCATAAAGAGTTTCCTGGTCTTCCTCCTAATCGAGAGGTTGAGTTATCAATTGAACATATTCCTAGATCTCTCCCTATATCAAATACACCTTATAGAATGGCCCCCATTGAGATGGAAGAACTAAATAACCAGTTACAAAATAATTTGAACAAGGGTTTTATATGCCTAATTACTTCACCATGAGGTGCACTAGTCCTCTTTATTAAGAAGAAGGATAGATTAATGCGCCTATTCATTGATTATTGTGAGCTTAATAAAATCATGATAAAGAACAAGTATCCCCTACCAAAAATATATTACTTGTTCGATCAACTATGTGGGGATGGTTATTTCTCTATGGTGGAACTTCGGTCATGATATCACCAATTAAATACGAGGAAGGAAGATATTCCAAAGAATTCCTTTCAAATGAGGTGTGGACACTATGAGTTCATAGTGATGCACTTCAAAATCACTAATCCTCTAGAAATTTTCATGTAATTAATAAATAAGTCTTTATAGATTACCTTGACCAATTTTTGGTAGTCTTTATTGACGATATTATGATATACTCCAAGAAAAAGAAGGAACATGAGGAGTATTTGAATATTGTGCTAAAGACTTTTTGAAGGGTGTAAATTTATACAAAGTATAGTAAATGTGATTTTTAGATGAAGAAAGTATCATTATTGGTGCATGTTACCACTAGTAAAGGAATATCTATGGACCGTTCCAAGACAAAGGTAATTGAATAGTGGCCCAGGTCAACATCAATAATGAAGATCCATAGTTTCCTTGGTCTACCTGGGTATTACCGATGATTTGTGAATAAATTCTTATGATTTTCAAACCCACTAACCAATCTAACTTGGAAAGGAGTAAAGTTTGTATGTACTAGTGAATGTGAAGACTACTTAAAAGAGTTGAAGAAGAGGCTTAACACTACACCAGTACTCACACTACCGACAAGTGGGGAACTCCTTGTGGTGTACAACAACGATTTACAGAAGGGATTAGGCTATAACATCCCAGGAAAATAAAGAATAACACATTTTCATATTTATTAATATTTGTGAATTAAATATTAATTTTACTTTAAAGGGGTTTCTATGTTCGATAGCATACCCGATACGCAACAACGAGTTTCTTTGAAATCTTACGTTGCACACTAGTAATATAATAATATTATTTTAAATGGTAGTTAACACGTAGAAGTTGTACTGGAGGGAATGAATAGAAATAACTAAAATATGATTATATATGTTTGTTAAATGTTTTTACATTTATCCAATAAAAGATAAAGGCTTAAAATAAGAAAAGAATTCAATTTTAGGCATAGATACTTTAATATTCACTAAAAGGTTGATTTATCACCTTTTGATGGTGAAACCTTCTTAAAAATAGTCTTGGTAACTCTTATACATTCTATTGGACCAAATTAAATCCTTATTTAGAACCGGGACATCAAAATTTACTTTGTGTAAATTTTTGGTATTTTTCTGATAGAGTTCATTTTTTAATGAATAGTGAAAAATGTTGTATTTTAATTCAAAACCTCTTTTAATATAATTTATTTATATGATTATATTATCATTTGAATTGGTTTTAAAGTGAAATTAGAATATATTTTTACCATTTAATCCAATGGTGGTCATTGGAATTAATCTCACTTTGAAATTGGACTTAAACTAGTGTCAATCTTTTGATATATATTGTTTCATAAAAACACACTTTTTGTTTTGACAACAGGAATTAATTATTAAATTAATTAATGCAACTTATATGTTTTGAATTTTTTAAAATAGACATAATTTTTGAATTCAGAATGTCAGATATATCTTAGGGTGAATTTTTTGTATTTTTCTGAAAAACTTCAATTTTTGATGAATAGTGAAACCACTAAGTGGTAGTTAAAAAACTGATTTTTCATTTAAATGAAACATTACCACTTCTATGAATTGAATTTCAAAAATCCTACATACATGGTTTTCATTAGGAAGTAAAATGTGGTTCAATGGGATTAAAATAATTTTTTGGTGAATAGTAACTTTTAAGTTTTATTAATCGCGATTAGAGGTAATTAGTGTAATTTAAGGTAAAAATAATGTTTTAGTAATATGAAATTACCTTGAAACATGTACTACCCTTATTGGATGTGTCATTTCTGACCAAAACAATCCATGTGTCAACTTGGGGACCCCTTGGAGCCACTTGAGTAAGAAAATGACATTAATGACTTTTTATTTAAAGTTAAAATAAAAATGTCACAAACATGTATTGTTTTACTAAAATTTTTTTTACATGGGGTTATACAATTCATATTTTTTACTATAAATATTCATTAGAAATCTAAAAATATTTCCTACATCATGATATTTTTTTTATAATTTTTATACATTAAATAAATTAAATTATGTATGACACCATGATGATGCAGCGATTACCTCATTAATTAACGATTTAAATAAAATGAAAAGATAATGTAAATTATAAGACCTACACTTGTCAAAAACCTATTGTATGGGTGTATTTATAACCCTTATCACCTTATCCTTAAAATATATAATTTTGGGACCATTAATATCTGAAAATCATTTTATAATAAAGTATCTTTTTAAGACATTCCAAGAGTGCCCCTCCTCTCCTCTTATAAAAGGCCCCCACCTCTACCACCTTACCCACACCTATAAAGCCTTTGGCTCGGCCAATATCTGCTCATTTTATCTCTCCACATCCATCTCCTCATCCTATAAGCCTTACCTTAGGCAGGAAGCTCTTCAAGAAACCCTTTTGGTTCAAACCAAAGGGAGTTACCCGATTTAAAGGTAACGTCTTCACTTGTGATCTTTTGTTTTTTTTGCTTCTAAAACCCCCTAAAATATTTCTATTCATTTATTTTGTAACAAATACAGTATATTAAATATACTAGGATGTTTTTATGAGAATGATTAGAGCTACACTTACACACACCTCTGTCTAATGGTTAAAGAACATACTGTTTCCGTGGTTGGTGAATTTCTGCCTCACGAAACGATGATTGTTCAATCTTCTTTTAACACCTTTCATGGTGGACATTAAGATGTAAATCTATTTATATATGATATATATTATGTTTATGTTTTCCTTATGCTTCTTTATTTTTAATTTATGTCATACCTTTATGGTTTCCATTATGGGTAAACGTGATATCTTCATTTTAGGAAGTGCGGACTACCACCCCTCAAAGTGATTTGATTCATTAATGCCATATGTGGGACATATAAAGGATGGAGTTAATGATATTATATATTATATTATACTGGAATTATAATATACCTATATATCATTATTATTTCACTCCATTAAATATGAAATAGAAATGAAAGTAGCGTTCATGCGTACGTACGACTTACCGTCTCCATGAACGGTGCATTTCATTTATTACCTCTAAATGTTATATACTATTATAAATACATGTATATGCTGGATATATATGATATATATGATATCCAAATCATGAATATAATTCTGGATATAATGAACCTTTGACCACATTAACAACATGTAATTGTAAGAAGTCCATTTTTGACTTAAGTACCAAATATCGACAAAACGAACATTATTAACTTAAATGATTACATAATGTTTATAAAATGGAAATAAGTTATATAAAAGGAATAATAAACTTGAAAAATGTTCTTAAGAAAGTATAAATTAACTTTATTTTATTATTCCAGAGATTAAAGAGTGATCGAGTCAAGTCGGACACGAGGTAAGGGACTTCGTCTCAATCTCCTTTCATTGAGGCATATTTTGTTCTAATAAAAGACTTTCTTTTATACGGTGTATAAACCCCTTTGAATTTTAATTTTATAAAAAAAGAATATTTTTCTATGAATCATTTTACTAAAGGACAAAAAGGAATGTTTCTTTTAACGTACGCGGTGACAATGACCTTTCCACCGCCGCGAGTATTATTTGGTATTTGGCTTCCTCAACAAGCCGCAATGTTTTTAAAATGAAATAAATACCATATACTCTTTTATGTATCATGTCATTGAAAATGGTTTTTATAATGGATTTGTTATGTCAATATATTTAAGTGATATATTGTGATCAAAATGTGGAAATGTTTTCTTTCCATTATATTTGTTTTATGTCTTATGATTTTATAATGGTACTTGGAAATTTGACGGGTGGTTACGTGATAAACAATATTACGGGTGGTGCTGTGAATACCAGGATGGGTGGTTACGTTATAACCTCCAATGCATTGGGTATGGAAGTCGGCCGTATGGCTATTCCATTAAGTGATATGTGTGGAAGTCGACCGTATGGTTATTCCATTTAAGTATGTTTATGTCCCAAGTTACCTTTATATGTTATGTGTTCTTTATATGAGTTTTATGGTAATATTTTGGTTACAAAAGGGTAATTAATGATCTTTTATTCAGTGAAGAGTATTTACTACTTCATAAAGGTGAAAGGTATTACTTTGATAAAGTATTCATGGTTTACTTTTTGTTTTGAAAGACTAACAGTTTTCCTTCTTTGTGTATCCCTTACTGAGCTTTTTATGCTCACCCAAAGTTTTTTTTGAAATGTTTTTCACAGGACATAATGTGTAATAGTGTCAAGGATGGGATCAAGGAAAAGTCATGCTATCTTAAACATGGAACTAGACATGACTCTTTTTTTTAAGAGTTCATGTTTTGTAAAAAAAAGGAAACTTTGTAGAAGTGTCTACTGTGTAATCTTTTGAGATGTAATAGTTATGATCTAATTCTCTAAAACTCTAAACCCGAAAATATCCTCAATGTAAATTATTCATTTAATTCAATATTAAGTGAGGTTTAAGGCCGGGTCCTTATAGTTGGTATCAGATGTTGGTTTAGATAACTTTAGGAGTTAGAATTCTATTAAATGATTATCCAAAAATATTTTTTTAGTGGTCAAATCGAAATGATATAGCATTTGAAGATTACCATGTTGCTTCATCTAAGACATGTTTGTTCAGAATGGTTTTCCACAGAGGAAACAAGGCAGCTATGTTGGGATGACAACAAAAGGAAGAAAACCGTCCAAATCAGCAACCTGTGATGGTCAGAATTAGAACTGAGCAGTTTGTTGCAGTGATGGCACAGTTGACTCAGGATATAAATGGTGGTGGTATCCATGCACAATATTAGATAGATCAACTGCAAAGGAACATGTCAGTGGTGGAACATTTCATGAGGCAACATCCCCCATCATTCATAGGATCATATGACCCTGTGCTAGAAGAAGGGTGGATTAAAGCACTGGAGAAGATTTTTGATGACATGGGGTGTTCAAAACATCAAAAGGTTAGTCTTGCTATTTACCATTTTGAAGGTGAAGCAGATCAGTGGTGGTCGATGATGTAAAATATCAGGGATAGTGATGAGATTTATGATCTTCACTGGGACAAATTCAAAGGTATGTTTCTTAAGAAATATTTTTCTAAGGTGGTTCGTCTTAGGATAGAAAAACAATTCCTAGAATTGAGGCAAGAGGATGAATCAATGGCTGCTTATGAAGCAAAGTTCACTCGACTGGCAAGGTATGATCCAAACTTTATATGAGATCTTGATAGTAAAATCAACCGTTTTTACTCAGGGTTAAAGCCAAAGTATAGAAGGGATTTAGCTTCTCATGAGTTAAAAAGTTATGAAAAATTTGTTCGATGTGCGGAGAAGGTGGAAATGGAGTTTGGAAATGATCAGGTTTTCTTTGACAAACAACAGAATAAGAGGTCCAGTTGGCAGACAAAGGGGAAGAATTCATCAAAGAATCAAGGAGGTAAGAAAACCAAATACCCATCCTATGAGAAGTGTGGTAAAATGCATCCTGGAGAATGTTTATCCAAGTCTGGAAAGTGCTTTCGGTGTGGTAAGTCTGGTCATATTGCTCGTAACTGTAAGGAATATGATCAAACAGGCAATGAAAAGCCAACGGTAAGATGTTTTAAGTGTAATGAAATGGGTCATTATGCAAATGAGTGTCCAACGAAGAACTCAACTAGGGAAAATCATCCAGACTACAAGCAGAAAGGGGTGGTGAAATCCTTTGCAACTACTTCAGCAGATGTTGGTCCATCGAATGAAGTAGTATCAGGTACACTGTTTGTTTGTTCAAATTTTGCCAATGTGTTGTTTGATTCAGGGTCTACACATTATTTCATTTCTAAGATGTTTTCTAGTAAATTGGGAATTCCATCTCAAGATATGAATCCTAAACTTATGGTAAAAACACCCGGAGAGAACGTTGAGACAAAAAGAAATTATAAGAACCTTCCTATCCTTGTGTGCGGAAAGAATCTACCTGCAAACCTTATTGTTTTGCCTCTAGTAGAGTTTGATGTTATTGTGGGCATGGATTGGCTTTCTGTTTATCATGCTAATATTGACTACAAAGCTAAAAAGGTTTATTTTTAGAAATATTTTCAGTTTGTGTACAAGAATGAACCCTTGATTTTGATAACATATCAGGAAGTTGAGAAACTAGTAAAAGGTGGAAATGAATGTTACCTTGCACATATTGTTGAAAATAAAGTAACTGTTCAGATTAATGATGTGCCAGTGGTAAATGAGTATCTTTATGTTTTTCCTGATGAGTTTCCTGGTATTATTCATAAATAGGAAGTTGAATTTACTGTTGACTTAGTTCCTGATTCTAAGACAATTTCAAAACCCCCTTATCGAATGGATCAAGTTGAACTTTTATAGTTAAAGAATCAATTGCAAGAGTTATTAGTTAAAGGTTTCATTCGACCTAGCACATCACCATGGGGTGCTCCTGTCTTGTTTGTTAAAAAGAAAGATGGTTCAATGAGACTTTTCATTGATTATAGAGCCTTGAATAATATCACTATTAATAACAAGTATCCTTTGCCTCATATCGATGATTTGTTTGATCATCTCCAGGGAGCTCAGTATTTTTAGAAGATTGACTTGAGGTCGGGGTACCATCAGTTGAAAGTAAAAGAAGCAGACATTCCGAAGACTGCGTTTCGTACTAGATATGGCCATTATCAATTTTTAGTTATGCCTTTTGGGTTAACCAATGTACCTGATGTATTCATGGACCTTATGAATAGAATTTTCCATGAGTTCTTGGATAAGTTTGTGGTTGTTTTCATTGATGTTATTTTGGTGTTTTCTAAAAGTAAATAGGAGCATGAAAGTCATTTAAGGGTTATCTTTCAAACCTTAAAAGAAAAGAAACTGTATGTAAAATTCAGAAAGTGTGAGTTTTGGTTACAACAAATTTCTTTCCTTGGTCACATTGTTTCAAAAAATGGTATAACTGTTGATCTTGATAAAACAAAAGTTGTTGAAGAATGGCCAAGACCCACAAATGTAACCAAGATCCGCTGTTTTCTTGGTTTGGCAGGTTATTACCGAAGGTTTGTTGAAAATTTTTCACGGTTATCTAGTCCAATGACTAAGATAACTCGGAAGGGTGTTAAGTTTATCTGGACAAAAGAATGTGATGATTGTTTTCAGGAGTTGAAAAAAAGATTGGTTAATGCTCAAGTTTTGGTACTTCCTTCCAGGAATGGTGAGTTTATTATCTACAGTGATGCTTCGTTGAAGGGACTTGGTTGTGTCCTTATGCAGAATGATCAGATAATTGCTTATGCTTCATGTCAGTTGAGAATTCATGAGGTAAATTACCCTACACATGATTTGGAATTAGCTGCTGTTGTTTTTGCTCTAAAAATTTGGAGGCATCATTTGTATAGAGTAAAGTGTGAAATATATACTTATCAAAAAAGTTTAAAGTATATATTCACTCAGAAATAATTGAACATGAGATAGAGGAGATAGATGGAATTAATCAAGGATTATGATTGTACAATTCATTACCATATGGGAAAAGAAAATAAAGTGGCTGATGCTTTGAGTTGAAAAAGTAATGATTCATTAACCATGCTACGTTTGGAACGAGATCCTTTGGTTTTTGATTTGATGAACTTTGGCATAGAAGTTGTTGGTGAAGGAAGTTCTTCTGTTTTGTTTCAGGTGTCAGTGAGATCATCTCTATCAGACATAATTAAGAAAGCGTAGAAGAAAGATAGTGGGTTGCAGAAAAAGGTAGAGGTGGTTCAGAAGGGTAAGTTGCCTGAATTTAACATTGATAATGATTGTGTTTTGAGGTTTGGTAAGAGATTATGTGTGCCTTGTGATTCACAGTTGAAGAATGAGTTGTTATGTGAGGCTCATAGTTCCCCGTTTTCAGTTCATCCTAGCATTATTAAGATGTACAGAGATCTGCGGGAGTATTACTGGTGGGATGGAATGAAAAGAGATATTGCCGATTTTACTGTGAAGTGTTTGACTTGTTAGCAGGTTAAAGCAGAGCGGACATTACCGAAAGGGATGCTGCAGTATTTACCGGTTCCAGAGTGGAAATGGGAAAATATATCCATGGACTTCGTTGTGGGATTACCAAAGACATCTTGAGGTAATAATGAAATATGGGTTATTGTTGATCGATTGACTAAATCTGCTCATTTCCTTCCTATACGAGATACTTTTTCCCTAGATCAACTTTCTCATTTGTATCTTAAAGAGATAGTCAGGTTACACGGAGTTCCCATATCCATTGTATCTGATCGTGAACCTAGGTTTACTTCTAACTTTTGGAAGGGCCTTTAGAAGTCGTTGGGTACTGAATTAAATTTTAGTACAACTTTTCATTATCAATCAGATGGGAACTCAGAACGAACAATTCAGACTTTGGAGGATATGCTACATGCTTGTTCGATGGATTATCAGGGAAGTTGGGACCAACATCTTTCTTTGGTTGAGTTTTCTTATAATATCAGTTTTCATTCCAGTGTAAATATGGCTCCGTTTGAGGAATTATATGGGAAGCGATGTCGAACTACAACTTTTTGGGATGAAGTAGGTGAAAGGAAGTTGATGGGACCATAATTGGTAGAAGAGTTGACAGAAAAAGTTCAGCTGATTCAGATGTCACGACCCACCCTCGGGGCCCGTGCCGTGACTACCCCAAGCCCGCCTTCCATAGGCCAGGGGCTGGCGACTAGCACCAAGGCGTAAATCCCAAAAAAAAGGGAAGACATTGCCTTTGTAAAGTAAACAAGCACCACAGAGTAAGCAAGCAGAAAAGTAAACACTAAGTAAAAACAGAGTACAACTGAAATGCGGAAAAGTAAATGGGCCAGTATACAAACCCAAACTGAAAGTAAAGTATAACTCGAAAGGGAAAACAACAACTGTAAAGTAAAAGCCGCTACACCGAGCTGTCCACTGGAAATCCCACCTGAAGGGTGGGTACAGATAGCTCCACTGCTCCTCGGGTTCCGCCGTCCGCTCCGAGCACGTCCCGCCCAGTGGTCCACCTCTAGGTACCGTCCTGCTCTACGAGCCTCAACCACGATCAATGCTGTCCGTCGTCTGCAACCAACACAACGTAGTGCGGGCATAGCCCGTGCAGGGGTGAGTATAAGCTACTCAGTAGGGACCCCGAGACCCCCGAAGGTCTCCCAAAATCCACAAAGGATAAACCAAAAAGGAAGATACAAACACGAAGTAACAACCGACACTGCTTAGGTATATGCCCATACATATACCTAAGTCATCAATCCCAATACGCTCCAACCTCCGAGCCCAAGTACAACTCAGTCCACACAGGAAAGTATACATATTCCACACAGGAAAGCAAAACGTAATCCACACAGGATAGCACAACACAATCCACACAGGAAGGTAATCAGGATTCAGCTCACACAGGTATACTTCTTCGGAAGACGATAGAGATGATCACTGATCCATCTAAGTTGTCGGACCCACAAAGGATCGATAGGTACTAACCCCCGCAAAGACCCACACAGGATCGGACCCACACAGGATTTGTAGGCGCTGGTTCACACAGGACCGCTGAGCGCTGACCCACACAGGATCGGACCCACACAGGATCGGTAGCACTGATCCACACAGGATCGCTGAGTGCTGTAGTCGTCGTCGTCGAATCCACTGAGGATCTCTGCACAGTCATCGTCATAGTCACAGTAGCAGTCACAGCCAACTCTAGGGTTCCCGCACACAACAAGCTCGTTCGGGAGGGTCCGATCCACGAGCCGAGAGGCTGATACATCAACTGTCACAAAGTCCAGAGTTGATGTATCCAAAAGTTCCGTATCGTCAACTGGAACACAACGTCGCAGACGACGCGTCGATCGGACGCCCGGTCTTAGAGTTATTGGCCTTTTCGTCACAGGGGCCCGGTTGGTTTTTAAGGCAAAACCAACCTGACCATACCCCACCTGCGTCCAAACCTCGGGCGGAGTATTCCAAAAGATCCGACTCACTAAGAGGAACTCAACAAAGCTGACAGATCGTCAATCGGACGTCCGTAGCTCAAGATATGAGCGTTTCCGCTCCGAGGGCCCGGTTGGTTTCGTGTACGAACCAACCCGGCTGAACTCAAAGTAATCTGAAACCTTGAGTGCGATATACCGAAACGACCGTCTCGATCCAAGGATCGCATCGCCGCTAACGGCGCGTCGTTTGGAGATCCGTAGCCCGAGTTATGGGCATTTGAATCCAAACCGCTCGGTAACGGGGGTTTCGGGCCCGGGCCGTCCCGGCCTGAGACCCCCCGGTTGGCCCGAACCGGGTCGAACCGGCCCGGCCCGGCGCGGCGCGGCGCGGCGCGGCGCGGCCCGGCCCGGACTGGCGCGGCGCGGCGCGGCCCGGCCCGGCGCGGCCCGGCACGGCGCGGCCCGGCGCGGCGCGGCCCGGCGCGGCCCGGCCCGGCGCGGCGCGGCCCGGCGCGGCCCGTCCCGGCGCGGCCCGGCCCGACGCGGCCCGTCCCGGCGTGGCCCGGCCCGGCGCGGCCTAACCCGGCGCGGCGCGGCGCGGCCCGGCCCGGCGCGGCGCGGCGCGGCCCGGCGCGGCGCGGCGCGGCGCGGCCTGGCGGACCGGCCAGGCGCGTTGGTTCGGCTCAAGGCAGCGCGCTGGGCGCACTTCCAGCTCGGCCTTCGGTCGAGCTGATTGAGAACGGGGGGCACCTGCCCCCCTTTTGTGAAACCGCGGCCCCCCTCATTATGGGGGACCATTTATGCTGACCGGGGGAATTTATTTCCCCCGGTTTCCTCCTTTCCGGCCGGCCCGACTTGGCCGGCCGACTTCTTCTCAACAGGACCGGCAAAGGCCGGTCCTCTTTCGGCTTCCGACACCGACTGGCCGCCGGTCACCAAGCTCCGCCGCGGCCCGGAACCGGCCGCGGCCCTTGTCGTCCGGCGCGGTGCGACGACACCGCGCCCCTCCGCCGCGGCCCCGTTCCGGCCACGGCGCCTTCGACTTCCTTCGACGTGACGCGACGGCGTCGCGTTCTTGAATCTCTTTCCACGGCACGGCTCGACGGCACCGCGCGTATGTTCCGCATGAACCGCGTGGTGCGACGACACCACGCTCCTTCGTACCAACCACAAAGAGAAACAATTATGAAATAAGGAGGAGGGTCGGCCGTGTTTGTGCGGTCCGACCCCCTCGCATTATTCGATAATAAAAATTCGAAAACCACAAAATTTGACATGCCAGAATCAAGAACGGAATCAATTAATATTAAACCCCTACCTCGGCTTCAAGAGCGGTGTTCATCAACGACCCGTGGAAGAAGAGCGTCGCGGTGGTTGGGCGTCGCAGGAAAAGGACGTCGACGTCATGAAGCGAGGATTTGAAGTTCTTTGACGGCGATTTCGTCGCGGAAAACCGTCGCGGAAGAGATGACGCGGAAGAAGTACGTCGCGTCGCGGATACGACGTCGTTCTGTCAACGTTGGTGGAAGAAGCGTTCGGTGAAGTCAAGTCGAGTCGAGTCGACACTCTCAGAATACCTTGTGGGCGGCGGTGCTTCCCTTCCTTGCTCCGGTTTAAGAAGGTAGAAGGTGTTGTTTCACGTTCTTCGGAGACGTGGAACGTTCTTCTTTGAGAGGTTGAAGGTCTTCCAAAAGTTCTTCTCCTCTCCTTAGTTCTCCCCACAAAGTTTATGCCAACCCAAAGAGAAGAATAGAATCCCTCATTTTAATGTTGGCAAAAATGATTTCAAAAGAAATCAAACACTCAACATAATTAAATAAGTTGGTTTAATTAATTAAATGCAAAGTGTTGGCAAGAATTTCAAAAGATTGAAATTCAAATAAACCACACTTAACTCACCTCATTAATTAAACAAGTTGTCAACATTAAAGTGGGAGTTGTGGGGGGTTTAGAGGATATGAAGGGGTGGGGTTCGTGTGGGCCCCACCACCCTCATAACCTCCCAAGGGAGGTTGGGTGGTTACCCAACTTCCATCAAGAGTTTACACTTAGAGTAAAATAATTAAAATTGTAGTGTCATTATATAATAAACTTCCACAATTTTTATTATCAACACTCGTGTAAACGCAACTCCGGAACAGGAGTTCCTAAGAAATTAACGGCGCTGCGAGTTCATCGGTGCCCTCAGAATTCGATTCCAGGCACCGGTTCAAAAGTTAGAAATTCCCGCTCGTTCGTTCACTGAACGTACCCGTGCCAAACTTCGGAAATTGATTCCGGGCACTCCGGGACTTGGAATCAGGTGCCGTCAGAAACTACGTTCTTGTAAAATTCCAAAGAAAATTAAGAAAAAAATTCCATTGAATTTTACGGGTGTTTACATTACTCCTACCTCGGGGATTTACGTCCCCGTAAAGATACATCAAAACTAGGGAAACAAATGAGGGTACTGAGCACGCATCTGAGCCTCCCGCTCCCATGTGCTCTCCTGGAGGTTCCCTTGCTGCCATCTGATGCGCACTAGAGGAATCGACCGTCCACATAGGACCCACTCCTGTCGATCCTCAATCTCCACTGGGACCTCCGCAAAAGTCGCCCCATCGTCAACGTCAAGATCCCCATGGTCAATGATGTGCGTCGGGTCGTGCACGTATCTCCTCAGCTGAGACACGTGGAAGACGTCATGCACCCGGTGCAACTGAGGTGGTAGATCCAGGTGATAAGCCACCTCGCCAATCCTGCTGAGGACCTGGAAGGGTCCGATGAAGCGCGGAGATAACTTTCCGCCTCGGCCAAATCTCCGTATACCACGTCGAGGTGAGACCCGCAAGAAGACGTGGTCGCCATCCTCGAACTCTAGTGGCCTCCGCCTCCTATCAGCGTATGACTTCTGCCGGCTTTGAGCTGTCCTCATCCGTTCCTGGATGACCTGGACCTTCTCTGTCGTGGCATGGACCATCTTCGGTCCCACAAGTGCTGACTCCCCAGGGTCTGTCCAGTACAAAGGAGATCTACAAGGTCGGCCGTACAACGCCTCGTACGGTGCCATCCCGATGGTGGAGTGGTAGCTGTTGTTGTATGCAAACTCCACCAAGGGTAGGTGGTCCTCCCAGCTACGACCAAAGTCGAGGACACATGCGCAGAGCATGTCCTCGAGAGTCTGAATGATCCTCTCCGTCTGACCATCCGTCTGAGGGTGAAAGGCTGTGCTCAGACGTAGCTGCGTCCCGAACGCCTCCTGTAATCCCTTCCATAGCCGAGAAGTAAAGCGAGCATCTCGGTCAGAGATGATAGATGATGGCACACCATGAAGTCGCACAATCTTCTGAACGTAAAGGCGTCCCAAACTCTCCACTGAGCCTTGCTCTCTGATTGGTAAGAAGTGAGCTGACTTGGTGAGTCGGTCGACAATCACCCAGATGGAGTCGTGACCTCTGGAAGTGCGTGGAAGTCCAGTCACGAAGTCCATAGATATCCCATCCCACTTCCACTCCGGGACCTCCAAGGGCTGTACCAAGCCTGCTGGTACCTGATGCTATGCATTCACTTGCTGGCAGGTGAGGCATCGAGAAACGAACTCTGCTACAGCCTTCTTCATGCCTGGCCACCAGTGCTGTCGTCTGAGATCCTGGTACATCTTCGCCACTCCGGGATGTACCGCCAAAGGAGAAGTGTGAAACTCTCTCAGCACCTCCTCTCTCAAAGTGACTGGTACCATGGTACGTCCTCTGAAAAGGATGTCGTGCTCTGCTCCAAAGGAGAAACCATCAGGTGCCTGTCCCGAGGATATCTGTGCACGCCGTGTCTCATAGTCAGCGTCCTCACGCTGTGCCTCTCTGACCCGCTGCAGTAGTGGAGGGGTGACTGTGAGAGACTGAAGGAAGGCTGCTCCATCTCTATCCACGAAGGATATCTGCAAAGAAGCTAGCTACTCCGTCGCCTCCTCAAGCAGCTGAATGCCCGTCCTCCTGCTGAGGGCATCAGCTACTACGTTCCCCTTTCCAGGAGTATAGACTATCTCAAAGTCATAGTCCTGGAGGAACTCGAGCCATCGCCGCTGTCTCAGGTTCAGGTCCTTCTGCGAGAAGATATACCTGAGACTCTGATGATCAGAAAAGACTGTAAAGCGCTCTCCCATCAGATAGTGTCGCGATGTCTTCAGAGCGAAGACCACTGCTGCTAACTCCAGGTCATGGGTAGTGTAGTTTTTCTCATGCGGCCTCAACTATCGTGATCCATAGGCGATCACTGACCGCTCCTGCATCAGGACACATCCGAGTCCGGTCCCTGATGCATCATAGTAGACTACGTACCCTACTCCCTCCTCAGGCAACCTCAAGATAGGTGCGCTGGTCAATCTCTGTCTCAGCTCCAGGAAGCTCTGCTGAAATCTGTATGACCACATGAAGGGTTTCCCCTTCTTCATCAAAGCTGAGAGTGGTGCCGCAACTCTAGAGAAGTCTGGCACGAATCTCCTATAGTATCCAGCTAGACCCAAGAAACTCCGCACCTCCGTCACACTCCTGGGTGGCTCCCAAGCTAACACTGCCTCGATCTTTGCAGGATCCACTGCAACTCCCGCCTCAGAGATAACGTGTCCCAAGAAGTGGACCTCACGTATCCAGAACTGGCACTTCGAGAGCTTACCATAAAGCTGGTGCTCTCGGAGTGTGTCTAGTACAACCCGCAAGTGGTAGGCGTGCTCCTCCTCAGTCGTCGAGTAGATCAGAATTTCGTCGATGAAGACCATGAAAAATCGATCGAGGTATGGCTGAAAGATCCTGTTCATGAGGGCCATGAACACTACTGGAGCATTGGTTACACCGAAAGGCATAACCAAGAACTCATAGTGGCCATACCGACATCTGAAGGCCGTCTTCTGCACGTCCTCGTCTCGAACTCTGAGCTGATGATAGCCTGACCTGAGGTCTATCTTCGAGAACCACCGTGCTCCCTTGATCTGATCAAAGAGGTCATCAATCCTCGATAGCGGATTCTTGTTCCTCACTGTCACCTGGTTCAGGCGACGATAGTCAACACAAAGTTGCAAGCTCCCGTCCGCCTTCTTGGCGAACAATATTGGGGAAGCCCAGGGTGAAACACTGGGTCGGATGAACCCCTTGCCCTGCATGTCCTCCAACTGTACTCGTAGCTCTCGAAGCTCGGCGGGGGACATCCGATATGCTAGAGTCGATATCGGGGCTGTCCCGGGGTACAGGTCAATATAAAAGTATACCTCTCTACGAGGAGGTAGCCCTGGTACGTCATCGGGGAAGACGTCCGCAAACTGATCCACCACTGCAGGAAAACCAGGACTCCGTACGTCAACTGCTCCAAGGATGAGACTAGCCAACTGATGAGTGATGGGCTGTCCTCTCCTCCGCGGAAGTCCATCCTGTGCTGCAAAAGCTCCCTTCTCACCGGTGAAGGTGAACCTGCTCCCGTTGGTGCGTACACATCGCACCTTGCGCCTAAAACAGTCAATCTGTGCATGGACCATAGATAACCAATCCATGCCCAAGATGACGTCATAAGGCCTCGACGCTGCTACAAGAAGATCCCAGCCGAAGCTCTCGCCTCCTAGAGTAATCTCACACTACCGGAACCAGTGCGTAATCGTCGAGTCTGATCCCGTAGGAGTCTCTAGCTGTAAGGATTGAGCCAACGACTCTGTCGGAATCTCCAAGCTCCGAACAAGGGCAGCGGCTATGAAAGAGTGACTCGCTCCTATGTATATAAGTACTGCAGCAAGGGTGGAATAGACACAGATAGTACCTCGAATCATCTCGGGCGAGCCGTGGTCGTAGGCCTCTGCTGCCTGGAGCTGTGCCTATCTCTGCCCGCCAGCTCCCTGTGGTCGGGGTGGACCTCCTAGTGGTGGTGGTGGTAGAGCCTCAAAGCGTCGCCCACAACCTGCTGCTCGGCCAGCTCCTCTGCCTCGTCCGCCTCCTCCCTGCGGACCGCCACGGTCGACCCTCTGCCTCTGCCTCGGTGGTCCCTCAACCGTCTGCTGATCCTCGGCACGACGGGTTGGGCAGTCACGAGCCATGTGGCCCTTCCCGCCGCACGAGTAGCACTGTCTGCCTCTCGAAAGACTGGCTCCGCGCTGTGTGCCCCGCACTGCTGAGCCAGTGTCCTGAGGTCGTCTGCCTGAGGGTATGGTCTGCCTGGTCCCATGAGTCATCCGTCGACTACCTGATGCAGAAGACTCTGATACGTTCCACCCTGCGGTGGGTCGCGGCGCTAGTGTAGACTCAGCAAGAAATCTCTCGATCAAAAGGGCTCGCTCCAGTACTCCCGTCTGAGTTGGAATGCTGAGGGAGATCAGCGATGCCCTGATCTCGTGTCTCAACCCTTGCTCGAAGGTCCGGGCCCGAAAGAATGGGTCCCGTACCATGTCGGTCGAGTAGCGCGAGAGATCGATAAATCTCACCGAGTACTGAGCGATCGTCATGCTGCCCTGCCGCAGCTGAAGAAGCTCCTGAATGCGCACCGCACGGAGGGTGGCTGGGACGAACTCCGAGCGGAAGAGGCTCTCAAAGTCCGTCCATAGTAGAGATGCATCATCATGCACCTGGAGCATCAAGCTCCACCATCGGCCCGCTGCTGCGTGTAGTAGGCTCGCAGCGAGGATCACCATGAGGTCTGTTGGTGTTCTCACTAGCCTGAAAACTCATACCACTGCCTCCAGCCAGTCCTCGGCTGCCTGGGGGTCCATCTCCCCACAAAACCTGGGCGGTCGCTGGTGCTTAAACTCATGCAGTGCGCTGAGGCGACGTGCATCGTCAGCGGCTCGTGCTAGAAGTATCGGTGGCTCGACGGGTAGTGCTACCGCCGGTGCCACTGCTGACAAAGGGACCTGCACCGAGGCCTCGTCGCTCGGTGGGCTGTCGTCACGCTCGACTCTCGGAACCCTAGCTGGCTGCCGTCATGGGGCCATCCTGAAAAGGAAACAGGTGCGCCATGGTCAGAACAGTATAACTGGTGAGCTGATACAAAGTAATCACAAAGAAAACTTGAAACACACACGCAATCAATGTTTTTGTGCATTAAGTCGGAAATCAGAAGTCAGGGTCCTGGTGTACGGATACGTCGGCCGCCGCACCAACACTGGACTCCCTAGACTGATAACCACACTCAATACGCTAAACACTATTGCTTCACATAGAAAAGATCAGAGTTCGCGGTAGAGCCGAACTCCTCTGATACCAATTTGTCACGACCCGCCCTCGGGGCCCATGCTGTGACTACCCCAAGCCCTCCTTCCATAGGCTAGGGGCTGGCGACTAGAACCAAGGAGTAAATTCAAAAAAAAGGGAAGGCATTGCCTTTGTAAAGTAAACAGGCACCACAGAGTAAGCAAGAGGAAAAGTAAACACTAAGTAAAAACAGAGTACAACTGAAATGCGGAAAAGTAAATGGGCCAGTATACAAACCCAAACTGAAAGTAAAGTACAACTCGAAAGGGAAAACAGAAACTGTAAAGTAAAAGCCGCTACACCGAGCTGTCCACTGGAAATCCCACCTGAAGGGTGGGTACAGATAGCTCCACTGCTCCTCGGGTTCCGCCGTCCGCTCCGAGCACGTCCCGCCCAGTGGTCCACCTCTAGGTACCGTCCTGCTCTGCGAGCCTCAACCATGATCAACGCTGTCCGTCGTCTGCAACCAACACAACGTAGTGCGGGCATAGCCCGTGCAGGGGTGAGTATAAGCTACTCAGTAGGGACCCCGATACCCCCGAAGGTCTCCCAAAATCCACAAAGGATAAACCAAAATGGAAGATACAAACACGAAGTAACAACCGACACTGCTTAGGTATATTCCCATACATATACCTAAGTCATCAATCCCAATACGCTCCAACCTCCGAGCCCAAGTACAACTCAGTCCACACAGGAAAGTATACGTATTACACACAGGAAAGAAAAACGTAATCCACACAGGATAGCACAACACAATCCACACAGGAAGGTAAACAGGATTCAGCTCACACAGGTATACTTCTTTGGAAGATGATAGAGATGATCACTGATCCATATAAGTCGTTGGACCCACAAAGGATCGATAGGTACTAACCCCCCAAAGACCCACACAGGATCAGACCCACACAGGATCTGTAGGCGCTGGTTCACACAGGACCGCTGAGCGCTGACCCACATAGGATCAGACCCACACAGGATCGATAGCACTGATCCACACAGGATCACTGAGTGCTGTAGTCATCATCGTCGAATCCACTGAGGATCTCTGCACAGTCGTCGTCGCAGTCACAGTAGCAGTCGCAGCCAGCTCTAGGGTTCCCGCACACAGCAAGCTCGTTCGGGAGGGTCCGCTCCACGAGCCGAGAGGCTGATACATCAACTGTCACAAAGCCCGGAGTTGATGTATCCAAAAGTTCCGTATCGTCAATAGGAACACAACGTCGTAGACGACGCGTCGATCGGACGCCCGGTCTGAGAGTTATTGGCTTTTTCGTCCCAAGGGCCCAGTTGGTTTTTAAGGCAAAACCAACCTGACCGTACTCCACCTGCGTCCAAACCTCGGGAGGAGTATTCCAAAAGATCCGACTCACTAAGAGGAACTCAACAAAGCTGATGGCTCGTCAATTGGATGTCCGTAGCTCAAGATATGAGCGTTTCCGCTCCGAGGGCCCGGTTGGTTTCGTGTACGAACAAACCCGGCTGAACTCAAAGTAATCCAAAACCTTGAGTGCAATATACCGAAACGACCGTCTCGATCCAAGTATCGCATCGCCGCTGACGGCGTGTCGTTTGGAGATCCGTAGCCCGAGTTATGGGCATTTGAATCCAAACCGCTCGGTAACGGGGGTTTCGGGCCCGGGCCGTCCCGGCCCGAGACCCCCCGGTTGGCTCGAACCGGGTCGACCCGCCCCGGCACGGCCCGGCGCGGCGCGGCGCGGCCTGGCGGACCAGCCAGGCGCGCCGGTTCGGCTCAAGGCAGCGCGCTGGGCGCGCTGCCAGCTCGGCCTTCGACCGAGCTGATTGAGAACGGGGGGCGCCTTCCCCCCTTTTGTGAAACCGCATCCCCCCTCATTATGGGGGGCCATTTATGCTGACCGGGGGAATTTATTTCCCCCGATTTCCTCCTTTCCGGCCGGCCCGACTTGGCCGACCGACTTCTTCTCAACAGGACCGGCAAAGGCCGGTCCTCTTCCGGCTTCCGACACCGGCGGCCCGGCTGGCCGTCGGTCACCAAGCTCCACCGCGGCCCGGAACCGGCCGCGGCCCTTGTCGTCCGGCGCAGTGCGACAGCACCGCGCCCCTCCGCCGTGGCCCCGTTCCGGCCGCGGCGCCTTCGACTTCCTTCGACGCGACGTGACGCGACGACGTCACGTTCTTGAATCTCTTTCCACGGCGCGGCGCGACGGCGCCGCGCGTATGTTCCGTATGAACCGCGTGGTGCGACGGCACCAAGCTCCTTCGTACCAACCACAAAGAGAAACAATTATGAAATAAGGAGGAGGGTCGGCCGTGTTTGTACGGTCCGGCCCCCTCGCATTATTCGATAATAAAAAGTCAAAAACCACAAAATTTGACATGCCAGAATCAAGAACGGAATCAATTAACATTAAACCCCTACCTCGGCTTCAAGAGCGGTGTTCGTCAACGACCCGCAGAAGACGAGCGTCGCGGTGGTCGGGCGTCGCGGGAAAAGGACGTCGATGTCGTGAAGCGAGGATTCGCAGTTCTTTGACGGCAATTTCGTCGCGGAAAACCATCGCGGAAGAGACGACACGGAAGAAGTATGTCACGTCATGGATACGACGTCGTTCCGTCAATGTTGGTGGAAGAAGCATTCGGTGAAGTCGAGTCGAGTCGAGTCGACACTCTCAGAATACCTTGTGGGCGGCGGTGCTTCCCTTCCTTGCTCCGGTTGAAGAAGGTAGAAGGTTTTGCTTCACGTTCTTCGAAGACGTGGAACGTTCTTCTTCGAGAGGTTGAAGGTCTTCCAAAAGTTCTTCTCCTCTCCTTAGTTCTCCCCACAAAGTTTATGCCAATCCAAAGAGAAGAATAGAATCCCTCATTTTAATGTTGGAAAAAATGATTTCAAAAGAAATCAAACACTCAACATAATTAATTAAGTTGGATTAATTAATTAAATGCAAAGTGTTGGTAAGAATTTCAAAAGATTGAAATTCAAATAAACCACACTTAACTCACCTCATTAATTAAACAAGTTGTCAACATTAAAGTGGGAGTTGTGGGGGGTTTAGAGGATATGAAGGGGTGGGGTTCATGTGGGCCCCACCACCCTCATAACCTCCCAAGGGAGGTTGGGTGGTTACCCAACTTCCATCAAGAGTTTACACTTAGAGTAAAATAATTAAAATTGTAGTGTCATTATATAATAAACTTCCACAATTTTTATTATCAACACTCGTGTAAACGCAACTCCGGAACAGGAGTTCCTAATCAATTACCGGCGCTGCGAGTTTATCGGTGCCCTCAGAATTTGATTCCGGGCACCAGTTCAAAAGTTAGAAATTCCCGCTCGTTCGTTCACTGAACGTACCCGAGCCAAACTTCGGAAATTGATTCCGGGCACTCCGGGCCTCGGAATCAGGTGCCGTCAGAAACCGCGTTCTTGTAAAATTCCAAAGAAAATTAAGAAAAAAATTACCTTGAATTTTACGGGTTTTTACATCAGAAGCACATGAGAACAGCTCAGAGAAGGTAGAAAAGTTATGCAGACAAAAGGAGGAAGGATATCTCTTTTGAGGTAGGTGATCATGTCTTTCTCAAAGTTTCACCATGGAAAAGTGTGATGCGATTTGATAAAAAAGGAAAGCTAAGTCCAAGGTTCATTGGACCATATGAAATTCTGGAGAGAGTTGGATCAGTTGCTTACCGAGTGGCTTTACCTCCGAGTTTATCTCAGGTACACAATGTTTTTCATGTTTCGTTGTTGAGAAAGTATATGCCAGATCCATATCATGTTTTGAGCCCAGAAGTAGTTCAGTTAGAGGAGAATATCTCTTATGAAGAAAAACCAGTCCAGATTCTTGACCGTAGAGAGAAAGTGTTGCGGAATAAGGTAATTCACCAGGTAAAGGTTTTGTGGAAAAACCATATGGTTGAAGAGGCAACATAGGAATCTGAAAATTCTATGAGGGATAAATACCCCCACTTATTTTGACAAGTGAATAAAATTGCGAGGACGCAATTCCCAAAAGGGGGAAGGATGTAACATCCCAGGTAAATAAAGAATAATACATTTTCATATTTATTAATATTTGAGAATTAAATATTAATTTTACTTTAAAGGGGTTTCTATGCTCGATAGTGTACTCGATACGCAACAACGAGTTTCTTTGAAATCTTACATTGCACACTAGTAATATAATAATATTATTTTAAATGGTAGTTAACACGTAGCCGTTGTATTGGCGGGAATGAATATAAATAACTAAAATATGATTATATATGTTTCTTAAATGTTTTTACATTTATCCAATAAAGGATAAAGGCATAAAATAAGAAAAGAATTCAATTTTAGGCATAGATACTCTAATATTCACTAAAAGGTTGATTTATCGCCTTTTGATGGCGAAACCTTCTTAAAAATAGTTTTGGTCACTCTTATAAAATCTATTGGACCAAATTAAATCCTTCTTTATAATTGGGACATCAAAATTTACTTTGTGTAAATTTTTGGTATTTTTCCGATAGAGTTCATTTTTTACTGAATAGTGAAAAATGTTGTATTTTAATTCAAAACCTCTTTTTAATATAATTTATTTATATGATTATATTATCATTTGAATTGGTTTTAAAGTGAAATTAGAATATATTTTTACCATTTAATCCAATGGTGGTCATTATAATTAATCTCACTTTGAAATTGGACTTAAACTAATGTCAATCTTTTGATATATATTGTTTCATAAAAACACGTTTTTTGTTTTGACAACGGAAATTAATTATTAAATTAATTAATGAAACTTATATGTTTTTAATTTTGTAAAATAGACATCATTTTTGAATCCAGAATATCAAATATATCTTAGGGTGAATTTTTGGTATTTTTCTGAAAACCTTCAATTTTTGATGAATAGTGAAACCACTAAGTGGTAGTTAAAAAACTGATTTTTCGTTTAAATGAAACATTACCACTTCTGTGAATTTAATTTCAAAAATCTGACATACATGGTTGTCATTAGGAAGTAAAATGTGGTTCAATGAGATTAAAATAATTTTTTGGTGAATAGTAACTTTTAAGTTTTATTAATCATGATTAGAGGTAATTAGTGTAATTTAAGGTAAAAATAATGTTTTAATAATATGAAATTACCTTGACACAGTCCTACCCTTATTTGATGTGTCATGGACGACCAAAACAATCCATGGGTCAACTTGGGGACCCCTTGGAGCCACTTGGGTAAGAAATTGACATTAATAACTTTTTATTTAAAGTTAAAATAAAAATGTCACAAACATGTATTGTTTTACTAAAACAGTTTTTACATGGGGTTATGCAAGTCATATTTTTGACTATAAATATTCATTAGAAATATAAAAAGATTTCCTACATCATGATATTTTTTTTTATAATTTTTAGACATTAAATAAATTAAATTATTTATGACACCATGATGATGCGGAGATTACCTCATTAATTAACGATTTAAATAAAATGAAAAGATAATGTAAAATATAAGATCTACACTAGTCAAAAACCTATTGGATTGGTGGATTTCTAACCCTTATCACATTATCCTCGAAATATATAATTGTGGGACCTTTAATATCCAAAAATCATTTTATAATAAAGTATCTTTTCAAGACATTCCAAGAGTGCCCCTCCTCTCCTCTTATAAAAAGCCCCCACCTCTACCACCTTACCCACACCTCTCAAGCCTTTGTATCGGCCAATATATTCTCATTTTATCTCTCCACATCCCTCTCCTCATCCTATAAGCCTTACCTTAGGCAGGAAGCTCTTTAAGAAATCCTTTTGGTTCAAACCAAAGGGAGTTACCCGATTTAAAGGCAATGTCTTCACTTGTGCTCTTTTATTTTATTTTGCTTCTCCAACCCCCTAAACTATTTATATTCCTTTATTTTGTAACAACACCAGTATCTTCAATATACTAGGATGTTTTTATGAGAAGTATTAGATCTACACTTACACACACCTCCATCTAATGGTTAAAGAACATACAGTTTCTGTGGTTGACAAATTTCTGCCTCACGAAACGATGATTGTTCAATCTTCTTTTAACACCTTTAATGGTGTCCATTAAGATGTAACTATATTTATATATGATATATATTATGTTTATGTTTTCCTTATACTTCTGTATTTTTAATTTATGGCATAACTTTATGGTTTTCATTATGGGTAAACGCGATATCTTCATTTTAGGAAGTGCGGACTACCACCCCCTCAAAGTGATTTGATTCGTTAATGCCATATGTGGGACATATAAAGGATGTAGTTAATGATATTATATATGATATTATACTGGAATTATAATATACCTATATATCATTATGATTTCACTCCATTAAATACGAAATATAAATGAAAGTAGCGTTCATGCGTACGTACGACTTACCGTCTCCATGAACGGTGCATTTCATTTCTTACCTCTAAATGTTATATACTATTATAAATACATGTATATGCTGGATATATATGATATATATGATATCCAAATCATGAATATCATTATGGATATAATGAACCTTTGACCACATGAACAACATGTAATTGTAAGAAGTCCATTTTTGACTTAAGTACCAAATATCGACAAAATGAACATTATTAACTTAAATGATTACATAATGTTTATAACATGGCAATAAGTTATATAAAAGGAATAATAAACTTAAAAAAGGTTATTAAGCAAGTATAAATTAACTTTATTTTATTATTTAGGAGATTAAATAGCGATCGAGTCAAGTCGGACACAAGGTAAGGGACTTCGTCTCAATCTCCTTTCATTGAGGCATATTTTATTCTAATACAAGACTTTCTTTTATAAGGTGTATAAACCCCTTTGACTTTTAATTTTATACAAAAGGAATATTTTTCTATAAAGTGTTTTACTAAACGAAAAAAGGAATGTTTCTTTTAACGTACGCGGTGACAACGACCTTTCTGCCGCCGCGAGTATTATTTGGTCTTTGGATTCCTCAACAAGCCGTAATGTTTTTAAAATGAAATAAATACCATATACTCTTTTATGTATTGTGGTATTGAAAATGGTTTTTATAATGGATTTGTTATGTCAATATATTTAAGTGATATATTGTGATCAAAATGTGGAAATGTTTTCTTTCCATTATATTTGTTTTATGTCTTATGATTTTATAATGGTACTTGGAAATTTGAAGGGTGGTTACGTGATAAACCATATGACGGGTGGTGCCGTGAATACCAGGACAAGTGGTTACATTATAACCTCCAATGCATTGGGTATGGAAGTCGGCCATATGGCTATTCCATTAAGTGATATGTGTGGAAGTCGACTGTATGGTTATTCCATTTAAGTATGTTTATGTACCAAGTTACCTTTATATGTTATGTGTTTTTTATATGGGTTTTATGGTAATATTTTGGTTACAAAAGGTTAAGTAATGATCTTTTATTTAGTGAAGAGTATTTACTACTTCATAAAGGTGAAAAGTATTACTTTGATAAAATATTCATGGTTTAATTGTTGTTTTGAAAAAACTAAAAGTTTTCCTTCTTTGTGTATCCCTTACTGAGCTTTTTATGCCCACCCTAAGTTTTTTTTGAAATGTTTTTCATAGGACATAATGTGGAATAGGGTCAAGGATGATCAAGGAAAAGTCATGCTATCTTAAACATGGAACTAGACATGACTCTTTTTTTTAAGATTTCATGTTTTGTAAAAAAAGGAAACTTTCTAGAAGTGTCTACTGTGTAATCTTTTGAGATGTAAAAGTTATGATCTAATTCTCTAAAACTCTAAACTTGAAAAGATCCTCAATGTGAATTATTCATTTAATTCAATATTAAGCGAGGTTTAATTCTGGGTCCTTATATAGGCTGTGTACTGATGAAAAATAATATATTAATAGCCTACACCCCAAGGTAGTTTAAAATTCATGAGAAAAACTATCCCACACATGATCTAGAGTTTCCAGATATGATATTTTCATTAAAAATATGGTGAAATTATTTATATGGGTAGAAGTGTGAGATATATATTGATCACAAGAGTCTCAAATATATATTCACACATAAGGATCTTAATATGTGTTGGTGAACATGGTTAGATATCATTAAGGATTACGACTACTTAATCCACTACCATCTTGGTAAGGAAAATAAGGTAGTGGACAATCTAAGTAGAAAGGATAGTACATCTTTATCAATGATGAGAATTGAGAAGGATCCAATATTTTGAGACTTGAAAAGGATGGAAATGGGAATCATTAAGGAAGGAAAATAATTAATCCTTTCTCAAATCATTTCTCAACCATACCTCATGTATAAAATAAAGGATTCACAAAGGAATGATGTGGAAAATTAAGAAAAGGGTGGAATCTATTATAGATGGGAAATCCTTCGAGTTCAAGATCGAAAAGGATGGAGTCATGAGATGTGGTTCATGATTATGTGTACCATGTGATCTAGAGATAAATAAGGATCTTCAAAATGATTCACATAAATCAACCTTCTCTATTCACCAAGTGAGTACAAATTTGTTTTGAGATCTATGAGAGAATTATTGGTGGGGAAATATAAAGAAGTAGATCACTGAATATATTCCAAAGTGCCTGGTATGTCAGTAAGTTAAGTATGAAAGAAAAAAGTATATGGGTATAATGAAACCACTACCCATAGTGACATGGAAGTGGTAGAAAATTACCATGGACATTGTCACTGGACTTCCAAGGACACCCGAAGGAAATAATGCTATATGGGTTGTTGTGGATCGTCTTACAAAGACAACTCACTTTATCAAAATTCAAGAGGAATTATCACTGGATAAGCTTAAATGGATATATATCAAATAAATGGTAAGGATTCATGGAGTACCACTATCGATTGTATCCAATTGAGATCTGACATTCACCTCCAAGTTCTAGAAAAGTCTCCAACATTGTCTAACACTAAGATGAACTTCAGTACGACCTATCATCCTCAAAATGATGGCCAATCTAAGAAGACTATTAATACACAGGAAGACATGCTGAGAGCATTTTCTACAAACTTTAAAGGAGGATAGAACCAACATCTACCTTTAGTTGAGTTCTCTTACTACAAAAGTTTCTACTCGAGCATCCAAATGCCTCCATATGAAACCCTATATGGGAAAATATGAAAAACATTGGTGTTCTAGGATGAATTCAGTGAACGCAAGATGCTAGGACCATAAATGGTCAAAGAAATGGTAGAAAAAGTGAAAACCATTTAGTAGCACATCAATTCAGCCCCAAGTCAACAAAAGAGCTATGCAGACAATCATTGACGAAACCTTGAGTTTAAGGATGGAGATATGGTATTCTTCTGTATATCTTCATGGAATAGGATCATGAGATTTTAGAAGAAAAGAAAGCTAAGTCCTAGGTACATTGGCCCCTTCGAGATCCTTGATCATGTCGGAGACATGGCCTATTAACTATAAATTACACCTACCATATCTCAAGTACACGATGTATTCCACATATCCCTCTTAAAAAAGTACACACTGGATCCATCACATGTATTGAATTCAAAGGTGGCACAATTAGAGAATGATATCTCTTACAAGGAGTAGCCGGTGAATATCTTGGACTGTAGAGATAAAGTTATACGCAACAAGATAACTCACTTAGTCAAAGTACTATGACAGAACCATAAGTATGAAGAGGAAACATAGGAATCAAAGGAAGTGATGATGGATAAGTACCCTCACTTGGTTTCCCTATAGCATGTAAAATTAAATTTCGGGGGTGAAATTTCATAAGAAGGAGAGAATGTAAAGAACCTGAATTTTATCAATGGAACCCCTCTTATTATAATTATTTCATATAGTATAATCACATAAAATCAAATTAAGAACACATTAAAAAAATTATAAATGAATAATTAATGAAATAATAGGTATTACTAGAAATTAAGGAACCTAAACCAAAAAAATAGTAACTTGAACTTTGGAATAGTAATATGACCCTTATGAATAGTGAAGGACCCCAGAACACCCTGATAGGGGAGGGGTGAATCAGGGTGTCAAATTTTTATTTTAATATGATAGATCTTGTTATCATGTTATTAGGAATCTATTAAACCTGTCCATTGAAAACAAGCAGTAAACAAAGAATCTCATGAAAATAGATAACACAACAATTTTACTTGGTTCACCACTAATGGATAGTCCAAGAAGCATCCATTGAAAGTGTGTTGGTCGTACATAAATACACTAATCTTCTCAAGTTATAGATTACAATATTTTAGAAACAATCACTCTATTCCAAACACACTTCCTTTACAATATTTTATGGATAGATCACCATGTCCCTTGGAACACTTCTGATGACTCCCCCTAGATCACTGCCATAATAGAGATCCACACTCAGTCTATGGAATTATAGGTCCCTTTATTTTCTTAAAATCATGAATCCTCAACTGTGGATAAATTATATGTTGAAGTCTCATTTTTACCTGTAGATGTAATCCACTCCAACATGCACTGTTATTTTGCGAAATGTTCCTCCGCAAACTAGCCCGCTTCCTCCAAAAACTGCACTGAACCATGTAGAACATGTTATTTATTGAAAAACTCTCCTCCATGGACTACCTTCTCTTCCATGGACCATATTTCCTTCATAGAAAACTTTTTTACTCCATGGACTAACCCTTGTTCCAAAAACCGTCCCTGCTTCATGGATGAGTTCTTCTTCTGCAGACTACCTCTCCACTGAAGAGCATTTTCCTTTGCGAGCTACAGTGCCCTGTAAAACTCCTTCTACAAACAATATCCACAGATAACTTCTCATTTCATATAATCCTCTTCACAAACCTATTCTCCTTCGTGGGGTTGTCTTCCTACGAACCACTTTTTACTTAACCAAATTCCACCCAGATTTCAAATCAAAATCACTCTGTGTAATGAAGGGATTAGTGGTCCTTATATAGGAAAATAGATAAAAAAATCTCTCTAATATAATTTACACAAATTTTCAATGAGGTACAACCTTCATTGCATACCATGATCCTCCCGTGAACCATTTTTCCCTCCGTGGTCTGCATAACACCTTTCCTTTACTGTGACTGTTGTCTTCTGAGAACAAAACCCCTTGAGGCTCCTAAAATCACTGCCCCCTTTTCACAAATGATGATACATCCCATGAATGATTTGCCTCCCACAAACTACAAGCCTTATCATGTACTATTTTTTCCCATGAACCATTTCCCCTATACGGTCTGCGTACCATGCTTTGTGGTCCGTGACTGTGCTTCATGGTCCACATACAATTCACTCCTTTGTGGAAATATTTCCTTTTCCAAAAACAAAACTCCCAATTTTGAGACTCAAAAATTTGGTAAACACTGGGAAATGACACCACCTTCAACATTGTTGTCATTCTGAAATTTAAGATCACATATCTTGAAAACTCCTTGACCAACCCAATGTGGATTAAAAACAAACAAAAACCCAACTCTATTACCATCAAAGAGCATCCTTGGCTCCAACAATATCCCTCTTTGGGTTTGTTGAAATCTATAGATAAATTCAATAAAGTACCAGTCACTATCAAAACTAGATATGCAAGAAACAACTCAGACAACACTCTAATTCTATATGAGCAATGATCAGTATAGAAAACAACAGAGAAAGCATTATTTTCCCTAGTCTCCATAGACCTTTATTTTTCAATTATCCTAAAACCTCATAGCACTAAATTTCTCTATTTTCTCCCCTATTAGAAATAAAACTAAATAATCTGTTATTGAATGTGTAGATCTCAAACCACACTCCCCCTAGATCGTACCTCCTCTATAAACCTGCATCACTACTAAAAATAAATTAAAATAGTTAATAAAAATGGGGAGAGTGGATTACTCATAACATCCTCATGAATTGAGAGGTGGCTAAACATCAAGGTTCAAATGATGTTTCTCAAACACATGTGCTGCCAATGGTTTGGTCATAATTTCATCCACTTGGTCATCAGTTCCAACATGATCCATTTTAATCATGACTTGTTCAACTTTTCATTGTTGAAGTGATATTTAATTAAAATATGTTTCGTAGAAGAATGATAAACATGATTTTTTATAAAATCGTTTGCACTCTTATTATCACATTTGATCACCATTAGTTATTTAATCTCAGCACCAATATTAGTTAGTTATTACTTCATCCAAAGTAGCCGAGTGAAATCCTTTGTAGCAGATATATACTCAGCTTCAGCAGTACTAAGATAAGTTCTTTTATATTTCTTACTCAACCATCCCACAATTTTTTTCAATAAAGAATGCTACACCACTTGTGTACTTTCTATCCACCATATCTCCAGCCCAATCAGTATTATAAAATTCTGATAGTTCATTATCTTTTCTTGGAGAAAAATATAATCCATAATTTTGAGTAACTTTAATGTACCTCATGATTCTTTTCACTACCACTAAATTTTGTTCTTTTGTATTACTTTGAAAATGGTCCACTAATAATATTTCAAAGAAAATATCCAGAACTATCAATTTCATGTATAATAATATTCCAATGATTCTCCTATACATTGTGGGATCTATAGAAGTCCTATCCTCATGCTTTCCAAGTTTTGTCCCAACTGCAATCAGAGTCGATTTTTTTTGGAGTCATGCATATTAAACTTCTTCAGTAGCTTTCTAGAATACTTTTACTAATAAATAAAAGTGTGGTCTTTCCTCTAAGTCACTTGCAGCCCCAAGAAATATGAGAGTTCACCAATAATAGAAATTTTAAATTATGATTTCATGTTATTGGAAAATTCTTCTACTGATCCATTCCTTCTTCCACCAAATATAATTTCATCTACGTACATAAGTACTATGAACGGATCTTTCTAAGAATTATTCACATAGATATTATAATCCACTCCTCCTATTTTAAATTCAATCTTCTTTAGATAATAATCCAACTAAGAGTACCATGATTGTGGTGTATTTTTCAGACCACATAGAGCCTTATTTAATTTGAAAACCTTCATTTCATCATTACCAAGTAAAAAAACCATTAGCTGTTCAATGTGTACTTCTTCTTCAAGAACACCATTCATGAAATCTGTTTTGACATCCATTTGATACACTTTACATCTTATTTGAATTTCCATGGAAAGAAAAAGTATGATTGAATCTAGTATAGCTATCAGAGAAAAAGTTTCTTCGACATAAACATCTTCAATATATGAATATAATTTATACACCAATCACGCCATATTTATGATCAAATTACCATTCCCGTCGAATTTATTCTTAAAAATCCACTTCATACCAATCAAATTGTGACTTTAAGGTGTCTTATCAAGATCCCATTTCTGGTTTTTATCAATTTGATATAACTCTTCATTCATGTATTTCACACATGATTCATCCTTTAAAGTTTCTTCAAATGAGGTTGGTTCTATAATTGATAAGAAGGAAATATTTTTCATTATTTCTCATTATCCTCATCTGTGTGGGTGCTATCCAATCTCCAATGATGTTGTATTGATCAATTTTTTCTCTTCAATTTCTTCTATGTGGTTCAGAATATTTTTCTTCATCCGTGGTTTCCTATTTTGAATCTTCTTCTAAATCAATATTGTGTTGTGACCTTTGAATGTTTTTCACTCCTAATTCTACATTTGAATTTTTCCCATGTCCACTGTCTTCTACATATTCAATCACATCAGCATAAGATCTCATCAAGGTATTTGTGGTATTATCTTCAATGATATTGACATTAATGATTTCCAAAATTCTTATGAGTTACTTATTGAAGTATTTTTAGGATTTTATATTCATTTAATATTTGAGGAATATTCCTTTGTCTGTACCATCACCATAATTCCCTTGATTTCCTTCTTTATTTCAAATAAAAAATTTACTTCTGAAAACACAAAAATAATCCAAAGAGGGATTCCTTCCATGAAAAAACTCATACGGTTCTTTGGTTTCTCCTATATAAATCCCTATTCGATTTTTAGTATACACTATAGATTGAATAATCTCTTTCCAGTAATAGAGCGAGATACGACTCTCAATCAGCATAGTTCTGGACATATTATTCACTTGTTGATTCCTACGCTCAAAAACGCCCTTTTTCTGTGGAGTTCTTACAGAAGACACCTCATGTTGTATTCCATATTTCTCCAGGTAATCTTCAAACTCAATGGATGTATATTCCATTCCATTTTCAGATAATTTTTTTTATTGTTCATCCAGTATCATTATCAGCTATTTGTCGATACATTTTCAGGCAATCAAGCACTTTCTGTTTCCTATGTATAACCATCACACAAGCCATTTTACTATAATCATCAGCGAAAAGAATGAAGTAACTTTATCTATATGTTCTATAAAAATTTATTGGACCACATACAACTGTATGGATGGGATCAAGAAGATTTGATTCCCTTTTCTTCTTTGGACAATATGAACTGAAAAACAACTTCAGTCATATTCAAGCATCACAAGTATTTTCTCATTCACAATTAAGATTGAGGATATCCATGACTATATTTAGGTTAGATATATTTTCCATGTCTTGTAGATTCATGTGACCCAACCTATGGTACCACAAGTTGTTTTCTTATTAAATTGTTATGTAGTAAATGTTCTATTTACAACAAACCTCATATAAGTTTCCATATGTTCTATATTATTTCATAAGATAATTCCCTATCTTTCCTCTGATTATGTATCCATTTTGATTAAATGTAACCATCAGTCCTGATTCACACATATGACTCATACTTAGGAGATTGTGACACATACCATTCACATATAAAACACCAATTTTTTTCAGCTTGCCATTATCCAGTTCAATACTTCCACTTCCTTTGATCTTGAAAGTACCACCATTACCGAAAATTACTATTACATTAACCATTTTATTAATTTTTTTAATAGGTCTATATTTACTATTATATGGGACAAGTATTCACTATCAAGAATCTAGGTGTTACTGTTCTTTGTAGCTTTGAGAGTGACTTCTGCAATATTAGATTTCTCAACTTTCTTCTTTTCCTTCGATTCTCAAACTCACCAAGAGTATATTCCTATTTTATCTTGAGATTAGTATCAGAAAGCAACTGATTATCTATAGATTTATCTTTTGACAGATCTAAATTTTCAACTCTAGACATCATAGATGCTTGGGTTCCATATTTAACCTTTGGATCTTCTTCCATAAAAAATTAATTTTCATTATCTTCTTCTTTACAGAAGAAACTATTTATATGTAATTTCTTTCCATATCTAAAGTATAAATTTTGAGAAAACTTTTTCTAAGGATTCTATGAGTTTCCTACTTCACTTTGTTCATCATCCAACTTCCTTGAGCACCAAGAGGAAATGTTCCCAACTCTACCACAATGAAAACATGCCAAGGGAAACTTTCATTCAAATATCCCTTTTCCTCTCTTGAATTTATTGGAAAATAGAGGAAGGATTTCATCTTCCTAATTAACTTCATTAACACTATTTCCATAAATCTCATGTTTTTCCATGGTTTTCAATGCCATATCTTTGCTAACATAACTTTTTTTCATCCTCTGGTTTTACTCTCATTTCATATACTACTAGACTACTTAGTAAATTATCCAAGGAAATTTTCTAAAGATCCATTTCCTCAAGGGTTGCAACTTTTGGATTATAAAGAGGTAAAAGTATTATCAATATTTTCTTTATAATGTCATTGTCTTTAATCTCTTCACTAATCCCTAGAATTTCTCCTACAACTTTAGCAATTTTATTGAAAAATTTATCTTTATTTTCATCAGGATGCATCTTTAGATCACCAAACATGTTGTGCAACAATTAAATTTTGGACTCCTTCACTTTCATATCACCTTAATATATATTTTTCATATTTTCCAACATATACTTGGATGAGGTGAAGCTCATCACATTCAGATATATTTGATTAGACAGGGCTGCAGTGAGAGAATTTTTTTCTTTAGCATCTGTATCAATCATTTTACCGTCTTTATCAGTCATAGATATACCTATTGGATAAGTGAATTGCATTCCTTGTGTAGTGGAAAAAGGACTTCTATTCTAAGAAATGTTATATGAGATATCATAATGTTCTTCCATATCTGAAAGTTACTTCCACTGAAATGGGGAACTCCCCTGACATTAACTGTATTCTCTATGATAGTAAGGAAGGATAGATTTAACACCAGTAACCTGTAGGCTCTGATACCACCTGAAGGACCCCAAAACACCTTGAGAGGGGAGGGGTGAATCAGGGTGTCAAATTTTTCTTTTAATATGATGAATCTTGTTCCCATTTTATTAGGAACCTATTAAACCTCTCTGTTGAGAATGAGCAGTAAAAAAAATCTCATAAAAAGAGGTAACAACACAATTTTACTTGGTTCACCACCAAAGGATAATCCAAGGAGAATACAATGATAATATTTCAGTCATACCTAAATCTACTAATCTTCACTAGTTATGGAGTACAATCACTCTATTCTAGGTACACTACCTTTACAATATTTGAGGGATAACTCATTGCGTCCCTCAAAACACTTATAATGAATCCCCCTAGCTAATTGCCTTAGTAGATACACACACTCAATTTATGGACTTGTAGGTCCCTTAATTTTCATTAAAGTATGAATCCTCAACTATTGATAGATGATTTGTTGAAGTACCAATTTTATACATAGATGTAATCCACTCTTTCGTGCACTGTTATTTTGTGAACTATTCCTCTGCGAACTAGCCCGCTTCCTCCGTGAACTGTGAAGCACCACGTAGCACGTGTACTTCACGGACCACCTCTCCTTCGTAGACTGCCTAAACTTCCATGGACCATATCTCCTTCATGGACCAATTTTTCCTTCGTGGACCGACCCTTCATCCGTGAACCATCTTGAATTCGTGGATGAGTTCTTCTTCTACGGACTGCCTCTCCTATACAGACCATTTTCCTTTGTGAGCTATAGTGCCCCAAAAAACTCCTTTCACAAACAATCTCCATGGATCAATCCTTTTACAAAATACTCCTCAAAAACCTATTCTCCTTCACAAGGTTGTCTTCTTGTGAACCACTTTTTACTTCACCAAATTCCTCCCAGATATCTAATCAAAATCACTCTACATAGTGAAGATATTAGTCCTTATAAATACCACCCCTGACCACCTATTCACCTCACAGCTTCCAAGATTTTACACTTGTAATTATGCTAAATACTATTCCCAATACCCTCCCCCACATCCAAGATCTCTTGGTCTCATAAAAAGAGCAAAACCTTTTTCCTAAGGAGGTTTTCAAGGATGAGAAACTCAAGAGGTAAATTCCTCTTTCCTTTTCTTTTAATTTATTTTCAAGTTCTTTTATTATTATATCCTCACCTCCTCATCAAAATGGAATGATGAAACCATTACCACAAATATACTAGAATTTTATTATGCTAATTTAACAATCCATCCTTAAACCCTTCTCCTCTCCCTTTTATTCTAAAAGAGAAAACATCATTCGTGAGGTGTTAATTTATCACCTTCAAGGACGATAAATTTTTATTTTACATTAATGCCTTCAAGGATGGTCATAAAAACATTTTTATGGATAAAAAAATTATAATATATTTATTACATCCAATTTAATTTTCTGAAATTATTATATACACATGATGTTAAATAATAAAACAAAACAAGTTTGTTTTGAGTGAAAACCGCCCAAAATATTCCAAATGATTATCACTAACATTTTATCTAATGATTCATCCTCATCCAAAATAACCAAATGAATTATATAAACATTTAACATTTTTTATGTTCATTAATAAATTATAACTTCATTTCTAGATTTCTATTTCCATTTTACGTGAACTTCCATACTCTTATACAAGCGAACCGATCATGAAAACTAAGAAAACGAGCACTATCGAATGATGAAATTGAACAATACAACTCATAAAAAAGGAAATAAATGAACTTAATAAAATTACAATAACTCAATTAAATGTATAAAATGTTATATAATTATTAATTAATGAATTTAATCTGATTATTCATGACATTAAGTATAAGTGAAGAACCGTTTTAGACATAAGGTAAGGGATCCTACCCAAACATCCATTTTCCCTTCATGTTACTCTTTATCTCTATTTACCCCAAAGTAATGATTATTTAGTTTTATATACTTATTATAAATTCTAAGTATATGTTACAAAATCATGTATCCAGATCATATAATTCATCTTTTATGGGGTAATATGTGTTTTAGAAAGGTTCCCTTTTTAATTATTCTCAATAAGCAAGCCCGATTCATGAGAACTTCCCGATTTCCTACCATCTTACAAGTGCACTACATAATCTGTTTTAATCCACCATTATTTTTATAAAATCACTCATTTTATCATTAAAAACTATATTGGTTCATTACTAGTTTTATGGAAACAAACATGCCTTTTCCGCTTTAAAATATCTTTAATATTTTTTCTTAAACTGCACTAAATTGTTTCATTTCTAAAGTTTCTTAAACACTCCTTTTACATGTTTCCACTTAAATTGGACATCAATTGTCATGATATATTTCTATTTTCCATTATGAATGTATGTGTTTGTTTTTAATCCATTATTTCATGGAAAATTTTATTATATGCTCATTTGTTATGCCTTATAACATGATTATGATACCCATTTCTTTCCATGGACAACCCTTACGTTTATTCTTCATGTGGCACAAATATTCATGAAAATGTTATGTTGGATGAGCCTAGATAGTTATAAAATGAATTGGGTAAAGTTTAGTCTCATGATATGTCATTTTGGGATAGAGAGTGAGATGGATTCCTTTATGAGGCTTTGTCCACCATGTTATACAGACTTGGCAGTTAGAATTGACTCATGTTTATGTCATGTTATATGTTGTTTCCACATTAAAATGATTCCATGATTATATATTCCCATTTTATACATGTTATTATTCCTTATGTTTATTCATGTTCCATTCCTTTTATTCCATTGTGTTAGGCCTTCTAACCCTTGTGTTATGTTTTATCCTTATGCTTATTTCCTTATTGGTATTTTTAGCTCATCCCTTTTGTTCATGTATTCCCCAGGTTATCCTATGAATATGTATGATATCAATGGAAGTTAGGAGCTCATTATGGAGATTAAATTAAATATGTTTTTATTTTGTTTTCATGATTTTAAATTATGTTCTTAATCTTCCAAATACAGTAGACTTTATGATCATTGGCTTATAATTTGATGATTAATTATGTTTAAAATCATGTAATGATATGTGTAAAAGGCTTGGGTCATTATAATCATGCACCTTACTATTAGGACGTTTGCTGGTGTATTAAAGGGATATGTATCAATACCCTAGAAATATGAGTATGTATATTATTTTTATAGAATAATGAATATATTTTCATCCTATTATTGTTACTTTGTAAATGATTTTTATTTTGACACAATAAAGCACAAATTGTATTTTTGGTTAATATTAAAATTCAATTAATGAATTTATGAATTAATGGATTTTTTAAATAAATAATATTTTAATGAAATATTATTATTAAATATTTTTTTTATCAAATATAAATTATCATATAATTTTTATGAAGTCAAATGTAATTTTTATCAGGGTTTGAAAACTAGTATTGTCAAAAAAACGTCATTTTCAATAAATGTACGTCATTATTTTAAATGTAAAAATTCACATATTTAGAATATTATTTAGATAAAATAAATATTATTTTTGTAATCATAACATCAAAATTATTCAATGGTTATTTTTTCATAATTTTCTGAGACAATCGAATTTTCAGGTAAAAATTAAATACCGTATAAATATACTTTGTGTTTTATGACATCAAAATGACCCAAATTTGATTTAATAAGTAATATAAATGTGATAAATGACTAAATATATGTTTTTAATTTAAAATTATGTGATTTTAAATTTATATTATTTATTTTATAAAGCCTTTGTGAATCCTCCAAAACTTATGATATATTTTAAGGTTTTAAAATCATTTATTTAAGAGTGTGACTCACCTAGACATCACCAATGGTAATATTTTAATAATTCAGGACCTTTTAATTATAAAATAATTTAAAAAAAATATCATTTCATAGAAACCACGGGCAAAAACCATGGGGTGGTTTGTGGTTTTGGATATTTTATTATGCAGAGTCCAAAACCTAAATATTAAAGAAATCTCTCTCCTTTACTATATAAACCCACCTAATCTCCCATTTATCTTCAATAAAACTCCTTGGAGAATGTCAATAATCTTTCATCCACTCTATATATTCATCCTAAGGTTCCCCAAGCTCTCAATAAGTCCTTCCCAAGCCTTTGGAGTCACACATTCAAGTAAGGGATCCTCCACCCTCCTCTTTTATCAAGCACTCCTTTTATGTTATGTCTTTTAATTTCAATTTTTATATGTTGGTATATGTTCTTAAATATCATATTTAATTACCATTTTATATTTAAATTATTATATCCCATTTCACTCTCATTTTCCCTCCTATGAACCCTCATGTACACTCATTACCATGCCGAGCTTTTGTAAGGGTTCTTTCTTTTCTATTCTTTATTAAAGTTTCTTTAATATTGTATACCTTATATTTAAAATTAATCATGTTAGTACATGTATTTAAATATACCTATTAATTTCAACTTCTTTTATAAATTATTAGATACCCATTTCTCTCTCATCAACACATTTTATGAATTTTTACGTGATGCTGTTATGCTGTCGAAATGCCACTGCAATTTTCCATGCCAAAATAATTCTGCTGTGAAAACCATACCCATTTCCTATCAAGGGTATTCACATTTATGAACATATAATTTTTTATTGGTGACTTACATATGTTCATTCTACACTTTTTTATTGTGGAATAAATTATGATGATCAATGAATTTATGTTGAATGATATATGTGGAGCACTTAAGCGTGAGTATGAATGAATATGATGGATGCACCCAGACAGCGCTCCAATGCATTTGGTAATGTTTAGTATCATGATATGTCATGTTGGGATAGAGAGTAAACCTTATTCCTTTATGGGAATTTTTCCACCCTGATGTATTAGCGGTTTTAGCCTTTTCATAAGTTTATGATGTAGTGTTTTAAGTTGTTGCCGCATTTGCCATGTTATGATTATTATGCTATATCATGTATCTTTGTTCATGTTTATGATTCCTACTCTTTTTATGCCTCATTGATATTCCTATTGTTTAACATGTATTATCCTCTTCATGTTATTCCATGTTTATTCCCTTATTAGGATTTATAGCTCACCCTTTTCTTATGTATGTCCCCAGGTTATCCCATGCTATTTTAAGTTCAAAGGATTATTTTGAGAATGTTAAAGAAGTTTTCAATAAAGATGCTGTATTACCTATTTTATATTGTGATGTAATGTACCTAATTTTAAAATAAACTATACATATTGATAATCCATGTTGTATTAAGTATAGTCTTATGTAATAAATCACGTATTAATGTGAAATAAAGATAAGGGTTTTTATAGTTGGTATAAGAGGAAAAGTTTAGTTATTTTTGAGTTTAGGATTCTAAAACTCTAGATAAAGCCCCATGGATAAGACTAAGTATAAGAAAAAATCCCTAAATTTGGTTAGTTTAGAGCAAGTGGTTTATCAAAAAAATACATCCCTATCTGAATACTACAAGTGTACGTGGTTATGGCCTAAATGTACCTAAGAGTAACAACTCTGACAAGGTGTTCTAGGCATGACTTGGGTTAAATCAATACACAAAAATAAGCCTTAAATCATACCTGGTTTGACACTACCAGGGGATATTCTTTGGTAAATTCATAATCTTTTTACGAACCATTATTAAGTGAATAAAAAAAGCCACATAAAAATATATGTTAGGAAATAGATCATGGATAACATAGATTGAAGCCTAGAAATTTATAAGTTAGGGAAATAAATGTAATTTATATGTTATCCCTTTAATGTCACTAGATTCCCCTTTATGTATTTAATATTTTAAAATAATCATCTATAATTTTTACTTTATACTAGACAATGTATAGAAATAGGAGGAATTAGGTAAACAATAAATGCGACGGGAAATGTAATGAATGCCCCAATGAGATTCCAAACCCGATGGGAGAAGGAATCACAAAATTCATAAATATACTCTCTTAGCTAACTCAAACTATGAATAGAAACCTAAATTAGAAGGAAAATCCAAACCCCATAGGAGATAACATGCCACAATCTAGATCTTCATGCAATAAAGGCCACAAACTTTCAATGGATTATCCGATCCCTTAATCATGGAACAATGGATCAACCCCATAGAGAATTTTTTCTCCGTCATTCAATGTTTTAAATAGGTGAAGGTTTTTCTGGTTTTTTATCATATGGAGGAAGAATATTATCAATGGTGGACATTGATCAAGAATACAAATCTTTAAGAAGAGATCAAAGCAATGGAGTGGAAGGAATTCTGGAAAATGTTTTTTGACAAATATTTTCCTCACACTCTCCATATTAAAATGGAAATGGATTTCCTTGCACTCAAGAAAAAAAATAAAAAATATATTTGAGAATACGATGAAAAATTTAGAAGACTTTCAAGATACGCCTTTGGTTTTTTTGTTTCCCTCGAATGAATGGTTTAACCCTTATTTGGTGGGATAAAACTGAGTCTATGAAAATCCTTGAAAATCTATGACTTTGATAGCTATGAGTAAATTGTATGATGTGACCTCAAATTTGAAATGGAGATTAGTTAATCCCAAGTTTATCATGGGAATTAGAATGGGAAAGTGGTGTTCAATTCTGGTGTTCTGATGGAGAAATCAAATGGTGATCAGAAATTCCAAAATCCCACTTGTCAAAGGTGTAAAAAGAAGCACCCTTAGAATTTTCCTAAAGGGAACAAAGAAATTCTTTAGGTGCAGGAAGGAAGGACACCTATCTAACCTTTATCAATAGTAGAAACCCACTAATGCGATGGAGGAAATGAATTCTCCATTAAACCCACAATGAGTTTTTCATTGCTTCAAATACAAGGAAACATGTCACTTTTCAAACCAATTCCCTAAGCCAAGTGTTTTTGGAGACAACCAACAACCTCTAAGGTAGCAAGAGAGATCTTTTTATATCACAACCACCAAGAAAAACCTTAAAAATGAAGTCGTGATAGGTACACTAGTTATTCATTCAAGAATAGATAATGTACTTTTTGATTTTATTTCTACTCATTCCTTCATATCATGAAAGTTTAGTGTAACTATCCAAACACCAGCACAAAACATGGAAGTAGAGATGTTAGTAAAAATGGAAAATGGTACAATTACTGCATACTATGTATGCAACTCCCCCTATCATAATTTGTGGAATGTAATTCCCAATGAACCTTTTCATACTCCCTTTGGTGTAATTTGATTAAATTCTATGCATGTATTAGATTTCCCTATATAAAACAAACATAAATTTCTATGAAAATTAAATCACTCTCTATATTGAAAATCGACCCCCAATTCTATACAAGTGAAAGGAGGAATATGAATCTTATTTAGCACCAACAAATCAAGAATGGATATTACTATCCTATGATAAAGTTTATCTGGTTCAAATGATTGATTCTAAGGAAAGAAACATCTTTGAAGACATGCCTATTGTGAGGGAATATATCGATGTGTTTCCTGAGAAATTTCTTGATATTCCTCCTAACCAAGAGGTTGAATTTTCAATCGATCTTATACCCAAAGCATTACCAATATCCAATAATCTATATAATGGATATTGTAAAACTTGAAGAGCCAAAGAAATAAATATAGGACAATCTAGATAAAGGGTTCATACGCCCAAGTGCTTCACCATGGGGGTGCACCAGTCCTCTTCATCAAGAAGAAGGATGGGTCAATGCACCTTTGCATTGATTATCATGAGCTCAAAAAGATCATGATAAAGAAAAAGTATCCACTACCATAGACTAATGACTTGTTCAATCATATACATGAAGTACAATACTTCTCCAAGGTGGATCTATATTCGAGATATTACCATGTTAGCATGAAGAAGGAGGATATCACTAAGACTACTTTTTGTACAAGGTACAGGCACTATGAGTTCATATTAATTCCATTCAAAGGCACTAATTATCCATAAATATTCATGGACTAGATGAATATAGTCTTTATAGATTACCTTGACAAATTTTTGGTAGTATTTATAGATGAAATTATAATATAATATAAAACCAAAGAGTAGCATGAGGAGTATCTGAGAACTCTGCTAAAGACCTTGCAAAAGGAGAATATTTATTCAAAGTACAATGAGTGTGAAAAACAGTTAAAGTAAGTCTCATTCTCGGGGAATACCATCCCAATCACTAAAATATATATGGTTCTTTCAAAGACAAAAGTATTTTAAGGATAGTCGAGGACCACATCTGTGAGAGATATCCATAGTTTCCTTGGGTTGGCTAGATAATATCATCGATTTGTGAGAATTTTCTAATGATTTTCAAACCCTCTTACCAAGATAACTCACAAGGGAGTCAAGTTTTATTAGAATGATTAATGTGAAGGAATATTCAGTGAGTGGAAAAGGAGGCTTATCACTTCCCCTATGCTCACACTACCCACAAGTGGATAAATTTTCATAATATTCAGGTATGCTTTGAAGAAGGGATTGGGATGAGTGTTGATGAAAAATGAAAACATCATAGCCTATGATTCAAGGAAGTTTAAAGTTAGTGAGAAAAACTATCCAATACATGATCTGGAGTTGGAAGATATGATATTCAATTTAAAAATATGTCTGAATTATCTATTTGGGGATAAGTGTAAAATATATACAAATCACAAAAGTCTTAGATATATATTCACACAGAAAGAGATAAATATGCACCAACAAAAATAGTTAGAGATAATAAAGGACTATGAATTCTCAATTCACTACCATCTTGGTAAAGAAAATAAATTGGAGGATTCTCTAAGTAGAAAGGATCTAGTAATTTTATCATTGCTGAGAAATGAGAAGGACCAAATCTTCTTATAATTGAAGAGGATGGACCTGGGAATCATAAAGGAAGGAATATCACCAATCCTTTCACAAATTATTTCTCAACCATATCTTCTTAAAAGGTTAAAGGATGCCAAAAAAGTTAATGTGGGAATTTAGAAGAAAGTGTAAATTATAAGAAAATGTAAATTCTTAGAGTTCATTGTTAATGGATAAGGAATTGTTAGATTTGGGTCAAGATTATGTGTTCCATCATATCTTGAGTTAAATAAGGAACTCTTGGATGATGCACATAATTAGACTCTCTCTATTCATCCATAAAACACAAAGATGTATTGATATCTTCGAGACCACTATTAGTGGGAAAACATGAATAAGGATATCATTAAATATACATCAAAGTGCCTGGTATTTCAGCAAGTGAAGGCTGAAAGGAAAAATTATAAGGGAATGATGTAACCATTACCCATACCAACATGGAAATGGGAAAAAATAACCATGAACTTTGTCACCGGAATTCCAAAAACATCAAAAGTAAACAATACTATCTGGGTTGTTGTGGATTGTCTTATGAATACCACACACTTCATTGAGATTTAATAGGATTTATCACTTGATCAACTTGAACAGATATACATTAGAGAATTGGTGAGGCTGAATGGGGTAGCATTATCAATTATGTATGATTGAGATCCAAGATTACCCCTTATTTTTGTGAAAAGTATCCAACATTCTCTAAACACTGTGCTAAACTTTAGTATTCATATCACCCTCAAACTGATGGCAAATCTAAGTGGACTATTAAAACACTTGAGGACATTTTGAGAGCAGGCTCAATTGACTTCAAAGGATGATGGGACCAAAATATTCCTCTGGTTGAGTTCTCTTATAAAAAAAATTTCTACTTGAGTATCCAAATGGATCCCTATGAATCTCTTTATGAGAGGAGGTGTAGAACAACTGGATATTAGGATGAAGTTGGTGAATGAAAACTTCTAGGTCCTGAAATGGCCAAGGAAATGGTGGAAAAGATTAAGACTATTCAGAAGCACATCAAGGACACTAAGAGTTTATAAAAGAGCTACGATAACAGTCATTGATAAGACATAGAGTTTGATGTTGGAGACATGGTATTCCTCTACATATCTCCTTAGAATAAAGTGATGAGATTTGGGAATAAGGGAAATCTTAGTCCAAGGTAAATCAACCTTTTTGAGATCCTTGAACACATCAGAACAATGGCTTATCAACTATCACTCCCACCAAAACTATCTCAAGTACATGATTTATTCCATGTATCCCTCTTGAGGAACTACATACCATACCCATAACATGTATTAAATCTAGAGGTGGTACCATCAGAGAAAGATATTTCCTATAGTGATATGCCGGTGAAGATCTTAGATTGCAGAGAAAAAGTTCTAAAAAACAAGACAATGTCCCTTGTCAAAGTGTTGTGAAGAAACCAAAAGTTTGAATAAGCAATGTGGGAACTAGAGGAAGTGATGAATCAGAGTTACCTCATCTATTATACTGTGGGAAATGAAAATTTTAAGGGAGAAATTTCTTAAGTGGGGAAGATTTTAATGACTCGAACTGTTATAAATAAATTCACCCTTTTGATTTAATTAAATGTCTTATGATATAATATGTTTATAGAAACAAAATGCACTTATTTTGTTTTATTATTCCATTAATATTTAATTTACCATTAAGAATCATTACTGTGGATAATATATTATTTTAATAGTGAACACATGGTTAGTATAAATATAGGTTTTTAAGAAATCCAACTAACACAGACAAAAGAAGCGATGGCCTCAACCAGTAGGATCGTTCCCTATGAATCCCATTTATCAGAGCTTCCAAGGGAGATATAATTTATGGGATTTTCATTTGAACAAGACTAAGCTAATATCTAACAACATAATCATGATATAAACCTTTTATGAGAAAAGTTCAATCTCGTTGAGATCACGACCCAAACCAAGTTTACCGAACCACCCCATGAAAGCCCCACCATCGTGCACTATACTCTTAGGGTGTTTAGTGGTTTATTAAAGAGATATATATCAAGACCCTATAAATATTATTATGTACATTATTTTTTATAGAATAATGAATATATTTTCATGCTTTTATTTTTACTTTGTAAATGTTTTTTATTTTGATACAATAAATCAAAAATTATATTTTTGGTTAATATTAAAATTAAATTATTGAATTTATGAATAAAATGATTTTTAAAATAAATACTATTTTAATGAAATATTATTATTAAATAATTTTTATAAAATATAAATTATCATATAATTTTTATGAAGTTAAATTTAATTTTTATTAGGGTTCGAAAATTGCCATTGTTAAAAACACATAATTTTCAATAAATGTCGGTCATTATTTTAAAATTGTAAATTAAAATATTTATCAAATTATTTAGATAAAATGAATATTATTTTTGGAATCATAATATTTAAATTATCCAATGGTGAATATTTCATAATTTTCTGAGATAGTCAAATTTTCGGGTAAAAATTAAATATAGTATAAATACACTTTGTGTTTTATGACATCATAATGATCAAAATGTGATGTAATAAGTAATATAAATGATATAAATTACCAAATATATGTTTTTAATTTAAAAATATATTATTTTAAGTTGATTTTATTTATTTTATAAAGCCTTTGTGAATCCTCTAAAACTCATGATATATTTTAAGGTTTTAAAATCATTTCTCTAAGAGTGTGACTCACCTCCACATCACAAATGGTAATATTTTAATAATTTAGGCCCTTTAACTTTTAAAATAATTTAAACCAATCCAATTTTTTAGAAACCATTTTAAAAAACAATTGGATACTTTTTGGTTTTGGATATTTTATTATGTTGAGTCCAAAACCTAAATAATAAACAAATCCCTTTCCTTTCCTATATAAACCCAAAAAATCTCCCAATTATCTTCACTAAAACTCCTTATATAACATAAATACTCTAAAATAAACTCTATATAGTCCTACCAAGGTGCCTAAAATCTCTCAATAAGTCCTTTCCAAGCCTTTAGAGTCAAACATTCAAGTAAAGGACCCTCCACCCTCCTCTTTTATCAAGCGATCCTTTTATGTTATGTATTTTAATTTCAATTTGAATATGTTGGGATATGTTCTTACATATAAACCTTAATTAAAATTTTATGTATAAATTACTAGATCAACCTTCCCTCTCATTTTTCCTCCTATGAACCCCTATGTACACCCGTTACCATGCCCAGATTTTGTAAGGGTTCTTTCCTTTCTCTTTTTTATTAAAGTTTATTCAATATCATATTACTTCTATTTAAATTAATTAGGTTGGAAAATATCTTTAAATTTACCTATTACTTTCAATTTTATGTCTAAATTATGATATACCCCTTTCTCTCTCCTCAACCCATTTTATGATTTTTTTTGTGAAGCCGTTATGCTGCCAAAATGTCACCACAATTTTCCATGGAAAAACAATTATTTAATGAATACCATATCCATTTCCTATCAAGTGTATTCAAATTTATGCACATATAATTTTTTATTTGGGAATTACATATGTTTATTACAAACTCATTTATTATGAAATAAATTATGATAATCAATGGATCTATGTTGTATGATCTGTGTGGCACACTTAAGCATGAGTTTGAATGAATATGATGGGTGCGCCAAGATAGCGCTATGATGCATTGGGTAATGTTTAATATCATTATAAGCCATGTTGGGACATTTATTGAACTTTATTCCTTCATGGGGATTTTTACACCATGATTTATTGGCAGGTTTATCCTTGGAATAAATTTATGATGCAGTATTTTAAGTTGTTTACACATTTCCCATGTTATGTTTATCATGTTACGTCACGTCTCTTTTTTCATGTTTATGATTCATAATCTTTTTATGCCTCATTTATATTCCAATTGTATAACATGTGTTATCCTATTCATGTTATTCCATTTCTATTCCTTTAATAGGATTTATAGCTCACATTTTTATATATGTCCCTTGGTTATCCCATGTACTTTTAAGTTCAAAGGAGTATTTTGAGCATGTTAAAGAAGTTTTCAATAAATATGTTGTGTTCCCTATTTTATATTGTGATGTAATGTACCTAATTCTCAAAGACACTATACCTCTCGATCATCCAGCTTTTATTAAGTGTAGTATTATGTAAAAAATCAAGTATTAATGTGAAATAAAGAGAAGGGTTATTATATTACCACCACTTTTGTAGTTCTAATAAATACCCCCCTTTAAAGGTGATTTGGAAAATAGAGATTTTTAGCACTTGATGAGCCCAAAGGGTATCATTATTTCCCTAAAAGTATAATAAAAATACAAAATTTATAAAAAATCAAACTATGATACTTAATTAATTAAAATATAGTATTAGGAAAGTTTTAGGTAAAACCCACAGAAATGGTGAATTAGTTTAGTTAGGTTTTCAAAAGAGTTGGTTTATTTAAATTTAATAAAGAGATGAAGAAAATATGGGTTTGATAGATTTAAAAAAATAAAAATACAAAAACAAAGTATAATGGTTGTTTTAGAATTAGATTTTAAAGCATGATGTGGGTTTTTAGTTTTGGGTTTATTTTCAATTGGATTTTAGAAAATAAATTGATTAATCCATGTTTGGTGTCAGAGTTGATACAAGGTGGATCCAATGGTCATGTCATCCCCTCATCAGTACAACGACTCCCCTTTTCCCTTGGTCAGGAAATTAGGGAATTTCAAAATTGATTTTGTCTCGATACCATATTTAAACCTGGTTATCCTGAATGAAAAAATGGTCATGCATTATTTAGGGTAACTATTTGTGATATTATAATGTTCTTTTATGATTTATTAACTAATGTACATGATTAAAAAAAGAAATATATTGGAATTGATTAAAAAAATTGAATCAAACCAGATACAAGAATAGAATAAATAAATAAAACCAACAACATCTTCCACCTTCAGCTACATAACCCTATAAAAATGTAGGCTTAACCCCTCATCCTAGAGATGAGAGAGTAAGAGGGAAGAAAATAAATAAAATAAATCATAATGAAAACCATAGATAAAGTGTTGGAGGACCTAACAATAGCACAACTTCTCACCCTAGAATTTTGACTCTCGATCTCGCCTTGGTGTGGAGGCTCAATCCTCTATTTACAGAGCCCCCTAGGGATCATGATGCATTAAATGGAATTAATGCGGGATATAAAATCATCAAGGGGTCATAAATAATGGTCTCATGTTTATCCTCTGTAGAAATATGCGCCAAATCTACTCATTATTGGGTCTATCCTGGGAATTCACATTGTGTAAATGATTCATGATTCGAAAGTATTATGTTCACCTTTTATTTGGGTTTTCTTCTCTTCATTTTATGTACTTGGTTCACTCCTTGATATGATTTTCACATCATGTAAATTTCTCACGTCATGTGAGTATTAGGACCTCCTCCTATTTTCTTCACATCCTATCTTGGATTTACTCTATGTAATTTTTTCACATCATGTAATGTTTACAATAGGCAAATATTTAATTTCTATCACCATAACCTCTGAAATATCCCAATTATTCACTATTCCCCATTTAGTGAATTAATTTCACATGTTTGATATGATAACCCTGCTTTTTATTACAACTTAAACATGCTTTATTACATAAAACTTCACTTGATACAACAAAGAAGATCAAGAGGTTTAGTGTCTTTGGGGATTAGGATCATTACATAAAAACTTAAAACATGAAATAAAGCATCTTTATTGAAAACTTCCTTTACATGACCAACATTCCCTCGTACTTAGCATTACATGGGATAACCTGAGGACATGCATAAGAAAAGGGTGAGCTATAAAGCCCAGTAAGGGAGTAAACATGGAATAACATGAGGAGTACAATACATGTTAGTCAATAGGTATGTCAATAGAGCATAATATAAACATGAACATAAAGGCATGATAAATCATGATAATCATAACATGGAAATGTGGCAACAACACTTAACATGGATTTAGCATGAGCCAAGGCTCATTTCACATAAAGCATGAGTAAACCCTCATTGCACATGAAGCACGAGTAAAACCTCATTGCACTTTAATTAGCATGAGTCAACACTCATTGCACATGACGTATCATGATACTATACTTTACCCAATGCATTGGAGCGCTATAAGGGCGCACCCTTCTTAAACATTTCATTTCATGCATAAGTGTGCCACATGGATCATAAAACATGGATTCATAAAACATAATCATTTATTCCATGATAAAGAAATGTGGAATTCATACATGAAACATTATAAAAAATAAGTAAATGTGCATAAAGGTGAATACCCTTGATGGAGAAATGGGCATGGTATTCACTGCACAATGGCATTGGCTTAGAAAATCGGTGCGATTTCGGCAGCGTAACAGCGTGACATAAGAATTTATAAAAATGGTTTGATGAGAGAGAAAGAGTGTATAATCATATTTACATGAAATGGACAGTAAGGGGGTCTTATAGATACATTTCCAAACAATTGTAATGGAATTTAGATTCATGATACAAAAGTATTGCTTGAATGTAAAAGAAGAGAGAGAAGTTCCTTTCGGAATTTCGGCATAGTAACAGGTGTACATGGGAGGAATTTAATGAGAGAGAAAGGGGTATCACATCATTAAAACAATAAGAGGGCAGTATGGGGGAGGTGTGAAACCATACCCCAACATTCATAATTGAAATTAAAAGGGCAATAAAACTTAAAGAAAATTGACATAAATGAGAAAGGAAGGAAAAACCCTTACTTGGAAGTGTGCTTCCAAAGGCTAGAGAGAGGCTTGTGAGAGGCTTCTTGGGAGCTTGGGGCACCTTGGGAGGATTCTAGAGAGAGTAGGGCAGAGGTTGTATGAACTCCAAAGGATTTTAGTGCGGAGGAAGTGGGAGCTTGGGTGGGTTTTTATAGGAAAGGTGAGAGAATTCTTTATTATTTAGGTTTGGGACCCCTTATATTAAACTAATCCAAACCACAAACCATACCATGGGTTTTTCCCATGGTTTCTGGAAGACGAAATATGAAAACAATATTTTACAAAGCCAAGGTTCGAACTTATTAAAATAATAAGTTTTCTTATGTGGAGGTGAGTCACACTCCCATGGAAATTAATTTAAAAAGGAAAAGTGTTGAATATGTCTTGAGGGGTTCATTAATGCTTTGAAAAGTAAGCCAAACAAACCCAAAATCACTTTATTTTAATGGTAACAAATATATTGGCCTAACATAATAATTATAGTATTTTATTACATCACCATTGGGTCTTTATGATGTCATAAAACACATTATATATTTAAACGGTATTTAATTTTTACCCAAAAATTTGACTGTCTCAGAAAATTATGAAAAATTCACCGTTGGATAATTTCGACATCCTGATTCCAGAAATGAAATTTATTTTATCTAAAAAATTTCTAAATATGTTAATTTTCACTTTTAAAATAAAAACCAACATTTATCGAAAATTCACGGGTTTTGACAGAAATGGCTTTCAAACCTTAATAAAAATTTTAATTGCATTCATAAAATTACAATATAATTTATATTTAATAAAAATTAATTTAATAATAATAATATTATTTTATTAAAATATTATTTAATTCAAAAATCCCTTAATTTAATAAAATATATTTCTTAATTAAATAATAACTAAAAACACCATTTGTACTTTAAAAACTATTTACAATGTATCAAAAATGACTAGAAATTATATTCATTATTATATAAAAATAATAATTTACATGAACATAGTACTACTTATTTGTTACATAACCCCTTAAAACAGCCGCATAAGACCTAAGGGTAAGGTGTGCGATGGTGACCGACTCTTGTGCCGGCTCAGATAACATCGCTCGAGTGGTAATCTCAATCAACTTCCACTTTTCCCGTAGATGGTCACGTTCGAGCTTGACATAATGAATCTTAGCTTGGGCTTGGTCAAGGGCAAAGCCCAAGGATGCCACCTCTTTTATGAGCTCCGACAAATGGGATTCTTATGGTTCAATTCTACTGGATGAGGCCATCACTTCCTTTGTCTGAGTAAAATTGGGTTCGTTAAAGCCTTATATTTATACTAATCATGTGATCACTATTCAATGGCTATAAAAGTAATGGTCATAACTCTTATCATAAAACCAAAGAAGTTGACATCGTATAAATTTTTTTTTTATAAAGAGACAATTAAATGGATCAAGAGGGATTTTACATTAATGAAACTTTGGGTCGTTAAAATATTCCCCCCTTAAGAAATTTCGCCCTCGAAATTTTCCTTTTCCCAAACTAAAACAAATGTGGGTAACTCAGCTTAATAATATCCTCCGATTCCCAAGTCGCTTCTTCAAACTTGTGGTTTCTCCACAAACCTTGACGAGGGGAATTGTTTTATTTCGTAGAACTTTTTCTCTACGATCTAAGATCTTCACTGGTTGCTCCTCATAAGAAAGATCGTCTTCCAATTGTACCACCTCAGAAGAGAGTACATGTGAATGGTCCGGTATGTACTTCCTTAAGAGGGATACATGAAAGAAATCATGCACCTTGTCCATAGTATGTGGAAGTGCTAGTCGATAGGCCACAACCCCAACATGATCAAGAATCTCGAAGGGGCCGATGTACCTTGGACTTAACTTCCCATTATTTCCAAACCTCATGACCTTCTTCCACGGAGATATGCGTAAAATGTAGAGACCCGAAGCCTGACGTACATGAAAATTACATTACTTTTGCGGAATACTTAGTACATAACAAAAACACACACACAAGGATCGTAATAGTTTAGTGTCTTTGGAAACTCGGAATAAAATCTTCTAATCGTGGTGAAAGATCTTCAACATCTCCCATAAAGATCTTCCCTTTTTTTTTACCTAAAACCTTTATTTATATCCTGGGGAAAAGAAAACATAAAAGGGTGAGCTCAAATGCTCAGTAAGGATAAACAAAAGAAATATCAATCACATCGTATTCATAAGAACATAACATTTTGGAAATAATAACCTGCAAAAGAGAGCATAATTTCATAACATGGGATAAATCATGGTAGTGAAATGTAATCACAATAATCATAACTTAAAACATGAAACTTTGTGGTATTCACACATAATCATAGAGAATCATTTCTTGTTAGTCAAGACTCATTGCCAAGACTATCTTAGTGGACAAAGTCCCTTTCTGAATCGAGTAACCCTCGTTTCAGTCCTGTTTCACTGAACCAGTATAACCTACCATTCGAGCCATGTCTATCTCATGAGATATAAAATCTTTACCCAATTCATTGGAGGGAGATATAGGTCCCTCCCATCTTATAATGAATTCTTTCTTATGTGTGCCACATAATCATAAACCATACATCATAGCGTAATCCACGTAATAAAAATGGGATTCTTAAACAACATGACATCATAAAACAATTCATATAAGATAAAGGAATTCATAAAAATATTTCCATCACAACATAATCAAATCCATGTAATAATAGGGATAAAAACATAACCCTTTTAATATCTTAGATGGAAAATAATTTTGATAAAATACTTGAACTCTATTCTTGAGGAAAATATCCTTTCTTCTTCAAAAACACTTTTCCTTTCTTAACATGTCATACAATTTTAAACTAAAAGAAGTTTATTAAAAATAAACTTTAATACTTGTAAAGGAAGCTTCTTGGAAATAATTTTCTAGAAATACATTCATGCTGTATAAGTTTAAAAAAAACATTCTTCGTACTTTTGTCAGAAAAGTCAAAAAGTACCTCGTACGAAAAACGACAAAAGATTCCTTTCATATCTTATACTAAAAACTCAAAGAAGGGTAAAATTGGATATAAACTATTGTATAAGGATATAAATATTACATATTGATCAAAAATGGATGTGGATGATAAAATACACCCCAGTAAATACCAAAGTATAAACAATCTCGGAAAAAAAACGAGATTGTGATATTTCCCTTACCTTAGGTCCGATTTGCTTCGTATGTGTCCGAACCTCCTGTATAATGATTTAAATAATGTCATTGACTTATTACAGAATCATATTCATTGTTATGATATCATATATGGTTCACTTATGACATTATATTACCAGTTCTTTTGTAAATTCCATATTAAAGAAGCGTTTTGGGTAAAATCGTTTCATTTATAGTAGGTGTTTTGACTTGTTGTTCTTGATATTATTATTACTTATATCATGATTTACTTACTTCCAGAATATAAAATATGATTTATATATCATATATATTCAGTATATATATATATAATAGATAGATAAATGAAATGAAAAACACCGTTCGTGGAGACGGTAGTCCGTACGTACGCATGACCGCTGTTTTCCTTTCCTTATTGTCTTGAATGGAAGTAAGTAGATGACATACATATAAATAATTCCAGTATCATTATTAGGTCATATATTTCATTAGTACTTATTATATATACTTTATAATCATTCATGAATGGCTAATCATTGAGAATGAATCTCATCGCGTCGTGGAGACGGTAGTCCGTACGTATGCGCGAGCGATGATATCGTTCCCATGGTCGTGGAATTGTGTTTAAGTGTATGTATACTATTTCAGTATCAATATCAATTTATAATAATCATATATAGTTACTAATTACACCATTATACCCATCCAATTAATGTGGTGGAGGAAAATAGATTACACCACGGCGTGGAGACGGTATTCTGTACGTACGCACGCGCGGTGATTTCATTTTTCTGTAGGATGGATAGAAGGTGAATTAGGGTTGTTTCATATTTATAATAACATATCAGTATGTAAGTAATACTGATGTTATTACTTTGTCATGAAACAACTAAAGAAGAAGAAGTTGAAGAAGAAAGAAATTGAAAAGATCGGTAATGGATATTACCTCTTCTTTGGAACACCTCTTTGAATCCTCCACTTAGGGAACTAGGATTGGTCTTTGAAGAAGACCAGGACCTCTAGGATTATTCTAGGGAAGTGGAGAAGGGATTTTGGCAGGGGTTGGCCGAGCTTGAGTGCTCAAATTGGTGTGAGGAGGAGGGGGAGGAGGTACCCTTTTATAAGGGAGGAGAGGGGCACCTTAGGAATATCTCAAAATATTATTTTATATTAAAGTCAAAATCGGTTTATAATGGTTCCAAAGGGTCTTATTTCGAAGCTAAAGTGGGGATGGGTCGAAATAATATCAACCAATAGGATTTAGACAAGTTTAGGTTATTATTTTAACCTTATCAATTAGATTTAACTCTAAGTTAAATAATTTAACTTTTACCGTGTTTTTTTGTTTTCTTACACTATATGGTTAATAAACTTACTATAACATGAAAAAAGAACCCCAAATTGTTTATTATTAATATATATATCCTTATCTAAGTCATGTGGCCGAACCTTATATTTTTAGGAATAAAATAACAATTAATAATATAATATTTGATTTAAAAAATATTTTGTGTCAATTTTGACACTATTTGATATATGATTTTTATGAAAGTTATAACAGAATTATATGTTCTAAAAAAGTTGATTAAATCAACAATAATATATCATAGTAACCTATAAAATTAGTGTAATTCATAAAAATTCTTAAATTACATTTATTTTGGTATTTATAATATCAATTATGTCAATATTTCATTAATATGATAATTACTGCTTCATCTTTGTGTCATAAATAAATTAAATTATTTGATGTCTAAAAATTACAAATAAAATACCATCATGTAGTAAATCTTTTTATCTTTCTAATGAATATTTACAATAGAATTTATCTTATTGAAAACCCTATATTAAAAATGTTTTAGTAAATAAACTTTGATTTTACCTCTTTTAACTCTTCTTTGAATTAAATAATAATAAATGTCCTAATCTAATCCAAGTGGGCCTAAATGATAATATTTTACACTTAAGGTTGTTTTTGGTCGAGATACACTTGTCCAATAGGATTAGGACATGTGTTAGGGTAATATTAATATCATTTTTACCCTTAATTACCCTATTTACTTTTAACCGTGGTAAATAAAAGTAAAAAGTTACTATTCACCAAAAATTATTTTCATCTCATTGAACCACATTTTACTTACTGACATCAACTGTGTCTCTCGGATTTTTGAAATTCCATTCACAGAAGCGGTAAAATTAAGTTTTATGAAAAATTCAGTTTTTTAACTACCACTTAGTAGTTTCACTATTCATCAAAAATTGATGTTTTTCAGAACAATGCCAAAATTTCATCCTAAGCTATATTTCATATTCCGAATTCAAAAATGAAGTCTATTTTACCAAATTCATAACATAGAAGTTTCATTAATTAATTTTATAATTAAATCCCGCTGTTAAAACAAATAGCGTGTTTTTAAGAAACAATATCTATCAAAAGATTGACACTTGATTATGTCTGGTTTAAATGTAAAATTACATCCAATGACCAACATTGTATTAAATTGTAAAAATATATTCTAAATATACTTTAAAACCACTCAAATTAATAATTTATCACTATTAATTATTTTGATTAAAAAAGTTGTTTTTAATTATAATTTAGTAATTTTCACTATTCATCAGAATATGAAAGTTATCCGAAAAGTACCAAAATTTCACCTTAGGCTAAATTCGATACTCTGAATCCAAAAATGAAGTCCATTTTGAGAGCTAAAATTTCTAAAATTTAAAAAAGTGGTTATTACTATTCATAACGGCTAGTTTTAATAATATTTTAATAGCATATCGTTGTTTCGTGAAACTCAGTATTGCGTACTACACACGCTATCGAGGAAGGTTGCGATTGCGTGTAATGCAAGGCAAGTCAAGGATGCGTGTTGTGCAAGCTCCTTTTGGTGTAGCGTACAACACAAGACATTAGTGAAATTAAAAAGAATATTTTTCATAAAATCTCGGGCTGTTACATTCTACCCCCCTTAAAATGAATTTCTCCCTCGAAATTCGTCGGGGTTATAAATGGTTTACTATTCAAAAGTTTCTTTAATAGAAACCCACATCGTAAAAAGGAATATCAAAACCAATCTTTAAAAACAAAAGCATGAAACGTAACGGTTACCTAAATAAACTAATCACTGGGTTTCCACATAGGTGAAAATATAGATATGGAAGAGAAATCTAACCATCATGTTCTGATGGAGAGTGGTAGAGAACATGGCTATGGAAAAGCCAGCAATCACAAAGCCATAAATTTGTGATGATCTAAGGTACCATCTGATTCATCAGATATAAGATCACTTGGACAACATTTTTGGTTTTCAAGATCATTTCCCTAAAGTTGAAAATTTGAATTAGAATAAATACTTACTTTATTTTGGTACAATATCACTGTTGTTCATGCCTTGAACAATTTCCACTTCATCTCTTAAATAAATGAAGTTGAATTTGTTATTCGTGAAGTGTTAGCAGATCATGTGATAGAATTACGGGTCATTCCATCTGTCTCAAACAAAAGGTTAGCAAAAATTATATACATAAGTCGATCTATAGTGAGATTAATCATATATTGTTCCTAAAATGGACTTATACTTCATATATCATACTGCTTAATATAATAAAACTAGTTTCTACTAAACAGGGACTTCCTGTAGGCCAGTGGTAGGCGATAAAGGCCAGTCGCACTTCGGTTGTGGGTTCGATTCCTACAGCCTTGTCCGACGCGATGGGCTGTCGCCCATCCTGCAGGTTGTCCTTTTTCCAAAACTATATTACTATAACATCCCATCAATAATATCGAGAAAACTTCTATCCTTAAACAATACTAACTTATGTCCAACATAATCCATTCCAATCTTTAGGCTTATCCATAATACTGCAGTCCACTCTCATAACATAGTGAAAACGATTACCAGAGATTTAATACCATCATTGATCCCCATATATCATAAGATATGTTTTGTTGGTCACATTCCAAACATTCAAAGTCCTTAATCGTGTATTCTCTTGAATACCTTAGTGAAAACATGAATGCAGTTAAAAGTTAACACTTTCCACATACCAAAATCCTCAAAATTCTATATACTCAAACCATGATATCACTTAGTCCTTATATCAATCATGAGCTCATGAATACTGTTAAACATTTCATTTTCTAATTTTCCCTTCATTATGCTCATATCATTTCCAAAAATATCTCAATCACTTTGAATACCACATTAGACCAATACATAAATATTCCAATACTTTATGATACAACATTATTTTGGAATCCCATTACATAAACACTTAATCATTCCACCACATCGTTTTCATATTCAACATCGCCAGTAGTGATCGCATGTGACTTCCCTTTGTCCTTTGCCTTAAGTGGTTGCTCATGTTGATCATCACTAACCCTTGGATTAGGTCATTTATTGGCATAATGTCCCATTTCCTTGCACTTGAAGCATTGAAGTGTTGGTGGTGCGTTCTCTGCAGTGTTTGCTTTATTCACATCATTAGAAACCATTTTTCCATTACTTCGACACTCAGCTGCTCGATGACCTTCTTTTCCACACTTAAAACATTTTCTAGTCCCTTTAAGACAATCTCCACCATGCTTCTTTCCACACTTTGTGCATAAGGAAACATTCATCTTCTTTTCACCATTATTCTGAGATTTCTCCTTGAACTCCATCTTTCGTTTCTTGTCAAAACCATGAGATGGATATGTAACACCAACTTCCATTTCTACCTTGATAGCACAACACACAATTTCTTCATAGCTACTGAAGTCTCTTATAGCTAATGCCCTTCAAAGACTTGGTTTTAAGCCACTGAAAAATCGATCAACTTTACTTTCAGGTTGGATGATAATGCCAGATGCATACCTTGCAAGTCTTGTAAAATTCGCTTCGTATATACCAACAGATTCATCATCCTTTTGCTTTAGTTCAAGAAACTCCTTCTCCATCTTTGTTTAAAGAATACGAGGGAAGTACTTACTGAAAAACAAGTTCTTGAACTCGTCCCATTCCATGGACTCAATTTCATATCTTTGCCTCATATTCTTGATAAGATTCCACCATTGATCAGCTTCACCTTCCAAACGATAAACTGCTAAGATGACTTTATCATGCTCAGAACATTGAAGAACTAAAAATATCTTTTCAGTGGTACTGATCCATTGTTCAGCAACAAGTGGATCAGAAGGCCCACTGAAAGAAGGTGGACGTTGCCTCATGAAGAACTCAATAGAATATTGTTCCCTTCTCTGCTCATTTGGAAGTCCAGAATGATTCATATCTTGTGTAAGTATAGCAATAAGATTTTTCACTCCATCTCCCATAACATTTGTTTTTTTAGGAGGGCAATCATTGCATTGTCCATTGCATTGTCAACACGGTTCCTTCGGGTTCCAGCCATCGTCTAAAACCCAAAAAGGATAGTGTGAGAGGAAAAAATCATTCTAGGGAAAACAACATAATAAAGGTGGAGTATCCTCAATATCTAACATCTTAGGTTAAATTCTATGATCGTTATTGTAGTTCTAGGACTGTATCCTATACGTATACTTATCCTTAGGGACATCCCTAGACATACCTTATAAATATCTTTAGGGATCTCACTAAAGTTCTCGCATCCTAGTTTCCAAAGGTTGACTAAACCTTTCCTCTGATACCAACTGTAGAGACCCGAAGCCTGACGTACATGAACATTACATTACTTTTGCGGAATACTTAGTACATAACAAAAACACACACACAAGGATCGTAATAGTTTAGTGTCTTTGGAAACTTGGAATAAAATCTTCTAATCGTGGTGAAAGATCTTCAACATCTCCCATAAAGATCTTCCCTTTTTTTTTACCTAAAACCTTTCTTTATATCCTGGGGAAAAGAAAACATAAAAGGGTGAGCTCAAATGCTCAGTAAGGATAAACAAAAGAAATATCAATCACATCGTATTCATAAGAACATAACATTTTGGAAATCATAACCTGCAAAAGAGAGCATAATTTCATAACATGGGATAAATCATGGTAGTGAAATGTAATCACAATAATCATAACTTAAAACATGAAACTTTGTGGCATTCACACATAATCATATAGAATCATTTCTTGTTAGTCAAGACTCATTGCCAAGACTATCTTAGTGGACAAAGTCCCTTTCTGAATCGAGTAACCCTCATTTCAGTCCTGTTTCACTGAACCGGTATAACCTACCATTCCAGCCATGTCTATCTCATGAGATATAAAATCTTTACCCAATGCATTGGAGGGATATATAGGTCCCACCCATCTTATAATGAATTCTTTCTTATGTGTGCCACATAATCATAAACCATACATCATAGCGTAATCCACGTAATAAAAATGGGATTCTTAAACAACATGACATCATAAAACAATTCATATAAGATAAAGGAATTCATAAAAATATTTCCATCACAACATAATCAAATCCATGTAATAATAGGGATAAAAACAGAACCCTTTTATTATCTTAGATGGAAAATAATTTTGATAAAATACTTGAACTCTATTCTTGAGGAAAATATCCTTTATTCTTCAAAAACACTTTTCCTTTCTTAACATGTCATACAATTTTAAACTAAAAGAAGTTGATTAAAAATAAACTTGAATACTTGTAAAGGAAGCTTCTTGGAAATAATGTTCTAGAAATCCATTCATGCCGTATAAGTTAAAAAAAAACATTCTTCGTACTTTTGTCGGAAAAGTCAAAAAGTACCTCGTACGAAAAACGACAAAAGATTCCTTTCATATCTTATACTAAAAACTCAACGAAGGGTAAAATTGGATATAAAATATTTTATAAGGATATAAATATTACATATTGAGCAAACATGGATGTGGATGATAAAATACACCCCAGTAAATACCAAAGTATAAACAATCTCGGAAAAAAATGAGATTGTGATATTTCCCTTACCTTAGGTCCGATTTGCTTCGTATGTGTCTGAACCTCCTGTATAATGATTTAAATAATGTCATTGACTTATTAAAGAATCATATTCATTGTTATTATATCATATATGGTTCACTTATGACATTATATTACCCGTTCTTTTGTAAATTCCATGTTAAAGAAGCGTTTTGGGTAAAATCGTTTCATTTATCGTAGGTGTTTTGACTTGTTGTTCTTGATATTATTATTACTTATATCATGATTTACCTACTTCCAGAATATAAAATATGATTTATATATCATATATATTCAGTATATATATATATATATAATAGATAGATAAATGAAATGAAAAACACCGTTCATGGAGACGGTAGTCCGTACGTACGCATGAACGCTATTTTCCTTTCCTTATTGTCTTGAATGGAAGTAAGTAGATGAAATACATATAAATAATTCCAGTATCATTATTAGGTCATATATTTCATTAGTACTTATTATATATACTTTATAATCATTCATGAATGGCTAATCATTGAGAATGAATCTCATCGCGTCGTGGAGACGGTAGTCCGTACGTACGCACGAGCGATGATATCGTTCCCATGGTCGTGGAATTGTGTTTAAGTGTATGTATACTATTTCAGTATCAATATCACTTTATAATAATCATATATAGTTACTCATTACACCATTATACCCATCCAATTAATGTGGTGGAGGAAAATAGATTACACCACGGCGTGGAGACGGTATTCCGTACGTACGCACGCGCGGTGATTTCATTTTTCCGTAGGATGGATAGAAGGTGAATTAGGGTTGTTTCATATTTATAATAACATATCAGTATGTAAGTAATACTGATGTTATTACTTTGTCATGAAACAACTAAATAAGAAGAAGTTGAAGAAGAAAGAAATTGAAAAGATCGGTAATGGATATTACCTCTTCTTTGGAACACCTCTTTGAATCCTCCACTTAGGGAACTAGGATTGGTCTTTGAAGAAGACCAGGAACTCTAGGATTATTCTAGGGAAGTGGAGAAGGGATTTTGGCAGGGGTTTTCGGAGCTTGAGTGCTCAAATTGGTGTGAGGAGGAGGGGGAGGAGGTACCCTTTTATAAGGGAGGAGAGGGGCACCTTAGGAATATCTCAAAATATTATTTTATATTAAAGTCAAAATCGGTTTATAATGGTTCCAAAGGGTCTTATTTCGAAGATAAAGTGGGGATGGGTCGAAATCCTATCATCCAATAGGATTTAGACAAGTTTAGGTTATTATTTTAACCTTATCAATTAGATTTAACTCTAAGTTAAATAATTTAACTTTTACCGTGTCTTTTTGTTTTCTTACACTATATGGTTAATAAACTTAATATAACATACCAAACGAACCCCAAATTGTTTATTATTAATATATATATCATTATATAAGTCATTTGTCCAAACCTTAGATTTTTAAAAATAAAATAACAATTAATAATATAATATTTGATTTAAAAACTATTTTGTGTCAATTTTGACACTATTTGATATATGATTTTTATGAAAGTCATAACAGAATTATATGTTCGAACCAAGTTGATTAAATAAAAAATAATATATCATAGTAACCTAGAAAATTAGTGGAATTCATAAAAAGTCTTAAATTACATTTATTTTGGTATTTATAATATCAATTATGTCAATATTTCATTAATATGATAATTACTGCTTCATCTTTGTGTCATAAATAAATTAAATTATTTGATGTCTAAAAATTACAAATAAAATACCATAATGTAGAAAATCTTTTTATATTTCTAATGAATATTTACAATCGAATTTATCTTATTTACAACCCTATATTAAAAATGTTTTAGTAAATAAACTTTGATTTTAACTCTTTTAACTCTTCTTTGAATTAAATAATAATAAATGTCCTAATCTTATCCAAGTGGGCCTAAATGATAATATTTTACACTTAAGGTTGTTTTTGGTCGAGATACACTTGTCCAATAGGATTAGGACATGTGTTAGGGTAATATTAATATCATTTTTACCCTTAATTACCCTATTTACTTTTAACCGTGGTAAATAAAAGTAAAAAGTTACTATTCACCAAAAATTATTTTCATCTCATTGAACCACATTTTACTTACTGATATCAACCGTGTCTCTCGGATTTTTGAAATTCCATTGACAGAAGCGGTAAAATTAAGTTTTATGAAAAATTCAGTTTTTTAACTACCACTTAGTAGTTTCACTATTCATCAAAAATTGATGTTTTTCAGAACAATGCCAAAATTTCATCCTAAGCTATATTTCACATTCCGAATTCAAAAATGAAGTCTATTTTACCAAATTCATAACATAGAAGTTGCATTAATTAATTTTATAATTAAATCCCGCTGTTAAAACAAATAGCATGTTTTTAAGAAACAATATCTATCAAAAGATTGACACTTGATTATGTCTGGTTTAAATGTGAAATTACATCCAATGACCAACATTGTATTAAATTGTAAAAATATATTCTAAATATACTTTAAAACCACTCAAATTAATAATTTATCACTATTAATTATTTTGATTAAAAAAGTTGTTTTTAATTATAATTTAGTAATTTTCACTATTCATCAGAATATGAAAGTTATCCAAAAAGTACCAAAATTTCACCTTAGGCTAAATTCGATACTCCGAATCCAAAAAATAAGTCTATTTTGAGAGCTAAAATTTCTAAAATTTAAAAAAGTGGTTATTACTATTCATAACGGCTAGTTTTAATAATATTTTAATAGCATATTGTTGTTTCGTGAAACTCAGTATTGCGTACTACACACGCTATCGAGGAAGGTTGCGATTGCGTGTAATGCAAGGCAAGTCAAGGATGCGTGTTGTGCAAGATCCTTTTGGTGTAGCGTACAACACAAGACATTAGTGAAATTAAAAAGAATATTTTTCATAAAATCTCGGGCTGTTACATAAAAACACCATGTCTCCAACTTTAAACTCAATGTCTGATCGACGATTATCTGCATAACTCTTCTATCGACTTTGGGATGCCTTGATATGCTGCTGAATGGTTTTCACCTTCTCCACCATTTCTTCGACCATTTATGGTCCAAGCAGCTTACGTTCACCGACTTCATCCCAACATGCCAGTGTTCTACACCTTTTCCCATAAAGGGCTTCATATGGTTCCATTTGGATGCTCGAGTGGAAACTGTTATTATAAGAGAACTCAACCAGAGGAAGATGTTGATCCCATCCTCCTTTAAAGTCCATTGAGCATGTTCTCAACATATCCTCAAGTGTTTGGATAGTCCGCTCGTATTGGCAATCAGTTTGAGGATGATAGGCCGTACTGAAGTTCAGTTCAGTATTCAGAGCATGTTGAAGACTCTTCCAAAACTTAGAGGTGAATCTTGGATCTTGGTCAGACACAATAGATAGTGGTACTCCATGAAACCTTACCACTTCTCTAATATATACCCGTGCCAGTTGATCCAATGAGAAATCCTCTCGAATAGCAATAAAGTGTGCAGTCTTTGTAAGACGATCCACAAAAAGTCAGATTGCATTGTTACCTTTGGATGTCCTTGGAAGTCCAGTGACAAAGTCCATGGTGATGTTCTCCCATTTCCATTCTAGTATGGGCAATGGTTGCATCATCCCCTTAGACTTCTGCCTCTTTGCCTTCACTTGCTGACACACCAGGCACTTTGATGTATATTCGGCGATCTCCTTCTTCATATTATCCCACCAAAAGTTTTCTCGAAGATCTCGATACATCTTTGTGCTCTCTGGGTGAATAGAGAAATTTGAACTATGTGCATCATCCAAAAGTTCCTTCTTCAGCTCCGGACTTGATGGAACACATAGTATTTTCCCAAACCGCACAATTCCTTCTTCATTAACATTAAACTCCGAGGATTTCCCCTTTTTGATAGCTTCCACTTTTTCTTGAATTCCCACATCATCCTTTTGAGCATCCTTTAACCTTTCCAAAAGAGATGGTTGAGCAATCATTTGTGAAAGGATTGATGATTTTCCCTTCTTTTTGATTCCCACGTCCATCTTCATCAAGTCTAAGAAGATTGGATCCTTCTCAATTCTCATCATTGATAGAATCGCTGGATCCTTTCTACTTAGGGCATCCGCCACCTTGTTTGCTTTCCCAGGGTGGTAATGTATTGAAAATTCATAATCCTTGATGAGCTCTATCCATCTTCTCTAGCGCATATTAAGCTCTTTCTGTGTGAATATATATTTAAGACTCTTGTGGTCAGTATATATCTCACATTTCTCTCCATAGAGATAATGCCACCAGATTTTCAAGGCAAAGATCATAGCCGCCAACTCCAGATCATGCGTTGGATAGTTTCGCTCATGGATTTTCAACTACCTTGAGGCATAGGATATTACTTTATCATTCTGCATCACCACACATCCTAAGCCCTTCTTCGAAGCATCACTTAATACCACAAAAATCTCCCCACTTGTGGGTAAAGTGAGCACGGGTGCAGTGATAAGCCTCCTTTTTCAACTCCTTGAAGCTTTCTTCTCATTCATAACTCTAAGAAAACTTTACTCCCTTTCGAGTTAGCTTGGTAAGAGGGTTGGAAAATCGTGATAAATTTCTCACAAATCGTCGATAATATCCAGCTAACCCCAAGAAGCTACAGATATCCGTTACCGATGTTGGCCTCGGCCATCCCTCAATTGCATCTGTTTTAGAGGGATCCACAGATATCCCATTGCTTGTGATGATATGGCCCAAGAATGAGACCTCCTTCAACCATAACTCACACTTTCTATACTTTGCATAGAGCTTCTCCTTGCGCAAAGTCACTAGTACAATTCTTAAATTCTCCTCATGGTCCTCCTTGGTTTTGGAGTATATTAGAATATCATCTATAAAGACTACCACAAATTTGTCAAGGTAATCTCTAAAGACTCTATTCATCAAGTCCATGAATATTTCTGGAGCATTGGTGAGTCCAAAAGGCATTTCTATGAATTCATAGTGCCCGTACCTTGTACAAAAAGCAGTCTTGGGGATATCTTCCTTATTCACCCTTACTTGATAATATCCCGATCGCAAGTCCATCTTGGAGAAGTATTGTGCTCCACGCAACTGATCGAACAATTCATCAATTAGTGAGAGTGGATACTTGTTCTTTATCGTGATTTTGTTAAGTTCACGATAATCGATGCAAAGCCGCATTGAACCATCCTTCTTCTTGACGAAGAGGACTGGTGCACCCCATAGTGAAGCACTTGGGCGTATAAACCCTTTATCCAGATTCTCCTGTAGTTGTTTCTTCAGCTCTTCAAGATCAACAACAGCCATTCTATATGGAGTCTTGGATATTGGTAGCGCCCCAGGTATAATTTCAATTGAGAACTCAACATCTCTTCTTGGAGGAAGACCAGACAGTTCCTCGGGAAACACTTCAGTGAATTCCCTCACAATAGGCATTTCTTCAAGGATGGTTTCTTCCTTGGACTCAATCATCTGAGCCAGATACGCAAGCTCATAGGGCAGTAATATCCATGCTTGAGATTATGGAGCTAAAGGAGATTCATCTTCCTCCTGACACTTTTAAAGAATCGGGGGTCGATTCTCCATATGGAGTGTGATTTCGCTCTCCCAACAATTTATGTTGGCTCTATATAAAGAAATCCAATCCATGCCAAAAATTGCATAAAATTACACCAAAGGGAGTATGACGAGGTTCGCTGGGAAATTCAATCCAAAGATTATAACAGGGGAGGACTTATATTCATGGGATGCAATGATTGCCCCATTTTCCGTACTCACCGACATCTTTACTTCCATGATTTGTGGTGGTGCTGGGATTGTTCTACTAAATTTTCGAGATATAAAAGAATGCATAGAACCTGAATCAAAAAGTACGTTCGCTATTCTTGAATGAATAACTAGCGTACCTGTCACCACTTCATTGTTGGGGTTCACTTTGGCAGAAGTGATGGAAAAAGCTCTTCCTTGCTGTCTTGGAGGTTGTTGGTTGCCTCCGATAACCATTGGATTAGGGCACTAATTTGAAAAATGTCCCGGTTCTTTGCATTTGTAGCATTGAACAACGCATTGAGGTTCAAACAGAGCATTCCTATCCTCTGTCGCAACCGCGGGTCCTTCTTGCCGACAGTTAATAGCTAGTTCCCCTTCTCTTCCACACCTGAAGCATTTTCTCGTCCCCTTAAGGAAATTTCCAGGGTGCTTGTTTCCTCACTTTTGGCAAGTGGGGTGCTGGAACTTCTTAGCACTGTTGGATTTATCCATCGGACCACCAGCATTGAAGTCCACCTTACACTTCTTGTCCCCATGATACCCCTGTGATTCTCCGATCTTTATTTCGACCTTGAGGGCACATCAGACAATTTCCTCATAGCTATCGAAGTCACAGATCACTAATGCTTTCCGCAAGCTAGGCTTCATCCCACCAAAGAAGCGGTCAACCTTTCATTCGAGGGTAACGACAAAGCCGAAAGCATATCGTGCAAGTCTTGTGAAGTTTGACTCGTACACTCCCACAGATTCTTCATCTTTTTTCTTGAGGGAAAGGAAGTCCCTTTCCATCTTAAGACGGAGGGTGCGCGGAAAATATTTATCGAAAAACATATTCCGGAATTCCTTCCATTCCAAAGCCTCGATCTCCTCCTCAGGCTTCGTATTTTTGATCAACTTCCACCATTGATCAGCTTCACCCTCCATACGATAAGCCGACAGGAGAACCTTCTCTTGTTCAGAACATTGGAGGATAGAGAATATCTTTTCAATGGAGTTGATCCATTGTTCAGCGATCATGGGATTGGATGATCCACTAAAAGTAGGAGGCCTTTGTCTCATGAATCTCTCGATAGTGACTTGTTCTTTCTTAGGGGGGGTTGAATGTTCCTATTGACCCATGTTTCTATTCAACACTAGAGTTAGATGAGAGAGAAGCGTGACAAAGTTCGCGATTCCCACTCCCATTGGATTGGGCATCTCATTAGTACAATCATCTCACTGATCTTCACAACAGTTGTTAGCGCGAGTCCTCCTATTACCGGCCATTGGCTAGAATAAAAGGAAAGTTAGGGGTAACACATAAAGGGTAATCCAAAGAAAAAAATTTATGACTTATAAATAAACTTTAATTTCTTTAACTCATGAGTCTATAGGATTCAATCTAGGCTTTTCATGATCTAATTTCTAACATATATTCTTAGGGACATTTTTCCCTTAATAAGGGTTCATAACAAGATTTTGAATTTATCAAAACATATCCCCCAGGAGTGTCGTAACCAAGAGTGTAGCAAGGCCCGTTGTCGTGCACCAGTTCCCATTCGAGTCTAGCTTAAAGCGGTGTTTTCAGGTTTTACCCCTAGGATACATCTGTGCCAGATCCGCCTCTACCTGCTTGTATCCAGACAGGGATGTATTTGTTTGATAAAACACTTACTTAGTATTTACCAAATCTTAGGGATGTTTTTATTATACTTAGTCTTGTATCTAAGGCTTTACTAGGGTTTCCTAATCCCAAAAATAACTAAACCTATCCTCTGATACCAACTATGACAACCCTGCTTTTTATTACAACTTAAACATGCTTTATTACATAAAACTTCACTCGATACAACAAAGAAGATTGAGAGGTTTAGTGTCTTTGGGGATTAGGATCATTACATAAAAACTCAAAACATGAAATACAACATCTTTATTGAAAACTTCCTTTACATGACCAACATCCCCTCGTACTTAGCATTGCATGGGATAACCTGAGGACATGCATAAGAAAATGGTGAGCTATAAAGCCCAGTAAGGGAGTACACATGGAATAACATGAGGGGTACAATACATGTTAGGAAATAGGTATGTCAATATAGAATAATAGAAACATGAACATAAAGGCATGATAAATCATGATAATCATAACATGGAAATGTGGCAACAACACTTAACATGGATTTAGCATGAGCCAAGGATCATTGCACATAAAGCATGAGTAAACCCTCATTGCACATGAAGCACGAGTAAACCCTCGTTGAACTTGAATTAGCATGAGTCAACACTCATTGCACATGACGTATCATGATACTATACTTTACCCAATGCATTGGAGCGCTATAAGGGCACACCCTTCTTAAACATTTCATTTCATGCATAAGTGTGCCACATGGATTATAAAACATGGATTCATAAAATATAATCATTTATTCCACGATAAAGAAATGTGTAATTCATACATGAAACATTATAAACAATAAGTAAATGTGCATAAAGGTGAATACCCTTGATGGAGAAATGGGCATGGTATTCACTACACAATGGCATTGGCTTAGAAAATCGGTGTGATTTCGGCAGCGTAACGGCGTGACATAAGAATTCATAAAAATGGTTTGATGAGAGAGAAAGGGTGTATCATCATATTTACATGAAATGTAAAGTAAGGGGGTCATATAGATACATGTCCAAACAATTTTAATGGAATTTAGATTCATGATACAAAAGTATTGCTTGAATGTAAAAGAAGAGAGAGAAGTTCCTTTCGGAATTTCGGCATAGTAACGGGTGTACATGGGAGGCATTTAATGGGAGATAAAGGGGTCTCCCATCATTCAAACAATAATAGGGCAGTATGGGGGTGGTGCGAAACTATACCCCAACATTCATAATTGAAATTAAAAGGGAAATCCAACTTAAAGAAAATTGAAAAAAATGAGAAAGGAAGGGAAAACCCTTACTTGGAAGTGTGCTTCCAAAGGCTAGAGAGAGGCTTGTGAGAGGCTTCTTGGGAGCTTGGGGAACCTTGGGAGGATTATAGAGAGAGTAGGGAAGAGGTTGGACGAACTCCAAAGGATTTTAGTGAGGAGGAAGTGGGAGCTTGGGTGGGTTTATATAGGAAAGGCGAGAGAATTCTTTATTATTTAGGTTTGGAACCCCTTATATTAAACTAATCCAAACCACAAACCATACCATGGTTTTTGCCCATGGTTTCTAGAAAAGGAAAGAGGAAAACAATATTTTACAAGGCCAAGGTCCGAACTTATTAAAATAATAAGGTTGCTTATGTGGAGGTGAGTCACACTCCCATGTAAATTAATTTAAAAAGGCAAAGTGTTGAATATGTCTTGAGGGGTTCATTAATGCTTTGAAAAGTAAGTCAAACAAACCCAAAATCACTTTATTTTAATGTTAAAACATATATTGGCCGAACATAAGGATTATAGTATTTTATTACATCACCATTGGGTCATTATGATGTCATAAAACACATTATATATTTAAACGGTATTTAATTTTTACCCAAAACTTTGACTGTCTCAGAAAATTATGAAAAATTCACCATTGGATAATTTCGATGTCCTGATTCCAGAAATGACATTTATTTTATCAAAAAAAATTTCTAAATATGTTAATTTTCACTTTTAAAATAAAAACCAACATTTATCGAAAATTCACGGGTTTTGACAGAAATGGCTTTCAAACCTTAATAAAAATTTTAATTGCATTCATAAAATTACAATATCATTTATATTTAATAAAAATTAATTTAATAATAATAATATTATTTTATTAAAATATTATTTAATTCAAAAATCCCTTAATTTAATAAAATATATTTCTTAATTAAATAATAACTAAAAACACCATTTGTACTTTAAAAACTATTTACAATGTATCAAAAATGACTAGTAATTATATTCATTATTATATACAAAAAATAATTTACATGAACATAGTACTACTTATTTGTTACATAACCCCTTAAAATAGCCGCATAAGACCTAAGGGTAAGGTGTGCGATGGTGACAGACTCTTGGGGCGGCTCAGATAACATCGCTCGAGTGGTAATCTCAATCAACTTCTACTTTTCCCGTAGACGGTCACGTTCGAGCTTGACATAATGAAGCTCAGCTTGGGCTTGGTCAAGGGAAAAGCCCAATGATGCCACCTCTTTTCTGAGATCCGACAAATGGGCTTCGTATGGGGAAATTCTACTGGATGAGTCCATCGCTTCCTTTGTCTGAGTAAAATTGGGTTCGTTAAAGCCTTATATTTATACTAATCATGTGATCACTATTCAACAGCTATAAAAGTAACGGTCACAACTCTTATCATAAAACCAAAGAATTTTACATCTTATAAAAAATTTTTTTTTATAAAGAGACAATTAACTGGTTCAAGAGGGATTTTCCATTAATGAAACTTTGGGTCGTTACATTTGAGGTACAAATATTGGTATAAGAGACACCCTCATCATCCAAGAAAACAAATAGATCACAAAAGTTCAAAGCACAAAAAATACACATCAAACCTTGATTGCTCACTGCATTATCTGAAATAGCATCAATAACTTGATTTTATTCCCTATAGATATGGGTGAAATGTATTTTAATGTCATTAATAGATTTTATATTATCCAACCATTACAAAAGTATCCTCCAAGGCACCATTTGAGACTTCTTCTTAATAACATCAACCACCAACATGTAATCATGTTCAATCTAGATGTAGTTCTAACCAAACTTCTTGGTATATATCATATAATATATTACTACCCATAACTGTGCCTCAAGTATAGTGAACATGCTAATAAATTAGTTAAATCATCACTAAATTCCCTATAATTTTGCAAAATACCCAAACATCCTTAAATTACAAGAGTACCTCTTCCAGATTGCGGATCATTAGTATTGGGGGTCACAACCAGGGGGGGGGTCTTGGAGACCCAGTTTGGAGAAGACAGGGGAGGGGGACAGGGGGGCTCGATAGTGGAGGATTATAGATTAGCGGTGCTGGGGGGTGAACAATGGGGGGGGGGGGGTGGCTAGCGACGAGGTAAGGTGTGGGAGGGGGACCAGGGGGGGATTGATAATGAGGGATATGGGATCAATTATGTAGCGGGTTGAAGTGGGGGAGGGGGGATCAAAATGAAAGGGTGGGGTAGGACAAGGGCTTGACGTCTTGGTGGAGGGTGGGGGGCGCTCAACATGGGAGGGCCCGACAATGCGAGAGGGTGGCTCGACATCAGGAAAGTGTGGGGGAACTTGTCAGTGGGAAAGGGTGGTGCAGGTTGGGGGGGGTATCAACATGGCTGGGGGATCAATGGTGATGTGGGAGGGTTCAAAAAGGTTAGGAAATAGGAGGGGAAAAGAGTGAAAGGGGGAACATTTGAGTGACCATCATTTAACGGTCACTAATACCATCAATAACAACCACCAAATAGAAGTCACATGAATTTCCCTATATGAATACTAATATTTACATAGGTGTATATATATAATATAAAAAATAGATGATGTATCAAATTTTGGGTCAACCAAACAATTAAATGAGAAAAAATGACATATGAGGACCAATCTATCATATTTATTTCGATGAAGGTCCTCAACAGTTATGTTGAAACTAAGATGATCCGAATTATAAAAGGGTGAATGTTGGAGGTGACATTTTTATAGTGGAATATTTGAAGCATTAGATAATGTTAAATCATGTGAATTGATATTGTGTTTGGTGTCAATCTAATTGGTAGCATAGAGAAGGTTAAAAATCGTTTAGGGAGATTTGAAGTGGATATCTTGGAAGAGGACTAAATTAATGCACAAAGGGGGATATCATGTTGTAAAGGGGGATAAATAAGAGTAAAATAATGAAATTTTTATTGTAAAGCTGCAATGATATACGTCACACTGTATAAATGAAGTTCATTCCATAATAGATACCTTTTGAAAAGGTTGTATAGCTATGTTAGGAATGGACAGAGACATCATGCCACAACCAAAATAATCATATCCTCATGTGTTCTGCATTTAAATAAAAATACATTTAAGTATGAATTGTTAGGGAGTACCCCGAAACTACCATGTATAGTGATTTTTTGGCACCACACTGGTTATGGATTAGATAAGTAGTTCACACCACAACTTAATAGAACATGCCACTATGAGTAAAAAATTTGAGGATATTTAAAGGATCATGCATTGATTTTCAAGGCGTTTTAATGATATATAATCCAGATTCCATTGATCTGAATTTACCTTTAAACTCATGCCATAATAAAATGTTTCACACTGTAAGCAAGTTAGAGTGGAAGAATGCCATGTTGCAAACCCTGATCACATCATGATGTGTTTATTTCTAGGATATTTTCAAAATTAAAATATCTTACAAATTATGAGAGTCTGGATTTGACTTTGGTGGTTTCAATTGAAAGATTATGGATGACTTTAAGGCCCAATAAACTTGTGACAAGTGTAAAACTTGAATGCATAGTTCCCCAAGATGGATTGACCACTGTGGGGGGGGGGAGTGAATCAGTGGTTTAATTTTATGAATTATTTTCTTTTAATTCAACCTCAAAAATTTGTTAAGGTTCTCAATACACTCAATGATATCTCATAGTATCACCTTATATGTAGAATTAAAAAGAGAAATTACAACACATGATATTTACATGGTTCAGTACAAAGTCTTACTTATTTCCATGTTAGTTAGATGTACCAACATGGATTCTCTACTATAATTTAATCAATAATTACAATAGATAAAGAAAAAATTGGTTATAATCTCCAGTAGTTGATCCTCTACCTAATCTTGGTTCAACACCCTAATAACCAACTCTTTTTCCTTTTTTGGTTAGACACTCCAACAACCTTCCTCCTTCTTGACTGGTTAGACACCACATCCTCGAGCCTCTTTAACAATTGTCTAGATACCCTAGCCATGTTACCTTTCTTCTTCTCTATGTTGATCCTGTAATAAAAAGTCCACTTTATTTTTTAGAGTTATCTTTACAAAGAAGAATACTAGATCTAATCTTCTTGTGTTCAACATCAAGATCTTCAATAGATTCTTGGAATAATGCTATTGGTCTTGAAAAAAATTCACAATAGATTTGAAATGATCAAGTTATTCTCAGTTTATTGAACACTCAAATATGAAATTCTTCTCCAATAAGTATATTATGACTTCAGTGTATTCACTCTTCTCCATATAGTGGTGTATCGATATTCTCAGCTAGTAAAATTCTTGGGAAGATATTTTACTTCTACCGATAAAGTTTCCAACCATAATAAAATGTGTAAAATGGATGCACAAAATTCATTCAATAATAAAAAACCTAGATTCTTCATGTAATCATGACTATTGCATTGACTTCTCAACTGATTATTTTTGAACCTATTTTACTTATACACAAAATATTTTTCATATAGTACATGAAATTATTCCCATGAATATCATATGACTATAATATACCATATATTACTTATCATGTACTATTGGTACTCTTCCTTGATGCTTCTCATACCTATGCTTCAAAAACATGTTAATTCTTTTTCATGAAACAGATAATACATGACACTATATTTATGAAAGTAAAGAAAACTATAATTTTAATAACACATAATCTACAAAACACATCACATAGATCATATTTTTCATAAAACATACTTCTCAAAATTTTATCTTATGTTAAAAGTAGCACTTGATTAGCATGATTCAACTGAAGAAAAATACGATCTATCACTCTCAATAAGCACTTATCCCAAAATTATTTATAACACATTACCTAAGATCTAACTAGGTATTTATAGGTGAAAAACATGTGATTAACACATGATGATCCTATAACATTTTTTATTCTTGTCAAAAGCATGCGATGTCAAAAAATACGTCGCCTCACTCTATAAATGACATGATCTTCACATATTATGCATTTAATGGTATTTTATTCACATTACTCATATAAAATGTATGCCATATTATCTTCTCACTGTATTTCATGCACATGTGCATAAAAAAATTGAATGAATTTGATCATCTTCATGGAATGAACCTTTATGTTCAATCACATAACATTCTAATTCATGGACTGCAACTATCATTTTCAGAAATTTTTGTTTTGAAAATCATTTATGTTCAAAAAATGTAACCCAAATTTCATAGAATGGAATATTTATTGAACTATATTATTAAATTTCATAAAATATATCTTTATTCTCAAACTCACCTTCACAGACTATATTTATAGTTTGTGGAAATCCATACTTAGTTGATTTCCAAACTCCCGTCGGGATTTTCATGATCCTAAAAATCATTTGAGTTCGTATATAGTCATGACATGAAAAACCATTAATATATAGAGGATTTATATATCGAGAGGATAGAGAAGATCTCTACTATGGTTAGATGGCTTGGAGTAATTTCATCCAACAGATCATGTTATATGAATAACTTTTTAAGGCTTGTGAACAGTACCCACATAACACCCATCCCACATAAAACTTCAACACGGGGTGTCCTTTTCTTAATAGGTGATATCGTTCCCTATATGTCTCATCTATGAGTAACAGGGTATACTCCGGGCTTCCGTTGGCACCGACCCATGCTGACACCCTTCCACCATCATGCGACACTGCACAATATCACCACCCATTCTTGTGTGTACGATGTGAATTCTATGCCTACCTACCCTGAAGACGGCCACCTCTTCCACCATGGCTACCCATTCATGAGATAGATCCCATGTGATTGGGCTTGCTCCCATATATGGTTAAGATAGACCTACTTGGGTGGATTTTTAGGCCACTTTTTTTTAATAAACTCTCATAAAATGCCTTTTCTAAATACACCAAGTCATTTCTCAAAAAAAAAAATTCTGAAAACTATTAACTCATCCATATTTTAAATCAATTTAATTTATTTATATACAATCCAAAACACTTATTCAATAATTAAGACCCTCATTTATGATCTCAACCATCATTATTTATTCATCATGAAAAAACACCAATATTTTTATATGGAACTTTTTCCAACAATATCCTCATACAAAAATAGAGTATTGCATGGGATTCTTTAAAATAGTTCTTCATGTAAATGAATATTGACATGGCCTTCACCTTTTTAAATGTTGCAAACAATGTTCACCATCCTATTATAATTGGAAAATTTCATTTGACTTTAATATCACTTCAATAATCATCATAATTAATATTTACACTATGTCTTGAACTTCTTCACCTAAAATCTTCATGTTATTATCCTCACATTTCTTTTCCATAGACCAAGGAAGAACCTCAATCAGCATATAGATTTACATGGATGTTTTATCAAGAAAGACATCCAATGCCTCAAGAATCATCATCTCAACATTCAAATCTTCATCATATATTGAATTTATAATATACCAATAATAAATACAATTTTAATTCTTCTACCATGAACCCATGATATTGAATATCCCCCTTTGAATTTTTTTCAATTATTCTTCTCTTTATAAAGAAAATATTTTCCTCCCCATTATTGAAAATAAATACAAAAATATAATATAGATTTTATCATCTCTTCACTTGTATCATGCCATCAGGGAATCCACTTCCACTCCATTTATTTAAGTCCTTAGCCTTAGCCACTTTGTGATATAAATATAACACCACTTTTTTTCCTCATCAAATATTATTTATCAAGAAAACTATAAGTCTTCATTGAAAATTATTTATAGAAAAAAGTGTTTATAACCAAAGTGATAAATGTTGTTAATAAATTATACTGTATGTGATACCAAAATAAGATAACCCACTTTTTCATGTTTTTGGGATGATAAAATCATCTATCAAGAAAAAACATTATATCCTGCACATATCTCAGTAAACACATCAAAAAATTCAAGTGAAAAATATTTATCTCCCACTTCTTATATCAACATAAAACCCCCCTTGATAATAATTATCAATTCATTTAGAGTAGGTATTTGTTAGTGATTTTCATACCCCATATTCTAATTTTACAAATCCACTTATAATTTCTACATTCACCATGTAATGAATATTTAATATATTTAACTCATCAATGCCCCCTCAATGGATTTACCCATCTCCTTAAATTCTATACATTTCAGTAAAAAAGAATATATAAAAAGGGAATAAGGAGGGCCCTGTTTGTTCCTTAAAAATATAATTTAGGTTGAGAGATTCTTCTCATCTTAGTCAATTATTTTCTTTTAATCTCAACATGATAATATTTATTTAGAATCTTCTTTCTATTTTGAGTCTCATCGGTTTGATTATCTTCTTTCTTCCCTTGAACTTCTTCTTTATGTGGAATAATTTTTTCCACCTTTATATTCTGGATCTTTAAGTTTCTAGTTGTAGAAAAATTCTCATCAATTTTATCCTAACTGTATGAATCCAATTTCTTTCCTTTAACTTTAGAAAGTTTTTCATCTTCCTCAAATTTTTTAACAAATTTCAGTTGATTTGTCCAAACAACTAGGAACTCTTTCTTTATATTCTTATTTTTTTCATAATCTTCACAAGACTTATCATTTTTTTTATTTTAAAATCACTTCCATTTCAAAATATAGAGAAACTCTCTAGGTAGTTTGGTCATACATTTCTCCACTCTATGAGCTTATAATCTTCATTTTCCACAAAATAATTTAAAGTATTCATAATTTTTTATGGGAAGCTTGAATGGGTTTATGGTCACTGAATTATTTCTTTAATAAACTGTTACCATATGTTCACCATTTATATACCTTATTATATGCATGTTTCTTGGAAATAACATGTTATACCAGCAAGATTAGGATTTTTACCCATACCTTTCACATCACCATAAAAAACCTATGAAATTAGATCTTCCACTTTAATATGTATTTTATCCAAAAAATTATTATTTATGTACTTCTTCAAACCAAGACTTGTTTTGATTAGGGGAAAGTAAATTTATTAACATATTTATCTCCACCTATGATGTAAAAAAATATCAATCACTTATCTCTGTAGTCTAAGAAAGGTCAGAACTATTTTTCTACTTTCACTATTAGAAACAAAAATTTTACTTTGATAAGGATTAGGTGCTGATTTACTTTTCATGTTTATAACCTTCATCTCAACAACATTTAAATATTCACATTTAACCTTAGTTGACTTTGTAAAATCTTATTTATTCTTTTTTAGCTCATTGATTAACTTCTTCCCCACTTCTGATCTTAGAATGATGATATACCATTCTTCTTTCTTCTTTGACTTCTTGGGATCAGTTTTCAAAATAATATTCTTCTATTTTATCTTTTATTTAACTTCTCTCCCCATTGTTTGTGGAATTATTTTATTTTCATGAATTTTCATTTTATTGCAACATTTCAATGCCTTATTTCTAAACTTTTAGTAGCACCATCAATGGTCTATAAAACTCATTCTCTTTTCTATTCTAGTCTTTCAAGATTTCATAGGTTTTGAACCTTTATGTTTTTTAGTGGAACCCCCAACCTTTGGGAAAGTTTTCCGGAACAAATCTTCATACATATTATCTCATCTACTCTTGATGTAGTGGGTTGATGAGTATTTTTCACTACCCATACTTTCCCATAATTTTCTTCAAAACCTATACTATAAGGGACAAGGCTCCAGATGAGGATTTAGGGTAGGCACATTCACTAGAGAAGAGAAAACTAGAATTGTAAGAACTAGAGGGTATGGATTTTCCATCGGTACTGGGCCTGTGTAGCATTGCATAGGATAGCTAGCTGACCATCCCTATGAAGTTGGATTGTTGATCATCATGACATATGCTGGGGAGGAGAAGTTCCAAGTTTTCTTGTCTGGGTGATTCCCTCTATGAACTATGGGTCATGTAATTGTCTCTGAGCCTTCGGGCCTTGTTAGGGTTCCACCTCACCCCTTAAAAGGTGGATTATCAAAAATAATAAAAAAAATGAAGGCCTTCGGGCCATTTGGTTAGTGAAAAATTGTGCATAAGTATCTCTATTTCTAGCAATATGGGATGTTACAACTTGTGGTGATTACTAATTCTTCAATCTCACCTTCAACTCAAAACACTTCATCTTGAGGGTTTTCTTCTCATCCTCATTTGATATCATCCTCTATTCCCCATACTATTTCATTTTATTTATTTGTTCATCATGCATTTTCTTGATTCTTATAAAAAATTATCAAGCTCCTTTACCTTGTTTTCCTTAACCTCTGGTTGAGAAGATTTGACATCCATAGAAAATTTGTGTATTTTTTAAAGTTCATGGAAATATTATACAAAGAAATATCAAATAAATCTTTCTCACAAACATTATTTTGTTATTATTCAATATCTTCAATATATATTTTTTAAAATAATATATTGTTTCATCCTTTAATCTGATAAGTTTTGTGAGTGTTTCATATTCCAACCTTTTTATACAATTCCTATTAAATAAAAATAGCATGTTCTTATATATATAGTTTTTCATCCTAAAGGCCCTTGATTGTTTCAATAATACAATTTACCACTTCTTTAGGAACTTTCATTATATGTTTTTTGAGTTCAAAATTAAGACCACTAAGTGATACATCATCATCATAGCTTGAACATGGTTTATTAGAATAATCATAGTCAAAATAATTTTTGAAACTTATAAAACTCTAATTACCTTTAGTTAGTGGTGAATCTCCCTTTATAATAAGATTCTTCTTCAACTTCCTTGCTTATCTTTTCTTCTTTTTTTCCCGAGTCTTGGCATAAATCTCTAGATTTTTATCATCAGGATTAATTTAATTTTTTCTCATCAAAGGAACCTTCCAAATTTCCTATAATACGCACTTCATAAAAACTAGGTTGGATCTTTATAGGTAACCTTGGATTAGACACAACTTATAGATCCCCATATCAGATTGACCAATGAGGGGGGGGGGGGGGTGAATCAATGGTTTTATTTTATAAATTATTTTCTTTTAATTCAACCTCTCAAACTTGTTAAGGTTCTTGATACACTCAATGATATCTCATAATATCACATAATATGCAGAAATAAGAAGATAAAACACATCACACACTATTTACAAGTCTTGATACAAAGAAATACTCTTTTCCATGTTGGTTAGACACCCAAACATGGATTCTAAACTATAATTCGATCAATGATTATAATGGATAAGGTGGAAACTCGTTATACACCCCATTATTCGATCCTCCAACTAATCCTAGTTATACACCCCATCAACCAACACTTCTCCCTTAGTTGGTTATACACCCCAACAGTCTTCCTTCTTCTTTTCTGGTTAGGAACCCCTACCTCAAGCCACTTCAGCAATTGGTTAGACACCCTTGTCACAAGATCCTTCTTCTCTATATTGATCCTATAGTAGAAATTCCTATTTTTTCTTTATAGTGATCTAGATATAGAAATATACTGAATCTTACCCACTCATTTACAACTTCAATTTCTTCAACATCTTCTTGGAATAGTTTTTTTGGTATTGAATCTCCTTCACGCAAAAACTGGAATGATCTAGTTCATATCACATTAATGAACACTAAGATATGAAAGTATTATCCTATAAGTATCTTCTAACTTCAATATATTATCTCTTATCGATTTAGTGGTGTATTTATATCCTTATTAATTTAAATTATTAGGCAGATATTTTCCTTCTATTGATTAAGTTCCCAAACATAATAAAATATGTGCTAGTGATGCACATAATTTATTGAATAGTATTAACTAATATTCTTCATGCAATCATGAGTGTTGAATGGACTTATCAACTAGTGATTTGTAAACCTATTTTACTTATCCACTAAATATTTCTCATATAGTACATTAAATTATTCCTATCCATATCATATGACTATATTATAGCACATATGAATTATCATGCACCGTTGGTTCACTTCCTTGATGCTTCACATATTGTCACTTCAAAAACAAGTTAATTATCTTTCATGAAATATATAACACACGATAATTTCTTTATGAAATTACAAGAAACTATATGTCATATAAATTTTCATCTGTATAAAACCTCACATAACACATAATTTTCATTACACATAATTCACTTATTGAAATTTTATCCTCTATGAAAAGCTTCACTTGCTTTACAGGACTCAACTGAAGTAAAATATGAGCTTATGATCTTGATAAAAAATTCTCCCAAAATTCTTCATAACAAATTACCTAAGAGTTAACTAGGTAGTTGTATTCAATAAAACATGTGAGTAACAAATGATAATCCCATTAAATATGGTATACCTATCAACAATATGCAACGTTAAAAAACACATCACCTCACTCTATAAATGACCTGGACTTCACATATTATGCTTCAAACAATATTTTATTTATGTTTCTTATATAGCATGAATACCATATGGTCTTATCACTATAATGAATGCATGACAACATCATAAACTTAGATGAATTTGATCATGCACATGGAATGATACTTCATGTTCATTCACATATAATTCTCATTCATTGACTACAACTATCATTCACATGGAATTTTGGTTTTCAAATAATTTACATCCACAAACTATAAACCTAATAACATAGTATGGAATCTTCTATGAACTATCTTCTTCTATTAAAACTGTTTCCCTTATGCAGTCTACGTACTCTGCTTTGCGGTCTGTGAACTATGCTTTGTGGTCTGTGTACTATTCACTACTTTGTGTAAATCCTTCATTTTCCAAAAACGAAACTCCCAATTTTGAGGCTCAAAAATTTGGAAATACTAGGAATTTACGCCACCTTCAACACTGTTGTTAGCCTGAACTATAAGATCACTTGTCTTGAAAAATCCTTGACCGACCCAATGTGGATTGAAAACAAACACAAACCAAACTCCATTACCATAAAAGAGAAACCTTGGGTCCAAAAAATAATAAACTGGCTAATAGAATAGTAACCTCACCTATGAAAGTATAAATAAAATTTGGGTATCCTATAAATGAATGTATGATATAATTATATCATTTTATAAGTAAATAAATGTTTTGAAAATTATTAATTAAGTGTTGGTATTCTTATAATTTATAAATATTTAATTAAAATTTTATAATTAATATAATTATTTAAAAGAAAATATATTTTCAAAAAATGTATTAATAAATTAATATTTTTTCTTATGATTTTAATATATTTTTATGAGACCCTATTTAATTTTTCAAAGTGTTATAAAATCACTTATAATTTTAAAATTTGTATTTTTTAAGTGAATGATGATTTTAATTAAAAATTTATTTTTCTCATATTTAGAAAATTATTTTTATAAAACATAGTTAATTTTTTAATTCTAAACATCAAGAAATGGTTATAGTGAATTTTTAGGATTTTTCTAAAATACTTTATTTTTTAGTGAATAGTAAAATGCGACAATTTTTGATAAATACTAAATAAATGAATTTTTGAGTCATTATTGATGTAAATCTATGGTAAGAACCATTAGTTAAAACTCACACAAACTATTTACTATATTTATTAACAATAATCACCACTATTTCTCATCTTGATCCAAAATAATAAACTAATGATTAAAATAATGAGAAAACACCCCTCTTCTCCACTATAAATACCACCCCTCACCACCAATTCACCTCACACCTTCCAAGATTTATAATTTTAAAAATTATGAAAAATAAGATTCCCAAGCCCCTCCCCCACATCCAGGATCTCTTGGTTTCATCAAAAGACCAAAATTTTTTCCCTATGGAGGTTTTCAAGGAGGAGAAACTCAAGAGGTAAATTCCTCTTTCCTTTTCTTTTAATTTATTTTCAAGTTCTTTTATTATTCTCTCCTCACATCCCCTCATCCAAATGGTATGATGACACCAGTACCTCACATATACTAAAATTTTATTATTCTAATGTAATAATCCATCATTAAACCCCTCTCCTCTCCCTTTTATTCTAAAAATGAAAACATTGTTTGTGAGGTGTTAATTTATCCCCTTCAAGGACGATAAATTTTCATATTCCATTAAAAACTTCAAGGCTAGTAATAAAATAATTTTTATGGTTAAAAAAATTATAATATATTTATTACATCCCATTTAATGTTCTGAAATCATTATATACACATGATGTTAATTAATAAAACAAAACAAGTTCGTTGTGAGCGAAAACCGCCCAAAATAATCCAAATGATTATCGCTGACATCTTATCTAAAGATTCATACTCACCCAAAATAACAAAAATGACTTATATAACCATTTAATTTTTTTTTTATTTTCATTAATAAATTATAAATTAGTTTTTGGATTTATATTTCCATTTTACATGAACTTATATACTCTTATACAAGCAAACCGATCATGAAAACTAAGAAAATGAACACTCTTGAACAATGAAATTGAACACTAAAACTCATAAAAAAGTAAATAAATTAACATAATAAAATTATAATAAATAAATTAAATTTATAAAGTGTTATATAATTATTAATTAATTAATTTAATTTGATTATTTTGGACATTAAGTATAAGTGAAGAACTGTTTCAGACATAAGGTAAGGGATCGTACCCGAACCTCCATTTTCCCTTTAGGTTACTCTTTATCTCTATTTACCCCAATTTAATGATTATTTATTTTTATATAGTTATTAAAATTTCTATTTATATGTTACAAACTCATGTATCTAGATTAGATCATCCATCTTTGATGGGGTAATATGTGTTTCATAAAGGTTCCCTTTTAAATTCTTCCTGATAAGCAAGCATGGTTCACGATAACTTTCCGATTTTCTAACCATATTCCCAGTGCACTCCATAATCTATTTTAATCCACCATTATTTTTATAAAATAAATTATTTTATCATTAAAAATTATCATAGTTCATTTTCAGTTTTATTGAAACAAATATTCCATTTCTGCTTTAATTTTTTTAATATTCTTTCTTAAACCACACTAAAATGTTTCATTTATAAAGTTTCTTAAACACTCCTTTTACATGTTTCCACTTCAATTAGACATAAATTATCATGATCCATTACTGTTTTACCATATTAATGTCTATTTATGCTTTGAATCCATTCTTTCATGGACACATTTATGATATGCTCATTTGTTATCTCGTGTGACATGTGGCACACATATTCAAGAATATATTATGTTGGATGATTCCAGGTATTTATAAAATGTATTGGGTAAAGTTTAGTCTCATGAGATGTCATTTTGGGACAAGGAGTGAGCTAGATTCCTTTATGAGACTTTTTCCACCATGTAATATAGTCTTGGTAGTTAGCCTTGACTCATGTTTATGTCATGTTATATATTGTTACCAAATTCATATGATACCATGATTACATGTTCCCATGTTATAAATGTTATTATTACTTATGTTTATTCATGTTCCATGCCTTTTATTCCATCATGTCAGGCCTTATAACACATGTTCTATGTTTTATCCTTATGCTTATTTCCTTACTGGGATTTCTAGATCATCCCTTTTGTTTATGTATTACAAAGGTTATCCTATGCAGATGTATGAGCTAAATGGAAGTTAGTATCTCATTATGGAGATTAAATGAAATATGTTTTTATTTTTATTTCATGATGATTAATTATTTTCCTAATCTTCTAAATACACTAGACTTTACGATCATTGGATTGTAATTTGATAGTTAATTATGTTTAAAATCATGTAATGATATGTGTAAAATGCTGTGGTCGCTATAATCATGCACCTTACTATTAGGGTGTTTGTTGGTGTATTAAAGGGATATTTATCAAGACCCTATAAATATGAGTATGTACCTTATTTTTATATAATAATGAATATATTTTTATCCTATTATAATTACTTTTTAAATGATTTTTATTTTGACACAATACAACACAAATTGTATTTTTGGTTAATATTAAAATTAAATTAATGAATTAATTAATTAATGGATTTTTGAAATAAATAATGTTTTAATTAAATATTGTTATTAAATAATTTTTATCAAATATAAATGATCATATAATTTGTATGAAGTCAAATGTAATTTTTATTAGGTTTTGAAAACTACTATTGTAAAAAATAGATCATTTTCAATAAATATCTGTTATTATTTTAATAGTAAAAATTAAAATATTTATAAAATTATATAGATAAAATAAATATTATATTTGGAATTAAAAAATTAAAATTATCCAAAGGTTAATTTTTCATAATTTTTTGAGACAGTTAAAATTTTAGGTAAAAATTAAATATTGTATAAATATACTTTCTGTTTTATGACATCATAATGACCCAAATGTGATGTAATAAGTAATATAAATGGGATCCTTGACTAAATATATTTTTTACTTAAAAATTATGTGATTTTAAATTTATTTGATTTATTTCATAAAACTTTTGTGAATCCTCCAAAACTTATGATATATTTTAAGGTTTTAAAATCATTTATTTAAGAGTGCAACTCACCTCCACATCACCAATGGTAATATCTTATTAATTCAGGACCGCGTACTTATAAAATAATTTAATAAAAACCTATTTTGTAGAAACCATGGGGAAAAACCATGGGATGGTTTGTGGTTTTGGATATTTTATTATGTAGAGTCCAAAACCTAAATATTAAAGAAATCCCTCTCGTTTCCTATATATACCCACCCAATATCCAATTTATCTTCAATAAAACTCTTTAGAAAACATCAATAATCTTTCCTCCACTCTCTATATTACTCCAAAGGTGATCCAAGATATCAATAAGTCCTTTCCAAGCCTTTGGAGTCACATATTAAAGTAGGGGATCCTCCACCCTCCTCTTTTTTCAAGCACTCATTTTTTGTTATGTACTTTAATTTAAATTTTTATATATTGGGATATGTTCTTCCATATCACACTTACTTAAAATTTTATTTATAAATGATTATATCCCCTTTCACTCTCATTTTTTCCTCCCATGAATCCTCATTTTCCCATTTCACCATTATTTTTCTATTCTTTATTAATGTTTCTTCAATATCGTATGACTTATATTTCCAATTAGTAATGTTGGTACATGTATTTAAATATCCATATTAATTTAAATTTAATTTATAAATTATTAGTTACCCATTTCTCTCTCATCAACCCATTTATGAATTTTTATGTGACACCGTTTTGCGGTCGAAATGCCACTGCAAGTTTCCATGCCAAAATAATTCTTTAGTGAATACCATACCCATTTCCTATCAAGGGTATTCACATTTATGAACATATATTTTTTGATTTGTGACTTACATATGTTCATTAAAAACTTCATTATTGTGGAATAAATTATGATGATCAATAAATCCATGTTGTATGATCTATGTGGCACACTTAAGCCCGAGTATGAATGAATATGATGGCTGCACCCAGATAGCGCTCCAATGCATCGGGTAATGTTTAGTATCATGATACATAATTTTGGGATAGAGCGTAAACCTTATTTATTTATGGGAATTTTTCCACCAGGATTTCTTAGTGGGTTTATCCTTGTCACAAGTTTATGATGTAGTGTTTTAAGTTGTTGCCACATTTCCCATGTTATGATTGTTATGCTATATCATGTCTCTTTGATCATGTTTATGATTCCTACTCTTTTTATGCCTCATTGATATTCCTATTGTTTAACATGTATTATCCTCTTCATATTATTCCATGTTTATACCCTCACTAGTTTTTATAGCTCAAACTTTTCTTATGTATGTCCCAAGGTTATACCATGCTATTTTAAGTTTGAAGGAGTATTTTGAGCAATGTTAAAGAAATTTTCAATAATGATGATGTATTCTTTGTTTTATATTATGATGTAATGTACCCAATTCCAAAATAAACTATAATTATTGATAATATAGGTTGTATTAAGCGTAGTCTTATGTAATAAATAAAGTATTAATGTGAAATAAGGAGTAGGGTTGTTATAGTTGGTATCTGAGGAAAAGTTGAGTTATTTTTGGGATTAGGATTATAAAACTCTAGAGAAATCCATAGGGATAAGACTAAGTATAATAAAAAATCCCAAAATTTTGGTTAGTATATATTAATTGGTTTATCAAGAAAATACATCCCTGTTTGCATAATAAAATTGGATGTGGTTTTGGAATAAATGTACCTAGGAGTAATAACTCTGATAAGGTGTTCCATGATTGAATTGGGTTAACTTGATACAAAAAAATAGGACTTAATGCATACCTGGTTTGAAACTCCTAGGGGATATGCTTTGGTAAATTCATAATCTTGTTACAAACCATTATTAAGATAATAAAAAATTTACATAAAAATATATTTTAGGAAATAGATCATGGATAAAGTAGATTGAAGCCTATAAATTAATAAGTTATGGAACTAAATGTAATTTATAAGTTATCCCTTTAATGAAATTGTACTCCCATTTATGTATTTAATATTTTAAAATAATCATATCTAATTTTTCCTTTATTCTAGCCAATATCTAGAAATAGGAGGAATCAAGTAAACAATCGATGAAATGGTAAATGTGATGACTTCCCCAGTGAGATTGAAAACCCAATGGGGGAAGGAATCATAAAATTCATGAAGATGATATCTCACCTAATTCAGACTCCGAATAGAAACCTAGATTAGGAGGAACATCCAAAAACCCTAGGAGAGAACATGCCTTAATCAAGATCTTCATGCGATAAAGGCCTCATACTTTCAATTGATCATCTGATCCCTTAATTGTGGAACAATGGATCAACTCCATAGAGAATATTTTCTCCATCCTTAAATGTTACAAATAGCAGAATATTTTTCTGGTTGTTTATCATATGCATAGAGAAGCTTATCAGTGATGGAAATTGATCAAGAATACGAATCCTGAGGAAGAGATTGAAGTAATTGAGTGGAAGAAATTCCAGAAAATGTTTTTTGACAAATATTTTCCTCACACTATCCATATTAAAATAGAAATGGATTTCCATGCACTCAAGAAAAAATATGACAAATATATTGGGTTATATGAGGAAAACTTCACAACACTTTTAAGATATGCCTTTGGTTTTGTTGTTACCCCCGAATTAAAGGTTTAACCCTTCTTTGGTGGGATAAAACCAAGTATATTAAAATCCCTGAAAATTTGTGACTTTGATAGCTATGAGGAAATTGTATGATGTGACCTAAAAGTCAAAATGGAGATCGGTGAATCCCAAGGGTATTGTTGACCTCACCTGTTTTGATAATCCCAATTATTATTTCATATACTTTGATAATCTCAATCTAATTATTTTATATATATTTTAATTCTTTCAATCTGTGATCAAGATGATAATAATATTAAAATAATCCCTGAGATATGTTAATCTTTTTTTATCCATGTTTATATAAGTTCTGAAATAATTCTAACCCAATCTGATGTGTTTTGCATAAAAATAGATAAGTGTAAGCTACCGGTACTCAGTCTACCGATATACTTAGTATATCGATAGACAGAGTCACTGATACACTAAGGTCACTGAAATAAACAGAGTTACCGGTAAGTAGACACAAATTCTACTTACAGAACAGACGAGCTACCGATGTGCATGTCTACCAGTAGTTACTAATAGAGTAAGCCTACAGATACAAGTAATGACAATCACAAACCAGAGCTACCGATATGAGGAATTGTACCGATAGAATCACTCTACCGAGCTACAGACTAACAAACACACCAGAGCTACTGATAGACAAGAGCTACCGATATACAGAAGTCTACCGATAGAGCCAGTTCACACATAGTTACCGATACATCGAGCTACTGATATCTCAAGACCTTACGATGGAGAGAAACTATTATATATAGCTACCGATGCAAGAGAAAGAGCTACCGATTGAAGATCCTACAACACCGTACACTTTTACCAACACGGGCTACTAATGATTGACCAATCTGTCAAAATCTATACTCTATAATATATACTCTCAATACTATTTGTTTATTAAGCTAACGGTTACATTTTATGTTTTTAATGCAGTTAATGTTATTTAATGATCTCTGTTTCCATGTCAGGGAACCGTACCTAGTACCCATGAAAAAAGTAATTCTTCTTTTCTGCCAAAGCTGAAAGCTATAAAGGGACAGAAAAAGATCGTGCAAGACACTTTTTTTTGAAAGAGAGTGAATCAAGGCACTAAGAAGACACACAAAGGGTGAAAGAGCCAAGAGATGAACAACATTAAAATGTGGATCATTTTTCACTAGTCAACATCCATATTCCAAGAATCCTAGACATACACGAAGAAACTTATTCTAGAGGAGAACACAAGATACATCTTGAGTGAAGAACTACAACAAACATTTCATGCACTCAAGCTGCTAAAACTGGACCAAGAATCAAGGAAGAAAATGACACTCTGTTTTCTGAACAAGAAACCAGAGAAGGACTCAGAAGCTTTTCTGACAAATCAAACGAGTCCAGAGCTGCACTGCCAATCACTAAAGCTTTTCTAAACTCTTTCTCACCTTATTTAGTGATTCTATATTTACATTTTGAGTAGTGTGTGTACCCTGTTTATTTTACACACACACTATCTCCTGAGCAAAACTGGAGGATTCTTAAATCCTCACTCAAACTTTATAATCCTTTGTTTCCCACTGTGGATAGTGGTAGAGGTCGAGTAAGACCTGGAAAACCTGTGTGCTGTTGTTTTTTTTCCCACAAAGAACTGTGGTATAGGTCTTTGGACCTGGACAGTAGTGTACTGTTGTTTACCCCCGATCCAGGGTGTGGATCAATTTATATAAATTATTGAGAGGACTAAGTCTCGACTTGAGACTGATCCTCTTGGTTGACTTTGCTGTGCATTTTAATTTAAGTCTATAAGCATACTATATATTTATTTCATATTCCACTTCTATTACTTTGAAATACAAAACTATTTTAAAGCTACTTTGATAGTTAAATTTTCAAGTGTTTATAATTATTTTAAACCAGTAAGTTAGTTTCAAAATTTAATTTAATCTTTAGATTAAGTCAACTGAGACCTAATCAATCTTTGAGAAACTGATTGAAAATTTACACTCTGTATAGATTCACTACAGTTTAACTTTGTTTTTAATTTTGGGGATTTTAAGAGAAATAATTTTAACAGAAATTTTTATTGGAACTCAATTCACCCCCCTCTTGAGTATCCACTCTGAACAACATTTGGTATCAGAGGGTGTTGTTGCTTGTTAAAGATTTTAAAACAATATGTGTTTTTAACTGTGATTTTAGTTGCATCTTTAATGATCTTAAATTTCTGTTAGTTCTAAATTTTACCTCTTTAAAACTATTTACTAAAATCTACCTATGAATAATAGACTAGAGGGTTCTTCTACTAACATGCCACCTTTCTTTAATGGCACCAACTATGCCCAGTGGAAACTAAAAATGAAAATACATTTGGAAAGTATTGGTTTTGATATTTGGACTTCTATAGAATCTCAAAATAAAATTCCAGAAACTGAAAGAACAACTTGGGATAAACCTACTAAGACTGATTACAATAATAATTGTAAAGCTATGAATGCCCTGTACTGTGCTTTAGGAGATGAAGAGTTTAATAGAATTTCTGCTTGTAAAACTGCTTATGAAATTTGGGATACTTTGGGTGTTTCTCATGAACGGACAAACAATGTTAAAGAAATGTGATTAAATACTTATACTATTAAATATGACAATTTTAAAATGAAAACTGATGAACCTATTTATGATATGCATCTCAGGTTTAATGAGATAGTCAATACAATGAGTTCACTTGGAAAAGCTATTCCAGCTAAGGAACAAATTATGAGGATACTGAGATGTCTGCCAGAACAATGGAGGGGCACTTCTGTTTCAATCAGAGAGTCATGTGACATTGGAGCGCTGCCAATAAAAGAGCTTATTGGTAAATTAATGATGTATGAGGAATAACTCAAGGTGAATAAAGAGGAAGATGATAAACCAAAAAAGAAATCCGTAGCTTTCAAGTCTACTACTTTTAAGAACAAAGACAAGGAGACAATGCAAGTACCTACTGAAAGTTCAACCAGTGAAGATTCTGACTCTGACAGTGATGCTGAAATGGCTCAAATAGCCAAGAGATTCAAGAAGTTCTATAGAAAGAAGAAATTATTTAGAAAATCTAACTAAAAAGGTAAGTATAACAATAAGGGACACTGGAAGAAGGATTGGAAGAAGTCTGACAAAGAGGATGATATAGTCTGCTATGAGTGTAAAAGGAAAGGACACATCAAGGATGACTGTACAAAACTGAAATTCAAAAAGAAATATGATTATAAGAACAAGAAGTAAAAGAAAGCTATGAAAGCTAGTTGGAGTGCTTCAGAGGACAGCATAAGTGAATCTGAAGTTTCTGATTCTGAGAAGAATCATGCCAACACGTGTTTCATGACAAACACATCTGAGGTAACTTTAGATACTCCTGTTTTAAATTCCTATTATTCTGGAGATGATGCAGACTCTGATTCTGATTATGAAAACATGACTAGTGAGGAATTATTTGAATACTGTAATATGCTGGAAGAAACATGTAATGAACTTAAGGATAAATATAAATCACTAAAGAAACAACAAGCTCTTACTGCCAATGTTAAATCTGCCTTTGATATAGAAAAAGAGAAGAATCCTCAACTGTTAAAGGAAAATACAGAACTGAAAATGTAAAATGAGAAACTTAGAAAAGACTTAGAGAAGTTTACAAATGGAAAAGACACTCTAACTCAAATGTTAGGTAAGAAAGTGGCACCAAAATACACTACTGGAATAGGCTACAGGCCTAGACAGAGATAGCTTATTAAGAATAGATTTCTTCCTAAATCTGGACAGAATACTGCTAGTTCAAGTTCTAGAAATCCCTATGCTTCAACCAGTAATTCATATAGTTATAGATCAACTAAAGTTTATCTTTAAAAATATATTGATTCTGTAAATTATATGAGACCCATAAGACAAATATGGGTACCTAAAGATTTGATTGATAACCTTTCTAGACCCAAGAAGATCTGGGTACCAAAATCATTTCCTATCTAAATCTGTTTTGTAGGAAACATGCTTAAAGAGTTCTCACAAGAAGGTATGGTACTTGGACAATGGATGTTCAAGACATATGTCTGAAGATTATACATGCTTCAAAAGTTTAATAAAGGTTGATGGAGGCCACGTCACCTTTGGTGATAATTCTAAAGAAAAAATCATCGGCCTAGGCCATATTGGTAACTCTGATTCAGTTTTAATTTCTAAAGTTTTATTTGTTGATGGACTTAAGTATAACATGTTAAGTATTTCTCAATTATGTGATGATGTATTTAATTTCAAATTTGAAAATGATTCCTGTAATGTTTTTAATTCTCAAAATGTTTTAGTATTTTCTGCTTTAAGAAATTAAAATGTTTATGCTGTTGATTTAAATTCTTTAGCTAAGAAAAATGTTACTTGTTTAAATGATTTTCATAAAGAATCATGGATTTGGCATAGAATATTAGGACACTGTAACATTTATTCACTTAAAAAATTAACTAGGAAGAACTTAGTTAGAGACCCACCTAAGCTTGAATTCCCAAATGAAAAAGTTTGTAATCCCTATCAAAAGGGAAAGCAACATAAAGTTTCTTTTAAATCAAAGAAATAAGTTTCAACTTATCAACCTCTCGAATTGGTTCACATGGACTTGTTTGGACCTTCAAGAGTTTCTAGTTTAAATGGGAAGCACCATGTCTATGTTCTAGTAGATGACTTTTCTAGATATACTTGGGTATACTTCTTAGCTCACAAAAGTGAAGCTTGTTATTACTTTGTTAAATACTCCAAATCCGTAGAAAATCTTAGTGGACTTAAGATTAAGACCCTGAGAAGTGATCATGGTCGTGAGTTTGAAAATCAAGAGTTTAAATCTTATTGCTCACACAATGGCTATAGTCATAACTTTTCTGCTCCTAGGACACCTCAGCAGAATGGTGTGGTAGAAAGAAGGAATAGAACCCTTCAAGAAATAGCTAGAACCATGCTTAATGAATATGACCTACCTATTTACTTTTGGGCTGAAGCTGTGAATACAACTTGTTATATTATTAATAGAGTCTTAATTAGACCAGTTCTTAAGAAGACCCCATATGAGTTGTGGAATAATTGAAAAACTAAAGTTAGTTACTTTAGAGTCTTTGGCTGCAAATTTTTTATTCTTAATACAAAGGATAATCTGGACAAGTTTTCTTCTAAAAGTGATGAAGGAATTTTTCTTGGTTATTCTTTAACTAGAAAAGCCCATATAGTCTTTAATGAAAGAGCCAAATGTGTGGAAGAATATGTTCATATCAAGTTTGATGAAACTGATCCACATGAGCCTAAAACCTCTCTTGAAAATCTTGATGAAGATTTGAGTGTTCTGGACCTTAATGATAAATCTAAAGAACCTGCTATAAAAAAATCTAGTTCTGGACATATTCTAGAAACTGCTTCTGTTGAACTCGAACTTGGAGATAAACCTGAAATTTCTAGTTCTACCTTTACTAGATCAACAAGGATTCTAAAGAATCATCCTTTGGATGATGTTGTAGGTAATCTTGATAGAGGGACACCGACTAGAGCTTCTCTAAGAAATCAGGTTGAACATCAAGCCTTTCTTTCACAGCTAGAACCTAAAAATGCCAATGATGCTATCAATGATGAATTTTGGGTAATGGCTATGCAAGAAGAATTAAATCAATTTGAAAGAAACAAAGTCTGAGAATTAGTTGACAGACCTAAGGACACTTTAACAATAGGTACTAAATGGGTTTTTAGAAACAAAGTTGATGAGTCTGGAAACATAGTTAGAAACAAAGCTAGAATAGTTTCATAAGGATATAGTCAAGAGGAAGGTATAGACTATGAGGAAACCTTTTCACCTATAGCAAGATTAGAATCCATTAGGATCTTACTTTCCTATGCTGCTCATCTGAATTTCAAGTTATATCAAATGGATGTCAAAAGTTCTTTTCTAAATGGTTTTATTGTTGAAGATGTTTTTGTTGAACAACCACCTGGATTTACTAATCCTCATTTTCCAAATCAATTTTTTAAACTTTCTAAAGCTTTATATGGTCTAAAAAAAGCTCCAAGAGCTTGGTATGATAGACTTTGTAATTTTATTATTTCAAAAAGTTTTACTAAAGGGATTGCTGATCCAACTCTTTTTATTAAAATAATTTCTAAAGATGTTTTAATAGTACAAATCTATGTTGATGATATTATTTTTGGATCTTCCAAACACTCTTTATGTACTGATTTTTAAAAATGTATGCAAAATGAGTTTGAAATGAGTTTAATGGGAGAACTTAAATATTTTCTTGGATTTCAAGTTTTCCAAAATAAAGATGGTATTATTTTGAATCAAAGTAAATATACAAAGGATATCTTAAAACGTTTTGGTTTGGATATTATTAAGGAAAGTGAAACTCCTATGAGTAATGTTTGTAAATTGGATGCAGATGAAACTGGGAAACCAGTGGATCAAACCAATTACAGAGGTATGATTGGAAGCTTACTTTAAATTACTACTAGTCGAACATATATTATGTTTAGTGTGTGTATGTGTGAAAGATTTCAAGCTAATCCAAAAGAATCTCATTTACTTGATGTTAAAATAATTTTTAAGTATCTTAAACATACTATAAACTTAGGTTTGTTTTACCCAAAAGGACAACCCTTTGAGTTAATGAGTTATTCAGATGATGATTTTTCTGGTTGCAAGTTGGATAGAAAAAGCACTTCGGAAACATGTCACTTATTGGGAAAATCCTTAGTATCTTGGTGTAGTAAAAAGAAGAATTCTGTAGCATTATCCACTATCAAAGCAGAGTACATAGCAGCTGGTAGTTGCTGTGCACAAATTATGTAGATGAAACACACTCTTTTGGACTATGGATATGACTTTAAGCACGTTTCAATAAACCGTGACAACACTAGTGCAATAAATATATCGAAGAACCCTGTGTCTCACTCTAGGACCAAACACATTGATGTAAGGAACCATTTATTGAGAGATCATTACCAAAAGGGTGATATAATTCTTGAGTTTATAGGTACTGAAAATCAATTAGCTGACATATTCACTGAACCTTTGAGTTCAGATAGGTTAAGTTACATTAGACATGAGTTAGGTATGTTTAACATTGATCGGTAGCTAACCTCACCGATGTGAAATTCTCACCGATGTGAAATTCTCACCGATGTGAAATTCTCACCGATGTGATATTCTCACCGACGTAGAATTCTTACTGATATCAAATTCTCACCGATGTAAGATTCTCACCGATGTGAAACCTCACCGATGTAACCCTCACTGATAGGAATTCTCACTAATAGACCCTAACGATGAGTGCGCTGTTTTAAAAACTTCTATCTGTCACCAGAATCTGAATCGTTTTTTACTTTATTTTATTTTGTTTATTTATTTTATGATTCCTAAATGATAAAACTAAAGTCTGAGTTACTTCTAAATCCACCGAGTCTCAAACCTTAACCCTCTATCCTTAGCTCTCGAATCCTTAGAGAACCCTAAATCCTTCAAACCAGTGATGGAAAAAACCAAACTTCCTACCATCAGAGATGACTCTGTTGAGCCGAAAAAAAGAAGCATAGGACCGAGCAAGAAGCAAGTGGTAGTGCTAGTGTTGCTAGAACTAGGTCGGGGAGACGACCAGTGAATCCTCATTTGCAAAATCGTGTTATTGTGATTGAAAAGGAGCTGTGTGTAGAATGACTGCTGCCTAGAAAGTCCTTAGTGCTCGAAGTACTTGAAGATCAAAAATGGGTAGAGTGTTTTTCGAACAACAATGTTCCCTACTTTCCAAAGCTAGTGAAATAGTTTTACGATTTTGTAACCTTTGAGAAATTAGAGAATGAAAATCGAGTAACCTATTTTGTGAATGGAAAGGAGATGTCGTTTTCATCTGTTGAGTGGGATGAGTGCTTAAAAGTCCCACATGAAGTTGTATCTGGATATTTCTCGAAATCCATTCCACCTACCAGTGATATTTTATATTATGAGACTACTTTGGAAGAGCTGACTAGTGATGGAAGTCAAAGACAAGTAGTTGCTGTAGAAATGGATGGAGAGAACAGATTTCTGTTCAAATTCGTTCAACATGTCTTGATACCTAGGAGAGGAGACTTTTCCAATTTGAGATATCAAGATATCTATCTCCTGCACCTCTTAAGACATTGTGTAAAGGTAAATTTGTGCAGATTGCTGATGATACAAATGGAAGATATGACACGGATGGAATTAAAGACAAATGACCTATTCTTTGATAAATTGATCTCTATGATGATTAAAGTAAAAGGGGTAGCTGATTCTCAAGATGAGACAGTAGTAGTGAAGAATAACTTTTTTATCACATCCACAGTGTGCAAATACATGAGGATAAATTGGAACCCTTGGGGAGGAGAATGGGTCAATGATTACCAGAAGGTATATGACAAATTCAATCCTGTGGATCATACTTCAAGACCAAAGGATGTGAGGGATCCAAGTCTGGGACCTGATGAAGAGGAGACAGAATATAGTGATGATTCATAAGAGGAAGAGTCCTCTACTGATGAAGGAGGAGACCCTGACTTACCTCTTAGCCCAACTCCTGAAAATCTTGGTCAATAGAAACCAGATAAGGAAAAAGCTACTTTAGAGGATATTGAAGAGGCTGTTGTAGAGAATGAGGAAGATGTTCATGAGAGTGAAGCATCTCTGTCAGCTGATTTGAGTCTTAGTCCAGTGACTGGACAATCTTTAATTCCTGCTAATGATGCAAATAAAGTTGACATTCCCTCTCCTATTTTGGAAGACCCTCCTGATGTTGCAGAAGAAGAATTGACAGTGGAAGATTCTCCTCAGGATGAAAGACCTGTTGAGAATGCTACTGAGAATGTTGCTGAGAATGCTGTTATCCTAATTGAGGATTCACCAGTTGAGGGGGAGCAACAAACCAATGTTGGAAGTGTTAAAGTGGCTGCTGGAATTGAAGATTGGGCAGAAGACCCAGGTTTTATAGTCTGTGGTTTAGACTATCCAGATTCAGATAATGAAGAATCTCTCAATAGACCTAAGATTACTTATGATGTCGATTCTAAGTTATTTTCTGAAGATGTGGTCAGAATGCATGACCTGGATACTTTAAAGAAAAAGATTAAGGACAGTTATGTGGAAGAGATAAAGAAGATGGAAGTTTCTATGGTATCTTCAGTTCAATCGGTTATGACTGATTCTGTGGTCAGTTTAGCCTCTGAAAGAGTACCCACTGCATTTTCACCTGCTGATATGATCACAAGGGATGATCTGGAATCCTTAAAGGATGAGCTGAAATAATCTTTTAATTCCTCGGTTGCTGAGATGAAGCACAATTTTGCTGAAGAGATGAGTATGTTGGAAAGATCTTTTGAACTCTATCTAGGTTGTAATTTATTAACCTTTATGGGCGAAATAGTTGAAGAAGTTAAAGACTGCCAAGCTTAAGTTTCTAGACTTGAAGCAGATCTTGGAGCTTTAAAGAAATTTATTATCTCTTTGGAATCCTATATGAGCTCAAAATCCCAAGCAGACAAGGACTTAGCCTATGTAAAGAGTGTGGTAAGCCAGATGGTTTCAGTGTTTGAAGGTTTCAAAACTTCTATGAAAGATCATATTAAAACCCAAGATTCCCAAGTTCAAAATCTTATTAGTGGGTTGACCAAAAACTTCAAAGAGACTATATATTTATCTATTGGTTCTCTTGCATCTAAACCTTCAGTGGATTTGAATCAGTTTAGAGATGTGATGAAGGAGGAGCTTGGTTCAGCTTCAACCAGTGGCTCTGTGGACTCATCCGAGCTGAGCAGAGTTGTACTCTCTACCAGAGATTCAGCTAGAGAAATAATGAACATAGTCCAATACTATATGAGAGAAGCATCTGCCTCTCAGAAATAAGTAAAAGATAAGGTGGAATCCTATTTCTCTAAGATTTTCCCCAAAAATCAACTCAACAATCACTTCAAACTTCTGTTGGAAAATATGAAGCTGCCTCCTGTCAATCAAGCTTTCAGAGAACAAGTTAGCAAGATAAGGTAATTGACTCCAGCATTGGAAAAGTTTATGGAGAACAAGGATGAATTCATATCTTCTATGGATAGAGGAGGAGGAATAGTTATGGATTTCAGAAATCTGTTGTTGCCTTTTCTCCATGTTGATGCTAGGCCAGTAATTGTCCCTCCTGCTTTGCCTGCCTATGCCTCTACTGCTTCTCCAGTTCAGATGACTCCTGCCCAAGAAATTTGAAGCCTCACACCTATGATCACACAAAGGAATCCTCAATATAGACCAGGAATAGTTTCTATGGCTTAGCCTCCTTTGAACATTTCCAAAATTCCTAAGCCCTCACCTGCTTCCACTTCACCTGAGTCCTTTTCTGCTCCCAAGGGAAAATCTCACATTGAGGATGTGGATTGAATCAGTTCCTAGACTGTTTGATAGGAATCCATTGTATTTTGTTTATTTCTTTGTACCTTATCTGGAATATGAAATGAAACTGGTTTTTCATCTCTTTTCTCATTTTTATTTTTATTCCTCTTCTCTTTGGTTTCCCACTTTTTGATTATCACAAAGGGGGAGAAATATTTTAACAAGCTTTTACAAAAGGGTAGAAATACTCTATAAGTATCAAAGAGGGAGAAATATTCACCTAGAGGGAGATATATTAATGAAAGGGGGATAAATTTTATCTAAGGAAAAGCTATCATGCTTTACTCCTCTGATACTGTTACATTTCATCCTCTGCTACCATTTTCTATAACTCTCTGATTCCACTAAACTTTACTTTTGATATCATTACATTTAATTTTATCTCTGATACTATCAAATTTTCTTCCACCTCTGATCCTTTATGTTCTATAACATACTGTTTCTCTAAGATAGTTGCATTTAATGATATATCCTCTGATACAACTGCGCACTATTTTAAAACTATAATTTTATAAGTTGTGATTATCAAAAAGGGGGAGATTGTTGACCTCACCTATTTTGATAATCCCAATTACGCTTTCATATACTTTGATAATATCAATCTAATGATTTTCTATACATTTTAATTCTTTTAATCTGTGATCAAGATGATAATAATATTAAAATAATCCATGAGATATGTTAATCTTTGTTTATCCATGTTTATATAAGTTCTAAAATAATTCTAACCCAATTGGATGTGTTTTGAATAAAAACAGATAAGTGTAAGCTACCGGTACTCAGTCTACCGATAGAATTAGTCTACCGATAGACTTATTCTACCGATAGACAGAGTCACCGATACACTAAGGTCACTGATATAAATAGAGTTACTGGTAAACAGACACAATGTCTACCGACAGAACAGACGAGCTACTGATGTGCATGTCTACCAGTAGTTACCAATAGAGTAAGCCTACTGATACGAGTACTGACAATCACAAACCAGAGCTACCGATATGAGGAAGTCTACCGATAGAATCAGTCTATCGAGCTGCCGACTAACAAACACACTAGAGCTACTGACAGACAAGAGCTACCGATATACATAAGTCTACCGATAGATCCAGTTCACACATAATTACCGATACATCGAGCTACCGATAGCTCAAGAGCTACCGATGGAGAGAAACTGTTATATAGAGCTACTGATGCAAGTGCAAGAGCTACCGATTGAAGATCCTATAACACCATGCACTTTTACCAACACGAGCTACTAATGATTGACCAACCAGTCAAACTCTATACTCTATACTCTATACTCTCAATACTATTTGTTTATTAAGCTAACAGTTACATTTGATGTTTTTAATGCAGTTAATGTTATTTAATGATCTCTGTGTCCATGTCAGGGAACCGTACCTAGTACCCATGAAAAAAGTAATTATTCTTTTCTGCCGAAGCTGAAAGCTATAAAGGGACAGAAAAAGATCGTGCAAGACCATTTTTTTGAAAGAGAGAGAATTAATGAACTAAGAAGACACACGAAGGGTGAAAAATCCAAGAGCTGAACAACATTCAAATGTGGAGAATTTTTCACTAGTCAACATCCATACTCCAAGAATCCTGGACAAAAACGAAGAAACTTATTCTAGAGGAGAACACAAGCTGCATCTTGAGTGAAGAAATACAACAAACATTTCATGCACTCAGGCTGATGAAAGTGGACCAAGAACCAAGGAAGAAAATGACACTTTGTTTTCTGAACAAGAAACCAGAGAAGGACTCAGAAGCTTTTCTGACAAATCAAACGAGTCCAGAGATGCACTGCCAATCACTAAAGCTTTTCTAAACTCTTTCTCACCTTCTTTAGTAATTCTATATTTACATTTCCAACAGTGTGTGTACCCTATTTATTTTACACACACACTGTCTCCTGAGAAAAACTGGAGGATTCTTAAATCCTCACTCAAACTTTATAACCCTTTGTTTCCAACTGTGGATAGTGGTAGAGGTCGAGTAATACCTGGACAAACTCTGTGCTGTTGTTTGTTTTTCCCACGAAGAAATGTGGTAGAGGTCTTTGGACCTGGACAGTAGTGTACTGTTGTTTACCCCCGATCCAGGGTGTGGATAAATTTATATAAATTGTTGAGAGGACTAAGTCTCGGCTTGAGACTGAACCTCTTGGTTGACTTTTCCGTGCATTTTAATTTAAGTATATAAGTATACTATATATTTATTTCATATTCCACTGCTATTACTTTGAAATACAAAACTATTTTAAAGATACTTTGATAGTTAAATTAGCAAGTGTTTATACTTATTGTAAACCAGTAAGTTAGTTTCAAAAGTTAATTTAATCTTTAGATTAAGTCAACTGAGACGTAATCAATCTTTGAGAAACTGATTGAACATTGACACTCTGTATAGATTCACTACAGTTTAACTTTGTTTTTAATTTGGGAGATTTTAAGAGAAATAATTTTAACAGAAATTTTTATTGGAACTCAATTCACCCCCCTCTTGAGTATCCACTCCGACCAACATGTATCATTGGGATAATAAGTGGAAAGTTTTGTTTAATTATGGTAGTCTGATGGAGAAATTTAATGGTTCTAAGAAATTACAACATCCCACTTGTCCAAGGTGTGAAAAGAAGCACCCCATAAATTTCATAAAGGTAAAGAATAAATGCTTTAGGTGTGGGAAGGAAGGACACCTAGCTAAAGTTTACTGATAGGAAAAAACCTCTAATTTGATGGAGTAAAGAAATGATACAGTCAACCCTCAATGCATTTTTCATTACTTCAACTACAAGGAATCATGGAACTTTGCAAACCAATGCCCTAATCCAAGGGGTTTTGGAGACAACCAACAACCTCTAAGGTAGCAAGGGTGAGATTTTTCCATCACAACCACCAAGGTGGACCCTGACAATGAAGTAGTGATAGGTACTATAGTTATTCATTCAATAATAGAGAATGTAATTTTTTATTTTGTTTCTATGCATTCCTTCACATCACAAATTTTTAGTGTAACTATCCAAACAACACCAAAAAACATGGAATTATAGATGTTAGTGAAAATGGAAAATGGTGCAATTATTGTATCTCATGTATATAACTCATCTCCTATCATAATTTGTGGGATGGATGTCCAAGAGAACCTTTTCATACTTCCTTTGGTGGAATTTGATTCAATTCTGGGTATGGATTGACTTTCCCTATATAGAGCCAGCATAAATTTTTGTGAAAAAGAAACCACTCTCCATATTGAAAATCGACCCCCAATTCTATACAAGTAAAAGGAGGAAGATAAATATTTTTTAGCACCAACATATCAAGAATGGATATTACTACCCTATGAGAAAGTGTATATGTTTTAAATGATTGAGTCTAAGGAAATAATCATCCTTCAAGACATGTCTATTATGAGGGAATGTACTAATGTGTTTTCTGAGGAATTTATTAATATTCCTCCTAATCGAGAGGTTGAATTTACAATCGATCTTATACCTGAATTAATACCAATATCTAATAATGTATATATAATAGATATTTTGGAACTTAAGGAGCCTAAGAAATAACTATAGGAGAATATAGATAAAGGGTTCATACGCCCAAGTGCTTCACCATGGGGTGAACCAATCCTCTTCATCAATAAGAAGGATGGGTCAATGCACCTTTGCATTGATTATCGCAAGCTCAACATGATCATGATAAAGAACAAGTATCCACTACCACAGATTAATGACTTGTCATATCATCTAAGTGGAGAATAATACTTCTCCAAGCTGGATCTACCGTTGGGATGTTACCAAGTTAGGGTGAACGAGGAGGATATCACTAAGACTACTTTTCATACATGTTATGAGCACTATTAATTCATATTAATTCCATTTAGATGAACTGATGATTCGAGAAATATTCATGGACTAGATGAATAGAGTCTTTAGAGAGTACCTTGAAAAATTTGTGGTAGAATTTATATATGATATTCAAATATAATATAAAACCAAAGAGGAGCATGAGGAGTATCTGAGAACTGTGTTAAAGACCTTGAAAAAGGAGAATATTTATGGAAAGTACAACAAGTGTGAGTTATGGTTAAAGGAAGTCTCATTCTTGGGGAATACTATCCCAATCAGTGAAATATATATGGTTCTTTCAAAGACAAAAGTATTTTAAGGATGGTCTAGGCCCACATCTTTGATAGATATCCATAGTTTCCTTAGGTTAGTTGGATATTGTCATTGATTTTTGAGAAATTTATCATGATTTTCAAACCCTCTTACCAAGATAACTCATAAGGGAGTGAAGTTTTCATGGAATGATGATTGTGAAGGAATATTAAATGAGTGGAAAAGGAGGCTTATCACTTCCCATATGTTCACACTACCCACAAGTGGAAAATTTTTCATAATATTCAGTGATTCTTTGAAGAAGGGATTGGGATGTGTGTTGATAAAAAATGAAAAATTCATAGCCTATAATTCAAGGCAGTTGAAAGTTAGTTAGAAAAACTATCTAATGCATTATATGGAGTCAGAATCTATGATATTCTCTTTGAAAATAAGGCTGAATTGTCTCTTTAGTGATAAGTGTAAAATATATACATATAAAAAAAGTCTCAGATATATATTCACACAGAAAGAGACAAATATACACCAACAAAAATGGTTATAGCTAATCAAGGACTATGAATGAACAATTAAATACCATATTGGTAAATAAAATAAAGTGGATGATGCTCTAATTAGAAAGGATCCAATAATTTTATCATTGGTAAGAATTCAGAAGGACCCAATCTTCTTATAATTGAAGAGGATGGACATGGGAAACATAAAGGAAGGAACATCATCAATCCTTTCACAATTTATTTCTCAACTATATCTTATGGAAATGTTAAAGGATGACAAAAAGTTGATGTGGGAATTCATAAGAAAGTGGAAATTATAAGAAAAGGGAAATGATCAAAGTTCAATGTTAATGAATAAGGAATTGTGAGATTTGGGTCAATATTATGTGTTCCATCATATCGTGAGTTAAATAAGTAACTATTGGATGATGCACATAGTTAGAATTTATCTATTCATCCAAGAAACACAAAGATGTATTGTGATATTAGAGACCACTATTGGTGGGACAAAATGAAGAAGAAGATCACTAAATATACATCAAAGTTCCTGGTATATCAGCAAGTGAAGGCTTAAAGGAAAATGTCTAACGGAATGATGTAACCATTACCCAAACCAACATGAAAATGGGAAAACTTCACCATGAACTTTGTCATCGAAATTACAAAGACATCAAAAATAAACAATATTATCTGGGTTGTTGTGGATTGTCTTATGAATACTACACACTTCATTATGTTTTAAGAGGATTTATCACTTGATCAAATTGCACAGATATACATCCGAGAAGTGGTGAGGATGCATGGAGTAACATTATTGATTATGTTCGATTGAGATCCAAGATTACCCTTGAAGTTTTTGAAAGGTATCTAGAATTATCTAAACACTGATCTGAACATTAGTATGGCTATCTCCCTCAAACTGATGGCTAATTTGAGTGGATTATTCAAAAACTTTAGGAAATGTTGAGAGCACGCTCAATTGAATTCAAAGGATGATGGGACCAACATCTTCTTGTGGTCGAGTTCTATTACAATAACAATTTCCTCTCAAGCATCAAAATGGATCCATAGTAATCTCTTTATGATAGTAGGTGAAGAGCACCTTCATATCGGGATGAAGTTGGAGAATGAAAACTTTTAGGTCCTGAAATGGTCAAGAAAATGGTGGAAAAAGTTAATACTACCCAGAAGCACATCAAGGATGCTGAGAGTCGATATATGAGCTACCCTAACAGTCATCGACGATACATAGAGTTTGATGTTGAAGACATGGTATTTCTTCACATATCTCCATGGAATAAAGTGATGAGATTTGGGAATAATGGAAATCTTAGTCCAAGGTACATCAGCCTTTTTTAGATCCTTGATCACATCAGAATGGTGGCTTATCAACTATCACTCCCACCAAACCTATCTCAAGTACATGATGTATTCCTTGTATTCCTTTTGAGGAAGTACATACTAGACGCATCACATGTACTAAATCTATAAGTTATACCATTGGAGAATGATCTTTCCTATGAAAAGAAGCTGGTGAAGATCTTAGACCGTAGATAAAAAGTTCTACGAAATAAGACAATGCCACTTGTCAAAGTGTTATATAGAAACCAAAAGTTTGAATAAGAAATGTGGGAACTAGAGGAAGTGATGAAAAAGAGTTACCCTCATCTATTATAGCGTGAGAAATGAAAATTTCAATGGAGAAATTTTTTAATGGGGGAATATTGTATTGACCCAAAATGTTATAAATAAAGTCCCCCTTTTGGTTTAATTAAATGTATTATAATATAATATGTTTATAGAAAACACATACAAATATTTTGTTTTATTATGGCCTTTATATTTAATTGAACATTAAGAATCATTACTGTTGATAACATAACAATTGAACAGTGATCACATGGCTAGTATAAATATAGGTTTTTAACAAATCTAATTGACAGAGACAAAAGAAGTGATGTCCTCAACCAATAGGATCATGCCCTGTAGTAGGCACTGTTCGGTACTATAGTAGGCGGAACTATTCATCCATCTGGGCCTTCGGGCCACCGGTTTGGTCCTTGGGTCCTGCAAGGGTTTTGGGCCAGTTAATTCTCAAGGACTTCGGGCCACCTTAAGGCCTTAGGGCCACCCCAAGGCCTTCAGGCACATAAATGCAGGCCCCAGACACACTACAAAAAAATGAGGAGCCCCAGAAGAGGATTCAGAGCAGGTGTACTCACTAGAGCAGAGCCAAATGGATTGTCAGAATGAGAGGGTATGGCTATGCCATCAGTACCATCCTGTTCTTGCATGGAAAGCCTAGCCAGATGGTCATGCAAAGGTGGAGAGCTACTATCAAGATACAAATGTTGGGGAGGGGCAGTTCCTTGTAGATAGTCTGGTTGAATTCCCTAAGACCTTCAGGTCATGTAATCTCCTAAGCTTATGGGCCATGTAATATCTGATCCTACGGGCCTTGTAAGGATTCCCCCTCATCCCTTGAATGGGGGGTTATCAAAAATCAATAAAAAATGAAGGCCTTCGGGCCATTCAGGAAAAAAGTTAAATATAATTTTTATTAGGGTTTGAAAATTGCTATTGTCAAAAACACGTCATTTTCAATAAATATAAGTCATTATTTTATAATTTAAAATTCAAATAATTATAAAATTATTTAAATAAAATGAATATTATTTTTGGAATTATAATATTGAAATTATCCAATGGGTAATTTTTCATAAATTTCTAAGATAGTCAAATTTTTGGGTAAAAATTAAATACAATATAAATATACTTTATGTTTTATGACATCATAATGATCCAAATGTAATGTAATAAGTAATATAAATTGTATCTATGAACAAATATATATTTTTAATTAAAAAATATATGATTTTATGTTTATGTTTATTTATTTTATAAAGCCTTTGCGAATCCTCCAAAACTTATGATATATTTTAAGGTTTTAAAACCATTTCTTTAAGAGTGTGACTCACCTCCACATCACCAATGATAATATTTTAATAATTTAGGCCCTTAAAATTATAAAATAATTTATGAGACTCCTATTTTGTAGAAACCATGGGCAAAAACCGTGGGATACTTTTTGGTTTTGGATATTTTATTATGTAGAGTCCAAAACCAAAATAATAATGAAATCACCCTACTTTCCTATATAAACCCACCAAATCTCCCATTTCTCTTTATTAAAACTCATTATATAACATAAATACTCTTATATAGAATCTATATAGTCTTACCAAGGTGCCTACAAGCTCTGAAGAAGTCCTTCCCAAGCCTTTCAAGTCACACATTCAAGTAAGGGACCCTCCACCCTCCTCTTTTATCAAGCAATCCTTTTATGTTATGTATTTTAATTTTAATTTTAATATATTGAGATATGTTATTACATATCCACCTTACTTATAATTTTATGTATAAATGAATATATCCACCTCCCCTCTCATTTTTTCCTCCTATGAACCCTTATGTACACCTGTTACCATACTGAGATTTTGTAAGGGTTCTTTCCTTTCTATTCTTTATTAAAGTTTCTTCAATATCACATGCCTTATATTTCCAATTAATCATGTTGGTAAATATCTTTCAATGTCCCTTTTACTTTCAATTTAATGTCTAAATGATTAGATAACCCTTTATCTCTCCTCAACCCATTTTATGAATTTTTATGTGATGCCGTTATGCTGCCAAAATGTCACCACAATTTTTCATGAAAAAACAATTGTTTAATGAATAATATAACCATTTAATATCAAGTATATTCACATTTATGAACGTATAATTTTTTATTGGGGAATTACATATGTTTATTCCAAACTCCTTGATTATGGAAGAAATTATTATGACCAATGAATCTATGCTGTATGAGCTATGTGGCACACTTAAGCTTGAGTATGAATGAATATGATGGGTGCACCAAGATAGAGCTCCAATTCATTGGGTAATGTTTAGTATCATTATACATCATTTTGGGACATGGATTCAACTTTATTCCTTTATGGGAATTTTTCCATCATGATGTCTTGGAAGGTTTGGCCTTGGCATAAATTTATGATGCAATGTTTTAAGTTGTTTCCACATTTCCCATGTTATGATTATCATGTTATATCAGGTCTCTTTTTTCATATTTATTATTCATACTCTTTTTATGCCTAATTTATATGCCTATTGTTTAACATGTATTATCATATTAATTTTCTTCCATTTTTATTCCCTTACCGAGATTTATGGCTTACCCCTTTCTTATGTATGTCCCCTGGTTATCCCATGAAGTTTTAAGTTCGAAGGAGTATTTTGAGCGTGTTAAAGAAGTTTTCAATAAATATGTTGTATTCCCTATTTTATTTTGTGATGTAATGTGCCTAATTCTAAAATAAAAAATACATCTCCATCATCCAGGTTGTATTAAGTGTAGTATTATGTAAAAAATTAAGTATTAATGTGGAATAAAGAGCAGGGTTGTTATATCATCATCACTTCTATAGTGTTTATAAACCCCCCTTTAAAAGTGATTAGGAAAATAGTTATTTTTTAGTGATTTATGAGACCAAAAGGTATCATTATTTCCCTATGAGTCTAATAACAATTCAAAATTTATAAAAACTCAAACTATGATACTAAATTAATTAAAATATAATATTAGGAAAGTTTTATGTCAAACCCATAGAAATGGTGAATTAGTTTAATTAGGTTTTCAAAAGAGTTGGTTTCTTTAAATTGAATAAACATATCAAGAAAATATGGGTTTGATGTATTTGAAGAAATAAAAAGACAAAAACAAAGTATAATGGTTGTTTTAGAATTAGATTTTAAAGCATGATGAGGTTTTTTAGTTTTTGTGTTCAGTTTTAATTGGATTTTATAAAATAAATTTATTAATCCATGTTTGGTGTTAGAGTTGAGATGAGGTGGATTCAATGGTCATTACATCCACTCCTCAGTACAATGATCCCCATTTTAACATGGTCATGAAATTAGGGAATTCCAAAATTGATTTTTTCTCGATACCATATTTAAAGCTGTCTATCCTGAATGAAAAAATGGTCATGCATTAATTTAGGCTAACCAGTTGTGATATTATAATGTTCCTTTCTCATTTATTAACTAATGTCCATGATTAGAAAAAATAAATATATTGGAATTGATTAAACAAATTGAATCAAACCAGATACAAGAATAGAATAAAATAAATAAACCCTACAACACCTTCCCCCTTCAGCTACATAACCCTATAAAAGGCAGGTTTTGATCCCTCATCCTAATGATGAGAGAGTAAGAGGGAAGGAAATAAATAAAATAAATCATAATGAAAACCATAGATAAAGTTTTTGAGGACCCTAAAATAGCATAGCTTCTTATCCTAGACTTTGGATATCCCCTTGGTGTGGAGGCTCAACCCTCTATTTATAGACTCCCCTAGGGATCAGGATGAATTAAATGGAATTAATATGGGGCATAAAATCATCACAGGGTTATAAATAATAGTCCCAGGTCTTTTTTCCATAGAAATATATGTCAAATCTACTCATTATTAGGTCTATCCTAGGACATTCACATTGTGTAAATTATTCATGACGTGAAAGTATTATGGTCACCTTTGATTTAGGTTTTCTTATCTTCCTGTGATTTACTTTGTTCACTCCTTGAAATGCTTTTCACATCATGTAAATTTATCATGTCATGTAAGTATCAGGTCCTCATCCTATTTTCTTCACATCTGGTCTTGGATTTACTATAAGTAATGTTTTCACATCATGTAATGTTAACATGATGTGAATATTCAATTTCCAGAACCATAACCTCTAAAATATTCCAATTATTCAATGTTCCCAATTTAGTGAATTAATTTCACATGTTTGAGGTACAAATGTTGGTATAAGAGACACCTTGAGCAACCATGAAAACAAATAGATCACAAATTTTAAATAAAAAATACACATTAAACCTTGATTTCTCACTCTATTTTTTGAAATAGCATCAACAACTTGATTTTATTCCCAATAGATATGAATGTCATGTAATTTAATGTCATCAATAGATTTTAGACTATAAAACCATTACAAAAGTATCCTCCAAGGTACCATTTAATATTTCTTCTTAATAATATCAACCACCAACATGGAATCATTTTCAATATAGACATAGTTCTAACCAAAATTCTTGGAATATATCATAGAATATATTACTACCCATAAGTATTCCTCAAGTGTAGTGAACATTCTAATAAATTAGTAAAATTATCCCCTTAAAGTTTCCCTATAATTTTGAAAAATATCCAAACATCCTTAAATTTTAGGAGTACCTCTTCTAGATTGCGGATCATTGGTGTTTGGGGTGACGATAGGGGTGGGGGGCTTTGAGTACCAAGGAGGAGAAGATAGGGGTGGGGGACATGGGGGTTTGATAGTGGAGGATTATAGATTAGCGGTGCTGGGGGGGTGAACAATGGTGGGTCAGGGGTGGCTAGTGACGAGTGATGGTGTGGGATGGGTGTGGGTGGGGGGACTGATGATGAGGGATAGAGGATCAGTTATGTATGGGGTGAAAGTGGGGGAGGGGGGTTCAAAAGGCAAGGGTGGGGTGGGAAAGGGGCTTGATGACATGATGGAGGGTGTGGGTTGCTCGACCTGGGAGGGCCCGACAATGCGAGAGAGGGGATTGACATCGGGTAAGGGTGGGGGTAATTGGTGGTGGGAAAGGGTGGTGCGGGTTTGGGGGGGGGGGGCTCAACATGGGTGGGGGATCAATGGTGATGCCATATGGGTAAAAAAGGTTGGTACACAAGTGTGGAAAAGTGTGAAAGGGGGAACATTTGAACGACCATCATTTAGCGGTCGCTAATACCATCAATATCGACCACCAAATAGTAGTCACCTGAATTTCCCCACATGAATACTCATATTTTAAAAAGTATATATATATATATATATAATATAAAAAATAGATGATGTATAAAATTATGGGTCAACTAAACAAGTAAAGGAGAAAAAATACCATGCAAGGACCAATCCATCAAATTTATTACAATGAAGGTCCTCAACAGTTGTGTTAGAACCATGATGATTCAAATTTTCAAAGGGAAAATGTTACAAGTGGAATTTTTATGGTGGAATTTTTGAAGCATTGGAGAATTTTAAATCCTGTGAAGTGATATTGTGTTTGGTTTCATTCTAATTGGTAGCTTAAAGAAGGTTAAAAATCATTTAGGGAGATTTGAAGCGGATCTCTTAGAAGAGGACTAAATCAATGCACAAAGGGGGATATCATGATGTAAAGGAGGCTTCATAAGGGTAAAATAATGAAAATTTTATTGTAAAGCTACAATGATATATGTCACACTGTATAAATGAAGTTCATGCCATAATAGATATCTTTTGAAAATATTGTATAGATCTGTTAGGAATGGGCGGAGAAATCATGTCACAACTAGAATAATCACACCATCATTTGTTATTCATTTAAATAAAAATATGTTTAAGTATGAATTATTCAGAAGTATCCCAAAACAACAATGGATAGTGAATTTTTTCCTCTACACTGGTTAGGTATAACATAAGTAGTTCACGTTTTAATTTAGTAGAACATGCAACTATGGGTAAAAAATTTGGGGATATTTGAAGGATCATGCCATGATTTTCAAGGTGTTTTAATGATATATAATATAGATTACATGGATCTGAAGTTACCTTGAAGGTCATGCCACTATAAAATGTTTCACGCTGCAATCTAGTTAAATTGGATTCATGCCATGTTGCAAACCGGATATCACATCATAATGTGTTGATTTCTAGGATATTTTCAAAATTAAAATATCTTTAGAATTATGAGATACTAGATTTGAATTTGTCGGTTTCAATTAAAATATTAAGGATGATTCTAATGCCCAATAAACTTGTGAAAAGTGGAAAATTTGGATGTATAGTACCCCAAGACAGATTGACCGCTGTGTGTGTGTGGGGGGGGGGTGTGAATCAGGGGTATAATTTTACGAATTATTTTCTTTTAATTCAACCTATAAAATTTTTTAAGCTCATTAATACACTCAATAATATCTCATAGTATCACCTTACATAGAAAAATAATAAGATAAAGTACAACACATAATATTTACAGGGTTCAGTAAAATGTCTTAATTATTTCCATGTTGGTTAGATGTCCCATCATGGATTCTACACTATAATTTGATAAATGATTACAATGGATAAATAAAAAACTAGTTATAATCTCCAGTAGTTGATCCTCCAGCTGATCTTGGTTCAATACCCTAACAACAAACTCTTTTTCCTCAGTTGGTTAGACACTAAAAATGCCTTCATCCTTCTTGACTGGGTAGACACCCCATCCTTAATCCTCTTTAAAAATTGGCTAGATATCATATTAATGTGCCCTTTCTTCTTTTATTTGTTGATTTTGTAGTAGAAATACCACTTTATTCTTTATAGTGATCTTCATACACAAGAATACTAGATCTAATCCACTCCTGTACAACATCAAGATCTTCAATAGATTCTTAGAATAATCCTGTTTGTCTTGAAACTCCTTCAAAATAGATTTTAAATGATCCAGTTCTTCTCAGATTATTGAACACTTAGATATGAAAGTCTTATCCAATAAGTATATTTTGGCTTTAATGTCTTCACTCTTCTTGATATAGTGGTGTATCGATATTCTCAACTGGTAAAATGATTTGGAAGATATTTTACCTCTACCTATGAAGTTCCCAACCTTAATAAAATGTGTGCAATGGATGTATATAATTTATTAAATAATAAAAAACCCAAATTCTTTATGTAATCATGAATATTGGATTGACCTCTTAACTGATTCTTTTTGAACCTATTTTACTTACCCAAAAAATATTTCTCATATAGTACATGAAATTATTCCCATGAATATGATATGACTATAACATACCATATATGACTTATCATATACTATTGGTTCTCTTCCTTGATGCTTTGCATACCTATGCTTCAAAAACATGTTAATTATTTTTCATGAAATAGATAGTACATGAAACTGTATTTATGAAAGTAAAAAAAATTATAATTTTCATAACACATATTTTACAAATCACATCACATAGATAATAATTTTCATAAAACATACTTTACTTCTCAAAATTTTATCTTATGTTAAAAGTAGAACTTGATTAGTAGGATTCAACTGAAGAAAAATAAGAGATATCACTCTCGATAAGTACTTATCCCAAAATTATTCAGAACAAATTACCCAAGAGTTAACCATGTATTTATAGGTGAAAAAACATGTGATTAGCACACAATGATCCTATAAAATATGGTATGCCTATAAAAAGCACGAGATTTCAAAAAATACACCACCTCACTCTATAAATGCCATGGAATTCACATATTGTTCATTAAATTATATTTTATTTATACTACTCATATAAAATGTATTCCATATTATATTCTCACTGTATTTCAGGAACATGCACTTAAAAAAATTGAATGCATTTGATCATTTTCATGGAATGATCCTTCATGTTCAATCACATAACATTCCAATTCATGGAATGTAACTATTATTTTCATGATTTTTTGGTTGGAAAATCATTTATGTTCAAAAAACTTAACCCTCATTGTATAGAAAGGAATATTTCTTACACTATATTCTTCAATTTCATAAAATCTATCTTCATTCACAAACTCACCTTCACAAACTGTATTTATGGTTTGTGGAAATCCATACTTATTTGATTTACAAACTCTCATCGGACTTTTCATGATCCTAAAAATAATTTGAGTTAATATACAATCATGACATGAAAAACCATTCATACGTAGAGGCTTTAGATATCGGGAGCATAGAGAAGATATATACTATAATCAGATGACTCAGAGTTATTTCATCCAATGGACAATGTTATATGAGTAACTTTTTAAGGCATGTGAACAATACACACACAACGTCAATCCCACATCAAACTTCAACACATGGTTACCTTTTCTTAATAAGTTATATTGTTCCCTATATGTCTCAGCTATGAGTAACAGGGTCTACTCCAGGCTTCTGCTGGAACCGACCCATTCCAAAACCCTTCCACCATCATGGGGCCCCGCATGGCTTCACCACCCATTCTTGCATGTGCTATGTGCATTCTATGCTTACCTACCCCAAATACGCCCACCTCTGCCACCATGGCTACCCATTAATGGGCTAGCTCCCATGTGGTTGAGCCTGATCCCATATATGGCTAAGATGTCCCTCCTTGGGTGGCTTTTGTAGTCCACATTTTCTAATAAACTGTCATAAAATTACTTTACTAAATACACCAAGTCATTTCTCAAAAACGAATTTCTTAAAAAAATTAACTCATCCATTTTTTAAATCATGGAATTTATTTATATAAATTCCAAAACAATTATTCAATAATTAAAACCCTTATTTATTATCTCAACCATCATTATTTATTCATCATGAAAAAATACCAATATTTTTATATGGACCTTTTTATAAAAATCTCCTCATACAAAAATAGAACATTTCATGGAATTCTTCAAAAAATTACTTCATGTAAATGAATATTTACATGGCCTTTACCTTTTTAAATGTTGAAAACAATTTTTACCTTCATATTGAAATTGGAAAATGTCATTTGACTTTAATAAAAATTCAATAATCATTATAATTAATATTTACACTATGTATTGAGTTTCTTCACCTAAAATTTTCAATTTATTATCCTGACATTCGTTTTTCATAGACTAAGGAAGAACCTAAATCAGACCATAGTCTTACGTGGATGTTTTATCAAGAAAGACATCCAATGCCTCAAGAATCATAATCTCAACATTCAAATATTCCTCATATATTGAATTTATAATATACCGAAAATAAATACAATATTAATTATTCTACCATGAACCCATGATATTGAATATGCACCCTTGAATTTGTTTTCAATACCTATTCACTTTATAAAGGAAATATTTTCCTCCCCATTATTGAAAATAAATACAAAAATATAATAGATATTTTATCATGTACTCACTTTTATCATGCCATTAGGGAATCCACTTCCACTCCATTTCTTTAAGTCCTTAGCCTTAGCCACTTTGTGATATAAAGATAACACCACTTTTTTTCCTCAACAAAGATTATTTATCCAGAAAATCTTAGTCTAAATTGGAAAATTATTTATAAAAAAAAGTGGGTATAACCAAAGTGATCAATGTTGTCAATAAATTATACTACATGTGATACCATAATCAGATAACCCACTTTTTCATGTTTTGGGGATTCTAAAAAAGATCTATCAAGAAAAAACATTATATCCTGCACATATATGAACAAACACATCAAAAAATTCAAGTGAAAAAAGATTTATCTCCCCCTTCTTAGACCAATATAAAACCCCCTTGATAATAATTATCAATTAATTTAAAGTAGGGATTTGGTAGTGATTTTCATACCCCATATTATAATTTTACAAAGACACTTATAAGTTCTACATTTAGAATGTAATGAATATTTAATAGATTTAACTCATCAATGATCCCATCAAGGGATGCATCAATCTCCTTAAATTCTATGAATTTAAGTATAAAAGAATATATAAAAATGGAATAAGGAGGGTCCTATTTGTTCCTCAAAAATATAATTTCGGTTGAGATATTCTTTTCAACTTGGTTCATTCTTTTCTTGTAATCTGAACATGAGAATATTTCTTTGTAATCTTATTTCTATTTTGAGTCTCATCAGTTTGATTATATTCTTTCTTCCTTTGAACTTCTTCTTTATGTGGAATATTTTTTTCCACCTCAATATTCTGGATCTTTAAGTTTCTAGATGTAGAAAACTTCTCATCATTTTTCACCTCACCTTTTGTATGCACTTTCTTTCCTTCAACTTTAGAAATTTTTTCATCTTCCTCAAATTATTTAATGAATCTCAGTTGATTTTTCCAAACAAGTTGGAACTCTTTCTTCATATTCTCAGTTTTCTCAGAATATTCACACAACTTACCATTTTTGTTTATTTTAAAACCACTTCCTTTTAAAAATTTAGAGAACCTATCTAGGTAGTTTTTTTAAAAATTTCTACACACTATGACCTTATAATCTTCATTTTCCACAAACTTTTTCAAAGTATTCATAATTTTTTATGTGAAGATTGAATGGGTTTATTGGTAGGGAATTATTTATTTGATAAACTGTTACCATATATTCACCATTTATCTACCTTAGTTTATGAATTTCTCTTATAAAGGACATGTTATACATGTAATATTGGGATTTGTTCCCATACATTTCTCTTCACCATAAAAATATTATGAAATTAGATATTCCACTTTAATATATATTTTATCCAAAAAATTATTATTATTGTACTTCTCCAAACCAAGACTTATTTTGATTAGGGGAAAGTGAATTTATTAACATATTTATCTACCCCTATGATCTAGGAAAATATCAATCACTTATCTCCATAGTCTAAGCAAGTTTAGAATTATTTTTTTCCACTTTCACTATAAGAAACAACAATTTTACTGTGATAAGGATTAGGTGTAGATTTAATTTTTATTTTTAGACCCTTCATCTCACTAGCATTCAAATATTCACCTTTAACCTTAGTTGAATTGGTAAAATATTATTTATTCTTGTGTAGCTCATTGATTAACTTCTTCCCAACTTTTGATCCTAGAATAATGATATAACCTTGTTCCTTTTTATTTGACCTCTTGGGAGTAGTTTTTGAAATACTCTTCTTCTATTTTCTCTTTTATTTAACTTAGACCCCCCTTGTTTGTGGAATTATTTTATTTTCATGAATTTTAATTTTATTAAAACATTCCAATTCCTTATTCCTAAATATAGAGTAGCATTATCAATGGTTTATCAAAATTATTCTCTTTTATATTCTAGTCTATTAATATTTTATAGGTTTTATACCTTTATGTTTTTAGTGTAACCCCCAACCTTTGAACAAATTTTCAAGACCAAATCTTTATACATATTATCTAATTTACCCTTACTGTAGAGGGTTGATGATTATTTTTCACTTCCCACACTTTCCCAAAATTTTCTTCAAAACATATACCATAAATTGAAAGAGTATTAATAAAAAAGAAAATTTCTGGTTTAAGATATACCTTATTCTTTGGGTATGTGTCTATTTGATTAGATGATGATATCATTATCATCTCAAAACCATTAATTTCAGTGAAAAATTGTGCATAAGTATCTCTATTTACAGAAATATGAGAAGTTACAACTTGTGGTGATTCCTGATTCTTCAATCTCACCTCCAACTCAAAACACTTCATCTGGAGGGTTTTATTCTCATCCTCATCTGATATCATCCTATCTTTCCCATCCTATTTCATTTTATTTATTTGTTCATCATGCATTTTTCTTAATTCTTATATACAATTATCAAGATCATTTACCATGTTTTCTTTAACCTCTTGTTGAAAAGATTTGACATCCATAGAAACTTTGTGTAATTTTTCATGTTCATGGAAATATTCTAGCAAAAAAAATCTCAAATAGATATTTCTCAAAAACATTATTTTGTAATTCTTCAATAACTTCTATATATCTTTCATAGAAAAAATATATTGTTTCATCATTTACTCTGATAATTTTTGTGAGAGTGTTTCATATTCCAACCTTTTTATACAATTAATCTTCTATAAAAATAGCGTCTTCTGCCAACAATAGTTTTTCATCCTAAAGACCCATGATTGTTACAATAATATAATTTACCACTTCTTTGGGAACTTTATTTAGATGTTTTTTGATTTTAGAATTAAGATCACTAAGTGATACATCATCATTACAACTTAAACATGCTTCGTTAGAATAATCATAGTAAAAATAATTATTGAAAATTATAAAACTCTAATTACCTTTAGTTAGTGGTGTATCTCCCTTTACAATAGGATTATTCTTCATCTTCCTTTATTATCCTTTCTTCTTTTTTTCTCGAGTCTTGGCTTAAATCTCTAGATTTTTATCATCAAGAGTAATTTAATTTTTCTTCATCAAAGGCACATTCCACATTTCCTATAATATTAACTTCATAAAAACTAGGTTTGATATTTATAGGGAACATTGGCTTAGATACAACTTATAAATCCCCATATCGGATTGACCAATGAGGGGGGAGGGGGGGTGAATCAATGGTTGACTTTTACAGATTATTTTATTTTAATTCAACCTCGAAAACTTATTAAGGTTCTTGATCTACTGAATAATATCTCACAATATACCATAGTATATAGAAATAATAAGATAAAACACATTACACACTATTTACAAGGCTTGATACAAATACTTAATCTTTTATATGTTGGTTAAACACCCCAACATGGATTATAAACTATAATTTGATCAATGATTATAATAGATAGGGTGGAAACTAGTTATACACCCCAATAGTCGATCTTAAAGATAATTCTAGTTCTACAACCCATAAACCAACACTTCTTCCTTAGTTAGTTATACACCCCAACAGTCTTTCCCCTTCTTTTCTGGTTAGGAACCCCTACCTTGAGCCACTTCAGTAATTGGTTAGACACCATAGTCACAAGATTATTCTTCTCTATGTTGATCCTATAATAGAAATTCCTATTTCTTCTTCATAGTGATCTTGATCCAGAAATATACTGAATCCTACCCACTCATTTAGAAATTCAAGTTCTTCAACATCTTCTTATAATAATGTTTTTAGTCTTGAATCTCCTTCACACCAAATATTGAATGATATAGTTCTTACCACATTACTAAACACTGAGATATGAAATTATTGTCTTGTAAGTGTCGTCCAGCTTCAATATCTTCTCTATTATCGATTTAGTTGTGTATTGATATACTTATTAATTCAAATGATTACGCATATATTTTCCTTCTATTGATTAAGTTCCCAAACTTAATAAAATTTTTTTAAGTGATGCACACAATTTATTCAATAGTATTAACTCATATTCTTTATGAAATCGTGAGTATTTAATGGAATTATCAACTAGTGATTTGTGAAATTATTTTACTTCTCCAACAAATATTTATCATATAGTATATGAAATTATTTCTATCCACATAATATGACTATATCATAGTACATATGAATTATCTTGCACTGTGGTTCACTTCCTTGATGCTTCACATATTGTCAATTGAAAAACAAGTTAATTATCTTTCATGAAATATATAACACGTGATAATTTCTTTATGAAATTAAAAGAAACTATATCTTATATAAGTTTTCATCTTTATAACACCTCAAATAACACATAATTATCATAACACATAATTCACTTATTAAAATTTTATCCTTTATGAAAAGCTTCACTTGCTTTTTGGGACTCAACTGAAGTAAAATAAAAGCTTATGCTCTTGATAAAAACTTCTCCCAAAATTCTTCAGAACACATTACCTGAGAGTTAACTAGGTATTTATAATAAATAAAATATGTGATTAACAAATGATAATCCCATAAAATATGGTATACCTATCAAAAATAGGCGATGTCAAAAAATACATCACCTCACTCCGTAAATGACATGACCTTCACATATTATGCTTCAAACAATATTTTTTATGTTCTTTATATAGAATGCATACCATATGGTCTTCTCACTATACTGAATGCATGTGTGCATCCTAAACTCAAATGAATTTGATCATGCACTTGTCATGATACTTCATGTTCATTCACATATAATTCCCATTCATATTCTATAACTATCATTCACATGGAATTTTGGTTTGAAAATCATTTACATTCACAAACTAAAAACCTAATAACATTGTATGGAATATTATATAAACTATATTCTTCTATCACATAATATCTACCTTTTATTTCAAACTCACATTTGAAAAATATTTTATGGTTTATGGAAATCCGTACTTAGCAAATTTCCAAACTCACATCAGGTTTCTGTTGATCCTGAAAGTAATTTTATTTTTTATGTAGTTATGACATGAAAAACCCTTCATACATAGCGGATTTAGAAGTTAGGAGGATGAAGAATATTACCATTACGATCAGACATCTTAGAGTTATTGCATTCGATGACCCACAATATATGCATAACTTTATTGTGTGGGTGAATAGTAAAAACTTAGTGCCTATCCCACATCGAACTTAAACACAAGTTTCCTCTACTTAATAAGAAATCCCATTCCCTTTGAATATTATATATGATTAATGGGGTCCTCTCCTTGATTATTATGGAACCTACCCTTTCTAGAACCCTTCCTCCATCATGCCTCCTTGAATAATGGTGCCACCTACTCCTGTGAGTGTTATGTGCATGTTATGACTACTTTCCCCACATTCACTCACATAGAACTCCATGTTTTCCAATTAATTTTCTAGATAATGGGTGGTAAATATTTCTCTCATATGTGTTTGATATGGCCTTCCTTGGGTGAATTTGGTTAGACAAATCTTTTGATGGGCCCACAAGTGTTACACCCTCGGTGTCATTGTGCATTAATTAATAAACTAATTTTATTAATTTTTTCTATGTTGGTGGTCTCCAAAATTTTTGGGTTAAAAAATTAATTTTTTTAACGGAATTGGTGCTATGAATAGTGTAATCACTGTTAAGAGTAACCGTGTTCTGACCGAACATGAGGGATTTTCACTTTACAGTGCCGTTTTGCATAGTTTGAGAACAATTAATTCAACCATGTGACCTAATTCAAGTAATTATGTGGGAGCCTTGTGATTTTATAGTAAATACAACATAGTTGGATCAAAGTTTGGAAAACCATTCATCTAAACCATGTGTTTTACCTAGGGGATTATTATTTTTTCATTTTTATAAAAATACCCTTAATGAAAAATAAAAACAAACTCTCCCTCACCCTCTTCCTATCTTCATGTAACACACCAGACTCCCCCTTCCATGGTTTCACACCTATCCCCCCTTAAGGTCTCCTCCTATTTTGGAGATTCTCTATGATTTCTTTGAGAATATCAATAGATCCTTCATGGTATGGTCTCCACTCCTCCTATCCTTCCATTTATTGATATTTTCCTCTCCTCATCACCCCTCTTATTCGGCTAAACCCTAAGTCAAGGGGTTTGAGCCTATTTTTGAAATTTATTCATTTTTAGAGAATTTAATGTGTCTTTTGGGTCATATTCTTCCATTATTGGGTGTTATACATCAAATGAAACATGTTTTGGCTTTCCCACCACTAATTTGACATAGGTGTTTCTTTTGAAATACTTTTTAATTCAGGTTATAAATTGATTTTGTGTTTTTGAATGATTTTTTATTAATTTAGATGCATATTATATGCCATAGTAGTCATGAAATAATTTCATAATGTATTTTGTGATTTGAATTGACCTAGGTCTCATTCCAAGTGCTTAAAAAATTTCCTGAAAGGTTCTTTATTTTTTTTTCAAGATATTGGAATATTTTATTATGGAATTATAAGTGTCTAAAATTTCTATTTTGATTTTCAAGTGACTTTCAAAAGGTTGAACCACTTTTCATGGTCTTATTTCACAAGCCAAATTTCCTTTAAAATTATGGAGAAACTCTTTAAAATTTATTTGGATGTTTTAAAATGTATTATGTTGAATTATAAATCTATGACATAACATTTTTAGTTTTAAAGTAGTTTTTATGTTTTTTAAAGACATGTAATTGACTTAAGTCTCATTCCAAGTGATTGATAAACCTACCTTTTTGTTTTTATAAAGGTATTTATTATTTATAAAGTGTCTTTAATGCTGGTTCCATTTTGAAAATGGGTGTGATGTTTTTAGGGGTTAATTTTGTAAAATGAATGTAGTTTAACCTCAATTAATTAAAATATTTTGAGGAAGTAGACCTCATATAAGTTTGAAACATTTTAAAAAGGGTTTTGTTAACCCAAATTTTATTTAATGGAAAATTCTTGGTTTTTAACTAGAAATTCGAAGTGTGGGTTTTCAAATGGTGTGAAAATGGTTTGGTTTATCAAGCATTAAAAAACCAAAATTTTTACTTTATATAAAATAGTTTTTAATAGATATTTGAAATGAGATTTAAAATAGATTATAAATGAGTGAAATAGATAAATATTTTGAGTGTTATGTCTTCAAAGTCTTCTTGTAACTTTTATTAATTTTATAAAAATGTTTGAGACCTTATTTAACCATCATTTATTTACTTTTCAAATTTTGGATTGTGACCCTATGGGGTATTATTTGTATTGAAATTTATATTATGATGATTATGCATGGATTTTTGTATAGGGATGTTTCATGTGAGGGTGTTGGAGTTTAGGAGTGAGTATTTTTTAAATGATTTATCTTTTATGCTTGTGATTATTAATTTCTCACCTATTATTGTCTTGTCATGGGAGTCCTAAGAATATAGTAGATGACCTGGGTGAGGGAAAACCATAATGGATATAATTGGTTATCTATGGATCATTTCCTAGATACTCCTAGTTAGATATTCCATAAGGAATAATATGCCTTTATGTAGAATATCTTTCTTTATGCTATATATATTTTTACTACCTTGTATGAAGGAATTTCAGGGGAATTTACTTCTTGGATAGTTTGATGGGATATTCAGGGAAGTGACAGGTTCAGTAGTTCCAACCTTGGTTCCTTATTTCCAGTTCAAGTCTGCTATCACTAGAGCCTAGGGATTATTCTCATAATTCTAGGCCCTTTTTTAGACACTTAAGGGGATTTTTTATGGTTCAATTGTATTCCACTAGTTTGATTAATTATATTGAAACCATTTATTGACTGCGTTCTTGGATTGTGTTTACTTGATAATTTGTTTCCTTTTTTATGGTTTTTGTATTACCTTTTTCATTATTTTTATTACTTTAAAATGTGTTGTTTTAATGGTTTGGAAGTAATATATGAAAAAATAAAATGGTTTTTATTTCTTTAAGAGTTTAAAGGATTCAGTTTTATCTAAAAATGTTTATTAAAATAGGATTTTCATGAGATGTTTAAAAGGGGGAAGTGAATTTTGGTTTGATTTTAATGGTTTAAAGTCCCCTTTCCTCAGTTTAAAGGTTTAATTTAAAATGATTAACTATCCTTGCTTTTATTTTATAGAATATGTAGTTGTTTGAAAATGTACATGTGGATTGGGTTTATAATGCTTGTAAAAACCTACTTTACACCTTATTTTTCAAACTATAATGTTATAAAATGTTTTACTAAAGGGTTTTTATATCTTTGGAGGGTTATGGTGGTATAATTAGTGATTTTATGCTCACTCCTATTATATGTCAGTTACAGGTTCTTGGTTCTCCTTTGAAATTCTTATTGGGAGTTTATTGATTGAGGTGTGCATGTTTTTACATTTTTTTATTTTCATTACATAATGCAATTAGGATTTTGTTTATTTATATGGATAGAGGGTATCTATATTAGTGGGAGTCTAGAGGGAACTAGAGGTGGCTATAGTTTTCTTTGTAGGGAATGGAGACTGGGGGAGTGGAGGGATTGTGTGTTTACTTTCCTTTGCTACTTCATTATCTATTTTTTTATTTCTTCTTTCTCATTTTTGAATGGATGTTTGATATATATATGGGTCATGCAAGATTTTTGTTATATTCATGCTATATTATTTACTCTGATTATTTGGTGAAACTATTCCCAAGTGTGTTCTTGTGATGAAAAGGCACTGGTTTCCATATCATAGGGATTGGGAATTCCCTTTAGGAAAGTGGAATACCGATTCAGGCATCCACCAGATGGAAAGTAAAGGAAAACTCATTTAAAATGGTATTAAAGTTTTGGTCCTTTTCTCTATAGGAGACTTATACTTTGTAATAACCATTGTTATTTGGTGTTTCATGGTAATATCTAGTTAGAATTTATCATTGGTACTTGAGAGGTAGGTGTAGGGAGATTCTAGCTAGCTCTTTTCTACCCCGATCCTTGAGTTAACATGGGAAGTGGGATTTGAATCTTGAGTTTGATATTTTTATGGTTTTACTATTGATCTTTTGGGGATCCTATTTTTTCATATTTGGGTTTCCTTAGAAGTTGGGTTATATTTTGGGAAGAAAATGGAGAATGTTTTGGTGGATTGAGAGTGGTTTTCATAGCTTGATCAACTAGGAAATGATCAAACAATTGATCCTGAAATTACATATGAATTGTTTCATGGATAGATCAAGGTCCATTGGACCATGTGGTTGAGTCATAAATGTTTTCACATCCTATTTGGATTGATGTTTATATCATTCTTAATAAATCCTTAATTGAAAGGAATAAGACAATGTGGGTCTTGTGATATGTTGATGATTTGGATTGAGATTTGTGGCATGAAATTGGTTTTTGTGAAAAAAGATAAATTTTTGGAACATGTTTTTAGTTTATGTATAAGCCTTTGAGATTTCTTATAAAATGATTTTAGATTTTATGAAACTAGTTTGGGTTTGGGAATTTGGCCCTTAGGATTATTATAAAATGAAATTGAATTCCATAAAAGTTTGGGAATTTTTGTTCTAAATCAATTAATTTTGTTTTTAGAAAATGTTTTTATTTTTTTAAAACACATTGGTTACTAAATGTCAAGGAATTTGGAAACCCATGTGGTGTTTATTTTTGAAAAAGTGATTATTTTAATTTAATAAAAATAAAGTGATAAATGTTTTTGAAATGTTTTAAAGATTGATATTTGAGAAGATTGGGTGGATTTCAAAAGAAGGTGAAAATGTTTTAGAGTTTACTTAGGGAATTAGGGTGCTTTTAAAAAATATGTGTTTTTTTTAAAATGGGTTTTTCCTTTGGGAATCTGATGGTTTTCAAAATAATGGGATTTTTTATTTTTTTCCTTTTCTTATTGGTGTTTTTAGACTTTTTTTCTTTATATGGGTTGGGAAAGTTTGATGGGATTTTTGAAATAAGACTGAGTTGGGTGTTTGTTTAGTATTATATAAAGCATAACTCCAGGAGGAGTCTTTATAAAGGTTGAGTGTTTTATTTTAAGGATAGTTCTTCCCTTGTTTTTGGATATTACCTAGAATCTAAGTGGAGTGTAAAGAGTTTTCCCCTTCTTATGGTGTGTGAGCATGTTGGCTACAAGTTTTTAGAAACCTATTCTAGGCGATCCTTGGTTAGTATATTGAGTTTAACTGATGAGGATTGATCTGATTGATCTTTTGGGTTCAAGTTTTATCTTGGGTTGATGATCTATCTTGAGGTTTCATGTCTGATTTATTTATAGATTTTTTATACTTGATTTAGATTTTTTGGTGCGATCCTTTCCCATTCTTTTGGTTTCTCTTATTTGAGCAGTGATTGTTTAGGTTTTTTTATGCCTCATTCTATTCACGCATTGTGTGGTTGCTTTTGGTGATACTGTCTTTGTAGGAAGGGCCTTGTATTGAGTTTTGATTAATTCAATGGATGTGGGATGACCTTGGATGAGAGATTCAATAGTCTAGTACTGGTATGACACTAGTTTAGATTATGTACTGACTGGTGTTAGATTAGATTTGGTTTGGTTAACAATGAGAGGGTAGCTTGGGTGTGTGGTCCTAGTTTATCATTTTTTTTCTCTCTATTAGTGATCCAAGGTTAGGTCCCATTTCATTTTTTAATTTATGAATGTTTTTAATCACTGATTTCTTTGGGTTCCTTAGAGACACAATGGTTTTGGTAACCTGCTATTGTGACCTTTTTTTTTGTTTTGGATGTTTTGAATATAGTTAATTTTGGGGAAACAATATTATAATCTTAGGTTTTCATTATCTTTGGGGTCACTTGGGTGTCTCTTGAATTGTGCTTCCTTATAGAGATGATATTGTTATGGATGTTTGTGGTTAGTTGAATCCCTTGCTCTATTTTGGTTTTGGCTAAATTGTGGTTATATTAGTGAAACCCCTATTGTAGTAGTGTTTATTTGATGTTTCATCATTTAGATCAATTATAAATAGTGAGGATACCTCTATTTAGTCTCCCTTCATTTAGAGTTTCTTGTTAGACACTCATTGTTGATTCTTGGTTAGGGTTTCTATCATTGTTTGATAATTTTATTGGTTTTTTTTAAGTTGGAGTGTTTTTAGTGTCTTGCTTATAAAATTCAAAGTTGTTGATGCTGTTAACTTGACTAGGGACATTATGGGGGTAGAAAGTGGAATGGTGGTGAGGTTTGTGACACCTGATGTGTCACTATGCATTAATTAATCAAATAATTTAATTAATTTTTGATCTGTTGTGGGTCCCTACGAGTTTTAGGTTTAAAATTTAAAATTTATAAAGGAATTGGTGTTGTGTATGGTTTGTGCACGGTTAAGATTAACTGTGTGTCGATCGTGCGTGAGGGGTTTACACTTTATAGTGTTTTTTACATGGTTAGCTCAAATTCTTGGGTTTTATTCATTATTAGGGAATGCGATGGGTCTTTGAGGTTGTATTCTTCTATGATTGAGTGTTCTCCATCAAAGATGACATGTTTTGGCTCACCCGCCACCAATTTGAGGTAGGTTTTTCTTTGTAAATTATTTTTAATTTAGTTTATAATTTTCTTTCTTGTTTTTTTAATGATTTATTATAAATTTAGAAGTATATTATATTCCACATTAGTCTCAAAACAATTTCATAATAGATTTTGTTCTTGGAATGGGACCAGGACACCTACCAAGTGCTTGAGAAATTTCCCAAAAGAATCTTTAAATTATTTCAAGCATTTAGAATATTTTATTGTTGAATTATATGTATATTAAATATCCATTTTTATTTTTCAAGTGGATTTTATATGGTTAAACTAGTTGGCATGGACTTGGGTCGTATGAGAAACATCCTTTAAAATGATCGAGTGTCTATTTAAAATTAATTTAGACATTTTAAAATATCTCTTATTGAATTATAAATCCCTAGAATGAGATTTTTGGATTTAAAGTAGCTTTCAAGTATTTTAAATACTTTTTATGGACTCAAGTCACATTCTAATTGGTTGATAAATACCCTTTTTGGTTTTTATAAAGGTATTTTATTATTTTTAAAGTTTTTTTAATGCGGGTTCCCTTTTAAAAATGGGTGTGATGTTTTTAAGGGACCTTTTTTTAAAAAGGCAGTTGACCTTTAATTATTTAAAATATTCTGAGTCTATGGGCCTTTTACTTGTTTGATTTTTTTTATAAAGGGACATGTTACCAAAAGTTTATTTAATCAATTTTTTTTTGGTTTTCAAGTGGATATTTAAAGTGTTGGTTTTAGAATGGTGTGAAAATAGTTTTCTTTCCTAACCATTATGAAATACCAATTGTAAATTTATATAAACTAGTTTTAAAGAGATATTTTAAATAATATTTCAAATAGTTTATAAATGTCTGAAATAGCTCAACATTCTGAGCGTTATGTATTTAAGGCCTATTTTTAAATTTTATCAATTTTTTTAAAATGCGTGAGACACTCTTTGAGCTCCCTTTTTTTATGTTTTCTAATATGGATTGTGATTCCATGGGGGATGCTTTATATTGACATGCATCTTATGATTCTAGTGCATGGATTTATGTTTGGGTATTCTGTATGTGAGGTTGTGGGAGTTGATGTGTGAGTAGTTTTCAAATGATTTATATTTTATGCATGTGATTCTTAATTTCTCATATCCGCTTGAATTTTCATGGGAGTCTTAGAAATATAATAGATGACCCATGTGAGGTAAAACCCTAGTTTATATAATCAATTGACTAGGGGGAATTTATTTTCTACTCCCATATGGATAGTTCATAAGTAGTAATAGACCTTTATGCTATATATATTTTGATTCTGATGGATGAAGGTGTTTTAGGGGAATTTACTTCTCAAATAGTTTTATGGGACTTTCTGGGATGTGATAGGTTTATTAGTGCCAACCTAGATCCATTTTCACTAGTTTAGGTTTGTTATCACTAGTCCTAGGTATCATTTCCTTGATGCTAGGTCATTTTTTGGACACTTTAGGGGATTTCATATTATGAATCAATTATATTATAATAGTTTGATTGATTATATTAGCACCATTACTTGATTGTGATCTTGAATTGTGTTTCCTTGATGCTTGGGTATCATTGTATTATTTATGCATAACTATGTGCATGTTTTTTCTTAATTTAAAATTGTTTTTTTTCAAAATGGATTGGAATTAAGATTTTTAAAAATGAAATGGTTTGGTTTTCTTTAAGAGTTTGAAGGAATGATTTTCTATATTTTTTTATGAAAATTTGATTTTCAAGAGATATTTGAAAAAAAGGACATGTGTTTTGGTTTGTTTTATAAGTTTTAAAGTCCCCTTTCCATAGTTTAATGGTTTCATTTAAATGATTAACTATCATTGTTTTTATTTTACAAAACAGGTAGTTATTTGAAAATGTGATTGTGGATTGGTTTTATAAAGCATGTAAAAACCTACTTTACACCTTATGTTTCAAACTAACATTTTATAAAATGTTTTGTTGAGGGTTTTCCATATTTTCCATGGGTTTTGGGGGACTCTTGAGTGTATTTGTGCTCATGCATGTTATATCACAGTTATAGGTTCTTGGTTCTCCTTCAGACTGCTTAACGAGTATTGATTGATTGAGGTGTATATGTTTTTGTATTGTTTTCTTTTCATAAAATCAAAATTTTTTATTTTTTTACTTTTTATGGATAGATGGTATCTATATTATTTAGAGTCCAAGAGTGAATTAGTGGTAGTTATAGTTTTCTTTGTAGGTGGGGAGACTGGGGGAGAGTAGGGATTATGAGTTTACTTTCATTTACTATGTCATTATCTATTTTTTATTTATTCTTTTTCATTTTGTCATGGAAATCCGATATATAGATGGGTTATGGTAGATTTTTTTTAAATTAAAACTTACTTATTTACTCTAAATATTAGGTGAAATATTTCACAATCGTGTTCTAGTGATTCCCAGACAATAGTTTCTAGCTCAAAGGAATCATAAATACCTTTCGGGCCAGTGAAAAACTGGTTTGGGAATCCATTAAAAAGATGGACCATGCTAGTTCATTTTAAATAGTATAAAATATTACGTCATTTTCTATATAATATAATAATCCATGATGACATCCTTTTTTATTTTTGGTTCCATGGTAATATTGAATTATAATTTTTCTTTAGAACTCAAGAGGTAGGTTAAAAGAGATTCTAGATTTCTCTTGCCTACCCTGAGCCTCAAGTTACCATGTGAAGTGGGATTAAAATCTTGAGTTTGATATTTTTATGGATTTACCATTAATTTGGTGGTGATAATTATTTAAAATAGTTTATTTAACTTGGGTGTTGGGTTTAATTTTGGGATGGAAAAAATAATGGGTTGGTGGAATGAGGGTGGTTTTCATGGACTAATCAATCGGTAAATGACCAAACAATTAATCCCAAAATTCCATAGGAATTGTCCCATGGATGAATCGTAGTATGTTAGGCTATATGGTCAAGTCAGAAATAGTTTAATATCCTAATTGGATTGATGTTTATACCACTCTTGAGAAATACCTAATGGCGAGGGAGAATTTAGGGTGGGTTAGGTGATATATTGATGAGGTGAATTGAGATTTGTGGTTTGAAATGGGGTTATATTAAAAATGAAAACTTTTTTGAAAATAATTTTAGTTTTCAAATAGTCCTTTAGGCTTTTTTATAAACCAATTTTGGATTTTATAAAATTGTTTTTGGTTTGGGAATTCATCCTTTAGGATGTTTATAAAATAAAATTAGTTTTTTGGAAAATTTTAGGAATTTGTTTTATAAATCGGTTGATTTGTTTTTTTTTAAAAATGTTTCTACTTTTTAAAATCCCATTAGTTTATTCATTGTAAAAAAATTTAGAAACCTATTAGGTGTTTATTTTTTAAAAAGTGATTATTTTTATTTAATGAAAATGAAGCAATAAATGTTTTTGAATTGTTTTAAAGACTGAGCTTTGAGAATATCAAGTAGATTTCAAAAGTGGGTGAAAATGTTTTAGAGTTTCCTTAGGGAATTGGAGTACTTTTAAAAGCACATGAGTTTTTTTTTTCAAAAATGGTTTTTTTTAAGAACATGATGTTTTCAAAAGAATGGGTTTTGAATTTTTTTTCCTTTTTTGCTTGGTGTTTTTGGACTTCGTCTCTTTTTGTGGGTTAGGACCATTTGATGAGATTTAAGAAACAAGACCTAGTTGGGTATTTGTTTCATATTATATAAAGAATACCTCCTGGATGAGTCTCATTAAAGTTTGAGTATTTTATTTTAGGCTTATTTCTTCCCTTGTTTTTATCTCTTTCCAAGACTCTATGTGGAGTGTAAATACTTGTCCTCTTCTTGTGGTTTGGATGTGTTTTGGATAGTAGTTTTTGTATGATCCTTGGATTGGTGAGACTTTGTTAGTCTATTAGATTTAATTATTGAGGATTGATCTGATTGATCTTTTGGGTTTAACTTTTATCTTGGGATTATGGTCTATATTGAGTTTTTTCACTCAATATCTTTTGAGATTTCATATCATTGAGGTGGATTTTGTTGGTGTGATCCTCAGGTTCTCTTTTGGTCTCTATTTTTAAATGGTTATTGCTTGGTTTTGTTCACACCTCTTAATTTTCATGCCTTCTATGAAAGATTTTGGTGATGCTGGCCTTGCAGTGTGGGCCTTGCATTGAGTTTTGATTCATTAATTAGATGTGGGATGGCCTTGGGTGAGTGATTCGGGTGGATAGGACTAGTATGGAACCAATCAATACTATGCACTACTGGTTTCATATTGGATTTGGTTGGATTCACCATGATAGGGTAGCTTAGGCATGAGGTCCTAGTTCATCCCACTTTTTCTATGTTTGTGATCCAAGGCTAGGGCCTATATCATTTCTTTGATAGATCCATGTGTTTAATCACTTCTTAATTTGGGTGAATTGAATATTTTATAGTTTTAGTTACATGGTCTTGTAACCATTGTTTGTTTTGGCTATGTTTTTTTATCAAATAACCAATTGTAGATTCATGGATGTTACTTGTCTTTGGGGTCCATTGGGTGTCACTTGAACCATACTTCCTCTTAGAGATTATCTTGGAATGTATTTCCATGGTTAGTGTAATACCATGATACCATTTATTTTTGGGTAAATCATGGTTATATTAGTGACACGCCTTTTGTAGGAGTGGTCATTTGATGTTTCACCATTTATATCAATTCTAAATGGTAGGATGACCCCTGTTTGGTATCCCTTTATTTATAGTTTCCTATTGGATTCTCATGGTTGATTATTATTTAAATATTTAATCATTATTTGACTATTTTAGTGGTTCCTTAAAATATTGATTGTGTTGAGTGCCTCTATTATAGAAGTCTAAGTGGTTGATGTATTTATCTCAACTAAGGACTTTCTTGGGGTAGATGGGGAAATCATGGGAATGTTTGTGACACCGGATGTTTCACTATGAATTAATTTATTAATTAAAATAATTTTTGATCCATTGTGGGTCCTATAGAGTTTCAGGATAAAAATTTAAAATTTCTAAATGAATTAGTTATGTATACAGTGTGCACACGATTTGGACTAACCATGCGTCGATTGTGCATGAGGGGTCAACACTTTATATTGACGTTTCACATGGTTTGAGATTTTTTATCTCAAATATGAGACTTTCTTTGGGTAACCATGTGGGAACCTCATGATTTTATAGTAGGGAAAACATGGTTAGAACACAGTTTGGTAAACTGTATGCCTAAACTATGCATTTTTCCCATGGTCTTAAAATGTTTCATTTTTCCAAAAACACATTTAATGAAAAATAAAAAAAACTTTACCTCACCCAACTAAATTACTCTATGAAATAAACCATACCCCCCCTCCATGGATGCACACCTCTACCCCCACCTCATGGCCTCATCCCATAGAATATTAGATAATCCGTTAAGGTATGGTCTTTACTACTCCTTTCCTTCTATTTCATGAAATTTTATCTCTCCCCATCACCCATCTTATTTTACAAAACCCTATGTCAACGATTTTAACCTATTTTTTGGATTTCTTAATTTTATGGTATATAATGGGTCTTTTGGGTCATCTTCTTCCATGATTGGGTGTTCACCATCAAAGGAGACACGTTATGGATTTGACACCACTAATTTGAGGTAGGTTTTTCTTTACAAATAATTTTGTAATTTAGGTTATTAATTATTTGTGTGTTTTTGAATTATTTATTATTAATTTATAAGTATATTATATTCCATATTACTCTTGAAATAGTTTCATAATAGATTTTGTGCTTGGAAAGGGCTTAGGGTACATTCCAAGTTCTTGTGAAATTACTCAAAAGGCTATTTAAAATAATTTCAAGCATTTTTAATATTTTATTGTGTAATTGTAAGTGTTCAACATTGCTATTTTTATTTTCAAGTGGATTTTAAAAGGTTAACCACTTGTCATGGATTTTGGGTCACATGCCTAGTGTCATTTAAAATGCCTGAGTGGCTCTTTAAAATTTCTTTGGACATTTTAAAATGTCTCTTGTTGAATTATAAATCCATGATATAACCATTTTGTTTTTAAAGTATCATTCAAGGGTTTTAATTAAATTTATGGACTTAAGTCATATGCCAATTAATTGATAAATCCTATTTTTGGTTTTTATAAAAGTATTTCATTGTTTTGAATGCATGTTTAATGTTGGTTCCATTTTAAAAATGGGTGTTATGTTTTTAAGGGATAATTTTATATAAAAAAAAGTTTACCTTCAATTATTTAAAATATTTTTCTATATAAGGAATCATAGTGGTTTTAAATGTTTTAAAATGGGTGTGTTAACCCAAAGTTTATTTAATGAAAAATTCTCAGGTTTCAGGTGAACATTTAAAGTGTGGGATTTCAAATGGTTTGAAAATGGTTTAGTTTCCTGAGCATTGAGAAATACTGATTGGAACTTTATGTGAAATGAATTTAAATATATATTTGAAATTATATTTCAAATATTTTATAAATTGGTTAAATATCTCAATATTTCGAGAGTTATGTGTTCAAGACCCATTTATAACTTTTCTTGATTTTATAAAATTTTGTGATACCCTATTTAAGCCCTATTTATTTACTTTTCCTATTATGGATTGTGACATTGTGTGGGATTATTTATATTAACATTCATCTTGTGATGCTTATGCATGGATTTATGTTTTGGGATACTATATGTAGGTGCATAAAAGGTGAGGCATGAGTAAATTTCAGATGATTTATATTTGATTCATGTGATTATTAATTGCTCTTCTCCTTCTGACTTGTTATGGGAGTCTTAGGAATATAGTAAATAGACTATATGAGGGAAATCCATAATGTAGATAGTTGGTTGTATAGGGATATTAGCTAGGATTTTCCAAGATTGATAGTCCATAAGGAGTAGCAGACCTTTATGTTATATATCTTTTGATTCCCATGGATGAAGGTATTCTAGGGATGTTTACCTATAGAATAGTTTGATAGAAATTTTGGGGATGTGAAAGGTTTTTTAGTGCCGACCTAGGTTCCTTGTCTCTAGTTAAGGTCTATTATAACTATATCCTAGGGACGATACCCATGATTACATGTCATTTTTTGGGAACTTGGGGGGATTTTGTTTTTTTGATTAAATTTTATTACCCAAGTTTGATTGATTATATTAGTACCATTGATTGGTTTCATTCTTGGATTGTATTTCCCTGATTCTTTGGTACCTTTATATGGTTTATGAATAACCTTGTGTATTTTTTGAATTACTTTGAAATGGGTTGTTTTATAAATAGTTTGGAAGTAATATTTTAAAAAGGGAAATGGTTTAGATTTCTTTAAGAGTTTAAAGGAATGATTGTTCCCTAAAATTCTTTATGAAAATGGGATATATATTATAACAACCAAGTATTTTAATATATAAATATTACATCTTTTTAGTTCAATATTAAATACATTTCACAACTACATTCCTGAGGACCATAATGGTTTAGTGTCTTTGGAGAATAGATACACAATATTCATATCTCATGAAATATCTTTAACATATACCACTAAGACCTTCCCATTCAGTGATATTCATAGAAAAACCCTACTTAAAACCTTTATTTATAACCTAGGTAAGATAAACATAAGAATAGTTGAGACCAGATGCTTAGTACGGGTAAACATGAGAGATATCAACCGATGATAATATAAAAGCATAAGATAAGAATACGAGTATGAGATCATGACCATAAATTATAAAGTTCATACCCAATAATTCAAAGATCATAAACACGATTCATGGAATAAGGATTTTAATTTCCAAATTCATGATTCATAAGAGTGAGAAAACATGATAAATCAATAATATACCATAATTTTATTTCATAGAAGTGTGGCACCATAATAGGTATATAAACTATTTCATATGTTAATGTTAACTACCAAGACCATAAAATCATAAAAAATCAGAAATAAAAACCTATTTCCCTTATCAGAACATATCAGGAATCATCTCTTGTTTCCTATAGTTGATTAATAACATCAACTTGTTTCCCATAATGGATCAAGAATATTGATTTGTTTTCTATAATGGATTAAGCACATAAACTTGTTTCCATAATTATCGCATGAAGTATCATACTTTACCAATGAATTATAGGGATATATAAGTATATAAACAATTTAATATGTGAATGTTAACTATCAGGACCATAAAATAATAATTTATCATGAATCAACACATATTTCCCATAACGGATCAAGCACACCGACTTGTTTCCAATAACAGATCAAGCACATCGAATTGTTTCCCATAGAATATCAAGCACATTGACTTGTTTCACATAATTATCTCATGATATATGATACTTTAACCATTGAATTATAGGTATATATAATTCCAGTACCACCCATCACTAAATGAAAACCATACATATGTGTGCCAAAAGATCCTAAAACATTTCCTATATCATCACATCATAACCTGTTCAAGGAAAACGGGTTTCATAAACCTTTAATTACTTCAACATAGCATAACCCATGAAAATAAATGGGTTTCATAAACATATAATAATAATAATAATAATAATAATAATAATAATAATAATAATAATAATAATAAAAAACCATACATAGAAATAATAAGGATGGAATAATTGGATCATATCCTCAGTAAATAATAATTAATATTAAATGATGTTCTTATAGATGAAAATTCCATTAAAATATCACTGGAATATTTCGTGAGGAAAATTCCCATTTCATTTTGAATTCACTTATTCAATATATATATATTTTTCTAAATATTGAGGAGAAAAGTTTCTTTTAAAATAACCTTTGAAAATTTTAAAGCAATCTTAAAAGCATTGAGTGGTCATAATGGTTGAAATTCATGCTCTATAAGTTAAAATAAAGATTCATTTCACATTGTCAGTAAAAAGTCAAATACCAAGATCATAAAATGAAACGAATATTACTTTTAAACCATTTTGTAAAAATTAAAACATGAGTAAAGATGACTTAAATTAAATTTTATATAATATTAAAAACAATCTTTAAAACATTTTATGAAAGTATGGACATGTAAGAGAAAATATTTTCAGCCAAAGAGAGAATTGAAGTTGATTTTACTTAAAAACATTCTTTAGGTATCTTAATTACTTAAAGCGAGGAAAATGAATAGAAAACATTTATTCTAAAGAAATAATTATAGGATAATATAAATTAATTGTTTTTATCAGATAAGGATTATATAATTTACTCATCATAAATTAAATCATAAACAATTCCGATTAAAATAAGATTGAGACATAAATACATTAATACTTTGGTAACATTTGAATCATAAGCCCCATGAAAGAAAGAAAATTATATGGACATGAAAATCCAGATAAATTTTATAATAATAACCATAAAATACATTCATGTGAGTATATACACCATATAATTGAAATAATTGGTGAATATGTCATGCATCTCATAGAAATAAAAGTGAGATGAAAATCACATACCTCAGATCTAAATTCATTCTTACATATATGAACCTCCTGTATAATAAATATATATTTGTTATAAATATATTATATAACCATAATCGTATATATCATATCGCATGTTATTTACTTAAAACCTTTTATCACCTGTTTATTAACAATTCATTATTAAAATCACTGTTCTGGATTATATCTACTTCATTTTTCATGTATGTTTTGGTTCACTAGTTTTGGAAATTTTACTTTGATCATGGTTGCATAATATATATAATTTTAATCATGATTTAAATATAACATATATTAATTATATATATATTTAGGGTCATCCATAAAATTATATATATAAAAATATATTACACCGTTAATGGAGATGGTAGGCCATACATATGCATGGATGATGTTTTCAATTTTCAATGGATGAAACATAAGAAATATAAGTAATAATTAACCTTTATAGAATAAATATTATATCATATAAATCATATATATTTATAAAATACTTATTTATTACCATCCATGTATAGTGGAGATGAAAAATGAATCACATCGATTCGTGGTAGTGGTAGTCCACACATATGCATGAGCGGCGTTATCATTTTATAATAGTTTGGAAGGTAAGATGGTTGATATGATATTTCATTATTTAATAATAATTATTTTATAATTATCATATATAAAATTTAAACCCATCATAATACTCTTCTATAAAATATGACAACGACAAATGAATTTCATTGCAACGTGGAGACGGTAATCCGTATGCACGTAGGAGCAATGCTTCACTTCCCATTTGATGGAAAAGAGGATGAATAATGGTGGTTTCATAATAATAATAAAAATTTATTATATTTAGTATGTTTAATTTATTATTTAATTAATAATATAACAAATTTAGAGGAGGAAAAATAATAATTAAAAAGGAAGTTATCAGTAAAGTCAACCACATATTCTTTGAAACAACTCCTTTAGATTTCCTTTTAAGGATCATAGGGTTAGTATTTTGGGAGGAAAATAACCTCTATAATGTGAAAATAGAATTTTAGAAGGGATTTTTTAGGTTATGTTCAAGATATAAGTGTTAATGTGGTGTTAAGAACACAAATGAGGGGTGACCTTTTATAACTGAGGGGAGGATCACTTTTGAAATTTATTAAAATATTAAATTAATATAAATTAATTTTGATTTTAAAATGGATAAAAATTGTTAATATTTGAATATAAAATTTGTATGAGCCTAAATACTCTCATAAAATAAAATTTTGGAAAAGTTTGGATTACAATATCATCCTTATCCTTTTGATTTAACCATTCGTTAACCCTTTTGACAATTATTGTGATATCAATGTTTTTTAATATTAAGGGGTTAATATAGTTACTGTAAGAGGATAAATAGCTCATAAATGAATCATTTTTACCAAATAAATCACACCAAATTCATTTTTATGATGATAATATTTTTAATAATTTTAAATATTTTAATAAAATATTATTTATTATAAAATATCATTATAATCAATTTTATAATTATTCAATTAATTTGAATTTTAAAACTATAATACAAAAAAATAATTAAAATAAAATGAATAAAAACCTCTATAATATGTCATTTTTATCTAAAAAAAATCACAAAACAGAAAAAATCAGTCAAATATTATTATTTTTAGTGTTTTTAAAATTATTTTATTGAATTTTTCAATGCTTTCATAAGCACTGTATTGGTTCCACATAAGCATTTAAAAAAATCATTTCACTAATAAAAATTAGAAATAAAATAAAATGATGAATATAAATCATTTATATTTAAAAAAATATTTATTACTGAACTTATTCTCTATTTATAACTATATAAAAATTTAGATATAATAAAACAATGAGAATGACATTTTGGTTTTTCTTTATATTAAATAATATAAAGGTCAAAATCAAGGACAAATGGACAAAAAATGTCATATATTCTAATTTTGTATTTTTATGGACGATTTATAATCATCCAATAATGTTTAATCAAGTTTTTGGGTCATTTTTTAGTTTTTATCATATTACTTTTATCCTAAATTACCCGATTTACCCTCTACCGTGGTAACATAATTACTAAAGTTAATATTCATAATATCCAAAAATAAAATTTAAATATTAAAAAAAATTCAAACCACATGATTATAAGTATGGAATAAATTTTTTAATATTAAATTTCTAGAAGTTTTAATAATTACTTTTAATATAAATGAATAACATGCAACGAAAAACATTTTTATAAAAAACAAGTTTTTATGCCCAAAAATGTACTTGTTCAAGAATTAGATATCATGATCATTAAAATAAAATAAATTATATTATATATAATTAAATAATACTTATTTTACTTTGTGATAAAATTAAAATCATAATGGTACATTTTAAGGAAAAGAAAATGATATTTTTACAAAAATCAGTATTTTTCACTATTTACTAAAAATCAATCTTTTCAAAAAATTTCTAAAATTTCACCCAAATATAATTTTGATATTGTGACTTCAAAAATTATAGAATTTTTATCAAAATTTTTTAAATTTTCAATAAATTAATTAAAATTAATTTCTCACAGTAGGCAATAAAAACCATTTCTTAAGAAAACACGTTTTTTAAAGAATAAAATGGATTTAATAAGAATTAAGTGGTTATTTAAGAATAATTAATCAATAAATTTATATAATAGTAATAAATTTATAAGTATTTCATAAATTAGTTAAATATATTTATATTATATAATTTAAAGTTTAGGTTATGATGGTCGTATAAAAATATATTATGGTTTTTTTAAACTCGGTGCTTCATGTAATGAAAGATAGCAAAGAAATAAAATTAATTTATAGATAAATATTTCATAAAATATCATGGTGTTACATTATCCCCAACTTAAAAAAACTATGCCCTTAAAATTTTTCCTGGTCATCAAAGTTTTAATTTTTTAAAATTCATTTTCCAAAACCCACATATTACAAAGGGATGATAAAACTTCCCTTAAAAAGGGAATGTGGGAAACATGAAGGTTACATAAAATAATATAAAATTAGCTTACTAGATAAAAATAAAATTGTTAATAAGTTAAAATATATACATGGAAGATAAAACTAACCCCTAAGGACTAATAGAGAGTGATTTAGAACATGATAAAGATAATGTGAACTACCAAAAAAAATCATAAACCCGTGAGAAGTGAAAAGACCATCGATTTGTTTGAAATGAATATATAAGTATAAATTTTTTATTTCTAGGTACTTTTCTTAAATTTTGTAAATTATTTTAATACTGAGATAGATAAATCTATAAATATACTTATTTGATTTATTTCCATATCATAAGAAAAATTTCATCCTTTAGATGTGCTTTGATCAAATTTTCACTTCATCTCTTACTATAAGAAATGAATAATCAAGATGATTTTTATGCCTAAAGCACTAAAATTAAATTTTAATAGTTCATAAGATCTAAAAAATAATGAAAAGTAATTTATACCATCTCTATGTTTTTACTAAGACCAAAAATATTAACACATATTATCGAATATGGAAAGATCTTACTTTAATCTCTAAAACTTCATCCAAAGTTCAAGTGAAACCATTCCATAAATAGTTACTCTTAAAATCCTTCCAAAATATGTCTCTCCAAAATAAAAATCCAGAAAAATTTATAAATAAGGATACTAATTTAAAAAATAAGCTTAAAATTGTCCCCCAAACAATATGAAGCAACTTTTAGCATCACATATCAAATATGTGAATACATTGATCATATATTCTCATGAAACATGGTAATAACATGAATTACAAAAAAATTAATAAAAATATGCATGATTTAAAAAATTAAATCTCTTTTAAATCTTTAAATAAAATTATATATAATTGAATATATTCCATAAAACCAAAAATTTTGTAAACTCCATCAAAGATAACATAAACCAATTTTTCATCAAAAAAAAAGTTCCAAATTTATTAAATACTATTCCATTTACTTCACAATTCAAAAAATATCTTTATATCATTATTATCTCAACATCATGAACATATTAAGGGACATATTTACCATAATCATGTATTATCCAAAAATATATCCTTACCACTAAATCACTTTTCTCTTTCATCAATACTATTCAACAAATTCTTGTAAATCCTTTAAGAAAAAACTCTAGAGAGTAATACTCAGATGAACATTCATTATATAACATAGAAATACAAGATAGACTTGTATAGGCATAGTTAATTTGAAAGCTTGGACATATAAATAAATGGTTCATAATTGATCTACATAGTATCCGACTAGGTTCTTCATAAATATCACCATTCTTAGATATATCATGCATAATATATTTATACATAAACTGGGAAAGAGAAAACATATGAAAGAGTAGGTTCAAATGCTCGGTAAGGATAAATATGAGAGATTTAAATTGATCATCATATGAAATCATAAGATAATAATAAGGGTATAAGATCATGAATACAAATTACAATATTTATACCCAATTTACCATAGATTTTAAACATGATTCATGGTATTAAATAGTATCATTTGCAAAGAAATGTATCATAAGAGTGAGAAATCATCATAAATAAATCACGAACCATAAGGTCATATCATAAAAGCATGGAATCATCAAAATTATATAAAAAATTTCATATATCAAGGTTAACTAGTGATAGCATAAAATCATAGAATATTAAGTATCAACACCTATATCCTATAATAGATCAATAACATTAACTTATTTCCCATAACAGATCAAGCACATAGATTTTTTTCCCATAGAGGACCAATAACATTAAAGTATTTCCCAAAATTATCTCATGAAATATAAAAATTTACCCAATGAATTATAGGGATATATAATTTTGGTACCACCCATAACTTAATTAAAACTATACATATGTGTTCCAAAAGATAATAAAACATCCACCATATCATCACATCAAAACCTGTGAAAAGAAAATGAGTTTCATAAACACTTCATTAATTCAACATAGAACATAAAATTAAAATAAATGGGTTTCATAAACATTTCATCATAATAATTATAAACTATCCAAATAAATAATAAGTATTTGATCATTGGATCATATACCTAATGAATCCTTATTATCATCAAAGAATATTACTTTAAAAAATATTTTTTTAAAAATTAAAACATGGGTAAAAATTAATTTAAACCATCATTTAAGAATAGAAAAAATATTTTTTTAAAACATTTTTAGAAAACATTGACATGGAAGAGAAAGGATTTTTCATCAAAGAGAGAAAAAATTGATTTTCCATAAAAACATAATTTCTGTATCTTGAGTATATAAAGTGATAAAAATTAAATTAAAACATGTATTCTCAAGAAATAACTACAATGTAAGAAAAATTAAAGGATTTCTTAGATAGTTATCATATAATTTCCTCAATAGAAATTAAATAATAATCATTTTCGATTAAAATAGGATTGAAACATAAATCCATTATCACTTTGGTAACATTTGAATCATAAGAACCATGAAATAAATAAACTTATATGGACATTTATATCCCCTTAAAATTAATAATAATAATTATAAAATACATTTATGTGTAGTATATACACCACATAAAAGAGACAAGTGGTGAATATGAAACATGTCTCTTAGAAATAAAAGTGGACCGAAAATCTATTACCTCATTTATGAATTCCTTTATACGTGTTTGACCATAATTTATAATAACTATATATTTATTATAATTATATTTTAGAAAATTAATAATATGTATCATTCCATATATGATTTACTTATAACCTTTTATCACCCTTTTATTAACAATTTTTTATGAAAATCACTGTTCTAGGTGATATATGCTTCATTTTTCATGTATGTTTTAGTTCGGTAGTTTTGATACTTGTACTTTGATAATGGTTATATAATATCTATAATTTTAATAATTATATAAATATAATATATATTCATTATAACAAAAAATTATATTCATTTATAAAATTATATATAGAAAAATGAATTACATCATTCATGGAGATGGTAGGCCGTACGTACACATGAATGCTGTTTTTAATTTTCAATGAATGAAAATAATGAAATTTAAATAATAATTCACCTTTATAGAATAATTATTATATCATAAAAAAATATTCATCAAATCCATCCTTATTACCATTCAAGTAAATTGAAGATGAAAAATGAATGACCTCACTTCGTGGAGGTGGTAGGTCACATGTACGTACGAGCAACATTATCATATTCCAATGGTTTGGAAGGTAAGCATGTATTTATGATATTATAATTAAATAAGAATAATTATTTCATAAATATAATATATAAAATTTAAATAAATCATAATACCAATCCATAAAATATGGCAATGATAAATGAATTATATCCCTACGTGGAGACGATAAGCCGCACACACACACGATCGATACTTTCACTTCTCATTTGATGGAAAAGAGGGTGAATAATTGTGGTTTAATAATAATATTAAAATTTAATTAGATTTAAAATACCGAATTTATCATTTAATTTAGAATATGAAAGATTTATAGGAGGAAAAATAAGAATTAAAAAGGAAGTGATTGATTAAGGTGATTACCTCTTCTTTTAAACAACTCCTTTAGATACCCACTTAAGGATCCTAGGGTTGTTATTTTGGGAGGAAAAAAACATCTAGAATGTGTATAAAGAATTTGGGAAGATATTTTTTTTAAGGTATGGTCTATATATAAGGATTTTAGTGGTGTGAAGAAGATAAAGTAGGGGTGACCTTTTATAATTTAGGGTAGGGGCACTTTTGGATTTTCATAAAATATTAAATTAATATAAATTAATTTTGATATCCAAATGGATAAAAATTGATAATATCTAAAAATAAAATTATTATGATTCTAAATAAACTCATACAGTATAATTTTTATAAATTTGGATTACATTTTTACCCTTTTTTTGTTTTAAACCTTCTTTAACCCTTTTCACAATTACAGTGATATCAATATTTTTTAATAATAAGGGCTATATATAGTTACTATAAAAGAAAAAATTGCCCATAAAGAAAAATGATTGATTTAATAAACCATATAACTTTCACTTGGATCTGATAATATTTTTATGTATTTTAAATCATTTAATAAAATATTATTTATTATAAAATATCCTTAATTTTAATTTAGGAACTATTTATTTAATTTGAATTTTAAAATACAAGAAAAAAATGGAATTAAAATAAAATTAATAAAAAACTCTCTAATATTTTATGTTTATATAAAAAAATCATGTAAAATAGAAAATCACTTAGACAATATTTTTTTTATAGTTTTTAAAATCATTTTATTGATTTTTTTTCAATACTTGCACAAGCACTACATTAGTGTTGCTTAAAAATTTAAGGTAATTATTTAATTACTAAAAATTAAAAATAATTTACTATAATGAATATAAATTAGCTTTATTTCAATATAATATTTATAAGTGAACATATATTCTTCTTATACCAATATAAAAAATTTATATATAATAAAACAAAGAGAATTACATTTTATATATTTCTTTATATAAAACAATATATAGGTCAAAATCATGAAAAAATGGAAAATATTAATATATTTTATTTTTTTACGATTATTTATATTATATAATTATAAATTAAAATTTATAATATTGTTAGTGACATTTTTTTGTCCTTATCATATTATTTTTAGCCCAATTTACCCGATTTATCCTTTTCCATGATGATAAAAATACTGAAGTTTATATTCATAATGTTAAAAAATAAAATGGATATATTTAAAAAAATTGGACCCCCTATTTAAAAATATATAATCCATTTTTTATGATTAACTTTATATAAGGTTTATGAATTATTTTTAATATAAATGCCTAAAATGCAACAAAGAATAGTTTTTAGAAAAAATATATTTTTTTAAAACAAAAATGTACTTATAACTAAAATAGGTATAATGACGATTAAAATAAATTTAATAATATTATATCTGACTAAATAATACTTATATTACTTTGAGATCAAATTCAAACCATAATGAGACTTTTTTAATGAAAGAAAATATCAGTTTTACAAAAATTCTATTTTTTTCAGTATTCACTAAAAAATCAACATTTTCATAAAAATAACAAAATTTCACCCAAATATAATTTTTATATGATAATTTAAAAAATATTATAATTTATATAAAAATTTTCTAAAATTTCATGAAATTAATTATAATTATTTTCTCACAAAAAGTAATAAAAATCATTTTTGATGAAAAAGAGTTTTTTGAAGAATAAAATGGATTTAATAAAAATTGAGTACATATTTCATAATAATTAATCAATAAAATTATATTTATTACAAACTTTATATATATTTTATAAATTATTTAATCCTATTCATACCCACAAATTTAACAGTTAGGTTATAATGGCCATATAATAATATTTTGTGGTTTGTTTAAGCTCAGCGCTGCATGTAACACAAGATATCAAATAAATCAAATTAATTCACACAGAAATATTTCATAAAATATTAGGGGGTTTCATTAATGAGATGTTTGAAAAATGTGGAAAGGTGTTTCATTTTTTTTATAATTTAAAGGCCCCTTTCCTCGACTTAACGGTTTAATTTAATATGATTAACTATCCTTATTTTTATTTTATAAAGTAGGCAGTTGTTTGAAATTATGCATGTGGTTTGGTTTTTTAAGTCTTGTAAAAACCTACTTTATTTTTTATATTTTAGATTATCATTTTATAAAATGTTTTATTAATGGTTTTCCATAGCTTTATCATGCTGTGGTAGCCTACTGAGTTCTTTTATACTCAAACCTATTATGTCTTATTTGCACGTTCTTGGTTGTCCATCAGATTCCTCATAGATCATTGATTGATTGAGTTATATATGTTTTGATATTGTTTTGTTTTCATTTCATTACCAAATTATTATTTTATTTCTTTATATAGATAGAGGGTAACTATATTTCTAGGAGGCCAGGAGGGCACGAGAGGCGACTTATGATTTTGTTTATAGGAGAGGGAGACCAGGGGAGTGGAGGGATCGTGTGTTTAATTTAACACTTCATTATCTATTTTGTTTATTTATGCCTTCACATTTTGGAATGGATGCATGATAGATAAATGGTTCATATCAGTTTTTTTATATTCCTACAATTACATTCACTATGATTGTTGGGTGAAATCATTCCCAAGTGTGTTCCTATGATGTCCAGGCACTAGTTGATAGCCACCAGGGTTTAGGAATTCCCCTCAGGCTAATGGATGACCATTTTGGCCATCCGTTGGATGGACGGTCTTGGAAATTTCATTATAATAAGAGAATTTAGTTAGATATTCCCTAATGGGGGGGGGGGGGGGTTGAATTAGGGTATGAAAATCATTAACGGTTCCCCATGTAAGCTCGATACTCTCACCACCCTAATTGATCTTGACCTCACTTGTTAATAGGATCACTCTTGTGTACACCAATTTAGTGATGATCCAATCAAATGATTCACTTAACATATCCATATTTATATAATATCAATTATCACTCAATCCACATGCACTTATTATTGTCTTCTACTATATAAGACAAGAAAGTACACAAGGAACATGAATTTTATTTGGTCCACCTACACTAGGATACATCTAAGGAGCACACACTGATGCTGTATTGGTATGATAAAATTCATTAATCTTCACTAGTCTGGTGGATATAATGTTTCATCTATGCTTACTCCATGTTAGGCGCACCACCTTTACAAAATTTAGGGTTTTTCTCACTTCCACCCAATGGTCATTTCCTTTATCCTCCCCCGTTTTCTCACTAATTCAAGAGGATAAGATATTTGATACAAATTATAATAAATGAATTAAATTTTTGGTTTGTCACTACAACAAAAATGGGCTTTAATATCACTAAAAACAGGCTTTAACAGCGCTAAAAAAGAGCTGTAATGTTTGGCGCTAATAAAGTGGGGGGGGGGGTACCCTTTATCAGCACTTAATGAGCACTAATAAAGGGGTACTTTATCAGCGCTAAAAACGCACTGATAAAGTTATACTTTATCAGCGCTAAAAGAGCACTGAGAAAACAACCCTTTATCAGCGCTAAAATAGCACTGATAAATGAGTGTTTTATCAGTGCTCCTTTAGGGATGATAAACTAATCCTTTATCAGCACTTCTTTAGCACTGATAAAGGTGTAGTTTATCAGCACTTTTTTAGCGCTGATAAAAGCACCATTTATCAGGGCTAAAAAAGCACTGATAAATGCCCTGTCTGTTGCTACGAAATAATCTGCAGTGGCACACTCGAACACCTTAAAAAAATCAGCATCTCAATAAGCTAATTAAAGCAAGTATACCCATACAAAATTAACACATAAATCATAAGATAATTAGACCAAGTATACCCATACAACAAGTATACCCGTACACAGAAGAAAGAAGCTGGTTCAACATCCAAGCCTTCTCCACATCTTCCACCATCAGAGTTATCATGTTGTCTTCCCCTTTGTATAGTAGCTTTCCCATCATCTTTATATATTTATTAATATATTATACCCCCTTTCTCTTTTTAATTAATTTTATCTCTATTATACATTCCCATTCTTCTTTATATTTATTCGTATCATAATTTAGATTCGTTAGAAGGTTATCATTGGTTTTTGGAGTTCTCCATCATTATTCTAGGAATATGAGGCCCTCATTCATAGGTTTTGATAATTATCTCAAAGGAAATGGGATGTATATTTTAGAAATCACATGGATATCAAGTATTTTATATTATATTGAAACATATTTTACAAAATGGACAGAAACCATGGGGAATACCCGTTATGGAATTTGATTCGCATCATGAATGCCTCTTCATAGAGTTGGTGAATCCATATCCCCCTTGATAATAACTCTTTCATCCAAAAAAACACTCAAATTCCATATTCAAAACCTCACTAGGGTTGATAGTATCTACAATGTAGAAGAATTTATGTTATCATTCTTCATTTACCCCTGGCCCATCAAAAAGAATAATGTTGTGGACCCCTTATCCTTGAAAAATGTAACAGTACCACATTTGTAACCTCTATGGAATAATTTAAACAATATATCAGAGATTCTTATCGTAAACTCTGGTTAAAATTATCCACAATGTTTTATGTAATTTATATAGTGTATCCACAACCTTCGGTTCAAGCCCCATGATTGTGATAACACAATGGTCAAGCCCGTGATGTAGTGGGTGTTAATTATCCAATGCCACATATTCTTCTCTAAAGCTTCCATAGTGATACTATGACACAAGAAAACCAGAAATGGTGTCACCATGGATATGCCACTTTTATTTATTTATTTGGACATCATAGTTGTCTAATTTAGTTCATGTTATCATTCATGGATTTTTCACAATATATGAAATTCATGGGGGTCATCCCAGTCTCTAGATGTCATCCACGGCATCTCCTGACATTGATAATATAATTTTGGATATATGATGAGCTATCTCATTAGAATCTATGTAAAACTAAACTAAGATACCCTGGTGGAATATCGATTTTGAGGGTGGTAGGCTATGACAGTTGCATCAAGGGAATGTATGATTAAGGGAACATGAGTGGTGAGTGTTGAAAGGATTTTTTTTGTAATTTACAATCCCCTAATCTCACCTCATCCAACATATGATAATTACATGGGATCCCACTTCCATATACTTGTTCCCCTGACTTTATATTTATAATCATGTCATATTATAGTTAGTGGAATCATACAACCTCTCAATACGACCCAAACAAGTGATGTCTCTCATCCATTAGTGCACATAATATCCTAATGTCCCAATATTCTCTTCTACTCATCCACCTACCTCTACATTCACAATTAAATAGATTTTATTCCACAATCCATCCATGTTGGATACCCTTTATGGAATTTAATGCCCCATAACCCTAATGTATTTTCTATGTGGCTTGAACCCTTTCGGTTTGGGGATAACATGGGTTGGACAAATTATTTACCTAAAAAAATATAAAACACTTAATTAAGATTCATACATGTCACCAAGGATCCTTGGATTGTTCTCATAAATGATCAAGGCAATCTGAATGCGTTTGTTCAGATTTTCATAGGTAAGTTGTTGTTTTCAATTAAAATTTTGTCCATTTTAAACAAAAGAGAGACCCTTTTAGTGCTAGCGGGCACAACATGCATCAGATTGAGGTGGGGATGACTCTTACACTTAAAAAAGGACCCGTGGATCGTTCTCCTAAAGGATCAACCCAATCCGAATTCGTTTGGTCGGATTTCTGTTGGTCAGTTGTTGTTTTCAATTAAAATCGTGTCCATTTTAAACAAAAGAGAGACCCTTTGAGTGGTACCGGACACACCGTGCCTCGGATTGAGGCAGGGATGACTCGTAGACATCACAAAGGATCCATGGATCATTATCTTAAAGGATCAAGGCAATCTGAATGTGTTTGGTTGGATTTCCGTAGGTCAGTTGTTGTTTTCAATTAAAATTGTGTCCATTTTAAACAAAAGAGAGACCCTTTGAGTGATAGCAGCCACACCGTGCCTCGGATTGAGGCGAGGATGAATCTTACACGTCAAAAAGTACCATTGGATCGTTATCCTAAAGGATCAACACAATCCGAATACGTTTGGTCAGATTTCCATAGGTCAGTTGTTGTTTTCACTTAAAATCGTGTCCATTTTAAACAAAAGAGAAACCCTTTGAGTGCTCGTGGACACACCGTGCCTCATATAGAATCAGGGTTGACTCATACACGTCAAAAAGTACTCTTGGATTGTTCTCCTAAAGGATCAATACAATCCGAATGCTTTTGGTCATATTTTCATAAGTCAGTTGTTGTTTTCAATTAAAATGGTGTCCATTTTAAACAAAAGAGAGACATTTTGAGTGCTAGCGGCCACAACATGCCTCGGATTGAGGCGGGGTTGACTCGTACACATCAAAAAGGACCCCTGGATTGTTCTTCTAAAGTATCAAGACAATATGAATGCGTTTGGTCGTATTTTCGTACATCAGTTGTTGTTTTCACTTAAGATCGTGTCCATTTTAAACAAAATAGAGACCCTTTGAGTGGTACCGGCCACACCATGCCTCATATTGAGGCGAGGATGACTTTTAAACATCACCAAGGACCCTTGGATCATTCTCATAAAAGATCAAGACAATCCGAATGCGTTTGGTCGGATTTTCATAGGTCAGTTGTTGTTTTCAATTAAAATCGTGTCCATTTTAAACAAAAGAGAGACCCTTTGAGTGATAGCGGCTACACCGTGCCTCGGATTGAGTCAGGGATGACTCGTACATGTCACCAAGGACCCTTGTATTGTTATCATAAAAGATCAATGCAATAAGAATGCGTTTGTCAGATTTTCATAGGTTAGTTGTTGTTTTTAATTAAAAAATGTGTCCATTTTAAACAAAAGAGAGACCCTTTGAGTGCTAGCGGCCACACTATGCCTCAGATTGAGGCAGAGTTGACTTTTACACATAAAAAAGGACCCATGGATCATTATCCTAAAGGATCAAGACAATACAAATGCATTTGGTCGGATTTTCGTACGCCAATTGTTGTTTTCACTTAAAATCGTGTCCATTTTAAACAAAATAGAGACCATTTGAGTGGTACCGGCCACACCGTGCCTCAGATTGAGGAAATTTTGACTCTTAGATGTCACCAAGGACCTTTGGATCATTCTCCTAAAGGATCAAGGCAATCCAAATGTGTTTGGTCCGATTTTCAAAGGTCAGTTGTTGTTTTCAATTAAAATGGTGCCCATTTTAAACAAAAGAGAGACCCTTTGAGTGGTACCGGCCACACCGTGCCTCGGATTGAGGCGGGGATGACTCATAAACATCACAAAGGACCAGTGGATAATTCTCATAAAGGATCGACACAATCCGAATGTGTTTGGTCAGATTTACGTACGTCAGTTGTTGTTTTCACTTAAAATCGTGTCAATTTTAAACAAAATAGAGACCCTTTGAGTGACACTGGCCACACCGTGCCTCGGATTGAGGCAAGGTTGACTCACACACATCACCAAGGACCCTTGGATCGTTATTATAAAAGATAAAGGCAATCTGAATGCGTTTGGTCAGATTTTCATAGGTCAGTTGTTTTTTTCAATTAAAATTGTGTCCATTTAAAACAAAAGAGAGACCCTTTGAGTGCTAGTGGCCACACCGTGCCTCGGGATGAGGCTGGGTTGACTCTTACACATCTAAAAAGACCCATGGATCGTTCTCCTAAAATATAAAAACAATCTGAATGCGTTTGGTCAGATTTTCGTACGTCAGTTCTTGTTTTCACTTAAAATCGTGTCCATTTTAAACAAAATAGAGACCCTTTGAGTGGTACCGCCCACACCATGCCTCAGATTGAGGTGGAGATGACTCTTACACGTCACCAAGGACCCTTGGATCGTTCTCATAAAAGATAAAATCAATCCAAATGCGTTTGGTCAGATTTTCATAGGTCAGTTGTTGTTTTCAATTAAAATTGTGTCTATTTTAAACAAAAGAGAGACCCTTTGAGTGCTAGCGGCCACACCGTGCCTCGGATTGAAACGAGGATGACTCTTACACATCACCAAGGACCCTTGTATAGTTATCATGAAATATCAAGGCAATAAGAATGTGTTTGGTCAGATTTTAATAGGTTATTTGTTGTTTTCAATTAAAATCGTGTCCATTTTTAACAAAAGAGAGACCCTTTGAGTGGTACCGGCCACCCTGTGCCTCATATTGAGGCAGGGATGACTCATAGACGTCACAAAGGACCCTTGGATCGTTATACTAAAGGATCAATGCAATAAAAATGCGTTTGGTTGGATTTCCGTAGGTCTGTTGTTGTTTTCAATTAAAATTGTGTCCATTTTAAACAAAAGAGAGACCATTTGAGTGATAACAGCCACACCGTGCCTAACATTGAGGTGGATATGGATATTACATGTCAAAAGGACTAGTTTATCGTTATCCTAAAGGATAAACACAATCTGAATGCGTTTGGTTGGATTTATGTAGGCCTGTTGTTGTTTTCACTTAAAATCGTGTGCATTTTAAACAAAAGAGAGACCCTTTGTGTGATAGCAGCCACACCGTGCCTCGGATTGAGTCGGATATGACTCATACACATCAAAAAGGAATAGTGTATCATTATACTAAAGGATAAACACAATCCGAATGCGTTTGGTCGGATTTCCGTAGGTCAGTTGTTGTTTTCACTTAAAATCGTGTCCATTTTAAACAAAAGAGAGACCCTTTGAGTGTTAGCGGCCACATCGTGCCTCAGATTGAGGTGGGTTTGAGTCTTACACATCAAAAAGGACCCGTGGATTATTATACTAAAGTATAAAGACAATCCGAATGCGTTTGGTCAGATTTTCGTACGTTAGTTGTTGTTTTCACTTAAAACCGTGTCCATTTTAAACAAAATAGAGACAATTTGAGTGGTACCGGCAACAACATGCCTCGGATTGAGGCGGGGATGACTCGTACACTTCACTAAGGACAGTTGGATCATTCTCATAAAATATCAAGGCAATCCGAATGCGTTTAGCAGGATTTTTATTGGTCAGTTGTTGTTTTCAATTAAAATGGTGTACATTTTAAACAAAAGAGAGACCCTTTGAGTGCTAGCGGCCACACTGTGCCTCTGATTGAGGTGGAGATTAATCGTAAACATTACCAAGGACTCTTGGATCATTATCATAAAAGATCAAGGCAATCCTAATGCGTTTGGTTGGATTTCCGTAGTTCAGTTGTTGTTTTCACTTAAAATCGTGTCCATTTTAAACAAAAGAGAGACCTTTTGAGTGCTAGCGGCCACAACATGCCTCTTATTGAGGCGGGGTTGACTTGTACATGTCACAAAAGACGCATGGATAATTATTCTAAAGGATCAACACAATCCAAATGCATTTGGTCAAATTTTCATAGGTCAGTTGTTGTTTTCAATTAAAATGGTGTCCATTTTAAACAAAAGAGAGACCCTTTGAGTGCTAGCGGCCACACCGTGCCTTGGATTAAGGCGGGGATGAATCTTACGCGTCCAAAAGGACCCGTGGATCATTCTACTAAAGGATCAACACAATAAGAATGCTTTTGGTCGGATTTCCATAGGCCAGTTATTGTTTTCAATTAAAATCACGTCCATTTTAAACAAAAGAGAGACCCTTTGAGTGGTATCGGCCACACCGTGCCTCAGATTGAGTCAGAGATGACTCATATAGGTCAAAAAGGTCTCATGGATTGTTATCCTAAAGGATAAAAGAAATCCGAATGCGTTTGGTTGGATTTCCGTAGGTCATTTTTTGTTTTCAATTAAAATTGTGTCCATTTTAAACAAAAGAGAGACCCTTTGAGTGATAGCAGCCACACCATGCCTCGGATTGAGGTGGGGATGACTCGTACACATCATAAAGGACTAGTGTATTGTTATCCTAAAGGATCAACAAAATATGAATGCGTTTGGTTGGATTTCCATAGGTCATTTGTAGTTTTCAATTAAAATTGTGTCCATTTAAAACAAAAGAGAGACCCTTTGAGTGCTAGCGGCCACACCGTGCCTCGGATTGAGGAGGGTTTGACTCGTACACATCACAAAGGACCCTTGGATAATTATAATAAAGTATCAAGACAATCCGAATGCTTTTGGTCATATTTTCGTATGTCAGTTGTTGTTTTCACTTAAAATCGTGTCCATTTTAAACAAAATAGTGACCCTTTGAGTGGTATCGGCCACACTGTGCCTTGGATTGAGGTAGTGTTGACTTGTACACATCAAAAAGGACCTGTGGATCGTTCTACTAAAGGATCAAGACAATCTGAATGCGTTTGGTCGGATTTTCGTACATCAGTTGTTGTTTTCACTTAAAATCGTGTCCATTTTAAACAAAATAGAGACCCTTTGAGTGGTACCGGCCACAACGTGCCTCAGATTGAGCCAAGGATGACTCTTACATGTCACCAAGGACCCTTGGATTGTTATCATAAAAGATCATGGCAATCCTAATGCGTTTGGTTGGATTTTCATAGGTGATTTTTTGTTTTAAATTAAAATTGTGTCCATTTTAAACAAAAGAGAGACCCTTTGAGTGATGGCGGCCACACCGTGCCTCGGATTGAGGAAGGGATGACTCATACACGTCACCAAGGACCCTTGGATCGTTTTAATAAAATATCAAGGAAATCTAAATGTGTTTGGTCGGATTTCTGTAGGTCAGTTGTTGTTTTCATTTAAAATCATGTCAATTTTAAACAAAATAGAGACCCTTTGAGTGGTTCAACAATCTTGCATGTTGCTGGTGCATATCATCTGTTAAAATGGTAAAATGACTCATTGGATAAAGGATGTTTTATTTAATAACAATTACAATTTTCCTACGAACATTTACATACAACAATGTTTCATATTTTGATCCCCTTAACCCCTCTCAAAAATGACCACCAATTGTACATGTCCCTAAGTCAGATCTTCACTGTATTTGTGTAAAATCTTCCATCAGGTATACGACCCAATCATTTCTGAACACATCTATATCGTCTTGTGGGAATGGGGATTTTTGGCAGTCAGAGTAGTAATGCAAAATATAAAAATAAAGAATTGATAAATAACTTAAACGAACTAGTAGTTGTTTTTAAAAATACCTCTTTAGGGATGGTAGTTTTTTGATGAAAAATGATCTCTTTCATAAATTTACAAATATAATAACCGCAATCATTATCGTTTGTTTGTTTTGGACACTGCAAAAAAATTGATCATTAGGAGAATAAGTAACTTGTGTTGAGATGTGTTTGGATAGTGAAATTTTATTATATATACCATGATATTTGTCTAGAAGTAGTACTTGCTCGCTTCCTTATGCTTAGCCCCTGTCCTCATTCCTTTTTTAGACAATAATGGTACACCACCCTATCATAACAGAATCCTCAGTAAAAGATAATATAAATTATATTACTTGATGTTTAGACCTAAAACATAAGATGTAGTGTCTTACAGATTCACAAACTCCATCATGTGTGGTCAATTTGATGGATATCCTTACTTTGAATACATAAAATAAATCTTTGGAGTATCCAAGTTCACCGTAATTAGCAACCAATGTTGCCTAAAAACACAAAAAGGAATAAGTAATAAAATAAGTGAAAATATAATTAATTTGATTTAATTGTAGAGTATTAACCCTACATGGTTGGTATTAGGAAAAGTCTGTCATCAGTAATATTGCTTTCAAATGTTTTTAACAGGACATTCACTATTGAATCCCTTTTTGATGGCTCTATTTTTGTTAGGTGTGTTGATGTGATATGAGGACTAACGAGTCCAAATCTTGGATCATGGGAAAATTCCTTCAACTGTTTTTCATAAATGCGTCTGTCAACAATATAAAATGTATTTAGTCATAATTTTTACATTAGATCAGCTTTTATAAAATCAATTCATGGAAACATACCTCATATATACATTTACAACTGTGATTCCTAGCCAACCTTTTTCAAGGATCTCATTTACATTTTTAGCAGCAATGAAATCTTGACTTTCCTCTCCATATATATTCTCTTCAAAAACCACTATATGACTATTACCATCTTTTAGCTTCATATCCACATGAGTCTTCAATGCTAGTAAATGTGGATAGAGAATAGGTGGTGTTATTGTGCTTTCCGTAGCGCCTTGGGATTGGTTGGTTGATCCTTTAGATGGTTTTGAGTCGACGTTTGTCACCCCCTTCCCTTTCTCCGTCTATAACGACAATCACTGGTTCATACCCTTTTTTCATTAATTGTTAAGGGTTTATCTTGAAAAAAAGGAAATAAATACCTCTTTGTCTGCATGTACTCTTACAAGTTGTGACAACCATGAAATGAATGTACCAATAGCCTTTTAGACCGTATGAATATCATCATCATCAAGTGGAATAAGTAGCTCTGTATTTGGTTCATGAGCTACAGTAATTGTCACTTTTAGATGATCTTTCGGAAGTGGTCTATTATGCAGTGTGGCATCTGGGATATTGAACACTGTAGCCCTCGCTACAAGGTGATAGGTGGGTGTTGACAGATATAAATCACAATCATTATCACCCTGTAGAAGATTAGTACAGAAAAATTATCAGTGTTTGTCTGATTCACATTTCATTGGAACAATTATTAGAATATTGATTACCACGACTAAGAAGTTCTTTGAGGCGAATTGCTCACCTCAAAGCTGGTGGTGGGTGGGGAGGGATGTTCACGCACTGGTTGTTCCTGAGTTGTGTCTTCCCTTTGCTTCCCACCCATAAAAGTTGCTAGAAACTCTCCCTGCCATTACAATCGTTCTTCAAGGGTTGCTATTTTTTTTCTCATTTGTTCCAATTTTTCACCTGTATCATTCGTTTTTTTCTTCTTCTCAAAATATACTCAGGGTGTCATCCCAAACCCTACACCTCTGAAACGACTGTATTTTTTTTGGCTGCTTCACAGCCGTCGATAGTAGGTCTGTATCCGCTATAGGAGTAGCTGATTCCTATGACTGTCAGATATAGGAAAATAACTATTTTTTATGTAATAGCAATTTAAAACAAATCTTTTTATCGTCATGTCATACTTACACATATTTCCCACACTTTCTGTGTGTTCTCATCTACTAACTTCCCTTCTTTGTTCACACGCGCCTCCTTCCATAACACATGACGTGGGATGGAAGTGCATTTGGTTTTAGACTCATCAATCTACATATAAACATAGAAAGATAATTATGATGTTGTTTATTGGAACCTAACAATATTACTGTAAATTTAAAATATGTACCATTTTATTTTCTAATGAAGCGTACCTCATCCTTGATTTACAATATGGGTATGTTGGTTTTGATGCACGTTCCTTATTTTTAGTACAGAGTTTCTGTTTCATAAATGAAATATTGACAATCAAAGTGATGGATATAGGTATCCTCAAACAACATATTATCACCCACAATGTACCTGAAACTTCTCGTCCCCACGATGGCCAAAAAATGCATCCCATGCTTCTTGGGATATCAGGTGAGTGTAGACAATGGGTGGGTGCAGGTTTATTTTACCTTTGGAATCTTTTAGGTGACATCTTGTTAAAATAGTGGGAAAACCTCGATGAATCCTTCCTGTAATCCTTAGTACATAATCCTTGCGTGAACCGTCTACTATAAATGTACTCTGCAAGAGATTGAGAAGAGTAAGACATTGTTTTATTATTTTATTTTCTATTAATTTAAAGAAATAAATTCATAATGTTATCGTAATTTCTTCCTAGATCATAGCCTTCAGCCCAGACACAACATGGTTCCATGAATCTATGTCAATCGGCACGCGTTGCCTAGTGACAACTCCAATATAGCTGCTAAACATAGCTTTGTTGGGATTCACATATTGGCCTCAAGCATTCCATCTGACTTGAAATTTGATGCCTTTGCTTTTCACCTTAATAGTTTTGGCTAACACCATCAAACTATGACACACCTGTGTTTTCTACGATGTTGTTCCTTCATTCCCGACCATTTAATCGATATCAACATCATCTAAATGTTCATCTGAAATGGTATCAATGACATGTGCTGATGGTTGTTGGACCTCAACACTAGGAGCAGCAGGAGCCGCAGTAGCAGGAGCAGCAACAGCCACATCAGAAGCAGTAGAAGCTGCAGTAGGAGGAGCAGTAGGAGCAACATGAGCCGCAGTAGGAGCAGAAGCAGGAGCATCAGGAGCAGCAAGAGCAGCAGGAGCTGCAGGAGCAGCAGGAGCAGCAGCTTGAGAGACTTGTTCAGCCTCAAGGTTAGGAGCACCAGAATGTGCAGAAGCCGTTATCTGAAAAAGTGGTTGAATAGTTAATTTAGATTACATAAATTCAGTAATGATAAGATAATAACATGAGATAACAAGATCTATATTACAAACAAAATATAACCTATTTATTGAACTCTCTTTCTTTTTTTCAAAGGTTGAAGGGATTTTAAACCTCTATCGATTATCCAAATCCCTTCATTGTGGTCTCCTCTAACATACAAAACATCATCTACATTGGGACCGCTCCGATATGATTGCGACGAACCGCTAAAAGGATCATCCTCAACTGAATTTTCATCGGAACCTTCAGTAGTTTTGGATGATAACAGAACAATCGACCACTTTTGATTTGTGGGATCTGGAACATAAAAAACTTTTACTGCTTGTGATACCATTATAAACTATTCGTCTTTGTACCCTTCTTTACTAAAATTAACTTTCACAAATCCCCATTCATATATTTTAACACCACTGTTGTTATCAACCCATTTTCATTGAAAAATCGGCAATTGGAATGTCATATAATCCAACTCCCATATTAGTTTGATAATACCAAAGTATGACATATTTGCATAAATTGGATTTCTTTCCTTACTACCAGAAACATGCATCGCTTCAGCCACTAGTGTAACTCCACTATTTTTCATGGTACTATCTTCATCATGTTCATCTGTATAGAATGTATAACCATTAATTACATAACCACTGTAAGATAATACATACACACTTGGTCCAGCGGCTAGCCATCGAAGTCGTTCTGACATTGAATTCGGATTTTCATCCAACTGCTTAAAAATATGGTCCTGAAACCATCCTATAAACTGTTGATTATGTGTATCCGATAACCATTTTCATCCCTTGATGGATTCAACTGCCTAAGAATTTCTTTGTGAGTTTCAATATATAGAGAAACCTCCCAACTATTATGAAAAACATAAAGATGGGCCTGCTCCCGATCTGTAATACTGATTGTCACAATTTCTCTTCCATAAATTCCCCCACCCTCAATGCGTCTAGTGTGACGAGATTTCAGGAGACCAATACTTTTCACATCAGATAGGTATTCAGTACAAAATTCAATGGCTTCCTCAACAATATATCGCTCCATTATACAACCCTCTGGCTGAATTCTATTTTTGACATACCCTTTCAAAATCTTCAAATACCGTTCAACAAGATACATCCATCTACAGTGCACAGGACCACAAAGTCGAATCTTTCTCACCAAGTGAATAATCAAATGAACCATCATATCAAAGAATGTTGGCGGGAAGAACATTTCTAATTCACATAATATGATGACAATTTCTTTTTCCATAGTTGGTAATTTCGACAGGTCTAAAACTTTTCTATATATAGCTTTGAAAAATAAACAAAGTTTGGTTAACGTATGATGAAAATTCTTGGGTGAAATTCAATGTAAAGCTATAGGAATTAGATCTTGCATTAAAACCTGGCAATCATGTGATTTCAAACCTTTTAACTTCAAATAATTAATTGACACAATGTTCTTGATATTTGATGAGTACCCCTCTGGAACCTTTACATAATTGAAGAAGTTTCAAAATTGATATCTCTCCTCCCTAGAAAGAGTATAATTATCTGGAGGAAGAAACATTCGATTTTTACCTTCACGGGAGCCAACTCTTCTCGTATTCCCATGTCAACCATGTCCAACCTTGCCTTAATTCTATATTTTGTTTTACCAGGGGCATTTATCAATGTTCCGATAACATTGTCACATACATTGTTTTTCCACATGCATCACATCAAGAAAATGTATGACGTACAAACAATTCCAGTATGGTAATTCAAAAAAAAACTGATCTATTTTTCCAACCGATTTTTGTAAGGTTTTTTGAAAATTTTTTACCAAAAATAGTGTTCAGATATTTTACTCTCTCAAACAGCTGATCACCTATTAGTGGAGACGGTGTTGCGCGTTGTTCTGAACTTCCATTGAATGATGTCGTCCAAGATCGGTACTTATGCCGATGAGGTATAAATCTATGATGTCCTAGAAACACAGATTTCAATGAATGTTTCAACCTAATTGATTCTGTATCTTCTTCGCACATGGGACACCCTTGAGATCCTTTAATGCTATAGCCTGAAAAATTTCCATAAGCTGGGAAATAATTTATTGTCCCATACAACATCTATCTCAACGTGAAGTATTCACTTTTATAAGCATCATACAACATTACACATGAATCCCACAATAACTTCAAATCCTCGATCAAAGGATCCAGATAAACATCAATATTGTTACCTGGTTGTTTTAGTCCTGATATAAGCATAGATAACATGATTAATTTCTGCTTCATGCATAACCTAGGTGGAAAGTTATAATTTACCAACATAACAGGCCATGTACTATGAGTTCTGGTTTGAAAACCAAAAGGATTCACTCCATCTGTAGATAACACAAGACGAAGGTTTCTTGGATCTTTTACAAATTCAGGATACTCATGATCAATTTTCTTCCATTGAGGAGAGTCAGCCGGATGACGTAATTTCCCATCTTTATTTCTTTTATCGGCATTCCACGACAATTGTCTTGCAGTTTCTTCACTTCCATATAGACGCCTAAACCTTGGAATGATTGGAAAGTACCATACAAATTTCGTAGGATTAGATTTATCTTTCTTGTATCGATAAGCACCACACTTTGGGAATTCTGTAAGTGATTTTTTCTCCTTACGAAACAATATACAATCTTTCGGGCATGCATGTATTCTTTCAGAAATCATACCCATCGATCATAGCATTCGTCTAGCTTCATATGTCCGGCTTGGGAGCTCATTATCTTCCGGGAGCATGTCATTCAAGAGAGAAAGTAGTTACATAAAACTGAAATCACTCCATCCGTTTCCTGCTTTCAATTTATACAACTTCAGTACAACTGACAATGTTGTATACTAAGTGCAAGCAGCATACAATGACATCTTTGCACAACTCTTTAACTTCTCAAACAATTTTGGGCAATCATGGAGTTCATATTCAATTGTATCTGTTATTTCCTCAATATGATCTTCATCATCATTGACATCTGTAATCACATCCTCCATACGGTCTTCTTCATTATAAATATTTGTATTCATATCTGATGATCCATAAAACGCAGTTTTATCCCATCCAATAGCTACATTCGCTTTTTATCCGTGTTTATTTCAACATTTATAACTCCGATCTATTCCATGACATATCAAATGTTCTTCCAACTTCTCTGGAGTAAGTAGTATAGAATAAAAACAACGTAAACAGGGACAAAGGATTTGAGAAGGATCCTTTGTGCGATCCTTTGAAAACTTGATGAACTCTTTCACTCCATTCTCGTACTCTGTTGTCAAAAAATTAGCATACATCCAATCTTTATTCATCTTCATCCTATTTGAATCTCAAATATTAGCATTTATGGTTCAAGTACACAAAAAAATACTTCCAAATATAGTAGAAGAGAACCACTTCCTTATAAAAATAGAAATTAATAGAGCTTAACCATTAATATTTATTCATCTTCATAAAATATAATTACTTTAGATTCATTATAGTTTCCTCAAATCACCCCAGACCAAACACAATAATAATCAAGAATGATACATCTACCACTCCTAGGTCTCTACCCTACATTCAATATCATCATGCCTAAATAACCATATATCCACATATACACATGTCACAAACACATAAAAAATGATATCCACATCAGAACCAAAGTACCAATATGGATTTCAATCAGGTTACTCGACTCAAGTGGTGGTGTATAAGAAATAATAAGAAAATATAATAAGTATATAGTCACACATAAATCTCAAACTGGTGTTAATAATCCAATAAACCAAATTTATCATTCCATCTATCAAAATACTCTGAAGGAGCCCATATGCGATAGTAGTCCCAGGTGGTGAAGGTTCCTGAGGAGGAAGGGGCGAACACACACCTATCGGGGTTCGAGGTCAGGTCACTGAGGTTGAAGGTGGCCCGATACTCCTACAAGGGTTCATTCCATATTTCACAATCCATGTCCTGGTACCCTAGGATGTTAACCCACTGCTGGTGGAAGTGAAACCATTCCTGATGATCATGCCAAAAAGAAATGGAAACCAAGTGGGGGGAGTGAATCAAAATACCTCAAGCAAGATGGAAAAACATGGTATTTGAGAATAGGTTAGTGGATTTCATGTTGGCTAGAAACCTACACAATAGACTTCACAAGCGGTGATGGCCCCTGTAGTTGTTGCACCAGGTGAAACTGTCACCTGAGAAGCTGAGATCAATGAGGCCCTTCCCTTCCATGAACTGAACAAACTCCATGATGGCCTTCCTCTAGAATCGGATTCTACCTTTACTTTCCTTTGGGTTGGAAATGACATTAAAGTAAACCCCAACAAACAATGGATGGTGGCCGGGATCGAAGGTATTTTGTTCAAAAGGACAATCAATCCCGCTCAATTTTTTAAAATACCAATACCATAAACCATTTAGAAACAAGACATTTAAATTTATTTTGGAAATAATTCCCAAAAAAATTCAATAAACAAACACGTGCCAAACCATTTGGAATTTTATTTATGGAATCAACTTATCTTTATTTTAAACCATGATTTTTATTTATAATATCAAATCCACCAATGGTAGAAGGAAACCGAATTTATTTCAATGAAAAAGGTTAATTCACAACAAGATACCATCCATTCCATATATAATTTTCATTAATAGGGTTATTTTGTGCTTCAAAATGATCAAAACATGTCTAACCAACTTCAAATGGATAAAATATGAATTCATGAAACACATGAATCCCAAAAAGAAGAAATACTATAGAAACACCCACTTAGAATATATGGGATCAAAACACAATGAATCTGAATGAGTCTACTCAAATGAAGAACATTGAATCAAATAAATGGTAAAAGAGATACTATAACCATAATTCCCCATAAAAATTATAGGTCTAGTAAATACCAAGGCTTCTATAGCCCCCGGAAACAAAGAATCACGTGATTGAGAGAGATTGAAGTTCAAGAAAAGAAATAAATACCAAAAGAGGATCACCATTTTGAATGAAACTTCAATCCACCAAGTGATGAGGATAAAAGAGCCAAACCATCCAAAGGGGCTCCCAAGGCTTGAGTGGATTGAGTTAAACTTAAGGGAGAAGATAAAATAAATAAACGGGGGTATCGAGGTGCAATTACCCTACTACCTTGATGCTTCCTCATATACAACGACACCACTGGCTAGATAGTATCCCTCACCAGCTAGAAAATGGTTATAGTATAAATGTTACAACCATAGGTTATCCCACTGGCTAGCCACTACCAACCCACCAGCTAGCTGATGGATATAGAATTTTTTGGTATCCATTGTGAATCCCATTGCCTAGCCAATTACCCTCACCAGCCATTTGGTGGACCACATGAATCTTTTCAACCTACATGTTCACGTCCACACCTTCTATGACAGTCTGGGACATCCTATGAACCCTCAAGAAACCTAAAAAAACTCAAAGAGCATTGCTTTGATGAAAGAGATACTGAGATGTTACAATTATCCCCATCATTCCACTTTTTATCTGAATAAATATTCTAGGACAAAGGATAGAAAATGATGAGACAAAAATAAATTCCACACAATAATTATTGTGTTTAAAATTCACAAAATATAGGAAGATTCACCAAATATAGGACCACTACCAAAAAATTAAAATGAATAGATAACCAATATTCCCAAGAACCCTTAATGTATATCCTCTAAGAACATCATACATCTCCAAATGACACGTCTACATCACTAAGAGGAGAGAAAATCCCAATAATGTCCAGATACCTAGCATAGGTCACCCAACCATTTAAATTTTCACTAAATGGTGGGACATAAGATGGAAATATACTAAGAACACATCCCTTCACCCAAATAAGAGACTACAACCACTAACCATGAAGAACCACTAAGAGCATAATTCGAAACCTAAGGAAAGGTACACCCAAAACATACCAATGAATCCAAATGAAATAACACAATCAATATCCATAAATGATTCAACCAACAACAAGAAAGTAAAAAACTAAAAAGGATTTATTCCTCGATCAAGTGCTCGATGGAAACCTTGAATTCCCACTATAGAGTGTCACCCATCGACAGTCTCATTGAAGTAGACACCAACACCTCCCAGTGCCTGGTCCATCAAGAGACTTAATAATCCTAGTAATTTGAGTACACACCAAAATCCTATCTATGTCCAACCATAAATAGATTATATAAAATGCTTTTTGAATGAAGATGGAAAACTAATCTCTTAAAAGATAGACCACCCAATACATAAAGATTGATCTCTAACCAAGAAGTTGTGAATAAGAGGACAATAAGGAATAATAACCACCTTAATGGTCTCTAACACCCACCCAAAGAAGACAACCATGGAAGGAAACATAAAGGATTTTAAATGGAAATAACATAAAACATCCGTAGGTTTCCAGAAAAGGATGAATCATGTATCCTACAACCATAAAAATCACAAATATCCATTAAATCTATCATGACAAATCAACATATGGTTATGTGTGATGGGAGAGGAGAAAAATATTAAAAAATTATTTGGAAAACATGCCTTAAAGGGAGGTCCAGCAAACCGAAACTCGAGGGCGTTGCGAGCGGCAGAGGTCTGGAAAACTGAAGCTCGAGGGTAGCGGAGGTCTGGCAACGCGAACTTAGTGGGCGGCGGAGGTCCGACAATGAGAAGCGAGGGTGGCGGAGGTCCAGAAACATGAACTTAATGGGTGACAGAGGGGAGTCGCAGGGTTCCAGTACCGCGAGAGTTTTAGGTCGCGATAAAATGAGGGCACTGTGCGACTGACTTTATAAAAAAATAGACTAAGGTTTTATCAGAACTAACAAAGCGCTGATAAAGACTACTTTTATGAGTTATAACATTTTATCACTCATAAAGGTATCCTTTATCAGCACTTTTTTAGCACTGATAATGGTACTCTTTATCAGCGCTAAAAAAGCGCTGATAAATCCTTCCTGTATCAGTGCTAAAATTTTAGCACTGATACATGGATTCTTTATCAGCGCTTTTCTAGCACTGATAAAGGGTCGTTTTATCAGCACTTTGTTTAGAACTGACAAAGGTTACCCTGTATCTGCGCTATAATTTTAGCGATGATAAAGGGATTCTTTATCAGCGCTTTTCTAGCACTGATAAAGAGGCCCTCTATCTGCGCTAGAAAAGCATTGATAAAGAATTACTTTATCAGCACTAAAATTTTAACGCTAACACAGGGTAAACTTTATTAGTGGTTTTTCTTAGCGTTGATATAAGGGGGAACTTCCCTTGCCCATTTTTGTAGTAGTGTATGTTCAAATAACTTATGCTCATTGATATTCACACTATGATTTTACAACCTTTTGGTTAACACCGCCATTGTAGCAGCTTCATCTTCCCTATTTAACTAATATTTTGAGGAATAAAAACTTCCTTTGTCATGGTCTTCAATGTGTTATAATAAATTTTTGTACTATTTTTTTGATGTGAATGCACAATACTAACTTTATTATAACTATTATATTTTTCACACAACTCTTTCACATTTTGAAAACTTCTAAAATTCATGAATCTTTGACTGAGTCACAAAACTAACAAATTTCATGCAACTTTTATGGTGTTGTGTGACGAAGCATTGTCATGTGCGCTATCAAAAATATTTATACTAAGTGCAGCACAGTGGCTGACCTAGGTCGTTCTCTTAAGGAGCTTTTGTGGTTAATAAATCACTACTTCTATTCCACCTAATCTAATTCTTTTTGTTGTTTAATATTTTATGAAATAAATGTAATTTAATAAAATAAATGAAATTCATAAATCAGAAGAAACTAAAATTTAATTCTAAATTACCATCCAATGCTAAACAGAATGTAATTAGGGAAGAAAGGAAGTTCTCCCGAGAGAATATTCAGGGAGCACCTTCATTGGCCAATTTTAAATATTCTTAGTGTACACACTCCATCATATGTGTTCACACCTTATTCTACACCGGTTATGAATGAAAAGTCTACTTAGAGATCACCAATCACACCTTCCATCCACCTCCTCAATCGAGGGAAAATGGTTGTAGATTAAGAAGTTAATCTTTAGACAACCACAGTGAGGATTACAACCACTATAAATTATCCTTAGAATTAACTCAAATAATATTAAAAACATGGTCTTGGGTTCAAGAACCTGATTACTCCCTCGGGATATTCCTCAGATTAGTTACTCATGATCATGAGTATTATAGTTCACAATGGTAAGATGAGAGGAAGAGAAGAGGGTGAATCAGTGGACACAAAAATAAAAACAATGCATGAATTTATTAGAAATCTAAATTACAATTGAAAACTAAAAATAAAGAAATGAAATAAAATAAAAAGAAATGGGGAATATTTGCGTCCGGCCTCCCTCAGTGGAGATCTCCTCCTTGGTGCCTTGAAGGAATGGATGAAGAATGGGATGATTTGGGAAGGAGGTGAGTGCCTCCTTTAATAGGAAGAATTCGACCCCCGAGAGTTTGAGAGTTTTAGACCCCATTAATGACCTCTTAACGCGTTCCACACTTCATTAATGTTGTTCATAATTATCTTTTCTGTCTCTCCTCAAAATATCAGCTAATTTGAAAACCGGATGAAGGAGTTATGAATTTTTCATTCTCGATTTCTGTTTCTGGACAAAGCTTCCAGGATGGTTCCTCCAAATGTATGTCGTTTAATGGACTCCTTAATGACTTCAAAACTTCCCCAAAATTCTTTTAGAGTCGTTAATATATGTCACCATACTATCCCAGGTGGAAACACCTCATTTGGATGTGTGTAGTATGCGTTTGGGTTCTATTACATTGGTGGTGTCCACGCTGTCCGCCCGAAAAAATGTTCAACTTCAATGAATTTTTAGTCCCTCTAGATAGCCGAATAACCACCTGGTCCAGAAGACAAAAATGAATGAAATAAAATAAGGATTCTAAAAAAATTTTAATCAGAAAATTTGGAATTATAATTTTCAGGAAATGACCAAAATACCCTTGACGTAAAAATCTATCAAAAATCCAGAATTAGTCATTTTTCACATTTAGGCTCAAAATAACACTAAAACTTAAAAATGTGAGAATTACCCATTTAATAAAACTATGGTGGGATTATAAAAAATGATTTACAGTATAAAATATAGGAAAATATGAGCTTCATCACTCCCCCACACTTAAAAATTGCACTCCTGGGCAATCATCATACATCCAAATCAATTTCCACACAATAATCAAAAAATGAGAAAATATCAATGATTTTATCCAAAATAGAATTCCATCATGTCTCAAATATGAATAATAATTCTATATTATTTTCATTTCAATCACTAAAATTTGTTCAACCTCATAAATCAATCCATGTCCCAATCACAACCTACCTCACATTGAATGTTATGTCACTCTTCACTCAAGAGAAATTGAATATATAGTTATACTCATACTTGAAAATCACATGTATCACCATAGGTTTGTGAAAATTACATTTCTCCACAGCTTGAAACATGAAAATGAATTTAATCATGAGGGATTTAATTAAAGGTTCAAATGATTCTGTGTCTTAGGGTTGGTGGTAAAATTATTGAAAAAAAGTTCCAGGCTAGAAAGAGGAGGTTTGACTTTTAAGTACAATGCATGATTAATTCAAGTGAAAACACAGAAAATTACTCACTAAATACCACTTGTAAATGTTAAAAACTAACCCACCCCTCTTTATGACATTTTACATGAGCCAATAAGTGATTATAATGAATGATATCATCTAAGTTCTCCTCTCTTTTTTTCAAAGCTCCAGAAAGGCACAACTTTATTTTATTTTTTTTTATTTTTTTTATGGAGGATGAGATGAAAATTGAATACAATTAATGAATGAAAATTCATGCCCTTGATTTTTTTGGGAGGGACATGAGTCATAAAAGAATGTATAATGAGTAATTCAAGATCATCTCCATTTTTTTGTTTTCTTTTTTTAGGTGAAATGGATGAAACAAATAAAGCACAATGAAAGGATGACACATGCCCAATTATCTTATTATCCACAGCCCAAAATATTTACACACACTTCACACTACCCATAAATGATACAAATCCCAAGGAACGCACACGAAAGGCCCTTCCCCCACACTCAAACTTGAAATAACTATGCAAAAATACTAAAAGTGCGGGGTAGGTAAGGAAAAATTGGCTTGTAATGTGGCTTAAACCTATAAGGCAATTCATGGCATCTAAGGGCTTACAAAGGATAAATGTAAAGGTGGGTCTTAAGATAAAATGTGGTTAGCCAAAGAGACACCTCAATCATTTCAAATACATTCCATGAAATCCAAAGCTTCAAAAGAGAATATTCACAAATTATGGTTCTCACACAAAATTCAAGTTTCCCTCAAGAAAGTGTGGGTACTAGGAAGAATATGTAAAAGTGGTTTAGAATACCTCACAGGATTGGAAAAATATTTCGAGTCAGTGTTTCATGGTCATGGATTTCAAAATTCAGTCAAACTCATAAAAATGATTGATAATGCAATTCTAGAAAAATGTTTTCACATCAACAATCATTTAAAATACATTATTTCAAAAATCATTTCAACTCTTTCAAAATAAATTGATGTGTGAAAAGTGATAATAATGTTCATTAAAGCTCAATCCTAAAAATATAATAAAAAAATGAAAAGCACACAAGAAAAACTAAGTAGGTTGACACTCCCCCACACTTAAATTTAACTACCCCTTATTTCAACTCAACAAAATATAAATATAAAGGTATAAAATAAAAGGGAAGGAAAGATACAACCTGACATTATTTTAGAGGTGGATGCCTTGAGTTAAGCTCCTAGAAGTAGCCACTTTAAGAATACAATAAAGTAATGAAAATACATAAAAATAAATAAAAATAGTGAGAAAGGGAAAAGAAAAGAGATAATTCTTGGTTAAGACCCCCAAGCGGGTGCTAGGTTTTTACTGCCCCTAGTCAGGCAGTTTTAGTAGATTATCCCCAATCAGAAGGTGGGTGTGGTTTCTTTGAGATGAACCCCCATATGTGAGTTTTCCCGATGTCCATGATTAAACACTGAAAGTAGAGAACCCCAAATAAGATAAGAATGTTCCAAACCCCCGAGAAAGAATAAAGAAGAAATTTGAGGTTCGAAGTGGGAGGGAATAAAAGATAAGGGTGCTCCCTGTTAACTTCGTTGGTGTCCTCCTCCATATGGTATGAAAATATTTGTTGAGGAGGTAGTCGCACCACCGCCACCTTCTCCAGATATTCTTCCATGATCACCACTACTTTAGTGGTATCTTTCATATCATCCATGGTCTTCTCCATTTGTGATGTATCAGAAATTTCAAAGGAAGAGATGTCAGAAAACAATTTAGCTTGAATAATATTAAAACATGAAGAATTAATAAAGAAATCTTCCCTTTCAAGTAATTCATCTTCGTAATTGACCTCTTCAGGCATGACCATTGGAAACTCAATCTCAGAAGGTGCGTATTCTTCCTTATCTTCCAAATCAATAGAGTGGCAGAAAGTTTCTGATGTTTCATTATTAAGTATGGGAAGATCATGTTTCAAGTTATCTTCAACAATGCTATTCCAAGATTCTTCCAAAAAATGTTGACCTCCCATTAGTGCATCAGTTGGAATGTGTACTTCTGGGACCTCCTCGAACAATGGTTGAGTGTGATATGATGTGATTATTTCTTTTAGTAGATCTTTCTCACCCACCTCAGGTTCTTTAACATAAAAAATTATTGGTGAACTCAATTCCACCACTCGTTCTAGTTCAGGTTCTGGATCAGGTTCAGATTTCTCTTGGGATGTGCGTACATATTCAGCAATCCATTCTATTTGGATCTCCAGTTTTTGAACTTTATCACTAATCCTATGAAATTGATCATCAATTTCATTGCAAACATTTTCTGGCACATGAGATTGTTCAGTCCATGAATAAAAATTTGAATTGAAAGACATCATGAACAAAGAAGATTTTTTTTAGTTTTTGAAATTTATGATTTTATTTGTTGTTTTTTTAATGAAAGAAAAATTATTTACACAATGTGAAAAAAAAATAGTGAATTAAAAACAATTGGATCCCCGAAAATGGCACCAATTTGATGAAGCGTTGTCGTGTGCGCTATCAGAAATATTTATACTAAGTGCAGCACAGTGGCTGACCTAGGTCATTCTCTTGAGGAGCTTTTGTGGTTAATAAATCACTACTTCTAGTACACCTAATCTAATTCTTTTTTTTGTTTAATATTTTATGAAATAAATGTAATTTAATAAAATAAATTAAATTCATAAATCAGAAGAAACTAAAATTTAATTCTAAATTACCATCCAATGCTAAACAGAATGTAATTAGGGAAGAAAGGAAGTTCTCCCGAGAGAATATTCAGGGAGCACCTTCATTGGACAATTTCAAATATTATTAGTGTACACACTCCATCTTATGTGTGTACACCTTATTCTACACCGGTTATGAATGAAAATTCTACTTAGAGATCACCAAGCACACCTTCCATCCACCTCCTCAATCGAGGGAAAATGGTTGTAGATTAAGAAGTTAATCTTTAGACAACCACAGTGAGGATTACAACCACTATAAATTATCCTTAGAATTAACTCAAAGAATATTAAAAACATCGTCTTGGGTTAAAGAACCTGATTACTCCCTCAGGATATTCCTAAGATTAGTTACTCATGATCATGAGTATTATAGTTCACAATGGTAAGATGAGAGGAAGAGAAGAGGGTGAATCGGTGGACACAAAAATAAAAACAATGCATGAATTTATTAGAAATCTAAATTACAATTGAAGACTAAAAATAAAGAAATAAAATAAAATAAAAAGAAATGGGAAAGATTTGCGGCCTACCTCCCTCGGTGGAGATCTCCTCCTTGGTGCCTTGAAGGAATGGATGGAGAATGGGATGATTTGGGAAGGAGGTGAGGGCCTCCTTTTATAGGAAGAATTAGACCCCCGAAAGTTTGAGCGTTTTAGACCCCATTAATGAACTATTCAAGCGTTCCACCCTTCATGAATGTTGTTCATAATTATCTTTTCCGTCTCTACTCAAAATATCAGCTAATTTGAAAACCGGATGAAGGAGTTATGAATTTTTCATTCTCGATTTCTGTTTCTGGACGAAGCTTCCAGGATGGTTCCTCCAAATGTATGTCGTTTAATGGACTCCTTAATGACATAAAAACTTCCCCAAAATTCTTTTAGAGTCGTTATTATATGTTCAAGTCCTATCCCAGGTGGAAACACCTCATTTGGAAGTGTTTAGTCCTCGTTTGGGTTCTGTTACATTGGTGGTGTCCACGCTGTCTGCCCGAAAAAATGTTCAACTTCAATGAATTTTTAGTCCCTCTAGATGGCCGAATAACCTCCTGGTCCAAAATACAAAAATGAATGAAATAAAATAAGTATTCTAAAAAAATTTGAATCAGAAAATTTGGAATTATAGTTTTCAGGAAATGACTAAAATACCCTTGACGTAAAAATCTGTCAAAAATCCAGAATTAGTCATTTTTCACATTTAGGCTCAAAATAACACTAAAACTTAAAAACGTGACAATTACCCATTTAATAACACTATGGTGGGATTATAAAAAATTATTTACAGTATAAAATATAGGAAATATGAGCTTCATCATCGTGAAACTCCCAAATTCTGTGCAACTTTTACTATATAAAAAAACTCCCAACTTTCACATAAATTTGAATCTTTAATGAAACTCACTTATTATGTAAATACACAAGTTAATTTCTTTATGAAACTGATGTCTATGTGAATGTTTTCCTGAACCTATCTTGGTCAAACTCACATAATTACTTTCTTTATGTAAAATATTTTTTTATGAATGATTCTCACAAGAAATACATTTGTGCAGCTCTTTTATGTTTCAGAGACTTTAGATATTTAACAAGTATAGCTTCATCAAATGAGGGGGTAACTGTTTATTTATATTCATGGTCGACCCTTCACAGAACTACCTCGAGTGCCACTAATATTTCATACAACTTTCTTGGTTCACCAAACGTCATCAATTTGACATCACCTTTAGCACGCAACTCACCAATGTTTCACAACTGTTATCTGTATTTCATAGGTTCACACAACTATGACTTTTACACAACTTCACCTTCTTAAACTATCCACACTTAAGTGAAAACATTTCCTTTTCCAAATATGAACAAGTAAAATTCAAAACAAAATTTTTGTTAAACATTTCACCTATTCATGAAAATTTCCCTCTTTATGAAACTCTTTCATGAACATTATTCCTTTACCATATTTTGATGAGTCCATATCAAATTTTCAATTTTATGAAACTTCATGAAACTCATTTTTCCTTTCGTGCAACTTTTTTACTTCTGAAAAACTATATCCTTTTCTATATTTTTGTGAGAGTGATTGGAATCACCATGTTTTCAAAACTTTTAATTTTTGTGACTCTTCTTGATTTTATCTACTTTTCTATAAAAACATCACAAACACAATTAAATACTTCCATACCTATTCTTTTATGAATGTATCATGGTCTTAATGCTATTGAAACTTCTCAATAAACATTTCATGATGAAACAATATATGGGTGATCCTATTTATTTGATAGCTTCATCTCATCTCTCAGTATAATCAGAATCAAAATTATGGGCCCCCACATTGCTTCATGAAATATACCATTTTTCCTTAATTTGGAACATTACCATCTCATGAAATTTTTGACATGGTAAAAAAACAAATCCAAATGATCCCCCACACTATGTCAATAAAAACACTACATCTAACACACCAACTCAATAATGTTTTCAGTGATCGGCTTGATAAAGAATCCAACACAAAACACATGGAAACACCAATTCTCATTAGTGTATAATATTTTTTAATAAACTCTTATAAAATTCCTTGGCTATATACACTAAATATTTTCTCAAAAAACAATTCTAAAAAAAAATTAAATCCTCCATTATTTAAATCATAGAATTTATTTATATAAATTCAAAAAACTCTTCTTTACAAATTAAAATTTTTATTTATTATCTCAACCATAATCATTTATTCATCATAGAGAAATACCAATATTTTTTATGGACTTCTTACCAAAAATATCCTCATGAAAAAATAGAATATTTCAAGTCCTTATTCAAAACATTTCTTTATTAAAAAAATATTTCCATGGTCTTTACATTTTTAAATAATGTAAATAATGTGAACTATACTAGTAAAATCAAAACATGTCATTATACTTTAAGAACAATTCAACAATCATCATAATTAATATTTACACTATATCCTAAACTTCATCACTTGAAATATTCAAGCTAATAGCCTCATATTCCTTTTCCATAGATCATAGAAGAAACTCAATCAGCCTATGGAATTACATGGATGATTTATCAAGAATGACATAAATTTCTTCAAGAATAATAACTACTATAAATAAATAACTTAAAAGTTCTACAATAGGCCTTTTTTAGTGAAAAAAAGCTACGAAAATCATAGTGCAATTAAAATCTCTAAGATTTTATCAATGCTAGAAAATCACTAATAAATACACTTTACAAGTGTCACAAAAAGTGATAATACATGTGAACTTTATTATGGATTCTTTAAGAACTGATAAACTACCCACTTTATGGGTGCTTTTATTTAGCACTGATAAAGGTACTATTTATGAGTGTTAGAAAAACAAATAATAAAGTCTCCCTTTATTAGCACTATTACTAGCATTGATAAAGGGGGATACTACTGCAATGTGTTGTTAAAATTGTGACACATTGTAAAAGAAAAAACAAAAACAAAAATATAAAATACAGATTTAAAATAATGAATTTAGTTTAAATAAAATTTAATTAAAAAATACAAGAAAAAAAGACTATATTATAGACATTTCAAACATTGGTTTTTAAAATTGCATGAGTAAGTACAAATTATCATAAAAATTCAAAAACATCATTGTTCCTTTGTATTTGGCCCCTGAACCCAAGTTATGCTATTAGTTTCTAAACAAACCACCCCAAATTGAGATAAATAATTCACTTTTATAAGGAAAAAATTCTCATTCTAGTAATTCTATAAAGAAATAAATTAAATACAAAGTGTTAATTTTAAACTAAAAACATATAATTTGAGTCGTACCAGGCACACCATGTATCATATCAAGTTGAGGTTGATTATTAACTATTTCACCATTTATTTATGTTCTCAAAATTAGGTTCACTTGGATTAGATCTCATCTATGGTGATAAAAAACCCCCTACGAATGGGTGCCAATTCAAGAGAACTTTCTTTTTGAGAATAATCCTTCAACTGTCACACCATTTCTTGTTCATCATCAAGAATTATCTCTATGAAAATTAACTAGATAATTATAACATAAAAATAATATGAAAATTAATTAATTAATAGAAAATAAATGTTAATAAAAAAAATCTATGGTCATTTTCTAAATTTTGGTAATGTGATGCACGTTTTAAACTAAAATGGTACTTATATATTGAAAAAATGCACTTCGATTCATAGTTACCAATTCGTCTTTCAGATTGACATGATATAAATTTTTATATGTCATAAATTAATTTAGGATCATTGTCTTAAATTTTGAAAACAATATGAGCTCATTTTCTCAGTTTGGGCTAGTGTTATACATTTTAAACTAAAACTACACCTTTATATTGAAAACATACATTTTGAGTCATATCAGTCACATCATGTGTGATATTTATGTATAGTTCCTTCTTACACATAATAAATGAATTATGGACCATTATCCTAAAGTTTTAAAATAATATAAACTCATTTTATTTGTTTTGGATATTTGTTGTGTATTTTAAGGTAAAATGACACTTCTGTATTAAAAACACACACTTTGAGTCATATCATCCACATTATATTTCAGATTCATGTGTGTTCAATTCCTTCACTTCAAAAATAAATTATGGATCATTGTTCTAATGTTTGAAAACAATATGAGCCCGTTTACTCAGTTTAAGAAATTTTATGTGTGTTTTAAACTAAAATGACACTTCTGTATTGAAAACATGAACTTCGAGTCATATTTAATAAATAATGTGTTACATTGATGTGAATTTAATTATTACATTTGAAAAATGAATTATGGATCATCATCCCAATGTTTGAAAACAATATGAGCTCGTGTTCTTTGTTTTGTCTATTTTATGAGTGTTTTAAACTGAAATGAAACTTTTGTATTGAAAACACACACTTTGAGTCAAATCGACCACATTATTTCCAATGCTTTCAATGGGGACCCTCTTATGTGTCATTATACAAATGCATACACTAGCTTTATGTTTCCTCGTATTCCCACTTTCTAAAGGTGGGTGATTTTCATCAACTTTAATGACGATGTATACTCCTTGATCGAAATGAGATGAAGATATATTGGTTTATCCTTCCATGGATTCCTCCTTGGAGATCATTCCCCAGTATGAGTCTCCCATATAGATTTAAATCATGTTCTTGGAACTCATTCATGGTTCCATCTCTTTATGGATATTGGTAAATTACACTGCTTCTATTTTGACATACTACTTTTATCTTGATTGGGTAGTAACCTTCGGTCAGAAGAGTAGTCACATTGGGCATTGCTGGGCATGTTTGGACTTCGGGCGTACTGGTCACTTGTATTCTTCCTCTTGAGAGGGCATCTCATGTGAGGCATCTCATGCACGAATCCCAAGGTATACCATGTCGATCATGAGGTAACAATTCCATGCGTGTAAATATTCCAAGTCTTTTTACCTCAGGCATACCATGTTTATAGCATAGGGTTGCTTTTGTGGGTTAAGTCAAAAGTTCTATGTCCCATAGAGATGGATCAGGGCGTTTGGTTAAGATGGATCAAGGAATAAGTTTACCATCTTGTGGAGATGGATTGGTTGATCAGAATTCCCCATGGAAGTGGATCAAGAAGGTATGTCTCTAGGAGGGAAGATTTCACACTTGGTTGGTTTACTAATGGATTAGAACACCTCATGGAGGTGGTTATAGAGTTTTTGGATCATAACACCCCTTTTGGTGGATGCAGGAGGTGCGTATCTAGGAGGGAATATGTCACACTTGAAAGTTTACCATTGGATCAAAACACCCCATGGAGGTGGATCTAGAGTTGTGGATCAAAATGCCGCTTGAGGTGGATCTGGGTGGTGCATCCCTTGAAGGGAATATGTCACACCTAAAATTTTACCATTGGATTAGAAAACCTCATGGAGGTGGAGCCAGAGTAATGGATTAGAATAACCCTTGAGGCAGATCTAGGAGGTGCATCCCTAAGAGGGAAGACGTCACAAATGAAGGTTTACCATTAGATCAGAACACCCTATGGAGGTGGATATGGGAGTGCGTTCCTAAGAGGGATTATTTCATACCTTAAGGTTTACCATTAGATTATAACACTCTATGGAGGTGGTTCCAGATTTGTGCATCGAAATGCCCCTTGAGGATGATTCAGGAGGTGAATCCCTAAAAGGGAAGATGTTAAACCTAAAGGTTTTCCATTGGACCAGAACACCACATAGAGGTGGATCCGGAGTTGTGGATCATAATTCCCCTTGAGGTAGATCAAGAAGGTTCATCCCTTAGAGGAAATATGTCACACCTGAAGGTTTACCACTGGATTAGAACACATTGTGGAGGTGGATCCATAGTTGTGGATCAAAATTCCCCTTTATGCGGATTTGAGAGGTGCATCCCTAGGATGGAAGATTTCACACCTGAAGGTTTACCATTGGATGAGAACACCTCATAGAGGTGGATACAGAGTTGTGTATCAGAATTCCCCTTGAGGTAGATCTAGGAGGTGAGTCCCTAGGAGGAAAGATGTCACACATGAAGTTTTACCATTAGATCAAAAAAATCCATGGAGGTGGATCCAATTTTTTTGGATCTGAACTCCCCTTAAGGAAGATCTAGGAGGTGTGTCCCTAGGAGGTAAGATTTCACACCTGAAGGTTTACCATTGGATCAGAACACCCCATGGAGGTGGATCCAGTGTTGTGGATCTTAACTCCCCTTGAGACAGATCTAGGAGGTGTGTCCCTAGGAGAGAACATAATGAGTTTATTTATGTTGGGATTGGACCTCACATAGGAATCATACTTACCCTATTTATAATATAAGTATGAAAACCCAAAATTTTTTATTCCGTAGTTTAAATTAATATAACAGGACCAATCCCTACAATTTAACATCATTCGGTAAGGATTCACATGTCATGGAAGGACCATAAATGAGGGATGATGTGAGGATTACTCATAGAAGATACCCTTCTCAAGAGAATTTCTCTTAGTTGAAGTGGTATGGGGATTACTCACTGTGCAATCGGGTCGATATCATCCCATATGAATCATGCATAGGGAATCCTATGTTTATCACATGAGGTTTGACTACAGTTTTATATCATGTGTTGAGGATTTTTTTCATTTAGTTTAACATAGTATGACTAATAAGTAATGTTGTTTGACTTCATGAAGCAAGGATGTGTAACTAGAAGTTTAACATCATGCAGATTTTATGCAGGTGGAATCATTACTCACCCCTTGGGATTACGTGACCACTTCTCATGCACATTTAAATGGGAATGGAATGGTAACTTCTATAGAGGAGTGGTCAATAATAACGTCCATGTTAGAGTCCCCATGATCCGAAGAAAAATGGGTTAGAGTACCCATGCTCAGAAGCAGTAGGCATGTGGGAAGCTCGAGCCACACTTAGGGTAAAGTGGGCGAACACAAGAGTGGGTGGTACTGGTCACATAGGGACTTGAGGTGCAGTTGAACCATTCTTGGATGGGTGCAGGGGCCTGTTGGGCGGAGAGTGATGGAAAGAGGGGGGGGGGTGAATTGCCTTTTAAAAAATAATTAACAATTTAAAAACAAAGTTAAAAGTGCAGCGGAAATAAAAGAGGCAAGACACAAAACTTGATAACGGAGTTCGGCTTAAACCAAAGCCTACGTCTCCGCTCCCAACTCAACCGTTGAGAGATTTACTACCGCTTGCTTTTTAATGGTTTTAGCAAGAAACCCACTAGACTTTAAGGTAGTCTAGAACCTATTACAGCTTGCTTTTAATGGTTGAGCAAGAACCCACTAGCCTTCTTACAGGTGAAGGCTAGCTCACCTATGACTCAAACCTTTTAAAGGGAAGGCTTGACTAACCTCTTCACACCTTGAAGGTAGTGTGAGAACCCAAACAAGAGGAAGATGAGAGAAAGAGGGGTTTGTAGGCACAAACCCAAATTGATGCTCAAAATAATAAAATAAGAAAAACCGTAATGTGGAGAAGTCTTGGGCGCCAATGGATTGATTGGAGTTGATGAAGAGCGCTCTCAAGATTCTATGGTGATGCTCCTTGGATGTGGAAATGAGTTGGAGCAATTGAGGATCCTTGAAGGAATCTGCCGGAGGTTTTCCAAATGATGAAAAATGTTCCCGTGGGCTTCCTTGTGTTTCCGGGGCTTCCTAGTCCTTTATTTATAGAGGGGGAACCCTCAAATGGCCTTTGGGAGTCTTCGGAGCCGTTGGAGAGGCCTTCGGAGCCGTTGGGGGTCAAGTGGGCAAGTCTGGTAAAAGCCCAACGGCTAGTTTGACTGGCTCCACCGGCTGACCGGTGCTTGGCCACCGGTTGGCTGGTGCTTTGGAAAAGGGAGAGGCCTTCGGCCCAGGCACCACCGGCTAGACGGTGAGGAGGCCACTGGTTGGCCGGTGAGGAGACAGTAGGTGTCCCTTCTGTCTGGGTTCCACCGGCTAGCCGGTGATGGGACACCGGTTGGCCGGTGGTCTGGACAGAGGGGATGCCTTCTGCCCAGGCACCACCGGCTGGCCGGTGGTCATCCACTGGTTGGCCGGTAGACTCAGAGAGTCCACTTTCAGTCCTTCTTGGCCCAATTCCTTGGAAACCTTTTGCCTATCAACAAAAACACTTAAAACAAGATTAGATAAAAAAGAGAGTGATTGTGATCATGAAAATTAAACCACGAGGGGTACGAGAGGTACAACAATCTCCCCCTATTTTGATGATCACAATCACTAAAAACAAGCAATGTAAAAGATTGAAATGAAAGGCATGCTTTAAAGGATAAATTGAAAATTAAAGCAAAGCATGAGAGAAAGAGATTTCTCCCCCAATCAACCAAGAATTTCTCCCCCTTTGTGATTATCAAAATAGCACGGGGCATAAAACTTGATTGAGGGAAAAGATTGAAAAAAAAGATGGAGTTTTTAAACCAATTGAAATTTTTGAAATTTGAATTGAAAGTTTTGAATTGAAAGTTTTGAAAATAAAGCAAAAAGGCTTAAACAATCCTAACTCTCCCTAAATAAAAACAACAAATCACCGGGGAGAAGATTTTTGAACCGAGACAAATTTTGGTCCGGTGAGACTCGCTAAAAGGGATTTTCAATCCATACTTGTCTAGTGGCGGGTCTTCTCCTATGAAATTCATCATTAAAGAAAATGGTCTTGGGCATTCCATACCGGACATTTTTGCAATTGCACTCATAAATTAAGTGCCCGGGTTTTTTACAATAGTTGCAAAATTTATATTGGGAGCTCCCCCTTACAAAAATAGTAGGAGCATGGGAAGAGGAAGCTTGCTTGGAATAGACAATCCCTTGGGTGGTTCTAGATACACATTGGGAACCTAGCAATTTGGTCAAATTGTGTTCACCTTGGGTGAAATTGGCAAGAGATTCCCTTAAATCATTAATAGTTGAATTCAAAGAATCAACATTTGGAATGTCTTGGACCTTAAGGGCAACTTCCTCATTCTTTTTGAGAAGTTGATCCTTTTCGGAAGAAATTTTTTTGAAATTCTTTTTTAAAGCAATAAATTTGGAAGAAAGTTCGTGAAAACCTTCCTCCAATTGATCTCTTGCATGTTGGAGATCCTCATAAGATAAATGATTGAAAGAATTTGAAGAACAAGAGGAAGAGGAGTCGGAAGAGGTTACCTCATGAAATTCCATTAGACATTTTTTACCGTCGTCTTTTGAGGAGGAGGAGGATGAGGAGCTATCACTCCAAGTGTCTTTGACTTTGTTAGTGCCCTCATGGGTCACTTCCAAAAGCTTCCAGATTCCATGAGAAGTGGTGCAAGAAGAGATACGATTAAATTCATTACGGTCTAACCCACAATGAAGAGCATTCATGGCTTTTCCATCAAGCTCAAAATTTTTAATATCATCTTGTGTCCATTTGGATTCATCGGGAGAAGAGAGAGAGTAACCATTCATGACAATTCTATAAATGGGATAACCTATACTTCTAAGAAAAGTGGTCATGCGGGTTTTCCAATAGGTATAGTCGGTTCCATCAAAGAATGGAGCACGACCCAATGAATAACCTTCGGGGGCGAAAGAAGTTGAAGCCATTACAAAGGATCTTGAATTTGAAACCGGTGAAGGTATTACTCAAATTTTGCCTCTGATACCAATTGTTGGGCGGAGAGTGATGGCATGAGGGGGGGCGGGGGTGAATTGCCATTTAAAAAATAATTAACAATTTAAAAACAAAGTTAAAAGTGCAGCGGAAATAAAAGAGGCAAGACACAAAACTTGATAACGGAGTTCAGCTTAAACCAAAGCCTACGTCTCCGCTCCCAACTCAACCGTTGAGAGATTTACTACCGCTTGCTTTTTAATGGTTTTAGCAAGAAACCCACTAGACTTTAAGGTAGTCTAGAACCTATTACAACTTGCTTTTAATGGTTGAGCAAGAACCTACTAGCCTTCTTACAGGTGAAGGCTAGCTCACCTATGACTCAAGACTTTTAAAGGGAAGGCTTGACTAACATCTTCACACCTTGAAGGTGGTGTGAGAACCGAAACAAGAGGAAGATGAGAGAAAGAGGGGTTTGTAGGCACAAACCCAAATTGATGCTCAAAATAATAAAATAAGAAAAACCATAATGTGGAGAAGTCTTGGGCGCCAATGGATTGATTGGAGTTGATGAAGAGCGCTCTCAAGCTTCTATGGTGATGCTCCTTGGATGTGGAAATGAGTTGGAGCAATTGAGGATCCTTGAAGGAATCCTCCAGAGGTTTTCCAAATGATGAAAAATGTTCCGGTGGGCTTCCTTGTGTTTCCGGGGCTTCCTAGTCCTTTATTTATAGAGGGGGAACCCTCAAATGGCCTTTGGGAGTCTTCGGAGCCGTTGGAGAGGCCTTCGGAGCCGTTGGGGGTCAAGTGGGCAAGTCTGGTCAAAGCCCAACGGCTAGTTTGACTGGCTCCACCGGCTGACCGGTGCTTGGCCACCGGTTGGCCGGTGCTTTGGAAAAGGGATAGGCCTTCGGCCCAGGCACCACCGGCTGGCCGGTGAGGAGGCCACCGGTTGGCCGGTGAGGAGACAGTAGGTGTCCCTTCTGTCTGGGTTCCACCGGCTGGCCGGTGATGGGACACCGGTTGGCCGGTGGTCTGGACAGAGGGGATGCCTTCTGCCCAGGCACCACCGGCTGGCCGGTGGTCATCCACCGGTTGGCCGGTAGACTCAGAGAGTCCACTTTCAGTCCTTCTTGGCCCAATTCCTTGGAAACCTTTTGCCTATCAACAAAAACACTTAAAACAAGATTATATAAAAAAGAGAGTGATTGTGATCATGAAAATTAAACCACGAGGGGTACGAGAGGTACAACAGGGCCTTGGTCACCAAACCTTCATAGAAGAGGATTAATATAAGGGAGGAATCATAGAGTGGACCAAGATAGGTGCTTCATAAAGATTGGAGGTTCACGAAGGTGGGTCCTTCAAGGATTATGGTCCTCATGGAGGTCAGGGGATTGTTGAAAGAGTATGATTCATGAAACTGGGGGAACCTTCCTCAAAGAGAATTCCGGATTCGTAGGGAAAGTTCTTCATTTAGGATGAATTATTTTCAATGCATCATGTGCCATAGAGGGCCTTCAACTTTTGTAAAGGGAAAATACTTCATGAAAGGATTATTCACTAGGGTTGGAGGCTCTTAAGAACATAATGGAAGAGGTTTTGCAAAGTTTATGTACCTTGGGTGAGCCATTTTCCATTTGTTCACGAAGCATAAGAGGTTAAAGAATTATGAGTGTTTTTGGAAGTCAAAAGGTTAGGGATCATCCCTAAAATGTTATAATGAAGGGGGGATTTATAGGCAAGGGGTTTAGTAAATATTGGAGGCACTCAAGAATCAGTATTTTCTTTATGAAAGGGCATGGATATATGAGTCTGAGAGTTACGTTCGTGAATAAACCATGAAGCCACCATGAATTCATGAGGTGATCAGCGAATTTTAATTTTGTTCTCATAGAAATTACCATCAATATTTTGTGAGTTTCATGAAGGAAACATCTTAGCTAGTGAGATTTGTGGCTCCATCCATTTATGTAGTAGGTGAGCTTCAAGAAACAGACCCTTTAGAGGGATTTTTGTCTTTTTTGGGTTGGATTCGCTCTGAACCGGACATTCCTACCTTGACCATTCCCATGGTATGTGTATTTAAGCAAAAAAAATGTTCACCCTCAGTATGGGAGTTGATGGGGAAAATGAGGGTTGGGTTTTGATGGAGAATCGGTAAAAATTGGAAATCAACCCTCTTTCGTGAGGATCACTCGTGAATCTCATTTGTAATTATTTCTTTCCAAAAACTCACATTGAAGAGACCATCCTGAACCAAGGGTCTGTTGTACACCTATAAATAGAGGGGGGGGGGGGATCAAATCCACCTATATTTCATGAGTAGAAAATATTGTTCTCACTTTTCATGAATCTCAAACCCTTCACAAGCACTTTGTGATCTCGATCCTCATCCCTTGTGAAACTCATTTTCTCTGCGAACCTAGCTCCATGAATGGTTTCATTGAATCAAACTCCCCAAACCTGAGTGCAAAAAATGACCACCGTGAATGAAATTCACAAAATATAGTGACCCTATCCTTTTTCACATATCATTACATGATTTTAGGAATATTTAAACATCACATTACAAGCCAAGGATCACAAATTCTAGTGTCTTGGAAGACTAGGTAAATAAAACTGAAATCATTGGACTAAGTAAAGTATTCATTTATTTAATATTAATAAAGTGATCCTTACTTTATTTGATCCCTTACATCATCATAAGATAACCTAGGGATAAGATGAATAAAGGGATGATCTAAAATCCCAATAAGGGAATAAACATAAGAATAAAACTTAGCACATGTGTTAGAAGGCATAACATAATGATATTAAGAGGCATGGTACATGATTAAACACAGGAAATCATATCATTTATAACACCAGAGCATATAATCATGTAATCATATTAATGTGGAAGAAACATTAAACATGAATTTATCATGATTCAAGGCTCGTTGCACATGGAGTGGCGCAAGTCAAGGATAACCACCAAGACCGTTACACATGGAGCACGAGTCAAGGCTAACCGCCAAGACCGTTTCACATAACGTCTCATGATACTAAAATTTACCCAATGAATTGGAGAGATATCCCCGAAAACCCATATTAACATGTTCATTAATATGTTTTTCACATAAATAATCATACATAAATATAAGGTCACCCATGGAAAGAAATGGGTATCATAATCATGTCGTAAAGAATAATAAATGGCTGTATCATACAAGTTTCCATGAAATAATGGAATCAAAACATACATGGAAATTCATAAGAAAAAATAGGCATATATCATGGTATGTTATGTTTAATAGGAGTGATAACATGTAATAATAGTATTTAATAAATTTTAGCATTAAAACATTTTAGTGCGGTTTAAGGAAAATATTAAAGAGAATTTAAAATAGAAAAGGGAATAGTATTTTATATAAAAACAGAAGTGAAAAAATAAGGTTTTCATAATAAAAATACTGATTTTATAAAAAAAATTGTGGCTTAAAATAAATGATACAATTCACTTGAAATTGGGTAAAAATTCAGGAAGTTCTCCTAAAACGGTCTTGCTTATCAGGAAGAATTGAGAAAGGAACCACTTAAAAACATGTATATCCCTAAAATATAATGATGAATGGATTTTTATACATGATTTTAAAGAATTTATAATATTCATATAAAAATAAAATATAACTTCATTTGGGTAAAAAGAAATATAGATCAACCCGAAGGAATGATGGAGGTTTAGATAGAATCTCTTACCTTAAGTACGTTGGTGTTCTTTACTTGATATTAATGTCATAGATAATCAAATTAGATTAATTAATTAATAATTATAAACATTTTATATATGTAATTTATTTATCATAATTTTATTAAGTTCATTAATTTCATTTTTGATGAGTTATAGTGTTGAATTTTATCATTCGGGAGTGCTCATTTTCTTAATTTTCATGATCTATTTGCTTGTATAAGAGTATGGAAGTTCTTGTAAAATGGGAATGGTTTTCTAGAAGTGTAATTATATTTTATTAATTAACTTATATAAGATGAAATTTTTATATAATTCATTTTATTAAATGTGATGAGGATGAATCATTAGATAAAATTTTAATGATAATCGCTTGGATTATTTTGAGCGGTTTTGCTCACAACGAGTTTGTTTTGATTTATTATTTTACATCATGTGTGTATGATGATTACAGAACATTAAATAAGATTAAATAAATATATTAGGATCTTTTAAACCCTAAAAATAGTTTCATGAACATCCATGAATATGTTAAATGAAATTGGAAACCCGTCGCCCTTGAATGTGATAAATTAACACATCTCAGATGGTGTTTTTTATTTTTAATATAAAAAGAGGGGGGAGGAGGTAAGATGATGAATTATTAAATTAGCATAAAAAAATTCTAGTATATATAAAGTATAGTAGTTATCATACCATTTTCATTAGGGGAGTTGAGGATAGAAAATAAAGGAACTTGAAAAGAAAATAAAAGAACGGAACGGGGAATTTACATCTTTAATTTATCTTCCTTGAGGGCCTCTTTAGGGAAGAGGTTTTGATCTTTTGATGAGACCAAGAGCTCCTAGACATGAGAGATAGGATTGGTAAGATAGTTGATTAGAACATTGGATAAGGTACAAGGCTTTAGAGAAGTGAGGAGAAGAGGTGGTGAGGGGTGGTTTTTATAGTGGAGGAGAGGGGAGTTTTCTCAATATTTAATTCATAAGTTTATTATTTTTCTTAAAAAAAGAAAATAGTGCTGATTATTGCAACTAAAAATAGTAATTAGATCATGTGAGTTCTAACCAATGGTTCTTACATCATACATGACTCAATAAATAATTTATTGAACATATATTGTATAAATATCGTAAATTATCGTATTTCACTATTCACCAAAAAATATAGTATTTTAGAAAAATACCAAAAATTAACCATTAATTTTTTTTTGACATGTATAATCCAAAAATGAAATAAATTTTATGAAATAAATTTCATAAATGTGAGAAAATTAATTTTAAATTAAAACCATAATTTACTTGAAAAATACAAATTTTAAAATTAAAATTGCTTTTCTAACACTTTGAAAAATTAATTAAGGTCTCATTACATTATCTTATATTCATAAGACATCAAAATATTGTTTTATAAATAAATTTTCTTTTACTTTATTAAATTAATCATAAAATTGTAATTAAATATACATGACTTACAAAAATACCAACACTTAATTAATAATTTTTAAAATATTTATTTACCTTTACTATGATATAATTATATCATATTGACATTTATAAGATGGATAAATTTTATTTATACTTTTATTGGTGATGTTACTATTTCATTAGCCAATTTCCTATTCATAAGGGTCACATTACTATTCCAAAGGCCAAGTTACTATTTCATCAATAAACATTCCTTAACTTCTAGAGATACCTTTTATTTCAATAATTATTCATTTATAAGGTTTTTATTGTGTTCTATATTTAATATTTTGTGATTATATTATAAGTCATAATTATAATAAGGGAATTCCATTGATAAAACTTTAGGTCGGTACATACTTCCCCCTTTATAAAATTTCACCCTCAAAATTTCGTTTTACATTATAAGATTAAAATAGGTGTGTGTACTTTTTTTCATTGCTTCCTCCAGTTCCCATGTTGCCTCTTCATACTTATAGTTCTTCCATAGTAGTTTGACCAAGTGAGTAGTCTTGTTACAAAAAAAATTATCTCTACAATCCAATATATTCATTAGCTGTTCCTCGTAAGAAAGTTCATTTTCCAAATGTACCACCTCTGAAGACAGTACATGTGAAGGATCTGGCATTTACTTCCTTAAGAGGTATAAATGGAAGACATCATGTAATTTAGACTTGGTAGATGGAAGTGCTATTCTATAGGACACAACTCCGACACGATCAAGAATATCGAAGGGGTTGATGTACCTAGGACTCCACTTTACTTTATTCCCAAATCTCATGAACTTCTTCTATGGAGATATGTAGAGGAATTCCATGTTTCCAACTTTGAACTCAAGGTCTCATCGACGATTGTCTGCATAACTCTTTTGTTTACCTTGGGATACCTTGATATGTTGTTGAATGGTTTTGAACTTCTCCCACATTTCATCAACCATTTTAGGTCCTAGAATCTTATTCTAAACAACTTAATACCAACATACCAGTGTTATACACCTTTTTTTATAAAGGGATTCATATAGAGCCATTTGGATATGGGAGTGGAAACTGTTGTTGTAGGAGAATTTGAATAGTGGAATATGTTGGTCCCATCCTTCTTTGAAGTCCATAGAACACACTATCAACATGTATTCTAGTTTCTAAATAGATCACTAATATTGGCCATTAGTTTGAGGATGATTGGATGTACTGAAGTTCAGTTTAGTGCTTAGAGCATGTTGAAGACTTTTACAGAACTTTGAGCTGAATCTCAGATCTCTATACGATACAATAGATAGTGGTAATCCATGCATCCTTGCCACCTATTTGATATATATCCTTGAAATTTTATCCAATTATAATTCCTCTCAAATTATGATAAAGTGAGCTTCCTTTGTAAGACGATACACAATGACCCATATAGCATTGTTTCCTCTAGATGTCCTTGGAAGTCCTGTGAAAAAGTCAATGGTGATGTCTCCCTCTTCCATGTTGGTAGGGGTAGTGGTTTCATCATCCCCTTATAATTTTTCCTTTCAGCTTTCACTTTCTGACATACTAGGCACTTTGATGTATACTCATCAATCTCCTTCTTCATATTGTCCCACCAATAATTCTATGAGAGCTCTCGATACATCTTTTTTCTCCCTAGGTGGATGGAGAAGGTTTAACTATATGCCTCATTCATAAGCTCCTTCTTTATCTCTAGATTGTATGGTACACATAATTGTGACCCAAATATTATGACTCCATATTTTTCAATCTTGGACTCAGTGGATTTTTAATTTTTGACAGCTTCCACCCATTTCTGAATTACCACATCATTTCTTTGAGCATCATTTATTTTCACTATAATATATGGTTGAAAAATAATTTGAGAAAGGATTGATGATGTTCTACCTTAATTATTCCCATTTCTATCCTCTAAAAATATAATAAGATTGAATCATTTTCAATTCTCATCATTGATAAAGACGCTGGATCATTTCTACTTATAGCATCTGCCACCTTATTTGCCTTACCAGGATAATAGTGGATTGATTAGTCATAATTCTTGATGATCTCTAACCATATTCACTAGAACATATTAAGATCTATCTATTTGGATATATATTTGAGACTCTAGTGATCATTATATATCTCACGCTTCTCCCTATAGAGATAATGACGCCATATTTTCGACATAAATACAATAACCACCAACTCTAGATCATGCATGGGATAGTTTTGCTCATGGATTTTTAGTTTTATTGAGGCGTATGATATCACTTTATCATTTTTCATCATAACACACCCTAAAACCTTCTTTGAAGAGACACTTTACCCTATAAATAGTGATCTACTTTTCAGGAGTGTGAGTACTGGCATAATAATAAGCCTCCTTTTGATCTCCTTAAATCCTTACTCACATTATTGAGTCCAGAAGAACTTCACTCCCTTCTGTGTCAGCTTGGTCATTGGGTTTTACAATCGTGATAAGTTCTTCAAAAATCGTCAATAATACCCATATAGACCCATAATGGTGCAAATATCTATTATAGATGATGTCCTGGGACACTCTTTGATTTCCTTTGTCTTATAAGGGTCCACAAATATCCCTTTACTGGTGATAACATTCCCCAAGAATGATACTTCCTCTATCCAGAACTCACATTTACTATAATTTTCATAAAGTTTGTCCCTTCATAAAGTATCCAAAACATTATTTAAATTCTCCTCTTATTCCTCCTTTCTCTTGGAGTATATCATAATATTACTCATAAAGACAACCAATTTTTTTTCAAGGTAATCTATAAAGACTCTATTAATTAAATCAATAAAAATTACTGGAACATCAGTGAGTCTGAAGGGCATTACTATCAACTCATAGCGTTCATACCTCATTCAAAATGTAGTCTTGGGAATATCTTCCTTCCACACCTTTAATTGGTGATATCCCGACCGAAGGTGTACCTTATAAAAATAACTGGCCCCACATAGCTAATCAAATAAGTCATCTATACAAGATAAGGGATACTTGTTATTTATCATTATTTTATTGAGCTCATGATAATTAATGTATAGGAACATTGATCCATCCTTATTCTTAATAAATAGGACTAGTTCACCCGATGGAGAAACAATTAGTCATATAAAACCCTTCTCTAGATTCTCTTGTAACAACTTCTTCACCTATTCCATCTCTTTGGAGGAAATTCTATAAGGTGTATTTGATATTGGTAGAGATCCATGACTAAGTTCAATTGAGAAATCAACCTCTTGATCATGAGGAAGACCATGAAATTTTTTAGTGAATACATTAGTGTAGTCACTCATGATGGGAATATCTTCTTTAAGTATCATCTCTTTTGTCTTAATCATTTGAGAAAGATATGATTTCTCAAAAGGAAACATTATCCACACTTAAGATGATGATTCTGAAGGAGATTCATCTTCCTCCTTATACTTGTATAGGATTGGAGGATGCTCTAGGATGTGAAGAGTGATCTAACTTTCCAGATAATTGATGTTGCATTTTTATAAAGACATCCAATACATACCAAAAATATCATTGATCTCTACTAGAGAAAGTATGACAAGATTTGATGGGAGGTTCAGTCCACAAAAATTTATCGGGGCGGAGTTATAAAACATGGACACAATAATTTCCCCATTTTATATTCTCAAAGATAACTCAACCTCCATATTTTGAGGTGGTGTTCGAATAGTTATACTAAAATTGAAAGATATGAAAGAATTCATAGAACCAGAATCTAATAGTACAATTTCTATTCGTGAATGAATAACTAGTGTACCTATCACCACATCATTGTCCAGATCCACCTTATAAATAGTGATAACATACACCCTTCATTGTTTACTTGGAGTTTTTTTGTTTATTGCCTCTAACAACCCTTGGCTTAGAGAAATTGTTCGCATAATTCCCTTAATCCTTACAGCTGAAACATTGCACTACTGTCAAAGCATTGACATAAAACTTCCTTTCTTATTCCACATTAGTGGATGTCCACATTTGAAGAAATTTCTATTTAACTTTATATAGTTCCTAGGATACTTCTTCCCACAATTTTTACACGTGGGTGTTCGGTCCTCTTTCAATCATGGGATTTATTTTCTAAACCAAACCCATATTAGACTCCATTTTCTACTTTTTGTCACCAAGGTCATGAGACTATTAAGAGTCTCTGATCTTCAATTCTTCATATACCTTCGACAATATTTCCCTAAATTTTAATTCTTCATTTCTATGAGAATCAAAAATTGAAAGACCAGTATCCAACATTAATTTTAGATTTTCAATCAATGGATCCAAATAGACATCAATATCATTACTAGGTTGTTTCAGTCTAGATATAAGCAAAGAAAATATAATATATTTGTGCTTCAAGCATAACCATGGAGGAAAGTTATAATTTACCAAAATAACTAGCCATGTACTACGATTAATACTCTACACGCTAAAAAAAGTTATTCCATCTATAGATATTTTTACAAAAAAGTTTCTTGAATCATTTCTAAATTTAGGATACTCATAATCAATTTTATTCCACTAAGGAGAGTTTGTTGGATAACAAAGTTTCCTGTATTTAATTATTTTATCTACATAACATGTTAATTTTATTTTGGTTTACTAACATCCATATAATCTTCTAGACCATGGAATGATAGAAAAGTACCATACAACTTTTAAAGGAATTGATTTATCTTTCTTATATCGATTCATGCCACACTTTTGGAATTTTATTAGTGATTCATGGTCCTTTTGAAACTATATGAAATAATTTGGAAAAGTATTTATTATTTAAGAGATCATAATAATTTAATGTAGCATTCCTTTAGTATCATATTTTTGACAATAAAGTTCATTTTCTTTTGCTAGCATATCATTCTGGAGGTGAAGCAGTTCTTTAAAGTTAGTGTTGCTCTTTCTGATTCCAGAATTCAAATTATATAACATCAATACAGCTGAAAATGTTTTGTATTTATTAATACCAGTATAAAATGGTCTTATTGAAAATATATTTAACTTATTAAACAAATTTGAAAAATTATGAAGGTTATATTCAATTTCCATTACCATTTCTTATATACAATTTCCATCATAATTTACACTATTATTCATATGAAATGATCTATAAACGACAATTTAATCCCAATAAGTGTTCATGTTCAGTTTTCCCTATATTTAGTACACAATTTATAGCTCTGTTCTATTTCTTAACAAATTAATTGTTCTTATAACTATTCAATACTAATTTTTCTTGAATTAAAGTAATGTAAACACGAGCAAGGATTTGACAAGGGTCATATGCATTCTCTATTAAAAACTTTATGAACTATTTAACTCCATATTCATACTGTTTTTTTCATATGATTAGCGTGCTTCTATTTTTGATTAATATTCATCCTATTAGTTTCATAAAATATTCATTTTTTATAAAAATAAATAAATACACATATTGATATTCATAATCAAAGGAGAAAATTATAGATAATTATAATATGTGGAATGCAACATTTGAATGTTATCTGTTAAGATTATTGAAAAGTTATCATTTTAAATAGGGTTGACATGAAAAGAAACAACCTGGGGTAAACATGCAGCTGTTGGTCAGGGTTCTTGATTTGATGTTTTGTGAGATAAAAATGTGGTAATAAATATTTGGTAACCAAAATTTATTTATTATTGGATGGAAGAATTGAATTGGAAATTATTGTTATTTATTGTCATTTAATAGTGACTAGGTTTTCTAAATTTGTGTAAAAATACATTTCATTAGGATATAAAAGGTCATGTAATCACCAGATTTTGACACAGGTTTAAGGAGCTTGGAATTTCATGAAACAAAAGGTTGAAACTGTTATTGAAAACAAAAGTGAAGTTGGATTCCATGTTACTCTAATTTTATATAGATTATTCTAGACCATGTGTTATAGTAATACCAAAAAATATATTTTTATTATAACCCACTGTCAAACCTCTATTTAAAAAATAGTAGAGTTATCAATCTTAGGTATATATCACATATCCTATAATATCCAAAACCTCTATTAAATTTTCTTAAAAATACCACAAATTATTTACATTAATAAACATTATAAAAAAATATATTTAATAAGGATTTTATATAATTTATATCTAAAAAATTATAATTCTACCTATAACAATGACACATATCACAATAAGCTATCTCCCATATCTAGTAGTCAAAACCTTCACAGGTATATCCAAAATAGTATTATAATTCTTAATAAAATTCATACCACATGTATGGTTAGGGATGTTCGTAATAAATATTATCAAATTATTCTATATTATTCTAATTCTCTTTGTGTCCGAGATAAATGCATTTTAAATTAGAACTTTTCATGGGTGACACTAAAACCATTCCTAATAAAACACAATAGATCACCATAATAGTAATATTTTGTACATGGATTCTATGTTAAAAAGAATTATATTTTATATTCAAAACATTCACATTATATTTAAATTAAAATTTAAGTAACATAAATTAAAAATATATAATTAAACAAAAGATAATAATTCATAACATGTTAATATATAATTAATTTATAGAATATTGATAATTAAATTAAAAAATTAATGATATCACTAAAAAATAAACAATAAGAACCCTTTTATTAATGAATCTTGAAATAAAATTTCCAACAATGATAAAAGGAATTTTAGACCATAGTGAAACCATATTTCTTTATATTTTTGTTTTCTAAAATGAAAACAATATTGAAAGATGATACCCTAATGGTCACTAAAAATAAAATTCACAAGGTAATGACATGTTTTAAAATGATATTGTGGTTTTAATCCATGGGATTAAGCATGATAATTTGAAGAAAATGTGTAGAATTGTTTGATTTTAATCCATGGGAGTAGTAGGGATACTTGAAACTTGAAGCCGATTACCATCTGTGCACCGCAAAAACACTATTGACTTATGATTTTCAATCACCACCTTACATGATAATTGGGTAGTGTTTTTGAGGTGCACAGCTAGGTGATCCATGTAATTAGAGTGAGAAATAATGACGAATGAGTGAAAATTAATTTGAAGGTTAGGGGGAGGGTGAACCAATAATGGCTTGAGGAAAAGGAGATTGGGTGGAGAATCAGCAAGATAGATCAAGGAAAAATAAGATCTATTGCGTGCACACTGTTCAAACCATTTTGGAAAATTTAAAACAAACAAAGTTGTTCGAGGGGGAGAAATGGATCACAAGTGACCACATAAGTTTATTTCAATATATAATTAAAATTTCAAGACAAAAAATTAGATAAACCTTGAACTAATAAAATTACCAGGAAACTCATTTATTTCTTAGAAAAACTTTGAAACCAAAGAAATAAACAAATTTTCAGATTCAAAATCCTGAAAACCTTTTTTTTTAAAATAAAACTCCTCAAATAAGAAATGAACCATAAATTTAATTTATAAGAACTCCAGAACTCATTACAATATCCCATTAGATAAAAATTTATATATATGTGAAAATAACAACCAATTTAATATATAAAAATGATAATTTCTTCAATAATAATTACTTTTCCCCACTTTAAAATGAAAATTTATAAATATATCAAGTAACAAAAAACTTAAACTATTTCCTTAAAACATTTCATTGCAGATTAAGAATCATTTAATAAATAATTTAAGTATCCTTTATATTAAAAGGTAACAATTTTAAAAATCACTATACATAGTATTCATAAAATTTAGATATATAAATGAACACTATAAATATTAATCAATCAAACACTTAAAAAAATTTAAAATAAAAAAACACCAGAATCACTAAAATTTTATTAAATCCCTTTGAACATATAATATTCTAAAAAAATACATGAAAAGGGAGTTATATTTTCAATACATTAATTTAAAAAATACACATGAAATGATAACATGATATTTGTTTTACCATTTTAAGATAAAATTAAATTATTTCAACTTCTCAAACTAAAATTTGAAATAAAAATATCTTTAAAACTAGAGTCACCAATAAGAGGGTTTTGAAAATTTAAATTTAGAATTTTAAGTTTTTTTCCCATTCATAAAATAAAAAATTTAAAATCAAAATATTATATAAATAAAATTGTAATTTTTAAATGAGACTCCAATAAAAATATTTTTCTCTCTTACCCTATGCTTCTTAACAACCCTTTCATTTCCAATTCCAAAAAAACTATTTAAGGAAGTCTCCCATGAAATTAAATATCTTAATAACTCTTTGATAACTAAAAAACATGTGTTACATTAGAGAAGAAACATTACAATGCTCTTCTTTGTAAACACAACTTTATATAACTCTGCTACCACAGGGGCCCTCGGTACCATTCCAACCCATCCTTGAATCTAATGAGTATGTACTAAATGGGAACATGTGTGATGGGGATAGGAAAAAGTGGTAGATGAGGTTTAAGAGAAACCAGAACAATAAACTGAGGCTTTATAAAAACCATAACACAACACCGTGAACTGTATGTCATCCAAGAAGGACCTATACAAGCCTTAGTATGGTAAAATAAAATTCTATAAAAATTATATATTGTTTATAAAGTAATAGTAAAAAATACATTAAAAATTTATCTAGAGTATAAAAATCCATTTCAAAATTTAATAGTATTCATCGTAAAAGAATAATTAGAAAACCAATCCTCTCATATTCCTTATAAAAATCCAATTCTATAAAAAATAGACCCTATATCCTTAGTGAAATGAATATTATTTTTTAATTTTTTTGAGGTTTTATAAAATAACCAAATATAATGATAATTACATATTTCCATAATTCACAATGGAAATTGAATTAAAGGTCTAATGTTTATTTATTCTAACTATGTAATTTCTAAAAACATACTCATATTTGTGGTAACTTTTAGTTCTTTATAAGAGTCCATAAATTCATATAATGATTGAACACATTTTTTTTGTTTCTACTAATATCCTTTGGGATTGTTAACATATATCATATTAATTATTCATGTATAAATGTCAATGATATTTGCCTTTTCATTAACCATAACATTTCTAGGAAGATAAAATTTTCTATTCCATTCACACATTAGTCAACCATTTTATAAATTTATAATGTTGAGGCAGGAGAGTCTACTATAGAAATCCTAGGCAGTGGAGAAGTGGATGAGAACTAGTATGAGGTAGTTCTAGAGAGCTTCTATAATGGGGTGATACTAAGACTAGGAGGAAACTAATTGTCATGGAGTGGGTTGGAAATACAAAAACCAAAATATGACACTGTGAACCAGATACCATCATAAGAGGACCTATGAGAGCCATAGTAGGGTAAAATCAAGAATGCAGAGACCAAAAAATAAGAAACCATCATAGGATGACGAATGATGGCTGAGAATTCATTGACAGAGCTTCTAAACATTGAACCACGAGACAACTAAGCCAAGATAAATATGCACTATTGCACACCGCTGAACTCGAACAAGCAATCGACGATAGATGAAGAGAAAAAAATAAAATACTTTATATTTGAGAGTTGATTCATCCAAGAGAAGATCAAGGGGGAGTGGTGGTAGATATGAAATTCTACAAGAGCTTGAACGACGCGATGGAAATTAGTTTGGTTATGGTTTTTTAAAAGATTGGGGGGGGGGGGTTTATCCACGTTTTCAAAAAAAGAGGAGATAAAGAGTGGTTTTATCAGTGCTGAAATAATGATCACTAATAAAAGACCTCTTTGTTAGTGCTAAACAAGCGGTTATAAAGATTTATAATTATAATTATAAATAAATAAATTTATAAATAAACTTATAAATATTTGTAGACAATTATAAATATATTTGTATCATTATATATTTATATATTCACACACACATATATATTTAATAAATATAAATAAATATGAATATAAATATATTAAATATATTCAATATTTAAATATATTTATTATAACTGTATAATTATTAAAATATATAATTACTTATTTATTATTAAATAAATACTTTTTAAAAAAATTATATATATTTATTTATAATTATAAAAATATGATATATATATATATATAGTAAATATAAATTTATAAATATGTTTATAAATAAATATATTTTTAAATATATTTAAAATTATTTGTTTAAAATTATAAATATTTTATATCATTATATATATTTATATAAATATATAAATAAATATATTTATATAAATATATAAATAAGTATATTTATATAAATATATATATAAATATATTTATATAAATATATATATAAATATATTTAATAAATATATATAAATGAAAATATAAATTTAGTAAATATATTTATTATTTAAATATAATAATTATAATTTTATAATTATAAATATATTTATATCATTATATATATTTATATATATTTAATATATATATATATATATATATAAATATAAACATAAATATATTAAATATATTCGTTATTTAAATATGTTTATTATAAATTTATAATTATTTAAATATATAATTTTTTATTTATAATTATATATAACTTTTTTCTTAAAATTATATTTATTTACTAATAATTATAAATATATAATTTTATTAATATAGTAAATATACATTTATAAATATATTTATTTCTAAATATTTATTTACATATATATTTTTAACATTATTAATGAATATATAATCTTAAATGCATGAATATTAAAAATGAGTGTAATTGAATAAATAAAAATGAGTAGACTTTAAAAATATTGAAAAAATGGATAAGTTTTATTAATTATAAAAATTATTAAAAAAATAAAATTAGGATATATATTGAAATGAAGATGAGTAAATGTTTAAAATATTAAAACATAGTAAATAAAAAAATATAAATATTATAAAATGATTAAATTCCAAAAAAATAAAAAATAAAAAATATTAAAAATAAATAAATAATACTCATTGTAATAATATTAAAAATAAAATTTATCAATAAAAAAAATGATATATTAAATATATTATGTTACCAAATGAAATTGTAAAATGAATATTAAAATTTGAATAAATTATATAAATATTAGGTGTTTGTGTTTCTATATAATATTTTATTTAATACATAAATAATTGTGTGTGAGTGATGTTATTAATATTTTCATGACTTATTATATACTCCCTTTACTGATTTTATATGAAATGTGCACAATTTGTGTGAAATATTAATGTTTTGATACTAAGCATAATTTTTAAGCATTTTTAGAAGTAGTCCAATTGAGTCAGTTTACTATTTTATTTATAAATCTCACCCTACTAATCCAAATTGTGTGGTTCTTATTTTTTAGGATTAATAATTCAATATACACAACATTTTATTAGAAGGGATCATGGGCCAATTCTACCATTTGAAGGCCCATATAGACCACATAAGAAGGCCTACAGAATCTGTGAAGAAACTGGACCAGCCATGAAGATTTAACTGTTGGGGTCAATCAGGAAGTCCAAATTCTTTTTTTTCTCCTCCAATGTTCGGTAAAAAATTTAAGGAGTCTTGGACAAAAATTTCAAGGCCCAAATCCAAAGACAAGAGGCCCAAATGATTCATTTAAACTCAGCCCACCCATCGGGCCGAGAATTAAAATTAGTATAGTATTCATGACAGGGATCCAGATATATTCATCAAATCAAGAGGAGATTTTTTAGTGTGAAATAAGAGATATAGGCGTACGACTTTTTTGAATAAATAATTCATATTTGAAGGCATCTTACTATTCCAAAAACCATTCACATTTTGGCCATCGAAAAAGCATGGATAGAAATGGACAGTTTAACATTGTTTATTGAAACCGCCATATCTTTGGATCCATAAGTCCAAATGCCTCCAAATTTGAGAGTAGTCGGAAAAAATAATTTTGTAAAAATTTGAAGAAGGAGATATCTTTAGATTTAGCTGTCTGGATGTCCAAATCGTTGATCCAATTGGAGGAACAGATTGAGAATGCAAACAGACCACTTCCTTGGGCTATAAATACATCCGCCTCCTCTCCTTCAAGGGGGTTGGAATTTCAGAAGAGAGGAGAACATATTGGAACAAAAAAAGCCTTTACAAAGGCTTGGGAGGACCTTCCATATTCAAGTTTTCACTTGATAGACCTTTCCTCCTCTCTTTGTTTTCATTTACTTTTGTGTTTTTCTTTGTTGTAATCCTGTAAGTCTTTGTTTTTGTAATTCTATTTTAATGAAAGTTTCTTCTTAAATATCTATTTTTCTCATCCACCTTATGTAGTATAATACTAATTTTCTTAAAATAGTTGAAATAAATTTAAAACCCCTTCTCTTATTTTTCTTCCTCATTTAATCAAAAGTTTATCTTTAATTCTAATTATCATTTGTGTGTGTGTTCGACAAACCACTCTTTTTCTTATCCATTTCTTTTTCTTCTCTTATTAATTCATCATCATAATCATTATAATGAGATTATTAATAATTTCAATGGCTGATTAAATCTACCATTGGGATGAGTTAAAATTTGGGGATGTTAAGTGATTGAGAGCATTAGCTCGATGAATATTCTTTAAATTAACATTGTGTATGTTAAACTTAGAATTTCATGGATTAATGACATGATTTGTTTAACATGTGGTTTCCATGGATTATTGGAACCATAAATACACTACCATAAACAATCTCTAATTGATATTAGAACCCTAAGATAAGTTAAGTCTTGGATTAAATCCTTAACACTTAGGAATTCCAATCAACATTATCTTGTGAAGTGGGTGTTAATTTAAATGCAATATAAAGCAAAGCTTAAGGATATCACAAGAAAAACTCCCTAAAAATGAACTCAACCCAATCTTTATCAATTTTTTAAAACAATATTAATTAATCAATAATTTCTTAAACTCTGCAAACCCCCCCAATCAAAATACAATCAACTAAAAACAATAAGCTATTAAAAAGTATCATCATTGGGGATTCGACCCGAGTGCTGCTATACACATTAACAGAGTACCAAAACCTTGAACGGTCGATAGGCGACAATCAACCATGCTTTCAAATGGCGTAGTATCTAGGGGGTTCGACTTGAGTGCTACTATAATCTCTTCGAGACTCTTTTCACTTGGTGAAAGTTTTTGTCACCATCCCTGACAATGATCCAATTTGAAATAAGAGGAAGGAAAAATTGGATTGTGTCTTGGGTAGGTAAAAAATAACTATTTTCCAGACTTTTATCTTGTTATAACTATTACAATTAGTGTAGTAAGGAGATCAATCATGGGTTGGGATATGGGTGTGAGACTAAATTTTTTTGACAGATTCTGTAGGCCTTCATTATTTCCTTCCTCTTTTATTATCCTCCAATTGTTTTCATCATAGACTATATAGGCCTTCTTGTGTGGTCCATATGGGCATGGGACAAAATTTTTCACACTGTAAAATCTCAGCTTGATTTGATGAATATATTAGGAGCCATGTCATAAATATTGTACTGATTTTAATTTCCGGCCAGAATGGTGGGCTGAGTTTAAATGAATCATTTGGGCCCCTTGTATTTGTATTTGGGCCTTGAAATTTTTATACAAGACTCCTTACATTTTCCCCCAAACGTTGGAGTAGAATAAAGGAATTTGGGATTCCTGATTGAGCCCAGTAGTTAAATCTTCATGGCTGGTCTAGTTTCTTCACAGATTCTATAGGACTTCTTGTGTGGTTCATATGGGCCTTCAAATGGAAAAATTGGCCCATGATCCCTTCTAATGAAATGTTGTATATTGAATTAGGAATCCTGAAAAATAAGAACCACACAATTTGGATTAGTAGGATGAGAGTTATAAATAATCACAAGATAAACACATTATTAATTAGGGAACAAATCGCACAACCTTAACTCTCATTGGGACAAGATAATCACATTTTGGTTAGGGTTAACCTCACATATAACAAAATTTTCAGAATCACGGATAGGAAATGATGAATGTTAGATAAACTAATCTAAATCAACAAATGATCATTCTAGTTCATTTTCCTCATTATCATCCAAGCTGGAGAAGTGGAGGTCAAAGGCAAGATGAGATTCTAAAGAATGGTGTTGGGAAGAATTTGATTGTTGTTGCTGGCTCAGGTGGGATGCAAGTTGACCAATTTGGGTTTAAATGTTTCTGAGGCTGGAATGGGTGAAGGAGACAAGATCTTCCACTGCACTTTCCCATGGTTTCTTGGAAGAATAGGCTTCTCCCGGATTGAGATTACCTTGATTTTGGTTCTTGGGAAAGCGATTGTATTGGTTTGGGAATTGGGAAGGCTCATTAGGATAGTGGAATCCTGGAGTAGGATTGTTCCTTTTTTGTTGAGGAACAAAAGGATAGAGTTGTTGGAAGTTACCAACTCATTGACCATATGGAAATTGGTTTGCGTTTTGATGAGGGAATTGTTGGGGATGAGAGAAGGTATTACCATACCTCAGGTCTTGGTTATAGGAAGAAGATAAGGGTTCAGAGTGAGGTTGGTTGAAGTTTCTAATGTCTTGACCTGATTATTGAGGGTTGGTGTTCCTCTGAGCATATGCTACATTGAGATCCATTGGTCTAGATGAATCATATAGATACTCTTGAAGTTGTTGAAATGTGTCTGTTGGATGAACTGGTGAGTTGCAGATTCCACAGTTTTTGATAGGTCTAGGGAACAAAGATTGTGGAGAAGATGAGGTTGGGGCTTTTTATGGCACAACTAGTTATCGCACAAGACCTGTAAGTTCACTCATCCACTTAGTCATCTTGTATGTCTCTATGGATTGATTGTCTTGGACTTTATTTTCGTGAGCATGTGCTCGAGTATGGAATTGTTGTGTGTTCACATCCATGTTGCTTATGATATCTCTTGTACCTGCAGGAGTTTTATCAACAAGAGCACCACAACTTGCGGCATCAATGAGAGTTCTATTCATAGCTAATAACCCCCATTGAAGTATTGGATCAAGATTTGGTCAGGGATTTGGTGGTGTGGGAAGGTTTCAACAATATTTTTTAACCTCTTCCAATACTCATGGAGTGATTCACTTGGGAAGTAATGGATACCAATTATTTCCTTTCGGATAGAAGCAGTACGAGAAGTAGGAAAGAATTTCTCTAATAATAGTTGCTTCATGTCATTCCATGTGGTTATGGAACCAGGAGGAAGGTAGTAGAGTCAAGACTTAGCCATGTCAGCTAGGAAGAAAGGGAATGATCATAGTTCTATTTGTTCCCAGAAACTATAAGAACTCGGGTTTTGTGCCTATAAGACTTTGAAATTTTCTTGATGTTATTCCAGAGCCGGGCGTTCAGACGGCGCATGTTTCCAAGCCCTGGTGTGACCAGAATTAAATTTTAAGTGTGTGAACACTAGACAAACCAAACAAAAATAATAACTCCTAAACTATTGCTCAGATGGGAAAACCGAGGGCACCGTTGAGTCAGGAGCATGCCGTTTACCCTAGGAGGGGTGTAACTTTCGCAAGCACGACCCTTCTGTGGAAAACGATACCAGGGGAGTTTTTGTAATTTAGCGGCCTCAGGCATGAACTTTAAAACTTCTGAATGAAGGCTCAGATTAAAATTTTGAGACCTCTGTTACACTCAGAATGTGTATTTTACCCCAGAGGTTGCTTAACCCCGACCCCGCCGAATGTTCGGGTACGGGGCCTACTGGTGGGTGTTTAAGTGTTTCTCTACTTAAACACTTCTCCCCCATTCTTTCACACTTATAACTATTTGGCAGAAGCTCTCCCAACAAGATTACACCTCCATTCAAGCTTCTCCTCCTCTTCGGCAAGGCGGTGGAGTCTCCAGCGGACCGTTCGTGAAGCTACGGGCTACGCCCGACGAGGTAGGAGTTTGCGTTTTTGTTTTTAATTTCCTCAACCTCTTCAAATGAAATTCTTAGTGTCTAAATGCTGTTTTCTTGTTGAGTGAAGACCATAGTTGCATAGGATTCGATCTGATATTTCTAAATCTCTTCTAGGATCGAAAATCCGAGTCCCGGGGTGCTCGAGGTGGCCCTGGGAAGCTTTCCGGCCAAATTCCCTATTTTTTCCAGTGGTTCCTGGGGTTTCTGACAGCCGGTGGGGCGGACTTCAGGCGGATCGAGACGGCGCGATGTGGCGGGTGTCTACGATAGTGGCAGGCTCCTAGGCGGCGATGACGGGCTCCCAGGCGGTGACGGCGGTCGCCGGTGCGGGGTGCGACGTGGGTCGCAGTGCAAGACCCCGAGCAGGAGACCGAGACCCGCCTTCGGGGGGTCTCCGCACGGGAGACCGAGACCGGCCTTCGCCGGGTCTCCGTGCAGAACAGTGACCAACCACGAGGAATGGTCAGCGCGGGTGGACCATAGATCAGTGGCCGTAAAGCACGAAAGGGACGCGGGCCGGCCGGCGTGGGCCGGCCCAGGCCGGGTGGATCGGCTGGACCGAGCCGGTCCATCCCTAAGGGGGTTAGCCCCCTTGTCTTCAGACACCCATAACTTTCACTACGGGTGTCAGTTTTGCGTACCATCTATAGAAGCGTGATCCTCAGATCGAGTTGGAGTTTTTGAGATGGTCTCGGGGATTTTTAATTCCTGAGATAGGATCTCGGTGGCGCGACACGCTCTTTAAGTACCTCACCGAGATTCTTCTTTCGGATGATGCGAACACATACGAAGTCCATTTAAGGCGCCATCAGCGGCGTTAAGAACCTAGCGTCGAGAAGAAGATTTCTAGGATGGTTTCAGTAATTGAATATGGAGTTGAGGCATGGGACCCATGAGCCTTCTTTTAAGTTGTGAGCAGCGTTTTGCGACTTTTTCATTAGACATCCGTTCGAGGCAAATGAGTTTTCATTTAAGCATGTTTTTACAAGAGCATCGCAATGGAGCAGTTCACCCGACCTCTTTTGGGACCAAGGTGTGGGTCCCATGAGTCGCTGTATGGGCACAAAGCGGGGTTGAATAACCTTTTCATCGGGAGTCCGTTTCCAGCGAGTAAGTAGTCTATCTCGCGTGTTTTTCCATGAGGATTACAACAATGTAATCTGTTTAGGCATGTGGAGTCTATTTAGAGATCTCATTAAATTTGGAAAGAGAAAAGGGTGTTGGTTGGAGGTTCCTTTGATGAACTCCGAAGCAACGCACGGTAGCGATGTTAGTGACATCCAAAGATTGTTCGGGTAGTGCAGAGTTATCAGACTAATTCAGGGTTTACCATCCAGCGGGGCTGGGCAGTGGGTTACCCTTTGAACTTTGGGTTTACCCTCCAGCGGGGCTGGGTAGTGGGTTATCCGTTGACTTTATGGTTTAACCTCCAGCGGGTCTGGGTAGTGGGTTACCCGACAACCTTTTAGGGTTTACCCTTCTGCGGAGCTGGGAAGTGGGTTACCCGTTAACTTTAGGGTTTACCCTTCAGCTGGGCTAGGTAGTGGGTTACCGGATGACCTCTTAGAGTTTACCCTCCATCTGGGCTGGGTAGTGGGTCATCCGATGCCCTTTTAGGGTTTACCCTCCGGTTGGGCTGGGCAGTGGGTTACCTGATGACTCCTTTCAGACTCAACCCTTTCTATGAGGCTAGTCAGGGACTTTTCTCCGTGATTACCAGAGCGGGAATATTGGTTGTATGGTTTAGTGATGAGAAAACTTTGGTGTGCGAGAATTTTGGGCATCAGTGATGGATCTTCTTAGAACTGTTGGCGAATTTTTCTCGGCTGAGCTTGGAGATAGAGATCCCCTTACACACTCGATCGGGTTTCTTGTTGAGCATATATATACACCCTACTTTCATTCCCTCTCCTTGGGTTTAGTTACTCTCCTTCTAGGAGGGGTGAAGACACGCGGGTTATGCCACATGATTTCCATGTCTAGCTCCTCTTGGTTGGATGAGCCTACTTTCTTTCTATTGTTGGGTTGAGCTGCACTCTATTTACTATACTCTTTCACTGTTCCCTGTTCTGTCTACTGCTCACCGTTTTTGTTACCTCCTTTGTTGCTCCCTCGAGCTTTCAGGGCATCCTACTGAGTATCTTTATACTCACCCCTACTTCGGCTTTGCTCACACTTGGTGTTCCCTTGCAGACGACGGACATGTCGATTGAGATTACAGAGGAGTGTAGAGGACCATGAGCTTGGGTTGTGTTTAGTGGTCATAGTAAAAATTTCAGGTGTAAGACTCACCAGCTGTTTACTTTTGTTTACCTGTTGCCGGGTTGTGGCACCTTTCGGGTTGGATGCATGTTTTTCCTTTTTCTGTTCAGTTATCTTTTTGTACTTTTCAACACTTTACTTTTTTTTCTATTTTGAAGTTTATGCATGACTGTGGTTGGGTTATAGTTGTTTTTCCTTTGGTTTTATCTTTACTCTGCACTTCTGCATCGAGTGGGCTATGTGGGTGTACAAGTACTTAGGGGAAGTCCTCCCCGAGATCGTTACACCTTCGACACTTGTCGCCAGCCCCTGGCCTATGGAGGCTGTCCTGTGGTAGTTGCGTCTCAAGATCGGTTGGGTCGAGTCATGAAAAAGTGGTATCAGAGGTGGTTCGTTCCTTGGGGTATTGTTCGGACATCCCTAAAAAGAAATTGGTTGGGATTTGGGGCAATAGTTTCGACGTGTCTCGAGAGCAGCTCTCAGGCCAGGGAGTCTATGGATGGTACGGGCGGCCGACGTATCCATTCACCAGGAACTTGATAACCCTCTTGTTGACTCGGCACGCTGAGACACTTGTTTCACAGAACTTTGGAACATGCATCCAGTAGGATTGAGTCTTTGACTTTCCTTTTTGAGTCAGATCCCCTTTGTTATTACTGATATATATATATATATATGTATGTATGTATATATGTATATATATATGATCATCTGATTGTGGTAACACTTGATAATTTTCAGGATTCCCCCATGACAGCAGCCAGCCAGGTTACCCTCTCCAGTTCATGATGATGACCTGACGAGTGACAAGGTGTCAGTTCAGGGACCCTCACGTGATCCCCTTCCGCCCAGTGCTTCAATAGTATCCCCTCCACCTGGAGAGTAGTAGTTAGTACCGGAAGCACAGGCCGAGGTTGAGCATAGGCTGAGTGCGCTTCGAGACTTCTAGCGTCAGCGGCTATAGAAGTTCTGTGGGGACCTGGATCCCTAGGCAGCGGAAGAATGGATAGAGTCAATGGACCAACTTTTCAAGTTGGTACAGACACCAGCAGACTCTATGGTAGCCCTAGATACCAGCCTTTTTCTCAAGGTAGCCGGGCATTTGTTGGGGTTGGTTACGCATACCCACAACGAGTCGTCTCTCATGTGGGATAGATTCCAGCAGCTCTTCTGGGAGGAGTACTCCCCCTCTTGTTTACGCTCTTTTCAGATTCATGAGCTTCTGGAGATGAATCAGGGGGGATGACCGTGGCGCAGTACTCAGCTTGATTTACCGATCTGACATGCTACTCGTAGGATATGGTCCGCGAAAGTTACTTTCGGGCGCGGAAGTTTGAGTAGGGTCTTCGTAGGGAGATCCGTGCTAGTGTAGTAACCCTATGTATCCCTACCTATGCCGGGGTTCTAGAGCAGGTGCTCGTGATAGTGAGATTCTTGGATGAGGGACGTCAGCTGACAGGGCCAAGCAGTGGCCGCTTCAAAGCAGATTCTTCGGTAGAAGGCATGCGGCAGAGAGTAGAGCCTCACTTGAGGAGGCCCTTCCGTGAGCATAATCAGGGGCAGGGTCATACACCGTAGTGGTTCCGTAGAGCACCGGGGCAGTCAGAAGAGTGTCTGTAACACCCCGAGCTTCCACGATACGCTTCTCATTCAATAATGCAATAGCTTGCATTGTACGCAACTTCGAGTTCTAAAACACCGCGACAAATCAAAGTAGCCGTTATGAATAGTAATAACCACTTTTTAAAATTATAGAAATTTTATATTTCAAAATGGAATTCATTTTTGTATTCCTAATATCGAAATTAGCCTATGTTGAATTTTTGGTATTTTTCTGAGAACTTCTAATTTTTATGAATAGTGAAAAATACTTAAAAACAACTTTTTTAATAAAAATAATTAATAGTGATAAATTATACTATTTAGTGGTTTTAAAGTATAATTGGAATATATTTTTACAATTTTATCCAATGGTGGTCATTAGAATTAATTTAACATTGAAATTGGACATAAACAATTGCCAATCTTTTGATATAAATTGTTTCTTAAAAACACGCTATTTGTTGTGACAGCGGGAATTAATTATAAAATTAATTAATGCAACTAATATGTTTGGAATTTTGTAAAATAGACATCATTTTTGAATTCGGAATATCAATTATAGCTTAGGGTGAAATTTTGGCCTTATTCTGAAAAACTTCAATTTTTGATGAATAGTGAAACCACTAAGTGGTAGTTAAATAACTGATTTTTCGTTTAAATGAAATATTACAACTTCTGTGATTTGATTTTCAAAAATCCGACATACATGGTTGTCATTAAGAAGTAAAATGTGGTTCAATGAGATCAAAATAATTTTTTGGTGAATAGTAACTTTTAAGTTCTTAATCGCGATTAGTGGTAATTAGGGTAGTTTAAGGTATAAATAATACTTTAATAATATGAAATGACCTAGACACATGTCCCAACCTCATTGGTTGAGTCATGGCCGACCAAGACAAGCCATGGCCTAACTTGGGGACCCCATGGATCCACTTTTGTTGGGAAATAACATAAATTACTTTTTATTTAATGTTAAAGTGAAAATGACACTAACATAAATTGTTTTACTAAAACAATTTTTAAGTGGGGTTATACAAGTCCAAATTTTGATTATAAATAGTCATTGGAAAGCTAAAAAGATTTCCTACATCATAGTATTTTTTTTATAATTTTTAGACATTAAATAAATTAAATTATTTATGACATCATTATGATGCAGCGATGACCTCATTATTTAACGATTTTAATAAAATGAATAGATAATGTAAAATCCAAGGCTTACACTTGTCCAAAGCCAATTGGATGAGGAGATTTCGAAACCTTATCACCTTAGCCTCGAATTATATAAGTGTGGGACCTTTAGAATCCGAAAAGCATTTTGAAATAATGTAACATTTCAATCTTTCCAAAAGTGCCCCTCCTCTCCACTTATAAAAGGCCCCCACCTCTCCCACCTTATTCACACCATCAAGCCATTTGGCTCGGCCAACCTCTGCCCAAATACTCTCCCAACATTCCTTCCTTACTCCTAGAAACCTCACTTTGGGCAGAACTCTTCCCAAGGAAGCCTTTAGCTCAAATCAAAAAGAGTTACCCGATTTTGAGGTAATGTCTTTTCTAATGTTGTTTTGTTTTATTTTTCTTCTCCAACCCCCTAAACTCTTTTTATTCATTTCTTTTGTAACAACACCAGTATCCTCAATATACTAGGATGTTGTTATAAGAAGGATTCGAGCTACACTTACACACACCTACATCTAATGGTTAAAGAACATACGGTTTCTGTGGATGGCGAATTTCTGCCTCACGAAACGATGATTGTTCAACACTCATATAACACCTCCAAAGGTGGCCATTAAGATGTCACTATTTTTATATATGATATATAATATGTTTTTGTTTTACTTATGCTCCTGTATTTCTCATTTATGGCATACTTTATGATTTCCATTATGGGTAAAACGCGATAATTTCATTTTAGGAAGTGCGGACTACCGCCCCCTCAAAGTGATTTGAATCGTTAATGCCATGTGTGGGATGTATAAAGGATGGAGTAAATGGTATTATACACTATATTATACTGGAATTATATTATACATTTATATCATTATGATTTCATTCCATTAAATATGAAATTGAAATGAAAGTAGCGTTCATGCGTACGTACGGCTTACCGTCTCCATGAACGGTGCATTTCATTTCTTACCTCTAAATGTTACGTAATATTATAAATGAATGTATATACTGTATATATATGATATATATTATATCTACATCATTAATATAATTCTGGATATAATGGATATTTCACCACATGAACAACTTATAATTATAAGAAGTTTATTGTTGACTCATGTACCAAAGATCGACAAAACGACCGTTATTAACTTAAATAATTACATAATGTTCATAACATTGTAATAAGTGATATAAAAAGGATAATGAAATTGAAAATGGTTCTTAATAAGGTAGATATTAACTCTAGTTTATTATTCAGGAGGTTAAAGAACGGTTGAGTCAAGTCGGACACAAGGTAAGGAAACTTCTTAACCCAACTTCCATTCTTTGGGTTAATCTCCTACTTTCCGATTATGTCATGATAATATTATGTCATATCCTGTATTCGTACATTATTTATGTGTACTTGTAGTGAATACACATAATAGATCTATTTTATTTTAAAAATGCTCTTTGTAAGGGAACTTCTTAACCCAACTTCCATTCTTTGGGTTAATCTCCTACTTTCAAATTATGTCATGATATTATTATGTCTTATTTTGTATTTTTACTTTCTTTATGTGTACCTATAGTGAATACACATAATATATCTATTTTATTTTAAAAATGATCTTTTTAAGGACTTCGTCTCAATCTCCTTTCATTGAGGCATATTTGGTTTTATACATAACTTTCTTTTATACGGTGTATAAACCCCTTTGACTTTTACGTTTATTCAAAAGGAATCTTTTTTATACGAAGCGTTTTTACTAAACGACAAAAAGGGAATGTTTTTCTTTCCGTACTTATGCGGCGACAACGACTTCTCCGCCGCCGTGAACATTATTTGAGTTTCGGCTTCCTTTACAAGCCATACTTTTTTTAAAAAAAGAAAAATAAATACAATGTTTTAACATTCTTTTATTTTGGTATTGAAAATGGTTTTGAAAGAATTTTTATTATATCAATGTGTTGTATTGATATCTTGTGATTGAAATATGGAAATGTTATGTTTCCTTTATGCATGTTTTATGTGATACGATTATGTCATGGTTTATGATATGTTTAAACCTATTCATATGAGGAATGCATTGGACTTAATAAGTGACGGGTGGAGCCCGCTATAGCTCCTCGATGCATCGGCAGGTCTCATGAGACAAACTAGTGTCTTGGCACAAGGCCTTGACAAAATCTTATTTGTGGTCTTGGCACGAGGCCTTGACTACGTGGTTATGATAGTCTGGCATTATGCATTCCATCATTATGAAAGTGGTTATTGATATTGCATGTGATTATTCGACCAGTAGAATATCCATGTGAAGAAGTAAATGGCATTATCTCATTTTACTTTTGCCATATTATGTTGAAGTTCATGTTTAAAAGGCTTTTGTTTTAGTTATACATTGCCTTAAATGTTAATGTTTATTTATGAAAGCTTCCGCATTATTGTTATCCTTACTGAGCATTTGAGCTCACCCCTTTCAATGTTTTAATATTTTCCAGGATGTGAAGAAGTATTTTATGAATGACCTGCAGGGATAGTCAGAAGAGGATATGAGTGTGGACTATGGAGACTTTGTCATTGTAGTTTTTCACTTTTTGATGTAATGAAAGACTTATGAATGTATCTAGTGTTTCCAAGGCTACTAAACTAATCGGTCTTTCGAGACTTGATCCTTTGTGATCATGCCAATGTTACGAAGTAATGCACCGACTCTGGGTAGCTGGGGTCGGGGCGTTACAGTGTCAGTGCTATTCTTGTGATAGACGGGGTCACCTAGCACGGGACTTCCCAACTAGGCGTACTGAGCAGTCGTGGTAGGCAATGGGCGCACCGTAGTGGAAGATGCAGCGCCATGACCAGGTATCCCCCAGGCAAGGACAGGGTAGCCATCCGGGAGGTGGCGCAGTCAGGGTGGCAGGAACTGGAGGTAGGGGATGGTGTTTCAAGGTCTTTCCACTACCACCACTAGGCGGCCTAGGCCAAGATCAGGTAGCTGGCGATAGTGGCCATAGGCAGCTTTAGGCTATGGGTGTTCGTGACCCCCCAGTACACGATATGGTCTGAGGTACACTTTGTGTTTAATCTACGCTTTCTTTGGTATAAGTGGACATAGGCGCCATCCACTTTTTTATATCGCTGCTTTTGTTACGGGAGTTGGAGCTCCCAGTAGAGGCACTGACACCTGTAATTAGCCTGTAGGTTCCTACGGGAAGTGCCTCTTTGGTGACCTTTATCTACAGACAATGTGAACTGTTTTTCGGAAGAGAGAGTTCACATGGTACCTACTCTTCATCACGATGGAACCTTATGATGTCATCTTGGGCTTGGATTGGATTTCCATGGTTCACACCCAGATTGTCTGTCAGGGAAGACTAGTCAGATGCATTCATTATGATGGGATGAGGTTCACCATCCTTGGTGAATGAGACCTCATGGAAGAGGAGACAAGTACTATGAGCAGGAGACCAAAACCTTTTTCTCACCAGTTGGTGAGAATGGATTTAGGAGCAGAAGAAACTACAAGCACCAGGATCCCTATCATTATAGAGGACTACATGTACGTCTTTACCAAGGATGTCTCGAGACTACCTTTGAGGTGAGAGATGTAGTTCTGCATTGACTTGTAGGCGGGGACTACCCCAATATCTTGTGCAGCATATCAGATGACACCCACAAAGCTTCATAAGATACGACTTCATTTGGAGGACCTTCATGATAAGGGATTCATCAAGACCAGTGTGTCCCCCTAGGCAGCTCCGTTTTTTTAGTGTGAAAAAGGTAGATGGGAGTATTAGGCTTTGTGTGGATTATCATTGCCTAAATCAGGCTACGATAAAGAACAAGTACCCTTTGTTGAGGATCGACGACCTCTTCGACTAGTTGAGAAGTGCTAAGTGGTTCTCTAAGACTGATCTTTGATCTGGAGACCACCACTTGTGGGTTTGTGAGGCTAACATCCGAAATTTGGATTTCTATTGTCGTTATGGACATTACTAGTTTTTGGTGACGCCCTTTCGCATGACGAATTCCCCCGCTGTTTTCATGGATTTGATGATCCAGATATTCCAGCCGTACTTGTACCGGTTTGTGGTTTTATTTATTGGGGACATACTCATCTACTCTGCGACGGAAGAGGAGCATGCATAGCATTTGAAAATGGTCCTAGAATTACTTCGAGAGCACCAGCTGTTTGGGAAGCTCTCTATGTGTCAGTTCTGGATTCATGAGGTTCACTTTCTGGGGCATGTCATTACGGAGCAGGGATTGGCCATAGATCCCACAAAGATAGATGTAATTATTTCTTGGGAGCCACACAAGAATGCGTTAGAGGTGCGGATCTTCCTTGGTTTGGTAGGGTACTACAGGAGGTTCGTGGAAGATTTCTCCAGGATTACCACCCCTTTGACCACATTGACGCAGAATGGATAATCGTTCACCTAGACTGATCAGTTCCAGAAGGCCTTTAAGGAGATGAGGAGGAGGCTGACTAGTGATCCAATGTTGAGGCTACCAGAAGAGGTTGTTGAGTTCATGGTATAATGTGATGCTTCAGGAGCTGGGCTCGGGTGCATGCTAATGCAGTAGTGGGCAGTGATTGCATATGGTTCGAGGCAGTTGAGGACCCATGAGCAGAATTATGTGACTCACGATTTGGTGCTGACAGTGGTGGTATTCTCTTTGAGGTTATGGAGACACTACATTCTGGGTGAGCATTTTGTGGTCTACTCAGACCACCAGAGCCTCAAGTACATCTCCACTCAGAGGGATTTGAATCTGAGGTAGAGGCGTTGGCTGGAGTTTCTACAGAACTATAATTTCAAGATAGTCTACACTCTAGGGAAGGGAAATGTAGTAGCAGATTCTCTTAGCAGAAAGTCCCAGGCTCGTTTAGTGTGGGAAGCTTTAGAGTAGTTGGCTTCCCTACGACTGACCATAGTGCAGCAGGAGGGTACCACTTTTCTGCCGTCGATGGTGTTGAATCCTTCGCTCCTTGAGCGTGTGAGAGAGTCCCAGCTAGGGGATGTCAACAGCGAGGTAATGCGTGATCAGATATCCAAGGGTGAGGCACCCGATGGGTATTCTAAAGGAGGGAATCACGAGATCCTGTTCCAGGGGTGAGCTATAGTACCAGTGAAGATGTGGGAGGTGGTGATGTGGGAATTCCACACTTCTCCCTTGGCTATACATCATGGTGTAGGGAAAATGTACAGAGACCTTCAGTGGTAGTTTTGGTGGTCTGGCATGAAGCGGAGCATAGCTGAGTTCGTTTCTCGGTGTCTTACGTGTTAGTAGGTGAAGGCAAAGCATCAGGTTCCGGCAGGGTTGTTGTAGCCCCTTGATATCCTGGAGTGGAAGTGGGATGTCATATCTATGGACTTCATCATAGGGATTCTACGCACAATGAAGTGCCATGACTCCATTTGAGTGATATTAGACCGACTCACGAAGTCAGTGCACTTCCTTTCCATCAGGGAGCAGAGTTCGGTGGAGAGTCTAGGGCAACTGTACGTTCGAGAGATTGTCCGCCTTCATGGAGTACCCATGACGATCGTCTTCGACCGTGACACGCGGTTTATGTCGCGATTGTGGCAAGGCCTGCAAGAGGCATTCAGGACTCAACTGTGGATGAGTACAGATTTTCACCCCTAGACTAACGAGCAGACAAAGTGCACTATCCAAGTGTTGGAGGATATGCTCAGGGCGTGCGTGTTAGACTTTGTCCTAAGCTGGGAGGATCACCCGCCCTTAGTGGAGTTCACGTATAACAACACTTACCACTAAACCATCAGCATGTAACCTTTTAAGGCCCTCTATGAGAGACCCTGTAGGTCACCATTGTGCTGGACGGAGGTTGGAGAGACCTCCCTCGTGGGCCCAGAGTTGGTGCGGGTGACGACGGAGAAGGTGCGGGTCATTTGTGAGCAGATGAGGATGGCGCAAAGTAGAAAAAAGTCCTATGCAGACCATCATCACCGGCCTTTGGAGTTTGAGTAGGGGGACCATGTCTGTTTGACAGTCTCTCCACATCGTGGTACACGGAGGTTCAGCCGGGGAGGCAAGCTATCCCCACAGTTCATTGGGCCCTTTGAGATCGTGCACAGGGTTGGTGAGGTTGCATACCATATTTCTCTACCCCCACAGAAGGAGAGGGTGCATGACGTCTTCCAGGTGTCGCAACTGAGGAAATACTTGCAATACCCCATGCACTTTATCGACTGGGGAGAGTTGGACATCGAGGATGGAGCCACCTTTGCGGAGCACCCGGTGGCGATTGAGGACTGGCAGGAGTGGACACTGCGTGGATGGACCATCCCTTTGGTTTGTGTGCTGTGGTAGCATGGGAGGGTGCAGGAGAGAACCTTGGAATGGGAGACCCAGATGCAGGCTCAGTATCCCAAGTTGTTTTTGTATTTATGTTTTTTGGGGATGAAAAACTTGAAGGAGGTAATGATGTAAGAACCCAGGTTTTGAGCCTGTAAGACTTTGGAATTTTCTTGATGTCATTCCAGAGCAGGGCGTTCAGACAACGTGTGATTTTGAGCCCTGGTGTGACCAGAATTAAATTTTAAGTGCGTTCACGCTAGACACGCCGAATAAATAGAAAAAATTATAAACGGTTTCTTGGATGGGAAAATCGAGGGCACTATTGAGTTCGAAGTGTGCCTTTTACCCTAGGAGGGGTGAAACTTTCGCAGGCGCGACCCTTCTGTGGAAAACGACACCAGGGGCATTTTCGTAATTTAGCAACCTCGGGAATGAACTATAAAACTTCTGAACGGTGTCTCAGATTAAAATTCTGAGACCTCCATTGAACTCAGAATGTGGATTTTACCCTAGAGGCAGCTTAACCCCGACCCCGCCGAAAGTTCAGGTACGGGGCCTACTGGTGGGTGTTTAAGTGCTTTCTAGCCAAATTCCCTATTTTTTTCCGGTGGTTCCAGGGGTTTCTGGTGGCCGGAGGGGCGGGATTTAAGCAGAACGTGATGGAGCGGTGTGGCGGGAATCTATGATGGCATCAGGATCCTATGCGGCGGTGGTGGTCTCCCAGGCGGCAGCGGTAGTCGCCGGTGCAGGGCGCGACGGGGGTCGCGGCGTGCAACCCCGAGCAGGAGATTGAGACCTTCCTTCGGTGGGTCTCCATGCGAGAAAACGACCAGAAACGAGGTCCGGTCAGTTCGGGTGGACTGCGGTTTAGCGGCCGGGCCGCGCGGAAGGGCCACGAGCCGGCACTGCGGGCCGGGCCGGCCGACTCAAGCCGGCCCAGGCTGGGTGGACCAGGTGGACTGGGCTGGTCCAACCCTAAGGGGGTTAGCCCCCTTGTCTTCGGACACCCGTAACATTCACTACAGGTGTCAATTTTTTATACCGTCTACGGAAGCATGATCCTCGGATTGAGCTGAATTTTTTGAGATGGTCTTGGGGATGTTTAATTTTTGAGACGGGAGCTCGGTGGTGCGACATGCTCTTTAAGTACCTTGCCGGGATTCTTCTTTTGGATGATGTGAACACATCTGGAGTCCGTTTAAGGTGATGTCAGTGGCATTGTGATCTTGGAATCAAGAAAAAATTTTCCAGGGTGGTTTCAGTCATTGAAGTTAGAGTTGAGTCATGGGACCCACGGGCCGTCTTTTAAGTTGTGAGCAGTGTTTTGCGGCTTTTTCATCAGACGTCCGTTCGGGGCGAATGAGTAGTCGTTTCAGCCTGTTTTTCCGAGATCATTGTGATGGAATAGTTCGACTGACCTCTTTTGGGATTGAGGTATGGGCCTAATGAGATTCCGTATGGGTACAAAGAGGGGTTGAATAATGTTTTCATCTGGAGTCCGTTTCCAGCGAGTAAGTAGTCTATCTCCCGTGTTTTTCCGCGAGGATTACAATAGTGTAATATGTTTGGGAATGCAGATCCTCTTTCGAGATCTAATTAAATGTCGAAACATGAAAGGGTGTTGGTCAGAGGTTTCATTGATGCACTCCGAACCAACGCACAGTAGCGATGTTATTGACATCCAGAGATGGTTCGGGCAGTGTGGATTTATCAGACCAGTTTAGGGTTTACCCTCCAGCGGGGCTGGGAAGTGGGTTACCCGTTAACCTTAAGGTTTACCCTCCAGTGCTGCTGGGTAGTGTGTTACCCATTGACTTTAGGGTTTACCCTCCAACAGGGCTAAGCAGTGGGTTACCCGACGAACTTTTAGGGTTTACCCCCCAGTGGGGCTAGGCAGTGAGCCACCTGTTGACTTTAGGGTTATCCTCTAACTGGGCTGGACAGTGGGTTACCCGAAGACCTCTTAGAGTTTACCATCTAGCTGGGGTGGGCAGTGGGTCACCCGACACTCTTTTGGGGTTTACCCTCCGGTTGGGCTGGATAGTGGGTTACCCGATGACTCCTTTAAGACTCAACACTTTCTATGAGGCTAGTCATAGATTTTCTCTGTGATTACTAGAGCGGTAATCTTGGTTGTACGGTTCAGTGATGAGACATCTTTGGCGTGAAGGACTTTTGGGCATCAGTTATGGATCTCCTTAGACCTGTTGGTGACTTTTCCTAGGCTGATCTAGGAGATAGAGATCCCCTTACACACTCGTTTGGGTTTTTTTGATCATATATATACACCCTAATTTTGTTCCCTCTCCTTGGGTTCAGTTACTCTCCTTCTAGGAGGGGCGAAGACACACATGGTATGCCACGTTCTTTCCGTGTCTAGCTCCTCTTGGTTGGACGAGCCTACTTCCTTTCTCTTGTTGGGTTGATCTTCACTCTGTTTACTATACTATTTCATAGTTCTATGTTCTGTGTACTGCTCACCATTTTTGTTACCTCCTTTATTGCTCCCTCGAGCTTTTGGGTCATCCTACTAGGTATCTTTATACTCACCCCTGCTTGGGCTTTGCCTGCACTTGGTGTGACCTTGTATATGACGGATAGGTCGATCGAGACTACGGAGGAGCATAGAGGACACATGAGCTTGGCCTGCGTTCAATGTTCATAATCGGACTTTCAAGTGTTATACTCACCAGCTGTTTACTTTTGTTTACTTGTTGCCGGTTTGTGGCACCTTTTAGGTTGGGCACGTGTTTTGCCTTTTTCTGTTCAGTTATCTTGTCAGTACTTTTTAGCACTTTACTTATTTTTTCTATTTAGAAGTTGATGCATGACTGTGGTTGGGTTATAGTTGTTTGTCCTTTGGTTTTCTCTTTACTCTGCACTTCTGCATCGAGTGGTCTGTGTGTGTGTGTACAGGTACTTAGGAAAAGGCCTCCCTGAGATCGTTACGCCTTCGACACTTGTCGCCATCCCCTAGCCTATAGAGGTGGGCCTGGGGTAGTTGCGGCTCGAGACCGGTAGGGTCGGGTTGTGAAGAAAACCCCTTGAGGCTTCAAGGTAGATCACACCACTTGGAACTCTTTAAGATGAAGATGTGGCTCCTCACCGACTAGCCTGTGGAAATGAGGGAGACGATGAATCAAACCCGATTTGGGTTCGAAGTTAGCCTCTATGTTTGGATATTGAATACCAAGAGGCTAGTAATTAATATCCGGGGAAATGAGTTTTTTAAGTGTTTTTCCCTAGGATTGGAAATATCTAAGTCAATTGGTTTGAAAAAGATTGTTTCTTTAATTATTTGATTATCCCTAATGTTATTCCTAAGTTGGAAAAGTGTTTGCTCAATTTCAGGGTCAAACAAATGAGAATTCTAGTTCATTTTTCTCATTAGCATCCAAGCTGGAGAAGTGGTAGTCAGAGGCAAGATAAGATTCTAAAAATTTTTCAAGATCCTTTAGATCAATGGAGTTTTCATTTTTAATGTCAACATCAACTTCTCCATTTATGACTTGGTTAATGAGGATATAATATTCAAAAAATCCTCTATCAGTGTAACAAGAAGGACATGATGGATTGGGATTTAACACACTCTCAGAGATATTTTTAGAAGAATTTATAGATAAATGTGCATAATTTGTGTGAAATATTAATGTTTTAATACTAAGTATAACTTTTGAGCATTTTTAGAAGTATTCCAATTGAGTTAGTTTACTATTTTATTTATAACTCTCACCCTAATGATCCAAATTGTGTGTTTCTTGTTTTTTATGATTCCTAATTCAATATAAAACATTTCATTAGAAGGGATCATGGGCTAATTCTACCATTTGAAGGCCCATATGGACCACACAAGAAGGCCTACAGAATCCGTGAAGAATCCGGACTAGCCATGAAGATTTAATTGCTGGGATTAATCAAAATGTCCAAATTCCTTTATTCTCCTCCAAAGTTCGGGGAACAATGAAAGGAGTCTTGGATAAAAATTTCAAGGCCCAAATCTGAATAAAATGGTCCCGAATGATTCATTTAAACTCAGCCCACTATTCTGACCGGGAATTAAAATCAGTACAATATTCATGACATGGATCCTGATATATTCATAAAATTAAGCTGATATTTTGCAGTGTGAAAGAGGGGATATATTTTTCCGACTTTTTTGAATAATGAATTCTGATTTTAAGGCATCTTACTATTCAAAAATCCATTCACATTTTGGCCATCCAAAAAGCATGGATAGAAATGGACAGTTTAACATTGTTTATTGAAACTACCATAACTTTGTCTCCATAAGTCCAAATGTCTCCATATTTTGATATTTATCGGCCAACATTTTTATATACAACTTTAGAGAAAGAGATATCTCTATATTAGGCTGTATGGATGTCCAAATCATCGAGCCAAGTGGATGGATAGATTGGGAATGCAAACAGTCCACTTTCTTGGTCTATAAATACATCCCCCTCATCTCCTTCAAAGGGGTTGACATTTCAGAGAAAAGGAGGATAGGTTGGAACGACCAAAGATCTTCTAAAGGATTGGGATGATCTTCCATACTCAAGTTTTTACTTGAGAAACCATTCCTCTTCTTAATTTCATTTACTTTTGTGTTGTTCTTCAATTGTTATTTCGTAAATGTTTATATTTGTAATTTTGTTTTAATGAAAGTTTCTTCTTAAGTATCTCTTATTCTCATCCACCTTATATAGTTTAATATTAAATTTCTTAAAATAGTTTAAATACAGTTTAATCCCCTTCCTTTTTTTTCATTCTCATTCAATCCAAAGTTCATTTTTAATTATCATCATTTTTTGTGTGTGTGTTTGTCGCACCAATCTTTTCTTATCCCTTTTTTTCTTATCTTCTTAATTTATCATCATAATAATTATAACCAGATTACTAATCATTTCAATGGATGAGTAAATCTCCCATTGGGGTGGGCCATTATTTAGAGATGTTAAGCGATTGAGACCTTTTGCTCGATGAGTATTCTTTGAATTAACATTGTGTATGTTGGACTTAACATGTCATGGATTAATGACTTGTTTTGTTTAACGAGTGGTTTACATGGATTATTGGAACCATAAATACACTACCATAAACAAGATATGATTAATATTAGAACTCTAAGTTAAGTTAAGGCTTGGATTAATGCCTTAACTCTTGGGAATTCTAATCAAAATCAACTTGTGACATGGGAGTTAATTTAATGAAATATAAAGAAAACCTCAAGGATATCACAAGATTAAGTACCCAATGATGAACTCACCCCAATATTTATCAAATGGTTAAATAAAACACCAATCATTAATCACTTCATTTAAGCTCTGAAACCCCCCCCAATCAAAATACAATCAACTAAAAACAAACGACTATTAAAAAGTTTCATCATCGAGGATTCGACCCGAGTGCTACTATACACATTAGCAAAGCACCAGAACCTTGACCGGTCAATATGAGACAATCAACCACAGTTTCAGTGAGATTGAGGTGTACATATATAAAATTTTAATATATGTTAAATTTAACAATAACATTACACAATATTTAGCATCTATTAATGAAATAAATAATAATAAGAATGAATAAATTTAAAAAATGAAGAACTATTATTAATTATATAGATAACTTAAAATAATTGAAAATGAACATTTATATATGTTAAAATGGAAATTAATAGATATTAATTATATAAATTTCAAAAAACTAAATTGGGTATGATGGTCGGGACCATGAGAGCTCGGTTGGGCGATTATTATGGCAACTAGGGTTTCTAACGCTTGATGGCTTTTCTATCAGATATTAGTTTCAACCTACTAGTCAACAGAGGATCTTGGGATTCATCTCTCTTGGGTCTACATTCAAAGAATATGAAGGATAGATATTTACCAGTGTGAAATGGATTTGGGTGTACATAATATGTTAACAAGATGATTTTTTTTCTCTCTTAAAGACTCTCTTCCAGAGAGAGTGGTTCATAGAGGATCCAAAGCTCATGTAGTGGAGAATCAAGATGCAATCAAAGATATATTACAAATTTGTCAGTTTTCCATTACGATGTATCTAGTTTTTCTTGTCGGTGGGAAACCATAGACCACTGATAACCTTGTGTATCTTCTATCGAATACTTGGGACTTATCAGATTGGAGGTGTTTCCCACTTGGTAAGGAATACTTTCACCTTTTTTTGCTTTGGCTAAATTAACACAAAGAACATGGGGCTGTGGTTTCATCAACCTAAAACCTATAATTTTATCCTTTCAGGATTGTGATTTCAATTTCAATACTTTTAACATCAAGAAATATCATGCACAAATATGGATTAGAATTATTAGTTTTAATTGGATTCTTTGGCAGCCCCATATTTAATTTTATATCACATATATTGTGAGAATACCCATTAAAATGTAAAGAGACACTAAGGTAGCTATCTTTGGTTACTATGCAAGGATACTTGTTGAAGTTGACCTTAGTGTCACTCTAGTTGATAAGGTATTGTTATCTACTAATGAGGATGATATTATACTTCAAATAAAATATGAGAAATTCCATTACATATACATTTCATGTCAAACGGTAGAACATTTTAAGGTTGATTGCATAAGAGATCTACTCAAATCATTTTCCTCCATAAAAGGGCATGATGAAAAGAACTGTAGGCAGAATATATGGATAAAAAATTATAAGTATAAAAATCATTTCAGTAATCAATATGGTGGTCATGTGGGTAATTATGTTAATAGGGATCAATTATCCCTGGTGGATTCTGATGTTGGGAACCTTATCCAAGATCAAAGTATGATTCCAGAGAAATATCCTATCATGATAGAGGCTATTTCTCTAATTGGACATGTTGGATTTCCTCTATATTCTAAAAATACTAGATATCGGCCCATAGAGGAGTTTGGATCATATTGAATACTCTTAGATACAATCTCGAAATATACATAGTCATGTTGAAGAAATTTAAGATGATTCCTCAATTCCGAAATAGGTAGTGAAGGATCCTCACAATCTTGGCCTATTGGGAAGAATCACAGGGTCATGGGATGACCCTGTAGAGGAGGACTATTCATTTTGAAAGGTTTTTCTTATAATGATTCTCTTGTTAGGGGATCGAAATAAAATAATTCTGAATATGATCAAGATGCTGATAATATTGATCATGATTTATATGCACAAGAGGAGGCTGATCATTAATTCTAAAAAGAGTATAAGCTGAACTCAAAGGATCTTAAAAGAAAATGAAAATTGTTGATGCTTACTCTGTGAAAAGAAAGTATTTTAAAGGATCTTACCACTCATTGAATAATCAATATTCACCCTTGGTTCAGTCAATAGTTTCTCCCTTAGGTAATGATATTGGTACTAAAAATTATTCCACTAAAATTAGTGGGATAAGTGGGGATGTCACATGCCAATATAATAAGGCCATGGCCGCTGAAGTTCACGGGATTTTAGTATTGGGATAGAGCACCAATTCCAACACTTCTACCCCATATGGAAATGTGAATTTGAGTTCTCCTAATTCCATTGACACCAAATTGATGAAATATCGGTAGCTAACAAATAATTTAATTTGGTTCCTGAAAGTTTGAAGGATCTTGAAAAATAAATCATCGACCTTTTCAAGAAGAATCTTAGAAAATTTTCCAATAAAGATTCTACTACATTGTCTTAAGATAAGTCTATTGAATGGTATACGTGTATAGCTCCTTTGGTCAATCTAGTGGATACTATGGTTCACTAGAATAGTGTTGACTCTACTTCATCTAGATATAGCTCCTCAAATCTACTACCTTGAAGTCATATTATTCGATGAATCCCAAATCTAAAACCCATTGTTCATGTTCTTCCTCAACTCATATTTATTTTAAAGAGATAATTGAACTTTTTCACCTAGAAAAGGGAAGATTCCAATCTCCACCCATAATTATTTTGATACGGTTGATCTAATGGAAACTTCCACTAATCATGTTTCCCTGTTAAACTCTAGAAATTGATTTAAGGATGGTGAAAAATAACATGGTGGTTGTGTCCTATAATAATGATGATGGATTTGTATAAGTTGACTTGGATGATTAGGAAAACCTATGATATCCCTCCAAAACATGCAAGCAAGGCCGATACCCACATGGTCGGGGTGGTCAAGGATCTCTCCATAATATGTGAGATCATGCACATGCTAAATGACTTCTTTGATTGGAATATTTCCAGTTTGACACTTTGATGAAGACTTTTTTGGGAAATGTTTGAAAGTTGTGGTGCAGGTGTTTTTATGGGATTATGCTTGGGTCACCCTTCTATTTTGGTGTGCTTATTTGGTGGTTCTTATGACTCATATTGCCTCGATGGGTTCACGTGCCATGTGAGCAGTGTTTCTGTGACTTGTTTTTCTCTTGCATCTAACTTTGTTTAAAAGTAGTTTTTTCTTATTAATAAAGGGGCCTTCGAGCCTTAACCTATTCAAAAAGATATAAATTTCAACCATATTAAAAACATTAAATTTTAATGAGAAAACATGTGCAGATAAATACTGAAAATGGATAAGATTAAAAACATGTAGAATAAATAAAAATTTAAAATGAATAAATTAAAAATATAGTAGAAACCTAAGTTTTTTAATGAATAGATAATATTAAAAATGAATAAATTCGAAAAAATATTAAAAAGTTATAAATAGTACATATTGAAGAAAAACATATAAATTGATAAAATTTACCGATTATAAACATAAAATATATTAAATATACTATGTTTTTAAATATAATTTTAAAATGAATATTAAAAATTGAATAAATTATAGAAATATGATATGTGTGTACATTGTATATAAGAATGAAATAATTACATATATATATGTGAGAAATCAATGTAACACATGTTCGATATATGTTAAATTGAAAAATAAAATGATGTTTGATTAAATGGCCATTAATCCGTACGATTAGACAATATTTTTAATTAATAATATTTTTTAATTTTAAACCATTTTTTAACTAAATATATAAATTATTTAATTTAATAAAAAATATTTTATATTACATAAATCATATTTTAGGAAATATTATACATATTGATATATATATATATATATATATAAATAGATGAACATATTTCTATATTAAGAATATTAACATTATTAATGAATAATTATGCATAAAACCCATTAAAAATGATTAAGACATTAATATATTTTTAATTATTACTTTTTATTCATTTACTATACTTACATTTAATATATATTATTTATTACTATTTATAATTAATATATATATATATATATATATATATTATTATTTTTCATTTTTATTAATTATTGATTCATTAATACTTTTTTTAATAATTTTGTAATATATCCATTTTAATTTTTTTATTTAATTATTAAAATTTATTGATTTTATATATCTATATTTAATATATATTATTAATTAATATTTATAATATATATATATATAAATAAAATTTATTTATTTTATTAATAGTTATTTAATTAATAAAATTATTAATATTATTTTGATTTACTCATTTTTTATTTTTTTAATTATTTTAATTTATTCATTTTATATATCTATATTTAATGTATAATATTTATTAATATTTATAATATATATATATATATATTAAATTTAGTAATAATTATTTCGTAAATAATTTTTTATTTTTTTTAATTTAAATTTGTCTAATTATTTCAATTTTTAATACTTTTAATACCTGAATTTTTTATTTTTTTTATTTTTATAGGCATATATAAAAAATTGGGGCCATGATCTGCGTGCATTGGTTGGGCATGCTGTGTATAAGCTTGGATAGGGAGGCATGTGGGCCAGGTCGTGTAGGACCCAACCCTTGTGTTAGGGGGTTGGAAAAAGCCTGTGGGAAGTATAGGGTAGTCCAAGGCTCACACAGGTTAGCACAAGCCCACATAGGTGTGTGTAAAGGGTGTATACGGGAGCCTATCCCCACAATAGGCTTTTGGGGTTGGAATGCGGCAGAATTGTTTATAAGAAAGTGACTAAATGTTCACTATTTTGATGTGGGACTCACACGTGTGATCATGAGATTTATCAGTGCTAAAAAATGCACTGATAAAGGTTACTCTTTATCAGCACTACAAATAAATCACCGATAAAGGTTCCCTTTATGAGCGCTAAAAAGTGCTCATAAAGGGTTCCTTTATCAACTCTTTTTTAGCATCGATAAAAGGTACCCTTTATCAATGCTTTTCTAGCATTGATAAAGGAATCATTTATCAGCGCTTTTGGAGAGCATTGATAAAAGATAGCATTGAATAAACCCAAAACTGTAGTAGTGCATCAAATCCTTATTCAAGTTTTTCTCATATATTGACTTTATAATATAGAGACAATATATAAAAAGTTAATTCCTTAACCATAAACATGTTCTCTTTAGGAGGGATGGATATGGAAAGGTTAATTATTGATATTAGTTAAATTTGATGTTTAAGAGATGATATATGAAACAATTACAGAAATCATTGACATTTTTAGGAATAGAGAGATAGAGGAATTGGATTGTGAAAGAACTTACTTAGAGATCTAGAATTGATAGAAGAGATTTATGTATAGTGAAAATTCCATTTTCATATGTTGCTAATCATTTCAATGTATTTTTTTAGAGTGTGCTACATGTCGTATGCTTTACTTGTATCTCTTCCTTTAAGTAGTGTATGAATAGGGGGAAATATGGCATGACCTTTAGATCGATAATGAGTGTTTCTAGAACTTTGTAATCACAAAAAATACATAGTGATATCACTTGGAACATAAACATATCATCAATGTATACTCCTTGGAGTATCTCTTAGTGATAAACCAAGTAAAATCCTTGTGGTGTAGCTTTTATTTTCTTTACTTGAATATTTTAGTTGGGTTCTTGAGATTGATAGGTTCTAATTTTCTAACCAATGCAAGAAAAATATCCATTATAAGTAAAAAAACCACATCCTAATTTATTCCTATAATAGGGAGTGTTTGGAATGTTATTGTTGAAAAAAAAATTCTTACAACCACAGATTACTTGTGGAGAATCTATAGGTGAATGTTCATCATCATGGAGAATTTTTTTAATGTGAAATGGGTTCCATTTTTTAAAGGTTCTAATTATCAGATTTTTAAAAACTGGATAAGATCACACCTATAATCTCTTGGATATGATTTTATCTCAACAATTATACATGGAATACATGTGAGTGATTTCACAGAGCCATCTACGAGAAAAAATACAATAAATTTCCTAATGAAAATGAAAAGGCACATAATTTTCTATCTAAATCAATATAAAATAAAATATGCATGAAGGTTAAAGTGGAAAGCTTGAAATTATTGCACAACACATTTTATAATTTGAAGATAATACCAAGAAAAATAATAATGGTTTATTCAACCATATAATTGAGGTTATAAGAGTGATTTGTGGGATTGGTAATGAAATAAAGGATATTGAAATTTTCAAAAATATTCTTAAAATATTTCCTCCTCTATAAAATCCAAAGTTATCAACTCTTGAAGAATGAAAAATTTTAGAACTTTCTCTAATGATCTATATAGAAATATGGTCTCCCATAAATGTGTGTAAAATCAAAAATTACACCAAACCATTTATCAGAGAAGATGGAATTAAAGGCCATGGAGTGTTTCTGGTACCATGAATGGTTTTCATGCCAATATCTCCTAGGAGTTACTATAGGGGAAACTTTATAGGGAAATTACATGTAAAGTACTTATGTCCTTGAGGGGATATTATCTAGATGTAAAATATCCAAAATTCATTAGTTTATCCAACCTCATATTCTTTTCCTTCAGTTGCACACCCGATGGATAGTGAGAAAATGGGACATTAGTTATTGGCATCATAACTGGCGAGGGACAATCCTTGGCTTCCCAAGCTACCCTTCACCGAATATCTCTTTTAAGGAGGCCAATTATTACCCCATCCTCATTCAGATCACCATGGATGCAAACCAGAAAAAAACTCTTTGATAGTATTGTGTTTAATAGTGATTTAGATGAGTTCATATTCATAGGATCCGTGGAAGGTACCTTATATATCAGAGACTTTATTTAAATACAATCTATTTGTTCCCCTAAGTACTGATGGGGTGAAATTTTTTGGTGCTAGAATCTCCCTTCCAAATTTCATTTTCTGGATTGGAATGTCTGGAATTGTTCTTTGCATTTTGATGAAAATGTTTAGCGAAGAGGAATTTTTTTGGCCTCGAAGTGTTACTACTATTGGGAGTCAAAATATGAATATGCGAAACACATATTATTCAATAGTGAGTGGGAAAAGGAAATACAGAGTTCCTTTAGATATCTAACAGGATGGTATAATTAGTTTTTATTTTCTGACATATTCCTTTAGTATTAGTCCCATGTGGCAGACAAACCCTATTCAGAGAGAAGGGATAAAGTGTTAATATTCATAGTAGGGTGCTAGATTCTCTAAATGACAAGAAATGACATGAGAAATTAGATTCTCACACCTTACACTTAGGGTATTATTTTCAAAATCTGGATCCTATTTTTGGACTTGTGAAGGCCATATAAATATTGATTGAATGCTTCATCTATCACACCTATTCTTCCCCTGCATGCCTCCCCTATATCAGATCCTTCAACTCGGGAAACATGGGTAAGATGGAAGCCACCTCTCTTAGGGAACAAGATGAACACATATGGTTCATGTTGCATGGGAACTATGCACGAGGGTGGATTTATCAGATATTTCAAAGGATTAGTGGTTGTCAATATTTCTATTTTCTTGGGAAATTGTGATTCTCTCAAATCAGAATCTCTTGCCATGATCTTAGAACTCTTTCTATGTAATCAGAGGAGTATCTTTATCAGGGATATTGAGACTAATTCACTAGCTCTCTATAATGTAATCTTAGGTAAGGGTCCTGTACCTTGGTCCATTGAATACTGTATGAGGTGATGCAAGGGTCTTATGAATGACCAAATGAGAAGTCTTCATACCTGAAGAGAGGGGAATTCTATATCATATTATCTTGATTATAAATAATCTCAAAATTATCAGCTTCATATCTTCTCTAATCTTGGATCCTTTCCCCCAGAGGGTAAAAAAGTTGTTCAAGAAGATGCTATTGGGATCCCTTAATTTAGAAACCCTTAATTGTTTTCTTGTATTATTTTTATACACTTTAATAAAAATAAAAAGTCTTGGGTGGTGTAAGTGTACTTTGAAGAAGGTAAAACTAGATTAATATCAGATTTAGAGGATGAAATAATGAAAACAATTGAGAAAGATCATAATGGAACTAAGGAAGAAAATAAACATGAAGGGTTCATTGATTTTAAAGTGGAACTTGAAGGAGATCTTAAAGATTTAAATGAAAAATTCATCATAATATAAATATTAGAGTAATTTTTAAGGTATCATCGAAGTACAATAAAAAACTCTAAGTTGAAATGACTCAGTTAGTGAAGGTTGTGTATGAACAAGGGGATTCTCAAGAATCACCTGATGAAATCATGTAATTTAAGTGAAAAATCAAAGAATAAGATTAGTTTATTGATGGAAATAATTATTATATCAAATAGAGAAAAAAATGGTTTTAATAACTTCAATAATAAGCGGTCACTCATATAACGAATATTTAAGCAGAAATAAAATAATGTGATTCAAAGAAAAGGCTTTAGTTTGTAAGGTTCAAGAATATATAACAAAATAAAAGAGGTGAATGAGGTACAAGGAGTTTCAAAAATATAATGAATTATCAAAGGAAAAATTAATTTGGTAAGAGTGTAATTTTACTTAAATAAAAATCATCTAAAATCAGAGGAACTTTTGTAAAAGAAAAGGGAAGGGAAAAGGTTGGAGATAACTCTCAACCATCAAGAGATTTTTAAAACATAAGAGGCAACTAAGAGGGAAAAAAATTACAACTTATGTAATTTAAATATATATCATTTTTATGTATTATTAATATTCATTAATTATATTTTATGGATTTATAATTATTATAAGTATATTTGGTAATTTTTCAATCAAAAAGAAAAAGTATTTATTTCAAACCAAATTAGGTTTTCATGCATTCTATGGTTCTATTTAAAATAACTAATTTCATATTATATAATTTTAATTTTATTAAATTAATTTATTTTTTAATTCAAAATTTAAAAATTATCTTGGGATGGATTTTTTATAATTTTCTAAATAGTTTTATTTTTCAATGAATAGTTTAAAATTCTAATTTTTATTGAAAACAGTATTTTCATTTAATGTATTTACAAATTTAAATACTAATTTTTATTAGTTTTTAAATTTAATTACTTACATTTCATTAAAAATAATCAAATTATATCATTTTAATGGATTTGAAACTTGAATTTAGTATGTGGAAATTTTTATACTTAAAAAAGCATTTATCTAAATTTTTTTTTCATCATATTTTATGGATTTAATTTTCAATTAAATTGCACCACTTAATTAAATTGAATCTTAAAAAATGGATCACATATTTGGAATAATGTTATCCAATTTTTTTAAATATTTCCCTTTTATTTTTTATCATTACGAATAGTAAAACTAGTAAATATTTATCACATTGATAATGGGAAATCAGGTAATTAAGGTTAAGAATAATATGATAAGATCTAAAAATGACCCTAAGACTTTATTTTATCATATTTTATGGGTTTTTTTCGAAATTTTCATCCTATTTTTAAAAATATGGAAACCTGGTGCCATATTTATTTGATTTTGAACTCGTTAATATTTAAGTAAAAGGTAATGTAAAAAACGTCACTTACTTTCTTTTAATATCTATAATATTTTGTGATAGGGATAAAATCTACTAATTTTTAGATCTAAATGATTATTTTAAATATAAATTATTATTTTATCTTGATAATTTGTTTCTAATTTTTAGTGACAAAATAATTACCAAAATTGCTCACATAATGTTGACATAGTATTTATTCAATTAATTGAAAAAATAAATGATTTTAGAAATATTAAAAGTAATATAATTTGAATAAATTATTGTGTTCCATGATTTTTTTAGATAAATATAATATTTTATGGATGATTGAAAATATTTTATTCAAATTCATTTTCTTTCATGTTGTTTTCAAAGTCAAATTAAAGGAATAGTTTCAAAAATGACATTAATGATATGTTATAATAAATAATATTTTATTAAATGAATTTAAATTCCAAAAATCCTATATTCATAAAAATTATTTGGATATGGTTTAAAATATAAAACACAGTACATTTATGGTCCAATTATCCTTTTATAGTAACCATCTTTACCCTTAAAGAGTAAAAAACTTTTTATCACAGTAATTGTTAAAAGGGTTAACAGGGGGGGGGGGTAAAACAAAAGATAGAGGTGAAAACCTAATATAAAATAGTCCAAATTTTTTTCTATGAGAATATTTTGACCCATATTAATCCAATATTAAAATTAAGTTAGTTTGGATCCTTTTTCCATGAAAATTAATTTATAGAAATTTAATATTTTAAGTAATTTCAAGAGTTCCCCTCCCCTCACTTACAAAAGGAACCTTCTATCCTATTTTATTTACACTTAAAATGAATTTTTAGTTTGAATAATACCTACCCAAATACCTTCCTTACAACCCTCCATATGACCTATAGGACTTGGTTTGATCATAAACCCAACATGCGAAAGATTTTGGTATAAACCTTAAGAGGTTGTTTGAAGAAGACATACAGTTCTTAACCAAGAATTTTTATTTTATTTCTTCTTATAACTCCTTAAAAAATTCTTCAAACATGATGAAATATGAATAAAAATATGTTAAAAATATTTATATGTTATCATGTTAATTGGATAATCTATATCTATCTCCTCTTCTATGAAATGGGACACGAAATCACCGTTCATGTGTACATTGGACTATCGCCTCACGAACCCTTGTAATTTGTTTTCCATAGAAAACTTTCACAAGAATATATGATGATAGATTTAATATACACATATTATATTATTGAAATATTTATCATTCTATAAAATTAATATATCATATATTTTCTTACCTTTATATTCACTGAAAAATGATAATGTCGTTCATGAATACATGTGGATTTCCACCTTCACAAAGCAATGTGATTATTTTTTCATTACCTCATAACATGGTTGGTATATATAAGTGTATTTATGGAAATAATATGGTATTATGATATAATTATCATTTTGGAAAGATGAAACAATTCTTACCATCTTTCTATAACGATCATTGAAAAATGGAAACGTTTATCATGCGGACGTACGACCTACTATCTCCATGATTGTAATATAGTTCATTTTTCATAACCATATTTTGGGTAAATAGAATATTTTTATGATTATAATATTTAAATTAAAATTTTTTATGTGTTATGATAATGTTATGGTTCCTGAGAATTATTTATTATAACAGGCGGTTCTGTTATAAACAAAGAATGGGTGGTTCCCTTATAAACCAAGGATGGGTGGGTTTGTGATAGCCCTCCATTACATTGGGTAAGAATTATGTTTGATGTTTACCATATTATTTGTTACACTTTTAAGAGTGATTGTAAGAGTTATATGAAAATTATGTACCAAGTTATCTATATTATTTATCTATGATTTCTATAAGTTTTTACAGAAATATAATAATTTCATAAGATAAGACAATAAGATAATGTTTAAAAGAAAAATATTTGATACTTCATAAGGATGTAATGTATAAATTTGTTTGAAAAAGTTTTAAAAATTTTCTTTGTGATTCAAAATGAACCTTTATGAGTTTTATTTTTTCCTTTAAGATTTATTATGAATTGTTTTATGAAAATATTTGAGTAGAAAATACAACTAGAAATTCAGTTATTTTTGATGGGTCAATTATGATGGGATCCCATCAAAATTGACCTGTGGATGAAAATGGAATCAGAAATGTTTTTTTTAAAATGGATCATAGAATTTTTTTAGGATGGTACATTTTTCCATCAAAAATAATTTTCTGCTGCATATAGAAGAGTTAGTATTTGGGATACAAATGAAATTCTATCCAATATATTATTTTCAATGGAAATGTTATTCCATCACAAATAACATATTGTAAAAGAATTTCATTTAAAAAAAATATCCTATTACAATGGAATTTCATTTACATTGTTAATAACTGAAAAAAAAATAATGAAAAAATTAAAATGGTTAATTTTTTTAAAAAAAATCATATTTTTTTAAAAAAACATTTTATATAAAACTATAAACATATGAATTAATAACCAGTTTACACATAATGCATTCATACAAAACTGAAAATAAGTAGTTTTTCAACAAAACATATCAATCATTATGAAGGTGGTGGATCATCTGGAGGACCAAGTAGAGGGAACTCCATCCCTATACCCTAGACAAGTCATTACATGTACTCCATCATATACTCATTATACTAATATTTCCATTGATGATGTTGTTACTCCTCCTGATACTAGTGTCTATGAATCTCATATTTCACTCTACATAGGAACTCTAGAACCTCATTTTGAGCTCACATCTTATCCTTCTACTCTAGAGATGATGATGAATACTCTTCATATTCTCCCATTGAGATGGATGGTATCTATATAGTAGTGTCATAATAACTGTTAGGCATTAATCATAAACTGATACCAACCAATCAAACTTTCTCGATACCATATCGAGTAACCTATATATAAGCTACATCATTAAATATTAGAACACCAATATACCAATCCTCAGTCTCGGGCTGAATCTCATCATGTATGTGAGAATTTTCGGCCTCATATGCCTCCTTAAAACATTATTTGAAATTAAAATAGTTAAAATGTTATTTTTAGTAAATTTGAAAAATAAAAAACTTATACTCACTATAAAATGATGCTGTCATATACCAGTAATCTATCTAGTGGAAAGATTAGTGTACATCATCTTAAAAACATCAAACTCCATAAAATCTATATGGTCAACTTTATATATGAATATAAAATGACCATTTTACATTTAAAGTATGTAAAACTTATTAAATAAAAGTAATTACCCTATATCACTGATGAATACTAAATGTATAATCACCAACTATATATGTGACCTCCTATATACTTTGCTTCTACTAGCTTTATGGTGATCTCTCCCATATAGTAGGAGCATAGTACATACCAAACATGAGATAAGCTATAATTAGGCCGGTGGTTGCAATAAGGCTGATAATAAACCACATTTTTAGCTTTCTCCATGGATATATTTCTTAGATTGTGTAAAAAATAATGACAATGATAATGCATATAGATCCCCCATGACTCCCAGATAGTGGATCTAATTCTATATTTAACATGATAACATAAACCCTATAAATAATTAATAGTATAAATTTAATAATAAAATAAATTTTAAAATAATTATTATTTATTTACATGACATACAATGATCAAACATGTGATGATGAACATCAATGGGAATTAAATCCCACATCACCCATGAACTAGAGAAATAATTCCATAGAATTTTACCCATGTCCAATAACTATATATGAAAAAATGTGGGAAAAAAGAAAAAATAATCAAAAAATTACAAGTACCATAGTAGCCAGGGTACTGTATAAGTACTATTCATTAGAGGGGCCTTTTGGAAAAAAAGGGGTTTCGATCCTAGAATTAGGGATTTTAAGCCCTAGGGCCTTCAGGCTATGTTCATGGTCTAATTGGCCTTGTGCTTATGGGATATGTATTGGGTCTCCCTCTACCTTGATATAAATAGGTCTTTTATATCATAATACAAAATATGCTTTGGCCCCAACTTAAAAAATTTAATGAAAATTAACTAAAATACACTATTGAACATACCTCTACATGTGTGGATTGAAATCAGAAGGTAGACATATCTCAGTAATAGTGTTGGGAATCATTAATCTCACTATATCATGACCCCCATGAGTCAGAGAAGAATATAAAGTAGTTTGTGGGTTAGATTATGAGGCATCCAGATGATCACCAGGAAGTAAAGAATCTTTAAGGCTATAGAACATTTCCTTGAAATCATCACTATCCGTATGATATAAAAAAATGTTATCTATAAATAATTGAAAATAGGTATTGTATATTAATTACAAATATAATCAAATATAATTTTCTTCAGTTTTTATCTTCATCTCCATATTCATATTCGAAGGCATCAATATCATGATATTCCTCCTCATTTTCATTAATATATATAGGATCTTTAGCTTTATCATCTCTTACTATTTCAAATTCATTTGTTACATAATTAAAATTTTCAACATCATCAAACCATAATTGTGGGGTTTAATCATCAATATTTGTATCTATTAATGTAAAATATGTATTTTGGAGTTATCTCTTTAAAAATTTCAATTCCTTACACATAAATAGAACCACTTTCACATTTCATAAACTAATTTTCATTAGATTTTATTTTCATAATGCTCTACCAATAAATTAAATCTCTTGAAAAACTAAAATAATTTTTATAATAAATTTTATAATCATGATGTGCCATCACAAATTATTCATTTAATTCTAGAAGTCTTTTTTATTTAATGCCAATAATTCCTTAGTGTGGATGAACACACAAGCCTCTTTTAGTATCAAACTAGTGAAATTTAAACATTGTTTCATAATTATATCCCATATAACACAACTCAATTATTTCATCCAATATTTTAGTAAAATAAACTTCACTTTCTATATGATGAAATCCTTTTAAGTAAAAACCAATATTCATTTTTTTATTCACTATATGCATGTCTATGAAATCAGAACCATCCATAACATATGTATTATAAGATTTAGCCAATTTGTAAAGTGGGTTACTCTGTACACATAATCAATTATCAATTTTATATACGTGTTGTGATACCTAATTTTTTTAAAAACAATAATAAATATATCAAATAATAAATTTATTTCATATATTCAGCCATAAAAAATATACTTTTCTAGTTTTTAAATGAGTAGAAAAAATTACCATTATAGAGTTCTTTAAGAAATGATAGTGTGATTTTTGGGAAATATTTATTGATATAATCATTATATAATATAAAAATGAAATATAAATTTACTAAAAATATATATAGAACAGGTGAAATTAGAACTCACTATAAAAATTGTTTCATTTCTTTATAATTGAGCAGAACACAGAGCTTTGTGATATTCATTGCCTGAAATACATCATTCATGAACTCCACCTAATCCATGTTAAGGATGATTAAAAACTATTAATTAATGGTTCATTTCAACATCAACATTTATCTCATTATAACCCATTCACTTATGTTTTGTAGGATATTTAGGTTGAAAATAGTGAGAGAAAAAAAAATAAAATTTTCTTTTGTAAATACGCATCTTAAATTGTCCCCTCCACTGATGCTTTATTATATAAATTTATCTTCAATTTATTTTTGTATCCATTATATGGGTACATCCATCAGAACTATATTGGTCCTCCACATTTTTCTTCATGTGAAAAACATAATATTAAATGTTCCTTTAAATCAAAGAAATCCAGTGGAATTTTTTTCCAGTTTATATAAAATTAAAATAATATCTTATTATCGCCTACTCAGTGCATCATAGTCTACTGTCATCATGAAAATGTATCAGAGAAAATATGATATTTTTTTCAACACATATCAAATCAAAGAATTTAACAAACCTCTAAGGACATTCAATAGTACTATTTCTATTATAACATGAAAATCATGACTTTTTAATCCAATAATATAACCAATTATTTCATATCAATAAAAATTGAAAACATAACTATCTGATAACCTCAAATACACAATCTACTGACCGAATAAGAAAGTATTTTATTTAGAAACTATATAAGTTGTTTTTGTCTTCTTATCATATGTGATCTATCATTTTAAAATAACTCTAGTTTTGGACACTTGAAAATTTTGGAAAATTCTAATAATGCCTTTAGATTATCTTTATTCTCACAAGGTGTGTCCAAAACTATATAAAATATGTCATAAAAATAGTTCTTCTCAATATTAATGACATATAATATGTGAAAGACCAACAAATCTGACCAATATGGCAGATCCTAAAAAATAATCTATTTTATCCAATTGTGATCTTTCCCAAAGCCATCTATTTTTTTATTTATAGTCTATCTGATGGTAATAAGACGTAGTGAAGAGATGATAAATTTCAAATCAATTCATGAGATCATTTTTGGAGGTATATTTCTTTCAATTGTACCTTTTTTTAAATAATTTTTGTTCCATTGGAAAGGATGGTCTGCATGAATAAATATAAGATGATAGTTAAAAAATAAGTTCAATTGATAAGAAAAAACACTTTTCAATCACTCATATAGTATAGAAATGATTTTGGACCTTGTTTAGTATATCTAGATAACATTCCATGCATTGGGAAGTCATTAATTTTCTACATTAATGAAGGTTTCATTATAAAATTATGTTTTCAAAAACATCATATGTATTGACACCATTAATCCAAAATAAAGTTACCTTATCAAAAAAATGATTTAAATAAACATCATTATTAATTTTTGGATGTACTGAAATTAGTAAGGTTAGAAAGATATATGGTTCATTCATCAACATTTGAAAATGAGTAATAAAGAGGGTCCAACAAGAATATTGACTACTATAAGATCCAAATGGGAAGAAACCATCAATATGAATATCCAATCACATGTTATAATCTTCTTAAGAAAAAGATGGATGCACCTAATCAAAATGATTCCATGAATCACCATCACAAAGATGATTTAAGTGTTTACTAGTGAAAATATTGTATTTTGACAATGTTATCAATGACATTGTGTTATGAGACATAAATAAATACTAAAATATAGATGTAATTTTTGAATACATAAATTGTTTAATAGTAACCAATTCTACATTCCCCTATTGTGTGTCCTTGGGAATTGATTATCCACATGTAGTAAAATTAATTAATGACTCATTTTAACCATAATATATGATGAAATAATTTGAACATGTCAATATTTTTTGATAACCAAGACCCAAATTACGAACAAACCTCTTTTTTTTTATAAACAAATTTAAGAAACACCCTACCCTTAGGTAATAGTGATTTATGCAAAGAGAATATTTGATCAAAACAACTATTTAATATTTATTTATCTGATTTAATAACCATAAATTTAGTAATCGCTTCAAATTTTATTATATTACAACTGGAATATAATAAATCGTTAATAAACTTCAACAAGTCAAAAATTGAGATGGTTATAACTTGGTAATAGAGTCACAATTTTGAGTTTCTATTTATTAAAAATTTATACCATCAACCTCATGTACTAAACTTTTAAACTATAATGGATTTGGAACAAAGTTATTTTTATATTCTCCTGAAGTGTGTTCACCATAGTGATAAAAAAACATAAACTTTCTGAAAAAAACACAATAGATGAACCCCAATGATATAAAATGTTTCAAATATCCACAAATAACACTTCTTAAATGGAATCTTAATTATCCCTTCTGAAAGAAATTCTAGTTTTGATAATGCAAGTGATAAAAAAGTTTTGAAACCCTCAATATATATAGGATTTATAATCAAGTAGAATATTTGTCTATATTCATACTCTAAAACCACAGATATAGGGGTCAAAATAGTGGATATAAACTATATACATGGTTTTAATGGGTAGTGAATACTATTGGTGCGGCTATAGAAAAAAGATATAGCCGCAGTTCTAATTGGCTATTACCACATTTACCACCATGGAAATCGTACCTATAGCCATAGTTTTTGTAACTATGGAAATAGCCCTCTCGGTTGACCACCATGGATATAAGGCTATAGAAACAGCTTAAACCATGGCTATAGGGTCTATTTGCATAGTGATAAACTATGCCTATATCCTCTTTAAACCATGGCTATTGGTGTAAAATAAATTGATTCTAGTGGAATTTGATCTCTATACCTCTGTTACGAGTAACCAGGAACCCTACCACTATAACACATCTAACTTATGATATATATATATATATATATATATATATATATATATACCATGGTAATAGGAATGATACCCATAGAAATAAATCTTCCCGACAAATTCCTGTGTGAATTTTTTTCTCTCACTTATACGGGAAACCTATAGCCATGAATTTCCTAAACCATGGCTATACGTGATGGTTATAACCATGGTTCTTTGAAAACCATGGCTATATGATTCATAAAAACAACCTACAACCATGATTTAGGAAAACCGTGGCTATAGGTGAAGGTTATAGCCATAGTTCTATGGAAACCATGGCTATAGCCTTCAGAAAAATAACCTATAGCCATGGTTCTATGAAATCAATGGTTATATCCTTTAGAAAAACAACCTATAGACATGGTTATAGGAAAAACATGGCTATAACCTTTGAAAAAACTACCTATAGCCACAATCTCCATTAAAAATGTGGATATAGGTACAGGTTATAGCTGTAGATTTAGAGAATTGTGGCTATAGACTTTGAAAAAACTCTATATATCCATGATTTAAGAAAAATGTGGTTATAAACTTGACCTAAATACCAATAGCCATAGTTTTGAAGAACTATGGATATAGGCCCATGGCTATAGCCAAGTTTTCTAGTAGTGATACCAAATTTTTTAGATATATATGATGATTTATCCAATCATGACTATGTAATAATTTTTTTTCCATTTCCTTGTTCTATATTTTTATAAAAAATACAAAATAAAAATATTTTTTATGATTAGTCTGATAAAAGGAAGAGATAACCTGAGAAAAAATAAAAAATTTTAAAATTTAAAATTACTTGTAACTATTACCAAATATTGATAATTATTGTTAATTATAACTAAATATCATAAATTATTACTAACTAAGAAAATAATAGTGAATATAAATATTGCATACTACTTATTATAAATTAATACAAACTATTACAAATTACTACTAAATTTCAAAAACTATGACTAATTATTACTAATTATCATTATTTATATGTAATTACTACTAATTATTTACAATTATAAAGAATTATTACCAATAACCAGTAATTTTTCATATTTATCGGTAATTATCAGTAATTTTCAATAATTATCATTAATTATAACCAATTATCACTATTTTTTGTTATCTGTAAATTATTATTGATAATTTTTCTTAATTATCGATAATTATTTATAATTTTCATTAATTATCACTATTTATTGAAAATTATCGCTATTTATTGGTAATTATCTCTAATTATAGTTAATTATCACAAGTTATTTGTAATTATCACTAATTATTGGTAATTGAAAATAATTATTGGTAATTATTGGTAATTATTCCTAATTATTGGCAATTATTTCTACTTATTGGTAATTATTGGTAATTATTACTAATTATTACTATTTTTTATGAATTTTTATTTTTAATAGTTGGGGATGTAGCCTCTTTTTATTATGAAATCAAATAACTCTTTATGTCTGGGTAGAGGGAGACCCCTTACATACTATGTAGGCCTAAGGCTAAGTGACCCATGAACATGGCCCTGAAGGTCCTGAAGACTTGAAATTCTTCATTCTAGCCTCGAAGGTCTATTTTTTAGCTCGAAGGCCCCTCTAATGAATAGTACTACAACAATAGTTGTGATACTACAGTACCTCCGCCACTATAGTACATGCTATAGTACCAGCCACTACTACAGTACTGCACTGTACCTCAAGAAATTTCCCCTTACTAGTTTTGAACCGAGGTCTTTTAGATGTATGCTTACGGGGTTTCCGACTCATGCACCACCCCAACTACATTTTTATGAATGCTTACCAATTTTTACTAATTATTAATAATTTATTACTTATTATTTCTATTTATTACTATTTATTATTATTTATTACTAATTAATGCCAATTAATACAAATTATTTTTAATTATTATTAATTATTTTTAATTATTACTAATTATAACTAATTATTGCTAATTATTACTAATTATTACAAATTATTACAAATAATTTCTAATTTATAATAATTTTTACTAATTAGTAATACCTATTGGTAATTATTTGTAATTTTTTTTTATTTTTTACTAATTATGGGTATTCATTACTAATTATTGGTAATTAGAACTAATTGTTGGTAATTATTAATAATTATTGGTAATTATTATTAATTATTACAAATTATTACAAAATTTTACTAATTTTTAATAATTAAAACAAACTGTTAATAAGTTTTACTATTTTTTACTAATTATTGGTAATTATTACTAATTAGTGGTAATTATTATGAATTAGTTGTAATTAAAACTAATTATCACCAATTATTGGTAATTATCACCAATTATCAGGAATTATCACTAATTACTTACAATTATCACTAATTATAGGTAATTATCACCGATTATTTGTAATTATTTCTAATTGTTTTTTTAAATTAGGTACAAATACCTTTTATTAAATGATAAGAAAAGATAAAAAGAAAGATGAGATCCGACATAGAAAACTACCCTCATTAATAAAGACAATCCCAAAGCTAACTTTTTTCTAATCGTAGCCCCAATCCTACGCTCCTCATCACATAATTCATTCCAATCAGTTTATCTATACCCATAGCCATAACCTCTGGGATGATGACCTATCCTCTAAGTTTTCACTTGTTTCCAAAGTTCTTCAATGTCACTTTCCTCCAAATTAGTTCTCCCAACATCTGATTGAACATCCACCCTCTTTAATAGGGCATGAAGCAAGGTAGCCTCACTATCTTTCTCTCTTGGGGTTTTTACTTTATCCTCCCAGACTCCACCTTCTTATTCATTGTTAATAGAATCAAGAAATCTAAAAATATTTTGAGTAGTTACCTGTTCTTTGCCTATTTTTTCATGTGATTCATGAGCATTGGATACCAAAACACCCACATCCATTGGGGAAGAGCACCTGGCTTTTGAAGTAGAAGAATCAAATCCCATTCTAGTTGGTAGCACCAATCTCTCTTAAATTATATCGTGGTTCGATGGCCAATGATGTATCTCCCAAGAAGACCTCGAAGTAGCACCATGGACATCAAGAGCTATTGGAGTATTAGTGTGTATATGTCCAACATCTGTTTGATGCACATGTGCATCCTCCCCAACTTTCCTCTTCATAGAAGATTCAATATTTAATTTTTTTGCTTACCTTTATGAGCCCTTGATTCAATCAGCTGATCCTGCCTTAACTGCTGATCAATGAACTCTTGTATAACAAATTCATCAATTGTTTGATCACCCACTGATACCTCATCTGATCCACCATCTACCACATGAAAGTTACCCAAGTTTCTTCTTTCCATGTCCTCTGAAACATTTTCCATAGTACCTGCTATTATAGTGAGAATATCCATTGGTACAAAAGGCATAATAGTATCATCACTAGGATGTTAATTTGTGTTTCTGCATGGAATGTCTCTAGAATATTTTTCTTTAAGTGAAAAAAACTGTACAATATTCACTTCAACAACTATATCCTCCTACAAATTCTTACTATAATCAATCGACTTCTCATAATTTGAATCTGCATGTAGGGAAACATCATTTACAACCTCCAAGTGCTTATGAAATTCCAACTCTATGCTATGAAAAAAGGAATCCACCCTAGCAGCAGAAGGGGATCCAATATAGGGAGGGCCCTACTGAATTTGAATGCCTCCATCCATAGTAGTAGTAGTGACATGTTCCTCATAGACGTCCCCCCTTTTTGGATCTGGTCTTACAAGATTTTGTGTTTTTAACACACCGAATCTCTTTATTTCTTCTGACAGAACATAAATAATAGATCATAGATCTTTCACAATTCATAATATCATGTCTAATGACATTGAACTTCATACAAATTCTATGGATTTTCTCTCACTCAATACAAAACTCAAATTCATCATCATCAGTTGACTTCATGACCTTTTCAAAAAGAGTGTAGCTCAAGTCTAATTAAACCAAGAAACACTCAAAATGCCCAAATCTAGACAATTCCATCTCCAAATCCATTTTTATAGGGATTCTGATGGCCAATGTAATATTATACAATATTCAGGGTGCCAAAGTATCTAGTTTAAACCATGAAACATGACTCATATTTGAATAGAGGAATTACATACCTCTATTAGATTAAATTTGTGATCCATCTCTTAGATGTAGAAGATACTCATATTAAATAAAATTAACTCAAAATCCCATGATTTAATATTTAATTCCTTAGATTGGAAAAGTATATGAAATAACCACGGCCTAATGAAACACATTTCAAATTTGAAAAACCCATTTTTTTTGAGAAAAGTGATTCCAGGTCTCTGATTTTCCATGGTTTGGACCCCTTGGTAATTACTATTATTTCATACTAATTATTTATAATTGTTACCAATTTTTACTAATTTATAATAATTATAGGTAATTATTTCAATTTTTTAGTAATTATTGGTAATTATTACAATTTTTACTAATTATTGACAGTTATTACTATTTTTTCGCAATTATTACTATTTTTTCGCAATTATTACTAATTATTTTATAATTATTGGTAACTAATACTAATTATCACTAAATATTGGTAATTATTACTAGTCATATACTAATTATTGGCAATTATTGGTAATTATGGCTAATTATTACTAATTATTGGTAATTATTAGTAATTATTGGTAATTATTAGTAATTATTGGTAATTATTAGTAATTATTGGTAATTGTGACTAATGTTTAGTATTTATTACTAATTAATGATAATTATTAATTTTTTTACTAATTATTTCTAATTATTAATAATTATTACTAATTATGGGTAATTATTAATAATTTTTACTAATTATCGATAACTAATACCATTTTTACTAATTATCGATAATTATTACTAATTATTTACTAATTATCAATAAATTTTACTAATTATTTTCTAATTATTTTCTACTTGTTACTAATTATTTGTAGTCATTACTAATTATTAATAATTATTTACTAGTTATCTATAATTATTTTAAAATACAACTAATTACTCTTAATTACAACTAATTACACCTAATTAATTTTAATTATTTTTAATATGAAATTAGATAAATAAATTAAAAATAAAAAAGACTAAAAGGAATACTTCAAAAAGTACACTTTAGTAGAATTAAAATAGTGATGTGATCTTAAAAGTGTTGGGTCCCTGTAAAAATTTAAAAATTTTGGGGAGAGAAATCAAAGAGATACTAGAAGACAACCACATAAATTGTGTGAGAAAATTTCTTCTAAGACCATATTTATAGGTTAGATTAGTAGCGATGGACTATTTATAATGTAACCCATCACAAATAGTTTTTACTATAAATAGATATGATGATGATATAAAAAGTATTTTCAAAAGATGACCTATACCGTCAAAAATACTCCCTACCTTAAACACCCTTTATTTACTCCTCTGAAAAAGTATTTGTGATAGAGACAAGTGCTCTATCACAAATAATATTTTTAGTGATGGGTTACCGTCCCATCACAAATAATATTATTTGTGATGCAACACCTGTTTCTTTCATAAATAGTTCTTCCCATAGAATGCATTCGTTCCAAAAGTATTCATGATGAGAAACATTTCCCTTTGCAAATATCGATAATTAAGCAGTTATTTACGATGGTAAATAATTCCCATCTTAAATAACTTTAATTTTTTTGATTATTTGAGATGGGTGCCCAATCCATTGCAACTGTCCTATCACAAATACCAATTTCTCTAGTTGTGAAAGTTGATTTCTTGGGTAAGAAATTTTTTTGAGTGCAAAGTCTATTTTTGGAAAGGAATTTTTTTATAAGTATTCAAGAAATGATGGGTTTATTTTTTTCTTTTTATCTTACCCATATTGAGTTATTTTGTTATTATTCTATGATTTTAAAATCTTTTTAACCAAGTTTAAGAATGGGTAAAAACAAAGAAGAAGTCATGTTTAAATTTAAGATGATTTTCCATGAAATGAAATCATATTTCATTTTAAAAGTCTTATATTGTGAAAACTAGATACTGATTAGAAGTGTGAACGCTTTAATATATGGGTTTTTTATGTAAGAGTTATGATCTAATTATTTAAAAATAAAAACCATAAAGTTCCTTAAAATGTTATAAAGAAAATTCATGACTAAAAAATCATGAATAAGTAATAATATAAGGCTAGGTCCTTATAGTTGGTATCAATGGAAAATTTTAGATAAATTGAGAGGTTATGATAATGTTAATAGAATACCATTGAATGATTATACATTATGGTTAAGTTGAAATGATAAATCATTTGAATATTACCATGTTTCTTTGTCTAATCTATGTTTATTTAGAATGGTTTCCCATAGAGGGAATAATGCAGCTGAAGTAGGAGGATATCAAGAGGAAAATATCCTTCTGAATCAGCAGCCTAGAATCATTGGAATTATAATTGAGAAATTTCCTACAATTATGGCTTAGTTGACAAAGACTATAAATGGTGGTGGAATCCATGTTAGAGAGCAACGAAATTTACTATAGAGGAACATATCGATAGTTTATCATTTCATGAAACAACACCCTCTTCCTTTAATTGGAACTTAATATCCAGTGAAACTTCATATCCAATGGTAGATAAAGGATGGTTTAATGCTCTAAAATATATTTTGGAAGTCATGGGGTGTTTATAAGATCAAAAAGAAACCCTTCCCATTTATCGTTTTGAAGGTGAAATTGATCTATAACGGTCTTGGTTAATAATACTTGGGATAAAGTTGATCTTGATGTCATATAATAAGATATATTTAAAAATATTTTCCTCGATGAATATTTCCCTAAGTTTGTTTGAATCAAGATAAAGAAAAAAATTCCTAGAATTGAGGTAAAAATATGAAGATTGAGTATCCATGTATGAAATAAATTCTACAATATTGGTCTGATCTGCAACAAATTTTATTTAGGACCTTGATTGTAAAATTAATAGATTTTAATTAGTATTAAAACTAATTTTACAAAGTGATTTGTCTGAGAGATAATTTAATATTTATGAGAATGTTGTTCTGTTTACTGAGAATTTTGATATGGAGTTTTCTGACACTTATATTCCTCAAGATGATAAAAATTAAAAGTGGTCCCAATGAAAAGAAATGGGAAAAAATCCATCAAATAGATTCAAATGTATGGAAATCGAGTTTCCACTTTGTAATAAGTGTGGTAAAAATAACCCTAGGGAATATCTTTTGAAATCTAGAAAGTGCTTCTGATGTGATAAGTTTGAGAATATCGCCTGTGATTGCTAAGAAAAGAATATTAATAATGGAAAGATGAATTTTGATAATAAGACAATGAGATGTTTTAATTGTAATGATTTGGGACATTATGATTATGTTTGAATTAATTTAGTTATTAGGGTTAAATCATCCAGATCAAAAGAAAAAAGGGGTGTAAAAATTATTTTCTACTATTTCTATTGGTGTTGGTCTATCTAATGAAGTGGTGGTAGGTACATTACCTATTTATTAAAATTATGGTAATTCCCTATTTGATTCTAGATATTCACATTCCTTCATTTCTTTGAAATTTTCATGTAAATTGGGAATATAAACTCATGAAAATAAGATAAAACTTTTAGTGAGAACTCTAGGTGGAAATATTAGAACACCCAAGATTTATAAGAATCTTCTTATTTTTATTAGTGGGATGGTCTTTCCCATAAATATTATTGAACTACCCATATTATAGTTTGAAATTATTTTGCGTATAGATTGAATTTTAGTTTATCATTCTTAGATATATTAAACATTTATAAAACTTTTATTCAATTATTTCATACTATTGATAACCTAGCTATAATTCGAGAAATTTATTAGGAATGATAGTGAAAGTTTCTTAGAATATATTTTTGAAAAAAAGTAAATTGTTCAAATTACGGATTTCTGAGTAGAAAATGAATATGTGTATTTATTTCCTGATTATATTCTTAGTGTTATTCCTGATAGAGAGGTTGAATTTACTATTGATTTAGTTCTTTATACTAAGCCAATTTCAAAGCCCCATTATATAATGGCTTAATTAGAACCTTTGGAATTGAAAAAGCAGTTACAAGAGTTTTTAGATAAAGGTTTTATTCATCATAGAACTTTACCATGGGGTGGTCATGTTTTATTTTTTGCAATTATAAATATGGTTCAATGATACATTTTATTGATTATAGATCCTTTAATAACATAATTGTTAATAAAAAGTATCTTTTCTTTCATTATGATGATTTGTTTGATTAACTTGAGGAACAACAATGTTTTTTGAAGACTGATCTTTGGTGAGGGTATCATCAGTTGAAGGTGAAGTAGGAAGATTTACTAAAGACCTTGTTTTAGACTAGATACAACCATTATGAGTTTTTAGTTATTCCCTTTGGGTTTTCTAATGCACCAGATGTATTCATGGATCTTATAAATAGAGTTTCTCATGACCATTTGGATAAGTTTTTGGTTGTGTTTATTGATTATATGTTGGTATATTATAAAAGTTATGAGGAACATGAAAAAAACCTAAGGATTGTTTTGAAAACCTTAGAATAAAAGAAACTATATAGAAAATTTATTAGGTATAAATTTTGGTTGCACTAAATTTATTTTATTGGGCATATTATTTCTAAAGACAACATAACTATTGATGATGATAAAACTAAAGTTTTTAAATAATGGCCAAGTCCTAATTTTTTTGCAGATATTCATAGTTTTCTTGCATTAGAGGGTTACTACCAATGGTTTGTTGAAAACTTTTCTCATATATCTAGCCCACTGAGTAAGTTGAATTAAAAATAATTAAATTCACATGGATAAAATAATGTGATGACTATTTACAAGAAGTAAATAGAATATTGTTAAATGATATAGTACTGGAACTGGCCTAAAAAAATGGTGAATTTTTCATATACAATGATACTACATTAAAAGGAATTGGATGTGTGATGATGTAGAATGATTATTTAATTTATTATGATTCATGTAAACTAAAACCTCAAGAGTTAAATTATCGTACACATGATTTAGAAATATTTGGTGTGGTTTTTGGTTTAAAAATTTAGAGGCATCATTTATATGGAGTAAATAGTGAAATATATACTTGTCATAAAAATTTTAAGTATGTATTCACTCAAAACAATTTGAACATGGGGAAATGAAGATGGATGGAACTGATTAAGTATTATTACAACTTGATTCATTACCATCCTAGAATATAAAAAAATTAGGCTTTTCCTTGAGTCGGAAAAATAATGCTACATTAACCATGTTACCTTTGGGAAATTAAAATATAATGAAGTTATATTCAAGTAAAAGTGGCACCATAGAAACACAAATTATAATTTAATATATATTTGGATTGAAATACACTTAAACCATAAGATTTATAAAAGTTTTTAGGTTATTTTAACCCTTATATCTTTATTTTAACCCCCTTTTAACCCTTTTAACCATTGTCCTAATAATGATTTTAACTCAGTTTTTATTCCTAAAGACCAAAAATAAAATTAATACCATTACTAAATTTTTATATGATAATTAAAAATATAAAAACCATTTTATTATATTCAATTTCTATTAGTTGTAGAAATTCATTTTAAAATAAGTGTGGAAAACTCAACTAAAAATGTTTTAAGAAATATTAATTTTTAAGAATAAAAGTAAATTTATTTTGATTATTTTTCTAGTAAAAACCATTATATGAATGTTAAAATATTTTATTTAATATATCAACAAAAAATTTCATTTTAATCATTTATATGTAGTGATTAATTTAATTTATTAATATAATAACACATTTTGTGCATAAAAATAATTTTTCAGAAAAAAAAATATTTTTAATTTAAAATTATTTGATTTTCATTTTTAACCAATTGATAACCAATTAATTAATTTTATACATGTGTAAATAATAATTTTTCATAATTTAGTAGGTCTTATTCATATCCTCCAATCCAACGACTTGGTGATTGATGTCACATTTTATAATAATGTATCAATAGTATATTGCTGTTCATTTATAGTCAATGTTGTATGCAAAAAATGTTAGCATAGAAATAAAACTTATTTAAAGAGAAATGTATAAAAAATCATTGGGGTGTTAGAGGAATAGAGTCCCTCAACATCTTCAAAATTATATTATGGCCTCATTGGCCTCATAGGTATAGTCACACATTGGAGATGGGCTCGAGCCTAATTCCATCCCAAGTCACCCTAGACAAGTCCTCACAACCATCCAATAACTAGGGATGATACATCCCATTCAATTAATTCATTTAATTTATCACCCATTTAGTTCTTTATATCACAAGTTGTACTATTATAATTTATTCCTCGACCATCGGTAACTGAGGTATCCATCTAGTTCACAGGGGTCTATCATGAACTTTGAAACATTGTTTATTATATTCATGGGTATTTGATTTTAATTAAACAATTTATAAAATTACAAGAAGTCGATTACCCTCAATGGAGAGACTAAACATATAAAACACCACATAAATCATGCATAATACAATAGGTCATGTTCAAGGTACTACCTACTCCAAACAAAAATTTACTACCCCTAAAAACATCTTTTCCATCCTCAACAAAGCCTATCCAATATTGTATCATCTCTCGAGCCCCTATGTTAATACCCAAGATACAAATAATCAAATATAATTTTTTTAATTTATTATTAAAATCATTTTAAAAATTTATAATTAATTTATAAATTAACACATTTATGAAAAATTTCATAACAACTCAGTTGATGTTCCCACTAAATCTAAATTGCAATCAACCACCCAGAAAAGGACCATGGTGTACCTCAATGTCACATCAAAAAAAAATCCTTGAAAAAAAATTCATTTCTATAGGAAATTTATATTAATTTAGGAGAAAAATCTAAATAAAATTACTTGGTGATATACCTCAAATTAATTAGAGTGTAATGACATAAGATTATCATATTCGGACATACTTTATCCACACTAAGCCAAATCCCCATCACATTAGGATGATTCCACCATGATCTAGTGGAATTGTCACCGAAACCCTGAACTAGATTTCCTAAATTAGAGGGAACATAGTAGAAAGGAAGAAATGAGGAGGATAAGTGAGATCACATATAAAATTCCACATAAATTTCATAAAAAACCACCATAATAAATGGTAATCAATGGAATAAAATGGGTGAGGTCAGATGGTTTGTGCACGTGTGTAGATAATTAAAAAGGGGGCCAAAAACTCTAAATAATTAAAGGGGATAAAATGGGGGATTCAATAAAAATTTAAACCACATAAGGGAAAAATGGACTCCACCATAGATTAACCTATAACATGGTGCACCTACCAACCGAACCTTAAGAATCTTAAAAACCTAGAACAATAAATAAGGATCCTCCCTACCCTCCATTTTGAATAGGTACCTCATCCACCCGAAATAGATAACACCATGCCATAACTCCGCACCTTTTTGATTTATTCCACCATGGGGCTTCCTAGAAAAAAAATACTAGTGGATGGGTACCACAATCTAACTCGTCTATATTTTAATCCCTTGTTCTTCAATCATGAAGGCCATAGCCATGATAGGCTAAGCCATATCCTGGGAATTTTGGTCAACCTATTTCATATAGATAACACCCCATTGTCCAAAACACACATTAAATTTCAAGACAGGTCATTTTACGCCTTGTTTCACATAGGTACAAGACCTAGACACCATAAACTCACCCAAAAGTTCCCCATAATCCACTTGAACACTTGGTAAACCTCCTACGCCTTTATATACATCCAAAAAAAGTTTATACATATGTACAAAACACTTTAAAGTAATAATATAATACTCATTTTTCTAATGGAACTCACTATAGAAATAGATAGTTCAAATTCTCATAATAATTCTCAACCCATATGATCATAGGTTTTTATAGATTATATGACATTATAGATTCCAATTTTTCAAAGTAAATGGGTTGATAATAGGAGTTCAATTAAAATCTAAGAATTAGGATTTAATAAATTTAATTTTAGTAAGAAGGGGTATAAGGAGAAACAATTAATAATTGCATCAGATTCTATATAAGTATTTTATAAATCATATTCTATAAAAACAATTGTCTGGTTGTTCTATTAGATATTAAAATAGGTATAAAATCAAATAAAAATTCAAATGAGGATGATCATTTCATTTGTAAATCACAATAATTTCATAATATTTTTAATGTTAATAGTTTCTTGTATTTTAGAGGGGACCATAGGGTGTGGATTTGGATACATTATAGAGGGGATAACTCCCTTAAACCTTTAGATAAATGAAAGGAGTGTAAAAAAAAAATTTATATATTTTATTGTCTTTTTTATATTCAATATATTGTGTGTGAAATACGATTTTTACATATTTTAACATATTTTTCAAACTAGTCATGCATGAAATGGATTATACACCAATTGATTCTACCAATATTGATGAACAACATAATAGTGTTTTCAAAAATAAGATATTTTTTAAAGGTTAAGATTAGACTAAAGTTAATAAACAATATGAATGTGGGAAAACAATTATTGGTGAGAAAAAACTTGGTGGCAATATTTAAGGAAAAAGTGATTATATTGAAAAAAATAAAAGATATACGTCATTAAATGGTGTCAGAAAAGGTTATTAAGAGGAAAATTTATGGTAAAAAATTTAATATTGGATGTAATACACATGTCTAACCTATTGACCAAAACAAGTCCATTTTATTTATTACCATGGGGCTAATACCCAAAGTCACCTGAAAATTGATATAGATACCAAGAATAGTGATGTGACTATATTGAAGAAAATAATTTGGGAATACATTATGGTAATAGATTAACATATTTTCTACATTATATTGAAAAATTATATAAATAAATTTTGATTTAATCATAATTTTTCCTTATGTGGTACATTTATATTGGATGATCAATAGATAAAATTCAAATTAATGGTTTTTGGATTGGTTTATATGGGAATTTTTTATTCTTATTAGAAGAAAGGAATCTTAGGGAAATTAAAGGTAATATTAAACCCCACACATCACCTTTATACATAAACATCATTAACCTACCATATTTGGATGCGATCTTTTCCTATAAAAATAGTGAAGTATTTAAGGGATATTGTAATTAATTTTATTTTATTTATATCACATGAATAAATTACTTTTAATGAAAATTATTTATTTATAAAACAATAATGAAATGCTAAAAATAATAAAAATTCTTCAAAACCATCACACCCCTATTTCTAAGAAATAATGGGCCACACTTCACTTGAAAAACATATGGTAAGTATTTAACTTTGTTGTGACATAAAAAGTCAAAATAATTATGTTTGCATATTTATATATATATTAGTCAATTAGAATCTTGATCCATGTCTGTCCAACATCATGTGTTATATATGGAAGCACATTTAAATAAAAAGGGACAAATAACAGATTAAAACATATAGAAATTATGGTAATCATGTATATGTATGGAATAAAATAAATCTAAATTAATTTAATAAATTATATTATAAAAATTACAGCTTAGTTTTTTATGTTTCTATATGGTGTTGACATAAGATGATATATCTACTATAACTAAACAACAAAAACCTTTAGGGGATTTGAAGTTTCTAGGATAATGTGGCTATGTTTAAGGTTTCGGTTTTAGATCATCTATATGAGAATACTTTAAGAAATAACAAACACATATGCTTGATAATAATAAAATGAAAGACATGTAGAAATAAATTTAAATTTTAACCGATAGATAATTTATGAAAAATAAACTAATATATATATTTTTTTAATCGGATCAACAATAAAAAACAACAAAAACACCACAAAGATCCATACACCCTTATTTTTAAAGCTTTGAATTCCCTTAAAATTCCTTCTTTAATCAAGATATTCAAGTTTTTTATAAAAATTTATGTTAATTATGAAACATTTAATTAATGATACTTTTCTTATAATGAAATGTTATAGGGTGAAATTGATTGTGATTTATTTCTATTTTCACCCACTCATCGCCATGTTTTGAGATGTGTAATGTAAACTATCCAAGGAAATATTCTTAATAATAAACAACCACCAACATGACATATTATAGTAGGGATTCAAATATCTAATTATCTAAGCACCAAGAAATATGTTCCCATTGATTATATTTATATTCACATGATGGGGTTATATATTAGAATTTTCATATCATGTCCCATTAATATTATAAATAAACATGATGATAAAGGGGTATGTAATTTCTAATCTATTTTATATGAAAAATCATTTATAATTAATAGAAAAGGTATAAAATAATATATGTAATTAAATAAAGATAAATAGAAATCTAGGTCAAGACAATCCAAAGGATCAAATGTTGGATAAAATAGGCTTTCTCAAGATACACTTACCCCACCATCAATATCCCATATTTATTAAAGTCATAAATTTATTCTGATATAACATTCTAAAATGGAGATAATGTAGAAATTGAATTTCAATATCTAATATATAAAATAAACGCTCATGAAATTATTTTCCATGAGAGTGTAAATTCAATTCTTAAGCATGAATAGTTAGGAGCCTCAGTTATAAATATATATATATATATATGAATTACATTTTCATAATTCCTATTTCCAACATCGATGTAATATTTTTACTAAAATTTAATACTAGAAATATTTTTTCTAGGAATATATATAATGACCATGTGATGGGAGATATTTATGATTTTTGGAATTTTTATTCCACATTCCACTTATACAAATGAGAAATCAATGGAACGAGAATAAATTTTATTAAGAGTAGACTAGGTATCTTCAATGTTTGTAGATGAATAAAGAGACAAAATACTCTTCTTAACACTAACCATTTAGAGATAAAACTCCATACTATAACTATTTAATTATATACATCAATTTTTTCCATTAATTTTATACCAAGTTTTATTTTTTGTACAGATCAATAAAGACTAATTCTGATCAATTCTCAAGGGTTTATTAAATATTTTATAGACCCAATGAATGAATATCTAAAAAATAAACCATATATGATAACTATTATAAATTTTTAATGCACTATAATCAACATTTTATAAAAATATTCCAATTATATATTTTATAAAATGTTTTATAAAAACCTTTTAATATGATAGCATGATGTGTGCTTATCATCAAAAACATGATTTCAGGACATTCACTTCACATAAGAAACCTATGGTTTCTTATGATAGGATAAGTATAAAGGTATATATTAGAATATTTCACTATAAAAACATATATAATAATAATTCAATTATATTTATCAATATTTTTATAGTATCCAAAATAAATGATTGAAAATAATTTTAGTTGTTATAATTACAAATTTATAAAAGATGTTGTATTACATGGACAAACTCATATGTCTAAAGTTGTATTTATGATAATAATTAGAATTTAATTTAAAAAATTTATTAATGATTTTCATTGCTATATTCTTTAGTACTACATTGACTGTAGATATATAAAAAATTCAAATTATGAAATAGATTTGTTTAGGAATGAGTGTGTAGGTTACATAGTGTTTGAATGTTTATAGGCACCATGAAGAGGAATTTTTCTATATTGTGTGACTATATTTTACTTATAAATTCGACTCCAAGTATTTTTTTTTCATTAAAATTATTGAAAATATTTCTAATTAATTTTCATTCTCTTTATGAACCTATTTATATCCCTTTTAATTTTATTAACTAGATGAAAAATTTATATAAACAAAGAAACAATAAAATAATTGAGTTAAGTATTTAAAAATAATTTTCCTTTGGTTAAAAAATAAGGAAGCTTTATAGAATCATATTTTCCACACTTTTTTTATAAATCCATCCTAAAAAATGGGGAATTTTCCTTTATAAGTTTAGAGGAAAAGGTGGGATTCTGGTATTAGGAAGGGGAAAATTGAGAATATCAAATAGAATTATCCTAACTTTTTCCAGGTGTATTTTTACAAAAAGTTTTATTAATATATTAATCATTTATTGAATGATCAATTCTTTAGGAAATTGATATTTGATTCATTTATAACCAGTATGAGAAACCTAAAAATGATCAAAACTAATCAAACATGTCTAGATTATCATAACGATCTTAGATAATGACCATTGATTCATTTGTGACCTATAGGAATGAAATGAACATAATATTGACTATAATTGATAGGAAAATTACTGAATTTTTGTGTTTTTAATTTAAAAGTTTCATTTTAGTTCAAAACACACGTCACATGTTCAAAACCAATAAAACATACTTAGATTATTATGAGACTCAATAAAAATATTATTGATTTATTTTTAAACTATTGGAATGAACAACACATTATTCTTATGTGTGGTGTGTGAACAATAATTTATGGTGTATTTATCCATTTTAAGAATTTAAGAATAAAAAAAACATGTTTCAAATACTCAAAACAGAGAAAATTCACTCAGATTTTGGCGAAAATCTTGGAAATATATTTTTGATTCATTTGGAAAATAGAATAATGAACTTCATACCATTCCAAAGTGAGGTGTGATCAAAGTGATTTAAGGTGTGTGTTTTTAATTTTAAAGCTACATTTTAGTTAAAAAAAGGTCACATGCTAAAAATAAGGGAAAGGTTCTCAGATTATCAAGATACACTAGGAAAATAATAGTTAATTCATTTTTAATATATAAGAATGAATGAAATGTCATTATAATATGTAATGTGTTCATAAAGATTTAAAGTGAGTGTTTTCATTTTAAAAGTGAATTTTTATTTTGAAACATATTTTAAATTATTAGAACTAAGAAAATATCCTCAGATTGTTATGATTATCTAAGAAAATGACTGTTGATTGATTTGTGACATTTAGGAATAAAACACACATTATTATTTTTCATGGTGTTCTTAAGAATTCTAAAAGTGAATGTTTTGAATTAAAAGGTTACATTTTAATTTAAAACGTGTTTAATGTATTCAAAACTAAGAAAAGGTAGTCATATTGTCATAAGACTCCAGAATAATGTTTTTTGATTTATTTTTAGAATATAAGAATGAATTTTATTTCATTATAACTTAATGTGTTCTCAAAATGATTTAATGTGTGTGTTTTCAATTTAAAATTTAAAATTTATTTTAAAACATATATCAAATTCTCAAAAAATTAAAATCATGATTTAGTTTCCTTGAGACTCTAAGAAAATGATCACTAATTTCTTTTTCACAAGTAAGAATAAACCCATTTCATTTAGATACATGGTGTAATTTAAATGATTGGAAGTGTTTATTTTTTAATTTAAAATCTAAATTTTAGTTCAAAACACATGTCACAAATTAAAAATTAAATAAAATTGATCAAATTGTTATGAAACTATATGAAAATAATCAATGAATTATTTTTGATTTTTAGGAATGAATCACATGTCATTATAACCCATGGAAAGACTAGCGTGAAGTATTTATTATTTTTTACATATTATATAACATTACAATCATATTTTTATTTATTTATTTATGTAATATTCATAAAATAAGAATGGTTTTTATTACAAGAACACACTTCTTTGGTATGGGTTTGAGTTAATTCTTTGAGAAGGTCTTCTACAACTTAGATTTTTTTATTGGATGTAATTGTTTTTGTTTGTAAGTATTGTATGCATATATGTAATTGTTACAAAAACTAAATTTTAATGATTAAATTTAAATCTATTTTTATGAATTACATGGACCTTTATTATCACTAATGTATTGACCTAATAATTTATACCCTTTATAAATGCCTTTTTAGTTCTGATAAATGTCATCATCCTTTATCAGAACTAGAATTATTAACATTAAAAATTTGTTGATCAACAGATTTTTTAGTTATGATAAAAATTATATTTTTAACAGTGAAGGCTTTAGCATTATCAATTTTATGGTCAATAAAGGATTCAAAAATAAATAAAATAAGACCCTTTAAAGACCACTAGAAGAAATAATTTATTATATTTTATTTGTTTAAATTTTATAATACAAGTACCCCAATAAAATTAAAAGATAAAAAAATACAAAATATTATAACCATAATTACATAACATCAACTTATTTATATGTTATAAAAAATTTATTCTATTTTGTTTCAAAATTAGAGATTATATTATATTGGAAAAACCTTTATTTAAATTACAGTTTTTATCTTGTAGTCTAAAATCCAATTAAATTTAAAATAGATGTTAGTACAATAATAAAAATAAGTAAATATTAAAGTTTTCAACCTATTTGATTGTTTATATTTATAAAGTTATGTTGTAATATTTTTTTAACATAATACTCATTAATTTTATTATTTTTATCACACCACACAGTGGATTTATAATTCATTTTCCCCATATTTCAGAAATTAAATAAAGATATTTTTCCTATAATTTTTGGATAATTTGAGGCCATCTTTTCATTTTTGAACACATCACTTGTTTTTAATCACATTTTGATCTAAAATTATTATTTTAGACATTATAAATACATTACATATCAAATTTAAATTCAATTTTTTCTTTAAAGGCTCAAATTAATTAGCGATAATTATCTTATAATTTCACAAAAAATGAAGGTCGTTTTCTCCATTTTTATTATATCACATATCACTAATTATTTTTTAATTTGAAACTAATTTCACCATCATTTTGAACATTTCATAGGTTGTATTTATGTTTCATTAATTTATAAATGTCATTAACTAATCATAAATATTTTCCATAAAATTTTTACAATATTTAAAGATATTTTTTGTGATTTTAACCATTTGATGAATATTTGAAAATAATTTTAAATCCATAAAAATGATTTTTTTTCGATTTCAAATAGACTTCACATCATATTGACATGTCAATTATTCATATATATTATAAATTAATCAATATTCACTTTTTTATGATTTCATGATAATATGATGTCCAGATTTTGACAATATCACCTTTTTTAAATCACTTTTTAATTTAAATATGTTTTTATGTCATTCAGATGAAACCAAATGTCAAGTGTTCATGATGTTTATTTCTACATGTCACAACTTAATAAATTTTTTCTTTTATTTCCTGATAACTATTTGTCATTTCATTTATTTTTATTGTTTAAATTTTTTCTAATAACTTTTTAATAACAAATCAATTTTTATGTCATTATAAGATCACCCCACGCCAGATTGTTATGTTGTTCATTAATATATATTAGAAATTAATCATTGATAATTAGCATATTATTTCTAAAATAAATTGAAATATTTTTCATGGTTTTAGCTATTTAACACAAGCTTTTTCAACTATTTAAAATCCATTAAAATACAATTTTAGTCATTCTGACCAAATTTCCCATTAGATTGACTTATTATTTATTCCCACATGTCACAAATTAATTGAAAACCATTTTCATAGGAATTAAAGTTAATTCAAGGTTGATCATTTTTAACTACATCACTTTATTTTAAAAACTTTTTAATCTGAAATGACTTTATCGATCATTCAGACAACATTACACTTTATATTTTAATTCCATTTGTTCTTACACATAAAAAATTATTCAATGATTATTTTCCTATGATTTCACAAGAACCAATTTTTTTATTGATTTTGACCATACTACTTCTTTTCAATCACTGTGTAATCTAAGACTACTTTTTCTGTTATTTTGAGGATATATAACATCAGATTATTGTTTTGGTCATTACTACATTCCAAAAATTAATCATTGATCATTATATTATTATTCCATTATAGTATAAACACACTATTTATAATAAACTAACCAATTATACCTTATCCCAATACCTAAGATGACTTTTAATTAGGCCGTAAGTGTGTTTTGAATCACCATAGGGTAAAAAGAAGTTCCCAAAGAATCCATTCTATCCTTTGGGAACAATATTTACCATTTATAAGTAAAATCCAAATAGGTTTTACACATAGAGATTTAGAATTAAAATCACATAATGTAGATATGTCACATATAATAAATAAACTCTTTTAGAAATAAATCACATCTAAACAAGACTTATTATAAAAAATAACTTACTAGTGAATCAAAAAACATAGTGAAACCAAATATAATGAAAAAAATTAACTTTAATATGCTTCAAAACAATATGTATGATATATAAAATGAATAAATATTGGGGAATAATGTTATGTAAATCCAAAGTGTATGATTACAAGAAAGAACAAAAAATATAAAAAAACTGAACATATTCATGTTTCAACAGTATACTATGCTTCAAAACTTCTATAAAATTTGAATAAAATTTACTAACATTCATTTACTCAAAACCAATAATTTCCATTATGCAAAGAGTGTGTATATAGAATTTCCATTAATTATACACACACAAAGAGTGTGTATGTAGGGTGTGTGAAAATATGGCTTATAGTATAACACCCTGGTTTTATAAATGTAATTTAGAGAATAAACCATGTCATTCTAGTTTGAAATATATAATAGAAAAGAAGTTTTTTATTTTCTGAAAATAAATAACAAGACATGATCACATGAATATTTTATTTACAAGGAAAAACAATTTACCAATGTCCATACACAATAAATATTCATTTTAATGAAATTATAAATGAACATAATTCCACTACATAATTTGTGTTAAGGATTAATTGGAGACTACCTAAGGGCTTAAATTAAACAAATCTAAGATCATCATATTTAATACAAAAACATAATAAAATCCATGTTGACCACTAGCTAGAGCTTAATAATAAATTAATGGTGAAGTCACTATCTGATGCATATTCTAAACAGATGAGAAGTGCTTAAATGAAACTATATAGTGCATAATGCTAAACTAGTCTATCCTATACAGTGCATAATTTAAATTAGGGGATGTAGTTATGTATTAAATAACCTAAAATAAATGATATACTAGTCACTTGAATTCCCCTTATCTACTCAAGTTATTCCTAAATGGATTTATAAATAATAAAAATCAAATAGTTTAAAAAAAATTTAAATAAGTTCTCATATCACCTCCTATCACCATTCTAGAAAACAAACACTTAATAAGAATGTCCATTATCCAATAATCAAGAAAAAAAATTAAAAATATAAATATATACTTATTATAATAAAAAGGAGTAATAATAATAACTATGTGGAGGTGAATTATATAATAAAACTACTTTGATAATCTTTCCCAACAAGCCTTTATATTTTGATAAAATCATAAAAAAATAAATTATTCTTTGATAATTCAAAATAAATCATCCCTTGGTAATAAATTTTATTATTATATAGTAAACACAACTTAAACATTTCATCAAACATATAAAGTGAAACATCATTTTAATTTTTTTATAAATTTATAAGAAACTCCATTCTATGTGAATAAATAATCCGGAATGAACAATAACAAAACTATTATAAAGTTATTATGGTTATCAATTATATGTTATAATCTAATAAAAATAAAACTTAAAATACTAAATTATCTATTTTTAACTAACCAATAAAGGAATATTGAAACAACAACTAATGATGAATATGATTTGTTTCAATAAATTTTTTCCACCTCTCGACATGAGGAAGAGTAATTAGGTAATGGTTATAACACATAAAATAAGATTACCCCAAGTTATAATTCATCCAATAGATACTATAAAATTCCATTTCCATGAGAGGGAGAGTGGATGGAATAATAAGGAAGAAAATGAGAGGTTGGGATGATTTAGAGGGACTAACCTTGAATAATCAAGCCAAATGATGAAGAATCACCAAGGTAGATGTAATGAAAGATGGATTTTCAAGGATTTTTATAGCAAGGAAGCTCCTGGAGGTTTCCTAAGAAAATTAGGAAGAAATAGAGACATGTTTCACTTAAATCTGAGTTTTAAAAATATTTTTTAAAAAAATTTTATGAGGTTACATGGTTAGAATAAATAATTAATAAGGCTATCTATGCAAACATATAAAGCTACTAGAAACATTCATTAACTTACACAATCCTTATGCATGATTAGATAAACCTTTAACCCTTACCTATTAACCTATAATTTACTCTAGAAACATCTAAATTTCAATCCATACTCTAAGAGAAAATATATAATTAATATAAAAAAATACATACCTATCAATGGGACCATTAGTGTCAAAATTTCTCATATATTCCATTTTCTACACATAGAATGTCCTTATGAAAATCATTGATCTAATTAAAGATGAGGCCATTTATTTATCATTTAATATTTCTAATCCTATATTTCATGAGAGACACTATCATAGAAAAAATATAAAATAGGGGAAAAATTGTACCTCAAAAAACATTATTTTTATAATCAATAACTTGATCAAGTTGGTATACCAATTATGAATCAAAATTTGAGACACCCAGTGAACCCGTGCAACCAAACTAAATGGGGGCGAATCATTATGTTTTTTATCAAGTAATTATTTTTATTTAATTCAAACCAATAAACCTGTTAAGATGAATATGTTTATTTAATGATACCCAACATAAACACACTGCATTTATAATAATTAATAAAGATATATAATAAAATGATATTTTTTAAGGTTTTATCATAATGAGAGTGACTATATCCTTACTGTGGTCTGTCCAATATAATACAAAAATACCAACTAATATGATGAAACTAATACATTAGGCAAGGTATAATATTTCAAACCATTAATTATTTTTCAATATTTTACTATATCTGGATGGTTTATTTATAGAAGATCTCTCCTATTTGTTATTGCTTTTACAGATAAGAAAGAAATAATCCTCACTACACTTCAGGATATCTCAACATCAACATGTATATCTTCTTTTATCCTTCAAAATATTTTCTTTGAATATAAAATGATTTATTAATAATAATAAATGAATTTTTATAGCTTGTTGGTATAAATTTTTTATTCCACAATAAGTTAAAGTAATTCTAATATCCAGCAATAATCATAGATCAATTAAACATAGAATATTTTATCAACAACAACATTCCCATCAATATCCCTCTCTTATTTCCTTAAAATCATCAGTATCTCAGTCTCAAGATCATTATTCTTTGACTCATCTCTTAATTTTATATACTGAATCAAATTATGTGAATTACATTCCACTTTTAAATTTGGAAACTCCCAAGAAGTTTGGATTTTTTTTATATTTATTCAAACCTATTATATCTACTGATTAAATAATAATGAAGAAAAATATCATATCAGTGATCCTAAAAATATTGAAATTTATCACCCATTTAATTCTCCATCAATATCATTAAAGGATCATAAAAAATATCTATTTATATTCTTTTTTAAAATCCTAAAAAAACTAGTTTTTAATATCATAGAAAATATACAATGATTTTCATATAAAAACATTTACATAATATTTTCACTGACGTTACAGAGATTCAGAAATAATAGGATTACTATTATGTGAGATTATATTATTCTTATTCTAGATATTTTAACACTTACATGAGATTTGGAACATCTAGTTTAAAAAAAGATAAATCTAGTTTATTCACATGTGATATCGAAATGAACTATATGCAGTTTTTATATTTTCATAGTCACTCCTATATAGTTTCTTCATTACTCATACAATTTTTTTTAATTTTGATATTAATATTATTAGATATTAAATATCAACTATTTAATCATAAGTTGATAATGTAAATACCCATTTACACATATATAACTAAACCAAATTATCCATAATTCTCCAAAACTACTTCATCCACTTGAACTCAATTCAAATTATTTTAAAAAATTCCAGGACTTCTTCAAACCATGTGCAATCATATCATAATGATTCACAAATAATATAGAACATTAAATAACCTATCTTTCATTATGAAACTCGACTATGAAATAATTATTTTTTATAAAAATTTACTGCCTAAATCTCATTCAATTATTATACATGTTTTTAAAAAATAGTTCTTTAATCAATTATCAATTATTTATAAACATTTCTCATGTAAGTGAAAACTCATATTTCAATATTCATCATCATAAAAGTGTTTAAATAATTTTTTTTGTAACCATCATACTTGAAAACACATGGATGAATTATAACTAGAATTCACAATAACATTCATTATTATATTTAGAAGGATTATTAAAACTCATTACATCTCACTTTAATTTCTACATTGAGATTCTTATATTTATGAGATAAATGATATAGTATAGTAAATTCATTTAATACATAGAACTTTAGTATTCAATTTTCATCTCATATATATTTTTAACTTCATTTATATCCATAGATCCTCATATTTTTCCCTTCATCAACCTTCTAATGATGCAAATATGATTTTTAATTCAATACATCAAGAAAAAAACCCATAATCTCAAATATCTTATTATCTTATAAATCAAAAAACAACTCTATTACTCAAAAGTACACCATGTTATCTATCAAACCATTAATATCTCCATTCATTGGGTTCTTTAATCTCCAATCATCATTATTTACTTTATTACTTCTTAAAAAAAAATAAAAAACTATTTTTCATGATCCATAGAGAACTTTAATAATTATCAATACCTCATACATGTTTCAAAGTAAATAGTCCAATTTACCTATGTATCTTCCTTACTGATAAAAAATACAAATGTTAATAATAATTATCCGTATTCAATTAATTATCTCTAGGTACACTTGAGTAATTCACAATGTATAAAATAAAAGTGACCAATTAATTTCATATATTTCTTTCCAATAACCATGTATTACTCAAAACATTCTCACTCTGTTATTGATTTAAAAAATTTACATTCCTTTAAATTTTAATTGATCAATCAACACAAGTATAGAAAAATATAACAAATATACAATGATAATAAAATTTCTATCACTTTTTATATTTTTTCAACACTTCATAAATCTTTCCACGATTACATAAATATCTAGAGGCTACTCAAATATTATCCCCCATAAGTTTAATCTTAATTAATTATTTGTTACAGAGTATATATATTTAGATAAATTATTTAAGAATTTATATCAACTTTAGTGTTTCAAGATGCAAAAAATTATGCTCTTATAATGATTCCATGAAAGAAATGTCCTCATGTTTTAATGATTTATAAATCAAATCATCATTATAGTTTTCCCCTGAATATATCTCATTTAATTATCTTTATAAAAAAACAAAAATATATTGGAATAAGGTGGTTTATCATTTTTCTACATAGTTAGAGAAATAAGGTTGATAGTTTTTTCTCAGCCTCGAAACTTCATTCATTTCAGCTATACATTTATAATAACTCTTCATACTTGGTCCTTTCTATTTATAGATAGAAATAACTTTGGTAGACACAATATTTTTACTTCTTTTACAACTATAGTTTTGTGTAATCTCATTATTTACATTAATTATCGTCACACATTTATTCCTTGGTTCTTCCTAAATCCCTTTCAGCATTACCAAATGAGATAGTAGTATGATCCCAAAATCTCTAAGGAAAAAATTTATTCCACCAAACCAATCCTTTTGTTTCTTTCTTTGATTGATTCTCAATTTTCTTCTTCTTATTTCTTCTTTCAATGTATAGAGTCATGGATTATTTGAAAAAATATATTATGTTTCCTTTTTTTTCTAAATTCGAAGCATCTTCTTATCTCTAGTGTAGTGTGATTCTCAATCTTCATGGGTATAAATTGTTTAATAGTTTTTTTGTCACATACCCCAAGGTGAACTCACCTTCAATCCTTCTTTCTTATTCCTCATATTTTATGATATTATTTATTCATTTTTTTATATATTCATTATTGATTTAAACCATTATTCTTTAATATAATGAACACATTTATTATAATTTCTATAGAAATTTTCCATACTTTAAAATCTATTATAGTTTCGTCGATTAATTCCCATATTTGTTTGTGTAATTTTCCTCAACTTAGAAATGTACTAATTTTATTTAGGCCTTATTTTCCTTCAATGAGTTTTCATATTATTCCAAAAATAAATATATTTACTCCAAAACATTTTATAAAACCAAATTTTAAAATAAATCTTGATCCACTATTTCTAAATAGAATTTTGAAAGCTTTAACATCTTACTATTTTTGAGGTAAATTAATCTATAGTGAGCATATTTTGAGGAACCATATCTATTATTTATTATATACACCATTAATGTAGAGGTGGAGTTTTAAATTTTTTTATTAGATCATATTTTTCCATAATATACTTTATATTATTTATTATTCATGTGAATAAAATTAGTACAATCCAGATCCTTTAAGAAAAGGCGTTACCTCACTTTTTATTAAGTCTGAATCATGTATATATCAAAATATTTTCTAATCTTTCTGAAAAATATAATTAGGACTTTTAGTATTAATACCCTAATTAGAAATTTTTAGGTAATCAACTCTTTTTATAATTAACATATTATGATTTAGATTGAAATATTTTGGAATTTCTCAACTTTATTTCTAGATAAAGATATTTCAAATTTAGAGTTTTCTTTTAATATTTAACTAATTTCACTATATGTTTATATTATTTATTGATCTTCTCAATATTATCTTCATGCATGTTATTCAGTTTGTTTTCACTAAAATTTAATGATCCATAACTTTTTTTTTATTTTTTCTCCAATTAAACATTCCAAATAGTAATGATAACCTTTTTGGGTTTCTTTTAATGTATAGATATTTTATTCTACGACTTTTATAGTTTCATATTTCTTGTAAATTTTCCTTTCTAGTTATTCTTTTGTTTGGGTTTTTTTTTATAAAATATTTGTTTTATATTTATCCATGAATTTATAATCATTCATAGTATTTCTACACATCAACATCTTTTCAGCTATTTCATTCGCCAATATATCTGTCTCTATATCCACCCATGTTTTCTCATATTATAGATCCTAGTAGAACCCAAATATAAAAAAAACTAATTCTATAGTTAATTTTCATTCAGTATATTATTTTAGAGTAAAAATATCTAAGATATTCAATAGGAACATACACATCATATATTAAACAAATGTTTTCAAGAGGATAATTTTCAGCAAATATAAAATAAGCTTCTCCACTTTGATTTAAATTAACTAGTGGTTAATTTTCTTCTTTTCTCTCTCTTATATAAAAACATCAAAAAATTATTCTGTTAATTATTATTTTGTTTATTCATGATTTCGGATAAAATAAACTCCATGTTTTTTAATTGGGAAAACCAACAAAATATTATTCTAAGGTAACTTACAAACTTCTTCAAATATGTACTTCATATATGAGGGATAAAAAAACTATAAAAACAAAGAAACATTAAAAACTAGGACCTTATTTTTATGAAAATTGAGATGTTTCATGGAGAGAATAATTGATACCTCTTAGATAACTATATTATGGACATTTTTTACTCTATAGAAAACCATAATATAAGTTTCATCCACTTCTCTAGGGAACCACTAGCCAGGTAATATCGATGAACCCATTCAGACATACAATCCAAAATCCATTGGGTATAGGATCATGCTTCCCCAGATAAAAACATATGAGAGATCCTAAGGATCATATCCCCTATATTTTTCTTTGATACCAATTGAGGTTACTAGTGAACCCATGGAACCACACATAGATTGGGGTGGTGGTGGGGGTGGGTATCAATAAATGTGGAATGAATTTTAATATATATTTTTTATCTAATTTGAACCTTTAATCTAATTAGGATTAATGGATCTATTTAATTATACCCATCATAAAAACACATTATATACAACAATTAATAAAGATAAAATAACATATAATATTTTCACAATGTTCTATATTAATATTAGTGACTATATTCATGCTGTTTTTGTTCAAATATGATACATAGATATCCACTAATATCATAAAGTGAATAAATTAGATAATGTGTCATTGTTAACCCATTTAACTAATCCCAATAGTTTACTATCTCCTAATAGGTTCTCTATACACAATCCATTATATTCACATGCTATTTTTCAATAGAGAATGATATAATATTCACTGTACTTCCAAATGTATCAACATCAACATGTATATCTTCTTAAATCCTTTAGAATATTCATCATGTATATAAACTCACTCTTTCATAATGATAAACATTTTTTTGTAGCTTGTTGGTTCATGATTTATTTATCCTAAAGAAGTTGTGAGCCTTATAATATGAAGAAATAATCATCTCTCCCTTAAATATAGAATATTAAAATAATATTATCATGTATATTGATCTATATATTTTCTTTATTCAATATCCAAAACACTAAATTATTTAGTAAAAACTAGTTAGTATCTCATTCACGATGTACTTATTCTTCATCTCATATACTTCTTTTATAAGAAAAATAATATAATTCAGATCAAATTCTATTTTTGAATTTGAAAAATTAAATGATATTTGACATCATGATCTTTATTCAAAACCCCTTTATCTAATTTTTAAATAATAACAAAGAAATATATCATACCCATAATCCTTAAAATATGGAAACATATCTCCCATTTAAATATCCATCAATATTTTTCATGGATACTCAAAATATTTCAATATATATTCTTTATTAAAATACCCATAAAATAAGATTTTAATATCATCTAAAAATCCCACGTTTTTTAGATAAAAAAACTTACATAATAAATTTGTTAATGTTATATAGATTTATAAATAGCTATGTTACTATGATGCGACATCATATTATTCTTATACTATAAATGATTACTCTTATATGAGGTTTGAAACCTCTTATTTTACATGAAATATACTCTAGTTTATTCATACATAAGATCTAGATGAATAATATAGATGCATTAAAATCACAGAGTTACTCATATGTGTGCTCCAAATTATTCCATTTATCCATATATAGAAACTTTAAAATTTTATCATGATTTCAAGAAAACTTATATAACCTTGAGATTTTTAGTGTTACTCATACATATATTCCAGATTAATCAAACACATATTTTGGAATTTTGATTTAAATCTTTCACATGATTTAGTATCACCGATTTAATCATACAAATAAAAGAGAAAAAATTATTTACTCATATATAGCATTAAAAAACACCCCATAAATATCCAAAACAACTTCAACCACTTCAACACAACATGAATTTTTTTAAAACACTTAATTCTATCTTCAAAACATCTTTAATAAAATTATAATGATTCAAAAATCATATCAAAAATTTTATAAGCAATCTTTTAGTATGTTACTCAAATAATAAATAATAGTTTCAAAAAATCTTCAACTAACTAAATCCCTCTAAATCATTATCCACCCTCTTCCAAGATAGTTATTTAATCAATTATAAATCAATGAATCACATTTCATATATCAACATAAACTTATCTATCAAATTTCACCATCATCCATGTGTATAAATACAGATTTTATAGTATAATTAATTCTAAGAAACAAAAGGATGAATTCTCAGTGGAATTCAAAGATAATTTTGTTCTTTTATTTAGTATTATTATTAAAAATCTATATGATTAACAATAAATTTTTCATTTAAATTATCATTATCATTAGCTAAATGATTCAATCTACTATCTTATTTTGACCTATATATCTTTTGTCTTCCATAGTCATCTTGTATAAATGTTTAACCTCCTTAATATCTACAACTCATCAGGTTCTTCAACTCATCAACTTGAACAAGATATAAATATTATTTTTTATGTAAATTCTTCCAAAATAAATAACCCATAGTCTCAAATAGATCACCATCATCTAAATAATCAATTTTTTTGATAGTATGACATGAATTGCTCAATATCTCATTATTTAAACAACTTATTAACATAGAAAACTACTTTTCAAATCTATATATTCATCCTTTAATATATTTATAAATGGGTAATTCAGAAATTTCCCTTCAATTCAAATTTAATACTTATTTAAAAAAAATAAAATATTCTTTATCACAAACCATTGGACACTTTAGGTTCTAATTACAACTCTTCCTAATTCAAAATATGAGATGGATCAAGACAATACTTATTCAATTAAGATAAATGAAAGAAATTATGAATATATTTCATTTGATGGGTTAATTATATTCTATATATAAACTTTCCAAGATTTTTAATAATATTAGAGGATCCAACATAGCTTTCCAAAATCTTACCTTTCTTCCCTGGTTATCTATGTTCTAATCAATGGGCAACAATAAAAAATAACTGATCCCTAACTGAAAACTCTAATAGTCTAGGATGATGATGAATGTAAGATTTTAAGTAGATATGATCCCTTAATAAAAATTTATAAAGAAACTAAATATTCTTTATCAGCTCATGTCCTGTGTTTGGTACCACTAAAGTATATTTAACAACTTTAACCTAACAAAACAAAATTGGGAAATGGCGACTATATAAAAAATTAAACAGATCTATCAATTTCTATGATTGATAACTATTATTAATTAAAATCTTAGCCAATGGTAGGTGGTTATCCAAATATCCTCCAAAGTGTAAAAAAAAATAGTGAGGTATATCTTTAAATATTATAATTACCCACTCCATCCATCCATTACATTGAGGGTGATAAGCCATGATGATCTTTACTTGAGATCCCATATCCACATAAAGGACCATCCATAATTGGGATATAATAAGTGGATATATATCTAAAATAATCACTGAATAATCATCAATAAATTTTATAATCAAATTCACATATAACTTTCAAGGATATTCAACTTTCATATTATCTTTAATTAGAAGAAAATAGGATGATTTCATTAGTTTCTCAGTAATATCCTAAATGAATTCTCCCAGCAAGGTGTATAATATAATCTAATGATGAAATATATGGATATATCATGATATTTATTGGTATAAATAGGTAAAGGTTTAATAATTATTATATAATTTTTTTTCTTTTACATTCACTTGATGAAAAATTAACAATCCTCACAAATAATAAATTATATCCCTTCTCATACCAGGCCCTAAATACTAACACAACACATCATAGTACATTTTTATTACAACTAGATAAACATCCCACCAAATGTGATGGGAATATTTCACCACTCCCATTATGAAAGATATATGAACCATAATGTGATTCTAGAAGTTAATAACACCATTATAGGAAAGATAACATTTACTAGTGGTCTCCCCACAATTTAAAATTTCTATAATATATTTCCATTTTAGATCGAGTGGATGATAATGATGAATAAATTTTATAAGATAATGAGTATTATTTATATTTTATAACTATCATGAACCCCTACCCCTAAAGGGTACCCCTACCATACCAACAATTAGAGAAGGAAAATAGATCCTTCTGGAGTCCCACCTCATATAGGCCCCAGGTAGGTGACTATCATCGATGGTATAATAAACATACATATGGGATAAATTTACCTCTATAATAACATGATAAAGAGAGATATAATATGGATAAATCAATCAACACCTTCTTATACATATCTATAAAGAAATCCCAATTTTAAACATGCAATTTTATATTGTACTAAACAGTTGAAAGGAAAACTACAGGTACAAAAGGTAAAGACGATAGTGACCACGAATCCCAAACAGTTCTTGAAAAACCAAAAACTCATAATATTCAACATGATATCCAACCTTCTATATATGACCTAAAAATGGTTTATATATACATTGGGTGAGAATAAAATTATACTCAATAGGATCCTCCTAAGAGACTCTCATGCAAAAGATAAATAAAGAATTCTAAAGCGTAGTGAACAATAGTGAAATTAACTCATCACCTAAACCGGTATAATAATTTCCTAGCCTAACTATGGATAACTATCTCTAAGTATCACATACAAGAGATAATATAATATAATAATGAAACATAAAGGGTACCCCTATCCTGCTTCCCCACTAGTTTTCCGCTCTTCCCCAATGATGCATGTCTAGGGCAATCTCTCTCCAAAATAATCCACCCCAAAGACACCTGGGAAAGGAATCACAACATATAACTTGTGCATTGCATCATCACATTATCCCATACAAATATCCATATATATTTACCAATTATTTTATGGGAACCAACACAACCCATATGATGTGTATCATACATCAGGTATTATAACTCATGCCATCACAACCCAAACACCGAGTAAGTACTTAAATCAATCCCAAACTATATATGTCATACATATAATCATCCTTTAAATACTATATATCAAGATAAATGTGGGTGAAATAACAAAAATCCATCACATACCACTACATACATATATGGGGAAAATAAATACCATGCATACCAGTACAGGTAACAACCAAGAGAAGAGATCGAGGCTAGATGGGGTAGCTAGCCATCCATCCTCACACTGGAATGTTGGGGAAAACCCCATCCTAGAGGCCATTGGGTTTCAATATCCCAAACCAATATGGGTGTAAAATTTTATGAAATATTATAATATAAATGATATAATACATCTTACTACCACACTATAAGCACAACCTAGTCATAAAATCAACTGCATCAATCATCAATCAGATACTCGACTGCTACTACTAGGTACTAGATACTGTAACGTCCCATATTTTCATAAAGGTAAAGATAGTTAGTCTTTGGGTTTAAATTCCTTTAAAATTCCCTTTTAATATTAACCAATTAATTCAAAAGGGTTATGAGGGTATTTGAGACATCTTCAGAGACTAGAACGCTGGTTTTTAGAAAAAATAATAGGGAAAACGATTAGTAGAAACTGTGAAGCCTAACCCACATGGTCTTTACTAACCATATAGAGTGAAATAGAGGTGTAGTAGGAGCTGAACAATTTTTCTGAAACTATGTGACTCCAGGTGCATGACCATGTGAAAAACTGTATACATTTAAATATGGTATTTTTTATGTTTTGTGCATGGTTATGGAAACAATGTGCCTTAACTATACATGGTCTTTCCTTAAGTAGTGTCTTGAGCACAATTTGTGCACTGTTTGGGAAACTATGAAACTTAATCATGTTCCCATTTTTTTGAGGTTGAAATGAACAAAATGACCTTATTTAATCTTATAAACATATTTTACTTTTCTTCCTCCCATTTTTGTGTGTAACACATTTCTCTTTCTCCCAAAGCTTCTCCACTTCTTCGATCCAGCATTAAGATAATTCTTGCATTCATTGCCCGAATTAAGATTCTTCTAAGGCGTTGAATATATTTTGGTGAGATCTCAAGTTCTCAAGTTTACAATCTACATGTATATTGGTATTCATTATGATATTTAGGTGCAATCTATTTTCCCTTATTTTCAGGGTATTGGACCATTTAGATGGTTTCTCCTAACCTACTTTAAATCTGATGCCATCATCATACAAAGAGTCATCAATGGCCCTAAGTTAGGTGGTATCATCATTTACCCCATGAGTTTTGGCATTTAATATCTTTCCATTGTTTCACATGCCGACCTTTGCCTCAAATATCCACTTAATTGAGTTAATCATATTAAATGGATCTATGCACCATATTATATACCTATTGATTGATGTTTAGTGGGTTTGATGATGTTTACCTCACTTATATATCCCCCCTTGGTGTGCCAAATTGATCTTCCCCTTGTCGTTAATTACATAGTTTTCCAAAACACCTTCTAAGAATTAAATTTAGATTATAAATTGAATTTCCTTGGTTATATAATTATTTAATGAATCCAAGGTACCTAATAAGTTATTGTCCATACTTGTAATTGTAATTTCCCATGTAGGAAATTTCCCATTGATAATGAAAACATTTAAGTCCCTCTTTGAACCTTATAAATGGAATTTCGATGAATTTTTTTGTTGAATTAATTGTTATAAATTTAAAGGATTGTTCATTATAGATTTTCATTTCCTTATTAATTAATTGTAATAAATTGAATGACTTATAAAGGGTGGTAATGAAACTCTCAATATTTCATTCTTTATGAAATGATCATTGAGAATTGTAATGCCTTGTTGTAACTAGACTCGACCATTGAGAGATATGTGAGGTAATTCCTCATGTATTATATTTTAAATATGATATTTTCTTGATATAGGCTAGAGAATATGGTAAGGGTTTTGTTGAGAATGAACATATAACAGTCCCTTATATCAGGTTTTGGAAATGATGTCTCACACCATTGACACTATTTAGATGGTGGGCATGACGCACCACATCCCTTGTTCAAGTGTTGATATAATGAAACACTATCCATATCAGGTGATAATCTTGGAGTATCCTAATCATTATGAGATGTAGATAATGTATCATATTTCTTGATATTATAGGCTCATTAGACTAGTCATGGATGTCAGAGTTACACCCTAGTCTAGCCAACACCCAGTATTACGGAAATATGGCAACTTACGTCCACATATACTTGGTTCATATAGGTGGATGATATATATAAATAATATATATATATATATTATTACTATATGTATATATAGTTACTATTTATACATTAATTCTGGCCATGAGCTAAAGTAGGTAGAGTCTTCAGGTGTCCTCTAAGAACTCGAGGAGGCTAGTTATTTAATTTAACACTTGTTTCTTATTATGTTTATAAATGCACAATATTTAGATATGAGCACTACTTAGATTAATTCTAGACACCATTGGTGGTGTCCTACTAGGAGTTTAATCTCACATCCTACTCGGGCTTCCTTTGTTACCCAAGAAGATTATATGACCGCTGACATGGAGGAAGGAAAGCACCTTTCTTCAGATCCTTTGTATGCATTAATTATAGATAGAGCACAATATTAGAGGATCGAGCATATGATTAATATTCCAGTGGAAAAGATTTATATTATTTTTTTAGTGTTTTTATAGAATGATTTCATATGAAGGTCTCATGTCCCCCTTTTTGATCTGTATTCCATGCATCCATGTATATGACATTTCCTAGTGGCTTTTGATATTATTATACACTTGTTCAGTTATATATTCTTCCACTGCTTTACAATTTTGTCTATTATTATATGATTCTACTATTGTATGATTATGATTGTATTCACTTTTTCCATTTTGATATTAGGTTATATTCTTTCCACCATACCACCTTTTCACCCTCATTGATAGTCGGCAAGATATGGCATATGAGGAGGCACACTTGAGGCCATGTGAACCACCAGATCAAGGCATGAGTTAAGTGGATCATAGGTATAGATGTTACAAAGTAACATGAAAGCTATTTTTCATTTGTCTTACTATTTGAGTATTTTATAGGAGACTATAAGTTAAAGGAATTTGTAAATGACCTTGTTCGTGGATGTAGCTAACCCAGGTATAGTGGAAACCCAAATTACTTGGGCTGGATAATTGAAGTTATTGATTATTCAATTTATGGTTGATAAGACTTCACCATTGGTTGACATAGATGTATTTTTATGTTATTTATATTGGTATTGTTGAAATGAATATTTATTTTACCTAGGTCTAATAAAATTATGAAATTGCATTACACACATCTTTATGGGAACAATAAGACTAATATGCTATGCATTTTTCCACACCACATTTAATTTCCTCATGAATTTGACTATTGTATATTGATAGTTCCTTGATTATTTATTTAAATGTGCTTAAATTCTTTTTTGGGTTATAAAACATAATTGACACTTAATGCTTTTCCTTAACCTAACAGTATTTTCCTGCATAGTTAAAGAAAACACCTTAAGCTGTTATTTATGGCACATTGAGCAGGGACTATGAGTCGCATGGGATGGAATGTGTTATGGTATGGGTTAAGTAGCTACCATATTTTGGTCCATAAGGAGCATGGGGCCTTATAGACTAGAAATTGTGTCCCGCCTAATTCAACCATTTAATGTGATTAAAATACATGATTTAGCATGAATTAAAAATTAATGTAAATTCTAAAGTAATAATATCCATATAATACTTTTCAAAAAGATACCTAGAACCAAAACCGAACATAGTAGTGGGTAGTTGGTGTGTCTCTTGTGTTCTTATGGCCTACGATGTTCTTTGTATTTTACCCAGTCCTGGATTTAAAGTCATGTATAGGGGAATGATTTGGTTATTGGGAGGCCTAAAACCAATCCAATTTTTCCTTTTTAAATAACTTTAACTGTTAAAATATATTTTGAGGCATGTATTTGGAATTGTAGTATCATGCCACCACAATATCCTTCAGTTTTTCACCCTGAAGGAGGTGAAGTCCATGCACCTGAGGTGGTAGGACTTGATCTTCCAGTGATCCCTTCTATAGTTCCACTTAAGGAACCTCTTTCTGTTCAAGGCATGGGCATTGACACCCATTTATGAGAGGGATTTCTACATATGATATAAAATATTCAAGGATTTTTTCAACCTTCCCTGAGTAAGGAAAAGTTGACTCGAGAATTCCAGTAGTAACATCCACCCACCTTTTCATGGAATGGAGGACCACATTCTGCTGAGTTGTAGCTCATAGCTATTCACTCTATATTCTATAATATAGATATTCCTCTAGAGTGGAGGTTCAATCTTGAAGCTTATATGCTACATGATTCTACCAAGTGGTGGGGGGGGGGGGTGTTATTACTCTAGAAAATCAGCATAGGGATATGTTTTTAGAAAATTTTCAGACGATCTTCTTTGACTATTTCTTTCCCTAGACTTTGTGGGTTAAATATCTAGAGAATTCATGAACCTCTAACAGGGAAGTATGTATGTTATGGAATACACTGCTCATTTCACTGAGATTTAGGGGTTTGATCCTACTCTAGTGAGTGATGATCTTAAGATTTATAAGGGGTTTGAGGATGGGCTATTATACGCCATCCAATTGTAGGTTAATGTATTCAAGTTAACAACAATTTATAAAATTTTCAACTAGGACCTAATTATAGAGTGGAATTTGATGGAAGATGATGGTGTATGTCAGGTAGGTTCGACAATTGTATCTATTAGTGCTTCTTCTTCTAGGTAAAAGAAAAGTTTTGAGGCTACTCATGTAGGTAGTAGTAGTTAGACTCCTCAAGTTAACATCTTTTTGATATATCACCATTGTGGGAATCCAAAAAATACAAAACCTCATTTCTTATATGATCCAATGGAATGTAGAGGCTACGATAGGATGGCGAATATGCTGTGCTTCTATTAGAACATTCCATCAGTGCACAGAAAGTGGGGATCTACTCTTACCTCAAATTCGAGAGCAGATCCAGTAGTATCACAACACGAAGGAATCTAGAATACCACCAGCTAAGAAAACTGAGGTGGTATTCAAATAAGAGGTATTCAGACTCATGATTCTCAACGCCAGCAGAGTGGACATGCTTAGGGAAGTTTGGAAGTGACTTTAGGCCGCAATACATGCTAGTTAATTGAAGTATAACCTATGCAGGAGGATCAGGGTACCATACCTTCCACTATATGAAGTACTATTCTAGTAACCTCCACTTTATCGTTTTCTTTGTTTAACAGAGGAGCATATCACACATTTTTATCTGAAACTATTGTGGAAATTCTAGGCCTCAATTTCGATCAATTCTATGGAATTATGATGCATGATATTCAATTAGGTATCCGATCAGAGGGCATTATCTATTGTAAGGATTTTCACATTAAGATAGGTAGATACCTCTTCGTATGAAATCTCTTCATCCTTGACATGACAGACTTGTACATAATCATCAGGATAGCCTATTTAGTTCCCTATTAATCCCACATTGACTACAACTGTTAGAGGGTGAAATTTACATCACTGAGGGAATTAAGCATGTGAATAAGAGTGAATCTAATGTTCGTGTGACTAGAGCTAGACCCAAGCAGTAGAGGCTGGGTAGTGTGATAGTTCATATCACTAGTCTCTTCTTGGATGATCAGGGGTTATAACCCACTATTTTTTCCTCATGTAGTGGAGTGTTTTAGGGATGCCTTTTCTGATGAATTATCTGGTCTACCTCTAGTGTGAGAGGTAGAATTTACTATTGATCTTATTCCGCGAGAAATTCTAATGACCATTCCTCATTATAGAATGGAACCAATGGAAATTATAGAGCTCAAGAAGTAGTTAAAGGACTTGGAGGATAAATGTTTTATACACCCAACACATATACTTGGGGTTCATCAGTCCTATTATCCAAGAAGGTGAAAAATAACCTTAAGATTTTCATATATTGCTATCGATTGAAGCAGATCATGGTAAATAATTAGTATCCATTTCCTAGAATATATGAACTTTTAGATCAACACTAATAAGAGAGAGTGTTTTCAAAGAAATATTTTAGGTCAGGTAGTCTCCAGGTGCATATCAGGTCCTCATACATACATCACACAACTTTTAGAAGTTGGCGTGGTCTGTAAGAGTACTTGGTTATTCCATTTTTACTCATGAACACACCTATGGTTTTCATGGATCTAATGAATTATGTTTTCCATTCATATATGGATTTATTCATAGTAGTCTTTGTTGAACATAAATTAGGGAATTCACAACCCAAACATAACTATCAAAAAAACGACTTGATATCATGATGAATACACTGAGAGAGCATCATATCTATGCTAATATTAGTAAATGCCACTTTTGGATTGACAAATTCCACTTCCTGGGTCATATCATCACAGAGTCAGCAGTTTTAGTAGACCCAGAGAAAGTGAGAGTTGTAGTTTACTAGGCTTAGCCCAAGAACATATTTTAAATTGAGATTTTCTTAGGTATAGATAGATATTATATGTTATTCATCTCTAATTTATCATTCCTTGTAGTTCCACTTACAAGATTGATAAAGAAAGATGTGAAGTTCGTATTATTAGAAGCTTGCGAAGCAACATTTCTGGAGTTGAAGGGCTGTTTGACTTTAGTGCTAATACTTATTCTTCCATAGATAGGAAAGACTTATATAGTCTAATGTGATGCATTAGGTATGGGGCTTGGAGATTTTATGATGTAGGATAAGCGAGCCATCACATACGAGTCTCGTTAGTTAAGGCCTCACGAGCTAAATTTCACGACACATGACCTCGATCTAGCTGCTATAGTTCATGATATACACTATTAGATACACTATCTACTTGGAGAGAATTTTGTGGTATACACTGATCAAAAAACCATCAAGTACATATTTATGAAGTGGGATCTGAACCTCAGGCAGTGCAGGTGGCTTGAGTACCTATAATCATTTGATTTTGAGATTTCCTACACACCTGGTTAGGGTAATGCTATAGCCGATGATTTGAGCCAAAAGAATCTAGTACCAGATTTTTTGGAGGTCAATGGAAAGTGGAAGATGATGGAATTATTCTTAGAGATACACAATGAGGTTCAGGAGGACCATGGTCAAAATATCCTCACAACCTTAGCAGTGACTTCTACTCTTATGTAACGAGTAAGAACAAGTCAACTATCTAATCCCTATGATCTTGTCATAAGGGAAATAATCTTAGATGATGATAAAACTTTAGGATGGACCATGTAGGCGGATGATACTTTACTATTCCATGGGTGTGCATGGGTCCCAGTAGACATAAGATAGGAGATGGTTCGAGAAATTCCTTCCTCAGTATAAGAAGTTCATCCTGGAGTCACCAAGTCATATCAGGATCTACAATGCCAGTATTGGTGGTTAGTTAGGAAATATGATATTTTCATCTTTATCACATGATGTTCCACCTTTCATAAGGTAAAGGTAGAATGTCGACATCCGGTAGGGATTTTTCATCCATTTCCATTCCCAAGTTGAAATAGGATGAAGGTATCACACTTCTCACCTATGAAAGAGTTCTTCTTGGTAGAAGATATAGAAAGGCTATACATCAGGAGGTTATACTTATTTATGGAGCTCAATGTTATATCATTTATGATATAGATGGTCACTTTACATCATAGTTCTTTTATGGTCTATAAAAGGATTTGGGTACATAGGTGCTTCTAAGCATGGACTATCACCCAAATATTGGTGGACATATGGAGCATATGATTCATGTAATAGAGGACATGCTTCGTGCACATGTACTTGAATTTAGTAGTTACTGGGAGTAACAAATTACCTTCATTTAGTTAGATTATAATAACATCTTTAAAGATACCATTGAGATGGATCCTTATGAATCCTTATATGGTAGGACTTTTCATTCACCTCTGTGCTTACTAGAGGTAGAAGAGGAAGCTATGCTTGGACCACGACTCGTGCAGGAGACTACATAATAGTTTTAGTTAATTAGAAAGTGGCTAATGAAAGAGTAGTCTATATAGTAGTCATATTCTAACCAAAACTGGAGAACTATTGAGTTTGAGTTTGTAGACCAAGTTTTCCTACGATTCTCACCAAGGTTGGTCCATAAAAAAATTTAGAGGTAGGGTAAGCTCTCACATTGGTTTATTAGATCCTTTGAGTTTGTGAAACAGATCAAAAAAGTGGAATACCAGATAAAACATCCTCATAGATAATGGTGTATGCACAGTTTCTTCCACATATCTCAGTTTCATTAGTATTATCCAAACGCATCACATATCTTCCAACCCGATGAGGTTGAGCAGGATATGGATGATTCCTTTCAGAAGTACCTAGTTTTTATAGTTGATTAGAGAATGAAGATGATCCAAGGGGGGTTTTTCCTTTGGTACAAGTGATTCAGCATCAGATTCTGGTATAAGACGAGACCTAGGAATGGGAATCTAACATATGAGCTTAATGGACAAAGCACTTTTTTGATGATACCTCCTTATCCTCAGAAGGCCAACTCAGAGATGAGTTTCTTTAAAGAGGGGAGGTTAAAATGACCCATATTTTCATGAAGGTATGAATCATTAGTTTTTTTTAAATTTCTTTAAAAGTCCCTTTAAATATTAAATAATAAAGTTATGGGGGTAATGAGGGTTTTCGGGTCTTGTTTGGATCCGAAAACCCTGTTTTTTGGAAAAAAATTGGGCTTCATAGTTAGTAGAAACCATGCCGCCGAGCTCGCATGGTATCCACTAGCCTTTTAGGGAGAAACAAAGGTGAAATGGGAGACACATAGTTTATTTGAAACCATGAAACTCCATGCACATGATAGATTAAAAAACAACCAACATTTGATAGTGTGATTTCACATGGTTTGCACACGATTAAGGAAACCATGTGCCTTAACCATTTGAGGTATTTCCTTAAAAAGTGTCTTAAACATGTTTTTTTCACTGTTTGGGAAACTGTGAACCCCCTATTTGATGGTGAAATGACCAGAACGAATTTATTTAATAGTATAACCATATTTTCCTTTTCTTCATCCCATTCCATTATTCAACACATTTCTCCTTCTCTCATAGCTTCTAGCTTCCTATATAAGTTTATCTTAGTATCAATTTCTCTATTTAGGTGTAATATATTTTCACCTATTTTTAGGGAATTGTACTATTTTGTTGATTTCTATCAACCCACTTTAAATATGAGGCTTCCATTGGACAACGAGTCCTCAATATACCTAGGGTAGGTGGTATCATTGTTTTTCCCATGAGTTTTGGTGTTTCATATCTTTTTTTTTATAATGCACACACACATTTTCTGCATGTAACTATTTAATTGAGTTTATCATATTAAATTGATCTATACACCTTATTATATGCCTATTGATCAATGTTTATTGGTTCATAGGTTGTTGACCTCAATTATAGAAACCCCTTGGGTGTTCCAACTTGATCTTCCCCTTGTATTTAGTTTCTTAGTTTCCAATAATTCATTCTAATCATAAATCATAGATTATAAATTCAATTTACTCAGTTATATTATTTTTTAATGAATACGAGGAACCTCCTAAGTGCTTGGACCTACTTATAATTGGAATTTACAACTTAGGTAATTTACCATTGATAATGGAACCATCTAAGTGTCTCTTTGAACCTTAAAAATGGAAATTCCTTGCATTGTTTTGTTGAATGTCCTATTATAAATTTAATGTATTATTTATGATGGATTTAACTTCCATTAGTAATTAAGTGTAATAAATGGAATGAATTATAAAGGGTGGTAAGGATACTCCTATTGTTGCATTCTTTATTAAATTCTCATTGAGAATTGTAATGCCTTGTTGTAATTGGACTCAAATATTGATATATTTGAGAGGTAATTCCTTATGTATTATATTATAAATATGATTTTTCATTGATATATGCCGTGAGATGATGGTAAGGGTTCTGTTGAGCATAACAGTATCATTCTCCCTTAAATTGGGTGTTAGGAATGATGTCTTACCCAAATCAAACTATTTGGATTGTGGGAATGATGCACCACATCCCTATTTGAGTATTGAAATGATGTCAAACTCACCATATTCAGTGATGAGAATGGAGTATCCCATTTATTATAAGATATAGGGCATATACCATATTTATTGAGCTTATAGGTTTGTTATACTATTCATGGAGGTCTGAGTTACACCCCAATCCATTCAGAACACGACATTCCATGTATATGGCCACTTATGCCCACACATACTTGGTTCATATCTGTGGATTCAATATATAACTAATCTATATATATATTATTACTGTATTTATATATAGTGAATATTTATAAATTCATTCCGGTCATGTACCGAAGCAAGTAAAGCCTTTAAGTGTCCTCTAGGAACTTGAAGAGGCTAGTTATTTATTTCAACACTTGTTTCTTATTATGTTTATACTTTCACACTATTTAGCTATGATCATAGCTTGGATTACTTATAGACACCATTGGTGGTGGCCTACTAGGATTTTAATCTCTCACTTCACTCGATCTTCCTTTAGTACCCAAAAATATTATATGAATGCAGGTTTGTAGAAATTCAAGTACCTTGATTCAGATCCTTGATATGCATTACTTATAGATAGTGTACCGGAGAAGAGGGCCAAGTATATGCTCTAGATTCTATTAGAGAAGCTTTATATTCTTTTTTAGTTTTTTATTGTTTGATTTTATATGCATGTAATTTATTCCCTTTTTGTTTATCATCATGCCATGTATCCATGTATATGAAACTAACTAGTGGATTTTGATATTATTATACATTTTTTAGTTATATATTCTTCCATTGCTTTATCATTATGTCTGTTATTATATGATTCTACTATTGTATAATTATGAATGTATCCTTTGTTCCATTCTGATATGAGGGTATAGTCTCCCAACCATACTACCTTTACATGATCATTGCTAGTCAGTAGCCTCTGGCGTACATGTGGGAATGATTGCGGCTATTTGACCCACCAGATTGAGACATGAGTTAAGTGGATCTTGGGTTGGGATGTTACATATATCTTATAAACACATAATCATTTAAAGTGATAAATTAATTAATTATTTTTATTTTTACCATCTAATTAAATTAATTTTTTTATTAACCCTTAATTCAACTATTAACATTATTTCAAGATATATTAATTAACCACCAGTGTGAAGTCTATACTCTCTAGGAATAATCCAAACAAAGTCCATAGTTTCTCAAGATTAACATATTTTCATCATTTTCATTCTAAAAACATTAATCCCATCGGGTAGGAATTATTTATTCATTTTTAGAATCATTCCATATTCCACGTACTCTAGAAAACCATCCTAACATACCACCGAGAGAAAACATAAAACCAAGCACACTGAGCTGTCTCAAGTTGTGGGGAAAGGAATAAAAATAAAAAAGAAAAACAACCATCGACTATTAAAAAAATTCATGGAAATCATGTATCCTACTTTATCACATAATAGGTAAGCCCATATTTAACCCATTCCATCATCTGTGGTGTTAAACATGACACCCATAATCATATACCGATGTATATCTCCATCAAATGTGTTAATTTCTACCACATCATCCGAGCCTCCCCACCCACATATCACGTCATCCATCCCAGTTTCATCCATCCCAATCTCATAACACATAAAATACATAAGTTAACATTCATAGGACATAAAAAGTAAATAAGAAACAAACAAAGTCAATATGGTAATCTAATCCCTAATACAAGTCATCCAACCTTCACACAAAATGACCCCCATGTCTCCAATAATAAGGCACTCAAAGTTATTAAAAATATAGGAAACTCAAGCCCTAGAAATCATCTTTACTATGACAACCAGATTTTATTACATCTGAAATTAACTAATTCATTATTCATAAGTTCAAACTATGTGAAGCATAAGGCATCAGGCTATAATAATATATAAAAATCTAAACATGCTCTTAGAATTAAAACCAATTTCAACAAATTAGAGAAGTACCATTCTTATTAACATGTATTTTGATTTAAACATTATCTACAAGAATTATCATACTTCAAATTATTTATAAATTCCATTAAAATGGAAGAACACTTTTAATTAAACATGTGCATTGCATCAATTTGATTATCATCAAATTATAAGAAACACCAGATTCATTTGACATGCCTATTATTTAATTATTAAGGTAATTAATAAATTAATTATAGTTTTATGTTCTTAACTATTTTACATCAAGAATAACATGAAAATATATTTCACAAAAATACATACTAACAAGTATAACATAGAAATCACACTGTCTATCAAATCAAGGGGAAAACTGTTGTCATAGTAGAAAGAAACAACATGAAATTTCTATAACAAATTATTTATTAATCTAGTCAAATAATTATAAGGTTAATTATACTTCTTTCTAAAGGGACAAACCATGATAACCTTATGACTTAAAATAAATAAATAAGAGAATCCACAAATTCCCTAACTCAAAAGCATCAAAATTATTCGCCTAAGAACACACTAATTCATAGATACCGACCACCCCTCCAATAAGAGATGCATCCTTCAAGGACGCGTTCCACCACCTCTCTAACAAAAAAACAAGAAAACTCTGTTATAATGACATAGGGAAACCACCATTGCATGGAAAAAAGATTTGGGAGGATCTTTATTGAATAACCATGAGATAAAAATATAGTTTGCACCACAAATAAGCATAGTGTAGACACAAGAAGCTAAAAATCAATTCCTGTAAAAAGTATTCTGTCATGAACTAACCTGGGTCAACCCCAACCTAGTCACCCAATCCAACCTGCAACATCCCCAAGGCACGTTCTCAATCTCCATGTGGTGGTGAAAATCACTAAAGGAATCAAAGATAGATAGTGGGATTGATTTCACCTAAATAAATAAAAAAAATCATCATAAAGATAAACGATCATCCCATCATAAATAAAATGGTCCAAACAAAGAAACTAAATGTAAACTAAAATTAAATTCGAATCGAACCTGATGACCACTAAATATCCATGTGACCTCCAAGTCACTCTATGATACAAAAAACTGACATAGATCCATAGTGATTGAAAACAAGAAGGACCTACATCTGAAGCTAAAAACATGAATTTAAGTATAAGTATGAGTATTATAACTTAGTAGGAATTTCAAAGTAAAACTATTCCATATACATTTTCTTTAAATAAAATATTCATTTACTGTAAGTTTTGAATGAAATAATATTAAAATAGTTTTTTTTCATACATTCATTTTTAAAACAAATCATGGTCTATTTACCTCTTTAATAAAAATAGTTTTCTTTTATAAATAGAGGAGGCTCAAGAATTTAAGTGAAAAAGATGGGGGGAGAGAGAGAGGGAGAGGCTAAAATAGTTTTCATGGAAAAATTTAAGAAAACAAAACATTCAATTTTTGAAAATGTTAAACATTAAAAAACAGAGATAAACAAAGATAATACTATATAGAGGGAAATGTAAAAGTAGTACATAAGTAACCAAACCACATGAGACTCCTACATTATGTACTACAGATACACAAGTGATGGGGAAAATGGGAATACATAGGCGTTTTCAATAAAATCTAGAACATACTATAACATAATCCATCATGTCAGCATGACTAATGCAATAAAATATCTATAATGCTCAATTATACCCTAAAAACCCTAACTAAGGGGCATAATCCTAATGAATATAAAAGTCAATATAAAGGACCACTCACCCAAGAGTTTTCCTAAGCTAGTGTAGTACACATTATGAAATAATATACTTTCTATGCTAGGTTCGCAAGTCATGTTTAAAATATTAGTGAGACAAAGGGAAACAAACAATCAATATATATATACGTAGAGAATACACAAAAGTCACCATATGAATCATACATCCAATATTCACCCCCAAATCACCCAAAAGAATAATACCCTTGCCTTCCAACCACCAATTTATAAGAGAAGTACCATGCCAATTTCCTACCATCCCATTTAACAATAAAAAATTAAAGAGATACATCCCAAGGGGATTTTTCCTAAGAAAATCCATTTTAAAAGGTTCCAAATGGGACTCACATAGACTTTGAGGACCAAAAATTTCCAAAAGGACCAAAATAATTTATCCATAATTTCATTTGGAAACCTGTTTGAAAATCATGAATCATCATTTAGGAATCAAAAAATATTTACAAGGGTCAATACAAAAATTTTAAAAGATACTTGGTATGAAATGATCAACAAAACAATTTTTCACATTTCAATTAAATGGGAAAACCACTTCAATTCACTCTGAATAATTATTCAAATTAACATGTATAATTAATTTGTATCAAATAAAGGTGACAACATAAAGAAATAAATGATTATTAAATTTAAAGTTAAACAAATAGGGAAACCTACCTCAATCCAAGATGCCTTTGACAAAGACCACTTCAAATTTGCATGCACATACACTCATATATATATATAGACACCCCTGAATTCAATGTACATATTCCCTTCACCCTGAGGGTATATTTACAAGTATGATATACAAACACACACATACATACCTATATACATGTATGTAGGCATTCAAGGAGCCACAATACATTCTAAATAACCAAGAGGGAACAAAAAATGACCAAAAAACCCCAATTAAAATTAGAATAATAAAAAGGGGTTGAATAATACCTACTCAAATGGTGAAGAGAAAATGAAAATGAAAAAAAATGATTCTCATTTAGAGGAAGATTCTAAAATATTTTTAAAGCCAACCCGAGAGGCCCATAGCATGCCCTAGAAAGAAGAGAAACATCAATAATCAACCCACATAGAACCCTTGGGTTTAGTTGAACCAAGTGGAGTGACTAGAAGATACAAAATCATAAGAATAAGGAATAAGGGGGATGTAGAGACCCAAAATAAAAGCAATGACCCTCAATTAACAAGAAATCATAGTTAAAAGACCACGAGGAGGAGGTTATGAGAGGGATGAAAGAACACAAGAGGAGGGGGATTCAACCAAGGGGGTGTCGTGTGTGAGTAGTGGAGAGACCGGTGGAGGAGGGCTTGGCCATGGGGGTTTATGGGAGGGAGGCTACCCAGTGGGAGGGGAGCTTAGGGAAAGGGGGTCTATATAATGAATAGGGGAGTTGTATGAGGAAGGGGAAGGGGGTCATGTGGGTAAAGGGGAAGAAGTGACTAGTGTTTTATTCAATTTTATTTTTTATTTTTTATTTGAATTAATTTATACTTTTTTGAAAAAAAAGACATGGAGTACAATTTGGGACAGACAGTTTGGAAAACAATGCACCAACTGTACACCCTCTACTAGGATAATGGAGCACCCAACATGAACTGCCACACAATTTAGAAAATCTTGCTCCAACTGTGCATTTGGCTTTGTAAAAAAATAGTAAAAACTATCGCATGGTTTGGAAAACCATGTAGCTTAACCACAAAACATGATTCAAAAACCTAAAACTCCCAATTTTAAGAGAAAAAAACTTATAAGAGAATATAATTAAATATAAAATAAAAAATAAATAAATTAAAATAAATGTGTTTGGTTGGGGTGTGATGGATTCTATGATGCCTGGATAGAGATCCACTAGATGCCTGGGGTTTGAGAGAATGGTTGTAGGTTTAAGAAAAATGCAAGGTAATAGAATTTATGTTGGAGAAATATCTAGCAGATTTTCTTTGTGTGAAACCCTTTCACTTCGTAAAAGTATCATATTTTATGTCCCACTATTAAATGCATCACCCCATTCCATTTAACCTAAAATTAATTCATGTCCTAAGGCATGCCATGAACTACCCTCACAAAAGATGTGAATGAATTTCGGGACATGAATCAGGCTCTCAACCAAGCCATGAACTATTCATTCACAATGTGAAATACTTACACATTATAAATTCTCCCTAATCATAGATTTTAGTGGAAAAAAACCTCCAAACCCCCTCTATACCTGCTATGAGAAATATAATATTTGGAAACAAGAAAAGGGTTGGAATAGACTAATCAAGGCCCTTACATTAGATACCTCTCAAAACATTCTCATCCTTGATAATCTAAAACCAAACCAAAGAGTAAAAAAAGAGGTATTAGAAACAACCATCACATTAAATACCTCTCAAGGATCTCATAATCAAATGAGTTCAACTACCTCATCCTAGGAATGAAACAAAACCACAAAATAACAATAACTCGATCCTAAACAGTATCTTGTGGGAGATACCTTTCAAATGAGAGAAAGGTTTCCAATAAGAAGAAAGAGTAAACCGTCTCATAGAACAAAAAGGTAAATGTTTACAAAATGAAAAACATTACAAGAGTAGAGATAAAAATAAAATAGATCAAGGTATTGATTGTGCATCTATGGATCATAGTCCCAGGTACTCTCCTTTAGGTCACTGTACTACCATAAGACATGAACTAAGGGAATAACATGCCTATGAAACACCTTCTACATGAGGTTTTGAATCTAAATATGCCTATACTCAAAGGACGTATCATTTTTAACATTTATCTCACCCGAATCAATGATATGAGAGTCATTATGAAGATAAAAATAAATATACAAAACATGAAAAAGATCTTGTATTCTTCTCTTTTATGAGGGCAGTGCTATTTGATATTCAATGGATCCAACACAAGCTGAAACCTTGAAAGGCCAAAAAAATTGGGGATAAATCTTACTCCCATGACCAAAACTTTATTTTACAAGATGATGAGTCTCCTTAAGGAACATGTGATCTTTACATCAATTTATAAAGGTCTCCTCCTATGATCAGAATATAATTTCTGATGATCCTCTACTGCCTTTATCTTATCTTGAATTACTTTTACCATCTATATCATATTCTATTCTTGTTTTGAACTACAAATTGCTGACAGTCTGACCCCAACACAACACAATAGAGAACATAAAGTCTAGTCGTACAAAGCTTCAAATAGCACCATTTCAATAGTGGAGTGGAAACCATTATTGTAAGAAATCTCAACAAAGGGTAGGTAACTCATCCATGAACATCCAAAAATCCAGACATAAGAGTACATCATGTATTCAAGAGTCGATATGGTCTACTCTATCTAACCATCCATCTACATATAGAATGTAGTGATAAGGAATAACAGAGAGCCAAAAGAATACTGGTTACCTCTCCATACCCTGGAGGTAAAACTTGGATCCTAATTAGAGATGATCATCCTTGGGACTCGGTGGATTTGTTACATCTCTTCCAGATACTACCTCGAAAAATACTGCATTAAGATCGAAGCCCTGATCACTATAAAGTGATATAATTTCATGAAATGAAATACTATCACTGATATAGCTTCATAGCCTCCTTTAGCTTGAGGTAAATTGGTAACAAATTCCATCAATATGTCCACCCACTTCCACTGGGGAACATCTAATGGTTGGAGAAAACCACATGAACACAATTCCCATCCTTAACCTCCTAGTATAAGAAACATCATGAAACAAAATTTGCAACTGAATTCTTGAACCTAGGACACAAATACTGACCTCTATGATTTTGATACATGTTCATCATGTGAGGAAGTTACCCTAAGGGTGAGCTATGAAACTCATATAGAGCCATATCATGCATAATCAAATTGTGAAAAAGAAATTTATGAAACAACACCAGGTGCTCTCTCTCCTTAGACCAACCATCAAGGGAATCATAAAAAACTAATCAATATCTTGGGATCTCCACCTCAGAATTCCTCAACCAGGACTCGTCCACTAGCTACAACAAAGATGATTGCAACGTCATCTAGAAAAAAAAACCTCTTCCTCCAACCTCTCCCATATCTAGATGCATATTTAAGAGTTATTCTATCACTCTACAGGAATCTCCAAATTCATACATGGAATCACTGTGTCACTTCATACTCTACGCATCAATCACAAAATTTACCTTTCTTGGTGTATATTAAATATTGAAGTTGTAATCCTATAAAAATTTCATCTAATAATATTAAACTAATTTAAATTCATGATGGGAAAATACATACCTCAATATCTTATGGTCGGTAAAAACCACAAGATATTCATCGATGAGGTAATGTCTCTACAACTTCAAAGAAAACACAACTAAGGCCAACTCAAGATCACGGGTGGAATAATTATACTCATGGGGATGTAACTACCAAGAACCATAATAAAAAATTGATATTTTTTACATCAGAATAAAAAACAACCTAAGATGCGATGTGTCATAGAAAAACTCAAACTAAACTCCCTCCACTAGAAAATAAAGGACTAGAGAACTAACCAACTTCTCTTTCAAGTACTCAAAATCTTCTTGACATTGGCCAATCCACATGAATGACTTATCCTTATAGGTCAAGGATACAAGAGGAGTCACAAATCAAGATAAATTATCTACGAACATATTGTAATAGCCTAAAAGACCAAGGAAACTCCACACATATTCCACTATCTTAGAAGAATATCAAGAGACAACTACCTCCATCTTCAAGGGATCTAAAGATACTCCCTGTAGGGACATGACATGCCCCATGAAATAGACTTCATGATCCCAAAACTCATAATTATACAACTTACCAAACAACTTGTTATGATGAAGAAATACAATAATGGCACACAGATTCTATGTATTCTCTTCCTTAGATAACAAGTACACAAGGAAGCCATTGATGAAAACCCCCATGAACATATCTAGGAACTATTTGAACACCATTTTCATCAACACCATGAATGATCTAGAGAATTCATCACACCAAATGACATTATAATGAACTTGTAATGTCTATGATGATAACAGAAAGAATTATTATGAATATCCTCATCCTTAACCCGCATCTAATGATATCCTAACTATAGATCAATCTTAGAGAACCAAATTGATCCCTTATACTAATTGAATAAATCATAAATCCATGTAATAGGATAATATTTATTCACTATCACTTGGTTAAAACAATGATAGTTGATACCAAGATAAAAACCACTATTAACCTTCTTCATGAGAAAAATTGGTGCACCCCAAGGTGACACATTCATCTGAAAAAACCTATTTGCAATAGATAATTGAGATGTACTTGAGGATCTCATAACTTAGAAGGCTCCATCCAAAATGGATAAATCGAGATAAGAGATACACCTAAATGTAACTCGATCCCAAACCAGGTATCCTATCAAAGGGGTAATTCTATAAATTCATCTATAAAGAAAATCAGGGTATTATTCTATGACCATGTGAAGCACTAACTTCTGAAATTTCAAAAAAGTCAATATCACCTCATCCATCAAATAATATAAGGATAATACATGACTATGACCCATCCAAGGGTCTATCTTTCCAATAAAAATAGTTATCTCTCCATCAACATCCTATAACACAACCAAGATCTTTAAGAAATCCACTATAGCATGCACTTAGTACAACCAATCCATGATAAGGAAGATTTAATATTGATATATTAAAAAATATTAGATGTATCCTTATGATCGGTGATATCCCAACACTAGGTCATAGTCTCTACATACTTCATACAAGTCAGCTCGACCTCTAAATGGTGTAGCCAATGCCAAGGGAACTGGAATCCTCTTTACCTCAAGTCCTAAAGCATGGATGAGGGTATGTGATATAAAGGAGGGTGTTACTATTAAATTAAACAAATCATGAAATCATGTAGAAAACATGTAATGGGTACCTAAAATTATATATGGATCACCAACTAATGGTAACAATAAAACATGAAGCTGACCACAACCTGCTCCATGGACTCTCAGACCCTACCAATTACCACCTCCATAGAAGAAATTTTCTTTATAAGGATGAGGTGAATCAAAGGGATATCCTCTACCTTCACCATATCGTCTCTCCTGATCCTAGATTAAAACAAAGTACTGTTTCTACCTCAATTGGAGCTACCTCAAAGAAGGAAATTGAAGAGGAAAACCTAGTGAAAACTTAATTATCAGAGAGGTTGGACACTCTATCCACTGATGAACCCATCCTACATAAGAAAAACACATGCCTAATCCCTTGGAATAGGTCTGAGAGCTTCCACCCCTAGAGGAACAAGATGATGAGGGATGGGATCTACCCCTAGCTGATTGAAAGATCTTATGTATAGAAAATGGTGAACCCCAGAACAAATCTATTCTTCATGAGGAATAATGACGACTCGACTATCATGATGATCTGGTTCTAGCTAGTGTTCTCTCAATAAGAAATTCTCTTTCCATTACCTTGAGATTTTTCTTCAGCATAAACAGGGTGACCTAGTACTGGATATTTAAATGAAAATGCTCCTTAAAATGCATCTCCCAAGCCTCCTCATCTATAAACAGGTCTCAATAATATCATTTAAGGGTCCTAAAAAAGATCCTAAACTCTCATATGCAAGAACTCCCCTATCAAAGGGTAAGCAGCTCCTAATGTCTGGATGCCTTCACTATCAAATACATGAACTCTACTCATAACTAGTCTGAGAACTTCTCCCATAAGACTGCCAAATCCTCATGACACCTGAGAAAAAAGAACCACTATTGCCTCACTACTCCACACATATAATCAAAGATAATGAAAAACAGTCCTCCTTATGAGAATGAATCAAACAGAAAGCTATCTCAACATCCTCCAACTAGTATTCTAGGAATGAATCTAATATGGATCCCTTATACTTCTATAATTTATTTCATTGAAACTTTTAGAGTTCACTCCTCTATGTTTCATCATCATCATCCTCCACTCTATGGTGATATGTTAGAATATCTTGCTAAACATATTTGGGGAAAACATGATGATGATATCAACCTAGATACATACATAAAAAAGTAAAAAACAATTAGAGATCTTAGACCTAAAATATTTAATACTTAACATTAATTAATAAATTAGTTGTTTTATATTTTGTTAGGGTTTTAACCAATCCCATGGTTTAACCATTTCAAACACAACAACAAAGAATAATTATGCATGATCATTTAGTAGGACTCTGAAATGAAATAAGTGTCAATACATTTAGAAGTCTTAGTAAACTTAAAGTTATGTGCATAAGATAATAGGGGGACATAAATATCTACGTCTCAACAGGTCTCCCATGTTTATATTGCTTACTAAACTTAGATGACAACATTTACCTACCAACCCATGAAATTTCACCTGTTCAAAACCCTAAACTCCATCATATAACTCAAACTTGAACCATTGATACCACTCTTTCATGAACCCCCTCTCCCAATGGGTACCTCTTTTGGGATTGAAATGAGAGAATGGAAATGGTGACTACCTGAATCCCACCTCCAAAAGACCTTGGGTTGGCAACTAACACTAAGGGTATAATAAACATACATATGGGAGGCATTAAACTCTAATATAACATGAATAAGAGAAATACAATTCAAATAAATAAATAAAAAACTACTCAGACATGTAAATAAATAAATCCCAAGATCAAACATGCATTATCATACAGTACCAAACAACTGAATGGAAAAATAAAAGTATCAAAAGTCAAATACAAAAGCAACCAAAATGCATAAACATCTCCTAAAAAACCATGGGATAGTAATATACATCTCAATATCCCACATGATCTAGATGAAATGAAAAATATTATATATATATAGGGTGAACATAATAGTATACTCAGTAGGATCCTCCCCGGATCCTCTCATGAAAAAGATAAAGAAAACACGATAATGCGTGCCAAACAATAGTGAAACTATCTCACCACATAAACTAGTATACTAAGTTCTTAGATACACCATAGATAAATATCACCAAGTATCACATACAAGAGATAATATAATATAGTAATAAAACATCAAGGGTAATCCACTCCTGCTTCACCACTAGTTTGCCGCTCAGCCCCAATGTCATTTTTCCAAAGCCATCTCTCTCTAAAATAAGTCATCCCGACGACACCTAGGAAAGGAATCCGAATATGTACATCATGTATCACATCATCCCATCCACATACCCGTATATAGTAACCAAGTAGTTTATAGGATCCACCAAAGTCCATATTACATGTATCATAAATCAGGTATTATACCTCGAGCCATCACATCCCATACACTGAGTAAGTACCTCAGTCCATCACCGCCTATACACATCATACCTATAATAGTCCTTGGGATACTATATCCATAGATAAATTTGTGTGATATAAATAAAATCCATAAAAACCCTATACACATATATGTAGGGAAACTAAGCTCCATTCATTCCAACACAAGTGTCTACCAAGAGAAGAGAGAAAGGCTAGAGGGGGTAGTCACCTATCCATTCTCCCACCAGGATGTTGGGGAAAACTCCCTACCAGATTCTACTAGGTGTCAGTCACCCTAAACAATATGGGTGGGGAAGTGTATGAAATTGTATAATATACAAGATATAATATAGCTCTCAACCACAATATGGTCATAACCTAGTCCTAAGATCAACACACCTATTATCTATTGATCACCATGCTGCCACTGTTAGTGACTAGATATCCTATAAGCACAAAAAAATATACAGAGATACATTTATTAATTATTTTATTACTATGATTTACTTTCATTAATTTATTTATCATCCATTAAATTAATCATTAACATTATTTCAAGATACATTCATTGACCAACAATGTGAAGTCCATTCCCTCCAGGCATAATCCAAGCTGACTCTAAGGGTTATCAAGATTAACATATTTTCATCATTTTAATTCTCTCAACATGAAACCCATAGGTTATGAATTATTTATTCATTATTATAATCATTTTATAATCTAGGTACTTTAGGAAAACTATACAGAGCTACCACTAAGAGGAAACATCCAACCAAGCACACCCAGCTGTCTCAAGCAGTGGGGAAAAGAGTAAAAATAAAACAAGAAACCCAGTCATCGTCCATTAAATATATTCATTTCATGAAATTATCTAGATCTATAACATAAATGGATAATACGAAATTCAACCCTTTCCATCATCTTCAGTGTCATACCTGAAACCCACATACATATCATGATGCATATCTCCATCATAGGTGTTAACTTCTGCCACATCATCCGGGACTCCTTGCACACATATCACACCAACCAACCCAAGCCCAATCATCATAGGATCATAACACATTTCATAATAAACATCACATCTATAGAACATCATAAGTAATAAGAAACAAAAATATTCAACAGGGAAATATAAGACCAAAAACAATACATCCAACCCGTGCACAAAACAATCTATCACGACTATAATCACAAGGAAATAATCCCTCTCAAGAAAACATGAAACTCATTCCCTAGAAATTTTATTTATCAAGAATCAAATTATTCTTCCATATTGAATTAACTAATTCATTATTGATAGGTTATAACTAGGAGAAACCTAAAGAATAATTCTATAACAATTTATAAAAATATAAACATGCCCTTATCATTAAAATCATTTTCAATAAACTTAGAGATGTACCATTCTCATTAACATGCCTTTTCATTTCATCATTCCCCAAAAGAATTATCATGCTTCAAATTCTTTATCAATTCTATTATCATGGAATAACACATTTAATTAAGCATGCACACCACATCTATTTAAATATCATAAAATTATAAGAAACACTAAATTCATTTGACATGAATATTCTTTAATTCTTAATCCAATTCATCAATTAATTTTGGTTTTACATTCTTTACTAATTTCTATTAATAACAACATCATAATCCATAACATAATAATACATGAAAACAAGAATAACATAGATAGAAAAATATCTATAAAATAAAGAGGCAAACCATTATCATGGTAGAAGGAAAAAATATGTGATCACTACAACCAATTATTTATTAATCCAGTTCCATAATTATTTGGTTAATTATACTTCTATCTAAAGGGATAAACCATGATAACCTTATGATTGTACATAAATAAATAAAATAAGAAATGAATCCCCTATCTCAATGGAATCAACATTCTTCACACGAGAATGGACTAACATCATAGATCTTGATCACCCTTCCTACAAGAGCCTCATCCCTCCAAAGACACCACACCACAATCAAACAAGAAAATAGTAAAGAAAAATCCATTAGAATGATGATGATAAACCACCATCACACATAAAGAAGAAAAAGTAGGATCCAAATCGAATAACTATGAGATAAAAAGGTAGTACATGCCTTAGATCACCAATTGTTGAACACAAGAATCTAAGAATCAATCCCTATCAAAGTGATTCTAAGTCACATGGAGAGACTATTGATGGACACCTCTGGTTAGGGAGAAAGTCCATAGATTTGAGGAAAACTTGAGGTGTTGGAATTTATATCAACACATTATATAGATGATTTTAATGGAGTGAAACTTGTTTACATCATGAAAGTATTAGATTTTAAGTCCCATAAAAAAATTATTTCCTTAGTCCATTTAACCTAGAATTAATTCATGCCATGAGGCAACCCATGATCCATCCTTACACTAGCCATGAACAAATTTCTATCCATGAATCGAGCTCTCGCCCAAGCCGTAAACCATGCATTCATAATGTGAAACACTTACACGTCGTTAATTCTCTCTGATCCCAGATTTTAATATAAAAACACCTCTAGACCCATTCTTAGTCTCCTCTAAGTTCCACAAGATTTAAAAACACACAAAAGGTTAGGCTAGGTAGATCTGGTCCCTTATAATAAGAATGTTAATTCTTTATCCAAATTCAAATCAAGATTTTAATCAGAAAAATGTCACTTAAATTTATTTTGTTTATTGTATTCCTTTATATCCCTAAATGGATAATTTCTTCTAAGGTTTTTGGTGAAAATATTCCCATTTCCAAGACCATATGCATGATCAAAAAAAAATTCTAAAGATATTTAAAAAACTAATATGGTCTATAATTATAATTATTTTGCGAGAATAAAAAACTTAGAATTTTATAGTAAGTATAAAACATAAAATCTTAAGTAGATAGACACTACAACGAACATAATATATCATACATAATTTAAAACAATTCAATATCTTGTGTTGGGTTATTTTTATCAGGTGTTAGATGTTTGAGAGAGATATACACCACAATATTATCATTCCATAGAATCACCCAACCCAAACACATGACCAAATCATCACAAAAGACCACATAATATTATCCTAGTTTAGGAAAAAGAAAAATAGTTTTAAATCTCTATATTCACCTGAATCCACCAAATTATGAATGAACTTCTGTAATCCATGAAAACATCACCCTTTTATGAGTGAGACCATCAATGATGATTATAACTTTTAAAAATACATTAAAAAAAATTAAAAGTATCCTACTAAACCCAATAATCTTCATATATAAAATACATTCTTTATAACATAAAATATTTTCATTTTTGTTGGATTAACTGATATAAGTTGTTCAAAAAGGAATGTTTCCTAAGAGTATCACTTATTGTATAAAAAATAAACACTTAAATATATTATCATACAATAAATGATATTAGATAATTCCTAACATGATTCTCAAGTGATGATCATGCTCCTCCACCTATTTGGAAGAATCAAATTTGTCATCCATGAAAAATATGATAAAAGAGTCAATATATTGGTGTAAGATAAAATTTACATATTCCATGAATACTATAGGACTAATTTTTATACAAAAAAAATCACAAGGTACTGAAAATGGGAAAATCTACTTTGAAAGGTAGTCTTGGGAATATAATATTTATTTAAACTAAGATAATGATACCCAAATATTGAGATAAATTTTAGTGGAAAACTTGATGATCCAATTGTAATAGGTGTTTGTTGTTTTTCCCAAACCCTTCTATAGATGTAGAGTATAATATTCAATCTATATTGAAGATAATATACATTCTAAAGTTAGTGAAATATGAACTGATTAGTTATGATATGGGTCAGTAGTATATTGATGATGTTCAATTTTTTCTCTTAAGATGGTCCTACAAATTTCACATGAATTATGATATTCCTCTTGAATTCATCTTTATTTACTTCCTAGGTTTTCTTCTCCACTTTGAAAATATATCTATTTTAAAAATTATAGGAAATATCATTTCTTATTTTTGTGATTTTTGATAGGAAAACCTTAGATATGTGTCACCCTGTTGATCTATAGATATGTATCGAGATTGATATTTCAAAGCCTATAGATGAAACAGTTTGTATTGACATTGAGGAATAGTTATGTTGTGTTAAAAAGGTTCACATTTAATCCTATGTTGATATTTTATCCCACTTCAATATCTTATAAAATATTCAATAGTAATTTCACTATGTCCATACAGAGAAAAATATTAAACTCAATGACATACCTTTGACAATAATGATAGTTTCCCATAAAGAAAATTTAATTTATAGGACTTACCACAATCATTAATTAATTAATTCCCATGATATCAAGTATTCATCTATATTAACAGAGGAAACATTGGGTAGAGATTTTTTAGGAGTTCAACTGAAATAAACCTCACAAAAAAAATTTAGAAGCATTTCCTCCTGAATTCCTACCTTAAAACAACCTTCATGAACCCTTGAACATGTGTTACAAAAATATTATGTATACAGCCTAATAACCACCTGAAATAAACTATACCAAAAAATTACAGTAGTAAAATAAAATTGAAACATGTAAAGGAATTATGTGGTCTCAAAAAAGTTCTATATCCACGGGAGAATGTTGCAATCATTATGATCAATGATGATATAATATATTATAAAAAACTCTCTCACTCTACCTACTTCCACTAATCAAAAGTCTATTTTTGATGAAATATAATTCTTTATATCTAGAATATCTCAATATCTAGACCCAAATCATATATATTGAGGTCTTTTTCTGAGGAACTAGTTCTACCACCCTCTATGATTCATGACTATCTTTCCATTGACCGAGGAAACCTCTGATCCACTATTACATATTCAAATTGACCATTCAAAAATGGTGAACCTACATGTTTCCCATATATTGATACATTAATTATGATTATTTAAATAGAAAATTGATACAACATAAATCATTCATACTCTAGTCACTAATAGAAAACCTCATTCTGAAAAAACCCCTTTAGAAAATCTCATTCCATAAATTTTTTACCAGAAAACTAAAGAGAGTTTGAAAAACCCAAACATATATCAATTAAATATCAATTTAGGGATTCTATACTCCCTTAACATTCATTATAGTTGAACTAATTCCTATGTATTAAGTGGTCTCCATATCCTTCCATTTACCTGATTCTATTTGAGGAATAGTGTAACCTCAAAATTTCTGGGACTGATACCATTGTGAAGATATACATAGGATTATGATTTCTATCAAACTTATGAAGTTCCAAAAAAATATATTCTAGATTATTCTAGTAGAAATATAATTTATTGTTGATATGTTTTTTCCTTTCAAGAGAAATAGGACTCCTAGCAAGGTGAATGACACTCTAACTATCAAAAAACAACATTCCCCCTTTTGATTATTTTACAAGATCCTTTAGAAATCAAATAAACCTAAAAAATTATTTTCACACTTATATAAAAAAAATATATTATACTTATATTATTGATAAGGTAACCACATGAAATAATCAATACATCTAACGGACCACCATCCTTCCAAAATTGAGCGAAAAACATTTCATTCTATTTCAAGAATACATGTCTCAAGAAAAATATTCTTCCACAACAACTTTTATTGGTTTATCATCATCAAATAATAATTATGTATATTTTGAAACTTTTTGACATATAATGATCCATTTCATAACCTCACAATGCATCCTTTAAATATTATACACAAAAAATATAACAATTCCCACTGTAATGGAAATTTCAGGCCTTATGCATACCATTGCATACATCAAACTTTTGATAACTGAAGCGGAAGGAACCATTTCCATGTTTCAGACTTTATATTAAAAAGATGGTTCCCATGCCTTTTAAATTTCTAAATTTCCAAAAAAATTGGTTGAGAAAATTTTACATTATTCCATTTTAAATATTTCAATAAACTTCAGAATGTATTGCTTTTGGATAACACCAAATATACAGATTTAATATCCTTAAAAATATTCACCCCTAAGATTTCTTAGAATGAATATTTTTATTAATCTAAAATATTTTGAAAAATTTTATATTTGACTTCTAAATCCATTTAATTACTGGTACCATAATCAATATATCATCCCTATAAAAAATTAATATAATGAAAGTTATATCGTCCCATTACTTTTTATAGCAACAACAATCAAAATCACATGTGGTGAAACTTTATTCAAGCATTAAAGTATCAAAAATTTGATTTGAATATCTAAGGTATTGATTAAATATATATAGATTTATATTCAATATAAAAACCATTTCTTCATTTTGATAATCCTCATATCCCTTGTGATGAACCATGTTGATATCCTCTTCCAAATCCATATTAAAAAAGGCTATCTTAACATATATCTTCTAAAAATATAAAATGCCTTAGGAAAAAACTAACGAAACCATATATATATTTTCATTCTTTATGACTAGTTATAAAATATATGAAAATAATTTCCTTCCTTTGGTTTGGAACCTTTTACCACCAGCTATGCATTGTACCTCTTACTTCCAACAGATTCTTCTTGTAGATAAAAAACCTATGTGTTCTACAACACTGTCATTCCTTTTATAAGTTTATCTAGCACCAATGTTCTATTATGTTTCAAGTAATTAATTTTATACTTCATGGAAAACTTCCACTTCTTTGAGTCACTTAGGGAAGATTCTTCTTCTATACTTTATGGTTTACCGGTATCTATTAAAATAATAATGTTCATATTATCCCTAAAACTCAAAACCAATTTCCCAATTATAGTTGATCTCCAAAACTTTATTCTCTATTATACATAACTCTGTTTCAATATTTATTTTAAAAACATTGATTTCATTATTATCTCATGTGTTTCAGTACCTTTATAACTTTATGATAATCCTTTTATGTTTATTCTAGACATCTCATTATGATCAACTAGAATTTAATATTTCATTTTCCTTAACTAATTTTTTCTTATAGGTTCCAATATTCCCACAAAAGTTTTTCATTGAGGAAAACATCTTTGATATGGATAAATTTATTTTTATTATCATCCCATAAATGATATCTAAAATTCTCATTACCATATCTGATAAGAAAACACACTTTGTTTTTAACCTTTAAGTTATCTTTATCCTTAGAATCATCATGATCATATTCCTCACTTCTGAAATTTTTCAAATGGCTCACTTTAAGTCATTTACCATACCAATGTTCTTACAAAATTTATTACCCCATAGTTAAAGATTGAATTCTACTAACTGAGTATGAAATCATATTTATAGATTCTTCCCCAATTCCATTAGGAATTTTAGAATGATGTCTAATATTTTGGGTTTTCTATTATGTATTACTAACAATTCTTTCACCTGGTCCATTCTATTTTGTAATTTCAGGAACTATCTCCTCATGACTAAATCCCATATTATGAAAAAAATTTGGATGTTGTTTTTATTGTAATATTTATCATTGTCAGTTCAGTGGCACTTCAACTTTTCATAACATTCACTTTCAACCAATTATTTCCACTGAATAAATTTCCTAGAAATAGTAGATTTATTATTTAGGATATCGGCCCATAAATTTCAAGTGGAATAATCAATAAAAGTCACAAAGTATAGGGATGCACCATTGAAATTAATAGGGATGAGTCCCCAAATACAAGAATGAATAAGTCCCAGATTCTAATTCCTAGGTTTTCATCCATCAAATATTGAAGGAAAACTTATTTGGTTTCCCCAACAAACAACTTTCACATCATCCAAAATTCATGTGATTGAGTTTAAGCAGGCCTTTTTTCACTATATGTTTTATATTCGTCTCACTATGGTGACCAAATAAGTAGTTCCATACTTATGAATCTTTTGATGAAATTATTTTGGATATTATAACATCATATTTACTTCTTGTTTGGTATAGGGTTCCATTATTTATCCCATGAGAAATCACCCTATATGATTTAGTTATTTTCTAAACCCCAATTAAGAAAATGGTTCTGAATTCTAGTTCGTCAAGTTTTCTAGTTTATATGTGTTTCTTAAAAAGAAATTAAATGTGTATAACATATTTTATCTTAAATAAACATCCATTATTTATTATAATGTAAAACATTACATTTACAACAATATATAGATATTCATCATGTACAAGATGAACCCTAAACAAGTTTCTAGATACATAGTACACCATGAAAATGTACTCACTAGTTAAATGGAAATATTAAACTAAGTTAATAATCCACGATTCTTATATAATATTCAAACTTATTAATAAAATATTACCAACTTCTATCACGATGATATAAATTTTTCTTCTGGAAGTTGAATCCTTTCTTGAGGATTTCTTCAAATTTTTAAAGTACTTATTAATATATCCCCCATTTTACAAATCCAATAAGTAGGGCCTTGACCAGCTGATCTACTTTGACTTCCTCCTTGGGACTTATCCTATAATGTCTTATCCTCTGATGACTTCCTCTGATGGTACTTCCATTGAGGGGACCATCCCTATCCGCCACCATTGATATCACTTTCAGTGGGTACTTGTAATTCCTTGAGATAGAACAACTCATTTATAATAAAATTTTGAATGTCATCAAATACATGGTTCATATTACCATTTTAATTTCCCACTAATATTACCACTAAATCCCAAATTTCCATAAGTGAAGAAAAAAATAAAAACACATAAATCATCCATGAATGTAAATACCACTAATTTGATCTATTCATAGATCATGATGAAATCATTCACATGTTATACTATTGGAATTACTTTTGACAATATCTAGCTAAATAATCAACACATCATGAAGAATTTTTAGTGTACTGTTGGTTTCTCATATATATCATCTAATTATTTCATAACATCCACAATTGTTTTCTTCTCTCAAATACTGAAAGATACATTTAATGTTAGGGACATTATTATCGAGGCTATAACCTTCCTATCCAACTATTAGCATTATTTTTATCCATATTCTCTAGAAACTATCCAAAAAAGGGGGAATAAAAATCTTTTTATATTAGAAGATATTTCAATAGAATCTTCCGGAAGAAAAATTATGTCACACCAAACTAATCAATTTAGATATTTCGTTCATCTGATGAACTTTCACCTACCACCAGATGTATACAACTAAACTAAAAGACCTATTTAATATCACTTTTTTGGAGTTGAACCTGAATAACCCTTCTAATAACAATTCAAAATAACATCCTTCTAAATTACTACCTTCCAAACATCTTCCCTACCCCATTGATTAAAAGTTATAGAACTAGAATGTATACAACCTAATCACCACATGAAATCAACTATGCACAAAATTTTTAGAAGGAAAAGAAAAACCGATGAAAACATTAGAATTATATTGTTCAGAAAAAATTATTATATCTATGGGAGAAATCTATAATAACTATAGTAAATGAAAGTAAAAAAGACTATAAAAAACACTCACTCTTCTTACTCCCACTCAACTAAATTCTACTTGTGATGAATTCAAATGATCTATCTTTAATATATCTCAACAGCCATCCCACATCATATTTATAGAGGTCTTATCCCAGAAAAAAATTCCACCAAAATCTGAGATTTTTGGATATCATTTTATTGACCAAGGAAAACTATGATACAATACTAAAACATTAGATTATCCTCATACAATAAGGGAATATTCATGCTGCCTGAGTATTGAAAAATTTCTTATGATACTTCCAATAAAACATCAGAACAACACACATTAATAAAACCCCAATAACTGAGTTAAAACAAAATTTTTAAACAAAACCTCTTATGAAAAGATTCTTCTAGAAAACATCACCCTAAAAACTAATGAGACTTCATAAAACCAAACATTGGTCTCTACCTCTAAGATTCCATGATGGTATTTTGGGGTCTTTGATGACTTTTATAGATGTTATGAGACATGGTTGGTCCCTTTATGTCTTGAGGAATCACCTTTATATCCCTAGTATTCTTGATTCTAATGGTCCTAGTAGGACCGATTAATCCTTTTCTAATCTATAGTTAGAAGAGTCTAAGGATGTAACTATTGATTCAATGCAAGAATTTTATCTTACCTAAATTGGGGGAATAAAGATGAGGGATAATATACTAGGGGTCTCATTACAGAATTGATTTTTTATAGTAGTTAAATAATATTGGGGTAAAAATGGTTTAGATGGTTGGTATGTAGCTACACAAGAATGGTAAAAAAAATTTCAATGGGAAGGAATAATATATTGGGATAGAAGATCGAGGTTGATATAATGGATTTTCTGAATTGATAATCAATGGAAGAATGATACCAATCCGTCTTACTTGGATTGTGATGTATAAAATCAAGATTTTTAATTATTCCATTAAAGTGTGGAGAACTGAAGGAAAAAAGTTTTAGAATCTGGTGATTATCTTGTTAATAAACTCGATAATATCATAAATCGAAAGTACCACTCAAATCTATTTATACCTATGATTAACATATCATTGAGTATGAGTTTTTGAAATATATAGTGAGTGAAATATTATAGAAAAATAATTTGTTTACCTATGGATTTTTAAGATAAACAATTGGAAAAAGAAGAGGGTATAGGAAGGAATGAGATTTTTTGTCAAAGAGGAGGAGAAACTTGATGTGGTAATAGACCAAGTATATGTTGAAGGTCTTGAACATATACTTAAGTAGTTTATGGTTATTTTTTCATAAGCATAAGCTATAATACTTGATCCTAAATCTAAGAAACATAAGGTAGAATTAGTACTAGATTTGGATCAAATCTTTGGTCCTTATTCCATGAAGTGTGAGGTAGAAGAACTTCATGAGTCTATTGAAGGCCAAAAACCTACTTCTAAGTAGTGTTTCACAGAAAACTTCTCAAACATGATGAAAATAATTTTCAATGATTTTTGAAATCCTTATAAATAATAATGAGAAAAAAAATTATGTAAAGAAAATAACATCGGAGGATCTTTTTGAGTTAAAGATGGAAATATTTCCAAGAGCACTAAAATAAGAACAAACATAATGGATTGATTTATAAGTTGAATATATCTATAGAGAAGTGAAACCAAATTTTCTCACCCAAGATACCTACATTTATCTCTTAGAATTAATATACTTTATTATTTAAGAAAAACTATTAATCAATCTGGATCTTGGTATGATGGATATTTTATGAAAATACCTATTTAATATTATAGAATCAAAGTCTAATGATTATTAAGGATGTTTTATTTTTTATTTTAGATATTGATTTGTTCTCTTTCTTTGATTTTTATGTTGTTTGATTTCAAAATGGTTCCCACTCCACCGTAAATGTGGTTATTCTGCATTACTAAAAAATTGATTGGAGTGATATAGATTAAATATTTTCACAATTTCTTGGATTGATTACAAATGATTGATTTAACTGAGATTTAATTCCTTGGAATGAAAATTAATTATTTGAAAATATTGTTTATAAAAACTAAAAAATAGTGAAAAAAGGGAACCCAATGGTCATGGGTGCACTTATAACGCCTTTTATTTTCATCAATTATTTTATTCTTGGTATAACATGAAATTATTGGTGAATTTAAGGGTTAAATAAATAAAATAATTATAATTGAGAGATATAAAGATAAAATAAACAAAAAATATATTGGTTATTATAATGATCTCATCTTGTTTATTATAAATCTAACACCCTCTTAAACTCTAATGAACATGTGAAGGATGAAAGGGTTGAGAAATAACACAAATCAAACCATGGATAAAAGGGTACTGAATATGAGAGGGGGGAAATGATTATAAGAGTAAAGAAGAACAATGATAAAATACCTATATTGGATTCAAGGGGAAAATTAGTATAGTGGAAGCATTATCCCGTATTTAAAAAGTACCAAACTCATACGTGAAGCCTCAATTTTATTGGATAATATAATAACAATGTGTGTATGCAACTAATTAAAATTTATTCAGTTCAACTTTTTATTTTATGGATTTCTCCACCCAAGTATTCAAACTACACTCCCACCCAGTATGTGTCAAATGTTGGTTAGTGGACGATACAAAATGTGGTAGTTGTATAAAAAGAATTTATTATAAATTTATTCAAAAACAAGTTCTAGAAGATGATTATATAATATGTGATCACTCAAAATGATGTTTACTCCTTTAACAGGAACCTAGGAATGTTCTTAGGTTATTTGAGTCACGTTTATTCAAATGTACAGTGTGTGTTTATATAAATTAAATACAGTGTAGTTCTTCAATGATTCCTAAAACCTTGTATATTTGTGTATTCATACATGAAAATGGAAAATATTTATAAATACACTGAAACGATTTATTTAAATCATATAGTAATATATATCGGGTATTATCTGACTATTTACACTTGAAAACGACATCAAGATAATAATCACAAATTAAGTACATCAAAGTACCCCAAACATAGTTATTTGATTATACTAATAAAAAATATAAAAATATAAAAATATATCTCCAATAAATTAAAATGTTTAATGAATTATCTCCATCACATTATCATTAATTTTTATAATGAAACTATTTGAATTCCCTTAAAAAACATAAAATCTTCACAATTCACAGATCCACTAGTGAACTACCTAGGCCCATTTGAGAATTTTTTTTCTAAATTAAAATTTTTAACTTAATAATCTATTAAATTTATTCATTTAAAAACAATTATTCTCATTATCGCTGTTCCCTTATAAATCTATAAAACAAAGTCAAAGTACACTTTAAAACCAAATGGTCAGTTTACACTTTTATTTGTCCCAAAACAATGTTGAGTTGTAAAAATGAGGTTCCAAGAATATTAATTATTATTTTTTGGTTGAAAATATTTCTATCTCAATTTTTTACATTGGAGATACACAATATATTTTAAATTCTAATTATTTGTAAAATGAAAACCTTTTTGATTGAAAACAACTCAAAAAAATCATGAAATTAAAATCATGTACTAACCACATGTGAAGCATTAAAATTTCACAAATAAATCCTCCAAAATAATACAAATAGAGTTTCAAAATATGATATTTTTTAATTTTTAAATTTTTATTAAAATTTAGTTTCTAAGTTATGAATCATTAATGTGAAAATTTTGAAATATATTCTCAAAATTTATAAAGTAATTCGAAAAATAAATGTTTTACATGATAAAATCATTCAGTTATCTTGATAATTTACCTAATATCATTTCATTCAATAAAAATTGTGATTAACTCTTGAAATCTACACTCAATTGGTTCTCCGATTATTTTTCCTTGGACAAAAATGTTGAAAACGACCAACTGTAGAGGCATGGTACCCGTCCCGACACATAATATTGAACATGGTCCCCCATGTGTAATATAATGTTTGGGAGTGAAAGATATCAAAAAACACATGACCAGGGGATTAATGAAAGAACTAATTTATAAATAAATATTAATGAAATGAAAAAGTATACTCCCATAGCTAGTGGATATCCTCAAATTGGGAAAAATTCACTCAGGAATCACCATGAATTCATAAGATAAGGGAGGGTGCAATATCAATTTTCTAGAGAAAATGACCACCTATCAATATGAATGAGAATAAATATGTATTAAAACTCTAAAAGTATTTGTTAGAATAAACCCAAATAAACAAGAGGGGTTGGTGTGGTGGGGTGAATTATTTTCTATAAAAAACACTTGGATAATTTATAATTAATCCCATTTTTCATTTGGAAAATAATGAATTTAGATGTTCTTCAAAAATATTAATAAGTGAAATAATAAAGAAAAGAAAAAAATTTATAGTTGTTTATAGAACAAATACCCCTTAGTCAACTCGAATAACATATTATTTCATAGCTTGGTGATTTTCACTAAACAGATCCTTTTATCGGGGACCTATACTACTGAGCAAAGGCAGTTGGACCCTCAGAAGAAGGATTTTATATGAACTTTTGGTTCTTTTATAGGGGATAAAAAATAAAACGTAGTGTGAGAATATGAAACTCTAATAGAAAATATATGTTTATTTTTTAATAATAGTTTTTAACTCAAAATTGGCTCTAAAACTGATAGATGAAGTGATCATTAGTGGTATAAAAGAAAGGACTTCTCAAAACATCCCTTTTAAAGAAACTCTGGGTTACTATATAAAAAAATAGAAAGAGAACAAAAATATAAAATTAAATTATCAATAGTAGGATGGATACACAATAGAAGATAATAACATGTATGCCTCCAAAATTTAGTCTTGAAAAAATATTTTATGAACTATTGATGTTTAACAATAGATAATTACAATAGTAGCAACAAAAATAAAATTATAAAAGTTTCCCAATGAAATAATAAAGAGATTATAATTTCAAAACATCATAGAAAAATAAAGTTATTTATAATAGATTCAAATCTTAGATCAATTATCAAAGATAATTTTTTTGAGAATAAATAATAGAATAGATATTTTTCTAGTCAAGTAAATATGAAAATATCACTAGATAAACTGTGATATTCAACACATATATCATGTTTGAAATTTTAATTTAAATTCAAAATTAAAATCAAAACCTCCCCAATAAATAATAATGATTTAATCTTTTCTTGAAGATCCTTTGAATTGGTATTTTAGTCAATTTTAATGATATATTTACTCCAATTAATCCATTGTTGAAATCTAAAAAAATATCTAAAATTTAAACACCACATATGACTACTTCAATGTATATATTTCTCTTGAATGGAATCTCAAAAAGTATGGTATACAATGTACTATTGATTCCAAATGTTGGGTTAATTGACTATACATTAGATACTCTAACATATGGTTATTCAAAAAATTTAGGTTCCCAATCCTTACCTTTACTCTAAATATAAGGTATAAAAATTTGTGTTCCTTATCAAAAGTTAGGTTCCCAAAACCTAACATTCAACTTAAATACATGGTTATGAAAAAATGACTCCAGAATTATTTAAAACAACTAGAGTAATTGTAAAATAAAACATCAGTTGAATTAATTATAAATTTTTAGAGAAAAATAAAATAAATGTTGTAATAAATTTAATCCTAAAATTTACTTATGTAACTTCATTAGTAAAATAAAAAAAGGTGTTTGTGAGCATCAAAATCAATGAAAAATAAAATGAAATTATCAAATCAAAATTTTTATGCTTAATAATACCCCCGTTTTGATGATAACAAGACTCATATAAATAAAAACACCAAAATACATACATTTTAATTATTAATAAAAGAAATTGAGATTTATAATATTTAATCAAATAATAGAGATAATATATTATAATGTCATGTTTATCCAAATTTCTCTCCCATTTTGTAAAATAAAAAATAAAGTGTAAAAATAGATTAAAAAACCATTAATGTGACACAAAAATGTTTTTGAATGTTTAATTATCCAAAAAATAAATGTATCCTAAAAATTAATAGGATTAAATACATAATACAATAGTAAAAAAAATTGAAAATAAATATATCAGATAATATAAAATAAATAAAAGATTTATTTGAATAATAATTCTAGATTACAAAGAATTTTGGGTCAAAAGTTTCAACAGGCTGAGTAGGATATATAAAAAGTTTAGACTTATTAGAAGAGGATTTTATGGTCACTGAATCTTTGTAAATTTGATTTACTACCTTCAAATACTTTATCTATAGCTCTAAATTTGGTTTAATTGGGCCAAACCATTCCTTTATAAAATATCATGAATCTTGGGATATTTTCAGCAATATACTATATTTCCTTTCATAAAATTTTTAATAGTCTCAGAAGAATTAATCTATTTATCCATCATTCCACCCAACTGATGAACTAAAAACTAAACACAAGTCTCTATAAATATTAACCTCAAAATAATCACTTTTTTATTTTCAATCAAAATGTGCAAGGGAAAAATTTCAAATTAAATAATTTTATTTTTCTTCATCCATATAATTTAATTTAGTAGAAAGAAGCTCCAACCTAATAAAAACATTTATAGTCCTTTTTACTCTATAATTAGTATCCTTTTCATGATTGGAATTTGTTTTTATAGATTTAATATAACTAGTTAAAAACTATTTTGAATCTTAAATATCTTAATTGGAAACACTTTCAATTATGATTTCACAAACCTGATCATCTATATGTCTCTTAAAAGCATCAAAATATATATTGGATACTGAAATTTCTTTGTAATTTTGATACTTCACTTGGATATATTCAAATTATTTCTAGAAATAAAAACACTCTTCAACTCCCTATAAGACTTATGATCATTCTCAAGATTATATGGAAACTTAACAACTTAGTCCTTTAATTGAGTGAATTTAGAAACCATACCCAATTTAAATGAATGAGCATGTTCTTCAAAATTTAGTACATTATCACCATCTTATTATGTTTTCTCAAGCCTCATAGAAGGATCTTTAAATTCAACCATCTTAAGTGAATGAAATTTTAAGTATTCACTGGAATGAGAATAAATTTCTCCATAAAATTTTATTGCTTCAATAGCTTCTTTAGCATACCTTTTCATGAACCATTTAAAAATGGAAACCAACTAATCCTAGATCAATTTAGTTTTTGAAAGAACTTTAGGAGTACATAATTGGTCACTCGAATGAGCTTCCCCCACAAGATGTTCCTGACCATGAACAACTTGTTCATCTAAAATTTTAGAAAAAACAATAGTTTCTACCTCCTAAAACCTTTCCTAACCAAAAAATAGGTTGATCTGCTTCTTCAATTTCATCAGCTATAACCAAATCAACATGAATCTGCCTTTTTCCAAGGCTCTAAACTCACAAAACCCTACAATCTGTTTAGAAGAAGGATCCTAAAATGTTCTAGGGAATTTAATAACTCCCCTACCTTAGTAGGGATATTATATTACACCACTTACCTTCTCCTAGTACTGGTTGGAATGTTAGAATTTTCAGTATAAGTGTCTTTTGGATCTCCACCCAGTTGAGTCACTTCAAATCCTCCTTCAAATAGAGTCACCATAACTTATTCTCTACCACGTCTAGTAGAACCAACTGATTTCAAGAAAGCAACTCCCCCTGAGCATAATATCTATATTTTTCTTCCTTCTCAATACTAATGGGAAACAATATACCCTTTGTTATTCTCCAAAAAATCCAAATTTGATGAGAGTTCTAGCAAATATAATTTTTTTTGGTGAAATATTAGTGTAGTTTGAATTTCACCAATCATATCTCTATTATATATAAAAATATCAACCTACCTTCCATAGGGGTAGAAATAAATTCTCAAATTTGTTGGGCAAAAATAATGTATATACCTTAGTATAAACCTACTGAAATTTAGTTCGATGTTGCTCAACATAAAAAATTACATATATATATGGGAAGAGTATTCTCTCTAACTTAACTATCATTATAACTATAACAGTTTGAAAGAACTAGACCAATACTTTCTCATCCACCACTAAATCCTTCACTAACTCTTCCTGACATGATATGTTTCAAACAGAAGGAAAAAAAGCCTTCTAACTTATGAAAATTTTATAAAATAGATATTAAATTGAAGTAAAACACTACTTCCTAGGGGAATTTTAAGATCTAATCTCTATCAAACATAAAAACAGAAAATTATTTTTCATTTACCTTAAATGAGATGAAATCTTTTGTATCACCAAAATTGAACTTTATGTGCTGATAATATTATTTCACCTTATTCTCAAAGACAAAATCTGAATTTCTATAATCAAACATATATTATAATCATTGGAAACTTATACCTTTCTCTAATAATATATATATTTGGAATATATTTCCCTCTTCATTCCACTCAAAGCAACATCATTAGTTCTCTTCATATTTTCCATCATGAAAATAGATGATTTAGGGTTTGTAAACTAGTTTTGAGAGATATTGAGAGATTGAAAGTTCAAAAGGTCCCAAGATTGACGGTACATGAGAGACGGGTTTTGTTCTGATAGTTTCAAGTGATGTTTTTGTTTCCTAAGAAAAAATTGTAGTGATTTGAGATCATAAAATTACAAAATCATTTCAAAAAATAAAATACATAAATTAAAATTTTAAACTAAAAAATTTATAAACCAAATAATGAATATAAATAAATAAGACTTTAAAACTAAAAAAAAAGAAAATAAAATTAAAAAATGAATATATATTAGAAATAAAATTAAAGGATTTAATTAATATTAAATAATCCTAACCCCTTAATAAAATCAAAATATGAAGTGGGAAGTGGTTTTGTGAAAATTTCAAAAAGATGATACTCAATATTCAAACATTGTAAAGATATATCCAATTTTAAGACAAGATCTCATAGAAAATGATGTCTGTGATAAATATTCTTAGTCATAGAGAGACTTATAGTATTTTTTGAAATATTAATAACACTATAATTATCACATAAACTAGATGTGATTCTATATAAGTCTAAAGTCTAGAAGTGTGTGTTTCATCCACAACACTTATACACAACAACCACCAGCTAATATGTATTCTTACTTAGCTTTTTAAAAAGCAATTAAATTTTTCTTTTTTTAATATACCATGAATCTAGTTACTTTTCAGAAATGTGAAAAGTTCCTGAGTTACTGTTTTTTTTCTATGTGACACCCTCCAAAATAAGGATCTAAATAAGAAATTAAATTAAAACCGATGGTCTTTGGATGAAGTAAAGATAAAAATATACTTCCATTTAAATATCTAAAAATCCTTTTAGTTAATGTATGGAACCCAAAGGAATTTTGTTAATATAACATGTGATGTATAATGAAATGATTTTACTCATGAGAAACCAAATTCAATAGGAGTTGGAATGAAAAATATTATTACTATGCTTACACAACTATCTAAAACTATGAATGATACTAATCTTCCAAATAATAAAAGGAGGAAATTTTTTTCTTTTTAGTATATCATGATGTGGCATACACCTTCTTTTAGTGGGAAATATGATATACTAGTGGCTAAGTGATGAATAAGTACCACTGAAAAAATGTTGTCTATTCATCAGTGCTTAGATAATTTGAAGGTTTTCCTATCCATTTATCATTTGTAAGGTGAAGAATATTACTAGTGGAATATTATTAAGAATATTTTTGAAAGATTAATAAATTGAATCCATATAATGGGATAATTTTTAGAGGAATTTTTTTAGTAAGAACTAACCTTGTATTCTAAATAAAAAAACGGAGAAGTAATTCCATGAGCTTAATAAAAAGGATAATGAATCCATTGGTACATATGAAGAAAATTTTACAATAGTTTCTAGGTATGCTTATAGCTTAATGATCAACCCCAAAAGACAAATTGATCGATTATTTGGTGTCTTGAAACCAAGTCTCTAGAATGTGTTAGTTACAAGAGACTTCAGTAGTTATGGATACATCATTTGATGTACTCTCAAGGTAGAATTGGAAATCATAGATTTCAATTATTACCATTATTTTGATAAAAAATGAAGATGAAGTCTAATGGAAGCTCCAATAAATCACATGGTGGAAATAAATTCAAGTCATCTGCATGCTCAAAATGTGGGAAGAAACATAAATGTTTTTATTGAATAGAAATATGAGGTTATTTAAATATGGAAATAATGGTCATAAAGTCCATGAATGTTAAAAGATAATGAATAGGCTAGTTAATTAAATGGAGAACAAAAATATGCTAACTAACGTACCACAAATACCCCAATATATCGAATGTATGGAGCATGTGCATTATTATAACTAGTTAATGAATATGAAAGGTTGTTATAATGATTGACATTAATAAAATCTTAATCCCAAAGTCAAAGTGAAATTCCATTCAATCATGAAAACCAAAAGTGGGTTATGAGAATGATGTTATAAATGGAACACTTATCATTCACCCCAAGAAAAATAATGGATTATTTGATCATAGATTCACTAACACTTTTATATCCGAGTAATTTTACAATGGTTCTAAATTACTACCACAACAATTAAATATTGAGTTAGAGGTGAAAAAATCTAATAGTACGATAAGAACTTCCCAAGAATATAGTTCCTCTATAATTAATTTTTTTTATAATGTGATTCCTTCAAATATTATGATATCCCCTAGTTTAATTTGATATGATTATTAACATGGATTATATTATTTATATAACACCCATATCAATTATCGAGGAAGTGAAGTCACATTCCATATTATTAATTAACCTATGATCATTTATCGGTGTGAGGATGAATACAAACATCCAATGAAAATTAATTCTGTCTTATGGGTTTTAATTCCTATCCATGAAGGGTATCTGTATTAGATGGTTGGGGATAAACTCAAGATTAAGGATATTCCATTTGTACAAAATTTTTTTGATGTCATTCGAAAAGAGTTTCCTAGTGTTCCTTTGAATCATGTAGTTGAGTTTTAAATAGAACTCTTACCTAGTGCTAAAACTATTTTAAATACTCCTTATGGAATAGATCCAATAGAGTTTAAGGAATTGAAGAAGAAACTCTAGGAGAATCTTGAAAATGGATTCATATATATGAGTGTGTCACCTTGGGGTGCACTTGTTATTTATCTAAGGTAATCATTTTTATATATAGAGTTTGGATACAAAAAAATAGTATATCCCATATAATGTATGGAGATGATATAATCATTTTCCTAAATGTGAGAAAGAGGCTGGCTAGGGGAATCATCATGGTTGTTATAGAATACTACAAGTGGATCAGGCACATGATTAACCTTAGGAAGAGTAATGTTTTTATCTCCAGTAGGTGTTCAGACTCTCATGCTTTCTTTAAATCTCTCTATTAAGATATGCAGTTTTGATTTATATTTTATTAAATTGATTTAAATTTATGGTGAAATTTATGTCTGATTCTTGATGGAAATAAACTTAGGTATGGCTTTGTGAAATGGTTATAATTTGACAGTTCCTTGGGAAACCTAGTGATGTAAATCTTAAAATGATGATTTTCAAATTTTTTTACTATTCTTTGATTCTTGGAAAATGTTTATATAATTGTTTTGAATAAAATAATTATTTTATTGAAATGTATTGGAATGGGTTTTTGGAACACATGGTTAGTATATTTTCATTAGATTTGACCCTGTGGAAGAGGCATGTTCCTTTGTATAAAATGGTATTGATTACCATATAATGACCTGGAAGATTGATGAGAGACTAATCATGAGTATGAAACATTCACCTGGGCCTAAATTTGTGGATTTGTGGATATTTTCAATGGGTATTCCAAATAGTATTTTAATTTTTTTAAAGAATTTTTTCATTTCATTCAATGGATTGTTTTTTTTGATTTGGGAAATTGTTTTATTATTGATATAAAATACATTAAATTGTCTTAAAACTATTGTATATAAATGTTATAAATTGTTATATCATAGTGTCATGAGTTGGAAAGTCATTGGAACAATCATACTAAGTTTTATTCTCACCCCAACACGATAAATTTTGTGCATTTGGAGATATTATATATCAATACATAGTTAAATGAAAGGTATCTCAGTTCTTCAGTGATGCATTGTGATACCTTGGGAATGATTCTTTGAGATGGAGATTAGTGATTTTTGGGTATTTTTGAGTTGTTTTATTTGGTGTCTTTGAATTTTTTGTTTTATTTTCTATATTTTACACTGATATAGTTATTGGTTTGGTTTGGTTTGGGATTGTATTTTATACTCATGTATCATGAAGAGGATGGATTGCATATGGTTATCTTGGTTTTTTTATTTTATCATTAAAGATAAAATCTTCCCCAATTTTTTTTTGTGAATCCCTTAGACTTTATTAAAATCCTATTATGTCTTAGGGATGTCACATAAGGCTAGTATCACCATCACTTATCAAGCCAATTAGGAGGGGAGGGATGTTACACATCATTTGATATAGGTGGTAGTATACATGTACACATGAGCGACATTATAATTTTCCAATGGATTGAATAATAAGAAGGTATATCCGATATTATAACTAAATAATCATAGGTATGTCATAATTATTAGAAATATTTATTAGTTCCATATTTATAAAAATCCTTTTAAATTTGTGATGATTAATGAATTACACCACTACATGGAGACAGTAAGGTGTAAATATTCCCAAGAGATGTTTTCTCTTTTAATAGGATGTAAATGAAATGGAAAATGGATTTACCATAATCATAAAAGACTATCATTATATTACTGATAGTGATGTTATTTTTTAGTAATGTTAAAATATATATAGAGGATGGTTATGGATATTTTTTTGTTAGAGTTGGGAAATACAATCACCTCTTATTCAAAAGATATCCTTTTATATTTTATCTTATGGTACCTATGGTACGTATTTTATTAATACTAGAAAATAAAAAACCTGGATGAGGATTTTGAGAAGTGGTTTTGGCATGTTTTTCTAGATCCAAGTAGCACTAGGTGGTTTATAGAAGAGATGATAGGCAGTTCCATTTTATATTGATCAAACAAGACACAAATGGAAATTCAAAAAATATTCAAATATAATAAATTAACTTTCATGCGAATGTTGAATAACGATTCTATAATTTCAATTTTAAGATAGGATATGTTCAAAATATTATCATGGAATAAAATTTTGATAGTTTTATTATTTATTTTAAATATTATCATATGGTTTAATCCTTTATTAACATGTTTTGTCCTTTACCACGACAACACATTTATTACACTAGCAGTGTTATAATTTTACTTACAAGGTGTAAATTGACCCATAAATTTCCAATATATTACTTTTTATACTAGATAATATCATATATTTCCTTTTGATGTATTTTGATGACTTTTAATTATTTAACAAATTATTATTTCTAAAAATACCAATAGTTTCATTTTGAAAAATATTCCTTTAAAATGACATTAAGGCCCTTCATATAAATATGTAATTAAAATATATTTTTTATTTAAAATACAATATTATATATATATATATAAGTCATGGGTGACTGTAAATAACTCAAAAATATTACTTTTAGAGTTTCTAAAATAATTTACTTTATTTATCTATTAATTTAACATATACTCTCTTAATGTTGTGTAAGAAATTATGGTAATTATATAATTGATAAAAATTAGAAATAAATAACCCAGACATAAAAAATAGTTTCTCTTTAAAATATATTTTTTGTATTGAACATTTCCCATTTTATCCTTGTAATCAACACATAGATCTTTCAAAGTCAAAAGAGCGTCATTTTGTATTTACAATTTTATGAAATTTTTACAATGGTCCAAATCAAAGAAATATTTCATGGAGTTTCCATATATTCTATACATGGATTAACATGGATAAATTCCACTCTTCTAATAATATAAAAGATTGTTTAAGTGTTATTTTTTAGTCCTTATCGTGTTATTTTAAACCTTAAATACCTGATTTACCCTTATTGTGGTGAAAATTATTTACTACAGTCATAATCCATAATGACCCAAAATAAATTGAATCTATTTTACAAATTTGGAGATCCAAATTGAAAATATGTAATCAATTTTTAATTATTTATTTTCGATATATGGTAGAAATTTATTTACGATATAAGGAAACTTGAGACCGAAAATATTTTTTTTAGAAAAATAAATTCATAAGTATAATTTTTTACTAATTTAAACCATTATATTGATTCTAATGAACATATTTATATTTTACATGATATTTTAAAAATATATTTTAATTTTTTATATTTTAGAATAATTTTTTTTAATTTTTAAATTCTTGAAGCATAAATATAGTTTTAAATGAAAATCAATATTTCTCACTATTCACTAGAAAAGATTTTTTTTTTCAAAACTATCACAAGATTTCATGATAAGTTAAATTTTTATATTTTTAGTAAAAAATATTTTTTTTTTATATAATACTATTTCGTTCGTTTGTAGAATTACCATAATTAATAGCATCCTTTCCTTCATCCTAGTGAATTTATTATCTGTTGTTAGGGTCCCTAAGAGAGTGATCTATAACATAGATACGATTTTAGCCTTGTTTTTTAGGGATGCTCAATCTGAAGGTAATCATCACCGGGTTTCCAAACAGAGGATGGAGAAACTGATTAAAGAGGGAGGGATAAGTGTGAATAATATTGAGGACACCCTCAGTTATATGCATGCAAATATTTCTTGGAAATTCATAATAAAATAGCCTCTTTAGGGGAGTCATATGAAGAAAAAACATGGTGAAGAGAAGGGTTTTCCATGGGGAAATCTATCATGACCCATCCTAGAGAGGCCCATGTTGTGACTACCCCAAGGCCACCTCTGATTGGATAGGGGCTGGAAAATTGAACTGAGTAGGAATATCCCACAAATGGGAGGAATTTGCCTAAGTAACTGTACACATGTACACACCTCTCATCCCAAAATGATGAAATGTAAAAACACTAAGCAGAAAAGCATGCATACCCCTAAGAAACCAATAAAAGAGTACAACATTTGGAAATCAAAAAGTGAACTGGACCAAAATATAATCCCACTAAAAAAAGAGTCTATAAAAGTAAATGAACAAGTTCTTGAAACTCATCCATAGAAGACCTTACCTGAAGGGTAGGTACTAGGATAACTATCTAAATATGTACGATCACACCTCAATTGTATAGTCTTGCTAAGAAGCATGTGGTCCTGATCCACCTAGGACTCTGTGAAAGAATCGATCATCTTCACAAGACACAACACGTGAGGAAAAAACCCATGAAGGGGTGAGTAAAAAAATACTCAGTAGGACACCCAAAAACCACAAATGAATACCACTAAGGAAATACATGAAGTATACCACAAATATATAAATGAAGTATACCATAATGAAAAATGATAGGTAGAGTCATCTCACACAAGTTTATTTCTAAAGCATATATTCTAAGAAAGTCTTGATATACTCAATCCAATGAGACACAAAGTCTCTTTAAGACACATAATATCGGTAAGGCACATAGTCTCGGTAAGGCACACAATCTTTATAAGACACAATATCCACTGGGCTTGGCCCACTGGGTTACTAGGTCCAGTCCGTTGGGCCATTGAAGCAGCCCAACTCCCCCTGGTCTGGCCCACACTGTGGGATGGATTTCTGCACCACACACTATCTTCCCTGACCACATGCCTCTAAAATCTATACAGTTCCACACCACATCCATGCGGTTGGCCTATTTTTCGCCTGCCCCACAACCTCTTCACCATCACAGGATCCATGCGGCCTGCCAGCCACATACGTAGCCCCTTCCTCGCCCCATCCCATAGTCAATTCCAGAGCCACCTGCGACGACCCACACTGACACCACAACTCTAACATGGACCCCCTACTGCATTCCGTAGCCATAATATTCCCCGCTTGAGGCCTCGCCTTGACATATCGTCTTTTTCCTAGACCTCCCCTTGGACACGTGCCGCTGATCACCTGGATCGGCCGTAGCTACCGCCTTCGGCCGCCACTGTGCACCACTGACTTGCACTACTATCCCTTCAAAATCATGTAGGGCCTTCAATGTCACACATATGATGCACCTTTGTGGAGACATATCTTCGATATTGGATCATTGCAACATGAATCATGGGCACAATGATCAATCATTCGCATAGGGGTTTCAAAGTACGGGGAGGAGACGAAGAACACAAGAAGAACATGAGAGATTGAGGGGAGATAATAAATGCACATGAATGTCTTAAGAACGGATCTTTTCCTTTGTTCATGTCAACCTCAATTCATTCTTGTTAGAAGGAATAATGATGAAGGATAATAACAGAGATGTATCACCTGTCGAACCCCACAATTTAACCATCCCGCAAGAGTGACCGAACCGTGAATCAACATGTTTGTTGGTTGGTCCGCATTTATCATTGAATCTAAAAAGGGGAAAGGAAATTAAAAATATATCAAATTCCCTAATTGGATTTGGAATGCTTGGTGATTAAGATCAATATTCATGTCATTGTTGTTGGCGAGATCCTTCAAATCTGAGGTGCATCGCTGATCATCAATCCATGTTCTGATCTCCTATCCTTCATCACCATCGACAGAACTTCCTTCTCATCGTCTCTGAGGAATTATAGGGTTATGGTGACAACCATTGACTCATGATAAAAATTTATTAAAAGAAAAATATTTGGTGTGTCGAAATTAAATTTTTTATTAAATTTTTTATTACCGATGAGTCCAAAAAATAACTTTCACAATCAAACCACGCCAATTGATTTCAGGCCCCAACTAAGGTAAAGTTTCTACTTTGAATTTAACAGTGCCCTCAGATTTTTTATCTGGGCACTCTTTTAGTTGTTATTCATCTTTTTTCATGAAAACTATGCACACATGCTATTTAATATTTTAATATTCATTAATCAATTAAAACTGGAACACTAGGAATCAGAATCACATACCATTTTATTTACTAGTCTCTTAACAATCCAATATAATATATAAAAACAATAAATGAAAATTTTGATACATTACATGCTCGCCACCTTAGGGATTTACATCCCTAAAAGCAAGAAACAAAGGCTATACAAACAAATGGGGGTACTAAGAATGAATCTGGGACTCCCACTCCTATATTCCCTCCTAGAAATTCATGTACTTCTACTGAATCCACACTAGAGGAATCAACTTCACAAAAAGGATCCTATCCTATCCATCCTAAATATCCACTGGGTACTCTGCAAAAGTCTCCCCTCATCAACATCCATCTCTCTCCAGTCAATGATGTGTGATGGATCATTCACATATCTCCTCAACTGTGACATGTGGAAGATGTATTGAGACATCTCTAAAAGTAAACATAGAGCCAAGTGGTAGGACACCTTACCAACTCTATATAGTATCTGTAAAGGGCTGATGAATCTCAAATATATCTTACCACCCTGGCTAAATCTATATATACCATGTTGAGGTGAGACACTAAGGAACACATGGTCTCCCTCCTTGAACTCCAAGGGCCTCCTTTTTCTACCATCACAAGACTTGTGATGACTATATGAAGTCTTCATCTGATCCTGGATAGCGTACACCTTTTATGTGGTCACCTGTACCAAATTTGGGTCTGTGAGTGATGACTCTCTTGGGTTCGTCCAGCAATGTGGTGACCTACAGGGTCGCCCATACAAGGCCTCTAATGGTACCATACCGATGGTGGAATGACAGCTATTATTGTATGAAAACTCCACCTGAGGTAGGTGATGATCCCAACTACAACCAAAATCTAGAATGTCCTCTAGAACCTGAATGGTTCGCCCATTTTGGTTGTCTTTCTATGGGTGAAAAGCAATGGTCAAGTGAAGTTGAGTCCCAAACACCTACTTTAATCCATTCCATAACCATGAATTAAAAGTATAATCATTATATGAGACTATCCTTGACAGAAATCCATAGAGTAGAACTATCTCATGCATGAAAGGTGTCCCAAGCTCTCTACTGAACCCTACTCCCAGATAGGTAGGAAGTGATCCGACTTGGTGAATTAGCCAATGATCACCCATATGACATCATGCCCCCTAGATGTGCATGGTAAACTCATCAAGAATTACATCTATATCCCATACCAGTTTCACTCTATAACCTCAATGGGTTGGTTCAAGCCCATGAGAACCTGGTACTCAGCCTTCAATAGCTGAAAAGTGAGGCATCTAGAAATGAAATCTTCCACTACTTTCTTCATCCTCGACCACCAGAACTGACGTCAGAGGTCCTGATACATATTATCCAAACCTAGATGTACCACCAAAGGGTATATATGGAACTCTCACAAGACCTCCTCCTATAATGCCACTAGTACCATTGTTCATCCTATGAAAAAATTACATTCTCCCCTCCTTTTGAATATCCATCAGGGGCATGACCTATGGAAATTTGAGCACATAATGATTCGCAGTCGGTATCTATGAGCTGTACCTTCTAGACTCACTGTAAGAGTGTAGGGGTGTAAATCATCGACTAGAGGTAATATACTCCATATCCATAAAAACAGGTATATTCAATGTGGATAACTGCTCTAATGCCTCATTCGACAACTGTGAACTTGATCTTCTGCTGAGAGTATCTGTCACCTCGTTCCCCTTCCCAGGAGTATAGAAAATCTCAAAGTCATATTCCTGGAGAAAATCTAGACATCAACTCTATCTCAACTTCATATCCTTATGAGAGAATATAGAATTGCAATTATTATGGCCAGAGTAGATGATAAACCACTCACCCATTAGGCAGTGTCACCACATCTTCAATACGAAGACTACCGCCTCTAGCTAAAGATCATTGGTTGTGAAGTTTTTCTCATACTATCTCGACTGGTGTGAAGCATAGGAAATAACTGCTTTCCCTTCCATCAGGACACAACTGATCCTATTTCCTGATGCATCACATAATACTATATACTCAACGCCATCTTCAAGAAATCTCATGATTGGAGGGATCGTCAATCTCTGCCTCAGCTATTGAAATATCTCATTGCACTTCTCCTTTAATGAAAAGAGCTTCAACTTTCACATAAAATATTTCAAGGGTGATTCTACTATATAAAAGTTGGGTACAAACCTCTGATAGTACCCAACCAAACCTAATAAAGTCTTCACATTAGTAATGATTTTGGGTGGCTCCTAACCAAGAACCGCCTAAATCTTTGCTGAATCCACTGAAACTCTAGTCTCTAAAATGAATATCCTAGAAATAGTCTAAGTAAGGATGGAAGATCTTAGTGATAATTCCCATGAAAACTAATGGGGTGTTCGTCATGCCAAACAAAATTACCAAGTACTCTTAGTGTTCATACCAAAATCTGAGGGCTATCTTCAGTACATACTCATATCGTACACGAAGATGATGGTAGTGAGATCTGAGGTCAATCTTTGAAAACCACCTCACTCCCTTCAGCTGAATGAATATGTCATCGATCCTTGGTAGGGGATAATTGTTCTTCATAGTCACCTAATTCTGGCATCAAAATTACATACATAATCTCAATATTCTATATGCCTTCTTTGAAAACAAAACAAGGGCTACTCAGGGTGAAACACAGGGTCACACAATGCCCTTCCTCGACAAGTCCTCTATATATACCCTCAACTCATGAAGCTTTACAGAAGACATCTGATATGAAAGTGTAGATATTTGTTCTATCCCAGGGTATAGATAAATGTAGTAGTCTACCTCCCTATAAGGAGGTAATCTTAGAACATCCCCAGGAAGACATATTCATATGCCTCCACCACTATAGGAAACAAAGGACTCATATTATCTACTACAACGAGGGTCAAGATATCCAAATAATGGGTGATCAGCTTCACCCTCCTAAAAATGAGTCCATCCTCTACTTTTTGGATTTTATTTTCTTTGACAAAGGAAAAAATATTACCATAACTACAGACACACTACACTCTATGCATAAAACTGTCAATCTGAGTATGAACTGTATATAACAAGTCCATACCAAGAATGACGTCGTAAGGCCTCAACATTGACACCCAGAGATCCCACCTAAAACTATCCCCCCAAGAGTAATTGAACACTATTTTCAAAAGTGTGTGATCATTGAATTTCCTCCTGTAGAAGTCTCTAAGCATAAGGATCGAGTCAACGGTTCCACTAGAATCTCCGAGTCTTGAATAAGGGTCATGGAAAGGAAAAAATAATTGGAACCTATGCCTATAAAAATTTCATCTAAGGTGGAAAAGACATATATCATACCTCTAATCATCCCTAGAGCCTCTAGTTCATAAGCCTCGATCGCCTCAAGCTTGTCGTGTCCCTGTCCACTTGCTCCCTGAGCCCATGGTGGACCACCTTGGGGTAGTTGTGGTAATACTTCAAACCTTCACCCACCTTCTTCTACCTAGACTGATTTTTTTTCCATGTACGTCGCCTTGAAGAACAACCCACTCCTACCTTCAACTCTATCTTGGTGGTCCCTTAACCATTTCATAATCATTCATACGACGATTTGAGAAATATCGTGTCAGATGCCCCCGACTACTGCGTGAGTAACACAACCAATCCTTAGGTTAACTCAATCTTCCCTAGGAGCCCCACCCCACTAATATTATTCCTTGGTGTAATCCCTTAGAGTACCTGACCTTCTTGGGTCCCTATGACTACTTTCAACTTCCCACAGCTAATGTCTCAGCTACTTGTTGTTTGGTTGTATCTCCCATTGCCGGTGTTTTCTCTGCTAGAAAGCTCTCCACTAGTAGAGCTCGTTATAGTACCCCATCATATGTAGGAATGCTAATGGATATCATGGATTCCATTATATACCAACATAATACCTTCTCAATGTTTTAAGAATTGAATAATGGGTCTCGTACCATATCAATGGAGTAACAAGAAGGTTCAGCAAATCTCTCTGAGTACTCCGCCACAATCTCACTGCCCTACTATAGATGAAGAAGATCCTGTATGCACAATGAGTGTAATGTAGCTGAAAATAAATCCTCCCTGAAGAGATGCTCTAAGTTTTACCAAGATAGAGTCATCTCATCATGTGTCTAAATCACTAAGCTCCACCATCGTCCTGTTGAGCCCTGAAGAAGACTCACAACTATGGTTTCCATTAGTTTGAAGGGTGTCCTCATAAGGCGAAAGACATGTGTAATGGCTTCCATAAAATACTTAGATTCCTGGGGGTTTGTATCACCCCAAAACCTAGGAGGTAGATACCTATGGAACTCCTAAAATTCACTTAGCCTTCCTGAATCCTCAACGAGTAGCCATAGTAGTAAATACTGCTCTACATGTGGTGGTATATCTTGTAAGCCACCCAGAGGTTCTATCTCTGATATAATCCCCTACATCGATGCCTTGTCTCTAGGAAAATCATCCTCGTGATCACACAATAGAATCATGCCTGGTTTTTTGCACAGAGGCATCCTAAAATAGAACATAATGTACCACGATCAATAGAGTATACCAGGTGAGGTAACTTAATAAGTACATGAAAACTCACCCAAATCTTATATGATGCATGTTCCATTATTTTCCCTGCAACTAGGGTTTTAATATACTAGATTGAAAAATAGAATTCATAGTCTTGGTGTATGGATATGTTGGATTCCACACCAACACTGGATTCCCTAGCCTGAAATCCAAACCTGAAACACTTAACATTGTTTCACCAAACCAATGTCACAGACTCTGGGTCCTTAAGTAGAACCGTCCCCATCAGATATCACTATGTCATGACCTATTCTAAATGGGTCAATTCTGCGATTACCCTAAGACCACCTATGATAGTCTAGGGGATAGCGACTAGCATTGATTAATAATATCCCACAAATGGGTGAAATTTTCCTAAGTACCTATACACACACACACATATCCAAGCCTAACATGCTAAAATATAAAAATACTATGTAGGAAATCATGAATACCACTAAGATACCAACAACATAGTACGATATTAGGAATCTAGAAAGTTAACAATGACAAAATACAAGACCACCAAAAGAAATTGTTTGTAAAAGTGAATTCACAAGTTCCTTAAACTCATCTGCAAAAAACCCTACCTGAAGGGTAGGTACAAGGATATATATTTGAATCCACAGGAGCACACCTTGACTGTATGGTCTTTCTAAGCACCAGCTGGTCCTAGTTCACCTAGGACTCCATCAGAGCATTGATATTTTTCACATGACATGACACGTGTGGGAAAATCCCGTCTATGGGTGAGTAAAAAAAATACTTAGTAGGAAACCACAAAACCACAAAGGAATACCACTAAGGAAATGAATGAAGTATACCATAAAGAAATACATGAATTATGTCAGAAATAAATAAAAAAACTACAATCAGATAACCCAGGTATATGTCTAAAATATATATTCTAAGAAAGTCCCTATATACTCAATCTAATGATGAATAATCTCCATAAGACACACAATCTCTATGAGACACATAGTCTCCGTGAGATACACAGTCTCTATAAGTCACATCGTCTCGATAATACAAAGAGTCTTAGTAAGACACATAGTCTTTGTAAGACATAAAGCCTCTATGAGACACACAATCTATAAGTAATATACACAACTTCTAGGTCACACATCTTCTAGGTCACATAACTTCTAGGTCACAAAGATTCTAGGTCACATAGCTTATTGGTCACAACCAGCCACATGATTTTTCTAATAGCGCGTTCATTCTAGGAGAACCTACTCTTTGAGCCATTAAGTCGTATTAAAACTTCCACAAAAACATAATTAGAGTATCTAAAATGTACCATCTTGTATCAAAGGTATCAAATCCACAAACGGCTCATCAAATGGACACACAGTTTGAATGTTATGGGTGTTTTTGTAAAAAAGTCCATCCCGTGCCCAATTTGGGTCCGATCCGACCTGCCGGACATGGACTGGCCTGATGGGACTGAATCTATAGGCTTGACCCACTAGGATCATCCTTCTAGGCCTACTAGACCACGATGTGTTGGGCTGTTGGGTCTAGCCTATTAGGCCACTGGAGAGGCTTGTCTCCCACTGGTTCGGCTCGTGCTGCGGGCCAGCTTGCAGTGCTTCTTGTGGTCTGCCCCAACCGTGTGCCTCCCGAATCCACACGGTGCTGCACCATGCCCACATGGTGGGCTGGAAATCAACCTACCCCATGACCTAGACATAGTTGGGGGATCTTTATGGCCCACCAGCCGCATACGCGACCCCCCTCCTTGCTGCGTGCATCGCTCAATGTCGCTACCTCCTACCCCAGCCCGTGTCGCCACCGTAGCTCTAATGCGTCCCCTACCACAATCTATCTCCATCGGAAACCCCATCGATGGAATAACCGTGCTGGATAACTATCTGCTTGGACCACCCCTTGGACCCGTGTCGCTGCTCACCTGGACCAGTTGTAGTTGCCGCCTCCGGCCACCGCCTGGCACCATCGTGTGTTGCCGCCTTGCACCGCCATGCGCCACTATCCCATCCAAATTACACCGTACCAGCTCCGTCACCTCTACTGTGTTTTTATGGGGTTAATCTTCGATTATGGATCATTTATCAACGAATTGGGGGTGCAATGATCGATCACTCATATATGGTTTTCAAATAGTGGGTAGGAGATGAAGAACACAGGAAGAATGCGAGAGATTGAGGGGAGAGAATAAATGCACATGAACATCCAATTAAATGATCTTATCATTTTTTCATGTCATCCTCGATTATTTCTAGTTAGAAGGAATAAAACAAAAGGATAATCATAAACATGTGTCACCCATTGAACCATATAATTTAACAATCCCACAAAAGCGACCGAACCATAGATCAAACTATTCTTTGGTTAGTCTGTGTTAATCATTGAATTTAAAAAGGGAAAAGGATATAAAAAAGAGATAAAATGCCCTAATTGGATTTGGATTTCTCATTGATGAATATTTATCCTCTTTTCATCATCGTTGGGAGATATTTTGAATCTGAGGTGCATCGCTAATTGTCGATCCACATTCTGATCTCCAATCCGTCGTTGGCGTTGAAAGAACTTTCTTATCCTTGTCTCAAGGGAATTATATGGTTATAGTGACAAACCTGAATTCCTGAAAAACTCCAATTAAAAGAAAAATAGTCACTATATTGAAATAAAATATTTTTATTAAATATTTTATTTCCGATACGTCCAAAAACTATCTTTCAAGGTTGAGCCGTGCTGGTTGATCATAGGCCCCACCTAAGGTAAAGTTGCTGCTCTGAACACAACGGTGCCCTATATTTTCTAATCCGGGAACTTGTTTAGAAGTTATTCCACTTTTTCAAGAAAACTATGCATGCGTGATATTTAATAATTTAATATTATTTAAATTTTTCTTTGGGCACACATGGCCTCGAAATCAAACACCGTTTGAGTGCCTAGTCTTATAATAGTCCCATATAATATATGAAAATAATAAAAGAAAATTTAAGGACATTACAAACTCATACTCTATTTGGTATGTGGTATTTCCATATATTTAGGTGCTTTAGGAGAATTTGTGCTATATTATGGGAAGGGGTGACATTTTTTTTGGTTTCATAATTGGGCTGGTTCTATCTTTGGTTTCCCCACATTCTCTACCCCAGAATTATCTTTTCGAGAGATCAAAAATAATAAAAAATTCATTGACGCTATTATTAACCCAGACCAATGTCACCTGTATGAATAAATTGACATCAATATAGAGTAAGATAATTTTTTTCATAGATTTCACTTAGGGATCGTTTTTTGTGAAGGATTATCGCAAAGTGTCTCACCCATCTGAAAGCATCGATGTGTGGGGGGAGATACTATTGAGGAAAAAGATTCTTGATAAGTTCAATTTCTTGTTGTGGAGAATGATGAACCTAGATTTAGATATTGGTGAGAATATCCAGCACATGGGAATTCACTTAGAATCTAGATGATCATGCTTCAAAAAATGCAAGGTAAAGACTCTTAATCATCTCTTTTTTGTATGTGAGTGGGCCTGAACAATTTAGAGGTACTTAGATTACTTTAAAAGCTTTTAGTCCCTAGATATCATGGGCCACAATTGTTTTTAGTGTTGGTTTTATGGAGATAATGATATAGGTATTGAAAGAAGGAAATATCTTTTGTGTTGATAGCATGATACTAGTGTATTTGGAGTGTAAGAAACTCTTATTATTTTGAAGTGGCATAGACCTTGGAAGAAGAACCCACTATCCGAACCAAATTATTTTTAGTTGAAATGATTAATCTTCTAAAGAACTCGGAGGAAATTCCTACTCTCAATACTCTTTATACAAGTGTCTCAATTCCTCACTTGAGAAACTATGGAAAACAAGGCCATTGGGTTCGCTGGTATCCCAACCCTTTGGGTCTTAAACTGAATAATAATGGCTTATATATCTTATGGATGGCTAATGGAGGTGGTTTGGTATGAGACTCAAAGAGATCTCTCATTATGGCATTCCATTTTTCCTTTTCATTGGGACACTCTATCCAAGAAGAAGCCTCGACCCTCCTCACTGACCTTCAGGTTTTCCATTAAAATAACGTTAGCTTGGTATCAGTGGAAATGGACCCGCTCACCCTCTTTGAATAACTAAAAGATAATGGAAGGATTAAATAGTATATCACATATACCATTATAAGGTTTTAAGGGTTTATTAACATCCAGGTGAGTGTACTCTACCCCTGGAAGGAGGGATACAATGTTACAGATTTCCTTTCTTCTTAGATGCCTCACACTACAAACATGACTTTATTCCATATCTTGCAATCCCTTCCTCCAGAGGGGGTAAAAATTGTTTGGGGGGATATAATTGGATTTCATTATTCTATCTCCCCCTAATAGTTTCACAGGTCATCTTGTTTCTTTGACTTTAATAATAAAAATATTTATTTTAGAGAATCCATATTTATGCTTAATTTTTTTTGAAAATGGATTTCATCACACTTTACAAAATTATTATAAAATGAATTTATATGGTTTATATAAATAGAATATTGAAAAATTTATTTCATATTTGGAATCAAAATTATCAAATTTGGTAAATAGGAACTTTTTATTTTTATTCATTATGAATAATAACCTTGGAAAATATTTTTCCCCTTAGAAAGGGTAAAATAGGTAAAACAAGGTTAAAAATTTATAAAGAGGATTTAAAATTTCTCTAACACCCACTTTTATCCTATTTTTTTTAGTTTTAATCATTTATTTTCATCAAAATTTTAAAAATATGGCCACTTGTTTCTATTTGTATTTGATTGTTACCTTTATATTATTTAAAAAAAAGATACATTCAAAATGTCACACTATTGAATTTAATAACTCCAATATTTATTCACAAGGATAAAAGGGTGTTACGTTTAGTTATAAATGTTTATTTTAAATATTAATTATTTTTATATCATTGTAATTTATTTTTAATTTTTAGTTATTAAATAATTACCTTAAGTTCTTACGCAACATAGACACAATATTTATTCAACTAATAGAAAAATAAAATGAATGATTATAAAAATATTAAAATAAATTCAATTTGGTAGAATTATTGTGTTCTATGAATTTTTTAGATAAATATAACATATGTGGGATGTGTTAAATATTTGGATTCAAATTTCAAAACTCTCTTGTTGACATTAAAGTCAATGTAAATGAACAGTTATGAAAATGAAATTAAGGATATTTTATAATAAATAATGTTTTATTAATTGATTTAAAATTCATAAAAAACCGTATTCATTCAGTTTAATTAGATATTATTGAAAATATAAAACATGTACCATTTATGCAATAATTTTACTTTTATGGAAACATTAATAACTCTTAAAGATGAAAAAACTTTGATATTATAGTAATTATCAAAAGGGTTAATGGGAGGTAAAACTAAGAGGTGAAGGTTAAAACATCCATAAAACTTGTCTAAATATTTTTTGATAAAAATATTTAGACTTATTAAAAAAATATATTTAAAATATATCAATTTTTTTCCAATTTATTATAATGTTTATTATATTTTAATTTAATACATTAATTAATTTCAAGAGTTCCCCTCTCCCAACTTATAAAGGATACCTCTTATCCTCTCTTCCTCATACCTTTTGACCCATATAACACAACCAATACCTACCATAATAAATTAATATTTTTCTTCCCCCTGTCCTAGATCTTATGTTCTTTACAAAATACCATCCTTTAAATGCTTAAGGTGTAAGCCAAAAGAGGATTCTCAATGAATATGTATAACTCTTAACCGATTACTTCCAATTTTATTTTTTATTTTACCACTTAAAAATCAATTAAATCCATTGTAAAATAATTAATATTGTATCTAAAATATAATTAATTGTTTATTATTATTTAAAAACCATTAAACACCTCCATTAAATCATATGGGAAAAAACATTTTTTATGCGTACGTGTGGGCTATGACCTAAATGAAGTGATGCATTTTGTTTTTCATCACCTCTTCACATTGATGGTTATAATAATGTAATTATTGAATATATATGATATAAATTATATTATTATGGTTCAAGAAAATTGATTTAATATTTAAATTTATTTCATTCCATCCATTGAAAAATTTATAAATCACTTCTGCATACATATGTAATTTCATCTCTATGAAGTAATGTAATTCATTTTTCCTCACCGCTTTAAATGAGTAGTTATAAAAGTGTATATTATGATTACATATGACACTCATAACATGATTAAAATTCTAAATATGATGGAAACATGATCAATGTATAAGAAATAATAATTTCAAACCAAAATTTGCATGATAATTGAATTAGTCACTAAAATAAAAAGCGGATTTAGCAACTGTTTTGAAAATCAACACTAAATATTTCACAAAAAAAAATCACGGCAGTTTTTAAAAATTGTGTTAAATGTGTTTTTTGTATTTTTATTTTTATCTATGGTATTTTTAACACCAACTCTAAATAATTTTTTAATTTTTTTATTTTTAAATTTATTTTTAGGGGCATGTTTTTCAAAACAACATCAAAATTAATAAAAAAACATTAAAATTAAAAAATTAATTTTGATTTACTATTAATAATTATAATTTATTTTTTATAATAATTTATTATTATTTTAATTTTAAATTAATTAAAATGTTTTAGTTTTTAATTATATATAATTATTAGTCATTTGTTCTTTGAAACTAAAATTAATTTTTGGATAAGTTTAAAATCAGACTTCTATATCAAATGACCATAACTTTTGATATGGGTGTCCATTTTACCTTTAAAACTAGTCACATAAAAGCTTATAAAATGAAATTTTATAATAATTTGGTAATAATTAACAAAATAAAATTTAATACACTTTTAAGAGAAGTTGAAAATCAAAATTCAACTTCAAATGAAAATTACTTTTGATCTGGTCATCTGTTTGAGCTCTACCATATTTAAAATGAAGCCTTCAATGAGGTCTACACCATATTGACTCATGAGGACCCTAGTAACTATTTTCTTATTGTTTTAAAAGGCCCTTATGGACTCCAAAATTATAAAGACCCGTAAAATTCAAGGGAAATTGTTTCTTAATTTTCTTTGGAATTTTACAAGAGCGCGGTTTCTGACGGCACCTGATTTCGAGGCCTGGTGTGCCCGGAATCAATTTCCGAAGTTTGGATCGGGTACGTATAGTGAACGAACGAGAGGGAATTTCTAAATTTTGAACCGGTGCTCGGAATTGAAATCTGAGGACACCAATGAACTCGCAGCACCGTTTTTCGCTTAAGGAGACCTTTTCCGAGGTTGTGTTTTATGCGGGATGAGAGTTAGTTTTGGGGGGAATTAGAAGAAGTTAAATAAATTGTGGAACACAATTTATTTTTAACTTTGTTGGTTATTTCCTCCCAAAGGGATTTAGAGGTGGGGCCCACATCCACATAACCTCCCTTGAGAGGATAAAGTGTGGTGGGGCCCACACGAGCCCTAACTCTTCAATTCTCCTTAAACTCCCCATTAAATCCACTCTAATTAATTTGAAAACTTGTGTTATTAATTAAGATGAGTTACTCAATTTCAAACTTTTGAAATTCAAAGAGGTTAGGATGTGTAAATAAAATAAGGCTTGGACTTATTTTATTTTGGTTAGTTTCTTTTGCAACCTTGAGAGGATTGGGAAGCGTTCTTCATCTTCTTCTTCCTCGACGAAGAACGCGAAGAACACCGTTCTTCAACGAAGAACTGCTCCGCCAAAGAACACGGTTCTTCCGCGACACCGTATCCACGACGCGACGTTCTTCTTTCGCATCGTCTCTTCCACGATGGTTTTCCGTGACGAAATCGCCGTCAACGACTTCAAATCCTCGCTTCGCGACGTCGACGTTCTTTCCCCACGACGCCCGACCTCCGCGACGCTCGTCTTCCGCGGGTCGTTGACGAACACCGTTCCTGAACCGAGGTAGGGGATTATTGTTATTTTATTAAATTAATTCCGTTCTTGATTCTAGCATGTCGAACTTCGTGGTTGATCGAATAAATGTTATCATTTAATGAGAGGGGGCTGGACTGCACAAACACGGCCTAACCCCCTCCTATGTTCATGATTTTTTCTTTGTGAATGGAATGGGATGGCGTGGTGCCGTCGCACCACGCGAGAATCGCTCGGCAAGTATTACGCGACGCCATCGCGCCACACCGAGAAGTCGAACAAGAACGCGACGCCGTCGCGCCGCGTCGAAGGAAGTCGAAGGCGCCGTGGCCGGAGCAGAGCCGCGGCGGAGGGGCGCGGTGTCGTCGCACCGCGCCGGACGACAAGGGCCACGACCGGTTCCGGGCCGCGACAGAGCATGGTGACCGGCGGCCAGCCGGGCCGCCAGTGTCGGAGTCGGAAGGGGACCGGCCACCGCCGGTCCCATTGAGAAGGAGCCGGCCGGCCAAGTCGGGCCGGCCGGAAAGGAGAAATCCGGGGGAATTAAATTCCCCCGGCCTGCATCAACAACCCCCCATAAATGAGGGGGGGTGCGGTTACACAAGGGGGGCAGGCGCCCCCCTCTTTTTTCCAACAGCTCGACCGAAGCCGAGCTGGAAGCGCGCTGGGCGTGCTGCGCCCAGCCGGACCGGCGCCTGGCCGGTCAGCCAGGCCGGGCCGGGCCGACCCAGTCCGGGACGGGTCGACCCGGTTTGGGCCGACCGGGGGGGTCTCAGGCTGGGTCGGTCCGGGCCCGAAACCCCCGTTATCGGACTGTTTGGGTTCAAATGCCCATAGCACGGGCTACAGACCTCCAAACGACGCGCCGTCAGCAGCGATGTGATCCTTGGATCGAGACGGTTGTTTCAGTATATCGCACTCAAGCTTTCAGAATACTTTGAGTTTGGCCGGGTTGGTTCATACACGAAACCAAGCGGGCCCTCGTAGCGGAAACACTCATATCTTGAGCTACGGATGTCCGAATGACGTGACGTCAACTTTGTTTAGTTCCTCTTAGTGAGACGGATCTTTTGGCATACTCCGCCCGAGGTTTGGACGCAGGTGGAGTACGGTCGGGTTGGTTTTTCCTTAAAAACCAACCGGGCACCTGGGACGAAAAAGCCAATAACTCTCAGACTGGGCGTCCGATCGACGCGCCGTCTGCGACGTTGAGTTCCTGTTGACGATACAGAACTTTTGGATACATCAACTCTGGACTATGTGACAGTTGATGTATCAGCCTCTCGGCTCGTGGAGCGGACCCTCCCGAACGAGCTTGCTCTGTGCGGAAACCCTAGAGCTGGTTGTGACTGCTACTGTGACTGCGATCATGACTATGTAGAGATCCTCATTGGATTCGATGACGACGACTACAACACTCAGCGATCCTCTGTGGATCAGTGTTACCGATCCTGTGTGGGTCCGATCCTGTGTGGGTCCGATCCTGTGTGGGTCAGCGCTTAGCGGTTCTCTGTGAGCCAGCGCCTACAGATCCTGTGTGGGTCCGATCCTGTGTGGGTCTTTGCGGGGGTTAGTACCTATCGATCCTTTGTGGGTCCGACGACTTAGATGGATTAGTGATCATCTATATCGTCTTCGAAGAAGTATACCTGTGTGAGCTGAATCCTGTTTACATTCCTAAGTGGATTGTGTTGTGCTATCCTGTGCGGATTATGTTTTTCTTTCCTGTGTGGAATACGTATACTTTCCTATGTGGACTGAGTTGTACTTGGGCTCGAAGGTTGGAGCATATTGGAATTGATGACTTAGGTATATGTATGGGAATATATCTAAGCAGTGTCGGTTGTTACTTCATGATTGTATCATTTCTTTGTAGTTTATCCTTTGTTGATTTTGGGAGACCTTCAGGGGTCTCGGGTTCCCTACTGAGTAGCTTATACTCACCCCTGCACAGGCTATGCCCGCACTACGTTGTCTCGGTTGCAGATGACAGACATCGTTGATCGTGGTTGAGGCTTGCAGAGTAGGACGGTACCTGGAGGTGGACCACTAGGCGGGACGTGCTCGGAGCGGACGGCGGGACCCGAGGTACAGTGGAGCTATCTGTACCCACCCTTCAAGTGGGATTTCCAGTGGACAGCTCGGCGTAGCAGATTTTACTTTTCAGTTGTTGTTTTCCCTTTCGAGTTGTACTTTACTTTCAGTTTGGGTTTGTATACTGGCCCACTTACTTTTCCGCACTTATAGTTGTACTCTGCTTTCACATAGTGTTTACTTTTCCGCTTGCTTACTCTGTGGTGCTTGTTTACTTTAGAAAGGAAATGCCTTCCCTTTTTACCGGGATTTACGCCTTGGTGCTAGTCGCCATCCCCTGGCCTATGGAAGTCGAGCTTGGGGTAGTCACGACACGGGCCCCGAGGACGGGTCGTGACAAATTGGTATCAGAGGAGTTCGGTTCTACCGTGAACTCTGATCTTTTCTATGTGAAGCAATAGTGTTTAGCGTATTGAGTGTGGTTATCAGTCCAGGGAGTCCAGTGTTGGTGCAGCGGCCGACGTATCCGTACACCAGGACCCTGACTTCTGATTTCCGACTTAATGCACGAAAACATTGATTGCTTGTGTGTTTCAAGTTTTCTTTGTGATTACTTTGTATCAGCTCACCAGGTATACTGTTCTGACCGTGGATCACCTGTTTCCTTTTCAGGATGGCCCCACGACGGCAGCCACCTAGGGTTTCGAGAGTCGAGCATGACGACAGCCCACCGAGCAACGAGGCCTCGGTTCAGGGCCCTTTGTTAGCAGTGGCACCGACGGTAGCTCAACCCGCCGAGTCACCGATACTTCCAGCACCAGCCGCTGATGTTGCACGTCGCCTCAGCGCACTGCATGAGTTCTAGCGCCAGCGACTACCCAGGTTCCGTGGGGAGACGGACCCCCAGGCAGCCGAGGACTGGCGAGAGGCAGTCGTACGAGTTTTCAGGCTAGCGAGGACACCAGCAGACCTCATGGTGATCCTCGCTGCGAGCCTACTGCACGCAGCAGCGGGCCGATGGCGGATCTTGATGCTCCAGGTTCACGATGATGCCTCTTTCATCTGGACGGACTTCGAGAGAATTTTCCGCTCAGAGTTAGTTCCGGACACCCTCCGTGCGGTGCGTATTCAGGAGCTTCTTCAGTTACGGCAGGGCAGCATGACGGTCGCTCAGTACTCGGTGAGATTTATCGATCTCTCACGCTACTCGACCGACATGGTACGAGACCCATTCTTCCGGGCCCGGACTTTTGAGATGGGATTGAGACACAAGATCAGGGCATTTCTGATCTCCCTCAGCATTTCGACTTAGACAGGAGTACTGGAGCGGGCCCTTTTGATCGAGAGTTTTCTTGCTGAGTCTACACCAGCACCGAGACCCACCGCAGGGCGGCACATAGCAGAGTCTTCTGCAGCAGGCAGTCGACGGATGACTCTTGGGTCCAGGCAGACCAGACCCTCAGGCAGAAGACCTCAGGACACTGGCTCAGTAGTGCGGGGCACACAACGCGGAGCCAGTCTTTCGAGAGGCATACAGTGTTACTCGTGCGGCGGTCAGGGCCACATGGCTCGTGACTGCCCGACCTGCCGTGCCGAGGAGCAGCAAACGGTTGAGGGACCACCGAGGCAGAGGCAGAGGGTCGACCGTGGCGGTCCGCAGGGAGGAGGCAGACGAGGCAGGGGAGCTGACCGAGCAGCAGGTGGTGGGCGACGCTTTGAGGCTTTACCACCACCACCACCAGGAGGTCCACCCCGACCACAGGGAGCTGGCGGGCAGAGACAGGCACAGCTCCAGGCAGTAGAGTCCTACGACCATGGTGCGCCCGAGATGATTCGAGGTACTATCTGTGTCTATTCCACCCTTGCTGCAGTACTTATAGACACATGAGCGAGTCGCTCTTTCATAACCGCTTCCCTTGTTCGGAGCTCGAAGATTCCGACAGAGCCGTTGGCTCGATCCTTACGGCTAGAGACTCCTACGGGAGCAGACTCAACGATTACGCACTGGTGCCGGCAGTGTGAGATTACACTAGGAGGTGAGAGTTTCGGCTGGGATCTTCTTGTAGCAGCGTCGAGGCCTTATGACGTCATCTTGGGCATGGATTGGTTATCTATGGTCCATGCACATATTGACTGTTTAAGGCGCAAGGTGCGATGTGTATGCATCGACGGGAATTGTTTCACCTTCACCGGCGAGAAGGGAGCCTTTGCAGCACAGGATGGACTTCCGCGGAGGAGAGGACAACCCATCACTCATCAGTTGGCTAGCCTCATCCTAGGAGAAGTTGACGTGCGGAGTCTAGGTTTTCCTGCAGTGGTGGATCAGTTTGCGGACGTTTTCCCCGACGACGTTCTAGGGTTACCTCCTCACAGAGAGGTAGACTTTTATATTGAATTGTACCCGGGGACAGCCCCGATATCAACTCCAGCATATCGGATGGCCCCCTCCGAGCTTCGAGAGATACGGGTTTAGTTGGAGGACTTGCAGGGCAAGGGGTTTATCCGACCCAGTGTTTCACCCTGGGCTTCCCCGATTTTGTTCGCCAAGAAGGCGGGCGGGAGCTTGAGACTTTGTGTTGACTATCGTCGCCTGAACCAGGTGACAGTGAGGAACAAGTATCCGCTACCGAGGATTGATGACCTCTTTGATCATCTCAAGGGAGCACGGTGGTTCTCGAAGATAGACCTCAGGTCAGGCTATCATCAGCTCAGAGTTAGAGATGAGGACGTGCAGAAGACGACCTTCAGATGTCGGTATGGCCACTATGAGTTCTTGGTTATGCCTTTCGGTGTAACCAATGCTCCAGCAGTGTTCATGGCCCTCATGAACAGGATCTTTCAGCCATACCTCGATCTATTTGTCGTGGTCTTCATCGAGGACATTTTGATCTACTCGACGACTGGGGAGGAGCACGCCTACCACTTACGGGTTGTACTAGACACACTCCGAGAGCACCAGCTTTATGGTAGGCTCTCGAAGTGCCAGTTCTGGATATGTGAGGTCCACTTCTTGGGATACGTCATCTATGAGGCGGGAGTTGTAGTGGATCCTGCAAAGATCGAGGCAGTGTTAGCTTGGGAGCCACCCAAGAGCGTGATGGAGGTGCGGAGTTTCTTGGGTCTAGCCAGATACTACCGGAGATTCATGCCAAACTTCTCCAGAGTTGCGACTCCACTCTCAGCTTTGAAGAAGAAGGGGAAACCCTTCGTGTGGTCAGACAGATTTCAGTAGATCTTCCAGGAGCTGAGACAAAGATTGACCAGCGCACCTATCTTGAGGTTTCCTGAGGAGGGAGTAGGGTACGTAGTCTACTGCGACGCATCAGGGACCAGACTCGGTTGTGTCCTGATGTAGGATCGGGCAGTGATCGCCTATGGATCATGTCAGTTAAGGCCACAAGATCAAAACTACGCTACCCATGACCTGGAGTTAGCAGCAGTGGTCTTCGCTCTGAAGACATGGCGACACTACCTGATGGGCGAGCGCTTTACAGTCTTTTCTGATCATCAGAGTCTCAGGTATATCTTCTCTCAAAAGGACCTGAACCTGATACGGTGGCGATGGATCGAGTTCCTCCAGGACTATGACTTTGAGATAGTCTATACTCCTGGGAAGGGGAACGTAGTAGCCGATGCCCTCAGTAGGAGGACGGGCATTCAGCTACTTGAGGAGGCGACAGAGCAGCTAGCCGCTTTATAGATATCCTTTATGGATAGAGATGGAGGAGCCTTCCTTCAGTCTCTCACAGTCACTCCTCCACTTCTACAGTAGGTCAGAGAGTTTCACACTTCTCCTTTGACGGTACATCCTGGAGTGGCAAAGATGTACTAGGATCTCAGACGACAGCACTGGTGTCCGGGCATGAAGAAGGCTGTGGCGGAGTTCATTTCTCAATGCCTCACCTGCCAACAAGTGAAGGCTGAGCACCAGGTACCAGCAGTCTTGGTACAACCCTTGGAGGTCACGGAGTGGAAGTGGGACGGGATATCTATGGACTTCATGACTGGACTTCCACGCACTTCCAGAGGTCATGACTCCATCTGGGTGATTCTCGATCGACTCACAAAGTCGGCTCACTTCTTACCCATCAGAGAGCAGGGTTTAGTGGAGAGCTTGGGACGAATTTACGTTCAGGAGATTGTTTGGCTTCACGGTGTGCCATAAATTATCATCTCCGATCGAGATGCTCGTTTTACTTCCTGGCTATGGAAGGGATTGCAGGAGGCGTTCGGGACGCAACTACGTCTGAGCACAACCTTTCACCCTCAGACGGACAGTCAGACAGAGAGGACCATTCAGACTCTCAAGGACATGCTCCGCGCATGTGTCCTCGACTTTGGTCGTAGCTGGGAGGACCACCTACCCTTGATGGAGTTTGCGTACAACAAAATCTACCACTCCACCATCGGGATGGCACCGTACGAGGCATTGTATGACCAACCTTGCAGATCTACTTTGTGCTGGACAGACCCTGGGGAGTCAGAACTTGTGGGACCGGAGATGGTCCAGGCCACGAAAGAGAAGATCCAGGTCATCCAAGAGCGGATGAGGACAGCTCAGAGCTGGCAGAAGTCATACGCTGACAGGAGTCGGAGGCCACTAGAGTTCGAGGATGGAGACCACGTCTTCTTGCGTGTCTCACCTCGACGTGGATTACAGAGTTTTGGCCGAGGCGACAAGTTATCCCCGGGCTTCATCGGACCTTTCCAGGTCCTCAGCAGGATTTGCGAGGTGGCTTATCGCCTAGCTCTACCACCTCAGCTACACCGGGTGCACGACGTCTTCCAAGTATCTCAGCTGAGGAGATACATGCACGACCCGACACACATCATTGACCATGGGGAGCTTGACGTTGACGATGGGGCGACTTTTACGGAGGTCCCAGTGGAGATCGAGGATCGACAGGCGCGGGTCCTACATGGACGGTCGATTCCTCTAGTGTGCATCAGATGGCAGCACAGGAACCTCCAGAAGAGCACTTGGGAGCGGGAGGCTCATATTCGTGCTCAGTACCCTCATTTGTTTCTCTAGTATTGATGTATCTTTACGGGGACGTAAATCTCTGAGGTGGGAGTAATGTAAAGACCCGTAAAATTCAAGGGAAATTTTTTCTTAATTTTCTTTGGAATTTTACAAGAGCGCGGTTTCTGACGGCACCTGATTCCGAGGCCCGGTGTGCCCGGAATCAATTTCCGAAGTTTGGCTCGGGTACGTACAGTGAACGAACGAGTGGGAATTTCTAACTTTTGAACCGGTGCTCGGAATTGAAGTCCGAGGACACCAATGTACTCGTAGCGCCGTTTTGCACTTAAGGAGACCTTTTCCGAGGTTGCGTTTTTTGCGAGATGAGAGTTAGTTTTGGGGGGAATTAGAAGAAGTTAAATAAATTGTGGAACACAATTTATTTTTAACTTTGTTGGTTATTTCCTCCCAAAGGGAGTTAGAGGTGGGGCCCACATCCACGTAACCTCCCTTGAGAGGATAAAGTGTGGTGGGGCCCACATGAGCCCTAACTCTTCAATTCTCCTTAAACTCCCCATTAACTCCACTCTAATTAATTTGACAACTTGTGTTATTAATTAAGATGAGTTACTCAATTTAAAACTTTTGAAATTCAAAGAGGTTAGGATGTGTAAATAAAATAAGGCTTGAACTTATTTTATTTTGGTTAGTTTCTTTTGCAACCTTGAGAGGATTGGGAAGTTTTCTTCATCTTCTTCTTCCTCGACGAAGAACGTGAAGAACACCATTCTTTAACAAAGAACTGCTCTGCCAAAGAACACGGTTCTTCCACGACGCCGTATCCACGACGCGACGTTCTTCTTCCGCGTCGTCTCTTCCGCGACGGTTTTCCGTGATGAAATCGCCGTCAACGACTTCGAATCCTCGCTTCACGACGTCGACGTTCTTTCCCCGCGATGCCCGACCTCTGCGACACTCGTCTTCCGCGGGTCGTTGATGAACACCGTTCCTGAACTGAGGTAGGGGATTATTGTTATTTTATTAAATTAATTCCGTTCTTGATTCTAGCATGTCGAACTTCGTGGTTCATCGACTAAATGTTATCGTTTAACGAGAGGTGGCCGAACCACACAAACACGGCCTAACCCCCTCCTATGTTCATGATTGTTTCTTTGTGAATGGAACGGGATGGCATGGTGCCGTCGCACCATGCGAGAATCACTCGAAAAGTATTACGCGACGCCGTCGCGCCACGTCGAGAAGTCGAACAAGAACATGATGCCGTCACGCCACGTCGAATGAAGTCGAAGGCGCCGCGGCCGGAGCGGAGCCGCGACGGAGGGGCATGGTGCCATCACACAGTGCCAGACAACAAGGACTGCGGCCGGTTCTGGGCTGCGGTAGAGCATGGTGACCGGCGGCCAGCCGGGCCGTCGGGGTCGGAGCCGGAAGGGGACCGGCCACCGACGGTCCCGTTGAGAAGGAGCCGGACGGCCAGGTCGGGCCGACCGGAAAGGAGAAATCCGGGGGAATTAAATTTCCCCGACCAGCATCAACGGCCTCCCATAAATGAGGGGGGCTGCGGTTACACAAGGGCGGCAGGCGCCCCTCCTCTTTTTTCCAACAGCTCGGCCGAAGCCGAGCTGGCAGCGCGCTGGGCGCGCTGCGCCCAGCCGGACCGGCTCCTGGCCGGACCGGCGCCTGGCCGGACCGGCGCCTGGCCGGACCGGCGCCTGGCCGGTCTGCCAGGCCGGGCCGCGTCGGGCCGTGTCGGTCCGACCCGGTCCGGGACGGGTCGACCCGGTTCGTGCCGACCGGGGGGTCTCGGGCCGGGTCGATCCGGGCCCGAAACCCCCGTTATCGGACTGTTTGGGTTCAAATGCCCATAACACGGGCTACAGACCTCCAAACGACGCGCCGTCAGCAATGATGCGATCCTTGGATCGAGACGATCGTTTCAGTATATCGCACTCAAGGTTTTCGGAATACTTTGAGTTCGGCCGGGTTGGTTCGTACACGAAACCAACCGGGCCCTCGGAGCGGAAACGCTCATATCTTGAGCTACGGACGTCCGAATGACGTGCCATCAACTTTGTTGAGTTCCTCTTAGTGAGACAGATCTTTTGGAATACTCTGCCCGAGGTTTGGACGCAGGTGGAGTACGGTCGGGTTGGTTTTGCCTTAAAAACCAACCGGGCCCCTGGGACGAAAAAGCCAATAACTCTCAGACCGGGCGTCCGATCGACGCGCCGTCTGCGACGTTGAGTTCCTGTTGACGATACGGAACTTTTGGATATATCAACTCTGGACTACGTGACAATTGATGTATCAGCCTCTCGGCTCGTGGAGCGGACCCTCCCGAACGAGCTTGCTGTGTGCTGGAACCCTAGAGCTGGCTGCGACTGCTACTGTGACTGCGACGACGACTGTGCAGAGATCCTCAGTGGATTCGATGACGACGACTACCACACTCAGCGATCCTATGTGGATCAGTGCTACCGATCCTGTGTGGGTCCGATCCTGTGTGGGTCAGCGGTCAGCGGTTCTGTGTGAGCCAGCGCCTACAGATCCTGTGTGGGCTCGATCCTGTGTGGGTCTTTGCAGGGGTTAGTACCTATCGATCCTTTGTGGGTCCGACGACTTAGATGGATCAGTGATCATATATATCATCTTCGAAGAAGTATACCTGTGCGAGATGAATCATGTTTACTTTCCTAATTGGATTCTGTTGTGCTATCCTGTGTGGATTACGTTTTTCTTTCCTGTGTGGAATACATATACTTTCCTGTGTGAACTGAGTTGTACTTGGGCTCCGAGGTTGGAGCGTATTGGAATTGATGACTTAGGTATATGTATGGGCATATACCCAAGCAGTGTCGGTTGTTACTTCGTGATTGTATCTTTCCTTTGTAGTTTATCCTTTGTGGATTTTGGGAGACCTTCAGGGGTCTCGGGGTCCCTACTGAGTAGCTTATACTCACCCCTGCACGGGCTATGCCCGCACTACATTGTGTTGGTTGCAGATGACGGACAACGTTGATCGTGGTTGAGGCTTGCAGAGCAGGACGGTACCTAGAGTTGGACCACTGGGCGGGACGTGCTCGGAGCGGACGACAGGACCCGAGGTGCAGTGGAGCTATCTGTACCCACCCTTTAGGTGGGATTTCCAGTGGACAGCTCGGCGTAGCAGATTTTACTTTTCAATTGCTGTTTTCCCTTTCGAGTTGTACTTTACTTTCAGTTTGGGTTTGTATACTGGCCCACTTACTTTTACGCACTTATAGTTGTACTCTGCTTTCACTTAGTGTTCACTTTTCCGCTTGCTTACTCTATGGTGCTTGTTTACTTTACAAAGGCAGTGCCTTCCCTTTTTACCGGGATTTACAACTTGGTGCTAGTCGCCAGCCCCTGGCCTATGGAAGGCGGGTTTGGGGTAGTCACGTCACGGGCCCCGAGGACGGGTCGTGACAAAAATGATTTTTTGTTTGGATACCATGATTTTTTAACATTCGATGATATTTTAGTTTCATTTAAGAGTGTCTTTATATGGTTTTTTTCATCTTATATCATTTTATTAAATAAATTTACATTCCTATTAATTTTATGGTGTTGCAATTATTTTGGTTTTCCCTCTTTTGGTTATTTATTATATAATATATAAAAATATTTTTCTATGTATTTCTATAAATTCATATATATTTATTTATATTATATATATATATCAATATTTATTTAAAATTATAAATAAGTATATCTATGTATGGATATTTATATGTATTTATGAATATTTGCCTATATTTATATACATTTGTAAATATTTATACCTATTTATATTTATATATATATTTATTATATGGTTATATATATAGATATTTATATTTACTTATGTTTTTATATATATTTATATTAATATACAATTATATATATATATATGTGTGTGTGTTTATATATATTTGTGTAACCTAAATGTTTTCTTAAATATATTTAATTAAATATGGTTATAATTATAGTTTTTTTATAGATATTAATTTCCATTTATTATTTAATATTTGTTATTTATTTTTTATTTGTTATTAATTTATTACATATTTATTATATATTGATTTATTTTTTATCATTAAATTATTATTTAAAGCTTATTTTATATTATTACACAATATATAATTTTTTATCATTATTTTTATTATTTATTTATTAGGAATTTATTATTTATTTTTAGTTTATTATTTACTATTAATTTATTATTAAGGCATTTTTTGTTATTTATTTATTATTTATTTATTTATAATTTATTTATATAATATTTAATATTTAATTTTTTTATTATATATTATAATATATATATAAATATATATTTGTTTATTATTCATTTATTGATTGATTTATTTATCAATTATTATATATTATTTAATTATTTATGTATTTATTATTTATTAAATTATTGTTATGATTATTTCTTTCTTGATTATTATTTATTAATTAATTTATTATTAACTAATTATTAATAATTAATTATTTGTTAATTAGTTATTATTTATTTATTAATTGTCTATTATATGCTCATTATATATTATATATATATATATATATATTTATCCTTTATTATTAATTTGTTATATATTCATTGTATATTTATTTATTATTTATTATTTGTTATATATTATTTGTTAATTTATTATTTCATAATTCATATTTATTATTTATTAATTTATTATTAATTTATTACTTATTTATTATATATTCATTATAATTTTATTAATCACCAATCATTAATAATTATTTATTAGTTATTATCTATGAATTATTAATTTATTATAAATTTATTATTTAAAGTTGGTTTTGAAGTCTTATTTATAATGAAAGAAAACACCTATTTCTATCTGGGTAGGGGGAGACTCATTACATAGCCTGTAAACCCAAGAAAAAGTTTCATGCATCATGCATGCTTCACCGCCTGCCCGCATTATGTCCACGTCACCATTTTCCCATGTCATGTCCGCATCACCGCCCCCAATGTTTGTGTCTGTGTCAACACCTGCATCATTAAACCCCCAAGGGGCTTCCCAAGATTCAAAACATGATCTTTTGGATGCAGGATAAAGGGGATTACCACTCTATCGCCATGCCAAATATATAAATTTACTATTTATTTATTACTTATCTATTATATATTTATTGTAATTTTTTTATTTTTTATTTATTATTTATTATCTATTATTAATTTTCTATTACTTATTATTTATTATTCTTCAATATTATTTTATGTTTTTTGTATATATGTAAGTATATTAAAGTATGTTTAGTCATTAGATGAAGAGCTTTCTGGAGTGGTAAAGTTTTTGCAGAATAACTTAGCAGTATGCATGACATAGATAAAATACGTATGTATGATAGAAATAATAAAAAAACAAAGAAAAAAAAAACAAATAAAAAACAAACAAAAAACAAACAAAAAATAAATAAATAAATAAAAAATAAAAAAAATAAAAAAATAAAAAAATAAAAAATAAAAAATAAAAAATAAAAAATAAATATTTTTGAAATGTGTAAATAAAAAAATATAAAAAATATAAAAAAATAGAAAAAAGCACATCAAAAACATTTAGCGGCGATTTAAAATGCTGTTGAACGATTCTTTTAGTTTTTAAAAGATCACTACAAAACCATTTCATAACAGTTTTGAAAACCATCACTAAATGATTAACAAAACCTGATTTAGTATCACTTTTAAAAAACCAACAAAAAACGGATTACAGACTCTTTAAACATTCGCTAGATGAAAAAAACCACCGTAAAACTCTTATTTTGGCATCATGATTTATCACTTGGAATAATGATTTTAAAGGATAATTGTCACTACTCTGGTTATAAAATGTTATAAGTTTATCATATATGGTATGATACATATTTTTATGGTTATGGAATAATATTATAATTAATGTATACTTATTATACAGGAGGTTTGAATGTGGATGAAGAAATATTGAGACTTGAGGTAAGAGATTTATGTTTCAAACCAATTTTAGTCAAGATTGTTTATTCTTGAATATTCGTTGAGGAAATATTATGATCCTTATCAAAAAATACATTTAATTTTTCTAATCCTTTGGTTATTTTCTAAATTTTTATGTTTTAGCATCGTCTTTATCTCTTGAGAACTGAAAATTATTTTGAAAATATTTTTAGGAAAATGTAGCCTTATTTATTCTCTTTTGGTTAGAAAACATTTTTCTTTTATATCAATATTTTATAAAATTATTTCAAGAATTATTCTAAATATTCTTCATTAATTATTTAAATTTATTTTTACTCATTTTTACATTTTATAAAAAGATTTCAAAGGAATATTTATGAAATTTTCTGAATGATATAATTTTAAATTTTTACTAAAAATATGAAAGGAATATTTCTTTTAATTTATATTACATGAAAGAAATTTCCTTCCATCATGACCACTCAAAGAATTGAATCTTCCTCTATAAGTTTCCTTGGTTAATTTCAAATAAACTGTTTTCCAAAATTTTTAGGGAAATTTTAGATTTTATAGAAGTGATTTCAAAATGAAAAGGGTATCTTTATCAAAAAATATTCCAGTGATCTTTTAAACAAATTTTTATCTATGGTATGATCCTTTGATGTTAATTATGCTTTAATAGTGATATCATCCAATGATACCATCCTTATTCTTCATCTAGATGATTTATTATTATAATGATGATATTTTTATAAAATTGGTTTATTTTTCATGGGTTATTCTATAATGAAATTATGAAATGTTTATGAGACCCATTTCATTTACATGAGTTTTTTTATTATTATATAAAAAATATTTTATGATATTTCATCACACATATATATAATTCCAATTTTTTGATAGTTGAGATTGGAATTGTGTATCCGTCCAATGCATTCAATAAAGCATTATATATCATGACATAATTATAGGAAAATGAGTGGGTGTGCTCGCTCCACTATTAGAAACATGTAGGGATTCCCAATACACTATAGTAAGCTGGTGGTGATGGAGGATCCATTATGATAAGATAAATATATATTGATTCATGATCCACTATGATTTGATGGTCTTGAAAGTTAAACGTGACATATGAAATTGTTGTTATTCCTATGATGGTGCCCCAATTTTATAAAATGTTTTACAATTATGATTTGAACTCATGGTTAATGATTGATTAGTGATGATTTCTCACTATTATGATTCATGTATTTAAAATTATAAATATTTATGTCATGATTCATGATTATGATCTATGAAAAATTGGGTATGAACTTTGTATGTTATGATCATAATCTCATGCCTTTATTATTATCTAATACTTTTATATAACCATTTAGTGATATCTTTTTTGTTTACCCTTACTGAGAATCTGATCTCTCCGTTTCTTATGTTTTGTTTCCCCAGGTAATAAAGAATGGTTTTAAGTAGGGTATGTTAAGAATGGTACAAAGTAAGAAGAACATTATGATAGATGATGAAGGAAGTAACTAAATAATATATTTATGTATCTATTCTATAAATACACTAATATGTTATGGGTTTGGCATGGATCGTAATGTTATATAATGAATATTCATCTCAAATGATGTAATAATTATGTATAAAATTCATAGATCACATATTTTTTTACACTAAAATTGGTGTAGAAACTATCTTTGAATGTTCTAAAAAGATCTTTTTAAAAATTTACCTAACATACTTATCTTGTGAAATAAAAATGTGATCTTTCTTTTGAAGAATTTATAGGCAAAAAAATCAACTCATCTCCACAAGAATGGAAACACTGAATAACATCTTAATTTTCATAGAAAACATCTCACAAACTGTTTCATAATTTCTAGTAAATGCGATTTCATTTATAGAAACAATAAAATAATAGAGACATCTTTTTCATCCTTAATGTATAGATTTTTGTCAACTCTTCCCTTTATGAAATCTTATTTTTTCATATAGGTGTCCAGATTAGAGTACCAAGCTCTTGAGGCTTGTTTTATACAATATAAATCCTCATATAATATATAAACATAATTTTATTCTTCTCTATGTAATAATACACTTTGTTTTTAAATTTATACATCCACTCTAAACTCACCATTGAGGAAGGAAGTCTTGACATCTATTTAAAATATATTGTATTTCCTTTATACTACAATATAAATTAATATTCTAATAGTTCTAAGACCTTCCACTAGTGTAAAAGGTATCATTAAATTATACTCCATAAACCCAAGAATAACCTTTAAACACTAAGATTTATTTATTTCTCACTAGTTTTACTTTCTCATTCAAATTTTTTCAAGACACCCATTTGTTACAATCACATTTTAGTCTTTAGGGTTGGGAACTAACTCCCAATACATATTCTTTTTGGTTTTTTCCAATTCTCTATCCATAGAATAAACCCACACTTTATGCTTCAGAATTTCTTCAAACATATTTAGGTTTCACTTGAGAGAATAATTAAGTATAATACATTATACTTAGAGTTACTAGTTTTACCTAATAATTTTTCCTTTTATTAATATTTAGGACATTCACTTGCATTCTCATATCTGGATGTGATGATTTAGATTTCTCCTCTTTAATTGAAATTGTTGAATCTTCTTCTCTAACCTATTCATTTTAAATACTTTAAACTTTGTTTTAAATTTCATTATTTTGTTTAACAGAAAAAGCATCATCATCACTTCTAGAATTTACTTCTTCATAAATGAAATCCTTTGTTGAATGTCAAAGGACCTTCATATGAAAATTATAAAAAGAATTTCCAAAAATTTTATCTGATAGTTGTATCCTCTTCCATTAGGATGATATCCTATAAAGATTCTAGCTACACCTCTTAGATCAATCTTACACAAATATTAACTTTCTATTTCAATAATACGGGGGATACCAAACACTTTAAGATAATTTATGATTAGATTATTCTTATAGTGAATCACATATGGAATCATATCATAATTTTTTCTTTAAAAAAATGATTTTATACATTAACCACTTATGTAATTTCTTGTCTGAAAAAATACTTGAGGTATATTGCTTAATCATTTTGGTTAGAGCCATCTATACCAAGATTTTATTCTTTATTTCCACAAAAACGTTTTTCGTTGGTGTATATAGTGTAATGAGTTCATGGTAAATGCTAAAATCCACAAGATAATTTTCAAACATGTCATTAGTTCACTCCAAACCATTATACATCTATATTTTCTTCAAAGAGTAACCACACTCTTTTTTCAACTTCTTATAAAACTCATAAAATTCATAAGATCCTATGTTTTATGTTTCATAAATACGATGAAATAAATGTGAGAAAAAATAATCAAGAGTATAAATAAATTACTTATATCTCTTTTTTATTATTTTTACAAAATCCCATATATGTTTGAATGTATGAGCTCTAATGTATGGATTGATTTAATTTACACCTTCTTATATGGTTGATTTTTAATAAACCCATTTTTTCATGTTGATCACATCTAATCTCTCTCTCTTTTGAACATGGTAACATTAATAACATTTTATAATTTTGTAAGATTACTCATTACTTTTCTAAGACTACAAATACTCATATTCCATAATATATATTCTTATTTCATGTTAAGATAACATGAATTTTTATAATCACATAGTTGAATGAGAATACCTATAGTTTACTATCCTCTGGTCACAACTCTTACATGTTAAACATTTTTGACCAAGAATCAATCCTTTCTAAAAACCAATTCATTTACTTCATCTAAAATCTATTAAACACTCAAAATATTATGTTTCAATCCATTAAAATAAATATTGTTTTCATATTTCAGATTTTCATTCCCAATAATAGTTGATAAAAATAATTTAAACTTTAGTGACCCATCATTGAAAAAATTTAATGATCCTCAATAGTAAATTTCTGTATATTTCAGGAGTTTTAACGTGAGAATATAATTCACAGTAAAATATCAATGGACTCTCAACTTTATATTTTTTGAGTGAAATTTTAACAATTAAATATTTCTTTATACCTTTTATAGTCTTATTATAAGGATTTTGAGTATTAAAAATCATGTTTCGTTAGTCTATTATAGTAATAAAAATTTATCTTCATAGTGACCAAACAAGCCAAAACTTCAATAGATTCTTTAATAAAATTAAACCACATCTGAAATTTCAATCCATAATTTGAAATTTGTTTCTATATTTTCTATTTTAAAGGGGTGAAATCCCACTCAAAAATTTCATATCAAAACTCCTATGATTTTTATGATGTTGGTGGTTCAAGAATTTTCATTCTAATATTGAAAAATCCTATACAATACTCATAGTAACCATCAAGTTAATAATTTCCCTATCATATATCAAGTAGTCTAGAATTTGGTACTTATCTTTCTTCCTTCTTTGACTCATCAATATTATCTCATTTCTATAAAAAAAATTTATTGTGAGATACTAAAATCTTATTATTCATATTATTCCTACTCTAATACCTGCTAGTGCCACTAGTTTTATCATTTTTTGATTTGAAGTTAATGTTTCCATAATTTCTATATTTTAGAGTATCATTATATTTAGCCACAAAATTGATCTTAATAAATTGATTCTTCTCAAAAAATTTCATCATCATTTTCACCCTTAGAAAAATCTCTATTTTTTGACTTTAAAAAATTCATTCTTTTTAGAAAATTATCCATCTTCTGAGATGGATTTTTAAAAATTGGATTCATAATTGTTCAATTCTTCATCAATTTTAACAAAATTATATTGAATATGATCAAAATATTTCTCTCTATCCTTTACTATTTCTTCCATAAATATGTTTCTAGTCCTACAAACATCAAGAAATTTCTTTAAGAAATCAATATCATTTTGTAATAGAGATCATTATTCTATAAAAATATATTTCTTACCATTGGATGATTGATTTTACTTCTTCAACAGTTTATGTGATTTTTTCCAATTTAGAGATCCTTGAGAGATATTATATCAGTTATTTTATTAGTAAGAAATCATTCCCAAAGTCCTCTAGTTCACTTTTAAAAATTGCATTACCACTTATAATCTTTTCATCATTTACTTTATAAAGGATTTTTTACAATATTTATCACTAGAAATCTCAACTTCATCTTCATATTTACTTCCTTCACTTTCTTGAGAGAATAAGTTTATTTTTTTAATATTTTTAGAAATTATTACCTTTACATTTGGAGTAATTATTTGAACTATTATCTTTATTTTTTGAAAATTTTCAAGGATTAACCTCTTCCACATCATTAGCATCTTTTGTTTTGGATTTTGGAAAATTTGGAGAAAAATTCCCAACATCACCTTACTTAAAACATTTCAGTGTGATATCTATTTTAGAACTTCCATTCATCCCCTAATTTTTCTAGTGATAAGGGAAATAACTTTATCATATTTTTTACATATATTTATCAGAATTGGAATAATAATATTACTGTTCAATACCAACCTTATTCTTTAAATTTTCAGGTTTTAAGTCATGAAAGGAAATATCCTTTTTAGTATAGTCCTTTTTCTCAAGAAAATAATCCTTAAACATTTCATAATATATAAGAATACTATGTATGTCATCAATAGGGTTATAAATCAAATATTTTTCTTCTGAAGTATAAAATTTCACATAAAACATGTCAAATCTAATGTAAATTATTTTCTTCACAATAGTTGAGTCTTAAAACTTCTCATCCTAGCATCTTATATCGCTCAGAAAAAACTTATATAGTTTAATCATTATGAATATTAAGGTATTCATATTTAACTCACCAAAACTGCAACTCCGCGCACTTTAATTTTGGTTTTCCTTTTATAGATATTCTATAGGTTTTCCCAAATACAAATTTCCATATTAATTATTTTGAGTATTATAAATCAATTTTTAAAAAGATAATAAAAAAATTTCATTTCTAGATTGACCATGATTCTCTATATTCATTTTATCTTCCACTGATGTGGCATAAATTTCATCACATAGAAAGAATCCATTGGTTTTAGCTTCTAAAACACTATAACTGATAGATAAAAATATTTAAAACATTCCATATTTCCATATATGATAAACTTTACCATAAAATGTATAATTAAACTTGTAGTTCACTATATTCAAATTATATATTGAATAAAAATAAAAAAAAGAAACATATTTTTCTTCATTGAGATAATTGAAACCCTAATAATCAAGGATCCAATAAAAATGAAGCAAACCTCACTATAATACCACTTTTTCTTCCAACTATAAGATCTAAGTGATCACTGGGACTGGGAGGTGAATCAGTGATATTAATTATTTTATGTTTCTTTAAAAAACTAACTTTTCTACCATGAAATAAGTGTGATGTTCATTATCCAAAAATATTCAAACACACTCCAATATAAAGAGCATATAAATTTGTAGGTTTTACCTCAATATGTGAGAAATCTAAAATGTGGTGTGATTAAAAACTCAACAAGACCACAATACCCACTAGAATTCACCCATGAGTAACAAAACAGAAGGGTATAACCATGAAACTTGTGTTTTCATATCTACCAAATATGATTTAGTCCATCTCATACTTTACAATAGGACATATTTTGAGTAAGAAATTATATTTATTCCTCTTGTACACTTATATCAAGTTATCATGTGTGATGAATTATTCTTCCTCTTTTTTATTGCATAGAAACAAGATAAAAATTCAATTTACATGCACAATACTTCATGAAACAAGTGATTCCTACAAATTCATCATGTGAAATATTATTTAATTAGCATGGAAGAATCAATTTTAATTCTCTATCTCTCTCTCTATTGTTAACTTAAGATCCAATTAACTTGATCTTATTTTTATAGTTAAAAAAATGAATATTTTCTTTTTTTTGATGAATATATATTCATAGAATACCTCATGAATAATATTCTTTCTCACTATTTCATTTTTATGATATTTTTGCTATAATAATACATATGTAAATATTTTAATTTAAATTATCTTGATGATATAACTTTCCATTAAAATCCCACATTAATAACTTCTCTCACACCTTTTTGTAACTTCATAAACATAAAGGAACTACCTTAATCTTAATCATCCTTTAGGAATATTATAATTCTTTCTCATTATATCCAATAAGTTCACATGAATTAAATATTCCATTAAATATATGAAAATATTTGATAATTATTATGGTAACATCATATTCTATAACATAAATCTCCCCAAAAAATCTTCTTCTTCTTCCAACATAAATTCTATGTAGCTCTGATGTACATTCACATAACTTGGGCTTGACTTTAAAAATATTTAAATATCTGAGTTACATTTTCATAGAGTCTTTGACAACCCTTACATATATAATTAGTTCCCCTTATAAAAATTGAATGTTTTCAGAGTTCCTTTATATAAAGAAAAGTTTAAAAATACATAGTTTATTATATTCTAAAGTTAAATTTATACACTAAGCATATGTTATGATGTTACTATTACTTGTTCAACCACAACTACTTAAAAAATAGACCCTATTCTTAATTAAAACAACATGAATAATGAATTACAAATCATGATATTTTGTTACTTGAAAAATATCATATATGTAATCATTTGATTATATATTTTTTAGAATATATAATATTTTGGAAACTCAAATTCTCACCAAAAAAATCCTCCATATTCTCTAATGATGTCATATATAATTTCTATCAAAGTCATAAATTCTAAGACTTTTTCAAAATTTTGGATCATTTATAATTTCATATGAGTTTTCAAGGCATATAAAAAATCTTGAAGACTCTATTTGATATGAATTCATAAAAAATGACATAGAAGTCATATACCTACCTCTTGAAGTAATAAAAAATGAGAAGTAATAAAAATATATATTTATATGTTTCATAAAATCTAATAAGTACTAAAAAAAGTTCAAATTCATACAAAAGGCTGAAATTCACTATGGATACCATACACTCAAGGAATTCATCAAACTTCGAAATCTATATTTTATTTATAGAAATAAATATTGATATAAAAATATTTTAGACTAGTTCAAAAACTCTTAAAACTAATTCCAAACAACTCTAAACACTCTGAAATCCTTCACCTCACATGAGAACCATTATATCATGTAATTTTGAATATGATTTATATATTGATAAAAAATCCAAAACATTATCTATACCCACTGAAATATTCAATACTTCATCAAATTAACTTTTCTATATAAATATCACAACCTTAAAGAACCTATACAATATCAATACTTGGTATCAATACCCTATAATTTGGTTGGTAACTGTTGAGATAGAGTAGAAGATGGTGGTGTAAGTGGCTAGTAGATCAACTTACAAATGATAACCATGGTCATATATAACCAAGAAAAGTATTATAGTGATCCATGATAAATTTAATATAAATAGTACAATAGTATCATGATTTAAATAATACATATCATAAATTGTCTAATAACCCAAGGACAAAATGTTTAGTGTTTGGGAGATCATATACATAAGTATATTATTTTATAACTCTTTCAAAAATTTCTCCATAAGTTTACTTCTCTAGATCCATACTTAGATATACCACATGATATAATCATAATCATAACCCGAGGAATGGAAACATAAGAAAGGGGTGAGCTCAAATTATTAGTAAGGTAAAAGATATATCATAAAGTAGTATATCATAAATAAGTCATAGAATAATAGGAAGACATATATATTTTAATAAAAGAACATAATACCATGTATGATAATCATAATACTTGGTGAAGAAACATAAGATCATAAAAATATCATTAATGAAGAATAAATAATATGACATAGATAAAAACACATATCAATAATCATAAAATATGTGAACATGATATAAAAGTGTGGAAAACATTAAAAAAAGGCATAAACATGAACACATGGAATTCCATAGAAATGAAATGCATCTTAAAAAATTGAAATAATTTTATAAACAACATTATAATGTGAAATTACTTTACAAGAAACTTGAAAATTTGGAACAAATAAAATAATATTAAATCATGTTTGACAAAACCAACTATACCCACACCCATGTGAAGAAACACATTATGTCTATGCCTAAAAATTAGAACAAACTAATCATACCCATGCCTATGTGAACAAGCTCATTATGTCTACTGTTGAATATATAATGAGATATGAACTTTAAATAACACATTATAGGGATAAATAGGACCCCACCTATCATCATTCATACATATGTGTGCCACTAAAAATAAAAAATCATTATATCTTAAATAACCCATGTAAAAATAATGGATTTATTAAACATTTGAATAATATAAACTTAATAAGTCATAGAATATCAAAATACACTTTCCAAAAATAATTTATAACATAATAAAATATGGAGGGCTATTAAAACATCACATCATGGGAGATAAACCTTAGAGGAAATATTTAACTGAAAATACGAAATATTTCAATTTTTTTTAGTTTGTTTATAAAATTTGAAGCATAAATTTATTTCAAAAACACATTTTTTTAAGGTAATGAGAGTAATTATTGAAAATATTATTAAAAATAAGTCTAAATTAAATATCTTTTAAAATAAAATTTTTTAAAAAATGGAAAGTAAAAATACATTAAAAAATACATTTTAAAAGAATATTTGATAATGTAAACTTGAAAGAAACATAAATTTTATAAAAAAAATGTGGATTAGATGATAAAACCATTTATTTTGAAAGGATATAAAAAACATTTGAACATTTTAAAATAACATTTTAAAAACTCAAATTATTAAAATGGATAAAGATACATTTTGTTTAAAATTAAATAAGAGGAATAAAATGATTATTTTTTATAAAAACATTTTTGAATTTACACTAGGGAAAGGAGAATGTTGGGAGGATGTAAAAATTTGGACATGGAAGAAAAATACATTAAAAGAATTGGGAATTATTATTATAAAGAATTAATTTTAACGAAACATTAGAATAATCGAGGAAGAATAATTTAGTGTGAAAAATTATTTAATGAAAAAAGAAGGTGTAATACATCATAAATTCATCATAGGTTAGAATAGATCAACCATTAAAGATAATATAAAATTATGAGTGATTATGATCATATGAGGAGAATTGAGTCACGAAAAACCCCTTATGGTTTTAGTAATTTTGGAATCAAAATAAATGAGAATAATTAAAATCATATGGTTTAGTAAACAAAATGGATGAAATCAAGAGTTACGTCAAAATATATTCTTGGGTAGTATATACACTATATAAATAAGAAATTAGTGCAAAAAATTAAAACAGGACTCGATGAAGAGAAGTTGAGATGAAAACTCTTACAACCTTTATATCATTTGAATGAAAAACCCAATAGATAATGAACATAGAAAAATAATGTAACTAATTAAATATAATTAATTCCTGATACAAAATTAAAATGTGTAATTATTTACACTATTAAAAATGAAACATGGTGTATAACATGAATATGTCTCAAGATATTTAAATTTGAGACAAAGAAACCCTTACCATATTTTTATACTTAGTTGAATAACCTCTAACCTCATGTAAAAAAAATAAATATTTTAATATAATATCTTATAGCCATATTAATACCAATTTTTTTTTATAATTTTCATTTATAATCACTATTTACACGTATGTTAGTTAGTTTTTTCATATTTTCCAACATCGGGTGTTTACAGTTCTGACCGTTTTGAGTAGTTTCATATGAGTGGTATCAGTGTTCATTCTTCATAAAATGTTTATCATTAAAATATAATAAATTTGACTATAATTTATTAATTATAATTATTTTTTATTTTTAATTTCATTTCATGAGTACTTTAATCTTTATCCTAGAAGATGAAATCTAAAACGAACATTCTTTAGTGATCTTCAACCTATGAAGGGTGTTTTCTTAATTAAAAAGTTAAATATTATTTTATTTTTTCTATAAAAAATAAAAATTGATTTTTTATATATTTATTTCATATTATATATTATATTAAGTATTCATAATCATAAATGATATAATTTCATGACATTATTCTTGTAGGTTTTGAAACCAACCCAATCACGAACAAAATTTAACTCGATGGGTGATTATGATTATGAAGGTCTTTATTTTGAATTAATATAGTTATAAAAATAATAATAATGATATTTTTTTAATTTTTTTATGATGGTGATCCATATTTTAAGATGTTTAGATAAATAATGAAAATCTATAAAAAATAATTATTCTTCATGGAGGCAGTAGTCCGCACAACACATAGTTAGCATTTCTATTACAAAATAGAATAGAGTGGTGGAGGTTGATATTATGTGATAATTTTAGAAGAATAAATAAATTTTATACATCATATTTATTAACTAATAACATCATTAATAACATCAATGAGAGGGGTTTACAAAAAACCCAAAGTGTCTCTTCATGGAGGTGGTAATTTGCACACACACACAAAATGATACTTGTTTTACCTAGTATTTGGAAGTGAATAAATAATGGGTGTAACATTATTATAATTACATCTCAACACACAAGTATCACCCCAAGATTTCATGATACATTTTATTTTTTAAATAAATTCAATAGCTTGTGTTGTACACAACCCCGAGTTTGAAAGCACCACACACTATTAACCTAGACATTTGATTAGTGGTTATGAATATTATCAACCATATTATTAAACTTATTTATATTAAATATAATTTTAACAGTCATTTGGTTTTTTTCTTGGAAATTTATATAAGAACAAATCTGATTTTACACACAAAAATTATATTTTTAAAGGGAATTTTTACAACCTTTTAATGGAATACCTATCTTAAAAACAATTTTTTATAATTTTATAAATTTTATTTTTCAAAAAATACTTCATTTTAGAATTTGGAAAGTCAAAATTAACTTTTGGTGAATTTTTAGTATTTTTCTGAGATGTTTCATTTTTTTATTGAATTATGAAAAATTTTTCATTGTAGTTAACAAACTACATTTTTAATTTAAATAATAATAATAATAATTTATTTTTAAATAAAAAATACATAAATAATAAATATATTAATCAAATTTAGTTCATTGTAATCATTTTTATTTTGAAATTAGATATAGGAACTTGTTGGTCTTTTGAACATCTCTTTTACCTGCCTTCTCACCACATCCGCAGGATTATTTTTAATATTAATTTAGTCACCTATGTGAGTTTAATTTGAAAAAAATGGATATAAATGTTCATAATAAGTATGAATTTTTTGGTATAATATGATGAAATTAATTTATGGTGAATAGTAACTTTAGTATTTTTTACCACAGTTTAAGTTAAATCAGGCAATTGAGGGTAAAAATAATATTATAAGCCTTATAAAGTTACATTAACACTTGTCCAAATTTTATTATATAAGTGGGTTTCGACCAAAATAAATCCTAGGCCGAAATTATAACCTTTTAATCCACTTTGGTAAGAATATGACATTTATAATATTTTATTTAAAGATAAGTTAAAATAGTCATACTCACATTTTTAATAATTATACAAATTTTATTATAGGGTTATAAAAAAGAGAAACTCAACTATAAATGGTAATTTTAAATATTAAATGTTTATCTATATGATGATATTTTATTTATAAATTTTAATGATAAAATAATAAACTTAAACGGTGACACAATATCAATGCAATAATTGTTTAAATAATGAAAGAATAAAAAATGATATAAAAAATATTGATATAAATATAATTTGAGCGAGTTAATGTCATAAACTATGTTTATTTATTAATTGGAGATGTTAGTATTGTTTTATAAGTATTAGATAAAATTTATATTGTTGGTTGGATTTTTGTAGAAGAAAAAATAACGAATAGTATCAAAATTGACATAAATGATACTTTAAAATAAATAATATTTTATTAAATGATATCAAATTCATAAAAATATAAGATTAGTCCAAATTAATTCAATAAGGTTAAATATTTAATTAATTATCCATTTGGGGTTTGTTTGGTATTTTATAGTAATTATATGATATCACGATTATAGTTAAATAGGTTTAATAAGGGTCAAAACAAAAAGTTAAGGATTAAAATAATAATAAAAACATGTCAATAAATTATTGGATACATAATATTTGACTCTTATAACATTATGATCTATTTTGTGTTGTTTAATGGATACTTTTCAATGAATGTAAATTATATATTATTTAAATCAAATATTGTTACAAAATATCAATCTCTTTGTTTTAAATAACTTTTAGGTATCCACATAGGGAAAAAATAAAGATATAAATGAATATAATTGTATATATTGATCATAATGACGTTAATTTCATTACATAATTTAATTTTTAATTTTTATAAATTATATAATTACCCTAAAAGCTTCTTCAATACAAAAAATATTTATATAATCAATAGAAAATAAAATAAAATAATTTAATAATATTTATTTTGATATATTTGGGATGATTTAATCTGTCTATTTGATTTTATAAAACTATAGGATATAATATAGGTGTATGAAAGCATTATATTCTAATTCCCACTTATCTTGAGGTATTTAAATTCAAATTCAAGAATACTATAAAATTTTACAGTAATGATATATTATTGAATTAATTTATTATTAAATAACTTAAAAATCCAAAAAATGATAAATAATCACAAGGGGATTATATATGATCTAATATCTATTATAATTTTAATTTATTGGCCACTTTTAACTATTTGGATCTAAAATATTATTATTTTATTTAAATATCATGAGGATTTCCAAAAGTGCCCCTCACCTCAATTATAAAAGGGAACCTCCTCCCTCAATTCCTCACACCACTTAAAGCCTTATTTATCATCCAAACCCTTACCATTTTCCCTTATAAACTTCTATATACACATCCTAGAGGTGTCAGTTTTCTCAAAATACCAACTGTAGTGTTCGTAAGAATATATCCAATGGTGGTTTGCTAAAGAAGAGGTAATCTTCTTTTCTGACTCCTTCAAAATTATTTCTTATTCTACTTCCTCTTCACACAATATATCTATTATAAAATAAATCTAGAATAATATATATTATGATATAATATCATGATTATGGGGAAACCATATTCCTCCTTTTGTCCATCCTATGAAAAATAATATCACCATGTGTTCCTACGTACGACTTACCATCTCCCCACTGTGGTGTAATTTGTTCTTTATCAGTACTATATTCAGATGGATATAATGATAAATATAATAGATATATATAATAAATATGAAATTATATGGTTTTTTTATAATTAATACACCTTCAAATTTCTTACCACTTTACCATTAAGGTAATGACATCGTCGCTCGTGCGCACGTTCGACCTACCGTCTACACGACACGATGGGATTCATTCTCCACGTTAACCATTCAATAATGTTTATAAAAATGTTTATAATGATTTTGTATAATATTTATGAACTTAATATAATTATTTATATGAATAAAATATATCCTATTCATACAAAATACAACTCATACATAAAAACATGCACAAGATATTGAAGTAGTTAACACCCAAAACAAGGGTAATAACGAAGTATTATTGACAAAACATTATGAGAGGATCATATATGATATCATAAATATGGATATAGTTATATTATAATTTAATAAAATTATTTAACAGTTATAAATGAGCTTAATGCACCCTCAACTTATGAAAAGTACAAGGTAAGAGTTAATTTTACAATCTCATGAAACCTTAAAGTTTTTAATCTTCCCTTAAAATATTACAAGGCTATTTTAAATGGAAATTTTTTATTTTATAAATTCATGACTATTAAATTATTTCAAAGTAAAAAGGAGTATTTCTATCAATTTCTTAATGATTTTATTAGATTTTTTTAATCTACGTCAATATCCTGTGATGAGTTTTATGCTTAATTGAGATTGATTTATTATGATATAATCTACCATATTGTATTGAAGGGTTTATGATATGTTTTACTATGTATGTGATATTTTGATACCATTCATTGTTTGTAGTTAATACTTTAACTTTTCATATGCTGGTTTTAATACGAATATTTATGTTGGTTACGGTTCACCCTTTTCATATAAGAAATTCATTTGACTTAGTAGGTGATGGGTGGGGTATTCTATAGTACCTCTATGCATCAATGGGTCTCATACAACAAAAAATATATGGACTTGGCTGAGGTCCTACCCATTTATTTTGAAATGTGGTTTTGGTTTAGGATTTTAATATTTATTTTTATATGTCTTGGCTGATGCCTCAATGATATGTTTTAGATATCAGGAATTATGAATTCTCTCATTATGAGATTACTTATTGATATTACAAGTGATCATTCGAATAAATGAATATCAATGTGAATGATTATATGGAATTATTTGATTTATTATTTCTATATTATGCTCAAGATTATGTTTTAAAGGCTTGGGATTTAGTTATATACCTAGCCTTAAAAGTTTATTCTTATTTATAATAGTTTATATTGTATTATTTACCCATAATAAGAATCTGATCTCATCCCTTTATTATGTTTTATTTTCCCAAGATTCCAAGACATTTTTTATGATTGATATGAAGGGTTAAGATAGAATAATAATTCCATTTTCAAAAGATTTTATATGTTGTATTTTATGTTTTGAATTGTAATGTATGGTTCATATATGAAATCTTTTTTTACAAGAATGATAAACAGATTGGTCCTTTGGGATTTGAAAATTGTATCTATACCAATGTGATAAAGTAAAGAACCAGGTCCGGGATTTTGGGGCCAGATCGTTATATTTGGTACTAGAGTAAGTTTAGCAACAAACTTGGAAATTATATTTAGAAAAAAAGATCAAAGAACACAACCCAATGATATAATTTGAGGATAAGTATATAATAGAATCATATAATTATTGTGAGGTAGAGATTATGTGGTTATTATAATAAATAAATCCTTATATATATTTTACAATTGGATGTGGTTCTAGAAAAAATGTACCTCTAGGTAAAAACTCCAACACTGTGCGTTGGGCCTGACTCGGCGTAACCTTGTATATGACAACATGCCTAATTTTGCACCTAGTTTGAAACTCATGAGGGGTATTCTTAGTACAATTAAAATTTTCTTTACAAACCATTATGAAGGATTTAAAATTAAATATGTCCCTAAATAATATATGTTTATGATTTCGAGTTTATATATGCATAATTTTCTTAATTTATGTTAAGTATTTTACTAGTTTGAAATTATGGATTTTGACTCCTAACCTAATCTAGTGTATGCCATTTTTTTAAATGGATAATAGTGTAAGGAATGTAAATCATACCAATACACATAATACATGTTGGGATTTTCCTCTTATACAGGATAATAAAGTTGTTTCTGGAGCTACAACGTGTGCTAAATAACTTATAACTATAATAGGACTTCTGACCCTGGTTACGAACAATAACCTAACCCATATAGAGCACCCTGACCCACAATGTGGAGGAACAATGTTATATCACTTCATGAGACAAAAACCTACATTATTCAATGGAAATAAAAATCCAATTATAACTAAACAATGTATAAGTTACTTAGAGAAGATATTTCTTCCTTTAGGATGTATCAAAAGGGAGAAAGTTTTCATGAACATTTATCGTCTTTTGGGAGATGTGGATACATAGTGGTCATTGATCCAACACACTAAGGATTATGAAGAAATAGAACACATGGAATGAAAGTATTTTATGTAAAATTTCATGGAAAAATATATTCCCTAAGAACAATGAGGAGATATGGAGAGATAATTCTTGAATCTGATGAAAAAGGAGGATGGGGATGTTTCTAAGTATAAAGAAGAAATTACAAGGTTAGAAAGACATGCTAATGAATACATATATAGCCCAAGGAGTAAGATGTATCATTTCTTTGTCGGTTAAATCCATTCCCCCGAAAGGCATTGGTCTCCCAAAATTTCCCATCATATGAAGATATAGTCTCATGTTCTATCAAGACAAAGAAGGAATTCTCTAATTCTTACAACTTTAAGGGAAAAAAAGAGTAGAAGATAACAGTGGATCAAGAGACATATAATGGGAAAAAGGGAAATAATGATTTTTCCACAGGTGATAATTATAGAAGGAAACACCCTGGTGCCTGCTTAAATGGAAAGGAGTTTTCTTCAAGGGTGGTGAGAAAGTCTATCACGCTAATTATTTCAAGGGAAATAAATAATCCACTAATATTCGATGTTACAATTGTAAAGAGATGTGACATTATGAAAATAATTTTCCTAAGTGTCTATAAAATATATCTTATAAAAATAAAAGGTATGAAGGTCAAGCTTATGCTATTACTATAGTCATAGTAGAATAATTAATTTGTTTATTTTTTTGGATTCAGAAATTATGTTATGATATTCTGGTTATGAGAATCAGGAGATGTATAAGGATTGTACCACAATATTTATTCTTTAAAAATTTGGAAGAATGAAAGATTTTATTAAAGTTTTAATGTGATCAATGTATTAATATATTTGGTATGTGAAAATACGAGAAAAATTATGTTTCTTGTGGAAACTTTGATGGTAAGATTGATTTCTAGAAATTTAGAGACCTTTTTGGATTGTTAGTTTGGACACAATTATTTTGGATAAGTCTTAAGGTTGGAATGTATTAAGTTGATTATTGGATATTATTATTTTAGGTTAAAACATTTATTTAATTTTTTATATATTAAGGTTATTTATGGAATTTTATAATAAAATAGTTTTAGAAAAAGGAAAACCTGTAGGTTGGGTGCCAACCTGTCGCATCCGGCAAGGCGGCGAGACATAAACCCGCAATCGAAGTGAGAAAAGGGTGAATCAACTACCACTGGTATATGTGATGTCCTAGTTAGTATAACAAAGTTTTATTTATTTAAATGGAATTAAATATTATATATAAGTTAATTTTGGGAACCCTATTTGATTAAGATAAATAGAATATTTTTCAATCTTGTTATCTTTTGGAGAGAAGGATGAGTTTGTGGTAGAAATCGATTAAAAAATTAAACTATACTTTTAAGTAAGTATGTTTCCTTATTTTCTTAATCTTCGAAGTAAATAAATTATTTAAATCTATGGAAAATATATTGAAACCTAAAAATTCAATCATAATACGTGTTTCTTGTTGAATGAAATGGTCACTTAGATTGTCGTAGATTTATAGATTTTTAATTGGTAACTTTCTCTTGAACATGTTATCTATCACTGTAAATCAGTAATTGATGGTAATATTTCTATTCCATATCCATTTTTCCTACATGTAACCCTAGTATGTGTTATCTTTAGTGACCTTTGTACTTCCCTTTCTTTATTCTAAATTGGAAGATTTATCCACCCTTTTCTAATGTTGGATTTCACTAAAAGAATTTTGAATAGTCAAACCTTAGTTACTGAACCCAAATTAAAAAATTATGGGGACCCAATTTATTGAAGGATGGAAAAAGTTACCACCCTAAGATTTCATAGTACATTTTTTTTAAATAAGTTAAATATCTTGCGCTGCATGCAACACCAACTTCAGACACACCATGATCTGTTAACCTAATCGTTTGAATATAGACTATGAATAATATTAACCAAATTATGAAACTTATGTATATTCCCTATAATTCTAACAATCATCTTACATGTTTCTTAGAAAATTATATAAGAACAAATCCAATTTTATGCATAAAAACTATATTTTTATAAAGGGGATTTTTACAACCTTTTAATGGAATATTTATTTTAAAATTATACTTTGGAAATTTAATAAAATTTATTTTCCAATTATAATTCATTTTTGAATTAAGAAAGTCAAAATTAACTTAGGGTGAATTTTTAGTATTTTTCTGAGAAGTTTTATTTTTTTTGATGAATAGTGAAAAATACTACATTGTAGTTAGAAAACTACAATTTTCATTTAAATAATAATTATACATTAAATTTACTTCTGAAGTCAAAATATATCCATAATAGATATATTAATATAATTAATTTTTTAGAATAATTTTTATATTGAAGTTAGATATAATAAATTATTGAAATTTTGAACGTCACTTTTACCCACCTTCTCGGCACAAATATAGGAGTAGTGTTAATCTTAATTTAGTCAAATATCTGAATTGGTTTTGAAAAAATGTAAATAAATGATTATAATCAGTATGAAATATTTGGTATAATAGTAAGAACATATTTTTTATGAGTAGTAACTTTAGTTTTTAACCATGATTAAAGGTAGATTGGGTAATTAAGGGTAAAAATAATATTATAAGTGTTTTGAAGATACCCTAAAACTTTTACTAGTTTAATTAGATGGGTGGGTTTAGAACAAAATCAACCTTAGGGTGAAATTATAACCTTTTTATGACACTTGGTTAATTATATGACATTCATAATATTTTATTTAATGAATAGTTAAAAATGTCATACTCACATTTTTAAAAATAATACCATTTTTATTATAGGGTTATAAAAAATTTAAACTTTACTATAAAGTTTCATTTTAAAAATAATATTTTTATCCAAATAATTATATTTTCTTTATAAATTTTAATTATAAAAGAATTAACTTAAATAGTGACACAATAATGTCGATGTAATTGTTTAAATAGTGTAAGAATCAAATAAATGATATTAAAAATATTAATGTTAATATAATTTGGGTGATTTAATATCATACATGATTTTTTTGATGAATTGGACATTTTATTAATGTTTTATAAGTCTTAGATCAAATTTATCTTATTGGTTGGAATTTTTGTCTATGATAAAATAATGAATAGTATCAAAATTGACATAATTGATACTTTAAAATAAATAATATTTTATTAAATGATATAAAATTTATAAAAATATAAAGTTCTGCCAAATAACTATAATAAGGTTAAATATGTCATCAATGATCCATTTTTGGTTATTTTTACATTTCATTGTAATTATATTGATACATACTGTATAAATTATATGATATCACAATAATAGTTAAAGGGATTTAATAAGGGTTAAAACAAAAAGATAAGGATTAAAATAATAATAAAAACTTTTTCAAATATTATTTGATAATTAATATTCAATACTTGTAAAATTATGATTGATTTGAGCTTTTTAATAAAAACTTGTCTGTGAAAATAAATTATTTATTATTTAAATCAAAGATAATTACAAAATATCACTCTCTTTGTTTTTAATAACTTTTATGCGTGGAAATTGGGAAAAAAATAAATCCATGAATGAATGTAAATGCCTATATTTATCATAATGAAATTAATTTTATTATATAAGTTTTTTTTAGTTTTTCTAAATTATATAATTACCTTAAAAAATTCTTAAATACCAAAATGATATTTATTTAACCAATAGAAAAATAAAATAATGTAAATTAATAATATTAATTTTGATATATTTTTGGTGATATAATGTGTCTAGTTAATTTTATAGACCTATAAGATATAATATATGTGTTTTAAATCATTATATTTGAATTGCCACTTGTATTGAGGTATTTAAAATTGAATTGAAAGAATAGTATCAAATTTAATAATAATGATATATTATTGAATTAATATATTATTAAATAATTTAAAAATAAGAAAATGATAAATAATCAAAAGTGGATAGTATATGGTTGAAAATATATTCTAATTTACATTTATGGTCCTTTTTTATGTATTTGGATCTATAATAGTTGTATTATATTTTAATATTTTGAGGATTTCCAAAAGTTCCTCTCACCTCAATTTTAAAAGGGAACCTCCTACCTCACTTCCTCACAAAACATTGATCCTTATTGATCTACCAAAAAAATCCAATTTCACTTCTATACTTCACTATACACATCCTAGAGGTTATGGTATTCTCAAAAGACCAACCACTGTGTCCCTAAGAAGAGATCCAAAGGAGGTTCTCTGAAGAAGAGGTAATCGTCTTTACCGGCTCCTTCAAAATTATTTCTTCTTATACTTTCTATTATTGCATAGTATACATTATAAAATAATAAATCCATCATAATATATTTTCTTAGATTCTATTTTTAATATGTGAAAACCATATTCATATTCTTGTCTATCCTATAAAAAAATATCACAATGCGTGCGTACGTACGACTTACCGTCTCCATGTCATGGTGTAAGTTTTTTTTCATCACCACTTTATTTAGATGGACATAATGATGAATATAATGGATATAAATAATAAATATTACATGATATTTATTATTTTTAATTAATATATCATAAAATTAATTTCCAATTTACTATTAAAATAATGATATCGTCTCTTGTGCGTACCTATGGTCTACCATCTCCATGACGTGATGAGATTCATTTCACATGTTAACTATTCAACAATGTTTATAAAATGTATATAATGAGTTAATATAATATTTATGAACTTAATATAATTTTATATATGAATAAATTATATCTTATTCATAATAAATAAGACTCACATGACGAAACATGCATAGAAAAATGAATCACTTAACACCCGAAACAAGGGTATTGCTGAAATATTTTTAGCAAAATGACATGAGAGGATCATATATGATTTCATAAATGTGAATATAGTTCTGGTATAATTTAATAAAATTATTTAAACATTATATACGAGTTTAACCTACCCTAAACTAAATAAAATTACTATGTAAGGGTTAATTTTGCAATCTTAGTTTTATTCAGGATTGTTTATATGCAAGTTTCTATAAGGGAATATTTATCGTCCTTGTACATGTTTCTTAAAAATATGTTCCAAAATATTTTTACTATTATCCTAAAAATATTTAAATACCCTTTTTACCCATTTTCAAATTTTTATAAAATGGTATGTGAGGAATATTTTTATCATTTTGCTTATGAGGTAACCTTTTGACTTTTTCAGCAAAGTACGTGGAGAATGTTTTCTTTTAAAATATATGGCATGAGTGGAATTTTACACCATCATGATGACTTAATGTTTTTAAGATTGTCCTAAAATATTACAAGGTTATTTTCAAATGAAATTTTTTATTTTATAATTGCATGACTTTTAAATTATATCAATGTAAAAAGGGGTATTTCTCTCAAAAATATTTTTAATGACTTTTTAGACAATTTTCATCTATTTCAACATACTTTGATGGATTTCATTCTTAATTGAGGTTTATTTATTATGATAAAATCTACCATATTTTATTGAAGGGTTTATGATATGTTTGGCTATGGATGTGCTATTTTGATACCATTCATGGGTTATAGTTAATGTATTAACATTTCATATGATGATTTTAATATGAATGCTTATGCTGGTTATGTTTCACGATTTTCATATGCGGAACACATTGGAGTTATTAAGTGATAGGTGGGGCCCACTATAGCCCCTCGATGCATCAATACATCTCATGAGACAAACCAGATATGGACATGGTGGAGGTCTTGACCATTTATTTTTACATATGGTTTTGGTCGAGACTTTAACTATTACTTTTCAAATTTCTTGGATGAGGACACAACTGTTTGTTTTAGATGTCCGAAATTTTGGATTACATTATTTTGAAATTAGTTATTGATATTACCTGTGATTATTTGACTTGTAGAATATCCAGGTGAACATTTATATAGAATTATTTGATTTACTATTTCAATATTATGCTAATGATTATGTTTAAAAGGGCTGTGTTTTAGTTATATACCTCACCTTAATAGTTTATGATTATTTATGGTAGCCTCCACTATATTATTTACCCTTACTAAGAATCTTAGATCGCCTCTTTCTTATGTTTTATTTTCATTGGATTCCAAGATGTGTATTATGATTGATATGAAGGGTTAATCTAGGAGAATAATGGTGTTCTAAAAGGATTATCTATGCTATATTTTATGTTTTGAACTATAATATAAGGTTTGTGTATTAAATATATTTTCCACAACTACTAAACTGATCAGTTATTTGGGATTCACCACTTATATCTATACCAATGTAATAAAGTAATGCACTTAATTTAGGATTCTGGGGCAAGGTCATTACAACACTAATTATGATGATGATGTTATCTAAATATGGTTATAGTTATATTATAAAGGAACGACTAAGAAATAAATGTTATAAAAGATGTGAAAATTTTATAGACAACTTGAACATCCTCTTTATGGAAGCCTTATGTTTTAGGGACTTGGGTTCATTTGTGAGGAAAAAGGGCACTGGGGAAGAAATTTTCTATAGAAAAGGATGGTAAGTAAGGTGTAAGAATAAAAAGGCATGAAAGTTATCTAAGTTAGGTGAGGGAAGGTTGGGAATACATATAGGTAATAATTTAAAAACTAAAAAATGTTTTCTATATGGTATTAAGGTCAATTTAATTTAGATTAATTCAAGGAATCATAAATTTATATTTTAAACACTTACTACTAATAATTAAATATTAATCAAGTTAATTGATTTATTAATAAAAATAAAAGTAGAACATTATTACCAAATTTTGATATGATGAATCAGAATTTTAGATTCATTTATCCTCATTCAAATTCTGAATTAGAAAAAATAACTTCAAAATAAAAACATATAACGTGGGGGATACACTATTTTTTAGAAAAACATCATTTTAATCATTAAGTTTTCTTCATATTATTTATGCTTGAATACCCATTAAATGGGTGTTAAATATTATTTTTTATATGTTTAAAAATAATATCATTGATTTAATTTATAATTTATTTATGTAATTATTATAATACACTATATTTAAAAAATTATTATTCTCTAAAAAATAATCATTTTAGTAAGGTAACTAATATTTATCCAAGGTAACTTAATATTTATGCCAAAAAATAAAGTGGTACTTATTAGATAATTTGGACTCACTAATTTATAGTCTAAAATCCATTTAATTTGATTCAATTGATAAAAAATAATTTTAAAATACTAATTTTTAATGTATCTAAAACAAATTTTTGAGAAAATATTACTTATCTTCTGAAATACCAAATATAGATTTGTAATTAAAACATGTTATTTTAAAATATATAATGTTACTTAAAAGGAATATATATTTGTAAGAAAAAGTTTCATAAGTTTTTGGTTATTCTTATAACCAAGTGATGTAAGAAAATCCATGATATTTAAAAAAATGATATTTTTCACTCTTCACCTAAAAAAAATTTATTTTAGAAAAAATTCCAAAAAAATCATCTTAATATATTTTGAAAATGTTAAATAAAAAAGTTATATATTTTTTAAATTCACATCCTAAAACTTATAAATTTAACTATAAAATAAAATAAAAGATATCTTGTTAAATAGTTTTTTTTATAGGGAATCATTTTTTTGTATGCTAACTATTCTTCTAAAATTGGTCATAATCTTAAATACATCAATATTTTAAAATTATTTATTTTATGAAATAAATTTTAGTTATAAAAAGAGATTTTATTATTATTTTTAGCTGTGCTAATTGAGAGTCATGTATAAGGGATATTTTTATATTATTTTGTTCTTATATATATATATATATTCATTTATATATATTTCATCATTTTGTTACCAATTTTTATACCTTAAAATTATATGAATACATTAAGATGGTATTGATTGTTTTGGTTTTTTGTGTTTCATGTTTATCAAACCATAGAACACAATAGTTATTTAATGGGAAAAAATCAGTTGGTTACATTCCTCCTACATAAATAAATTGCGTCCTTTCAATTTAATTATCATTTACTTGAAAGAATAGATAAAGGTAGGAGAAAGATTAACATACATCAAGATATCATCTCTAAGGAGATATAATCCCCAATTTCACAGGGGAGAATAAGAAACACTTATTTTATCTAAACATTCTAAGGAACTCTATCTCGTAACTTGGTATTAAGGACCATTTGAAGCATTAAATGTTCTTATTAGATAATTCATAGTTTTACTTTCACTAAAAGATGTTAATTGTTTATTTAGATTGTGTGTTATCCATATTGTAGAAATTAATTTAGAGTCATAGTAAATATATCCATGCCATTTTGAATATCGAATCAATTTTTTAAGCTGAATATTATCATTTGCAAAAAATTTATTGTCAAAAAACATAATAAACATACCACAAAGTCTTTTCTTTAAAATAAAAATCCCCGGGGGTGGTTAATTGATGTTCTTAGGAAGCATAAAAGATATACTAGTTTTTATATAACCAAAATATATCTACTAATTCAAGGTGAAGGGTAAATTAATACTACATTACTGTTATCCTCTTCATCGATAGTCATTGCATAGATTCTTCCCTTATCACTGGGTTTAGAAGGGTGTGAATTTATAAAATTCACAAAAAAAAACATTGATTTAAGAATTTTATTGGATAATTATTGAGTTATAAAAATATAAGACATTGAATTTTTAGTGGTTTCCTTAGACGAGTTCTATCTTTATTCTTATTGTTAACCAAACAATTAATTTTACTTTAAGATTTTGATGCAAGATGGCCTCCTTTACCACAAGTAAATCATATTATAGTCCCCTTGAGGAAATTTCCTTCATTATTCTTCCCATATTTTTGAAATATTGGTTGGTAGAATATCCATTATTTTATCATATTCATCGTCTAAATCTTCATGATCCTTTATCTTTATCTTCTATAGTTCACTCAGTATTTAAAGTATTGTTATAGCTTTAATCATGTTTCATGGTAGTTGGTTTGTCATAAAAACCATTTTTTAGTATATATCTCATTCAAATGTATTTTTTATGAGGAAATAGTCTCATTATCCCCTACACCTAAGGCTAACTCAGTTCCCTATGGTTTTAGTAATCACTGAAATACTAAAGGGTTGACATGAGTGAAAAATTATTAACAATAATAGGGAATTATCATAATCATAACAGGTAATTCAACCTTAAAAATTATCTTTATTTTACATTATCACATAAAACTATAGTTACTTTAGTTTTACCTATATCAATCTTAGTTTCAGACATGTTACATTGAGTTGTTTTATATTATATTTCTAAACTTAATCCCTCAAACTAATAATTAAATCAATCCTTCATAGTGGTTCATAATGAGCACATGATCGAATAAAAAAACCCCCTTAGGATTTTCAAACCAGGTGTGTCGTATTAGGACAATAATCGTACATCAGGGTGATGATTGAGTAAAAGATCAACCAACCCATATTGGGGCGATTACCTATAGGTGCATCTATGCCACAACCACATCCAATTATAGTATCCTGATAGGTATGTATTACCAGGTAAGACCATATACTGAAAGATTTACTAATGTTTCATGATATCATCTTATAATTAGACTCATATTTTTGATTTTTCACTAATATTCCCTAAAATAATCTCCAAAATACCTAAATTAATCTCTAAAAATCACCAAACCCTCCTCTAATACCAACTATAGAAACCAATTATAATTATAATATAAATATTTTAGTAATATCATGATTTTAATAATTCATATCATTAACAGTTTCATGACTCAATGGCCTAAATTATTAGTGTCTTAGAGATTAGAAAGAAAAATATCTTATTTTATAACACATGCAAGCATTTCCCCACAATTGTGCTCCTCCAGACCCCTCCCTAGAAATCTCAAATTATATGATCATATTCATTATCTAGGGAATATAAAAATAATAAAGGGGTGATCTAAAATGCTTAGTATGGTAAAATAAATAACATGACTTATTAAATCATAAACATAAATGAGATTAAGAGGAAGATATAGATATCATAGTAAAATATCAAAATACCATGCATTATATTTGTAAACAATTATGGGGAAATATAAGATCATAAAAATATAATCAAGGGGGAATAAAAGATATGACATGGATTAAAATACATATAAATAATTATAAAATATGTGAGAATGATTTAAAATTGTTTAATACTTAAAAAATAAATCATGGACATGAAAACATGGAATTTTTCTGAAATGAAATGTATCTTTAAAAATTGACATAACTTGATAAAAAAATGTGAATGTGTCATAAATTTATGAACAATTGGAAAATGTGAAAAAACCATAATCATGTGAAAACTTATGTGATAAAACCCATTATTAACATGCCTATGTGAAAATATTCGTTATGCCCACAAATGAAAATGAGAGCAAACTAATCATGCCCATTCTTGTGTGAGCATACTCACTATATCCATTCCTAACTATATAATAATATATAATCTTAAAACAATTAATTGGAGGGAGATATAGTACCCCAACCATCATCATATAAACTTATGTGTACCATATAAAATAAAACAATATAACATCTTAAATAACCTAAGGAGAAAAAAATGAGTTTTTTAAATATGTGAATAATAAAAAATTAATAAATCTTATGATATCAAAATATAATTTCTAAAAATTATTGATAACATAATAAAATAAAGAGGGTGATCAAAAAATCACTTTATGGGAGATAAAATTTATAAAAAATGTAAGAAAAAGTACAAAAGTTTTAACAAAATAGTTTTATTTTTTTTCATATAATATGAAGTGTGTATTACATTCGAAAAGAATTTTTGAGAATTTAAAGATAATAGTGCTTGAAAATCCTTTTATTAAAAGGTCCAAATAAAATATCCTTGAAAAGAAATAAGGGTCACAAAAGGCAAGTGAGAATAATTTGAAAAATGCTACCTTTGAAAAATAATATTTAATGGAGGAAACTTAAAAATAGAAAAAAATAGCATAATAAAATGTAGAGTGGATGATAACCATTTAAATTTTGAATGGATAGAAAAACCATTTGAACATTTTGAATTAACCTTGTCAAAAAATTGTTCAAACGTAAAAAGATAACTTTTCTTTTAAATGAAATAATGTGAATAAAATAATCATTGTAGATAAAGATAATATGAGTTTCTTCTAGATAAAGGATAATAGTTGTGGAAGTAAAAATATTGAAATGAAAGAAAAACATATTGAAATTAATAATAAATATTCTAAAAAAATCTTTTTAATGAGACATTATAATCATCAAAGAAGTATAATTTGGCGTGAAACATGATTTTACTTGAAAATATGGTGGAATACATCCTAAAATCATCATTTTTTGGAATTTATTAATCAATAAATACAATAGAAAAATTATATTATGACCCAATGTAGAGAATTTAGTCATGAAAAACCCTATATGACTTTATTAATTCTCGAATCAGAATAAATCAAAATATTTAAAATCATATATTACTATGCATATAATGGATTAAATCCTGTATTATTTAGAAATATATTCATGTGTAGCATATATAGCATAGAAATAAAAAAATTTTGAAAAAAATTAGCATATTTCTCATTGAAGAAAATTTGAGATGAAAAATGTTATAGCCTTTGTATCTTTTGAATCAAAACCCCTTGAGAAAATTAATGTGAAAATATTGGAAATCCTAAAATAAAATTTAATAATGACAAAGAATAAAATTAGTATAGTATTTACACCATTTAAAATGAAACTTGGTGCATGACTTGAATATTCTCAAGGGATTCAAATTTGAGATAATGAAACCCTTAACCTATGTTCCCATTTTTTCAAATGCACTCTAAACTTCGTAATAACAAATATAATTATATTAATATAGTATTTTATAACCATTTTAATACCAAAAATTGTTTATAATTTTGATTTGAAATCATTATCTACCTATATATTTGTTAGTTTTGTTTTATTTTCCCACATTGGGTGTTTACATTTTTTACTGTTTGTAGTAGCTTTGAAGGAGTGATATCAGTGTTCATTATTCTTAAAAACATCACCATTAAAATATAATTAATGTTAATATAGTTTATTAACTATAATTATTTATGATGTTCAAATTTCCTTTCATTATTACTTTAGTCTATATTATAGATTATGAAATTTAAAACCAACATTCTTCAGTGATTTTCATCCTACGAAGGTGTTTTCTTAATTAACAAGTTAAATATTTTTGTATAATTTATATAACCAATAAAAAATAAAAAATTAAATTATTATTTTATATTATATCATAAATTATATTTTTTTAATAACCAATGATATAATTTTATCTCATTATTCATGTTAGTGTTCAAAACGAACCGTTATTGAACACACTTTAACTCGATTGGTGAGTATGGTTAAGGAGGTGTTTATTTTAACATTATATCATTATAAAAGAATTATAATGATATTATTTGAATTTATTATGATGTTAACCCATATTTTATGATATTTTTATATATAATTAAAAACTATAAGTAAAAAAATAATAAAAACAATTCTTCGTAGAGGCGGTAGTCCACACAATGCACGATTAGAATTTCAATTACTCAGTGAAAGAGAGGGATGGGGGTTGATAATAAGTTATAATTTTGGAATCACAAATAAATTATATGAATCATATTTATTCACAAATACCATCATTAATACCATCCATGATATGAGGTGATTAAAAACTGAAAGCGTCGCTTCTTGGAAGAGGTACTCTGCACACATACATTAAGGACGAATGTTGTTTTTAATAGTAAATGGAGGGGAATAAATAATTATTTTACCATTAAAATAATAACATCACAATAGAATAATTTTTCTTATTTTGTTATTATATATTTTTATGTTTATTTTTTTAAAGGAAAGATTAATAATTAAATGTTAAGAAAGATGTGATACCTATACTGAGACCTTGAACTTTCTATTGAAGAACACCTTAGATTTGAGGGAATTTGGATAATTTGTTGTGACCATGGGAACTAGGGAATGTAAAAAACATCACTTAGAGGATATTAGGGAATATTTTCAAGGAATGTTTTAAATAATAGTGATGTATTAAAATGTTTTAAGTGATCCCCCTTTTATTGGGGAGGAAGTGGTAATTTTCCATAGAAAACAGTGTTAAGGGTTAATAATGATAATACAAAAAATTTAGGTTAGTTAGGTGAGTTAAGTTTGGAAAGTGGCATTTTCAAGAACTTAAAACCTAATTTGTTTTCTATAAGGTCCATATTTCATGTTAATTAATGAAATTTTGTGCCACCTTAGATTATCCATTTAAACACATATTACTCTTAATTAAATTTGAATCATATCAATTATTTTATTATTAAAAATATAAGTAGACCATTATTAAAAAATTTAGACATGGTGAATACTATTTTGGGATCCATTAATCCTAATCAAATTTCTAAATAGAAAAAAAATTAAATTTTAAATCAGAGCATATAATGTGTTAAAAACTTGTTTATTTAGAAAAATGTCGTTTTAATCATTAAGTGTTTTTAGTTTTATTTAACATTGATTACCAATTAAATGAGTGTTAATTATTTTTTATATATGTTTAAACATCATACTAGATAACTAATTTAAAATAGATTCTTTTAATTTAAAAAATATACAATATTTAGAAAAGTATCATTCTTTAAAAAATAATTATTTTACAAAGGGAAATATTTTTCTCCCAAGGTAACATAATATTTGTTTCTTAAAAATAAAGTGTAATATTATTAGATAATTTGGAATAATTTATTTAAAACTTAAAATCCATTTCAATTAACTCAATTAGTAAAAATTAATTTTAAAATACTAATTTATAAAATATTTAAAACATTTTTTGTGGAAATATTAATTATGTTCTAAAATATAAAATATATGTTTATAGCTAAAAAATTCTATTTTTAAATATATTATATTACTCAAAAGTCATAAAATTTTCCAAGAAAAGGTTTCCTAAATTTTAGGTTATGTTTATATGCAAGTGATGTTATAGAAGCTACAAGATTTTCAAGAAATCTTATTTTTCACTATTCATCTACAAATTAGTTATTTTAGAAATAATTCCAAAAAATAATATTAAGCTAATATGAACTTGAGAAATATAAAAATTATATTATTTTTTTACAAATTGATATCCTAAAATTAGTAAATTTAACTTTAAAATAAAATCCTAAAATATCACGAAAAACCGTTTTGTATATATAATCTTTTTTTTTGATATTAACTATTCTTTAAAAATTATTGTTAATAATAAATATAACACAAATGAAAAAATATCCAATTTATATAATACATATTAAGAATAAAAATTAATTTTATTTGTTTCTTAGCTGTACTAATAGAGTTGAATGTTTATGGTGAATTTTATTTTGTTTTGTTCTAATATATATAAATATATTCATTTATATAAATTTCATAATTATATTTTCACTTTTCATATTTGATAATTATATGGATACCTTATGAATGTCTATATTTGTTTGATTTTAGTGTTTTTTCTGGATAAAATCAAAGAAAATAGTATTTATTTAAGGAGAAAAACTTGGGTTGTTATAGCTAACCCTAAATTCATTCAAGGAATTAGTCACCTCTATCCAATCAATATAGAAATAAAGGTTTGGACAAGTGTGTTGGTGGTAGAAGGGATATATATGGATAATATGTGGTGGTGGTATTTTGGAATCATGATATGCCTATAGAGGTATCCTGAACCAGCCTAGATACCCAGATACCCGAATACCCATGCTAATCCGGACATAGTTTGAAGGGAATCACTAATCCTTATGGGTTGGTGACTTGCACCTAGAATCATACAAGATAAAAGAGGGAATAATTTTTACACAAAAAAGATGAAAATAAAGATACATATCAGTATGCTCAAAACTCGAAATGAAGATATCACTAGAAAAATGAATAGGTCTATCAAAACCCAAAATAGTTCATCATTATTGTACTCAGAATCTGATAATATAAACTCAAACATTCCAAAATTATGAACACTTCAAGACCAAAGGGTCAAGAACATCCACCTAATCAATGAGGTAATTTCCCATTGTTTAGAACTATTATAAGGAAATCTACAAACACATGAAGGAAATGGTATTTTGTGATATAAGAATCCCCATAGGGTCTCACCAAGTGTTCCACCATAATATTCCATAACAATAAACCATATCATGATTTAATTTTTTATAAAATAGGGAATGGATATACAATTTAATATTTAAAATAAGTCATTATTTCATCTCAGAATAATGGAAAACTATTCAAACATAGATTCAATAAACGTTTTATATAAAACCATTGATATAAATCAACCTTTTATGAATAAATCAATTTCATAATCAATGGAATATATATCAAAATATTCATACTAATATCCATGGTCATATTCCTTATAGTATGATAGTTTCTAGTTATATTATCCTCATAAATCTCATATTAGTGATCATGGAAATATGTGTACACACGTCCCTTAGGATCAGGCCGAATATGACCCATAAAAATCCCATCATGGATAAGATTCCAAAAAATAGATTTTTGTTAGAGTTTTCATCATCAATATGTTTATAGAGAATAATAATCCTAGTGTGCTTGTCCCAAATAACATACTAACTACCTAGGATCTCATGTTCTCTATCAATCAACTGAAAAATGGGAAATTCATTTCATTTCAAATCAATAATCATTCATAATTCAATAACCCACTTTTCCTTTGAAAATACCAATTCACTTTCAAAACTAAAACATGGATTTTCATCAATTCATTCCATTTCAAAACTTAAACAATCATATGTTTTTATCACTTATATTAAATCCATTTTTGTAAAATAAATCCTCAAATCATTTCACAATTTCCATCAATTTTAATATAAAACCCAATTTACAATTCCATTGGAATGTGGGGTCTTGCCCAAAATTCTGTGCCAGATTAAATCCAAATTCCAATTCACATAAAATTAGTTTTTTCACAAAAATATTTAATGAAATTTAAAAAAACAAGTAATTAAAGGTCTATTCAACTGGAAAATCTTAAATGGAACCACTGAACTTTAATCACGATATCAAAATCCAACACCCATAGAGGGATTTTCTAATGAAGAATTATGACAATAGAGACCAAGAAATCCAACCTAGATTCAAGATCAAAATTAATGGAGTTTATATACCACAACTACATGGTGATATAACACTCTCTAAGGAGGAAAGAAAGAGATAGTGGAAGAATAAATACGATATGAGATTCACTTATGAGAGAGGGATCAAATGTAATCAACCACACCTTGATCCACCATAGAAAGAGTTTGGAGGATCCAAAAAGGGTTATTTAGAGACTCTAAGACCTATTAATTTGTGTTAGTTTTGTTTAAGGTTGATCGACGGTAAAATATAGTTTTAGGAATTTTTAAAATAATTTTTGGAATAAAAAATTACCTCGTTCTTAGTTTGCTGGGAAGGGATGCTTGATTAGAAATATCATGCTCCATAACCATGTTACTCTCTACTAGGGAGTATAATTTCTACTAGGTAGGTTCTTGATTTTTTAAACTAGAAACCAAACATAAAAACCCCCACTATCTTGGGTTTCACGGTTTTCACTGGGTAGGAGCACAGTTTGGGAAAACCGTGTGCCAACTATGAAAAGCCTAGAAAATTCCAAAAAGTTTCCAATCATTCTTTGAAACCACCCCTAAACAAGACCCAACCAAAACATGATAAAAAGTTGGGTTGACGAGTGCCTTAAAAAAGTAATAGTATGTTACAACCTCCCCACCATTGAAGCTTTTTATATTTAGAAATCCTTTCAAGAAGATTCCATATCAAAAAGATAAGGCCACTCTACTCCCATCAGTGCCTCCCTCTCCCAAGTCTCATCGATATTATAACCACGCGGTCATAAAACATAGAATAAATGTATCATTTTACCAGGAAGTTAATTTTTCTCAAATTATATATTCCTCATTGGATGATTTGTCATGGAAAAACGAGGCTCAACATCAAGATCAGTCCAGTTCAAAACCTGAGATGGATCAAAAAGATACTTTCATAGATATGATAAATGGAACACATTATGTATTGATATAAAATGTGGTGTTAGTGATAAATGTTAAGACACTTTACCCACTAGATCTACATCCTAAAAAGGTTCTACAAAATGAGTAGCAAGCTTCCCTTTCCTCCCAAGATACTGATAACCCTTGGGAGGTAAAACTTTCAAGAACACCTGATCACAAACTGAAAACTCTAATGGCCCATGATGTTGATCAAAATAAGATTTATACTAGATAGATGAAATTTACATTCTATGATAAATCAATTGAATATTTTCTGACATCTCATGGACCAATATTGGTCTATCTAAGGAACTTTCACCAATGTATGACCAATACAATAGATATTTACACAGCTAGGGATACAAGGCCCCCAAATTATCCTTTATCATCACATACAGGTAACTATTTTTATAAGAAAACTCAATCAGTACCAAATTTTCATCCAAATATATAGAAGAATCAAGGAAATAGGCACGAATCATTTTCTCAAGAATCTATATAGCCCTCTCTGCCTAGATATCCTCTTATGGATGGTATGTTGTACTCAAACGATCTTGAGATCCCATTCCCTCCTAAATTCCTCTCCAAAAGTGATTATTAAAATGAGGATCCCTATCATATATTATTTTATATAGAACTCTGTAAAAATATAAAATATCTCTTTGACATTGTGATTTCCTAGCTCCTTAACTTTGGTTGTATCAAAAATGGGTATAAAGTGATCCAATTTGACCAGTCTATTAATCAAAACACATATCACATTCTTATTTCTATGGGTATGAGGAAACCACACCAAAAAATACATATAAATATCATCCTAGTTCCAATTTGACACTAGAAGTGGATGAGGAAAACATGAAGGTGGATGAATCTTTTCCTTGACCTATTGGAAAGTAAAGTAGCACGAAACAAATTTAGCGATGTTCTTCCTCTTAAATGGCCACCAGAATCATTATTAAATTTCATAGAACATCTTTTTTATTCTCGGGTGCACAAAACAATAGTAAATTTGAAAACCCCCATTACATCTTTCTTCATAGAAAAATACACAAAAAACAAATTCCGAAAACATAGAAAGCACTCCATGGAGAAAAAACACTCAGAAATGGTCTCCCCACTATAAAGAGAGTATATAATTATTCTATATTCATCATCAAGTTATTATTCTTGAAAAATCATATTGAGTAGAGTGGAGGTCAATTGAAAACTGGAGAAGAAAAAATCATCCCCTATTTCCCAAAATCCTATATGAAACTATGAAAACAGATCCTTCAAGTTTCATTCTTCCATGTATTGTTTCATAAAATTGGTTGCAAGTATCCTACTCAACGTATCAACAATGAAATTACATTTTTCGAGGGTATACTTGATGCTGAAATCAAAATACTAAAGGTAATCCACCCAACACCTCAAGTGGATATTCGAATCATTTTGAGAGAAGATATTACTCAAGATCTTATGGTTAGAATATGTGGTAAACCTTTATCTAAAAAATAAACGCCACCAACCCTTAAGAATATGAATCACATATTCAAGTTTAAGGTCATGGGTTAAATAATTCGTCTCATGTGGCCTAAGATGCTGAGAGCCATAGGATACCAAATGATCACCATGCATAATAACACAACCCAAACATGATCTTGATGCGTCACAAAAGACCACATAGCCATGCTCAGCCTCTAGAAGAGTCAAAATTGGTGCATAATCAAAACTTATTTTAGCTAAACAAAATAACTCTAACATTTGTCAACCCAGGTAAACTTCACCCCATCCAAGTGTGAGCAGCCATCAAAGAATACAACTTCGAGAAATCCTGTATGAACTTATGATAATAGCCTACTAAACCCTAGATTCTTCAAATCCATAAAATATTACATTTTCTTCCCCTATCATAATAGATTTCAACTTTTAAAGATCAATAGAGATACCATGTTCATAGACCAAGAATCCTAAGAACTTCACTTCATGAATTTTGGAATCACATTACCATATCTTGGCATAAAGTCATTAATTTCACAAAAATTACCAAAATGATATAATATAAAGCACATAATCCTCCACAAACATAGATTAAAGTTAGAAATCATCTATAAAGACCACAAAAAACATTTCAATCCAATTCATTAAATCCATAAATATTGTAGAAGCATTGGTTAAACCTAATGGTATGAAAAGATACTCATATTGTATATAGCTACTCTGAAATATTGTTTTATGAATATTAGAATATTTTATTCATAAATGGTGATAACTAGATCAAATATCAGTATTTGGAAACAACTTCTCCCCCTTAAACTGGTCAAAAAAATAATCAATATGTGGAAATAAATACTTTTTATTTACTGAAAATTGGTTGAGTTATAGGAAATCAATACATATTAAAAGTGTTTCATCATATTTCATAGAAAAGTGAACATGCACTACCCAAGGTAACACACTTGGGCATATAAATACTTTCCCTAACAGATCATCCAATGGAGTCTTAAACTCTTTCAGTTTAGATGGTTCCATGTGGTAAAAATAATAAATTATGGTTGAGTACTAAGTACCAAATTAATAGAAAACTCTACCTCTCTTACTAGAGGGAAACCAGAGATATCAGAATGAAAAAAATCGAGAAACTAAAAAAAATAGGAGGGATACTATCAATCAAAGATTCCCACAATAAGTCAAAAGAAAACACAGATATTACTTTAACCAAATTTGGATAAGAAGTTATGAATATACTTGACCTCATATCCCATTCTCCCTGAATGGTACGACATACCCTATCAGGTGCAGTAAATGAGACTCTCCAAAGATATCAATCAATTCAGGAGTTATTAGAAATAATCCAATCCAGGCAAAAAATGATATCAAGAGTTTTCATGTTAAGATCTATAAAATACCAAGTAATCTCGATATCTGATGAAAATAATACACATTGAGGAAAATAAATACACTTCTCTATCTTCATTTTTATGGGAATAGTAATATCAAAAAAATATATATAAATGATTCATATGAAGAGTTATAATATAAAAAACGTGATTTGATATAAATGAATGAGATTCTATAGAATCAAATAAAGAAGTCACTAGATTTGAATCTATAGTGATGGTAGCTCTCACAGTCTCTAGACCCATATCTGATTTATTTAGATACTCTCATGATATGTGAAGGTGATTAATTCTAGATTACTATTTTTGGAACCCCTTATATCTTAGATAATTTGATCTTACCACAATAATTCTTATTTTGGATGATCCCATGAAACTACATGGGGAAAAATATATAACATTACTTCTTAAAGTGTACTTAGTATCCATGGGAGCTGTAGATTTTGGGTGCTATAGTACAAACCCATTTCAAATTCCTAGGCTTACCACACTAGAAGAAAGCCAAAGGGCCTCTACCAGGAATTGCAGGAGGCCTATAATAACCTTTCAATTGAGATCCCCCATGATACTCATCATGATTTATCTCCCCTTTAAAAGACCTCACAGAAATTCCATTAGGAGAAAAAGTTACTTCCATCAAGCCTGACTTGCCTGCTAGGTCAATATTAACTATAAATGGCCTATACAGGGTTCCAAAACTGGAGTCTGAATGGGAATAGGTATAGGTTACTCTCCTAGATCTTTGATATCACACCCAATAATCTTAATGAGGTTTTGGTCAACAAAAGTATTTTCTTACTTTATCTCAACATCATCATCCACCTAGAGCCTACTCACACGTCTTCTCAGTGTCATGATGATACAATACATCAACAAACAACATTGAGGACATTATACTATTACTCAGATCAACACTCATACAAGATAAATAGGGGGAGTGAATCCCAACAGATAAGATATCAAAATTTGGATCTTAAACTATCCAAATAAAAAGAGGGTAAAAACTATAATTAATCCTCAATATGCCTTTCCCAAACCACCCATGGTGACATAAGTCTCATTATGATGAAATATGGGCAGACACTCACTATTTACTACCACTTATATCCTGAAAATATAGTTCAAACTATATACTGACATCAAGTAAAGAAGCTTAACTTGCACTTCTCGTACCACTTTTTCAAAAACTATCTCAGATACCCTGGTACCCTAATACTTTATCCGATCATAACATAGGTTAAAGGGAATTCTCAATTCCCATGGGTTGGTGACTAGAACCTTCCATCATACAAGATAAAATAAGGAATGATTTTTCAACCAATATTAGAATATAAAGATACATTTCAATATGATCAAAACTCCAAAGGGAGATAATACTAGAAAACCAAAAAGGTATATCAAAATTGAAAATATTACATCATGAAAGTAATCCGAATCTGACAATATAAAATCAAACATCTTAAAGGTATCAACACTACAATCCTAAATAGTCAAGAACATCTACCTTCTCCAAGAGGCGCTTTCCCTTTGCTCGGACCTAGAATAAGGACATATTCAAATTCCCAAAGGAAAAGATAGGGTTTAATATAAAAATATTAATAAAGTATCACAAAGTGTTTCATAATAAGATTCTATAATAATAAACCATATAATGGTTTAAATTTCAATAAAATAGTTAATTCAGATACAATTACATATTAAAAAAACATTATTTAATTTTAGAATGATGGAAAACATTTCAAACATGGATTAAATAAATATTTTATATAATAAAATTTTAATAAATGAACTTGAATGAATAAATTAGATTCATAATCAATTCCATATATATATAAAAATAGTCACAATAAGAACCATAGTCATCTTCCCTACGGTATGATAGTTTCTAATTATAGGATTATAACACTTATCATATCAGTTATCAGGGAAATATGTGTACACACATCGCTGAGGCTCAAGATGAATAGGACACATCAATATTCTATCGGGTATAATATTCACTAAAATAGATTTTTTAGAGTTATCATCGTCAATATGTTGCTAGGGTTTGGCCATCATAGCATGCTTTTCCCAAATAATAAATAACTACCCATACTTTCATGTTCTTGATCAATCAATTGAAAAAGGGAAATTCATTTAATTTTAAAAATCAATCATCATTCACAATTTAATTGCCTATTTTCCTTTTCAAAATTACAATTCACTTTCAAAACCAAAGCACAAGGTCTTCATAAAATCATGCCTTTAGAAAACATAAAAAATTATATATTTTTATCAATTCAATTAAAATCATTTTTCAAAAATAAATCAACAAATCATTTCACAATCTCCATAAATTTAAAAATATACCCTAATTAATAATTCCATTGGAATTGGGGGTTTTCCCCAAAATTCCCTTCTAAATAAAATCCAAATTCCAATTCACATAAAATTTATTTTTTGAAGAATCAATTGAAATCCATTTCAAAAAATAAGTAAATTCAAGGTTTTATCAATTGGCCAATCTTAAATGGAACCACCAACCTTTAGTCATGGTATCAAAACCTAACACCCATAGTGGGATTTTCCAATAACGAATGATATAAATAGAGATAAGGAAATCCAACCTAGATTCATATTACAAATAAATATATTTTAGATCCCACAATAACATGGTGATATAACACTCTTTAAGGATGAAAGAAAGAGTGAGTGCAAGAAGATACATGAGAGGATAATCACTTACTAGAGAGGGATTGAATGATATCATCCATGATTTTATCTTGCAAAGAAAGGTTTTAGGGGATACAAAAGGTTTTTTAACAGTATTCAAGGCTAAGAAATACATGTTAGGTTGGTTTGGGGCTGAGAGGGGGGTGGGGGGGGGGGGGGTGGGTTAAACAAGGGTTCATAAATTTTTAGAATAATTTTCAGAATAAAAAATTATCACATTCACGGTTAGCTGGGCAGGGAAACAGGGTTAGAAAAACCGTGCACCCTGACCATAAAACCCTCTAATAGGTTGCACAATTTCTAATAGGTGGTCACACTATTTGTCAAATCATGTACCGAACATTGAAAACCCCACTGTCCAGGGTTTCATGGCCTGCACTGGGTGGGCATATGGTTTGGAAAATATGGGTTCCAACTGTGTATATCCCAGAAACTTCCAAAATTTTTCCAAAGTTCCTCCTAAAGCACCGCTAAACAAGACCCAACCAAAAAATGATCAAAAAGAGAGTCAAAGAGTACCTGAAAATAGTAATATTTTATTGTAGGAGGTTATAGACCAGTAGCCTCCCTAGGGTAATCAAGGTCCTTGTCCTCTGTAGTTTTTGTAGTGAACTCCTATATGAGAAGATAATAATTCAAATTCTTTTTTACCATTCCCAATAAAATAGTCACGGGATATTCCATCCTCATAGGGACACATTGGTGAATTTGTGGAACAAATATACTAGAAAATCCTAGGTGGGTTTCCAACTGGGTATCATATAAATATCCATTCAAGTTACCCTAATGTTTAGTGAACATAGAGTTGCAGTACAGGTAATTAAAAATGTGTGGTAATGCTATTCATGTTAGAAAAAATAAGTAAGGATATGGATGAGGTTTCTGGTGGTGGAGTTGATATGGTTGGATAAGATATTGGTGGTGGTAGTGGGGAATCCTGATGAGCTAGTTGGGGTACCAAATTAGTAGCCTACCTAGGGAAATAAGGTTCTTTGTCCCCCAATATAGTGAATGAAACTCCTATAAAAGAAGATATGTATTCCCTTACTTCAAGATCATTCATAATAAAATAGTCATGTGATAGTCTATCCCCTATGGGATACTGAAGTGAATGTAAGGAGAATATGCATTAGAATCTCTTAGGTATTGTGAAAAATTGGTGATGTATAAGTATCCATTCAGGTTACCTTAATGGTTAACAAAAATAGAGTATAAGTAGGAGGTAAAAAATGGGAGTTTTAGGTATAAATGTTGGAATAAAAAATTAAATTTCTCCAGATCTCTCATGGAGAAACCCCCATCCACAATGCATAGAAAGATGATGGTTTTAAAATATTGGTGAATGAAGTAGAAGGCAGAGGATAAAATATCTGTGACCTTATTTGTAGTGGGATCATATCAGACATTAGGCATAAAAAGCATACACCACATAATAATCAGGTGATGCTAGTTTGGGTTGGTAAGGGTGAAAATATGGAGTGGGGTGCTAAGATGTGGGTAAAAGATGAACTGTTATACAAACTCACTCATGGTAAGTGATAAAGGATGGAATCCTAACTAGATATAGACAAATAGCTCCATGTCACTGAACTCATATAGATATGATTACCCATTAACCCTAATGTGGGTGAAAAATCTAAAAATAAGTTATGAAATGTGGGAGGGATAACCTATTGTATGTCTAACTGGTTTGTGGGGTCTAATAATTCTTTAATATCATTGAGAATCCCAAGAATATCTAAAAGGTCTTGTCAAGGAACCAAATGAAAATTTGAATAGGGTTTCTTGAAAATATCTTCAAGCAGTCCCTGGTTGGGCTTCAGGACTCAAATACTAGGAAAGTGTATAACTAAGGGGTTGGATTTATTGGGGGTTCCCTAACACATGATCCAAAAATTGAGGAGGATGGGTGTGATATTAGTTTACCTAAATGAGAATGTACTATTGATTCTATTTTCATGGTATAAGATACTGGTAGAAGGTTTTCTAACAAAACATCAGGAAGGGCCACCACCAGTGCTAGTGTCTTTGATATTGGTAGGTCAATTGTTTTATACGACTCATGTATATAATAATACTATAGAAGTTAGATTTATCATCACCTAATAAAGATTCATTTAATTTTTTACTTTAAATTTATTTATACCCATTTTCTATGGATCTAATAAAATGAGAATAAAATGATAATATATAAAAAAATGGAGAAAAATGTAATTTTTGGAATTACATGAAATGTGTTTTATAAGTACATGGAGTTCTGTTTATAAAATTAACCCATTATGTGTACTATGGATACATAACTATATCAGGTTGTGTAGTGAAATGGTATACTATACAATGTGTGAAAAGAGATACATGTTTTGTATTGGTAGTGGGTTCTGAGTCATGCACTAGAGGTACAAGATAAGTAGGATACTCGAGCAACCAAATAAGGTACATGAAATTTATGAATCATATACTGCATGTATTGTCAGCTGGGGAAAATATTCATATACTGGATGGACATGAAATTTATATGTGTGTGATGGTAGATATAGTATATGATGTCTATCGAACAACCATTTTATGTATAACACTGATGTACTTTTACCCATTCATCTAGAATACACATCATGTGTGCTCGTGTATAATATATTTTTGATTGAACTTCAAAATTCATCACCTAAAATACCTAAAAGAGATAGTACCAATTAAATGAGGGTTCTAATGGTACTTAATTTTCTTAGGGTTGAAAATGAAAGAGATTGGAAGGTCATTAAATTCATGGATGCTCATATCAGGACTGGAAAACTAAGACATCCTCAAGATGATAAGAGGGGTGATGGGGGAACTCACATGATATCTAGATAAATGAAGGGTCCGAGTATTTTCAATGGGAATTACATTAATTATTTGAGTCTTTAAACATGTTTTGTTTTTTGTTATTTATTTATTTTTTATAATAATAATAATAATTATTATTATAAAATTTATATATTCATTATATTTTTTACTTATATATATAATCACATCATAAATTTCTACATGTGATGTGGGAGTTTTAATTAGGAAAAGTGGATAGAATTGATCTGGATAAGAGAGCTCAAACTTAGATCATTTAAAACCCATATAGATAGCCTACTAGCCAATATAATTACATCATAAATTTAAATAAATATAGTTTATTATATTTAACTATTTATTTAAATATCAAACATTATGTTAATAAAAATTAGAAAAAAATAAAAAACCTTACACTAATGGTCATCATGGAGGGATTTGAACTGAGGATGGTTTGGATACCCTTGAATGAACGTGCCATCGACACATGCTTCATTCCTATTTATTTACTTAGTTCATATCTATTTATAATATTTTCTATATTTCATATAATATTAATATAATATATACGAGTTGAAAAATAGATTATATATATAATAAATAATATATATATATATATATAATAGTGTAGAACACACATGGTAAACATATAGGTATACAACCACATTGTTTGTATAATAATAGACGATGTGTGCTCACATAAATATAAATATATATGTTTATTAAAAATAGAAATGGGTAAAATAAATGAAAATATATGTACATGATTTGTAGTTATATAAAAAAACTATTTAATTATTAAAAATATAAAATAAGAGGGAGGATTGAAGACTCCATGATTCCTCAAGAGAAACACCACTATTTATGGTATTTGGATCGACCGGGTGATCAAAAACCTTCACGTGATCATAAGAATAGCGCGTCTTCTTCCAAGATGACCACCACATTCTTTTCATGTCTTTTCATTTAAAGAAAAAGTATTCATGTTCAATACGGAGAGGAGGTGTCTTACATTACCCCTTATCCGTGTCTAAAGTAAAAAATGTGTTTACTAATGAATCATTTGATCACTTCATGTCCCCCACCTTCCTTGACTCAATCCCCTCGATATAAAATACAAAACAATTGTTCAAAAAATTCTACCTAAGAGAAAATTAAATGTTTTTTAAAAGTATAGTTAGATTTAGTGTTATCCTAACTTTAGAATTCCTCATTTTCAAATGAAATATATGAAAAATCATTTTCAAAAAAATTAAAATTTAGGGATATTTTTGGAAATCACATGTTATGTTTCCTCAACTGATTTAGGAGTGGGTGATTTAATTTTATTATTACTCAAATTCCCTTAATTATTTATTATGTTTGAAATATTTTCTACAAATATTATATGTCTCAATAACCTTTAAATTTTTTTAACTGGATTTTGATGAAGTATTCTATTATAGATAATAAATTTTCATTAAAAATTTGATTCAATAAGATGGCTGGTCAAAGAATGTGCATGGTTAATTTTTAATTTTATATTCTCAATCCATATATGGGTGATATTCTACCAGATATGAGTATGATATCACTGCTTTATATGGATAAAAATATTCTCTAGCTAATTCATACCTACTTATGATGGAAAATGTATCAATTTGGACAATAGAATGAGTAATTTTAAAAATAATATAAAAATAAAAAAGGAAGAAGAAAAAAAGAAAGAAATTAAATCCCTTAATTTACCAAATATCACTAAAAACTTATGTTGTATCTATTTTAACTCCTTAACAGTGGGCGTAAGATTTTACATGCCTATTTTATGGAAAAAAGACACAATAAAAAAGACACAATCACAATTCAAAAATACACAGTTAGAAGTTAAGGAAATTCTATCATTTTATTAAGGGATTATTATTTAAGGGGAAAATAAAAAATGAATTGAAAAAGAAAAAAAAAAGAAAATATAAACAAAAGAAAACGTGTCATGGTTGTAATTCCAATTAAAATGTTATAAAAATTACCCAACATATACCTGAAAAATATTTCAAAAATTCATTTATTACAAGGATAAAATTTTATCAATATTTATTCTTCCAATAACGAATGAATGCATTGAATATGATTTAATTAATTAATCTAGTAAGTAATTATTTTCTATTGGTACCCCAAGATAGTGATAATGAGTGCACTGAATGGTAATTGATCTTATAATTGTAGTCCTTTTGAGTTTTCCTAATTTTTTATTCTGGGTTTGAAATCATTTTATCATTGAATTTATGGGTGAACTCAATAAATTGATTATAAATGAAAAATCAAAATATAAAAGAAATAAGAAGTAATCTATTTATATTAACAATCCTTTCTTGTTTATCACAACCACGACACACCCCTCCTTAGCCTCTAATTCCCATTTGAAGGTTGAAAGGGTTGGGAAACAATTCAGCCCCACCCATGCATAAAAATTTAAGATAGATAGGATAAGGTGAAAATTAGAAGAAAATGGAAGGAAATGAATTACAAGCACATGTAATATATTTAGGTGTGTGTGTGTGTGTGTGGGGGGGGGGGGGGTTGTCCATATAAAACTTTTGGATGCATCTCCCCCAATGTCTATAGTACTATAATCAAATTCCCAACCTATATTTTATAGAGAAAAATAATTACCAGGTGTTTACTTAAGTACACAATATATTGTCACATCAACTAGCCCTTTTAAACATTATTTTACAAGGTGGTTGAATTAATATACCACAAACTGAATGGGAGTGTCAACTATTGGTTAGTGGACCATAAAATGTGTGGTAAGAGTATACATGTCATGTAGTGCACTTTTGGTCAATAACTACTTCTAGAAGATGTGTACATGACATGTTACCACTCAATATTGAATGCAACTCCTGAGAAGGTATCTAGGAATATACTCAACATAGAGAAGTCACATGTCCTAAAATTTACATGGGGTATTCATATGAATTACACATTGTGTAGTTTTTCATTGATTCCTTGAACCTTGAAAATTTAGGCATTCAACCTTGAAAACCAAACATATATCCAAAAAAACTAAAATAAAGCCTATGAGTTTCATAAAAACACATATTTAATATTATTTGATTGTTTAACCATTTAAAAATAAAAGTAATAAATAAAAATTGGTTGTATGACAACCCCATCTCTTTAAATTGAACAAATAGTTCATCAATACGAGGTAAAGGATATAACTTCTTCATAGTAAATTGATTTAACATTAAATAATAAAAAAAGAACAAAATACCATCAAATTTATCTAAAAATGTTATAAAATATTCCTAGGAAATTAAATGTGAAAAATAATGTAATATCCTTATTTTTGTAACCCTTTTTGTCATAATTTGTAAGCCTTTTGGTGAAACATTAAAAAATTTCAATTAAATTTTAACCCTTACACATGGAACAAGGTCTATGTAAGGGTTAAATACCTCTATCTATAGACAGGATAGTTTCTTTGGAGTTTCATAATGGAAATTAATATTTTTGAAAACTTACATAATGTTAAATTAGCCATTGCATATGGGGAGGGGGAATTTCCATGTGCTTCATGAGGGTAGAGAGAAATTTCTATTTGTTTCATATGAGAAAGATCCTATATATATAGGATGTGTAAGGATACTGTGGTGATGCATAAGGGTACTTAAGGTGTTGCAAAGGAAACCTGTGAGTTATAATTATCACATAAGTGTAATCTTAACCCTACATAAGGGAATTCCATGCTTTTGTAAAGGTAAAGTCTTACCTATATAAGGATACTAGTGTATTTCCAAAGATTTCATAAGGGTAAATATAAGATTCATAAGGGTCATCTGATGGACTCAATGGGTATTTATGGGTAACCAATGCATTGAATAAAGGTAAAATGAATTCTTCAAAGGATTTATAAAGGTTGTTTGGAGTTGTATAAAGTTTTCTGGAGTTGCGTAAGGTTTGTCTGGAGCACATGAAATGCATAAGATTAAAACTAATTACCCTTATAAAAGAGATATAATCTAGATAAGGGTAAAAAAAATTTACCCATAGAAAACATCCTTTCTTGGGAATATTTATTTAAATTTTTTTTCCATATATTTTTCTATAATGAACCTAAAACGTTGTTTTGAAAATTTTAAAATCCTAAACTCATGAGAATCAATTCCTCAACTCATTAATATTTTGTAACTCATTTTAAAGAAGTTTTTTAAACACTCCTCTTTCAAGAGTCGCATGAAGAATGAATTGAATGATAATTTAAATTGGGGTTCTTTATTATTGTGAGCCTTTATGTGGGTTATCTTCTTAAAATTATCCAAACCTATTATTGTTTTCATTTTTGATATCCTCTTGATTCCTGGAAGCCTAATACATATTCATCTAAGATCTAAGAAGTATTTTTTGAATGAACCATGTCATCCGTATAGTCCCCAAGAATGGAAACCCCCTATATTATCTTGATTTTTGAGCATAATGCTTTTCCAAGGGATAAATTCTAGGAAATATTTTTCTTATTCATATTAAAAGATAAGATTTCATAAGAATATATTGAAAAATAATAGAAAGTAATTAAATGATAACAACCCAGAATTATCAAAAAGGATAAAGAATAATTATAATTATTTTCTCAAAATTATTCTAAAGAGAATGTTATTCCACGAGGAATTATATTTATTATTTAATAAATAACTGTTTATCACATTTTATGGATTAAATGAATAATTTATAAATTATATATGAGAGAGAAAGTTTCTATCGCATGTTTTGTTTGTATTTCTTTTTGGAAATAAAATAATAGAATCAGTTCTAAGAACACATAGGGAGTGAATTGAATAGATTTATGTATATACAAGTTTTAGATGATGTTTCCTTAGAAAACCATGATGTTGATGTTGATAACCTTGTGGTAGGTGTCCCCATGTACTCTACCCTTTTGTATTTATGCACATTTATTTTCATATGGTATGAGGTTTTCTACCTTGGGTGAAAAACCCTAATTTTCATAATTATTTATGAATAATAATAATAATGATTAATTAATTAACAAGTCTTGATTTTTAATTAATTAAGGGAACCATGTCTATTGTAATTGGATAAGGTGCAAAGTGTCCTTGTGTTTCCTTGTGCAATAGATTTTTACCAAAGACTAATGGCCAAGTCTTGATCACATATGATTGACTTAGACAACTTGGTCACATTTAGGTGCAGTGTTCTATTACATGAGACCATGAGATCGTGAGACCATGTTTTATGCCTATATCACATGTGTGTAGTGTTTTTATCCAAGTAAGACACTATATATTGATTTTTACAAGCACTATTTATAAGTAAAATCTTTTTCTTGATGTGATACATATATTGGCATAACTTGTTGACTGTGATTGATAGGGATCACATGGATGTGTGTTAAAATAGTATATATATCCACTATTTGTTATGGTATTCCTATATGTGAGAACCATATTTTTTTTGGTATAATACTAGATATGATTCCACTGTTTTCTTGTTATATGTCTTGTATATGTTTTGTTGTTGTTGTTTTGTGCATGGTACCTAAGAGATAGTTTGAAGTGTCATGGATCAAGAGACCTAGATGGGTAGAGTGTTTAGATTTTTTTTTGTGACATTATGATGCGGCAAAAATAGATGACATGGCATGATATCCCTGTGTGTCCTGACCTAGGGGCATGGCGACTATATATGATCAGTCTCTTGAGACCGTAATAAGTAATTATGGTTTATGGGTCCTAACCTAGGGATAAAGAGGGTAAGAATAGTCTATGTGACTTAATCTGAGAGAGAACATCATGGTATGATGGTCTATGTGGCTTTTCCTATTGGCGTAGGGCATGCATGACTATTTATTACCTTCAAGGATGGATCCTTTATTGTGAATTGCTCTTAATTAATTCAAAATACTTACTGACTACCCTTCCAGCATGGAGCTGAAGTAGGTATGAACAAGGGTTCATGGTTTCTTAGTAAGCGCATGAACGATCAACACATTATTTTTTACTTCTTACGTGTGATTGGTGATGCCATGATATGTTTCATATTTATGTAATACTTATTTACTTTCTACAGATCTTATCATATGCACACACACCACTAATTTCCAATTGAGCACTCGAGTGTGGTGGTGGTGTCCTATTGACTTGTACTCACACCTTACTAAGGAAACCATGACACTTAGGTACTTGAGAATCCCTCACCTGTTATAGGTACAGATTGGTTTGAGGCCCAATTTAATCATATTTTGGTATAGCTCACTACATGTTAGAGACCAAGATGTGTAGATTCTTTGATATAAAAATCCTTCTATTAATTATGTACCTTTATTTATTTTTATATGTATTCAACCCAAAGGGAAATCATATTATATATCCTTGTTTGACATTTGATTTTGTTGTTTGTGTATTCATTCATACTATTTGTATATTATTTGTTTCTATGAAATACAATTTTATATTGTTATATATCTTGTTGTTTATATGTTATTGTGCACTCTAATTGAGTGTATAACCTCCCCATATTTCCACTTTAGATCCTCTCTACTAGTGAAAAAGCCTTTGGTATATGGGAATATGTGCCAGAGTTCATGTGGTAATCAGACATAGTAATTCAGGTTGAGATGTTACAAAATGGAATCAAAAAACATACTATCTTATTTTACTTTGTTATGAGTTTGTAGAAAATAAATATAATAATGTGATGAAGATTGTGATGAATCTTGGTATAGTGAATCATGAACACCATTTTTGAGGGAAGTCTATGTTATTAGGGAATGTGATAAATTTTCTTGGTTTGAGTTTTTAAGTTTGTATATGATTTCAAATTGTGTGACACACACAATTTTTTTATTATTAATTTCAGATGGATTTTACTCTTGGATATATTAGTAAGGGGTTCAACATGCATCATATTAGGAGTGCAGGTTTATAATGACGTATATAATTTTTTTGAGTGATTATAATGATGTAAAAGGATCCACCTACTAAGTTTCAGAAACTCTTATTGTGGTTTCATATGTGAGTTTTTTGAATGATTCCTTCAACTAGACTCTAATGAATGTATAATTATGATAATAGTTCATGTGAGACTATGGTATGGTGGAATTGAGTGATGATATAAATTATGATGATAGTTATAATGAAGGTATAGGGGATTCTATCTCTCTTTATAAACTAGTGGCACATTATACCTTTTTGGATCATTTTTTTCCATTAAATTCCTTTTCAAGAACCTTATGCGAGTCAACACTTAATATGTTGGTTAATTAAGGTTCTAAATATATAGAATATAGTGGCATGATGTTTAACCAATCTCAGTATCTAGGGACTCTAAATGTGGTTATTCTAAGAGATATTCCATCATAGCATGTATTTGGAGACATTCTTAGAGGATGACCCATGAGTTTTAACCCCAAGTGAAACCTCATATAGTGGTGTGAAGGATCTTGTGGCTTTTTTAATGTGATTCTGTTTATTAACAATTCATTCATCATGCTTATTGGGAATAACCTTATTAGTGGTATTCCTTATGAAGGGGTTATAAAAGTTAATTTTGTGGGTAAAGTATTCATTTACTAAAATACTCTATGAATGTGGCTAAACTATAAATTTCCTAGAAGGGGGTATTAGAGGTTGACTTGTAGACTGATGTATAATAATATTGTGTGCTAGTACTCATGAAATATAGTAGGGTTCCTATGAATTGGATTCTTATTTCATTAAGGGAAAGATCATATGTTTCCTGGCCTATTAGTTCATAAAGTAACTCTCTTCAGAGTTGGGTAAAGAAACCAGAAGGTCAATCTTAGGAGGTTTAAGCATGGGTGAATTCTTTACAGCATGATCTAACACTAAAGAGATGGGTGGTTCATAGTGAAACATGATAGAAATAATTTAACTTTTATTAGATAAGTGATGCGAGTTCTTGGTTTTGGTGGTGCTAGTGATTTATAATGTATAGACAACAATAAAGGAAAGTGAATCCAGCTTGAAAGATGATACTTGTTGGAAATGAATTTTTTATAAGTAACAAGTGATATTTTTGTGACTTGTTAGAAAGACTTAATGTGTGATTTTTCATGAAATTTGTACACATATGGTAAGTTTAATCTTTGGAAGAAGGGTCTTGAGATAACCATTATGGATATTTTTTGGTTCCATGGATGAAAATGGAGGGGAAAATGGTAGGTCATTGATGAATTTAGTTCAGGGTCACCCTTACAATTAGAAACTAGTGTGTTAGGTGTGAATATCCAAGGTTTTAATGGAATATTTTTTATTTATTTTTGAGTTGTATCTATAGTGGATGAAATTGTTGATATTGGACTAGGGTAACATTGTGTAGCCCACCAATGCGTTTTTAAGGTAATGTTAGTGATCAATATAAAAGTTTATGTAGGATATGAGAACCATCTAGTTCATGAGTTCTAACATATGGCTATGATACTGAGAAATATTAATCACTTAGAGATGGATTTTGGGGTGCAGTTGACTACATTCTGAGAAACCCGAGTTTGTGCAGTGGGTGGTATTTTTTTGAAATCGGTTGAACTGACGACAAATTTTAGCCACTATTCTCAATGATGGACTAGTTTAGGATAGGGTAGACTAATGTTAGTTTTGTTAACTGATAATAAGGATGATCTAATGGTGGTATAAATTTACTTTTTCACATGTAAAATAACCCCTCTTGAGGCAGGGGAATGATCTATCTAAGCCTAACCATTGGATGATAATGGTGAATTTGGAGACAGATGTGTTGTGGAACAAAGAGTGTTTGGTTCTATGTTGAAATTATACTATTTAATTTAGATGTAGCACTGAATAGTGACCATATTTGGACTTCATACTTAGTATAGGATCAGTTTAAGTTGTGAGGTAGTCAGATCGTTGGTATGTTGATGAATGGTTGTTAGCCTTGTGTTAGGTGTAAGATGTTTATGATCCTATAAAGAAAACACCTATGAAGTTGGTTTAGATTTTTTTTGAATGTTGTGCTTTTTTTTAATAATTAATCTCTGGTTTAAGGAATTGTTTTTTTGGTTAGTGGCGTGTTGGTTATTTATGCTAGTTACCTTTAGAGGAAGGTGACTAGAAATATTATGACTAGTGTTTCTATGAGAACCTAAATGTAGTGGTCCAGAACTACATCAATATCTTCATATCAGATATGACTGATGTGTTTAGAAAGACTATTGGAGACACATATTGGGGAAAATAATTCATTGTAGGGGGGGGGATTGTAATATACTCATTTTATAACCCCATTTTTGTTATAATTTAAAATATTATTTGGTGAAAAACAAAAATAATTCAATTAAATTGCTACCCTTATGATGGGAATATGGTTTATGTCTGTGAACAATCCATATACATATATATAGGATAATTTTTTTTGGAAATACATAAAGATAGAGATTAGTTATTAAAGCCTTCATAAGTTTATATCAACCTCCTCTTAAGGGTAGTATTAATTTACATGCATTACATAAGGGTAGAGAGGAATTTTGATGAATTGTGTAAGGGTAATAACTTGTATATTTGGGCTGCATAAGGGTACTAAGGCCTTCTGTAGTGGTACTTAAGGAACCACATAAAGGTTATCCATGAGTTATAATGCCCGCATAAGGGTAATATTATCCTTTTATAAAGGTATTATATTCTCATATATAGGTAATGTTTTTCCTATGAAAGGGCACAAACACATTTCCAAATCACGTGCAAGGGTAAATATGAGCTATATAAGGGGAAGTTGATGGATTTTAAGGTCACTTAAGGGTAATCTTTCCATTTCATAAAGGTGTGATAAATATTTAAAAGGATGTTCAGTGGTAGTCTAGAGTTGTATAAGGTTAGTCTAGATTTGTGTAAGGGGTTTATTGACCATATGACTTGTATAAGGGTAAAACTTATTAACCTTATACGAATGTATGCGCTACATATCGGTAAAACTAAGTTACCTTTAAATAATTCCATTTTTAGGGAAAATTTGTTTAAAACAATGATTTTCCATTTTCTTTTCCTAGAACTAACCTAAAACATGGTTGTGACTATTTTAAAAGACCAAAATCATAAGAATCAATTCCTTAAATCATTACAAGTTCATGAATCACTTAAAGAAAGTTTTTTAAATGCTATTATTTGATGATTAATGTGAAGAATGAATTAAATTATTATTTAAATTGGTTTTATTCACTATTGTGTGACTTTATGTAGATTATCCTATTAAAATTATCCAACCCTTTCTTATTTCATTTTTTACATCCTCTTGAGTTTGTAAAGCCAAAAACATCTTTCTATAGAATATGAGAAGTCTTATTCAAAAAAACCATGTTCTCCTTATAGTTTCTAGGTGTGGACATACCCTCTCTCTCTTTTTTATTCTTGAGAGAAGTGAGTTTCTAAGGGATAAATTTAAGGTAATCATTTTCTTGTTTAAATTGGAAGATAATATTTCTTAATAATTCTAGTGAAAAATGATAGAAAAACCTAAAATGATAATAACATGTAATTATCACAAAATGACAAGGAATAATTATATTTCTTAACTGAAATTATTCGAGGGAGATAATTTTATATCATGAGGAATTATAACTATTATTTAAAGAATATATTTCTATCTTATAACTTGGATTAAATTGATAATTTAAAGATTATATAGAAGAGATAAATTTAAAATCACATTTTGTTTTTTATTTCTTCTCAGAAATAAAATAATGGAACCAGTTCTAGGAAAACATGGTGAGAGAATTGAACTAATTGATATGTGTGAATTTTTTAGAAGTTGTTTCCTGGTTGAACAATTAATTTGACATCAACAACCTTGGGAAGCTGGTCCCATGTACTCTACACTTTATGATTTATGTGTATTTATTAGAATGTGGTATGAATTTCACCACATTGGGTAAAGAAACCTAAATTTATAATGAGTTTTGAATAACAATTATAATTAATTAATTAGTGATGCTTGATTCTTTATTAGTTAATGAAATTATGCCTAATATATTTAGACAAGGTTAAAAGGGACCTGGTGGACCCTTGTTCACTAGATTGATACCATCCACTAATGGTTTAGGATTGATCACATATGAGTTACTTAGACTTCATACACCCCCGGAGGTGAGATATTATGCTACATGAGACCTAGAGTATATGAGAACATGTTTGATGCCCAAATCACATGTGTATCATGTTTATAGCCATATGAGACCATGTATTTTGAATAATCTATAATCTGTTTATTTTTTCACTCTTATTTCTTGATGTGATATATATATTGGATTAATTTTATGACCACTTTTGATAGTGATCATATGCATGTTTGAAAACATTGTAAGAGACCCATTGGGTGATATTGTATGCCAATGTGTGGGAACCATGTTTGGTATGCTATGGCACTAAATATTCACGATTAATATAATTCTATCTTTTACTTGTTATATGTATTGTATATTCTTTGTTGTTGTTTGTGTATGTTACATAAGAGATAAGTAGACCCATCATGGATCAGTATCCCTAGATAGTAAGCATGTCCAGACACTGCATGTGACGTTATGATGTGACTGTGATAGGAAATGGGACATGATAGATATGTGTGGACTGACCTAGGGGTAGGGTGATCATATTTGATCAAAATAGGGAGACAAAATTGGGGAATTATGGACTATGTGACTTGATATGTGAGATAGTGGGTGTATGATGGTCTATGTGACCTGACATGTGAGATAGAGACACAATATGATGGTGTATATGGTTCGAACTGGTGTTATAGGGTCTGTATGACAATTGAGTAGCTTCAAGTCTGGATCCTTTATTATGAATTTATCTTACTTACTCCAACATAATTTTTTAACTATCCTTCAAGAAGGGATCCTATGAAGCTATGAACAAGGGTTCATGGCGACTTAGTAAGTGCACGACCACTCAAAACATGGCTGTTTACTACTTGTGTGTTATTGGTGATATTATGTTATGTTTCATAGTTATGCATTGAATAATTAATTTTTTTCTAAGATTATCTCATAAACATACACTGCATATTATTAGTTGTGTTCTAGACCACATTGGTAGTGTCCTACTGAGATTTACTCACTCCCTTCTTGGGATAATATGACACTTGGGTACCTGAGTAGCCCTCACTTATTATAAGTACATGTTGATATAAGGCCTGAGTTGTTCATCTTGTAGTATATCTCACTAGGATTTGGATACCGGGATAGGGTGAGTCTTATATATATTGAGCCACATAGTACTTTTGTACCATTATTTATTTGTATACATGGACAAAAAGTGGGAACTAATTTGTTGTATCTTTGTTTGACTTTTGAGTATATTGTTTCTATATTAATTCATACTGTTGGTATGTTGTTGGTATCCGTATACTCTGAATATATATTTTTATAAATTTCTTTTTTCATTTTATTTTATACACTCTAATTGAGGGTATAGTCTCCCCATGTTTCCACAAGAGACCCTCACTACTAGTAAAAAATATCTTGCGTATGGGGAGGCGCACCCGAGGTCATGTGGCATTTTGTATTGGACTTAGTGATTCAAGACATGATTTAAAAAATAAATACTTTTAGTTTATAAATAATCTATCTAAATCAGTAATTCCTTTAATTCAATAGGATCCATTTTATATGAATGTAGGGATATAGGTTGAATCTATTCAACATGATTGGAAGATAAATCTACATCACACTTTTAAGGTAGGATATATAAATTATTGGGAAATTCCTCAGGGAAATTTCTTAACATGGGATAAATATTATATCCAAAATTACCTTCACAAGATTCAAAATAATTTTATGTTAACTCACATGAAAATTTATTGAATTCTGAAAGATAAGGTCTAATTAAACTCGACATAGGATCCCATTCCATTTAAAATAGTTTAATATTTACATCTAAAGAGAAAAATGATGCCCTTCAGTGATAAAAATAAATATGACATTTGGATTTAATTATCCATTCCATCTATTGAATTATTTCAAAGAAGTCCATTTTGGGGAAACATAAATCCCATGCTAGCTCCACTTTAGAGAAAAAAATAAGTCATGTGGACATCAAAATACCCACTCATTCTTCTTTCCATGTGAAGTCAATATCTTTATCCAATAAGGAATTAGTTCAAAGTGAATATTAAATAGATCCAAATTAGAGCAAAAATAAATGATTGGGATGAAATTATATAAAAAAAAGAAACAACTATAGATGATTAAATAATTTTAGAACCTCACACTATAGCATTTCTAAATTCAAATTCACCATCTTCTGGTTTAGATGTAAATGAATATATCGAATAAAGGTGAGTCTATGAATTGATAGTAAACTAAGGCTCACTTATCTGTTAAATCTGCCGAAAATAATAATCACATCTACATCAAGACACTCGGGGGTATGATCCCATTTCATTAGAAAGACCAGATTGCATTTGAGATCCCTTTAGAGATGAATAACCCATTCCATTATTATAGAGAAAGGTTTTCCTTATTAAACAATAATGTATCAACTTGACTCAATATATAGTAACTGTATCAGAGTTCCACATGACCTCAAGCATGCCTTTCTATATTTCAAAAGCTATAGACTAGAATCAAGGGTCTATGGTGATTCTGCAGGGAGACTATAACCTCATATCAGAGTAGAATAAAAATACAATAAATATCATGAAATCATCCATTATAATACATAATAGAATAAAAGGTAACCTTGTTAGTTAGGCCAAACACAAGAATAAAACACACCCCATACTTTAGTAGAATGAATTATATAACATATCACAGGATTTAGAAAAATAATAATAAGATTTATTACGTGTATATCATCAACAAACCAAACCAAAATTATATAAACTAAACTGAAACTAGGTCTTAATTCATATTTGATTCAAATTTATTAACTTCATACAAACTATAAATAAAAACCATCTAACATTAGGCCGCGACCCAACCTATTCCCATAGTCTATAGGTCGACTTGGGTTTTAATATGCTGGGTCCACATGATCAGGTTGTGAGTATAACTTAGTAGCCAACCTATAATGTTGTCTATGACATAACCAGTATATATAGTGCGTGTAAAACGTGATATTCAAAAAGTAATAAATAATAAACTATATAAAAAATACTTATCATGACCATTACCATCCACATCACCTAGGTTTTACCATACATGATTCAGATAGTGCTTGATGTCTTTGAACATGATACATAACCAAACCAAGGGTTTAATATGTTATTACCTTGATTACCATTATATACCAACACACCTTTGGTAAAAAATCCCCCACCCAGATACCACCATATATTTTAAATCATCAGGGGATATGTTCCACTCAGGATACCATCATATATTTTATACCATTGGGGGGGGGGGTGATTAGAGCACACCTTGGATACCATTATATATCATAAATCATTGGGGAGGGGGGATTAGTTCCCACTCAAAATACCACCATATGTCATAAATAATTAGGGCTGGGGGAGATTAACACCCACACAAGATGATGTCATATATCATATATCATCCAAGGGATTAGTGTCCACCTCAGATATCATCATACATCATAAATAATTATGGTATTAACACCCACCTTGGATAATTTCATATATAATAAATAATTAGTGGGATTAAAGACCACCCCATATACCATCATATATAATAAATCTTCATGGGGATTAACACCCACCACATATATCATCGTATATCATAAATCATTAGAGGTATTAGTTCCCAAAACCTATTCTATATATACATTTACTAGGTTTTAAACTCAAGAAAACAACCTATCCCTATATCCATTCCATTTTGGTGTTGCACTGTGTTAACCTAATTTTACTATTACCTCAGTTGTAGGATCAAGACATAGGTACCTACATGGTACACTACATTGTATCATAACCAAGAATCTCCAATACACACCCTTTATCTATTCCAAAACACCAATCTCAATGATTAATGGGTATAACATATAAATGATTGAAACATTGAATATTAATTTACATAGGTAGTACAATATATGAAAAAAATGGAGGGAATGACTTAGTGACTATCTTAATTAAAAATAAAATCTAGATCGATACTCTCAGGACCAACCTATATATAAATATCTTCCATAGAAAAACTACCTGGATAAAAACATCCCATTTTGGAAGAAACAGTCTCCCCATCTTCAAATTATCTTTCTAAAAGGATATATGTTAATTCAAGGTTTTATATAGCTTACTCTGAGGCAAAACATTTCCAATAAACCCCACTCACCTACTTGGATAAAACTAAGTGAACCCATCCCATGGTCTATTATGTTGCATTCATTAAATTCACTGGGTCACTATATCACATAACAAACATATAAGGTCAAGAAAATACCATTTATGTTTGAGGAATCAAGATGAGGGTCCAAGGGTCCACTGTGGCCTAAGAAGTTTCAATTCCACTCATGAAGAATTTAATGGAAAATTTATTTTTCAATTAAACATAGATCAATCACAAGTATGGAAACCACATATCACATATCACATTCCATATAACATAATTAATAATCCTTAGTGAGATGTTTAGGTACTACCAACCTCAAAACAAATTCATTTAATTTAAAAAAATCTTCACCACCAACATTGACCAAGTTTAGTGTAGCTCTATCAACCATTGTCTAACAACACAAGGCACTTTCTCCAAAAATATTCTGTATAATTAATTATAATCCAATTATAATAATTTTTCACATTAAAATAAATTAATTAAATAACCAATAACTAGGTCATAGTCAAGGAACAAATCAATGTGTGATCTCTTATGGCTTGGGTCTTGAGCAGTGGGGCATGCCCCACCCCAAATATAAACCCAGAGCTCTGGTACACAAAAGTCCCAACATTATCATCGTAACACACCCATAAATTTCACCTAAACTGATTGAAATCCAGAAATAACTCAAAGTAGTGAAATAACCCATTGAATTCTCTCAAAACCATCTATGTTTATCCTCTCAGGATCTTATCTCTCCAAATTGAAAAATAATTGATCATATCGTGAAAATTCCACCATTACCTAGTTGGATCATAAATCATACATTTTCCAAAAGACACCATAATCCTCGGATAAAAAACGATTCAAATAAATAATGAAGAAGAAGAAAATAAAACCTTAAACAGTGAAACAAATCACCTTTAATCACCCTAGATCAAAGAGGTTGAAGGGAGGTAGAGAAATGGGATAAAAATTCTACCTTCACCTGTTTGAATGTATCTAGAATGAAGAATTGCAATGGTGGTTTCAAATTTGAAATCCCAAAAAGACCATCCTTACCCTAGTAAATAAAATTGGAAAGAAGACATATTACAGAATGCCTCATAGGGCTCATTGTATAATGCCTCTTTTAAAAAATCCTCACATGATAGCCCATAAGGTCAGGTCATGACACAACATTCTTGGTCAGAACCAAAAAATTGACCTCACTTCCTAGGGTAACATTATAGTGTGACCCCACCCTTCATGGAGAAACCAAATACTTGAATCATCCTCTTGCTACTACTTCATGTAGACCCTATGAGGCAGATCCACTACATGAAAATCGAAATTTATCCATGTTTTCTGAAATGGGGTTAAATTTTAATTTAGTCAAATTTTAGCATCATTTTAAAACATCCTTAATTTATAAAATAGCCACGTTTATAAACTTGGGTAATTTATCCATGTTTATAAAAGTCAATAATTTAGAAGCTTTTTATAATGTGGTTAATTTTTAATTAACCATGTTTTCTAAAATGCAACTAACCATTATATTAATGATGTTTTAAATGTGAAAATATTAAATAATAATTTATTTTTTATATGTGTATATATTTATCAAAATATTACACAACATTAAAAAATGTTATTCATATAAAAATAAGACACACACACACACACACCCAGACAAATACATATAAACATGAACATAAGAATGTAGACCAAAAAATAAATTCAATTAATTAATAACCAAATAACTGATCATTAATAAAAAATGATTATTGATTTTAACAAAAATTTAATAATATTACAAATTAAAAATTATATATTGATATAGTTAAATTTATAAATATATTTATAATAATTTACAGATGTTTATATATATATATATAAATATATTAATATATATGTGTGTAGTTGTTTTAATTTATAATATATAAATATAATAAATAATGTATATAAATATATATTAAATATATTAACATGTATATGTAAATTAATATTATAATATATAAATAAATGTATAAACATATAAATAAATAAATAATAACTATATAAATTATTATTATTATAACACACACACACATACATACACCCTCACACAGAGATATATGTATATATATATATATATATATATTAATTTTTATATTAATAAATATATTAAAATATAAATTTATCAGTATATTTATATTAATATATATATAGACTTATTAATAATATTAAACGTATAATGTTTTATATAAGAATTAAAATAAATGTTATTTGTATAAAATTGATATACACATAGATTCATGATTATTAATAAATTAATAATAATTGGATAAATGATTATTAATATATATATATATATATATACATAAGTATATATATATATATATATTTTTTTTTGCTAATATATATATATATATAATTTTTTTATTAATTTACATATAAATATATAACATAAATATTAATATATAATAACACATGATAACACACACACAAACATGAAATATATAATAAGACATATAATAATTTATATATTAATGTATACCATATATATTAATTTTTATATAAATATATAACAAATATTAATTTATATATTGAATTACATATAAATAAATATAAAATTTTATAATCACACAGACTAAAAATTTATTAACACAAATATTATTATAATATATATAATCATAAATTTATAATTATGATTACACTAATTAATATATATATTATAAATATTATAATAAATATATATATATAGTTATTAATATATATAATAATATGTATATATAATATTTTTTTGGACTTATCTTAAAATATGTTAACATATGTATTAATAAAGTGTTGTTGTGAAATTTTTCAATTGAAGGTGAAGCGAAAAAAGTATATAACAATGTCGAATGCTAGGGATGATGGTGAAGAAGTAAAACATCTCAATCAAAATAAAAAAGGAATGAATGAACAAAAGTATATGGCCACTCAAAATCACACACCACAATTCTATTAACATGTAACCATATTTATAGATTATAAAAGGCTTGATCCAACGAACAAAATTAATTCCAATGAATTAGATCCAACGGTAGAATACAATTGGTTTTTGCAACATGAAGAGGCTTATTGGGAAATGAATAGACCTCATGCATTTTGATTTATGGCATCCAAAAAACTAATGTGAATTTATTGTAAGAGCCCGGATCGCCATTTTCAGGTATGTCTTTCCTTTTCCTAGAGTTTTTGAGAAAAGGGGAGTTTCTGGAAAATTTTGAAGCACATGCCATGTACTTTATAAGTACACACCGTGTACTCCCTTGCCAATCTAGGCCGTGTGCTGGCCGCGTCTGGGCCACACATGGTGTGTAGGGGTGATGTGGAGGCCTCTTTAAGAGGATTAAAGAAAAACAGAGTACACACCGTGTACCCCAGAAGAACACGCCATGTATTTTTTTTCATTAAATGCACCGGGGTCGCGCCTGACGGATATAACACCTTTCGTCTAGGTTTCGTTCATCCGAGAGAAGCCGTACGACCGCAGATCTTCTCCAAGCTCCCGTTCCTCCATCTATTCTCCGAATCGACCGCCGTTGATTGTGTTGGAACCGCATCTATAAGCTATCTCTTCTCCTAGAGCCTTGTTTTTCCAATTCCTCCTTTTTCTCAAGATATCGTGGGTTAAGAGTTTTGGACCTTTTATCAGATCCTCGACGTTCTAATGAGAATTAATCATCGTGGTTCACTTATATCAATATCCTAGCATCGAGGTAGGTGGTTTTTTCCATTCTTTAGGAAGTCTTTGAATATTTTTGTGCAATTCCACCAAATGCCTTAAACAAGGTATAATGTGTGTTTGTATTTTTTCTGTAACGCCCCGACCCCAGCTACCTAGAGTCGGTTCATTACTTCGTAAAATTGGCATGATCAAAAAAGATAATGTCTCGAAAGACCGATTAGTTTAATAGCCTTGGAAACACTAGATACATTCATAAATGTTACATTACATCATAATGTAAAAAAAACTACAACATATTCTCTTCATATCCCCTTATATTATCCCTGCAGGTCATTCATAATATACTTCTTCACATCCTGGAAAAATTAAAACATTGAAAGGGGTGAGCTCAGATGCTCAGTAAGGATAACAATATAGCGGAAGATTTCATCAATAAACATAAACATTTAAGGAAATGTATAACTAAAACAAAAGCCTTTTAAACTTGAACTTCAACATAATATGGCAAAAGTAAAATGAGATAATGCCATTTAATTCTTCACATGGATATTCTACTAGTCGAATAATCACATGCAATATCAATAACCACTTTCATAATGATGGAATTCATAATGCCAGACTATCATAACCACGTAGCCAAGGCCTCGTGCCAAGACCACAAATATGATTTTGTCAAGGCCTCGTGCCAAGACACTAGTTTGTCTCATGAGACCTACCGATGCATCGAGGAGCTATAGCGGGCTCCACCCGTCACTTATTAAGTCCAATTCATTCCTCATATGAATAGGTTTAAACATATCATAAACCATAACATAATCGTATCACATAAAACATGCATAAAGGAAACATAACATTTCCACATTTCAATCACAAGATATCAATACAACACATTGATATAATAAAAACACTTTCAAAACCATTTTCAATACCAAAATAAAAGAAAGTTAAAACTTTGTATTTATTTTTCATTAAAAAAAGTTATGGCTTGTAGAGGAAGCCGAAACACAAATAATGGTCACGGCGGCGGAGAAGTCGTTGTCACCGCATACGTAAGACAAAAATATTCCTTTTGTCATATAGTAAAACTCTTTGTAAAAAATATTCCTTTTTGAATAAAATTCAAAGTTAAAGGGGTTTATACACCATATAAAATAAAGTTGTGTATAAAACAAAATATGCCTCAATGAAAGGAGATTGAGACGAAGACCCTTACAAAGATCCTTTTTTAAATGAAGTAAATCTATTATGTGTATTCACTATAAGTACAAATAAATAAAGTACAAATACAAGATAGGACATAATAATATCATGACATAATTTTAAAGTAGGAGATTAACCCAAAGAATAGAAATTGTGTTAAGAAGTTCCCTTACCTCGTGTCCGACATGACTCGATCGTTCTTTAATCTCCTGAATAATAAAATCGAGTTAATTTATAGTTTCTTAAGAACCTTTTAAAGTTTCTTATTCCTTTAATATCACTTATTACCATGTTATGAACATTATTTAATTATTTAAGTTAATAATGGTCGTTTTGTCGATCTTTGGTACTTGAGTCAAAAATAAACTTCTTATAATTACAAGTTGTTCATGTGGTGAAATATCCATTATATCCAGAATTATATTAATGATATAGATATCATATATCTCATATATATACAGTATATACATACATTTATAATATTCCATAACGTTTAGAGGTAAGAAATGAAATGCACTGTTCATGGAGACGGTAAGCCGTACGTACGCATGAACGCTACTTTCATTTCTATTTCGTATTTAATGGAATGAAATCATAATTATATAAAGGAATAATATAATTACAGTATAATATAGTGTATAATACCATTTACTTCATCCTTTATACATCCAACATATGGTATTAACGATTCAAATCACTTTGAGGGGGCGGTAGTCCGCAATTCCTAAAAAGAAAATATCGCGTTTACCAATAATGGAAAAAATAAAGATATGCCATAAATGAAAAATATAGAACCTTAAGTAAAACATAAACATATTATATATCATATATATAAATATAGTGACATCTTAATGGCCACCTTTTAAGGTGTTATATGAGTGTTGACCAATCATCGTTTCGTGAGGCAGAAATTCACCATCCACAGAAATAGTATGTTCTTTAACCATTAGATGTAGGTGTGTGTAAGTGTAGATCGAATAAATCTTATAAAAACATCCTAATATATTGAAGATAATTGTGTTGTTACAAAAGAAATGAATAAAAAGAGTTTAAGGGGTTGGATAATCAAAATAAAACAAAACAACATCAGAGAAGACATTACCTTAAAATCGGGTAACTCTTTTGATTTGATCCAAAGGCTTCTTTGGGAAGAATTCTGCCCAAAGTGAGGCTTCTAGGAGTAAGGGAGGGAAGTTGGGAGAGTATTTGGGAAGAGGTTGGACGAGCCAAAAGGCATTGAAAGTGTGAGTAAGGTGGTAGTGGTGGGGGCCTTTTATAAGAGGAGAGAAGGGGCACTCTTGGAGAGATTGAAATGTTACTGTTGACCTCACCTGGTTTGATAATCCCAATCGTATATTAATATGTTTTGATAATCCCAATTATGTGTTCATATATTATGCTATTCTCAATTACTGTTGATCTACATTTTAATTCTTTCAAATCAGTGATCAAGTTAATAATAATGTTTAAATAATCTCTGATTTATGTTAATTTCGATTATCCTTGTTTATACAAGCTTTGAAACAATTCTAAGTCAATTAGACGTGGTTTGAATAAGACACATAGCTACCGATAGCCAGAGCTACCGATAGCCAGAGCTACCGATAGCCAGAGCTACCGATAGCCAGAGCTACCGATATCCAGAGCTACCGATAGCCAGAGCTACCGATAGCCAGAGCTACCGATATCCAGAGCTACCGATAACCAGAGCTACCGATAGCCAGAGCTACCGATAGCCAGAGCTACCGATAGACAGAGCTACCTATAGCCAGATCTACCGATAGCCAGAGCTACCGATAGCCAGAGCTACCGATATCCAGAGCTACCGATGTACAGAGAGTTACCGATGCATAGAGATACCGATGCACAGAGAGCTACCGATGCACAGAGCTACCGATGGACAGAGAGATACCGATGCATAGAGCTACCGATAAGAGCTACTGATAATAGCTACCGATAAGAACCACCGATAAGAGTTTGAAGAGCTACCGATGGAAGATCCTACACCGAGTCAACCGTACACGTCTACAAACAAACGACTACCTATAATGAACTGCGGAGTCAAATCCTATATCCTCGACACTATTTGTTTATTATACTAACAGTTACATTTGTTACTTTTTATGCATTTAATGTTATTAAATGATTTATGTTTCCATTTCAGGAAACCGTACCAAGTACGATCAAAAAGCGTAATCATTTTTTCTTCTCTGAAAAACAAAAAAAAGTCATAAAAAGGATATTGTGTAGTTATCAAAAAAAGTGTGTGAGACAAGAGACTTGAAGATATCGAGCACACAGAACACACTTGCAATCAAGCTCAAAACGTGCCAAGAACAACTGGAGAACTTGCACTCACGAGACTACTACTACCAGCCTCCAGAACATAGAGCATACATCGAGCAATATATGATAAAGAAGAACTACACAAAACTCTTCATTCTTTGAGCCGATAAGCAAGATGAACCTGGAAGTCAAGGAAACAGATGATACTCTGTTTTCCAGACAAAAATTAGAAGAAGACTCAGAACGAATTCTAATCAACAAAAGGATTCAAGATCTGCACGAAGATCACTAGAGCCATTTCTAAACTCTAAATCTTTATCTCTGTGATTTACTTTTTACATTACGAGAAGTGTGTGTTATTTGTTGTATTTTACACACACACTGTCTCTTGAACCTTAACTGGAGGATTTGTAAATCCTCACTCGCTATCTTTTCATTCATTTTCCCACTGTGGATAGTGGTAGAGGTCGTGTGTGACCTGAACAGCTGGTTGCTGTTGTTTTGTTTCCCACGACTAACAGTGGTAGAGGTCTTGGACCTGGACAGTTGTAAACTATTGAACCCCGATCCAGGGTGTGGATCATCTTTATATAAACTTTTTAGAGGACTAAGTCTTGGCTTGAGACTGAAACTCTTGGTTAACTCCTCTGTGTTTTTAGTTAAAGATTATATCCATACAGTGCATATTTATTTCATATTCCGCTGCTATTACTTTGAAATATAATTTATTTTCAAAGCTACTTGGATAGTTAAACTCACAAGTGTTTATTTTTATTGTAAACCATTATGTTAGTTTTAAAAGTTAAATTAATCATAAGATTAAGTTAACTGAGAACTAATCAATCTTTTAGAAACTAATTGAACCTTTATAATCTGTATAAATTCACTACAGTTTAATCTGTTTTTGAAATTGGGGGATTTTAATAGAAATTGTTTTTAACAGAAATTTTAATTGGAACTCAATTCACCCCCCCTATTGAGTGTCCACTCCGACTAACATTTGGTATCAGAGTATGTTTTATATCTTCTAAATTACACTGTGTTCAACTGTGATTTTAGTTGTATTTTAAAGTTCTTAAAATTTCTGTTATTTCTAAATTTTTATCTCTTTAAATTTTGTTTATAATGGATAATAGACTTGAGGGTGCTGCTACTAACTGGCCACATTTCTTTAATGGAAATAACTATGCTCAGTGGAAACTTAAAATGAAAATTCATCTAGAAAGCATGAGTTTTGATATTTGGACTGCTATTGAATATGAATACAAAATTCCCACTACTGATAGATCTACTTGGGATGAACCTACAAAGACTGCTTACAATAATAATTTTAAAGCTATGAATGCTCTGTACTGTGCTCTAGGAGATGAAGAATTCAACAGAATTTCTGCATGCAAAACTGCTTTTTAAATTTGGGATACCTTGGGTGTTTCTCACGAAGGAAAAAACTAATGTTAAAGAAATGAGATTAAACACTTATACTATTAAATATGATAATTTCAAAATGAAGCCTGATGAACCTATTTCTGACATGTATCTCAGGTTCAATGATATAGTAAACACAATGAGCTCACTCGGAAAGATTGTTCCTGCAAAAGAACAAATTATGAGAATACTGAGATGTTTGCCAGATAGATGGAGAGGTACATCCGTTTCAATTAGAGAATCCTGTGACATTGGAGCACTGCCTATCAAGGAGTTAATTGGTAAGCTGATGATGTATGAAGAAGAGATTAAAGTAAATAAATAAGAAGATGAGGAACCCAAAAGAAAATCTGTAGCGTTTAAAACTACTGCCTTTAAGAGTAAAGACAAGGATAAACTACAAATGGAGACTGAGAGTTCAACAAGTGAAAATTCAGAATCTGACAATGATGCCGAGATGACTCAAATAGCCAGGAGATTCAAGAAGTTTTATAGGAAAAATAAATTCTTTAGGAAAACAAATTACAAAGGAAAGTACGATCAACAAGGAAAATGGAAAAAGGATTGGAAGAAGGCTGACAGTACTGATGAAGTTGTCTTCTATGAATGCAAGCGAAAAGGACATATCAAAGCAGACTTTCCAAAGTTAAAATTCAAAAAGAAATATGATTACAAAGATAAGAAGTACAACAAAGCCATGAAGGCTACCTGGAGTGCTTCAGAAGACATCACTAGTGAAGCCGAATCTTCGGACTCCGAAAGGAATCGAGCCAACATGTGTTTCATGACAAATACTTCTGAGGTAACATCTAACACTCCTGTTTTAAATTCATATTATTCTAGAGATGATTCTGATTTGGAAAACATGTCAAAATCTGAACTATTTGAGTACTGTGATTTGTTGGAAGAAACCTATAATGAGATTAAAGACAAATACAAAGGTTTAAAGAAACATTATGCTTTAAGTGTTAAGCATAAATCTGATCTTGATATAGAAAAGGAAAATAATGCTCAACTACTAAAGGAAAATATAGAACTGAAACTTTCAAATGAGAAACTTAGAAAGGATTTAGAAAAATTCACAAATGGAAAGGATGATCTAACTCAAATGCAAGGAAAGCAAGTTGCACCTAGATATGCTACTGGTTTAGGATACCAACCAGGACAGAGACAATTCACCAGAACCCGATTTATTCATAAGTCTGAAAAAAATATTGCTAGTTCCAGTTTTTGAAATTCATATGCTTCAACAGGATATTCATATGGTTATAGACCAAATAAAGTCTATCTTTCAAAATCTGTTACTTCTGTTAATTGTATAAAACCAATAAAACAAATCTGGGTACCTAAAGCCCTGATTGCTAACCTATCTGGACCCAAGAAAATCTGGGTACCAAAGTCATTTCCTGTTTAAATCTGTTTTATAGGAGACCTGCTTGAAGATCTGTCACAAGAATATATGGTATTTTGACAGTGGGTTCTCAAGACACATGACTGGAGATTATTCTTTCTTCAAGAGCTTAATAATGGTTGATGGAGGTCATGTCACCTTTGGTGAAAACTCTAAAGGAAAAATCATCAGCCTAGGCCAGATTGGTAACACTGACTCAGTATTAATTTCTAAAGTTTTATTCGTTGATGGACTTAAATATAACTTGCTTAGTATATCTCAATTATGTGATGATGGTTTCAATGTCAAGTTTGAAAATTATTCGTGTGAGGTTTTTAACTCCAAAAATTCTTTAGTATTTTCTGCTCTAAGGAATGAAAATGTTTATGCTATTGATTTAAATTCTTTAGCCAAACAAAATATTTCTTGTTTGAATGATTTTCTTAAAGAATATTGGATATGGCACAGAAGATTAGGACACTGCAACATTCACTTACTCAGAAAACTGGCTAGGAAAAACGTAGTTAGAGACTTACCTAAATTAGAATTCCCAAATGAAAAAGTGTGTAATCCCTGTCAAAAGGGAAAACAACACAAAGTTTCTTTTAAATCAAAGAAAGAAGTCTCAACTTCTCAACCACTTGAGTTGGTTCACATGGATTTGTTTGGACCATCAAGAGTTTCTAGTTTAAATGGGAAGCATTATGTCTATGTCCTTGTAGATGACTTTTCTAGATATACTTGGGTATACTTTCTAGCTCACATAAGTGAAGCTTGTCCTTACTTTGTTAAATATTCCAAGTCTGTAGAGAACCTTAGTGGACTTAAGATTAAAACCTTAAGAAGGGATCATGGTCGTGAGTTTGAAAATCATGAGTTTGAATCTTACTGCTCACACAATGGCTATAGTCACAATTTCTCTGCCCCTAGGACACCCCAAAAAAATGGTGTAGTAGAAAGGAGAAACCGAACCCTTCATGAAATAGCTAGAACCATGCTCAATGAATATGAACTGCCTATTTACTTTTGGGCTGAAGCTGTTAATACAGCTTGTTATGTTATCAATAGAGTCTTGATCAGACCTATTCTTAAGAGGACTCCTTATGAGTTGTGGAACCATAGGAAACCTAAGGTTAACTACTTCAGAGTTTTTGGCTGCAAAGTCTTTATTCTCAATATCAAAGACAATCTTGACAAATTTGCATCCAAGAGTGATGAAGGAATTTTTCTAGGCTACTCTATTTCAAGTAAAGCTTATAGAGTTTTCAATAAGAGAACCAAATGTGTGGAAGAATCTGTTCACATCAAATTCGATGAAACTGATCCACATGAACCTAAAACCTCTCTTGAGAATCTTGAAGAAGATTTGTCTATTCGGGACCTTAATGATAAATCTAAAGAAACTGTTATAAAAACATCCAGTTCTGGACTTTTTCCAGAATCTACTTCTGTTGAACCCGAACCTATAGATGAACCTGAAGTTTCTAGTCCAACCTTTACCAAATCGACTAAGATTCTAAAGAATAATCCTTTAGATGCTGTTGTTGGTAATCTTGATAGAGGAACACAAACTAGAGCTTCTCTAAGGAACCAGGTTGAACATCAAGCTTTTCTGTCACAGCTAGAACCCAAAAATATCAATGATTCTATCAATGATGAATTCTGGGTAATAGTCATGCAAGAAGAGTTAAATCAATTTGAAAGAAACAAAGTCTGGGAATTAGTTGACAAACCCAAGGACACCTTGACAATAGTCACAAAATGGGTTTTTAAAAATAAAGTTGATGAATCAGGAAACATAGTTAGAAACAAAGCTAGACTAGTTGCACAAGGATATAGTCAAGAAGAGGGTATAGACTATGGAGAAACTTTTGCACCTGTAGCTCGACTGGAAGCTATTAGAATCTTACTTGCATATGCATCACATCTGAATTTCAAGTTATGTCAAATGGATGTCAAAAGTGCATTTCTAAATGGTTTTATAATTGAAGATGTTTTTGTGGAACAACCACCTGGATTTACAAACCCTCATTTTCCAAATCAAGTTTTTCAACTTTCTAAAGCTTTATATGGTTTAAAACAAGGTCCAAGAGCTTGGTATGATAGACTCAACAATTTTCTTATTTCAAAAGGTTTTACTAAAGGGATTGCTGATCCAACTCTTTTTATTAAAAGAATTTCTAAATATGTTTTAGTTGTACAAATCTATGTTGATGATATTATATTTGGATCTTCTAAACACTCTTTATGTACTGATTTTTCAAAAAATATGAAAAATGAATTTGAAATGAGCTTAATGGGAGAGATTAAGTATTTTATTGGTTTTCAAATTTTTCAAACTAGAGATGGAATTATTTTAAATAAAAGTAAATATACAAAAGATCTTTTAAAACGTTTTGGATTGGATAGTATTAAGGAAAATGATACACCTATGAGTACTACCTGTAAGTTGGATACAGATGAAGCTGGGAAACCAGTGGATCAAACCAATTACAGAGGTATGATTGGGAGCTTACTTTATCTTACTACTAGTCGACCAGACATTATGTTCAGTGTATGTATGTGTGCTAGATTTCAAGCTAATCCTAAAGAATCACACTTACTGGCTGTTAAAAGGATTTTTAAATATCTTAAGCATACTGTAAATTTAGGTTTATTTTATCCAAAAGGACAATAATTTGACCTAACTAGCTATTCAGATGCTGAATTTGCTGGATGTAAGTTAGAAAGGAAGAGCACATCTGGAACATGTCATTTACTTGGAAGATCCCTAGTGTCATGGTGTAGTAAGAAACAGAACTCAGTTGCATTGTCTACTGCCGAAGCAGAGTATATAGCTGCTGGTAGTTGCTGTGCACAAATTCTGTGGATGAAACACACTTTATTGGACTATGGATTTGAGTTTAAACATGTTTCAATTAACTGTGACAGCACTAGTGCAATAAAAATATCTAAGAACCCTGTATCTCACTCTAGAACCAAACACATAGATGTAAGACATCATTTTCTAAGAGATCATTATCAAAAAGGTGATATTACTCTTGAATTTATTGACACTGAACATCAATTGGCCGATATTTTCACTAAACCTTTAAGTTCTGATAGGTTTAGTTACATTAGGCACGAGCTGGGGATGTTTAATTCTCACCGATGCTGAAATTCTCACCGATGCTGAAATTCTCACCGATGCTGAAATTCTCACCGATGATGAAATTCTCACCGATGCTGAAATTCTCACCGATGCTGAAATTCTCACCGATGCTGAAATTCTCACCGATGCTGAAATTCTCACCGATGCTGAAATTCTCACCGATGTTGGAATTCTCACCGATGTTGAAATTCTCACCGATGATCAATTCTCACCGATGATCAATTCTCACCGATGCAATGTTTTAAAACTTCTGTCTGCCGCCAAGAATATGAATCGTTTTATTTTTATTTTATTTTACTTTATTCGTTTATTTATGATTCCTACATGATAAAACTAAGCCTAAGCCGCTTCTCACTCCATCAGACGCAAAACCTTTCACCTTCGAATCTTAGCTCCCTAATCGACTGAGAACCCTAAATCCGCGATGGCAAAAACCAAGATTCCTGCCAGCAAAGATGATAGTGTAGAGCCTAAAACAAAGAAGCATAAAGTGCAGCAAGAATCTAGTGGAAGTAATGTCAGAACTAGGTCGGGAAAGCGACCAGTAAACCCTCATTTGCAGAATAGAGATATTGTGATTGAAAAGGAGCTATGCGTAGATTGGCTGCTACCAAGCAAGTCGTTGGTGCTTGAAATTCTGTAAGAGCAGAGATGGGTAGATTGTTTTTCAAATAACAATGGTCCCTACTACACGAAGTTAGTGAAACAGTTCTACGAATTCGTAAGCTTCGAGAAGTCTGAGAATGAGAATCGGGTAAGTTCTTTTTTAAATTGAAAAGAAATGTTGTTTTCTTCAGTAGAGTGGGCTGAATGTTTAAAAGTCCCACATAAAGGTGTATCCGGGTATGTCTCAAGAGCAATTCTACCTACCAGTAACATCTTTGACTATGAGACCGCTTTAAAAGAACTAACGGGAAATGGAAGTCAAAGGCAAGTGGTTGCTACTGAATTGGATGAAGAGAATAGATTGCTTTTCAAATTTGTTCATCATGTTTTGATACCAAGGAGAGGAGATTTTTCTAATCTGAGATATCAAGATATTTATCTTCTACATCTGTTAAGACATGGTGTGAAAGTTAATCTGTGCAGACTGCTGTTGAGTCAAATGGAAGACATGATTAGGCCGAAATCAAAGACTAATGCTTTATTCTTTGCCAAAATGATCTCTGTGATGATAAAAGTGAAAGGGATATCTGAGTCTCAAGATGAGATAGTTGTAGTTAAGAATAACTTCTGTATCACTACTACAGTTTGTAAGTACATGAAAATCAATTGGAACCCGTGGAAAGGAGAATGGGTCAGTGATGACCAGAAGGTGTATGATAAATTTAATCCTGTGGATTATCCTTCAAGGACAAAGGATAAAATAGATCCAGGTTTAGGACCTGATGAAGAGGAACCCGAGTACAGTGATGAGTCAGAAGAAGAAGAAGAGGAAGAAACTTTTATGGATATTGGAGGAGATCCAGACTTTCCCCCAAGTCCTGTTACTGAGTTTGTATACTCAAGAAAAGGAAAAGTAGAGGAAGTGTTATCTATTCATCAAAAAGACCAGCCAGTTCCTCAGCAAGAAGGAGAAAAAGAGAATGTATCTGAATCGTCTGATTCTGCTAGGTTGAGTCTGAGTCCATTGATTAGAAACTCAGTTGTGCCTACTGCTAAAGTAGAAAAAGAAAGAGAAGAAGCTATACCTTTTCCAGAAAATCTACTTACTGCTGCTGAGATGGAAGTTATTGTGGAAGATTCTGATGAAGAAAGACCAGCAGAGAATGTAGTTGGTGTACATAAGAATGCACCCATTGAGGGGGAGCATCATTCCAATCTTGGAAATGTTACAGTGACTGTTGAGGTTGAAGACTGGGTAGAAGACCCAGGTTTTATAGTCTGTGGTTTGGATTATCCTGATTCGGATAATGAAGTATCTTTGAATAGACCAAAGATCAGCTATGACATCAATTCTGAGTTATTACCTGATGATGTGGTCCGAGTACATGATTTAGATGTGCTGAAAGAAAATATCAAAGTCAGTTTTTTAGAAGAAGTAAAGACAATGGAATCTTTTTTAGTATCCTCGATTCAATTAGTCATGAATGATTCTGTAGTCAGTTTAGCTTCTGCAAGAGTATCTACTACAGTTGATCCTACTGATTTTTTTTACAAAGTCTGATCTCGAATCCCTAAAGAATGATTTGAAAGAATCCTTCAGTGCCTCATTTGCTGAGATGAAACACTGTTTTAGTGAAGAAATGAAGTTGTTAGAACAATATCTTGAGCTTTCTCTTGGTTTCAATCTGTCAACTTTTATGGGTGAGCTAATGGAAGCAGTCAAAGAGTTCCAGACCCAATATTCTTGAATATAAGCAGATCTTGAAGCCTTAAAGAAGTCTGTTACTGCTTTATATTCTTACATGAGCTCAAAGCCTCAAGCTGATAAGGCTTTAGCCTATGTGAAAAGTGTTGTAAGCCAAATGGTCTCAGTATTTGAAGATTTCAAATCTTCTATAAAGGATCATGTTAAAAATCAGGACTCTCAATTGCAAACTCTGATTAGTGGTTTGACTAAAAGTTTCAAAGAAACTGTATCTTTCTCAGTTGGTCCTCTAGCTTCAAAACCGGCATTTGATTTGAATCAATTACGAGCTATGATGAAGGAGGATCTTGGTTCTATTTCAACCAGTGGCTCTGTGTACTCATCAGATCTAAGATGAGTAGTGCTTTCTACAAGAGATTCAGTCAGGGAAATAGTGAAAATTGTCCACGACCATATGAAAGAGGCCTCTGCCTCTCAGGAGGAAATCAAGAACAAGGTGGATTATTATTTCCAAAGGATTTTTACCAAGCAACAACTCAAACATCATTTCAAGATGATGTAGGAAAACATGAAGTTACCCCCTGTAACTCAAGCCTTCCGAGAACAAGTGAGCAAGCTAAGGCAGATGACTCCTGCCTTGGAAAAATTCATGGAGAACAAAGATGATTTTATATCTGCTATGGAAAGAGGAGGAGGAATCATTATGGATTTTAGAAATCTGTTGTTGCCTTTTTTGTATGTTGATGCCAGACCAGTTATTGTCCCTCCTGCCTTGCCTGCCTCTGCCTCTACTGAGTCTCCCGTCCAGATGACTCCTGCTCAGGCCATTAGAAGCCTCACACCTATGATCACTCAACAAACTTCCCCATACAGGCCAGGCACTGTATCAGTGGCTCAGCCTCCTGTGATCATTTCTGGAATTCCAAAGCTCTCACCCACATCCTCACCTCCTGCATCCTCTTCTGATCCACAAGAAAGATCTCATGTTGAAGATCAGGATTGCTAAAGTGGCCAAGCTGTTGGATATGATTTTTTTCTTTTCTCTTCTGTTTATGTATGTTTTGTATGGTCTACTACAAATGCTTTTCTTTCCACTATCTTTGTTTATCAGTTTTCTATGTCTGCTTTCCCACTTTTTGATTATCACAGAGGGGGAGAAAAATATAAAGAAAGGGGGAGAAAATATAAAGAGAGGGGGAGAAATATCAAAGAGGAGAAATTTGAGCCTTTGATACAATTCTTACATTTCCTTCTTTGGTACCAATTATTTTAAAGATTATCTCTGATACTATTGTATTTAATACTAACTATGATAATTTTTGATCTATCTCATTCTATTACTATTTCCTCTATTTCCTCTGATACTGCTTTCTTTGAGAAATTCGAATATAAATGTTATATTATCTTATACTATATTCTCACTATTTTTTGTCATATCATAAGTTGTGATTATCAAAAAGGGGGAGATTGTTGACCTCACCTGGTTTGAGAATCCCAATCGTGTATTTATATGTTTTCATAATCCCAATTATGTGTTCATATATTATGCTATTCTCAATTACCGTTGATCTATATTTTAATTCTTTCAAATCAGTGATCAAGTTAATAATAATGTTTAAATAATCTCTGATTTATGTTAATCTCGATTATCCTTGTTTATACAAGATTTGAAACAATTATAAGTCAATTAGATGTGGTTTGCATAAGACACAGAGCTACTGATAGCCAGAGCTACCGATAGCCAGAGCTACCGATAGCCAGAGCTACCGATAGCCAGAGCTACCGATAGCCATAGCTACCGATAGCCAGAGCTACCGATAGCCAGAGCTACCGATAGCCAGAGCTACCGATTGCCAGAGCTACCGATGCACAGAGCTACCGATGTACAGAGAGCTACCGATGCACAGAGCTACCGATGCATAGAGAGCTCCCGATGCACAGAGCTACCGATGGACAGAGAGCTACCGATGCACAAAGCTACCGATAAGAGCTACCAATAATAGCTACCGATAAGAACCACCGATAAGAGTTTGAAGAGCTACCGATGGAAGATCCTACACCAAGTCAACCGTACACGTCTACAAACAAACAGCTACCTATAATGAACTGAGGAGTCAAATCCTATATCCTCGACACTATTTGTTTATTATACTAACGGTTACATTTGTTACTTTTGATGCATTTAATGTTATTAAATGATTTATGTTTCCATTTCAGGAAACCGTACCAAGTACGATCAAAAAGCGTAATCATTCCTTCTTCTCATAAAAACAAAAAAAGGCATAAAAAGGATATTGTGTAGTTATCAAAAAAAGTGTGTGAGACAAGAGACTTGAAGAGATCGAGCACACAGAACACACTTGCGACCAAGCTCAAAACATACCAAGAACAGCTGGAGAACTTGCACTCACGAGACTACTACTACCAGCCTCCAGAACATAGAGCATACATCGAGCAATCTATGCTAAAGAAGAACTACACAAAACTCTTCATTCTTTGAGCTGATAAGCAAGCTGAACCTAGAAGTCAAGGAAACAGATGATACTCTGTTTTCCAGACAAAAATCATAAGAAGACTCAGAACAAATTCTAATCAACAAAAGGAGTCAAGAGCTGCACGAAGGTCACTAGAGCCATTTCTAAACACTAAATCTTTATCTCTGTGATTTAGTTTTTACATTACGAGCAGTGTGTGTTATCTGTTGTATTTTACACACACACTGTCTCCTGAACCTTAACTGGAGGATTTGTAAATCCTCACTCACTATCTTTTCATTCATTTTCCCACTGTGGATAGTAGTAGAGGTCGTGTGTGACCTGAACAGCTGGTTGCTGTTATTTTGTTTCCCACGACTAACAGTGGTAGAGGTCTTGGACCTGGACAGTTGTAAACTATTGAACCCCGATCCAGGGTGTGGATCATCTTTATATAAACTTTTGAGAGGACTAAGTCTTTTCTTGAGACTGAACCTCTGGGTTAACTCCTCTATGTTTTTAGTTAAATCTTATATCCATACAGTGAATATTTATGTCATATTCTGCTGCTATTACTTTGAAATATAATTTAATTTCAAAGCTACTTTGATAGTTAAACTCGCAAGTGTTTATATTTATTGTAAACCAGTAAGTTAGTTTCAGAAGTTAAATTAATCATAAGATTAAGTTAACTGAGAACTAATCAATCTTTGAGAAACTAATTGAACCTTTATAATCTGTATAAATTCACTATAGTTTAATATGTTTTTGAAATTGGGGGATTTTAATAGAAATTGTTTTTAACATAAATTTTAATTGGAACCCAAGTCGCCCCCCCTCTTGAGTGTCCACTCCGACCAACAGTTACATTATTATGATTTTTTTTTTCAGATTCTAGAGGTCCCACACTTATATATTTCGAGGATAAGGTGATAAGGGTTCGAAAAATTCTCATCCAATAGGCTTTGGACAAGTTTAATACTTATATTTTACATTATCCTTCCATTTTATTAAAATCGTTAATTAATGAGGTAATCACTGCATCATCATGGTGTCATAAATAATTTAATTTATTTAAAGTATAAAAATTATAAAAAAATATCATTATGTAGGAAATATTTTTATCTTTCTAATGAACATTTATAGTCAAAAATATGACTTGTAGAACCCCATTTGAAAATTGTTTTAGTAAAACAACTTATGTTTGTGACATTTTTATTTTAACTTTAAATAAAAGTTATTTATGTCATTTTCCTACCAAAGTGGCTCCATGGGGTCCCCAAGTTGACCCATGGATTGTTATGGTCTGCCATGAAACATCCAATAGGAGTAGGACAAGTGTCAAGGTCATTTAATATTTTTATAATATCATTTTTACCTCAACTTTCCCTAATTAACTTTAATCACGATTAATTAAATTTAAAAGTTACTATTCACCAAAAAATTATTTTAATCCCATTGAACCACATTTTACTTCCTAATGAAAACCATTTATGTCGGATTTTTGAAAATCAAATCACAGAAGTGGTAATATTTCATTTAAACAAAAAATCAGTTATTTAACTACCACTTAGTGGTTTCACTATTCATCAAAAATTGAAGTTTTTCAGAACAATGCCAAAATTTCACCCTAAGCTATAATTGATATTCTGAATTCAAAAATGATTTCTATTTTACAAAATTCCAAACATATAAGTTTCATTAATTAATTTTATAATAAATTCCCGCTGTCACAACAAATAGCGTGTTTTTAAGAAACAATATATATCAAAAGATTGACAATTGTTTATGTCCAATTTCAAAGTGAAATTAATTCTGATGAACACCATTGGATAAAATGGTAAAAATATATTCTAATTATAATTTAAAACCCCTCAGTAGTATAATTTATCACTACAAATTATTTTGATTAAAAAAGTTGTTTTTAAGTATTTTTCACTGTTCATAAAAAAATTGGAAGTTCTCAGAAAAATACCAAAAATTCAACATAGCCTAATTTCGATATTACGAATCCAAAAATGAAGTCCATTTTGAAATGTAAAATATATATAATTTCAAAAAGTGGTTATTACTATTCATAACTGCTACTTTTATTGGTCGCGGTGTGTTATAACTCGAGGTTGCGTACAACACACGCTGCTCTATTATTCAAAGAGGAGCGTACCATGGAAGCTTGTGGTGTTACATTCTACCCTCCTTCAATAAATTGCGTCCTCGTAATTTGTAAATTTTCTTTGAAAAAAAAGGTTGAAAATAGAAAATACCTTTGTGGAAAACCCACATCGGAAATAAGGTTAATAAAAATATAACTTTAAAAGAAAGAAAGATAAGTACAAAGGTCACCTGAGATAGCCCATAATAGGATTCTATGAAAATATAGATATGGAAGAAAAACAAACCATCAAGGTCTGATGGAGAGTTGTAGAAAAATGGATTAGGAGAAAGTTAACCATAAGAAAATCAAAAACTTGTGATTGGTTAAACGGTCATTGAATCCCCAGTTGGAAAAGTTAACCGGCAACATTTTTGTTTTAAGTTACCTTTTATAAAGTTGAGGAATTTTTTTAGGAGATTTACTAAGAACTTAAGGGAATATACGTACTTGTCATGTAGAATTTCATTCTTTAATAAATTTTGAACACAAACCCATCTTTCACTCTAAAAGGTAATAGAACTCAAAAATATTCTATTTATCCTAATTATATAAGTTTCCAAATATTAACACATACCATTTAGATTAGTAAAACTATTTTGTAATAACCAGGGATTTCCTGTAGGCTAGTGGTAGGTAATAAAGGCCTGTCGTACTATGGTTGTGGGTTCGATTCCTGCAGCTTTTTCCGACGCGATGGGTTATGCCCCACCCTGTAGGTTGTCCTTTTCCTAAAACTATAGTATTATAATATTCCAAAAATAATCTTCAGAAATGTTTTAACCTTAAACAATACTGTCCAAAGATCAACTTAATCCATTCCAACCTATATAGTTACCCAAAATACCTCTGTCCAGACTTTTTCTAAAAGGTCTCTAAATTCCAAAATCAATTGTAACATCAGATTCCCCAAACAAAGTAAAGTTTCTCTTATTGTCACATACTTAAAATATGATTACCTTCATCATATTAAAACCTTAATGAAAAAACTTGTACTGCAGTACAATCCTTATATATATCACATTATTCTTATAACCAAAATATAATCCTTGTTTACAAAATCACCAATACATTAATTATTCCACTTCAACTGTAGTAATAATATAAGATTGTCCTTGATCCCTTGGCTTCTTCTGAGGTATGTTTCCCTGAAGCTTAGGACATTCATTTGCATAATTCCCCATTTCCCTGCAATTGTAGCATTCAACATTGATAGCCTCTTTCTTTCCCTTGAAATCATGAGCCTAGGGACCTTTTTCTCCACATTTATAACAAACTCCCATTCCTTTTAGGCATGCACCAGGGTGATTCTTTCTACAATTATCACATAATGGAAAATCCTTCTTTCCCTTTTCCCCTTTTTCCCTTTATCTGTCTCTTGTTCCACCGTTCTCTTCTTCTATTTCTTTACTTTGTTGTCATAAGACTTAGAGAATTCCTTTTCCATCTTGATAGCACATGAGACAATATCTTCATACGATGAGAAGGTTTGTGAGACTAATGCTCGACGGAGAAATGGTTTCAACCCATCAAAGAAACGATCAATCTTACTTCTTGGGTTACGTATATAATCTGCGGCATGCCTCGCTAACCTTGTAAAGTTAGCCTCATACTTTGAGACATTCTTATCCTCCTTTTGTCTCAGACTCAGAAATTGCCTTTCCATATCTGCTAGATGCTCATGTGGAAAGTATTTTTCTAAGAAAAGATCTTTGAACTCTCTCCATTCCATACTTGATACTTCTTCATCTTCCTTTGTATTTTGAATCAACGACCACCATTGATCGACATCTCCAGTGAGGCGGTAGACTGCCATGACAACCTTCTCCCTTTCGCTACACCCCAAGTCATGGAATATTTTCTCTAAGGAGTTTATCCATTTCTCAGCTACTAATGGATTTGTACCCCCATTAAATGTTGGCGGTTGTTGCCTCATGAAGCGGTCTAACATTGATCCTCCACGTTGCGGATCAGGGTGCTCCATAAGAGTAAGGTTATTATTCATAACCTGAGTGAGTTGTCCAAGTATGGTAATAAGTTGTTAAGCACCAGTTGTATCTCCAGCTCCACAATAATTATCTTGAGTAGGAGGGAAATCCATACACAGAGTGCGTGCATTGATACGGTTGCCATTCATTCCACTAGGCACCATTTCTAAATAATGGCATAAACTAGATTAGTTTACGAATCAAAATACATAATTACATACTTGTAAAATACTTAACATAAATTGAACTATTTATGGATATAATCCATAATCACAAAAAACGTTTTCTTTGAGGAAGTATATACTCATAACCCTTCATAGTGGTTTGTAAAGAAAATGTGAATTATCCTAAGCATATCCCCCGGGAGTGTCGTAACCAAGAGTACAGCAAGGCCCGTTGTCATGCACCAGTTCCCGTTCGAGTCTAGCTCAAAGCGGTGTTTTCGGGTTTTACCCCTAGGTACATCTGTGCCAGAGCCACCTCTACCTTCTCATATCCAGACAGGGATGTATTGCTCGGAAAACTCACAAAATCTCTATAATACCAAAATTCTAGGAAGTTTTTCTATACTAATCCTTAAAGTCTATCTTCGGGCTATGTGCTCTAATCAGAGTTTATCTAAATCTAGCTTCCAAGGTTAGTACTAAACTGCCTCTGATACCAACTGTAATGCCCCGACCCCAGCTACCCAGAGTCGGTGCATTACTTCGTAACATTGGCATGATCACAAAAGATCAAGTCTCAAAAGACCGATTAGTTTAGTATCCTTGGAAACACTAGATACATTCATAAAAGTTACATTACATCATAAAGTAAAACAAAACTACAACATCTTCTCTTCATATCCCCTTATATTATCCCTGCAGGTCATTCATAATATAATTCTTCACATCCTGGAAAAATTAAAACATTGGAAGGGGTGAGCTGATATGCTTAGTAAGGATAACAATATAGCGGAAGCTTTCATCAATAAACATAAACATTTAAGGCAATGTATAACTAAAACAAGAGCCTTTTAAACTTGAACTTCAACATAATATGGCAAAAGTAAAATGAGATAATGCCATTTACTTCTTCACATGGATATTCTACTGGTCAAATAATCACATGCAATATCAATGAACACTTTCATAATGATGGAATGCATAATGTCAGACTATCATAACCATGTAGCGAAGGCCTCGTGTCAAGACCAAAAATATGATTTTGTCAAGGCCTCGTGCCAAGAAACTAGTTTGTCTCATGAGACCTACCGATGCATCGATGAGCTGTAGCGGGCTCCACCCGTCACTTATTAAGTCCAATGCATTCCTCATATGAATAGGTTTAAACATATCATAAACTATAACATAATCGTATCACATAAAACATGCATAAAGGAAACATAATATTTCCACATTTCAATCACAAGATATCGATACAACACATTGATATAATAAAAACACTTTCAAAACCATTTTCAATACCAAAATAAAAGATAGTTAAAACTGTGTATTTATTTTTCATTAAAAAAAAGTTATGGCTTGTAGAGGAAGCCGAAACACAAATAATGGTCACAGCGGCAGAGAAGTCATTGTCACCACATACGTAAGACAAAAACATTCCTTTTTTTGTTTAGTAAAACTATTTGTAAAAAAAGATTCCTTTTTGAATAAAAGTCAAAGTCAAAGGGGTTTATACACCGTATAAAAGAAAGTTGTGTATAAAACAAAATATGCCTCAATGAAAGGAGATTGAGACGAAGTCACTTACAAAGATCATTTTTTTAAACAAAGTAAATCTATTATGTGTATTCACTATATGTAAACATAAATAAAGTACAAATACAAGATAGGACATAATAATATCATGACATAATTTGAGAGTAGGAGATTAACCCAAAGAATAGAAATTGGGTTAAGAAGTTCCCTTACCTCGTGTCCGACTTGACTCGATCGTTATTTAATCTCCTGAATAATAAACTAGAGTTAATTTACAGTTTCTTAAGAACCTTTTCAAGTTTCGTATTCCTTTAATATCATTTATTACCATGTTAAGAACATTATGTAATTATTTAAGTTAATAACGGTCATTTTGTCGATCTTTGGTACTTGAGTCAAAAATAAACTTCTTATAATTACAAGTTGTTCATGTGGTGAAATATCCATTATATCCAGAATTATATTCATGATATAGATATCATATATCTCATATATATCCAGTATATACATTCATTTATAATATTCCCTAATGTTTAGAGGTAAGAAATGAAATGCACCGTTCATGGAGACGGTAAGCCGTACGTACGCATGAACGCTACTTTCATTTCTATTTCATATTTAATGGAATGAAATCATAATGATATAAAGGTATAATATAATTACAGTATAATATAGTGTATAATACCATTTACTCCTTCCTTTATACATCCCACATATGGTATTAACGATTCAAATCACTTTGAGGGGGCGGTAGTCTGCACTTCCTAAAATGAAAATATCGCGTTTACCCATAATGGAAACAATTAAGGTATGCCATAAATGAAAAATACAGAATCTTAAGAAAAACATAAACATATTATATATCATATATATAAATATAGTGACATCTTAATGGCCACCTTTGAAGGTGTTATATGAGTGTTGACCAATCATCGTTTTGTGAGGCAGAAATTCGCCATCCACAGAAACAGTATGTTATTTAACCATTAGATGTAGGTGTGTGTAAGTGTAGATCAGATACATCTTATAAAAACATCCTAGTATTTTGAGGATACTTGTGTTGTTACAAAAGAAATGAATAAAAATATTTTAAGGGGTTGGAGAAGCAAAATAAAACAAAACAACATTAGAGAAGACATTACCTTAAAATCGGGTAACTCTTTTGATTTGAGCCAAAGGCTTCTTTGGGAAGAATTCAGCCCAAAGTGAGGCTTCTAGGAGTAAGGGAGGGAAGTTTGGAGAGTATTTGGGCAGAGTTTGGCCGAGAAAAAAGGCTTTGAAAGTGTGAGTAAGGTGGTAGTGGTGGGGGCCTTTTATAAGAGGAGAGAAGGGGCACTCTTGGAAAGATTGAAATGTTACATTATTATGAAATTATTTTTCGAATTCTAGAGGTCCCACACTTATATATTTCGAAAATAAGGTGATAAGGGTTCGAAATATTCTCATCCAATAGGCTTTGGACAAGTGTAATACTTAGATTTTACATTATCCTTCCATTTTATTAAAATCGTTAATTAATGAGGTAATCACTGCATCATCATGGTGTCATAAATAATTTAATTTATTTAATGTATAAAAATTATAAAACAAATATCATGATGTAGGAAATATTGTTATATTTATAATTAATATTTATAGTCAAAAATATGACTTGTATAACCCCATTTAAAAATTGTTTTAGTAAAAAAACTTATGTTTGTGACATTTTTATTTTATCTTTAAATAAAAGTTATTTATGTCATTTTCCTACCAAAGTGGCTCCATGGGGTCCCCAAGTTGACCCATGGATTTTCTTGGTCGGCCATGAATCATCCAATAGGAGTAGGACAAGTGTCAATGTCATTTAATATTTTTATAATATCATTTTTACCTTGAATTTCACTAATTACCTTTAATCACGATTAATTAAACTTAAAAGTTACTATTCACCAAAAAATTATTTTAATCCCATTGAACCAAATTTTACTTCCTAATGACAACCATGTATGTCAGATTTTTGAAAATCAAATCATAGAAGTGGTAATATTTCATTTAAACGAAAAATCAGTTATTTAACTACCACTTAGTGGTTTCACTATTCATCAAAAATTGAAGTTTTTCAGAACAATGCCAAAATTTCACCCTAAGCTATAATTGATATTCTGAATTCAAAAATGATATCTATTTTACAAAATTCCAAACATATAAGTTGCATTAATTAATTTTATAATTAATTCCCGCTATCACAACAAATAGCGTGTTTTTAAGAAACAATATATATCAAATGATTGACAATTGTTTATGTCCAATTTCAAAGTGAAATTAATTCTGATGAACACCATTGGATAAAATGGTAAAAATATATTCTAATTATAATTTAAAACCACTCAATAGTATAATTTATCACTATAAATTATTTTGATTAAAAAAGTTGTTTTTAAGTATTTTTCACTATTCATAAAAAAATTGGAAGTTCTCAGAAAAATACCAAAAATTCAACATAGCCTAATTTCGATATTATGAATCCAAAAATGAAGTCCATTTTGAAATGTAAAATATATATAATTTCAAAAAGTGGTTATTACTATTCATAACTGCTACTTTTATTGGTCGCGGTGTGTTAGAACTCGAGGTTGCGTACGACACACGCTGCTCTATTATTCAAAGAGGAGCGTACCATGGAAGCTTGGGGTGTTACATTTTCCATGTTGTTGCCTGCTTTTCTTGATTTCCTGAGTAGAGGTAAATTCTTGTGAATAGGGTAATCTTTACTGTGCTTTGGATGTTTTCCTTGCATGTTTTGATTGTTAGGCGTTTTTAGAGTTGCCATGCCTAGTTATAGGATAGTGGAACTATTGTACTGTTATGCTGTTGTGCCTTAGAATGATAGCCAAGGAGTTCTTGAGGTTTAATTGGGGAAATACACACGCTATGCATGTTTGTTTTACACAGGGCTGTGAGAACCTAGTGTAGTGGACCATAGGGAGAATGAACGTAAGGGCTTATCCATAGTGTCTTTAATTTACGATGCAAGACCACATGGGGAATTGACGATGAGTGCTTCCTTAGAGCATCTGTAGATCCTCGACGTGGGCCACAAGGGGAATGAGACGCTGAGTGCTTTCCCAGAGAGCCTTTAGTACGATACGAGACTATAGGGGGAATTGACGGTGAGTTCTTCCTCAGAGAGTCTATTCTTTAGCTGAACCAGAGGGGTGAGACTGTGTGTGCCTCCAGAGGGTTGCTGGTACTTGAAGGTTGAACCATAAGGGTTAGGCTGTGAGAACTACCCATGGGGTTACCTATTGTTCTACTTATTGCTTGGCTATTACTTGTATGATTTATATGCTAGACACTGTGGATTGTAGCTGCCGTGTGCTTTCCTGTTTACTGCTTCTTGTGTTTTTTACTTGCCATGTATTTACTGATTTTTAGGCACAGATCTTTGGGTGGTTGCCTACTGGGACCTTGTCTCACAACCTGTTTGGGCCATGCTTTTGGGCCCAAGAAGATTATTTTGTTTCATGTATAGATAAGGTAAAGTGCCCTTCTACTTCAGGTTCTTGATTGCTTTGGAGCTGGAGAACATGGGACCATGCCGAGGCTTGCGATGCTGAGGAGTCTCTCATCTGTTTTTCTTTTGTACTTTGGTTTAGTAGTGTTTCAACATTGTGACTTGTTTGGATGTTTTCCCAGACATACATACATATCATGCATCATTTTTATATATGTGTGCTCCAGTTCTCTTCTTTCAGTCTTCTACTATTTATTTCTATATGGTCTATTATTACTTCCGCTGTTGTGTGTTGTTTAATTCCACTGTGTACTTTTCCAATGAGGGAATAGTTTCCCCACTATCACACCCAAGGCCCTCGCTGCTAGTTAGTGACCTCTTGCATTTGGGAAAATGCGCTTGAGGCCATGTGACCAACAAGGTACAGGGCACCTCTGGGTGGCTTCCAGAACTGGGATGTTACAAAGTGGTATCAGAGGAGTTCTTTTCTCTTGTTTTGCTGTTTGGAGCCTTTAGCCAGGGATAGGACGGATTCAGTACTTGGTATTAAGCTACGCTCGGTAGTAGCTAACCCGTGTACAGGGAAAGGCCAATCTACCTCGCTTATTACAGTTTTCTGGTTTTTCTATGTTACAGTTGATCTGATTTCATGTATAGTAATTCACATGCCTTGTGATGTTTTTGTTGTTGATATTGTGGTTCTATTTCTATTGCAACCTGATGAGATGAGGGTATGCTATCTCATGCATCATATATACACTTGTTGTAAATCACATGCCATGCATTCTTGCCATTCCATCTAGGGTGAATTAGCAATTTAATGTTGTTGTGATAGATGTTGTGTAGATTATGCATGTTGTTGTGATAGATGCTTTGATAGAATCCCTGCAGTCTGATTGAGAGGTTGTTTGTGTTGTACCTTTCTTAAATGAATGACAAATTCTGGTTCTTGAGGTCTTATGGGCCCTCATTAATTGGAACTTGGTGGATCATTGACTTGTTTCCCTTATATATGATATGTAAGAGATTACAGGCTTTGATTAACAGGTAGTATGGGCCCTCATGGATCGAAATTTTGCACCTCCTTGCTTGTTTTTCAGTGTTTTCTGGGCTTCGGTGCAGTTTCAGAGCTACTTCCCCGAAAAAACCAGAATACACGGCGTGTACTTTATATATACACGCCGTGTAGTTTTTAAACCATGTCACTGACTGTGTGAGAAGAAACACGAGTTGTGAAAAATCTCCAGGAAAATGCCGTGTATGGTAAATGCACGCCGTGTAGTAGTGAGCCATGTAACCGACCATGTCACTGACAACACGGGTCATGGAAGCTCGTGTAATACACACTGTGTTTTGTACGAACACGCCATGTAGCCTTGTTCTAGGTACCTGGATGTGTCATGAACAACACGGGACGATGTTATCTCCTTCTATGCACGCCGTGTTTTTTAGGAACACGCCATGTAAGGGCCAGGTGTGTACCCGACCGTGTCTCCAACAACATGGGCCGGGAAAAATCTTCAAGTACACGCCGTGTTTGTTCGGAACCTGTCGTGTTGTCTTAGCCGTGTAATCGGTAGTGTAACTAACAACACGGGTCATTGAAGCCTTGACTACTACACGCCGTGTCCACATGGAACACGCCGTGTAGTCTCAGTATAAGAAGACCGTGTGGGTTAGCCGTGCAAGGAGACTCGGGCAGGGGAATAAAGTTAAGTACACACCGTGTAGAGTTTAAACACGCTGTGTAGTCATGTTTTGTAGAACATAAGTGTTTACTTCTCCAGTTTTCGTTTTGTTTTTCCCTTGTTATCTGTCCTTGATATTCTTAATCTAAAGTATGCTTTTGATCTTTCAGAGCTATGTCTCCGAGACATCCTCCCATTGTACTTCAGTTGCAGGATAGTGATCAGACACCAGATATGGCTGATCAAGGTCTTCGTACCGATCCTCCAGTCATGCCATCCTTGGAACCGACTTTTTTACCAGTTGCGGGAACTGATGTGCAGTTTAGGGAAGGCTTTATGATGATGATGCAGAACTTTCAGGGAGCACCGCCTCCTTCCACGACTATGGAATACTTGAAACGAGTTTTCCAATAGCAGCATCCTCCTACGTTCTTGGGGGAAGGAGGACCACAGGCTCTAGAGTCATGTCTAGAATCTATGATGACTATCTTTGAGAATATGGAAACACCTCGAGAGAGGTGGGTCAATCTCTCTACCTATATGATACGAGACTCCGCCAAGAGGTGGTGGAACATGATCTCACATGCGGGTCATCAGTAGGTTATGGCTTTGGAGGAGTTCCAGCACATTTTTTATGACTACTTCTACCCGGAGACCCTGAGGGCCGATCGAGCTCGATAGTTCATGAGTCTAGAGCAGGGTACTCTTTCTATTATTGAGTATTACTCTCGTTTCACCGAGCTGCAGCGTTTCACACCCCTCCGGGGTAGAGATGGGATGTTCTTAGCGAGGAAGTTCGAGGATGGCCTCAGGCGGGAGATTCGCTCGCAGGTGAATATATTCGAGTTTACTTCCATCACTTCCATCGTCAATCAGGAACTGATTGTGGAGCGCAACCTGAGAGACTCTGAAGCTATGAGCTAGGGCGGTTCTGCTTCCAGAACTAGTATTCCTCTAGTTGACAGCAGGAAGCACCGTAGGGAGTCTACGCAGGGTGATCTAAGGAGGCGAGATACATCTTTAGGTAGCCAGGTAGTGTGCTACCTGTGTGGAAGGGTAGGGAACACGTGGCCGAAGTGCCAGAGAGACCCAGTAGAGTACCGATATTGTGGCCAGATGGGTCACCTTTAGTGTTTCTTCCAGGTTTTCTCACCAGCAGCTGGTGATAGGGGGTTCTTTCATGACTCCTCATTCAGGAGAGACACCACCAGTTTCTCACTAGTCGGGGAACTGGAGCTCTTCCAGGCCGTTTGGGCCGAGGCGGAGGTCGAGGCCATGGAGGTCTGTCACCAGCCTTTCAGCATCAGTAGGGAGGATCATCTCAGAGTTGTCATGCAGGGTCACAGCGCCGCAGGGTAGGCCAGACTTTTGCGGTGGAGCAGGCCTAACAAGAGCAGGATCTCGAACCTTCTACAGCTCTAGGTACGATCATAGTAGCCTTAGTTTTATCTTCTTCTCTTTTCGATACTGATGCTACTCATAGCTTTATCTCTGCTGCTGTTTTGGAGATCCTTGCACTCTTTATCTTTTCTTCTACTGACTTGTTGACTCTAGACGCACCTTTGGGGATGAGGACATCTAGTATACGTTAGTGCAGAGAGTTCCCAATCGAGGTTGCAGGGTATCATTTCTTATGGTATCTCTATGTCCTAGAGATGAAAGGATATGATGTCATTCTTGGGATGGACTGGTTGGTTCCCTTCCAGGCAGTCATTGACAGTTATCACCTCAGGGTGAGTTTCATTTCACTAGAGGGTGAATATTTTCTTCATAGAGGTGAATGGGATGTTCAGGGGTGTCGAGCAGGACTCGAGCATCATGGTCTAGGAGGGGTTACGACCTAGGTTTCTAGTCATTTTCTGGATGATCAGGGGAATTATTAGTTAGAATTTCCTCCAGTGGTGGATCGTTTTAGGGATGTCTTTCCAGAGGAATTTTCAGGATTTCCTGCAAAGCGTGAGGTATACTTTTCTACTGAGCTCATGTCATGAGCTGCACCAGTATCCATTCCTCCTTATAGGATGGCCACACCTGAGTTATAGTAGCTCAAGAAGCAGTTGGAGGAGTTGCAGGTAAAGGGTTTCATCTGGCCTAGTACTTCTCCTTGGGGTTAACTTGTCCCGTTTGTGAAGAAGGTAGACGGTACCCTTATGCTCTCTGTGGATTATCGGAAGCTGAACCAGTTGACGGTCAAGAACCGATATCCCTTTCCGAGGATTGATGAGCTTTTTGATCAGATTTGAGGAGCCCAGGTGTTCTCGAAGATCAATTTGAGGTCCGTTTATCATCTATTGTGCATTAGACTATCAGATATACTCTAAAAGCCTTCAGAATAAGGTATGGTCTCTACGAGTATACGGTTATGCCGTTCGGTCTGATGAATGCGCTAGAAGTTTTCATGGCACTGATGAACCGAGTGTTCCATCCTTACATGGATTCCTTCATCGTGGTCTTCATGGATTATATCTTGGTGTACTCTTACACTCGACACGACTATGCTACCCATATTGAGATCGTTATAAGTACACTGATAGAGCATCATAATTATGGTAAATTCTAGAAGTGCCACTTTTGGATGGATCAGATTCATTTCTTGGGTCACATCATCTCAGAGGTAGGAGTATCTGTGGACCCATAGAAAGTGATAGCTGTAGTTTCCTGGGAGCATCCGAAGAATGTTTTTGAGGTATGGAGTTTCCTAAGGTTGGATGGATACTACAGATGCTTTATTCAGAACTTTTCACGCCTAGAATCACCATTGACAGGTCTGACCAAGAAGGGGGTGAAGTTATTATGGTCAGATTCTTTTGATTCATCCTTTCAGGAGATGAAGGGAAGGTTGACGTCAGCGCCGATACTAGTCTTGCCAGAGCCAGGCAAGAACTATACTGTTTATTGTGACACTTCAGGTATCGGGCTGGGTGCTGTGATTATGCAAGGATATGGAGTCATTGTGTACGGGTCTCGACAGTTAAGGTCACATGAGAGGAACTACCCGACACACAATATGGAGTTAGCAGCTATTGTTCAGGCCTTGCACTGTTGGAGAGATTACCTTCTGGGGGAGCACTTTGTGGTTTTCACCGATTACAAGAGTCTCAAGTACATCTTCACTCAGCATGATCTGAATCTGAGACAGTGCAGGTGGGATGAATATCTTCAGACTTTTGATTTTGAGCTTGCCTATATGTTGGGAAAGGGCAACGTAGTGGCAGATGCGTTGAGCAGGAGAACTCAGATGCAGGAAGTTCAGGAGGCTAGCAGTGAGGGGAAGCTTATGGCTATGTTCTCTGAGATGCATCTGGAGGTTCACGATAGACAAGGACAAACTTACCTATCTTCGGTAGCTGTTACCTCTACACTTCTTGATTGGGTACAGATGAAGTAGCTATCAGACTCAGAAATCTTAGTACTGTGGGAGAGTGTGTCAGGAGAGGAACCTCTTCCTGGATGGACAATGGGCGAGGATGAGATCTTGCATTTCCAGGGACGCGTATGGGTGCCAGCAGACATACTCGATGAGATGATGTGGGATTTTCATTACTCAGTTTGGACAGTTCATCCTGGCATCACCAAGATGTATCGGGATCTTCATCACCAATACTAGTGTCCTCGTATGAAGAGAGATGTTGCTGGTTTCATCTTGAGGTGTTCTACTTGTCAGCAAGTGAAGGCAGAGCATCAGCAGCCAGTAGGCCTTTTACACTAGTTACCCATTCTAGAGTGGAAGTGGAACGATGTTGCGATGGACTTCGTGAACAGATTGTGGAGGTCACCTCGAGGGAACAACGCTGTTTGGGTTGTCGTTGACAGGCTTATGAAGGTTTCTCACTTCTTACCGATCAAGGAGACCTTCATTGTTGATGATCTGAGACGACTATAAATCCTAGAGATTGTACGTATGCATGGAGTTCCACGCTCCATTATTTCAGACAGGGATGTGTGCTTTACTTCTTGGTTCTGGAAGTGGCTTCAAAGGGCCTTGGGTACACAGGTACTTTTGAGTACAACATACCATCCCCAGACAGATGGCCAGTCCGAGCGTACGATCCAGGTGCTTGAGGATATGCTCTGAGATTTCATTCTAGAATTTGGCGGTTCTTGGGAGAAGCATATCCCACTTGTGGAGTTTGCCTACAACAACAGTTTTTAGGCGACTATTCAGATGGCACCATACAAGGCTTTGTACAGTAGGCCATTCCGATCACCTTTATGCTGGCTAGAGGAAGGATAGGAAGCTTTGCTGAGACCTAGTCTTGTTCAGGATACCTCAGAGCAGATAGAATTGATTCGGAAGAGGATGGCTACATCACAGTCTCGATAGAAGTATTATGTTGATCAGTGGAGACGAACTCTAGAGTTCAAGGCTGGGGATCAGTTTTTCCTGCATGTCACACCGAGGTTGGGACACAAGAGGATTCGGAGACAGGGTAAACTTTCACCATGGTACATTGGGCCATTTGAGGTATTGGAGAGAGTTGGGCCGGTTGCCTATCGGTTACTGTTACCTTAGAGGTAACGGGCCATGCACGACGTCTTCCACGTCTCTCAGCTCCAACGTTACTTTTTAGAACCGCCTCATGTCTTTCAGCCCGAGGAGGTTGAGCTCAAAGCGGATGCATTATTTGAGGAGCATCCCATCCGGATTTTCAATTGTAGTACGAAAGTTCTCTGTAGACGGTTTGTTCCTCTAGTATGGGTGCTATGGCAGCACGTGTGAGTACAGGATGAGGCTTGGGAGAGGGAGGCCGATGTGCGATCACAGTGGCCAGAGCTGTTCGGGGTTTCTTCTTCTATGCCTCACTAGGGAAATTCGGGGAGGAATTTCTTTTTCAGGGGGATTTTTGTAAGAACCTGGATCGCCATTTTCAAGTTTGTCTTTCCTTTAGCGGGAGTTTTTGAGAAAATAGGAGTTTCTGGAAAATTTTTAAGTACACACCGTGTAATTTATAAGTACATGCCATGTACTGCCTTTCCATGCCAGGCCGTGTGCTGGCCGCGTCTGGGCCACACACGGTGTGTAGGGGTGATGTGGAGGCAACTTTAAGTGGAGTACAAAAAAATAGAGTACACGCCATGTAACCTAGAAGTAAACGCCGTGTATTTTTTTCATTAAACGCATCGATGTCACATCTGACGGACAGAACACCTTTCGTCTAGGTTTCGTTCGTCCGAGAGAAGCCATACGACCACAAATCTTCTCTGAGCTCCCGTGCCTCTGTCCTTTCTCCGAATTGACCGCTGTCGATTGCGTTGGAACCACAGCGGTAAGCTCTCTCTTCTCCTAAAGCCTAGTTTTCCAATTCAACCTTTTTCTCAAGATATCATTGGTTGAGCATTTTGGACGTTTTCTTAGATCCTCGACGTTTTAAGGAGAATCAATCATCGTGGATCACTTATATCAATCTCCTAGAATCGAGGTAGGTGGTTTGTGCCTTTCTGCAGGATGTCTTTGAATAGTTTTTTGAAATTCCACCAATTCCCTTAAATGGGGTATCATGTGTGTTTTTATTTTTGCCTTGTTGTTGCCTGATTTGCTTGATTTGTTGAGTAGAGGTAAATTCTTGTGAATAGGGTAATATTTACTGTGCTCTGGATGTTTTCCTTGCATTTTTTTCTTGTTAAGAATTTTTCCAGTTGCCATGCCTAGTTGTAGGATAGTGGAACTATTGTAATTTTATGTTGTTGTGCCTTAGAATGATAGACAAGTAGTTATTGAGGTTTACTTGGGGAAATACGCGCGCTATGCATGTTTGTTTTACATAGGGTTGTGAGAACCTTGTGTAGTGGATCATAGGGAGAATGGACGTAAGGGCTTCCCCAAAGTGTCTTTAATTTATGATGTGAGAACACATGGGGAATTGATAATGAGTGCTTCCTCAGAGAGTCTACAGTTCCTCGACGCAGGCCACAGGGGGAATGAGACATCGAGTGCTTTCCCAGAGAGCCTTTTGTACAATATAAGACTATAAGGGGAATTGACGGTGAGTGCTTTCTCAGAGAGTCTATTCTTTAGGTGAACTAGAGGGGTGAGACTATGTGTGCCTCTAGAGGGTTGCTGGTACTTGTAGGTTGAACCATAAGGGTTAGGCTGTGAGAACTACCCAGGGGGTTACCTGTTGTTTTACTTGTTGCTTGGATATTAGTTGTATTCTTTATATGCTAGAAACTATGGATTGTAGCTACTGTGTGATTTCCTATTTACTGATTCCTGTGTTTTTTACTTTCCATGTATTCACTGACTATTAGGCACAAATCTTTGGGTGGTTGCCTACTGGGACCTTGTCTCACATCTTGTTTGGACCATGCTTTTGGACCCAAGAATATTATATTGTTGCAGGTATAGATTAGGGAAAGTTCCCTTCTACTTCAGGTTGTTGATTGCTGTGGAGCTGGAGAGCATAGAACCAAGACAAGGCTTGTGATGCTGAGGAGTCGCTCATATGTTTTTCTTTTGTACTTTGGTTTAGTACTGTTTCAGCATTGTGACTTGTTTTCTGTTTTCCTAGACATATATACATATCATGCATCATTGTTATATATGTGTGTTCCAGTTCTCTTCTTTCAGTCTTCTACTGTTTATTTATGTATGGTCTATTATTACTTTCGCTGTTGTGTTTTGTTTACTTCCACTGTGTACTTTTCCAATGAGGGAATAGTTTCCCCACTATCATACCCAAGTCCCTCACTGCTAGTCGGTAGCCTCTGGCATTTGGGGAAATGCACTTGAGGCCGTGTGACCAACCGAGTACGGGGCGCCTCTTGGTGGCTTCCAGAACCGGGACTTTACATTTATAACACTCCCTCTTGGATGAAATAACACCATGTAATATAAAATTAATCTTCACTTTAAAAAACCATGTTAAAAAAATTGAATCTATATTAATATGACTACATTATATGCTCCCTCATTAAAAACCTTATAAAAAATCCAATGGGAAAAAATGATTAAGGGAAAAAGAGTACAATGTTCCCAACTCCCCCTCATAAAATCTCGATAGAATATTTAGTGTTTACAATCCAATTTTATAAATCAATTTCTTAAATGTTGAAGTTGAAAATTCCATTGTGAATAAATATACAAGATTTTCACAAGACCTTATTTTCTAGACATAAATCTCATCATTATTTTGAAGGTCATATATGAAAAATAATTTTGGTGGGATATTCTTTGTTCTCTCACCATTAATAAACAGACCTTTCAACTATTCTACGAAAGTAGTATTTTATTCATATAATATGGTGGAAATATTATTATTCTTATCTAATCCACTACTATTTAAAATATGATTAATCACTTATCTCAACCAAACACAATCTAGACTTTATTCATGAATAACAACCAACTCAAAATGGTTGGAAGAAGTCACAATAATGGTTTGTTTTGTATAATGGAATGAAATAATAGTTCCACCATATGTAAAAACATATTCAGTTTGAGATATTTCACCATGTGAATCAGAAACGTTTCCAACATCTGCATAACCAACCAACTTTGGTTCTGAAAATTTGGAATAATGTAACCCCCAATATTTTGTCCATTGAAGGTATATTAATACATGTTTCATACCATTCCAATGATAACGAGTATGAGAAGAACTATAAATTTCTAATAAATTTATAGAAAATGATATATCATGTCTTGTATTATACTTAAGTTACATCAGTTCTCCTATATCACTCCAATATGATACATCAGGACCAATTAGTTCTTCATGATCCTATCATTGTTTAAAAGGATTATTATCTCGATCAAGAGATCATACAACCATTAGTGTACTAAATGGATTCAATTCATTCATATTAAATATCTGTAGGACTTCTGTAGTATATCATGATTGATTAACAAAAATTCCATCATTAATATTTTTAGTTTGTAATCCATTGAATAAATTTGTATTTCCAAATCCTTTCATTTCAAATTATTTCTTAAAATATTCAACTACCTCGGGAAGTTCATCACGAGTGCCAATTATATTTAAATCATCAACGTACATTGAAATGATCACAAATTTAGATCCAATATTTTTATTAGAGACACATGGAAAAATTGAATCATTTTTATAACCTTCCTTCATCAAATATTTACTCAAATGGCTATACCATATACACAATGATAACTTTAATCCCTATAATGATTTATTCATCTTAATTGAATAAAGATCTCAGGATCCAATATATTTTTTCAGAAATTTGAATCCTTTTGGGATTTTCATGTAAAAATCACTATCAATATCACTATAAACATATGTAGTCACATCATCCATCTGGCATAATTCAAGTTTCTCATTTATAACAAACGTCATGAGATACCGAAAGGTTATTGAATCCATTACAAGAGAGTATGTTTCTTCATAATCAATCCTGTGGTTTTTCAGAATACTTGTGTAACTAATCATGATTTATGTCTCATGAATTAATTATTTTAATTTATTTTTCTCATAAATAACCATTTGTATTCAATAGGCTTAATCCCTATAGGGGTTTTCATGATCAACCCAAAAACCTCACATTTAGCAAGTGAGTCTTGCTCAGATTGGATTGAAACTTTCCATTGATCCCAATCTAGCCTTTCACGACATTCATTAACAGTTTTAGGTTCTTGATCCTCATCCATAATTTCAAGGGCTATATTTTATGAAAAGGTGTTATCAATAATAGTCTCCACTCGGGTCCAACATCCTCCAATGTTGGTTAAATTTATTGAAATTTACTCATGATCAGGTTCATGTACTTCTGGTACATTAACATTCTCTTCATATCTATTCATATATTAATCTAACATAGGTTGTTTCCCATTTCTTTGATGGGTTTTTTATCCTTTAAAATATGTGGTCTCCCAAACCTCAAGCATGGACTGGAATCACTACTGGTAATACCATCAGATTTTCCTTATAGGAAATCTATTGTTAACGATGCATTCATAGTAAGTATATATGATTTTGTAACCCATTTTGAATCACTGAATTCATCAGGCTGTTGATTTTCTAAATTGTGAAAAATAATTATTGTTTGAACTTCAATTTCACTCATATTTGTATGAGGATCAAGATGTAACAATGATTTCTCCTTCCATGACATTTCTTTTGATATCGATTGATTTTCCCCTTTGAATGTTGGAAATGATTTTTCATCAATATGAAAATCATAGAAGGTTTCTATGAAAACATATCATGTTATAATCTCAAGATATTTAATGATCAAGGGAGATTAAAAACCAACATATATCCCTAATATTCATTGGGGTTCCATTTTTGTTCACTGTGGGGGTGCAACAAGCACATATATAGCACAACCAAATATCCTTAAATGTGAAATATTTGGTTCCTGGACACAAGATAATTCAAAAGGGAAATAATCATGATAGCTTGATGGCCATATTTGAAGCAGTTCTATAGAAAGAATAATTTCATGTCTCCATCCTAAAACAGGGAATTTAGTTTTCATAAGTAATAGTCTAGTGATAACTTGTAATCACTTTATAAATGATTCAGCTAGACCATTTTGCATATGAACATGAGCTACAGGATGTTCAACACTTTTTCCCAATGACATGAAATAATTTTTAAATGAATGTGATAAATATTCACTATAATTTTACACCCTGATATTCTTAATTGAATAATAATGGAATTTTTCCATTAACATTATTTATTGGGTAAGTAATTTCGCAAATGTGTGGTTGCGAGTGGACAATAAACACACATGGGACCATCAAGTTGACGCATCAATAATTATCATAAATTATCTGAATGGGACACATGGTGGATGAATTTCTCCACATATATCACCATGATTTTGGTCCAGTAACATCAGGGATTCAATCACAATCTTTGACGGTGATGGTATTATGATTAATTTTACATAAGAACAAGAAGCACATGAGAAATCATGGGGAGTAAGAACGGTTTTATCAACCAATGGTTGACCAAGAGTACATTTAATTATTTTTCCCTTCATTATTGATCTAAGATAACCCAAAATGCATTTTAGAGAGAAAATATTTTAAAATTTATTTTTATGAAACATGGAAATGGATGATAAATATGCCCTAGTAGATACTTACATATAAACAATTTCAGATAAAAATGAGATTGTAAAATTAACCCTTACCTTGAACTTTCCTTTAGTATATGGTATGTTAACCACTTTTATGTGAATAAAGTATGTTATTAAAGTATACCATAACTATATCAATATTTATTATATCATATATGATCCTCTTAATATCACAACCCGTCCCCAGGGGCCCGTGCTGTGACTACCCCAAGCCCGCCTTCCACAAGACTGGGTCTGGTGAATAACACCAGAAAGGCGTATCCCTACAATGGGAAATAATAGTCTTTAAATATGTACAAACACACAATCCGAGAGTACAAAAAGAGGAAACCACAATGTAAAATGATATAGTAAAAATTTTACTGAATGTAAAGGGACCAGAATAAAAGCCCAACTGAAAAGTACAAGTACAACTGAAAATAGAAAAATAGATCCTGGATCATCCACCGAGGATCCTACCTGAAGAGTAGGTACAACTCACAATCAGTAGTCACTACAACACGTCACATCAATGGTCCACCTTCGAGCACCATCCAGTCCGGGCTCCCTCATCCTCGATCAACACTGTTTTTCATCTGCACAAGACACAACAAGAGGCAGGCATAACCTGTGTTGGGGTGAGTATAACAATACTCAGTAGTGGGCCGAGACCCCTGAAGGTCTCCCATAGTTCCAAAAATGAAAAACCACAAAGCAACATCTTAACCAAAAAGCACAGAGCAATCAAAAAATCTACTTAGGTATATTAACATACATATACGTATTTTATAAAGATATACTTGTCTCATACATGAGGTAATAATACCACAAAGGTAACACCATGAAGGTAAAAGTACCAAAAAGGTATCTATATGAAGGTAACACCATGAAGGTAAAAGTACAACACAGGTAACACCACAAAGGTAACACCATGAAGGTAAAAGTACCACAAAGGTAACACCATGAAGATAACACCACGAATGTAAAATACTCAGATCACGCCAGGTTTTAGTAAAGTATAGAAGTACAAATGATTAGTCGCAAAGCTATATCATCTTATTTAGTCAAGAGGCTTTGTTGCTGACCATACAGAGTCTAACCCACACAATATCTATATGTACTAACCACCGTATTGATCCACATAGGATCTGACCCGCCCGAAATCGATAGGTACTAACCCCTGTAATGACCCACACATGATCAGCATGCGCTGACCCACACAGGATTACTGAGTGCTGACTCACAAAGGATCTGACCCACGAAGGATCAGTATGCACTGAACCACATAGAATCGGTGAGCGATGAACCACACATGATCTGACCCGCACATGATTGGTAAGTGTTGACGCACATAGGATCGCTCGGTACTAACCTCTGTATGATCTGTCTCCAACCTCTGCCTCATTGCCAACCACTGGATTTCCTTTTATAGTATGCATGATTCTAGGAAAACGACTCCTCAAGACATCGGTCATACCTCAACCACTATGAAGATCCACGAAGAAGTATCCCAAAGGACCGCCTTGTCGTAAGGGTTCCAACGCAACAGACGTTGCGTCAATTGGACGCCCGATCTGTGACTTTTAAGCGTTTTAGTTTCGACGGCTCGGTTGGATTCAGATTCAATCCAACCCATCCGTACACCAACTTTCTCCAAAACTAAAGTGGAGTATACCAAAATCAACAACTCGCTCCAAGGGTCCCAACACCGTATACGGTTCATAAAATGGATGCCCGAATTTCATGTTATGGTCCTCTAGGTGAAACTGGCCTGGAAGGGCCCATGTCTGCTCAGACACGAGCCAACCCGACCCGATTCGAGTCTAACCCGGCTGGGTTGGGCTGTAGAGGGCTCATCCCACTATGCCATGGTCCGACCTGGTCCATAGGGGTGTGTGGCCCAGCCTGCTGGGCCCACACGACCCAACCCGTAGAGGAGTGGCCCAGCCTGTGGTGGCGTGGCCCACCTTAGCTGATATGGGGGGGGGGGGGGTAGTCCCCCTAGTATTCTGGAATGGCCATGCGGCCATTTGGATTGTGAAGAAGCGACACCATAGGGCTCCGGTTAGTCACCGCGGGACCCACACGAGGGCGGGTCCTTCCACATCCACAGCTTTGAGATGTGACCTCCTCCAGCAGTGCGCGATGGTGCTCTGCTCTGCCTCTACCTTCCGTGGTCATCTCAAGCCGACAACCATCTTCACCAGCTGCGGCTTCGGCTGCAGCCTTCCCCACCGGCAGCACACGACGGTGCGCGACACCACCTCTACGGCTGGCCGGTGCTGGCCGCTCCGCTAAATGCCACTACATAGTGCCACAACCGCCTCCTTCAGCGCACGACGGAACGCCGCCTCCATCATGGCTGGCTGGTGCCATTTAGCCAACGGTATTTCATGAAGAATGGAAGGGTAGAAAAGGTAGCTGAGGGTTCAAGCCATGTTCGTTTGGCCCGTGCCCTCCACGTTAGCTTAAAAACATGAGGGAGGAATAAGATTCAACAATCAGTTGAAATTATAACAAAATAAATCCCTACCTCAAGTTCATTGGAGAGACTCCGCACTTGAGGAAGAGTCAGTGTTTGTCATTCGGTGGCGCTCGTCACTGCCCACTGGAACTAGCTCCGTCCTCTAAGAAATTGGCGTCACAACACTTTATCAGAACTTCTTTTCTTGGTGAATCCCTTCCAATACCTCTCCCCAAGATCCATATAAATAGGAGAGAGGGGAGGGTGATAATCTCCCGTGGAATTAATGGGGGGTTCATTTAATAAGAACCTTTATAATTCTAATGGTGCTATTACAAATGATTTTGAAAGTCAAGCCATTTAATGGCTTGACACGTCATTGGTCCTGCCACTTCCGCTTGTCCGTTGAAGGAAAAAAAGAAATAAATAAAATAACAATGTTATTTTATTATTCTTTTAAAAATTCCCAAGTCTATCTTTTTTCTCCCAACCTACTTGGGTCAAAGTGAAGCCTCCCTTAAGCGAATCCCAGCGCTACGGATTCAATAGTGCCCTTATATTTTTACTCCGAGCATCGTTTCAAAAGATAGAAAACAACACCCTTGCGTTTACTAAACATACCTTAAAAATATTTATTAATTTCATTCTGGGCACCCCAAGCCTTGGAATAATTCACTGTCAATTTGTGAAGACACTTAATAATTCCATATAATTAAAAAAAATTACATTGAAAAATATTGGTCTTTACATTCTCCCCACATTAGGGATCTTCGCCCCTAAAAGCCGCAACATAGACTAAGAAAACAAATGGAGGTAATGAGCCCGAATCTGAGACTTCAGCTCCAATGTGATCTCCTGGAGGTGGCCGTGCTACCAGAGAACGCGCACCATAAGAATCAATCGTCCATGAAGGACCTGTTCTGGTCATTACTCAATAACCACTGGAATGTCCGTAAACATCACCCCATCATCAATTTCCAGCTCACCCTAGTCGATAACGTGTGATGGATCATGCACATACCTCCTCAACTATGACACGTAGAAAACGTCATGCACCCGATGCATCTGTGGGGGAAGAGTTAGGCGATAGACCACCTTGCCAACTCTACTGAGAACCTGAAAGGGTCTGATGAACCTCAGAGACAGCTTGTCGCCCCGACCAAATCTCTACAAACCTCGTCGATGTGAGACCCGTAGGAAGAGATGGTCTCCCTCCTCAAACTCCAAAGGTCTCCATCTCTTGTCAGTGTTAGAATTATTTCTGATATGTGCAGTTTTAATCCACTCTTGGATGATCTGCACCTTCTCAGTAGTTGTCTGTAACAACTCTAGACCCATAAGTGTTGACTCCCCTGGGTCTGTCCAGCATAGTGGTGATCTGCATGGTATCCTGTACATGCCCTCAAATGGATCCATACCGATGGTTGAGTGATAACTGTTGTTTTATACGAACTCCACTAGTGGGAGGTGGTCCTCCCAACTGCGGCCAAAACCAAGGACACAAGCTCAAAGCATGTCCTCGAGTGTCTATATGGTCCTCTCCATCTGACCATGTGTCTGAGGGAAAAAGGCAGTTCTCAAGCATAGCTGAGTCTCGAATTCCTCCTATAATCCCTTCCACAAGTGGGATGTAAAACGAGCATCACAATCTAAGACGATCATCGATGGAACCCCTTGAAACTGTATAATCTTCTTTACGTAGAGACATACCAATCCCTATACTAATTTATACTATTGAATGGGTAGGAAGTGGGATGACTTGGTTAGTCATTCAACGATCACCTAGATGGAATCTTGGCCCCTGGACGTACGTGGTAGCCCTTTCACGAAGTCCATGGAGATACCATCCCACTTCCACTCAGGTACCTTAAGCGATTGTGCTAAGCCTGTTGGAACCTGATGCTCATCCTTCACTTAATGAAAAGTGAGGCATCGCGACATGAACTTTTCCACTGCTTTCTTCATCCATGGACACCAGTACTGATGAAGGAGTTCTTGGTACATCTTTTCCACACCAGTATGTACTACCACAGGGGATGTATGAAACTTTGGTAAAACTTCATCTTGTAAAGTCATCGGTACCATGGTGCATCCATTGAAGAAAACTACATGCTCCCACCTTCATAAAATATTTTTGGAGACTTTCCTAATGATATATGAGCACATCAGGACTCACAGTCATCTCCCCCAATTTGTTCCTCCTAAACTCGCTGGAGAAGTGGGGGAGTGAAAGTCATAGACTGGTGGTAATCTTCTCCATCTCTATCCAAGAAGGATATCTACAATGCGGCTAGCTGTTCTGTCACCTCACTCAGAAACTGTAGACCAGACCTTCTTCCGAGTGCATCTGCTACTACATTACCCTTCCCAATATTGTAGAGTATCTCAAAGTCATAGTCATGGAGGAACTCTATCCATCGTCAATATCTCAGGTTCAGGTCCTTATGTGAGAAGATATACCTGAGACTCTTGTGATCAGAGTAAATAGTAAATCATTCACCCATCAAGTAGTGCCGTCAAATCTTCAACGCAAAAACCACTGGTGATAACTCTAGTTCATGGGTAGCATAGTTATGATTATGCTGTCTCAACTATCGTGAGACATAGGTAATCACTTCTCTCTCCTACCTCAGGACACATCGTAGTTTGGTCCCTAATGCGTCATAGTAGACTACATACCCAATGCCCTCTTCTGGTAACCTCAAGATGGGGGCACTCTTCAGTCTTTGCCTCAGCTTCTGAAAACATTGCTGGCACTTATTTTTCCACAAGAAAGGTTTCCCCTTATTTGTCAATGATGAAAAGGGTGCTGCTACCATAGAGAGTTCAGGTATAAATCTTTGGTAGTAACCAGCCAATCCCAAGAAACTCTGCACCTCGGTTTCACACATGGGTGGCTCCCTAGAAAGCACTACATTTATCTTCGCCAGATCCACTACAACACCATCCTCCAAGATAACGTGCCCTAGGAAGTGGAATTCCTATATCCATAATTGGAACTTCAAGAGTTTTCCATAAATATGGTGCTCTCAAAGTGTATTCATAACTATCTACAGGTGTGTGATGTGCTCCTCCTTCATCGCTGAGTACACCAAGATGTGTTCAATGAATACCAACCCGAAGCAATTGAGGTAAGGCTAGAAGATCCTGTTTGGGATCCCCACTAACACTGTCATAGTGTTGTTCTCACCAAAATGAATCACCAAGAAATCATAGTGGTCGTACTAGCATATTAATGATATCTTCGGTATATCCTCATCTCATACTCTAAGCTGATGATAGCCTGATCTAAGGCCTAACTTCGAAAACCATCAAGATACCTTCACTTGGTCAAAGAGATCATCAATACTCATGAGTGGATACTTGTTCTTCATGGTCACCTAGTTCAATAATCAATAGTCTATTCAAATCCTTAGACTCTTATCAACCATCTTGGCAAACAAAATTGGGGATGCCCATAGAGAAACACTGAGCCTTATGAACCCCTTCCTCTGCAAGTCCTCTAGATGTACCCATAACTTAAGAAACTTCACAGGAGCCATCCGATATGTTGGAATAGATATTGGTACCATCATAGGGTACAAGTCAATGTATAAGTCTACCTCTCTATGAGGAGGTAGTCCTAGAACATCATCTGAAAAAACATCAGTATACTAGTCCACCACTACAGGATAACTCAGACTCCTATCGTCAACTGCTCTCAGGGTAATGCTAGCCAACTGATATGTGATCAGCTACACCCTTATCCAGGAAACTCCATCTTATTATGAAAAGGTTCCCTTCCCACCGATGAAGGAAAACTTGGTCCCATCCTCGCAGACACACCGCACTTTGTGCCTAAAACAGTCAATATGAGCATGGAATATAGATAACTAGTCCATACTCAAGATGATAACCTATGTCCTCGATGCTGCTACTAGGATATCCCATCCAAAGAACTCACCTCCTAGAGTATGGTCACATTGTAGGCACCAATGTGTAATCATCGAATCCTCTCTTGTAAGAGTCTCCAGTCGTAAGGATCGATCCAATGGCTCCACCGGAATCTTCGAGCTCTGAACGAGAGCTGTGGCGATGAAAGAGTGACTATAACCTGTATATATAAGTACTACATCTAGGCTGGAGTGGACACATATCATACCTCAAATCATCTCTAGAGAATCGTGGTTGTAGGACTCAGCTACCTGAAGCTGAGCTTGTCCCTATCTGATTACTCCCCGAGGTCAGGGTGGGCCACCTAGAGGTGGTGGCGATTGAACCTCAACTCGCCGCCCACCGCCTACTTCACGAATTTCTCCTATGCCACATCTGCCACCCTACGGTCCTCGTCACTTCAATCTATGCCACTTCCTCAGTGGTTCCTCGATCATCTGCTGATTGTCGGTATGCCAGGTTGGAAAGTCACAAGCCATGCGGACCTGCCTACTACATAGGAAGCATAGTCTTCTCATCTACTAGCCTGATCTACCTTATGAGCTCCGCACCTCCGACCCTGTGTCCTGGGGTTATCCTCTAGAAAGCCTGACCCACTTGAACCTCTGCGATATCTACCAATTGCCTTCTACAGATGAATCAGCTACCTATCGTCCGGTGGTGGCTCTCACCATCGGTGCCTTCTCATCTAAGAAGACCTCTACAAATAATTATTTCCCATGTACTCCAGACTTTTTCAAGATATTGAGCGATATCATTGACATAATGATATCCCATTAGAGACCCTTGTCAAAGGTCTGGGCTCTGAAGAAAGGGTCTCACACCATGTCGGTGGAGTAGCGAGAGAAGTCAGTGAATCTTGTCGAGTACTGGGCCTCAGTCAGGATCCCCTTCTATAAGTGTAGAAGCTCCAGAATATGCACATAGAGTAATGTTACTGGAATTAACTCTAACCTGAAGAGTCTATCGAAGTCCATTTAGGTGATGGTCACCTAATCATGTAACTGGAGCATCAGGCTCCACCATATCCTTGTCATTCCCAGGAAAAGACTAGCAGCTAGGATCAACATCTACTCTTCTTGTATCCCAAATAGGCAGGAAACTCTAGAAACATCCTCCATCAAGTCCTCAGTTTCTTTTGGATCTGTCTCAACTAGAAATCGCAGAGGCCACTACCATTGGAAGTTGTACAACACGCTTAGTCAGTGGGCATCGTTCGCTAGTGGGGTTGGTGGAAACTGATGCCCGATGGTTAGTGGTGCTACTAGTGCACCACCTGAAGATGTTATTGCTGTAAGAGGGCCCTAAACCAAAGCTTTATCACTCGGTGGGCCGTTATCGTGAACTCTCTCTAGAATCATGGCTGGCTGTCTGTGTGGAGGCATCCTAAATAGAAACAACTATTCCATGATCAAAAAGTTATACCTAGTGAGATGACTTAAAAGAGATCAAAAGTAAAACATTTTCAAAACACACGCAATCAGTGTTTTCGTGTACCAAGTTGGAAATCAGAATTCAGTGTCCTGGTGTATGGATATGTTATCCGCTGTACCAACACTAGACTCCCTGAACTGAAAACCATACTTAGAACTCATAACACTATTGCTCCATTGGAAAGATCAGAGTCCTAGTTCTTCAGTATAACTGAATCCTCTGATACCACTTTGTCACGACCCATTCCCCGAGGCCCCTTCCATGACTACCCCAAGCTTACCTTCTACAGGACATGGGCTGGAAACTAGCTCTAGAAAGGAGTATCCCTGCAATGGGAAGGTATTGCCTTTAAACCTGTACAAACATACAATCCAAGAGTACAACAAGAGGAAACCACGAAGTAAACTGCTATAGTAAAAAGTGTACTGAAATTAATGGGGCCGAAATAAGTCCCAACTGAAAAGTATAAGTACAACTGAAAAGATAAAAATAGCTCCTGGATCATCCACTAAGGATCCTACCTAAAGGGTATGTACAACTCACGATCCATAGTCACTGCAACACGTTATGTCAAAGGTCTAGTTTAGAGCACCATACAGTCCTGGATCCCTCAACCCCAATCAACATTGTCTGTCATTTGTACAAAACACAACAAGGTACGGGAATATCCCTTGCAGGGATGAGTATAACGATACTCAATAGGGACCCCAAGAACCCCAAAGGTCTTGCAGAGTTCCACAAAGGAAAAACCACAAAGCAATATCTCAACCAAAAAGCATGGAGAAGTCAAAAACCCTACTTAGGTATATGACCATACATATACCTAGGTTATCAAGATGTACTCGTCTCACACATGAGGGAAGAATATAACAAAGGTAACACCACGAAGGTAAAGGTACCACAAAGGTAATACCACAAAGGTAACACCACAAAGGTATAAGTACCACAGAGGTAACACCAAGAAGGAACCACCAAGAAGGTAAAAGTACCACACAGGTAACACCACGAAGATAACACCATGGAGTTAAAAGGCTCAACTAACAATAAGTATTAGTGAGGTATAGAAGTATAAATGATTATTTGTGAAGTTAGATCATTTTATTCTGTCAAGAGGCACTACTGCTGACCATACAGAGTCTGAACCACATAGAATCGATTGGTACAAACCCCCACAATGATCCACAGTGAATCTGAACTGCCAAGAGTTGATAGGTACTAACCCTCACAATGATCCACATAGGATCTGACCCACCTGGAGTCGATAGGTACTAACCACCGCAATGACCTACATAAGATCTGACCCACACAAGATCGATATGTGCTGACCCACATAGGATTGCTGAGCGCTGAACCACAAAATATCAGTAAGCACTTACCCACATAGGATTATTGAGTCCTGAACCACACAGGATCTGTAAGTGCTGACCCACACAAGATCGCTCGGTACTAACCTCTGTATGATCTGTCTTCAACCTACGCCTCACTGCCATCCAATGGATTCCTGCTCATAGTACTCTTGATTCTTGGAGAAACACTTCTCAAGACCTCAGTCATACCTCAACTGACACAAATCTCCATGAATAAGTATCACAAAGGACTGCCATGTCGTGAGGGTTCCAATTTGACAAACATCGCGTCAATCAGACGCCTGGTCTGTGACTTAAAAGCATTTTATTTTCGAGGGCCTGATTGGAATTGGGTTCGATCAAAACCAGACGTACTCCAAATTTATCCAAAACTCAAGTGGAGTATCCACAAAAGACCATATCACACCAAGGGTCCCAGCGCTGTAGATGGTTCGTAAAGAGGACGCCTAGATTTCATGTTATGGTTCTTTAGGTGAAACTAGCATGGAAGGGCCTCAGCCCGGTCAGACCCAGTTTGGGATGACCCGACCCAGTTCCGGTATAACCCGGCTGGGTGGTGCCGTGGCGGGCTCAGATCGTAGGCCCACGGTCCTGATAGACCCACAAGGGTGCGACTTTGCCCGCAGAGGCACTAACTACTAAGCTCACATGGGCTGGCCCATGGAGGTGCATCTAAGCCTGCTGAGGTGCGACCAGTGGAGGTGCGTCCCACTGGGCATGCACAGTTCACTAGAGTGGGGCCCGTACAAGCCGACACGGGGGTGCGGGGGGGGGGGGGGGGGTCCCCCGGTTTTCCGAAACAGCCGAGAGACCGTTTGGATTGTGAAGCGGTGGCACCACGGGGCATCACCTGGTCGCCTTGGGACCTATAAGAGGGTAGGTACCTCCACCGACATGGCTTCGAGCCAAAAAATCCTCTAGCAGTGCGTGAGGGCATGTTGCTCTGCCCCCGACTTCCACGGCTGTCTCAAGCTAGCCACCATCTTCACTTTCCATGGCTTTGGTCATGGCCTTCCCCACCAGCGGCACTCGATGGAATGCTCTACCACCTCCACGACCGGCCGGTGCTGGCCACATCGCTAACCACCGCGACATAGTGATGTGGCCTCCTCCTGTGGCGCATGATGGCACAACACCTCCAATGTAGCCGGCCGGTTCTGCCATGCCAGTGGTCCTCCACATATAACGCAAAGGTAAGCAATGTCGCAGAGGGTCTGGGCCATGCTCGTTTGGCCCGTGCCCTCTACATTATCCTGAAAACATGAGGTAGGAATATGATTCAACAATCACATGAAATTATAACAAAATAAATCCCTACCTCAAGTTCGTTAGAGAGCCTACATGCTTGAGGAAGAGTCAGTGTTCGTCATTCGGTGGTGCTCGTCACCACCCATTGGAACCAGATCCATCCTCCAAGTGATTGGAATCACAACACTTTATTAGAAATTCGTCGCTTGGTGAAGCCATGCCAATAACTCTCCCCAAACTCTATATAAATAGGAGAGTGTGGAGGGTGAGTAACACCTGTGGAATTAATGGGGGTTCATTTAGTAGGAACCTCCCTAATTTCTATGGTGCTGTTATACAAGATTTGAGGAGTCAAGCCATTTAATTGATAGACACGTTAGTGGTCCTGTCACTGGTGCTTGCCTGTTATAGGAAAAGAAACAAAGAAATAAAAGAACAAAGTTATTTTATTATTCTTTTAAAAAGTCCCAAAATCTGTCTTTTTCTCCCGACCAAATGTGGTCAAAGTGAAGCTTCCCTTAAGCGAATCCCCGCATTGCAGATTCAACAGTGCCCTCAGATTTTTATTCCAAGCCCGGGTTTAAAATATAGAATATGCTGCCTGCATGTTTACTGAATGAACCTTAAAAAAAGTTCATAAATTCATTCTGGGCACACTAGGAATTGGAATCACACACTGTCACTTTTCACAAACTCATAATAATTAAATATAATTAAAACAATTACATAAAAAAATCTAGGTCTTCACACTTATATCATTTTGTTAATAATATTTTAGTATTACCATTGTTTTAAGTGTTAACTGCTTCGTTTTCCCATTCTAATTTTGTTGTGTAAGTCATGTTTTTTTGCATAGGATGAATTCTATTTTTATCAAAAATGGTATTAAGTTAATAATTATTTTTTTACTCATCATATAAATCTTATAATCATTATTTAATGGTTAACATGGATATTGAATCTCAATGCATCATGGAGAAGGTAGACCGTACGTACGCACAGGTGATGATATCATTATATTGATGGTTAAATGGAAAGGAATTGGATGATATGTTAATTATAAAGAATCATAATCATGTCATATAAATTATTTATATCTTTTATACTCATAATTATACCCATCCAAATAAATTAGTGTCAAATAAAAAATTACACCACGGTGTGGAGACGGTAAGCCGTACGCAAGCATTCATGGTGATATTGTTATCCATAGGGTAGATAAAATGAGGAATATGGTTATACCTTGATTATAATAACATCTTAGTATATGTATGATACTAAATTTGTTACTTTGGTATGGAAACAACATATAAATATGAAGTATAATAAGATAATAATTTTGAAAGAGGTTATAAAACAATTACCTCTTTTTCGGGTATCTCTTTTTGATTTGCTCAAAATGAATCATTAGGATTGTTTTATGCCAAAATTATGTCCTATAGAATTTATTGAAGGAATTTCGGAGATAAAATTGTTATGGTTTTTCTGAACCAAATGTCTTTGGAGATGTGAATCAAAGGGAAGGAGAAGTTCCCTTTTATAAGAGGGGTGAGAGTCATTTTTGGAAGATCTTAAAGTATTAATTAATTTTAAATTTAATTTCGATTTAAAATAGCTAAAAGGTGATTTATTTCTAGGATAAGATAAGGGAGGGTCTAAATCCACTCAACCAATGCATTTTATACATGTTTTGGTCATAAAATTAACATTATCTTTTTAATTTAACCCTTAGTTAAATAATTTAATGATTACCACATCTTCTTGTATTTTTACACCATAGGGACAGTATAGTTAATATAGAATGAAAAAATAACCAAAATTGGATCCTTTATGTCATATTGGACACCATCAATGTTACTTGGCATAAACTTATATTTTTATGACTTTTATATCGTTTAATAATATAGTATTTATTTTAAAATATCATTTATGTAAATTTCAATACTATTCAATATTTTCATTTTAAAAAATATCAAAACATGATAACATCCAACTAATACATTAAATATTTCATTAAAATTTTCATGTTTTTTATAAAATTAGTGGATATCATTAATTAATTCAAATTATTTTTATATTAATATATTTAATATTATTTATTTCATATTTCTATAATAAAAATATTTTTGACTTCACTATTGTGACATCATTAACAGTAATTATTTAATATCTAAAAAATATAACTAAATTTCTATAAGGTAGGTAATTATATTAGATTTATATATATTATTTTTAATCAATTTTATCACCTCAAAATATCTATATAAAAATTATTATATTTATAAGAAATGAGAGTGTGACATTTTGTCGCATTCATTAATTTTAATAATATTATTTTCGTATTCATGGAAAAGGGCCCACTAAATGATTCAATTTATAAAATTAGATGATTGGGGTCGGATTTAGTAATGAAATATGATTTTTATAGGTGTTAGGATAGTTTTATAATATTATTGTTACATTTAATTACCTGATTTACCGTTAACCGCATTAATAAAAAATTACTAAAGTTACTATTCATAATTCCCAACAATAAAATAAACCTATTTAAGTAATTTGGACCCACTGATTACTAATATGGAATACATATTTAAAAATTAAAAAATAAATTTCAGTAATTAATTTAAAATCAATCTCCATTGACAAAACGAGAAAATGAGTTTTTTAAAAGTAAAAAACATCAAAAGATTACCATGATTTTATATCCAATTTTAATGTGAAAATAAATCCAATGACCTAAATTATATGAAATGATAAATAATTAATCTAATTATACTTTAAAACGAATTAAAAGGATAATATATAAATATAAATAAATTAGATGAAAAAGTTGTTCTGAATTAAAATGGAGTATTTTTTACTATTCATTAAAATATAAATGTTATCAGAAAAACACATAAAATTTTTCAAAAATAAATTTTTATGTCTCTAATACATATAAGAAGTTTATTTTTTCAATTTCAATATATAAAAGTGTCAAATATTGACCTTAAAATGGGTTTTCCATTAAAAGGTGACAAAACTACATTTTTTGAAAATACTTATTTTATCAAAAAATTGAATTCATTATTATATCATTTAGTACACAATGAATGTAAAAATTATATATAAAATTCAAAATGTGGTTAATACTATTCATAAACTCTAATTTAATGGCTATATTTTTAATGTATTGTTGTTTAGTAAAATTGATTTTTTCACGTAATGCAATCTAACTCATTGTTGTGTGTAGTGTAAGCTTAACACAATGTTGCATAAAAAGAAATCAAGAAACCAAATTATATTTATTTAGAAATAAAAATATTATAATTTATTGGTGTGTCAAATTATCCCCTCCTTCAATAAACTACTTTCTCAAAATTTAAACTGGGGATTGAAAACTAGGGGTTATTCATTTCAAAATATCATTATAGAAATCACACTTCAAAAAAATGGATTAATGAGACCTCCATTTTAAAATAAAAAAATAAGTATGAAGTTCACTAGATATAATGAATAAAATGGTTCCATTTAGGAAAATATAGAAATGAAGGAAAATGTTACCATCATGTTCTGATGAAGAGTGATAGAGAACATGGTTAGGAATAATTTTGACAACCACAAAGCTATAAATATATAATGATCCTAGGGGACATTTGATTCATTGCAAAATAAATTAATAGTTTTTTTTTGGTTTCATGATACTTTAATTAGTGTTTAAGAATAAATTTAATTCGTTGACTAAGAATATAATGTAACATAATTTCTTGACAAGTATAGTTACATCCTTTAACTAATTTCTAGCACAAACTCATATTTCTCTTCAAAAGATAATAAAATTTAAAAATATTCTATTTATCTTTATCGTATAAAATTCCAAAAATGAAATTATATAATTAAAATATAGAAAACTATGTTATTATAACTTGGGAATTCCAATAGTCCTATGATAGGTGATAACACCTTGTCACACTTCGATTATGGGTTTGATTCCCGCAGCCTTGTCCGACATGGCAGGTTGTCCTTTTTCTAAAACTATATTATTATAACATTCCAAAAATATTATTAAGAATTGTTTTAAACTTAAAAAATGATATAAAATGTTCAAATTAATTCATTCCAACCTTAATACTTATCCAAAATACTTCTATCCAAATTAACAATCTAAAAAGGTCTCTAAATTTCTGAAATCAATCATAACATCAATTTCCCTCAACAAAGTAATGTATATATTTTTGACAATACCTTTGTAACCTCAAAATATTTAATGAAATAATTCATGATTCCAAATCCTTAAATAAGAAGTACTGTAGTACAATCCTTATATATCACATTATTTTTATAACCAAAACATAATAAAATAATTTTTAAATCAAAAAATATAATTACATTAATTATTCCTTTTCAACTATAGTAACAACATAAGATTGACCTTGATACATTTGCTTCTTCTGAGCCCTATTTCCTTGATTCTTTGGAAAATTATTTGCATAATGTCCCATCTCTTTAGAATCATAGAACTTCAAATTTGCAGCTTCTTTTTTTTCTTTACAATCAAGAGAAAGATGACCTTTCTCACCACACATGAAACAAACTCCTTTTCATTTTAAGTAGGCACTGGGGTGATTCTTTCCACAATTGTCACTTGTGGAAAATCATTCTTTCCTCTGTCCCATTATCTATCTCTTGCTCCATTGTTCCCTTATTCTCTTGCTTCCCCTTAAATTCATAAGACTTTGAAAATTATTTCTCTTTCTCGATATCACAAAATACTATATCGTCATATGTTAAGAAAGTTTAGGAGAGTAATGAATTTAAGAGAAATGTTTTTAACCCATAAAATAAATGATCAACATTACTCCTTTGGTTACCTATGTAGTCGATAGTGTTCCTTACTAACCTTTTGAAGTTAGCTTCATTATTTGAAACATTCTCAACATCATTCTTCCTCAGAATAAGAAATTGTCTCTCCATATCATCTTGTTGTTCATAAAGAAAGTATTTTTCTAATAAATGTTCTTTCAACTCCCTCCATTCCATATTTTCTACTTCTTCATCATCCTTAATGTTGTGAATTAATGAAAACCATTTATCCAAACTTCCTAAGAGATGATAAACTATCAAGAAACTTTTTTCTATTTCATTACTCCCAAAAGTAATAAATATACTCTCAAATGAATTTATCTATTTCTCAGATACAAATGTATTTGTTTTCCCATTGAATGTTGGAGGTTGTTTTCTCGTGAAGTAGTCTAACATTATTTCTCCACATTGTGGATCATGGTGCTCCAAACGGGAAATCTTATTGTTCATAACCTGAGTCATCTGTCCCAGTATAGTTATAAGATGCTCATTATTATTTGCATATCCTGCTCCAACATAAATATCTTTCAACTAGGCTCAATTTCTAAAACCTGGAATATACTAAATTATGTTATAAATATGAATTCATAATTTCAAAACTAGTAAAACACTTAAAATAAACTGAAAATTTTATGCATACCTAATCTCATAATCATAAAAATGTTTTATTTGGGGTTATATTTTTTCCTAAATCCTTCATATTGGTATGTAAATAAAATTTGAATTATCCTAATAATATCCCCCAAGAGTGTCAAACCAAGTATGTACTAAGGCCCGTTGTCATGTACAAAGGTCACCCCAAGACAAGCCCAAAATACCTTGTTGGAGATATTACTCTTAGGTACATCTATGAAAAAACCATATCTACTGGAAGTATCTATAAAGGGATGTATTTTATAGGAATACATACATTATCTCTACCCTACCAAAATAGTAGAATGTTCTTATATACTTCTCCTAAATATCAATGTTATAGGTCTGTTCCCTCATCTATGTTTTCTAAATATAATTTCCAAGGTAGTTTCTAAACTTCCTCTAATACTAAATGTAACACCCCAACCCAGAATACCAGAATTGGTGAATTATTTTATTAAATTGGCATGGTTATAAGGATTCACATCCCGAAGGATCAATCATTTTTAGAGTCTTGGAAAATAAATTACATACATGAATCTTTGATTACAAATCATAACATAATATGAAACATAGTCCATTATTTGAGAACGTAATTATTATCCTATATTAACCCTACATATCAATCAAAAATCACTTCTTGGAATCCTGTGAAAATAAAACATATGAAAGGGGTGAACTCAGATGCTCAACAAGGTTAGACAATATAGTATAAGATTTCATAAATAAGCACAAACTTTTAAGGTATGGTATAAAAATGAAAAAAAACAATTTTTAAAAAATAATATTCACCATAATATGGAAATAATAAATCAAATAATTATGTTTAAAAATTCAAATGGATACTATACAATTCAAATAATCACATGTAATATGAATAACTAATCTCATAATAAAGGAATTTATAATTCCAGACATCTGAAACATACTGTCGAGGCGCCATCCAAGACATCTAAAAATAAATGGTCAAGACCACATAAAAATATATATCCAGTTTTTCTCATGAGACATACCAATTCATCAAGTGGATATAGAGGTCCCCACCAATCACTTACTATTTCCAACACATTCCTCATATTAAAAGGGTGAAACATAAAATAAACATTTTTATTAAAACTAGCATATGAAATGTTATTAATTTAACCACAAACCAATAACGGTATCAAAATAGCATATCTACAGTCAAACATATCATAAAACATTCAATAAATCAACCTAAATTAAGCATAAAATCCAACAAAATATGTTGATATACATGAAAATATTCTGACAAAATCATTAAATGTTTTTTATAGAAATATCCCTTTTTAACTTTGAAATATTTTAAAAGATTTTCAATTATAAAATAAAACAATTATTTTTAAAATAACCTTTTAATCTTGTAAGTTAAGATTCAAAATGTTAAGATGGCATAGTGGTGGAAAAATCCGATGGAGCCATATAAGTTAAAAAAATTCTTTCCTTAATTTTTCGAACATGTCACAAAGTACCTTTTTAAAAAAATGACAGAAAGAATCCTTTCAAAATGTTTTATAAAAACTCAAACATGGGTATAAATTACATTAAAAAATTATAGAGAAAAAATATTTTTATGTATTTTTATGAAACATGGAAATGGAAGATAAATATGCCCTAATAGATACCTACATATAAAAAATATCGAATAAAAATGAGATTGTGAAATTAACCCGTACCTTATACTTTAATTTATTTGAGAGTCTGTTAACCTTTTGTATAATGATTAAATTATGTTATTAAATTATATCATAACCATATCAATATTTATGACATAATAATGATCCTCTTATATTGTTTTGTTAATAATATTTCAATATTACTATTGTTTTAGGTGTTAACTACTTCATTTTCCCATTAATCTTTTATCATGTACATCATGTTTGTTATGCATATGATGTATTATTTTTTTATTCAGAATTATATTATGTTAATTATTATTATCTGTACTCATAATTTAAATTTTATAATCATTCTCTAATAGTTATCATGGATAATGAATCTCACCACATCATGAAGACGGTAGGCCGTATATATGCAGGAGCGACAATATCATTCCCTTGATAGTTAAATGGTATGGAATTGGATGGTATATTAATTATAAATAAATATAATCATGTAATATTAATTATTTATATCTTTTATAATCATAATTATACCCATTTAAATAAAGTAGAGTTGAATAAAAAATTACACCATGGCATGGAAACGGTAAGTCGTACATACACAGACATAGTGATATTGTTATTCATATGATTTATAAAATGAGGAATATGGTTTTCCCATGTTTATAATAATATATTAGTATATATATGATACTATATTTATTAATTTGGTATGGAATCAACATAGAAATAGGAATTAGAAGAAGAAAATAACTTTGAAAGAGGTGATAAAACAATTACCACTTTTTTGGGTATCACTTTTTGATTTTCTCAACATGAATCCTTAGGATAGTTCTCTACCCAAAGTACGGACTCTATGATGTAGTGAAAGATTTTTTCATAAGGAACCATCTGGGTTTTACCAAAACAAATGTATTTGGATGTGTTAATTAAATAGATGGAGAAATGCCCTTTTATAAGAGGGGTGAGGGGCACTTTTGGAAGATATTAAAATATTAATTTGTTATAAATTTATTTGTGGTTTCAAATAGATAAAAGGTTATTTATTTCGAGTATAAGATTATGGTGGGTCTAAATACCATTGACCAATTAATTTTAGACTTGTTTAGGTCATAAAATAAACCTTATCTTTTGAATTTAACCCTAGGTCAAATAGTTTAACTCTTACCGTGTCTTCTTATATTTTTACACAATAGGGTTAATATAGTTACTATAAAATACCATAAAAAACCATAAAAACCCTAATTTGATAATTTATGAAATATTTTCAATTATCCTTTTCAATTTTATGAATATTTATTTTTTATGACTTTTACATCATTTAATAAAATTGTATTTATTTTAAAATATAATTTATGTCAATCTTAATACTATTCAATATTTTTATTTTTCAAAAAATAAAACCAACATGATAACTTTGAAAAAGTACATCAAATATTTCATTAAAATTTCTAAGTTATCTATAAAATTATTTTATTCCTTTAATTAAGTCAAATTATGTTTATATTAAAAAATTTAATACCATTTATTCTATATTTCTGTTAATAAAATAATTTCTACTTCACTATTGTTACATCATTAATGATAATTATTTAATATCTAAAAATTTTAAATGAATTTATATAAGGTAATTAATTATTTTATATTTACAAATATTATATATAGTATATTTTATATCCTAGATATCTCTATATTAAAATTATTATACCTATAAGAAATGAGAGTGTGATATTTTGTCACATTTATTAATTTTAAAAATATTCATGTAATATTCATGAACATGGGTCCACTAACTGATTCCATTTTAAACCTTACATGATAAGGGTCATATTAAGTCATACAATAGGATTTTTATATGTGTTATTATAATTTTATAATATTATTTTTACCTTTAATTAGTCGATTTAACCTCATGTGGACTAATAATTGTTTTACTAAAGGTACTATTCATAATATCAAAAAATAAAAAGAACCTATTTAAATAATTTGTATACACTTATTAAAAATATGGAATATATTTTTAAAAATTAAAATCACATAAATTTCAGTAATTAATTTAAAATTAATTCCTATTTACAAAATGAGAAAATACAGTTTTTAAAAGTAAAAACCATCAAAAGATTGACATTTGTTATATCTAATTTTAATGTGAAAATAACTCCAATGAACTAAATTACATTAAATTTTCAAAGATTAATCTAATTATACTTTAATACCAATTAGAATGATAATCTACAAATATAAATAAATTATATGAAAAAGAAGTTTTGAATTAAAATGCAATATTTTTTTTTATTCATTAAAATATAAATGTTATCATAAAAACACAAAAATTTATCCAAAGTAAATTATGATGTTGGAATTCAAAATATGAAGTTTATTTTTTCAATTTGAGTATATAAAAGTTTCAAATATTGAATTTAAAATGGGTTCTCCATTACAAGGTGGTAAAACTGTATTTTTTGAAAATACTTATTTTATCCATAAAATTGAATTTATTCTTATATTATGTAGTATAGGATGAATATTAAAATTATTTATAAAATAAAATTTTTTGTTAAGAGTATTCATAACCACTAATTTAATGTCTATATTAGATTAAATAATAATATTTTATTGATATATTATTTTTTGAAAAAACTAGGTCTTGCGTGTAACGTAAGCCAACTCATTTTTTTGTAGTGTAAGCTTAATATTGTGTTGCGTAAAATGAAGAAAGAAACAAATTTATATTTATTTTGAAGTGATATTATAAAGTCTCAGGTTGTTATACGAACATTCATTCCACACAATAAATGTATAAGGGTTGGTAAACTTTTGGTTCACCATGTTTGATTCATTTATAAAAATATTTATAAAGTACAATCTGGATGTAAGTATTAAAACCTTCACTTGAATAAATTATTTCTCTATTTTAATTGTTTTTATATTAATTTATTCAATAAATATTTAATCTATAGTCTCAATTTGAAATCCATTATTATAAATATATTTAAAACATAATAAATTTCATCGAGAGTTAGAAGAAAAACAAAGAATTATTTATCATAATTGGTGTACCACTAGGTAGGAATATTCTTGCTCTTCCAGAGCCTACAACTAACTTTTCACTAATGGTTCATGTAAGTACATGATCACTACCCATTTTAATGGTGAAAAAATATTTCTCATGATTAATAATTGTACACATATTTATAATATCAATGAGAAAAAAATATTCATTATGGAAATTATACTCAATGGACTAATTTATATCATCCATTTCTATTAAAAAAAATAAACATCCATATAAGGAATAAAATAAAATAAACTAAAATGAAACATGAGATATTTAAAAATATTATAAAAAACTATAGTTCTTTTTGACCACAAGAATATAAAAACCAAAAATAAAAATTCAATTCCTTCATGAGAATTCATGCTTGATCTATATGATCATCACCTTCTGGGTGTGAACAATAATCAGAAATATCAACTTTGTAATATCATCATCATATTTCAAAGCCTGGTCCAAAAAATCCACTACAACATTATTGTCCTTTCCTTTGATAGATTAGTGATAAAGATCTATAAAATGATTTGGAATACAATATGTATGAATCCAATGTCCCTTCATTACACATTGAAACCAATTAATTTAATCACCCTTTTCTTTTATCATTTATGGATATTGATTATTGGGCTAGTTCAGGTGGTTCCCTTTCCTATTCTCATTTGGTGTGTGAGAACCTCGAGAAAATGAATTTCATTAGTCTAGATTTTGTTGATTCTTCCCATAACCTTGATTAAAATAATTTACATTTTCCTTATAGAATAGAGCTGCACCAACAGGTCGAGATTTATGATTTATCATCAGGGGCTCATTATTTTTTCATCAATAAGAAGAAAAGAATGTAATTCATAGTATTTTGTAAAACGTTTCTCATGATATTGTTGTTGAATAATTACATTCGAGACATGGAAAGTAAATTAAGTTCTTTAAAACATATTAGTATTAGTGATAATATCTCCATATAATTTTAGTTTCAATGTTATTGTGAACATTGTAGAGTTGAATTAACTTATAAATTTATAATCTTGGAATCACAAATGACTCCACTTAAGCCTCAATCTTGGTAATATTAGAAGACAAAGGTGATCATACCACTCCTTGAGATTCTTCCATAGAACAAAAGGATCCTTCATTGTGAGGTACTCATTTTTCAGACTCTCATGGAGGTGCTGGCAGAGTAATATTAGTGCTTGAGCACAGTCTTGATAAGAATCATGACTTTCAACTTTAATTTCTTTACTAAGGCTGTTTTCATCAAGGTTCATATCCACATCCATAATCCATGACATGTAAATCTTACCAAAAATGTCAAGAGGGAGAAATAACTGCTTTGGAATATTCTTCAGGGAAAATTTATCTTGATGGTATGAAAAACCTTTTTACTTTATAGAGAAGTCATGATGATAATGTGTTGTGAAATTTTTTGACTTAAGGTGAAGTGAAACAAAGTGTATAACGTTATCGAATGCTCAGGATGAAAATGGTGAATTAAAAAATCTCAATCAAACTAGACCAGAAAAGAAGGAACACAAGTATATGGCCACTCAAAACCACACAATAAAATTCCATTAACATGTCTCCATATTTATAGATAACAAAAGACTTGATCTAATGGGAAAAATTAATTCCAATAAATCAGATCCAAAGGTGGAATAAAAATGGTTTCGACCATATGAAGAGACTTGTTGGGAAATAAAAAGACCTCATTAATTTTGATTTATGACATCTAAAAAATTAATGGGAATTTATAAAAAGTGAAATATATTAGTTTTGTAGATAATGAATTGAGTTTGGTTATTACAATTACTGGGTTGGGACATGAATGATTCGATATTAGAATAACTATTATGTGCAATTTCTTGGGCATGCAGTAGGTGGGTGATAGGGTAACACGTCATTTGTGACATTTATTAGGTGTACGTGGTAGGGTGATGTGGGTGAGGTTATTGATGTTTGGGATTTACAGGGTTAAGAAATGTATGGCTGCGAGAAGGAATCTTGTTTAAAATATCACACTATAAATTTATAATGAATATTTTAAAATTGTAATTATACATGATTAAAAAAACATTTTTTCATAAATTGGTTATTTACCCATGTTTATAAAAAATCAGTTAAAAATTGTTTCACTAAATTAACAATGTTTATAAGAACCACTAAATTAGTAAAAATTATAAACACAACTATTTAGTGATGATTATGAGTAGGAATAATTTATCCACATTTATAAACACTACTAATTAAATGAAACTCAACTTCATGGTGTTTTTATAAAATTTATGTAAATGAATTAGCCATGTCTATAAACACAAATAAATATAAAACCAAAACATTGATAAATGATTTTTTCTTATAGTAAACCCACCCATTGTGGCATAAAATTTACCCTCAAAAAACCCTTAGGATGTATCCATCATTATATTGGATTCTAGAATGCCACAATCAAAATTTGAAAAATTCATGATTTACCCTAAAATAAAAAAGTAAATATTACATATCATAGAGTGATAATTGAATATCACAATGTTACCCTCATTAATCATTGATTAAATCTTACGTATCACAAGGTGACCATTACAAATTATTGGGTTACCCTTATATATATCACAGGGTGGACATTATATATAACAGGGTGACCCATACACATCATAAGTTAACCATTATGTATCAAAATATATATATTACAACAATTTAAATCTTACATATCCCCTAAATATACTCTTATGAAACATACCACATAGAAAAACCCTTCAATTCTGAGACAACAACTTACACATGAGCATCCCCCTTAACCACATCACAATGTTTAGGCTATGCTATGATGCATCCTAGGATCTAGAAATTTAATTTGATGTAGTGGGTTCAATGTTTGGTCACCTTACTTCTTGGTGTGACTATATTCCATCCTTTATAAATTTAATCGCATGAAAAATACACCACACTGCAATACACAAAGGATATGGCATGGCTTATCATTTGAAACGAAGCATCACAGTAAGGTCACTCCAACTCTTCTCCAACACTCACTTGATCACCCGATACACCTCTCAGGACCCCAATCACATCCAAAAACACCTCTAAGATAAATTACAACTCTCATAACCCTAATATGATTTCCAATTCACAAAACATCAAATAATTTGGGACAAAACTTTAAAGTCACTAATAGTTTTCACCAACCCCAAAGATGTGGGAAAATAAAAATACCCCACAATATCAATTATCATCCCTAAAATGTCTCTTCATATATCCACCATAAAATATTCCAGTCCTAATGCCCCGATGCACAATCAAAATTCTAAACCTCCTGATAGTTATGGTTAGACCAACACTAGACCCAAACTATTTTCACAAATAAAAAACCTGGGAATGTTTCACATAGACCACTCATTAAACCGGTCATTCCTTGAATGATGCATTTCACCTCCTTATGAACCATCATGAACAATCCACCATGGAATTTCCAAGCCAATACCCCACCACACTTACCATTCATAAAGAATTGTTGGCCCAAGCATCACGCCACCGATTAATCTCACTTCATAAAAATTACCTACTCCAGATCGAGATCAATAGTTTTCAAAACACCAACATGATACACCATTGGTTGATGATATTGGTACGCATAAGAACATAAGTCACACAACATTGCACTTGAAAATAACCCATCCACATTTAGAATAACATTTTGTCTCTATTCTGAGACTATATCAATAATACAAGGCCCAAACTCGTTATACAAATTTTCATGCTTCCCATAAGCATATGAATTCCATGAACTGAATAACCTTGGTATAAGTTTTTGAGAAAAATGAAACTAGATGCACTACCCAGATTTCATCCTATATCAAGTGGTTTTTAATTACCATATATACTAACTCAACACAATTCACATTGATCGAAATCGATATCTAGATAATTTATATTTATTAAACACAACCAGAATACATGTATGAAAAAACTAATAAAAACCACAACCACCTCTTGGTTGGGTTAACTAACACTTCACTCCTGATATTCACAAAAAAATAATCATTGTAGGTGACACATTCTTAGATCAGCAATGGTGTGTTCTACACCATAGGACATTATATATCACTGATCAATGACATGATCATGAATGATACCATTCATCATCTAAACACTATCCCTTATGATCCCTACTTATATTTCTCGAAATGGTCTACATCTCATGTGTCGCTATGGAATCCTGTTATTCCATGGTGATCCATGAAACCACTGTTAAATACTTCCTATAATTTACCAATGTATAATTTTTCCCAATGGATCTACCTCAAGGTCCATGAACATCATCACCATCAATGGATTCTCACTTTACAAATTGATATATGCCCCACCTAGTCCCCCAAGAAATTAAAAATCTATTTGGAACCCTAGTCACCATATCTGGTGTACTCTCACGATTCCATTCCTATCAAAATAAACCACTTTTCCCATTGAAATTTCATAAGACCCAGTGGTCATGACACTAAATTTATCATCTCAAAAGGTCATAACTTATATTTATTATGTGATAAATATTCGATATAAACTAAAATTCTCAAAATCTCCCAGTTATTCCATTATTATACAATAGAGACATTGTCTCACTCATCAGTAAAACCCTAATGATCTTTCTTTTATCGGTTAAACCAAAATTGATCATACCCCATAGCAGGTCCTACTATGAACAACATACATCTTAGAATCAGGGGTCAACACCATTTTTTTTCCTATTATCATTATTAAAAGTGTCCTTATTCCTTCCCACTATCATAACATATGTGATCTCCACTCATGAATGATCATCCACTGACCCCATTGACAACCCATGACCTTAATCTATATAGTCAAGGAATTAAGGAGTCCAATACCCCACCATGACACATAAGAACCTCTAAATTTCTTAACCCCCAAATGAGTCTCAAAGGACCAAACAGACCACAACTCGCCTATCGACGTACTATAAGGGTACAAATTACAATCACCATGCATCACTATCTATTATCTTTACCTTACCCCAAGAGTCATCTAACCTAAGGAATTCAATATCATTACCTTAGAGGTTACAAAAAAACAACCAATTATCATAACTTACATTTTATTCTAGCCTATCATTATAAATCAACCATAATCTCATAGATACTTAAAAAATAGTTGGACGCATCAAACAATGCACCTCATATGTCATGCAAAATCTAACTCTATTATTCATAGTGAAGGAGAGTGCTAAAAACACTCATAACAATGTGTACTACCCCCATATTAAAAAAATCCCCCAAATTTGTATACACCCTAGTGATACCCTCCCATTACTCTCAAGACATCTCAAGTCATACCCCATTAGTCATAGACTCACACACCTAATCAAGAACAAAAACTTTCCTCTTATGCATATAAAATATGTCTCTCATATGAAAAAACATCTATGAATTTGTTCTAATATATAAATAAGAATCTTCTCACATTACTATATCAAATTATCAATTTCACCCACCATGAATAGATCCCATAATCTATGGAGTCTACATATGCTTCATTTCTTGGAAGGAACTCAAAATATTGGGCTAACCAATATCTTAGCTTACATGCATACATCTCAAATTATCTAAGATAATAAATGGAAAATAACTTATTAACAAAATATAGAACTAGTCTTAGTAATCATTATTTGAATCTCAATGTTACCAGGCCCTCTCACCTATTTTATAGATCACATTTCATATAGGTCCAAAATTACAAGTAAACATCCATGGTACCATATTTGATATTAGTATAATCTCATAGCTTAATACACCCAAACCAGAGTTCTTGTATATATATATATATAAATAAAAAAAACATTATTCATATCAAATAAAATTAAACCACACTCTATAGGGTATTGATCCTCACCATCCATTCACCTACCTGACTAACCCTTTGAGCACCAAGTTCACATCTATGTTCATATAAATTACACCACCCTATTAAGATATATATATCAATAAAATGATAAAAATGTGGATCATTTAAGTATAATACCATAGATAAGTTATTCGGGAAACACAAAATAAGAATTCATTGACACTTTATATACTAATATTCAATTTTATTTTCTATAACCTCATTGAAAATCACCGAAATGAAACACAAGTCATGTAAACCTATGATCCTAATATGATGCATTAACACCTATTATCTTACCACCCTAATAAAATAGAAAAAATTGAAATAAATAAATAAAAAACATCCTTATTACCATGATTAAACGAAATTATAGCATTGAAAACCCAAAACAATAGATCCCAACACATTGGTAACATGTAATTCAACTCATTATAGTTTTGGATAGACTTAAACAAAACATCCATCCATGTTCTGACTAGTCCTATATTCTGTCTATCATATCCCAAGTAGTATGAAAAATATAAAAAGGGTCTAAAAATATTTTTAAATGTTCGAACCTAGCTCATTGTACAATAATCATATCAGATCACCACATGACCTCAGTCACACCTCTGTATACACTAGTGGCTTCAGCTAGAAACTAGGATCTATAGTGATTCTATGGGGAGACTATACCATAAAGTTAGAGTAGAAAAAAATCATACACTTATTCATCATAATTAACAATATAATAAAATGAAATCAATATTTTAGGCTTACCAGAAGAATAAAACATACAACATTCTATTAAAAATTGAAATATTCAAAATTTCACATGAGTCAGGTAAAAATAAACAAGGTCCCCCATGGGAAAATCATATACAACCTAGACCAAAGTTATTTAATCTAAAAAAACTAGTCCCAATTCCCGAATTATTACCATATCATGAATCTATATAATATATCTAGATCAAACAACCAACACTGATCCTATTACCTACTTATACCTACAATTAGGTGGTTTGCTTGGTTACCAATCTACTAGGGCTCCCGAGTAGGCTATGAGTATAACTCTATAGAAAACCACCAATGGTTACCCTAACATAACAATTATATAGAATTAATGAAAAATGTGATATTATTAGAATAATAAGGACAAAAATATATAAAAAATACTTTTTTTGACAATGGGTACTATCCAAGTCACATGGGTGTGACTATATCGGCTTCAAGTTGTGACAAATATCTATGAACATTATATATAACCAAATCATTGGTCAGATATCTTTTTACCTAGATGACCATACTATAGATCAAAACTATAGGAGGATAAGAAACTTACCTAGGTTCCAATATATATTATAAATAATTAGTGTGATTAGAGACCACCCTTGCTACTATTCTATATAATAAATCATTAGAGGGATTGGATCCATCCCTAGATACCATTATATATCATAAATCATCAAGGGTATTAAAACCAACCCCATATACCATCATATATCATAAATAATTGTGGGGTGGGGGGATTATCACCATCCTCAAATACCATTATATATCATAAATCATCAGGGGAAATGACACACACCCTAAATACCATCATATATTATAAATCATCAGAGTGATTAGTGCCCACCCTAGATACTATCATATAGCATAAATCATTAAGGGTGTTAGTCCCTAACCAAGATACCATTATATAAAATAAATCATTCAGGGGAATTATGTAGAGACCTGGTTTTTTCCCTGTAAGACTTTGGAATAGTTCTACATATATTTCCAGTGTTAGGAGCTAAGACGGTGTACAATTCTGAGGCTCGGTGTTCACATAATTAATTATACAAACATATTAAGTGTTTTTGTACTATCCAAGCAATGAAAATGGGATATATCTTAAATGGTTGATTAGATTAAAAATATGAGACCAGTATTGGGTCCAAAACGCGGTGTTTACCCTAGGTGAGAAATAAATCATGTTGGCACAGGATGTTCAGACCCCTTGCTCGTTATCAATATGTAAATGGATGAACTAATTTATTAATTCATTAATTTAATACTCAAAACCCAATAACTCTTAGAAGGTAACTTATATTGGATGTCTGAGTCCATGGTTGAGATCAGAGTGTGCCGTTTACTCTAAGAGGGGTATAAACATTGTCGGCACATGGCCACAATGAGAAAAGTCACCCAGGGGAAAAATTGTCATTTTGGAATGACCACTGACTGATTTTTATCACTAGAGTGATTTTCAAATAAATTTGAAATGAAGTATCAGAATGGAAATATGAGACTTCTATTTAGTTTGAAATGGGGCGTTTTTTCTAGCTGCAATACAAAATGAGAGGGTGCGATAGTTACAGATTCAGCACAAAGCAAGTTTTTCTATAAATACAAAACATGAGTTTGGAGTTAGGGTTTTCCCTTATCTCAGTTATTTCTCTCTCTCTAGCTCTCTCTACCATTCTCCAACTTTCTCCATCATTCTTCATCGGATTGAGGAGAGTCCTCCACCGGAACCCTGTTGGATTAAAGCAGGAGCATCGTGGATGTGCCGCCAATGACATACGACCGATTCGAGGTAGGATTTCTGTTGATTTTCACACCTTCGTCGATTGATTGAGTTTTTGAAAAGATTTTTTTTTTAAAATTTAAAAATTTTAGAATTAGGATGATGGCAAAAAAAACACGACCATCATCCGAGACCCATTCTAAATCCCATATTCGATGTGTTCTTCATTGTTCTTTGTCCAAATTTTCTGATGTGCCAAAACATAGATGGATCATCAATTGGGGGTAGGTTCTATGAAGGCCTCATCCCGAGGATCCCAACTCCACCTTTGGATATGAAATTGGGCTGCTGGAGTGGTTGTGGCGGCCGACGAAATCCCTGGCTCTGGTAAGGGCGGTGGCCGAAGGTCGAGGTGGCGTAATGGTGGATCCGGATGGAGGTTGCAGTGACAGTGCGGGACGTTGGTGAGGCTGCACTGGCCTAGAAGATGGTGTATTCTGAAGGTGATTGGCATATAGGTAGGTCAAGGCGGGGCTTCAACGCAATGTGGCAGGCCGAGGCATTTCTCGGAGAGTCGGTGTCGGCGTGGCGTACGACGATATAGGAGCACTAGGGAAACATGGTCGAGAGGGTCAGATAGTGCTGGGGGTGTAGCGTAGTAGGGTGAAGTCGGCGCGCTGACCTCAAGGGTAGCAAGGAGGCAGGACCCGCGTCTCATGGGTCTCTACGCTGGCGCAAAGTAGGAGGGTGACTGTCCCTCGTGGCCGGTCGATGTCAGCACGGGCCATGGCCACATGACCTCGGTGAGCTGGAGTGGACCTGTGGATGAGCCGCATGCCAGGGGATCAGACCAGTCCGGCCATGGCTGGCCTGCCCAGTAGAGGAGCATCTAGCCGAGTGGGCCGGACCGGCCCAGTTGGGCCCCTTCACATTCAAAGGGGAACAACTTCTAAACGACGCTTCAGTTTAACATGTCATCTATGTCCCCACTTCCTTCTGACTGATTCAGACATTTTGAAATGGTTTTTTGGAATTTCTAGTTCCGTTCTCGAAGGCGGTTGACCCGAAAAACTTTAATTTAATAATAATAAATTATTATTAAAGCTTTATTTGGGTGTATCTCTCGAACCAGATGTTTGATTGACGTGCCATTAGTAGTAGCATGACCCCAATACTTATGTGGAATTTTTGGAACGCTTTCTAAAGCATTTCAGTGAGAGACAAGATGCCGGACCCACAGGTCCGAGTTTTCACGTTTTATAGTGAAATTCCACTAGTTCACTCGATATCTATTTGGAGTGTTTAAGTACTCATTTTAGAGTGTTTTTTGAGGGAATTTCAACAACAAAATCTGTCCGCAAAAATTTGGGGCCGAGGTGTGGGCCCCACGAGGCGACATTCAGACGTATGTTGCATTTTTATGGATTATGATTCATACGTCTATTCGAGGCAATTGAATAGCACACTTTGTGTGTTTATATCCAAGGATCACAATGGAACCATCCATGTGATGTGTTTCAAGATCGAGGTGCGAGCCCCATGGGGAACCGTTTGCGTATGACGCTGGGAGATGCAGCTTCTGCATCAGGAGTTTGTTTCGGATGAGTAAGTAGTCAATCATGCATGCTTTTCCACAAGGATTGTGATGGTGTGATCTGTTTGAATGTTCATAGCCTTATTACCAAGCTCTTGTTAAATGTGGAAACATGAAAGGAATATCAGTGGAAGATCCTTCTGACATGTTTGAAGATAATCAAAATCTTCGGCCAGCTCTGACTCTTGTGAGTGTGGAGAAGATATATGAAGAGATACAATCTATTTTCTGAGGCTATTTGAGGAGGTGTGTTAGCTAACCTATGATTCTAACCCTCCTACTTAGCGACATGCATTGTGTACTTGTCGGCTTTGCGACTATTGTGTCGTGTACTCTGAGAGTACCTAGACATGTTTTGGTACTTGTTCAACTTTTTGGGACCTGAAAAGGGTTAGGTACATGTCCAGGTGATGAGGAGGGGTCACATGTGGTGTTGGCCCCACACGCACCATGTATTACTATGAATTTTCTATCTCGTGTATCTCTATCTTCGAAACTCGTATTGTGGCCTGTGAGTTGCCTATCCTGAGTGTTTCTCCACGTATGACATGATTGTGACCTCCTTAGTGGCATTCATGATACGATGAGAGATGTTAAAAGTGTGATTATAAATTGAGAAAATGATTGATGATAATATTAATGACAATGATGTTTTCATAATCACCAGAGTAATCCTGGCTTACCCTCCAGTGAGGCTGGGCAGTGGCTTTCGCCAATATCTTTCAGGGATTACCCTCCAGCAATGCTGGGCAGTGGTGTTCTCCGTTCTCTTTTGGGATTCCCCTCTAGCACAGCTGGGAAGTGGATTTCTCCAACTACCCTCTCAGGGATTACCCTCCAGCGCAGCTGGACAGTGGTGTTTGCCTATATCTTTCAGGGATTACCCTCCATCATAGATGGGTAGTGGAGTTTACTAGTTACAGTTTCATGGATTACACTCTAGCTGGGATGGGCGGTGGCATTCATCGATGACTTTGATAAGTATATAATTCAGTAGGGCAAGATAGTGGGTTCAAGACTTCATGACACAATCTCTCGTGTATACATCATAGTGATGAGACATACTTGATGTGACTTTGGACTCTCAAGAATGAGGGGCTCTTTTCCCACCAAGACGCGTCCTTGCAACGCTACCTAAAAATGTGGGGGTGAGACAGAATTTCCCAATGTGGATAATATCAAGGTGCGGTGATTGATCCCCTTTGAATTTCAGTTCAAGGGAGACATGTGGGATGTTGGGCATTGATGGTATTTTCTTCTAGAACTATTGGCGACTCTTTTTTTGGGTAGATCTAGTGAGATGGAGATCCCTTTACTCTCTCGTTTGGGCTTATTTGGTTGATCATATATATATATATATATATTGTATTGAAGTACCCACTCCTTGGGATTTGGTTACTCTCCTTCCAGGAGATGCAAAGACGATCGAGGTATGCTATGTGCTTTACATGTCTAGCTTCTTGTGGTTGGATGAGTCTACTCTCCTACTATATGATAAAATGACTTGACGAGAGTTTCACCTTCTCACTGTTTCAGGTTCCTTATGTCTGGATGATCTTACATAACTCTTTGTTGGGTTGAGCTGTAGTCTTTTACTATACCTTTTTTTATCTACTATTTTCCTCTTCAGTACCTCACTTGCTACTCCCTTGAGCCTTTATAGAATCCTACTGAGTATTTTTATACTCACCCCTGCTTGGGATTTTCCCACACTCAATGTTACCTTGTATAATATAGACATGTTGATCACGACATCGGAGGAGCATAGGGATACAGGGTGCTTGGACAGTGTGTGGTGGTCATAGCTTGGGATCTAGGAGTAGGGCTATGTCATCTATTTTACTATTCCACCTATTTCCAGGTTTTGGATCTTTTTGTTGGGAATGTATTTTTTCCCTTTCCCTTAAAGTTTACTTTTATGTATTTGTACTGTTTAGAGGTTGATTCATACTTACGGTTTATATATAAAAGTATTGTACCTTGTTTTCCTTTCCCTTTACACTTTTTCATTGAGTTGGCTGTGTGTGTTTGTACAAGTACTCAGGAAAATGCCTCCCTGAGTTTGTTATGCCTTTGACACTGGTCGCCATCCCCTAGCATATGGAGGCGGGCTTGGGGTAGTTGCGGCTCGAGCCTTGGTATGGGTCAGGTCATGAAAAAGTGGTATCAAAGGCTGGTTCGTTCCTTGGGACATTGTTCAGATGATCCCAAAAAATGTGTTTCCTGGGTGTTAGGGCAATAGTGTCAACGTGTATCAAGAGCATCTCTTAGGCTAGGGAGTCCAGTGTTGGTGCAACGACCAACGTAGCCATTCACTTGGACCCTAATTATCTATTTGTCAACTCGGCATGATGAGACACTTATTGCAGGGAACATAGGTACATGCATCATATAAGATTGAGTTTTTGACTGTCCTTCTTGAGTCAGCTCCCCATCATTGTTGATATATATATATATATGTTCATTTGACCACGATACTCCTTGATCAGATTCAGGATGCCTCTACGATGATAGCTATCTAGGATACTATCTTCGATTCATGATTATGATTCCGTGAGCGGCGATTCCTCATTCTGTATCCATCATATGATTACCCTTTTTTTCCAAGGAGGACAAGAAGTGACACCTCCACCTGTGGAGTAACAGTTAGTACCGATAGTGAGTGCCGATGACGAGGGCATGATTAGCACGTGACGTGATTTCTAGTGCCAGAGACCACTGAGGTTCCATGGTGAGCCATACCCTCAGGAAGCAAAGGGTTGGCTAGAGTCGGTGGTTCGCCTCTCCAGGCTTGTTCAGACACCGAAAGGTTATACGGTGGCTTTGACAGCCAGACCTTTTTTCCACGGAGCAGTTTGGCATTGGTAGAGCTAGGGTACTCAGATGCATGATGATTCAACACTCTCATGGGATGACTTCTAGAAGATATTTCATGAGGAGTACCACCCCTCTATCTTGCACTCTGTATCGTTTCAGGAGCTATTGGAGCTTTAGCGGGAAGTGATGGTAGTGGTTGGGTATGCGATTTGGTTTGCAGAACTTACTCAGTACTCTTTTGACATGGTCAATCATGGAAAATTCTGGGCATAGAAGTTTGAGAAGGGTCTCTATAGAGAATATTTTTTCCAACATAGTGCCCTTGTGCTTCCTCACCCACCCCAAGGTGCTGGAGTAGGCACTGGTGATAAAGAAATTTATGTGAGATGGATGCTAATTGGATAGTTTTTTACATGGGTGAAACAGAGTTGGGAGATCTTCTACAACTATCAAATGTCAGTTGGTAGGGCCTTGACATAGGAGGCCTCCCCTTGATAAGACTTAGGAACATGGTTGGGGACAATGTAGAGCACCGAGACAGCCTAGGGAGGACTAGTTGTATGCTTGTGATGGGCGAGGTCATGTGGTGTGAGACTACCTGACCAGATGTGCTGATTTTTCTAGGTAGTTGGTAGATGTGCCAGCACGACAGAGGCAGTGTTGTGATCAGACATCTCCTAGGTGAGGCAGGATGGTCCCTTGGGGGGCGGTGTTGGCAGAAGAGCAGGAAGAACTGTGGTTGGTGGACGACGTTACAAGGTCCTTCCACCACCACTAGGTGACCCACGTAAGGCTTAGGGAGCTGGCAGCCGGGGCCGTGAGCAGCTGCGTGCTATGGATGTCTATAATCCGGCAGTATGAGAGAGGATAATAGTTACACTCTGTGTCTTTTCTACCATTATTTTCAGTATAACTTGTTATAAATTTCATGAGGTACTCTTTTCTTCCAACTCCTTGTTTGAGGTGTTACTGAGGGTGATGCGGGGTGTCAGTGTAAATCTATGTTGGTGTTGTTCAGAGTAGCTTTGAATGAACAAGAAATAGGAGTTCTTCCCCCACTGAGACATGTTTTTTTTTATGCGAGAAAAACTGTGAGGGAGAGTGAGTACCACCCAAAGAGGATAAAATCAATGTGTGGTGGATGAGTCCCTCTAACTTGTGTGTTCATGGCAGGGTTGTGAGGTGGAGTGTCAGAGCAGGTCTTTCATTTTCTAGCAGAGTCTTACTAGTTGTCTTACCTTTGCCTGAGGTTCCACTGGTGGGTTTTTCATAGTGCCTATTTTGGGGATTACTCTCCTTCCATGAGGTGAAAAGATATACGAGTTATTGCATGTGCTTTCCATGTCTATCCTTTTGAGTTTGGTTGAGTTTGATCACCTACCATGTTCGTTGGTACCTTGGGTGATCAATTTCAATATTGATACTGTTATTAAGTGTAGGTCGAGGTGATGGACACTCCATAGACAGAACTACACAACTCAATATGTAGTGCTGGCAGTGGTAGTCTTCGCCCTTAGAATGTGGAGACACAATCTTCTGGGAGAGTGCTTTGTGGTTTCTCAGAACACCAGTGGCTCACGTACGTCCTCACCCAGAGAGAATTGAACCCAAGACAGTGGTTTTAGTTGATTTTTTGTCGGATTATGACTTCGAGGTATTCTATGTTCTAGAAAAATGTCAGTGTTGTAGCAGGTACCCTTACCAGAGTGTCTGAGGCTCACCAGGTGTGGGAAGTTTCATAGTAGTTAGCTTCCTTGTAGTTGACCCTGGTATATGAGGAAGGTGAAACTTTTTTAGTCGATGGTGTTGAATCCTACACTTCAAGAGCGTGTAAGAGAGTCTTGTTTGTGATCACCGACTATGAAAACTTGCGGGACTATATATTCTTGCGTGTTTCACCAGATGTATATTATGAAGGAGGGAATCATGAGACCATGTTCCAAGAACAACCCGTGATTTCAGTCGCTGCGTGTAAAGTAGAAGTTTGGTTGTAGAAGTACCATGAATTTATTCGGGCCATTCAGAAATCGTGAAAGAGTTGGTGAGGTTTCCTACCACCTTTCCCTACCCTCCTAATAGTAGGAGTGGGCACCCGATGTCTTCCACGTGTCACAACTGATGAGGTACGTGTGTGTTCCTACACATTTCATTGAATTTATCAGACCTCATGAGTATGGACCATCCCTTTCGTTCGTGTGTTGTGCCAACATGGTGTTGTGAAGGTCTTCTGGAGCGTAGGAGATCCAAATGTGAGCTCAGTATCCCGAGTTTTTTTCCTAGTTTTTCTTTTCAAGGACAAAAATTTTGAAGGAGGTAATGATGTAGAGATGTAGTTTTTCTCTATAAGACATTATAATATTTATACATATCTTTCCAAAGCTAGGCACTGAGATGAAATAAAATTATGATGCCCAGTGCGCCCGAAATAAATTATACAAAAATATTATGTGTTTTTGTACTATCCACGCAATGAAAATGGGATATCTCTTAAATGGTTGATCAAATCATAAACATGAGACCATATTTGGGTCTGAAATGCGGTGTTTACACAAGGCGAAACATAAATCATGTCGGCACAGGATGTTTGGACCCCTCGCTCGTTAGTGATAAGTAAATGGATGAATTAATTTATTATTTAATTCATTTAATAGCTCAAAACCCAATATCTCCCAGAAGGTAACTCAGATTGGAAATCCAAGTCCACGATTGATCTCAGAGCATGTCGTTTACCACATGGGGGTATACACTTTTTCAGCGCAGGGACGTTGTGAGAAAAGTCACCCAAGGGAAAAATCATCATTTGGGAATGGCCACATAGTGTTTTTTTATCAATGGAGTTTTTTTGAAATAACTTTCGAATGAAGTCTCAGAATAAAAATCTGAGACATCTGTTGAGTTCGAAATGGGGCATTTTCCTAGGCGTGATATCAAATGAGAGGGGGAAATAATTTCAGATTCCGTGCTAAGCATGCTTTTCTCTAAATAGAAAAATAGGATTTTGGAGTTAGGGTTTTCTCTTCTCTCTCCTCTTTCACTCTCTATCTCTCTATATCTCTCTACCGTTCTCTGGTGTTCTTCACCGTTCTTCATCTGATTGGGGAGCGACCTCCACCGGAACCTTGGCAGATCGAAGTAGGAGCATCGTGGATGCACAACCGATGACGTACGACCGATTCAAGGTAATATTTCTGCTGAATTTTTCAACTTTGTCAATTTATTGAGTTTTCAGAAAGTTCCTTTTCTAAATTGAATAATTTTAGAATTAGGACAATGGACGAATGAACACAACCATCATCCGAGCCCCGTTCTAAATACTATGTTCGACACGTTCTTTGTCGTTCTTCATCCAAATTTTTGGATGCGCCAAAACATAAATGGATGGTCGATTGGGGGTAGGCGCTATGAAGGCCCTATCCTGAGGATCCCAAATCCACCTCCAAATCTGAAATCAGGCAGTAAGATTGGTTGTGGCGGCCAATAAAATCCCCGGCTCTGGTAAAGGTGGTGGCCGGAGGTCGAGGCGATGCTGCGGTAGAGCCAGTAGGAGGTTGTATTGGCAACAAAGGACTTTGGCGAGGTGGCACTCAGTTTGAAGGTGGCATCGATCAGAGGTTCTTGGTGTGGAGGTAGGTCAAGGTGGGGCTTCAGCACGGTGTGGCAGGCCAAGGAGGATCTCAGAGGGCCCGTGTCGGCTCAACGTATGGTGAGATGGGAGCACTGGGGCCGCGTGGTCGAGAGGGGAGGATGGTTCCGGGTGTGTAGCACGGTAGGGTCCATTCGGTGGGGAGGAGCGGAAGATGGTGAGCTTGGCATGGCGGCTGCGACACTGACCTCGGGGACAGGAAGGAGGCAGGACCCGCCTCTCGCGTGTCTCTACTCTGGCGTGGAGCAAGAGGGTGACCAACCCTCGTGGCCGATCGATGTCGGCACAGGCCATGATGAGCTGGAGTGGACTCGTGGATGAGCCATGGGCCAGTGGAGTGGACCAGGCCAGCCAGGGTGGGCCAGCCCAGTAGAGGAGGGTCCTACCATGTTTGCTGGACTGGCCCTATTGGGCCCCGTCGCGTTCAAAGGGCCACAACTTCTAAAAGTCACGCCCAATTGACGCGCCGTCTGCGGTCATGGGTCTATCTCATCAAGAAAGATATTTTGAAAAGGTTTTTAGGAAATTATAGTTCCATTCTTTAGGGGGGTTACTTGGAACAATTTAATTTAATAATAATAAATTATTTTTATTGCTTTCTTTGGGCGTATCTCTCAAACCAGATGTCCATTTGATGCGCCGTCAGAGGCGCTATGACCCTGGAGTTGAGAAAGTTCTTACAATGTTATTTTGGAACATTTGTGGTTTGGTTTAACTGCTTGATTAAATGAATCACTTAATGAAAATAATTAAATAAATAAATAATTAATTAATTATTCTTGCATCGGACCTTACTCTTGTTTGGGATGTCCGATTCATGCGACATTAGTGGTATCATGAACCTAGTCCTCGTGTGAACTTTTTGAGATGATTTTTAAAGCATTCGGTTAGGATCCAAGGTGCGGGATCCACAAGTTTGGGTTTGCATGTTTTACAGTTAAATGCCACTATTTCACCCAACAACTGTTTGGGGGTGTTTGAGTACTTGTTTTGGAGTGCTTTTCTAAGGGGATTGCAAAGGCGCAATCCACCCGCCCAAATTTGTTGCCGAGGCGTGGGCCCCAAAATGCGACTTTCAGATGTATGTTTCATTTTTACAGCTTATCTTTTATATGTCCATTCAGGGTAAATGAATAGAACACATTGTGTGTTTATCTACAAGGATCACAATGACACGATCCGCATGATGTGTTTTGAGATCGAGGTGCAGACCCTACATGGAACCGTTTTCGTATGATGCTAGGAGATACATCTTCTGCATCGAGAGTCCGTTTTAGATTAGTAAGTGGTCGATCTTGTGCATTTTTTCGCAAGGATCGCGGTAGTGTAATTCATTTGATTGTGCGAAGCCTTATTAAAAAGATCTTGTTAAATGTAGAAGCATGAAAGGAATATCAATGGAAGAACCTATTGAGACGTTTGAAGATAATACCTGACTTCGGTCAGCTCTGAATATTGTGAGATTGGAGAATATGTATGAAGAGATACGATCAATGTTCTGGGGCTGTTTGAGGAGGTGTGTCAGCTAACTTATGATTCTGACCCTCCAGATTTTCAAAGAGCATCGTGCGCTCGTCAGCTTTGCGACTATTGTGTTGTGTACTCTAGGAATACATTGACATGATGTGGTACTTTTTCACCCTTTTGGGACCCATGAAGGGTTAGGTACATGACCATGCGATGAGGCGGGGTCACACAAGGTGTGGTCCCCACATGTGTCATGTACTACTATGAATCTTCTATCTCCTGTATCTCTTTCTTCTGAACTCATATTTTATCCTGTGAGTATCCTATCTTGAGTGTTTCTCTGCGTACGATGCGATGGTGCCCTCCGTAGTGGCTTTCAGAAATTGATGTAAGATATGCTGAGTGAGATGCCTATTTGAGGAAATTCTTGATGATGACAGTGATAAAGATGATGTTTTTAGAATCACCAGAGCAATCCTAGATTACCCTCCAGTGAGGATGGGTAGTGGTGTTTGCAAATATCTTTCAATGATTACCCCCTAGTGAGGTTGGGAAGTGGTGTTTTCCCATCTCTTTTGGGCTTACCCTCCAGCGTAACTTGGAATTAGAGTTCTCCAGTTTCTCAATCATGGCTTACCCCCCTGTACAGCTGGACAATGGTGTTCGCCAATCTCTTTCAGGGCTTACCCTCCAACATAGTTGGGTAGTGGTGTTCACCAGTTACTATTTTAGGGATTAACTTCTAGCTAGGCAGGGAAGTGGAGTTTGCTGATGACTTTTATAAGAATATCATCCAGTAGGGTTGGATAGTGTGTCCACAACTTCGTGACACAATCTCTTGTCTGTGTATCATAGCGACGAGATGTACTTGATGTGACTTTAGACTCTCAAGAAAGATGGGTGCTTTTCCTACCAAGATTTTTACTTGTGATGTGACCTAAAACCGTGAAAGTGAGACAGAACTACCCAAAGTGGATAATATAAAGGTGTGGTGATTGATCCCCTTGAACATGCAGTTAATGTTAGACATGTGGGTTGTTGGGAATCGATGGTGTTTTCTTCTAGAATAGTTGGCGAATCTTTTCCTGGTCTGAGTAAGTGAGATGGAGATCCCTTTAATCTCTCATTTTGACTTCTTTAGTTGAGAATATATATATCATATTGCATTACCCACTCCTTGGTCATTGGTTACTCTCCTTATAGGAGAGGCAAAGACATGAGGGGTATGCCACGTGATTTACATGTATAGCTTCTTGTGGTTGGACGAGTCTACTCTCCTACTGTAGGTAGAAAAGACTTGAAGAGAAGTTTACCTTATCACTATTTCAAGCTCCTTGTTTTTTAATGAGTTACTTCACTTATTTGTTGTGTTGAGGTGTACTCTTTTACTATACCATGTTCTATCCACTGCTTCCCTCTTCAGTACCTATCTTGCTTCTCCTTTGAGACTTCAGGGAATCCTACTGAGTATTTTTATACTCACCCCTGCTTGGGATTTGCCCACACTCGGTGTGCCCTTACAGACGATAGAAATATTGATCATGGAATCAAAGGATCATAGGGATACAGGGTGCTTGGACCGCGTACGATGGTAGTAGCTTGGGATCTAGGAGCAGGGCTCTCTCATCTTTTTTACTTTTCCACCTGTTGCCGGGTTGTGGCACTTTTTGTTGGGCATGTATTTTCCCCTTTCCCTTTTATTTTACTTTTCTATATTTGTACTATTCAAATGTCGATGCATACTTGTGGTTTATATATAGCAGTATAGTATCTTTTTTTCCATTACTTATGCTCTTTTTCATTGAGTTGGATGCGTGTGTGTGTATAGGTACTCAGGAAAAGGCTTCCCCCAGTTTTTAGGCCTTTGGTACTGGTCGCCAGCCCCTGGCCAATGGAGGCAGGCTTAGGGTAGTTGCGGCTCGAGCCCTGGTATGGGTTGGGTCGTGACAAATTATTTCCCATCCTAGATTGTATCGTATATTATAAATCATCAAGGGGTTAACAACCACCCTAAATACCATCATATACCATAAAGAACATATGGTAGGGAAACTCATTTGATCCCAATACACATTTATATTGTTGGAAACTAAAGAACACATCATATTCTCATATCCATTCTTTTTTAGGGTTGGTAATATATCAACCTAATCTCACAATTATCATAGTTATAGGATCAAGAACCATGTACCTACATGGTTTACTAAGCCGTATAATTATCAAGACACACCTCATGGGCATCATTATCAATTCAAAAAAAACTAGGGTAAAATATTGATGATTAATGGGAATATAATATCTCGACATATCTATGATTTTATCATGGACTAATCAGAAAACATAAGCATTACAATATATGCACAAAATAGATGTAACAAGATAATGGCCATCTCACATAAAAATTCAATATTGGTTGGTTCTTTAAAACATAACCCAAACAAAAATCTGTTCTTTAATATACCCACAAAGATATAAACAACCCATTGGGATAAGAACACTCACCCCACACTCAAATGAACCTTCTAAAAGGAAATAAATTACCACATGTTTTTATATATCCTACTCCTAGACTAATCATTTCTAGTCCATCTCACTCCCCATATTTGAGTGAACTAAGGGAACATATCCCAAGTAACACTATGTTTCATTAATTAAATAAATAACCCTATTGGAATCCTATGTAACATACCACACATATAAGGTCAATCCAATTTCCATCAATTACAAATTAATCAAATTCGAGTTCAGGGGTCCATCTTATCCCATGACACTTCGATTACACTCATGGAGATTTTAAAAGAATAATTGATTATCAATTCAAGGTGAATCCCACAAATGTTTAAATAGAATATATCACATGACACATGACACAAAAAAAATGCATAATCCTTTAGGATATATTTAATGATCACCTACCTCAAACTGAATTCATTTAATTTTTTAAAAATCTCAGCCACTAACATCAACTAAGATAAACCAGGCCCCATTGGATATCTTCGAACCGCACCAGGTCCTAACACTATTAATTATACGTTTAGTTAATTAGAAACCAATTATAATAAATTTACACATTATACTAAATTTATTACATAATTAATACCTAGGTAATAATCAAATAACTACTCACTTGAAGATCATTTGTGATTTAAGCCTAATGCAACAGGGTTTGCACAACCCTAAGTGTCTACTCAAACAAATTACACACAAAATACTAAAATTATTATATTAAAACCACTATAAATTTCACCCAAACCAATGTAAATTTTTAAATAACTCAAATTAGTGGAATTCCATTCTAAATTATCACAAAACCAAGTTCATTCATCCCCTAAAGACCCCCTTTATCAAACATGGGAAAAACCATGGTGTAATGTGATGATTCCACCATGAACTAGTGGGATCATTACTTGAGAACATTCATAAACACACCAAAATTAATGGGTTACAAATTATGATAAGGGACAATGAATAATTATTAAATCATATAACAATTAATGAAACAAACTAACTTCAATTTCTATAGATCAAGGATGTTGAAAGGAGGAAGAAGAATGTGGGAGGAGTCCTCCCTATGTTTGGATATAATTAAAATAAGAAGTTTTTAATACGGATTCCAATTTTGGATCCCAAAATTTCCATCCTATTACTGGTAAAAAAGGGATAGAAGGCTTATTATGGTGTGACCGATAGGGTTGGTAGTGCAATACCTCCATCAGACTCCCCTGATGATATATACCCTCTAGTCATGATGTGCTATAACTTCCCTGACAATATCTAGAAACTTGAACTAATTATATAGGTTCATGTTAAGGAATGTTAATTCCCATTATTCCATAACCATAGACCTAGAGTTACATGATGCTATTTCCTCATGAAAAATACCCACGACAAAAACCAAATGTTATGACATGAGATCCCCCCTTTTATAACCCTTATATCATATACCCCATCCTCTCAACCACTGATACGTGACACAATTTTGTTTGTAAAATTATGTATTCACCCCCACTTATCAGATTTACCCTTAAATATCATAAACTAACCCTTTCATATTGAAAATTTACCCTCATTCCTTCTTTAATAGCACTTATATATAATAGGGTAAACCTTTCTCATCCTAGAGTAACCCTTACGTATCACAAGGTGACCCTTAAATTTCACATGGTGAACATTATTCATCATAGGATCACCCTTAAATATCATATCCCATAGTCTATAACACAATAAATTTTACATATCCCCCAATGGAACACTTATTGAACACACTTTATGAAGAAACCCATTAATTTCAACTTAAAAAATCATATGCGATAAGGCCCCTATGGTGTACTCCTGGATTATGATGTGACACATCATAGGCTCTATAACTTCCACCACATGCAGAGGGTTCATAATATATTCCCGTTATTTTATGCCCCATCCTTATTTTATCATTAAAAAATTTAAGCACATGCAAAATATGCATTCCACAATACCCTTTGGTAGTTTCATTACCTACTACTTGCTACTGAGATTTATAGAATTAATAAACTAAACCTACTCCATCTATCACAAGAGAACCTAATACACAAATTGAGCCTTGAATAAAATCCAAGAAAAACATTGAGACGTGTTTTATCTCTTAAAATTCCAATGTGAGTCCGAATTATAAAAAATTCCACAACTCCAGGACCAAAAATTCATCTTCCTTTTAGTTATCACCAACCTATATTACATATTTCATTACAAAAAACTTCCAGTTGTGACCCATTAAACTATATGAATGATAATCCTTAGGTTCTTCTTAGAATAAAGGCCTATAGTGTCTATATTGGATTCATTAATAACATACAATAGGTTTATTTTCTATAAGTTCTAAATAAGTCAACTAATATTATCACACTAAACAACCACTACATCGAAATTTAAACACCTTTTACTCTTTATTATTATCTAGGATCTCACATTTACTTCCACTAGTTTCATAAGAAGCACTAACCATCCATAACAATTCATCACAATCCATCTTTACTATCAATTTCTTTTCTACCACTTCAACACAAGAGGGTAGTTTGAATAGTAATACCTATGACCAGATATTAGGGTGAAGATCTATTTCAAAGAGTTTCCCCTTTGAAGAGTCAATGATGATAATATCTACAAAGGAATAAACAAAATCAGAGAATCTTACTACATAATGCATGACTGTCTAGTATTCTTATAGAAGATAGATGAACTCCCATTCTATAACTAACATCATCATCATATGGTAAAATGACTAATTGAACAGTAATCTAATATATTTTGACAGAAAATTCCGATTCTATTTGTCATGAACTATGGATTATTATGAATTCATATTGGTTCCACCAAGAATTAATGTGGGACACTTCACCATTAATGAATTCAATGTTTTGAGGAATTTTAAAATCCTAAATACAATCTATGAACCATCCACATTTTCTTGAGGATCCTTACTACCATATAAAGAAAGAGTATTATGATGATGAAATTTTTGATCTTTATCTATTTATTGTGTTGTTCAAGTTTGGGATACTTTTTATATGTCCTAAAAATTATGAAAACCATGTTAATTATAGTTTTTTAACTAAACTAACAACTTGTGTATAATTATTTTCCACACTATACAAATAATTTATTAAAATATATTGAGAATGAAGGAATCTATAAAAATTCTATAGAAGATATGATATTCTATCAAACACAATGAAATCATATAAAATATCACATTAAAATTTTAAAACTCTCATAAAAACCATTATAAGTAATATAAAACCATTACAATAAATTAAATAAAAGAATTTTCCCTGATGAATTGTTTGGATAAATAGTCTCCCAAAACCTTAATAATCTATATTGGGATTACATGAATTTCAAAAATGGGTGGCATGGTTATAGGACATGGTATACAACAAATTCACTCTAATAGTTCACCCATTGAGTTTAGGAACTCATCATAGGGTGGTACGAAATAATATGTATTTTACTCCTATTGAAATATAGTTGTTTACTAGGTTCATCTATAAATAACCATATTTTAGATCACTCAATATTGTTTTATCTTTAGTTATATTTTTTATATTTTTATGGAAACTAAGAAAAATTGTGGGGTTTTTTTATATGTTTGTAAAACAAATAAATAAAAAAATAAAGAAAGTTAAAAATTTATTGATAATATAATTGAATCCTATGTCTGAAAAAATTGGTTCTTTTATTATCCATTTTAATAGATTAGAATTCATTTGATAGCTCATCCAATCAAATTTGATTTACCATTCCTTAATGAAATAAAGAAGATTTGTTAACATATGAGATATATTAATCACAAAAATCATTACCAACTCTAATATTAAAGAATAAAAATCACAAAGATATCATGAACTTGACACTATACTAAACCTGGATCAATCATATTTTGTTTCAATCCTTGAACAACCCAAAACCACAACATAAAGGGTTTTGTTTATACAGGTGAAAAACATTTTTTGAATAAATGTTGGATCTTTCATAAGTAGTGTATCTAGAGGTTATATTCTGAATCTAAATGTCAATGGTGAAGAAGTACGACTGAGGTCTTGAAGTTTGGATGCAGGTAGACCATAAATAGTGAAATCACAAATTAAAATGATGATTCTCTGAGTAAGTGTAGAGTCACGAAGTACTTTTATAAGAGTCAAATTTGAAGTTATGTAAAGTGTTCTCAACATTTATATGGATTTAAAAAGTGTTTTTCATGATTCTACATGAAGAAAAATTTTAGGGTTTGTGAAATCATTCATTCTTCTATAAAAGAAGAGTTAAGGTGGTGAATTCCTTTGATCAAATAAAGGTATACTTATAGAATTTGGATCTAAGTGGAATTACATATGCTAAGAGTTGAATGTATTAGTACCAGTTTTACTAACTGGTATCAATTATTCTAAGGGATTTATATTTTATAACAATCTCCTCTTGACTAAATAAAATTATTTTTTGCATTGAATCTTGTGGAGTAGGACTTATTATGAAATATTTTTTGATATTTTATTTGTTTCTTTCTTTCATTTGTATTTTGGAAGTTTGTTTCTAGTGTGTAAATGTGTCTTATATTTCATTTATTGGTAGAAATTTCTTCCCACTTCTGAATACATAGTGGATGGGTGTTTATTATGATCCTATGGTTCTATTACTTTGTTTACTCTTGTGTATTTTTTAGAATAAAAAATTCATTAAGGAGGCTATGAACATAACAGGTAGTATCAGATCTCAATTTTTATGGATGTTAAATGGTCTTGGGCTGATAGGGGAGGCTTTCTAATTGAGAGATATATGGAGGGATGGACAAAATTTTTACCACATTTTAAACATGATTAAAAAGGCTGGATAGAAAAGCCCATAATCTTAAGGGAGGCGACCATAAAATATGTGAGATAACCCATGGACCATGACTAATTTACTATTATTTTTCATTTCAAATTTAGTTTTGATTTAATATATCATTTTTCTAACAAATATATATATATATATATATGATGAATATATATATATATCAATTAATAATTTTTTTGTTACTATTATGTGTTTTATATTTAATATTTCTTAATATTAAATGTTTATATATATATTTTAAAAAAGTTATAATCAATATTACTAATGAGGGATGGACCGAGGATAGGTCTGATTAAAAATTAAAATACACCAAACTAAATTTTGAGCCCATATTAAATATGGGCCTAGATAGAATGGGAATTATTTGGCCGATTCCAACCCATTAAGATTCAATATTTATCATAGAGTTTTGTTAGGACTAGACCCTTTCTAAGGGGTTTTAGATATTGTTTCATCAATATAATTTTTCCAAGTCCATGAATGAGAATTCCATTATGTAGTTTTTGAACACTTTTATGTGTTTTGGAATTAGTTTGAGTTCATTGATTCTAGAAGAAACGGATTTGGATGAGGGTAAGATCTAGGCGGAGAAGTTTTAAAGAATAGATTTTGGATTATTTAATGTTTAGACAAAGGATTTTATACTAAAGAGTGATCATGACCCTATATTAATTGGAAATTTTTTTAAGGGATAAAAGATAAATACTGGGAATGGATGAATATGGAAGTATTAATGTTTATCATGATGTCACTGGCCTATAAATTGGCCTATAACAACCATATAGAAAATAGAAATTCAGATCTTATGAAATTTTTTATTGACATGTATAATAATACAAACACAATGAACATATTTTATCAATTGGAGATCCTATTTGAAATTAGAATATAATGATTAAAACTAAATATTGATCTTATCAATGAGTTCAACATGATCCCAAATCAATTAGAATTAGTAAATGTAAAATTTTTAGATTCATAATGGGTGATGTTGTTTATTTTATCACTCCTGAAATCATTGGATAAATGTTATCATAATTATTAAATCATGTGATAAGATATAATTGGTGTTTGAGGATGTTTGGTATCTAATTAAAAATTAGGATATTTGGGAGAATGAGATCCATGTATCTACTAAAAATTCTTATATTGATAAAGGTAGGGGACCTTTGACTTCATTTAAGATTAATAAGAAAATTGAAGAAGAAGTAGGACAAAGAGTTGTTCAGGTCATAGTGGTCCCATTTTTTGGAATTTTGGGAATAAATGCTATATGATGAAACATTTCATCAAGTGAAGAGTTAAATAGGTTTGATATACTTTTGAAAGTTAATATGAAAATATTCTTTCAAAAATATAAGTGATATATTGTTGATGTTCACCAATCCACTTGAGTTTTGGATTGTAGACTCTAGGAATTATTTTAACTCTACACATGAGAGAATAAGTATGATAAATTCCATTTCTAAATGATTTTAAATGTTATATATTTTAGAAACTGAAACTCTCATGATATAAGATAAGGATGATAGTTCTTTCTATCCAAAAAATAAAAGATTTATGAAATTTCAATCAGTGAAAAACATACTAAGGTTTGGGAAGGACATTATTTTAGTAGGATAGTATAATGATGTTAGTTCATGTATTAATTTAGTTTGTGGATCATTTAATGTTACAAGACCTTCCAAGGTGGAAGAAAAATTATTTAAAGATGAAACATTGATCCAAAAGGCGAAGTTCTAGAAGTAGTAGTTTTGGAATGTGATTTTCTAATGGGTTAACTATAGTTTTCTACCAGTATATGGTTCCTAGTTTATAAATACTAAATTAAACTACAATATTTTATTCTCATAGAATATGGAGAACTATAAAGTTAATAAGATCATATAAGTTTAAATGAATCCAGTTAGTTGGAGTTGGGCACTAGGAATCAAATAAATTCCTTATATATTTCGAGGACTTGGTTTCTAATAAAATGAATTATTACGAATAAATTACATCAGAAAAAATGGGTTTTTTGGTTGAATGAGATGAATTTGGTAGATATTTATACAAGTTAATGTTTTTCATAATGGGGTTTTGACAACCACAAGGTATATATTTCTTCAAGTTAAGTTCTCCAATTTTTAAACATATTATTATTAAAATGGTGCTCTGTTTGGCTTTAATATAATTGTAACATCTAGGTAAGTCAGATATTAAAACCATATTTCATCACAGATACATAGAATAGAATATTTACATGGAGTACCTAGTGGGTTTCATGGATAAAAAACAATGATCTTGTGTGAAAGATGAGGAATATATTTTAAGGGTTGATAAAAGAACTTAGTTAGTAGAACCAAAAATTCAACACGATCATGGACTAACTAAATATATTAACAAGTAATGTTGATCATTTTTCGGAAGGTGTTTAGTGATGGGAGTTTAATTTTATTACTTTTCTATGTGGATGGAATACTTATTTTTGGACCATTAAGGGGAATGTTTGATGAGATAAAGGATGAATTGTCTATAAGATTTTAGATGAAGGATACTGGCCCAAAGAAAATGATTTTGGGGATGTGGATGGTAATGGAATCAAATTTAGAACCATTATGCATGAATTAGTGTGAATCTATCGAAAATATTTTGGAACAATTCTTAATGTAGGAGGTGAAAACAATTACCACTCCCTTGATTGGACAATTTATTCTAATAAAGGAGAATAATACTAGAAAAAAATTAAAATGTTGGTTAAATTTAAAGGGAAAAATTTGTAATTATAGATTAAATATTAAAATATTTAATGATTTTTATAAAGTCATATATTGCACATGTTGCAGGAGTTGTTACCGAGTTCATTGATAATCCTTGAAGAGAAAATTGAGAAGCGGTAAAGTGTATCATCTAGTATCTTAAAGGTTCCAAAGGTTTTTAACCCCCTTTATAAATACTAAAAATAGTCCAGGAGTTTGTAGATTCAAACTTTAGGGGTGATACAAATACTTATAGGATCATTACTAACAATGTGTTTACTTACAGAGGCACAATTATGAGTTGGACGTAAAAGATTCAACCGACAGATGTGCTTTCAATAGAATCAGTAGAGTAAATTACACTAATAAAATATAGTAAGGAGTTAATTTTGGATAAATGGGATATTAAATGATCTTATATAAAATAAAGAGGTCGTTTTTATACTTTGGGTTCAAAAAGTGGGATATACTTATCCAAAAAATAGATGATTCACTCAAGGAATCAACATATTTAGTTAAATTATCACATCATCTAAAAAAATTTAGATGAATAAGTGTTGGATCAATAGATGGTCGATGGAGTTCAAAATATGAATGATATTCAGACAAATGTTATGATATGTGTGGGTAGTGCTACACCTCAGTTAGGTTGGGACAATATGATTCTTATTGGGGGAACCATATAACTGTAAAGAATGATTGAGTGAAGAAAAAATTTACAGGTGTCTATGGAGAATTATTTAGTGATCCAAAAAATTAAACTCAGGTTTAATATTATTAGGATCATCTATTTGAAATACATTATCTAGATAAGCATAGATACTTCATAAATAAGTGAATTTTAAAGTATAACTCCAAAAAAAAATGGAAATATTAAAGTGATACGACTGAAGTAGGGGTGTTTGGAATTAATAAAATTGGAGACAGTGTAATTAGAAGTAATAATGATGATCCTATAAGGATAAATTGAAGAGGCCAAAAGTAGTTTAGTAATATTAAATTATAAATATATATAAGGTATTCTATGTATTATATAGGATTACATAAGGTTTATTTAAGAGGAAATATCATGGAAAGATGTATGTTTTTTTAGAAGAACACTCTATTCATTAAAAAATTTAATTAAGGTGGTATATGCCTCTAAACTAGTGAAGGTATTCCCATGAAGAACATATCTATGAAGGATTATATCTATGAAGATTATAATGTGTGGTATCATTTTCACTGAATGGGCCCTATATGAAATTTTTGGGTGGGTTTCTTTTTTCTATAGTAGTTCGCTTTTGTAATCATCTTCCACTTACTTTATAAATGAATTTATAAAATTACTCTTATGGATTTGAACTTAGTCCATAAAACATAAATAATTATGATGATATTTTCTTTATTTATTTCTTTTTTTTATTCTCAAATTTCTGTTCTTGTGTGTACATGTTCATTGTAGTGCATATGTGAGGTGACATTTCTTCTCAGTTCAAGATATGTCATAAAGATGTGTTTTTTCTAATTTTGTGGTTCTAATACTTTGTTTCCACCTATGTATATTTTTTTGGATAAATTCTTGTTGGGAGATTATGGAACCAATATAAAGGGATAATATAGAGAAATAAGGTAAATAATATTTTTTATAGGGTCTAATAAAATTGTGGATGATTCCAAATAAAGATGGATAATCTCTTCCCTAATTCCTCATACACCCATGATATCATCACAAATAAATCAAAAAATTATATAAAAAAGATTGGGGATTTGAGAACACCTAAAGAACCACGATATCACTCATCTAACTAGTTATTCACTAAATATATCATTAGAGTGGAACATTGGAAGAAAAAAAATAAATATGTAGAATAGAAAGAAAACACTACTATAAATTAAAAAATATATAATCAATTACAAGTAAAACAATGAGTGACGATCTTACTCAATAATTGATAGTCAATTATCTATTAAATATAACTATATATAATGAATGGAAAAAATAATTAAAAGAAAAATTCGGGACGTCAATAATTTCAACATGTATATGATAATATTCAAGTATGAGTGCAATCAATAAAAATATTCTCCCACACAACAAGTTCCCTGTTTTTCTCCATTGACAGTATTTAATCTTATCATAATTCTTAGGTTAACACATAAAATATATATGTTTTCATTTTATTCTTCTGATTTTAATTTAACACATATGGTAAAAATAATATATAAAAATAACTTTTTGATGAAGAAAATATTTAGAGGATTAATATTTCATTACATTTGTTTCAACTTTCCATGTGTGAAACAGATGTATCTGAAAAGTTTGAATTTTTTCAGAAATATTCCCCATACATTATGAAGTCATTGAAATACGTTTTATATTTATTTGGTCATATTTTATATTAATAATTCACCCATTCACTATATTTAATCAGTGTCACTGTGACTAACTTATAAAATTTATTTTTTTATAGAAAATTATAAAATCTTGTATGAATAATTGGATGAAATTGCCTAAGTACAAAACATTTGGTATCACATTAATTCATCCAATTATCTTCCAAATAAATGTGTAAGTGATAAATAATCATATAAAATATTTAAATTCTACCAAATATATATTATTTATTCATGATATTCTTTACTCCCCTTGAGTGGATAAGGAAAATTCCATATAAAAGACTTGAGCCTGGACATATATCTTTTATATCGGTGGAAAATCATATGTTTTCACTAGAATTAATTATATATCTATAAAATATCCTATATATCCCATCTATCCCATACATAATGTTTTACCTCTATCAAAAAATAATTAAAAATAAAAATTTAGATTTTTTATCTATTTACCCAATTAATAACAGAATAACAATAAAATCACTAAAAACACATTTTAGAACATGTTTTAACTAAAGAATAAAATAATCCTAAATAATTTGTGAATTTTAATTTAACTTTTATTATTATATTTTTTGATATTAAATCATTAATTATATATATAAAAAATAAATTTTGTGCTGCACAACTCCCCAACACTTGTCTATTTTAACTCACAAATTAAATTATACCAAAGTTAAACAAAAATTATCAAGACATTAAGGGTTTAACATTTAAATTCTATCACCAATGAACATAAAATGCTAAATATATGGATATATACTTTATAATTCATCACTATCCATCAAAATTAATTTAATATTTTCCTAACACCTACACCCATTTTTCGTTTACCTTCAAAAAAATGTAACTTTCTTGACACGATGAATTAAAAAAAATATTTTATCACTCTCAAGTGCATACACGATTTAAATAGAATTTCATACATCCTAATATCTATACTTAATAGAGTCACAATATTATATCACTCATAAGGATTTTACAATGGTTGTTTTGTGGGTTATTTTGGGTTGTTTAGAAGTAAGAAAGAATGAAAGAAAGAGGAGGATAACTCTTTTAAGTATATGTTATAATTTAAATTAGTGTTACACTCCATTATAACTCCTAAATTAAACCAAATTCAAAATATTATTCCATTCTACACTTCTATTTGATTATAGGGAATAAAAAAATATTTATAATAGTAAATGATCACATGTATTTTCTATATTATTTAACTTTACTTTGGTAAAACAACTTTAGTTTTTATATATATAGATATTTTTTCATATTAATTTTTCAAAGAAAGTTGGAATAAATTTATTAAAATAAAGTTTTGTGAATTATTCTAACCAATAATTGATGGCTCACCCTCCAAATTTTTAACATGAAACTACCCTTCCATTAATCACATAAAACTATTCCTTCACCCACTATTTATTGTCATGAAATTATGAAAAGTGATCAAGAGTATTATAGGTTGGGATAATATTCTTATAATATGGATACCTTATAATTAGAAAAATTATTCTAGTGGGATTAATATAATGAATAAATGTAATGGAAGTATAAAGATAAGGTAATGTTTCTAAAATGTATTTTCAAAAATTATTCTTGGATCATTTTTGATATAATTCAAGTTCTATTAATAGTTTTGAAAGGTGTAAAATAGAATTTTCTATAAATTTTTCCATGGCTCAAGAATCTCAATAAAAATATAAATTTATGAATTTTTTATAAAGGTTTATAAACGTCTCATGTAAGTGAGAATAACATTGAAAACACTTATTTTTATGGGTTTCACATTTAATCATTCATTCTTAAGTGACCAAATTGTAAATTAAGAAATAAAATTCATTTTAACCATCATTTATATACTTTGATGCTCTAATTAATTATTTTTTTTCTAAAAATATGAAAATAATATGATTTTTGGTATGTATTTTGTTATAGAATATATATAAAAAAAAATATAAAAAATAAAATTGAAAACAAAGACAAAAAATATAATGCTGCTACTGGATTATACCGATCCCCCATACTTGTCTATTTAATACAATTGTTTTCATTTGAAACATTATTATGGATGCTTTAACCCTGAATTTTAGTTGGTAAAAAGTCCAAATTATTTTATGTAATTGTAAAACCTAATGGTTTTTATGAATTATACAACATATTTATGTGTTTTACTTTTTTTAAACTTTATTTTAGCTGTTTTAATCTTCAAATATATATGTAAATAATAAAAAAAGATAACAAAATTATTGAAAAAATAAAAAAGGAAGAGGAAAGGGAATAAAAATATTGGTTTTCATCCCTAAGAATTATCATTTTATAATTATCCCTAATTAGATAGTCCTATCAATTATCCTAAATCTAAAAGGGTATTTTTTTTATTTGATGTGAACCACCAAATATTTATTCAAGTGATAATATAAATACATTGAATATATAGGCTCCCTATGAAAGTGTTCTATGGATCCACCCATTTAAAAATGAGATAAAACTTGTATGATGGGTTTTGAAGAATTGAGAATGGATTTTATTCAGTTTCTTCTTCTATTGATTCAATGGATTACTCCTCTAATATTGGATCCATTGATACTGCATCAAAATAATCAGATAAGGATTAGTTAATTGATCAATTTTAATGTAACTAAAATAGTATTGATCTATATTAAAATATCCCCCTTCAACCATGTCAGCTGTGTCATTGTCACCTCATGTAAGGTCACTCAACACTCACCTATAATAAAATAATGTCTTATATGTTTCGGGTTCATCATGTGTTACTATATAATTAAATTTTCATCTTCATTATCACTTTATAAGGAATTATATGGGTTGGATGAATTTGAAAACCCAAAATGATGAGAGTTATTTCTCAATTAATTTTCCCAAAACTTTTATAGAAATCACTCTAGGAATAACCCATGTCCCTATATTTCTTAAACAACTAATAATCCACTTTTAATAATACAAAATGAAATTTTATAATTATAGGTGGAGGTAAGAATTCACATCATCAATTTTGAATGAGAGTTGGAAAACTTATTCCACCATAGGTTCTGATTATTGTTTTCCTGATTTCTATTTATAGGATACCAAAATATACTTTTCTATAAATTTTGTTTTTATTTAGTTACCACATATCTTAATTTATTACCTATAACTGTGACATTATTGAATCACAAAACTATTGATCATTCACCTAAGAGTGGTAAGTCTATGTATAATAAAAATAAAATTTTTAATACAAGATGAAAAAATGATATATATTTTTTGTTTTTTTATGAAAATTGAGAAATATTATTTTCAAAATGTGAAAGAATAATTATAGATCAACTTATATCACGAGGAATAATTTTATATTTTTATACACCTATTCTAGAGTGGTAAAACAATAATATTTATGGCACTCTTAATGAGAACGATGGATGATCAGGGTCATCTCCCAAGGATCCTTTTTTGGATCACTCAATATTATTTTTTCCATTTTAATTATCTTATAATTTTATATATTTATTTAAACATTGAAAAATGGTTGGTTTTTTATGGATATGAAAAAACATAAACTAAATGAAAAAAATTTAAAATACATAAATAGTTAAAGGGAAAGAAATTAAATCAAGGGATTGTAAAAATGGGATATTTCACTCTCCATTTTAATTTTTTGAATTATTTTTATAACTAAACCCATTATACCTTAGTTATTATTACTTAGTTAAAATTTTTAATCCCATTAAACTTAGGAAATAATTTTAGAAAACTAATTATCAACTCCTATAATAGTAAAGAATTCCAATCACATCATGATCAATAATTTGATACTATCCTAAACCCTTCTCCATCACATACCATTTCATTCATTGAATGACCCAACTCTATCATATGAATGGATAACTAAGATAAGGCATGGAAATAATATTTTGTTTAGAATGTAACGATACTATGGAATATTCTGAAGATATAAGGTTGAGTTTCATACCAATCATTGACAAACCCAAAACCAGAACAAAAATATACTTAAAAATCATGAGATTAATAATGAGGATTTGATAAAACCATTAAAAACTTATCTAGGGTCACCCATTAGATTAGTTACTAACCATAATTATAATTATAGTGTAACTCTAAAATAACATAGAAAAATGAAAAAAATGGATAAAACTCTACCATTTATTAAAATATATAGAAAAAATTAAAAAGAAAATAAGTAGTGAAAACCTTATTATACCACAAATGTTGACCAAAATATTAAAATATAACTCTGTACAGTGATGGGAATAATAATTTAAATATGAAATAATGAATTTAATAATTCTTTATGTGTATAGAACAGTTTACACATATGAGTGACTTCAAAAAAATATCCACTCACATATTAGTTTCCATATTTATATTAGTTTGAGAATATTTAACATATTATCATAATTTTAGGGTTAAACCATCATATCTTCCAGACCTTGTTTCCTTATTTTTATTGTGATTAAAAAAAATAGTCAACCTAATATATAAAAATAACTTTTGGATGATAAAACTATTCAAAGGTTTAATATTCATTTGAGTTCACTGCATCTACCCACATGCTAAGCTGATTGATATGATGGTTTTAGAATAATTTTCATGAATATTCCTAATCCCATATAAAGTGATTGAAACTAGTTGTGTACTATTTTGGGAAAATGTGAATGTGGGAAATAATTCCCATTATTGGTTTAAAATAGATTTTCTATGCCCATCTTATAATATTTCTTCTTTTTGTTAGAAAAATATGAAATATTATGTGAACGTTTGGATAAAATTATCCTAGTAAAAAACCATTCTTATCCCTCTTATTCCACTAATTATCAATTTCATCACTGAGAAATTATTATATAAGAGAATAAAATACTTATGTTACACTAAATATATGCAACTTATCACTGACAAGATCAAATATCTTCCAATGAATAATAAAAAATCCTTAGATAAAACTTATATTTGATTAAATATCTTTTATATATGTAGATAATATTACTTTGTACTTGAATTTATTACATATTAGTACAATATCATATATATCCCCGCGGGACCACACATAATTATTTCCCCATTACATAAAAATCATGATAAACTAAAATTAAGATGTTTATATATTTAATCAATTAATTATATAATAATAAAAAATTCACTAAAAATCACCTTTTTCCATGTTTTCAATAAATTCAAAAAATAATAAAAAAACTATTTATATTGTAATTTATATTTTATTAGGAAATTTGGTTGGATATAATTATTTAATTACTTAGAAAAAAATGTTTTTTTTTCTATTTTAGGTTTTCTTCCATTTTGTTTTCCATAGCTAAAATTTTCCTAAAATTAATTAAATAATAATCCTAAAAATCCAAATACATAATACCAAAATCATATTGAAACTCAGTAATCTTGATGAAAAGTGTTATCCATAAACATGTATTTTATATCTTGAGGTCTAACAATCATATCTACCTTATATCCCAAATAATGTAGTAAAAAAAGACTCTAATACCATTTTTGTAATTAACATACACCAACTAGACTATCTGGATACCTGAGATAGAGCATCATGATGAAAAAATGTCATTTTGGATTACCATAAATATACAAAAAGTTCATAGGGAATCAATTATACTCCTTGGGAATAATTTCTCCTATTTTAAATAATATCCAAATTATACTTCTACCTATAAATATATCATGTCATATCTAAGAAATTGAATATTAAAGAAATATTATTGAGTTAAATTCCTATTTATATTTTACTTATAAATAAGTGAAATCATTCCCAAATTATAAAAACGAGTTCATTTTCACATGTTTCCAACCCATGGTGACCAGGAATGAGTATTGTGCCTTATGATAATATGACTCAGCAATTAGGACATGGTAGATTTGGTAGATTTGTTAAGAAAATGGTGTATCATCATGTTTTTTAATCTTAATTTTCAAAAATTAATCACAAATAATTATACTATGATTTCATAATATTCTGAGGTTGTTTTCTCAATATTTACTATTTCACTTGTTATTAATCACTTTTATTGATTTTTTTGAACTTTTGAACAAACAATATTTTAGATTTTAATGATTTTTATTCTTATAAGTTTAAAATTAATTAGTGATCATTATTATATGATTTAAAAATAATATAAGATCACTTTATCAGTTTTAACCATATTAATAGTTACTAATCAATTAATAATCTAAAAACAGTTTTTTAATCTTTCAGAGCACACCCAATATCAGATTGATTTCAAATTCATTACTACATTTCATAAATTATCTAGTGATCATCTATAGTGACTTTTATAATAATTCTAGGTCAACTCAATTTTAAACATTTGATGCATTTTTTAAATTCTTTTCAATGTATTAAAATTAAATTTTGGTCATCATGAATAAACAAAAATTGGATTTCTATGTTGTTTATTCATACAGGTTACAATATAATTCAATACCACCATTATAATATTTCATGGAATTTAGAGTTCATTTTCTAAATTTGATCCTTATCCATTTTTTAATCATATTCTAATATAATGCATCACTTTTTTCTAGTCATTTTGAACAAACCACAATTTTTATTCACATTTTCTTTATTTCTATATGTTAAAAATTCATATATTATCATTTTAAAAGAATTTCATAATAATTTTATGTTATTTTTTTTGGGTTTGACTATTTGATGCATGTTTTTAAACATCACTAAACTAGTTTTTATGGTGTGAGACATATTTTCAAATTAAAATCAATTTTAGAACTATATTAACTAACTTAAAGTATAGTTATAAAATGAATCATTAAATATTAAAATAGGAAAGGAACATACCTATTAAATTTAGAGTGTAATTCACCAGATCACCGAAAAGATCATGATTATGCTTGCTAATTTTAGTTGGAGGCCACAATAAATAAATACTAAATATCATGAAAATATTAAAAAATAAGTCTAAATATTTTTTTTTTCATTTATTAACACTTCAATCGACACTTATTAATCCCTAACTAGTGCATGAACGAGTCTATAATTTCATTCCACCACCTCTTATAGATCTTCCATATACATACATATATTGCCTCATAATATTTATATATATATATAAACTGATCATAAATATCACACTGCATATCACATGTTATGACATTAACCTCAGGCTGTGTATGCATCCTTTTTTTACATGCACCAATCATCTCCACTCTCACAACTACACATTATCAGACAAAATTTCTATAAATCAATGAGTAAATTTTTTTTATCACGCCCAATAATTTGATATAATATATCACGTCTACATGCAGTAATACATCACTGATCCTTATGTAGTTATGCTCGATCCATGTAAAAATATTCATGTCAAATAAATATAATTAACAAATAAAAAAAATATAAATATAATGTAATATAAAATATATTCATTTTTAATAAATATGTCACTTTTATAACAATGAAAACATTTGGATCATAAGAATGGAAATTATTGATCAACATTGAAATACAATTAGTAGGGATAACTATACATGAATAACAAAAACAAAATATTTATATGAAAAATATATAATACCATTTTAAAATTTTTATTGGAAAATGAACTCTATAAATACAGCATGCTAAAGCTATAATACCCAATGAGTACCAAGTATAGAAGCCATCCACTAAAGTGAATAGTTACATGAATGGGGACCTAATTTTTTATATATTCAACATATTAAACTTTTAAACATATAAAATACTAAATAATTTAAAATATTCAATGAAATTAATCACACAATTACCACCTGACATTAAAATTATCCAACTACTTCATGCCATTGTGAATGATGAATGATTAGAAGGATACACTATGAGATGCTCATAAAGCCCTTAAATGGTAAATAATGATCACTATTCACCCTTACCATATAATATTTTTATAATTTTTAGCATCTATAGATTCTTACTAATAGAAACTGATTAGGGAAAAAATCAAATTATCATATTCAAAAAATCCATTAGGGAAGCAACCTTATGTTTTATCAATGAAATTCCCTTATTACAATCATTTTATATATTATAATCATATAAGATTACATATAGAACACAATAAGAACCTTCTAAATGAATAATAAGTAAAATAAAAGAAATATCTAGAAGTTAATGAACATATACTGATGAAATAGTAACTTGACATTTGGAATAGTAATATGACCCATATGAATAGTAAACTAGCCAACTGATTACTAACCTCACTAATGAAAGTATAAATAAAATTTATCCATCTTATAAGTGTCTATATGATATTAATATATCATAGTATAAGTAACTAAATATTCTAAAAATAATTAATTAAGTGTTGATATTTTTGTTAGTCACGTATATTTAATTACAATTTTATGATTAACTTAATAATTTAAAAGAAAATTTGTTTTCATAAAATGTATTCATAAATAATTATTTTTATGACTTATGATTACAAGATAATTTTAGGATACCTAAATTAAATTTTCAAAGAGTTAGAAAAGGAGTTTCAATATTAAAATTTGTATTTATCAAGTAAAATATGATTTTAATTAAAAATTAAAATTCTAATATTTAGAAAATTATTTTCATAAATTAGAGTTCATTTCTTAATTATACATGTTGAAAAATGGTTAGGGTGAATATTTGAGATTTTTATAAAATACTTGAATTTTTTGTGAATAGTAAAATATGATAATTTACGATAAATGCTAAATAAATGAATTTATGAATCATTCATGAGCCATGGATGATGTAAATGACCATTGGTTCGAACTCACATGATCTATTTACTATTTTTATGGTCACAAGAGTCATGAGTATTCATAGTATTTTGAAATAATATTAAACTAATGATTAAAATAATGTGACCCCCCTCTCCTCCACAATAAATACCACCCCTCTTTGTCACCTTACATGTTTATGCTAAGATGTACATAATTTGACCAATCATGAAAACCAAGGAAAAAAATGCTTCCAAAATAATAAAATTGAACCTTGTAACCCACAAAAAATATCCTGAATGAACTTAATGAGGTTATAAAAACTAATTTACATGTGTAATAGGTTCTGGAAATATTAATTAATAAAGTTAATTTGTTTATCAAGGACCTTAATATCAAGTTAAGGACACCATTGTACTTAAGGTAATTGATTCTACCCAAACCTCCATTATTCCTTCGGGTTGTTCTATATTTCTTTTTACCCAAATGAAGTTATCTATTATTTTTATGAACATATTCTAGTTATTTTGAATATTCTCCAAACTCATGTATCAATATACATTAATCACTCTCTTTTAGGGATATACATGTTTTTAAATGATTCCCTCCTCAATTATTCTTGATAAGCAAGGTTGTTTTAAGAGAACTTTCTGAATTCTTACCCATTTTCAAGTACACTATATAATATGTTTTATACCACCATTATTTTTATAAAACCAATATTTTTTATTATAAAAACCTTATTGATTAATTTTTGGTTTTATATAAAATATAATTCTATTTTATGTTTTAAATGACCTTTGATATTTTCCTTTAACAATACTAAAATGATTTAATTATATAGTTTATTAAGTACTCTTTTTTACATGATATTACTTAAAGTTGACAACACTTTTCATGATATATTCCTATTATACTATATTATTTTCCATGAATTATTTAATTCCTTCCCATGATGGACATTTTTATGATACTCCCATTTTTTATGCTTTATGACATGATTATGATACCCCATTTTACCATGGGTAACCCTTATGTTTATGTGTGATTGATTATGTATGATTCTATATGTGGAAATCATTTTCATGAACTTGTTATGATGGGTGTGCCCAGATAGCACTCTAATGCATTGGGTAATGTTGAGTCTTTTGAGACGTTATGTGCAATAGTCTTGGCAGTTAGCCTTGACCCATTCTATCATGTGGAACAGTCTTGGTGGTTAACCTTGACTTGTGCTCCTCTATGTGAAATGAACGTTGAATCAAGCTAAAGTTATGTTTTATGTTTCTTACACATTACTATGACTCCATTTTTATATAATCCCATGTTTAAATGTTATTAATCCATATGTTCCATGCCTTTTTATATCATTATGTATTTCTTTCTAACCCATGTGCTAAGGATTTTATTCTTATGCTTATTCTCTTACTGGGCTATTTAGCTCATCCCTTTGTTCGTGTTATCCTCATATTATCCTATGAAGATGTATTATCACAAGGAAAGTTAATATCTCTTTATGAATATTAAATAATTAAATGTTTTATTTAGTACCATGTTTTTAGTTATATGTATCTATTCTTCTAAGAAACTATAATTTATGATCCTTGTACTGTAATATGATGATTTATTATGATTAAAATCATGTGATGATATGTGTAAACAGCTAGGGTTACTATAATTAGATATAATAACTACACATGAAAAAATAGGAGAATGTAAATAAGAGAAAAATGAAATGGAATGTAGAGTGGAATATTCCTTCCCACATTTATAATTAAGTCAAAATCATTCATATAAGAAATTTATATTTTTAAACATCTTGAACAAGGGTACAATTAACCCATGGCCCAAGCTGGTGTGTCACATGGCCTTAAGAACGCCTCCCCATACACTGAAGGATACCGACCAAGAGTAAGGATATAAAGGTGGTACAATGGGGAGACTATACACTCATGTCAGAGTAGCATAATGGACAACATTAGATATAACCAATAGTAGAAACATAATATAAAAATACATAATTATTAAACTACATATGCATAAATAGATAACTTAATAAGTAAGTAGAAGATGGTAATAAACTTAACATCTGATAATAATATCAAAAGAATCTATTGAAGTGTCAATACACGATTCCTCGCATGATATAATACAAAAAGAAACAAGAAGATATAATAATGCTATGTTGTAGTACAAAGATACAAAAATTATAGGAAAAACTCCATAATCAGCTTGAGCCTATGACCGATCCACTACTCCTAAGATCCAATTTGGTAAGAAAATAAACATCCTCTAGTAGATAATTTTCCATTATCAATACCTACAGAAATATAGGCTTCTCAAGTACGAAAGGCATCCCGATTATGGTGTGAGATAAAAATCTTAGTAGTCCACCACCAACAATGTCTATGTGTAATCCGATTAGTTCTTGCAGCTAAATAGTGTGGAGGTATAAGAAGAATAGTAAAACAAAGTTTAAATAAATAACGAGCCACACAGGTTTCTATAAGAAACCTGTAAGGTCTACCTACTTCAGGTCATGTCTATAATAAAAGTCTAAAGCACTACTATATATAGATTAGTAATGTATATATATACTATAATTATATATTTCCTCAATCTATATAAACCATGTACATGTGAAAGTAAGTGGCCATATATCTGAAAAAATAGTGATTTATGGACCTGGGCATAACCCAGACATCCATTACCAGAATAAAGAATCCAATAGGCTCATAAAATATGGTAGATTCCCCACATCCAAATAAGAGTGAGATATTCCCTACAATTACACTCGGGATGGTGAGTGAACTGTAATAGAAACACTCTGTCATGGAATGTGGTGGCTCAGCAAAATGCCCATATAGTATCACTAGTGCGAGTCATCATGCTCAACATCTAATGTAGGGGAGTGTGATTTACCTCATTGATCAATTCCCTTTACCATCATATATAGCCTCTATAAATTAATATTATAATTATAACTGGCATGGGGTATTACCACCCATCCATTTATTTCCTCTAGACCATATACATATAAACAAGGTATAATATTGTTTATAATTAAATTCATGAGTTATTACCTCTCATGTGTCATATTATCTAAGACTTTAAATATAAATAAGTCATATTTATATTTTAAACATAACACCCGAGGAAATAACTCTCATATGTTCTTTTTCCATGTTCAATTCCATTCAAAACATTCCAATTATTAATAAGAAAAATGAATGACATGGCCTTACCAAAATTCACAAACCATTTCATTTAATTAATCCAATTCATTTAAATAAGGTTACCATTAAGATAATGTCATCTTATAAAAAAATCCATTCAAATCACTAAGGCTTGACAATTCAATCCATAAGGATCAAGGAGTCACTTTGGTGGTGACATGGGAAACTAGGCAATTTCCTACTTTGTAAATTCCAACTATAAGAGTGATGAACACCTAAGTGCTGCCTTGGGTTCCATTTTTTACTCAATTATCAAAGAAAATTTCATTTAAAGGCTAATCCAGAAGCTAATTAAGTGTTACACACATTTTGAACCAAATAGAGAAAATGGCCAATTCTAAGTGGCACACCCATTGTTTGACCACATATGGTCTATACAACCTATTAAACACAAAACAATGATAAATCGGTGAATATTAGGATCAAATGATCCATTTGATATGAAGAAATCAATATAAAGGAGATGCTCGACAAAGGTTTACATATGGAATGATGGTATAATTAAGAAACAACCAAAACTCAAAGGTAAATCTACATGACCACTTACATCAAGGCCGTAGATGAATCCTCGATTGATATTGAGATCAAATTCAGAGTAGGTTGGGAGAGATATGATAAATATTCTAATTCCCAAAAAATAGGGAAAATGATCCAACACCTAAATAGCAAAATGGATGTCAATATAAAATTTGATAGGGGATGAGAGACTAGGGGACCTTACCATGACAGATCCAATGCCTTAGACTGATAAAAAATTAGACACTGTAAAGAGAATCTAGATCAAATATTATCTTGAGGTATTCCTGAGATAAAAAAGATAAGAATATTGGTGGATTTCTGTTAGAGAACCAAGAGATAAGAGAAAAATTCTTATATCTTAAAAGTGAGGAAAAATAGAAAATTCACCCCAAAATATCATGAAAAATGGTTTCCAAAATGTGTGCCTACCATGCATGGCTATCTGTAGAGAAGGGGAACCCACCATGGTTCAGAACAAGGTTTGACTAACCATGTATAGACCATGTAAAACTACTCTATCCATATCTACAACTGGCCTCATGACCGTGTTCCTAGGGTTGCACAGTTGTAGAAAAACTGTGCAACCTCTTCTGTTTTTACCATTTCGGAACTCTGGGCACCAAACGAGGCCAAGATGCACCTAAGACCTCCTTGGTTTGATTATAAATCATTAATAAGTCTATTTAATGTAAAAAAAATTGTAAATCTAATGATATTTACCATCATGAAAATATGTGTCATTACACGCTCCCCTTCTCAAAGTAACTTGTCCCCAAGTTGGCTTTTTCAGGTTAAAGATGTATAACCAATAAAGAGTTCTAGCCACTGAGAATATATATCATCTTCACACTCCCAAGTCTCATCCTATTATCATCCTTACTTCCAAAACACCCATTCTAAAGGGAAAAAATTTCTTTAGAGTCTTTTTGATGATATGATCCACTATATGCATTGGATACTCTTCAAAAGAAGCATCCATGTACAATTTTACCTCATTAGGTTGAACGAAATTTGATGGGTCTTTATAGTTTCTGTGAAGTTGAATTACATAAAAGAAATCATGCATAAACCAGTATATCTGAGGAAGTGCTAGGAAGTGCTAAATGGTAAGACAGTGGTCTGATCTGTTTCACAACCTTGAAGGGTCCAAAAAACCTCAGTGAGTGCTTACCCTACTTCTAAATATGTCTCTGCCCCATCCTCAGAAAGACTCGCAAGAAAAATCAACCTCCAACCTCGAAGTCAAGAGCTCACTGACATCTATTAAAATATGACTACTGTATAGATTGAGATTTCATCATGCAATTTTTGATCAGCTGGACCTACTCTGTAGCCTTCTGCATGATATGTGGTCTAATAATAGTTTCTTCCCATTCCCTTAGCTAGTATTGAGGTGAGCGGCATGGCCAACCATATAAGAATTCATAGGGATCAAACTCAATGGTATCATAAAAGATGTTATTTTAAGATAAATCAATGATGGGAATGTATTTCTCTGTAGAACCCCCAAAGATAATTATGATTTCATAGAGAATGTTCTCTAAAACTTGAATTGTATGCTTTGTTTTTCCATCAATCTATGGGTGATAGGATGTGCTCAAAAATACATGCATGACCAAGTCCTTCTATAACCCCTACCAGAACCGTGACATGAAATGTGCATCTGTATCAGAAATGATAGAATTAGGATCTATATGAAGATGTACAACATATTTGACATACATCCTTCCTAGATAATCTATTTTCAATGTATTCCATATATGTAATAAGTGTGACAAATTCATCAAACAATCAAAACAACCCACAATGTATCGTTTCCACGAGGTGATCTGGGTAGATCAATCATGAAGTCCATCAAAACATCATCCCATTTCCACTTGAGAATGGACAATGGTTGTAGAAGTCTTGTTGGATGACAATGTTCCTTGTTCATTTGCAAACAAGTTTAACATCGAGTGAAGATGTCGACAATATGAGGTTTTATACCAGGCCACCAATATTGGTGTCATAGAACTCGATACATTTTGGTGACACTAGTGTGAACTACCCATGCTATGGTGTGGAATTCCCGCATCAGCTCTTATTTGATGTCTTCCGGTACCCATACATAGAAATGGAACAATATCACCCCCATATACGATCAACTAGAAGATATATCATCATCAGATACAATTTTCCATAGGACTAGGCCCACATGATCATATTTTCATCTCATTCATACCAGTTCTAGAAGATTAGAAGTCACTGCTAAGGCCGAGAGTATATTCATACCATGATCATCCTATACCTCAACATGCATCTCTGAGAATAAGGACATAATTTTCCGTTCACCACTGAATTTTTGAACTTTCTATGTCTGCGTCTTTTAGCTCAGAGCATCAGCTACTGAATTTCCATTCCTAGGTGTTTTGGTAAGATCAAAATCAAATGACTATAGGTACTCAACCCACCTAAATTTTCTGAGATTCAAATCCCACTGTGTAAAATATTTACTTGAGAATTTTTTGATCTATGAATACCACAAAATATTCACCAATTATATATTTTATACAATATCATAAATCATGTTCAACAGCAGCTAGCTCAAGGATGTGTGTTGGGTGATAACAATCATGAGGCCACAATTGATGAGACCCGTACACAATGACTCAATAATCCTACATCAGAACAACCACTTTCCCAACACCCAATACATCAAAATATACAGTATGAATCTTACATAGCTCTGGAAGAATCTGTATCAACACTGAATTCAAACAACCCTTCATCTCTTGAAAGGATACATCATAGTATTTTGGCCATACAAATTTTACACCCTTCTTTTCCTATCCCATAAGACGTACTAAAAGGTATGATAAATCTTGGATGAAGCATCTATAATATACAGAAAACCCCAATAAACTCTATATGTCAAATATTCTCTAATTATTCTCCCAAGAACCATATCTCTCACTTTCTTTGGATCTAATAAAACTCTTGACTCTAAGATGATATGTCCTAGGAAGTGGACTTTGTTGATCCCGAAGTGGAATTTACTGAGCTTATCATAGAACTGATGCTCTCTTAGTTAATTCATCATGATCTCAATTTGGATTTAATTGTTGTGTATTGAACATTAATACATGAAGATATCTTCAACAAATATTGAAAAATATGAATCCAGATATGGGTGGAAAACCCAATTCATATGATCCATGAAGACTGTAGGTGTGTTCATGAGTCTAAATGGCATAATCAAGTACTCATAGAGACCATAACTGCTCTTTAACGTTGTGCCAGGTATGTATGAGGAGTTGGCACACACCTGATGATAGCATGACCACAAATCTATCTTTGAAAACACTTTCTCTCCTCAGAGATGATCCAAGAGGTCGTCCATTCTAGGTAGCAGATACATATTCTTTATTGTGTGATGACTCAAATGATGGTAATCCACACATAGCCTAAGGGTACCATTAAAATTATTGGTAAAAGGATCCGGTTAACCCTAAGGAGAAGTGTTGGGGTGTATAAATCCATTAGACTCCAGATCATCCAATTTCTTTTATAAGTTCCATTAGCTCCTTAGGTGCCATCCTATATAGAGGAATGTACACTAAGGATTTATCTGGTGCTAGATCAATAGTAAACTCTACATATCTCACCAACGGTAGACCAGATAAGTTTTCATGAATGCTATATCTAAAATGATCCACTATAAGAGTAAATATAAGAGGTTGTAACCCCTGGTCATTGAGTAAAAGATTGACGATCTGAGCTGTTACATTACCCAACCTCTACTGCTCGGGTCCTAATTATAGAGAATCCACATCCTATTCACCCTTATACATGTTCCCAACCCCCTCTAGTGATAAAACATCACCCTACAACGATAGTAGTCAATATGGGGTTGATTGGGAACTTACCAGTCCATCTTGATGATTACATCGAAGCCGGTCATGTTGTAGACATAAGGACCCCATTTGAAAAGGTAACCACCTATCTCAAGGGTACAATTATTACAATAGTGAATGTCCTCTGAATGGATACCTAATGATGTGTATAACATCATAATTCCATATAAGTTTTCAATCTTGGGGCCTAAACTCAAAGTGATTACCTCACATATAAAAGAGTGGGAAGAAACTGTGTCAAATAAAGTAGGAACTAAATTTGAGGCTACTAGAGTAGTACCTAGAACTATATATTGTTCAGTTTTATGCTCTTGTGAGATAGAATAAAATGCATTTACCTGTCCTATACCACGACCAAAAGTCCCTACTAATTTCCTTGAGTAGGTCCATTATATTGGCATTGAGAATCGTAAGTCTGACTATCTCTGCCTTGACTGCCTCCTCAACCTGATCGATAGGTTGTATTGAAGTTTCTTTCCTGTCCGGATCCTACCGTCTCTACGATTGATATAGGAGTAGGTGTAGATCCATACTCTCTAGGAACTGGAAGGAAATTCCTATAGAAGAGATAGATATTCATCATCATTCCAAAACCTCTACACTCAGTTGGACCCCATGGACACTAAGACTTGATGTGTCTTGGATTCCCACACTGATGGTAAATAAGAAATCTATCTTCACGGGGAGCCTCACTACTTCCACCTCTGCAAGTAGACTCAAAACATATCTTTCTCCAAGAAGAGGAACTACTGAGAGTTCCAATTGTGGAACCACCATGACTCTCACCCTCATCATACCAAAAATTCCTCTCTATAATAAAGTCCTTGTTAACGATTTCATAAATAATTGTCAACCAGAAAACATTAACCTGTGATCGGATGTCGTAAACTAGCCCATCCATGAATCTCCTAGCAGTCATTAGATCATTAGAAGATTTGGAAGTAGAAAATATTTGCAACTATATAAAATGGGAATATTAATCACTAACTAATATGATACCCTACTGAATGATCATAAACTCTCTAGCTCTGTTGACACTCCGAGTCTTTGGAAAGAAATCATCATAGAAGATGGTCTGAAAGTAACATCAGACTATATCACAACACAGATCTACCTATGTTATGACATCCAACCACTGTTTGGATGACTCAATTTGCATATAAACTTCAAGATTGAGCCTCCACTCTGGAGGAATCTTGATATTATTGAATAGAGAAAGGATTGCTTCAAGAAAAGACTCCACAACATAATGTTTTCCATCCCCCAAAAAGGTTGGAGGATGATACTACTATAATTCACAAGTCAACTCTACCATACTTAGGATAGTTCAAACTATACATTTATAGACTGTAGCATTTATAGAAACTATTCTAAAAAAACTAGGTGTCAGTGCCTATATGAGGTATATAAAGAGGAGGTACTTGAGGCTCTTTAGAAGAAACCACTAGTGGTTTAGGGCCCACAACCTCATAGATATGATCTTCATCGACTTCAGGGCTTGTGATTGGAGGATGTTGTGGAGGCTTGACACAACAATTCCAAATAAATTACTTAGAATATATTTAATCAAGTATAACAACTACAAATAAGAAACTAGGTCAGATTTAAATCCTTTATATATATATGACCACACATCTCTGACTACTTAAAAGTCATGTGTAGATGGTAGAATAGATCATAAGATTCCATAAGAACATAATAGACACCCCAGTACCCACTAATAATGTATGGATTAGGTCTATGTCTCTATGTCATATATGTATAAGATGTACATTTTAAATTGGTAATCATATTCATTTTGAATTTTTTCTTTTCAAATATTAAATAACTTTATATGGTCGAATTAAATGGATTTCCCATTACAATCCATAAGGGAACACATCCTTATGATCCTAATATAAAATATACATAACCCATACCATAACACATTCCATCTGATGTATCTAATGGCCCATAGATCAACATGCCATAATTGAATTCTTAAGGTGTCTGCTTTAACCAATTCAAGAAAACACTGTGAGGTTAAACTATGCACTCTATGTATCAATTATGTTTTTCAATACCTATAAGAAGTGTTGTTACAATTTAATATATATACAAGGAACTATAAATATTCAATAGGAAAATGCACTCTAATACTAAATGTGACATGAAAACATTCATGGAATATTTCTTTCTATTGTACCTAATAATGATGCATGTAATTAATTTCTCTAATTTCATCATTTGACAGTAAAGAAATCACAATTCCAATGAAATAAATATTGATAAAATCAAAAAACAAGTGTTTCAACCAATTATTAAGTCAGATCAATAATAAATGAAAAAACTAGAACATAATTTTAATTCAGGAAACTAGGTCTTTAACAAAAACATGGGTTCATGACACCCAAAAAAAGCTTATGACTAAGTTCCAAGCATTCCCAATGTCTAATATAATATCTCTAAATAGTAATTCAATAAAGGAACCACTATGATACCACTTTTTATCATCCCTACATGGGGTCCAGTTAACCCATGCCTCGAGCCGGTGGGTTACACAACCTCAAGCGCACCTCCCTGTACGCTCGAGGCTACTGACTAGTAACGAGGGTGTAAAGGTGGTAGAGCGGGGATACTATACTCTCATGGTAAAGTAGTGTAGCAGATACAATCAGATACAACCAACAAAATAATAATAATATAATTAGACAAACATAATAAACAAAATAAGCATAAATATATAACTGAATAAGTATGCAGTGTAAGGTAAAACACTAAACATGTTATAATAATATCAAAATCCATTGTAGTAGTGTTAATACATGATGAATAAAATACTGTAATACCAAAAGGAAATAGTAGATATAAGAATAAATTATAGTTGTATAAAAATAAAAAATTTATAAAAAAAAATCCATATGAATCTTGAGCTTATGTCCAATCCTCTTATCCTAATATTCAACTAGTTTAGAAAATCAACAACATGTTGCCTGTCCATTTCCTTTATCAATACAAGCAGAAATATAGTATTCTAAGGTTCGAAAGGAATTCCAAGTAGGCTGGGAGAAAAAAATATTAGTAGGAAACCACCAATGGTATCCACGTGTAACCTGAGTTGTGCTCGTAAATAAACAGTGTATAGGTATAAGCAGAATAGTCAAACAAAGCTAAAATAAATAACTGCCCCTATTAGGTTCCAATTGGACACATGACAGGTCTACCAACTTTAGCTTATGAATGTGATATAATTATGAAACATTAATATATATATATATATAAATTATTAATATATATGTAGTATAATTATATATTTCATCCACCTATATGAACCATGTATGTGTGGAACTAAGTGGCCATATACATGGAATACTAGTGTTGGATTGATCAGGGTAGAAATCAAACTTTTATTACTGATATAAAAGATACTATAAGCTCATTCAATAGGGTACATTCCCTGTATCCCAATAAGAGTGAGAGAAATCATGCAACGACACTCGAGATGGTGAGTAAGCTTCCATAGAAAAACTCTATCATGGAACATGGTACCTCAACCCAATGTCCATATAGTATCACTAGTGTGAGACATCATGATCAACACCCGATGTGGGGGAGTGCAATTTCCCTCATGGATAAAGAACCCTTAACATTGTACACAACATCTATAATGGTGTATTATAATTATAAATAGCATAAGGCATTACTACCAATCCATTTTTATCATATAGCATATATCTAAATAAATGAGGCATAATCATATTTATAATTTAATACATCAGGAAATACTGACCATGTGCCATGCCATCCAAGTATTTAAAAATAAATAAGACATATTTATGTTTAAATGATAACACATGAGGTAATACCTCTCATATGTTCCTTTGTAAAGTTCAATTCCATTCAAAACATTCCAAATATTGATAAGCATAATTAATGATATGGCCTTACCAAACTTCATAAATGATTTAATTTAATTAAGACAATTCATTTTAGGAAGGGTAACCATCTAGAGTTGGAGATCCTATACCAATCAATCTATTCGAATCAATAATTCATAATAATTCAAATAATAAGGATCAAGGAGTCACTTATGATGAAATATAGGGAACGTGGCAGTTTCTTACTTTGGAAATTCTAACTATAAGAGTTCTAAACACCTAAGGGGTGACTTGGGTTCCATTTAATACTCAAGTCTGAAGGAAAATTTCATTTAAAGGCTAATCTAGAATCTAATCAAGTGTTCTAGAAGTTTCAAACCAATTGACCATGATAGAAAATTCTTTGTGGGACACCCATGGGGAGACCATATAAGGTGTATACAACCTATGAACTACGAAACAGGGATCAATAAGTTCATATTAGGATGAAATGGGAAATTTTAAATGAATAAATCAATATAAAGGAGATTCTCAACAAAGTCCGAAATATGGAATACCAATATAATTAATAAGAAAACAAAACACAAAGGGAAAACTATGTGACCATCTACCTAAAGGCTGTATAGGACTCATTGCTTGAAATCAGTATCAAATTTGGAGTAGGTTAGAAGAGATCTATGAAATGATCCAATCCCATGAAAATAGGGAAAATTATCTTGAACCTATATATTTAAATGGATGTCAGGATAAACTTTGATTACTATTGAGAGATTGGGGGAGATTACATATATAGATCCAATGCCTCAGACAGACCGACGATCAGACACTGGAAAAAGAATCTAGCTCAAATACTATCTTGAGGTATTATTGATTTTAAAAGGAGAAGACGATGGGTGTCTACCCACTAGAGAACCAAGGGAGAAGAGAAAAATGCATATAACTTAAAAGAGGGAAGAAATATTAAATTCACTTCAAAGTATCAAATTTCATGGGTTAGGAACATGGTATCCAAACCATGCGCCAACCATGAACGATTGTCCCTAGAGAAGGGGCACCCTGTATGGTTAGGTGCATAGTTTGACTAACCATGTGCATACCTTTCAAAATGGATATATCCCATTTATGAAACCGTATGCAAAAGCCTATGCCCTAGGTTGCCTAGTTTAAGACAGACCGTGCGACCCAATCTGTTTTTTGTATTTCAAAATTCCTAGCCTCGAAAAAGCTTTGTATGCACCTGAGACCTCCATGGCTTGATTATACATTTTTAATAAGGCCATTTAAGGTTAAAATTTTGAAAAACTCTTGATCTATACCTTCTTTATAATATAGGACGTTACATAAATAATATAAATAGTAGAAGAATATAGAATACATCAATAAAATAGTGTAAATAATATAGACATGGGAGAGAAATACCTAACAAGAAAAAAGGCATAAAAAATTCTCCTTCCCTTCACTCCCATTTTTCTTAAACGTGCATTAACACTTTATTTATATTCAGTATAAAATCATTAATGATATATTTTAAAACATTATTTGTTTTTATTAAATTTTATATTAATAAATTATATACATTTATTATATGTATATGCTAGTTATTCATAATATATATTGAAAATCAGATGATTGCAGTTTTGAATATTCCATGATTGATTTTGTAAGGTGGTATCTACTATCAGCCTTTTTTAATAAGAACATAATCGAAAAAATATTCATGTTTCTAGAAGAATAATGTTTTAGTTATTTTTTGAAACTCTATATTAATTATGTTGATATTATGATTATGGTATTCATATGGGCTGTAAATGAGTTTCTCATTCACAATTACATATATAACTATAATGTATTATTAAAATCGTGGATTTAATTTTAATATTAATAGTCATGGATAATAAAAATAATACAATTTACTAATTAATAAAATTTATTACTATAATATTTATATTGATACTAATCCATGATTAAAACAATTGTAATAATACAGTAATGTTTTTATTAGTGGTTAAACTAACCCAAATAAGAACCTGTTGTAATAATGAAATTAGTAATAATATATAGTTACATAATTGTTATATCATTTTTACCATAGTATATTGGTGTTCATAATATTTTATCGTAGAATTTAATTAAATTTATGATGAATGAGGCTGTGAAGATTAATGAATTATATTGTGAACATGTTACTTATATCGAAGAAATCATTACTTCATGATACGAGATCATTCATAACAAATGAATTTAGACTCTATAATTTAACTTCAATCTTGAAAATATAATATATAACTTCATATACAAACAATTGGGAAAATATTATTGTTGAAAATAAATAATAGGCGTGTTTTGGAATGGGAAGAGGAGGTGTGATATATGAGTTTGGGTGACGTTTTTGTAAAAACTAATTTCTTAATGGTTAAGGAATGACATTCTGAGTTAGCAAGTGACCAATTAATAGAAAAAAAATGTTGAGTCATTATAACCACAATTTTAAAAAGATATAATTTTCTATTTTATAATTTCAGACACCATTTTGTCGATATAAAACAATTTACCAAATTCACCATTTACTGATGTATTTCACTATTCACTGTAATAAAGTATTTTTTACTAAAAAATGAAATTGAACTAATTACTTAATTTAGACGCACTTATTAATTATTTAAAATAAACATATGTAAAATTCAATCCAAAAATATTAGAAATTTTTTCTCTAAATAAAAAATAAAAAATACTTTAATAATATTTTTTTGCACAATATAAATTTCTTATGTAATGAATGTTTATATTTTTATTTATTATCAGTCCATATTAATTTAACAGAATATAATTATTTATTTAAATTTTTTAGTATATTATTTAAAATACTTTATCCAATTATATAACATGATTAATTCCAATTATAAAAATATCTATATAATAAATAACAATATCTATACCCAAATACTATATAATTATCACAATTCCATTTTATATTTGTATATTTAACCTTATATACCTATCTGAAAATATTTTATAATATTTATTCATTTTTATCCAAATTTTTATCCAAATTTCTATTTTTTTCATTCACTCTAAAATTAAACTTAGTAGTATGATCTTCAGGGGATACAATGAGGAAGAATACTTAAAGGTTGTGATCATTTTATTTATTTATGTTTACAGTCTTTATATAGTTTTCATTATTTTGTTCTATATAGTTTTAATGTGATATTAATAATCATTAAATTTTATTCCTTAATATTAAATCTTTATAAAATTAATTAGAATTCAATTTAGCTTGATATTACATCTAAGATGATTTATATAACTAATGAAAATTTTTAAAATTAAATTCATAAAAACTATACAGCAGTACATAGGATGCACCATATTCATGATCATTCTTCTAAATATTATAGGCCTGAGCCAATTTTGGCATATCTTGTTAATAATGTCAAATTTCATTACCTTAAAAACCCTAGTTCAACATAACAGGTTAGAAAAGTGAATTTAAAAAAAATTCTTGAAAAGATGTTGAGTCACCTAAAAAACCCAACCCATAAAATATGTTCCAACAAAAAAACTCTGTTACTACATAATTGGTTTAGGGGGCATTAAACTCCATGAAACAAAACTAATGAAAATATTTTTTTTATCAAGTGAAGCCTAAAATCAAGGTCAACGAATAATACCAAGATAGTTGAAATCTATATAGAGTTTTATAAACCCTAAAATGTGAATTAATAAAGTGGATTTAGTTGACCTAGAAATCCATTTTTCTAAAAAGATGAAAAACCCAACTAAATAGATTGTTTTATCAAACTCAAGTTGAAAGATTGGGTTTAATTTGGTGAAAAACCAATCTATTAGATGAATGACTTGAATAGTCAAGATGTCAAAGTATATATTCATGAAATTTCATTTTTAAATTATTTGGGAGTTTTAAGTGTATTTTGGACATTATACACATTGATCGTAATGTGGTAATTTTAAAAAATTATCATATTCAAATAGAAATTTTTATCATTCCACTGATCGTAATCATTTTAAACATATGGTTTGAGTCTCATATTGTTATAAAATAACTTAATTTTTATGAAACTGAAGTAGAATCCAGTTCTGATAGAAAATTCCTGATAAATTATAACTCAACCTATAATTTAGGTATAATCTTCATATTTTCTAAAAAACTAAACCTTGTTATTTATAAACCAAGGAAAATCTATAATAGTGATATCATATGAATTTATTCTTAAATAAATTTTAATTATTTGTGGATATTTCATAATATGGATTTCACATTGTGTTTTTATTTGAAATAATGATTCTTTTTTAATTTAATTTATAAATACTGTTCTAGAGGAGTTTAGTTTTAAATCCATGATTGATATTATGATTAATTTATTTAGTCTATAACATTTTGATATTATTTATTCTTCATATTCTGGAATCTATTCTACACAAACATCTTCTTTAACTTATTAAAATTTGCATGATATTTCAAGATAATATATATATTTTTTGAAAACATGATTAAATATAGTTTATAAAGATAAAATTTAATATTAATAAGATTTATATTTATATTAGAAGATAATTTATTACACATCTTCATTTTTGATGTCCATTTATAAAATTATATCAAGAAAACTGTATTTTTTCTATTTATTTTTGGTTAGTTTATAATTATAATGTTATGATTTTAGTGAATGTTATTTTTTTTACTTGGGTAAAAGTGATAATTTTATCCCTTTTTGATTTAATATTCTGAGTTATGAAATGTTCTATTGAAGCTTGTTTAATGGTCCTCAAACTTCAACTAAACTTATGGCAGATCACCTTGTTCTTTATCTAGTAACTAGATAGATCCACAATATTTATGAAACGACTTAAGGGTGGGGGTTGGGGGGGGGTATATTAGTGATTATAGTTTCATTTCATGTTTATTATTTGAAAAACCCTCAATAAATATTATATGACAACTCATATATTTTATAAACATTATTTCATGATTTATCACATAAAGAAACTCATAATATCATCCCAAAAGATCAAAAGGCCTATTGTATTTGGGTAATTATATACATAACATATTAACATTATGTACGAATAAAAAAAATTATTTAAAAACCCCATATCATGTCTTTATGTTCCCTTGATCGTATAATACTGCATGAGACAACCTGGGGATGTACATTAGAAAGGGGTGGGATTTAATGTAAAGTAACTGAATAATCAAATCATTAAATGATGAAAGTAATACATGGGAGTTAATAGGCATATCAAGGTGACATAAAAGGGTGATTAATATATACATAAATATCGAATCATTATATAATATGACAACATTATGGAAACATAGGAATGTTGAATCACCCTAAAAAATGGCATCATAAGTATAGGTCAAGGATAAATGACTAGAAATCAAAACATAGTGTTCATAGGATAGTCTACCATGAAACATAGACGGTATCCCATGATATAATAACATTACACAATGTATTAAAGGGATAAATAATTCTTGGTCTACTTTTCACATTCATATTAAGTACATGTATTTGTGTGCCACATAGATCATAAAACATAAAAATATCATTATAACTTTTAATCACATGATTCAGGAGTTAATGTTATATTAATATATGTACCTAATAAATGAAGGATAGTTCATCTAGGATAATACCATTTATTAGAAATGGGGATTATTATTTATAATAAAAAAATGTCAGCTTAGAAAATCACAGAATGATTTCTATTGTATAACGGGTCCACATTAAGTTTCAAGGGAGGGTTTAATGTTTTTGGAAGGAAGTATCTCATTTCTCATGAATAATAATTATAGTAAATGGATGTGTAAAAAAATATTACGACATAAAAAACTGGAAATCATAAGTTTTTGTACAAAAAATTACTTGAAATGAAAAGGAAGAGGAGAGGATCCATTTCACTGAGAGGACGCTTCTAGAATATCGGGTGGATCTTATTAAGATCTTGGTAACACCTAAGTATGGAGTTAGAGAGGTATAGAGAGATGAAATCTAGAATGAATAAGTTTTGAGTGAATATGAGAGGGAGGTTAGGTTGGTATTTATGGAATATGAGAGGAGAATTATTTATTAATTTATAGACTTAGTTTTGAGACTCTATATAATAAAATAGTCAAAACCAAAAACCCTCTCATGGGGTTTCCCTTGGGTTCTTCCAAAGAGGATTTATTTTAATTATTTTATAAGTCCACGATATTATCATATTAAAATAATAAAATTCGTGATGTGTAACTGAGTCACGTTCATACAAAATTGATTTTAATACCATAAATTATAATATAGGTTCTTGAGGATTAATTAATGATTTATAAAATAAAAAAAACATAAAAAAATTATTATATTAAAGGGTAATAATTTTTTTAATTCACTTTATAATACTTATCACATTAAATTTTCGCAATTATGATGTCATAATACATACTGTAAATTTTTTATTTTATTCAAAAATTTGATTGTCCTAGAATATCAGGAAAAAATCACCATCGACTAATTTCATCCTGGCGATTTCAAAAAAATATCTATTTTACAAAAATAAATTTATAAATATAATAAATTTTTATTTTAAATAAAAACTTTTATTTATTGGAAAATACTTGTTTTTAAAGCACTAACAACTTCTTGACCCTTATAGAAATTATATTAGAATTTATAAAATTTTATTATCATTTATATTTAAGTTAATATTATTTAACAATAACATTTTATTTATAAAAATTAATTTAATATTTATTAAATTTATCAAAAAGAGTGACTTAATTGAAACTATATATTTCCTAAAAATTCAATTTTTATTTCTTCATAATAAAAATATTATTATTATCAAACCCATTATTTAATCATATATATATATATGAGGTAATAATGAAAAAGGGATAAATATAATAATTAATATATTAAAAATAAATTATACAAATTTATAATACTAGGGTTTAGATTCATAATCACTTATTACACCTATGTATGCTCTAAGGTTAATGTGTGTTATGGTGGTACTTTTTAGGCTGGTTCTATGAACATTGTTTGGGCCATTGTCTCGATAATCTCTAACTTCTCTAATAAATGTTTTTTATTACGATTCAGTTGTGGAATAATGAATTGGGATTGGGTAAGGAAAAATCCCCACGATTAAATCTCCCTTGTAATCACCAATAAATGGGCTTCATAGGGTTGGATCCTTCTAGTCGATGCCATCACTTTATCAGTCTATGTCAATTATACGTCATCATAACCCTTAATATATATAAATATTAACAGTCACTAAATAATGGGTATTTTAACAAATTAATTATTTTTAATAGTCCTTTAAATCTGAAAGGATATATTTTATAATGCCCCAAAATAATGAAATAGTTCATGTGTTTTCTATAACTACATTACTTGACTAGTCATTTATTTATTTAAATGAAATTTCATTTATAAAATTTTAGATCTCTAAATTATTTTCCCCTTGATAAATTCCGCCCTCAAAATTTATTTTATACACTAAAAGTGATGAGGGTATGTCTGTTTCAACACATCTTATGGTTCCCATGTTTCCACTTCAAACTTGTGGTTCTAACACAACAAATTGGGTAGATGAAATATATTATTTCACAGAAGTTTGTCTTCGTGATATAATATACTCACCATTTTATCCTCATATTCAAGATAATTCTCAAAAAGTACCACATTTAGATTTAGTACATGTGAGGGGCTGGTATGTAATTCCACAAGAGGGACTCTTGGAACACATCATGTAATTGAGATAAGTTTTTTGAGATTACTAGGTGATAGGTAATAACTCTAATGGAATTGAGGATCTTGAAGGAGTTGATGTGTCTAGGTCTAATATTTACATTCTTTAAAGACCTCATGAATTTGATCCACCGTGATTTATGAAGACATAAATTATCTCTGACCTTAAAATCTAGGTGTCATCGACAATAGTTTTCGTAGATTTTCTATTGATTTTCTGTGGATTTTATAAGATGTTGAATGGTTTGGACCTTCTATACCATCTCTTGGATATAATTCGGCCCCATAAGCTTCTGACCCAAAATTCATCCCATTATGTTGTATTTTGAAACCTCTTCCTATACAGAGCCTCATAAGGTTCTATTTAAATTTCAAAATGGTAACTGTTTTCATATATGAACTCTACTAGGGGAAGGTTTTGAAATTAAAATCCTTGGAAATACATTGATCAAGGTATCAAAATTTCTTATATAGTTGTAATTATTTTCTCAGACTAAGCATCTATTGGAGAGTGATAAATATTGTTCAAGGTCAGCTCTATATCCAATGGTTGCTATAGTTTTATTCTGAGCCTCAAGGTAATCATATGATCTTGATTAGATAAAAATAAGAGTGGTACTCCATATAGTCTTACCACTTCCCTTATGTATATCAAGTAATGTAAATCAAGAGAGAAGTATTTCTTGATAACAATGGAATGTTATGACTTTGTAAGGAAATGTCCTACCACTCGGATAATGTTATTTCCATTAGATATCATGGGGTGTCCTATGATGAAATCCATGGTTATGTTTTCCCATTTCCATATTGGTATGGGAAATGGATATATCATACCATTTTACTTTCTTCACTCCACCTTCATTTGATGGAATACAAAGCATCTTGATAAAAATTCTATACTAAACCTCTTTATGTCATCCTACCATAAGTTTTTATTTCGAACTTTTTAAATCTTAGTGATTCTTGTATTAATAGAGAATGAGGGTCTATACACATAATCTATAATTTCTCTCTTCATCTCTAAATTTTTTGGGACACATATATGTGTTACAATCCTTATAAATACTACATTAGAAAATATGAAATCCAAAATATTCACTGTCTCCTTATGTAGCACCTCATCATCCTTTTGGACCTCCTTGATCATCTCAAGAATAGACAGATAAGTAGTTGTTTGAGAAAGGTTGGATAATTTTCATTTTAGGAATCCCATGTCCATACTTTGTATGAACATGAATATTAAACCCCTTTAAATCCTCCTCATGGATACTGTATTGGGATCATTTCTACTAAGAGAATATACCACTTTCTTCACCTTTATAGGTTGGTAATGGATTTAACAATCATAATATTTGATTATATCCAACCACTTTTGTTCATTACCATTTATATTATTCTTTGTGAAAATATTTTTGAGGGTTTTATGATCCCCATATATGCCAAAATTCACTATATATAGATAATTCCATAGAATCTTCAACTCAGAGATCACTACTACTAATTCCATTTCATTCATTGGGTAGTTCTTCTTATGGATCTTTCTTTTTAACGAGGCATATTCCATCACTTTGTAATCTTTCATGAGTAAAAAACCCAATTTTTTTTGGATACATCACTCTAAATTAAAAATACCACCCACTGGTGGGTAATATGAGCATATGTGCAGTGATTAGCCTCAACATTGACACTTTAATTATATCTTTTAATTCATCATTATAAAAGACATCACCCCATTATGAGCTATCTTAGTTAGTGGGCTTGAAAACCATGATAAGTTTCTAATAAATAAATGATTGTCCCAAGATAATCCATGAAAATTACTAATCTTGATCTCATACATTAGTCTGGGCTATCTTTTAATTTCCTTTATTTTAGAATGATCTATATATATATATATATCCCTTTTTTGGTGATAAAATTCCCCAGAAATGTTACTTACTCCATTAAAAAATCATATTTACTATACTTTACATATAAATTTAACTTTCAAAATGTTTTATGTATATCATTCAAATTATTCTCATGCACCTACTTTATTTTGGAGTTGATAAGAATTTAACCTATAAAAAATTCCAATTTTTTGATGTAATCCATAAATAATCTATTGATTAAGTCCATGAATATACCTGTACTATTATAGATTCCAAGTGGAATCACTATGAAATTTTAGTTATCATACCTTGCATTGAAAGAATTCATGGGGATATCCTCCTTGTCCAGATTTAATTGATAATATCCTGACTAAATATCCACCTTAGAGAAATACTAGGACCTATGTAGCTGATTGAACATGTCATCAATCTATGTAATAGGAAGCCTTGTCTTTATAATGATGTTTTTATGATCATTATAATCAATATAATGTTACATTGACCCATCATTATTCTTTTTGAACAAAATCTATGTACCAATAGTAAAACACATGTGCATATAAACCATTTATCTAGATTATCCTATAGTTTATTATTCATATTTCCAAGTTAAACAATGGAAATTATATATATATATATATATATATATATATTCATGGATATTGGAAATTATCTTAGAATAAGTTTTATTAAAAACTCAACCTCTCAGTTAGGTGGATGACTAGACAATTCCTAGCGAACCATATCATTATATTCCATCACAACGTGCTTGTCATTAAGGATGATACTTTTCTTATTATCAATCATTAGAGACAGATATTATTTCTCATAAGCTAATAATATCAATCCTTGAGATGATGATTCTAAATGTGATTCAACCTCCTCCTTCTAATTGTATTGAATTGAAGGTTGATTTGCAACAGAGAGGGTGATTTACTTCACTAAGCAATTTATAATCGCCCTATACAAAAAAATAGAATTTATACCTATAATATAAATGAATTCACTTAAAGGGAGTATCACAACGTTTTATGAAAAATATATCTAGAAAATATGGAAATTTTAGAAGTTATAGAATTATGATTAAACAATTTTCTCATTTTACATTTCAGTAGATAACCCCACTTACATTATTTGAGGTTGTTTTTGAATAGTTATACTAAAATTATGTGATATGATATAATGCATAGAATGATAGTCACATAAAACATTTTAATTTCATGGATGGATGATAAGAATTACTTTCACTATTTTATTTTGAGTCTTGTCATTTACAATATCCAAAGTATATTTAGGGATGAGTATTTTTAAACTATTGAACACAAAAAATAGAAACTATGAACACCTATAACTCATAAATGATATATATTACTTAACCTATCAATTTACAGGTTTAAATATATAATATCAGTGGTATATTTCATAACATAAAATTTCATGGTATTTTTTCCCTTCATAATCGTTCAAAAATATCTTTTGAATTTCTAATATTATATCACATAGGAGTGTAAAAATAGGTGTACAATAAGAACTCTTTTTTATGAATTAGGAGGTTATTTAGTTATTACCCAATAAACCCTTTTTTCTTTTTTACCCCTATGTAAAACCATGCTAATTCCATATGTACTTGAAGTATCCATATAGTGATTTTTCCTTGAAATTAGTTAATATATACTTTAACAAAATTTAGTTATGTTTTTCTTTTTTTTATTATTATCCTTAAATATTTTACTAAGGCTTTACAATCTTAAAACCCAAAAATAAAATGACGTTACATTGATAAAACTATGATAACCCTTCTCTTTTTTTTAAAATTTATTTCAGGATTTATTATATAAAAACACTCATAATACAACCCCAAATTTTAAAAATGGAAAGCAATTTTTTTAATTATATAAAAATAATAATAACATGAAGAAGGAATAAAATAACATTATTTAAATACACTGTAACATGTCCTTAAGTTCCCTTGATCTTTTAATACTGCATGAGACAATATAAGGATATACATAAGAAATGAGTGAGATTTAACACCCAATAAGGAATAATCTAAGAATAACATGAAGAAAGTAATACATTTGAGTCAATAGAAATATCATGTTGACATTAAAGGGAAAGAATAATCAACATAATAATAGAATCATGATATAACATGGTAAAATCAATCAAATATAGGAATGCGGAACAATATAAAACAAGAAATCATAAGCATAAGTTAAGGATAACCACTAATATGACATAACTTAGTGTACTTAGGACAACCTGCCATTCACCAAAAATGGTATATAATGATATAAAAAATTATCCAATGCATTGGAGGGATATATAATTATGAGTCCACCCATCACATTTGTGCTATTTAGATGCATTTTTTCCCACATAGATCATAAAACATAAGAATGTTTTCAATAACTTCTAATCCCATAATTAAGAAGAATTGTAATCCCCTAATCAATTAAAAACATGTACATCAAGGTTAATACCATTGAGCGGAAAGGAGGATATATATTCATAACACACAACATTATCTTGGGAAATCATGGAAGACATTTTGTATCAAAACGAGTGCATATAAATGTTCAAAGAAGGATTTAATGAGACTGAAAGGTATCTTCTCATTAATTGGTATTCATAATGATACTAAATCAATGTTTAAAAACATATTACAACATCCTTAATTAGAAATTAGAAGTCTTAGTATAATTAATGTACATGAAATAAAAATACATATGAGATGATCCCTTACCTTGATAGGGTGATTCTAAAAGTTTTTAAATAACATCACTAAAGAATATGAATACATTGAGAGGGATTTATAGAGAGATATGGAGAGGAAATTTGTGATAAATAGGTTTCTAGTGAAGAGGAGTGGGATTTTTGGTGGATATTTATAGCACTAGAGAGTTTAATTGTATATTAATTTATAAATTTTTGTTTTAGACTATATATAATAGAATAATCAAAACTAAAAAACATCCCAAGGACTTTTTACAAGGTTTCATAAAAATAGTAGTAGAGTTTAATATTATATATACTAAATAAACAAACATATTAAAACAACACCATTGGTTATGTAGAAGTGATTCATTTTAAATAAAATGATCTTTGAAGGTAGAACTTGAAATGGAACTTTAAATTCCATGAATATAAATATAGTAATGATATAATGTCAATGTGGTAGGGTAAACCAGACAAAAAAAATAAAAAAATGTGGTGAAATGTCTCAAAGAAAGAAAATTAAGACATGAACACTTATGAGTATGGTAACCCTTGAATCGTAACCGTTTTAACAAGGAAACATGTAATATAACTTTAATTTCCATTAATAAAAAATTATCAGTCTATAATTTAACAAAAATAAAAAATATACACCATATCATAGGTGTATGATATTAAACATGTCTCAATGAAGAAAAAGTAGGGCAAAAAATCCATTCCCTAATTCCGAGATTCTAGAAATGGAAATTACCATTATATATAATTGACATGGATATATTTATAAATGATTTTAAAACATTATTCATATCAATTTACCTATACACTCATTAATTATTTGTTAATTAGTTAGATATATTTAAATTTCATCATCAGATGCTAGCAATTTTGGATGTTTAACGCATGCTTTAAAATATCGATATTAATCCTGATATGTTGATATCAATTTCATCCTTCCAATATTATCCAATTTAATATAATAAAAGTTTTATATTAATTTATAAATCTATAATTCCAATCAATGATAATTTTGTAATTGATTCAAGAATATGAAATTCTTGAAAAGATTGTTTCGGTAATTTTTAGATCAACAAAAATTGGTATATTTATAAAATGTTAATTATTAATATAACACCTAAAAAAATAAAAAATTATATTCATCATAATATTATATCCATTTATTAGTTACATTATTTGATGAATTCATGTAGGGTGGGGATGAAACAATAAGTTCATTGTTCTATGGATGGGGTAGTACATACGACATTTTCATTTTCCATAAAAATTGTGAAAGGAAGAAAATGGTTTATTATTTCAAAATCATAAACATGTAAAAAATATCATATTTATTTATTTAATACCCCATTTTGAAAAGTACATGTATGGTTTTTATAAAAAACATGTCACTCTTGGAGGTGGCAGTCTACACAGAATCTTGGGAAACGTTTTCATTATTCTATTAGGGATGAGGGGAGTAGATAATGGTTAAAATATTAGTATAATATAATATAATTATAATAAAGATACTGATTTTATTATATTCATATTTTTTAATAGGTTTGGATTATGGTGGATGAGGATGATATATAAAATTTATTTTGGGAGTGGATAATACACACATTAATAGTTTATGTTTTCTCTTAAAATATCCTTTAAGAATTATAGTAATTATTTGAACTAATTGAATATATAGGCTTATGAAAGTGGAATAGGTTTCTAGGAGAATTAAAATTGGTGGGGTTCAATAGAGATTCTAAGGGATAGAGTGGATTTTGGTGGGTGGAAATGATCATCTTTTCTAAGTGAGTGGCGGGGTGTTTCCACAAATCCCCATTAATTAATGTGTATGACTTTCAATTTTTGAATGAAAAGTGGATCCAAAATTAGGTAATAGTTTATAGGGTTGGACTTTTAGTTTATAAAACCTCTCACAACTCATTTGGAAAAACTTTTTAGGATCTTTACACATTTTTTCCATACTTATAACTTTTTCCAAAATCAACCTTTTCTATGGTAACCATTTCTTTACCCTCGACAAAATATCCTTATAAATAAACAAAAAGTTAACCATATTAGATAATTTGAATATTATGATTCCAAATAGGTTTTTATTTCATAATATTAAATTTATAATAGAGATAATATTTTTTTTAAATAATAAATTCACAACACCTAGAAACATATTTAGCAAAAAAATACAACAAATGTTCTAAATTGTTAAATATAGGTTTTTAAATTGAAATTAATATTCTTAATATATAATTTTTTATATTAAAATCATTTTTGGTAAAATAATATCTTTAAAAAATTTTATGTCTTTTTTATATCATAATTATGATATAATAGACAAAGTTGTAATGGTCAGTATTTTACTATGTTCCTTACGTTTTAATTTAATCCTTTATATGAGAAATTTTGAGTTATGTTTTTCTTATGTGAAGAATCAAGTAGATTTTATAATATTTTAGAGGGGTTTTAAATCCTTTAAAGGGGTTCATGGTTTGGTGATAGTAATGGAAAATCATTATTTTACCCTTAAGAAACAATGCCTCTAGTTAGGGAGGTCTAATTGGTGGTACACAATTAGATCACTATTATATATAACCATGCAACTTCCCTAGAAAACAGTGTGATTGGGGACAAAGTCAAAAACCATGGTTGGTTAATAGTTTTCCAAACCATCTGGATGAATCATAAGGCTTCATAGAAGAGGAAAGAAAAAATTTATATTATTTTGTTGCCAAACCGTGTGCGGAGTTTTAATTAATTAGAAAATTAAGTTTTAAGCCTAAAACCTGCCCAAATCTCTTCAGTTTTACTATTAATTTTAGTGGTGGTTTTATAGATTCACCTCCCTTTAGACTCTAATTTAGGTGAATCTAGAATCTCGACTTCATGATAATTGAGAGTATGGGATCATTTTTCGCTAAAATTCTTGATCTAGCAAGATGTTTCTTCTTTCTCTTAGTTTGAATCAAATATATGGGATTTTATGGTCATATATATCAATTTATATGTGATCTAATTGAAATTTATTAGATTAATGATCTGATAATTACCATATATATGGATACTCTCTTCCTCTCTATTGAAAAAAATCTATATTCACCTTTGGAGATGAGTCTAATTAGGCACACCTTCTCAAATTAGAGCCCTTATTATGTTATTATTAAAAAATATTGTTATAGAACCCCATTTTGTATTGAATTGGGATTGGTTCGAGGGATATATGGTGTAGGGGTTTGTTTAAAGTGATTAATATTGGTATATAATACCATTAAGCATCAAGGATTTAAGGATAAAATATCATTACCACTTAGAGATCTTTTATAAGGTTTTTGGAATGAAATTATAGTGTGTGCTTATGTGATTTAAGACCCATTCTTGATTTGTGTTTCTTGTGTTGTATGTGTAAAGAAATGTGATATCCTTGAATTATGTGTCCAAGTGGTCTTTCTAGGATACTACTTTTATATGGCTATTTTATATCCTATGGAACTTTTTTTAGGTATCAAGATGGTTGGGTTGCTCATAATTGTTTAAATAGACCCTTTGTGGTAGAGAGTTAAATTTTCCAAAAAGGAAAATGGATTATTCTCACATGATGGAAGTTTTTAGATATTCTAGAAATTTTAAGTTGATGTGGGAGAAAACAATTTAAGGGTGAATTGTTTCCAATGTCTTAGAATTATGATTTGGGAGAAAGGCCATGTAGTGGTAATTGTGAACCAATTCACTAGGCATGTCAGGTGGCATTATCATCCTAAAAGGATAGATAACCCCCTTAGGTAGGGGTATGATGTGTTCCTTAATAGTGGTTTTGGACACATGTTTTATGAGTAGCTTCTAAACTAATATGTGTACCTTAAGGAATTTTCTGAGACATATGGTGACTTTTACTGACCTTTTCACCATTGTAGTGACAAAGAAGGTGGGGTTGGGGTTTGTGAAATTTTGGTTAGTGAAATATTATAGAAATTATATATGGTTGATTGTTTACATGATAATTAATTCATTTTTTTTGAATAAAAACTATATTTATATTTATACTTGTGTTTGGGACACATGGGTGGTGTCTTAATAGGTTTGTGTTCACACCATTCATGGGAATCTCGATGTCCATGTAGACTTCATGATCAAAGATCTAGGAAATGTAAAGGTACCAACAACATGGAACTAGGGAAAGAAATCTTGGTGTCTGAAGGTGGTACTAAGATAGAATTACGAGTGATTCCATAGTGCCTCATTTAGTTTTCCAGTGGTTTTTCTTATGAAATAGTTTGATGAACCACAATGAGAGTCCATTGTTTATTACTTTGTAATAATTGATATTCCTTCCATGCCAACTATTATATAACAATTATTATACACTTCCTCTGTTTCCTATATTATATTATAATTTTATTGATGTGATATTATTTATGGATCTTGGTAATGAGGTTATAGTCTCCCTACTTCACTCTTCAGACCCTCACAATAAGTAAAAAACCTACTGCATATTAGGTGGAAAACATGAGTCCTTATAGAACTCCAGACTGGTCCAGGTGAATTTAGATGGGGAATTAAAAAGTTATATATTGAGAGGTTTTCCTTTCCTTTATTAGTTGAACTTGTTTTTAGAAAGGTAAAAAGGGGTTAGGCTCTGTTGAACTTGGTTTAGGGAGTCACATAAGTGACTGGTTCGCTATTATGTGATAGAACTATGAGTTACCAGTGATGAGACCACTATTATAGTTCTAGATTTATTATTTAAATAGGATCCTCAGTATGTTTTACAATTATATTTTATTGAATTTGGGTGAGTTCATTCATCATAACTAGGCATCTATGATCACATGTCATATTTACCTATTTTTTACTATCCATTGTAGTCCTTTTAATTAAAATTACTGATATATAATTAATGATTTTTTTGATATATATTTTATGAAATTTGGATTATTTAAATTTAAGCATGCCTGTTCTTTATATATATGACTACGACTGATGTGAAATTAAAAAAATTAGGTATTGTATTTGGGTAGTACTAGGAGGGTTGTGCCTTATCATAATAGGTAGACTTATATGATTGGTCATTTTATAGAAATACATTATTGTGTGTATGGATTTATTATGGTGTTTCCCTTAAGAGAGATTCCATAGGTTTTCTATGAGTTTGTTTAGCATTTCATAAAATTAACCATTAGAGGTGATTGATCACAAAACCTAGAAAAGAAAACATTAACTATTCCACTAGGGATGGAACACTTATTCCACCACCAGTTAGACAAGAGGATGAACTTAAGAATTCTTTCACACCAACTATAGTGGTTCAATTAACAAGACAATCATATCCCAAAGTCGTATACTTAGTTCTAGTTCAGGGAGGATGGTCCTAAATGATGATGGTTGATTATTCCCAATACGTCTAGCTTAAATATCTATAGCCTTCTTGGCTATTGGGGCTCCTTAGGATGTTTGGGATTGAGTCAACATCATTGGGGGGGGGGGGGATATTCTAACTCATCAAGAAACCGTAGGATCAATTGGTGAGGCTAGCCATTTTCCTGATTCTAGAACCTAGAATGAGATTTGGGGATATTATGAGTTAGTACGGCAGGCATGAAGGTATTACATGGATGAAATTCAATAACCTATTCTTTGAGGAGTTCATTTTGGATAGACCGAATCTCGATTGTTCTCAAGCATTCATGTAACTATAATAAGGGTTGATTACAATAGGTTAAGACTCTAATTATTTCATAGAGTTATTATGATTCTCTTTACTCTTGGCATGAAATGTGCTATTTAAGGTCGCGAATTTTAAGATTTTACTTCAACAATAAATGATGTACAATGTCATAGGAATTAACCTGGTGACATACTCAAAAGTTCTTCCTTGGGACCTGACCTTTGAGAAGTGGACAAAGGTGTAAGTATTCTTTCATATTTTTGTTTAATGATTAGTGAACGTTGTAGTGATTCTATGGTATCTTCTTTTGGTAGCAGTGATAGGAATGCATAAGATACATGCTAGAGTGGAACTCGGTAGATGGAGTAGATTAGGATATATTTTGCTCCTTCTATGAGAGGTAGTTCCATCTTGTTCTCTAACTATAGGTAGAGAGGGTACCTTAGAAATACTTTTTGGAAATCACTTATAGAGTGTCACTAATGTGTCAAGGTAATATATCTTTGATATTTTTATATAATGACTTTAAAAATGGGTTTTTGGTAGACATGGATATAATTGGGGTGGAGTACCTCAGCAGGTGATACAAACACCTTAGGATTTAATGACTCGGGTAAGAAAAAACCCTCTGGGGAATAACCATGGACCTAATATTGGTAGGATGTACACAATATACTATACTCCCAAATATAGTAGTCATAGAAATAATACAATTTGAGTATATTTTTGATTAAATCTACTCTATCTACTATACTTTTTAACATAGAATCTTCCCCTTTATTCATACCTATATAAGTTATTGTTGGAATTGATTTACCAACTATGTTCTATTCTGAGTTGATTTTTATTAACATACACTTGGGGAAGAAAGTGGATAAAATATAGATAATTAAAAGATATATCAAATTAGATATTTTCTATAGACATATATGGGACCTTATGATCTTATATATGAATTATTTTGATGTGAAATTATGCATTTAATTACTAACTAGTAATTGGGTGCACATCAATTACTATCGAAGACGATTATCTTTTACCGAACCCAATGTGGAGAATTTTATGGTAACTAATGAATGGGATGTCGTATCTGATATAATAGGACCAAAATTTAGCTAGATTTGATCTATTATGAAATATTTTACAGTCCTGGGTATTGAGGTAGAAACAAAAGTAGACCCATATTCTTTTAATCATGCAATAGAACTATACTACGGTGTGTTCTATAAGGAATTATATAGAATATAACTTAATGTTAGAGTTTAATTTGAGATTTAACACTTTCTAAAAGTGTATCCTATACAGATTCTTATCTATCATATGGAATCAAACAATTTGAAATAACTGATGGTGTCACTTGAGGATTCGGTGGTAAAGGGTTTTATTAGACCGAGCACATCTCCCCGAGATGGTCTAGTGTTGTTTACAAAGAAGGTTTATGGAATTATTTAGTTATATGAGGATGAAAGAAAGTTTAACTAGGTAACCATGAAGAATATATACCCTTTTATAGGATCTATGACTTTTTTATTAGTTATGGGGAGCCCAATAGTTCTCTATGATTGACCTACAATCAAGATACCACCAGATTTTGTTCAGGGGGGAATAATCCTAAAATGGTGTTTTAAAGGAGATATAAACTATGAGATTATGTACATACACATTTATGTTAAAAAATGTACAAGAAATGTTTAGGGATCTCATAAAAAAGATCTTACATCCATATAAAGACCCCTCTTTATGGTTCTTGTTGATAACATCCACATATACTCATAGATTTTGATGGTCATTCTAGAAACCTAGAGATTGTGATGAGTATGATTTTAGAAAATTATATATATGATATACTGTGGAAGTGTAACATCAAGATATAGGATTTATGTTTTATTTGTAATGTGATCTCCAAGGTGGTAATATCTGTGAACCTAATGGGGGTAGAGGCTATGATGTCTCAGTCGTGACTGAAAAATTCATTTGATATGGGAAGTTTCATTTGGTTAAAAAGATACCAATGATGGTTAATTTAGACATTCTAGAATTTATAAGAACCTGTGACAAGGTAACTATGAAGGGGTTGATGTTTTCGTTGGTAAATTAGTGTGAATGGGATTTCATATAGTTTAAGAGAAGACTGACATCATCTTCGATTCTAACATTTCCTGAGCTTGGGATTGGAATTGTGCTATACTATGATAAATTAAGTGTTAGTATTGGAGCTGTAATGATGTGGTGAGTCCTGTTAGTGGATTATGGTTTTTTTCAGTTATGAAACCACTAGTGGATCTTTCCAACTCATGACTTGTGGTCTATGACTTTAAGTGTTGGTGAAAATATCTCATTGATGGGACATTTTCCATTTACACAGAACATAATAACTTTTGATATATATTCTATTAGTTGGTATTTTATTTCCAATAGAGGTATTGGGTGGATTATATATATATGCTTTAATTTTTTATGGAATATAATCACTAGAGATGGAATTATATAACAAATTCTCTAAGTAGGAAAACACAATTTCTTGGGGAGAGACCTTCATCAAAGGAATGTCGGTTAATAAACATGTTTGATTAATAGTTAGTGGATGAATCTAATGACTAAGTCGTGATAACATGTGCTCCCTTGGTTATCACATCAAAAAATGGTAGATAGGGTAAAGACTATCCAGGAGTTATATTTTGAATGCTTATAGATAAGGGAGTGGTCGACAGGAAGTAACCCAATTCTAGGATGGTTGATGGATAGTGAAGATGTGATCTTTTTCAAAGGGAGAGTAGTGGTTTCTTCTTCAATTAAGAAATAGTTGTCTATGGAGTATCATTCCCCTCATTGGGAAGTCAATCTAGGTTTAAAAAATTTGTATCGGGAAACCATGTGACACTTCAAGTGGATAAGAATGACAAGAGGCAAGACATGATTTGTATCTCATTTCATGACCTATCAGAGGATCAAGGTAGAGTATCAACAACAAGAGTGTTCAGTTTAACCACATCATATTCCTGTGTGAAATTTAGATGAGGCGATGATGGAATTTGTGATGTTTTTTCCCAATATACTGATGAGTTGAAATGTTGTTTGGGTGATAGTTGATCAACTAATGAATGTGGGGTATTTATTGATGATCTAAAAAACTCAATCAGTAAATAAATTGGAAAAAATTTATGTTCAAGATATTATATAACTATATGGGGTTTGTTGTATTATCATATATTATAGGGAAAAAAATTTAAATATGTTTTTGGCAGATCTTGCATAATGTTATGGGGCTCAGTTAAAACTGAGTATGGTGTATCATCCAGAGGAAGATGGATAATCTATGAGTACGATTCAGATCTTATAGGATATTTTTTTTCATGAGTCCTAGACTTTATTTGAGTATGGTATGACCATATATACTTTTTAGAGTGCTCTTAAAATAATATTTTTAGGATTTTATTCAGATGGGGCCTTTTGAAGCTCTTTATTATAACGACCCATACTTTACATACACTGTTAATACTTCAAAATTTAAGCACACTTATTACAACATATAACAAAACCAGGAAATGACCATATAGGTATAATGTCTTTAGAAACTGGGAAACATAAACAACTGGTTCATAAAGCATCTAAATTGTCTCCCATTTATTTCATCTTATCTAGAGTCCCTTTTGGAATATCCAACTTAATAACATTCTTCCTGACCTGGGGAAAGAAAACATACAAAAGGGTGAGCTCAAATTCTCAGTAAGGGTAAACAAAAGAAATATCAATCACATCATATTCATAAGAACATAACATTTTGGAAATCTTAACCTGCAAAAGAGATCATAATTTCATAACATGGGATATATCATAGTAGTGAAATGTAATCCAAATAATCATAACTTAAAACATGAATCTTTGTGTAATAAACACATAATAATAGAAAATCATTTCTTAGTAGTCAAGACTCATTGCCAAGACTATCTTAGCGGACAAAATCCTTTTCTGAAACGAGTTCACTCCTTGTTTCAGTCCTGTTTTACTGAACCGATTTAACCTGTCGTTCCAGCCATGTCTATATCATGAGATATAAATCTTTACCCAATGCATTGGAGGGAGATATAGGTCCCACCCATCTCATAATGATACCATTCTTATGTGTGCCACAAAATCACAAATCATTCATCATTGCATAACAATTGTAATAAAAATGGGATTCTTAAACATCGTGACATCATAAAACAATTCATATAAGGAAATCATAAAAATAATTACATAACAACATAATCAAATCAATGTAATAATAGGGATAGAAACAGAACCCTATATTATCTTAGATGGAAAACAATTTTGATAAAACACTTGAACTCCATTCTTGAGGAAAATATCCTTTCTACTTCAAAAACATTTTTCCTTTCTTAAAATGTCATACAATTTTAAACTAAAAGAAGTTGATTAAAAATAAACTTGAAAACTTGTAAAGGAAGCTTCTTGGAAATAATGTTTTAAAAATCTATTCATGCCGTATAAGTTAAAAAAACATTCTTCTCGTACTTTTGTCGGAAGAGTCAAAAAGTGCCTCGTACGAAAAATGACAAAAGATTCCTTTCATATATTTTACTAAAAACTCACCTATGGGTAAAATTGGATATAAAAAATTGTAGAAGGATATAAATATTACATACTGAGGAAATATGGATGTGGATGATAAATATTCCCTAGTAAATTCTGAAGTATAAACAATCTCGGATAAAAATGAGATTGCGAGATTTTCCCTTACCTTAGGTCCGATTTGCTTCGTAAGTGTCCGAACCTCCTGTATAATGATTTAAATAATGTCATTGACTTATTCCAGAATTATACTCATTTTTATGATATCATATATGACCATATTCTTAGCTTCTAATTAGTAATATTTAATTGCTACTTGTTATTCAGGTGGTTATTAATTTTTGTTCTTATACGTGTTTTGTCGAATAAATTCTTATTATTCTCTTTAGGTTATAAATACCTCATTTACAGAATGGTATTAGTTTAATATATATCATATTCATTCATTAAATTCATTTATATAATCATTATGGAATGAAGATCATGTAGAACGAGTCATATCACATCGTGGAGACGGTATTCCGTACGTACACACGAGCGATGATATCGTTCCCATGATCATGGAATTGTATTGGAGTGTATGTATACTATTTCAGAATAAATATCACTTTACAATAATCATATATAGTTATTATTTACACCATTATACGCATCCAAGTAAGGTGGTGGTGGAAAATAGATTACATAATGGCGTTGAGACGGTATTTCGTACGTACGCACGCGCAGTGATTTCGTTTTCCATAGGATGGATAGATGGTGAAATAGGGTTGTTTAATAATTATAATAACACACCAGTATATGAGTTATACTGATGTTATTACTTCATAATGAAACAACTAAATAATAAGAAGTGGAAGAAGAAATAAAGTTGAAAGAATCGGTAACGGACATGACCTCTTCTTTGAAGCGCCTATTTGAGACCTCCTCTTAAGGCACTAAAATTGGTCATTGAAGAATACCATGACCTCTAGGATGTTTATATGGAAGTGGAGAAGAGAATTTGGCAGGTTTTTTCCGAGATTAAAGGCTCAAAGTGATGTAAGGAAGAGAGGGAGGAGGTGCCCTTTTATAAGGGAGGAGAGGGGTACCTTAGAAAAAACTAAAAATATTATTTTAGCATAAAGTCATATTCGGTTTTTAATATCTCCAGATTGATTTATTTCAAATCTAAGGTGGTTATGGGTCGAAATAATCTCATCCAATAGAATTTAGACAAGTTTATGTTTCTATTTTAACCTTATCATTTAGATTTAACTTTAAGTTAGATAATTTAACTTTTACCGTGTCTTCTTGTTTTCTTACACTATAAGGTTAATAAACTTAATATAACAAGAAAAACGAACCCCAAGTTGTTTATTATTAATATATATAACCTTATATAAGTCATTTGGCCGAAACTTATATTTTTAGGAGTAAAATAACAATTAATAATATAATATTTGTTTTAAATACTATTTTATGTCAATTTTGACACTATTTGGTAATTGATTTTTGTGAAATTCATAACAGAAAGATTAGTTCGAACAAAGTTAATTAAATCAATAATAACATGTCATATTAACCTAGAAAATAATTGTAATCAATAAAAAATCTCAAATTACATTTATTTGGGTATTTATAACATCAATTATGTCAATATTTCATTAATAAGATAATTACTTCATCATTATTATGTCATAAATAAATTCAATTATTTATTGTCTAAAAATTACAAATAAAATACCATTATGTAGTAAATCGTTTTATCTTTCTAATGAATATTTATAGTCGAATTTATCTTATGTATAACCCTATATTATAAATGATTTAGTTATTAAACATTGATTTTAACTATTTTAACCCCTATTTAAATAAATTAATAATAAATGTACAAATCTAATACAAGTGGGACTAAATGGTCATATTTTATTACTAAGGTTGTTTTTTGGTCTAATTACACTTGTACAATAGAATTATGACATGTTTTAGGCTAATAATAATAACATTTTTACCCTTAATTAACCTATTTATTTTTAACTGTGGTAAAAAAAGTAAAAAGTTACTATTCACCAAATATTATTTTTATCTCATTTAACCAAATTTTAGACCATGATATTAACCATGTCTCTAGGATTTTCAAAATTCCACTCACAGAAGCTGTAAAATTATGTTTTATGTAAATTTGCAAATTCTCCTAGGAGGTGGGTAAAAGACAGTGAAAAGTTCGATAAATTTTTTATATATCTAAAATTATTATAAAATGACTCCAATGAATTGAATTGAACTTATATAGGTATTATGTATCAATTTTGACCTAAAATAAATTTAAATAAAATTAATAATTATTTAAATAAAAAGTCGGTTTTTAAATAGTAACCCAGTGTTTTCACTATTCATCTAAAATTGAATGTTTTCAGAAAAATACCAAAATTTCACCCTAGGCTAATTTCGATATTCCGAATCCAAAAATGAAGTCCATTTTGAAAAATAAAATTTAAAAAATTTAAAAAATTGGGTATTACTATGCATAACAGCTAGTTTTAGTAATATTTTAATAGCATATCGTTGTTTAGTGAAACTCGGTATTGCGTACGACCCAAGCTATCGAGTAAGGTAGAGATTGCGTGTAAAGAAAGCCAAGATAGTGTTTTGTGTAGTGAAAGATTACTTTGATAATATAAAAACAAAATATTTCTCATAAAAGTCTCGGGTGTCACATTCTACCCCCCTTAAAATGAATTTCTCCCTCGAAATTCGTCACTTTGTAGGAAACAGATAAGGATACCTCTCCCTCATAATATCCTCAAGATCCCATGTAGCTTTCTCTAATTGCTGGTTCCTCCATAAAACTTTCACCAAGCGAGTGGTCTTGTTCCGTAGGACTTTTTCGCTACGATCCACAAGCTATGTCGGCTGTTCTTCAAAAGAAAGATCTTGCTCCAGCGGTACAACTTCTGAGCTGAGTACATGTGAAGGATCAGGTATGTACTTCCTCAGGAGAGATATATGGAACACATAGTAAAATTGAGAGAGATTTGGTGGAAGCGCCAATCGGTAAGCTACCTTCCCAACATGATCCAGTATTTCGAAAGGACTGATATACCTAGGGCTCATCTTTCCCTTCTTTCCAAATCTCTTTACTCTCTTCCATGGAGATATTCGTAAGAACAATTTATCCCCCACTTCAAACTATTGGCCTTTTCTTCGGTTGTTGGAATAACGTTTTTGTCAACTCTGAGCTGCTCTAATGTGTTGTTGAATAGATCTGACCTTTTCTGCCATCTCATCAACAAGATCAGATCCTAATAGCTTTCTTTCCCTAACTTCATCCCAGCAAGTTGGAGTCCTACATTTATTTCCATAGAGATCTTTATAAGGAGCCATCTGAATACTGGAGTAAAAGATATTATTATAAGAAAATTCCACCAAAGGTAGGTGTTGATCCCAACCAACTTTGAAATCTATAGAGCAAGCTCTCAATATATCTTCTAGAGTTTGAATTGTTCTCTCAGACTGACCGTCTGTCTGAGGATGATAAGCAGTACTGAAACTCAACTCTATATCCAGAGTATGCTGAAGACTTTGCCAGAACATTGAGGTAAATCTCGGATCCCGATCAGATATAATGGAAAGTGGTACTCCATGCAATCTTACCACTTCCTTCACATATATCCTGGCAAGCTGATCCAAAGAGAAATCCTCTCTAATAGCAATGAAGTGTGCAGACTTTTTAAGATGATCAACTATGACCCAGATAACATTATTGACTTTGGATGTTTTAGGAAGTCCAGTGACAAAGTCCATAGTGATGTTTTCCCATTTCCATTCCGGTATGGGTAATGGTTGTAACATCCCCTTAGAATTCTGTCTCTCAGCTTTAACTTGCTGACAAACCAAGCATCGAGAGACATATTCAGCAACATCTCTTTTCATGCCATCCTACCAGAAGTACTCTTTCAGGTCCCTATACATCTTCGTGCTTCCAAGATGAATAGAGAATGAAGAACTATGAGCCTCATCCTGTAGCTCCTTCTTTAATTCTGGGCTGGGAAGAACACAAAACCAATTCCTGAACTTTATTATCCCATTACAATCAAGGTTGAATTCAGGAATATTTCTCACCTTATTTTGTAACTCTACATCTTCTTTATACGCCTCTTAAATCTTCACATATAAATATGGTTGAACATTCAATTGAAAAAGATATGATTTTTCCCCTTCCATTATAATTCCAAGATCCATCCTTTGTAAATCCATATATATTGGATCTTTTGTGATCCTCATCATGGATAATCTAGCATGATCTTGTTGACTTAATACATCTTCCACCTTGTTTGCTTTCCCAAGGTCGTAATGAATTGAGCAGTCGTAATCCTTAATCAGCTCCAACCATCTTCTTTGGCGCATATTCAGCTCCTTTTGTGTGAAAATATAATTTAAACTTTTATGATCAGTATAAATATCACACCTTTCTCCATAAAGATAATGCCTCCAAATCTTTAATGCAATGATTACCACAGCTAACTCCAAATCATGATTTGGGTAATTTTGCTCATGGATTTTCAACTGTCGTGAGGCATAAGCTATCAACATATCATTTTGCATAAGAAAACACCCCAGTCCCTTCTTGGATGCATCACCGTAGATCACAAACCTTTCTCCACTACAAGGAAGTGTGAGTACAGGTGCACTGGATAACCTTCTTTTCAACTCTTTGAAATTCTCTTCTCATCCCTCTGTCCAAAACAAACTTAACTCCTTTTCGAGTAAACCTGGAGAGTGGATTAGATAATCATGAAAAATCTTTCACAAAACGTCGATAATATCCATCCAAGCCAATAAAACATTGGATCTCAGTTACTGTTGTTGGTCTCGACCATATTTCGATAACCTATGTTTTTGCTGGATCTATAGATATCCCCTCTTTTGAGATTATGTGAACCAAAAATGCAACTTTTTGAAGCCAAAATTCACACTTGGTAAATTTGACATAAAGATTCTCCTTTCTCAGGGTCTTCAATATAATTCTCAAATGATCTTCATGTTCTTCCTTGCTCTTTGAATAGACAAGAACATCATCTATAAAGACTACCACTAACTGATCAATATAGTCTCTAAAGACTCTATTCATCAGATCCATAAAGATAGAAGGGGCATTAGTAAGACCAAATGGAATCACTATAAATTCATCATGTCCATACCTTGTACGAAAATCCGTCTTTGGTATATCCTACCTTTTGACCCTTAATTTATGATACCCTGAACGAAGATCAATCTTGGAAAAGTATTGAGCTCTGCGTAGTTGGTCAAATAAGTCATCAATGCACGGGAGAGGATATTTGTTCTTGATAGTGATCTTGTTAAGTTCATGATAATTAATGCAGAGTCTCATTGATCCATCTTTCTTCATGACAAACAGAACAGGTGCTCCCCAAGGTGACACACTAAGGCGTATGAATCCTTTATCAAGATTCTCTTGGAGTTGCTTCTTCAATTCCGGCAACTCAATTGGGGCCATTCTATAAGGTGTCTTTGAAATAAGCAAAGCACCTGGTATGAGTTCTATTGAAAACTCAACTTCATGATTTGGTGGAGGACCCGACAATTCCTTCAGAAAGACATCATCAAACTCCCGTAAAATGGGGATATTCTTAATTGTGAGTTTCTCACCAACCATTTGAGATAAATAACCTTCATTTAGTGGAATGAAAACCCATAAGATGGAAGAAATATCCACTGGAAGGTTATGTTCATCCTTGCATCAATAAACGATCATAGATTGATCTAGAATATGAGATGTGACTTCCCTTCTTTGGAAAATGATATGAGCTCCATATAGAGAAAGCCAATACATGCCAAGAATCACATCAAATTCCACTATAGGAAGGATCACAAGATTTGCAGGAAGCACTTTCCCAAAAACTTCAATCGGAGAAGAATTATAAACTTTTGATGCGACTGTTGTGCCATTAGGGGTTGTCACAGCTAACTCAACATATAATTGTTGAGGTAATACGGTGATACCCTTTGAAGATTCTTCAGAAATAAAAGAGTGGGTGGATCCCGAATCAAATAAAACATTTGCTACTTTAGAGTGCATAGTAAGTGTACCTTTCACCACTTCGTTATCATACTCCACATCGCTGATAGAAATTGCATGTGACTTTCCTTTGTCTTTGGCCTTAAGAGTTTGGTGACGTCGATCATCATCATCGACCCTTGGATTTGGGCATTGATTGGCATAATGACCCATCTCCTTGCACTTGAAACATTGAAGTGTATTAGGTTCATTCTGTGTATCCATTCCTTTGTTTGCATCATTAGACATATTCTTCCCATTATTTCGACATTCAAATGCCCGATTACCTTCTTTTCCACATTTGAAACATTTACTTTCCCCTTTAAGACAACTCCCTCCATGTTTCGTTCCACACTTTTAGCATAAGAGAAAGCTCATCTTCTTTTCAGTGTGCTCTTTAGATTTTCCATTGAATTCCATTTTCCTTTTCTTATCAAACCCATATGACTGATGGGTTACTCCAATGTCCATCTCAACTTTGAGAGCACATTGAACAATTTCCTCGTAGCAATTGAAGTCCCACATGGCTAACGCCCTTTGAAGAATTGGTTTTAAGCCACTAAAGAATCGATCGATCTTACTATCAGGTTGGGTAATAATACCAGAAGCATACCTTGCAAGTCTTGTAAAATTTGCTTCATAGGTACCAACAGATTCATCATCCTTTTGCTTCAGTTCAAGAAACTCCTTATCCATATTTGTTCGAAGAATATGAGGGAAGTACTTATTGAAAAATATGTTCTTGAACTCATCCCATTCCATGGACTCAATTTCATCTCTTTGCCTCAAATTTTTGATAAGATTCCACCATTGATCCGCATATCCTTCCAAATGACACAATGCTAATATGACTTTATCATATTCAGAACATTGAAGAACTGAAAATATCTTTTCAGTGGTACTGATCCATTTTTGAGCAACTAATGGATCAGTAGACCCGCTGAATTAGGGTGGATGCTGCCTCATGAAGGATTAAACAGAATGTTTCTCCTTCCTTTGCTCGTTTGGAAGTCCTGAATGATTCATAGCTTGAGAAAGTTGTGTGAGCATGGCTACAAGATTTTTCGTTCCAGCTCCCATAACATTTAGTTGCTCAGGGGGACAATCATTGCATTTCCCGTCGCATTCCGCATTAACACGGTTCCTTCGAGTTCCAGCCATTGACTAAAACCAAGAAGAATAGTGTGAGAAACACTAATTATAATAGGAAAAACACATAATCAAGAATAAAATTTCACACTTAAGGTCTTATCATAGGTTGTTCATGGCCATTTCTAAAATACTAAGTATGTGTTCTATGCTTAGAATTATCCTTAGGGTTCTTACTAAGGCTTTCACATCCTAGTTTCCAAAGGTTGACTATATCTTTCCTCCGATACCAAATATAACAACCCATACTTTACATACATTTTTAATACTTCAAAATTTAAGCACACTTATTACAACATATAACAAAACCAAGAAAGCACCGTATAGGTATAGTGTCTTTAGAAACTGGGAAACATAAACAACTGGTTCATAAAGAATCTACATTGTCTCCCATTTATTTCATCATATCTAGAGTCCCTTTTGGAATATCCTACTTAATAACCTTCTTCCTAACCTGGGGGAAAAATACATACAAAAGTGTGAGTTCAAATGCTCATTAAGGGTAAAAAAAGAAATATCAATCACATCATATTCATAAGAACATAACATTTTGGAAATCTTAACCTGTAAAAGAGATCATAATTTCAAAACATGAGATAAATCTTAGTAGTGAAATTTAATACCAATAATCATAACTTAAAACATGAAACTTTATGTAATACACACATAATCATATAAAATCATTTCTTAGTAGTCAAGACTCACTGGCAAGACTATCTTAGCGGACAAAGTCCTTTTCTGAACCGAGTTCACTCCTCGTTTCAGTCCTATTTTACTGAACCGGTTTAACCTGCAGTTCCAGCCATGTCTATATCATGATATATAAATATTTACCCAATGCATTGGAGGGAGATATAGGTCCCACCCATCTCATAATGATACCATTCTTATGTGTGCCACAAAATCATAATTCATACATCATTGCATAACCCATGTAATAAAAATGGGATTCTTAAACATCGTGACATCATAAAACAATTCATATAAGATAAAGGAATTCATAAAAATAATTCCATAAAAACATAATCAAATCAATGTAATAATAGGGATATAAATATAACCCTATATTACTTAGATGGAATTTTTTTTTGATAAAACACTTGAACTCCATTCTTGAGGAAAATATCCATACTAGTTACAAAACATTTTTCATTTCATAACATGTCATAAAATTTTAAACTAAAATATGTTGATTAAAAATAAACTTGGAATCTTTTAAAGTAAGCTTCTTGGAAATAATGTTTTAAAAATCCATTCATTCCTTATAAGTTAAAAAAACATTCTTCTCGTACTTTTTTTAGAAAAGTGAAAACGTACCTCGTACGAAAAACGACAAAATATTCCTTTCATATCTTTTACTAAAAACTCACCAAAGGGTAAAATTGGATATAAACAATTTTATAAGGATATAAATATTACATATTGTGGAAACATGGATGTGGATGATAAATATTCCCCAGTAAATTCTGAAGTATAAACAATCTCGGATAAAAATGAGATTGCGAGATTTTCCCTTACCTTAGGTCCGATTGGCTTCGTAAGTGTCCGAACCTTCTTTATAATTATTTAAATAATGTCATTGACTTATTCCAGAATCATAATCATTGTTATTATATCATATATGGCCATATTCTTATCTTCTTATTAGTAATATTTCATTGCTACTTGTTATTCGGGTGTTTATTACTTTTTGTTCTTATGCGTGTTTTGGAGAATAAATTCTTATTCTTCTCTTTAGGTTATAGATAAATCATTTACATAATGGTATTAGTGTAATATATATCATATTAATTCATTAAATTCATTTATATAATAATTATGCAATGAAGATCATGTAGAACGAGTCACATCACATCGTGGAGACGGTATTCCGTACGTACGCACGAGTGATGATATTGTTCCCATGATCATGGAATTGTATTAGAGTGTTTTTATACTATTTCAGAATCAATATTACTTTACAATAATCATATATATAGTTATTATTTACACCATTATATGCATCCAAGTAAGGTGGTGGTGGAAGATAGATTACACCACGACGTGGAGACGGTATTCCGTACGTACGCACGCGCGGTGATTTCGTTTTCCGTAGGATGGATAGATGGTGAAATAGGGTTGTTTAATACTTATAATAACATACCAGTATATTAGTTATACTTATGTTATACTTCATAATGAAACAACTAAATAAGAATAAGTGGAAGAAGAAATAAAGTTGAAGGAATCGGTAACGGACATTACCTCTTCTTTGAAGCGCCTCTTTGGGACCTCCTCTTAAGGCACTAAAATTGGTATTTGAAGAATACTATGACCTCTAGGATTTTTATAGGGAAGTTTAGAAGAGAACTTGGCAGGGGTTGGCCGAGATTGAAGGCTCAAAGTGATGTGATGAAGAGAGGGAGGAGGTGCCCTTTTATAAGGGAGGAGAGGGGCACCTTAAGAAAAACTCAAAATATTATTTTATCATAAAGTCATATTAGGTTTTTAATAGCTCAAAATTGATTTATTTAGAATATAAGGTGGGGATGGGTCTAAAACCTCTCATCCAATAGAATTTAGACAAGTTGAGGTTTCTATTTTTACCTTATCATTTATATTTAACTTTAATTTAGATAATTTAACTTTTACCGTGTCTTCTTGTTTGCTTACACTATAAGGTTAATAAAATTACTATAAAAAGCATAAAGAACCCCAAGTTGTTTATTATTAATATATATAACTTTATCTAAGTCATTTTACCGAACCTTAGATTTTTAGGAATAAATTTACAATTAATAATATAATATTTGTTTTAAAAACTATTTTATGTCAATTTTGACACTATTTGGTAATTGATTTTTTTGAAAATCACAAAAGAAAGATTAGTTCGAAAAAATTTACTTAAATCAATACTAACACTTTATATTAACCTATAAAATTATTGTAATTCATAAATAATCTTAAATTACATTTATTTGGGTATTTATAACATCAATTGTGTCAATATTTGATTAATAAGATAATTACTGCATCATCATTGTGTCATAAATAAATTAAACTATTTATTGTCTAAAACTTAAAAATAAAATACCATTATGTAGGAAATAGTTTTAGATTTCTAATGAATATTTATAGTCGAATTTATCTTATGTATATCACTATATTAAAAATGATTTAGTTATTAAACTTTAATTTTAACTATTTTAACCCTTCTTTAGATAAATTAATAATAAATGTACTAATCTAATACAAGTTGGCCTAAATGGTCATATTTTATTCCTAAGGTTATTTTTTGGTCGAATTAAAATTATCCAATAGAATTAGGACATGTGTTAGGGTAATAATAATAACATTTTTACCCTTAATTACCCTATTTACTTTTAACCGTGGTAAAAAAGTAAAAAGTTACTATTTACCAATGATTATTTTTATCCCATTGAACCACATTTTAGTTCTGGATATTAACCGTGTCTCTCATATTTTCGAAATTCCACTCACAGAAGAGGTAAAATTAAGTTTTATGTAAATTTGCAAATTCTCCTAGGAGGTGGGTAAAAGACAGTGAAAAGTTCGATAAAATTTTTATATATCTAAAATTATTATAAAATGATTCCAATTAATTGAATTGAACTTATATAGGTATTATGTATCAATTTTTACCTAAAATAAATGTAAATAAAATAAATAATTATTTAAATAAAAATTCGGTTTTAACTAGTAACCTAGTGTTTTCACTATTCATCAAAAATTGAAAGTTTTCAGAAAAATACAAAAAATTCACCCTAGGATAATTTTGATATTCCAAATCCAAAAATGAAGTCCATTTTGAAAAATAAAATTTACAAAATTTAAAAATGTGGGTATTACTATTCATATCGGCTAGTTTTAGTAATATTTTAATAGCATATCCTTGTTTAGTGAAACTCGGTATTGCGTACGACGCAAGCTGTCGAGGATGGTTGCGATTACGTGTAAAGCAAGCCAATATTGTGTTGTTTGTAGTGAAAGATTCTTTTGATAACATAAAACAATATATTTCTCATAAAAGTCTCCGGTGTTACATTTATGGTCAGTCATTCTTTTCACTACTATGTTGGAATGAGGCAGGTAAGGTAAAATTATTTGTCCAAATATAGTCTAAAAGACCATTGAGAGGGTATAATTAATCAAGAATTGGTTGGTTACTGATCAAAGTAGAAAATGATGATATGGTGACTAAAGGAGATGACCTTTGGGGTTCATTTTGAGTGACTTGTTTTTTTGGGCACCACCTTGATTGGAGGATCATTGGATTTGAAAGAAATAGATACTAACAATGTGGTTTGTGGGATCCTTTGAGATCACTAGGTCCATTAGAATGGTGGCTTATAATTTAGACCTCCCTCAATGGTATTGAGTAATGAATAATGTAATCCATGTATACTAGATTTAGAGTTATTAGCCCCATCCTATATGTGATTTAAATTGAGAATATGTTGAGTAAAAACCATATTCATATTTTGTGGAGCAACTGGTATAGATTACGGATTTGGGTGAGAAAGTATTGAAGGGGGAAAAAATTCCACTTATTCCTGTTCTTTGGTGGAATGATTGTTTCCAAGAGGATACTTGTGACCATAAATTTTATTTATATGCTCAATATCTAGAGTTGTTTGTGCATGTTCTCTCGAGACACTTTTCGAGGATGGGATGTGTTTATAGGGGAATATTATAATGATCCCAACTTTTTTTCTTAGAAAATTATGTCTCAATTTTATCAGTTTGTTTAGTGTTTTTGAGTTATTTCTTTATCTGTGAATTATCAAGGAGATTATGTACTATTTAGGAGGTTTTTGGAGGCCTTTAAGGGGGTTCACTATTTGATCATGGATAGGGAAATCCATGCAGTTCCCCCAAGGATTCCATTAAGCATATAAGAGTGTTACATTGGATAAATAATTATTAGCACATTATTAGATATAACCCTAAAAATTACCTAGAAGAATATGTGGCTCAAAAGGAATATGAATATCAGGGTTGGAACTTATTATGCCAAACCTTGTAGTCAAACTATGTGGATTCCTAGAATAGGTAGAGAGCCTCACACATCTGGAGCACAATTATGTAGATAATGAAAAAAATTATGTGATGTGTTTTAATTAATGAAAAAATATATTTTTAATCCCAAAAATCCCAAAAATATCTTCATTATTCCTCATACACCTTGTTCTATCAAAACATGAGACAGTAGTGGTGGTTGGTGATTCTCCTCCCTTCAATCTCTAATTATGTGGAATCTAGAGTATTGGGGCCAAAAAAATTCATGGTATGTGAATGTTTTTCACCATTGTTCTTAAACATACTTGATATATCCTCCTCTCTTAGGAATAATAATATATAAAAACTATCATGAGAATATCTATGTATTATTATGTTATCAAATAGATAATTAGTAGATCATTGAATGATTAGAGAATAGATATTTTGAGAATTTTTATCTCTCTCAAATAGATCTAGATAAACAATTAGTGATGGTAATCATTGGGTAATACTATTCAAATTCAATCCCTTATCTTGTTATTATTCTATAATCATATCATATAATCCTTAATTATGATGGATTATGAACGGTTCTAGTGATTATTGGTGTGCGATATTGTTTTGGGTGATAACTCAACGTGGATTTTACCATTTCATATCCACATGCTTAACATAGGAAGCTTGTTTCCACTTAAGGCCTATATATATGGTTTCTGGCATGATATAATGGTGCATGCCTGTGATTTTTATGAACCATGATTTATTTTTTAATTCTTGTTGTTTATGTTTGTTTCATTGTTAGAACCATTCTTGATGTGACAAAATTTTCTAGATAAGATATGTCTTACTTGTAGATGTTTTATAACCATTGAAAATTGTTTCAAGAATCAATATTGTTGGGTTGATCAGAATTAAATAAATATCCACTTTGTGGGATAGTTTTTATGTTGTAATAATGGTTAAGGGATTGCACTATATTTTCATTATTGGTCAGATATAATAGAACTATTTAGTCGATGTGATTATAGTCTATGAATATGTGAAGTGTATCCAATGCGCCAAAATGCCGACATGGTTAAAAGACTATACTGGGGTAATAATTAAACAAATCATTGGGACTGTTAGGTGGAAGTACCATTTTTAAGGATGAATGAACACCTTAGTGTAGGGTGGGTTGGGTTCTTTAAAAGTGGGATGTGGGAAAAAAACTAATGGGTGTTAGGTGGTGAATTGGAAAATGAAGATTACGATATGTTATAAGGCATGTAGTGACTCTTATTTACCTTTTCACGAGAATAGTTCTAAAGCACGTTGTTCTGCTATTTCTAAAATCATGGGTTGTAAAAAATGACCCATGACGTTAGCAGTTTATTATTTAATTTTTCATCACATCATGTTTTGTAATGGGCACTATGTATATTTTCACTTATGTGAAGGATAAATTGGTGGTTTCCTATTAGGTTTCAATTCACACCATACACAAGTTTGGTAATTCATGTTAGGAATTCCAAATAAAGGATCTAGAATAGGGGAAGGGCCTCGTGATAGGGACAATAGAAGATGGAGTTTGGTCTTCGGAGGTAGTACATGGATGGATGACGAAGTGATGCCACATATACCATTTATTTTTTCATAAGTATTTCTTCTTCTATAATCATACCTGAAACATTTTGTGTCCTTGTTTTATTTCATTGTTTAAATTTATATACCTTCCATTTCATCCTTTATAGCATTGTTATTACCCATATTTGATGTTTCCTTTATGAAATTATTATTTTCATGATATGACTAGATGTATGGATCTTAATACTATTGGTAGAGTATCCCCATGATAATGTTTTACCCTCACTACTAGTTGAAAAACCTTTTAATATTGAGAGGTATAGATAAGGCAATGTTGTACTTTATCCCAAACCATATGATTCTGTTTGGGGCATTATAACGGTATTTGTAAAAATAATATATTATACTATTCACTTAATAATTTATGTTTTTAAAAAATCAAAAAAATCATCTTAATTTAATAATTTTTTTGTATCCAAATATGATGTTCATTTATTTAAATTAAAAATCTAAAAAATAATAATTTAATATTTAAATTGAAACAAAAAATATAAGTCCCTGACCTCAAACATTACATAATCTTGAATGAAGTTAATAATTCACATTGAGGATCTTTTTAGGTTTATAGATATAATAATTAGGTCATAACATATACATAACGACTTGAATATTACATGTAGACACTTCTACTTAGTATCCATTTTTTTTTCAAAAAATAAAGACACTTTGAAAAAAAGAGTCATGTCTAGTTCCATGTTGTAGATATCATGACTTTTCCTTGATCCCATCTTTGACACTATTCAATATTTTGTCATTTGAAAATCCTTTCAAAAACATGGGATGAGCATAAAAAATCTCAGTAAGGAATACACTAAGAAGGAAAACTGTTAGTTTTTTGAAAACAACAAGTAAACCATGAACACCTTATCATAAGTAATAATTTTCACCTTTATGAAGTAGTAAATAATATTCACTGAATAAAAGATCATTACATACCCCTTTTGAACAATAATATTACCATAAAAATAATAGAAAGAAAAAATAACATATATATGTAACTTGGGACATAAATGTACTTAAATGGAAGAACCATACGGTCGATTTGCACACATATCACTAAATAGAATAGCCATACAGCCGACATCCATACCCAATGCATTGGATGTTATAACGTAACCACCCATCTTAGTTTATCATGACACCACCCATAATTTGGTTTATCACATATCCAACCATCAAATGTCTAAGTAAAATTATAAAATAATAACACATAAAATATTTCAAATAGAAAAATTTCACTAATAACATTTAATTTACAATCCCAAGAAATCATTTCAAGATATTGAAATAATCAATCCATTTGAAAAACCATTTTCAATAACAAAAAACCCAAAAATATAATAATGGGTTTCCTGTTTTATTTAAAAAAACATTATTTCTTATAGAGGAAGCCAAATAACGATCACCGCGGCGGAGATGTCATTGTCGCTGCAAACATTAATTTTTGTTGTTGTTTAGTAACATGCTTTATAGTAAATGATTCCCTATTAATGAAATGAAAATTAAAAGAGGTTTATATATCATATAAAATAAACTCATTTATAAATCATAATATGCCTCAATGAAAGGATATTGAGACGAATTCCCTTACAAATATCATTTTTTTAAAATAAAATATATAGATTATGTGTATTTACTATAAGTAAACATAAGTAATGTATAAATACAAGATATGACATAAAAATTTATTTCATACATAATCATTGCATGACATAATTAAAAGTAGAAGATAAACCCAAGGAATGTAAATTGGGTTAAGACGTTCCCTTACCTTGTGTCCGACATGACCCATTCGTTCTTTAATTTTCTTAAAATTGGGTATCTCCCATTGGTTTGAACCAAAAGGTTTACATGAAGTGCCTTTTGCTGAAGGTAAATCTTCTAAGAGGAAAATAGGGATGTAGGGAGCTTAATTGGGAAGAGTTTGGATGAGCCAATGGGCTTCAGAGGTGTGAGTAATGGGTGAGAGTTGAGGACTTTTTATAAGGTGAAGGAGGGGATCTTTAGGAACGTTTGAAAATATTATTTTATTTTATAATTATTTTTGGTTTCTAATGATCCAATACTCATTAAAGTCAAAGAAAATATGACTGTTGTTTGAAATAAAATCATCCAATAATAATTGGATAGTTTTTTGGATATTGTTCTAATTTTTATAATCTTATTTATTTAAATCATTCATTAATGAGGTAAACACAACCTCATTATTGTGTCAAAAATAATTTTATTTCTTTGATGTCTAAAAAATATAAAAAATACCATGATGTAGGAAATTGTTTTATCTTTCAAATGAATATTTATATATGAAAAGATAACTACATAACCAGATGTAAAAATTGATTTACTAAAAGATATATGTTTATGTCATTTTTTCTTAAATTTAAATTAATTAACATAAAGTGTCATTATCACTACCAAGTGGCTTCATGAGGTCCTTAAGTCGACCCAAGGATGCCTATAGTTGGACATGTATCAGCCAATAGGATTTGGACACATGGTCAGGTAATTTAATATTATTATAATATTATTTTTTTACCCTTATATACAAGATTTACCTTTTAACGATGGTAAATAAAATATTTACCAAAATAAATATTCATAATGTATAAAAATAAAAGTTACCTTTTTACACAATCTGGAACTCTTGATTCCAAATATCGAATCAATTTTTACAAATTCAAAACACATAAGTGGTAGAAATTTATTTAAAATTAATTCCCTTTGTCATAAACAAAAAGTGTGTTTTTAAGATATAATAACTATCAAAATATAACACTTTTTTATATCCAATTTCAAAGAGAAATTACTTCTAATGACCAACATTGAATTAAATAGTAAACATATAATCTCATTACACTTTAAAACCATTTTTACAGATAATCTAGCCATATAAATAAATAATATTAAAATGAAGTTTTGAATTAAAATACAATATTTTTCAGTATTAATTAAAAAATGAACATTATCAGAAAAATACCAAAATTTAATCCAATGTAAATTTTGATTTCCCGATACTAAAGAAGAATTTTATATTGTCAAATAGAGCATATAAAATTGAAAATACTATATTTAAAAATGGTTCTCCATTAAAAGGCGGTAAAATGACATTTTAAAGAATATTATAGTATTTATGTTTAAAATTGGATTGATTCACATTTTAATCCTCTAACATTTTTTCGATAAATGTTAAAAAATTTAACAAACATATATAATCATATTTTAGTTATTTTTGTTCTTTCCCGCTAATAAAACAGCTAGGCTTTAACTACCATTTAAAATAATATTATATTATCATTTTTTGGTATGACTCAACTTTGTGCGCAACGTAAGATTTAAATTAAACACGTTGTTGCGTATTTATTACACTATCATACATAGAATCTCTTTTAAAGTAAAATTAATTTTTAATTCAAAAATATTAATAAATATGAAAATATCATATCCTTTATTTACCTGGGATGTTAAAACCTTCCCCCCTTTTGGAAATTGCATCCCCACAATTTTATTCACTTATCAAATAAATGGGGGTATTTATCCCTCATAGAATTTACAGATTCCCACATTGCCTCATAAACCATATGGTTTCTTTAAAAAACCTTTATATGATATATTACCTTATTACGCAACACTTGGTCTCTACGGTCAAGAATCTGGATTGGTTGTTCCTCATAAGAGAGATTCTATAATAATTGAACTACCTATGGACTCAAAACAAAAGATTGATCTGGCATAAACTTTCTCAACATGGAAACATGAAAAAAATTGTGTACCTGGGTTAAACATGGAGGTAAAGCCACTCTATATGCAACTGATCCAACTTTGTCCAATATTTCATAGGGTCCAATGAACCTCAGACTCAGATTTCCCTTCTTGCCAAAATGCATCACAATTTTCCATGGATAATCCTTGAGAAAGAAATTATCACCTACCTCAAAATTAAGATCATTCCTCCGGTTATCCACATAACATTTCTGCCTTCTCCGAGTTGTTCTCATGTGTTTTTGAATCAACTGAACTTTCTCTAACATCTCTTCTACCAATTTTGGTCCCATCAGCTTACTTTCACCAACTTCATCCCAAAAAGCTAGATTTCGACACCGCTTTCCATATAATTCCTCAAACGGATCCATCTGTATATTGAAATGAAAACCGTTATTATAATAAAATTCAACCAAATAAAGATGATGTTCCCAAATTCCCTATTAGTCCATTGAACAATCATGTAGCATATCCTCAAAAGTTTGAATTGTTCATTGTGACTACCCATCTGATTGAGGTTGAAAAGAAGTACAAAAATTTAATTCAGTACCCAACAAATTATAAAGGCCTTAAAAAAGTAAAAAGTAAACCTAAGATTTTGATCAGATACAATTGAGAGGGGAACTCCAAGCAACCTACCTATCTATTTATCAAAGAACTGAGAAAGATGATCTTGAGAAGAAGTATCTTGAATAGGAAAGAAATGAGAAGATTTTTTCAATCGATCAACAATAACTCAAATTGCATTATTAACTCTGGATGTCTTTGGTAATCCCACAAAAAATTACATGGATATATATTCCCATATATAATTTGGCACTGGTAAAGGCTAAAGTATTTATTTCAGTAACATCCACTCTTCTTGAACTTTTTGAAAAGTCAAACACTTCATAGTAAAGTTAGCAATATCTCTTTTCATTTCATCCAACCATAAATAGTCCCGAAGATCTTTGTACATCTTAGTACTGCCAGGATTAACTTAAAATGATGAACTATGGGCTTCACATAACAACTCATTCTTCAATTGTGAATCACAAGGCATGCATAATATCTTTCCAAATCTCAAAATAAAATAATTATCAATGTTAAAATCAGGAAACTTACCCTACTGAACCAACTCTAACATTTTCTCTAACTCCCTGTATTCCTTCTAAGTTTTCTTAATTTTGTCTGATAGAGATGATTTCATTGAAACCTGAAACAAAACAGAGGAATTTCCTACACCCACAATTTCTATGTCCAAGTTTATCAAATCAAAAACCGAAAGATCTCGTTCTAAATGTAGCATGGTTAATGAAGCATTACTTTTTCGACTCAAAGCATCATCCACTTTTTTTGCCTTTCCTAGGTGGAAATGGATCATGCAATCATAATACTTGATTAATTACAACCATCTCCTCTATCTCATGTTTAATTATTTCTGATTTAATATATACTTCAAACTTTTGTGATCGTTATATATTTCACACTTTAATCCATACAAATGATGCCTCCAAATTTTCAATAAAAAACAACATCAACTAACTCTAAATCCCGTGTAGGGTAATTTAAGTCATGAGGTTTCAATTGAAATGATTAATAATAAATTACTTGATTATTATGAATAAGAATAAAACCAAGTGTAATGCACTATCCCCAGTTACCCAGAGTCAGTGCCTTATTTTAATACATTGGCATGATTACAAGGAATCAAGTCCCGAAGGACCGATCAGTTTACCAGTCTTGGAAAATAGATTACATACATGAACCTCACATTACAATTTCAAAAATAATATAAAACATAGATGGTTCTTTGATATCTCCATTATTCCATTTAGCTTAACATTTCATATCAATCATAATACATTTCTTGGAAATCCTGGGAAAATAAAACATAAGAAAGAGGTGAGCTCAGATGCTCAGTAAGGGTAAATAAATTAGTAGAAGATATAAACTTTTAAGTCAAGATGTGTAATAAATAAAAAAACCATTAAAAATAAACATGAACATAATATGGCAAAAATAAATCAAATATTACCATATTAACATGCACATGAATACTCTACTAGTCGAATAATCACATGTAATAACTAATTTCATAATGAGGGAATGCCTAATGCCGGACATCATTACCCCATAGCCAAGGCATCGTGCCAAGATTACAAATAAATTTTTTGTCAAGGCCATATGCCAAGAAACTAGTTTGTCTCATGAGACCTACTGATGCATCAAGGAGATATAGCAGGATCCATCCATCACTTACTAAGTCCACTGCATTCTCATATGAAAATGTTTAAACATAACATAAACATTCATATTAAAAATATCACACGAAAAGTCAATAATTTATCTGTGAAATATGAATGGTATAAAAATAACACATCTATAGTCAAACATATCAAAAAACCTTCAATACAATATAGAAGTTTTGTATCATAATAAATCAACTTCAAATAAGCTTAACATCTATCAAAGTATGTTTATATAGATGAAAATGATCAGTAAATGCTTTGAGAGAAATACCCCTTTTCATGAAATCGTTTAATAGTATCAAAATTTGTAAAGGTAGTAATTTAAAGAGATTTTTGAATCAAAGAGTCTCATACCACTTTGAAACTTTTGAAAATAATCATCATTTCAAAACATTCATGTCTATATAAATAAATCCTTAAAATCATTTTTTTAAAACGTGGACATTAATTTAAAAGGGTTTAGAAATATAAATATTTATAACATTTAAAATACAAATCTTTATAAATATACCCTCCCATAAAACCTTAAAATATCCCTTTTTAAAACAACTTTATGAAATATGGGTATCGATGATAATTATGTCCCAGAAATTACTTACACATAAACAATCTCGGATAAATAATGAGATTGAGGAAATAACCGTTACCTCGTTGTAATCAATCGAGTCATATGAAAAATAGTAGATAATAACCAAATGAATCATATAATATCATGAATATAAAGATAATAATGATAATATATATCAAATGGCAGTACACAATACACCACATGCAATAAATACATTGTGAACAATGGAAATCTCACAGAATTAAAAGTGAGATAAGAAACCCCTTACCTTGCACTTTCCTTTGGTCGATGGTACATTTGTACTCATGAATAATGAACATTTTATGTTATTATATGATAACAGGACCATATTAATATTTATTATATCATACATGATTCATTTATGACTTTATAATACACATTTAATAATGATTTTTATGTCAAATTAACATTTTGGGTAATAATCACTTTCTTTATCGTACATATTTTAACTTGTTATTCTTGACCGTATCATTTTGGTCCTGGTTTAAATAATTTGAGAATATAAACATTGAATCATATATAATATATATTTATAATATAAATATTTATAATAGATAGATATATGAAATGGAAAACACCGTTTATGGATACAGTAGGCCGCACGTACGCATAAACGCTATTTCTGTTTTCATATCGCATTGAACGGAAGTAAGTGAATAAGATATATGTAAGTACATAAATATATATATATATATCTCCAGTAGAATTATTTTTTCATATATTAAATACATATTAGTAATATATATTTTTATAATCGTCGATGAATGGTGAACGTGGAAATGAATCTCATCGCGTCGTGGAGACAGTAATCTGTACGTACGCACGCATGGTGACATTATCAATCATAGGATAGATAGAATAATTAATATGGTTGTTACATATTTATAATAACATCAAAATATATAGAGCATATAGGATTTATTATTTTACAATGGAGAAAACAAAGAATGAAGAAGTGGAAGATGAAAGGAACTTGAAAGAGGTGATGAAATATTAACCTCTTCATCAAGTTCATCCTTTTGATTTGATCAAAAGGGCTCCTAAGGTTGGATTTATGACTAAATTAAGGCCTCTAAGAAGAATTGAGGAATGTTTGGAGGGTATTTGGGAAATTTTTGGCAGAGATAAATGGCTTTGGATGTGTGAATTTTAGATAAGGGGGAGGACCCTTTTATAAGAGGGTTGAGGGTAACTTTAGGAAATGATTAAAGTATTAATTTATTATACAATAATATTCGGTTTATAATGAATCCAAATGAATTTATTTTGATATTTAGGTGGCTATGGGTCGAAATAATTTCAACCAATAGGTTTATTACAGGTTTAGGATACCATTTTAACCTAATCTTTTAGATTTAACTCTTAGTTTAATACTTTATCTTTTACCGCGTCTTCTTGTATTCCTACACTATATGGTTAATAAACTTACTATAAACATCCAATATAACCCCAAGTGGTTCATTAATGATACACCCATTATTATATAATACTTTTTCCGAACCTTATATTTTTAAGAATACTATATCAATTAATAATATAATATTGTTTTTAAAACGCTTTTATGTAAATTTTGACACTATTTGGTAATTTGTTTTTGTTAAAGTAATTAAAGCATGATTACTTAAAAATAAATTCATTGAATCAATTATAAAATGTCATAGTAACAGATAAAACTCTTTTATGGCATCAAAAATATCAAATTATATTTATTTTAACATTTATAATACCAATTATTTGATTCTTTCATTAATAAGGAACATACTGCATCATCATTATGTCATAAATAAATTTAATTATTAAATATCTAAAAATTATAAATAAAATACCATTATGTAGGAAATATTTTTATCTTTCTAATAAATATTTATAGTTTAAGAGATAACATTTATAACCTTATGTGATTTTTTTACTAAAAGATATATGCTTATGTCATTTTTGAATTTATTTCAAATTAATAAATATAAAGTTTCATTATCACTTAAAAGTGGATACATGGGGTCCCCAAATCATCCCAAATATGCCCATGGTCGGACATGTATCATACAATAGGGTTAGGACATGTTTTAGGGTAATTTAATATTATTTTAATATTATTTATTTACCCATATTTACTAGATTTACCCTTTAACCGTGGTAAATAAACAATTTACCGAAGTAATTATTCATAATGTCTAAAAATAAAAGTTAACTATTTAAAAAATTTGGACCTCATGATTCTACATATGGAATCTATTTTTCTAAATTCAAAACACTTAAGTGGTATAAATTAATTTAAAATTAATTCCCATTGTCAAAACAAAATGCGTGTTTTTAGGAAATAATAACTATCAAAAGATTGACACTTGTTTATGCCCAATTTCAATGTGAAATTACATCCAATGAATTTTTTTTGATTAAATGGTAAAAATAAAATCTAATTATACCTTTAAACCATTAAAATGTATATTTGAACAGTATAAATTATTTTTATTAAAAAAGTTGTTTTCAGTTAAAATATAGTATTTTTCACCATTCACCCTATTATGAAAGTTATCAGAGAAACACCAAAAATTTATTAAAACTAAACTTTTATATCCTAATTCTAAATAAGAAGTTTATTTTTTCAAATTTAATATATAAATGTTTCAAATATTAGATTTAAGAAAGGTACTCTATTAAAAGGTGGTAAAATTGCATTTTTTGAAAAATACTTCTTGTATTTGAAAAAAATTAATTTGTTCTTACATTTTGTATAAGAAATTCTTAATATGGATTATAAAATTATAAGGATTATATAAAGTTCAAAATTTAGTTAGTATTATTCATAACCACTTTTGAACGGCTAGTTTGGTAAGTCGTGGTGCGCTTGAACTTGGTGTTGCGTACATCGCATATTATCGTATCGTGGAAGCTTGGGGTGTTACATTCTCCCCTACTTCAATAAATTACGGTCTTGAAATTTGAAATTTTTCTTTGAAAATAAAAGGTTCCAAATAGAAACTACCTTTGAAGAAAACCTACATAAAAAATAGGGTTAATAAAAATATAACTTTAAAAGATAGAAAGAGAATTTCAAAGGTCACCTGAGATAACTCATACTAGGATTCTATGAAAATATGCATATATGGAGGAGGAAAAAACCACCAAGGTCTTATAGAGAGTTGTGGAAAATATGATTAGAATAAATTTAACTTCCAAAAAATCACAAACTTGTGATTGGTTAAACGGTCTTTGATTCCCCAGTAGGAAAAGTTAACAGACAACGTTTTTGTTTTAAGTTACCTTTCATAAAGTTGAGAAATTTATTTATGAGATTTACTAAGAATGTAAGGAAATATACTTAATTGTTATATAGACTTTCATTCTTTACTAAATGTTTACCACAAACTCATATTTCACTCCAAAAGGTAATAGAACTCAAAAATTTTATATTTATCTTATTCGTATTAGGTTTTAAAAAAATGATTTTATAATTTAACTACCAGAACATTTCAAAAAACTACATTATTAAATATAGGACATCATGTGGGCCAGTGGTAAGTGATACACCCTTGTCGCCCTTCAGTTGCGGGATCAAGTCTCACGGCCATGCCGGACACGATGGGTTGCCGCCCGACCTATGGGTTGTCCTTTTTATGGAAATTCAAAAATAATCTCAAACTAGAATTATCCAATATAATTTATTCAAATAAATCATGTATTATTACAAAAATCACTACCTCAGTATCAAAACCATATTATATTTTTTCTTTATCTCAACCATATATCTTCCAAAAATTTAACCCGCTATTGAGTCACTTTTCTTGATTCCACACATCCTCATGTCCTTAATGAAATAGTACTACAATACAATCCTTATATACTATATAATTATTATAACATGTACATCATTAATACAATACTCAAATGACATAATACATTAATAACAACATAATAAATATAATCATTCCTCTTCATCTTCAGTAGTATCATAACTTTATTATAATCCAATAGCAGCATTTGGGGTATACTATGATGATTTGGACATTGATTCTGGTAGTGTCCCAACTCCGTGCAGATGAAGCATTGTATATTTAAAACTTTTTTCTTACACTTTAAATCACGTACTTGATGTCCTTTTTCTTCACACTTATAATAAACTCCCATTCCCTTCAAGCATTTACCAAGGTGATTCTTTCCCCAGTTAACACATATGGGAAAATCCTTCTTTTCCCTCTTCCCTTTGTCCGTCTTTCTCTCTTTCATCGTTTTCTTCTCTTGCTTCCCTTCAAATCCATAAGACTCAGAGAATTCTTTACATATCTTATTAACAGATGATAATATTTCTTCATATATTGAGAATATATGGGAGACTATTTCCCTTCTAAATTCTAGATTAATACCATGAAATATATGATCCTTCTTACTCTTTGGATCATATGTATTACTAGAATTTACATCCCTTATATTAGCCACCATTTCAAAATAATGGCATACACTAGATTGGTATATCAATCGTAATACATAATTATAATCTTATAAAACACTTAACATAAATTGAACAGTTTATGGATATAATTCATAAACATAAAAATATTTTCTTTGAGGAAGTATTTACTCTTAAATATTTCTTAATGTCTTGTAATGAAAATGTGAATTATCCGAAGTATATCACCTGGGAGTGTCGTAACCAAGAGTAGAGCAATGCCCATTGTGATGCACCAGTTCCCATTCGAGACAAGCTCAAAGCGGTGTTTTCGGGTTTTACCCCTAGGTACATCTTTTCCAGATCCTCCTCTACCTGCTCGTATCTAGATAGGGATTTATTTCTTGGAAAACTCACAAAATATCTAAATTACCAAAATTCTAGGAAGTTCTTCTATACTAATCCTCAAAGTCTATCTTAGGTTATTGTGCCCTAATCAATGTTTATCAAAATATAGTTTCCAAGGTTATTGATAAACATTCTCTAATACCAACTGTAACTCCCTATCCCCAGTTACCCAGAGTTGGTGCATTATTTTAATACATTGTCATGATTACAAGGAATCAAGTCTCGAAGGACCGATCGATTTAGCAGTCTTGGAAAATAGATTACATACATGAACTTCACATTATAATTTCAATCATAAAATACAATATAGATGGTTCTTTAATAACTCCATTTTTCTATTTATCTTAACCCTTCATATCAATCATGATACACTTCTTGGAAATCCAGGGAAAATAAAACATAAGAAAGGGGTGAGCTCAGATGTTCAGTAAGGGTAAATAAATTAGCAGAAGCTATAAAATTTTAAAGAAAGATGTGTAATAAATAAAAAATACTTTTAAAAATAAACATGAACATAATATGGAAAAAATAAATCAAATATTACCATATTAATATTCACATGGATATTATACTATTGTAACAATCACATGTAACAACTAATTTCATAATGAGAGAATGCCTAACGATGGACATCATTACCACATATTCGGGGCCTCGTGCCAAGACTACAAATAAAAGTTATGTCAAGGCCTTATGAGAAGACACTAGTTCGTCTCATGGGACCTACCGATGCATCGAGAAGCTCTAGCGGGCTCCACCCCTCACTTACTAAGTCCACTGCATTCCTCAAATGAAAAGGTTTAAACATAACATAAATATTCGTATTAAAATTAGCATAATAAATGTCAATACTTTATCTATAAACCATTAATGGTATAAAAATAACACATCCACCATAAAAAAAATCACAAAACCTGAAATACAATATGTAAGTATTGTATCATAATAAATCAACTTCAAATAATCTTAAAATTCATCAAAGGATGATGATATAGATGAAAATGACCACTAAATGCTTTGAGAGAAATACCCCTTTTCATGACATCGTTTAGAAGTATCACAATTTATATAGGTATTCATTTGAAGAGATTTTTGAATCAATGTGTCCCATAACACTTTGAAACTTTTGAAAATAATCATCATTTCAAAACATTCTTGTCCATATAAATAAATCCTTAAAATCATTTTTAAAACATGGACATTAATTTAAAAGGGTTTAGAAAGATAAATCTTTAAAACATTTAAAATCCTGATATTGATAAATAGACCCTCGCATAAAACCTTAAAATATCCCTTTTGAAAACATCTTTATTAAATATGGGTATCGATGATGAGTATGTTCTATAAAGTACTTACACATGAACAATCTCGTATAAATAATGAGATTGAGGAAATAACCCTTACCTCGTTGTAATCAATCGAGTCATATGAAAAATAGTTGATAACCAACAAATGAATCATATAATATTATGAATATAAAGAGAATCATCATTAATATAAATCAAATGTCAGTACACAATACACCACATGCAATAAATAAGTGGTGAACAATGGAAATCTCACAGAGTTAAAAGTGAGATAAGAAACTCGTTACCTTGCACTTTCCTTTGGTCGAGGGTACGTTTAACCTTTTGTATAATGACCATTATATGTTATTATATTATACCAAGACCATATTAATATTTATTATATCATACACAATTCATTTATGACTTTATACTACCCATTTAATAATTTTTTTATGTCAAATTAACATTTTGGGTAATAATCGCTTTCTTTATCGTACATATTTTAACTTGTTATTCTTGACCGTATCATTTAGGTCCTGATATTAATAATTCCAGAATATAAGACTTGATTCATATATCATATATATTTAGAATATAAATATATATAATAGATAGATATATGAAATGGAAAACACCGTTTATGGATACGGTAGGCCGTACGTACACATAAACACTATTTTTGTTTTCATATCGTATTGAACGGAAGTAAGTGAATAAGATATATGTAAGTGAATATATATATATATATACATATATATCTCCAGTAGAATTATTATTTCATATATTACATACTTAATAGTAATATATATTTTTATAATCGTCGATGAATGGTGAACGTGGAAATGAATCTCATCGCATCGTGGAGACGGTAATCCGTACGTACACACGCATGATGACATTATCATTCAAAGGATAGGTAGAATAATGAATATGGTTGTACCATATTTATAATAAAATAAAAATACATAGAAGATACTAGAGTTATTATTTTATAATGGAAACAAGAAAGAAAGAAGAAGTGGAAGAAGAAAAGAACTTGAAAGAGGTGATGAAATATAAACCTCTTCTTCAGGTTCTTCCTTTTGATTTGATCAAAATGAATCCACAGGTTAGATTTATGACTAAAATAATGCCTCTAGTAAGAATTTATAATATTTGAGAGGGTATTTGGGCAAGGGTTGGCCGAGACAAATGGATTTGGAGGTGTGAATTTGAGAGAAGGGGGAGGGCCCTTTTATAAGAGGGGTGAGGGTCACTTTAGGAAAAGATTAAAGTATTAATTTATTATACAATCACATTCGGTTTATAGTGGATCCAAATGAACTTATTTCAAGCCTTAGGTGGTTATTGGTCGAAATCATTTCAACCAAATGGTTTTGGACAAGTTTAGGATACAATTTTAACCTTATTTTTAAGATTTAACTCTTAGATAAATAGTTTAACTTTTACCGTGTCGTCTTGTATTCTAACACTGTATGGTTAATAAAATTACTATAAACCTCCAATATAACCCCAAGTGGTTAAATAATGATACAACCATCATTATATAATACTTTTTCCCGAACCTTATATTTTTAGGAATATTATATCAATTAATAATATAATATGTTTTTTAAGACTCTTTTATGTCAATTTTGACACTATTTGGTATTTTGTTTTTGTTAATGTCATAACAGCAAGATTACCTCAAAATAAATTCATTTAATAGATCCTAACATGTCATAGTAACCTATAAAATTCGTTTATGGAATCAAAACTTTCAAATTATATTTAGTTTAACATTTATAATACCAATTATTTGATTATTTCATCAATAAAGAACACACTGCATCATTATTGTGTCATAAATAAAATTAATTATTAAAAGTATAAAAATTATAAATAAAACACTATTATGTAGGAAATCATTTTATCTTTATAATGAATATTAATAGTTTAAGAGATAACATGTATAACTCTATGTTAAAATTGTTTTACTAAAAGATATATGCTTATGTCAATTTTGTATTTACATTAACTTAATTAATATAAAGTGTCATTATCACTTTCAAGTATCTCCATGGGGTCCCAAAATCAACCCAATGATTCCCATGGTTTGAAATGTATCATAAAATAGGGTTATGACACGTTTTAGGGTAATTTAATATTATTTTAATATTATATATTTACCCATATTTACCGGATTTACCCTTTAACTGTGGTAAATAATATATTTACCGAAGTAATTATTCATAATGTATAAAAATTAAAAGTTTCATATTTACACAATACTGACCTCCTGACTCTAAATATTGAATCCATTTTTCTAAATTAAAAACATATAAGTGGAATAAATTAATTTAAAATTAATTCACATTGTCAAAACAAAAAGTGTGTTTTTAAGAAATAATAACTATCAAATGATTGACACTTGTTTATGCCCAATTTCATTGTGAAATTACTTAAAATGACAAACATTATATTAAATGGTAAAAATATGATCTAATTATACCTCTAAACCATTAAAATGTATATTTTAACACTATAAATTATTTTTATTAAAAAAGTTGTTTTCAGTTAAAATATAGAATTTTTCACTATTCACCCAATATGAAAGTTATCAGAATAACACCAAAAATTTATTGAAACTAAATTTTTATTTCCTGATTCTAAAGAATAAGATTATTTTTTAAAATTTAATATATAATTGTTTCAAATATTGTATTTAAAAAAGGTTCTTCATTAAAAGTCGATAAAATTGCATTTTTTAAAAATTACTACTTTTATTCGAAAAAAATAATTTGTTCTTACATTATGTCTAATAAACTCATAATATGAATTATAAAATTATAATGATTATATAAACTTCAAAATTCAGTTAATATTATTCATAAGTGCTTTTGAACGGTAAGTTTGGTAAGTCGTTGTGCCCTTGAACTCAGTGTTGCGTACATCGCACATTATCGTACCATGGAAGCTTGGGGTGTTACATAAAGTCCATAAAACAAAGCATTTCTATAGATAAAAAACTCACCATTTCTAGAAGGCAGTGCGAAAACTGGATCATTCACCAATCTTCTTTTCAATTCCTGAAAACAATCATCACATTATTTTGACCAAATAAACCTAACACCTTTTTGAGTTAACTTAGTCATTGGGATACTTAACCATGAAAATGTTTCTAAAAATCTCCTGAAATAACCTTCCAAAATAATAAAACTATTAATATTAGTTACATTTGTGGGTCTTTTCCATTCTTCAACAACTTTTGTTTTAGCGGGTTCAACGGTTTTGCCATTTTTTGAAACAATGTGACAAAGGAATGAAATTTTTTGTAATCAAAACTCACACTTGCCTAATATTACATACAATTTATTTTCTTTTAAGGTTTGCAAGACAACCCTTAAATGACTTTCATGATCCTATTTACTTTTAGAATAAACCAAAATATTATCAATGAAAACAACCACAAACTTCTCCAAGAACTCCCGGGATATTCTATTCACAAGATCCATGAATACAACAGGTGCATTGGTTAACCTAAAAGGAATAACTAAAAATTCATAATGGCCATATCTAGTATAAAAAATTGTCTTCAGAATGTCTGCTTCCTTTACTTTCAACTAATGGCACCTCGACCACAAATCAATCTTCTAAAAGATACTGAGCACCCTGGAGATGATAAAACAAATCATCTATATGAGGCAAAGGATACTTGTTATTAACAGTGATGCTATTAAATTATCTATAATCAAGGAAAAGTCTAATTAAACTATCTTTCTTTTTAAATAACAATAGAGGATAAACCCAAGGTGATGAGCTTGGTTGAATGAAAACATTATCTAATAACTCCTTCAATTGATTTTTTAACTCTAAAAGATCAACTAGATCAATTCGATAAGGGGGTATTGAAATTGGATTAGCATTAGGAACTAAGTCAATATTAAATTCAACTTTATGATTAGGTATTATATTAGGAAACTCATCTGGTAAAACATCAAGATACTTATTTACCACTGTATCATTATTAATCTGAACAGTTCCTTTATTTTCAACAATATGGGAAAGGTAAATTCATTTTAATGTTTTACTAGTTTCTCATCTTCCTAACATGTTATAAAGAGTAAGGGTTCATTCTAGTACAAAAATTGAAATTCTTATGGAATAGAAAACACTTTAGCTTTGCAGTTAATTTTAGCATGATAAATAGAAATCCAATCCATGCCCAAAATAATATCAAACTCGACTAGAGGAAAATCTTTAAGGATTTTAGGTATATTATTTCTACACACAAGGACAGGAAGGTTCTTATAATATTTTTGTCCCAACATTTCCTCTAGGTGTTTTTACCATAAGTTCTGGATTCATACATTGCGATGGAATTCCAAATTTACTAGAAAATTTCTCAGAAATTAAAGAATGTGTAGACCCTGAATCAAACAACACATTGGAATAATTTGAATAAATAAACAGTGTACATGATAATACATCATTGGATGGCCCAAAATCTACTAAAGTAGTTGAAAATGATTTAACCACTCCTTTTTTGCTAGTAGTCAGGATGATTTCCCTTAGTTAAGTTCTTTGCTGGACACTCATTTTTATAATGACCCATTTCATTGCACTTAAAACATCTTATCACTAGTTTTTCATTGTCTGCTTGATCATATTCCTTATATTTACAAGAAATATGACCAGAATTACCACACCAGAGCACTTTCTAGATCTTGAAAAACATTCTACATGATGATTTTTACAACACTTCTCATATGATAGATATTTATCTTTTTTACTTCCAGGCTTGTTTGATTTTTTTCCTAGCCAATCATGTGAAATTTTCTTCCTAAGAATCCACTATTTCAACCTCCTACCTCAATTCCAAGAATTTTATATCCATCCTAAGTCAAACCACCTTAGGAAAGAAATTTCTCAAGAAACATACCTTTGAATTCATCCAAATCATTAGCATCAATCTCCTCAATATCCCTAACACTTTTCACCATCAACCACCACTGACCAGCTTCACCTTCAAAAAGGTAAACAATGAGACTAAACTTTTGATGTTTTGAACACCCCATGACATCAAAAATCTTCTTCAGTGCTTTAATCTACCCTTCAATAACACGGGGTTATATGATTCTATGAATGATGGGGGAAGTTGCTTCATGAAATGCTACACTACTGACATGTTCCTCTATGGTTGATCTGGCTGATCTCATTCATGAATACCACCACCATTTATATCCTGAGTCAACTAAACATCACTGCAACAAGCTGTTCATTTCTGATTCCAACCATCTCTAGTTGCTGATTTGAAAGGTTGTCTTCCTCCTGATGTCGTCCCATCATAGCTACCCGGTTTCCTCTGCGCAAAAATATTTTGAATACAGAAATATCTTAGGCGAAAAAACATGGTAATCTGTAAATGCTATATCATTTCAAAATTACCATAAATTAATTTATGGATATTAATTTAACAATATCCTAACTCCAAATGTTGTATAAACCATCCTCTAATACCAACTATAAGGCCCCAACCATAAACATTACATAATCTTGAATTAAGTTAATAATTCACATTGAGGATCTTTTCAGGTTTAGTTCTTTAGAAAATTTGGTCATAACATATACATAACAACATTAATATTACATGTACACCCTTCTACCCAGTATCCATTTTTTTCATAAATTAAAAACTCTTTTAAATAAAGAGTCATGTCTAGTTTCATGTTTTAGATAGTAAGACATTTCCTTGATCCCAGACTTGACCATGTTCCACTTTATGTCCCATGAAAAACATTTCATAAACTTGGTATGAGTATAAAAATCTCAGTACGGTATTCACAATGAAGGAAAACTGTTAGTTTTTTCAAAACAACAAGTAAACTATGAATACCTTATCATAAGTAATAATTTTCACCTTTGTGATGTAGTAAATACTATTCACTGAATAAAAGATCACTACTTACCCATTAGTAACCAAACGATTAACATAAAATTCATAGAAAGAAAACATAACATATATAGGTATCATGAGACATAAATATACTTAAATGGTATAACCATACAGTTGCCTCACGACCAACTTCGATACCCAATGCATTATAGGTTATAACGTAACCACCCATCTTGGTTTTTAATGACACCACCCTTCATTTGGATTATCATGTAACCACCCATCAAATGTCCAAGTACCATTATAAAATCATAACATATTAAATATTGCAAATATAAACATTTCACTAATAAAATTTAATTCACCATCACAAGAAATAATTTCATGATATTAAAATAATCAATCAATTTAAAAACCATTTTCAATAACAAAACACCAAAAAATATAATAATGGGTTTCATTTTTTATTTTTTTTTTAAAAACATTCAGGCTTATAGAGGAAGAAAAATAATGATTACGGTGGCAGAGTGGTCATTATCGCCGCAAATGTTAAAAACATTATTTTTGTGGTTTAATAGAACACTTTGTAGAAAAAATTTCTATTCAAATTAAATGAAAATTAAAAGGGGTTTATATACCGTATAAATAAATGTCGTGTATAAATCAAAATATTCCTCAATGAAATGAGATTGAGATGAAGTATTTTACAAATATCATTTTAAAATAAAATAGATAGATGATGTGTATTTATTATAAGTAAACAGAAGTAATTTACAATTACAATAAAGGAAATAAAAAGTTATTTCATACATAATCATATCATGACATAAGTAAAAGTAGAATATTAACCTAGGGAATGAAAATTTGGTTAAGAAGTTCCCTTGCCTTGTGTCTAACTTGACCCGTTTGTTCTTTAATTTCCTTTAAATCAGGTATCACCCTTTGGATTGAACCAAAAAGTTTACTTCAAGTGCCTTATACCTAAGTAAAGGCTTATAAGAGGAATATAGGGATGTATGGAGCTTAATTGGGAGGAGGTTGGATGATCCAAGGGGCTTGAGAGATGGGAGTAATGGGTTAGAGGTGAGAGATTTTTATAAGGGGGAGGAGGGGATCTTTAAGAATGTTTGAAAATATTATTTTAGTATATAAGTTTTTTTAGTTTCTAAATGTCAAAACAAATTAAAGTCAAAAATAAGATGACTATTTTTCAAAATAAAAGAATACAATAATAATTGGACAGGTTTGGGATATTGTTTTAAGTTTTATAATCTTATTTATTTAAATCATTCATTAATGATGTAAACACTGCATCATTATTGTGTCATAAATAATTTTATTTATTTGATGTCTAAAAAATATAAAAAAATACCATGACGTAGGAATTTTTTTTATATTTCAAATGAATATTAACAGTCAAAGAGATAACTTACATAACCCCAGGTGAAAATTGATTTTTGAAAAGATATATGTTTATGCCATTTTTGTCTTAACTTTAAATTAATTAACATAAAGTATCATTATCCCTCAAAAGTGGCTCCATGGGGTCCCAAAATCAACCCAAGGATTTCCATAGTAAGATATGTATCAACCAATAGGATTAGGCAATATGTAAGGGTAAATTAATATTATTATAATATTATTTTTACCCATATTTACCAGATTTACCCTTTAACCATGGTATATAAAATATTTACTGAAGTAAATATTTATAATGTTTAAAAAAAAGTTACCTATTTACAAAATCTAGAATGCCTAATTCCAAATATGGAATCCATTTTTCAAAATTCATACTACAAAAGTGGGAGAAATTAATTTAAAATTAATTCTCGTTGTCAAAACAAAAAAGCTTATTTTTTTGAAATAATAACTATCAAAAGATGGGCACTTTTCTATATCCAATTTCAATGTAAAATTACATAAAATGAACAACATTGTATTAAATGATAAAAATATAATCTCATTACACTTTAAAACCATTTAAAAATATAATATAACCATATAAATAAATTAGATTAAAAGGCAGTTTTGAATTAAAATACAGTATTTTTCACTATTCATTAAAAAAATGAACATTCTTAAACGAATACAAAAATTTCATCCAAAGTAAATTTTGATGTACTGATTCTAAAGAAGAATATTTCTTTTCAAATAGAATATATAAAAGTGAAAAAAACTATACTTAAAAAGGGTTATCTAATAAAAGGCGGTAAAACGACCTTTTAAAGAATATTAGAGTATTTATGCTTAAAATTGGATGCATTCACATTTTAAGCCTCTAACTTTTATTGGATAAATGTAAAAACATTTAAAAAACATATATAATCTTATTTTAGTTAGTTATATTCATTCCTACCAATACAATGAATAGGGTTTAACTACCATTTAAAATAATATTATATTATTATTTTTTAGTATGACTCAATGTTGTGTGCAACTTAAGATTTCAAAGAAACCCATTGTTGCGTATTGATTATGATATCAGAAATATCATCCCCTTTAAAGTAAAATTAATATTTAATTCATAAATATTAATAAATATGAAAATATCATATCCTTTATTTAATTGCGATGGTATATCTTTCCCCCCTTTATGGAATTTCTTCCTCGCAATTTAATTCAATTATTAAATAAATGGGTGTATTTATCCCTCATAGCATTTTCATATTCCCACATTGCCTCTTTAACCAAATGGTTTTTGCACAAAAATTTTACCTGATAAATTACCTTATCCGTATAACATTTCTGCCTACTCTGAGATGTTCTCATGTGCTTCTGAATCAACAGAACTTTCTCTTCCATCTATTCTACCAATTCTAGTCCCATCTATTTCCATTAACCTACTTCATCTAAAAAGCTAGAGTTTGCCACCGCTTTCCATATAATTCCTCAAACGAGGCCATCTGTATACTGGAATGAAAACTATTAATATAATAAAATTCATCCAAAGAATGATGTTGGCCCCAACTTCCCTGGTAATCCATTGAAAAATCTCGTATCATATCCTATAAGGTTTGAATTGTTCATTCTAACTTCCCTTATGATCGAGAATGAAAAGCTGTGCTAAAATTTAATTTTGTACCCAACAAATTCTAAAGTCCTTTACAAAATTTAGAAGTAAACCTGGGATCATGATCAGATAAAATGGAGAAGGGAACTCCATTTAACCTAACTATCTCTTTAACATACAACTGAGAAAGTGGATATAGATTAAAAGTATCTCAAATATGAATGAAATGAATAGATTTTGTCAATCGATCAACAATAACCCATATTGCATTTTTACCTCAAGATTTCTTTAGTAATCCCACAAAAATGTCCATGGATATATTTTCCCATTTATACTCTGGCACTAATAAAGGCTGAAACATCCCTTTTGGTAACTACCACTCTACTTTAACCTGTTATCAAGTTAAACATTTCATAGTACAGTCAACAATATCTATTTTCCTTCCATCCCACTAGTAATACTCCCGAAGATCTCTGTACATCTTAGTACTACTAGGATGAACTCAAAATTGAGAACTATGAGTTTCACATAACAACTAATTCTTCAACTGTCAATCAAAAGGCATGCATAATCTGTTTCCAAATCTCAAAATACAATCATTATCAATGATAAAATCAGTAAACCTACCCTTCTGAACCAACTAGACATTTTTCTGCAACTCACTGTTTTCCTTCGACATTTGCTTAATACTGTATGATAGAGTTGATTTCACTAACACATGAAACAAAACAAAGTAGTTTACTGCACCCACAATTTCTATGCCAAAACTCATAAAATCAAAAACCAAAGGATCTCATTCCAAATGTAGCATGGTTAGTGAGGCATTACTTTTTTTTGACTCAAAGAAATAGCCAGTCTATTTTTCTTTACTGGATGGTAATGGATCGTGTAATCATAATACTTTATTAAATTAAAACATTTCTTATGTCTCATGTTTAATTATTTCTAAGCGAATATATACTTTAATATTTTGTGATAAGTATATATTTCACACTTTACTCTATACAAATGGTGCCAGCAAATTTGCAAAGGAAAAAAAACAACAACAGAAAATTATAAATCATGTGTAGGGTAATTTAACTCATGAGGTTTCAACTGACATAAAGCATAAGAAATTACCTGATTATTCAGCATAAGAACACAACCATGTCCTTTTAACAAAGCATCACTCTAGATGACAAACTCATCATTTCTCGAAGGTAGTGCCAAAATTGGATCATTCTCCAATTTTATTTTCAATTCCTAAAAACAATCATCACATTATTTTTTGTTAATGAAATTAACACTTTTTCGATCTAACTTGGTCATTGGGATAAATAACCATGAAAATGTTTCAACAAACCTCTGGTAATAACATTCCAAACCAAGAAAACTATAGATTTCAGTTATATTTGTGGGTCTTGGCCATTATTCAACAACTTTTGTTTTAAAATGATCAACAATTATGCCATTTTTTGAAACCATGTGACCATGAAATGAAATAATTTGTACCCAAAACTCACACTTCCTAAATTTTCAATACAGTTTCTTTTCTTTTAATGTTTTAAATAAAACCCTTAAATGACTTTCTTCCTCCTCTTTAATTTTAGAATGAACCAAAATATCATCAATGAACAGAACCACAAACTTATCCAAGAACTCATGGAAAATTATATACATAATATCCATGAATACAGAAGGTGCATTGGTTAAACCAAAAGGAATTACTAAAAATTCATAATGAACATATCTTGTACGAAACACAGTATTTAGAATGTATTTTCCCTTTACTTTCAATTGATGGTATCCCATCCTCAAATCAAACTTCGAAAAAATACTTAGCTTCCTAGAGATGATCAAACAAATCATCGATATGAGGCAAAGGATATTTGTTATTAACAATGATGTTATTCAACGCTCTATAATCAATGCAAAGTCTCATTAAACTGTCTTTCTTTTTAACAAATATTATAGGAGCACCACATGTTGATGTTCTAGGTAAAATGAAAAGATTATCTAATAACTCATGAAATTGCTTCTTTAACTCAAAAAGATCAATTTGAGCCATTCGATAAGGGGCATTTGTAATTGTCTTAACATCAGGAACTAAGTCAACAGTAAGTTCTACTTCCTGATCAAGTATTAATCTATGAAACTCATCAGAAATAACACAAAGATACTCATTTACCACTGGAACATCATTAATCTGAACAGTTCCTTTGTTTTCAAAAATATGTGCAAGGTAAAATTCATTTCCATCTTTTTCTAGTTTCCCAGATTTTTTATATGTTATCTAAAGTAAGGGTTTGTTCTTGTAAAGAATAAAATTCTTTCTGAAAAGAAACCAATTTAGCTCTATATTCAGTCTTAGCATGATAAATGGAAAACCAATCCATGCACAAAATAACCTCAAATTCTACTATAGGTAAAACAATAAGGTTTGAAGGTAGATTCTTTCCGCACACATGGAAATGAAGGTTCTTATAATTTCTTTTTTCCCTAAAATTTCCCCCAGGTGTTTTTTCAATAAGTTCAGGATTCATATCTTGCGATGGAATTCCCAATTTACTAGAAAATTTCTCAAAATGAAAGAATTTATAGACCCTAAATCAAACAAAATATGGGAATAATATTAATAAACAAACATTGTACCTGATACTACATAATTCGATGTCCCAACATCTGCTGAAGTAGTTGAAAATGATTTCACCACCCCTTTCTGCTTGTAGTCATGATGCTTTCCCTTAGTTATGTTCTTTTCTGGACAATCATTTTCATAATGACCCATTTAATTGCACTTAAAACATCTTACCACTAGATTTTCATTGCGTGCTTCATCTTCTCCCTTACAATTATGAGAAATATGACCAGAATTACCACACGAGAAGCACATTCCAGATCTTGATAAACATTCTCTAGGATTATTTTTACCACACTTATCACATGATGGATATATGATTTTTTTTACCTCTTGGATTATTTGATCAAATGTTTCCATTTTCCTGCCAACTAGACCTCTTCTTTTGTTTTCTCTCTTGGAACACCTGATCATTAGAAAACTCCATTTCTACCTTATCGGAACATCTGAAAAGTTTCTCATAGATTTTGAATTTCTGAGAGGCTAATGCTCTTCGATACCACGACTTCAATCTTGAGTAAAATAGATTTATCTTTCTATGAAGATATTAGATGAAATTTAGAGAATACCTAGCCAATCGTGTGAACTTTTCTTCATAAATAGTGGTTGTGTCATCCTCCTACCTCAATTCCATAATTTTTTCCATCATAAGTCAAACCACCTTAAGGAAAAATTTCTCAAGAAACATTCATTTGTATTCATCCCAATCAAGAGCACCAACCTCCCCACTATCCCTGATATTTTTCACCATTTACCACCACTGATCAGCTTCACCTTTAAAATAGTAAACAAAAACATGGACCTTTTGATGTTCTGAATACCCCATGAAATCAAAAATCTTTTCCAGTGCTTTAATCCAACCTTAATCTATGACATGGTCAGATGATCCTCTGAATGATTGTGGACGTTGCCTCATGAAATGCTCCACTACTGACATGTTTCTCTATGATTTATTTCACTGATCTTCTGCATGGATACCACCATCATTTATATCCTGATTCAACTATTCCATCACTGAAACAAACTGTTCAGTTCTGATTTTGACCAACTCAGGTTGTTGATTTAGAATGTTGTCTTCCTCTTAATGTCGTCCCATCATAGCTGCCCTGTTTCATCTGTGGAAAAATATTTTGAACATAGAAATATCTTTAGTGAATAAAAATGGTAATCTGTAAAAGCTATATCATTTCTATCTTACCATAAATTAATTTATTGATATTAATTTAACACTATCCTAACTCCTAAAGTTTTCTAAACCGACCTTTGATACCATCTATAAATCCCTGAACTTAAACATTACATAATCTTGAATTATGTTAATAATTCACATTGAGGATCTTTTCAGGTTTATAGCTTTAGAGAAATAGGTCATAACATATACATAACAACATGAATATTACATGTTGACACATCTAATTAGTATCTATTTTTTATGTAAAATAAAAACTCTTTAAAAAAAGGGTCATGTCTAGTTCTATGTTTTAGATAACATGACTTTTACTTGATCCCATACTTGACCTATTCCCCTTTATGTTATTTGAAATACATTTGAAAAACATGGGATGTGCATAAAAATTTCAGTAAGGTATAAAAAAATAAGGAAAACTAGTAGTTTTTTCAAAACAATAAGTAAACCATGAATAACTTATCATAAGTAATAATTTTCACCTTTATGAAGTAGTAAATACTCTTTAATGAATAAAATATCATTAATTACCCATTTGTAACCAAATGATTACCAGAAAAACCATAGAAATTACACATAACATATATAGGTATCTTGGGACATAAATGTTCTTAAATGGAATAACCATACTGTCGACTTCCACACATATCACTAAATAGAATAACCATATGACTGACTTCCATACCCAATGCATTGGAGGTTATAATGTAACCACCCATCCTAATTTATCATGAAACCGCCCATTATTTGGTTTATCATGTAACCACTCATCAAATTTCCAAGTACTATTATAAAATAATAACACATAAAATACTGCAAATATAAAAATTTCACTAATAGAATTTATTTTATAATCACAAGAAATCATTTCAAGATATTGAAATAATAAATCCATTTAAAAGAACCCTTTCAATACCAAAACACTGAAAAACAGAATAAGGGGTTTCCTTTTTTATTTAAAAAAACATTAAGTCTTATAGAAGAATATAAATAAATATTATAGCGGCAGAGATTGCATTGTTTCCACAAATGTTAAAAACATTTTTTTGTCATTTAGTAAAACGATTCATAGAAAAAAATTCCCTTAGAATGGAATAAAAATTAAAAGGTGGTTTATATACCATATAAAAGAAAGTCACGTATAAATCAAAATGCGCTTCAATGAAAGGAGACTGAGATGAAGTGCCTTAAAAATATCAATTTTCTAAATAAAATAGATAGATTATGTGTATTTTCTATAAGTAAACATAAGTAATGTATAAATACCAGAAAAAACAGAAAAATTTATTTCATACATAAGCATATCATGACATAATTAAAAGTAGAATATTAACCCAAGGAATATAAACTGGGTTAAGAATTTCCTTTACCTTATGTCCGACTTGACCCGCTCGTTCTCTAATTTCTTTTAAATCAAGTATCTCCCTTTGGGTTGAACCAAAAGGTTTACTTAAAGTGACTTCTGTATAAGGTAAGGCTTCTAGGAGGAAGAGAGTGATTTAGGGATCTTAATTATGTAGAGGTTGGACGAGCCATGGGGCTTGAGAGGTGTGAGTAATGGGTTAGAGGTCAGAGATTTTTATAAAGGGGTGGAGGGGTGCTTTTGGAAAGATTAAAAATATTATTTTATTATATAAATATTTGTGGTTTATAAAGGTCCAAAACACATTAAAGTTGAAGATAATATGTATATTTTCTGAAATAAAATAATCCAATAATAATTGGACTAGTTTTGGATATTGTTTTAATTTTTATAATATTATCTATTTTAATCATTCATTAACGAGGTAAACACGACATCATTATCGTGTCATAAATAATTATATTTATTTGATGTATAAAAATATAAAAAAATACCATAATGTAGGAAATATTTCTATCTTTAAAATGAATATTTATAGTTGAAGAGATAATTTATATAACCCCATGAAAAAATTTATTTACTAAAATATATATGTTTATGTCTTTTTTTTTAACTTTAAATTAATTAACAAAAACTGTCATTATCATGCCCATGTGGCTCAATGGCATCCCAAAATCTACCCAAGGATGCCCATAGTCGGAAATATATCAAAAAATAGTATTATAACACATGTTAGGGTAATTTAATATTATTATAATATTATTTTTTACCCTTATTTACAAGATTTACCCTTTAACCATGGTAAATAAAATATTTACCGAAGTAAATATTTATAATATTTAAAAATAAAAGTTACCTATTTACAAAATATGGACCTCCTGATTACAAAATATGTAATCTATTTTTCTGAATTCAAAACAAATAAGTGGTAGAAATTAGTTTAAAATTAATTCTCGTTGTCAAAACGATATGCTTGTTTTTTAGAAATAATAACTATAAAAAGATTGACAGTTGTTTATATCCAATTTCAATGTGAAATTACTTCCAATGACAAAAATAGGACTAAATGGTGAAAATATAATCTAATTACACTTTAAAAATATTTAAAAAGATAATCTAACTATATAAATAAATTAGATTAAAAGGCATTTTAGAATTAAAATACAATATTTTTCACTATTCATTAAAAAAATGAACATTATCATAAAAATTCCAAAATTTCATCCAAAGAAACTTTTGATGTCCCTAATCCAATGAAGAATATATTTTTTGAAATAGAACATATAAATGTGACAAAAACTAGATTTAAAAAGGGTTCACCACTAAAAGATGGTAAAAGGACCTTTTAAAGAATATTAGAGTATTTGTGCTTAAAATTGGATTCATTAACATTTTAAGCCTCAAACATTTATTGGATAAATGTAAAAACATTAAAAAACATATATAATAGTATTATTGTTAGTTTTGTTCATTCCCACCAATACAACAACTAGGCTTTAACAACCATTTAAAATAATATTATATTATTATTTTTCAGTATGGCTCAACTTTTTGTGCAACGTAAGATTTCAAAGAAACCCATTTTTGCGTATTGAGTACGCTATCAGACATATGATCACCTTTAAATTAAAATTATTATTTAATTCAAAAATAATAATAAATTTAAAAACATCTTATCCTTTATTTACCAGGGATGTTACAAAAAATATAATGAAAACAACATTTTATAGGAAAATTATTTTTTTCAAATTTTAATATTTGTTATTATTATTTCATATTAATTAATAATTGAATTATTAATAATATATTATTTATATCATAAATATATTTTATCATTATGATACCACTATTTATTTAGTTTCTTAAAATAAAAATAATAAGTGCCTAAAATGGTAATTTTTATAAAAATAAAATTTTAAGTATATAATGATCTTTTTTGTTATTTAGATACACTAACTAAATTGAATTTAGAAATAAAATAACCATATTTTTCATTTAATACATATTAATTTTTTTTAATTCTATTTATACTAGAAATTCAATGGTTACATTACAATGGTCACATTTTACACTTATAATTTAATCATAGAAAAATGTTTCACAATTCATTTTGGTTTGGTGTTTCATGTGTTGGAAGCTATATGAAATTATATTTACTTTGAAAAAATATATACTAAAATACCAGGGTGTTACAATATAGTTATTACATTAAATAAAAACTAAAAATTCATCTCATATTTTACTATACAAGGTTTTATAATAAGGTTTATTATACCTTACAAAATATCATCGTACATTATGAAGGTGTACCCTTTGAAGTTCAAAATACCATATAAAGTTCCATTGTACATAACAAATTTCTACTAAACCTTTTGCAGTTACCCAACAAATCCCCTACTTATCTTATGATGATATGCATATACTTTATGAAGGAACTGTAGGAAGTATTAATATATAAACTTTCCATTACTATTCTAATATTTTACTTGGGTGTACCCTGTAAAGTCCAATACCAGGGTATGCCCTATGAAGTCTAGGGAATTAACATATGAATATTTCTATCAAATTTAAATTTAGATGAAATAACCATCTAAATAATGTAAAATATTTTCCAAATAAACTCCAATCGTATTAAACCTCTTCAATGAAATTCAACTCACCATAAAAATATTATTTTAGGTAAATTTGAATATTATTTAGGAATTTTAAAAAATCCAACACAATAATCATATGCACTTAAAAACTTCCAATACATTCATCTCTAGAAAAAATCAACATGATATACATAACTTATTTTCTAAAAAATATCCAAAAGTACATAGTTACATCCAAACATCTCTTAGTATAAAAATTATCCCCATTTGTGTGTCTTTTTGAAAACCATAGAAAAAAAATCACGTTCATACTCAAACCACTTTCCCATGAAATATCATTTAATACTTATAATACAATTTTATAAAACCTAGATTTTGAAACCAAAGTATTTAATAATAATACCATGGTATCTATAAAATTTAAATTTACTTTCAAACCATTGGATCCATTTATCCTTAGTATACTATATTAGAAAATAGATAACTTTTCAGATATTTTTTATACCGTAGAAAATATCATTTGAGATATCAATTGAGAATCAATACTTCATTATCACAAGAAATCTATCATTTCATAGAAAATATATATTAAACCAATATAAAAATAAATTCTTACATTCATACTTAATAAAACTATTATTATACATCACAAATATTCACACTTTAATTCCTTAAAAACTTTATCCATTTAGAAACTCTCAGTAAATATATGCACCCCCTAATAAAAATATCTATCTCACATTCATAAAACACAAAAAAATGGATTATTTTTAAGCAATGTTCACACCCCCTTCATATATAAACAATAGAATAAATAGATTTATATTGTTTTTTTATTTTTTTGTTAATTTTTTTATCCTCTATTGACAGCTCAAATCAAAAGAATAAGATGATACATGGGACTAAATCACCATACCTTATCCTTGAGGGTAATAAAGTGTAACTACCATCACTGGCCTTTAATTTCATAATGTATCCTTCAGTAATGGTTTACTAAAAATATATACCAATTTATCTTTTATAGGAAAAAATATAGATTTAAAACATTTTCCTCCATAAGAAATTTTATGAAGTGATAATTTATATCATGGTTTTTTCATCTTAAATGGTGAACCATATTTCGTGAAAAATTGATAGTACTTTGATTATCATATCCAATAAGTAGTGGAATATTTACATTAATGTTGAGATCATCCTAATTTTTTCTCATTCACATCAATTAGGTTGTGGACTTAGTTTCACCCATATAGTGTGCTTCACAAGTATTCATGGTAATAAAACATTGTTTCTTAGTGTTATATCATATATACCAATCATCTAAGAATAAAAAACCACAAAATATAGATCTTATATTGGTAATTTTTTCCCAATCTATCCAATGATATTAGTCTTTCTTTTTCACCCATTCCTCAGCCCAAAATTATTTTTCCCTTTAATTTAATTGAAAATTATCTTTATATCCATAATATGAGACCATATCAGATAAATTTAATTCCTAAAACAAAATTTAACAAAAAAATATCATAAATTAAAGCTTCTATGTTTACAAAATATCTAATAAGCATTCCTAATTTTCTTGGATTAACGCCCTTCCATTCAATATCTTTATACATATTAGTAACCACTAAAGAGGGACTAGAAAAAACCCTTGAATATTATTTTATAAACTTATTTATAACATCTCAAGAATACTTATATTAACAAAGAAAAAGTTGATCTTCCTCTAAAGATATATTTATATTAAAAAAATATGCCATCTCAAAAGTAAAGATATATTTTTATCTTTGATGTAGAAATTTTTATCAACTCTTCTCTTTTTAAACATAAAATTATAAAATTTATCTTATTATTTAGAAGAAAAAGATATCATGTCTTGTTTTAACCAAAATTAAGCCTTAATTATAATGAAAACACAATTTTATTATTCACCAATAAATAATCCAATTTTTCAATATTAACCTCTTCTTTCAAGTCACTATTAAGGGAGTTAAATTTGAAAAACATTTGAAATATATTATATTACATTTATAAAAAAAATAAGATAGATTTTAATGGATTATAGTATTTCCACAGGTGAAAATGTCTCATCAAAATCAATTACTAATACCTGATAATGGACTTCACACAAAAGTCTCAATTGTTTTCTCATAATTCACACTTTACATTCAACTTATTCAAGAATACCCATTTATTCCCAATTTCATTTTTGATTTTTGGATTGGGTACCAAATCCCAAAACCAAAATTTCATTATTCTTTATCATAACCAATAATTTATTCATAGAATATCAACTCTTGACTTTAGAAATTTTCTTGAAAAATATTAGCTCAAATTGGGACAACAGTGGAGTATGAGTTGTTTCCCATAGATTTTTCTAGTTTGAATATTAGATCATTGATTTATAAAGATTTTTGGGAACTGCATTTTATTTATTATCCTTGGATGATTTGAAAAAGTATTTTCTTCATTATATGAATGGATGAATTATGTTTTCTAACATGAATATCTTCTTAACTTTAATCATTTTCTGAAACCACTTCGGGATATTTTAATAAAATATCTCCATAATCACCCATATAACTTTATTCTTTATATATCATTTCCTTCTTTATGTATTCCACCACATTCAAATCAATAATATAGAAATATCCCTCATCACCTTTTTTTAATATTGGTATCCTCTTCTATTTGGAGGATGAACCAAAATTATACCCTCATCACCCTTAGTTCAAATTTGAATAAATTTTAACCATTAAAATGGATAATACAAGGGTTTTCTAACAATATATGGTACTTAAAAATTGAATAATTATTCAAATACATCTCATGTGGAAGAATATTTAATTTTGGATTGCATAATTATTTATTTTAAATATGAACTGATGATACAATTTCTTTTGTGTAAAAATAATGATATGCGTTATTCCCTAAAAACATTTTCCAAGCCATATCCACTAAACTACTCTTATTTTGTGAAACTAAACAAGTTTTTTTATGGTGCATATGGTGTACTTAGTTCATAATTAATGCCACTATTTTCAATGTAAGAATAAAATTTTCGACTTCTATATTCAATACTAATGTCTATTTGGTTCTTATTTAAGGAAATACCAAAAACATTCTTATTAGTTCTTCTAAAACTTTTGAAAATTTTATGTTTTTATAACTTGTTCTTCATAAACATGATACAAGTCATTCTAGTAAATTCATCAATTCATAAAAAAATTATTTCTAGTTGTGTATTACTTCTCATTTTCCTTTAAATTTTCAAGTGGATAATATTTTAAGGACATGTAAAATAAATCTATACTATCCCACATAAAGAATTCACTATGCTTTGTCTTTAACACATGTAACACATATAATTAGATTTTTCATTTCAACATAAGAACATCACAAAATTTATCTCCTCTTGTATGCATAATTATATTATTTTAGGATAAATATCCAGGTTTTCGATTTCAGTTTTTTTTCACATTTTATTGTTTAATAATAAAAGTTTTTAACATTACCAAACTGAAAGAGATTACCCCTTTTTCTTTAACCGCTTGTCCAAATAAATACATCTTTCAATATCATTACCAAAATTCCATTATTTTGATATATTAGTTCATTTAATTCAATTCATAGCTAATACAAACTATGAATACATTATTTCACTCATTTAAAAAATAGAGTATTATTGGATTTCAATTTATCTTCCCAAATAAGAACTGATCCAAGACTTTTGATTTTCAGTGAACCATCATTCCAATAGGCCATTAATCCTTCCCTGAACTTTTCAAAATCATTCAAGAAAGTTAAATCTACAGTCATATGATTAGAACTTACACTATAAAAAACACATGAATTATCTTCATCTAGTTATTTTATTGAAAATTCAATAACCAAAGCTAATGGTTGAAGAAAATCCACACAAAGACTCAAGAGTGGGGTAAATTTAGTTCTTGAAAACATTATTCACATAAAACCACCCTATTTTATGTTTTGTTAGATTCTAATATTTTATTACCACAAGAATGAATCAAAAATAAATATTTTAAGATAAATATCAAAAAAAATATTGATTATGATTCAGGGAATAAGGATATCATAGTCCACTCAACTAACACTGAACTCTTCAAAATTAGTGATTTATCTAAGACCATTACTTTTCATAGGGACTGGGCATCTTAGTGAAAGTAGCCATCACTAAGTAAAAATCCAATGTATTTTTATGGAATTTGATAAGTCTTTATAAAAAAACCATCCTTCAATACTCAGTACATAGAGTGATCACGCTTAGTCATAAGAAAGAATAATGAGTGTCTACAAAAATTAATCACATAGTTACAAGATAAAACAGATTAAAGAGAATAGTTCTCCAATATAGAGAATAAGAATGAAGTGTATATAAGAGATTCCTCAAAACAAAATAATATTATCCATGAAATAATATCTATAGAAAACTTGATTATTTTTATTATTTTTATTAACATAGAGAAGTAACAAAGAAATCATCAAGAGAGAGAAAGAGTTAATGTTATGTTACTTCTTTTACTGTTTGAATAATATTGTATATTTTATATTTTACTTTTGTACACACTGAGATCCAATAATAACTATCATCTAGGTAAAAATCTAGATGTCCTTTTCTGAAATTATCTCAATAAAACGCAATAATAAATACAATGATCTCTTTCTATTTTATTCTTTGATACTTGAAACCTTTTGGAAATCGATTTTACCATAGAGAGGTAGTATAATGTTTAGTGTAATTAAATCAACATTAATTTTCACTTTAAACACTACAATGATAATAAGTAATTGAGTTTCAAAATAATGTAGTTAATTATGGATCACCACATAAGTGAAACCACATATCTCAATTCAAATTTTCACATTTATCTATATAACCACTATTTACATAGATAATTTTTTGATGGAACCAAATCATGTTTCTAATTGGAACCACATATCCAAATATATCATGAATAGAAACCTCACAGTTTATTACTCTACATATCCAATTCATGTAGCTATTTTATTGATGTTTCCACTTTTTATTTATCCGATATGATATAGCCATTTCATAGATATTACTGATTTTTACATAACCGATTTAATGATGTTTCAGATTTAGATATCTGATTCATAAATATAACTTGTTCTATTATGTATCTAATTTTCATAGGTGAAATTTTGATGTAGCTGATTTATAGAGCTGTTTTGAAACATATCCATTTTACCTCGGTGATTTTCTCACATAACCTTTTTAAATAAGTTATTCTATCACATATCCAATTTACGTAGTTGATTTCTTGACACAACCAAAACATATTAACATAAATTCTTCATGTGGCCTATTTTTCATGAATTAGTTAAATTTCCAAAAACTTCAATATAATTTAAAATTATAACCAATTTTAACCAAATAAGATTAAAAATTGATGTAAACACATTAAAACTGAATTATTAGAAACATATGATGATTTTTCAAGAAGATAAAAACATAAAGAATATGATAAAAGTTATAAAAACATTAATATTCAAACAATATACCATTATTTAATGGTCACAATGCACATTAAATATTACACATTAAATGTTAAATGTTTTAAATATTTTTTCTAAAAAATGATATAATATACATTGATTTTAAAATTTGGTAACTATTATTTCTCGTACCACTTTTTGTGACATTAAAAAATAAGGGTAATGAGAGGAAAAAAACATTTATTATATCACATTGAGTTATTTTTAGTTAATATATAATAGTAAAAATAAATTTTTATAAGTGAGGAATAAAATTCAGTAAGTAAAACATTCAAGAAGATGGCAATCAAAAACAAAAAACAATCACTTCAAACATAAAAATTAGTAAAATATGAATTTTATTAAACATGAAAACTTATTAAAAACTATAAATACTCCACACATATAAGAAAATAAATACACAACACATCAATAGAATTATCTATCTTATTGATGAATTCAAATTTAGGTGGAGGATTGGGTGTAGATTTCTTAAAGGACAGAGTAGAAGAATAGATTGTAGGAGGGTTAACCAATGGAGGTAGGAATACTCTTCCAGGATCTACAACATAACATTCTTTAGCTTTAAAACATATTGGTCTCTAGATAGGCATGATTAATACTTTGTAAAGTTTCTCTGAATCTATTATCAAGTCATAAGAACTAGAGATTACCAATGCCATTTTCTTTAGAGGAACAGACAATTGAGCTTTTATTCTTGTAGGTTATGTAGCAGCAACATATCTTGATTACTCTCTCTTATTGATACTAGTTGATAAAACTATGAGTCTATCCTCTGGGGATTTTCGTTATATATTTTAGTTTTTTGTTGTCTAATGAATCTTATACCTCTAAAAGAGTAATTCCATTCAACACACATATCTATCTTCTTGATAATATCCAATTTTTAGAATTCCAAATTTCTATACAAGCATACGGATGAATCATAGCAATAGTGGATAGACTGTTTTTCAAGAATTATTTTCTGGATTCAATCTATCTGGTGTATAATATTTTAGAAGAACTAACTACAACAGAAGTTTGAGGTATGAATGAAGCTATAAAGGGTTATTAATGTAGGTTGGTTTGAATCATATCTCCAAAACAATATAGTTTTACCAGACTACCTAAAAATTAAGGTAACTTCTAATGAATGTTTTCCAACCAATATTAAATGACCCGATTAAACTCATGGAAATTTTTATATCATTCTTAAGAGACTAAATACTTGACAATAGTTTGGACATGTAAAATAGGTTTAAAAGATCTATACACAAAAAGCTCTATTCACTTGTTAGTGACTAGTATTTAAGATGATTTTCAACCTTTAAAGAACTAAAATCCTATTTAGAATAATTTAAGTGAAGATATGTAATACCTTTATTGATATTTTCCAAAAAGAATTTGATGTTCTGATGATTTATAATGATTGTTCTAATAGATGAGAAAACCATTTTCCTAATTCACATGGATACCTCCATAGTCTTATCCAAATTAGTATCAACTGATGGAATAGATTCCCTAAGAAATCGAATTGTATCATTCAATAAAACATCAGTTACAATTCCTTCTATTATTATATCTATTTTGGTTTCTTGGAACACAACCGAAATAAACTCACTTAAATATTGTATAAGTATAAGAGTGAACATGTCACATCAAATTGACTTGATTTAAGAATAAATTGAATGAAGACATGAATAGAGTTGGTTGAAGATTTTCATGAGACTTGTTACCTCTGAAGGTTCTAAAGTAGTGATGAAACTTTGCTATAATTTCTTGATGAATTATTATAGGCTCACTACATTATTTTTCAAAGTACGTAATCACTCATTTATATCTGATTTTAAAATCTAAATTTTATTAATTATATCCATATAATGGTCTAATTAGACCACTGATAGGTTTTTAATCATGTCTCTCCAAGGGTCCATTAGAACATCAACTTCATTCACTTTATATGTAGTGGAATACACACTTTTATAATCAAATACCTTGTCCATCACAATAATAAAATCCTCATTACATACACCATAAGAAATAGGATGCAATGATAAGAGATTATTTATCAAGTTTGTATGTGAATCCATCTGCCTAAACAGCTTATCAAATTAATCTATAAAATACTTTTTTTTCCATCAAATATCTAATATCATCTTTAGAAGATATTACATATTTTTAAAATTATCATAATCTCCCATGAGGCTATCAAACACAATCATAACTGGGGATGAAAAGATTTATATATTTATCTCATAATCATATCCTTCATAATATTTTCTTTCCAAAGGTTCATTATCTTTCACATGAGGTAGAGATGGAATGAGATATGGGGGATGAGAAAGATCAATAAATTTCTCCAGGATCAAATACACACTTCCATATTTAGTAGAAAAAAATATCTACGGACTCGATAAACTATTGTGTTTTTGACCAGTGACTTCAATATATCTATATAAGTTGACACATTGAGCACAGTCTTAGATGAACTTTCTAATTCAGATCAAATTTCTATCTTAACATCAGAAATCTTTGACTAAACTGACTCAACAACCCTCGATGTTACAAATTATTATCCTTAATTATCTTTAACTATAGGTATAAATTCTATCACCATAACCTCTGATATGGTAAAAAATTTCTCTACTACATCATTATCAGGCTCCATGTTAGTAGGTGAAACATCCTTTGGATGTGTAGTCTTAGAATAATCCCCATAATTTAGTTCTGGAGGTGGAACAACCACATGAGAATCACAATCCTATCCAACAGGTTTAAAGTAGTTGGAGGCATCTTAATAGTTGTATCCAAAACTCATTAGAAGCACTACCGAAATTGTTTTTATCTTGTGTAAATTAACTATTCCATATTCATTCCTTTCGACTCTTCTTGAAAACTAAATAAATAATCCTTCTATAGGGGTAATAATTGAGCATCCCTTTCCTTAAAAGTTGCGTTTTTTGAAAATCCGCACGTATCTTTCTTGATTTATCATTACAGGTTTGATTAGGACATATAGAATTTATATTTCCTAAAAAATACCACATATGTTTATCCTGATCATTGCAAAATTTTAGTTTGAATGAATTTATAGAGAACTATCCACTCATATTCGAAATCCTTTACTACTTTCTTATAAAAACAATATGTCCCAAAAAGAAATATAAATAGATCATAAGGTCTTATTGAGCTCGTTCAAACTATATTCCTACTAAAAATATATTCAACTTCATGAGGATAATGCATGATATTGATGAACACTATAGAATAAACTTACAAAACCTTTCCATTCACATTATTAAAAAAATCATATGTTTTAATAAACTAAAAATAAATATTCCTCGTAATCTCATTGACCAACTATTAAAAAAATCATGAATTATTATCATAAGAAACAAACTCCCATCCATGGAATTGTAATAAATTCTTCATAAATATATCTATTCCTTTTAACCATTCCATATCCCTGCCATTCCTTGCAAGCACTCGGCATAGCACACCACTACCCCAGACTTTCATCAAGGTCCGAAACTACCATTATCAGTTTTCATAGACATCCCCTTCTCAAATAGTTTTGATGAAGGTTGATATAGTTGATAAGTGAAAATTTTATTTTATGAGGGAAAGGATAAAGAAAAATGGTTTGAGAGGAAAGGTTTGATTTAAAGGTTATGCAATGTAACCGATTTAGGATTGAGATATATAGCTGAATGAGGATTTGGATGAAATAGAAATTAAACTAAGAAATAAAATAAAATAAATTTTAATTGAATATAATTTTTTTCTTTATAAATTTATATATAATTAAATTTTAAAATTAAATTAACACACAAATAAATATAAAAACAGAATATATTTTGAAAATAAATTAAAATAGTGTAAATTCATAATTCCTTTGAATATAAAAAAAGTAACAGTAAATATAAAAACTGATATATAATTTGAATAGATAGAAATAATATAAGTTAAAATTATTTTAAATAAAACAACCCCAATTCCAACTTAATAAAATAAAAATTCTCACAAGCAATGAGATTCGTAAAAATAGTAGCTAATTGATTTTCAATAGAGATAAATTCAAGAGAGGGATCATCTTTCTGATCATGATCTCTCTAGAAATGATGTTGAAGGTTAATATGATTAATTCTCTAATTAATGATTTTATTCTTGGAAATGTTTATTTCATTAGTGTTATCACCTTCGATTGAAATTTTACAGAAATTGAATCCAAATTCCATCAAGGATTGTTTCATCCACAAAAGATATACAAAAAAACTACCTGTAGATATGTATCCCCATTTAATTGAAGATAAGGAAACTATGAATTATTTATTACTATACTAGGATAAATGAGTTTTACATATAAAGTGATTGGTTTAAGACATATTTTTCCTATATAGTCTACACCCTCCAATGTTAGAATCTAAATGTAAATTCAAATTACTGTAATGGGTTTGTTGAAAAATTAAAGAATGTTTAATTGTTCATTTCAAACACCTTTAATTTTTTTTCTTTTAAATGAGGTTCCTTCAGATTTTATTTTAATATTTCTCATAACAATTCCACAAATATAATACCTAATATACTATATGTTAAAATTATTCTTGTATAAGTTTCAAAAATTCAATACACAATATTTTATTTATAAAACCAAAAATCAAATAATGAAGATATACTTGAACTGAAAAAATATATGAAGATCTTATTTTTTTAAAAGAGTTATATTTTAAACCCTTATAGATAACTCATTTAATAAAGAAAAAGGACTCAAACACTCAAAATAATTTCTAGGTTCTTATTGAATACCATAAATAGATTTAGTATGTTTGAAGTAGAATATTTGAAGTGGGGTTTTTTAAAAATAGGAGGTTGTTCAACCTAAACTTTTCCACAAGTGAACCTTTTAAAAATTTAAATTTAAATTCCATTATATATAATTTTAAATATATTTGAGTTTCATATTCTAGGATAGTTCTAATTACTTATAATGTTTCTGTGATGAATACTATAAATCAGGCCTCTAACAATTCTAGTAAAAGGTATTTATCATAACTATTGCAGTACTGGTAATTTAAGTAATGTTATAGGGTTAGATTTAATAGTTCTCATAAACAATAGTTATAAAATCCCCATTTAACAACATTTTTTAGTTCTATTAAAGGCTTCCTTTTATAGTGCTAAAAAAGCATTGATAAAGGCCATACTGATAATGGGGATACTTTTTTTATTCACACCCCCTTTATCATCACTCCCCCTCCTTTATCAATGCTTCCCACACTTGATTATTAGCAATTTAGAAAATCCCACCCTCTAGAGTATGCCCCTATATCGAGCGAGTTTTGAACCTCAGACCTCCATATTATACACAACAACTTTTTCCACTCCCTTATGTTGTTTTGTTTTACATTTTTTGATATATCTTTATATTTATATATATTTAATTAAAATTTATATATATATTTATAAGTTTATATATATATATTAGGTTTATATATTGAAAAATATATTTTATATGTAAATATGTTTAATTATTTATTTGTAATATTAAAATTTTATTCTTGAATATGTAAAAAATATGTATATATTGTTACATATTTTATTACAAATAAAATAACACTATGAAAAATTATGAAATTTCAAATCCATAATAACAATACGTATGTAAGCACAATGAATAAATTCAGTCCCCACTAAAAAATATCCTGAATACCCCATAAAACAAGGCTGAAAATACATTGAATGTTAAAAAATTTGGGTACCCTGACTAGAAAATCCATTTTGGAGATGTTTTGGGAATTTTTATCCTTGAGAAAAATAGTGACTACGGTCTCCGCTGTAAAAAAACATAGATCTAGTGGCACACTTTGATTTGATATGTGGTAGGGCCCATATAAAAACATGGACCAAAAGTTATGACCATTTGATGTTCGAGTTATGTTTTCAAATTATTTATATCATTAATTAATTTTGTGTTATTTTTTATATTCAAATTGTTTTTAAATGAATATTACTTGATAAAAATTATAAAATTACTAATTAAAAATATTTTTAAATTATTTTATAGTACATATTCACTAAATTTCTTATATATTACATTTATATTCATATTTAGCCATATCTACTACATATTTGAAGTATATATATTATATTTATATCAGTATAAAGATATTTATATATTAATATGTTGTTGTTAATGATTTTTTTGGAAATATACCGTTTACTAGAACTTTTTTAGAAGCATGGATAAAAGCCCTTTTTATCAATGATTTTTTTCTAGCACTGATAAAGGGGGCCTTTATGGGCATTTTTTACAAGCACTGATAATGGGATCCTATTAACAGTGATTTTTTATAGCACTATTAAAGACCCCCTTTAATAGTGCTAAAAAATAATATTAAGGACCCCTTTTAACAGTTCTTTTTCTAGCACCGAAATAGGGAGTTTTGAACATCACTTCTAGCTAGTGTTATTAAAACCGAGGCATAGGATAAACCAAATTTTTAATACTAGATTGAGAATGTTTCTTCATTGTATATTATTTCCTTTTAATTATTCCCTTTACCCACTAATCAAGAATCATTCCATTTGATCACACCCTGATAATCCATTTTATTTGAAAAACCCAATTTGTTCCTATAACACGATAATCAGATGATCCATAAACTAAGTCCTATACACTATGAATTTTGAACTGGATTAACTACCCTTTCAACGTTAAAACCAAAACATCATAAGATAAATATTCTTATAATGTTTCGGGTTCAAGCTAAAAAAATGATGACAATTCAATAGGGTTTCATACACTTCTTCAAGTCATGATTCGTTCAAGAAAAAGTTCTTTTATAATACGTAAGGAATTATTTTTTATTTTTCTAGGAAGACTATGAACCAAAATGTTAGGATTACTTGTATTGATTATTTCATGATTAGTTTTAGCAAAATAAGGTTCCAAATAATCATGTTTTCTGTTTTTAAAAGAGGTTTATGTCTCATGCATTCAATAGAATCACTTAAATCCTCATATTGAGTTATTATATAATCAAACCGATCATGCTCTTAAAATTTCACATGGTTTAAATATTCATTAATATTTGGCCTTTTGTTATAAATGATTTATGACTTATAAGTTGGATAATAACATATAAAGAGTCATTCATCAGCATTGGGATCAAAATTATGATGATTTTCCTTGGTGTTAAAAATGTAAACATTAATTCCAAATTCTTTAAGTATCCCACTTTTAGATATATTTTGTTCAATATCTCATAGAGTTATTTACTTAAATTATTTCAAATTTTAGCTTTGTTAATTAGATAATATATTTTATTTATAGATTCATCCCAAAATTAAATGGGCAAGTTATATTCACATGATATAGTCCTATCAAAGTTTTACAAGGTATTATTACTAATTTCAATAACAACATTATGTTAAGGTTTCCTCAAGGAAAATTATGTTTGAAATAATATTAAAAATAAAAGGAATTGAACTCATGGTTTTAAAATTCTCCACTATGTTCAATTTTCAATGATTTTTTTATCTTTTTCATTTTGAACCATTTCATACAAACTTATAATAATAAAACAAGATTCAATTTTAAGTCTCAAAAGGAAAATAGAAGTAAATCTAAAAAAATTATAAACTAAAATATAAAATAAGATTTTCCCCTTAGTATTTCAATTCTAGGAAGTCTAAAAAAATCCATGTGGATATGTTCCATAGGCTAGATGCATAAACCTTTTTAATTTATTTAAAAAATGACTTATTTTTCTTACCCATGTGTCATGCATCACATGGTTTCTCTTTTTTCAATTTATGTTTTGTTAAATCTAAAATTAAAATTTTCTTAAAATATTTTATCAAGGTGTAAAAATTACAATATACAAGTCTTCAATGCTAAATCCTTGATTAAATTGTTTTATAATTTATATAGGTCATTTTTTTATACAAAAATAATTAAGGTCTAAATTATAGATATTTTTAGTTATAGGTGTCTTAAATTTAATATTTCTTTATTTAAAATCCAAAAATGAATTATTTGAAACATATACAGAGTATCCTTGATAAAAAATTTAATAAATACTTTTTTTATGTTGTGTTTCAATCCTTCTAAATAAAGAAAATTTTTAATGAGAAATTATCTTATACTTCTAACTGAACCATCTATGATAATTTCACCCTTAACATTGTCACTAAATGTGACATAACAACCATAAATTTTGGATAAATAATGGAAATGTTATTAATATACACTCATATGAATTAAAAATCAACTATCTATATGCCACTTTTCATTTATGTTCTTATAACTTCTTCCCTACCAGAAAAATTCAATACGAATTTTTTTGGTACCGATATTCTCTGAGGTCCTGAAATGTTAGCAACCAAATATTCATGAATCCAATTTTTCATAAGTTATCCCAGAATTCCATCATATAAATTTTATTTATTTTAGGATATAAAAACTCTATCAACAAAAAAAATTTAGGGTTTCATAAAATACATCCACTATCATAATTTATATGTTCTCCAAAATACAAACAAATAACTTTAGACATGTTATTGTTTTTTGAACTTTGATTAAAATATGTTTTTATATATTTGGTTTTCCACCATTGATTCATATTAAAAACATATCTCTATAGATCTTATTATTTCCAAGTATTTTATTTATGTAAATTTTACCCTTTTTAAAAACACATGTATTATATTTAAGACATTGAACATACTTTTTCAAGAATTAAATTTTATAACCATATTTAGTACAAGAGGAAGTCAAATTTTCTTGTTTAACAATAAGGTTTAATTTTTATGTTTAAATCATATTTTTCATTTTAAAATAAACTTATGAATTTTGGAGGACTTTATTTTTTTAAGCATTCATATTTTGTTTCTAGCATGGTAAAATGTTTATTCAGTTAGTCAAAAGTTCGATTTTAACCTTTATAATTAGATTCATTCTATGAAGAATAAAATGAGTGTACATCATTAGATTATACCCTAAAGCACATGTTTTTTATTTTTATTTTATATTTCAACTTCTGATTCAGAAGAAGTTTCATCACAAGAATCATTAGAATCACTCTATATAGCCTTGATAGATCTTTTACTCTATTTAATTCTAGTTTCCATTTTTATTTCTTGTTATAAATCCTTTTTCTTGAAGTTTTGGAAACTCTAGTTTGATATTTCCATTTTTTCACTCATAGAACTAGACATCCTTATAACTTCCATCATATTTTTTTACATTTTCAATGTTTTCTTGAATCCTCTTGCATTATTGTTTAACATGTTCAACTTCTCAAAAAATTGATAAATATTACCATTAAAATTAGAATTTTTTTAAGTATCTTCATCATATTATTTAGTAATTTATATGTCATAATTCTTCATCTCATCTTTTAAAGTAGAAATTTTTAAAGAAACATTTTACTTTTTAACCATTTTGTGATAAATAGTTTAGATTTCATTTTGCCTCATACATCATAAGTATTATAATGATATTTTTATTTAAAAAATTTCACATAAGGGGATTTCCAAATGGTAGCTTAAACACCACTGCATTTGGAGGGTAGAACTTTAAGAACATTTTGATATTGATTTGGATTAGGAATTAGTGATCCTAGATGAGTAAAAGTATTCAAATTTTCTATTAAACTTCCAATATTTTATGTTACGATTTATCCATCAATCAATATGAATGTGTCAAAGTTAATCTCTCTGGTTTTATACCCATGAAATATCACATTATCTATACTTTTAAAGGCTACTTATATAATTTTCTACAGATTATGTTGTATAGTACATTTAGAAAATATATTGAAATTATATGGATATATTCCATATATGATATAATTCATAGCTTTTGAGTTTAGGTCATACTCTCACTTGGTATTGTCATCCCATTTTTTGGGGTCTCCTTTAGGAATTTTCTACTTAATAACATTCAAGTAAAACTTCATACTAGGGTTCTTTAAGTAAATAATCATCTATGCCTTCCAACATATATAATTTTCATTATTGAAATATGGTTCTCAAACCTTGAAATAAATTCTCTATTTTCATCCATAACATCCATTTGAATATGATCTTAAGAATTTAACCTTTTAATGTCGCGAAGAAAAAAGTCACTAATTTTCATACAAATTTTTGGTTGGAAAAAAGCATCAAAGACACTAAATTGGGGGGGGGGGTCGGTGGGTGAATTCATTTCTTCAAAATTTATTTACTTCCAAACCACTCTCTTTTAAGGTATGATAGATACTGAGTATTTTATTATCACAATAAATTAACAGAGAATAGTACAATAAGATTAATATTTAACACAAAATAATTATAGTGGTTTGGGGCACAAAAATTACATTCTCCAATTCACTAACTCTCAACTCCTAGGTAACGGTGATTTAATTAGAACCATTACTTTACATAGAGACTTCCCTACTGAGTGTAAGAAGACATTACTTGGTAAAAATATAAGAAATTTTGCAAGTCTCTTAAAAGGCTTTACCAATATATTATATTTCAACATTAAGTATAAGGATTAATCACATTCAGTAACAAGAAATAATAATGAGGGTTTACAAAACGAGTCACACAATTTCAAAATTCAATAGATAGAAGAGATTAGTTGTCAAATATAGTGAATAATAATGACTTATAGCTCAAAGGGAGTCTTCAAAACATAGAAATATTAATCAAGAAATCATAGCTATATAAAACATGATTCTTTTTCTCCTTTTTATAGAATAGAAAAGCAACATAGAAACCATTGAGAGATAGATAGAGTACAAGTGATTTTATGTCTATTATTTTTTAATACTATTATATATATTACAAAAAACTATTTCACAACATGAAATCCAATAAAAACTGGACTCAAGTAAAATATAGATATTATTTTAGGAAAATTACTATGAAAAAACTAACTGAACAATAAAATAATATTTGATATTTTCATTTAATATACTGACAACCTTTTAGAAATATATTTTACCATAAATAGGTATTCCAATGTTTAATTCAATGAAATAAGAAATAATTTTCACTTGAAATACTATATTGATATTAAGTACCCGAGTTATAGAATGAAGTAGCTGATTTTGGACCACGATGTAGTCTAATTCCTGGTATATAAAGTCAAATACTTGAATTTAGCCATGAAACAATTATTTACGTAGCATATTTATTCATGTATCGAAATCAAATAGCCTATTGGAATCAGGTATTAAAATATAGCACATATCTAAAAAAATATAGTTGATTAATCCACATATCCAATTCATATATCCATTTAATAAATATAGTCACTTCTCACCAAGATGAATATAAATGGCCGTTTAAATAATGTATCCAATTCTTCATAGACAATTCTATAATATAGCTAATTTACCTAGGAAATTCATTAATATTTCTGATCTATATAGCTGAATATATGACACAGTGGATTTATGTAGGTTATTTATTGATGTAGTCCATTCAAGTAATCGATATAGTGATATATCCTATTTACATTGGTAATTTTAGCATTAAGAATATTTACATAGGCGATTCTATCTTGTTTCCAATTTACATAGATGATTTCTCCATGTAACCAAAATCCTCATAAAAAAATTCCTTATGTAGCTGATTTTTCATGACATAGGTTAATTCAATAAAACATGAATAAAATTTTATATTACATTGGCTTTGAAATAAATAATATTAAAACATGATAAAAAAACATAGAATTAGAATCATTAGAAACATATGAATTATTTTCATGAACATCAAACAAAAAAGTATATGGGATATATAGGAACGTCATTAATAATAAAATAAAATATTTATCCTAACCTTTACTCTTCATCATATGATGATTTTGATTATTATAACATATAAATTACTAGTATGGTATAAGGATGAGTAATTCATTTTCATAGTGACCTAAAAATTTACATATTCCATTGACTTCATCAAGAACTTGAAACCTATTCTCTATTTTTTGGGGATAAATTTCAATCTCTTTCAAACCATTCCTCTTTTAGGAAGGATGAGTCCCTCTTAAACCTTACCTCCCGAATATATTATAATTATACTAATATTAATAATCTATCCCATAATTACTTTCATGTTCTTATAGAATCTATAGTGTAACACTCCATGATTTTTGAATAGTTTTTATCAAAATTAATACTATGGTTAATGGCTTATTCCACACACAAGACTAAACTAAATTAAGACATGGAATATGAGAAGAATAATATTTTTAAAATTTTGGAATAATATAATCACCAGTAAATAAAGAATTAAATCCATTAGAAATACATAAAAAATAATACCAAGAACACTTAACTTTTCAAAAGGGCTTTTTCAATAATAAAAATTTACATTATATAAGGTCCTTTAATTTAATATCTATATTTAAAAACTTTATAATGTATTTTGTAAAAATGAAGATAATTGTTTAGTTCATCATGTAAAAAGTAGACTGAGATGAATTTTTAGAGTTTTCTTAAATAATTTATTTATAGGTGAATAATGGAGAAAAATACCGATTTTGATACTACCATAACTTTAAATCATACAAGAATGAATTAATATTTTCTAAAACAATTTTTAATTTAAAATATATAATTAATTTAAAAAAATACTATACTGAATTTATAAAACAAGTATATATTGTTTTTTAAACTTAAGTAATATTTTACTTTAAAATTTTTTTTTTGGTTATCTATATTAATAATTATTTTTCATCATGTATTGAAATTAAATCTAAAAAATTGATTTAATATTTCAAATAAACATGTTCATATTATTTAATAAGGTCGATTTCATTTTTTGGATTAGAAGTTATATTTGTATGATTGAAGATAACGATAATGATAATGGTGATAGTGTTATTTCCAAATAAATATTTCATAAATTTCATTAATTTATTTTTAATAAAATAAATTAAAATATATTATATAATGAATTTAATATTTTTTTTCACTTTTATAAAAAAATATTTTCACTCATTGAGTTGTTATTTAATTTTTTATAAGATTCAGAATAATGTATGGTTAAAACAACATTTATGTAGAAAATAGTTCTTCCATATATTAAATGTTTTAATTTAAATTTGTTGTCCATATTATTTACATATTGAATTAGATTATATAGTTCTTCAATTTAATATTAACATATAATTTTTTTAATAGTGGATACCTTATATATTTAGTTAAATATAAATTACTTTGGTAACAACTAGTTTACACAACAAAATCCTAATGGGTAAAAAGGGTTAACCGTAGGTCTGAAAGGAATAAAATGCTAAAAAAATTATTCTAATTGGGTGTTATAGGTGTGTATCAACATAAGAATATCTAAAATGTATTATTTTTTGTTTTAGAGTATTCTTTTCATGTAAAAAATGTTCTATATTTATATTAAGATGTAATATTTCTAAAAATACCATTCTAACCACTAATAAAAAAGGTTTCTCAACACTACTTAGTGGGAAAAAAAATTTAGTTTCATGTTGAAAATATAATTTTTTTTCTTTTCCCCTATATTTTTTAATTGATTTATATTCAATTCATATGATGTAATAATTAGGTCTCAAATTCCATGGAGTCCTCATAAGAAAAACATCAGTTTTAAATGTGAGTATTATTTTCCCCATAATTAATTTTTTTTCTTGAAACATTTTAAGAACATAATTTTTCCATTAAAATATAACGGAATTATTATTTTGTAATTAATTTTATTATGATAAGGTAAACATAATTAACTGGTTTATATATATATATGGGTTTAAATTTTTTTTGGAAAATGGATAGGGTTTGAAATATTTTTAAAAAAGGGTCTTTAGATGCGTGAACCCCGTTCACGCATCTCTTCGTGCCGAAGATGCGTGAACCCCATTCACGCATCCTTCAAAGATGTGAAGAAGAATGTGTGAACCTCGTTCACACATCTGGCTGAGAAAATCTATAAAAGAGCGTCTCGCCCCCCAAATTTATTCTTCTCCTCTAGATTTTGTTGCAAATCCTTGGAGAATTTCTTTCTCAAATTTTTTTTGCGACTTTTAAGAAGGTAGAATTTATATTTAAATTTTCAATTGTTTAATTTTGTTTCTTTATTTCATTTCTATGATTTGTTTATTTGATTTTTGATATGTAGAAACTAGTTTTTGTGTGTATGGTTTATTTATTTCATATGTATTGATGTGTAAATTTGTGTATTTTGAAAGATTTAATTTATGAACGATGTGTTTATTGTATGAATTCGTATTGAAATTTTATGAAAATTAAATATTTTATAAAAAATGTTATTTTGAACGTAATATTAATTTAAATTATAATATTTCTATACAATAGTAATATAATTCATGAATAATATATTAGTTATATGTATCATATTTAAATTTATTAGAAAATATATAGAAAACTTTTTCTGTTAATGGTATAAAAACAATTTTTTATAAATAAATTTTTTAAATTATATTAGTTATAATTAAACATATTAAATATAAAAGAGGTTTAGATATTTAATATGTATTTCATATAGTAATATATATAATAAGTATACCCTAAAAAACGGTAAATTGTGTGGCGAATGATCTTGAGATGATCGGGAGATGCATAATTGAAATTGCATGTCTTATTTTGAGAATGTTGTTATTAAATTTGTAATAATAGAATTTATTTTTCTCTATTGATGACATGTGAGTCCTCATTGACTATGTATGTAAGGAACTACATGTCTACTTAAAAAAATTTATGTATTTCATACCCCTAGACTCCCTCACATGCATGTGAGTAAATTTTTAATTAAAAGGCCATCAATAAGAGGTGTCCCAGAAGAGGCGTCCCCGAAGAGATGTCTCCGAAGAGGAGTTTGAGAACAAGCATTTGACATGAGGCATTTTTGTATTAAATGAGACCAACGGTTTCTAAAATATTTGATAACAGAGACTCCATGAGTCTACCCATAGGTTTTGTTTAGTTTATCAAATAATGAAAAACTAATCATAAGTCTCAAGATAAATTCATGATTAAATATTAATAACTAATTAAAATATATAAAGTTATATTAAATAATGTAAAAAATTGATGTAGTATATAATATTTTATTAAATATTTTTTATAGGTAATAATGTCTGTTCAAATATATTGCAACAATGAGACCATTTATACAGAGCAGGGATTTAGCTATAGTGTGCCACCTGTCAGAGTGGTAAATCTTCATGGTTGATTGACATTGGATGCAGTTCGCAATAAGATTCATAATTGGTTAAAACTGAGGGTTAATCAATCCATTTCTTCAATCACATATCGACATGTACAACATCCTGAATGTTTCTAGCACATCGAGTACCCTTTGGTCGATGATGATGATTGGATGGATGCATCTTTCTTATTTAGACAACAGTGTGTTAATGGTTTGATGGAGTTGTATGTGGTGATTTTTGATATAGATGTGGTGCAATTGACTACTACAGAACTATGTTTTGTGATATCTGTATAAGTTGGTCCTTCCCATCAGTCTTTTCCATAGCCTCCTTCTCATTTAAATATAGTAATAGAAGAAAATTACGAACAATATGATCAAAATTTTGAAGGAAATGTAGATGAAATCCCTTTGTGTGCTGATGTAGTGAATGAAAGTTTATCTGAGGAAGAAGAATCTGGGTAACCATTAGGAGATGATGTGGGTGAGGTTGATTTGCGGAATGAACCTTTTGAGGTTCCTTTTATGGATGTGGGTGAGAGTGATGTGGGAAATAAACCGTTTGAGGTTCCTTTGTGAGATAGACATCCATGACATCAACTGGTTAGTGGTAATCATCCTTCAATATTTAGTTCCTTAATTAAAGTAATGTCTTGTGAACAACATTTTTATTGGTATGTCATTACACCAATTTTTGAATTCCCTAGAATTATAGGGAATAAGTTTGCATCAAATGATAATTCCATCTATGTTGGGAAAGAGTTTGAAAGTAAATTGGTCATGAAAAATTTGATAAAGCAATACCAAATTTAGTGAAATTTCACATTTGTGGTTGATGAGTCAAAGAAGAGAAAATATACCATTCATTGTGAAAAATATGGGCCAAAATGTAAATTTTGATTAAGGGAAATATTTGATAAAAAATTTTCATGTTGGAGGATAACCAAATTAGAAGGTCCACACACTTGTGTGCATCCAATATTGTCATATGATAACTCTTCCCTTGATTCAGAGTTTATATCAAATGTTATTTGTGAGATGATACAAACATTTCAGGATGTTCCCGCTTCCCTTGTTCATGAAAAAATTCAACAGTTGAATAACTAAAAGATATCATATACCAAAGCATGGAATGCAAAATAGATGGTAATTGTAAATGTGTATGGTGATTGGGATGAATATTATGCCATGTTACCAAAAATTATGGAATTTTTATCTCTCAACAATTATATTGTTTATCAGTTGGACACTGTTGCGTATGTATCCCCCAATAACCAAGTTGATCAAACAAAGGTTAAGTTCAATAGGGTTTCTTGGGCATTCAGGCCATGCATTGCAGCTTTTCCCTATTGTAAACAATTTATTCAAGTCGATGGAACTTTATTATATGGAAAGTATATAGGTGTTCTACTCATTGCTTCCACACAGGATAGAAATTCTGCTCCTCTACCACTTGCTTTTTCTATTGTTGAAAAGGATAATTTTGAATGTTTGAGCTGGTTTTTGGCATGTGTACGTGTTCATGTCACACAAAACCATGGCGTGTGTCTGATATCCGATCGCCATCGAGTGATTATAGAGGCAGTCGTTAGTTATGGGGTTTCATGGACTGATCCAAATGCTTATCATCATTATTGCAGTAGACATATTTCAAGTAATGTGCATAAGAATTTCAGAGATGATTCCATAAAGAAGGCGATCTTCAAGTTGGGTGTGTTTTTCTAAACTTATTTTTTTAATACAAAATTTATTCCACATATTAATATATTATTATCTTATGGTTTCAGCATATGAGCCCCAAAAATAAAGGTTTGATCGATGCATTGAAGAGATCCAAATTTCTAATGAATATTTGTATGAATATATGATGCATATTTCGAAGGATAAATGGTCATTAGCATATGTTGGTGGCAGAAGATATGGCCATATGACCAATAATATAGTGGAATGCATAAATGGGGTCCTCAAGGGTGTGCACAAACTTCCTATCAATGGGTTAGTGCATGATACATTTTATAGATGTGTTCACTACATTGTTGAATAGTCCCAAAAGGCCTATCAGGGGATGAAAAATGGAATGCGTTTTACACAACATTTCCAAATTGATATTGTTTTGATAATAAACGAGGCTTCAAGATGGACTGTTCTAGCCTTCAACAGGGAAAAGATGAGCTTTCAGGTAAGATTGTGATATGACCTTGCTACATGCACTAGTGGTCGAGTGTTTCTAGTGATGTTAGATAACATATACTATCATTGCGACAACTTTCAGGCATTTAGATATCCATGTGCACATGTTATCGTAGCTTCTACTTTAGTAAATATATAATGGGATCCATATGTTGACCTAGTGTATCACATGAGCACTTTAGTGAACTGTTATAGTGCAACTTGAATGCTTGTTGGTGACTTTCATTCTATCTCATTGCCTGCTGATCATCCAACCATCATCCCTGATATTTCCATGTTTCATAAGTTGGTTCTATTTTCATTTATGATTTTTTCAATGTGTTCCATTTTTTAAATTATTGGCTTCATATTACTAGGTTACGACCTCGAGGAAGACCAAAATCATGTTGAATAAGAAATAAAATGGATTGTCCTCGAAAAAGAGCTGGGAGAATACAATGTAGTATTTGTAATGCAGAAGGACACACTCATAATAGATGTCCCCAAGTGGCAGTACATAGCTCCACATCTCATCATCCATGATCGATTTTGTGTATTCTATAAGGAATATGTATATTTTAATTTTTATGTGGATGTTTCAGTATTGAATCCTTTTATTTATGACTTTATTTATTTCTAACATGTTTTAATTTTGGATTGTCTCGTTTTTTCATTCTCTAATAAAGAATTTTGTGATACTCAAAATATTTTAAAATAACATCATAGAATGAAAGAACTAGCTCATGGAAGCCCACATGCAATGCTTATAAGACCTCTATAGGTTTTGATTAATGCAGATCGCATAAATATTGAATCTCAAAATTAGGTAATAGGGTTCTTTATTTAATGAGGGGATTGGTCAAGTAATAAAAACACTAATCCACACACAACAAATCAAGTATAAATCTAAACTATTAACACAATATTTTTTCATTTCATTTTCTAGATTTATTTAAATAATAGTTGAAAATTGTTATTGAATTAACTATAATGAAGTTATGATGATATCAATTTTGTAGATGGAATATTTTCCATTTCTCACATCTCAAGCTACTCATGTATCAGGACTGATTTTAGAGGGATGTCCAGTGCCTCCGTTGAGTGTACGCAGATCTCACCATTTCGATCATACCACACCACCTCCTGCTATCATCCATCATTTTCATTCTACCGGATTCCATGACATATCGATGTGTGACTTCACCTTTTTTGATCATCAACTCATTGTTGCGCTTGTAGAGAGATAGAGGTCAGAGTCACATACATTCCATTTTAGAGAGGGGGAGATGACTATTACCCTGCAGGATGTGGCCATTATGTTGGGACTCCCCATTAGTGGTGCGGATCTGACTGGCCGAGTTGGTGGTCAATTACACATGCCTTGGTTAGACCAGCACTTCACACAGTTAGCAGAGGATGCAGATGAGATCACCATGCAACGATTTGCACGTGCATATATTTTGGGGCTGATCGGTGGCACACTTTTTGTTGATCACTCCACTACTTTTGTACATTTTATGTATTTATGTTTTTGGAGGATTTGGATGAGGCCGATTGATATAGCCGGGGGTATGCTTGTGTAGCATATACATACAGGGAGTTATGTAGTGCATGTCGCTTCGATAAGATGCATATCACAAGATGCATGGTTCTTCTACAGATGTGGGTGTGAGAGAACATCACTCGTTTAGATCCACATGCTCGTGTGCCATTACTAGCAGATATTGCAACAAAGGATCTGCATGGACGTTGGTATGTTATTCCTTGCATATACTATCTAACTTAATTGTATAAATTTCTATTGTGAAATGTAAATATATCAGTAAAATATATAGGTGGAGTCAGACACATTGACATTCAAATTCCCCCAGACACGACTTCCATGCGTACAGACTTATGTTGGACAACATTAGACCACATGATGTAAGTTATTATTTTTTATATTGTTAATTCTTTATTCTTTACTATACATGCATTATTTATTAATTGATTATTTATTTTTTCTTTCAGATTTTATGGATGCCATATACAGATGATATTATCCAGAGTCTTCCACCGTACTATACGACGATGCCTGATATCAGCTCCTATAGGGTTCCATTGATTCCTTTTCATACAGTCGAGCGACATCAGACCAATAGAGTTATGAGGCAGTTCAGATTCATTCAGCATGTTCATAAAACGCTAAGTTAGTTAGATTTAAAACTTTACCTGAAGATTTCAGGGAAGAGAGATTTTGATTGGAGGAGATAACACACCAGATATATTGACTAATGGGATAGATGATAGGACTTCCAGTTGCGACGGGTGGGGATAGTGCGTTTTCAGTTGGTGGATCAGATGGATTATGCAACTTGGTACTACAGGTCCCCAGTCCGATTTCTGACATGACACAGATGAGGCTTTCATGAGCTGGTATACATAGTTCCTTCCAGAATTCAGGGAAATTTTTATTCATATTACTTAACAAAATAATTTTTTTAATAGGATGCTCATATCTTTCATCTACTAAACAAGTCTGATCTAGTAGATCACACCGTATTTGACCCAACATATTTTTACACCCTTGTATCACAGTTGATTCCTTCGATGGATGGGATTTATCGTGGAATTTTCTTTGATCCACCACATGATGAGGAGGATACGGAGCCAAAAAAGACTACTGAGGCTCATATAGATGTACTAGGGGTGATGACCCGGTTATGTATCTTGATATTCTATAAGAGGGGGATGTTCAAATTGACCTGTCAGATGATATTGTTCCACAGGAGGAGGGTGTTCCACACGATCAGTCTTATGCTCCTCCAGCTTCTCAGGCCCAACCACATGTAGATACATATAGTGACTGGGTTGAGCTCGATTATTTATTACAGACATCCTCATCACAACATCCATCTTTTTTCCATGTTGGTGAGAGTTTCAGCTAGCATCCACAATCATTAGATGCATGACATGGTACATATGGTGGGACTGTACATCCATCGCTTGTCACACAGTAGGAAGTGGGGGTGGCTTCTGAGGATGATGTGGAGCGTACGCCAGAGCGCGGACAGAGACATACATAATGTGGACGCGTCCAGTATACACTTGGTTATGGGATAGAGGAGCATCCATTCCATAACTGTAGATTAGGTTGATTTGTGATTTACAATACACTATGTATGTGCATTACTATTATCATTTTTAGAGTTTTACTTTTTTTAACAAGTGTCTTGCTGTCATCAAATTATCTTCCAAAATTAATAATTTCTATTTGGTATTCATTAATAAATATTAATACTCTGGATGAAAAGATCTACGAACAAAATGAAATCTTGAAAAATATTATTGATCTCAATTATTTGAATCCTAAAATAATGGAACATGATTATTTGTTTAAAAAAATTAAATTTCATAAAGAATAATTTCAATGAATAATGGATTATTGTGAAGATTAGGTGATTACGATTGAAGATAAAATAAACCACAATATGAGATGTATGGAATTAGAAGTTCATTTGGAAAATTTTGAGAAAATACATATTCAAACGTTATAAAAGGACACATGTTCTACTGGTACACAATCTTTACTGGAATATTTTAATGTTAAAATACCTTCATCATGTGATAAAATTATTGACATTATGAAAAATACTGATTTCATATTCTTCTGAAATAAGAAACAATCCTTAAGAGAGTTAATAATGTGTTAGCATATATAAGAATAAGTATTGAATAAGATCATCCTTGGTGAAGTTATATAAGATTTAAAAAATGATGTTTATGAGTGTTTCTCTTTAGGGGGAGGTAAATGAAGAAATATTAAATTACTACCAGAATTAATATATCAACTAGAATCAAATTTAATTACTGCAGATCATTCAAGAAGATCATGTTATTGAAAGATAAATGTTTTTATAAATATATTTTACTATTTTAACAAAAAATAATAAATAAAAAGGGGTTGTGGTTGAATTAATCAAATACCTAAGAAAATATTGCTTCTAAATAAATGATGATTTTTAAAACCTTTCTGTAGGATGTGTGAACGAGGTTCATGTATCCTTTAAAAACTTCATAAAGGATACATGAACCCCATTCATGTATCTACTATTGCTAGGATGCATGAATGGGGGTCACGTATCGTTCAAAGATGGGATGAAGGATGCGTGAACCCCGTTCACGCATCCGACCAAGAAGAAGATCCATGAATGGGGTTCACGCATCTAAAGTCCCATTTTTAAAAATATTTCAAACCCTATCCCTTTTCCATAATTTTTTAAAACCCATATATATAAAAAACTCCACCATCCTCCTTATACATGTATAAAAATGAAAATTTCATTGATGCGTTTATGTGAACTACCCCCTCAACGAAGCAACATATCACATTTTTCATGTGTTTTCTTTGTTATTTTTTAAAATATCATTAAATTTCATTCAATTTTTTTTTAATTAATATCATTATTATTATATGATAATTTTATTATTTAAAAATAAATAACTTTCATAACCATACTCATCCATTAATTATCATATGTTCATGTTTGGGTCGCTCTAACCAATAAATTGAATGATGATATAAACTAATATAATAGATGAATATGAAATATTAATTAATAATAATATATGATATAAACAATTTAATTATTATTTTATTTTGTTTCTATAATGGTAACAATAATATTGAACTTATTAATTATGATACCAATATTCATTCATTAAATTTACCAAAACATGATCATCACTGATTTCAACTTTAATGATCGTAACAAAAAATACAATAGAATTAACTTAAAACATTAGAAATAACCATAAACCATAAATTTCTACATATTTCATGATATTTTAATGATATAATTTTGGATAATAATAAATAACAACACCACTATTATGTTATTAGGTTAGAATGATCAAGATTACTCTCTCCCAATAATGAAAATAGATAATAATGAACTAATATAAATGTTGAGAATAATTATAAATGATTATTTTAAATGGTATCATATATGAATAATCATTTAAAATATGTGATTAAGATATTTATTTTTCTATATAAGAGATTCAATCACATTAGTGGATGTTAGGAATTAACGTAATGGGTTCTTTCCCTCAAATTCAATTTCTTAAGACACATTTCATATTTTTCACCATGATATGTTTTATATGTTGTGATTCATTAAAAATGAATTAATTTTAAGTTATTATTTTTAATCATGAGGTTTTATATTCTCCCTAAAAACTTCATTTCACCTTTACTCATATTTTAGCTGAAGTGTTTCATGTATGGAAAAGTAACCAAGTCCATTATTTTATGTCAGGAACATCCCTTTTACATGTCCATATTTATTAGATGTTTTTTTAAATATCATTTTATATGGATAAAATATTTATTGATTTAAATTTATACTACATTAAATTTTATTTATAGTTTTAATGAAAGTTAAACATTTCTACAATGGGTTGTTTCATTAATGTTTGAAAAGAATATTTTTTTACATATTCCATGTTAAAATATTTTCCTATATTTTACTTCTTATATAAGACACAATCTCTATGCTTTCATGGTTTCTCAATGAAATATTTATACTAATAGTTTTAATGAATATTTATTTAAATGTTTTTAAAAGGTAAAAGGATTTTTCTTAATTACAAACTAATTTTAATGCTTCTAAAAAGTTTTTTTTTCTATCATAATATTTTTAAATATTTTATTCTTGATCAAGGATATTACTCAAATAATTGAATCTTAATTATTATTCTAGATATCTTATTAAATTTTCCTTTCTATCATAGGAGTGATCCACCAGTACTTTTTTCTTTTTTAATAACCTACTTTGAAAAGGCACAAATTTTCTTCCAAAGCCTTTGTAAATACCCTATTTTCTATTTAGATGATTAATGGGTTTTCATCTAGATAACATATATCGATTTATTGGGGAAATTATTAACTTAACCACATACCATTTATCTATATGATGTAAATAATATATTCTTCATTATCTTGATTGAAAACTATTTACATAAAATGTTACTGAATATCTTTTGGTACCCATTTTTTTCTATAGGTATACCATATTATTATTATTGATGGAATTATGATTGTTTTACTTATATTATTCCATTTAAAAAGGGGATGAAAGTAATTTTATTTCCATGGGTCCTTTTTGATATGATGAATGATTGTTTTCAGGTGTCGTTGAAATTTATCGATGATGATAGGTGGGGTGGAATATTCCCCCATTTATTTGGTTAATGTTTTATAACTCATGAGATAATTAAGTGTGGGTACTTTTGTATATGATCACCAATTAAAGGGATATCCTTTATAGATTTTACTTAGAAGATAAAAGGTAGGATTTATTGGATAAGATCATAACATAATAATACCTTGTGCCTATGGTTATTTCAAAATTTATTTTTATGTTATGTCCCAAGGGAATGTTACATTTTCCCACCATATATCTTTGATAATGAAACATGGATCATTTTTATTATATCATGATTTAACTCCCATTTCCATGGTATATGTCTATTAATCTTATATTTAATGTCCTCCTGTCATTATTTATAGAAAAATATTATTGTTCCATAATATTTTTAATTATGATTTTTTACCTACTAATGTCTTATAATATGATTATTATCTACACATTTTATGACATATTGACAAGTTTTTCCACAATGAGAGTTTAAGGTAACTTTTTTTTGTTTCCTTTTACAAGGTCATAAAGTTGATTTTAAATTTTGATATTTCAAGAAGGGAGTCTAGAATAGCTCAATTATAGATAAATTTTCACCAATATTAATGAATAAGATTCTTATTGAAGTAGTCCTAAAAAAATAAATGTTTCATTATCTAGATTTTGATATGATTTATACATTTTATTTTTTATATTATTGATGTTATGTAAAATATAAATATTTTTATTTTTGGTTTCTATAGTTTTTAGTAGATCTACAATTAGTTATTTTAGATAATTATCATAGATATTTTGTTGATTTGGATGATAAAACATTAGTGAAAATAATAAGGATAAATCTTAGGGATAATTCTAAGAATAGGATAACATCCTCATGTTTTGGTAAAGTAGAGATCATGTGGTTATCATAGTGACTACAACACTGTATGGATATTAGAAAGTTGATGAGGATATGTAATTATTGGTCCTCGGGGAAATCACCCTATAATTTGATTGTTTGGTATCAACATGTTTGTTTACTTGGTGTGTGATGGGTTGTCCTGAGACTATTTCTTGATCAAATTATATTTACCAATGATTATAAAGTATTTAAAAAGAACTAGATGTTGTAATATATTACCAGTTAGGTCAGAGATCTTAATAGGAATATGACCAAGGAAAACATTGGTTAAATAGATGGATTGGTAGATTGATTCAATTATATCACAATGAACACAATGTATCATATGATAGAATTTATGTTTCAATAGATAATACTGACTGGGAATAATTTTTCATATTAATATACTCATTTACTCTAATTTTATTAGAAACTATCATAATATTTTATTGTGTACAATAATTTTGGAAATTGGATCACAAAAAATGAAGTTATGAAAGGTATGTCCTTATGAACTCTAGAAGAAGTACATTAAGGATAAATAGATTCATATTTATACGTAATATAGTGAGGTAAATATATAAATAGAATATATTTAATTGTTTTCTTATGGATTAAGTATCTTCTTCCTTTAGTGAATGATAATTAAAATTATGTGGAAAAATTTTATTTAATGGGGGAGAGTGTGACACCCCAACATTTTGTAATATTTTTGTCTCTAAATTAATACTATACATGATAGATTTTTCCATAATAAACACTGTAATAAATTGATACATGATATTTTAGATGAATATTATTAATAAAATATAAGAATAATAAAACAACTAGTAAATAATTTTTTGTAATCAATTTGAAATGAAAAAAATAAAATTAAGAATTATTAATGTTTTAAAAATGAATTCATCAAAAAAAATTTGTTTTATTTTTTATGTATATTTCATTTATAATATAAATTTATATATTTTGTAATTTTTATTTTTTAGAATAATTGTTTTGGAATTAATGATGTAAAAATTAATTTAGCCTGATTTTCTTGAGATCTTTCAATAATAATAGATTTTTGAAAGATAATGGAAAAAAATTGAACTATATAAAACCATAATTTTTAATAATAAATGGACGAATTAAATTTTTTTCATTTTTTATATAAAATACCTTTACATAATCTTAAAACACTATATTGAATTTATAAATTCCATTTTCAATGTTTTGGAATTTTTTGTAATATTTTACTCTAAAAACCATTTTTGTTCACTTTTATTGATATTTTGTAATTTTATCGAATAAAATAAATTGAAATTATTAGTATATTAAATTTTATAATAATTTTTAAAATATTAAAAACTTATTATCATTCAATTAATTTGAATTTAATGTTTTATAAATTTAGGAAACATAAAACTCCAAAAAAACATTTGTTTTAAAAAATAAATTTACCATTTATTAAATATGTAAAAAAATTTGATTTAATTTTATATTATTTAGAAACTAAATAATAATATATGGAGATTAAATTTAGGCTTATAATATCAAAAAAAATTTAATAGGTTTTACCATTTAATTTTAAAAAATGTAAATTAATTTGCTAAAAACTTGTTACTATTATATAATCTAGAAGTGAAACAAGATTAAACAATGGGGAAATAGGGAAATTTTTTTTAAAGAATGTTTCTAGTTGATTGGTTGATGTATTTATTTAACTTTTCTTATCAAAAATCTGTTGTTGTTCATTTTTTATCCTCTTGACATGTGAAACAAGTGCTATATTTATATTTAGATGAAATATTTACATGAATGCAATTATCACAACTTATAAAAGGTGCTTATGGGAACCCCTTTAAAACAACAATAAATATTATTTTAATGTTAAATATCTACCATTATTCCCCCCCATATAACCATTTTAAACTTATTTTATCTTCCAGTCACAATAGTATTTCCTAAGCCATTAATTTCCAAGGATTCATCTAAGGGGAAACTCAAGTCCTCAACAAGAGCACTAATCATTGCCCAATATATAATCTTTTCTTGATTAATTTTCTAAAAATAATTTTATAATTCATATAAAAATAAGTAATTAATTTTTTTATAATGAATTATATTATTCAATTTCAATTATCATTTACCAACTTTCCCCTATACCATTATGAGAATGGAAACATCATTCCTGTATTTGTTCACACCACAACCTCCACGAAGTAACACATATAATTTTTCATATATTTTGTTTAATATTTTTAAAAAAATATTAAAATATAATTAAAAACATTAAAAATATCTAAAAAATATCATCATTCTGTTATAATAATGATACGATTCCAAGAAAACAACTTTCATCTCCATACTCATCCATTAATTAAAGTATTTTCTTGTCTGGGTTGGTTAAACCACCAACTGGAACAATGTGATAAACTAAATCATAAATTAATATGAGAACTTAGTTACTGATATTTTATGATTTAAATAATAAATTAAATATTTTATTATAGTTCTATAATGATTATAATAATATTAAACTCATTAATTAGGGTAACAATATTTGTTTATTAAAACACACCGAAACATTTTCATCAACGATTTCATCACTAGGATCATAAAAAAATATTACATAAAATTAAATTATAACATTAAAAATAATTATAAAGAATAAATTACATAAAATTCATGTTATGGTAATGATTAATGTTTATAGAAGAACTAATAACAACATCTCTATTGCGAAACTTGTTCAAAACAATCAAGATTACTCACAGACGATATTGAAAATAATTAATAACCAACTAAAAAACATGTATAGAATAATTATAAATTATGTTTATAAAAACATATAGATACTTATAAGGTTTATAGATAGGTGATTGTAAAAGTTATTTTATTATAAACAATATTAAAGAACTTTATTAGAAGTTATGATTTAATGTAATGAGTATTTTATCTCTAATTTTATTTTTGGAAGAATATTTCATACTATAAAATTTGATATATTTGATATCATGTAATTAATTCCCAATTTATATATTTTAACATCTTTAATTTATTCATGGTGATTTACATGTATAGTAAAATTTCATTCCCCTTGACACATATTTTACCAGAAATTGTTTATTGAAATTAAAATAGTCCTTGTCTCATCCTTTTTCTTGGGAACCTACCTTTTCAATGTTTGAATTCATTAGATGATTTTTTAACGTCCATATATATTACTTAAAAATTTATTAATGAAATTTTTGTGAATATAAATTTCATTAAAAAATTTTAAATAATTTTTTAACATTTCCCATATGGTTCATTTTCATAAAATTGTGAAAATAATTTATTTCTAACGTTTTTCATCTGAATAAATCTTTCCTCCATTTTGAAATTTTCTATAAAACTTACTCTTCATTTTCAGGGTTTCTCATATAATTATTATTTTCATAGTTTTATAAAATATTTCAATAAATGTTTTCAAAAGGTAAAATGATATTTATTTCCTCTAAAGAAATTTACATAATGCTCCAAAAAATGATATTTTTATATATATAAACATATTTTTTCATATTTTATGTTTGATCATGGATATTAATCAAATTATACCACCCTTATTCTTCCTTTTGTCAACTATTAATATACAAAACTTTTCTGTGAATAACATTCATGTTTGAATACTTTAGTATCCATATCATTGATTGGAGTGTCTTCACAAATATTCCATAAAATGATTTGTTAGGGGAAATTTTTTAACGTAAACATATTACCTTTATGTATTCAATGAAAATAATATATGCTCTATTATCCTGATTAAAGGGTATTTACATAGAAATTTACAAAATTTCATGATATTCCAATTCATTTTCTTTTATTGTACCATGTTATAGTTATGAAATAAATTATGATTCATTGTTTACAACATTCCTTTTGAAAAGGTTATGAAACCCATTTTATTTACATGTGTTCATTATTATATAATGAATCATTAATTTTAAGTGGAACTTATATGTGTGGATACTATTGGCTGGGTTCTATATCTCCCTCCAACACATTGGTAATTAGTTTATATATAATGAGATAATGTAGTGTGGGACTTCTTGGATATGATCACAAATTAAATGGTGGGATGTGATGACCTCCCCCCCAAGGAGTACCCCTCCTAGGATAATAATGAGAGAAAAAGGATAGTGACCACCTAAATCCTTCACCCAATAGGCCGTAGGTTCGCAACTAGTACCGAGGATAAAAATAAAATAAAATTGAGGGGAGTTACCCCCTAAAATAATATTTTTAATAGAGAGATTAGGAAGACACACCAATCAATTATTTCTCGGATAAGGATTAATTAAATCCAAAGTGTATACAAGAAATTCCATATATAAATAAAAAAACTAGAGAGGTAAAATATAAGTACACAAAAGAAGATAATCTTAATAGTGACCAAAAATCACAAAAAACTCCTGAATAACCATGAGCTAGTAATATCTAGCATGATATCTAACATGATCCTAATAACATGAAAAACATTTTATATATATGTGGGGTGGGAATGATAGAATACTTAGTAGGATCTACCCTAGATCCTTTCATTCAAAGATAATGAAAGCCTACTAACTACTATAGGATACAAATTGGAACTAAATAATCATATAAACGTGTATACTAATTTCCTAGAAATAATATTTCCATATATCACCAATTATATCATATAGTAAATCATATATTTTAATAATAAAAAAAGGATAACCTTCTCTCAATTTCCCACTAGCTTTCCTCTTTCCCTAAAATCATACATCAAAATCCATCTTACTCCAAAAGAATCCTACATGAGGACATCTGGGCTAAGTATAGTAATAAGAATCTTGTGCATAACATTATCTTTTCATCCAACCCACATCTCTCTAAAGTAACCAAATAGTTTCTAGGAGACACCATAGCTTGTATACTGTGTATCATACCTCAAGAATTATACCTTAAGCCATCATAACCCATACACCAAGTTTGTACCTTTGTACATCACATACCATACACATTATACTGATAAAAATTATTTGAATAATACATATATAGATACATTTGTGTGTAATAACCACAATAAATTTTATCCCATTACAAAAATATATGGGGAAACTAACCACCATGCATATCAAAAAAATTTAGTAGTAGGTGAAGATAGTGGGGCTATATGGGGTAGTCTACCATCAGTCCCTCTCGAACCTATATGTTGGAGAAAAAAACCCTCCTAGAGTCCCCTAGGTATCTCTTTTCCTATTGAAATGGGTAGGGTAACATATGAAATCACAAAACATAAAAGATATAATATAGCTTACAAGAACACAATAGGAATTAGCCTATTCCTAGTTTTAATTGTAGTTATCTTCACTTGGACACCTGGCTACCTATCATAGGGACTAGATATACTATAAGAAGAAAAAAAATAAATTAATGGAGCTACATGAAATTAATTATTTTCTTTTTATAGTTATCCATTTGTTAATTAATTTATTATCCATTAATTTACATTATTATAATATATATTTATTTAATAATGAATTAGTATTTATTAAACAATGCCTTATTTACCTTAAGTGAAGTCTATACCCTTCGTGTATAATTTAACCAAGATCACGGTTTATAAAGTTTAAACATCCTTTCATTTCAATAAGAACCCACCTTATGGGTTAGAAAATTTATTAAACATTATTAAAATTCCATAATTCACAGTACTATAGGAAAATAATCCTAAGATACCATCAAGATATTCAAACAAGAACTACTATTTTCTTCAAACAATGGGGAATGACATACAAAAAAATTAGAACATCCACCATCCGAACATTGAAACATTTTCAAAATGAAAGAATTCAAGATTTAATCATCACAGTGGGAAATTACAATGTCATCCTATTCCATCATCCTTGTTACATATTAGATACCATCATTCACTTCAGAATAAATATCACCATCATAGGCATCAACTACTATGTACAACATTGGCTCTCCCTACCCATATCTCTTCAGTCATCCCAAGATGAAATCAAATTTCCTAATCAGGATCAAATACATAACATCAAAAAGGTATCAAACAAACATCAAGATCAATAGGTAAGTTAATTCATAATGTAATTTACTAAAACATTACATGTATATGAACTCTCACAACCTGAACCCAAGGAATTTATCCTTCATTATAAATCATGAAACGTTAAACCCAAAAATTTATCTATATTTTAAAACATTTTCTTATTTTAGCTTTAACTAACTAATTAATTAACTATAGGTCACATTTAAGTGTTACCTAAGGGATTATTTATTAAAATTTATCAGATTATTTAAACATGATTCATAGAATTTTCTATCTTTAGTACGACATAAAGAATTACAATTCTCATTTAACACACCTTTTAATCTTAAAAAATTTAATTACAATTAATAATTCATGTTCTTTAACCAACTCTATTAACATATGGAAGAACATTTTTAGTTAAACATGCAATTATCATTTAAATTTATTTTGATAAAATTATAAGATAATTGGATTCATTCCACACACATCTTTAGTAATTTAGTCAAATAACCGACTTAATTACCAGATTTAAATTCCTTACCAATTTTATCAAGGACTACATTATAACCAAACCATATCAACATACTAACCAGAACGAAATATATGACCCACTATCTAGTGAATCAAGACGAAAATTGTTATCATTTTGGAAGAACATATATGATCACATACCATAAAAAATTGTATATTAACCCGGTTTTATATTTGATTAGTTTAATTCCAAATCATGGCGCAACTACCTCCGCAAAATAAGTAGTGTAAAAAACCTTCTCTTGGGACTCTATGTCGCACCCAGGAGACGACACCACATCTATGTCATTTTTAGTGGTGGCTCCTTGAGGTGATACAATATATACATCAACTTGACACCACAACCACCTACCATATGGCATAGACTAGGGATCCATGGTGAATCCTTGTCCAAAATGGATATGGAACCCCCTTCTCCCATTTGACCATCCAAAATAGCTTGAAACATTCTTTGGGAATCTCCAACACCCAAATCTCACAAAGGAAGGGATAGTAGATAATTATAAAATATATAAGAAACCTCTAAAATGATTAGTTTCCACTAGAATTCAAAAAAAATGATAAAGATATGAAAGAATAGTGGTCTTTCCAATAGACACCCTATGAGATACTTCCCAATAATCTCTCCATCATTGGATCTTAATAACTTCATTTAGAGGAACCAATCTCTAAAACATGAGACAAAAACACCTTCTCTTAAACACTTTCTCCATGGAGGTACTTATCAAACATAAGAAAGCCATAATAAAGTAACAAGATAATATAATCAAATAACCAGAAATTTTTTGCAACCAAAAAATGAGAAATGTTATAAGAGAAGGACTCAACATAAAATATAATAGGGTAATAAGAATATATATTTGAATCAAATTCCCAGGTACTCTTATCCATGATACCATGTCACCACAATACATAAACCAATGGATTAACAGTCTAGTGCAACACTTTCTCCCGACCATCTTAGAAGTCCATATACTGCTCCTTGAATGTTGCATCATTTTCAACATCACTCTAAACCCAATCAGTGAACTAAGAGTCATCATAATGTTATAATTTTATCTATGGCACATAAAAAACATCATGTATTTAACTCATCCATAGGGGAAGTTCTATGTGATAGGCCATGAAACCAACATGAGCAAACACCTTGAAAGGACCAACTAACCGAGTAGAAAGCCCATTCTCACAACTAAACATTCTATACCAATGATGAAATATCACCTTTAAGAACACAATATATCTATCTTAGAAATATATTTTTCTTCTCCAAAGATCATTATATGAATAATGATTATACTATTATTCTTTCATCATTTTATAAATTAACCAAATCATTTCTATTGTGATCTACACTAATTTTGACTTAGAGATTTGATGAATCTCCCACCCTAGTACAACATAATAGAGAAAGGAAAGTTAAAACCTAAAAATATTTAGATAATAACATACCAATGGAGGAGTGAAAAATATTATTGAAAGAAAATTTTACAAATGAAGGTGTCTCATCCAAGAACTTCTAAAATATACAACACAGGAACACAACATGTCCTTAAGATTTTGGATAGTGCACTCTATCTGATGATCCATATATGGTTGAAAATTAGTTATATGGTATAACTAAGAGCCAAATGTATATTGAAGACCACTCAATACCCTATAGGTAAAAAATGATCACTATCATAGACGATCATCCTCGGTACTCTATGAAGTTTCACAACCTCCTTCTTATATTACCTCGAAAAAATATCCACTGAGTTTGACTTCTTAACTACTATGAAGTGGGATTATTTCATCAAAATATAATACATATTTTGTATATAATCAAATATTACCTAATATATAGGTAAAATGATTACTATTTTATCAAAATTTTCTCCCACTAACAATGAGGAACATTTAACGGCTAGTGCAAACCACTCGGAACATGATGATCATCCTTCACCTCCCAATAGATCAAACATCAAGAAAGAAACTCTAAAACTACAAAATTTAACCCAATATAGAAAAACCACCCTATAAAAGCTTAGTACATATAAAAATATAAGGATGGAACATACCTCTTACCCATTCGAGTGTCTTTCTCACGAAAAAACATTTCAAACTCTTCATTAGAATCATAGAACACAACCTATCTCTTGAAGAAATATATAATATTATACACCAAATAAAGCTAGTCCATACTGAGAATGATATAATCTGGATGTATCCATATACATATGAAATGTTCCCAAGAGAGGTGTTTCACCAACACTAGTTCAAAATGTCTGCATACATCATGAAGATAAGATCGACCTCCAACTGGCATAGTCAACCCAAGGGAACTGTAAGTATTTACACATTATATACAAATTCATGGACTAGGGAAGGTGAAATGAATGTGTTTGATGCTCCATAATAAAAAAGTATAACCCCATAAAGAATATTAGAAAACAACATATTGGATGATGTATGTCTCTGTAATGTCCCGGTTCCGGAAGCCACCCTATGGCGCCCCGTACCCAGTTGGTCACATGGCCTCAAACGCATTTCCCCAAACACGAGAGGCTGACGACTAGAAGTGAGGGACTTGGGTGTGTTAGTGGGGAAAATATTCCCTCATTGGTAGAGTACATAATAGAAGTAAACAAAGATGAAATAGCAGAAGCAGTAAATATCCAACAACAATAAACAACAGAAGACTGAGATAATAAACAACTGGAGCAATGGATAATAAACGATGCATGATACATATGTCTAGGAACAATATCCAAACAAGTCACAATTTGGAATACAAAGAGTACTGAACCAAGTACAAAAGAAAAAGATAATAGCTCTTAAGCATCGCAGGCCTAGGCTTGGTCCCATGATCTCCATCTCCATAGCAAGTTAAGTACTTGAAGTGGAAGGGTGCTTGCCCTTATCAATACCTACAACAATATAATCTGTTTGGTCCCAAAAGCATGGCCCAAACAGGGTGTGAGACTAAATCCCAATAGGAAACCACCTGAAGATCTGTGCCTAATAGTCAATGAATATATGGCAGGTAAACGTACAAAAAGCAGTAAATAAGAACATGTTGAATAATAAATGATCCACAGTTCCAATATCACGAAACATCTAACAAAAAACTGAGAACAAATAGGAAACCCTTTGATAAGTACTCACAACCATCCCCTCTGGTCTTACCTAATAAGTACCGACAACCCACTAGGAAGTACACTCAGCCTAACCTCTCTGGTTTGGTGATACAAAAATTATAAGACCCTCTGAGGAAGATCACTCGGTAAATTCCCCTTATAGTTTAAGGTAGTTAACGACTCTCTGAGGAAGCTCACTCAGTCAATTCCCCTTATAGCCCCAATATCAAGGACTCTCTGAGGAAGCTCACTCGGTCAATTCCCCTTATATCCTAGGCCATTAAATGACTCTATGTGGAAGCTCACATAGTCAATTCCTCTTATAGTGTAAGTTAAGAACGATAATTCAAAGTAAAACAAAGACTCTCTGAGGAAGCTCACACGGTCTATCCCCTTATAGTCTAATGAAGATAAGGACTCTCTGAGGAAGATCAAACGGTCAATACCCATATATCCAAAAGTAATCCTAAGCTATCAGAGGAAGCTCACACAGTCGATCCCCTATAGCCTAATGCTCAAAGACTCTCTGAGGAAGCTCACTCGGTCAATTCCCCTTATAATATACTACACCCAGTTCTCATGACCCTATATAAGATAATGGCATAGAAATGAAATATGGACAATGTAAACCTACATAACTACTTGGATAAATAGTCTACAACATATCAAGCATGTCAGGATTCAAACTCTCCATCCTACAACAACAAGTATGGAAAACAGGAAAGGTGACCAAACTGGATAAACATGACCAAACAGTCATAAACAGAACATGCATGGGAAAAACATCCAAGGAATAGAAACAAAACACTATTCTTATCCATTCAACCTCTACATAGGCAAAAAATCATGGAAGGAAGACAACAGGGGTAAAACGGTAACACATAATACCCCTTTCAAGGGTATTGGTGGAAATTATACATAATACTCAAAGGATTTGAATGGAAAGGCACAAACCACATACCTTGGAATTCAGAGATCGATATACTTGAACCGCAATGCATGAATCGCCTTAGAACATCATGGATCTACAAAAAAATATAAAACTTTCAACCCACAATAACATGAAAAAGTGGAGGAATTTGAAAACGATGCTCTAGGAGAAGGAAGAACTCACCAATGCGATTCCAACCCATTTAACGGTGTTTGAATCAGAGGATGGATGGAGGCTCAGGGGCTAGTCGAATATGTGAGGATGCTCAGTCATCTCGCATGAATGAAACATAGAGGAGGTGTGTTCAGTCCATTATACGCGACCCTGATGTGTTTAATGAAAACAAACCAAATACATGGCATGTACTTTTAGAGTACATGGCGTGTACTTGCTATTTCTGTAATATTCATTAGGTGGCCTCCAAGTCACTCCCACATGGTCGTGTGTGTGGCCATGACACAGGCAGCACACAACCTCTAGCGGCATCGCAATACACGACGTGTACTTTGAAAATTTCTAGATTTTCCTTTTTCCGAAAAATGACCAGAAAAGGAAAAACATACCTGAAAAAAAGATCTGGGGTCTTAAAAACTTCCACTCTTAAAGAAATTCATCCCTAAATTTCTCTAGCGTGGCATAGAAAGAGAAACCCCGAACAACTCTAGCCACTATGCTTGTACATCAGACTCCCTCTCCCAAGTCTCGTCCTGTACCCTCCCTTGTTTCCATAACACTCGTACCAGAGAAACATACTGGCCACAAAGAACCTTTGTACTGTGATCAACAATCTATATAGGATTATCTTCAAATGACGCATCCACTTCGAGCACAACCTTCTCAGGTTGAAAGACATGAGACAGGTCTAAAAAGTAATGTCGGAGCTGAGAAACGTGAAAAACATCATGCATATCCCAGTACCTCTGAGGTAACTCCAACTAATAGAAAACCGGCCCAACTCTCTCCAAAACCTCAAACGGCCCGATGTACCTCGGTGAAAGCTTACCCTGTCTCCTAATCCTATTGTGTCCCAACGTCAGTGTGACGTGCAGGAGAACTTGATCCCTGACCTCGAACTCCAGAGGTCATCTCCGCTGATCAGCAAAAGACTACTGTCGAGACTGCGCAATAGACATCCTCTTCCGAATCAACTCTATCTGCTCTGTGGTCTCCCGAATAAGATAAGGACCCAACAAAGCTACCTCTCCTGCCTCCATCCAACATAAGGGTGATCGGCATGGCCTACCGTACAAAGCCTCAGAAGGTTCCATTTGAATAGTTTCTTGAAAACTATTGATGTAGGAAAACTCCTCAAGAGGTATGTGCTTCTCCCAAGAACCTCCAAAATACAGAATTCATGCCCAGAGCATGTACTCAAGCACCTAGATCATACGCTCGGAATGACCATCTGTCGGGGGGTGGTAAGCTATATTCAAAAGTACATGTTTACCCAATGCCTTCTGATTCCCCTGCCAGACCTGAGAAGTAAAGCATACATCCCTGTCTGAAACAATGGAGTGTGGAAATACATGTAGATGTACAATCTCTTGGATGTACAACTATCCCATATCATCAACAATGAAGGTATCCTTGATCAGAAAGAAGTGAGTGACCTTCGTAAGCCTGTCAATGACAACCCATACTACGTCATTCCCTCAAGGTGACCTCGGCAACCCAATGATGAAATCCATCGTGACGTATTTCCACTTCCACTCGAGAATGGGTAACTACTATAAAATCTCTCTTGGTTGCTAATGCTCTTCCTTCAACTGCTGACAAGTGGAACACCTCATGAAGAAACCAGCAACATCCCTCTTCATACCTGGCCACCAATACTAAAGATGTAGATCATGATACATCTTGGTGATGCCAAGATGAACTGCCCAAACTGAGGAATGAAAATCCCGCATCAGCTCCTCACATATGTCTGCTAGCACCCACACGCGCCCCTAGAAATGAAAGATCTCATCCTCGCCTATGGTCCATCCAGGAATAGAGTCATCTTCTGAAACACTCTCCCATAGAAGTAGCCCCTCTGAGTCTGATAGCTACCTCATTATCACACGATCAGGAAGTGTAAAGGTAACAACTATAGAAGAAAGAAAAGTTTTCCCCTGTGTATTGTGCACATCCAAGTGCATCTTAGAGAATAGAGCCATAAGATGCCACTCACTATTGGACTCCAAAATTTCTTGTATCTGAGTCCTTCTACTCAACGCATTAACCACTGCATTGCCTTTACCAGGCATATAAGCAAGCTCAAAATCATGCGATTGTAAGTACTCAACCCACCTTCGCTGTCTCTAATTCAGATCACACTAAGTAAAAATGTACTTGAGACTTTTGTGGTCCCTGAAAACCACAAAATGATCCCCCAGAAGGTAATGTCTCCAACATCGTAAGGCATGAACAACAACTATAAAATCCAGATCGTGCGTCAGGTAGTTCCTCTCATGTGGCCTCAACTACCGAGACCCATACGCAATGACTCCATCTCCCTACATAAGCACAAATCCCATACTGATACCTGATGCATCACAATAAACAGTATAGCTCTTGCCCGGATCTGGAAAGACTAGTATCAGTGATGACATCAACCTACCCTTTAGCTTCTGAAATGATGAGTCACAAGAATCTAACCATAATAACTTCACACCCTTCTTAGTCAAACCCTTCAATGGTGCTGCTAAGCGTGAAAAGTCATGTATGAAGCTTATGTAGTATCCATCCAGCCATAGAAAAATCCTCAACTCAAAGAGGTTCTTAGGATGCTCCCAGTAAACTACTGCTCTCACTTTCTCTAGGTCTACTGATACACCTGTCTCTGAGATGACAAGACCCAAGAAGTGAATATGGTCCATCCAAAAGTGGCACTTTAAGAGTTTATCATATAACTGATGCTTCCCCAGTGTACTCAAAATGATATCAATATGTGTGGCATGGTAGTGTCTAGTGTGAGAGTACACCAAGATATTTTCTATGAAGATAACCACAAAAGAATCCAAGTACATATGGAACACTAGGTTCATTAGTTTCATTAAAACTGCAGGCGCGTTCATGAGACTGAACGACATAACCATACACTCTTATAGACTATACCTACTCCGGAAGGCTATATGAGGTATATCAGATGGTCTAACACGCAACTGATCATAAGAATATCTCAAATCAATCTTTGATAACACTCAGCATCCTCCAAGCTGATCATAGAGATCATCAATCCTGGGCAAGGGATATCGGTTCTTGACCATCAGTAGGTTCAACTTTTTATAATCCACACAAACCCTGAGAGTTCCATCTGGATTCATCACAAATAGGATAGGCAAACCCCAAGTATTGGGTCGAATGAAACCCTTTGCCTTTAACTCCTCTAACTGCTTCTTAAGCTCCTGCAACTCAGGTGTGGACATCCTATAAGGGGGAATGGACACCGGTGCCGCTCCAAGCACAGGATCAATGGAAAAGTCTACCTGAATCTTCAGAGGAAAACCTAAAAGGTCCTCTGGAAATATTTCCCTGAAATGATCCACCACTGGAGGAAAGTCTAACTGTGAATTCCCCTAGTCATCCAGATATAAACTAGCAATCTGGGCCGTAACTCATGGTAACCCTTGATGCTATGGTCTCGCTTTGCTTGCCTGGACATCCTACTCTCCCTTATGAAGAAAAGATCCACCCTCTGGTGATACGAAACTCACCCTATGATGATAAAAATCGACGACTGCTTAGAAGGGAACTTTCCAGTCCATTCCAAGAATGACATCATAACTCGTCATCTCCAGGACATATAGGTCCCATAAATAAGTGACATCCTCAAACCTTTAGAGGGAACTCCTTGTACTAACATATGCTAGATGTTCTCGTTCCCAACGGTGTGTCAAGCATCAACATATCGACAGAAGAAATGACGCAGAGCCCAAAGATATCCACAAAAGCAACAAAGTTAAAGCTATAGGAAGCCCTTGTGTCGAAAATAGAAAAAGATAAAACTGAGGCTACTAAGATCGTACCTCAAACTATAGAGGGTCTAGGATCCCGCCCCCGCTAGGTCTGCTCCACTACAAATGTCTGTCCTGCTCCATGGACTTGTGACCATGACTGACCACTTTGAGCTGATCCCCCCTCTATCATTGAAGGACTGAAGACCGACTACCCTTGCCCTAACCTCCCCCTCAGCCTAAATGGCCGGAAGAACTCTAGTTCCCAGACTGGTGAGAAACTGGTGGTGATGCTCTCAAATGCGGGGTCATAAAAGAACCCATGTCTCTAGTTATTGGAGAGAAAAACAGACAAAAACACTAGAGATGGCCGATATTTCTCCAAGATCAGCACTCCAATGGGTCTCTCGGGAAATGTTGCTTCGTATGCCTGCTCCTCCTGCACTGGTAGCACACCACGTGGCTACCAGAAGGTGCATCCCACCTACTCGGATCTCCCACGGTAGTCTCCCTGCGGCCCTTCCAGTTATCAGCTAGAAGAATACTAACTCTGGATGCTGAACCACCCAGGCTCATAGCTCCAGAATCCCTCATATTGCACTCTATAATTAGCACCTGGTTGAAAATAGAGGATATCGAATTCAACCTAAATATGTTCACCTAGGAAAAGATCTCCTTCCTGAGGCTGTCCTCAAACATCCTAGCAAAGAACAACTCATCAACTGCTGGAATAGGCATGAAACACTGAAGCTCCATGAAGCGAGAGGAATACTCCATCACAGAAAGAGTACCCTACTCCAGGATCATCAACTCCTGGGATCAATCGGCCCTCAAGGTCTACAGGTAGAAGTAATCATAAAAGATATGACAAAACTCCTCCCAAGACATATTATGGTGGTGTCCCGCCTAAGAGATGACATCCCACCACCTCTTGGAGGAGTCTCAAAGCATGTAGGTTGAGAGATTCACTCTCCTCTATGGTGGTACCTCTAGATTATTGATGATCATCCAAGTGGCTTTGAGCCACGACTCTGCAGCCTGTGGTCCTCCTTCCCCTAAGAAAAAGGGTTGATGCTGTTGCTGAAAAACCGGCATAAAATATACCATCGACGGGGAATGAGGAGACACTCCCTAGAAGGTCTACATCATACTCAGAAAACCCTCAAAAAACTGCGCATCGGCACCTACAACTGGTAGAACTGCTGCTGCCAAGGTTGACACAACAGGAGGATCTTTAGGAAGTCCCTGATCAGCCATATCAGGCATCTGATCACTGCCCTACAACCGGTGGTCAACCAGCGGATGTCTAGGTGGCATGACTCTGTAAGGTCAAATGCACACTTAGATTCAAGATTATCAAGACCACAAAACTGGGCAAGTCCAGGGCCACCCCTTTATCAGTGCTAATGAAAAAGCACTGATAAAGGGGGGGGGGCATTTATCAGCTCACAAAAAAGCGCTGATAAAGGATGCCTTTATCAGCGCTAAAAAAGCACTGATAAAAGTACCCCTTTATGAGTGCTTTTTTTGTAGCGCTGATAAAGGCCCCCCTTTATCAACACTTTTTTTAGCACTGATAAAGGGACCCCCTTTATCAGCGCTTTTTTAGTAGTGCTGATAAAGGGGGGGGGGCTTTATCATCGCTTTTTTTAAAAGCGCTGATAAAGGGCAGACTTCAAAAAAAAAATTTAAAAAATATATATTAATATATAAATATAGTTATATAGTTATATTGATATAAATAGAATATAAAATTTTTAAATATATTTTATATAAGTCTAAATGTACATTTACACTTAATATACTTAATATATAAGATATTTAGTTAAAATGGATTCTTAAAAAATTAAAAAAATATTTTATACTAATAATTTGACTATTATTATGGATTAATAGTCATTTAATAACAATTTGAAAAATAAGAAATAAAAAAAATTAAAAAAGATCCAAAATATGTTGAAAACGCAACTCAAACTTCAAACGGCCATAACTTTTGATCCAGGTGTCAGTTTGAGCTCTACCACATATAAAATCGAAGCATGCTAAGAGATCTACGTCGTTGTGACCGGGTGGGGGGGGGACCTTGGGCAAGCGTTTTTTAGGCCAAAAAGAGGCCCAAAAGGCCTCCAAAACTTAGTTTTTTGTCGGGGTACCCAAGTTTTTTAACATTTTTTGGATTTTGAGCCTCGTTTAAGGGGGTATTATTGGTTTTTTTTGGTGGGGACTAAATTTATTCCAAGTTATTTCATTCATATTGATATTATGTATTTGAAATTTCATCCTTTTTTATAATTCACTGCTATTTATAATCAAACATATAACTATATGTACATTTTTTTTATATATTCATACCTAAAAATTAAATTTCTTAAATAAATAATTAAACATATTTACATATAAAATATATTAGCTTTATCTAAATAATAACTAATATCCATTTTATTTAAAATACCAATATATTAATATTTATATAACTACTATATATTAATATAACTATACATATATTAATATAACTATATATATATATTAATATAACTATATGTATATATTAATATAACTATATATAAATATATTAATATAACTATATCTATATATTAATATAACTATATAAATTAATATAAATATATACTACTATATGAATAAATATAACTAAATATATATATAACTAAATAGATATACCATGAATAAGAGAACAAATCAATATAGGGTATTGGAAAAGGCTTTAGGTGCGCAGGGGTGAGGTCTCGAGATCAAATCCGGGTGGAGGTACGGGTGTGCACGCAAGGTTGATTTAAAGGGATAGTGCTGATAAAGGGTGTAGGCGGTGCGGGAGGGCGCTGGAGGTGTAGGAAAGAGCTGATAAAGGGGGGCTCAAGCGCTGTAAAAATCCCCCCCAAGATTGGCAGTATTTTTTTTAAATTTTTTAAATTTTTTAAATTTTTTAAATTTTTTAAATTTTTTTTTATTTTTATCAGCGCTAAAAAAAGTGCTTATAAAAGGGGTCTTTTATCAGTGCTAAAAGGAAAGCGCTGATAGAAGACCCGTTTATCAGCGCTTTTTGGAGCGCTGATAAAGGGGACCCCCCCTTTATCTTTGTCGGCTTTATCAGCGCTTTTCTAGCGCTGATAAATGCCATTTTTAGCGCTGATAAAAGTCGTATTTGTAGTATTGTTAATGACTAAATACTGAAGGCTCAAGAAGAAAACCAGAGAAATAAAGAATTCAATTTAATCAAAACATGACTACACGACATGTATTTCCCCTAAACGGTGTGTTACCTTAAGTCATTCACATGGGTGTGTACTCCCTCCACAACTGGTCGTGTAACACCCCAAAACACACGACGTGTTTTCCTAGAACATGGTTTGTACTTGAATCCCATTTCCTTTCCCAGGTCCTTCTACATGGTTATGCCTCACGACTTTCCTAATACAAGACTACATGGTGTGTTCAAGGAAGACACGACATGTACTAGACAAGGTTCACCTGACCTGTGTTGTTAGTGAAACAGCCTGACACATGGATGAAACTACATGGCATGTTCTAGATGGAAAAAGTGTGTACGTGAAAGGATAACACCAACATGTGTTGTTTGTGACATGGCTACGTACCTTGGTTAGACTACACGACGTGTAAAATCCTAACACGACATGTATGTGAAAAGATAACACTGACTCGTGTTGTTCGTGACACGGACGGGTACCTGGGTTAGACTACACGACGTGCTAAACTGGTACACAACATGTTTCTACATAGAATTCCCCATCCTGTGTCTCCGCCACACGGCCTATTACATGGTTAGGGATTACACGACGTGTACATATGGTACACAGTGTGTACTTTTCTGTTTCTTCCCAAAGAGAAGAATACATGGCATGTAGTCAAAAATACACGGCATGTATCCTGGGTTTTTTTGGACAGTATGCCTTAGAAACTACTCCAGAGCCCAGAAAAACACAGAAACGAGCATTAAAAGTGCCAAATTCCGATCTTTGAGGGCCCATACTCCCCGTGAATCGAAGCTTGGCACCTTACACATGTTATAAAAAGACAATAATGTGATGATCCACCAAATTCCGGTCCATGAGGGCCCATAAAACCCCAAGAACAGATGTTTGGTGTTCATCTAAATAAATCCTTACAGAACCAATACCTTATCAAACAACATGTATTTTATCAAGTCTTCTATCACAACAGCAAGCAACCACTAATTCATCCAAGATAGAATGGAAAAAATTCATGACATGTGATTTCTAAAAAGTTCCTATATGATTCATGAGATGGAATACCCTCATCTCATCAGGTTGTGACAGAATTAGAACCTCAATATCATCAACAATAACAACACAAAACATGTTAGTCACCCAAAGTTGAAAATAAAATCAACTCTAAAGTTGAAAAATCAAAAGAAATTGCAATAAACGAGGTAGATTGGCTTTTCCCTGTACACGGGTTCGCTACTCTTAGGCAAAACTTATTACCAAGTACATATTCCATCCTATACCTGGCTATAGGTCTAAACCGTAATTCAAGAGAAAATAGAACCTTTGTTAACACTTTGTAACGTCCCAGTTCTGGAAGCCAACCAGAGGCACCCCGTACCCGGTTGGTCATAGGGCCTTAAGCATATTTCCCCAAAATCCAGAGGCTGCCGACTAGCAGTGAGGGCCTTAGGTGTGATAGTGGTGAAACTATTCCCTCATTGGCAGAGGACACAATAGAAGTAAACAAACTTGCAATAATGGAAGAAGTAAATATCCAACAATAGTAAACAATGGAAGACTGAGATAATAAACAACTGAAGAAATTCATAATAAATGATGCATGATATATATGTCTAGGAAAAATAGCCAAACAAGTCACAATTCTAAATAAAAATATTATTGAACCAAGTAAAAAAGAAAAAGATAACACCACCTCAACATCGAAAGCCTAGGCTTGGTCCCATTCTCTCCAGCTCTATATCAAGTCAAGTACTTAAAGTGGAAGGGCACTTGCACTTCTCTATACCTACAACAATATAATCAGTTTGGGACCAAAAGTATGTCCCAAACAGGGTGTGAGACTAAATCCCAATAGGCAAACACTCGAAGATTTGTGCTTAACTGTCAGTGAATATATGGTAGTTAAATGTACAGAAAGCAGTAAATAGAAACATGCTGAACAGTAAAAAATCCACAGTTCCAATATCACACAACATCTAACAAGAAGCTAAGAAGAAACAGGTAACCCTCTAGGAAGTACTCACATCCATCCCCTCTGGTCCTAAATAACAATTACTAACAACCCTCTGTGCAGTATACTCAACCTAACCTCTCTGGTTTGGTCAATTGAAAATTATAAGACTCCCTGAGGAAGCTCAATCAGTCAATTACCCTTATAGTCTAAGGTAGTTAGGGACCCCATAAGGAAACTAACTCAGTCAATTCCCCTTATAGCCCCAAGGTTAAGGACTCTCTGAGGGAATCTAACTCAGTCAATCCCCCTTATAGCTAAGGTCATTCAAAGACTCTATGTGGAAGATCACATATTCAACTCCTCTTATAGTCTAAGGTAAGCATGGTAATTAAATGTAAAATAAAGACTCTCTGAGGAAGATCACACGATCTATTCCCTTATAGTCTAAAGAAGTCAAGGACTCTCTGAGGATGCTCACACAGTCAATCCCCTCATATCCCAAGGTAATCCTAGTCTCTTTGAGGAAGCTCACACAATCTATCCCACTATAGCCTAATACTCAAAGACTCACTGATGAAGCTCACTAAGTCAATTCCCCTTATAGTCTACTACACCCGTTTCTCACGACCCTGTGTAGGATAACGACATAGCAATTCAAGCTGGCCAATGTAAACCAATAGAACTACTTTTCTAAACAGTCTAAGGCATATCAATAATGTTAGGATTCAAAATCTCCTTTCTCACTACCTTATAAAAAAAGAGTATGATGATGAAGAAATTTTTTAGATTTATCTATGTATCGTGTTGTTCAAGGTTTGGATACTTTTTATATATCCTAAAAATTATGAAAGCCATGTTAATTAGAGTTTTGTTATCTAAACTAATAAATTGTGTATAATTATTTTCCACACTATCCCAATAATTTATTAATACATATTGAGAATGAAGGATTCCATAAAAATTATATAGAAGAAATGATATTCTATCAAACACATTGAAATCATATAAAAAATAACATTAAAATTTTAAAATTCTCATAAAAACCATTCCAAATAATAGAAAAACATTACAATAAATTAAATAAGAAAAATTTTCATGATGAATTGTTTGGATAGACAGTCTCCCAAAACCTTCATAAATTATATTAGGATTACATGAATTTAAAAAATGGGTGGCATGGTTACATGACATGGTATACATCACATTCACTCTAATAGTTCACCCATTGAGTTTAGGAACTCATCATAGGGTGGTACAGAATAATATTTATTTTACTCCTATTGAAATATAGTTATTTACTTGGTTCATCTATATATAACCATATTTTAGATCACTCAATATGGTTTTATCATTCATTATATTTTTTTGGTTTTTATGAAACCAGGAAAAATTGTGGGTTTTTTTATAGGTTTGTAAAACAAATAAATAAAAAAATAAAGACAATTAAAATGTTATTGAGAATATAATTTAATCCTATGTCTGAAAAAATTGGTTCTTTTATTATCCATTTTAATAGATTAGAATTCATTTTATAACTCATCCAATCAAATATTATTTACCACCCTTAATGAAATCATGAAGTTTTCTGGACATATGAGGTCTATTAATCAAAAAATATTTACCACCTATAATATTAAGGAATAAAAAACACATAGAGATCATGAATTTGAAACTATCCTAAACCCAGATATATCATATTTTGTTTCAATCCTTTACCAACCCATATCTACAACATAAAGGTTTATGTTTATACATGTGAAAATTTATTTTTGAATAAATTTTGTATCTTTCATAAGTAGTGAATCTAGAAGTCATATTTTGAATCTCAATGTCAATGGTGAAGAAGTACAACAGAGGTCTAGAAGTTTGGATGTAGGTAGACCATAAATGGTGAAATCACAAAATAAAATGACAATTCTAGGAGTAAGTGTAGAGTTACATAGTAATTTCTTAAGAGTCAAATTTGAAGTTATATAAAGTGTTCTCAAGAATCATGTGGATTTAAAAAGTGTTTTTCATGATTCTACATGAAGAAAAATTTTAGGGTTTGTGAAATCATGCATTCTTCTATAAAAGAAGTGTTTAGGTGGTGAATTACTTTGATCAACTAAAGGTATACTTTTAGAATTTGGATCTAAGTGGAATTATATCTGTTAAGATCATAATGTAGTGGTACCAGTTTTAATAAATAGTATCGATTCTTCTAAGGGAGTTCTATATTATAATAATCTCCTCTTGACTAAATAAAATTATTTTTTTCATTGCATCTTGTGGATTAGGACTTAATATGAAATATTTTTTGTTATTTTATTTGTTTCTTTCATTCATTTGTATTTTGGAAGTTGTTTCTAGTGTGTACATGTGTCTTATAATTCATTTATTGAGGGAAATTTCTCTCCACTTCCGAATACATAGAGGATGGGTGTTTATTATGATACGATGGTTCTATTACTTTGTTTACTCTTGTTTATTTTGTAGAGTAAAAACTTCATTAAGGAGGCAATGAACCTAACAAGTAGTATCAGATCTCGGTTTTTAGGGATGTTGAATGGTCCTAGGATGACAGGGGAGGCTTTCTAAGTGAGAGATATATGGAGGGATGGACAAATTTTTTTACCACATTTAAAACATGATTAAAAAGGCAAGATACAAAAGCCCGTAGTAATATGGGAGCCAACCTTAAAATATGTGAGATAACCAATGGAACATGACTAATTTATAATTTATTTTTTTATTCAAATTTAGTTTTGATTTAATATATTATTTTTCTAACAAATATATAAATATATATATTTATATTTATATATGTGATGAATATACATATATATCAATTAATAATTTTTTTTACTATTATGTGTTTTATATTTAATATTTCTTAATATTAAATGTTTATATATAAATTTTAAATTTTTTTAATCATTATTACTAATGAGGGATGGACCACCGATAGGTCCAATTAAAAATTAAAATACACCAAACTAATTTTTTTGAGCTCTTATTAAATGTCATCCTAGATGGAATGGTAATTTTTTTGGCCGATTCCAACCCATTATGATTCAATATTGATCATAGAGTTTTTTAGGACTAGACCCTTTCCAAGGTGTTTTAGATATTGGTTCATCAGTATCATTATTCCCAAGGCCGTGAATGAGAATTCCGCTATGTAGTTTTTGAACACATTTATGTGTTTTGGATTCTGTTGGAGTTCATTGATTCTATAAGAAATGGATCTGTATTAGGGTAAGATCTAGGTGGAGAAGTTTTAAATAATAGATTTTGGATTATTTAATATTTTGGTAAAGTATTTTATATTACAGAGTGATCATGATCTTCTATTAACTGGGAATAAATTTTAAGTGATGGAGGATAAATACTGGGAATGGATGAATATGAATGCAGTAGGGTTTATTAGGATTTCACTGGCCTATAAGGAGGCCTATATAGTCCATATAGAAAAGAGAAATTCAAATATTTTGAAAATTGTTACTAACATGTATAATAATCCAAATACAATGAAAATATTTTATTAAATTTAGATCCTATTTGAAATTAGAATATCCTGATTAAAACTCAATAATGATTATATCAATGAGTTCGACAAGATCCCAAACCAATTGGAATTAGTAAATGTAAAATTTTTAGATCCATAATGGGTGATGTTGTCTCTTTTATCCCTCCTGAAATCGTTTGATAAATGTTATCATAATGATAAACTCACATGATAAGATATAATTGGTGTTTCAGGATGTTTTGTATCTAATAAAAAATTAGGATATTTGGGAGAATGAGATCCATGTTTCTACTGAAAATGATTATATTGATAAAGGTGAGGGATATTCCACTTCATTTAATATTCATAAGGAAATTGAAGAAGAATTAGGATAAAGCGTAGTTCAGGTCATGGTGGTCCTGTTTTTTGGAATTGTGGGAATAAAGGCTATATGATGAAACATTTCAGCAACTGAAGAGTTAATTTGGTTTGATATACTTTTGAAAATGAATATGAAAATATTTTTTAAAAAATATAAGTGATATATTTTAGATGTTCACCAATCCACTTGAGTCTTGCATTATAGACTCTAGGTATTATTTCAACTCTACACATGATAAAATAAGTATGATAAATTACATTTCTAAATGATTCAACTTGTTATATATTTTAGAAATTGAAACACTCAAGATAGTAAATAAGGATGATAGTTCTTTCCATCCAAAAAATGAAAGATTTATGAAATTTTAAGGAGTGAGAAGCATACTGTGGTTTAGGAAGGACTTGATTTTAGTAGGATAGTAGAATGATGTTAGTTCATGTATTAATTTAGTTGGTGGATCATTTAATGTTACATGATATTCTAAGGTGGAAGAAAAATTATCAAAAGATGAAACATTGATCCAAAAGGTGAAGTTCTAGATGGAGTAGTTTTGGAAGGTTATTTTATAATGGGTTAAATATAGTGGTCTACCAGTATATGGTTCCAAGTGTATAAATAATAATGTTAACTACACTATTTTATTCTCATTGAATTTGGAGAACTATAAAGTTAAGAAGATCATATAAGTTTAAACGAATCAAGTTAGTTGGAGTTAGATGCTAGGGACGAAATAAATTCCTTATATATTTCAAGGACTTGGTTTCTAATAAAATGAATTATTAAGAATAAATTACATCAGAACAAATGGGTTTTTTGGTTTAATGAGATGAAATTGGAAGAAATTTATAAAAGTTAATGTTTTTCATAATTGGGTTTTGACAACCACAAGGTATATATTTCTTCTAGATAATTTCTCCAATTTTTAAACATATTATTATTCAAATAGTTCTCTGTTTGGGTTTCATAGAATTTTAACATCTAGATTAATCAGATAGTGAAACCATATTTTATCATAGAGACATAGAATAGAATATTTACATGGAGTTCCCGGTGGGTTTCATGGATAAAAAAACAACGATCTTGGGTGCAAGATGAAGAATATATTTTATGGGTTGATAAAAAAACATAGTTATTAGAACCACAAATTCAACACCATCATGGACTAACTAAATATATTATTGAGTAGTGTTGATAATTTTTTGGAAGGTGTTCAGTGATGGGAGTTTCATTGTATTACTTTTCTATGTGGATGGAATACTTATTTTAGGACCATTAAGGGAAATGTTTGATGAGATAAAAGATAAATTGTCTATAAGTTTTTAGATGAAGGATACTGGCCCAAAGAAAAGGATTTTTGGGATATGGATTGCAATGGAATCAAATTTAAAATTATTATACATGAATTAGTGTGAATCTACCAAAAATATTTCGGAACAATTCTGAATGTGGGAGGTGAAAACAATTACCACTCCTTTGATTGGTAAATTTATTCTATGAAAGGAAAAGGATACTAGAATAAAATAAAATGTTGGATAAATTTAAAGGGAAAAATATATAACTATAGATTAAATATTAAAAAATTTACAATTTTTATGAAGTCATATATTGCACATGTTGCAGGAGTTGTTACCAAGTTCATCGATAATCCTTAAAGAGAAATTTGATAAGAAGTAAAGTGGATCATCTAGTATCATAATGGTTCTAAAGGTTTGTCCCTCCATTTATAAATACTAAACATAGTTTAGGAGTTTGTAGATTCAAGATTTAGGGGAGATACAAATACTTAGAGGATCATTACTAACAATGTGTTTACTTACAGAGGCACAATTATGAGTTGGATATAAAAGATTCAACCAGTAGATGTGATTTCAATATAATAGGTAGAGTAAATTACACTAATAAAAGATAGGAATGGGTTAATTTTGGATAAATGGGATATAAATTTATCTTATAATAAATAAAGAGGTTTTTATGCTACTTTGGGTTCAAAAAGTGGGATATACTTATAAAAAAAATTAGACGATTCACTGAAGGAATCAATATATTTAGTTAAATTATCACATCATCTAAACAATTTTATAGGACTAAGTGTTGGATCTATAGAAGGTGGATGGAGTTAAAAATATGAATGATATTCAGAGAAAGGTTATGATATGTGTGGGTAGTTCTACACCTCACTTAGGTTAGGATAATATAATTCTTATTGGGGGAACCATATAACTGTAAAGAATGATTAAGTGAAGAAAAAAATTTATAGGTGTCTATGGAGAATTATTTAGTGATTGGAAAAAATTAAACTCATGTTGAATATTATTAGGTTCATCTATTTGAAAACTATTATCTAGATAAAAGTATATACTTCATAAACAAGTGAATTTTTAAGTACAACTCCAAAATAAAATGGAAATATTGAAGTGATACGACTAAGGTATGGGTGTTTGGAATTAGGAAAATTGGAGGTAGTGTAATTAGAAGTAAAAATGATGATCCTATAAAGAGAAAGTGAAGAGGCAAAAAGTAGTTTAGTAATATGAAATTATAAATATATATAAGGCATTCCCTGTATTATATAAGATTACATAAGGTTTATTAAGAGGAAATTTCAGGGAAAGATGTAGGTTTTTTAAAAGAACACTATATTCATTAAAAAATTTAATTAAGGTAGTAGATTCCTCAAAACTAGTTAAAGGATTCCCATGAAGAACATATCCAAGGGGGATTATATCTATGAAGATCAGAATGTGTGGTATCATTTTCACTGAACGGGCCCTATATGAAATTGTTGGGTGGGTTTCTTTTTTCTAGAGGAGTTACCTTGTGTAATCATCTTCCACTTACTTTATAAATGAATTTATAAAATTACTCTAATGGAGTTGAACTTAGTCCATAAAACATAAGTAATCATGAAGTTATTTTCTTTATTTATTTCTTTTTTTCTTCTTAGAATTCTTTTCTGGTGTGTATGTGTTCATTGTAGTGCATTTGTGGGGCGACTTTTCTTCTCAGTTCAAGATATGTCAGAAAGATGTGTTTTTTCTAATTTTTTGGTTCTAATACTTTGTTTCCACCTATGTATGTTTTTGAGGATAAATTATAGTTGGGATATTATGAAACCAATATAAAGGGATAATAGAGATAAATAAGGTAAATAACATTTAGTATAGGGTATAATAAAATTGTGGAAGATTCCAAATAAATATGTATAATCTATTCTCTAATTCTTTATACACTTGTGAGATCATCAAAAATAAATTAGAACATTATGTAACAAAGAGTGGGGATTGGACAACACCTAAATAACCACAACATCACTCATCAAACTAGTTATTCACTCAACATATCATTAGAGTGGAACATTGGATGAACAAAAACAAATAGGTTGAAGAGAAAGAAAACACTACTATAAATTAAAATATATATAATCAATTATAAGGAAAAAAACCTGTAGAGACCTGAAGCTTATGTACATGGACATTACATTACTTTTGCGGAATACTTAACACTTAACAAAAACAGACACATAAGGACCGTAATAGTTTAGTGTCTTTGGAAACTTGGAACATAATCTTCTAATCGTGGGGAAAGTTCTTCAACAACTCCGATAAAGATCTTCCCATTTTTTTCTTACCTAAAAATATTCTTTATATCCTGGGGAAAAGAAAACATAAATAGGGTGAGCTCAAATTCTCAATAAGGGTAAGCATGGATAAAATAAAACATACCATATACATTTGAACTTAAAAACATGAACATAATGTTTAAACATCGAAAGCATGAACGATGACATAAAACACGGAAGTACGTAAGGCATAGATCATAAAGAAACATTAAGCATGATAAAATATCATGGGAGTAAAACATGTAATTGTGGAAACCATTCAGCACATGTCATGATTTCCATAGTAGCCAAGGCATTGCTGCCAAGACTATCTTAGTGGACAAAGTCCGTTTCTGAATCGGGTTCACTCCTCGTTTCCGTCCTGTAACACCGAACCGGATTAACTTACCATTCTAGCCATGTCAATCTCATGAGATATAAATCTTTACCCAATTCATTGGAGGGAGATATAGGTCCCACCCATCTCATAGTGAAATCATTCTTACTTGTGCCACAAAATAAACATACATCATTCATAATAACCCAATAAATAAAATTGGTTTCATAAAAATCAAACCATAATCACATAATCCATATAAAAGAAATGGATATCATTCCATAAAGAGAAATTTTAAACCATGTAAATCATAGAGACATGAAACTTGAAACATACACATATTAAATAATGTATTCTTAGATGAAAAATGGTTTTGATAAAACACTTGAAATGTATTCTTGAGGAAAATATCATTTCTTCTTCCAAATCATTCTCTTTCCAAAAAATGTCATGCAATTTTAAAAGAAAATGATTTTTTTGAAAACAGTCATGATGTATTTTGGAGGAAGCTCTATGAAAATCAGGCTTTATAAAACTGTAAAAATCCTTTCATGCCGTATAAGTTTAAAAAAAACATTCTTCTTGTACTTTTGCCGGAAAAGTCAAAAAGTACCTTGTAGGGTAAATAAAAGAAAGATTCCTTCCATACCATGGGGTAAAAGTAAAAATGGGTAAAAGGACTTTAAACATACATGAATAAACGTTTATAAAACATGGACATGGATGATAGCAATAACCCTAGTAAATACTTACGGATAAGCAATCTCGGATAAAAATGAGATTTGCAAAATTATCCCTTACCTTAGGTCCGATATGCTTCGTATGGATCCGAACCTCCTATATAATGATTTAAATAATGTCATTGACTTATTAAATAATCATATTCATTGTTATGATATCATATATGTTTCACTTATGACTTTATATTACCCGTTCTTTTGTAAATTCCATGTTAAAGTAGCGTTTTGGGTAAAATCATTTCATTTATCGTATGTGTTTCGACTTGTCGTTCTTGATATTATTACTTATATCCTCATTTAAATAATTCCAGAATGTAAAAAATGATTTATATATAATATATATTCATCATATACATATATATTATAGATTGATAAAAGGAATGAAATACACCGTTCATGGAGACGGTAGGCCGTACGTACGCATGAACGCTGTTTTTGTATCCTTATTGAATTGAAAGAAACTAAATAGATGAAATACATACATATATATATATACATAAATATAGTAGCATTATTATTTCATATATTTCAGTATTATTCATTATATAAACTTTATGATCATTCATGTATGGTTAACATGGAGAATGAATCTCATCGCATCGTGGAGACGGTAGCCCGTACGTACGCACGAGCGATGATATCGTTCCCATAATTATAGGATTGGAGTAGATGGTATAATATATCATAATCAGTATGATGTTATAATAACCATATATATTTATTCTTTACACCATTATACCCATCAATGTAAGGTGTTGATGGAACAAAATATTTCACCACTACGTGGAGACAGTATTCCGTACGTACGCCCGCATGATGATTTTGTTTTTCGTAGGATGGATAGATGGTGAAATAGGGTTGTTTCATACATATAATAACATATAATTATATGATTTATAATTATGTTATTACTTCATAATGAAACAACTAAATAAGAAGAAGTGGAAGAAGAAATAAATTTGAAAGAATCGGTAACAGAAATTACCTCTTCTTTGAAGCGCCCCTTTGAGACCTCCTCTTAGGGCACTAAAATTGGTCTTTGAAGATTATCAGGACCTCTAGGATGTTTCTAGGGAAGTGGGTAAGTAAAATGGGTAGGGGTTTTCCATGCTTGAAGTCTCAAAGTGGTGTGTGGAAGAGAGGGAGGAGGTGCCCTTTAATAAGGGAGGAGAGTGGCACCTTTGGAAATCTTAAAAATATTAATTTATAATAAATCTAACCCCACATAAAACCTACAAAAATGACTCATATTCGAATATTAGATGATATAGGGTTGTAATAGAATCAACAAATAAAATTTAGGCATGTTAGGAAATTATTTTAAACATTATCAACTTGATTTATCCTTATTTGATCAATTTAATTTTATGTGTGGTAATATAATTCTAAATTTTAAATTATAACAAATAATTACTTATTTGTTGTGAATTTTCTATAATTGGTTAATATATAACATTATAGACCATATAAATATAAATTTATAATTTGTAAATTTTTTTGAGATTTTTAAACAATTTTATAATATGTTATTTTTATAAAATAACAATAGTGTCAATTTTGACACTATTCATTTATTTGAATATAAATAAAATATATAAAGAAGATATGTTCGAAATAAAATCTTTAATAGATTAATAAAAGGTCATATGTATCTAGAAAATTAGTGTAGAACATTAAATAGTTCATATAATATTTATTTTATTATTTTTAAAACCATTTATTTGGTTTATCTCTTAATAAAATAATTACTACAACATTTTTGTATAATTATTTAATATACTTATTTGTTGCATAAAAATTAAAACTAAAATCCTATGATGAATATAAATCTATTAAATATCATAATAATACTTTTACTCTAATTTATCATCTTAAAATCATAATATTTAAATTGTTATATTTATTAAATTATGAAGGTGACAACTTTGGCATCATTTAAAATAAAATAATATAAGTGTCATAATAACTTTTATAAGACTAAAAACGGTTATATATTATGTCATTGGATTATTATGGTATATATATACACTAACAATAACTTTTGGGCAGGTTTGTGGGCTTTTTAATGGGTATTATTATTTCAATAATAACTATATTACTGATTTTTCACTTAATAAATAATTTCTGCATCATTAATGTATCCCCATTAATGACAATTATTTAATCCCTAAAAATTATAAATAAATTATTATGATGTAGATAATTTTATTAGATTTCTTGAGACTATTCATGTTCCAAGTTTTATGATTTTTATCACTAAATTAAAATAATTATACTTATAAGATTTAAGAGAGTGACATGTTGTCACTTTCATTGGTTATAATAATAATTAAGTTAATTTCATAGAAAAAAGTCCATTAAATGATTCTAATCCTACCGTTAGGTGATATGGGTCGACTTTTTGTCATCTAATAATATTTTGGCAGGTGTTAGGGTAATTTTATAATCTTATATTTACCCTTAATTACCCGATTTACCTTTAACTATGGTAAATAAAATTTACCGTAGTTACTATTCATAATTCTCAAAAATAAAAAGTACTCTATTAATATAATTTGGACCCACTGATTCCAAATATTGAATTCATTTTTAAAAATTCAATACACAGAAGTTGTATAAATTAAATTAAAATTAATCCCGTTGTCAAAAGAAAACGGGTTTTTGTTTAAAACATTACAAAAGATTGAATTGATTTAACATACGAATTCAAGGTGAAATAAATGATAATGAAATAAATTATATTAAATGGTAAAAATATATTCTATTTATACTTTAATACCATTCAATATTATAATTTTACCACATAAATTATTACGATGAAAAAATTTGTTTTTAATTAAAATATAGCGTGTTTTTACTATTCATTAAAATATGAAAGTTATCAGAATAACATGAAAATTTTATCCAAGGTAAAATTTTATATCCTTATTCCAAATAATAATTTTATTTTGTAAAATTGAACTTATAAAAACTTCAAAAACAAGATTTAAAGTGGGTGCGCCATCAAATGGCGGCAAAACTGCATTTTTTGAAAAATACTTATTTTACCCGAAAAATTTAATTTGTTCTTATACCATGTTCTAGAAAATGTGTAAGATGAATAATAATGTTATAAAATTTAAAATTTAGTTAATAATATTCATAACGGCTAATTCATAATAATATTATAATAATATATCATTGTTTAGTAAAACCCAGTATTGCTTACAACACACACTATCAAGGAAGGTCGCGATTGCGTGTAATGAAAGCCAAGTCAGGGTTGCGTGTTGTGAAAGACTCTTCCGTTGTTTCATATAACAAAATACGACCATATTTCATTTATACATTGAATATGTATATATATATATATATACATACACACTCAATGTTGCATAGAATAACAGCTATCAAACAAACTTGAAATTGTGTGTAACATGATCCAAGAATAATGTTGCGTATACTGCAAGCTAATACAGTGTTGCGTATAGCACAAGATAATCTTGGTGTATCTTACAACAGAATATATGAAAGAAATTAAAAAGAATATATCTTATAAAATCTCGGGTTGTTACATTCTACCCCCTTAAAAAGAATTTCTCCCTCGAAATTTGTCGGGGTTATAAATCGTTTACTATTCATAGAAACCCACATCGTAAAAAGGAATACCAGAACTTGGATTAAAAAACTAATGTATGAAACGTAACGGTTACCCAAATTAACTAATCACTGGGTTTCCAAATAGGAGAACATAGGTGAAAATATGGATACGGAAGAGAAATCTAACCGTCATGTTCTGATGGAGAGTGGTAGAGAACATGGCTATGAAAAAGCCAACAATAAAAAAGCCATAAATTTTTGATGATCTAGGGTACCATTTGATTCATCAGATATAAGGGCACTAGGACAACATTTTTTGTTTTCAAGATCATTTCCTTAAAGTCAAAGAATTTGAATTAGAATAAATACTTACTTTATTTTGGAACAATCTCACTGTTGTTCGTGCCTTGAACAATTTCCACTTCATCACTTAAAGAAATAAAGTTGAATTTGTTATTAGTGAAGTGTTATCAGATCATGTGATAGAATGATGGGTCTTTCCATCTGTCTCAAACAAAAGGTTATCAAAAGTTATTAAATAAACATAAGTCGATATATAGTGAGATTAATCATATATAGTTCCTAAAATGGACAAATACTTCATATATCACACTGCTTAATATAATGAAACGAGTTTCTACTAAACAAGGACTTCCTGTAGGCCAGTGGTAGTCGATAAAGGCCAGTCGCACTTCGGTTGTGCATTTGATTCCAACAGCCTTGTCCGACGCGATGGGTTTTCTCCAGTCCTGCAGGTTATCCTTTTTATAAATCTACATTACTATAACATCCCATAAATAATATTGAAAAAAGTTCTATCCTTAAACAATACTAACTTATGTCCAACATAATCCATTCCAATCTTTAGGCTTATCTAAAATACTTCGGACCAAGCTCATAGTATAAAGAAAATGATTACATGAAATGTCACATAACAATCACGTGTATGCCATCATTTATCCCCCATATATCATAAGATATATCTTGATGGTCAAATTACAAACATGTGAATACCTTAGTAATGTATTCTCTTGAAAAATGAATACCCATTTAACCTTAGTGAAAACATGAATGCTGTCAAAAGTTAACTCTTTCCACATAACAAAATCCCAAAATTTCTATATACTCAAACCATGATATCACTTTGTCCTTATTTTAGTCTTGAGCTCATGATTACTATCATATTATTTTATCCTTATCCCTTCCATATGCACATTTCATCTTCTTTCCAAAAATATTTGAATCACTTTTCATGGTTACCGGTACTATAAAATTATTGAAAACCACAATGGAATAATACAAAAATATTCTAATACACTATAAAAGTACCTCAATAACATTATTCTTTAATACCAATACATAAACACTTCAATCCATCCTCTTCAATGATTGTCTTGGAATAAGTACTTCCTTGATTTAGAAGTAAATTTTTAGGTCAGGGCATTTAGTTGGGTAATGCCCATGTTCTCCACAAATAAGACATTGAACTCTATAACAGTCTATCACTCTATGACACTTTTCTCCACACAGATAACATATGTCCCTCCATTTGAGTTATTCCTCAAGGTTCTCCTTCCCTTCTTTAGAAATATCAATCTTCCTTTCTTTTTGCTCCTCATCATGCGAACATGCATAAAAGTCTATCTTCCTCTTATTTGATGAATTATGCATACCAATAAATTTCACTTTGTTAATCATTTATTTTGATGACTGATTTGGAATAATCACAATATCTTTCCCTCTAGGCATTACGAAATTTTTTTGCTCATAGTCACCAATTTTTCCATTGGATTCAATGTTAACCGAATTCCTTCTAGTTCCCTCCATTAACTAAAACACAAAAACAATTCTGTGAGAGGCAAAAATCATACAAGGAAAATTACATAATCAAGGGGGAGTACCTTTGACATCTAACATCATAGGTTTAATTCTAAGATCGTTAGTGCAATTCTAGGACTATAACCTATACGTATACTTATCCTTTGGGACATCCCTAGACATACCTTAGAAATATCTCTAGGGATCTCACTAACGTTTTCGCATCATAGTTTCCAAAGGTTAACTAAACCTTTCCTATGATACCAACTGTAGAGACCCGATGCTTGACGTACATGGACATTACATTACTTTTGCATAATACTTAATACATAATTAAAACAGACACACAAGGACCGTAATATTTTAGTGTCTTTGGAAACTTGGAACGTAATCTTCTAATCGTGGTGAAAGATCTTCAACATCTCCCATAAAGATATTCCCCTTTTTTCTTACCTAAAACCTTTCTTTATATCCTGGGGAAAAGAAAACATAAAAATGGTGAGCTCAAATTCTCAGTAAGGGTAAGAATGGATAAAATAAAACATACCATATACATTTGAACTTAAAAACATGAACATAATTTTTAAACATCAAAAGCATGAGAAATGACATAAAAAATAGAAGTACGTAAGGCATAGATCATAAAGAAACATTAAGCATGATAAAATATCATGGGAGTAAAACATGTAATTGTGAAAACCATTCAGCACATGTCATGATTTCCATAGTAGCCAAGGCATTGCTGCCAAGACCATCTTAGTGGACAAAGTCCCTTTTGGAATCGAGTTCACTCCTCGTTTAAGTCCTGTAACACTGAACCGGTTTAACTTACCATTCCAGCCATGTCTATCTCATGAGATATAAATATTTACCCAATTCATTGGAGGGAGATATAGGTCCCACCCATCTCATAATGAAATCATTCTTACTTGTGCCACAATATAAACATACATCATTCATAATAACCCAATAAATAAAATGGGTTTCATAAACATCATCCCATCATTACATAATCCATATTAAAGAAATGGATATCATTTCATAATAAGAAAAGTGAAACCATGTAAATAATAGAGACATGATACTTGAAATATACACATATGAAATAATGTCATCTTAGATGAAAAATGGTTTTGATTAAACAATTGAAATGTATTCTTGAGGAAAATATCCTTTCTTCTTCAAAATCATTCTCTTTCCACAAAATGTCATGAAATTTTAAAATAAAAGGATTTTTTTTGAAAATAGTCATGAAGTCTTTTGGAGGAAGCTTCATGAAAATCAGGCTTTATAAAACCGTAAAAATCCTTTCATACCATTGAAGCTTAAAAAACATTCTTCTTGTACTTTTGCCGTAAAAGTCAAAAATTACCCTGTAGGGTAAATAAAAGAATGATTCCTTCCATACCATGGGGTAAAAGTAAAAATGGGTAAAAAGGACTTTAAACGTACATGAATACACTTTTATAAAACATGTACATGGATGATAGCAATAACACCAGTAAATACTTACGGATAAGCAATCTCGGATAAAATTGAGATTTGCAAAATTATCCCTTACCTTAGGTCCGATATGATTCGTATGGATCCGAACCTCCTGTATAATGATTTAAATAATGTCATTGACTTATTACATAATCATATTCATTGTTATGATATCATATATGTTTCACTTATGACTTTATATTACCCGTTCTTTTGTAAATTCCATGTTAAAGTAGCGTTTTGGGTAAAATCATTTCATTTATCGTAAGTGTTTCGACTTGTCGTTCTTGATATTAGTACTTATATCCTCATTTACAGAATTCCATAATGTAAAACATGATTTATATATAATATATATTCATCATATACATATATATTATAGATCGATAAAAGGAATGAAATACACCGTTCATGGAGATGGTAGGTCGTACGTACGCATGAACGCTGTTTTCGTTTCCTTATTGAATTGAATGAAACTAAATAGATGAAATACACATATATATATATATACATAAATACAGTAGCATTATTATTTCATATATTTCATTATTATTAATTATATAAACTTTATGATCATTCATGTATGGTTAACATGGAGAATGAATCTCATCACGCCGTGGAGATGGTAGTCCGTACGTACGCACGAGCGATGATATCGTTCCCATAATTATAGAATTGGAGTGGATGGTATAATATATCAGAATCAGTATGATGTTATAATAACCATATATAGTTATTCTTTACACCATTATACCCATCCATGTAAGGTGTTGGTGGAAAAACAGATTTCACTACAGCATGGAGACGGTATTCGGTACGCACGCATGAGTGGTGATTTCGTTTTCCGTAGGATGGATAGATGGTGAAATAGGGTTGTTTCATACTTATAATGACATATAAGTATATGATTTATAATTATTTTATTACTTCATAATGAAACAACAAAAGAATAAGAAGTGGAAGAAGAAATAAGGTTGAAAGAATCGGTAACGGACATTACTTCTTCTTTGAAGCGCCTCTTTGAGACCACCTCTTAGGGCACTAAAATTTGTCTTTGAAGAATACCAGGACCTCTAGGATGTTTCTAGGGAAGTGGGGAAGTAAAATGGTCAGGGGTGGCCGATCTTGATGTCTCAAAGTGGTGTGTGGAAGAGAGGGAGGAGGTGCCCTTTTATAAGGGAGGAGAGGGGCACCTTTGGAAATCTTAAAAATATTAATTTATAATAAATCTAACGCCACCTAAAACCTCCAAAAATGACTTATATTCGAATATTATATGATATAGGGTTGTAATCGCATCAACCAATAAAATTTATACATGTTAGGAGATTATTTTAAACATTATCAACTTGATTTATCCTTATTTAATCAATTTAATTTTATTTGTGGTAATAAAATTCAAAATTTTAAATTTTAACAAATAATTACTTATTTGTTGTGAATTTTCCATAATTGGTTACTTTATAACATTATAGACCATATAAATTTAAATTTATAATTTTTAAATGTTTTTGTGATTTTTAAACAATTTTATAATATGTTATTTTTATAAAATAACAAAAGTGTCAATTTTGACACTATTCATTTATTTGAATATAAATAAAATATATATAGAAGATATGTTCGAACTAAAATCTTTAATAGATTAATATAATGTCATATGTACCTATAAAATTAGTGAATCACATTAAATAGTTCATATAATATTTATTTTATTATTTTTAAAACCATTTATTTGGTTTATCTCTTAATAAACTAATTACTACAACATTATTGAATAAATATTTAATATATTTATTTGTTGCATAAAAATTAGAAACAAAATCCTATGATGAAGATAAATATATTACCTTTCACAATAATACTTTTACTCGAATTTATCATCTTAAAATCACAATATTTAAATTGTTATATTTATTAAATTATGAAGGTGACAACTTTGGCATCATTTAAAATAAAATAATATAAGTGTCATAATCACTTTTATAAGACTCCAAACGGTTATAAATTATGTAATTGGATGATTATGGTATAGATATACACTAAAAATAAGTTTTGGTCAGGTTTGGGGGCTTTTTAATGGGTATTATTATTTAAATAAATACTATATTAATGATTTTTCACTTAATAAATAATTTCTGCATCATTAATGTATCACCATTAATGACAATTATTTAATCCCTAAAAACTCTTAATAAATTATTATGATGTAGATAATTTTATTATCGTTCTTGATACTATTCATTTTTTCTGTTTTATGATGTTTATCAGTAAATTAAAATTATTATACTTATATGATTTAAGAGAGTTACATGTTGTCACTTTCTTTCGTTTTAATAATAATTAAGTTATTTTCATGGACAAAAGTCCATTAAATGATTCTAATACGACCTTTAGGTGATATGGGTCAACTTTGGGTCTTCCAATAAGATTTTGGCAGGTGTTAGGGTAATTTTATAATATTATATTCACCTTTAATTACCCGATTTAGCTTTAACTATGGTAAATAAAATTTACCGTAGTTACTATTCATAATGCCCAAAAATAAAAAGTACTCTATTAATATAAATTGGACCCACTGATTCCAAATATGGAATCCATTTTTCCAAATTGAATACACAGAAGTTTCCGAAATTAAATTAAAATTAATCCCGTTGTCGAAAGAAAACGGATTTTTGTTTAAAACGTTACAAAAGATTAAATTGATTTAACATACGAATTCAAGGTAAAATCAATGCCAATGACATACATTATATTAAATGGTAAAAATATATTTTATTTATACTTTAAGACCATTCAATATTATAATTTAACCACATAAATTATTACGATGAAAAAGTTGTTTTTAATTAAAATATAGCATGTTTTTACTATTCATTAAAATATGAAAGTTATCAGAAAAACATGAAAATTTTATCCAAAGTAAAATTTTATTTCCTTATTCCAAAGAATAATTTTATTTTTTAAAAGTGAACTTATAAAAATTTTAAAAACTATATTTAATGTGGGTGCGCCATCAAAAGGCGACAAAACTGCATTTTTTGAAAAATACTTATTTTACCCGAAAAATTTATTTTGTTCTTATACCGTGTTATAGAAAATGTGTAAGATTAATAGTGATGTTATAAAATTCAAAATTTAGTTAATACTATTCATAACGGCTAGTTCATAACAATATTATAATAATATATCGTTGTTTAGTAAAACCCGGTATTGCGTACAACACACGCTATTGAGGAAGGTCGCGATTGCGTCTAATGCAAGCCAAGTCAGGGTTGCGTGTTGTGCAAGACTCTTCCATTGTTTCATATAACAGAATACAACCATATTTCTTTTATACATTGAATATATATATATATATATATATATATACATACACACTCGATGTTGCGTAGAATAACAACTATCAAACAAACTTGAAATTGTGTGTAACACGATCCAAGAATAATGTTGCGTATACTGCAAGATAATACGGTGTTGCGTATAGCGTAAGATAATATTGGTGTATCATACAACAGAAGATATGAAAGAAATTAAAAAGAATATATCTTATAAAATCTCGGGTTGTTACAAAACCGGTGACAATATTACTCAACAATTGATAGTCAATTATCTATTAAATATAACTATATATAATGAAAGAAAAAAATAATTTAATGAAAAATTTGGGACATCAATAATTCTCAACATGTATATGATAATTTTCATGTATTAGTGAAATCAATAAAAATATTATCCCACAGAGCAAGTTCCAAGTTTTTCTCTATTGAAAGTATTCAATCCTATCACAATTCTTATGTTGACACATAAAATATATATGTTTTAATTTTCTTCTTCTTATTTTAATTTAACAAATATGGTAAAAATAATGTATAAAAATATATTTTGGATGAAGAAAATATTTAGTGGTTTAATATTTTATCACATTTTCTTCAACTGTCTAGGTGTGAAACAGATGTATCCGACATGTTTGAATTTTTTAATGAATATTCCCCAAAAATTATGAAGTCATTGAAAAAAGTTTTATATTTATTTGGTTATATTTTATAGTAATAATTCACCCATTCACTAGATTCAATGAGTTTCACTATGAGTAGCTTTCAAAATTTATTTTTGTATATAAAATTATAAAATATTGCATTAAATATTGGATGAAATTGTCTAAGTATAAAACATTTTGTATCACATTAATTCATCAAATTATCTTAAAAATCACTAAGTAGGTGATAAATAATAATATAAAATCTTTAAATTCTACCAAACATATGTTATTTATTCATGAGATTCTTTACTCCCCTTGAGTGGATAAGGCAAATTCCATACAAAAGTCTTGTGTCTGGACATCTATCTTTTATATCGGTGGAAAATCATATGTTTTCACTAGAATTACTTATATATCTGTAAAATATCCTATATATCCCATATATCCCATACATAATGTTTTCCCTCAACCTAAAAATAATTAAAAATAAAAATTTAATATTTTTATCTATTTACTCAATTAATAAAAAGATAACAATAAATTCACTAAAAAACACAATTTAGGACATGTTTTCACTAGAGACTAAAATAATCCTAAATAATATGTGCATTTTAATTTAACTTTTAATATTATATTTTTGGGGATTAAATCAATAATTATATATACAAAAAATAAATTTTGTGCTACCCAACTCCCCAACACTAGTCTATTTTCACTTATAAATTAAATTATACCAAGGTTAAACCAAAATTTTCATAACATTAAGAGTTTAACATTTAAATTATATCAAAAATGAATATAACATGATAAATATATGGATCTATAATTTATAATTCACCACTATGCATCAAAATTAATTTAATCTTCTCTTAACACCCATGCCCAATTTCCTCTTACCTTCCAAAAAATGTAACTTTATTGACTCAAATAATTATAAAAAATATTTTATCATTCTCAAGTGAATAAATAATTTAAATAGGATTTCATACATCCTAATATCTACAATCAATAGAGTCACAATATTATATCACTCATAAGAATTTTACAATAGTTGTTCTGTGGGTTATTGTGGGTTGTTTAGATGTAATAATGAAATGAAGAAAGAGCAGGCTGACTATTTTAAGTATATGTTATAATTTATATAAGTGTGAAACCCCATTATGACCCCTAAATAAAACCAAATTCAAAATCTTATTCCATCCTACACTTATATTTTATGATAGGGATTCAAAAAATATTTATAATAGTGAATGATCACATGTATTTTTTATATTATTTAACTTTACTTTTGTAAAAATACATTGGGTTTTGTATATATAGATATTATTTCATATTAATATTTCAAAGAAAGTGGGAATAAATTTATTAAAATAATGGTTTGTGAATTATTCTAACCAATAATTGATGGATCACCCTCCATATATTTAAAATTAAACTATCCTCCAATTAATCACATAAAACAATTCCTTCACCCACTATTTGTTCTCATGTAATTATGAAAAGTGATCAAGAGTATTATAGGTAGGGATAATATTCTTATAATATAGATACCTTACAATTAAAAACATTATTCTAGTGGGATTAATATAATGAATAAATTTAATGGAAGTTTAAAGATAAGGTAAATTTTCCAAAATCTATTTTAAAAAATGTTGCGTGGATCATTTTTGATATAATTCAAGTTCTATAAATATTTTTTAAAGGTGTAAAATAGAAAGTTATATAACGTTTTCCATGGCTCAAGAATCACAATAAAAATATAAACGTATGAATTTTTTATAAATTTTTAAAAACCTCTCATGTAAGTGAGCATAACATTGAAAACACTTATTTGTATGGGTTTCAAATTCAATAATTCAATCTTAAGTGACCAAATTATAAATGAAGAAATAAAATTCATTTTAACAATAATTTATATACTTTTTTGCTCTAATTAGTAATTTTTTTTCAAAAAATATGAACATAATATGATTTTTGGTATGTATTTAGTTCTAGTATATATATCCAAAAAAATCGAAAAAATAAAATTGAAAACAAAGACAAAAAATGTCATGCTCCTGTTGGATTACACCACTCCCCCACACTTGTCTATTTAATACAGTTGTTTTTAGTTCAAACATTATTATGTAAGCTTTAACCCTGAATTTTAGTTGGTAAACCGTCAAAATTATATTAAGTAATTGTAAAACCTAATGGTTATTACGAATTTTTCATCTTATTTATGTGTTTTAATTTTTTTTAACTTTATTTCAGCTGTTGTACTCTTAAAATATATAATTAATTAATTAAAAATAGATAAAAAATTTATTGAAGAAAAAATAAAAAAGGAAGAAGAAAGGGAATAAAAATATTGCTTTTCATCCCTAAGAATTATCTTTTTATAATTATCCCTAGTTACCAAGTCCTATCAATTATCTTAAATCAAAAAGGGTATTTGTATTATTTAATGTGAACCAACAAATATTTATTCAAGTTGTCATATAAATACATTGAATATAGAGGCTCCCTAGGATAGTGTTTTGTGGATCCACCCACTCAACAATGAGATAAAACTTTTATGATGAGTTTTGAAGAATGGAGAACGAGTTTTCTTCATTTTCTTATTTTATTACTTCAATGGATTAATCCTCAAATATTGGATCCACTGATACTGTATCAAAATAAAAAGATAAGGATTAGTTAATAGATCAATTTTAATTTAATTAAAATAATATTTATCTAGATTAAAATATTCCCCTTCAACCATGTCAGTTGTGTCATTATCACCTCATGTTAGGTCACTAAACACTCGACTATAATAAAATATTGTCTTATATGTTTAGGGTTTATCATGTGTTACTCTATAATCAATTTTTTATCTTCTTTATCACTTTATAAGAAATTATATGGGTTGGATGAATTTGAAAACCCAAAACAATGGGAGTTATTTCTCAAATAATTTTCACCGAAATTTTATAGAAATCACTCTAAGAATAGCTCATGTCCATATATTTCTTAACCACCAAATAATCCACTTTTAATAATACAACATCGATTTTTCTTATCATAGCTGGAGGTAGAAATTCACATCATCAATTTTGAATGAGATATGGAAAACTTATTACACCATAGGTTCTCATTATTGATTCCCTGATTTCTATTTATAGGATACCAAAATATACTTTTCTATAAATTTATTTTTTATTTAGTTACCTCATATCTTACTTAATTTCCTAAAATTGTGAAATTGTTGAATCACAAAATTATTGATCATTCACCTAAGAGTTGTAAGTCCATGTATAATAAAAATAAAATTTTGAATACAAGATGAAAAAATGATAAATATTTTCTGTTTCTTTATAAGAATTGTGAAATATTAGTTTCAAAATGTCAAAGAATAATGATATATCAACTTATATCCCTAGAAATAATTTTATATTTTGATACACCTATGGTAGAGTGGTAAAAAAATAATATTTATGGCACTTCTAATGAGAACGATGTCTGATCAGGGTTAGCTCTCAAGGATCCTTTTTTTTGGATCACTCAATATTCTTTTTTCCTTTTTAATTATCTTATAATTTTATATATTTATTTTAACATTAAAAAATGGTTGATTTTTTATGGATATGAACAAACATAAACTAAATGAAAAAAATTTAAAATACACAAAGAGTTAAAGGGAAATAAATTGAATCAAGGGATTGTAAAAATGGGCTATTTAACTCTCCATTTTAATTTTTTGAATTAGTTTTATAACTAAACCCATTATACCTTAGTCATTATCAGTTACCTAAAATTTTTAATCCCATTTAACTTAGGAAATAATTTTATAAAACCAAGTACATCTCTTATAATAGTAAATAATACTTATCACACTATGATCAAGAATTTGATACTATCCTAAACCGTTCTCCATCACATACCATTTCATCCCATGAATAACCCAACTCTATCATATGAATGGATAAATGAGATTAGGTAGGGAATGAATATTTTTGGGATAATGTAACAATACTAAGGAAGATTCTGAAGATATAAGGATGAGTTTCATACCAATCACTAACACACCCAAAACCAGAACAAAAATATATTTAGAAATCATGAGATGAATAATGATGATTTGATAATACCATTAAAAACTTCTCTAGGGTTACCCATTAGATTAGTTAATAAAAATAATTATAATTATTGTGTAACTCTATAATAACAAATAAAAAGGAAAAAATTGTATAAAACTATACCATTTATGAAAATATATAGAAATAATTACAAATAAAATAAGTAGTGAAAACCTTATTATACCACAAATGTTGACCAATATACTAAAATATAACTCTATATAGTGAAGGGAATAATAATTTAAATATTAAACGATGAATTTAATAATTATTTATGTGTATAGGATAATTTACACATATGAGCGACATTAAAAAAAATCCACTCACATATTAGTTTCCATATTTTTCTTAGTTTGAGAATATTTAATATATTATCATAATTATAGGGTTAAACCATCAAATTTTCAAGACCTTGTTTCCTTATTATTATTGGGATTAAACTAAAATATTCAACTTAATATATAAAAATAACTTTTGGCTGATAAAAATATTAGAAGGTTTAATATTCCTTTAAGTTCACTGCATCCACCCACATGTTAAGAAGATTGATGTGATGTTTTTTGAATAATTTTCATGAATATTCCCCATCCCCTATGAAGTTATTGGAACTAGTTTTTTAGTGATTTGGGAAAATGTGAATGTGGGAAATAATTCCAATTATTGGTTCAAAATATATTTTTTATTCCCATCTTATAATATTTTTTCTTTTTTTCAGAAACATATGAAATATTATGTGAATGTTTGGATAAAATTATCCTAGTAAAAAACCATTTTAATCCCTCTTATTCGAGTAATTATCATTTTTATCACTGAATAATTCTTATATAAGAGAATAAAATACTTATATTACACTAAATATATTCAAATTATCACCAAGAAGATCAAATCTCTTCCAATGAAAACAAAAATAATTAGATAAAACTTATATTTGATCAGATATCTTTTATATCTGTATATTATCTTACTTTGTACTTGAATTTATTATATATTAGTACAATTTCATATATATACCCACTGAACCACACATAATTATTTCTCCATTACATTAAAATTATGACAAACTAAAATTAATATGTTTATATATTTAATCAATTATTAATATAATAATAAAAAATTCACTAAAATCACTTTTGTCCATGTTTTAAATAAATTCCCAAAATACTCAAAAAAACTATTTATATTGTAATTTATATTTTATTAAGAAATTTGGGTCGATAAAATTATTTAATTACTTATAAAAAATGTTACTTTTTGTCTCTTTCATGTTCTCTTCCATTTTGTATTCCGTAGCTAAAATTTCACTAAAATGAATTAAATAATTAACCAAGAAATCCAAATACATAATACCAAAATCATATTGAAACTTAGTACTCTTGATGAAAAGTGTTATCTATAAAGTTGTAACCTATATCATGAGGTCTAACAATCTTATCTATCCACCTTATCTCCCAAATAATATAGTAAAAAAAGGCTCTGATACCATTTTTTAATAAACATACCAAGGCTTGACTATCTGGATACGAGAGATAGAGAATCAAGATGAAAAAAGGTCATTTTGGATTACCATAAATATACAAAAAGTTCTTAGGGAATCAATTATACTCCTTGGGAATAATTTCTCATATTTTAAATAATATCCAAATTATACTTTTACCTATAAATATATCATGTCATCTCTAAGAAATTGAATATTAAAGAAATATTATTGAGTTAAATTTCTATTTATATTTTATTTATAAATAGGTGAAATCATTCCGAAATTATAAAAATGACTACATTTTCACATGTTTCCAACTCATAGTGACCAGAAATGAGTATTATGACTTATTATAAGATGACTCGGCAGTTAAGACATGATAGCTTCAGTAGATTTGTTAAGAAAATCTTGGATCAACATTTTATAATCTTAATTTTCAAAAATCAAGAAAAAATAATTATAGTATGATTTCATAATATTATGAGGTTGTTTTCCCAATATTTATTATTTCACTTGTTATTAATCACTTTTAATGATTTCTTTTGATCTTTTGAACAAAAAACATGTTATATTTTAATTATTTTTATTCTTATATGTTTAAAATTAAGTAGTGATCATTATTATATAATTTCAAAATAATATAAGATCACTTCCTTAGGTTTAACCATATTAATAGTTTCTAATCAACTAATAATATAATTTTTTAAATCTTTCAGAGCACACCCAATATCAGATTGATTTTAAATTCATTACTACATGTCATTAATTAGTTAGCGATCATCTGTAGTGAATTTTATAATAATTCTACGTTATCTCAATTTTAAACATTTGATGCATTTATTAAATTCTTTTAAATATATTGAAATTAAATTTTTGTCATCATGAATAAATGAAAAATTGGATTTCTATGTTGTTTATTCCTACATGCTACAAATTAATTCGAGACCACCATTATAATATTTTCTGGAATTCAAAGCTCATTTTAAAAAATTTAAACCTTACCCTTTTTCTAACCACATTATAATATATTGCATCTTTTTTTCTCTGTCATTTTGAACAAACCACAATTTTGATTCATATATTCTCTAATTCTATATGTTAAAAATTCATAAATGATCATTTTACAATAATTTCATAATAATTTTATGTTATTTTTTTGGGTTTGACTATTTGATGCATGTTTTTAAACATCACTAAACTAGTTTTTATGGTGTGAGACATATTTTCAAATTAAAATCGATTTTAGAACTATATGAACTAACCTAAATCATAGTTATAAAATGAATCATTAAATATTAAAATAGTAAAGGAAAATACCTATTAAATTTACTGTGTAATTCACCAGATCACCAAAAAGATCATGATGATGCTTTCTAATTTCAGTTGGAGTCAATAATAAATAAATACTAAATATCATGAAAAGATTAAAAAATATGTCTAAATATTTTTTTTATTTATGACCACTTCCATCGACACTTATAAATCACTAACCAGTGCAAGAACAAGTCAATAATTTCATTCCATCACCTCTTATAGATCATCTCTACACATACATATATTGCCTCATAATATTTATATAAATATATAAACTGAGTATCAATATCACAGTACATATCACATGTTATGATGTCCACCTTAGACTATGTATGCATCCTTTTATTTTTACATGCACCAATCATCTCCACTCTCATAACTACACATTATCAGACACGATTTCTATAAATCAATGAATAAATTTTTCTATCATGCCTAACAATATATTATAATATATAATGTCTACTTGCAATAATAAGTCACTGATCCTTATGTAGTTGTGCTTGATCCATGTAAAAATATTCATGTAAAATATATATAATTAAAAACTAAAAAAATATAAATATACTATAAATTAAAATATATACCTTTTTAATAAATATGTTGTTTTTATAACAATGAAAAAATTTGGATCATCAAAATAGAAATTACTGATCAACATTGAAATACAATTAGTATGCATAACTATACATGAATAACAAAAACTAAATATTTATATGAAAAATATATAACACCATTTTTAAAATTTTGTTGCAAAATAAACTCTAAAAATACACCTTGTTGAATCTATAATACACGATGAGTGCCAAGTATAGAAGACATCCCCTAAAGTGAATAGTTACATGAATGGAAACCTAATTTGATATATATTTAATATATTAAACTTTTAAACATAAAAAATGTTAAATAATTTAAAATATTCAATGAAATTAATCACACAATTACCACCTGACTTGAAGATTATCATACTACTTCATGCCATTGGGAATGATGAATGATTAGAAGGATGCACTATGAGATGCTCATAAAACCCTTAAATGGTTCATAACGATCACTATTAACCCTTACCATATAATATTTTGAATATTTTTTGCATCTAGAGATACATACTAATTGAAACTTATTAGGACAAAATATCAAATTATCATATTCAAAAAATTCCATTAGGGCAACGAACTTACGTTTTATCAATGAAATTTATTTATTCTAATTATTTTTATAGTATAATAATATAATATTACATATAGAACACAATAAGAACCTTATAAATGAAGAATAAGTAAAATAAAAGAAATCTCTAGAAGTTAAGGAACATATACTGATGAAATAGTAATTTGACATTTTGACTAGTAATGTGACCCATATAAATAGTAAATCGGCCAACTGAATAGTAACCTCACTAATGAAATTATAAATAAAATTTATCCATCTTATAAGTTTCTATATTATATTAATATATCATAGTATAAGTAAGTAAATATTTTAAAAATCATTAATTATGTGCTGATATTTTTGTTAGTCATGTATATTTAATTACTATTTTATGATTATCATAATAATTTTAACGAAAATTTATTTTCATAAATTTTTTTCATAAATATTTATTTTTATGAACTATGATTACAAGATAATTTTAAGATAACTTAATTAAATTTTCAAAGAGTAAGAAAAGGATTTTCAATTATAACATTTGTATTTATCAAGTAAATTATGATTTTAATTAAAAATTTAAATTCTAGTATTTAGAAAACTATTTTCATAAATTGGAGTTCACTTCTGAATTATACACGTTGAAAAATGGTTAGGGTGAATTTTTGAGTTTTTTATAAAATACTCGAATTTTTGGTGAAAAGTAAAATATGATAATTTACGATAAATGCTAAATAAATGAATTTATGCATCATGCATGAGTCATGGATGATGTAAATGACCATTGGTTTGAACTCACATAATCTATATACTAATTTTTGGTCACAAGTGTCAAGAGTATTCATTGTCTTTAGAAATAATATTAAACTAATGATTAAAATAATGTTAACCCCCCTCTCCTCCACAACAAATACCACCCCGCTTTATCACCTATCCTCACACATCTAAAGCCTTTTTCCTAGTAAATATTCTACTCAGATATATCCCTATGCCCCTATACCACATACAAGAGGTATTGGTCTTATAAAAATTACAAAACCTCTCCTCTATAGAGGCTCTAAAGGAAGATATATTCAAGAGGTAAATTCCTATTTTCTTTTATTTTATTTTATTTTCATGTTCCTTTGTTTTCATTTATATCCTCACTTATCCTCATAAAAATGGTTTGATAACTCTAGTACATTAAATGAAAATATTATTTTGTTATTCTTTTAGAGTAGATCATCACCATATCTCCTTTCCTTTCCTTTTATACTAGAAATGAAAACACCACCCGAGATGTGTTAATTCGCTGCGTTCAAGGACGACGAGTTTTCAATTTATTTTAGCATCACAAATTCTATTCATGAAACCATTTTTTTGGTTTAACTGGACTATAAGATATGTGGAAACCATATTAATGAACATGTTATGATGGGTGTGCCCAGATAGCGCTCTAATATATTGGGTAATGTTGAGTCTTATAAGACATTATGTAAAATGGTCTTGGGGTTAGCCTTGACCCATTTTACCATGTGCAATAGTCTTGGTGGTTAAACTTGAATTGTGATCCTCTATGTGAAATGAGCCTTTACTCAAGCTAAATTCATGTTTTATGTTGCTTACACATTACTATGACTCCATGTTTTTATGATCCCATGTTTATATGTTATTAATCCATATTTTCAATGCCTTTTTAAATCATTATGTCTTGCCTTCTAACCCAGGTGCTAAGGATTTTAGACTTATTCTTATTCTCTTACTGGGCTATTTAGCTCATCCCTTTGTTCATGTTATCCTCAGATTATCCTATGAAGATGTATGATCACAATGAATGTTATGATCTCTTTATAAATATTAAATAAATAAATGTGTATTTGGTACCATGTTTTTAGTTATATGTATATGGTTTTCTAAGAAACTAGACTTTATGATCTTTGGTCTGTAATATGATGCTTTATTATGATCAAAATCATGTAATGATTTGTGTAAACTGATAGGGTCACTATAATTAGATATAATAACTACACATGAAAAATAGGATAATCCCAATAAGAGAAAAATGAAATGGAATGGAGAGTGGAATATTCCTTCCCAACTTTATAAGTAAGTCAAAATCATTCATATAAGAAATTTATAATTTTAAACATCTTGAACCAGGGTCCAATTAACCCATGGCCCAAGATGGTGTGTCAAATGGCCTTAAGAATGCCTCCCCATATACTGAAGGCTACTGACCAAGAGTAAGGATATAAAGGTGGTACAATGGGAAGACTATACACTCATGTCAGAGTAGCACAATGGATAGCATCAGATAAAACCAATAGTGGAAACATAATATAAACAAACATAATTATTAAACTACAGAAGCATAAATAGATTACTTAATCAGTAAGTAGAGGATGGCAATAAACTTAACATCTGACAATAATATCAAAATAATCTGTTGAAGTTTCAATACATGATTCCTTGCATGATATAATACAAAAAGAAACAAGAATATATAGTAATTCTATATTGTAGTACAAAGATACAAAAAAGATAGGAATAACTCCATAATAATCTTGAGCCTCTAACTGATCCTCTACTCCTAATATCCAACTTGGAAAGAAAATAAAAAACCTATATTAGATACTTTACCATTATCAATACCTACAGAATGATAGTCTTCTCAGGTACAAAAGGCATCCCATGTAGGGTGTGAGATTAAATTCTTAGTAGGCCACCACCAACAATGTCTATGTGTAATCAGAGTAGTGCTTGTAGCTATATATTATGGAGGTATAAAAAGAATAGTAAAACAAAGTTGAAATAAATAATTAGCCCACATAGGTTTCTATAAGAAACCTAGAAGGTATACCTACATTAGGTCATGTCTAGAATTGATGTCTCAATCACTACTATATATAGATTAGTAATGTATATATATACTATAATTATATATTTACTCAATCTATATGATCCATGTATATGCGAAAGTAAGTAGTCGTATATCTCGAAAACTAGTGATTTATAGACCGAGGCATAACTCAAACATCCATTTCCAGTATAAATAATCCAATAGGCTCATAGAATATGGTAGATTCCCCACATCTAAATAAGAGTGGGAGATTCCTTACAATAACACTCAGGATGGAACATGAACTGCCATAAAAACACTCTATCATGGAATGTGGTGCCTCAGCTCAACGCCAATATAGTATCACAAGTGAGAGACATCATGCTCAACATCTGATGTAGGGGAGTGTGCTTTAACTCATGGATCAATTCACTTTACCATCATATGTAGCCTCTGTAAATTAATATTATAATTATAACTAGCATGGGGTATTGCCACCCATCCATTTATTTCATCTAGACCATATACATATAAACAAGGTATAATATTATTTATAATTTAATACATGAGTAATTACCTCTCATGTGTCATGTTATCTAAGACTTTAAATATAAATAAGGCATATTCTTATTTAAAACATAACACCTGAGGAAGTACCTCTCATATGTTCTTTTTCCATGTTCAATTCCATTCAAAACGTTCCAATTATTAATAAGAAAAATTAATGACATGGAAATACCAAAATTCACAAACCATTTCATTTAATTACTCCAATTCATTTAAATAAGGTCACCATTAAGATAATTTCACCTTATAAAAAAAATCCATTCAAATCACTAAGGCATGACAATTCAATCCATAAGGCTCAAGGAGTCACCTTGGAGGTGACATGGGGAACAAGGCAATTTTTTTACTTTGTAAATTCCAAATATAAGAGTGATGAACACCTAAGTGGTTCCTTGGGTTCCATTGTTTACTCAAGTATCAAATAAAATTTCATTTAAAGGCTAATCGAGAAGCTAATTAAGTGTTCCACCCATTTTGGACCAAATGGAGAAAATGAACAATTCTAAGTGGCACACCCATTATGTGACCATATACGGTCTATAAAACATATGAACCACAAATCAAGGATCAGTAGGTGAATATTTGGATCAAATGATCAATTTTATGTAAATAAATCAATACAATGTATATTCTTGACAAAGGATTGCATATGGAATGCCGATATAATTACGAAACAACCAAAACTCAAAGGTAAATCTACATGACCACTTACATCAAGGCCACAAATAAATTCTCACATGATATTGAGATCAGATTCAGAGTAGTTTGGGAGATATATGAGAAATATTCCAATTCCATAAAAATAAGGAACATGATCCAACACATAAATAGCACAATGAATGTCAATATCAAATTTGATAGGATATGAGAGACCAGGGGACCTTACCATGACAGATCCAATGCCTTAGACTGATCAAAAATTAGACACTATAAAGAGAATCTAGATCAAATACTATCTTGAGGTATTCTTGAGATCAAAAAGAGAAGAAGAGGGGTGGATGTCTATTGGAGAACCAAGAGATAAGAGAAAAATTCTTATAACATAAAAGAGAGAAAAAATAGAAAATTCACCCCAAAATATCATGAAAAATGGTATCCAAAATATGCTCCCACCATGCATGGATGTCTGTAGAGAAAGGGAACCCTCCATGGTTAGGAACAAGTTTTGACTTACCATGCATAGACCATGAAAAACTACTCTATCCCATATCTAAAACTGGCTGCATGACTGTGTACCCAGGGTTTCATAGTTATAGAGAAACTATGCAACCTCATATGTTTTTCCCATTTTGGAACTCTGGGGCCCAAACGAGGCCAAGATGCACCTGATACCTCCTTGGATTGATTATAAATCATTAATAGGTCTATTTAATGTAAAAAATTAAAAATCTAATGATATTTACCATCATGAAAACATGTGTTGTTACACTCTCCCCTTCTTAAAGTAACTTGTCCCCAACTTGGCTTTTTTTGAGGGTAAAAAGGTATCACCAACAAATAGTTCTAGCCACTGAGAATATATATTAGCTTCCCACTCCCAAGTCTCATCCGATTATCTGTCTTGCTTCCACAACACCCATTCTAAAGGAACATACTTTCCTCAGAGTGTCTTTGATGATATGATCCACTATATGCACTGGATACTCTTCTAAGGAAGCATCCATATCCAATTTTTCCTAATCAGGTTGAATGAAATGTGTTGGGTCTTGATAGTTTCTGTGATGTTGAATTACATAAGACATCATGTATAAACCATTATATCTGAGGAAGTTCCAAATGGTAAGCCAATGGTCCGATCTGTTTCACAACCTTAAAGGGTCCAAAAAACTTCGGTGAGTGCTTACCCTACTTCTAAATATGTCTGTGCCTCAGCCTCAGAAATACTCACAAGAAAAATCTATCTCCAACCTCGATGTTTAGATGTCACCGACATCTATTGGAATATAACTCCTGTATAGATTGAGACTTCATCATGCACATTTTGATCAGCTAGACCTGCTCTGTAGTCTTCTTCCAGATATGTGGTCTAAGAGTAGTTTCTCCCCTTTCCGTTAGATAGTATTTAGGTGAGAGGGATGGCCAACCATATTAGAATTCATATGGATCCAACTCAATGGTAGCATAAAAGATTTTAATTTAAGAGAACTCGATGAGGGGAATGTTTTTCTCCATAGAACCCCCAAATATAAGGATGATTTCATAAAGAATGTCCTCTAAAACTTGAATTGTACTCTTTGTTTTTCCATCAATCTATGGGTGATAGGATGTGCTCATAATTACTTGCATGACCACAACCTTCTATAACCCCTACCAGAACCGTGACATAAAATGTGCATCTCTATCAGAAATGATAGAATTGTGATCTATATGAATATGTACAACATATCTGACATACATCCATCTACGATAATCTATTGTCAATGTATCCCACATATGTAATAAGTGTGATAACTTCATCAAACAATAAAAAAATCCACAATGTATTGTTTCCATGAGGTGATCTGGGTAGATCAATCATGAAGTCCATCTAAACATCATCCCATTTCAACTTGAGAATGGAAAATTTTTGTAGAAGTCTTTTTGGACGTTGATGTTCCACATTCATTTGCTGACAGGTTTAATATCAAGTGATGATGTGAAGAATATGAGGTTTTTTACCAGGCCACAAATATTGGTGTCATAGATCTTGATACATTTTGGTTACACTAGTGTGAACTACCAATGATAAGGTGTGAAATTCCCACATCATCTCCTACTTGATGTCTTCAGGTACCCATACCTAGAAATGGAAGAATATCATCCCCATCTATGATAAACTAGAAGATGTATCATGATGAGATACAATTTTCCATAGGACCAGGCCCTCAAGATCATATTTCCATATCATTCATAACTGTTATAGAAGACTGTAAGTAACTTCTAAGGCGGAGAGGATATTCATACCATGATCATCCTATACCTCAACATGAATCTATGAGAATAAGACCATAAGTTTCCATTCAACACTTAATTTTTGAACTGCCTGTGTCTGAGTGTTTTAGCTCAGACCATCAGCTACTGGATTTCTATTCCTAGGTGTTTTATCAAGATCAAAATCAAACAACTCTAGGTACTCAACCCACCTACATTGTTTGAGATTCAAATCCCACTGTGTAAATATTTACATGAGACATTTTGGATCTATGGATACCACAAAAAATTCACCAAGTAGAAATTTTATACAATATCATAAATCATGTTCAACAGTAGGTAGATCAATGATGTGTGTTGGGTAATAAAAATCATGAGGCCGTAACTGCTGAGACCAATATGCAATGACTCAATCGTCCTCCATAAGAACAACTACATGCCTGATACCCAATACATCAAAATATAGAATATGAATCCTACCGACCTCTGTAATAATCTGTATCGACAATGAATTCAAACAACCTTTCATCTCTTCAAAGGATAATTTATAGATTCTGGCCATACAAATTTTACACCCTTCTTTTCCAAGACAATAAGACGTACTAAAATGTATGATAAATCCTGGATGAAGCATCTATAATTTCCAGAAAAACCCTATAAACTCTATATGTCAAATATTCTATAATTATACTCCCATGAAACCATAACTCTCACTTTCTTTGGATCTACTAAAACTCCGGACTCTAAGATGATATGTCCCAGGAAGTGGACTTTGTTGATCCCGAAGTGGCATTTACTGAGCTTTTCCTAGAACTGATGCTCTCTTAGTGTATTCATCATGATCTCAACTTGGGTTTCATGGTTTTATCTTAAACATTAATAAAAATATGAATCCAGATACAGGTGGAAAACTCAATTCATAAGATCCATGAATACTATAGGTGCGTTCATGAGTCTAAATGGCATAATCAGGTACTCATAGAGACTATAACTGCTCTTGAACGTTGTGCAAGGTATGTATGAGGATTTGACACACACCTGATGATATCCTGACCACAAATCTATCTTTGAAAACACTTTCTCTCCTTAGAGCTGATCAAAGAGGTCATCCATTCTAGGTAACAGATACATATTCTTTATTGTGTGATGATTGAAATTATGGTAATCCCCACATAGCCTAAGGGTACCATTAAAATTCTTGGTAAAAGGATCAGGTTAACCCTAAGGAGAAGTGTTGGGTGTATAAATCCATTAGACTCCAGATCATCCAATTTCTTTTTTATGTTCCATTAGCTCCTTAGGTGCCATCCTATATAGATGAATGGACACTAATGATGCTTCTGGTGCTAGATCAATAGTAAACTCTACCTATCTCACCAAAGGTTGACCAGAGAAGTTTTCATGAATGATGTATCTAAAATGATCTACTATAGGAGGAAATATAACAGGTTATAACCCCTGGTCATTGAGTAAAAGACTAGAGATCTGAGCTATTACATTACCCAACCTCTACTGCTAGGGTCCTGATCATAGAGAATCCACATCCCATTCTCCCTTATGCATGTTCCCAACCCCCTCTAGTGATAAAACATCACCCTAAAATGATAGTAGTCAACATGTGGTTGATAGGGAACTAACCAGTCCATCTTGATGATTACATCAAAGCCAGTCATGTTGCAGACCTAAGGATCCCATTTGAAAAGGTAACCACTTATCTCTAGGGGACAATTATTACAATAGTGAATTTCCTATGAATGGATACCTAATGATGTGTATAGAATCATAATTCCATATAAGTTTTTAATCTCAAGGACTAGACTCAAAGTGATTACCTCATATATAAAAGAGCGGGAAGAACCTGCGTCAAATAATGTAGGAACTAAAGTTGAGGCAACTAGATTAGTACCTAGAACTGTATATTGTTCGGTGTTATGCTCTTGCGAGATAGAATAGAATGCATGTAATTGTCCTGTACCATGACCCAGAGTCCCTACCTATTTTCCATGAGTAGGTCCACTGTATTGGTACTGGGAATGGTAAGTCTGACTATCTCTGCCTTGAATGCCTCCTTAACCTGATCTATAGGTTGTATTACAGTTTCTTTCATGTCATGATCCTACTAGATCTGCTCTTGATCTAGGAGTAGGTGTAGATCCAAACTCTCTAGGCACTGGAAGGAAATTACTAAAGAAGAGATAGATATTCATCATCACACCAAAACCTATACACTCAATTGGATCCCATGGACACTAAGACTTGATGTGTCTTGGCTTCCCACATTGATGGTAGATAAGAAATCTATCTTCATGAGGAGCCTCACTACTTCAACTTCTCCATGTAGACTCGAAACATATATTTCTCCAAGAAGAGGAACTACTTAGAGTTACAAGTGTGGAACCACTATTAATCTCACCCTCATCATCCCAAAAATTCCTCTCTATAATAAGGTCCTAGTTAACGATTTCATAAATGACTGTCAACCCAAACACATTAACCAGCGATCAGATGACGTAAACCAGCCCATCCATAAATCACCTAGTAGTCATTAGATCATTTGTAGATTGGGAAGGAGAAAATCTTTTCAACTACATAAAATGGGAATATTATTCAATAACTAATATGATACCCTACTGAATGACCCTAAACTCTCTAGCTCTGTCGACCCTCAGAGTATGGGGAAAGAAATCGTCATAGAAGATGGTCTGAAAGTCCTGTCAGACCATATCACGACACTGATCTGCCTGTGTGATGACATCCAAACACTATTTGGCTTACTCAATTTTCATATAAGCTTCTATATTGACCCTACACTATGGATTAATATTGATATGATTGAATAGATAACAGATTTCTTCAAGGGAAGACTCCACAACATTAGGTTTTCCATCCACCAAAAATGTTGGAGGATTCTACTACTGGAATTCATGAGTCAACTCTTCCATACTTTGTACAGTTAAAACTAAACATTTATAGACTGCAGAATTCATAGAAACTATTCAAAAAAACTATGTGTTAGTACCTATATGAGGTATATGAAGAGGAGGTACTTGATGATCTTTGGAAGGAACCACTAGTGGTTCAGGGCCCGCGACCTCATGGACATGATCTTCATCGACATCAGGGCTTGTGATTGGAGGAAGTTGGGGAGGTTTGACACCAAAATTCGAAAAAAATTACTTATAATATATTTAATCAAGTATAAAAACTATAAATAAGAAACTAGGTCAGATTTAAATCCTTTATATATATATGACCACACATCTCTGACCGATTTAAAGTCATGTCTAGATGGTAGAATAGATCGTAACATGCCATAAGAACATAATAGACACCCCACTACCCACTACTAATGCCAGGTTTAGGTCTATGTCTCTATGTCATATATATATAATATGTCCATTTTAAATTGGTAAACATATTCATTTTGAATTTTTTCTTTTCAAATATTAAGTCAATTTATACGGTCGAATTAAATGGATTTCCCATTACAATCCATAAGGGACCACAATCCTTATGATCCAAATATGAAATCTAGTTAGCCCACACTATAACACATTCCATCTCGTGAAACCAATGTCCCATAGATCAACATTCCATAATCAAATTCTTAAGGTGTCTGCTTTAACCTATTTAAGAAAACACTGTGAGGTTAAAGTATGCACTCTATGTATCAACTATTTTTTCAATACCTACAAGAAGTGTTATTACAATTTAATATATATAAAAGGAACTATAAATATTCAATTGTAAAATTAACTCTAAAACTAAATGTGACATGAAAAAAATTCATGGCATATTTTTTCTAGTGTACCTAATAATGATGCATGTAATTAATTTCTCTAATTTCATCAATCAACAGTAAATAAATCATAATTCCAATGAAATAAATATTGATAAAATAAAAAAACATGTGTGTCAACCAATTATTATGTCAGATCAATAATATATGAAAAAACTAGAACAAGAATTTTAAATCAGGTAACTAGGACTTTACCACAAACATGGGTTCATGACAACAAAAAAAATATTATGACTAAGTTCCAAGAATTCCCAATGTCCAATATAATGTCTCTAAATAGTAATTCAATAAAGGAACCACTATGATAACAATTTTTATCATCCCTACATGGGGTCCAGTTAACACATGCCTCGATCTGGTGGGTCACACAACCTCAAGCGTACCTCCCTGTATGCCTGAGGGTACTGACTAGTAATGAGGTTATAAAGGTGGTAGAGTGGGGATACTATAATCTCATGGTAAATTAGTGTAGTTTATAAAATAAGATACAACCAAAAACATAATAACAATATAAATAAACAAAAATAATAAACAAAAGAAGGATAAATATATAACTGAATAAGTATGCAGTGTAAGGTAATACACTAAACCTGTTATAATAATATCAAAATCCATTGTAGTAGTGTTAATACATGACGAATGGAATACTGTAATACAAAAAGGAACTAGTAGATATAAGAATACATTATAGTAGTATAAAAATTCAAAAAAAATATAACCAAATCCATATGAATCTTGAGCTTATGCCCACTCCTCTTCTCCTAAGCTTCAACTAGGTAAGAAAATCAAGAACATGTTGCATGTATTTTTACTTTATCAATACATACAGAAATATAGTATTTCTGGGTTCGAAAGGAATTCAAAGTAGGGTGTGAGAAAAAAATACTAGTAGGAAACCACCAATGGTATCCGCGTGTAACCTGATTAGTGCTCGTAAAAAAATAGTGTATAGGTATAAGCAAAATAGTAAAACAAAGCTAAAATAAATAACTGCCCTTATGAGGTTCCAAGTGGACACATGACAGGTCTACCTGGTTTAACTTATGAATGTAATAGAATTTTGAACCATTAATATATATATATATATATTAGTTATATACATGAAGTATAATTATATATTTAATCCACCTATATGAACCATGTTTGTGTGGACCTAAGTGGCCATATATTTGGAATACTAGTGTTGGATTGATCAGGGTAGAAATCAAAATTCTATTACCTATTTAAAAGATACTATAATCTCATTCAATAGAGTATATGCCCTGCATCCCAATAAGAGTGAGAGAAATCATGCAACATCACTCGAGATGATGAGTAAGCTTTCATAGAAAACTCTATCATAGAACATGGAACCTCAACCCAACATCCATATAGTATCACTGGTGCGAGACGTCTTGATCAACACCCGATGTGGGGGAGTGTGATTTATCTCATGGATAAATAACTCTTACCATTGTACACAACATCTATAATGGTGTATTATAATTATAAATAGCATGAGGCATTACTAACCATCCATTTTTTTCATCTAGCATATATCCAAATAAATGAGTCATAATCATATTTATAATTTAATATGTCAGGAAATACCTATCATGTTCCATGACAACCAAGTATTTAAAAAGAAATAAGACATATTCATGTTTAAATCATAACACATGAGTTAATAACTCTCATATGTTCTTCTGTAAAGTTAAATTCCATACAAAACATTCCAATTCATGATAAGAATAATTAATGACATGTCCTTACCAAACTTCATAAATGATTTAATTTAATTAAGAAAATTCATTTTAGGAAGGGTAACCATCTAGAGTAGGAGATCCTATACCAACCAATCTATTCAGATCAATAATTCTAAATAATTCAAATAATAAGGATCAAGGAGTCACTTATGATGAAACATGGGGAATATGGCAGTTTCCTACTTTGGAAATTCTAAATATAAGATTTCCAAACACCTAAGGGGTTCCATGGGTTCCATTTAATACTCAAGTCTCAAGGAAAATTTCATTTAAAGGCTAATATAGAATATAATCAAGTGTTCTAAACATTTTGAACCAATTGTCCATGATGGAAAATTCTTTGTGGGACACCCATGGGGTGACCATATAAAGTGTATACAACCTATGAACTATGAAACATGGATCAATAAGTTCATATTAGGATGAAATGGGCAATTTGAAATGAATAAATCAATATAAATGAGATTCTCAACAAAGGACGACATATGGAAAGCCAATATAATTAAGAAGAAACCAAAACACAAATGGAAAACTACGTGACCACCTACCTAAATGCTGAATGGGACTCATTGCTTGATATCAACATCAAATTTGGAGTAGGATTGAAGAGATATAAGAAATGATCCGATTCTATGAAAATAGGGAATACTATCTTGAACCTAAATATTTAAATTTATGATAGGATAAAATTTGAATAGTGTTAATAGATTGGGGAGATTATATAGAAAGATCCAATGCCTCAAACAGATCGAAGATCAGACACTGGATAAAGAATCTAGCTCAAATACTATCTTTAGGTGTTATTGAGTTTCAAAGGAGAAGACGACCAGTGTCTGGACACTAGAGAACCAAGAAAGAAGAGAAAAAGGAACTCAACTTAAAAGAGGAAAGAAATATTAAATTCACCCCAATATATCAAATTGCTTGGGCTAGGAACATGGTATCCAAACCATGCTCCAACCATGAATGATTGTCCCTAGGGAAGGGGCATCCCACAAGGTTAGGTGCACAATTTGACTAACCATGCACATAACATTCAAAATGGATCTATCCCATATCTACAACCGCATGTACCAGCTTATTCCCTAGGTTTCCTAGTTTTATATATACAGTGAGACACAGTCTATTTTTTGGATTTGGAAATTCCTGGCCTTGAAAAAGCTTTGTATTCTTCTAAGACCTCCTTGGCATGATTATACATCTTTAATAGTTCCATTTAAGGTAAAAAAATCGAAAAACTCATGATCTATACCTTCATAAAAATATAGGACGTTACATAAATAATAGAAATAGTGGAAGAATATAGAATACATCAATAAAATAGTGTAAATAATATAGACATTGGAGAGAAATACCTAACAAGAAAAAGGCATAAAAAAATTCTCCTTCCCTTCACTCCCATTTTTCTCAAACGTGCATTATCACTTTATATATATTCAATATAAAATTATTAATAATATATTTTAAAACATTATTATTTTTTAATTAAATTTTATATTAATAAAGTATATTCATTTATTATATGTATATACTAGTTATTCATAATATATATTTAACATAAGATAATAATAGTTTTGAATATTCCATGATTGATTTGGTAATGTGGTATCTACTATCAGCCATTTTTCATAAGAACATAATCAAAAAAATATTCATGTTTCTAGAAGCATAATGTTTTAGTAATTTTTTGAAACTCTATATTAATTATGTTGATGTTATGATTATGGTATTCATATGGGCTGTAAATGAGTTTCTCATTCACAATTACTTATATAACTATAAGGTATTAGTAAAATTTTGGATTTTATTTTAATATTAACAGTCATGGATCATAAAAATAATAATATTTACTAGTTATTAAAATTTATTACTATAATATTTATTTTGATACTAATCCATGATTAAAACTATTGTAATAATATAGTAATGTTTCTATTAGTGGTTAAACTAACCCAAATAAGAACCTGTTGTAATAAAGAATTTAGTAATAATATATAGTTACATTATTGTTGTCTCATTTTTACCATAGTATAATGGTGTTAATAATATTTTATCATAGAATTAAATTAAATTCATGATGGATGTGGCTGTGAAGATAAATGAATAATATTGTGAACATGTTACTTACATCGAAGAAATCATTACCTCCTAAAACGATATCATTCATAACGAATCAATTTAGACTCCATAATTTAAATATAAGCTTGAAAATATAATAGATAACTTCATAGATAGATAGGTGAGAAAATATTATTGATGAAAACAAATAATAGGTGTATTTTGGAATGGGAAGAGGAGGGGTGATATATGTGTTTGGGTGACATTTTTGTAAAAACTAATTTCTTAATGGTGAAGGAATGACATTCTCAATTTGCAAGTGACCAATTAGTTGAACATAAAAAGTTAAGTCATTATAAACACAATTTTATAAAGATGTACTTTTTTGTTTTATAATTTCATACACCATTTTTTCATTTAAATAATTTACCAAATTTACCATTTACTGATGTTTTTCACTATTCATTGTAATAAGGTATTTTTTACTGAAAAATGAAATTGACCCAATTACATAATTTTGACTCACTTATTAATAATTTGAAAATAAATTATGTAAAAATCAATCCAAAAATATTAGAAATTTTTTCTCTAAATAACAAATACAAAATAATTTAATATATTTTTTCATAATATAAATTTTTATATAATGAATTTTTATATTTATATTTATTATCAGTCCTTACTCATTTAACAGAAGATAATTATTTATTAAAAAATTTGAGTATATTATTTAAAATACATTATCCAATTAAATAATATGATTAATGACAATTAAAAATATATCTATATAATAAATGACAATATCTATACCCAAAAACTATATAATTATCACAATTACATTTTATATTTGTATATTTAACCTTATATACTTATCTAAAAATATTTTATAATATTTATTCATTTTTTATCCAAATTTAGATCATATTTATATGTTTTTCATTCACACTAAAATTACACTCGGTAGTATGATATTGAGGGGATACAATGTGGAAGAATACTTAATGGTTGTGTTCTTTTTATTTATTTATGTTTACAATATTTATATAGTTTTCATTATTTTATTCTATATAGTTTTAATGTGATATTAATAATCATTCAATTTTATTACTTAATATTATATCATTATAAAATTAATTAGAAATCAATTTAGCTCGATATTACATCTAAGATGATTTATGTTACTAATGAAATTTTTTAAAATTAATTTCATAAAAACTATGCAGCGGTACATAGGATACCCCATATTCATAATCATTCTTGTAAATATTATAGTCCTGGGCCAATTTTGGAATATCTTGTTAAAAATGTCAAATCACATTACCTTAAAAAACATAGATCATCATAAAATGTTGAAGAAGTGATTTTTAAAAAAAATTAAATACTTGAAAAGATGTTGAGTCACCTAAAAAACCCAACCCATCAAATCTCATCCAACAAAAAAAACTTTGTTACTAAATAAGTGGTCTAGGAGGCATTAAAATCCATGAAACAAAACTAAGGAAAATATTTTTTTATCAAGTGAAGCCTAAAATCAAGGTCAACGAATAATACCAATATAGTTGAAATATAAATATAGTTTGATAAACCCTAAAATGTGAATTAATAAAGTTGATTTAGTTAACCTAGAAATCCATATTTTCTAAAATGATGAAAAACCTGACTAAATAGATTGTTTTATCAAACTCAAGTTGAATGATTGGGTTTAATTTGGTGAAACCCAAGCTAGTAGATTAATGACTTGAATACTCAAGATTTAAAAGTATATATTCAGGAAATTTCATTTGTAAATTATTTTGGATTTTTATGTGTATTTTGGAAATTTTACACATTTATCGTAAAATGGAAATTTAAACAAGTTATCATATTCAAATAGACATTTCTAGCATTCCACTGATTGTAATTTTTTTAAACATATGGTTTGTGTCTCATATTGTTATAAAATAACTTAATTTTAATGAAACTGAAGTGGAATCAAGATCTGATAGGAAATTCCTTATAAATTATTACTTAACCTATAATTGAGGTATAATATTCATATTTTCTAAAAAAATAAACCTAGTTATTTATAAACCAAAGAAAAATCTATTACAGTGATATTATATGAATTTATTATCAAATAAATTTTAATTATTTGTGGATATTTCATAATATGGATTTCACAATGTGGTTTCATTTGAAATCAGGATTCAATTTTAATTGAATTTATAAATATTCATCTAGAGGAGTTTAGTTTTAAATCCATGATTGATATTATGATTAATTTATTTTGTCTATAAAATTTTGATATTATTTATTCATCATATTCTTGAATCTATTCTACCAAATATCTTATTTAACTTATTAAAATTTACATGGTATTTGAAGACTATATATATATATATATTTAAAACATAATGAAATCTAGTTTATAAAGATAAAATTTAATATTCATATGTTGGATAGTTCTATTAGAAGATAAATTATTACACATCTTCATTTATGATGTTCTTTTATAAAATTTAATCAAGAAAACTATATTTTTCCATTGATTTATGGTTAGTTTGTCATTATAATGTTATTATTTTAGTGAATGTAATTTTTTTTCCTTGGGTAAAAGAGATAATTTTATCTCTTTATGATTTAATATTATGTGTTATGAAATGTTCTATGGAAGTCTGTTTAATGGTCCTCAAACATCCACTAATCTTATGGCAGATCACCTTCTTCTTTATCTAGTAACTAGATAGATCATCAAGATTTGTGAAATGACTTAAGGGGGTGGGGGGGGGGGAATCAGTGATTATAGTTTCCTTTCATGTTTATTATTTGAAAAACCCTCAATACCTATTATATGGAAACTCATATATTTTATAAACTTTATTTCATGATTTATCACATAAATAAACTCTTAACACCACCCAAAAAGATCAAAAGGACTATTGTATTTGGGTATTTAGATATATAACATATTAACATGATGTATGGATAAATCAAAATTATTTAAAAACCCCATATCATGTCTTTAAGTTCCCTTGATCATATTATAATGCATGAGACAACCTTGGGATATACATAAGAAAGGGGTGGGATGTAATGTCATGTAACTGAATAATCAAATCATAAAATGATGAAAGTAATACATGGGAGTTAATAGGCAAATCAAGGTGACATAAAATAGTGATTACCATATATATAAGCATCAAATCATTATATAATATGACAACATTATGGAAACATAGGAATGTTGAATCAACCTGAACAATAGATTCAGATGTATTGGTCAAGGATAAATGACTAAGAATCAAAACATTTTGTTCATTGGATATTCTACCATGCAACATAGATGGTGTCCCATGAGATAATAAAATTACCCAATGAATTTAAGGGATAAATAATTCTAGGTATACTTTTTACATTCATATTATGTACATGTATTTGTAATCCACATAGATCATACAACATAAAAATATCATTAACAAATTTTAATCACATGATTCAGGAGTGAAAATTATATACATAGATGTACCTAATAAATGAAGGATAGGTTCATCTCGGTGAATACCATTCAATGAAATTGGGGATGATTATTTATAATAAAAAAATATCGTCTCAGAAAATCATAGAATGATTTCAGTTGTATAATGGGTTCACATTAAGTTTCATGGGGGGGGGGGTTTAATGTTATTGGAAGGAAGTATCTCATTTCTCATGAATCATAATTATATTAAATAGATGCATAAAAATATATTACGACATAAAAAAATGGAACTCAAGAACGTCTTTGAACAAATAAAGTACTTGAAATAAAAAGGAAGAGGAAAGGATCCATTTCACTGAGAGGACGCCTCTATAAGATCGAGTAGATCTTATTAAGATCTTGGTAACACCTAGGTATGGAGTTAGAGTGGTATAGAGAGAGGAAATTTGGAATAAATGAGTTTTTAGTGAATATGAGAGGGCTGTTAGGTTGGTATTTATGGAATATGAGAGGAGAATTATTAATTAATTTATAAACATAGTTTTGAGACTCTATATAATAAAATAATCAAAACCCAAAACCCTCTCATGGGTTTTTCATTAGGTTTTTCCAACGAAGATTTATTTTTATTATATTATAATTCCAAGGGATTATCATATTAAAATAATAAAATTCGTGATGTGTAACTAAGTGATGTTCATACAAAATTGATTTCAATACCATAAATTATAATATTGGTTCTCGAGGACTAGTTAATGGTTTATAAAATAAAAAAAAACTTCAAAAAATAATTATATTAAAGGGTAATACTTTTTGTATTCACTTTATAATATTTATTACATTAAATTTTTATCAATTATGAAGTCATAATACGTACTGTAAATTTTTAGTATATTTAATTTTTATCCAAAAATTTGATTATCCTAAAATATCATGACAAAATCACCACCGAGTAATTTCAACCTTACGATTTCAAAAAAACATTTATTTTACAAAAATAATTTTATAAATATAATAATTTTTTCTTTTAAATACAAACTTTTATTTATTTTAAAATACTAGTTTTCACAGCACTGACAACTTCCTGACCCTTATAGAAATTACATTTGAATTTGTAAAATTGTATTATCATTTATATTTAAGAAAATATTATTTAATAATAATATTTTATTTAAATAAATTTACTTTAAGATTATTGAATTTATCAAAAATAGTGACTTAATTGAAACCATATATTTTCTAAAAATTCAATTTTCATTTCATCATATTAAAAATATTATTATTATCAAACCCATTATTTAATCACACACATATATATATATATGAAGTAATAATGAAAAAGGGATAAATATAATAATTAATATATTAATAATAAATTATAAAAATTCATAATACTAGGTTTTAAATTCCTAATCACTTATTACACTTATGTATTCTATAAGGGAAAGGTGTGTTGTGGTGGTACCTTTTAGGCTGGTTCGATGAACATTGTTTCAACCATTATCTCGATAAGATCTAACTTCTCTAATAAATGGTTTTTATTGAAATTCAGTTGCAGAAAAATGAATTGGAATTGGTCAAGGAAAAATCCGCATGATTCAATCTCCCTTGTAATCACCAATAAATTGGATTCATAGGGTAGGATCCTTCTGGTCGAGGCCATCACTTTATCAGTCTATGTCAATTAGACGTCATCATAACCCATAATAAATATTAATAGTCACTATATAATGGGTATTTTTACAAATTTTATTATTTTTAAAAGTTCTTTAAATCTTAAAGGCTATATTTTATAATGGTCTAAAATAATTAAATAGTTCATGTGTTTCTTATAAATAAATTACTTGAGAAAATAATTATATATTAAAATGAAACTTCATTTATAAAAGTTTGGATCACTAAATTATTATCCCATTTATAAATTACACCCTCAAAATTTATTTTATACTCTAAAACAGATGAGGGTATGTCTGTCTCAACACATCTTATGGTTTCCATGTCACCACTTCAAACTTGTGGTTCTGAAACAACACATTGGGTAGATAAAATATCTTATTTCACAGAAGATTTCTTCCATGATATAATATACTCACCATTTTATCCTCATATTCAAGATATTTCTAAAAAAGTTCAACATTTGTATTTAGTACATGTGAGGGGTATGGTATGTACTTCCATCAGAGGGATTCTTAGAACACATCATGTAATTGAGATAAGTTAGGTGAGAGTACTAGGTGATAGGTAATAACTCCAATGGAATTGAGGATCCTCATGGATTTTATGTGTCTAGGTCTAATATTTGAATTCTTTCAAGACCTCATGAATTTGATCCACAGTGATATATGAAGATAGAAATTATCTCTAACCTTAAAATATAGGTGTCATCAACAATAGTTTGCATAGATTTTCTATTGATTTTCTGTGCATTTTATAGGATGTTGAATTGTTTGGACCTTCTCTACCATATCTTGGATATAATTAGGCCCCATAAGCCTCTACCCCAAAATTCAACCCATTATGTTGTATTATGAAACCTATTCCTATAAAGAGCCTCATAAGGATCTATTTAAATTCCAAAATGGTAACTGTTTTTATCTAAGAACTCTACTAGGGGAAAGGGTTGAAACGAAAATCCTTAGAAATACATTGAACAAGATATCAAAATTTCCTCTATAGTTTTAATGATTCTATTAGACTTACCATCTATAGGAGAGTGATAAATATTGTTCAAGGTCAGCTCTATATCATATTGTAGCTATAGTTTTATTCATAACTTCATGGTAATCATATGATCCTGATTAGATACAATGATGAGTGGTACTTCATATAGTCTTACCCCTTACCATATGTATATCAAGTAAAGTCAATCAAAAGATAAACATTTATTGATAATAATGGAATGTTATGAATTTGTAAGGAAATTTCCAACCACCCAGATAATGTTATTTCCATTAGATATCATGGGGTGTCCAATGAAGAAATCCTTGGTTATATTTCCCATTTCCATATTGGTATGGGAAATGGATATATCATACCATTTTACTTTTTTCACTCCAACTTCATTTGTTGAAATACCAAGAATCGAGATGAAAATTCTATACTCAACCTCTTTATGTCATCCCAACATAAGTTTTTATTTATATATTTATAAATCTTAGTGATTCTTGTATTAATAGAGAATGATGGTCTATACACATAATCAATAATTTCAATCTTCATCTTAAAAATTTTTGGGACACATATATGGGTTCCCATACTTATAACTCCAACATTAGAAAATTTGAAATCCAAAATATTCATTGTCTCCTTCTGTAACACCTCATCATCTATTTGGACCTCCTTGGTCATCTCAAGAATAGATAGCTAAGCAGCTGTTTGAGCAAGGTTGGATAATTTTCATTTTACGAATCCCATGTCCATACAATGTATGAACATGAATATTATGCCCCTTTCAATCCTCCTCATGGATACTATATTGGAATCATTTCTACTAAGATAATATACCACTTTAATCAACTTTATAGGTTGGTAATGGATTTAAGAATCATTATCCTTGATTATATGAAACCAATTTTGTTCATTTCCATTTATATTCTTCTCTGTGAATATATACTTGGGGGTTTTATGGTCCCCATATATGCAAAAATCATCAATATTTAGATAATTCTATAGAATCTTCAACTCAGAGATCACTACTTCTACTTCCATTTCATTCATTGGGTAGTTCTTCTTATGGATCTTTATTTGTAATGAGGCATAGTCTATCACATTTTAATCTTTTTGAGTAAAAAACCCAAACCTTTTTTGAATACATCACAATAAATTAAAAATCCCACCCACTGGTGGGTAATATGAGCATATGTACAGTGAATTGCCTCAACATTGACAGTATAATTATATCTATGAATTCATCATTATAAAAATAATCACCATGTTATGAGCTATCTTGGTTAGTGGGATTGAAAACCATGAGAAGTTTCTAATAAATAAACGATAGTCCCAAGATAATCCATGAAAATTATTAATCTTCATCACATACATTAGTATGGGCGATCTTTTAATTTCCTTTATTTTTGAATAATCTATATATATCCCTTTATTGGTGAGAAAATTCCCCAGAAATGTTACTTATTCCATTCAAAATTCATATTTACTATACTTCACATATAAATTTAACTGTCACAAGGCCTTATGTACATCATTCAAATTCTTCTCACGCACCTCCTTTATTTTGGAGTTGATAGGAATTTCACCTATAAAGGATTCGGAATTTTTTTGAGGTAATCCATAATTAATCTATTGATTAGGTCCCTGAATATATCTGGAGTATTAGAGAGTCGAAGTGGAATCACTATGAACTTTTAGTTATCATACCTTGCATGGAAAGCAGTCATGGTGATATCCTCCTTGTCTGGATTTAATTGATAATATCCTGACTAAATATCCACCTTAGAGAAATACTAGGATCTATGTATCTGATTGAACATGTCATAAATCTATGTAATAGGAAACCTTTTCATTATCATGATGTTTTTATGATCATGATAATCAACGTAATTTCACATTCACCCATCCTTATTCTTGTTGACCAAAATCTTTGAACCAATGGTAAACCACATGTGCATATAAACCATTTATCTAGATTATCCTACAGGTTATTCTTCATCTTTCCAAGTTAAACAATGGAAATTATATATATATATATATATTCATGGATATAGGAAATGATCATAGAATAAGTTTTATTAATAACTTCACCTCTTAGCTAGGTGGATGACTAGACAATTCCTAGGGAACCACATCATTATATTCCATCACAACTCCTTGTCATTAAGGATGATACTTTCCTTTGTATTAATCATTAAAGAAATATATTATTTCTTATAAGTTAATAATATAAATTCTTTAGATGATGATTCTAAAGGTGGTTCAACTTCCTCCATTCATTTGTATAGAATTAAAGGTTGACATGTGGTACAGAGGGTGATTTACTTCACTTAGAAATTTATAATGGCCCTATATAAGGAAAGTGAATCTATACCTATAATAGAAAAGAATTCCCCTAAAGGGAGTATCCCAAGGTTTTATGAAAAATTCATCTAGAAAATATGGAAATTTGAGAAGTCATATAATTAAGATTAAACAATTTTCTTATTTTATATTTCAATAGATATCCCCACTTAAATTCTTTGAGGATGTTTTTGAATAGTTCTACTAAAGTTATGTGATGTGAAATAATAAATATAATGACACTCACATAATACATTTTAATTTCATAGAGGATGATAAGAATTACTTTATCTATTTTATTTTGAATGTTGTCATTTACAATATCCAAAGTATACTTAGGGATGAGTATTTTCAAACTATTGAACACATAAAATGGAAACTATGAAAACCAATAACTCATAACTAATATATATTACATAACCTATAAATTTACAGGTTTAAATCTATATTATCAGTGGTATATTTGATAACCTAAAATTTCATGTTAATTTTTCCCTTCATAATCGTTCAAAAGGACCTTGTGAATTTCTAAAATCATATCACATTGGAGTGTTAAAATTGTTGTACAATAAGAACACTTTTTTATGCATTAGGTGGTTATTGAGTTGTTAGCCAATGCACCATTTTTTGGGTTTTTTACCCCAATGTAAAACCATGCGAATACCATATCTACTTGTAGTATCCATATAGTTATTTTTTCTTTGAAATCCGTAAATATGTACTTTTACAAAATTTAGTGATGCTTTTCTATGTTTAGTCTTATAATTATCTATTTTACTAAGGATTTACAATCCTAAAACCCAAAAATAAAATGACCTTCCCTTGATAAAAACTATGACAACCCTTATCTTTTTTTAAAATTTATTTCATGATTTATTACATAAAAACACTCATAATACAACACCAAATTTTAAAAAGGGAAAGAAATTTTTTGTAATTATATAAAAATAATAATAACATGAAGAAGGCCTATAATTACATTATTTAAATACACTGTAACATGTCCTTATGTTACCTTGATCTTTTAATACATTGATAGGAAATATAAGGATATACATAAGAAAGGGGTGAGATTTAACACCCAATAAGGAATAATCTAAGAATAAAATGAGTAAAGTAATACATTTGAGTCAATATAAATATCATGTTGACATTAAAGGGAAAGAATAATCAACATTAGAATAGATTCATGATATAATATGGTAACAACAATACAATATAAGAATATTGAACAACATAAAACAAGAAATAATAAGCATAAGTTAAGGCTAACCACTAATATGACATAACTTAGTGTAATTAGGGAACTTGTCATTCACCAAAAATGGTATATCATGATATAAAAAATTATCCAATGCATTGGAGGGATATATAATTATGATTCCACCCATCGCATTTGTATTATTTACATGATTTTTTTTCACATAGATCATACAACATAAGAATGTATTTAATAACTTATAATCCCATGATTAAGGATAATTATAATCTCCCAATCAATTAAAAACATATACATCTAGGTGAATACCATTGAGTGAAAATGAGTATAGGTATTCATAACACTCAATATTCTCTTGGTAAATCATGGAAGAATTTTTGTATCATAACGAGTGCATATAAATGTTAAAAGACGAATTGAATGAGATTGAAAGGTATCTTATCATTAGTTGGTATTCATAATGATACTAAATCAATGTGTAATAACATATTACAACATCCATAATTGGAAATTAAAAGTATTAGTATAAAGAAATTACTTGATATAAAAATACAAATGAGATGATCCCTTAACTTGAGAGGGTGATTATAAAAGTTTTTAAATAACATCACAAAAGAGTAGGAATAAATTGAGAGGAATTTAGAGAGACATATGGAGAGGAAATTTGTGATAAATATGTTTTTATTGAAGATGAGTGGGAGTTTTGGTGGGTATTTATAGCATTGGAGTGTGTAATTCTATATTAAGTTCTAAACTTTGGTTTTAGACTATATATAATAGAATAATGAAAACCAAAAAACATCCCAATTACTTTTTACAAGGTTTACTGAAAATAGTATTAGAATTTTATATTCTATATATTAAATAACCAAACATATTTAAACAACACCATTAGTTATGTGGAAGTGATTCATTTTAAATAAAATGATCTTTAAAGAGAGAACTTGAAATGGAACTTTAAATTCCATGAATATAAATATAGTAATTCCATAATGTCAATGTGGTAGTCTAAACCCAATTTTTGATGATATATGCATGGTTGTTATAAAGAAAACACGTCACTCTTGGAGGTGGTAGTCTGCACCGAATCATGGACGATGTCTTAATTATTCTATTAGATATGAGGGGAGTAAATAATGGTTTAAATATTAGTATAATAAAATATTATTATAATAAATATACTAATTTTAATATATTCATATTTTTTTAATAGTTTTGTATTGTGGTTGATGATAATGATATATAAAATTTATTTTGGGAGTGGATAATACACACATTGAGAGTTTGTGATTTCTCTTAAAAGATCCGTTTAGAATTTTAGGTATTAGTTGAACTAATTGCATTAGAGGCTTATAAAAGTGGAATAGGTTTCTAGGAGAATTAAAATTTGTAGGGTTGAATATATATTCTAAGAGATAGAGTGGATTTTAGTGGGTGTAAATGATCTTTTATAAGTGAGGGGAGGGGTGTTTCCACAAATCCCCATTAATTAATGTGTATGACATGAAATTTTTGAATGAAAAGTGGATCCATAATTAGGTAATAGTTCATAGGGTAGTATTTTTAGTTTATAAAACCTCTCATAAATCATTTGGAGAAACCTTTTAGGATATATACACAATTTTCATGTAGTCCTAACATTTTTCAAAATCAACCGTTTCCATGGTAACCATTTCTTTACCCTCAACAACATATCTTTATAACCAAAAAAAATTAAAAACATTGGATAATTTGAATATTATGATTCCAAATAGGTTTTTATTTCATAATATTAAATTTATAATAATGATAAATTTTTTATTTTTAAATTATAAATTCACAACACCTAGAAACATATTTAGAAAAAAATACAAAAAAGTTCTAAATTGTGAAATATAGGTTTTTAAATTAAAATCAATATTTTAATGTATAATTTTTCATATGAAAATCATGTTTTGTAAAAGAATATTTTTATAAAATTTTATGTATTTTTATATCATAATTATGATATAATATACAATGTTGTAATGGTTAGTATTTTACTATGTTTCTTACAATTTAATTTAAGCCTTTATATGAGAATTTTTGATTTAAGGTTTTCTTGTGCGAAGAATCAAGTAGATTTTAGAATATTTAATAAGGGTTTTAAATCATTTAAAGGGGTTCATGGTTTGATAATAGTTATGTAAAATCATTACTTTAACCTCAAGAAACCATGCAGCTAGTTAAAGAGGTCCAAATGGTGGTACACAATTAGAGAACTATTATATATAACCATGCAACTTCTATAGAAAATAGTGTGATTGGGGACAAATTCTAAAATCATGGATGGTTAATAGTTTTCCAAACCATCTGGATGAACCACGAGGCTTCTTATAAGAGGAAAGAAATAATTTATATTATTTTGTTTCCAAACTGTGTGCATAGTTTTAATTAATTAGAAAATTGCGTTTTAAGCCCAAAACCTCCCAGAATCTCTTCATTTTTAAAATTAATTTTAATGATGGTTTTATAGATTCACCTCCCTTTAGAATCTAATTTCGGTCAATCTAGAGGCTTGATTCCAAGAGAATTGAATGTATGGGATCATTGGTCTCTAATATTCTTGATCTAGCAAGATGTTTCTTATTTCTCTTTGTTTGAATCACAGATATGGGATTCTATGGTCATATATATCAATTTATATGTGATATAATTGTAAAGTATTAGATCAATGATGGGATATTTACCATATCTATAAATAATCTCTTAATCTCCATCAAAATAATCTATATTCACCTCTGGAGACGAGTCTAATTAGGCACACCTTCTCAAATTATAGCCATTATTATATTATTATTCAAAAATCTAATTCTAGAATCCCATTTTGTATTGAATTGGGATTGGTTCAAGGGATATAGGGTGTAGGGGTTTGTTTAAAGTGATGAATATTGGTATATAGTACCATTAATAATCAAGGATTTAAGGATGAAAGCTCATTACCACTTAGGGATCCTTTATATGGTTTTTGGAATGACATTATAGTGTGTGCTTATGTGATTTAAGACCCATTCTTGATTGTGTTTCTTGTGTTGTATGTGTAAATAATTGTGAGATCTATGAATTATGTTTCCAAATGTTATTTCTAGGATACTAATTTCATATGGATATTTTATAGCTTATGGATCGTTTTTAGGTATCAAGATGGTTGAGTTTCTCATAATTGTCCAAATAGACCCTTCGAGGCAGAGTGTTAAATTTTTGAAAAAGTAAAAGGGATTATTCTCACTTGATTGAGGTTTTTGGATATTCTATAATTTTTATATTCATGTGGGAGAAAACAATTTAAGGGTGAATTATATCCAATGTCTCAGAATTATGATTTGGGAGAAAGACCATGTAGTGGTGATTGTGAACTAATTTACTAGGCATGTCAGGTGGACTTATCATCCTGAAAGGATAGATAACCCCGTTATGGAGAGGTATGATTTGTTCCTTAATAGTGGTTGTGTACACATGTTTTATGAGCAGGTTATAAACTAACATGTGCACCTTAAGGAATATTTTGAGACATGTGGTGACTTTTACTGACCTTTCCAACATTGTAGTTAAAAAGAATGTGGGGTTGGGGTTTGTGAAAGATTGGTTAGTGAATGATTACAAAAAAATTATGTGTTGGATTGTTTACTTGAGAATTAATTCTTGTTTTCGAATAAAAACTATATTTATATTTATACTTGTGTTTGGGACACATTGGTGGTGTCTTAATAGGTTTCTGTTAACACCTTTCATGGGAATATCGATTTTCATGGAGACTACCTAATCAAGGATCTAGGAAAGGTAAAGTTACCAACAACATGGAACTAGGGAAATAAATCTTGGTGTTTTAAGGTGGTACTAAGATATAATTATGAGTGATTCCATAGTTCCTCATTTATTTTTCCAGTAGTTTTTTTTATAATATAGTTTGATGAACTACATTGGGAGTCCCTAGTTTATTACTTTGTAAGAATTGACATTCCTTCCATTCCATCTATTATAACACTATTATTATACACTTCCATTGTTTCCTATGTTATATTAAAATTTTATTGATGTGATATTATGTATGGATCTTGGTACTGAGGTTATAGTCTCTCTACTTCACTTTTCAGACCCTCACAACAAGTCAAAAACCTGCTGCATATGAGGTGGAACACATGAGTCCTTATAGAACTCCAGACTGTAACAAGTGACATTATATGGGGCATTAAAAATTTATTTCTTAGGAGGTTTTCCTTTATTTTATTAATTGAACATGTTTTCGGAAAGGTAAAAAGGGTTTAGGCTATGTTGGACTTGGGTTGGGGAGTCACACTAGTGACTAGCTAGCTATTATGTGATAGAACTATGAGTTACCAGTGATGAGACAACTATTATAGTTCTAGATTTATTATTTAAATATGTACCTCAGTATGTTTTAAAGTTATAGTTTATTGAATTTGGGTGAGTTCATTCATCATGACTAGGCATGTATGATCACATTTCATATTTATCTATTTTTTAGTATCCATGGTAGTCCTTTTAATTAAAATTACAGATATATGATTTGTGATTTTGTGATATATATTTTATGGAATTTGGATTATTTACATTTAATCATGCTTGTTGTGTATATATATGACTATGACTAATGTGAAATTAAAACGAATTAGGTATTGTATTTGGGTAGTACTAGGAGGGTTGTGCCTTATCATAATAGGTAACCTTATATGATTGGTCATTTTATAGAAATAAATTATTGTGTGTATGAATTTCTTGGGGTTTTACCTTAAGAGAGATTCCATAGGTGTTATACGAGTTAGTTTATCATTTCATAAAATTAACCATTAGAGGTGATTGATCACAAAACCTAGAAAAGAAAACATTAACTATTACACTAGGGACAAAACACTTATTCCACCACTAGTTAGACATGAGGATAAACTTAAGAATTCTTCAACACCAAATCTAGTGGCTCAAATAACAAGTCTATCATATCCCAAAGTCTTATATTTATTTCCAGTTCAAGGAGGATGGGCCTAAATGATGATGGTTTATTATTACCAACACATCTAGCTTATGTATTCATATCCTTCTTGGGTATTTGGGATCCTTAGGATGTTTGGGATTGAGTCAAAATCATTGGGGGGGATATTCTAACTCATCAAGAATCCAGAGGATCAATTGATGAAGATGGCCATTTTCATGATTCTGGTACCTATAATTAGATTGTGGGATATTATGAGTTAGTACGGAATGCATGAACGTATTACATGGATTAAATTCAATAAACTATTCTTTGAGGAGTTTATTTTGGATATACTGAATCTAGATTGTTCTCAAGAGTTCATGGAACAATAATAAGGGTTGATTACAATAGGTTAATACGTTAATTATTTCATAGAGTTATTGTGCTTCTATTAACTCTTGGCATGAAATGTTCTATAGAAGGGCATGAATTTTATGATTTTCCTTAAACCATAAATTATGTATCATGTCATGGGAATTAACCAGGTGACATATTCAAAAGTTCTTCACAGGGACCTGACCTTTGAGAAGTGTAAAAAGGTGTAAGTATTCTTTCATATTTTTTGTCGAATGATTAATGAACCCTGTAGTGATTCTATGGTATCCTCTTTTGGAATTAGTGAGAGGAATGTATAAGATAAATTCTAGAGTGGAACTCGATAGATGGGGTAGATTAGGATTTATTTAGCTCCTTCTATGAGAGGTAGTTCAATCATGTTATTTAACTATAGGCAGAGAGTGTACCGTAGAAATACTTTCTGGAAATCACCTATAGAGTGTCACTAATGTGGAAAGGTAATATATCTTTGAAATTTTTATTTAATGGCTTCACAAATGAGTTTTTGGGAGACATGGATAGAATGGGGGTGGAGTATATCAGCAGGTGATACATACACCTTAGGCTTTAATGACTCAGGTATGAAAAAACCCTCAGGGGAAAAGCCATGGACCTAATATTGGTAGGGTGTACACACTATACTATACTCCCATATATAGTAGTCATAGAACTAATTCAATTTTAGTATAATTTTTACTACATCTACTCTATCTACTATACTTTTTAACATAAAATCTTCCCATTTATTCATACCTGCATATGTTATTGTTGGAATTGATTTACCAACTATGTTGTATTCTAAGTAGATTTATATTAACACACCCTTGGGGAAGAAAGTGGATAATATATAGATAATTAATAAATATATAAAATTAGTTATTTTCTATAGACTTCTATGGGACCTTATGATCTTATATATGACTTGTTTTGATGTGAATGTTTTCATTTAATTACTGACTAGTAATTGGGTGCACATCATTTACTATCGAAGAAAATTATATTTTACCAAACCCAATGTGGATTAGTTTATGATAAATAGTGAATGGGATGTTTTATCTGATATAATTGGACCAATCTTGAGTTATATTTGATCTATTATGAAATATTTAGTAGTCTTGGGTATTGAGGTAGAAACAAAAGTAGACCCATATTCTTTTAATCATGCAATAGATCTATATCAGGGCGTGTTCTAGAAGGAATTATATATAATTGAACTTAAAATTGGAGTTTCATTTGAGATTTAACACTTTATAAAAGTGTGTCCTATATAGATTCTTCTATATCATATGGAATCTTCCAATTTGAATTAACTGATGGTGTCGCTCGAGGATTCAGTGGTAAAGGGTTTTATCAGACCGAGCACATCTTCCCGAGATAGTCTAGTATTATTTACAAAGAAGGTTTATGGAATTATTTAGTTATATGTGGATGAAAGAAAGTTGAACTAGGTAACCATGAATAATATATACCCTTTTACAGTATCTATTACTTTTTGGATTAGTTATGGGGAGCCCAATAGTTCTCTATGATTGAACTACAATCAAGATACCACCAGATTTAGTTCAGGGGGGATAATCCTAAAATAGTGTTTTAAAAGAGATATACACTATATGATTATGTATTTAAAAATTTATGTTAAGAATTTTACAATAAATGTGCATGGATCTCATAAAATAGATCTTACATCCATATAAAGACTCCTCATTGTGGTTCTTGTTGATAACATCCACATATACTCATAGAATTTGATGGTGCATTCTAGAAACCTAGAGATTGTGATGAGTATGATTTTAGGAAATTAGATATATGATATTCTCTGTTAGTGTAACATCATGATATATGACTTATGTTTAATTTTTCATGTGATATCTAATGCAGTAATATCTGTGAACCTAATGGAGGCAGAGGCTATGATGTCTCAGTCATGACCTAAAAATTCATTTGATATGGGAAGTTTCATTTGGTTAAAAATATACCAATGATTGTTCATTTTGGTATTCTACAATTTATAATAACCTATGAAGAGGTAACTATGAAGGGGATTATTTTTTAGTGGGTAAATTAGTGTTAATGGGATTTCCTATAGTTTAAGAGAAGACTGACATCATCTTCGATTCTAACATTGCCTAAGCCTGGGATTGGATTTGTGCTATACTATAATAACTTAAGTGTTAGGATATGAGCTGTAATGATGTGGTGAGTCCTGGTAAAGGATTATGGTTCTTTTCAGTTATGAAACCACCAGTGGATCTTACCATCTCATGACATGTGGTCTAAGGCTTGAAGTGTTTGTGACAATATCTAATTGATGAGAAGTTTTCCATTTACAGAGAACATAATAAATTTTGATATATCATATATTATTTGGGATTTTATCTCCCATAGAGGCATTGGGTGGATTATATATAGATGCTTCAATTTTTTATGGACTATAATCACTAGAGATGGAATTATATAACAAATTCTCTATGTATGAAAGCACAATATCTTGGAGAGAGACATTCATCGAAGGAATATCGGTTAATGAACATGTTTGATGGATGGTCATTGGATGAATCTTATTACTAAGTAGTGATAACATGTTCTCCCTTGGTTATCACATCAAAAAAGGTAGATTGGGTAAAGACTATTCAGGAGTCATATTTTGAATGCTTATAGATAAGGGAGTGGTCGACAGGAAGTAACCAAATTCTAGGATGGTTGATGGATAGTGAAGATTTGATTTTTTCGATGGGATATTAGTGGTCTCTTCTTTAATTAAGAAAGAGTTATCAATATACTCTCATGCCCCTCATTTAGAAGTGAATCTAGGTTTAAAAAAAGTTTATCGGTAAACCATGTGGCACTTCAAGTGGTAAAGAATGAAGAGAGGCGTGAAATTATTTGTCTCACTTTGCTTGACCTATCAGAGGATCAAGGTAGAGCATTAACAACAATAGTGTTCAGTTTAACCACTTCCTCTTACTATGTGAAATTTAGATGAGGCGATGATAGAATTTGTGAAGCTTTTTCCCAATATAATGATGAGTTGAGATGTTGTTTGGGTGATAGATGATAAACTAATGAATGGGGGTATTTATTGATGATCAAAAAAACTCAATCAGTAAATAAATTGGAAACAATTTATGTTCAAGAGATTATATAACAATATGGGGTTCCTTGTATTATCATATCTTATAAGAAAAAGCATTTTATATCTGTTTTTGGTAGTTCTTGCATAACATTCTAGGGCTCAGTTAAAACTGAGTATGGTGTACCATACAGAAGAAGATGGATAATCTAAGAGTACGATTCAGATCAAGGAGGATATTATTTTTTCATGAGTCCTTGAATTTTTTTGAGTATGGTATTACTATATATAATTTTTATAGTTTTATTAAAATAATATTTTTACGATTTTATTCAGATGTGGCATTTTGAGGATCTTTATGGTCAGTCATTTTGGTCACTACTATGTTGGAATGAGGAAAGTAAGGTAAAATTATTTGTCCAAATATGGTATAAAAGAACATTGAGAGTGTATAATTAATCAAGAATTGTTTGGATACTTATCAAAGTAGAAAATGATGATATCGTGACTGAAGGATAAGACCTTTGGGGTTCATTGTGAGTGACTTGTTTTTTTTGGGCATCACCATGATTGGTGGATCATTGGATTTGAAAGAAATAGAAGTTGACAATGCGGTTTGTGGGATCGTTTGAGATCACTAGGTCCATTAGAATGGTGGCCTACAATTTAGACCTCCCGCCATGGTAGAGAGTTATGAATAATGTAATCCATGTATACCGGATTTAGAGTTATTAACCTCATCCTATACATGATTTCAATTGAGAGTATGTTGAGTTAAAACCATATTCATCTTTTGTGGTGCAACTGGTATTGATTACGGATTTGGGTGAGAAAGTATTGAAGGGGAAAAAATTCCACTTATTCATGTTCTTTAGTGGAATGACTGTTTCGAAGAAGAGACTTGGGAGTATAAATTTTATTTATATGCTCAATATCCAGAGTTTTTTTAGCATGATCAATAGAGACACTTATCGAGGATGGGATGCGTTTATAGGGGAATATTATAATGATCCCAATTTTTTTTCTTTGAACCTTATGTCTGAATTTTATCAGTTTATTTAGTGTTTTTGAGTTATTCCTTTCACTGTAAATTATCATGAAGATTATGTATTATTTAATAGGTTTTTGGAGGCCATTAAGGGGGTTTAAAATTTTATCATGTATAGGGAAATCCATGTAGTTCCCCAAAGGATACCATTAAGCATATAAAAGTGTTACATTGGATAAAGCATGATTAGCACAATATTAGATATGACCCTGAAAATTACCTTGAAAACTATGTGGCTCAGAAGGAATATGAATATCATGATTGGAACTCATTATACCAAACCTTGTAGTCAAACCATGTGGATTACAAGAATTGTTAGAGAGACTCACACATTTGGAGAACAATTATGTAGATAATGAAAAAAATTACGTGATGTGTTTTAATTAATGAAAAAATATATTTTTAAACCCAAAGATCCCAAAATATCTTCATTCTTCCTCATAAAAATTTTTCTATCAAAACATGAGACACTAGTTGTGTTAGGTGATTCGCATCCCTTAAATAGCCAATTATGTGGAATCTAGAGTATTAGGGCCAGAAAAATTCAAGGTATGTGAATGTTTTTCACCATTGATGTTAAACCTACTAGATATATCATCCACTCTTAGGAATAATAATATATAAAAACTATCATGAGAAGATATATGTATTATTATGTTATCAAGTAGATAATTATTAGATCATTGAATGATTAGAGATCATATATTTTTAGATTTTCTCTCTCTCTCAAAGGGATCTAGATACATTATTAGTGATGGTGATCATTGGGTAATACTATTCAAATTCAATCCCTTATCTTTTTATTATTCTATAATCATATCAAATAATCCTTAATTATGATGGATTAAAATTGGTTATATGGATTATTGGTGTTCGATATTGTTTTGGGTGATAACTCAACATGGATATTACCATTTCATATCAACATGCTTAACATAAGAAGCTCATTTCCGCTTAAGGACTATATATATATGGTATCTGGCATGATATAACGGTGCGTGCTTGTGCTCATTATGAACCATACTTTATTTTTTACTTCTTTTTGTTTATGTTTGTTTCATTGTGAGAACCATTCTTGATGTGAAATAATGTTCTAGATAATATATGTCTTACTTGTAGGTGGTTTATAACCATTGTAAATTGTTTAAGGTATCAAAATTGTTGGGTTGATCATAATGAAATAAATATCCACTTTGAGGGAGATTTTGTATGTTGTGATAATGGTTATGAACTTGCACTAGATTTTCATTATTTTCCAGATATAATAGTCTTATTTAGTCGATGTGATTGTATTCCATGAATATGTGAAGTGTATCCAATGCGCCAGAATGACAATATGGTTAAAATGCTATACTGGGGTAATTATGAAACAAATCATTGGGACTGTTAGGTGGATGTAACATTTTTAAGGATAAATGAACACCATAGTGTAGGGTTGGTTGTGTTCCTTAAAAGTGGTACGTGGATCAAAAACTAATGGGTGTTAGGTGATGAATTTAAAAATGAAGATTACGATATGTTATAAGGCATGTAGTGACTCTTATTTACCTTTTCACGAGAATAGATCTAAAGTATGTGGTTATATTGTTTCTAAAAGCATGGTTTATAAAAAATGACCCATTAAGTTAGCAGTTTATTATTTAATTTTTCACCACATCATGTTTTTTAGTGGACACTGTGTATATATTCACTTATGCTAAGGATGAATTGGTGGTTTACTCTTAGGTTTTAATTCAAAACATACATAAGTATGATAATTAAAGTTAGGAATTCCAAATAAAGGATCTAGGAAAGGGGAAGGGCCCAGTGATAGGGAGCAGAGGAGATGGATCTTGGTCATTGGAGGTAGTACTGGGACAGATGACGAAGTGATTCCATATATCTCATTTATTTTTTTAGAAGTATTTCTTATTCTATAGTCCTACCTGAGATTTTTTTTCCTAGTTTTATTTCATTGTTTAAATTTATATACCTTCAATTTCATCCTATATAGCATTGTTATTACCCACTTTTGATGTTTCCTTTATGCTATTATTATTTTCATGATATGACTAGATGTATGGATCTTAATACTATGGGTAGAGTCTCCCCATGACAATGTTTTACCCTCACTACTAGTTGTAAACCCTTTTAATATTGGGATGCATGAATAAGGCCATGTGTTACTCTATCCCAAACCATATGATTCTGTTTGGGGATTTATAATAGTATTTGTAAAAATAATATTTCATAATATTCACTAAATAATTTTTGTTTTAAAAAAATACAAAAATTCATCCTAATTTAATATTGTTTTTTGTATCCAAATATTATGTTCATTTATTTAAATTAAAAATCTAAAAATTAATAATTTAACTTTTAAATTGGAACAAAAAATATAAGTCCCGACCTCAAACATTACATAATCATAAATCAAGTTAATAATTCACATTGATGATATTTTTAGGTTTATAGATTTATATAATTAGTTCATAACATATACATAACAACTTGAATATTACATGTAGACACTTCTACTTAGTATCCATTTTTTCATAAAAAAACACTTTAAAAAAAGAGTCATGTCTAGTTCCATGTTTTAAACAGCATGAATTTTATTTGATCCCTTACTCTACCCTATTCCACTTTATGTCATGTGAAAAGCCTTTAAAAACTTGGGATGAGAATAAAAAAGCTCAGTAAGGGATACACAAAGAAGGAAAACTGTTAGTTTTTTCAAAACAACAAGTAAACCATGAATACCTTATCATAAGTAATAATTTTCACCTTTATGAAGTAGTAAATACTCTTCACTAAATAAAAGATCATTACTTACCCCTTTTTGAACAAAATATTACCATAAAAACCATATAAAGCACACATAACATATATGGGTAACTTGGGAAATAATTGTACATAAATGGAAAAACCATACGGTCAACTTCCACAAATATCACTAAATGGAATAGCCATACGGCCAGCTTCCATACCCAATGCATTGGAGGTTATAACGTAACTAACCATCCAGGTTTATCACGACATCACCCTTAATTTGTATTATCACATATCCACCCGTAAAATGTCCACGTACCATTATAAAATCATAACAGATAAAATATTACAAATATAAACATTTCACTAATAACATTTAATTTACAATCACAAGAAATCATTTGAAGATATTAAAATAATCAATCCATTTGAAAAACCATTTTCAATAACCAAACACCACAAAATAGAAAAAGGGGTTTCCTTTTTTATTTTAAAAAAACATTAATGCTTATAGGGGAAGCCAAATATCGATTTCTGTAGCAGAGACGTCATTGTCACTGCAAATGTTAATTTTTTTTGTTTAGTAAAATGTTTCATAGAAAAAGATTCCCTATAAATGAAATGAAAATTAAAAAAGGATTATATATCATATAAAATAAAGTCATGTATATATCAAAATATGCCTCAATGAAAGGATATTGAGATGAAGTCCCTTACAAATATAATTTTTTTAAATAAAATATATAGATTATGTGTATTTACTAGAAGTAAACATAAGTAATGTATAAATACAAGATATGACATAAAAATTGATATCATACATAATCATAACAAAGCATAATTAACAGTATAATATTATCCTAAGGAATGCAAATTGGGTTAAGACCTTCCCTACCTCGTGTCCGACATGACACGTTCGTTCTTTAATTTCCTTTAAATCGGGTATCTCGCTTTGGTTTGATCCAAAAGATTTACATGAATTGCCTTCTTCCAAAAGTAAAGCTTCTAGGAGGAAGAGTGGGATGTAGGGAGCTTAATTGGGAAGAGGTTGGATGATCCACTGGGATTGAGAGGTGCAAGTAATGGGTGAGAGGTGAGGTATTTTAATAAGGGGGGGAGAGGCTCTTTAGGAATGTTTGAAAATATTATTTTATTATATAATTGTTTTTGGTTTCTAAAGATCCAAAACTCATTGAAGACAAAGATAAGATGACTGTTGTTCGAAATAAAATTATCCAATAAGAATTGGATAGTTTGTTGGATATTGTTCTAATTTTTATAATCTTATTTATTTGAATCATTCATTAATGAGGTAAAAACTACCTCATTATTGTGTCAGAAATAATTTTATTTATTTGATGTCTAAAAAATATGAAAAAATACCATGATGTAGGAAATATTTTTTTCTTTTAAATTAATATTTAGAGTAGAAAAGATAACTTATATAACCTGATGTAAAAATTTATTTACTAAAAGAAATATATTTATGTTATTTTTGTCTTAAATTTAAATTAATTAACATAAAGTGTCATTATCACACACAAATAAATGGGGGTATTTATTTCTCATAAAATTTACAGATTTCCTCATTTCCTCTTAAACCATGTGGTTTTTCATCATAAACATTATATGATAGATTACCTTATTTCACAACACTTGGTCTCTACGGTCAAGAATCTGGAATGGTTGTTCCTCATGAGAGAGATTCTCTTCTAACTGCACTACCTCTAGACTCAAAACATAAGATAGATCTGGCATATAATTTCTCAACATGGAAACATGAAAAAATTGCATACCTGGGTTAAACTTGGAGGTAAATCCACTCTGTACGCAACTGATCCAACTTTGTCCAGGATTTTAGAGGATCCAATGAACCTCATACTCATCTTTCCCTTCTTTCCAAAATGCATAATAATTTTCCATGGAGAATATTTGAGAAAGACATGATCACCTACCTCAAAATAAATATCATTCCTCCAATTATCCACATAACATTCCTGCATGCTCTGAGTTATTCTTATGTGCTTCTTAATGAACTGAAATTTCTCAAACATCTCTTCTACCAATTCTGGTCCCATCAGCATACTTTCACCAACTTCATCCCAAAAAGATGGAATTCGAAACTGCTTTCCATATAATGCCTCAAACATAGCCATCTATATACTAGAATGAAAAGTGTTATTATAATAAAATTCAACCAAAGAAAGATGCTGGTCCCAACTTCCCTGGAAATCCATTGAATAAGAACGTATCATATCATCGAAGTTTTGAATTGTTCTTTGTGACTTCCCATCTAATTGAGGATGAAAATCTGTACTAAAATTTAATTCAGTACCCAATGACTTATGAAGACCTTTACAAAAGTTAAATGTAAACCAAAGATCACGGTCAGATAAAATTGAGTGGGGAACTCCATGTAACCTAACTATCTCTTTAATATAGAATTAAGAAAGTTGATCTTGAAAAGAATTATCTTGAATAGGAAAGAAATGAGAAGATTTAGTCAATCAATCAAAAATAACCAAAATTTCATTATTACCTCAAGATTTCTTTGGTAATACCAAAACAATGTCCATGGATATATTTTTTTATATATAATTTGGAACTAGTAAAGGCTAAAGCATCCCTTTCGCTGACAAGAACTGTGCTTTAACTGTTTTACAATTCAAACACTTCACAGTAAAGTCAACAATATCTCTTTTCATTTCATCCCACCAATAATACTTATGAATATCTTTGTACATCTTAGTACTTCCAGGATGAAATGAAAATGATGAACTATGAGCTTCACATAACAAGTCATTATTCAATTTTGAATCACAAGGCATGCATAATATCTTTCTAACTCTCAAAATAAAATCATTATCATTGTTAAAATCTGGAAACCTACCCTTATGAACCAACTCTAACTTTTTCTCTAACTCATTGTCTTCCTTCTGAGTTTTCTTAATTCTGTCTGATTGAGATGATTTCACTAACACCTAAAACAATACCGAGGAATTTCCTGCACCCAAAATTTCTATGTCAATGCTCATCAAATCAAAAACCAAAGAATCTTGTTCCAAACGTAGCTTGGTTAATGAAGCATTACTTTTTCGACACAAAGCAAAAACCACTTTATTTCACTTTTCCGGATGGTAATGGATCGTGAAATCATAATCCTTGATTATTTCTAAGCATCTCCTCTGTCTCGTGTTTAGTTTTTTCTGAGTGAATATATAATTCAAACTTTTGTGATCGTTATATATTTCACACTTTATTCCATACAAATGATGCGTCCAAATTTTCAATGAAAAAACAACCGCATCTAACTCTAAATCATGTGTATGGTAATTTATGTCATGAGGTTTCAAATGACATGAAGCATAATCAATTACCTGATTATTATGCATAATAATAAAACCATGTCCTTTCAACGAAGCATTTATGTAGATAACAAACTCACTATTTCTAGAAGGTAGTGCCAAAACTGGAGCATTCACCAAGATTCTTTTCAATTATTAAAAACAATCATCACATTATTTTGACCAAATGAACATAAAACCTTTTCAAGGTAACTTAGTCATTGGGGTAGATAACCATGAAAATGTTTCAACAAACCTCCTGCAATAACTTGACAAAACATGAAAACTACGAATCTCAGTTATATTTTTGAGTCTTTTCCATTCTTCAACAACTTTTTCTTTAGAAGGATCAACGATTCTTCCATTTCATGAAACAATGTGAGAAAGGAATGAAATTTTTTGTAACCAAAACTCACACTTGATAAATATTCCATATAGTTTCTTTTTCTTTTAAGGTTTGAAAGACAACCCTTAAATAACTTTCTTGATCCTATTTACTTTTAGAATAAACCAAAATATTATCAATGTATAGAACCACAAACTTATCAAAGAACTCATGGAAAATTCTATTCACAAGATCCCTGGATACAATAGGTGCACTGGTTAACCCAAAAGGAATAACTACAAATTCATAATGTCCCTATCTAGTACAAAACACTGTCTTAAGAATGTATTCTTCCTTTACTTTAAACTGATGGTACCCTGACCACATATCAATCTTCAAAAAAATACTGAGCACCCTGGAGCTGATAAAACAAATCATTGATATAAGGAAATGGATAATTGCTATTAACCGTGATGTTATTAAATGCTCTATAATCAAGGAAAGGTCTCATTAATCTGTCTTTCTTTTTAACTAACAATACATGAGAACCCCATGGTGATATGCTTGGTTGAAAGAAAACATTATCTATTAAATCCTGTAATTGATTCATTAACTTTAAAAGTTCAATTTGAGCCATTCGATAAAGGGGTTTTGAAATTAGAATAGTATCAGGAACTAAGTCAATAGTAAATTCAACTTTCTGATAAGGTATTATACCTTGGAACTCATCTAGGAAAACATCAAGATACTCATTTACCACCGGCACATCATTAATTTGAACAATTCCTTTGTTTTCAATAATATGTGCAAGGTAAAATTCATTTCCATCTTTTACTAGTTTCTCAGCTTCCTGATATGTTATCAAAATTAAGTGTTCATTCTGGTACACAAACTAAAATTCTTCCTGAAAAGAAACCACTTTATCTTTGCAGTCAATTTTAGCATGATAAACGGAAAGCCAATCCAGTCCCAAAATAATATCAAACTCTACTAGAGAAAAATATATAAGGTTTTCAGGTATATTTTTTTTACACAAAAGGAAAAAAAGGTTCTTATAATTTATATTTGCCCTAACATTTCCTCCAGGTGTTTTTACTATAATATTAGGATTCATATCTTGCGATGGAATTCCAAATTTACTAGAAAATTTCTCAGAAATTAAAGAATGTGTAGACCCTGAATCAAAAAACACATTGGCATAATTTGAATAAACAAATAGTGTACATGATACACCATAACTTGATGGCCCAACATCTTCTGATGTATTTACAAATGATTTCACCACTCCTTTTTTCTTATAATCAGGATGATTTCTCTTAGTTATGTTCATTGCAGGACACTCATTTTCATAATAACCCATTTTATTGCACTTAAAACATCTTGTCACTGGAATTTCATTGCCTTCTTGATCATATTCCTTAAATTTACCAGAAATATGAACAAACTTACCTCACTCGAAGCACTTTCTAGATCTTGATAAACATTCTCTGGGATGTTTTTTACCATACTTGTCACATGATATATATTTAATTTTTTACCTCTGGGATTCTTTGATTCTTTCCCTTTGACTGCCAACTATACCTCTTTTTTTCTCTCTCTTAGAACAACTGATCATTAGAAAAACCCATTTATACCTTCTCGACACATCTAACAAGTTTTTCATTGCTTTTGAATTCATTATAGGCTAATTCTCTTTGATATCACGACTTCCATCCTGAGTAAAATCGATTTTTCTGACTATCAAGATCTCTGATGAAATTTGGAGTAAACTTAGCTAGTCATGTGAAATTTTCTTTATAAGAAGGAACTATGTCATCCTCCTACCTCAATTCCAAGAATTGTATTTCCATATTAAGTCAAGCCCCCTTAGTAAAAAAATTTCTCAAGAAACAAACCTTTGAATTCATCTAAATCAAGAGCATCAATCTCCTCATTATCCCTGCCACTTTTTACCATTGACCACCCGAAATCAGCTTCACCTTCAGAAAGGTAAACAAAAAGACTAACATTTTGATGCTCTAAACACCCCATAAAATCAAAAATCTTCTACAGTGCTTTAATCTACCCTTAAACTAGCACAGGGTCAGATGATCCTCTGAATGATGGGGGAAGTTGCCTCATGAAATGCTCCACTACTGAGATGTTCCTCTATGGTTGATCTGGATGATCTCGTGCATGGATATCACCAAAATTTATATTATGAGTCAACTATGACATCACTACAACAAGCAGTTCATTTCTAATTCCAACCATATCTAGTTACTGATTTGGAAGGTTGTCATATTGCTGATGTCGTCCCATCATAGCTGCCATGTTTCCTCTGTGAAAAAATATTATGAATAGAGAAATATCCTAGGTGAAGAAACATGTTAATCTATAAATGTTATATCATTTGAAAATTACCATAAATTAATTTATGGATATTAATTTAACAATAACCTAACTCCTAATGTTGTCTAAACCATCATTTGATACCAACTATAAGGCCCCGACCATAAACATAACATAATCTTGATTTAAGTTAATAATTCAGAGTGGGGTTCCTTTTTAGGTTTAGTGATTTAGATAATTAGGTCATAACATATACATAACAACTTAAATATTACATGTAGACACTTCTACTCAGTATCCATTTTTTTTCATAAATTAAAAACACTTTGAAAAAAAGAGTCATGCCTAGTTCCATGTTTTAGATAGAAATGCTTTTTCTTGATCCCATCCTTGACCCTATTCCACTTTATGTCTTGTGAAATTTTTTTCAAAAACTTGGGATGAGCATAAAAATATCATTAGGAGATACACAATGAAGGAAAACTGTATGTTTTTTCAAAACAACAAGTAAACTATGAATACCTTATCGTAAGTAATAATTTTCACCTTTATGAAGTAGTAAATAGTCTTAACTAAATAAAAGATAATTACATACCCATTAGTAACCAAAAGATTACCATAAAATCCATAGAATGAAAACATAACATATATAGGTAACTTCGGACATAAAGGTACTTAAATGGAATAACCATACGATCAACTTCTACGCATATCACTAAATGAAAAAGCCACACGGACAACTTCGATACCCAATGCATTGGAGCTTATAACGAAACCACCTATCCTGGTTTTTCAAGACACCTCCCGTCATTTGGATTATCATGTTACCACCCATCAAAGTTTCAAGTGCCATTATAAAATAATAACATATTAAATATTGAAAATATAAATATTTCACTAATAACATTTAATTTACCATCACAAGAAATCATTTCAAGATATTGAAATATTCAATCCATTTCAAAAACCATTTTCAATAACAAAATACACAAAAATGGAATAATGGGTTTCCTTTTTTATTTTTTTAAAAAACATTAAGGCTTATTGAGGAAGCCAATTTATGATTACAGTGGCGGAGAGGTCATTGTCTCCACAAATGTTAAAGAAATTATTTTTGTGGTTTAGTAAAACACTTCATAGAAAATGATTCCGTTTTAATGAAATGAAAAGTAAAAGGGCTATGTATACCGTAAAAATGAAATTCATGTATAAAGAAAAATATGCCTCAATGAAAGGAGATTGAGATAATGTCCTTTACAAATATAATTTTTTAAATAAAATATATAGAAGATGTGTATTTATTATAAGTAAACATAAGTAATGAATAAATACAAGATAGGAAAAAAAAGTTATTTCATACATAATCATAGCATGACATAAGTAAAAGTATAAGATTATCCCAAGTAACATAAATTTTGTTAAGAAGTTCCCTTACCTCGTGTCTGACTTTCCCCGTTCGTTCATTACTTTCCTTTAAATCAGGTATCTCCCTTTGGTTTGAACCAAAAAGTTTACTTGATGTGCCTTATACATAAGGAAAGGATTATAATAGGAATGTATGGATGTATAGAGATTAATTGGGAAGAGGTTGGACGATCCAACGAGCTTGAGAGGTGGAAGTAATGGGTTAGAGGTGAGAGCATTTTATAATTTGGAGGAGGGGCTCTTTAAGAATGTTTGAAAATATCATTTTATTATATAAATATTTTCAGTTTCTAATGGTCCAAAACACATTAAGGATTAAGATAAGATGACTCTTGTTCATAATAAAATCATCCAATAATAATTGGATAGGTTTTAGATATTGTTTTAATTTTTATAATCCTATTTATTTAAATCATTCATTAATGATTTAAACACTGCATCATTATTTTGTCATAAAATTTTTTATTTATATGATGTCTAAAATATATAAAAATATACCATGATGTGGGAAATATTTTCATCTTTCAAATGAATATTTATAGTTAAAGAGATAACTAATATAACCCCAGGTAAAAATCGATTTATGTAAAGGTATATTTTTATGTCATTTTTGTCTTAACATTAAATTAATTAACCTAAAGTATCATTACCACACCCAACTGGCTCCATGGGGTACCAAAATTGACCCAAGGATGCCCAATGTTAGAGATGTATCAACCAATATGATTAAGACACATGTTAGGGTAATTTAATATTATTATAATATTAATTTTTACCCATATTTACCAGATTTACCCTTTAACCATGGAAAATAAAATATTTACCGAAGTAAATATTCATAATGTCTAAATATTAAAGTTACTTATTTACACAATATAGAACTCATAATTCCAAATACGGAATCCATTTATCCAAATTCAAAATACAAAAGTGGCTGAAATTAATTTAAAATGAATTCCCGCTGGCAAAACAAAAAAGCGTGTTTTTAGAAATAATAATTATCCAAAGATTGACACTTGTTTATATCCAATATCAAAGTGAATTTACATCCAATGACCAAAATTGGATTAAATTGTAAACATAAAATCTCATTACACCTTAAAACCATTTTGAAGGATAATATAACCATATAAATAAATTAGATTAAAAGGCAGTTTTGAATTAAAATATAGTATTTTTCACTATTCATTAAAAAATGAACATTCTCGAAAATATAACAAAATTTCATCGAAACTAAATTTTGATGTCTTTATTCTAAATAAGAATATTTGTTTTCAAATAGAACATATAAAAGTGACAAAAATAGATTTAAAAAGGGTTATCCATTAAAAGGTGGTAAAATGACCATTTAAAAATATTAGAGTATTTATGCTTAAAATTGGATGCATTCACATTTTAATCCTCTAAAATTTATTTGATAAATGTAAAAACATTTAAGAAACATATATAATCATATTTTAGTTATTTATATTCATTCCCGCTAATGCGATGGGTAGTCTTTAACTACAATTTAAATAATATTATATTTTTATTTTTCAATATAACTCAATGTTGTTTGCAACGTAAGATTTCAAAGAAACCCATTATTGTGTATTGATTATGAGATCAGACATATCATCCCCTTTAAAGTAAAATTAATATTTAATTCAGAAATATTAATAAATATTAAAATATCATATCCTTTATTTAATTTGGATGTTACATCTTTCCCCCCTTTAGGGAATTGCTTCCTCGCAATTTTATTCACTTATCAAATAAATGGGTGTATTATTCCCTCATAGAATATTTATATTCCCACATTGCCTCTACAACCAAAAAGTTTTTCCACAAACATTTTAGCTGATAAATAACCTAATCCAAAAAACATTTCTTCCTGCTCTGAGCTATTCTCATGTGCTTCTGAATCAACTGATCTATCTCTGCCATATCTTCTACCAATTCTGGTCCCATCTGCTTCCTTTCACCTACTTCATCCCAAAAAGCTGTAGTTTGACACCACTTTCCGTATAATGCCTCAAACGGATCCATCTATATACTGAAATGAAAACTATTAATATAATAAAATTCAACCAAAGAAATATGTTGGTACCAACTTCCCTGGTAATCCATTGAACAAGCTCGTAGTATATCCTCCAAGGTCTGAATTATTCATTATGGCTGCCCTTCTGATTGAGAATGAAAAGTTGTACTAAAATTAAATTTAGTACCCAATGAATTCTGAAGTCCTTTCCAAAATTTAGATGTAAACCTGGGATAATGATCATATATAATGGATAGGGGAACTCCATTTATCCATAATATCTCTATAACATACAACCAAGAAATTTGATCTATAGAAAATGTATCTCGAACATGAATTAAATGAATATATTTAGTCAATCGATCAATAATAACCCAGATTGCATTATTACCTCGAGATGTCTTTAGTAATACCACAACAATGTCCATGGATATATTTTCCCACACTAGCACTGATAATGGATGAAGCATCCATTTTGGTAACTGCCACTCTGCTTTAACCTATTGACAAGTCAAACTTTTCATAGTAAAGTTAGCAATATCTCTTTTCTTTCCATCCCACCAGAAATACTCCCAAAGATCTATGTACATCCTAGTACTGCTAGGATGAACTCAAAACGGAGATTTATGAGCTCAACATAAAAACTCATTCTTCTACCGTGAATCACAAGGCATGCATAATATCTTTCCAAATATCAAAATACAATCATTATAAATGATAAAATCAGGAAACTTACCCTTCTGAACCAACTCTACCTTTTTCTGCAACTCACTGTCTTCCTTAAACATTTTCTTAATTATTCCTGATAGAGATGATTTCATAGACACCTGAAACAACAAAAATTAATTTACTACACCCACAATTTCTATTCCAAACTTCATCAAATCAAAAACCAAAGGATCTCGTTCTAAACATAGCATGGTTAATGAAGCATTACATTTTTCGACTGAAAGAAACAACCACTTTATTTTCCTTTCCTAGATGGTAATGGATCGTGGAATCATAATACTTGATTAATTCAAACCATCTCCTCTATCTCATGTTTAATTATTCTTATGTGAATATATAATTTAAACTTTTGTGATCAGTAAATATTTCACACTTTACTTTATAAAAATAATGCCTCCAAATTTTCAAAGGAAAACAAACAACAACAGAAAAATCTAAATCTTTTGTAGGGTAATTTAACTCATGAGGTTTCAAATAACATGAAGCATAGGAAATTACCTTATTATTATACATAAAAACACATCCATGTCCTTTCAACAAAGAAACACTGTAGAAAAAAAACTCATCATTTCTAGAAGGCACTGCCAAAACTGGAGCATTCTCCAATATTATTTTTATTTTCTAAAAACAATCATCACATTATTTTTTCCAAATGAACTTTATAGTTTTTCAAGTTAACTTAGTCATTGGGATAGATAACCATGAAAAAGTGTCAACAAACCTCCGGTAATAACCTTACAAACCATGAAAACTATATATCTCAGTTATATTTGTGGGTCTTGGCCATTATTCAACATCTTTTGTTTTAAAATGATCAAAAATTATGACATTTTTTGAAACCATTTGACCAAGGAATGAATTTTTTTGTAACCAAAACTCACACTTCCTAAATTTTCCATACATTTTCTGTTCTTTTAAGGTTTTGAATACAACCCTTAAATTACTTTCATGTTCCTCTTTTCTTTTAGAATAATCCAAAATATCATCAATGAACACAACCAAAAACATATCCAAGAACTCATGGAAAATTCTATACATAAGATACGTGAATACAGTAGGTGCATTGGTTAAACCAAAAGGTATAACTAAAAAATCATAATGGCCATATCTAGTAAGAAACACAGTCTTTGGAATGAATGCTTCTTTTACTTTCAACTGATGGTACCCTGACATGAATCAATCTTCTAAAAAATACATAGCTCCCTAGAGTTGATCAAACAATTCATCGATATGAGGCAATGGATACTTATTATTAACATCGATGTTATTCAATGCTCTATAATCAATGCAATGTCTCATTGAACTATTTTTCTTTTTAACAAATATGACAGGATCACCCCATGGTGATGTGCTGGGTCAAATAAAAACATTATCTAACAACTCTTGAAATTCCTTCTTTAACTCTAAAAGATTAATTTGATCCATTCAACTAGGGGGGTTTGAAATTGGAATAACATAAGGAACTACATCAACAGTAAATTCAACTTCCCGATCTGGTATTATAATAGGCAACTCATCTAAAAAAACATGAAGATAACAATTTAACATTGGCACATCATTAAGCTGAACAGTTCCTTTGTTTTCCACTATATGTGCAAGGTAAAATTAATTTCCATATTTTTCTAGTTTCTTAGCTGTCTTATATGTTATCGAAAGTAAGTGTTCATTCTTTTATATATTGAATTTTTTTCTAAAAAGAAACCACTTTAGCTCTACAGTCATTCTTAGCATGATAAATAGAAAACCAATCCATGCACAAAATAACCTCAAATTCCACTAGAGGGAAAACAATAAGGTTTGAAGGTAGTTTTTTTGCACACATGGACAAGAAGGTTCTTATAATTTCTTTTTGCCCCAATAATTACTCCAGGTGTTTTTACCATAAGTTCAGGATTCATATCTTGAGACAGAATTCCTAATTTACTAGAAAATTTATCAGAAATGAAAGAATGTGTAGAAACTGAATCAAACAACACATTGGCATAATCTTAATAATCAAACAGTGTACCTGATACTACTTAATCCTAAGTGATAACATCTGCTGAAGTAGTTGAAAATGATTTCACCACCCCTTTCATCTTGTAGTCAGGATGCTTTCCCTTAGTTAAGTTCTTTGTTTGACACTCATTTTCATAATGACCCATTTCATTGCACATAAAACATCTTACCACTGGATTTTCATTGCCTGCTTGATCATATTCCTTACCGTTACAAGAAATATGACCGGAATTACCACAACGGTAGCACGTTCAAGATCTTGATAAACATTCTGTAGGATTATTTTTACCACACTTCTCACATGATGGATATTTAATTTTTTTTACCTCAAGGATTTTTTTATGAATTGTTTCACTTTTCCTGCCAACAAGACCTCTTCTTTTGTTTTCTCTCTTGAAAAACCTAATCATCAGAAAACTCCATTTCTACCTTCTCAAAACATCTGAAAAGTTTCTCATAAATTTTAAATTTCCGAGAGGCTAATGCTCTTCGATATCGTGACTTCAATCCTGAGTAAAATCTATTTATCTTACTATCAATATCTCAGATGAAATTTGGAGCATACCTAGCTAGTCGAGTGAACATTTCTTCATAAGTAGCTGATGTGTCATCCTCCTACCTCAATTCCAAGAATTTTTTTCCATCATAAGTTTAACCAACTTAGGAAAACATTTCTCAAGAAACATACCTTTGAATTGATCCCAATCAAGAGCATCAATATCCTCACTATCCATGATATTTTTCACCATTGACCAACACTGACATGTTTCACCTTCATAAGGGTAAACAAAAACACTGATCTTTTGACACTCTAAATACCCCATGCCATCAAAAACATTCTCCAGTGCTTTAATCCACCCCTCAGCTAGGACAAGGTCAGATGATCCCCTGAATGATTGTGGACATTGCCTCATGAAATGCTCCACTACTGGTAAGTTTCTCTATGGTTGTTCTCACTGATCTTGTGCATGGATACCACCATAATTTATATCATAATTCAACTATTCCATCACTAAAACAAACTATTCAGTTCCGATTTTGACCATCTCAGGTTGATGATTTGGAAGGTTGTCTTCCTCCTGATGTCGTCCCATCATAACTGCCCTGTTTTCTCTGTGGAAAAATATTATGAACACAGAAATATCTTAGGTGAAGCAAAATGGTAATATGTAAATGCTACATCATTTGAATCTTACCATAAAATAATTTGAAGATATTAATTTAACAATATCCTAACTTCTAAAGTTGTCTAAACTGACCTTTGATACCAACTATAAGGCTTAGACCTTAAACATTACATATTAATGAATTATGTTAATAATTCACATTGATGATCTTTTCAGGTTTAGAGAATTAAATAATTTGGTCATAACATATACATAACAACTTCAATATTACATGTAGACACATATAATCAGTATCCAGGTTTTTGGTAAAATAAAAACTCTTTGAAAAAATGGTCTTGTATAGTTCTATGTTTTAGACAACATAACTTTTCCTTGATCTCATATATGACCTATTGTACTTTATGTCTTGTGAAATACATTTAAAAAACATGGGATGAGCATAAAAATATCATTAAGGGATACATAAAGAAGGAAAACTGTTAGTTTTTTCAAAATAATTTGTAAACCATGAATAACTGATCATAAGTAATAATTTTTACATTAATGAAGTAGTAAATACTCTTCAATGAATAAAAGATCATTAATTACCCATATGTAACCAAACGATTTCCATAAAACACATAGAAATTAAAAATAAAATATATAGGTAACTTTGGATATAAGCCTACATAAATGGAATAACCATACTGTCGATCTCCACACACATCACTTAATAGATTAGCCATACGGCTGACGTCCATACCCAATTCAATGGAGGTTATAACGTAACCACCCATCCTGGTTTATCACGAAACCACAGATCATTTGGATTATCATGTAACCACCCATCAAATTTCCATTTACTATTATAAAATAATAACACCTAAAATACTTCAAATACAAAAATTTCACAAATAACATTTATTTTATAATCACAAGAAATCATTTCAAGACATTGAAATAATAAATCATTTTAAACAAAATTTTTCAATACCAAAACACCAAAAATAGAATAAGGGGTTTCCTTTTTTATTAAAAAAACAATATGGCTTATAGAGGAATCCAAATAATGATTATAGTGGCGGAGAGCTCATTGTTGCCGCAAACGTTAAATTTTTTTGTCATTTAGTAAAACAGTTCATAGAAAAAGATTCCATTTAAATGATATAAAAATTAAAAGGGGGATTATATAACATATAAAATAACATCATGTATAAATCAAAATACGCTTCAATGAAAGTATATTGAGACGAAGTTCCTTACAAATGTCATTTTTTAAATAAAATAGATAGATTATGTGTATTTACTATAAGTAAACATTAGTAATGTATAAGTACACGACATGAAATAAAAATTTATTTCATTCATAATCACATCACAACATAATTAAAAGTATAAGATTAACCCAAGGAACATAAATTGGGTTAAGAAGTTCCCTTACCTCATTTCCAACTTGACCTGTTCGTTCTTTAATTTTCTTTAAATCGAGTATCTCCCTTTGGGTTGAACCAAAAGGTTTACTTAAAGTGCATTCTGCATAAGGTAAGGCTTCTAAGAGGAATAATGGGATTTAGGGATCTTAATTGTGAAGAGGGTGGATGAGTCAAGGGGCTTGAGAGGTGTGATTAATGGGTTAGAGGTTAGGGCTTTTTATAAGGGGGAGGATGGGCTCTTTAGGAATGTTTGAAAATATTATTTTATTATATAATGATTTTCAGTTTCTAAAGGTCCAAAACAAAGAATATAAGACAAAAATTGTTTGAAATAAAATCATCCAATAATAATTGGGATAGTTTTGGAAATTGTTTTAATTTTTATAATCTTATTTATTTAAATCATTCATTAACGAGGTAAACACGACATCATTATTGTGTCATAAATATTTTTATTTATTTGATGTATAAAAAATAAAAAAAAATCCATGATGTATGAAATATTTTTATATTTAAAATGAATATTTATAGTTGAAGAGATAATTTATATAAACCCACACGAAAATTTATTTACCAAAGGATATATTTTTATGTCATTTTTGTCTTAACTTTAAATTAATTAACATAAAGTGTCATTATCACTCCCATGTGGCTCCATGGAGTCCAAAAATCAACCCAAGGATGCCCATAGTTCGAAATATATCAATAAATAGTATTATGAAACTTGTTAGGATAATTTAATACTATTATAAAATTATTTTTTACCCTTTATTCACCATATTTACCCTTTAACCATGGTAAATAAAATATTTACAGAAGTAAATATTCATAATCTATAAAAATACAATTCACCTATTTACACAATCTGGACCTCCTGATTAAAAATATGGAATCTATTTTTTCAAAATTTAAAACTCATTAGTGGCAGAAATTAATTTAAAATTAATTCTTGTTGTCAAAATAATAAGCGTGTTTTTATGAAAAAATAACTATAAAAATATTGACACATGTTTATATTGAATTTCAATGTGAAATTACTTCCAATGAAAATATTGTATTAAATGGTAAAAATATAATATAATTACACTTTAAAACCATTTAAATATTTTATCTATCCATATTAATAAATTAGATTAAAAGGCATTTTTGAATTAAAATAAAGTATTTTTCACTATTTATTAAAAAGAGAACATTATCAGAAAAATTCCAAAATTTCATCCAAAGTAAATTTTGATGTCCCATATCTAATGAAGAATATTATTTTTGTCAAATAGAACATATAAAAGTGAAAAAACTATTTTTAAAAATGGTCCACCATAAAAAGATGGTAAAATGACCTTTTAAAGAATATTAGAGTATTTATGCTTAAAATTGGATTCATTAACATTTTAAGCCTATAAATTTTATTAGATAAATTTAAAAACATTAAAAAACATATATAATAATATTGTAGTTAGTTTTGTTCATTCTTTCCAATACAATGACTAGGTTTTAACTACCATTTAAAATAATATTATATTATTATTTTTCAATATGACTCAACGTTTTGTGCAACGTAGGATTTCAAAGAAACCATTTGTTGTGTATTGAGCATGGTATCAGAAATAGGATCCCATTTAAAGCAAAATTAATATTAAATTTAAAAATATTAATAAATATGAAAATATATTATCCTTTATTAACCTAGGATGTTACAAAAAATATAATGTAAACCCCATTTTATAGCAAAATTATTTTTTTTCAAACATTAATATTTGTTATTATTATTTCATATTAATTATTAATTAAATTATTAATAATATATTATTAATATCATAAATAAATTTTATCATTATGATACCATAAAGTATTTAGTTTCTTAAAATAAAAATAATAAGTGCCTATAATTGTAATTTTTATAAAAATAAAATTTTAAGTATAAAATGATCTTTTAAGTTATTTAGATAATCCAACTAAATTGAATTTAAAAATAAAATAACCATTTTTTCATTAAATACATATTTCAAATTATATTTACTTCTATTTATACTAGATAATTCAATGGTTACATCACAATTGTTACATTTTACACTTATAATTTAATAATAGAAAAATGTTTCACGGTTCATTTTGGTTTGGTGTTTCATGTGTTGGAAGCTATATGAAATTATATTTATTTTGAAAAAATATATATTAAAATACCAGGGTATTACAATATAGTTATTACATTAACTGAAGACTAAAAATTCAGATCATCTTTTACTATACATGGTTTCAAAATAATGTTCATTATACCTAACAGAATATCATGGTACAATATGAAGGTATACCCTTTGAAGTTCAAAATACTATATAAAGTTCCATTGTACATAAACAATTTCCACTACACCTTTTGAAGTTACCCAATGAATCACCTATTTATCTTATGATGATATTCATATACCTTATGAAGGAACTATAGAAAGTATTAATCATATAAACTTTCCATTAAAATTCTAATATCAGTACTTGGGTGTACCCTATAAAGTCCAATACCAGGGTATGCCCTAGGAAGTCTAGGAAATTACCCTATGAATATTTCAATAAAATTTAAATTTAGAAAAAAGAACCATCCAAATAATGTAAAATATTTTCCAGATAAACTCCAAACATATTAAACCTCTTCAATTAAATTCAACACACCTTAAAAATATTATTTTAGTTGAATTTATATAATATTTATGCATTGAAAAAAACCCAAAACAATAATCATATCCATTTAAAAACTTCCAATACCTTCATCTCTAGAAAAAATCAACATGACAGACATAACTTTTTTTCTAAAAAATATCCAAAAGTAATCAATTATATCAAAAAAATATCTTAGTATAAAAAATATCCCCATTTGTATGTTTTTTTAAGAACCAAATAAAACAAATCACGTTCATACTCAAACCACTTTTCCATGAATTATCATTAAATACTTATAATCCTATTTGATAAAACCTAGATTGTGAAACCAAAGTATTGAATAATTATACCATGGTATCTGTAAAATATAAATTTACTTTCTAACCGTTAGATCCATATATCTTTCGTATTCTATATTAGAAAACAGGTAACTTTTCACATCTTTTTTATACCGTAGAAAATATCATTTAAGATATCAATTGAGAATCAACACTTCATATTCATAATAAATCTATCATTTCATAGAAAATATATATTAAACCAATATAAAAATATATTCTTACATTCAAACATAATAAAACTATTATTATACATCACAAAAATACAAACTTTAAATCCTTCAAAACATTACCCATTTAGAAACTCTCAGTAAATATATGAACACCCTAATAAAAATATCTATCTTAGATTCAGAAAATAGATATCAATGGATTATTTTTCTTCAATGATATTGCCCACTTTATAAATAAATAAAAGAATAAATAGATTTATATTGTTTTTTATATTTTTGTTTAATTTTCTTTATCTCTATTGATAGCTCGAATCCAGAGAATAAGATGATACATGGGACTAAATCGCCATACCTTATCATTGAGGGTAATAAAGTGTAACTACCATCACTAGCCTCTAATTTTATAAATTATGCTTCAGTAATGGTTTACTAAAAATATATACCAATTTATCTTTTATAGGAAGAAATATATATTTAAAACATTTCCTCCACCAGAAATTTTATAAAGTGATACTTCATATCATTGTTTTTTGATCTTAAATGTGAACCATATTTTGTTAAAAATTGATAGTACTTTGATTATCATATCCAATAAGTAGTGGAATATTTACTTCAATGTTGAGATCATCCAACTTTTTTCTCATTCACATCAATTAGGTTGTGGAATTATTTTCACCCATATAGTGTGCTTCACATGTATTCAAGGTAAACAAACACTGTTTCTTAGTGTTATAGCATATATACCAATCATCTAAGAAGAAAAAACCACCAAACATAGATCTTATATTGATAAAATTTGCTTTCCAATCTATATCTATAAAACCAAATATATTAGTCTTTCCTTTTCTCCCATTCCCCATCCCAAAATTAGTTTTTCCTTTAATTTAAATGAAAATTATTTTTATATCCACAATATGAGACCCTATATGATAACTTTAATACCTAAAAAAATGTAACAACAAAAATAATATCATACATTGAAGCTTCAATATTTACAAAACATCTAATAAGAATTCCTAATTCTCTTGGATTAACATCCTTCAATTATATATTTTTATACATCTTAGTAACCACTAAAATGTGACTAGAAAAAAGACTTGAATCTTATTTTATAAACTTAGTTATAATATCTCAAGCATACTTGTATTAAGAAAGAAAATGTTAATCTTCCTCTAGATATATATTTATATTAAAAAAATATGTCATCTCACAAATAAAGATAGATTTTTATCTTTTATGTATAAATTTTTATCAACTCTTCTCTTTTTAAACATCAAATTCTAAAATTCATCTTCTTATTTGGAATAATAAGATATCATATACTGTTTTAACCAAAATAAATCCTTAATTAAACTAAAAACATAATTTTATTATTCACTAATAAACAATCAAATAGTTTTTTCAATATTAACCTCTTCTTTTAAGTAACTACTAAGGAAGTTAAATTTGAAAAACATTTGAAATATATTATATTGCATTTATAAAACAAAAAAAGATAGATTTTAATGGATTATAGTCTTTCCACACGTGAGGATTTATCATCAAAATAAATTAGTAATACTTGATAATAGACTTCACAAAAAAGTCTCAATTTTTTTATCATAAATCACACTTTAATTTAAACTTATTCGTGAATACCAATTTATTTCCAATTTCATTTTTGTTTTTTTTGGATTGGGTACCAAATCCCAAATTTCATTATTCTTTATCATAACCAATTATTCATTCATAGAATATCAACTCTTTATTTTCAAAAATTTCTTGAACAAATATAAGTTCAAATTGGGATAACAGTGGAGTATCAGTTGTTTCCCATAGATTGTTTTAGTTTTAATATTACATCATTGATTTATTCAGATTTTTGGGAACTTCATTTTATTTCTTAGCCTTGGATGATGTGAAAAATTATTTTCTTCATTATCTGAATGGATGAATCATGTTTTCTAACATAAATATATTCTTAAATAGTGATTACCAATGCCATATTCTTTAGAGGAACTGACGACTGCTCTTTTATTCTTGTAGGTTATGTAGCAGAAGCACATCTTTATTACTCTCTCTTATAGATACTAGTTGATAAAATAATGAGTCTAACATCTGGGGATATTTATTATATCTTTTAGTTCTTTCTTGTATAATGAATCTTATGCCTCTAAAGGAGTAATCCATTTCATCACAAATATCTATGTACTTGATAATATCCAATTTTTAGAATTCCAAATTGCTATACAAGAATACTGAGGAATCATAGCAATAACGGAGAGACAGTTTTTCAATAATTATTTATTGGATTCAATCTAGCTGGTGTAAAATATTTTAGAATAACTAACTATAATAGAAGTTTGAGGTCTGGATGAAGCTACAAGGGGTTATGAACGTATCTTGGTTTGAATTATATCTTCTAAACATTATAGTTTGACCAGACACCCTAAAAATTAGGGTAAATTCTAATGAATGTTTTCCAACTAATATTAAATGACCCGATTAAACTCATGGAAATTTATATGTAGTTATTGAGAGACTGAATCCTTGACAACAACTGGGACATGTGAAATAGGGTCTAAATGTTCTATACACAACACGCTCTTTTCACTTGTTAGTAACTAGTATATAAGGCGATTTTCAGCATTTTATGAACTAAAATCCTATTTAGAATAATTTAAGTGAAGATATGTAATACTTTCATAGATATTTTACAACATTTTTTTTGATGTTCTGATGATATATACTGATTTTTATAATATATGAGAAAACCATTTTCCTAATTTACATGGATACCTCCATAGTCTTATCCAAATTAATATCAACTGAAGGAATAGATTCCCTGAGAAATCCTGTTATATCATTCAATAAAACATCAGTTCCAATTCCTTCTATTATTATATCAATTTTGGTTTCTTGGAACACAACCAAAATAACCTGACTTAAATCTTGTAAAATTATAAGAGTGAACATGTCACATCAAATTGACTTGATTTGAGAATTAATTGAATGAAGACGTGAAGAGAGTTGGTTGAAGATTGTCTCGAGACATGTTACCACTGAACGTTCTAAAGTAGTGATGAAAATTTTATGAAATTTCTTGACGAATTAATATAGTCTCACTACATTACTTTTCAAAGTATGTAATCACTCATTTATATCCGATTTTAAACTGTAAATTTTATTAATGATATCCATATAATAGTCTAATTGGACCACTAATAGGTTCTTAATCATGAATCTCCAAGGGGCCATTAGTAAGTCAAATTCATTCACTTTATATGTAGTGGAATACACAATTTTCTAATCACATGCCTAGTACATCACAATAATAAAATCCTCATTACATACACCATATGAAATAAGATGCAATGATAAGAGATTCTTTATCAAGTTGGTATGTGAATCCATCTGCCTAACCAACTTATGAAAATCATCTATAAAATCCTATTTTCCTTTAAATATCTATTATAATCTATAGAAGAGATTAAATATTTTTAATATTATCATAACATCCCTTGTGGTTATCAAAAAAAAATCATAACATGGGATGAAAAGGTTTATATATTTTTCTCATAATCATATCCTTCATAATATTTTCATTCCAAAGGTTAATTCTCTTTCAGATGGGGAGGAGATAGAATGTGATACGGGGGATGAGAAAGGTCAATAAATTTCTCTAAGATTACATACCCACTTCTATATTTAGTAAAAACAAGAGATCTGGGGACTGGATAAACTATTGTGTTCTCAAACAATGACTTCAATCTATCTCAATAAGTGGACACACTGAGCACAGTCTTAGATGAAATATCAAGTTAAGATCCAAATTCCATCTTAACATCAGAAATATTTGACTAACTTACTCAAAAAACCTATATGTTACAAATTATTAACCTTAATTATCTTTAACTATAGGTATAAATTATATTAACATAGGCTCTAACAAGGTAATAAATTTCTCCACTACATCTTTATTAGGCTCCATGTTTGTAGGTGAAACATCCTTAGGATTTTTGGTATTATAATAATCCCCATAATTTAGTTCTAATTGTGGAACAACCACATGAGAATGACACTCTTATACAACATGTTTAAATTAGTTGGATGCACCTTAATATTTGTATCCAAAATTCATTAGAAGCAATACTGAAATTGTTTTTCTCTTGTGTAACTTTACTATTCAATCTTCATTCTATTCCACTCTTCTTGAAAACTAAATAAATAATCTTACCATAGGGGTAATAATTGAGCTTCCCTTTCATCAAAAGTTGTGTTTTTTGAAAATAAGCACGTAACATTGTTGATATATCATTACACGTTTGATTAGGACATACATAAGATATATTTTCTAAAAAATACCTTATATGTTTATCCTTATCTTTAAGAAATTTTAGTTAGAATGAATTTATAGAGAACTATATACTCATCCTCTGAATCCATTACTACTTTCTTAGAAAAAAAATAAGAACCAAAAAGAAATATAAATACATGATAGGGTCTTACTGAGCTTGTTAAAACTAGATTCCTATAAAAAATATACTCACCTTCATGAAGATAATGCATGATATTAATGAACACTATAGAATAAACATACAAAACCTTTCCTTTCACATTGTTAAAAAAATAATTTGTTTTAATAAACTAAAAATAAATATTCTTCATAATCCATTGACCTACTATTAAAAAAAGAATCTTGAATTATTATCATAAAAAGAAAACTCCCATCCATGGAATTGGAATAACTTCATAATCAATATCTCTATTCATTTTAGAAATTCAATATCCCTACCATTCCTTACAAGAACTTGACAAAGCACACCATAATCCCAGACATTCTTCAAGGACCAAAACCACCATTGTCAATTTTCATAGACATCCTCTTCTTAAAGAGGTTTGATGATGGTTGAGATAGTTGATAGGTGAAAAATTGATTTTACGAGAGAAAGGATAAAGACAAATGGATTGAGAGGAAATGTTTTATTTAAAGGTTATGCAATGTAACCAATTTAGGATTGAGATACATAGCTGAATGAGGATTGGGATGAAATAAAAATTAAACTAAGAAATAAAATAAAATAAATTGTAATTGTATATAATTTTTTTTCTTTATAAATTTATATATAAATAAATTTTAAAATTATATTAAGACACAAATAAATATAAAAACAGAATAGATTTTGAAGATAAATTAAAATAGTGTAAATTTATAATTCATTTAAATATAAAAAAATTAACAGTAAATATAAAAACTGATATATAATTTAAATAGATATAAATAATATAAGTTAAAATCTTTTCAAATTAAACAACCCCAATTCCAACTTAATAAAATTAAAATTCTCACCATTAATGAGATTAGTAAAAATACCATATATTTGATTATCAATAAAGATAAATTCAAGAGAGGTGTCATATTTCTAATCATGATCTCTCTAGAAATTATGTTGAAGGTCAATGTGATTAATTATATAATTAATGATTTTATTCTTGGAAATGTTTATTTCACGAGTGTTATCACCTTTGAATGAAATTTTACAAAAAATGAATCCAAAATCCATCAAGGTTTCTTTCATCCACAAAACATATACACAAAAACTACCTGTAGCTATGTATCACACTTTAATTGAAGATAATTAAACTAAGAATTATTTATTACTATACTAGTATACTTGAGTATAACATATAAAGTGATTGGTTTAAGATATATTTTTCCTATATAGTCTACACCATCCAATTTTATAATCTAAATGTAAATTCAAATTAATGAAATAGGTTTGTTGAAAAATTAAAGAATGTTTAATTGTTTATTTCAAATACCTTTATTTTTTTCTTTTAAATGAGATTCCTTTGGGTTTTATTTTTATCTTTATACTAAAAATAACACAAACATAATACCTAGTATAATAGCTACTGAAATTATTCTTCTATATGTTTCAAAAATTCGATACACAATATTTTATTTATAAAACCAAAAATCAAATAATCAAGATATACTGGAACTGAAAAAATATCTGAAGATGTTATTTTTTTGAAAAGTGTTATATTTTAAACTCCTATAGAAAACTCATTTAATAAAGGAAAAGGACTCAAAAACTCAAAATAATCTCAAGGTTCTTATTGAATAACATAAAGAGATTTAGTATGTTTTGAAGTAGAATATTGAATGTGGGTTTTTTTTTAAAATATGAGGTTGTTCAACAAAAAATTTTCCACAAGTGAACCATTTATAAATTTAAATTTAATATCTATTATATATAATTTAAAATATATTTGAGATTCATATTATAGTATAGTTATAATGAATTCTAATGTTTCTATGATGACTAATATAAATCAGGCCTCTAACAATGCTAGTAAAAGGGTTTAATCATAACTATTGAAGCGCTGGTAATTTAAGTAATGTTATAGGGTTAGATTTAATAGTTGTCATAAAAAATAGTTATAAAATCCCCCTTTAACAACATTTTTTAGTACTTTTAAAGGCTTCCATTAATAGTGATAAAAAATCATTTGTAAAGGCCCCACAGATAATGGAGGTAATTGTTTTTATTCACACCCCCTCTATCATCACCCCCTCCTTTATCAGTGCTTCCCACTCTCGATTATTAGCAATTTAGATAACCCCCTATAGAGTATGCCCCTATATCCAGTGAGTTTCGAACATGGGGCATCCATCTTATACACCACAACTTTTTCCACTCCCCTATATTGTTTTATTTTACATTTTATGATATATCTTTATATTTATATATATTAAATTAAATTTTTTATACATATTTATATGTTTATATATATATATTAGGTTTATATATTGAAAAGTATATTATATATATAAATATGTTTAATTATTTATTTATAATATTAAAATTTTAATCATGAATATTTAAAAAATATGTATATATTGTTACATATTTGATTATAAATAAAATTACACTATGAAAAATTATAAAATTTCAAATCCATAATAACAATATGTATGTAAGAACAATGAATAAATTCTATCCCCATTAAAAAATATCCAGAATACCCCCTAAGACAAGGATAAAAATACTTTTAATGTTAAACAATTTAGGTACCCTGACTAAAAAATCCATTTTGGAGGTGTTTTGGGAATTTTTTCACCTTGAAAAAATAGTGACCAGGGTCTCCCCTATAGAAAAAACATAGATCTCGTGGCATAGTTTGATTTGATATGTGGTAGAGCCCATATAAAAATTGGACCAAAAGTTATGACCATTTGAATTTTGAGTTACATTTTCAAATTATTTATATAATTAATTAATTTTGTGTTATTTTTTATATTCAAATTGTTATTAAATGACTATTACATTATAATAATTAGAATATTAATAATTAAAAATAATTTTAAATTAATTTATAGTATATCTTCACTAAATTTCTTATATATTACATTTAAATTCATATTTATCCATATATAAAAGATATTTTAAATATATATATTATATTTATATCATTATAAAGATATTTATAAATTAATATTATATTGTTAATGATTTCTTTTGAAATATACCCTTTACCATCACTTTTTTAAAAGCTTGGATAAAGTCCCTTTTTATTAATGCTTTTTTTTCTAGCATTGATAAGGGAGGGCCTGAAGGAAATTTTTTTACAGGCACTGATAATGGGATATATTTAATAGTTCTTTTTTATAGCACTATTATAGACCCCCATTAATAGTGCTAAAAAAAGACTATTATGGACCCCTTTTTACAGTTCTTCTTCTAGCGCTGAAAATGAATGTTTTGAACAACGCTTCTAGCTAGTGCTGTTAAAACCCTAGCACAGGATAAACCTAGTTTTTTAACACTAGATTGAGAAAGTTTATTCATTGTATATTATTTCATTTTAATTATTACCCTTACCCACTAATCAAGACTTATTCCTTGTGATCTCACCATGATAATCCAATTTATTTCAAAAACCCAATTTGTTCCTATAACACGGTAATTAGATGATCAATAAACTAAGTCCTATATACTGTGACTTTTAAACCAGATCAACTATTCTTTGACAAATAAAACCGGAACATCATAAGCTAAAGATTCTTATAATGTTTCAGGTTCAATCTGAAAAAAGGATGAGAATTCAATAGGGTTTCATACACTTCGTCAAGTCCTGATTCGTTCATGAAATCTTTCTTTTATAATACCTAAGGAATTATTTTTTATGTTTCTAGAAAGACTAGGAACCAAAATTTTAGGTTTAATTGTATTGATTATTTCATGATTAGTTTCACCAAAATCATGATCCAAATAATAAGGTTTTCTATTTTTAAAAGAGTTTTAAGTCTCCGAAATTCAATATAATCACTTAATTCATCATATTGAGTCATTATATGATCAAACCAATCATGATCATAAAATTTCACATGGTTTAAATATTCAATAATATTTGGCCTTTTTTTATAAAGGTTTCAGGCCTTAGAAGTCAGATAATAACATATAAAGAGTCATTCATCAGCATTAGGATAAAAATTACCATGATTTTCCTTGGCGTTAAAAATGTAAAATTTGCTTCCAAATTACTTAAAGTATCCAACTTTTAGATTTATTTGGTTCCATATCTCAGAGAGTGATTTACGAAAATTATTCCAAATTTGAGCTCTGTTAATGATATAACATACTTTATTTATAGATTCATACCAAAAGTAAATGAGTAGGTTATATTTACATGATATAGTCCTATCAATTTGTTTACAAGTTATTATTACTCCTTTCAATAACAACATTATGTTGACGTTTCCTGGGGGAAAATTATGTTTGATATAATATTCAAAATAAAAGGAATTGACCTCTTGGTTTTAAAATTCTCCACTATGTTCACTTCTCAAAGATATTATTTATCTTTTTCTTTTTGTACCACATCATAGAAACATATAACAATAAAACAAGATTCTATTTTAAGTCTAAAAACGAAAACATAAGTAAATATAGAAAAAATATAAACTAACTTATAAAAAAAGATTTTCCCCTTAGTATTTAAATTCTCGGAATTATAAAAAATCCCATGTGGATATGTTCCATAGGCTAGATGTATCAACCTTTTTAATTTATTTAAAAAATTACTTATTTTTCTTACCCATGTGTCATACATCACATAGTTTATCTATGTTCAATTTATATTATGGTAAATCTGAAATTAAATTTTTATTAAACTATTTTATCATGATGTAAAAATTACAATATCAAAGTCTTATATGATAAATCCATGATGAAATTGTTTTATAATTTAAATAGTTAAATTTTTTTCTTCAAAAATAATTAAGGTCTAAAGTATATACATTTTTAGTTCTAGTTTGTAACGCCCCGACCCCAGCTACCCAGATTCAGTGCATTACTTCGTTACATTGGCATGATCACAAAAGATCAAGTCTCGAAAGACCGATTAGTTTAGTAGCCTTGAAACCACTAGATACATTCATACACATTACATTACATCATAAAGTGAAAAACTACAATAAAAAAGTCTCCATAGTTCACACTCATATCCTCTTATGACTATCCCTGTAGGTCATTCATAAAATACTTCTTCACATCCTGGAAAATATTAAAACATTGAAAGAGGTGAGCTCAAATGATCAGTAAGGATAAAAATATAGCGGAAGCTTTCATAAAAAAACATTAACATTTAAGGCAATGTATAACTAAAACAAAAGCCTTTTAAACTTGAACTTTAGCATAATATGTAAAAAGTAAAATGAAATAATGCCATTTACTTACTCACATGGATATTCTACTGGTCGAATAATCACATTAAATATCAATAACCACTTTTATAATGATGGGATGCATAATGCCAGACTATCATAACAACTTAGCCAAGGCATCGTGCCAAGACTACTAATAGTATTTTGTCAAGGCCTCGTGCCAAGACACTAGTTTGTCTAATGAGACCTACCGATGCATCGAGGAGCTATAGCGGGCTCCACCCGTCACATAATAAGTCCAATGCATTCCTTATATGAAAAATAGTATATAAAAATTTAGGAATACCATTTTTTTAAAAATACTTTTTGAAATTAATTGCGGTATCAAAATACCAGTTCGATTTTTAGAAGATACTTACATTTAAAATTGCTCAAATATACTCCAGTGTTTTTCTGAAAACATCATGCAAGCTTATGAAAACAAAACAACTAATTCTGAGACTGCTCGACTAATTACAGGCCATGATGGGTCCACGCCCAATCCCTTCCTGTCTACCACACTCGAGAGTCAGGTTTTATGAAAACAATTTTATGTTTGCATTAAATATGTATACATTTTCACTGGATTTTCATACATTTGGGAGAAATATCTCTCTCTCTTTTTTAAATCATTTAAAAAATGTTATGGCTTGCAGAGGAAGCCGAAACTCAAATAATGGTCATGGCGGGGAAGAAGTCATTGTCGCCGCATACGTATGACAAAAAAACATTCCTTTTTGTAATTTAGTAAAATTCTTCGTATAAAAATATACCTTTTGAATAAATGTAAAAGTCAAAGGGTTTTTTACACTGTGTAAAAGAAATTTGTGTATAAAACAAAATATGCCTCAATGAAAGGAGATTGAGACGAAATCCTTACAAAGATCATTTTTAAAATAAAATAGATCTATTATATTTATTCAATATATGTACACATAAATAAAGTAAAAATACAATATATGACATAATAATATCATGACATAATTTGAAAGTAGGAGATTAACCCAGAGATTGGAAATTGGGTTAAGAAATTCCCTTACCTCGTGTCTGAATTCAGTCGACCATTCATGGATCTCCTGAATAATAAACGAGAGTTAATATCTACCTTCTTAAGAACCTTTTTCAAGTTCATTATTCCGTTTATATCACTTATTACCATGTCATGAACATTATGTAATTACTTATGTTTATAACGGTCATTTTGTCGATCTTAGGTACTTGAGTCAAAAATAGACTTCTTATAATTACAAGTTGTTCATGTGGTGAAATATCCATTATATCCCAAATTATATTAATGATATAGATATCATATATCTCATATATATCCAGTATATACATTCATTCATAATATTACATAACATTTAGAGGTAATAAATGAAATGCACCGTTCATGGAGACGGTAAGCCGTATGTACGCATAAACGCTAATTTCATTTCTATTTCATATTTAATGTAATTAAATCATAATGATATAAAGGTATATTATAATTCCAGTATAATATCATATATAATATAATTTAATCCATCCTTCATACATCCCACATATGGCATTAACGATTCAAATCACTTTGAGGGGGGCGGTAGTCCGCACTTCCTAAAATGAAAATATCGCATTTACCCATAATGGAAACAATAAAGGTATGCCATAAATGAAAAATACAGAAACTTAAGTAAAACATAAACATATTATATATCATATATATAAATATAGTGAAATCTTAATGGCCACCATTGAAGGTGTTATATGAGTGTTGAACAATCTTCGTTTCGTGAGGCAGAAATTCACCATCCACAGAAACAGTATGTTATTTAACCATTAGATGTTGGTGTGTGTAAGTGTAGCTCAAATACATCTTATAAAAACATCCTAGTATATTTTGGATACTGTTGTTGTTACAAATGATATTAATAATATGATTTTAGGGGGTTGTAGAAGAAAAATAAAACAAAATAACATAAGAGAAGACATTACCTTAAAATCGGGTAACTCTTTTGATTTGAGCCAAAGGCTTCCTTGGAATGCATTATGCCCAAAGTGAGGCTTCTGGGAGTAAGGGAGGGAAGTTGGGAGAGTATTTGGGAAGATTTTGGACGAGCCAAAAGGCTTTGAAGGTGTGAGTAAGGTGGTAGTGGTGGGGGTCTTTTATAAGAGGAGAGAAGGGGCACTCTTGGAAAGATTGAAATGTTACATTATTATGAAATGCTTTTTCGGATTCTAAAGGTCCCACACTTATATATTTAGAGGATAAGGTGATAAGGGTTCGAAATATTCTCATCCAATAGGCTTTTTACAAGTGTAATACTTATATTTTACATTATCCTTCCATTTTATTAAAATCGTTAATTAATGAGGTAATCGCTGCATCATCATGGTGCCATAAATAATTTAATTTATTTAATGTCTAAAAATTATAAAAAAACAATCATGATGTAGGAAATCTTTTTATATTTCTAATTAATATTTATAATCAAAAATATTACTTGAATATCCCCATTTAAAAATTGTTTTAGTAAAACAACTCTTGTTTGTGACCTTTTTATTTTAACATTAAATAAAAAGTTATTTATGTCCTTTTCCTACCAAAGTGGCTCCATGGGGTCCCCAAGTTGACCCATGGATTGTCTTGGTCGTCCATGACACATCCAATAGGTGTAGGACAAGTGTAAAGATCATTTCATATTTTTATAATACCATTTTTACCTTAAATTTCACTAATTACCTATAATCGCGATTAATTAAACTTAAAAGTTACTATTCAACAAAAAATTATTTTAATCCCATTGAACCACATTTTACTTCCTAATGACAACCATGTATGTAGGATTTTTGAAAATAAAATCACAAAAGTGGTAATATTTCATTTAAACGAAAAATCAGTTATTTAACTACCACTTAGTGGTTTCACTATTCATCAAAATTGATGTTTTTCAGAACAATGCCAAAATTTCACCCTAAGCTATAATTGATATTCCGAATAAAAAAAATGATATCTATTTTATAAAATTCGAAACATATAAGTTGAATTAATTAATTTTATAATTAATTACCGCTGTCACAACAAATAGCGTGTTTTTAAGAAACAATATATATCAAAAGATTGACAATTGTTCTTGTCCAATTTCAAAGTGAAATTAATTATAATGAACACCATTTGATAAAATGGTCAAAATATATTCTAATTATACTTTAAAATAACTAAATAGTATAATTTATCACTATAAATTATTTTGATTAAAAAAGGTGTTTTAAGTATTTTTCACTATTCATAAAAATTTGGAAGTTCTCAGAAAATTACAAAAAATTCAACATAGGCTAATTTCAACATTCCGAATCCAAAAATGAAGTCCATTTTGAAATATAAAATATATATAATTTAAAAAAGTGGGTATTACTATTCATAATGGATATTTTGATTAGTCGAGGTGTGTTAGAATCTCGAACTTGCGTACAATGCAAGCTATTGCATTATTGAAGGGGAAGCGTATCGTGGAAGATCAGGGTGTTACATAGGTGACTTAAATTTAATATTTATTTATCTAAAATCCAAAAATGAATTATTGGAAACTTATACAGAGTAACCTTGATCAAATATTTAATAAATACATTTTATATTGTGTTTAAATCCTTCTAAATAAAGAAATTTGTTAATGAGAAATGATCTTATACTTCCAACTGAACCATCTCTGATAATTTCACCCTTAAAAATGTCACTAAATGTGACATATCCACCATCATTTTTGGATAAATAATGAAAATGTGATAAATATCCACTCATATGAATTGAAAATCAACTATCCATATACCATTTTTCATTTATGTTCTTATAACTTCTTCCCTACCAGAAAAATCCCAAAAAAATATTTTTGGTACCCATATTCTCTGAGTTCCTTAAATGTTAGCAACCAAATATTCATGAACCCAAATTTTATTATGTTTTCCCATAATTCCATCATAGAAATTTTATTTATTTCATTAGATAATAACTTTATCAACAACAAAAAAATTAGGGTTTCATAAAATAAAACCACTATAATAATTTACAAGTTCTGCAAAATAAAAACAAATAACTTATGACATGTTATTGTTTTTTAAACTATAATTAAAATATGTTTTTATATATTTGGTTTTACACCATTGATTCATATTCAAAACACATCTCTATAGATTTTATTATTACCAAGGATTTTATTTATGCAATTTTAACCCTTTTAAAAAACACATGTATCATATTTAAGACAATGAACTTATTTTTTCATGATTTAATTTTTATAACCATATTTAGTACACGAAGAAGTAAAATTTTATTGTTTAACATTATGGTTTAAAATTTGTTTTTTTAAATCCTCCTTTTCTATTTAAAGTTAAATTTTCAATTTTGGAAGTCTTTATTTTTTTAAGCATTCATATTTAGTTTCTAGCCTGGTAACATGTTTATTCAGTTAGTCAAAAGTTCAATTTTAACCTTTAGAATTAGATTCATTCTATGAAGAATAAAATTAGTGTACATCATTAGATTATACCCTAAAGTACATGTTTTTTATTTTTATTTTATATTTCAACTTCTGATTCAGAAGAATTTTCATCACTAGAATCCTTATAATCACTCTATATATCCGTCATAGATTATTTTCTCTATTTGATTCTAGTTTACATTTTTATTTCTTGTTATATATCCTTTTTCTTGATGTTATGGAAACTCTAGTTTGATATGTCCATTTTTCACTCATAGAACCAGACATCCTTATAACTTCCTTTATATTTTTGTTGTACGTTTTTGAATGTTTTCTTGAATCCTCTTGTATTATTATTTAACTTATTAAACTTCTCAGAAAATTGAGAAATCTTACCATAAAAAATAGATTTTTTTATGTATCTTCATCATATTATTCAATAATTTATATGTCATAACTCTTCATCTCATCCATTAAAGTAGAAAATTTTTAAGAAACATTTTAATTTTTAACCATTTTGTGCTAACTAGTTTAGAATTAGTTTTTTCCTCAAACATCATGAGTATTATAATGATATTTTTTAGTTAAAAAATTTCACACAAGGGGATTTTTTAATTGTAGCTTAAACACCACTGGATTTTTAGGGTAGAACATTAAGAACATTTTGAGATTGATTTGGATTAGGAATTAGTGATCCTAGATGAGTAAAATTATTCAAATTTTCTATTAAACTTATAATATTATATGTTATGACTTCTCCATCAATCATTATGAATGTATCAAAGTTAAGATCTATGGTTTTGTACCCATGAAATCTCACATTATCTGTACTTTCATAAGAAAATTATGTAATTTTCTACAAATTATGTTGTATAACACATTTAAAAAATCTATTGAAATTATATTGATAAATTACATATATGATAAAATTCATTACTTTGGAGTTTATATCACACTCTCATTCGGTAGTGTAATCCCATTTTTCGGTGTATCCTTTAGGAATTTTGTACTTCTAAACACCATTCAAGTAAAAATTCATACTAGGGTTCTTCAAGGAAATAATCATCTATGCCTTACAACATATATAATTTTCATTATTGAAATATTGTTCTCAAACCATGACATACATTCTCTATTTTCTTACATAACATCCATTTTAAGATGATCTTATGAATTTATCATTTTAATGTTGTAATGACAAAAGTCACTACTTTTCATACAAATATTTGGTTGGAGAAAAGCTTCAAAGATACTAAATTGGAGGGAGGGGTGAATTCATTTCTTAAAAATTTATTTACGTCCAAACCACTCCCTTTTAAGGTATCATAGATACTGAATATTTTATTATGACAATAAATTAACAGAGAAAATTACAATAAGATTAATATTGAACACAAAAGAATTATAGTGGTTTGGGGCACACAAATTACATTATCCACTTCACTAAATCTCAAATCCTAGATAATGGTGATTTAATTAGAAAAATAATTTTTCACAGGGACTTCCTAACTAAGTGTAAGAAGTCATTACCTGGTAATAATATAAATTTTTTTACAAGTCTATTATAAGGCTTTACCGAAATAGTAGATTTCAACATTCAGTATAAGGATTAATCACATCTAATAATAAGAAATAGTAATGTGGGTTTACAGAATGAAGCACATAATTTCAAAATGCGATTGATAGAAGAGATGGGTAATCCAATAGAGTTAATAATAATGAATTATACCTCAAAACGAGTCTTCAAAACATAGAAATATTAATCAACAAATCATAGCTATATAAAACATGATTTTTTTCTCCTTTTTTTAGAATAGAGAATCGATATAGAAACCATTGAGAGATAGATAGAGTACAAGTTCTTCTATGTCTATTCTTTTTTTTAATACTATTATATATATTCTGAAAAACTATTTCACAACAAGAAATCCAATAAAACCCGTACTCAGGTAAAATATAGATATTATTTTAGGAAAATTACTATGAAAAAAATAACTAAGCAATAAAATAATATATGATATTTTTATTTAATATACCAACAACCTTATAGAAATATATTTAACCATAAATAGGTATTCCAATGTTTAATTCATTAAAATAAGAAATAATTTTCACTTGAAATACTATATTGATATTAAGTACTCGAGTTGTAGAATGAAGTTTCTGATTTTGGATCATGATGTAGTCTAATTACAGGTATATAAATTCAGATAGTTGAATTTACCCTTGAAACAATTATTTACGTAGAATATTTATTCATGTATCGAAATCAAATAGCCTATTGCAACCAGGTATGAAAATATAGCACATATCTAAAAAAATATATTTTATTAATCTACATATCCAATTCAAATAGCCATTTAATAATTGTAGTGATTTTCCTCAAAGATGACTTGAAATGGCCTTTTAAATGATGTATCCAATTATTCATACCGAATTATATAACATAGCTAATTTACATAGGAAATTCATTAATATTTCTGATCCATATAGGTGAATCTATGACACAATGGATTCATGTAGGTTATTTCTCAATGTAGTCAATTAAAGTAATCTATATAGAAATGTATACATTTTACATTGGTAATTTTAGCATTATGAATATTTACAGAGGTGATTATATCTTGTTTCCAATTTACATAGTCGATTCCTTCATGTAAGAAAAATCCTCATAGAAAAATTCTTTATGTAGCTGATTTTTCATGACATAGGTGAATTCAATAAAACATCCACAAAATTTTATATTATATTGGATTTAAACTAAATAATTTTAAAACATGATAGAAAAACATAGAAATAGAATCATTATAAACATATGAATGGTTTTCAAGAACATCAAACCAAAAATTATGTGGGATATATTTAAACAACATTGATAGTACAATAAAATATTTCTCCTAACCTTTACTCTTCAAATTATGATGATTTTGACTATTATAACTTATACATCACTAGGATGGTATAAGAATGAGTAATTCATTTTCATAGTGATCTGAAAATTTACATATTCCATTTACTTCCTTATGAACATGAAACCTATTCTCTATTTTTTTGCGGATAATTTTCAATCTCTTTCAAAACATTAGTCTTTTAGGAAGGATTAGTCCCACTTAAACATTACCTTTTGAATATATTAGAATCATACTAATATTAAAAATCTATCCCATAAATACTTTTATATTCTTATAGAATCTATAGTGTAACACTCCATGATTTTTAAATAATTTTTATCAAAATTAATACTATGTTTGATGGATTATACCACACAACACTAAACTAAATTGATACATGGAATATTAGAAGAATATTATTTTTAAAAATTAAGAATAATATAATCACCATTAAATAAAATATTCAATCCATTATAAATGCATAAAAAATAATATTAAGAACACTTAATTTTTCCAAAGGGATTTTTCAACAATGAAAATTTACATTATATAAGGTCCTTTCATGTAATATTTATATTTATAAAATTTGTAATGTATTTTTTAAAAATGAAGATAATTTTATAGTTCATCATGTAAAAATTAGATTGAGATGATTTTGTATATTTTTCTAAAATAATTTATTTATAGGTGAATAATGAAAAAAATACCGATTTTGATAATACCATTACTTTTAATCATACAAAAATGAATTAAAATTTTGTAGAAATATTTTTAATTTAAAGAATATAATTAATTTAAAAAATAATATATAGAATTTATGAAACTTGGTTTTATTGTTTTTTAAACTTATGTAATATTTTACTTTAAAAAGTGTTTTTGGTTATCTATATTAATAATTAGTTTTCATCATGTATTGAAATTAAATATAAAAAATTGATTTAATATTTTAAATAAACATGTTCATACTATTTAATAAAGTCGATTTAATTTTTTGGATTAGAAGTTTGATTTGTATGATTAAAGATAATGATCATGATAATGGTGAAAATGTTATTTCTATGTAAATATTTCATAAATTTCATAAATTTATTTTTAATAAATTAAATTCATATATATTATATAATGAAAATTAATATATTTTTTACACTATTATAAAAAAATATCATCAATCATTTAGATCTTATTTAACTTTTTATAAGATTAAAAAAAATTTATGGCTAAAACAACATTTATCTAGAAAATAGTTTTTCCTTATATTAAATGTTTGAATTTAAAATTTATTTCCATATTATTTATAGATTGAATTAGATTATGTAGTTCCTCAATTTAATTTTAAAATATAAACATTTTGTAATATTGGTTACCTTATATATTTTGTTAAATATAAATTACCTTGGTAACTACTAGTTTCCACTACAAAATCCTAAAGGGTAAAAAGGGTCAACCATAGGTCTGAAAGGAATAATACGCTAAACAAATTATTCTAATTAAGTGTTATAGGTGTGTATTGACATAAAAGTATCTAAAATATATTATTTTTTATTTTAGAGTATCCTTGGCATGTAAAACATGTTCTATTTTTATATTAAAATGTAATAATTCTAAAAATACCATTCTAACCACTAATAAAAGTAGTTTCTCACCACCATTTTGAGGGAAATAAAATTTTTAGTTTCATTTTGAAAATGAAATTTTCTTCTTTCCCCTATATTTTTTTAATTAACTTATATTCAATTAATATTATTTAATAATTAGATCTCAAATTCCATGGAGTGCTCATAAGAAAAACTTTAGTCTTAAATGTGAGTACTATTTTCCCCCTAATTAATTTTTTTCTTGAAATACTTTACAAACATAATTTTTCCATTAAAATATAATGGAATAATTATTTTTTAATTAATTTTTTTTGATAAGGTAACCATAATTAACAGGTTTTTTATATACATGGGTTTTATATTTTTTTATAGAAAAAGGATAGTGTTTGAATTTTTTTTTAAAATCAGTCTTTAGAAGCGTGAACCCCATTCACACATCTTCTTCTCAACCAGATGCCTAAACGGGGTTCATGCATCCTTCAGCCCATCTTCGAAGGATGCATGAACCCCGTTCGCGCATCTATCTATGAAGACATGCATAATTTATTTCTCAACAAATTTTTGCTTCTTTTAAGAAGGAAAATTTTATATTTAAATTTTCAAATTTTTAATTGTGTTTATTTATTTAATTTGTATGATGTGTTTATTTGATTTATGATGTGTAGAAACTAGTGTTTGTGTGTATGATTTATTTATTTCATATGTATTGATGTGTAAATTAGTGTTTTTTGCATGATTTAATTTATGAACGATGTGTTTGTCGTATGAATTCGTATTGAATGTTTATGAAAATTTAATATGTTATAAACAATGTTATTTTAAAAGTAATATTAATTAAAATTATAATATTTTTATACACTTGTAATATAATTTGGGAATAATATTTTAGTTATTTGTATCATATTTAAATTTATTAAAAAATATATAGAAATTTATTTCTGTTAATGGTATAAAAATAGTTTTGTTCAAATAAAATTATTAAATTCTTTTAATTACAATTAATCATATTAAATATAAAAGAGGTTTAGATATTTAATATGTATTTAATATAGTAATAGATATAATAAGTATACCCTAAAACATTGTGAGTTGTGTGATGATTGATCATGAGATGACCGACCGATGCATAATTGAAATTACATGTCTGGTTTTGTGAATGTGGTTATTAAATTTGTAATAATTGCATTTATTTTTATGTATTGATGATAGGTGAGTCATCTTTGACTAAGTATGTAAGGATCTGCGTGTCCACATAAAAAAATCTATCCATTTCCTACTCCTAGAATCCCTCACATGCATGTGAGTACATTTGTAATTAAAGGGAAATCAACCAGAGGTGTCCCTCAAGAGGCGTCCCCGGAGAGGTGTCCCCGAAGAGGCATTCCAGAACAAGTATTCGACATGAGGCATTTTTTTTAAAGGAGACAAATGGTTGATGAAATATTTGATAATAGAGACTCCATGAGTCTACCCATAGGTTTTGGATAGTTTATCAAATAAGGATAAACTAATCATAAGTCTCAAGATGAATTCATGATTAATTATTCATAACTAATTAAAATATATGACGTTATTTTAAATAATGTAAAATATTGATTTAGTATGTAATATTTTATTAATTATATTTATAGGTAATAATGTTTGCGCAAATATATTGCAATGGTGCGACCATTTATATGGTGCAGAGATTTAGCTATAGTGTGCCACCTGTTAGAGTGGTAAATCTTCATAGTTGTATGACATGGGATGTAGTTCGCAATAAGAATCATAATTAGTTAAAACTGAGGGTCGATCAATCCATTTCTTCAATCACATATCGACATCTAGAACATCTAGAACATTTCTAGAACACCGAGTATCCTTTGGTCGATGATGATGATTTAATGGATGTGTCTTCCTTATTTTGGCAGCAATGTGCTAATGGTTTGGTGGAATTGTATGTGGTGATTTATGATATAGTTGTGGTGCAACTGATTACTACAGAACCATGTTTTGTGAGCTATTTACAAGTTGGTCCTTCACATTAGTATTTTTCATTTCCTCCTTCTCATTTGACTCCAGTAATAGAAGAAAATTATGAAGAAGATGATCAAAATTTCGAAGGAAATGTAGATGACATCCCTTTGTATGCTGATACTGTGAATGAAAGTTTATATGAGGAAGAAGAATCTGGGGAACCATCAGGAGATGATGTGGGTGATGGTGATGTGGGGATTGAACCTTCTGAGGTTCCTTTGATAGATGTGGGTGAGGGTGATGTGGGAAATGAACCTTATGAGGTTCCTTTGAGAGACAGACATCCACAACATCCACCGGTTAGTTGTAATCATCCTACAATATTGAGTTCCATAGTTAAAGGAATTTCTTGTGAACAACATTTTTATTGGGATGTCATTACACCAGCTTCTGAATTCCATGGCATTATAGGGAATAGGTCTGAATCAAATGATAATTTCATCTTTGTTGGGAAAGAGTTTGAAAGTAAATTTGTCATGAAAATGTGATAAAGGAATACCACATTGGGCGGCATTTTACATTTGTGTTTGATGAGTCAAAGAAGACAAAATATATCATTCATTGTGAAAAATATGGGCCAGAATGTAAATTTTGATTAAGGGAATTATTTGATAAATTTTTTTCATGTTAGAGGATAACCAAATTAGAAGGGCCACACACTTGTGTGCATCCAGGATTGTCACAGTATCACTCTTCCCTTGATTCAGGGTTTATATCAAATGTTATTTTTGAGATGATACAAACATGTTAGGATGATCTCTTTTCCTTTGTTTAGAAAATAATTCAACAGTTGTATAACTAGAAGATATCATATACCAAAGCATAGAATGAAAAATAGAAAAAAAATTGTAAAAGTGAATGGTGATTGGGATGAATCTTATGCTATGTTTCCATAACTTATGGAATTTTTATCTCTCAACAATCAGATTGTTTATCAGTTGGACACTATTGAGTATGTATCCCCCCAATCACCGAGTTTATCGAACAAAGGTTATGTTCAATGGGGTTTTTTTGTGAATTCAGGCCATGCATTGCTGCCTTTCCCTATTTTAAACAATTTATTCAAGTCTATGGCTCTTTCCGGTATGGAAAGTAGATAGGTGTTCTACTAATTTCTACCATAGAGGATGGTAATATTTATCCTTTGCCTCTTGGTTTTTATATTGTTAAAAAGGATAATTTTGAATGTTGGAGCTTGTTTTTGGCATGTGTACATGTTCATGTCACACAAGACCATGGCATGTGTCTAATATCTGAATGCCATCGAGCGATTATAGAGGTCGTGCTTAGTGATGGGGTTTCATGTACTGAGCCGAATGCTTATCATCGTTATTGAATTAGACATATTTAAAGTAATGTGCATAAGTATTTCAGAGATGATACCATAAAGAAGTTGATCCTCAAGTTGGGTATGATTTTCTAAATTTATTTATTTTAAATAAAATTCGTTCTCCATTTTAAAATATTATTCTCTTATGGTTTTAGCATATGGGATCCAACAAGAAAGGTTTCATCGACGCCATTATGAGATCTGAACTGCTAATGAAGATGTATATGAATATATGATGCACATTTCGAAGGAGAAATGGTCATTAGCATTTGATGGTGGTAGAAGATATGGCCATGTGACCACTAATATAGTGGAATGCATAAATGGGGTCCTCAAGGGTGTGCAAAAACTTCCTATCACCAGGATAGTGCAAGAAAGATTTTATAGATGTGTCCACTACTTTGTTGAACAATCCCAAAGGGCCTATCAGAGGATGGAAAACGGAATACGTTTTACACGGCATTTCCGTAGTGATATTGTTTCGATACTAAATGAGGCTTCATGATTGACTGTTCTAGCCTTTGAAAGGGAAAGATTAGCTTTCATGTATGATTGTGTGACGACCGGGCTATATGCACTAATGTTTGAGTGTTTGTAGTGATGTTAGATAATAGATAATATGATTATGACAAATTTTTGGTATTTAGATATCCATGTTCACATGTTATCGTAGCATGTGCTTCAGTAAATATATCATGGGATCAATATGTTGACCCAGTGCATCGCATGAGCAGTTTGGTGAACTATTATAGTGAAGCTTGGATTCTTGTTGGTGACTTTCATTATATCTCACTTCCTACTGATCAGCCAACAATCATCCGTGATATTTCCAAGTTTCATAATTTGGTTCTATTTTCATTTATAATTTTTTCAATGTCTATTGTTTTTTAAATTATTGGATTTATACTACTAGGTTATATCCTCGAGGAATACCAAAATCAAGTCGAATCTAGAATGAAATGGATTGGCCTCGACAATGAGGAAGGAGAATACAACGCAATATTTATCATGCATAAGGACATACTCATAATATATGTCCCCAAGTGGCAGCACAGAGCTCCACATCTCTTCATCCATGATCGAGTTTGTGTATTGTATCACAAATATGTATATTTTGATTTGTATGTGAAAGTTTCAGTATTGAATACTTTTATTTCCGATTATCTCTATTTCTAACCTGTTTTAATTTTGGTTAGTTTATTTTTTTCATTCTCTAATAAAGAATTTTGTGATACTCAAACTATTCAAAAAAACAACATAGAATAAAAGAACTAGCTCATGGAAGCCCACATGCAATGCTTAGAAGACCTCTATAGGTTTTAATTAATACAGACATCATAAATATTGAATCTCAAAATTAGGTAATAGTGTGAATTATTTAATGAGGGGATTTCTCACATAATACAAACACTAATCCACACAAATGAAATCAAGTATAAATTGAAAATACTAACAGAATAATTTTTCATTTCATTATTCTAGATTTATTTAAATAATAGTTGAAATTTTTTATTTAATTCATTATAATAATGTAACGATGATATCATTTGTGCATAAGGCATCTTTTCCATTTATAACATCTCTGGAAACTCATGTATCATGACTACTTTTAGAGGGACGTCCAGTGCCTTTGTTGAGTGTACGCACATCTCACCATTTCCATCATACCACACCACCTCCCGCTATCATCCCTCACATTTGTCATGCTGGATTATATGGCGTAGCGATGTGTGACTTCACCTTTATCGATCATCATCTCATTGCTGGGCTTGTAGAGCAATGGATGCCAGAGTTACATACATTCTATTTCAGATAGGGGGAGATGACTACAACCCTGCAGGATGTGGCGATTATGTTGGGCCTCCCCATCGATGGTGTAGCTATGACAGGCCGAGTTGGAGTAGATTTTCTGGAGCTTTTTCATAGACTACTGGTCATAGAGGTCCCTGATGATGGTTGGACCATTGTTGGTGGTCAATTACACATTCATTGGTCAGGCTAGTACTTCACACGGTTATAATAGTATGCTGATGGGAACACTGTGCTACGATTTTCACGTGCATATATTTTGAGGCTGATCGTTGGAACACTTTTTGTTGACCACTCCACTACTTCTGTACACTTGATGTATTTATTTTTTTAGAGGATTTGGACAAGGCTGACCGATATAGATGGGGGGGGGGGTCTTCTTGTCTAGCATATACATACAGGGCATTATGTAGTGCATGCCACATCAATAAGATGAAGATCACGAGATGCATGGTTCTTCTAGAGATGTGGGTATGGGAGAACGTCCCTCGTTTTTCTCCACATGCTCGTGTTCCATTACCAGCAGATATTTTTGCAGAGGCTCATCGTGGATGTTGGTATGTTATTCCTTCCTTATACTGTCTAACTAAATTGTATAAGTTTATATTATGAAATGTAAATATAACAATATTATCTACAGGTGGAGTCAGGAACATTGACATTCAGATTCCCCTAGACATGACATCCACACGTACAAACGTATGTTGGACAGCATTCGACCACACGATGTAAGTTATTCTTATTTTTGTTGTTAAATCTGTATTCTTTACTATACATGTATTCATTTATTAATTGATTATTTATTTTGTCTTTCAGATTTTAGGGATGCCATATAAAGATGATATTATCAAGAGTATTCAACCGTACTGTACACCGATGCTTTCTATCAGCTTCTATAGGGTTCCATTGATTCATTTTCATATAGTTGAGTGGCATCAGACCGATAGAGTTATGAGGAAGTTCAGATTCTTTCAGCCCGTTCTTGACCCGCCCAGTCAGTTAGATTCACTACATTCCCTAAAGACATCGGGGAAAATATATTTTGATTGGAGGAGATACTACACCAGATATATTGATTTATGGGATAGATGGTAGGACATCCAGTTGCGAGGCGCGGGGGAAATGCGTTTTCATTTTTTGGATCCGATGGATTACGCGGCTTGGTACTACAAGTCCCCAGTCAGATTTCTGACATGACATAGACGAGGCTTTCATGAGCTGGTACACATAGTTCCTTCCACAATTCAGGGAAATATTTTTTCATAATACTTAAAAACACAATTATTTTTCATAGGATGCTCGTATCTTTCATCTACTACACATGTCTTATCTAGTAGAGCACATAGTATTTGACCCAATATATTTTCACACCCTTGTATCACAGTTGATTCCTTCGATGGATGAGATTTATCATGGCATTTTCTTTGATCTACCACAAGCTATGGAGGCTGTGGATCCTGCGAAGCCTGCTAAGGCTCATATAGATGTACCAAGGCACGACGACCCTATTATGGATCTTGCTGTTCTATAGGAGAAGGATGTTACGATTGATAAGTCAGATGATGTTGTTCCATAGGTGGAGGGTGTTCTACATGATCAGTCATATGCTCCTCCATCTTCCCAAGCTCAGCCACAAGTAGATACAGATGATGACTGGGTTGAACTCAATTCTTTATTGCAGACAATCTAAGCACAAAAACCATCTTCTTTCTATGTTGGTGAGAGTTACATCTAGCCTCCACTATTATTAGATGCATGACAGGGTACAGACAGTGAGAATGTACATCCACCGCCTCTCACATAAGAGGATGTGGGGGTGGCAGCTGAGGATGATGTTTTGCGTACTCTAGAGCATAGACAGAGATGGACATGATGTAGACGTGTCCCGTATACACCTGGTTGTGGGACAGAGGAGCGTCCACGCCAGAGGCATAGATTAGTTTGATTTTTTATTTACAATACATTATTTATGTGCATTACTATTATCATTTATAGAGTTTTATTTTTTTAACAAGTGTCTTGCTATCATCAAATTATCTTCCAAAATTAATAATTTCTATTTGGTATTCATTGATAAATATTAATACCCTGGATGAAATGATCTATGAACATCAAGAAATCTTGACAAATATTATTGATCTCAATGATTTGAATCCTAAAATCATGGAACATGATTCTTTTTTGAAAAAAATTAAATTCAATAAAGAATAATTTCAATGAATAATGAATAATTATGAAGAGTAGATGATTATGATTAAAGATAAAAAAACCAGAATATGAGATTTGTGGAATTAGAAGTTGATTTGGATAATTTTGAGAAAATACATATTCAAACTTTATAAAAGGACATATGTTCTACTAGTACACAATCATCATTGGAATATTTTAATGTTAAAATACCTCTATCATCTGATAAAATTATGGACATTATGAAAAAGATTGATTTCATATTCTTCTAAAATAAGAGAAAATCCTTAAGAGCATTAAGAATGTGTTAGCATATCTAAGAATAAGTATTGAAGAAGACCATCCTTGGTGATGTTATATAAGACTTCAAGACTGATGTTTATGAGTGTTTCTCTTTAGGGGGAGGTAAATGAAGAAATATTAAATTACTGCCAGAATTAATATATCAATTAGAATCAAATCTAATTACAATAGAACATTCAAGAAGATCATGTTATTGAAATATAAATGTTTTTCCAAATCACTTTTCCTTTTTTAACAAAAAAATACTGAAAAGAAATGGGTTGTAATTGAATTAATCAAATATATAAGAAAATTTTTCTTCTAAATAAATGATGATTTTTAAAACTTTTTTTGGATGCATGAATGGGGTTCACGCATCCTTTAGAGACTTTACAAAGGGTTCGTGATCCCCGTTCACACATCTACCATTTATAGGATGCATGAACAGGGTTCACGCATCTGGCCGAGAAGAAGATGAGCGAATGGGGTTCACGCATCTAAAGACCTATTTTTAAAATTATTTCAAACTCTATCCCTTTTCCATAAATTTCTTTTAAAACCCATATGTATAAAAATACCCCACCATCCCCCTTATACATGTATAAAAATTAAATTTCATTGATGGGTTTATGTGGACTACCACCTCAACAATGCCATATATCTCATTTTTCATGTGTTTTCTTTGTTATTTTTTAAAATATCATTAAATTTGATTCAAAAAATTTATTTTTTAATTAATATCATTATTATTATATAAAAATTATATTATTTAAAAAATAAATAACTTTCATAACCATACTCATCCATTAATTATCATATGTTCATATTTGGGTCGGTCTAACTAAAAACTTGAACAATGCTATAAACAAATATCATAGATGACTATGAAATCTTAATTAATAATAATATATGATATAAAAAATTCAATTAATATTTTATTTTGTTCCTATAATGGTAACAATAATATCTAACTCATTAATTATGTTACCAACATTCATTCGTTAAATTTACCAAAACATGATCATCACTGATTTCAACATTAATGATCGTAACCATAAATACAATATAGTGAGATTAAAAAATTATAAATAACCATAAACCATAAATTTCAACATATTTCATGATGTTTTATTGATATAATTTTGTATAATAATAAATAACAACACCACTATTATGTTATTGGGTTAGAACGATCAAGATTACTCCCTCCCGATAATGAAAATAGATAATAAAGAACTAATATAAATGTTGAGAGTAATTATAAATGATGATTTCAAAAGGTTTCATATGTGAATAATCTTTTAAAATTTGTGATTAATATATTTGTTTTACTATATAGGAAATTCAATCACTATAGTGGATGTTAGGTATAAGGCCCCAGCCTTAAACCTTACTTAAAAATTGAATTAAATGAATAATTCACATTGAGGATCTTTTCAGGTTTAGAGTTTTAGAGAATTAGGACATAACTATTACATCTCAAAAGATTACAAAGTATCTCTTCTACTAAATTTCCATAAAATAAAAACTCTTAAAAATAAACATGTCTAGTTTCATGTTTCAGGTAGCATGACTTTCCCTTGATCCCATCCTTGACCCTATTCCACGCTAAGTCCTGTGAAAAACATTTCAAAAACTTAGGATGAGCATAAAAACTCAGTAAGGGATACACAAAGAATAAAAACTCTTAGTTTATCAAAACAAAAAGTAAACCATGTATACTTTATCAAAGTAATACTTTTCACCTTTATGAAGTAGTAAAAACTCTTCACTGAATAAAATATCATTACTTACCTTTTTGTAACCAAAGGATTACCATAAAACCCATAAAAAGAACACATAACATATATAAAGGTAACTTGGGACATAAACATACTTAAGTGGAATAACCATACGGTCGACTCCCACACATATCACTTAATGGAATATCCTTACGGCCAATTTCCATACATACTTAATGGAATAGACATACGGCCGACTTCCATACCCAATTCATTGGAGGTTATAACATAACAACCTGTCCTGGTATTCACGACACCACCCGTCATAATGTCCAAGTACTATTATAAAATCATAACACATAAAACCAACATAAAGGAATGATAAAATTTCCACATTTCAATCACAATATATCATTTAAATATATTTACATAATATAATCCTTTATCAAAATCATTTTCATTACCGAAATAAAAAAAACGTATATGGTATTTATTTTATTTTAAAAACATTTTGGCTTGTTGAGGAAGGCAAAGTCAAATTATACTCGCGGCGGCGGAAAATGTCATTGTCGCCGCGTACGTTAAAAGAAACATTCCTTTTTTTCGTTTTGTAAAATGCTTCGTAGAAAAAGATTCCTTTTGAATAAAAGTAAAAGTCAAATGGGTTTATACACCGTATAAAATAAAGTTGTGTATAAAATGAAATATGCATCAATGAAAGGAGATTGAGACGAAGTCCCTTACAAAGACGGTATCCTTGGTTTAAGGATAAATCAATTACACAATTATGTGTGACAAAGGAATACACCAAATATAAGTGGATATTAAGTGTAAAACAATCAGAGGTTATTCACACATATTCATAGAACAACATATTCAAGGAGTACAAGTTTATCCCAAAGAATCAAATTTGGGCTAAGAAGTTCCCTTGCAAAAATTTGACAGCCTAACGGCGTCACTTCAAAAATTCAGAAAATGAGTTGATGAGAGATAAAAAGGGGATCTCATCACTTGGACATAAAATTTACATTAATCAGGATATAGAATAACATATACCAACATAATAGTATGTGAATTAAAAAACATAACCAACGAAGTCCTTTAAAAAGAGGAGGGTGAAAGGTTCCCTTACCGACTTGGGTAACTTTCGAAAAGTACACCCCATTGAAGAAGTGTCATACAATGAATATGTAAATACCCATAAATAGAATTATATTAAAAAAAGAGTGCAATAGTGGGCAGTACATAAACCACTCAAAGGAAATTCTGGCAAATGTAGCATAAATCTCACGGGAATAAAAGTGGGATGAAAAATCTCTTACGAAAACTCGGCAGCCTAACGACGCCACTTAAAAATTAAAAAATGGATTGATGAGAAGAAATAGGGTCTCTCATCACATCAACATAAATTTTACATAAAGAGGAATATAAAATAACATCCCAATAACAAGAAAGATGAGCTTTAGAAGGAATGACATAAAAGAGTGTACTTAAAAAAAAGATAGGAGCAAGATCCCTTACCTCGGGTCCAACTTGTCTTGTTCGTTCTTTAACATCCTGAATAATAAACTTGAGTTAATTTATACTTGATTAAGAAAATTTTTAGAGTTCATTATTCGTTCTATATAACTTATTTACATGTTATAAACATTATGTAACCATTTAAGTTTATAATGTTTGTTTTGTCGATATTTGGTTCTTAAGTCGAAAATGGACTTCTTACAATTACATGTTCTTAGTGTGGTCAAAGATTCTTTATATCCAGAATGACATTCCTGATTTGGATTGCATATATATCATATATATACAGAATGTAAATGTATTTATAATATTACATAATCATTTAGAGGTAAGAAATGAAATGCACCGTTCATGGAGACGGTAAGCCGTACGTACGCATGAACGCTACTTTCATTTATTTCTCATATTAATGGAATTAAAATTAAATGAGAGGTATGTATATTTTAATTCCAGAATTAAATTAATCATTTAGATGTATCATTCATTATATATATCCGTTATATACATATACTTTTAATAGTACATTACATTTGGGGATAAGAAATGAAATGCACTGTTCATGGAGACGGTAAGACGTACGTACGCATGAACGCTACTTTCATTTCTATCTCATACTTTAATGGAAATAAATAATAATGATATATAGGTATATTATAATTCTAGTATAACATCATATATAATAACTTTAAATACATCCTTTATACGTCCCATATAAGGCATTAACGAATCACATCACTTTGAGGGGGCGGTTGTCCGCACTTCCTTAAACGAAGATATCGCGTATACCCATAATGGAAGCCATAAAGGTAAGACACAAATGAAAAATACAGAAGCTTAAGTAAAACATAAACATATTATATATCATATATAAATATAGTGACATCATAATGGCCACCTTTCAAGGTGTTATATGAGTGTTGAACAATCATCGTTTCGTGAGGCAGAAATTCGCCATCCACTGAAACCGTATGTTCTTTAACCATTAGATGTAGGTGTGTGTAAGTGTAGCTCTAATCCTTCTTATAACAACATACTAGTATATTGAAGATACTGGATTTGTTAAAAAAAGTTAATAAAAAGAGTTTAGGGGGTTGGAGAAGCAAAATAAAACAAATGAACAAGAGAGAATGAATTAACTTTAAAAGTGTAACTCCTTTTGATTTGAGACTAAAGGATTCCTTTGAAAAGATTCTGCCCAAAGGGAATACTCTAGGATGAGGAGAGGGATGTGGAGAGAGTAAATGGCCAGGGTATGGCCGAGCCAAAGGCTTGAGTAGTGTGTGAAATGAGGTAGAGGTGGGGGCCTTTAATAAGAGGAGAGGAGGGGCACTTTTGGAAATCATGAAACTACTATTTTATTTTCAAAAGTGTTTCGAATTTATAAGGTCTCACATTGATATATTTCTAAGATAAGATGATAAGGCTTCGAAATATTCCCATCCAATAGGTTTTGGACATGTGTAGGTTTTAGATATTACATTATCTTTCCATTTTATTTAAATCGTTAAATAATGAAGTTATCGCTGCATCATCATGATGTCATAAATAATTTAATTTATATAAAGTCTAAAAATTATAAAAAAAGTCTATGATGTAGAAAATATTTTTAGATTTCTAATGAATATTTATAATAAAAAATATGATTAGTATAACCCCTTCTAAAAATTGGTTTAGTAAAACCATTTATGTTAGTGTCATTTTCACCTTTATTTTAAAAAAAGGCATTAAAGTCATTATCTCACCCAGGTGGCTCCATGGGGTCCCCTAAATCGACCCATGGGTTGTATTGGTCGGCCATGACACAACCAATAGGGTTAGGACATGTTTCAAGCTCATCTCATTTTATTAAAGCATTATTTTTACCTTAAACTACACTAATTTCCACTAATCGCGATTAAAAACTTAATAAGTTACTATTCACCAAAAAATTATTTTTATCCCATTGAACCACATTTTAATTCTTAATGACAACCATGTATGTCAGATTTTTGAAAATCAAAACACAATGATGAAAAAATTTCATTCAAACGGAAAATCAATTTTTATAAGTACCACTTAGTGGTTTCAATATTCATCAAAAATTGAAGTTTTTCAGAAAATTACAAAAAATTCACCCTAAGATATATTTGATATTACGAATTCAAAAATGAAGTCTATTTTACAAAATTAAAATCATATAAGTCACATTAATTAATTTAATAATTAATTCCCACTGTCAGAGCAAATAGCGTGTTTCTATGAAACAATAAGTATCAAAAGATTGACACTAGTTTATGTCCGATTTCAAAGTGAAATTAATTCCAACGACCACTATTGGATTTAATGGTAAAAATATTTTCTAATTTCACTTTAAAAACAATTCAAATGATAATCTAATCATATAAATAAATTAGATTAAAATGATGTTTTGAATTAAAATACAACATTTTACACTATTCATTAAAAAAATGAACTTTATCGGAAAAATACCAAAAATTTACACAAAGTAAAATTTGATGTCCCGATTCTGAAGAAGTGTTTTATTTGGTAAAAAAGAATGTATAAGAGTGATCGAAACTATATTTAATGACAGTTCGCCATCAGAAGGCGATATGTGAACCTTTAGTGAAAATTAGGGTATAAAAGCCTAAAATTGAATTCTTTCCATATTTTAAGTCTTTGGATAAATGTAAAAACATTTAAAAAACATATATAATCATATTTTAGTTATTTCTATCCATTCCCGCCAATAAAACGGCTAAATGTTAACTACCATTTAAAATAATATTATTTTATTATTAGAGTGTAACATAAGATTCCCAAGAAACTCGTTGTTGCGTATTGGGTACGCCATCGAGCATTACATCCCCTTTAAAGTAATATTAATATTTTATTCACAAATATGGATAAATATGAAAATGTAATATTCTTTATTTACCTGGGGTGTTACATCCTTCCCCCCTTTTGGGAATTGCGTCCTCACAATTTTAAAATTGGGCTTGGAAACATCCTTGAAAGTCCCACATCGGAACAAGAGTCGGTAAAACAATCAGTTTAAAATAAAGAAAGATAAGTACTAAGGTCACCCGAGTTAACCCATAATAGGATTCCGTGTATGAAAACATGGACATGGAAGAAAAAGAAAAGGGTCATGTTCTGATGGAGAGTGATAGAAAACATGTTTAGGAGAAAGTTAACCATGAGAAAATCACAAACTTGTGATGGGTTAAACGGTATTCGATTCCCCAGTAGGAAACATTAATAGAAAACATTTTTGTTTTAAGTTACTTTTTATTGAGGAATTTATTCATAAGGAGACATAATCACTTATCATGTTGACTTTCAACTTTTATTATATTCCTTACCCAAACTCATATTTTTACTCCAAAAGACGAGTATTTAGGAAGACTTGTTCACATTAAGAGTACTATAATAAAATTCTAGATAATCACCTAATCCACCAAAGAGAACTATATACTTCCCATTTATTTAAGCTTTAACCAAAACCAAATCCAAAAGGTTAGTACAAGATCAGATAATCCAGAAAAGGATAACCCTTTATAAAAATAAAATCTATGCTTAATCTCCAAAATTTGTCCAACAAAACCCAAAGTTCAATGAGGCCATTAGATAAACAATTTGTCAATAAAATTCTAAAAAGTAAACCAAAATAATGTTGAAACCCAAATATTTGAAGGATTTAGTCACATATTCTTCCAAGTTAAATCATAACATTTATCTCCAAACAACATCTGTTGCTCCTAAAGCCTCGTATTGAAAAGTAATTAACCTAATCACATATCCTCCATGATAGGTTAATCATTTTCATAAATAACCCAAAATCAACTTACTCTTAATTCATAAAATCATATAACTATAAAGAATCAGTCAAACTAACCAGGGACTTCACGTAGTCCAGTGGTAGGCGATAAATACCAGGCACACTTTGGTTGTGGGTTCGATTCCCGTGGCTTTGTCCGACGCGACGGGTTGTCACACGGTCTGCGTGTTGTCCTTCTTCCAAAACTATATAATTCTTAAAACATTCCCCAAAATGAGATAAAATCTTCAGGAATAATCATAACATATTTTAACCTCAAGTTTATCTCATTCCTTTCATTTTCCATCATATCATATAATAACCCATAATTACCTAAAAAGTAAGGATCATATAAACTCTAATGGTTACCTTTATAATTATTACCTGAACTTCCACATCGATTGGTCATCTCAAACATGATGCATCACAGAACATACCAAGGTTAAAGTGGTTGATCATGACTCCTTTATAGTTGGTTTAGAACAACCATGATATTCCTCATTAAATCCCCCATTTTATCTAGTATCTTAATCAGAGAACCACCACAGTTTCCTTCAAACCTGTTGTCTCTCTGGTGCCTGCTAGATCCAGCCATTTACTAAAACCAAAAAGGTCAGTGTGAGTATATCAATAAAACCATCATGTACTAATGAGGAAGATAAACACTAAGATATACTTACTCATTCACTTTATCTAAAACTAGGACTCTTTCTAAAATCCAAACCATTATGGTAATGTCACTTATGCTTAGAGAATAGACTAACCTCTAAAGTTATCTAAACCGACCTTTGATACCAACTATAAGGCCCCAGCCTTAAACCTTAAGTAAAAATTGAATTAAATGAATAATTCACATTGAGGATCATTTCAGGTTTAGAGTTTTAGAGAATTAGGACATAACTATTACATCTCAAAAGATTACAAAGTAGTCTCTTCTACTAAATTTCCATAAAATAAAATCTATTAAAAAGAAACATGTCTAGTTTCATGTTTTAGGTAGCATGACTTTCCCTTGATCCCATCATTGACCCTATTCCACGCTAAGTCCTATGAAAAGCATTTCAAAAACTTGGGATGAGCATAAAAACTCAGTAAGGGATACACAAAGAATAAAAACTGTTAGTTTATCAAAACAAAAAGTAAACCATGTATACATTATCAAATTAATACTTTTCACCTTTATGAAGTAGTAAAAACTCTTCACTGAATAAAATATCATTACTTACCTTTTTGTAACCAAAGGATTACCATAAAACCCACAAAAAGAACACTAACATATATAAAGGTAACTTGGGACATAAACATACTTAAGTGGAATAACCATACAGTCGACTCCCACACATATCACTTAATGGAATAGCTAAACGGCCAATTTCCATACATACTTAATGGAATAGCCATACGGCCGACTTCCATACCTAATGCATTGGAGGTTATAACGTAACCACCCATCCTGGTATTCACAGCACCACCCGTCATAAAGTCCAAGTACTATTATAAAATCATAACACATAAAACCAACATAAAGGAATGATAAAATTTCCACATTTCAATCACAATATATCATTTAAATATATTGACATAATATAAACCTTTATCAAAAACATTTTCAATACCGAAATACAAAAAAAAGTATATGGTATTTATTTTATTTTAAAAACATTTTGGCTTGTTGAGGAAACCAAAGTCAAATAATACTCGAGGCGGCGGAAAAGGTCGTTGTCGCCGCGTATGTTAAAAGAAACATTCCTTTTTGTAGTTTTGTAAAACGCTTTGTAGAAAAAGATTCCTTTTGAATAAAAGTAAAAGTCAAAGGGGTTTATACACCGTATAAAAGGAAGTTGTGTATAAAACGAAATATGCCTCAATGAAAGGAGATTGAGATGAAGTCCCTTACAAAGACGGTATCCTTGGTTTAAGGATAAATCAATTACATAATTATGTGTGACAAACGAATAAAACAAATATAAGTGGATATTAATTGTAAAACAATCAGAGGTTATTCACACATATTCATAGAACAACATATTCAAGGAGTACAAGTTTATCCCAAAGAACCAAATTTGGGCTAAGAAGTTCCCTTGAAAAAATTTGACAGCCTAACGGCGTCACTTAAAAAATTCAGAAAATGAGTTGATGAGAGATAAAAAGGGGATCTCATCACATGGACATAAAAGTTACATTAATCAGGATATTTAAGAACATATCCCAACATAATAGTATTTGAATTAAAAGACATAACAAACGAAGTCTTTTAAAAAGAGGAGGGTGAAAGGTTCCCTTACCGACTTGGGTAACTTTCGAAAAGTACACCCCATTGAAGAAGTGTCATACAATGAATATGTAAATACCCATAAATGGAATTATATTAACAAAGGAGTGTAATAGTGGGCAGTACATAAACCACTCAAAGGAAATTGTGGCAAATGTAGCATAAATCTCACGGGTATAAAGTGGGATGAAAAATCTCTTACGAAAACTCGGCAGCCTAACGGCGCCACTTAAAACTTCCAAAATGGATTGATGAGAGGAAATAGGGTCTCTAATCACATCAACATAAAGTTTACAGAAAGAGGAATATAAAATAACATCCCAATAACAAGAAATATGAGCTTTAGAAGGAATGACATAAAAGAGTGTACTTAAAAAAAGAGAGGAATAAGATCCCTTACCTCGGGTCCAACTTGTCTTGTTCGTTCTTTAACGTCCTGAATAATAAACTTGAGTTAACTTCTACTTGATTAAGAACCTTTTTAAAGTTCATTATTCCTTCTATATAACTTATTTCCATGTTATAAACATTATGTAACCATTTAAGTTAATAATATTTGTTTTGTCGATATTTGGTTCTTAAGTCGAAAATGGACTTCTTACAATTACATGTTGTTCGTGTGGTCAAAGGTTATTTATATCCAGAGTGACATTCCTGATTTGGATAGCGTAAATATCATATATATCCAGCATATACTTGTATTTATAATATTACATAATCATTTAGAGGTAAGAGATGAAATGCACCGTTCATGGAGACGGTAAGCCGTACGTACGCATGAACGCTACTTTGATTTCTTTCTCATATTAATGGAATTAAAATTAAATGAGAGGTATGTATATTTTAATTCCAGAATTATATTCATCATTTAGATGTATCATTCATTATATATATCCATTATATACATATACTTTTAATAGTACATTACATTCGGGGATAAGAAATGAAATGCACCGTTCATGGAGACGGTAAGCCGTACGTACGCATGAACGCTACTTTCATTTCTATCTCATAATTTAATGGAAATAAATAATAATGATATAGAGGTATATTATAATTCCAGTACAACATCATATATAATAACTTTAAATCCATCCTTTATACGTCCCACATATGGCATTAACGAATCACATCACTTTGAGGGGGCGGTAGTCCGCATTTCCTTAAATGAAGATATCACGTATACCCATTATGGAGGCCATAAAGGTAAGCCACAAATGAAAAATACAGAAGCTTAAGTAAAACATAACCATATTAAATATCATATATAAATATAGTGACATCTTAATGGCCACCTTTGAAGGTGTTATCTGAGTGTTGAACAATCATCGTTTCGTGAGGCAGAAATTTGTCATCCACGGAAACCGTATGTTCTTTAACCATTAGATGTAGGTGTGTGTAGGTGTAGCTCAAATCTTTATTATAAAAACATCCTAGTATATTGAAGATACTGTAGTTGTTACAAAAAAAAATGAATAAAAAGAGTTTAGGGGGTTGGAGAAGCAAAATAAAACAAATGAACAAGAGAGAATGAAATACCTTTAAAATGTAACTCCTTTTGATTTGAGCCTAAAGGCTTCCTTTGAAAGGATTATGCCCAAAGGGAATACTCTAGGATGAGGAGAGGGATGTGGAGAGAGTAAATGGCTAGGGGATGGCCGAGCCAAAGGCTTGAGTAGTGTGTTAAATGAGGTAGAGGTGGGGGCCTTTTATAAGAGGAGAGGAGGGGCACTTTTGGAAATCAGGAAACTATTATTTTATTTTCAAAAGTGCTTCGAATTTCTTAGGTCCCAAATTGATATATTTAGAATATAAGATGATAAGGCTTCGAAATATTCCCATCCAATAGGTTTTGGACATGTTTAGGTTTTAGATATTACATTATCTTTCCATTTTATTTAAATCGTTAAATAATGAAGTCATCGCTGCATCATCATGATGTCATAAATAATTTAATTTATTTAAAGACTAAAAATTATAAAAAAATACTATGATGTAGAAAATATTTTTATCTTTATAATGAATTTTTATAATCAAAAATATTATTAGTATAACCCCGTCGAAAAATAGTTTTAGTAAAACAATTTATGTTAGTGTCATTTTCACCTTTATTTAAAAAAAGGCATTAAAGTCATTATCTCACCCAAGTGGCTCCATGGGGTCCCCTAAATCGACCCATGGGTTGTCTTGGTCGGACATGACACAAAAAATAGGGTTAAGACATGTGTCAAGCTCATCTCATTTTATTAAAGAATTATTTTTACCTTAAATTACACTAATTACCACTAATCGCGATTAAAAACTTAATAAGTTACTATTCACCAAAAAATTATTTTTATCCCATTGAACCACATTTTACTTCTTAATGACAACCATGTATGTCGGATTTTTGAAAATCAAAACACAATGATGGAAAAATTTCATTTAAACGGAAAATCAGTTTTTATAAGTACCACTTTGTGGTTTCACTATTCATCAAAAATTGATGTTTTTCAGAAAATTACCAAACATTCACCCTAAGCTATATTTGATATTAATAATTCTAAAATGAAATCTATTTTAAAAAATTCAAATCATATAAGTCACATTAATTAATTTAATAATTAATTCCCACTGTCAGAGCAAATAGCGTGTTTTTATGAAACAATAAGTATCAAAAGATTGACACAAGTTTATGTCCGATTTCAAAGTAAATTTAATTCCAAAGACCACTATTGGATTTAATGGTAAAAATATTTTCAAATTTCACTTTAAAAACAATTAAAATTATAATCTAATCATATAAATAAATTAGATTAAAAAGAGGTTTTGAATTAAAATACAACATTTTACACTATTCATTAAAAAAATGAACTTTATCGGAAAAATACCAAAAATTTACACAAAGTAAAATTTGATGTCCCGATTCTAAAGAAGAGTTTTATTTGGTACAAAAGAATTTATAATAGTGATCAAAACTATATTTAATGACAGTTCGCCATCAGAAGGCGATAAGTGACCCTTTAGTGAAAATTTGGGTATAAAAGCCTAAAATTGAATTCTATCCATATTTTAAGCCTTTGGATAAATGTAAAAACATTTAGAAAACATATATAATAATATTTTAGTTATTTCTATCCATTCCCTCCAATAAAACGGGTACATGTTAACTACCATTTAAAATAATATTATTTTATTATTAGAGTGCAACATAAGATTCCCAAGAAACTCGTTGTTGCGTATTGGGTACGCCATCGAGCATTACATCCCCTTTAAAGAAATATTAATATTTTATTCAAAAATATGGATAAATATGAAAATTTCATATTCTTTATTTACCTGGGGTGTTACATTAGGAATTAACGTAATCGGTTCTTTGCCTCAAAATTAATTTCTTAAGACGCATTTCATATTGTGAACCATGATATGTTTTATATGTTTTGATTCATTAAAAATGAATATATTTTAAGTTATTATTTTTAATCATGGGGTTTTATATTCCCCCTAAAAATTTCATTTCACCTTTACTCATATTTTAGCCGAAGTGTTTCATGTATGTGAAAGTGACCAAGTCCATTTTTTTCTCTCAAGAACATCCCTTTTACATGTCCATATTTATTAGATGATTTTTAAAATATCCTTTTATATGGATAATAAATTTATTGATTTTAATATATAATACATTAAATTTCATTATAGTTTTAAATAAATGTGAACATTTCTACATTGGGTTGTTTTCATTAATGTTTGAAAAGAATATCTTTTTTTACATATTCCATGTTAAAATATTTTCCTCTCTTTTTACATCATATATCAGACATATTCTCCATGTTTTCATGCTTTCTCAATGAAATATTTATACTAAAAGTTTTCCCGAATATTTCATTAAATTTTTTTAAAAGGTAAAATGATATTTCTTAATTCCAAACTATTTTTTAATGCTTCTAAAAATATTTTTGTCTATCATCATATTTTGACATATTTTATTCTTGATCAAGGATATTATTAAAATAATTCAATCTTAATTATTCCTCTAGATATCATATTAAATGTTTCTTTCTATCATAGGAGAGATCGACCAATACTTTTTTCTTTTTTAATAACCTACTTTGAAAAGGCACAAATTTTATTCCAAAGCCTTTCCTTTGTGAATACCATATTTTCTATTTAGTTGATTAATGGGTTTTCATCTAGATTACATATATAGATTTATTAGGGAAATTATTAACTTAAACACATACTCTTTATCTGTATGTTGTCAATAATATATTCTAAATTATCTTGATTGAATACTATTTACCTAAAATGTTACCGAACATCTTTTGGTACCCATTATTTTCCATAGGTTTACCATATTATTATTATTGATGGAATTATAAATGTATTCTTTATATTATCGCATTTAAAAAGTATATTAATGTCATTTTATTTCCATGGGTTCTTTTTGATGTGATGAATGATTGTTTTCAAGTGTCATTGAAATTTATGGATGATGATAGGTGGGGTGCAATATGACCCCATTGATTTGGTTAATTATTTATAACTGATGAGATAATTAATTGTGGGTAATTTTGGATATGATCACCAATTAAAGGGAGAGACTTATTTGATATTACTGAGAAGATAAAAGGTAGGATTTATTAGATAAGATCATAACATAATAAGACCATATGCATATGGTAATTTCAAAATGTATTTTTGTGTTATGTCTCATGGGAATGTTACATTTCCTCACCATATATCTATGATAATGAAACATGAATTTTTTTTATTATCTCAGGATTTGACTCCCATTTCCATGGTATATGTCTATTAATTTTATATTTAATGTCCTCGTGTCATGATTTATGAAAAAATATTATTGTTCCATATTATGATTAATTATAAATTTTTCCTTACTCATTTCATATCATATGATTATTTTCTACAAATTTTATGACATATTGATATTTTTTACCATAATGAGAGTTTGAGGTAACCTTTTTATGTTTCCTTTTACAAGGTCATAAAGTTGATTTTAAATTTTGAGATTTCTATAAGGGAGTCTAGAATGCCTCAACTATAGATAAATTTTCACCAATATAGGTGAATAATTTTTTTATTGAGCTTGTCCTAAAAAGAAATAAACCTTTCATTATTGAGATTTTGAGATGATTTATACATTTTATTGTTTATCTTTTTGAAGTGATGTAAAATATAAATATGTTTATCTTTGGATTCTATAGTTTTTATTAGATCTATAATTAGTTATTTTAGATAATTATATTAGATATTTTATTGATTTGGATGATAAAACTTTAGTGAAAACAATAGGGATAAGTCTTAGGGATAATTTTAAGAATAGGATAACATCCTGATGTTTTGGTAAAGTAGAGATCATGTGGTTATCCTAGTGACTACATCGCTGTCTTGATATTGGAAAGTGGATGAGGATATGAAATTATTGGTCCCAGGGGTAATCAACCTAAAAATTGATGGGTTGGTATCAACATGTTTTTTACTTGGTTTGTGGAGTGTTGTCCTGAGACTACACACCAAGCTATAATCTTTAGGGGTATAAATTTTTGTCGATGAAATTATATTTACAAATGATTATAAAGTTTTAAATAGAACTAAATGATGTAATATATTACCAGTTCGGTTAGAGAACTTAATAGAAATATGACCAAGGAATAATTTGGTTAAACAGACAGATTTGTTGGTTGATTCAATTATACCATAATGAACACAATGTATCATATGATGAAATTTATGTTTTAATAGAGAATACTGATTTGGAATAATTTTTCATATTAATATAATCATTTACACTAATTTTTTCAGAAACTAGTTTAATATTTTTTGTGTACAATTATTTTAGAAATAGGATAAAAAAAATTATGTTGTGAAAGGTATGACCTTATGAACTCCTGAAGAAGTACATTATGGATAAATAGATTCCAAGTTATACCAAATATGGTGAGGTAGATATATAAATAGAATATAATTTATTATTTTTTTATGGATTACGTATCTTCTTCCATTAGTGAATAATAATTAAAATTATGTGGAAAAAATTTATTTTACGGGGGAGAGTGTGACATTCCAACATTTTGGAATATTTTGATCTCTAAATTAATACTCTACATGATATATTTTTCCATAAGAAACACTGTAATAAATTGATACATGACATTTTAGATAAATATTATTTATAAAATATAAGAATAATAAGACAACCAGTAAATAAAAAAAGTAATCAATTTGATATTCAAAAAAATAAAATTAATAACTGTTAAAGTTTTAAAAATTAATTCATCAATAAAATTTATTTTATTTATTTATTTATATTTCATTTAAAATATAAATATATATAATTTATAATTGTTATATTCTAGAATAAATTTTTCTGAATTAATGATGTAGAAATTAACTTAGGCAGATTTTCTTGAGATCTTTCAATAATAATTGATTTTTGATGGATAATGGAAAACAAATTGATTTATATAAAACCATAATTTTTAATAATTAATCGACGAATTTAAATTTTTTTAATTTTTTTATATTAATTACTTTTACAGAATTCTAAAACACTATATTGAAATTATAAATCCCATTTTCCAAGTTTTTGAAATATTTTAAATATTTTACTCTAAAAACCATTTTTATACACTTTTATTAATATTTTGTAATTTTATCGAATAAATTAAATTAAAATTAATAATATATTTAATTTTATAATAATTTTCTAAATATTAAAAATTTATTATCACTCAATTAATATTAATTTAATGACTTATAAATTTAAAACACATAACTTTAAAAACAACATTTATTTTAAAAAATAATTATTCCATTTATTAAATATTTAAATTTTGAATTAAATTTTATATTATTTAGAAATTGAATAATATTATATGGAGATTAAATTTAGGTTAAAAAAATTTAATAGGTTTTACCGTTAAATTTTAAAAAATGTAAATTACTTTGCCAAAAAATTATTACTATTATAAAATATTGAAGTGTAACATGATTAAACAATGGGGAACATGGGAAAAAATGTATAAACAATGTTTCTAGTTAAGTGGTTGATGTATTTGTTAAACCTTTATTAACTAAAATCTATTGTTTTCATTTTTAATCCAATTGACATGTGAAACAAGTGCTATAATTATAATAAGATTAAATACTTACAAGAATTTCATTATCACCACTTATAAAACGGGCCTATTATCACCCCTTCAAAACCACAATATATATTATTTTAATGTTAAATATCTACCATTTCCCCCCCTGTATAACCATTTTACACGTATTTTATCTTCTAGTCACAATAATATTCCCTAATTCCTTCATTTACAAGGAGCCATCTAAGAGGAAACTCAAGTCCTCAAGATGACAACTAATCATTTCCCAATATATTTTCTTTTCTAGATTAATTTTCTAAAAATAATATTATAATTCATATAAAAATATATATATATATTTTTTTATAATTAATTATATTATTCAATTTCCATTGTCATTTACCAACTTTCCCCTATACCGTTATGAGAATGGAAACATCATTCATGTATTTGTTCACACCACTGTAACCATGAAGTAAAACATATGATTTTTCATATATTTTGTTTAATATTTATCAAAAAATTTTAAAATATTACTAAAAACTTTTAAAATATCTAAAAACTATCATCCTTCCTGTATAATAATGATATGATTCCAAGAAAACAACTTTCATCTCCGTACTCATCCATTGATTAATGTATTTTCTTGTCTAGGTTGGTCAAACCACCAAGTTGAAAAATGTGATAAAATAAATCACAAATAAATATGAGAACATAATTACTGATATTATACGATTTAAATAATAAATTAAAAATTTTGTTACAGTTCTATAATGATTATAATAATATTAAGATCATTAATTAGGGTAACAATATTCATTTATTAAAAAACACCGAAACATTTTCATCACAAATTTCATCACTAAGATCATAAAAAAATATTAAATAAAATTAAATTATAACATTAAAAATAATTATAATGAATAAATTACATAACAATCATGTTATGGTAATGATTAATGTTTATAGAAGAACTAATAACAATATCGTTATTGCGAAACTTATTCAAAACAACCAAGATTACTAAAAGACGATATTGAAAATAATTAATTACTAACTAACAAACATATATAGAATAATTATAAATTATGTTGAAAAAAATTTATAGATATTTATAAGGGTTATAAATAGGTGATTATAAAAGTTATTTTATTATAAATGAGATTCAATCACTTTAGTGGAAGTTATGATTTAAGGTAAGGAGTATTTTATCTTAAATTTTATTTCTTGAGGAATATTTCATACTATACACTCTGATATATTTGATATCATTTAATTGTTTCCCAATGTATATATTTTATCATCATTAATTTATTCATGGTGGTTTACATGTACTATAAAATTTCATTTCCCCTTGACACATATTTTACCCGATGTGTTTATTGAAATTGAAAAAGTCATTGTAGCTTCCTTTTTCATGGGAACCTACCTTTTCAATGTTTGAATTCATTAGATGATTTTTTAACGTCCTTATCTATTATTTAACAAATGATTAATGAAATTTATATGAATATTGATTTAATTAAAAAATATTAAATAATTTTTTAACATTTCCCATATGGTCCATTTTCATAAAAGCGTGAAAATAATTTATTTTTAACGTTTTTCATGTGAATATATCTTTCCTCCATTTAGAAATTTTCTATAAAACTTACTCTTCATTTTCAAGGTTTCTTATACAAATTATTATTTTCATAGTTTTATAAAATATTTCAATAAATGTTTTCAAAATGTAAAATGATATTTTTTTCCTCTAAATAAACTTTCATAATGCTCCTAAAATGATATTTTTTTATATATATAAACATATTTTGTCATATTTTATGTTTGATCATGGATACTAATCAAATTATACCATGCTTATTCTTCCTCTGGATGGATAATGAAATGTTATTTCACATCATAAGAGTGATCCATCTTAGCCATTTTCTATCCTAAAAATCAACTATGAATATGCATAACTTTTCTATAAATAACACTCATGTTTGAATAATTTAGTATTAATATCATTGATTTTAGTGTGTGCAAAATTATTCCATACAATGATTTTTAGGGAAAATTTTTTAACACAAAAATATAACCATTATGTATTCAATGTAAATAATATATGATCTATTATCCTGATTAAAGGGTATTTAAAAAGAAAATTACAAAATATCATGAAATTAAAATTCATTTTCTTTGATTGTACCAAGTTATTGTTATTAAAGAACTTATGATTTATTCTTTACAAGATTTCTTTTGAAAATAATATGAAACCCATTTTATTTTCATGGGTTCATTATGATATAATGAATCATTAATTTTAAGTGGAACTTATATGTGTGCATACTATTGGGTGGGATCTATATCTCCCTTTAACACATTGGTTATTATTTTATATATAATGAGATAATGTAGTGTGGTACTTCTTTGATATGATGACAAATTAAAGGGTGGGATGTGACGACCTCCCCCTAAAGAGTACCCCTGCTAGGATAACAATGAGAGAAAAAGGATAGTGACCACATGATTCATACACCCAATAGGCCGTAGGTTCGCAACTAGTACCAAGGATATAAAAAACATAAAAATGTGGGGAGTTACCCCTAAAATAATATATGGAATAGAGAGATTAGGAAGACACCCAATCAATTATTTCTCGGATAAGGATTAATTAAATCCAAAGTATATACAAGAAATTCCATATATAAATAAAACAATAAGAAAGGTAAAATATAAGTACCCAAAAGAAGATAAACTTAATAGTGACCAAATAACACAAAAAACACTTGAATAACCATGAGCCAGTAATATCTAGCATGATATCTAGCATGATCCCAATAACATGAAAAACATTATATATATATATTTGCAGTGGGAATGATAGAATACTTAATAGGATCTACCCTAGATCCTCTTACTCAAAGATAATGAATGAATACTAACCGCTATAGGAAACCAATTGAAACTAACTCATCACATAAACATGCATACTAATTTTATCGAAACAATATTTCCTTATATCACCAATTATATCATATAATAAATCATATATTGTAATAATAAAACAAAAGGGTAACCTTATCCCACTTCCCCACTGGCTTTCCTCTTTTCCCAAAATCATACATCATGATGCATATTACTCCAAAAGAATCTTACTTTAAGACATCTGGGCTAAGTATAGTAATAAGAATCTTGTGGATAACACTAAATTTTCATCCAACCCACACCTCTATAAAGTAACCAAATAGTTTCCAGGAGACACCATAGCTTGTATACTGTGTATCATACCTCAAGAAGTATACCTCAGAACATCATAACCCATACACCAAGTTTGTACCTATGTATATCAGATACCATACACAAAATACTTATAAAAATTATTTGAATAATACATATATAGATACATTTTTGTGTAGTAACCACAATACATTTTATCACTTCACACAAATATATGGGGAAACTAACCACCATGCATATCAAAACATTGTAGTAGTAGGTGAGGAGAGTGAGGATATATGGGGTAGTCTCCCATCAGTCCCTCTCGAACCTAGATGTTGGAGAAAAAAACCCTCCTAGAGTCCCCTAGGTATCCGTTTTCCTATTGACATGGGTAGGGTAACATATGAAATCACAAAACATAAAATATATAATATAGCTTTCAAGAACATAATAGGAAATAGCCTAGTCCTAGTCTCTATTGTATTTATATTCACTGGGACACTTGACTACCACTCATAGGGACTGGATATACTATAAGAAGAAAGTAAAGAAATTAATGGAGCTACATGAAATTAATTATTATTTTTTATTGTTATCCATTTGTTAATTAATTTATTATCCATTAATTTACATTATTATAATCTATATATCATTAAGAAAGAGTTAGTATTGACTAAACAATTCCTTATTATCCTTAAATGAAGTATATACCATGCGTGTATAATTTAACCAAGATCATGGTTTATAAAGTTTAAACATCATTTAATTCCAATAAGAACCCACCCTATGGGTTAGAAAATTTATTAAAAATTATTACAATTCCATAAATCAAGGTACTCTAGGAAACAAAATCCTAAGATACCATCAAGAGATTGAACCAAGAACTACTAGTTTCTTCAAACAATTGGGAATGAAATACAAACAAACAAGAACATCCACCATCCAAAAATTTAAACATATTCACAATGAAATCATCCAAGATTTTATCATCACGTTGGGAAATTCCAATGTCAACCCGTTCCCTCATCCTAGTTTCATATCAGATACCACCATGCACATCAGAATTAATATCACCATCATAGGCATAAACTACAACACACAACATTGGGTCTCCCTACCCATATCGCTTCACTCATACCAATATGAAATCAAATTTCATAATAAGGATAAATTTGGTAACATCCCAAAAGGTACCAAAAAAACCTTAAGATCAATAGGGTAATTAATTCTCAAAGTAAGGCACTAAAATATTAGATATATCTGAACTCTCACAACATGAACCCAAGGAATTTATCCTTTATTATAAAACATGAAACCTTGAACCCAAAAATTTATCTTTATTTTAAAACCCTTTCTTATTCTATATTTAACTAACTAATTTATTAATTATAGGTCACATTATTGTGTTACCTAAGGGATTATTTATAAAAATATATCATATTATTTAAACACGATTCTGAGAATTTTCTATCTTTAATATGACTTAAAGAATTAAAATTCTCAAATAACACACCTTTTACTATTTACAACTTTAATTATAAATATTAATTCATGTTCTTTAACCAACTCTATTAACACATGGAAGAACATTTTTAGTTAAACATGTAGATATCATCAAATTTATTTCGATAAAATTATAATAAAATTGGATTCATTACACACACATATTTAGTAATTTAGTCAAATAACAATCTTAATTACCAGATTTAAATTCCTTACCAATTTTATCATGAACTACATTATAACCAAACCATATCAACATACTAAAAAGAATGAAATATATGACACACTATATAGTAAATCAAGACAAACATTTTATTCATGTTGGAAGAACATATATGATCACATACCATAAACCAATTGTATACTAACCCAGTTTTATATTTAATTTGTTTAATTCCAAATCATGGGGCAACTACCTCCCCAAAATAAGTTGTGTAAAAAACCATTCTGTTGGGATTCTACGTCGCACCCAGGAGACGACACCACATCTATGTCATATTTAGTGGCGGCTCCTTGAGGTACTACAATACATCCATCAACTTGACATGAAAACCACCTACCATATGGCATAGTCTAGGGAACCATGATGCATCCTTGTCCAAAATAGATATATAACCCCCTTCTCCAATTTGACCATCCAAAATAGCTTGAAACCTTCTTTGGGAATCTCCAACACCCAAAACTCACAAAGGAAGGGATACTAGGTAATTTTAAAATAAATAAGATACCTCTAAAATGATTATTTTCCTCTATAATTAAAAACAAAACCTAAAGATGTGAAAGAATAGTGGTATTATGAATAGACAACCTATGAGATACATCCCAATAATATCCCCATCATTGGATCATAACAACCTAATTTAGAGGATAAAAGCTGAAAAACATGAAATGAAAACACCTGATTCTAAACACTTTCTCAATGGATATACTTATCAAACATAAGAAATCCATAATAAAAGAAAAATAAAACATAATCAAATAACCAGAAATGTTTTACAACCAAAAAATGAGAAATGTTATAAGAGAAAAACTCAACATAATATAAAACTGGGTAATAGGAATGTATATTTGAATCAAATTCCTAGGTACTATTATCCATGTTTCCATGTCACAAAAATAAATAAACCAAAGGATTAACACTCCAGTGAAAAACTTTCTCCTGCCCATCTTAGAAGTCTATAGAATGCTCCTTGAAGGTTGCATCATTTTCAACATCACTCTTAACACAATCAGTGACCTGAGAGTCATCATAATGTTATCATTCTTTCTGTGGCACATAAAAAACATCTTGCATTCAACTCATCCATAAGGGAAGTTCTATTTGATAGGATATGAAACCAACATGAGCAAACACCTTGAAAGGACCATCTAACCGAGTAGAAAGCCCATTCTCAAAACTAAACATTCTGTACCAATGGTGAAATATCACCTTTATGTACACAATATCTATATCTTTGAAATATATTTTTCTTCTCCAAAGATCAGTATATAAATTAAGATTATCCTAATATTCTTTCATTATTTTATAAATTAACCGAATCATTTTTATTGTGATCTATACTAATTTTGACTTAGAGAATTGATGACTCTCCCAACCTAGTCTAACATAACATAGAATGGAGATTTAAACCTAAACATATTTAGATAATAAAATACCAATGGTGGAGTGAAAACTATTTTTGAAAGAAAATTTGACAAGGAAGGTGTCTCATCCAAGAACCTCTAAAATATAGGACACAGGAACACAACATGTCCTTAAGATTCTGGATAGTCCACTCTATCTGATGATCCATATATTGTTGAAAATTAGTTCTATAGAATAACTAAGATCCAAATTTATATTGAGGACCACTAGATAACCTAGAGTTAAAAAAGGATCACTATCATAGATGATCATCCTAGGTACTCTATGGAGTTTCACACCCTCCTCCTGATATTACCTCGATAAAATATCCACAGAGTTTGACTACTTAACTACTATGAAGTGGGTTGATTTCATCAAAAGATACTATATATTCCCTATATAATCAAATCCTACCTAATATATATGTAAAAAATAACAATTTTATCAAAATTTATTCCCACTAACAATGAGGAACATTTAACATCTAGTGAAAACCAATGGGAACTTGATGATCAAAATTCACCTCCCAATAGATAAAACATCAAGAAAGAAACTCTAAAACTAAAAACATTAACCCAAAATAAAAAAACCACCCTCTAAAAGCTTATTACATATAAAAATATAAGGATGGAACATACCCTTTACCCATTCGAGTGTCTTTATCACCAAAAAACATTTCAAACTCTTTATTAGAATCATAGATCACAACCTGCCTCTTGAATAAATCTATAATATTATACACTAAAGAAAGCTGGTCCATACCGAGGATGATATAATATGGATGTATCCATAAACATATGAAATTTTCCCAAGCGAGGTGTTTCCCCAACACTAGTTTATAATCTATGTATACTTCATGAAGATAAGATCTACCTCCAACTGGCATAGTCAACCCCAAGGGAACTGTAAGTATTTACACATCCTGTACAAATTAAAGGAATAGGGAAGGTGAAATTAAGGTGTTTATTTCTCCATAATAAAAAAAGTATGACCCCATAAATAATATAATAAAATAACACATTGGATGAAGTATGTATCTGTAATGTCCCGGTTCCAGAAGCCACCCAGAGGTGCCCCATAACCGGTAAGACACATGGCCTCAAGAGCATTTCCCCAAATTCCAGAGGTTGACGACTAGCAACGAAGGAAATGGGTGTGATAGTGGGGAAACTATTCCCTCATTGGCAGTGTACACATCAGAAGTAAAAAAACATACAATAGCTGAAGTAGTAAATATCCAACAATAGTAAAAAACGGAAGACTGAGACAATAAACAACTAGAGCAATGCATCATAAATGATGCATGATACATATGTCTAGGAAAAACATACAAACAAGTCACAATGCTGAATACAGACAGTACTGAACCATGTACACAAGAAAAAGATAACAACTCCTCATCATCGCAAGCCTAGGCTTGGTCCCATGCTCTCCTTCTCCATAGCAAGTCAAGTAACTGAAGTGGAAGGGCGCTTGCTCTTATCTATACCTGCAACAATATAACCTGTTTGGGTCCAAAAGCATGGCCCACTTAGGGTGTGAGACTAAATCCTTGTAGGCAACCACCCTAAGATTTTTTCTTAACAGTCAGTGGATATATGACATGTAAAAGTACAGAAAGTAGTAAATAGGAACATACTGACCAGTAAACAATCCACAGTTCCAATATTATGCAACAAATAACAAGAAGCTAAGAACAAACAATAAAACCACTGGGAAGTACTCAGAACCGTCCCCTATGGTCCTACCTAATAAGTACCAACAACCCTCTGGGCAGTACTGTCAGCCTAACCTCTCTGGTTTGGTCATACGAAATTTATAAGACTCTCTGAGGAAGCTCACTCGGTCAATTCCCCTTATAGTCTAATGTTGTGAGGAACTCTCTGAAGAAGCTCACTCGGTCAATTCTCCTTATATCACCAAGGATGAGGAATCTCTGAGGAAGCTCACTCGGTTAATTCCCCTTATAACCTAGGTTATTCAATGACTCTATGAGGAAGCTGACATTGTCAAATCCTCTTATAGTCTAAGGTAAGGATGGTAATTCAAAGTAAAACAAAGACTCTCTGAGGAAGCTCACACCGTCTATCCCCTTATAGTCTAAATAAGCAAAGGACTCTCTAAGGAAGCTCAAATAGTCAATACCCTTATAGCCCAACGTAATCCTAGGATCTCTGAGGAAGCTCACAAAGTCTATCCCCTTATAGCCAAATGCTCAAAGACTCTATGAGGAAGATCACTCGGTCAATTCCCCTTATAGTCTACTACACACGGTTCTCATGGCCCTATGTAGGATAATGACCTAGGAATGAAATATGGACAAAGTAAACCTACAAAAATACTTGGATAAACAGTCTGAAACATTTCAAGCATGTTAGTATTGAAACTCTCCATCCTACAACAACAGGTATGGAAAACATGCAAGGTGGCCAAACTGGATAAATTTGACAAAACAGTCATAAACAGAACTTGTATGTTCAAAACATCCAAGGCATAGAAAAACAACCCTATATCTATCCATTCAACCTCTAAATATGAAAACAGGCATCGCATGAAGAAAATAGGGGTAAAACGGTAACACGCAACACCCGATTCAAGGGTATTGGTGGAAATTACACATAATACTCAAAGGCATTGAACGAAAAGACACAAACCACCTACCTTGGATTTTGGTGAAAGATATAGTTGAACCTCAACACTTGAATCACCTTATAATGTCGTAGATATATGAAAATTTATAAAACATTCAACCCATGATAACTTGAAAAAGAGGAGGAATTGGAAAATAATTATCTGGGAGAATAAAGAACTCACCAAAGTGATCTAATGCAATCAACGATGTTTGAATCAGAGGACGGATGGAGGCTCGGGGGCTCATTGAATATCAATGGCTGGTCAGTGCTCTCGGATGAATTAAACCTAGAGGAGGTGTGTTATGTCTGTTAGACGCGACCCCGATGCGTTTAATGAAAAAACAAAATACATGGAATGTAATTTTGGAGTACATGGTGTGTACTTGTTGTTTCCGTACTCTACATTAGGAGGCCTCCATGTCACTCCCACATGGTCGTGTGTGTGGCCATGACATGGCCAACACACGACCTCCAGCGGCATCATATTACACGGCATATACTCATAATGTATATGACGTGTACTTTAAAAATATATAGATTTTTTTTTTCTAAAAAATGGCCAGAAAAGGAAAAACATACTTGTAAAGAAGATCTTGGTTCTTACAAACTTCCCCCCCCCCCCTTATGAAAATTCATCCCGTGAATTTCTCCAGTGGCGTAGAAGAAGAAACCCTAAACAATTCCGGCCACTGAGCTCGTACATCGGCCTCCATCTCCCAAGTCTCATCCTATACCCTCCCGTGCTTCCATAGTACTTGTACTAGAGGAACAGACCAGTTATGGAGAACCTTGGTACTGTGATCAACAATCTGGATAGGATGCTCTTCAAATGACGCATACACTTCGAGCTCAAATATATCAGGTTGAAATACATGAGACTTGTTTGAAAAGTAACATCGGAGCTAAGAAACGTGAAAAACATTGTGCATAACCCAATAACTCTGAGGTAACTGAAACTGTTAGGAAACTGGCCCAACTCTCTCTAACACCTCAAATGGCCTGACGTACCTTGGTGAAAGCTTACCCTATCTCCTAATCCTCTTGTGTCCTAACCTCGGTGTGACACGCATGAGAACCTGAACCCCAACCTCGAACTCCAAAGGTTGTCTTCGCTGATCAGTATAAGACTTCTATCGAGACTGCGCAGTATCCATCCTCTTCCTAATCAACTCTATCAGCTCTGTGTTCTTCTAAACAAGATGATGTCCCAAAAAAGCTGCCTCTTCTACCTCCAGCCAACATAAGGGTGATCGGCATGGCCTACCATACAAATACTCATAAGGTGCCATCTAAATAGTTTCTTGATAACTATTTTTCTAGGAAAACACCACAAGAGGTATGTGCTTCTACCAAGAACCTCCAAAATCTATAATGCATGCTCGAAGCATGTCCTAATGCTCCTGGATCATACGCTTAGACTGGACATCTTTATGGGGGTGGTAAGCTGTACTCAAAAGTACCTGTGTACCCAACCCCTTCTAAAGCCCCTGCCAGACCCGAGAAGTAAAGCTCACATCCCTATCTGAATTAATGGAGTGTGGAACTCCATGTAGGCGTACTATCTCTCGCATGTACAACCGTCCCAGCTCATCAACACTGAAGGTCTCCTTGATCAGCAAGAAGTGAGTGACCTTCATAATCCTGTCAATGACAACCCACACTGCGTCATTCCCTCAAGGCGACCTCGGTAACCCAATCACGAAATCCATCGTGACGTCGTTCCACTTCCACTCGGGAATGGGTAACTGCTGTAAAAGCCCTGCTTGTCCCTGATGTTATGCCTTGTCCTACTGACAAGTCGAACACCTCATTAAGAAACCAGCAACATCTCTCTTCATACCTGGCCACCAATACTGACTGTGCAGATCATGATACATCTTGGGGACGCCAGGATGAACTGCCCAAAATGTGGAAGGAAAATCCAGCACCATCTCCTCACGAATGTCTGCTGGCACCCATACACACCCCTGGAAATGAAATATCTCATCCTTTCCTATGGTACATTCAATAATAGAGTCCTTTTCTAACACAATCTTCCATAGGACTTGGCCCTATGAGTCTGATAGCTGTCTCATTCTCACCCGATCAAGAAGTGTGGAAATAACAACTACAGAAGAAAGAAAAGTATGCCCTTGTCTGTCGTGAACCTCCAAGTGTATATCATAGAATAGAGCCATAAAATTCCACTCCCTACTGACCTCTTTAACTGTCTATATTTGAGTTCTTTTGATCAACGTATCAGCCACTCCGTTGACTTTCCCAGGAGTATATGAAATCTCGAAATGAAAGGATTGTAGGTACTCAACCCACTTTCGCTATCTCAAATTCTGATCACACTGAGTGAAAATGTACTTGAGACTTTTGTGGTCAATGAAAACCACAAAATGCTCCCCGAGAAGGTGATGTCTCCGACAGCGTAAGGCATGAACAACAGCTGCCAACTCCAGATCGTGCGTCAGATAGTTCCTCTCGTGTGACCTCAACTATCAATACTCGTACACAACGACTCCATATTCATGTATATGCAAAACTCCCATCCTGATACCTGATGTATCACAGTAAATAGTATAGCTCTTTCTCGGCTCTGAAAAGACTAGTATCGGTGCTGACATCAGCCTCCCATTTAGCTCTTAAAAGGCTTACTCACAAGAATCTGACCATAATAACTTTGCACCCATCTTAGTCATAGCTGTCAATGGTGCTGCTAAACATGAAAAGTGATGTCTGAAGAATCGGTAGTATCCATCCAGCCCTAGAAAAACCCTCACCTCAAATACGTTCTTCGTCTGCTCTCAGGAAACTACTGCTCTCACTTTCTCTGGGTCTACTGAAACACCTGTCTCTGAGATGAAATGACCCAAGAATTGAATATGGTGCATCCAAAAGTGGAACTTTGAGAGCTTAGCATATAACTAATGCTCCCTTAGTGTACTCGAAACGATCTCAAGATGTGTGGCATGGCCGTGTCGAGTGTGAGAGTACACCAAGATATCATCCACGAACACAAACACAAAGGAATCCAAGTATGGATGGAACACTCAGTTCATTAGTACCATGAAAACTACAAGCGCGTTCGTGAGACCGAATGGAATAACCATATACTTTTATAGACCATACCTGTTCTGGAAGGCTGTAAGAGGTATATCAGATGGTCTAACGTGATACTGATGATAACCAAATCTCAATTCAATCTCTGATAACGGTCATGCTCCTCAAATTTGATCAAAGAGATGATCGGTCCAGGAAAAGGGATATCAGTTCTTGCCCATCAACTAGGTCAACTTCCGATAATCCACACAAAGCATAAGGGTTCCATCTGCCTTCTTCACAAACAGGACAGGCGAACCCCAAAGAGAAGTACTAGGTTGGATGAAACCCTTTTCCTGCAACTCCTCCAACTAGTTCTTGAGCTCTTGCAACTCAGGTGTGGCCATCCTATAAGGAGGAATGGACACCGGTGCCATTCCTGGCACAAGCTCAATAGAAAAGTCTTCCTCACACTCTGGAGAAAAAACTAAGAATTCCTCTAGAAAGATGTCCCTGAATTAATCCACCACTGGAGGAAAGTATAACTGTGATGTCCCCTGGTCATCCATATATAGACTAGCAATCTGGGCTGTAAATCCTCCTATACCATGATGCTATGGTCCCGCTCTTCTTTCCTGGACATCCCACTCTCCCTTATGAAGAGAAGATCCACCCTCTGGTGATACAAAACTCACACTACGGTGATAACAATCAATGAATTCTTGGAAGGGAACTATCCAGTCCATTCTGAGAATGAAATCATAGCTCGTAATCTCTAGGACATAGAGGTCCCATAAAAAGTGGCATCCACCAACCTCTAGAGGTCACTCCTTGCACTGACGTATGTTAGATTTTCTCTTCCCCAACGGTTTTTCAAGCCTCAACATATCGACAAAAGAAAAGATGCAGAGCCCAATGATCTCTACAACTATAACATTGAAAAAGCTATTGGAAGACCCTGTGTCGAAAAGAGAAAAAGATAAAACTGAGGCTACTAAGATCGTACCTCAAACTGTAGAGGGTCCGGGATCCTTCTCCTGCGAGGTCAGCTCCACTGCAAAAGTCTGGCCTGCTCTACGGCCATGTGACCCTTCCTGACTACTATGAGCCGATCCACCCTATGTCATTGAAGGATAAACGACTGACTACCCCATCCATGACATCCACCTCATCCTGAATGGTTGGAAGAACTCCAGTTCTCAGACTGGTGAGAAACTGGTGGTGATTCTCCCGAACGCAGGGTTATAGAAGAACCCATGTCTCCAGCTGCTGGATAAAAAACAACTGACAGAAACCCGGGAGATGGCCCATATTTCCCCAAGATCGACACTACATCAGGCCTCTCCGACAACATGGCCTTGTATGCCCGATCCTCCCGCACTAGTATCACACTACGTGGATACCAAAAGGTGCATTCGACCTACTCTGATCTCCCCGTGTAGTTTTCCTATGGCTCTTCCTGCTATCACCTAGAAGAAATAATGACTGTTGATACCGAACCACCCTGGGTCACAACTACAAAATCCTTCATATTGAACTCCATAATTAGTGCCTGGTTGACAACAGAGGATATCGAAGTCAACCTAAAAATTTTCAAAAGGGAACAGATCACCTGCCAAAGACCGTCCTCAAAATTCCTATCCAGGAACAACTCATCACCTGCTAGAATAGGCATAAAATGCTACAAATCCATGAAGAGAGATGAATACTCCATCACAGAATGAGTACCCTTCTCCAGGCTCATGAACTCCCAGGAACGATCGGCCCTCAAGGTATCTGGGTAGAAGTAATTGTAAAAGATACACTGGAACTCATCCCAATCCATATTATGGTGGCTTCCCATCTGAGATATGACATCCCACCACTTCTTGGTGGAGTCTCAAAGCATGTAGGTTATGAGCTTCACCATTCTCTCTGGGGGTACCTCGAGATGCTCAATGAACGTCAACATGGCTTCAAGCCACGACTCTATAGCCTATGTTCCACCTTACCCAGAGAAGGTGGGAGGATGTTGTTGCTGGGAAACATGCATCAAATATTCCATCAACAGGGAAGTAGGCAACACTACCTAAGAGGTCGGAATCATCCTCAGAAAACCCTCCCTAAATTGTGCATCGACGCCTACAACTGGAATACCTGTTGGTTCCAAGGTTGGAACAACATGAAGATCTTCATGAAGTCCCTAATCGGCCATATTAGAAGTGTGATCCCTTTCCTACAACTGGCAGTCAACCTGAGGACGTCTAAGTGGCATGAATATTCATGGTCAAATACACACTTAGATTCAAGATTACCAAGGAATGAATAATAAGGGAACATGAAGAAAACCAGAGAAATAAAGCATTCAAGTTAAGAAAAACATGACTACACGTTGTGTATTTCCCCTACACGGCGTGTTCCCTTAAGTAATTCACATGTTAATGTACTCCCACCAAAAATGGTCACGTAACACCCCAAAACACACAGCATGTTTTCCTAGAACACGGCGTATACCTGAATCCCCTTTCCTTACATGGTTCCTTCTACATGGTTAAGCCACACAGATCTCCTAAGATAAGACTACACAGCATGTTCAAGGTAGACACAACAAGTACTAGACAAGATTCACCTATCCCATGTTGTTAGTGACACATCCTGACACACAGATGATACTACACAGCATGTTTCAGATGGACACATCGTGTACTTGAAATGATTTCACCGACTGGTGTTGTTCGTGACACGATCATGTACCTAGGTCAGACTACATGGTGTGTAAAATCCTAACACGGTGTGTATGTGAAATGATAACACTGACCCGTGTTGTTCGTGACATGGCTGGGTACCTGTGTTAGTCTACACGATGTGATAACCGGTACACAACATATTCCTACAAGAATTCTCCATCCCGTGTCTCTGCCACACAGACGATGACACAGTTAGAAATTACACGACATGTACATACGCTACATGGTGTGTACTTAAAAAAATGGTTTCTTATCGAACAGAAGAACACATGACATGTAGTAAAAAATACACGGCATGTATTATGTGTTTTTCTGGACCGTAAGCCTCAGAAACTACTCTGGATCCCAGAAAAACACTCAAAAGAGCATTAAAAGTGCCAATTTATAATCCGTTGGTGCCCATACTCCCTGCAAATCGAATCTTGGAATCTTACACATGTTATAACAAGACAAGAAAGTGATGATTCAAAAAATTCTGGTCCATCAGGGACTATAACACCCCAAGAACCCAATTTTGGTGTTAATCCAAACAAATACATACAAAAACAATACCTTATCAAACAACATATATTTCATCAAGTCATCTATCTGAACATCATGAAATCGCTAATGCATCCTAGATGGTATGGTTAGAATGCATGACATGTAATTTATAAAAAGTTCCTATATGATGCATGATATGGCGTACCCTTATCTCATTGTGTTATGAAAAAATAGAACCTCAATATCATCAATAGTAACAATCCAAAACATGTGAGTCACCTAATGGTGAAAATAAAATCAACTGTGAAGTTGGAAAGTCAAAAAAAGAATCCATAAATGAGGTATATTGGTTTTTCGCTGTAAACGGGTTAGCTACTCCCAGGAACAACTTATTACCAAGTACCTATTCTGTCTTATCCCTGGTTATAGGCTCCAAACATTAAGTCAAGAGAAAAAAGAATCTTTGATACCAATTTGTAACGTCCCAGTTTCAGAAGCCACCCAGAGGGGCCCTATACCCAGTTGGTCACATGGCCTTAAGTGAATTTCCCAAAATGTCAGAGGCTTCCAACTAGCAGTGAGGGCCTTGAGTGTGATAGTGGGGAATGTATGCCCTCATTGGTAGAGTACACATCAGAAGTAAACAAACATGCAATAACAGAAGCAGTAAATATCCAAAAATAGTAAACATTGTAAGACTGAGATAATAAACAACTAGAGCAATGCATAATAAATGATGCATGATACATATGTCTAGGAAAAATAGACAAACAAGTCACATGTCTGAATACAAAAAGTAATAAACCAAGTACAAAAGAAAAATATAACAGCTCCTCAACATCGAAAGCCTAGGCTTGGTCCCATGCTCTCATTCTCCATAGCAAGTCAAGTACCTGAAGTGGAAGGGCTCTTGCCCTTATCTATACCTATAATAATATAATCTATTTGGGCCCAAAAGCATGACCCAAATAGGGTGTGAGACTAAATCATAGTGGGAAACCACCCAAAGATCTGTGCCTAATAGTCAGTGAATATATGGAAGGTAAAAGTGCAGAGAACAGTAAACAAGAACATGCTAAACAATAAACAATCCACAATTCCAATATCACGCAACAGCTAACAAGCAGCTAAGCACCAACAATTAACCCTATGGGAAGTACTCATAGCCATCCCCTCTGGTCCAACCTAATAAGTACCAATAACCCTATGGGAAGTACACTCATCCTAACCTCTCTGGTTTGGTCATACGAAAATTATAAGACTCTCTGAGGAAGATCACTCAGTCAATTCCCCTTATAGTCTAAGGTAGTGAGATACTCTCTGAGGAAGCTCACTCAGTCAGTTCCCCTTATATCCCCAAGGTCAAGGACTCTCTGAGGAAGCTCACTCGGTTAGTTCCCCTTATATCCAAAGTCATTCAAAGACTCTCAGAGGAAGCTCACACACTCAATTCCTCTTATAGTCTAAGGTAAGCATGGTAATTCAAAGTAAAACAAAGACTCTCTTAGGAATCTCACACGGTCAATCCACTTATAGTCTAAATAAGTGAAGGACTCTCTAAAAAATCTCACACAGTCAATCCCCTTATAGCCCAAAGTTATCCTCGGACCTCTGAGGAAGCTCACATAGTCTATCCCCCTATAGCCAAATGCTCATAGACTCTCTAAGGTAGCTCACTCAGTCAATTCCCCTTATATTTTACTACACCCATTTCTCATAACCCTGTGTAGGATAACGACATAGAAATGAAATATGACCAAAGTAAACCTACAAAACCACTTGTATAAACAGTCTATAATATATCAATCATTTCAACAATCCAACTCTCCATCCTACAGTAATAGGTATGGAAAACAGGAAAGGTGACCAAACTGGCTAAACATGACTAAACAGTCATAGACAAAACAATTATGGTAAAAACATCCAAGGCATATCAAAACAACCCTTTTCTTATCCATTCAACCTCTACATAGGCAAAAAAGCATGGCAGGAAGAAAATATGGGTAAAACTGTAACATAAAATACCCCGTTCAAGGGTATTGGTGGAAATTGTATATAATACTCAAAGCCTTTGAAGAGAGAGGCACAAACCACCTATCTTGGAATTAAGTGATCGATATACTTGAACTTCAATGCTTGAATGGACTTAAAATTTCATAAATCTATGAAAATGTATAAATTTTTCAACCCACAAAAACATAAAAATTAGGAGGAATTGGAAAACAATGATCTGGGAGAAGGAAGAACTCACCGATGTGATTCCAACGCAATCAACGGTGTTCGAATCGGAGGATGGATGGAGGGTCAGAAGATCGTCGAAGATCCACGGCTTCTTGGAACTCTCAAATGAATAAAAACTAGAGGAGGTGTGTTTTGTCCATCAGATGTGACCCCAGTGTTTTTAATGAAAAAAAATACATAGCATGTACTTTCGGAGTACACGGCGAGTAACTTCTGTTTCCATACTATGCATTAGGTGGCCTCCATGTCGTACCAACACGTCCGTGTGTGTGGCAATGAAACTAACAACACACAGCCTCCAGCAGCATCGTATTACACGACATGTACTCATAAAGTACATGGTGTGTACTTCGAAAATTTCCAGATTTTCCTTTTTTTGGCAAAAACGACCAGAAAAGGAAAAACATACCAGAAAAGAAGATCCAGGTTGTCTCACCCGATGTTGGAAATTCAAGAGCATGAACCTGGCCAGAACTTTCTCCATGTACTATCTGAACTTGATTATTACTATATATATGGACATAATATACTATCCAATAATGAGTAGAATATATATTATATCCTTTTCCTACCTTATATCATCTATTCTAATCCCTAGGTGGGGCATCCTACTACTGTTGCCTTAGCTGAAACTACCTCAGAGGAGGAACCTGAAGTGGAACACTTGGTGCATGATTCATGCCCAAATATTTCAAGCACTAAAACATTTGATATCCTTGGAATCCACATTAAAAACACGCATTTGATCCTTTTCCAAAAGAATGAGATATTCCATCCCTGGAGAAACACGATGATGAGGGTTAAGAGATACCCCTGGATATACTATATCTCTTCAATCATGGAAACTGTGAACCCTCTATTGTAGCTCTACTTCATGAAGAATTCTGTTGTCTCCTCTGTTGAGATGATTCAATTCTATCTATCTTCCAATCAAAAGCCCATTATCTCACTATAATGTCATTATATTTAGACAACTTGAATGGGGGTGACCTGGAGCTAGATCCATGGATGACATAGTCTATAAAATTCCTCTCTAAAGAATTCTCATATAGAAAATAGTATTAAGCATGTTAGACAAGGGTCTAGAAATAGATCTAAAAATACCATATGCTGTAACTACCATAACAAGGGGTAAACATATCCAGGTGATTGGAAACCTTCATGGTTGAAGAAATAAACTATTATTGTAACTATTCCCTAATCTTCTCTAATGGGACTACCGAATCCTTACAATCTACAAGGAACAATTTTCAAAACCACCTCACTTCCCCACTTATCATTATCATAACCAATATAAACCAGTACACCTTTTAAGAATGGATTTAATTGGAAGCTATATCAACATAATCTAACTCGTCTTCAGTCACTGAGTCTAAAATGTATCCATTATACTTTTGAAACATATATCACTGAGACTCATAGAGTGTCCTTCTATATGTGTCATCTTCATCAACCTCTAATCTATAGTGATATGGTGGAACATATCATTGAACTTCTTTGGTTCAAACTAGGTGAGGACATCAACCAAGATCCAAAATTGAAAAAGAAAAAATTGTTATAGACTCTTAAACCTAGAATGTGGAGTTTTTAATATAAGTTGATTTAATTTATTTAAGTTTTAACCAATCACAGGGTCTATCTGTTTCAAACACAGGTGAAAAGAAGAATGATTCATGATAATTATCTAGGTCTCTACATAAAAAATAGTATAAATTCATTTCATAGAGTCAGTAAACTTAATCGTACATGCCTTAGACCATAGACTTACCCAAATAGTCAATTAATAGATGGAATCCCTTTTTTACTACTTACAAAATAGAATTGACACTGTTTCCCTAATAACCCATGTAGTCCGCACCTATTCTTAACCACAAACTGTATCTTATCATTCAATTTGAACCTTTTATAATGATACGTCATGACCCATACCACCTATGATTACCCCTCTTAAATGGAAATGGGAGAAGGAGGATAGTGACTACCAGAAGCTCACCTATAATAGGGCCCAATTTAGAAACTAGAACCATGGGTATAATAACCATATTTATGGGAGATATTACCCTATAAATGAATATGAGGAGGAGAGTGATAATACATATAAACAATAAAAAATGTCTAGATAAATAAAAAATAAATACCAAGTGAATACATTAAATGTTATATAGAACTAATACAGCTGCAATATAAAAGTATAAGTTCCTAAAATAAGGTAAACTCAGAGGTGATCATCAATCCCAAAATCCTACTACAAAACCATAAGCTAGTAATATCTGTCCCTATATACAACCTTTTCCTACTAAACCTAAAATATATATATATATATATGTTGTGTGAGAATGAAAGTATACTCAGTATGATCCTCCTTGAAGCCTCTCATGAAAATGATAAATAAAGTATACTAAGGCCCAACAGATAATAAGTGAAAGTGACTAATCACGTAAATAGGCATACAATGTTCTTAGCCTCACCATATTTATCCACCACTAATTATCACATATAAAAGATCATATACTTTACGAATAAAACAAAAAGGCTACCTAGTTGCCACTTCCCCAATGGTTTGCCACACTTTTCCATCATAGTAAATCCAAATATATCTCTATCCAAGAGAATTCATCTTGAATAAAGCTAAACTGGTTACCATAACATGCATATCATGCATCACATCATCTCATTATCTAATAAACCTCTCGATATTGTATCAAATTAGGTTTTAGGAGAAACCATATCATTTATGACATGTATCATACATCAATTGTTGTAGCTCAAGTGATCATTTCCCACACACCTAGTATGTACCTTGATCTATAAAATCCCACACACATCATACACATAATAATCCTTTGAATTAAATATCTAAATAAACATGGGCGTGGAATAGCTAAAATCAATAATTTCACTCTATACACATATATGGGGAAACTAACCACTACACATACCATAACATAACATTACTAGGAGAAGATAGAAGTGCTAGAGGGGGTAGTCATCCATCCTTCCCTCTCCAGCATAAATATTGGTGAAAACACCCTCCAAAATCCCAATGGGTGTTAGTCTTCCTATCTAAATGGGTGGAGTAGTTTGTAAAATCATAAAAAAACAACATATAGTATAACTCACAACCATACTGTGGGAATTATCCAAATCTAAGGCTATACTATAGCTATCATAACTTAGACATATAACTGCCACTACCTGGGACAAGATATAATATAATAACACAATATATTAAATGAGCTATCTTAAATTAATTTTTTTACAGTTATCCATTTTTAATTAATTAATTAACTATTAATCAACATTATTCTAAACAAAATTTCACTAAACATCAATCAAAATTGATTAAACCACATAATTTAACCATATGTGAAATCCATGCCCTCCGTGCATAATCCATTTGAGTCCACCATTAATTAATATCAAACATATTTTCATTCAAAAAAAACCAACCCAGTGGAATAAAACATTTTTTCTTAAAATTATTACAATTCCATAATACCTTGTACTCTAGGAAACCATCCTAAGCTTCCATCAGGATATGTAATCAAGAACATATAGATACCTAAAGCAGTGGGAAAAGGAATAAAGATAAACAAGAAATTTGACCATGTACCCCTTTAAATAGATTTGATAAGAAAGAATCCTGTATTTCAACATCCCAATTCATAATCCCAACATCAAACTATTCTATCATCCTGGTTCCATCCCTAACACTATCGTACATATCATAATGCATCTCCCCATCATAGAAATAAAATTATGCCATATCTTTAGGCCTACATATTTATATCACACCATCCATACTTGGATCACATCACATGAAATAAAAAGGATCAAATCTATATAATCAAATAATGTTTAAAAAACCATAAAGTTTAATAGAGAAACTCAACCCTAAAACCCGTCATTTGGCCTTTATATACAATTGGGCTCTCCCAACCTCGAAATGTGACATTTGTAATTCATTAAAAAATATAAAACCTTATCCCACAAAATTTATCTTTATCAGATAAATATTTCTTATTTGATTTTGAATTCATAGATTTATTTCCTATAGTTTTTTTATATGGGCAACCTAAGGTATTAGCTATGAAAATTCTTCCAATTTTTTAAGAATTCTTCTATTAATTTTCTAACATCACCAAGATTTAATGCATAATAATTTTCTTTTAAAATTAATTTTTTATCTTTTCCACCTTATCAAGATTTCTAGATTAATTTTCTATAACAAATTACATTAAGAAATGGAATGACAACTTCAATTAAATCTAAAATTTTCATCAAATTGATTTCTATAAAATTATAAGAATAAAAATTTTATTACACATAAATATTTAATTTAGTTTCCAAAATAACCAAAAATATTATTTTTTATGTTATTTACCAATTTTACCAGGAAAAAGTTTTAACACAAAAATAACAACATGATAAGAAGAATGAAATAAATAACACATTATCTATTAAATTAACTCGAAAACTATTATCAGGGTTGTAGAATAATATGACCACTAACCTTAAAATAGTTATTTTTTAATCTAATTATATATTTAAATAGGATAATTTCAATTCCATCCAATGGGATAAACCATCATCAATTTATTTATTTTATATAATATAAAAATTATAAGAAACAAATCTCTTACCTTAAGGCTTCAACATTATTTGCATGAGAATGGAAAAAATATACAGTAATCTAATCACCTATAATGTTAGGAAACTAAAATATCCCAATGATGTTTTTCCATGAACAAACAAAATATTAATATAAAAAATCCTTTGAATTATGGATAACATATAAAATAGAGTGGTAATAATAATAGGACAAAAACAAGATTAAATAGTTCCTAGAAAAGTAGAATAACTCACCTCATATGACCATGTAACAATCAGGGAAATCTAGGGAGTAATCCCCATATAAAAGGAGTCCAAAGAATTTGAAAAGAACTTTGGGGAACCATGGGTTTAAGAGGAAATAGTGGGAGTAAATATCAGTTGAGGTAATTAGGGTTAAATATAGGTGGACTAATTTTTATAAGTCCATGTTGCATTATCAAGGATGATGTTGCCAAAATTCATGGAAGAATTTATATTATGACATAGCCCAAGGGATTATAAAATGAAACCCTTGGTCTAAAAATGTGTATGAGGAACATAGAGAATATATATCTAGATCCTATTTTCCTTGGTAGAGGGACAATAACACATCTTATAACCCATGATGTAGCCACCCTCAATTTGGAAGAACTTCCCAAAAACCACTATGCCACAACCGCCAACCTCTATACTTCCTTACTCACCACTGGGAAAGGGAGTACACCAAAACCAACCACCATAGTGAGTCTACCCCCACAAATTGAATTATTCTAAAAAAACTTCCCCTCAAGACCCAACAATGTAGATGGGAGACCATAATAAAACCATGCTATATTTTGAAGTGTCTCCTCGAGGTGATATGATGAATCCATCACATCCACACTAAAGCCACAAAAAATATTGAGTTTCAAAGGGATGCATGGTTTAACCTTTCCAAAAATATAAGAAACATCCTCCTTCTCAACATTTAACCTCCAAAATACCGTAAAACCTTTTTTTAGAACCTATAATGACCAAAAATGACAAAGAAAGGGCCAGTAGGGTTCAAACCCTTACATGAGCCATCATAGAATACAAAACATATATAAAGGGAATGCCTTATTGTATATTATTACAAAAATATGATATAATTTCCATATGTTTATCCCAAATTTATTTATTATGATTTCTCTCAAGGGAATGTTTCTTTTCCTTTACATATATAGGTGATTATTTCATATAGACAATTTTTATTATCTTATTATTCTATAACATTTTTCTATGGTATATTTCAATTCATTGTAGATTTCATTCCATCCTATCATGATGTATGGAAAACTATTATTGATGGAAAATTAATTTTTATTAATGAAATTACATGCCATCATACATAACAACCCAACTCAAGGAGGTCAAAAATGGTGAAGACCCAGGAAATAACCTCCATCTATTAGCTTACAATCATTGGGAAAGGACATCATACTAGTGTATTAGGTCAATATCTCTCATAGCCTCCCTTTGTTGGAAAAATTATCAGTAGAACAGTTCCATTACCCCAATGTGTGATGAATAAGAATGCCATATTTTGAAAGAACCCAACCAAAATAATTGAATCCAACTCATCCTCTGTAATCTGGATGTTATGACTCCTTCAGATCGTAATACCAGTGCCCATGGATCTTACCTCTGCTCTTATGGATACGCCTGGGCCATAAAAAAATCTTATTGATCAGTGTAATTTTTAATAGAAATTTCACATTAATCATGTTTTAATATATTCTTATGATATATAAATTTGATGAATTATTGATATTTTTTTCATTTATGAGCATTTGATCTCATACTATTTATTTTTATTCTATTCTATAGGTTATGGTAATGATTATAACTTTTGGGAAGTATACAAGGGTGTTTAGTGTGGCTCTATTATAGAGTAATTCTCCAAAATATTATAAAATATGTTTCATATATAGATAGTACTTAAAAACAATAAACATCCAATTATTGTGTTTTCAAGATGAATTATGAGTTTTAATTTTTTTAGTATATATAAAATTTAAAAATAAATATTTTTTTATCTTTGGTTGCTATACAAAGTGCTTATGTTACCCATATAAATCATAATTTCCTCTATAATGAGAATAAAGTCCAGATGTTGAAAGCCTCCATCATTCCTTATTTGAGTCACCAACATTGGATACATTTTGTGAAAAAATTATATTTTATCCTAAAAAATTATTATTCAAATTAAATATTATTTCATCCAGTTTTGGATTCAGTAGTTTTAGCAATTTTTGAAATTATGTTAGATTTCACATAATTTCTTGATTTCTAAGATCCACATTATTTTTTTAAAAACATGGCCTTCATCACATACCATTTATTATTCATCTCCCTTCCAATATTTTTATGATATTCTACTCCCGATATATGAAATATTTAATATTAAACATGTTTCTAACTACTCTTCGAAACATTCTCTACCATGTTTTCATTTATGTTTTCTCTAATATCCTAAATTGATTTTTTGAAGTTGAATTTGATATTGGTCACTTACTTTTTATCATCCATTAACTTTTGTTTAACAAATTATAGTTTCCTTTACTATAATTTCCTTTTTTATTGTGTCTTAATTTTCATGTCTTTTTTGCACCATGAATTATCTCCGAAACAATAATATATTTTAGCAATTTTGATTTTTCTTCTGTACACACAGATTCATTACTACATGAAGATTGATGATTTTTATTATGAATTATTATATCATTACAGAAAAATAAGATTCTTAAATTTCATTCCTTAAATTTTATTTCTAACACCAATTCCATCTTAGTTTCATCATCATACTAATCTTTTGTACTTCCATCACTAGTGAATTATTCTTCAACCACCATTAAAATTATATGTTTTTCATTAATTCGACTAGAATTATAATATTCATATATTTAAACATTTTAATCATTTATTTTGTACTGGAATAAATAATTAATATTCTTGAATATTAATAATTTACCCCCTTACCATCTGTACAAAAATCCTACTTTTCATCTTTCAATAAACAATGTTTAATTTATCTTTTTGGCCTTTTTTCATCTTTATAATTTGCTCCATATTCTGTTAGATTTGAAAGATTTGTATAGAAATGTATAGTTTCGATAAAATTAAATAATTATTATAAATATTTATGTTGGAACATACATAAACTCATATAGAATTTCTAGATATTTCTGGCATCATTAAATCAAATTTTTGATGCATATCTAAATTATAATTTTAACAGCCAAATTCATCTTCATCAACCTTATTATTTTGAGGCTTAAAGAATAATTTAATTTTTAGTCGTAACATTATTCTTGAAAAAATTATCTTTTATCATCTCATGGGAAATAAAAATATTCAATATGACATTAAGAGGGAGTTTTTTAGGATCATTATCTTCCAAATATAAGGCTTTAGAATCAAACCTATCACATATTATGTGAAGCTCCAAAACTCCAAAAAATTCTCACAATTTGTTTCAGCCTTACCAATAAGATATACTTTATTTTACCATATTGAAATTTTATATCATTATACTCCAGTCCCTAAATCTATAATTTTTATCTCCTTTCGTTTTCATTATCTTAATAGATATTTTTAGAATTGTATCATATTTTTTAGGCTATATTAATACAATTTACATTGATAAATTCATTCTTTGATAAAGATAATGGAATGAAATTTTAAAACACGACCATAATTCAAAAAAAATATTCCTATCAATTCCAAAAAATATAAATATTCTCTTCTTGAGGTGAAAATTGATCAGTTATATACTAAAAAACATATAAAATTTTTGGTAAAATTTAAGGCATCATTATAAACATCAATATATAAAAATTAATCTTATAAATGCTGGTATTAACAAATTTTTCCATAAATTAAAATTATTTATAGTAATTCAGAAAATGATCTTCAGTTAGAGAGAATCTATAAACACATCAAGAATCAAATTCTAGATCACATATTAAGATAACTATGTCTTTGATACGATGTTAAATAATCATAATGATCAATAAAAACAGTATGTGTGTGGGCGGGGGGGGGGGGGGGTAATGAATGATTATTAATTTTAAAAACATAAAAAAATATATTAAGATATATAGGTCTGATCACTATCAAACTCATTGATAAACACAAATACAAGCACAATATAGTTACAAAGTCAACCTCTCAAAACAAAAAGGCAAATCTATAGCATGATTCTAATTTCACCAAGACCATACCACCCACTGTTATCAACATGTATATATAACAAGAATGTAATATCCTTATATTCATGTTTCAATTAGTATCTCTACAATGATAGGTCTTCACACATTATTACAATGATAGAATAATTTTTCCTTCAACTAAAATAAATACTTAAACTATACTAGACTTCCTTAGAGTAGTTATAGTTAAATTTTGTATTCATTATTCATCAACTTGTACCAATTGTTTTTCACCCCTTATTATTGTTTAAACTACACAACCTACACTTATTATTATTATTTTCCAACAAAAAATTATTAATTATTAAATAGTTATTACTCTCTTAATCCCTTTTTTATCATAGTATAATTCCTACATGCACAAGATTCATTTTTAAAACACATCAAGAGTAAAAAAACATTTATTTTTTTTATTTGAAATTCAAATTCTTACTAACAAATTATTCTCAAATATATCTAAACATTATCTCCTTGTCCCTACTTATTTCTTCTCTTATTTGAAATATTTTTCTAGTTATTATGATATATTAGGAAATTCAATAGAATTACAAATACTTTATCACATAAGAGTTTCTTCTTTTCATAACATGAGCTACATTATTAATTATTTTAACCTTCTATGTTTTCTGGATTCAAAATAGCAATATTTTATTTTTTATACATGAATAAACAAATTCAACATTCTATGGAATAATATATTTCTTCGGATCTCATATTCTATAATTTTCTATTTAATTCAAACTTATGGTAATGTTGAAACCTGTAATGTTAACATACCATATGAAGTGTGCACAATTTCTACATTTATCAAAAAATAAAAATTCATATAAACCTATACCATATAAAGTTACATTATAGGGATCATTATACCCTATTAAATATCATGGTAGCTAAGAAGTTAAACCCTATAATGTTCAACATACCATATAAAGTTCCATTATACCTTTCAAAGTTCTATTGTGTCTTACCAAGGTACCCCATAATTCTCTCACATACCTTATGATGATATGTATGTAACCTAAAAAAGAAATTTACAAGGTACATTCTTTAAAAAAATTCCATTTGATTTTCAAAACTAGTATCATGGGGTAACCTATGAAATAATATTACCATGGTTTTCCCTATCAAGTCCATGACTATACCTTATGAATATTTCCTTCACATTTTTTCTCAGAATTCATAGTATTCCAAATAAAATAAAAAAATTTCATATTCATCTCCAATAATCCTAAACCTCACATATATCATTTACACCACTTAAAACTCTTATTTCCAGTGATTTTGAATATTATTTATTCATTGATAACTAAATACAGAAAAATAATCATATAAATTCAACACCTCATATACATTCATATCTATATATTTCCACATGGTAGAGGGAAGTTCTTATCTCAAAAACATCACCAAGAAGTGAATGACTACCAAAAAGATATTTGGTAAACATGATGTACTCCAATTAAATTTTAGTAACAATTAGAATCACATTAGTAAAACCCATGTCATTTAGTGTTGGTTTGGGTTTCTTGATAAATTAAGGGATATTTATTTTCATTATTTATTCTTGTCTATTCTTCTTACTTATTTAGTGGATTATTGAGAGATATTAGAGAATCATTTGATGTGATTCAATGGATAATTTTTATCATATTATGTATTTTATTTACATGTTGGTGGGTTCTTCACCTCTGTTTCCTCAAGGGAAATCATTTTATGCTTAGTGATGGTGATATGGATGTTGATGGGTTTATATTTTCTTTAAACTTTGTGGTGTTTTTATTTTTTATTTTTTATAATACCTCGCATATGTGTATAATTTTATTGATATTGTTTTATCTTCTTAAAAATAATTCTTATGGTGATAGGCATGCCATAATGAAGTGATATTATTATCTCCTCATTCCATTTTGGGAAATATTTTTAGGTTGCCTTGTTGTGAGTTTTGTATTGAGATATGATGATGTAATGTTGAGATTGAGAGGAAAAGGTAATTAAATAATAGATATGGTCTATTATATGATGAATAGATTCATATATTTTCCCAATAATCATTCATAGATTTTCCATTTTTGTAATAGGTTTGATATGATATAAATATAATAGGTATGATTGTAATTCTATTAGAGGAATTTTGGTGGATGTTACCAGATGAGATAATATTTTTTCTTTAATGATATGAACTAGATAAAACAAAACAACAGACTAATCACCACTAACCATTAACATGTTCCCCATAATTATCGAAGGATTCTGGAAAGTGTTTAAGGGTTAATTAACCACTTAAGAGAATGATTTCTTTTATCACTAGAATTTACAATAAATAAACATTAATTAAAGTTATGAGATCTATGATATATAATTCGAGAGTAAATAAACCAATAAATGAAAAAAGTATACCTTCCTTATAGAATTTTTGAAATAAAAATATATAAATTAAATAATTTATAAAGGTCCTAAGTAGCTCTCAATACACTATGGATGGAAAATTCCTATCAACCTCTTCAGAAATAAAGGGATAATCTGTTTATTCAAACTATTAAACATGTAGTATAAAAGGGAACAAAACATAATGTGTACCAGAGTTCCCATGATTTGAGAGACTATATCAGTAAAGTTTTTATAATTTCACTATATCAATACCCAAAATTATGTTGAAAATGTATATTAAGTAACTCATAAAATATTTTAAAAATAAATCATTCTTTTCAGGAATACATTTAAATAAAAAGACACTTCTTCTGATAAGTCCGAAACAATCATGATTAGAAAACACATCATATAGAAAAAATAAAATTTAGTTAATTTATAATATATTAAAATGTATTCCAAATTGTTATTCATATACGAAAAATCCCCCAAACGAGAAAAAAAACAAAAAAAAAGATAAATGGGGTATGGGAATGGTTAAAGAAACCATGTAAACAAACAACGGAAAATGGTCTATCAAGTGTAAAACCATGATTTTTTTTCTAAAATGCTTATAAATATGCACTAAACCCATCATAGACATAGTCATAACTCAAAAAAAATCATTTTCTTTTAAAAGATATGTAAGAAACCATAACCTTACCACCAAAATTTCAAATGGGGTAGTTTTCTATTAGTGAATAGTTATTTCTCAGGCCCTCTTTATTCCCAAAGATTTAAAATAACAAAATATTAATAACCAATGCAATGAATTAGTTTTAAAATAATTAAGACTCAAATAACATATAAATATACTCATAAATCACTATTTTACCCTTCAATAAATGGTGTCACATGTTAATCCATGAACCTAAAAAAATGTGTCACTTTTTAAAGGCTCAAAATATATTTATATATGAAATAATATATTTTAAAAACATCTATCATAATTAAAAAAATTCCAATGTAAGATTTTTTTACTTTATCAAAATATTCAAAGAACAACTTCAATATCACATATTAAGAGTTGATTAAAAAAATTAAACATTCCCTTCATAAATAAACATAACATTTTAATTATTTATTATAAAATATAGTCAATCAAATTAATACTTCAACAAAATAATATAGTGATTAAGGACCCATATTTCATACCACATCAATTAATCAATCTAAGTCCACCAAGGATATAAAGTCCTAATTTAATATTATATAGAATAAAAGAAAAATTAATGAAAATGAATTAGGTTAAAACAAAAAAAAAATAGATTAAAATTATGAAAACCTCCCTAGAATGAATAATATTATTGAATTAACCAATAATTTTAGGAAAATACCACTTATTATCCTTATAAAACCTCTATGGAAAAAATAATCGACTTTCATGTGGGTTTATATAGGATCTGATGAAACCCACATTTAGAATCCTAAGATATATGACCACAAAAATTCAAGAATGGATAAAATAATAAAATATAGAAGAGAATGGAAATATATATATGTAATTTTGATAATAAATAATCTAAATTCCTATAATAATTGATAATAAATGGATGCGTAAACTAATTGGAGTCATGAAATTTTGAGAGGGGAAAAGGGATAAAAATGACTGGGAAATTGGTGAAAAAATAAAAACTAAGGGGTAAAAAAGAAAAATTTGTTTTTTGAATGGGTTATAAAGTATCGCAAAGGCGTGTGGATCCATTTCCCATTTTTATCACCATAGAATAGTTTATAGAACCACCAAAATAATTTTTATGTTATGAAAAAAACTTATGAAGGAGTAATAACTTTATTTTAACTCTTTTTTACATTCCAACATCATCAAATAGATTCAAATATAAAAATAACTTATTCAAAGGTTAATCTTTATAAATCTATATTTGGAAAACTAATTAAATTTACCATCCATCCTCCTATTCAATTAATTGAGAAAACTTCCTTTTAATTTTCCCACTTTAATCAAAACAAAAAGGTACATATTTTTGTAATCTATATTCTATAATATGTTTTTCCATAACATTCCATTTAATTTTAATACTATAGATCAACCCAATTAATGTTTTAATACCATCGTAAATTTATTTACTGAAATTAATGTAACTTATGACATTAAACTTGACCTATCTATTATAAAAACATCCTCACATCATATTAACTTAAATAATCAACTTGAAATACAAAAGGAAATAAAAAAAGACCTAAATCGATCACTAAAAAATTTCTCAGGTACATTGACTTGAAAAAATAACATAAAAATAACCCACCATTAATTAGTGAAACAATTATTTCATATCCATTATATCTATATAAAAACCTTATCCTTGTAGTCTAATATACACATTTTTAATGAAATGAATACTTATGAATATTACTTAGATTAAATATTTCAATTTAAACTTTACTCTTTAATGAAGATAATAAATATCCAACATATCAAAATATCATACAATATATATTCTCTATACATGATAAGGAATAATAAATGTATAATAATCATACAAGTCTCTATTATAAAATAAAATCACTTAAAACATAACACAATGAAAATATAATGAATATAAACCGAAAATAAAAATCATAAGCTGAAATGAGGGTAAAAAGATGGTACTAGGATTTATAACTAAAATGACTAGTGTAATGATTTATAAACCACTCAAAAATCCATTTTACAATAGAAAATGGATTTTATATGAGTTTATAAATATTTACAGAATATATTCCAGCCAAACATGAACTTTTTTTTACACCCAGACTAGTTTAAAAACCATGTCATAGTACCCAAATATCATTAAAATATGGATAAAATCCTAATGGATGAAAAATTATTACATTTAAATGCCTATAAATTAATATCATGATTTTAAGATTAATATATACAAATGTATAAAGGGTTTTTTTTATTGGAACCCATGATGGAGAGAAGTTTATATGTTTTATAGTATATATAATACATTCTATTATGTTTCAACCAAAATAATGAACTCAAATTATCATTTCTATAGTTAACCATAACTTTCAATAAAAAAATCACATATCCTCTATTGTTTAGTTAGATGAAATCAAATATTATTTTCTCACACTATAATAAAAATGAACTTTAAAGCATCCAATATCCCAATGGAATAAATCATTTTTCTCTAACACACAACCATCAATATGAGAAACTAAATAAAAAAATAGACAATTATGATTACACAGCTCTGACTTAATTTTTTTCAAAATAATTTATATGAAATGGTTATAATAAAAACAAGACATTTTCATTTTAGTTCCATCCATATGAACAAAAAAAATCCTATACCATAAAACATAGAAAAAATACAAAATCTCAATTGAAATCAAATATTTTATAACAATAAAAAACAATTAAAATCAAGAGACCCATTTATTATAAAAATAATAGCAATTAAAAAAATGATAAATATAATCAAAACAATATATTTCCCTATAGAAGACACAAAAAATAATAATTTAACTGATTAATCAATCATAATACCGTTATTGAAATTTCATTATGAATAAATTAGTAAAAATTAAAAATGTCAAGTAAACATTAACCATTTGAATTCCGTTTATCCAACGTAACATGTTTCATTATAAATATCAAGAAAAATAATTTTCTAATTTTTTTTATTCTATTCAAAACTATTATTCAATACAACAAAAAAAATAAAGAAAAAAATATGGAAATTAATTACTTTTTATTGAAATTTAATATGCAATAATATTAATATTTTTTTTTATTTTTTTAAAAAAGTTTCTATGACATATGAATTTAAATCAATTGTACACTATTGAAAAAATATATAACAATAGACACAACCATGTAAAAGTACATAAAAAATCACTTACAAATAAAACGTATTTAACATAATCATAGAACACTAAAATAAATAATTAAAACTTTTGTAAAACTCATCAAGGTAGTTTTGAAACAATATAAAAAAATGCATCAATAATTCTATATTAACCCTGAAAAATTTGTCATAACCAATATATAATGACAAATTTAAAGTGAAAATCTATAAAAATATTTACTTCATCAATATTGAAAATTAATTTATTTTAATTTCATTCAAAAAATAATTAAAAATCGTTCCTAGATTTTAAAATACACTAATATAAACATCAAAATATAAATTAAAAACAACTTCAACCATTTTATAACATAAAAATTATTTCATAAATACTTTTCTATGAATATAAGTTAAAATGGAAAATTGTTAAGATAAGTTACTTTTAATCTTTTTATACCAAAAAACTAATTAAACAGATATTTCAAAACCATAATATTTGAAATCCTAGGTTAATATAACTAAAATATAACCACTTTCTTAAATCCAATAACCCAATATAATACATTTTAACAATTTTAATCATAGACATGCATCCATGTGATTAATCCAATTTAAAATATAACTTATCAATAATTGTTATATTATTTTAATCAATGAATACTTCTATTTTACACCATTTTATACTAATTTTACATCATCAACATGTATAAATATCAAATATAATTTTAAAAACTAAAACCTATTGAAAAAATAAATCACTTAAAAACTGACGTTAATAACATTGAGATCAAATGTTTAAATTTTGTCATCTCTCCAAAACCTTTTTTATGAAATTGAATGAACTTTCCTCGTTTTTAAATATATAACCCACACAGAAGACTAACATACCTTTTTAATATTTTAAAACACATTTAGAAGGATTTAAAATTCTTTAAATGAAAATTTCATTAAATTACGTAACCCCATATCAAATATAATATTAAATAGGGATAAATTAAAATATACTTATTTAAAACTTTTCAAAACACATTTTAAAATTATTTAACATGCAATACTATTAATAGATGATTGAAAAAAACATAGAATAAGTAGTGATTTTCTTTCCCGAATCAATAATATTCACTATACTAATACAATGACTACTCATGTTAATATAATAGAACTTAAGTTAAGTAAGTTTTCCATATATTTCAATTGAAATTAAAAACAATTAATAAATTTTAACATATACAATTTTAAAAATATGATAAGTGAAATCCATATAAATTAATCACATTATAATGAACTGCATCCAGATAAGTGAACAAAACTCAAGCTAGTTTCCAACAAAAAGAAAAGAAAATATTGTTATCATTAGGGGTGGGTGTAAATGCTATGGTCCAATATAAACATGCATGTGGAAATTTATTTTTCCTCTTTAAAATTTTACACACTGACCAAATGATCCCACTGAAAAACTATCTTGTCCTTTTCAATCATAAGACATCTGAGAATAAAAACTTATTCAACATGGGAGGTATCTCTACACAAGGGACACCTAATTGACCTAAAATAATTATAATCAAATTATATATATAATGAAACAAAAATATTCATAATTTATAACATTAAATCGACCATCTATCATGTATAATCAGGTATAACAAACATTTATAAGGACCAGAAATGACTATAGTGACATAAAAATGTATGATAAGAAATATAAAGGGAGAGATATCCTACTTAAGTGACCAAAGATTAAAATTAAGTACTATTACATAAAAAACCATTAAAATTCCCAAATTGGGTCTGCACTATTGCAATATCAATGTAATATTAACCTCTATACTATAGGAATTTTTCATTTCCTAGACCAGTTAAGGAAAAATATACATGTATCGTAATATGACATGTAGTGGGTTAAACTCTCCCTAATTATCATTTTTTCTATGAGATTATTGTTTTAGTGGCTGATTAGAGATGGAATGGTTAAAAATAAATGGGTATCTATTTTTTAATATAGTCTTAGATAATCCATACAGGATTTGGAAAAGTACCATAGATTATTCCTATTTTTATCCCATAGTGAGTTAGGGATGGTGGTTTGGGGATACAGTCATTCCAAACCCCATCCATATTTTATTTTTTAGGACCATACTTTATATTTATAAAATAATATTAAATTTTTAAACTACTATACCTGCGATATTTTTTATTTTACATATTTTTTGGGTGTTTTTGGTGTGTGTTGTTTTCATATTTTTACGGTTGTATATCAATGATGTATCATTTGGATATGAATTTTTATTTTGATTTAATCAATTAGTTGATTCCATTATTTTAATCCTAAAAGTTTTCCCATTATAAATTAATTGTGAAATGGTGATTTGGATATGATTGTTTTATTTTGGTTCTCATTTAATTATGATTGAATTGATATACTAGGATGTGTGTATAGTTGTAGTACTCATAGATTGAAACATCTCTTTTCCATTTATTTCTTTTGTTGGAGGTTCTATTGTTATAAATATTATATACTAAACTGGGATTCCTCTTAATGTTTTCTAGAAAATATTTATGTACATATTGGAATAAAGTGACATTAGAGCATCATTAGAGAAGAATTTGGGTTGAATGGTTATTCATTATAAATTTTTAAATTATTTTTTCTCTGTGTATATCTTGTTTAGTTAGTCCTATAACATGGTATGTTGGTGTTTGTTTTTGAAATCATAGATATTGTTATAGTGGTTGAGTTCATTAAAGGGTGCCCTAAAATAAGGGTATACCAATCCTTGTAGTGTCATATACTATTACTTCCAACCTTGTTGTTGATGCTTTGGTCATTCATGAGGACATTTGAATTTTTCTATGTAACATTCATATGGTGTAAGATGTTTCTTTTTTATGTTCATTGAGTGTTTTCTTTCAATTTATACATGTTATTTTTAGGACATAATCTGATTTTAGTATTTTCATATTTTCAACCTGTCATTACAGATATATTTTCCTCCAAACATTGCATTTGTATGAAAAAATGCTGTTAGTAGGGCTGACATTTATCAATGATAGCACAATGCACTGATAAATTCTATCTTTATCAATACTAAAACAAGTACAAATAAAGGGAGGCCTTTATTAGTGATAAAAAAATTGATGATAAAGGGCATCCTCTACCAGCACCGATAAAAGGGAATCATTATCATCACTTTATTTTATCATCGATAAAGGTTACCCTTTATCATCCATTTAATTTTAGAATTGATAAATATCCACTATAATTTGAAATTTCTAAAAAAATATTTTTTTATTTAATTAATTAAAAAAATAATTGTTAAAAAAGAATAAATTGAATATACAAATATATAAATTTTAAAAATTCATAAATAGTATATTTTAAATATATACATATGTAAAATTAATAAAATAAAATAACTAGAAAAATAAAATTTTAAAATGTGTAAATTGAGAAACATATTAAACATTCTATTAATTTAATATTTATTGATAAAAATGAAATAATTTAATATACATATAAATATATTATAAATATTAACAAATAGAATATATTAAATTTAAATAAATAAAATGAATTGATTTTATTAACTAACAAAAAAAATGAATAAATTATAAATTTATTTAAAAATTTATTAAATAAACAGTTATTAATAAAAATTAATTAGTATAATATATACGTAAATATATATATATATATATATATATATATTAATGATAAATATTAATAAAAAATATTTGTTAAATATAAATTTATAGAAAATGAATAAAATTTCAATTCAAAACATATCAATATTTTATTCATTTTTAATATTGTTTGATTTTTCAATTAATCCTATATCAAATATCATGTGTTACATTGATTTCATGTGTATATATATATATATTTATATATATGTAATTAAAACATTTTTATATATAAACACACACACAAATTTATTTATGAAATATATAGAATCACAAACACCTAATATTTATCTAATTTATTTAATTCGTAGTATATTATATAATTTCATTATAACATGAAACATTTAATATATTATGTTTTTTATTAGTCAATTTTATTTATTTATTTTTAATACTATTACAGTTAGGGTATTCATTTTTAGTAGTTTTTATTTTTTATTTTATTTTTAAATTTGGTCATTTTCTATTATCTATTTATTTATATTTATTTAGTATGTTTTTGTGTTTTCAATATGTTTTCATATTTACTTAAATATATATATATATATCCATATTTTTTATAATCTATATTTAATTAATAAATCATATCCAATATTTTCAATATTTTTAAAGTGTACACATTTTGAATTACTAAATTTAACTCAATATTAAAAGTCATATATTTAAGATTATATATCCACTAATAATGTTAAAAATAAATTTTTAAATTAATAAAATTATAAAATTATATTTTTAATTTTTATAAATGTATTTTTTAAAGGGATTATGTCCCCTTTTATTAGAACAAAAACTGGTGAAACAAGGAAAGTAGCAGATGAAAAGACAAAAACAAAAGGGCTATCATCATCCAAGATTTTTCCTAATCTTGTCAGTGATCTCACATTCTTTTTCCTGCAAGGAACCCTAGTCCATTCCTTGACTGCGCCCATGCCCACGTCCACGTCCACATCCTCTTTTGTGAAGTGCTTTTAAATATCTTGCTTGCTATAAGAGAGTATCAATATCTGTATCTGAGTCTGAGATTTCAGACTGTGTTTCCTTCCTTGCTGCTGGTTCAGCTGTCTCCTACCCCTTCCCGTGATCTTTAGCTTGCCTTCCATGTTTCGTGATTATAAATAAATAAATATTATTTTTAAATTAGTATTTTTATAATTATAAATAAAAAATTATATATATTAAAAAAATTATAAAATTATAAAAAATTTACTTAAATATTAATAATTATAAATCCTTTACCAGTGCTGAAAAATGGCTGTTAAAAGATATATTTATTAGTGCTAAAATGTTAGTGTCGTTAATGATGTCTTTTATCAGTGCTAAAAAAACGGTGATAAATATTTCTTTTATCAGTGCTTATCAAATTAGTACTAATAAAAGTGATCTTTATCAGTGATTTCCTAAAATCATTGTTAAAAGTGTTCCCGATCTATTTAAATTATCACTAACCACAACTCAATCACCAGTGAATCTAAAGTTCTTGCAGAACTCCTATAATGCTAGAGTGACTTCTCTATGTTCCCTCATATGAATCAAGGCTATAATTTTATGTATGTTATTTTATACATTTCCACTAATGTTTTTTGATTTTTTGGGTTCTGTGTTTTGTGTTTTTTCCCCTTTCGTAACCATGAGGAACCCTACATCTCATCTCCTCACCACTAAAATAAAACATATTGTTCTATTTGATCCTATTCCTCCATAGATAATAAGGATAAAGAGGATTTCATATAGTAAGGTCAATCAACATATGTTTATGGGCATGTATAGATTAATAAAAAATATTTTTCACTACATGCTAAGATTAAAGTAAGGTTATCTATATCCCATAACATTGACATAAGAATTTAGTGACTGAGAAGTGTGTCTGAGGTGATGTGTTAACCTGATTTGGGAACTATTTGGGTATACTAGGAAAAAAAATTTACAAAATGGAATTAGTGTGATACTGGGGATATTGGTATTAATTATATCTAGATGAAAAAATGTTCCAGACATAAGAAGTAATCCATAAATATATCTTGATAGCATAATTATTTTGGATACTTGAGTTATTATATTATGTATAGGTTGTTTTTTGTTTATTTTTTCCTCGACCTATCTTCTCGACTCTCATGACTCGTATTTATTAGTACATAGGTAAGAATCAATATGAATATATGGAATGTCATGTTATTTTTTTTCTAGGATTAATTTTTTTCTATAATCAACTATAAATTTATATTATTAGAAACATGAATAATAAATAAATATTATATTCTTTTTTACATATTAGTGACTATTAGGTTCATATAACTTGTTAATTGATTGAGTTTATTTATTAACACCCATTATCATTATTATTAGATATTTGGTTCATAATTATATTTTAAATAATGATTCCAACATATTTTAAATTATATTTAAAGTATGAAAAGATATATTAAAAAGTAAATGATTGAGACATAGGGGAAAGGGGTTCACATTTAAAATATATGATTTTGTTCCTATTTCTGAAAGATTCTTATTTTTTAGAAGGTGGATTATTATGTAAATATATATATTAATATATAATATGTCCCCACTTTGAACCCTATATCTTTATAGGAAGGATCCAATGAACATACTTTATTTTCTGGAACTATATTCGTCCTCATGTTCTAGAGGTAATCATAGATATACTTTAAGCTATGTGGTATAATTTTCAATGACGAGAACATATAATATCTTAGTTTCTATAAGATTTTATGATAATAAGTCACAATAATAAATTTATGATTCATTTATTAAAATCATTTCATTTATAATAGTATAAAAATTCTAGATCAATACAGATCCAAAGTTAAAAATAAACCCTTTAAATGGTTGTATGTTATTGGAGGGATCATATGGTGGATTAAAAAAATATCAAAAGAGGGAAGGTGGGGAATCCTTGAGTAGACAGAAGTGATGTCAAATGTAGGTGGGGTGAGATTAATTTATTCAAAACCATTAGAGGGGAGGTATTCCAATTCCTCTTCAATAGAAAATACTTTTTGTGTGATTCCATCAATATAGGTTCCTGGGAAACTTTAATCCTTTTTTACACTTTGTTTTGAAACATTTCTATTGATGTGGTTAATTAGGGATCCACCAATGGTCCTTTTGAGCTATTCCTTCTATATAGGGTCATTAGATATGATTATTATATTTTTTATGGCTAAATAGTCTACTGATGATTTTATACATGGTTCTTCTATAGTGATAGGAACAATCCTAGTACATTATACTCTTGTTAATGGTTTTAAGACATATAATCTTATAATTATTTATTTATATGTACCCTAAATTTTATCTGGTGTTGGGATTATAACTTATTAATAATGTAATCTATATTAGTATTCTCTATAAGTCAACATATAGAAAACAATAATCAATTTCAACTTTATTTATGAGTATCTTATCTCTCTCTCTCCCTTACCGATACCTACACAATGACAACCCTACTCTGTAAACTCATTCCAGCTTCATACGATTCCACTGTAAACTAAATCTCCATCTGTTGTTGTGAAATTAGCATACAACACATAATACTATTAAGAAACATAAATAACATTCCATAAAAAATACCATAGGTTTCAGAAATAAGGTTGTGTAAATAAGGATTCATTTTGGAATTATTATATACAATAAAATACACTCCATGCATAAATGTCTACAATTTCACGCATCTTTCATGGAAATTGTTATTGTCTTTAACATAAATATAATACATCAATACTAAAATATAAATAACTTTCACTACCTTTATTTAATATGTGCACATATGCATGATTTCCTTCCATCTCTTAATGATAGATTGGACTCCCTCTTTCAAACTAGCCATCATCCCATCATTTCGGTTCCAATGTTCCTTGATGACATACCTACCACTGAGATATTATTCATTAATATCTGTCAAATCCACGACCATGGATTTTAATACCATATCATCCAAATCATTCTCCAACTCATTTATCCTTTCATCCTCCTCATTAACTACAACATAGGAATACACAAAATGTCACTAAAAAACTAATCTAATCAAATTGAATGAATTTGTTTGGTTTCTTAATATTCCTTTTCATATATGACTCACTCAGTTACTTTTGACCAAACTTCATAAAAAATTACTTTTACTATGTGTGTGGTCACATTAGATCCTATTAGAACTCCACAGTTAATCATACTTGGATGAGAATACGACTATAATGAGTCATCTAATCTGACTCTCAAAGGAATTACTCCCACAATCAGTAGAGATCTATGACCCTGTTTTCAGCATCATCTTTAGGACACTTTCTCTTGGTAGTTCGGAGAAATGTCCAATTACCAATCTCTCCCATCCACCTCACATAAATACCACAACATGTTTGTTTCTCATCTAAGAATTACGAAAAAAGGAAACATTTCAAAGGAAGTTAAAAAATGTAAATGTTTGCGACTGGTAGTAAATGACCACGAGTGGAATGCATGTTGATTTTAATGTTCATTACTTCATTTTTATACTGAAATTTGTTATAATCCATAATTAAAATTGTATTTATGTACTTTTTACCGCTAGTGGAAACTTTACTTTTATCTCATTAATATTTATCTTTAATTGTTTTTCTTGAGGCTCATATCCCATCTCATCTATGTTTCTTGAACAGCTTTGAGCAGTTGTCACCAAAAATGATAACTGGTAAATGGTATGGGATGAATTCTTGTTAGAGTAGTTTATGAAACATAAGTAGATGTCCAAAAAGATTGGGGATAAATATCATATAAATAAATGCATCAATAATTGTTTATGAGTTATTTCATCAAGGAATTTTGGAACCACAATGTTGAGAGAAAGGATAGTTTGAAATATGGAGTCAAATCCATCATCAAGAGATGAAATACAGTGGACATTTGAGTATGGATTAAATAAAGGTAGCGAATGTTAGTTTTATTGACTTATTGAAGTATTATATCTTTGTTCAATATAGTAATAATTTTGTTTCAATATGCATGAAAATTTTTACTTTTATACATAGAGTATATTGTATTTTTTTTATTCAAGAAAAATTAAATGTTTCACTACTCACACATACAAAGTCTTCTTCCCTTGATCTTGTATACAATCTTGAAGAAGATCATACTATTGATGATGAAATTGAAAAATTATTAGGGGATAAATAATATATTTATAATAAAACAACAAAGATATAGCATCACAATGTTGAATAAAATTATCAAGGAAAGTGGTCATGGTATAAAATTGGAGGTTGGTTGGATTCAAGGTGGCCAAAAAATTAACCCCAAAAATTCAATGTTCTTTAGTTTTCTTAGGGTCACAATGAGGATGAATGTTCCAATTGATATTTATTCACGACACCATTTCCAACCTATAATTAAGGAAATCCTTTAGAATGATATAACAATAATGTTACAATATATATTATCTATTTTACTGAAAAAAATATATTGAAATATTGATTTAATGTTCATTATTTCTTTCAGAATTAGTTTATTATAGAATATTTCTAAAAGAAAATTTACTTAATGGATTTTGGAAAAGACCAAAGAGTATTCCAAACTCTTCATATATAGTTATATCTTAGGGAAGTTGAGGGAAAATGAAATACCCACACATTACTCAGTTATGGACACATTATAAAGTAGGAAACATGGACTTATTTCATCAACCGTTGCAATGAGAAATCATTTCAAGGGTATTATAGTCAATAATATATCATTTTACATTATTTTTCTTATACAACTTGATTCAAAAAATTTAATTTATTAAACTGCAAAAGAGATATGAAAAAAATAACATGCATAAAAACCAAATTACCCATCTAAAAAAGTAAGGATGGGGTACGCTTCATTAGAGAAAAATGTGGCATGCGTTTTAAATCAACAATTAATGTTTAATTATGTGATATGATACAACATATGTTTCTTTATTTATATTTGGATTGATGAATTAGTATCTAAAGCCACATCAATCTGACATTATTTCCTATGGAAGGAGGCTCTTGTAAATTAGAAGGGTAAATTAGTTGATGAAAACAAAAAAAAACAGTATAGAAAGAATATTTATGTCTGACATAATTTTAATTTTCTATGAATTATAACAATATCACATAAAAATAAATATTTCTGTTCTTATATTTTTATATTGTTTAGGAACAAGAATTGACAATGACCATACCAGAAGAAAAGCCACTTTCAGTAGCATTGAAGCTACATGAACAATATGGTCACATTAGAGGATTGGGGTTTGAAGTCTCTCGTAGAACATATTTTGAGAAGATAAAACCACATGATGATATATATATAACAGGGTGAGATGAATATAGTAAAAAATTGATACACTGTAAGATATTATTGTGTGTCCTAGTTTAGCAGACCGATTTATAAGAAAGTATCAAATTGAACTGATGGTGGAGTAAAGATCTGTACATGAACAAATGATCCCACTATCTTTTAGGAAGTTCATTACCCCAAACCACATAAAGTACCCCGAGTAATCAATTATTTCATTACTCTTTCTCCAAAATGTGAATCAAATAACTTTTGATAATTTTATATTACTAAAATGGTGTATGGTACAGTTGTATGTGATAATTTATCTATAAACACCCACATACTACCATGTTGTGATGGGTACACTTTTTAATATCATAGGAGACTAGATACACAATCAATACATCCCAAAAGATCACATGAGAGTGGGAATTTAGGCAGATTATGAGTAAATTACTAAGTTTCATATTTCATTTGATTGTCTGAATATTATGATCGCCAATGCTGGTATTAATGATTTCATAGCATGACAATGTAATATTATTAAGATACATGAGTTATGCCTTTACCATACTTTTTTTTCAAAAGAGAAAAACCAAAAAGTTTATGATAAAAGGTTTGAAGTGAGAAAAGATATTATATATGGATAAATAGAAGAATAAATGGAAGGATGAATCAAGAAAATATAGCAAATCAACCAAAAAAATGACCTTCCGGGAGTACATTTTACTTCTTAGTTCCATTGAAGCATTTATTATCATTATATATCGATTAAGAGACTACATTTAAAGATTAAACTATATATTACATTGAATATGAAAAAATATATATGGATATTACTCACAGACATAATTGATCTTGAGACTCTAACTGACATTCTCAAGCATTAATGGTTGGGTGTTTTAGTTTTGAATACATATATAAGGTACATTTTCATAATAATTCCATCTAAATAGAGGGATAATATCTTTATTAATGATAATAAATATTCATATTTGGTACATGCATTTATATAACTACTATATAAAGGGATGATCTTGTGAACCGTGAGTTGGATTCATTAATCCCTATTTAATTTCTACACCTGATATTACTTTGAATGAGGAAAAAATTGAAATTAAAAAATATGGGTTAATCAAAGTGTTTGATAAAAAATCATCATAATACTGACTCTTCTTGATGCATAAAATAAAAATTTCAAACAATACAATATAATCAAATAAAATATATTTTTCATTTTTTCATTTCCTTATTGTTTTTGTTTTTTATGATTCACTGGATGCTGATATCAGTCAATATGGACACCCTGAATATTTATTTTTTTGAATAAAATGCATGGATATAAAAATAACTGACCACACATGATGTGTAATGTGAATATGTAATATTATAAAATAATAATTTTATAGATAAACATTGAATTATGTGTTCAGCCTGCATCTGAAAAATAATTCTTTAATGATAGGGATGTTTCCCAATACAGATCATATCAATTCATGAAGTCGGTGTCTAAAGGAATAAGGCATGTGTGTTTTTATAAATGTAAAAAAATTAAGGAATATATAGAAATATTAAACTATTAAAAAATATCAAAAAAAATTAGTTATTGTGGTCAATGTTTCTGGAGTGTCAGAAATAAGACAATGACATCGATTTTGTATATTATGTTTTCAAATTTATGATAGAAACTATAAATCATGAAAAGACTAGAATTCCCCAATAGGTAATATATGAAGGTAATTACAATTTTATTAAATATATTTCATAAAAATTTGTTTTTATATATTTTATCAGTACTATCAAGATTTATGAAAACCTAATTATTCAAAAGAAGAAATCAATATGTTTAGAGATGAGTGGGAAGTGTACTTTTTGTTAGAATGTATACCGATACAAATTTTAGGTGATTACCTACTCTATTTTTGATCTTGTATGGGTTATAACCATTAAAAGATATATTGGGAGTGAATCATTAGTTTCAGAATGATGTTATATTATTTTTGATCTATTTATCATGGATAATTAAAATGGTGGAAATAAATTTGTTTAGAAGAACTAATCTCCAAATAATAAAATCATTGGGAATTCACAGAGTAATAGGATGAGGCAGAGGCAGAGGCCAATGCGGCGGAAGAGGTGAAGGTGTAGGTGGAGTCATTAGAAGAGTTGGATCAGAGACCAGCATAGAGGATAAGGTAGAGGTGAAGATTGAGGTGTAGACCGAGGTGGAAGAGGAAAAAATATTTTTCTTACAAACTATAATATTATCGGGTGAAGTTGAATGAGGGTCTTACCATGATTGTTTCATAACAATTGTTAAAAAGTTCAGACAACACTTTTCACATGGGCTAAGATCCATTGTAAAAGTGTTTCAAGTTATTTATTGAAATAATTTTTTTCACCCATTGTTTTAGTCATTTTACTTAGGGTAGTGATCCACATATATGATCGTTCTATGTTGGAAGCTTTAATTTCTACACTAGTGTTACTGAAGAAACATCTCTACAACTAAAATTATCAAACTTGTATATAATATGAGTTAAATATTTGAATAAATATGTGTGTAATCAACCAAAAAAATTTGAAGGTGTATAGAAGAAATATTGGAGGAAAACCACCATTTATATATTGTGGTAATTGAGGAGGGCATGTGTCAAAGTGTATGTTATCATTTTAAAATTAAAATTTTAACACTATAATGTGTCACTTACTAAAAACCTTGAAAATTTTCTTAGATTGTTTTGATATTTTGGGACAATGATTCATAATTCATTTGTGATGTGTAAGAATCCGTATCATGTCAAACCCATAAATTATTCAACCAGTATGACTCAAAGTGCATGTTTCCTATTTAAAAAGAAATTTTAGTAAAAATAAAAAAGTGGCATACTCAAAAAAGTGGAAAAAAATTATGATTGATTTTATAATTTACTAAATTGATCCTTGAGATATTTGGGATGTGTAAGAATATGAGACACCTCAATCTGATTCACGATGTGACCTGTATAACTCATAGTGCGTATTTTTAATCAAAGTTGACATTAATTTTTTGTGGAAAAAATCAACTTCCATACTTTAAACTAATATTACACATTTAGATAGTTTTATTACTTTATTAAAATGATCAATAAGTATTTTTTAATTTGTAGGAAGCGACCAACACTCAATTTTATGAACGGTGGACAGATATGACTCCAAGTGTCCGTTATCTGTTTAAAATTGACATTTTAGTAAAAAACGTGTCAATATCAAAAAACTGAGCAAACATGCTCAGATTTTTTCGATAATTTGGGACAATTATTCAATATCTATTTGTGAGTTTTATGAATTAATCTCATGTCAAACCCACACATGATACCACTTATATGGATCAAGGTGTCTGTTTCCAGTTTAAAATGACATTTTACTAAAAAATAGGTGTGGTGTACTGAAAACCTAGAAAACACATTTTGATTGATTTGATACATTTGTAAAATGATGAATGAGTCATTTGGGACATTTTGGAGTCATCCTTAGTTCAATATGACACATAGTGTGATAGGTATTACACATGGTGCGCCTTTTTATTCAAAAGTGATATAAATTTTAGTGAAAAAATCTAACAAACACAAAACCAATAAAAATCATTCAGATTGTTTTTATACTTTAGGAAAATAGCTATAATAAATTTTTGATATTTTAGAATTAGTCACAACTCATCAAACATATGGTGTGACTAGTATAACTCCAAGTACCTCTTATCAGTTTAAAATTGACATTTTAATAGAAAAAAGTGTCACTCACTGAAAATTGAGAAAACACACTTGGATAGCCTTGATAATTTTGTTCAATGATTTATAATTCAGTTTTTATGTTTATAAATATATCTCATGTGAAACCCACACATGATTCCACCCGTATGGCTCGTAGAATGTGTTTCCTATTTAAAAAGAAAATTAAGTAAAAAAAGTGGCACACTAAAAACCCAAGAAACACATTATTATTATTTTTATACTTTAGTAAAATGATCCATGAGTCATTTTGGATGTGTATAAATCTACCTCACCTCAATCTAACACACTTTTGGAATGATATGACTCTAAATGTGTACTGTTATTCAAAATTGACATTAATTTTGGTGTGAAAAAAACCGGCATACTCAAAAATGAGAAAACATATTCGAATTATTTTTTTTACTTTATGAAAATGATATTTATATATATCATATATGACTTATAGAAATCAACCCAACATCAATTCGATGGACGGTGTGACTGATATAACTCCAAGTTTATATTATCAGTTTAAAATTTACATTTTAATACCAAAAGTGTCACTCATTGAAAAATAAGAAAAACACTTGGACTATCCTGATAAATTGGGAAATATTTCAGAATTCATTTTTGATGTGTATGAATCAATATCGTGTCAAAAGCACACAAAAAGCCATCTGTGGGGCTCAAAGATCATGTTTTCAATTTAAAATGACACTTTAGTAAAAAACACATGTTACCTACTAAAGAACAAGAAATCAAAATCTCATTTTTTTGATACAATATAAAAATTATCTATGAGTTATTTAAGACATGTAAAGATCATCCTCATCTCAATCAAACACACGTTGTGCTCAGTATTTTAAAAATTTCAACTTTTTATTCAAAATTGACATTACTTTTAGTGAAACAAACAACTAAAATACTAAAATCTGAGCAAACTCATTCAGAATTATTTATACATTAGGAAAATAATTAGTATGTAATTTTAGATGTGTAAGAATCATCTTCACCTCAATCTGATGTACGATGTTATTGGTATGACTCCAAGTTAATATTTTTATTCAAAACTAACATTAATTATAATATAAAAACAACTAAAAAACTAAAAACTGAAAAAACACATTCTGATTATTTTGGTACTTTGTGAAAATGATACAAATGTCATTTTTTATGGGTCATAATGAGTCACACCTCAATTCGAATCATGATGTGGCTGTTTTGACTCCACACACTCCATTTTGTTCATTGATTATACTAATATTAATTTAAAAATTTTACATACTCTATAATAGAGTTTTTTTCTTGTATTTGTATTAGAAATTTCAATTTATTAAAATTCAGTGTTTGTATTCTATTTTGGTAACTAGTGTTTTCATTTCTGGTGATTTGGTGTGTTGTTACAATAGACTGCACCTGTTTCTGGTTTTTTAGTGAGATGTTGCATCACATTGCAATTTTCACCTTTATCAATGGTTCTAAATATGCTGATAAATATAGGCTTTATTAGCATATGTATAATCAACGATAAAGGAATACATTATCATTTATTTTTAAGGAATCGATAAAGGTATATTTACCAGCGCTTCTACAAGAACTAATAGAGGGTTTCTTTATCAGCTCTTGGATTAGTGATGATAAATAATTATTTTATCAATGCTTATAGAAGGATGGATAAAGTATAAATTTATCAGCACATTTTAAAGATCCAATAAAATAATCTTTATCAGTTCTTCTAAAAGCACTGATAAATGGTATCTTTATCAGTGCTCAATAAAAGCACTAATAAAAGTATTCTTTTCATCTCTTTTATTTGTGTTGATGAAGCTACCCTTTATCAGTGGTTTTCTTGTACAGATAAAATCCTTCTCCCTTTAACTGTTCTATATTAGTTATTACTTTTCTAGTGTTGATAATAGCATATTCTAGTGCTATTAAAGGCGTGTTTTATAATATTATTGTTTTTAGAGTGGCTATTATTTTTGATTTTCTATATTTTATTCTTTTATGATATATGATGTTTGTTCTTGAGTAATTTTTTCTTCATTTTAGTTCAGTGAGTGTATTGTAATTTAAAGAATATATATAATATAATTTCAATTTTCTATAAGAAAACTATTATGTAATAGTGAAAGAAAAGTTCAAAGTGTTAATTTTATTTGGATATAGATGATAAATTGAATAATTAGAGTAAATACTTAAAGTTAGATTCTATGTGTTCAGAAATCCAAAAACAAATTTAATGGTACCCACCATGATTCCCAATTGAATCCACAACCCAAAATCTATAGATTAAAGCACACCTGTGGGTAAATAACAAAATAGAAATTCCACATTATAATGGAATGAAAGTTCTATATTCCATGAAACAAAGGTATGGGAAATCCTTGGACTAAACCAAATCAATACACTTATTATACAAATACATGGTTGGATCATCATTAAATGTGACATAATGACATGGTCATATCCTGTATATATAAGAACAATGTGCCTCTTGGGTACATGTTCATATGGTTAGGAAGAGTACTCATATTTAACCATATCTAGTTTCCCATTTATTTTTAATAAATTCATTAGAAATATAAAATTTTTATATCATATATTATCATACTAGTTAGAATAAGAACATTCTATATAGAAATCACAATCAACTTAAGTTTTAGTAAAAAACCAATGAAACATCATAATTATTCTATATAAAATCCCATTCCTCATTATAAATAACCAAAATCAATGACGATACAATCCACTAACCCAATAATGAAATAAACATAATAATAGTCACAGTTATAAAACCAAACACTTCTTAATATTATCATATTTTTGTTTATTTTTAATTTTTTGTTGAAGGAAATGAATTTTTGGGTCATTCTTAGTCCACCATATGTATCTAATTCCCAGTACACTTCAATATTATAATAGTGGAGAAGGGATCACTTATAAATTTTTTTGTATAATCAATGCCCAATTCCCATAAAATGAATAAATGTCAGGCCTTCTTAAATCAAAGTATCTTAATTATGGAAAACATAGTGACTTAACTACCTGAAAAAATATAAAATAAATATGTACACAAAAATGTAAATTCTACCTTATATTCCCCAAATCATAACATTAAAAACCAATTGATAAATTTAATATCTAAGGAATAAATATATTTGAAAAAACTAGATAAAAATACGCCAGGATCTTGAGTCACTTCCATAAAGAATTTGAAAATTTTAGATGAAAATTTTAGTATTAATGTTAACACCACCAAATGGAAAAACATAAATATTCTTATTCATTAGTTATATTTAAAATTTTTATGTAACAATGTAAAAATTTAAAATATCTACAAACATGTCATTTTACGTTGGGTACCCAATACAAGGACACTAGGTACCTGATGTCATTAAAAAATGAACTAACATCACCATCAACACCAATGGGTACCAATTACCACTAGAGTGGGAATCTTTTATTATTATAACAATAATAACTAACTTTTTTTCTTCTTATATACTTCCATTAGTACTTATTCATCATTAAAAAAAATTAAAAACATGTTTAACATAAGATGGGTATAAAATTAATGAAAAATATCTAATTGTAAAGATGAGGTCACTATAAAATTTATATTACATGAATATTTTTTACATAAAATATTCATTGATCCTATTGAGGAATTAATCACATCCATTGATCTTTTAATTCAGCCCCCACATCCTAATTTAGGTCTAGTAATATCCCATATTTCCATCAAATATTTCTTAGAGGATTATCCTTCCTTCTGAGAACCTTATTTCTATATTTACCAAGAATACATATATATTTCTATATATAGGATGAATTTTTCCCTAGCTTTATATCACCAAAACAAGTTAAATTCATAAGATTAAGGATGTACTTCCTTATTTGAAGGAATGAAAAAATTATCTAGAATTAGTAAGATGAGGTTCCATATAAACACTATATTATCTATATTCTTCTTGCATAGAAACATTGAAGATCCTCATATCGAAATAGTTTAATAAATTTATTTTTTATTTCCACCTCCTATTATCAAGTTTGGTCTTATAGTATCCCATGTTTCCATCAAATTCAACCTAGTTGAATATTTATCCATCATAAAATGATTTTTTATTATAAAAATAATAATGATAGGTTTATATATATATTTAAAAATTTATCTCTATCTTGATATCATCAAACCCTATAATATTTGTAATATTATGGATACACTTACTTATTTATGAGACATGGAATGATTTATGTGTAACAAACCAATTTTAAAGGTAAACTTAGAACATCTTGAGTTGAGGAGTGTCCCGACACACCTCCATTAGTACCACTCATAGGATAATAATGAATACATGAGTGACCCCTAAACCCACCTCAAATATAATGCGTGTTGGAATATATTATCCTCTAATTTAATACATAAATATTACATCTTATTTGATTAATATTCATTAAATAACATAACGATCAATGCTCGAATCATATATGTATAGAATATTTGGAATATTGGACACATAACCAATAGATTCATAAATGAAATAGATTATCTCCCATATAGTTCTTATAAACTATAACCCTTCTTATACATATAATTCTTAAAATATTACTTCATAAACTAGGGAATAAAATGTAAGAAAGGGTGAGCTCAAATTTCTATTAAGGGTAAAAAAGGGAGACATCAATGATGACATAAGAATAAAATGAGCATAATAGTATGAGAACATGATATTAAAATTTCAAATACATAACATATATATCACAAAAAATAATTTTTATTTAGTACATAAAACATAGAAATCCATAAGACATGAATCATAAAGTAATCAAATAACATGATCCATGATAACATAACATTTTCATAAGATAAAGAATTGTGGAATATAGAAAATGATATAAAAACATTTCCTATGTTGAAAATTCTCATTTCCAATATTATCATAGTGTATTGTGTTCATTTATTAGAATATCATAGTAGTCAAGGTTCACATCCAGTACTATCATAGTGGAAAACAAACCTTAATGAATTCAGTTCACTCCCCATTGCATTCCTTTTTATCACATGATATTTCAATATTTACTCAATGAATTTATGAGAGATACAGGTCCCAATAACCACATAACTAAAATCGTACATATGTGTTCCATAATATCACAAAACAAAAATCATATAAAAACCCTTGAAATGAACAGGTTTTTATAATCATTTTATTATAGCATACCAGATAGAAAAGAAATGAGTTTCCTAAACATTTCATTATATAATAACCCATGGAAGTGGAATGAGATTCATAAAAAATATTTCCTCACAAACCAAAACCACAAATAGAAAGAAAAAGGATGGTGTACTTATATAATATCCTTAAAACATTATAAGTAAACATAATGGTTATTTTCATTGATTAATATAAATACCATTACAAGATCATTAAAATAATCTCGAGTAAAATATTCTTTTCAAATTGAAATGTCATTTTTGAAACATAAAAAAATACCATATATTAAAGAAAAAACTTTTCTCTCTAAATAACCTTGGAATATTTTAATGGAAGAATCAAATAATTTATCGTTCATAATGGTTGTATATTCAATTCATTTCATATACGTTAAAATAAAACATTTCTTTCAGACTTTTGTATAAAAAATCAAAAAAGGTCCTTGTTCGGAAAATGAAAAGAAGATAAATTTTTAATCATTTTAAAAAAATAAATCATGTGTAAAATTATATTTTAAAAATATTATGTTAATATTAAGATAATTCTTGAAATTATTTTTAGAAAACACCTATATGGAAGAAAATTGTTTTTCGACCGAAGAGAGAAATATAATCAATTTTACTTAAATTTTTTTAGACTCTTGAGTAAATAGAATGAGAATATTAAATGGAAAATTTTATTCTCAGTAAATAACCATTATTTAATAAAATTAATTAGTTTCTTCTGAGGTAGAGAAAAATATTTCATAACAAAAAACATAATCATAAACAATAATGATAAAGAAATGACATTTTAACACAAAAACTTTGTTGTTTTGGTAATGTTTGAATCATAAGTACCGTGAAATAAAGAACCTTACATGGATATTTAAATGTATATAAATTATATATGAAACATTATAAAATACATTCATGGTTATTATGTCCCCCACATATAAGAAAAAATTTGTGAATATTACATGTGTCTTACAGAAATAAAAGTAAGACAAAAATTCCATACCTCAGATACGACTTAATTCATATGTGTTTGAACATCCTTCATAATAAATATAGGTTTGTTATAAATATATTATTGTACATTAATAAAACATATAATATCATAAATTATTTAACTATAACCTTTTTTCATACTGTTATTAACATTGTTTTATTAAAATTTATGTTTTTTGTGATAAATCCTTAGTTTTTATTGAATGTTTTGGTTTAGTAGTTTTGATCCTTGTACTTTGATCATGGTTAAATAATCTATAAAATTTCAATCATGATATAAATATCATATATATTCATTATATATATATATATTTAAATTTTATTTATCCATAAAGCTATAGACTGAAAAATGAATTACACCATTCAGGGAGACAGTAGGCTGTTAGTACACTAGAATGCAGTTTTTACTTTTTGATAGATGGAAGATAATAAAGGTAAATTATAAGTCAAATTTTAAGAATAATTTTGATATAATATATGAATAATATATTTATTAATTATATCCTTATAACCTTCTATGTAAAATAGAAATACAAAACGAGTCAAATCGCTTCGTGGAGGTGGTAGCCCACATGTACGCATGAGTGACGTTATGATTTTCCAACTGATTGGAAGGTAATAAGGTATATGTAAAGATATAATTGAAGAAGTATAATTATATAATAATAATATTATATAAAAATTAATACCAACATAATAACCATAAATAATATATTGTGGTGTAAAATAAATTTTATTTCTATCTGGAGAGGTTAGCCGTACGTACGCACAAGTGATACTTTAACTTCTTAATTGTTGGAAATATGGGGAAATAATGTTGTTTAAAAAGTATAAATGTGTTTCAGTATATATAGGATACATAAATTATTATTTTATGAATTATATAATATATTAATAGGAGGTAAATAAATAATTTAAAAGAATGTGATCAGTTGAGGTGATAACCTCTTCTTTGAAAAAACTCAGTTTGATCTCCTATTAAATTTCACTAAGGTTGGAATTATCAGATTAAAATAACCTATAAAATATGTATAGGGTATTTGGGAATAGAATTTATTAAGGACATGGAATGATATAATGCACAAATTGGCGTGAATAATAGAAAAGTTAGGTGCCCTTTTATCAGTGAGGGGAGGGGAACTCTTAGAATTTCTTAAAAGGTTAAAATATAAAAAGACATTATATAGACAAAATGACTCCAAATGAAAGGATATTATAACATAATATATTATGGGGTTGTATTAGCATAATGTTTATTTTTTCTTTATGTGGTGTTGTAAAACTTATATTTGGGTTTAACCCCTTACCCAATTTTAACATTAACACGACAACAACTTTTTTCACTCTTAAAGTGTCAAAAAATTTCTTATAAAGAAACTATTCAATCATAAATGAGAAAGCGGTGATATTTTAGACCTTATATTATAATAATTGTACTATTTAAATATTTTTATAATTTTTTAATAATTAAATAAGATATTACTCTGATTAATTATCATTAATGTAAATTTATACATTATTTATTTAATTTTAATTAAATGACATAAAAAAGATTAAATTAAAATATGAAACTTAAAAACAAAACATATATGTCACAATAATCTATAAATTTTATTTAACCCAATAATTAACTCAAATTATCTTATTTTTATTATTTTAAATATAACTTATTGTTTTCAATTAAGTGAAAAAATAGAATTTCATCATTGAGTAGGAATTCAGGGTAATTATTTAAAATAAAAAGTATTTTAAATGAATTTAAAAACTAAAATAATTTTATTATGCTCCAAATAGACATTTTGATTCATTCATATCTTAGGTTTTCCACCATATGGACACATAATATTTATTTAAAATTATGAAAATGAAATTTTGTAACTTTCTTTTCTTTAAATATTATAAAAGTCATTTTCATAGACATGTGTCTATTAAACAATTCAATATAAAAAGTAATGTGATAATGTACAAATTAAACTAATCCAATATTAATTATAATTAAATATTTTGGGATTATCAAATAGTTTTAACCATCATTAACCTGGTTTACACTTTACCGAGGTGATAAATCTTTCTATGATTACTATTCATACTAACATAAAATAAAATTGGTGTATTTTCCAAATTTGGATCTCAAGATTCTAAATATAGAATTTGTTTTATAAAAATCAATATCAATATGTGGTAGAAGTTAATTTTAAGATAATTTTATAAAACACTAGGGAAAAAACCTTTAGAAAATATAGTTTTATGTATTAAAATAGAATTATTCTTTTTCGATTTATAGTAAAAATAGTAAATGAATTTTAAATTTTTTTATTGAATATATAATATATGAAAATAATTAAAATAATTCACCAATGGTGATTAAATTAATTTATTAATATAAATATACATTTCATGCATAAAAACATATTTTCAATTTTTTTTATATTTTTTATTTTTTTATTTTTATTTACAATTAATTGATAACCAATGAATTAATTTTATACTTATGTAATATAGAAATAAATTCATAATTTGTAATTTAATATTAAATCCTTCAAAAAAATGTCTAATTGATAACTATAATATTAGGTTATAATATTTTACTTGTATATCATGGTTCGTTTAATCTTGGTGTTTCATATAGCACAATCTATTGAAGATATAAAATTATTTAATGAGAGATATATTAAAAAATATAAGGGTTATAAATGATAAAACCCATAAAATAAATTTAACCATAAAAAATTTCCACTCCAATAAAAATAAATGAGGATATATCTATTTCATTAAATCCTTAGGTTCCCATGTTGCTTCTTAAATTTATTGATACCTCTATAAATTCCACCATGTGAGTAGTCTAATTATATAACACTTTATCAATATAGTACGAGATCTTGACCAATTATTATTAATTATAAAGATTAGTTTCCATTGTTTTATCCCCTCAGTTGATTTGATGTGATTGATATGTAATATACTTCCTTAAGAAAATACTTGGAACACATCATTAACTTGATAGAGGTTCAGTGGGTGCACCACACAATAAGTTTCTATCCATACTCGATCAAGAATCCCAAAAGGACCAATATATATTGGTATTTAAATTACCATATTTATCAATCTCACAACCTTATTCCATGAGGAAATAGACAAGAAAAAAATTCTCACTAATTTCAAATTCTTGATCACGTCGATGATTTTAGGCATAACATTTATATTAACTCCAACCAGCCTAAATGTGATACTAAATGGATCAAAGAATAATCCAAATTTATTCATATATATTAGGTCCTGATAATTTTCATTTACCAAATACATCCCAATACATTTAATTATTAAACTTATTTCCACTAATATATTCATAAGGATCTGTCTAAACTCATGAGTGAAATCTATTATTGTTAGAAAACTCAAACATTGGAAGGTTTCAAGCACAATACACCTTTTAAATACATAGAAAAAGATATCATTATATTCTCTAGGGAATAAATTATTCTATCAGACTGACCATATATTTAAGGATGATACATAGTGTTGATACTCAAATCCAAATCTTACTTAATACATTTCTAGAACATTAATGTAAACCTCAAATACTGATCAGATACACAATAATGTGGTAATACATGAAACCATAACACTTACATTAATTTATATCATGGAAATAAGATCAAGATATAATTATCATCTCTTGGTAATTAAGTGTTTTAAATTTGAAAGGTGATTCACTAGAACCCATATAGAATTATCCCCTTTCGATATTTTGGGGAGTCTAACGACAAAATCCATGATGATGTTTTTCAATTTTTATTCTAATATGTGTCATGTTTGTAACTTATCCACTGAATTTTGTCACTCATCCTTAACTTTATTTCAAACTAAGAACTATGATAAATACTCTACAATATATATCTTCATTATCTTCTACCAAAAATACTCTTTTAATTCTCTATAAATCTCCGTACCTCCAAGATAAATTGAGAAAAATAAACTATGAGCCTCATCTAAATGTTCCTTTTTAAAATTTGGTATAGATAAACACATATCTGGTTCTAGAACATTATCATTCAATCACTATAAAGGTAAAAATCAGAAAATTTCTCATATGCTTTAATAACACTACATATTCCTTCTACAACTCTTTAATCTTCAAATGGATAGATTGTTGAATAATCAATTTAGAATGATATGATTTAACACTTCCTCAAAGATTTAAATATCCATAACTTTAAAATATATAAATATAGCGTCTTTTTTGATCATCACCATTGATTAACTATCCTAATATTTTTGACTCAGAGCATCAACCACCTTGTTATATTTCCCAAGGTGGTAATTTATTGAGCAATAATAATAATTAATCATCTCCAAACGTATTCTCTAGAAAATATTCAACTCTTTCTATGTTAAAATATACTTTAAAATTTTATAATATGTATATCAATCACACCTTCATTTTTAAATATAATGACTTTATATATTTAAGGTAAAAATGACTATAATTTACTCAAAACCACGATTTGGGAAATTTGTATCATGAACCTTCAATTGGTGTAAGTCATTAGCTACCACTAAATTTTTTATCATGATAATTTATCCAAATCCATTTTTCAATGAATCATTTTAGATTACAAACTATTCTATATTATAGGGTAATATAACCATAGGTGAACTGACTAACCTTCTCTTCAGTTCTTTGAATTTTTTTACTTGGTTATTAGATTATAAATTCAAGAGAAATTAACCAAAAATTGGAAATAATATCCATCCAAAAAAATGAATTACAGTCATAGTGGTTGGTATATACTATTGTTCAATACCATTATTATTTTCTGGATCCATTGATATACACTCTCATGATATTATGTAACCAAAAAATGAATTACTTTGAAGTCAAAATTCACTCTTAGAAAATTTTTAAAACAAATTATCATTCCTCAGGGTCCTCAAAATAATCCTCAAATAATTTTTACTTTCCTATTTACTCCTTGAATATATAATAATATCATCTACAATGACTACAACAAAAGATCAAGGTAATCTATAAATACACTATTTATTAAATCCATGAAGTTAATGGGGGGGGGGGGGTAATTAAGAAGAAAAAATGGAATAACTATCAATTAATTGTATCCATACCTTGTTTGGAATGTTTTCATGGGAATATCCTTATTCTTAACACTCAATTGAAGATGTCTATAATGAAGTTTGATCTTTGAATTTTTTTTATCTCTACATGGTTGATTAAATAATTCATAATTATAGGGTGGAGGATACTTCATGATTTCAATCTTGTTAATTTCTCGATAATCAATGAAAAGATTCATTGATCCATATTTCTTATTAACAAAAAGAATTTGTGCACCCCTTGGTAAGACAATTAGAATAATGAATCACAACTCAAATTTCTTTTAATGTTTCTTATTCAATTATCGAAAATAAATCAAGGCCATTATATATGTATTTTTAGAAATAGTTATAACACAAGATATGTGTTCTATTGAGAAATAAACTTCAAAATTTGTAGGATTAAAAAAATCCTCATGAAATATATAAAAAACTCCCATATAATAAGAATATATTGGATGTTGAGTTTCTCTCCAACCATTAAAGATAAAAATATTTTTGAATAGGAATCAAGAACAATATAATGGATGTTATTTCCATCAAAGCATCATGTTTATCATTATATGGATAAGAAATCATAGGCCGGATTAGTTTTTCAAATATGTCCTCCCTTCCAAGAAAATTGATGTGGTATTTATGTAAATAATTCCAATATATTCCCAAAATAACATCAAATTATACAAGATGGAGAAAAATAATATTTTCAAATAGATTACTCCCACTAACATCAATTAGAGAAGAATCATAATCATGATATGTGATCATCACACCATTTGGGGTTTTAAAATCTAATTAAACATATAAATAATGGGGTGGAATTTTGATACTCTTAATAAATTATTCAAAAATAAATGAGTATGTTGATCCGAAATGAAATAAGACATTCATATTTCTAGATTGGATGGTAAGTGTACCTTTCACAACTTCATTATAATACTCCATATAACTAATAGGGATATAATAATATTTACCTTTTTATATCAACTTAATATATTATTAATATCAACTATCATCATTAACCTTCATATGTGAGCGTTGGTTATCAAAATTCTCATACTCCATTCATTTGTAACACTAAAGTGTAGGTGGTGAATTCTTTAGAGGATTATATATATTTACATCATCAGATAAGTTCCTCCCATTACTCTAGGATTCTATTTTTCAATATAATCCCTTCTGATTTAGTCTTTAAAAAAATGTAATTCCTTCGCACACTTTAAATATTTAGAAATCCCATTAAGAAAATTTCCACCTTGTTTTTTACAAAATTTTAGGATAATGGAAAGCTCATCTTATTCAACCCATGAATTTTATAACTTAATTTTGATTCTATATTTATTTTCATATCAAAACCATGATATTTAAGGGTAACTCCAATATTAATTTTCACTATGATAGAACATAAAATTATTTATTCACAGCTGCTAAATTATCTCATTGGAAATTCCCTTTATAGACTAGGTTTTAAGTCACTTAAAAATAAATATATTTTACTTTTATATTGGATGATAATACCATAATCCCATCTCATAGGTCATTTAAGAATTTACTCATGAGTACCAATATATTCATCATCCTTCTGTTTTATCTCAAGGAATTAGTTCCACATTTTCATGCGAAGAATACAAGGAATGTAATTATTGATATATATCTCATAAACTCATTCCACTCCATGGAGTGAATTTCATTCTATTTCATTATATTCTGGATAATATTCCAGTATTCACCAACTTCACCTTCCATATTATAGATATTTAGAATAACTTTTTAATGTTCAAAATGGTTGGAAATGGAAAATATATTCCATGTGGTACTGATACATTTCTCAATAACAAGTGGATCAATGAAACCACAAAATGAAGGTGGGTGTTGCCTCACAAAGTACTAATAAAATGTTGTTCCCTACCTTAATAATTTGTTAGTTTATCATGATTTATATATTGAGAAAGCTGTGTGAGCATAGAAATATGAATTTTCATTATATACCTCATACCATTTTATTGATGAGTAGAAAAATTATATCATTGTCCGTCACACATATCATTAACATGATTTTTAGGTTCCATCCATTTATAAATCCAAAAATCATTGTGTCAGAAATATTAATCATAGTAGAGACCCACATAGTCACAAAAAATAATTTATAGGATGTATAAATAAAGATACCTTCTTTTAAATATGATAGAGTTTTGGTTTAAAATAGGTCATCCATGATCATTTCCAGAACATTATGATGTTATCTTATATTTATACTTATCCAATGGGTTCTCACAAATTTTTATCATACTAGATGATTATTCATTACATAACATTGCTATCCACTCTATAATTGTATATTTTATGTTTATTTGGAAACTTGGATACATAAAAAATATTATCATAAATGAACCACATCATATCAAACATAGTTCTTCATAACTAGAACCCTTCTTTAACATATCATACTTAAAATCAGTCCTCATAACCCGGGGAAGGGAAACATAAGAAATGGAGGGGTCATATTCTTAGCTAAGATAAATTTGAAATATACCAATGGGCACATAATCATAACATGAGAATAAGGGTATGCGAACAAGAGTTTAACATTTTAAATACACACCCTTTATATCACAGATCATAGTCTTTAGTTATGGAATAAAGAAATGAAATTAATAAGGCATGAATCATAATTGAATCAAAGAACCTGATCCATGAGAGAATAATATTGGGATAAGACATGGAATTTTTGAATGCACACAAGAATAGAAATTTTTTTAAATAGTCAAGGATAATTTACAATAATCACACAATGGATTGGGTTCACTCACTAAACTATCATAAGTGTTAGGGTTCACTCCCATGATTATCATAGTGGAAATATTCCCTTATAGAACTGAGTAAACTCCCCTTTCTATTCCATTTTACCTCATTAGATATCAATATTTTACCCATTTAATTAGAGGAAGATTTTTTAATATCCTGGATTGGGTGCCACAAACTGATGCTCTGATCTGGTGTGCTACATAACATCATGCATGTCTAAACATAAGAAAAAGGTATCTAAATAGCATTGAGGCTATAATGGAACATTTTGGGAGACTATACCCTCTTTAATAAGGTAAAAAACAACATAAATCAAGATAAAAATTGTCATGAAATAATAACAAATTCCAAACCAACACATACCATATTCCTAAACCGAGGAAGTACCAATTAACCAATATAATAGACCTATCATTTCATGATAGTGTAATGTGACCAAAGTAAACAAAGAGAAGACATTAAATAAAATACCCAAAATGGGCCCAAATGTCCTATATGATCCCCTCATCCATGCTTTTAACTGAGCCCCATATAAGCCATCTAACAGAGGGCCTTTCCATTATCCCAAATTGCAACCCTGGATTCTACTCAGGTACCCAATGCGGGCTTGAGTAGGGTGAGTGTACAACTTAGTAGGCCACCACCAATGGTGACTAAAATAATATACACTCTAATAAAAAAGTATGTATAAATATATTAAACAATAAAAAACAATATATAAATAAGGTTTCATTATTTAAGAATATTTAAATTAACCACAATTTTTTTAGTTCTATGTAATACCTATACACATAAAAGCTTATTTGGCCCATGCTGGTTGTCTAACCCATATATCATTGGGGTATCATGTCAGTATACTAGGAGAATCAGTCAAAGTATTCTAATTGAGATTTATAACACCATTTATGGCCATACCCAACCATAAAGTAGAACACTATATCGACCCCCCTAGAGTTAGGAGAATTAGTCCATCCTTTTAACAATATGATGCATTGGGTCTCCTGGAGAATCAATATGGCCTTCCCAAGGGTAAGGAGAACCAGTTCAACATCCCAACCAACCATTAGTTATAATTTAATGGTCCAACATCATTGAAATTTTTATCAGACTAAAACAAAATTGGTGAACCTTTTTATTTATCACATTTCTAGTCTTCATTAAATAAAACATATTCTTAATTCTCATAGCTAGCCAATTTCACCATTTATGAACCATTACATTCATTTTCCACCACTTAAAATCTATTAAAATGCACGGGAATACCTATTTAACTATTTTTCAATGCATAACTCATTTAACATATTCATGTTAATAAAAACACCCCTTTATTCTTTACTAATGATCCAATCAAAATTTAAACAGTCTTCATCCCATAAACCATTTAAAATGACATTTTAAAACTCATTTCACCACTTCCAAAGAAGTGGAACATGTCATGGGTGACTATATTTTATATATAATCATCCTTAATGATTCAAATGGGGATCATATGAGGTCCAAAAAATCATTTAAACACCTAATTCATTATTTATTTTCAATGAATAACATTTAAAGCTTCACAAAATAGAGGAAGACACATATACATATGAAATTAAACATCTAGACTATGGAAATAAATTTTATACAACATACCCCAATCTTATAGGCAACCACTCACTTACAAATAACCCTTGATTTAAGACCAAAACACCCTCAACAGCCAATTTTAGAAATAATTTGAAAATAATGGTTTTACGGTCTTCAAAAGTGGATATAACATTCATCCTTGGATAGTTCAAAAAATAAATGAAAGTGGAGTGGTAGAATCACCCATAGATTTGATAAAAATCCATTTTTTTTAAATAACCAAATATAGACAAATAATCGTAGTTGGGATGATTTAAAGGAGAGGGTTTTCACCCCAGTCTAATTGAGGAAGAAATTATGAAGAAATAAGGTATGTAATCTTAAAGACATAGGGGGAAAATGATAAAACCCCAATTTTAAGAGGCATAGGATCAACCAAATGGTCAGAAAAACTACGTGCCAACTATGTGAAAACCTCTATCTTAGAGAGGGACAATTCGAATAAACATTTCAGCTACCCACATAGTTTGACAAAGCCATGTGGTGGACATGTGGTTAATTATATCTAGGAGGATCTAGGAGGAACTATCTTTTGAGCCATAGAACATAGTTTTGAAAAACTATGCACCAACTGTGAACTATTCACTTGATGGCCTCTTTTCTTCATCTTTCATGTCTAAAACACATGAGACACCCTTGATACCATTAATACAACCAGGAAGTTATCCATTTATCACTCAAAATGGTATTAAACTATAACATAAAATGAAATGTACCTCAACAAGCACTGGGATCTTACAACCTCCCCACCTTATAACATATCATCTTTGAGATGCAATCCCAAGAATCAATAATCCTCCAAGATAAAGAGATCTACACACTAGGCTTGTATATCAGCTTCTATACCCCTTATTATCTTCTAAACATTACAATTATTCCACAACACTTAGACAAAAGGAATATGCTTTCCTTCAAAAAAATTCTCATTGTATTCCAAAAAGAGAATCTTATTATATTAAAAGGATACATTAGCCTCAATATCAAACTCATAAATATAAATCAAATGTGAAGGGTTAGGGTGATACTATTTTTATTGTAAAAAATTAGAACCCGCATTTATATTTCTATATTGTTGTGGAAAATCCAATCGATATGCCACCATTCTGATCCTCTCCACAATATCAAACGGACCAATATACATGGGAGCCAACATAACCTATTTTCAAATATGATGGTTACCCAATATTATTAAAACCTAAAGGAACACATGTCCCTCCATGATAAATCCAAGAGTTCTATGACATAAATTATCTTATGACTTTTTTCTACTCTAGTCCATATCCAAATGCTTCCAAATCAACTGAACCTTATTCAATGCCTCTTTCATGAGAATCTATCCCAACCAATATTATTCCCATAATTAAATCCAATATAAGGGAGATATATATGGAAAACCTTAGAGATCCTTCTATAGTTCCATTATATTAGTCACCTGATAACTTTTTATATAGGATAACTGAGTGAGTGCTATGTTATTCTCCCCATATCCTTAAATTCTATGATATATTCCCCATAAATGTCCTTTAATACATGGATAATACATTCTGGTTACCCATCTTATATGGGTTAAAATCTTTACTCAAAAGAACCTTAAGACCAAGTGAATTCTATAACCCTTTCCAAAAGAGTAACTTAAAATGAGGTTCACAATATGAGACTATGGTAAGTGGAACCCCATAAAAATGTATTATTTCCCAAAAATAAATGTTGCCCAACTGGTTGAAGTTGAAAGTCTCCAAAATCATAAATCAGTTAGATATCTTTTTTATCTAATAAAAAATCACACAAATTACTTTATTATTCAAAGGCATACTCAAAAATATTACCACATAATCCAAGGTAACATCATCCCACATTCAATTTGGAATGAAAAAAAACTAGAAAATTCTAGTAGTTTGTTGGAATCTAGACATAACATATTTATTTGTGTATCATCATGGAATGAAACCTGAAATATCATTTTTCATTCCTTGGAACCAACACTATCTATGACTATTATGACACATTCTGGTCCAACCATGGTGAAAAACAAAAATTGAGGCATAAAAATTATTCATAAGCTCCACAACATAAAAAATGTCTCCCAAATATAGTATTATTGAGTCATTATGATATCTCCTATTAACATGGTTAAAAAGAGAGTGTAAAAAAGAGATAGAAATGACTATCATAAAATAATTCTCCCCATATACACATATATTCATATTGGAAAAATAAATCCACAATTTTTTATTTTAAACTAGGTTTTTGAACTCAGATAAATTTTTGAGAACACACAATCATCCGTTATCTAGTCCAAACTATCATCAATATGTGGAAGAGGATACTGGTTCAAAAGTTTCACCCAGTTTAATTCCTGATAATTGACATAGAACCACAAAAATCAATCAACCTTTTTAGAAAATAAAATTAGAGAACCCCATGGAGACATACTCAAAATGATAAATCCTTTAACCTTTACCTCATTCAATTGAGTATTAAACTCATGATGTTATTTTGGTGTCATTGGGTAAGGTGGAATAGAAATGGGCTCAACTCCAGGTATCATCTGAATCATGAATTTGACCTCTCTCTTGGGTGGTAGCCCTGAGATGTACTTAGGAAAAATATTCAATAACCAATCCAATATTGGAGGAAATAAACCACACTCCACTACCTTTTCAATAATTAAAATACTCACAACATGGGATGTGATATCACCCAATTGTGGAAGAACTATCATTGTATAGTCTAAATGTTTATCCCAGTCTCCATGGTAATCATAAATGTCAACCTCATGAGACGCGAAACTCATTCTATTATGGTAATAATCAGTGATATCCTAGTATATAACCTACCAATAAATTACCATTATTTGGTAAAAACCTATAATATCATTATTTTTCTTGTGCCAATAAACAAGTAACCCACAAAACTTGGTGGAAATATTCGTACATCGACAGATATACTTCAATCTCACCATCAATGGAATACCAATTAACATTATTCCACATATGTTATCTACCTTTAGATCCAAACCACTTACAAAATGGGAAGATATAAAATAATTCAAGGCTACTATATCAAATAAAGCACTATAAATAATGGAATATATTATAATCAAACCTCAAATCGTCATTGGTTCATCCTTTCCAATGTCAGATGCAGGCAGAATTATAGACACCTGACTTGCCTCTCTACCTTAGGCTCTAATCTGAGTCTATTGTGTTGTGGTTTCCTGGTGATATTGAAACTGTTATATTGAATTACCAAGAACCCAACCATGAATAGTAAAACTAGTATAAAACTAAATGTTAGACTTAAATGGGGTAGCATATCCCCTGTTAGCGATATATATCACCCTAGATCCTATATCACTACTCATCTTCCGAGGTATACCACAAAACATTTTCACATAACCAATCCTAATGAAAGCTTGTAATTCCACTGGTGGTGATGGAAATTGACCCAAAATGTGTTCCATTATTCCACAATGTTATTAGATAACTCAATTACTTCTTCATGAGACCTATCCTCTCATTTGTCAGCTTTGTTTACTACTACCATGGTATAAGTTTCTTTAATGGTGATCCCTACTATCAGATGATATACCACCAGGTCACCCAACTAAAACTATCCACCCAGCACTAGAATCTTGAATTAGGATCCCCTCATAAATTAGAGCATGATCCACTATGTCATAAAATCTCTTCCAACTAAGGTTGATTACATGGGACATGATCTCATATCTAAGCCCATCTTGAAACCATCTAGCCACAACTACCTCATCTCCTGTGAATGTTGAAGAAAAAAATTACTGGTTAGGGTAGTGGATAGAATAATACATTATCATCATAGTTACATATGTAAATAGAATAAACTATTCAAATTTCTATTTCTTTTAGGATGTGAGAAAAAAGTTCTCCAGGAACCCCTCTTGGACGTTTCTCTTTAGAAATCCCTTCCAACTACTCATCAAAAGCCAGATTATCCCACCATTGCTTCATTAGTCCTCATAAAATTTATGTTTCAAACATTAATATCTTTTTTAGAGGAGACTATATGTGATGCGGAATAATCCATATAGGGTCAATGTAGAATTTGAATACCTCTATTCAACCCTCTCTTGAAAAGGCCAGTGTATGTTAGAGTTGAAACTCTCTCTTCAAATCAAACATACTAAGTGTTTCCCACCTTCGGTATCTATCCTAAAACTATATAAAAAGGGTAAAGGTATCTTGAATCTACTCTTCGCACTATTACATAGAACCACTGAGGGTTATTGTCCCACTATCGGAGGATTATTCATGGTGATGTCCTCATTTTTCCCAATCAGAAAACTGTTTCGTAGTTGAATATCTGGATAATACCAAAACAAATCTGAAGACACATAACATATCACTTTTATAATTATACATAAGGGTGTTTTTATAAAAATCTGTAAAACATTTTCTCACATATACTATCCCAATGGTTAAAACCACAACACTTTCACTACCCTTAATTATGCTTATATTTGGTCATAAATAACATGAGGAAAACAAAAATTATATAATTATAAACTCTTCATTAGACACCATTTTAACCATTTCAATTTCAAATAACATAAATATGTCTCATTAAGAACCATTTTAATTGTTTAAATTTGAAACATAATAGTTAATTACAACTATTTACTAACAGATATTTCATTAAAACCTCATGAAAACTAGGAAAGAATATTTATTTATCGAAATCCACCATAATCTACTTTTAAATGAGTTCTTATTATGATGCATGAAACAAAAATCTAGATTTCATAAAATGATTCATGGAAATAAAAACCACATTCGATTACAATCCATGAATAAAACCTCCAAAAATAGTAATATCTCACAATAATTGTATCACCCATGGTGAAATAACATTCTAATATAACAAGTGAACATTAATACCAACAATCCCTCCTATTTAATCTGAGTTTACACCACACATGTGTTAGTTTCTCCCATGAAAATGATCATTGAAAAGGATCACCACCTTCTACCCTCTTGTCTACCTTTACCGAATAATAAGATGAAATGAAATACAAATGTTTATAATACCACTTTGTAATGTCCTGACATAGCTTCCACCTACCAGTTTTCTAGGATGATGTTCTACATGACCCCAAGTATTCCTCCCCATATGCCAGAGGTTTTCAATTACCAGTTAGGGTCGAATAAAACATGTGGGATGAGTATACCAAATTTACCAGAGTAAAAAAATAATTAAAATTAGAATAAACATTGACATTCAATAATAATAAACACCAATATCTCATATAACACATTACTAAATAGATTATGTACCAACTAACAAAATTTTTAAATATGTCCTTTAATTATAGTTTATAGTGGTAAGAGAAATCCAAAATAATACCCTAAGTAAAATAAAAAATAGATCCCAACACCATATATGGGCCCCTATTAAAATATCTATTCCTTCAACAATTTTAAGGTGTTTTTTGATAAAATCAACAGAAAGATCAACAATTAGAAGAAGTATTATCTTTATTAAGGTGGCCGAATTACCCTAGTTAACTGTGTTCTATCTTCATTAACAATGCACACTCTTTCAGTTCTCAATGTTCATAATGAAGTATTGAGAAATATTGAAAGGACATTGAAATATTTTATTTGGGATTCTAATGGGGAATGAAGGTACGATCAGGCGTCTTAAAAAACGGTTAGTCCAATTAATAATGGGTGTATTAATCTCTATAGTGTGGAAGGCTATATGAAATTACTTCGTTCGATGTTTCTCAGGGATGTCCTTGAAGGCGATACCTTGTAGTGTAAGTTTATCAAAAAGAAATATGGGACTAACCTAGATGCTCTGAGGGGTTGTATCTCTTGGATTTGGTGATCACTCCATGAGCACATTCAGATTCTCAATCAACATTTTCGGGGGATTGTGGAATGTGGTGATATTAATATTTTGTATATCAATTGGTTGGGTTCTATCATCTAATTTCTCGCTTTTCCTACGCCTAATTTGACTTTTTCCCAAGAAAGTATTTACCCATATTTAATACATGCTATTCTTAATCAACAACAACATGAACTCTTTGACAACATCAACCTCACTTTAAATGCTGATCTTTTGGTTTTTAAAATTTCTCCCGCAGGGTTCTTCTTGGCTAAGAGTTACAAACTAGTTTTTCTTGCATTAAATGATGGAATCAATTTCATGAATGGGTATTGGTTTAAAGATATGCCTGTAAAATATAATTTCTATCTGTGGAGGATATATAATAATTTTATTCTAATTGATGACCTGGTCTATAGGAGGGGTGTTCAGATAGTATCGAAATGATGGCGTTGCAGGTCCGCAAGTTCTAAAACAGAAAATCATATATATTTTTGCAGTTCCCTGGGATATGGTAGTATGAAGATACCAAGGTAATCTCATAGGTAATAATTTTCAATATGAAATTTGTTTTTATTTCCTTCTAAATGACTCTCTCGGTGTTGGATTGAATGATCATGTGCGTAAGGCCCATTTAATTATAATGGCTGCGGGTTTCTGGAAATTGTGCAGAACAAGAAATAAATCACCCCACGATGGTTGATAGAGTTCCTTGCTTGATATCTAGATTCATTTCAAGTGTTTCGTGGTGGAGTTGGGGTCACTGATAAAACAATGTAATGAAAGTAAAACACCAATACTATTTATCATTACTTTTAAGTGATCTTCTTCTACTCAGGATGTTCATGGTATATAGAAGCATGGAAGATGGGTAAGTTGGAAACCACCTAACAAAGAATATAATCTAAATATTGATGGGTCATGTGGTCTTGGTATGATTCATGGAGGGGGAGTTATCTGAGATAACAAGAGTTCTATTATAACTACTTTCAGAGTCTTGTTCGGTCAAGGAGACTCTATATGTGTGGAGGCTAAGGCTGTTCTTGATGGGGTTTTAAATATACCAGGACTTAAATTTACCTCCATCATTGATTGAAACCGACCCTACAGTGATATATACTTCTATAAAAGTCAAGAAAAATACCCCCGGGTCTATTTATTATTACATTCGAAGGTGTATCAAATACATTCTTTATGGTGTGGCAGTCCAACATTCCTTAAATTAAGTAATAAAATGTTAGATATTTTATCCTCCAAGGGCGATCAAATTTTTTTATGATTATTTTCTCTAATATGGGTATTATTCCATTGAAATGTATTGATATTGTGCGAGTGGGTGCTTTGGGTTTTCACTATTTTAGGCCTACCTTTTTCCCTTACTTTTAGAATCCTTGGTATATATATTTTGTGTGACCTTGCCCCCATTTTTTAATAAAATAAAAATTATTGTTGTTAATATTGGCCTCTACCCTTATCCTGTTATACAACTATTAATTCTTCTTTGGTACCCAATAAAGACCCAAGAAAGGTATGAGTAAAAATATTTGGGCCACAAAAAATTATGCATATATAAATATATAATAAAACAATAAGGGATTCAAAGTTATAATAAACAATAGATAAATTATAGATGAAACATGTTTTATTATTTTACATTATTTAAATTAACGAAATTTTTTCCCAGTTCCAAGTGATACACGTATCAATCAGACCTAATTAGGCCCTTGCATTTCATCTAAACCATATGGCACGGGGTTATCATATCAATATAGAAACATAATTGGTCCAAGTATTGAAATAGGGATTTAGATTACCACGTTTTACCATCCCCAACTATGATATAGACCACAATTTCCGTTCCCATAGAGTAAGGATCTTTAATCCATCCTCCAAACCCTACGATGAATTGGGGTTCTAGGAGAATTAATCTAGCCTTCCCATGGGTGAGGATCATTATTCCAACATCCCAAACAACAATTATTCACAATTAAAAAGCCCAACATGAGTCGAATTTTTATCAAACAAAAATAACATGGGCGTACCTTTTTCATTTACAAAATTACCTTGTTTGGTTACATTCAAGTTATTTTCAATTCTCATTGTTAGCCTATTCCACAATTTAAGCACCCTTACAAACATTTTTAACCCCATTTATCCATTTAACCACATAGAAATTAATCTTTAATCTTTTATCAAATTTACCTATTTACAATCCATAATTTTATTAACTTATACAGTTTTTTTGAAAACACTCTTTTTTTATACACTAACAACCCCAAAAAAATTTATAATAGTTTCATCATATATCCCTTTAAAATTTCATTTAATAACCCATTTAACTAATTCCATGGGACTGAAACACCCCATGAGTGATTATAGGCTCGAACAAATCATCCTTGATTGATCTAACGGGAATCGTGTAGGGTCCAACAGGTCACTTAAACACTCAATTCATCATTTCCTATCATGAAACAAAATACATGTCATAATGATTAGAAAATACCACATACATGTGAAATAAAACCTCATGACTACAAAATTCACATATAGACCACCAACCCCAATCTCAATGAAAACCACTTCCTTAAAAATTATCCTGAATTAAAGTGTAAAAAACCCTGATTTACCAATATGATATTTCCACTAAAAATATGTTTTTTGGGGCCACATAAGTAGAGTTAACTTTTATCCTTGGTTCTTTTAGAAAATTTAATAAAGAGGAGTGATAAACTCACATGGAGCTTCTATTAACTACTAAATACCCTTCAAATAGAAAAATATCATAGGAGTATCACCATTTGGAAACATGGTAAGTGATTGTTGACATGATAGGATGATGATAGATAAAATAAGGAAGAAATGAAGTATGTACAATTTTGGAACAAAGGGGAAATTGATAAAACCCCATATTGTAAGAGGCTCAGGTATTGGATACAAGATTGAGAAACCATGTGACACCCTATATCCAAGAGGGTTATAAGACACATGGTTTATCTAGGAAACCTACATGGTTTGAATTAACATGTGGTTGTTGTTATCCTACCTCTCTCCAAGTTAATAATGGATACAAGGTCTCCTTGTAAATGTTGCATGATTATTTTTAACCATGCCTCAGCTGTATATTATTCACTTTATGGCCTCTTTTCTTATTATATCATGTGCCAAACCCCCAAGACAAAACATATACCTGGCATACTCATAGGGATAATTCCATTATCAAATTAAAATTTATTAAACCAAAACCTAAAATTAAAACATACCTCATGAATCATCGAGATCTTGCAGATATAGGTCCCATACATTACATTATAAAAAACATACATATGTTTTATATAAGTTCATTAAAAATTCATCATATCATAACCCATGAAAATAAATGGGTTTCGTATATATTTCATCACAGCATAACCCATGGAAAATAAATGGGTTTCAAATAAATTCCATTATAAGATAACCCATGGAAAATTTATGGGTTTCATAGATATATTTTCATCAAAAACATAAATGATGTGGTAAAAATAATGATGGTATCCTTGGATCATTACCCTATTAAAGAATAAGTGAAATTAATGGTTGTTGTATTTGATTAATATAAATACCATTACACTATCATTAAAAAATTATTGACGAAAATATCCTTTTCAATTTGAAATAAACATTATAATACATAAAAATTACAAAAATATTAAGGATGACATTTTATTTGAAGAAAAAATTGGAATGTTTTAATGGAAGTATCAAATCATGGATTGTTCATTATGGTGGGAAATTAAAATCATGCCATATATGTAAACATAAAACATTTCTTTCACACTTTTGTACAAAATAATAAAAAAATTAACTTATTCAGAAATGGGTAAGAAGAATCATTTTAAACCATTTTTTTAAAAAATAATGGGTTAAAATTGTTTTAAAAAATAATATTATTAGATTGAAAACATTATGGAAGTCATTTTTAGAAAACATGTATATAGAAGAAAAATTTTCTTTGACCGATGAGAGAAATAAAATAGATTTTTCTTAATTTTTTTTGTATCTTGATTATTGAAGGTGATGAAAATTAAAATACAACAGGTATTATAAATAAACATATATTGGATAAAAGAATTCATGATTTTATTTTGTGGTTGATCATATGATTTTATCCTCAGAAACTTAATTATAAATAATCCACATTAATAATTAGATTGTAAGAAAAAAACATTAGCAATTTTCAAACATTTGAATCATAAACCCCATGAAATAAAATAAAATATATTTATGTTTAAATCCTTATAAAATCCATAAGAAACATTATAAAATATATTAATGTTAATTGTATACAACACATAAAAAATTGTTGAATAGGACAAGTGTCTCACAAAAATAAAAGATAGATGAAAATGCATTACCTATGGTGTGACTTCCATCAAACATGATCAAAACTCATGTATAATTAATATAGGTTTATTATAAATATATTCAAGAACCAAAATCATACATATAATACCATATATTATTTACTTATAATCTTTTATCACCCGTTAATTGATAATTCTGCATTTAAATCAATGTTCCAGGTGATAACTTCTTCATTTTATATGTATGTTTTGGTTATGTAGTTATAATATATGGAATTTAATAGTGGTCAAATTTTATCGAAATTTTTAATATTTATATAAATATTTTATATATTTATTATATATATATACCATTATCCATCAATTCTAGAGATTGAAAAATGAACAATAATGTTCATGGAGACGGTAGATGTACACATGAACAATATTTTAACTATACAAAATATAGAAAAAGAAAGGAAAGTATAATTAACCTTTTAAGAATAATAACTATTTCATATATATCTTATTTATCTTTTAAATCTATCAGTGCTTCCATCATTGTAAAATGAAAAAGAAAAAAGAATCACATTACTTCATGAAGGTTGTTGTCCACATATACGCATGAGCGACATTATTGCTTTCTAACAGATTTCAAGGTAATAAGGTAGATGTGATATCAAAATTACATAAGTATAATTATATAATAATTATTATATATAAATATAATACCCATAATAACAACAATCCTTGAAATATGATGTTGTAAAATGATTTGTATCGATACATGGAGACAGCAAGTCATACGTACACACAAGCAACCCTTTCACATTCCATTTGATGTAAAGAGGGTGAATGAAGTGGTAAAAAAAATTATTGACTATATAATAGATAGTTTATTATTACATGATAGTGAATATAATTTATTTACAGGAGGTGAAAGAAAAATTATAATGAAAGTGATCAGCTAAGGTGCTTACCAATTCTTTGGAATAAATCCTTTAGACATCCTCTTAAGGGCCTTATGGTTTGTATTTTGGTAAGAAAATAACATGTAAAATGTGTATAGAAGTGTTGTGAAGAGATGTTTTTAGGGGTTTTTTTGAGATAGAGGAATTAATGTGGTCTACGGAAGATAAATAAGAGGTTCCCTTTTATATGTAAGGGAATGAGAACTCTTGAAATTTATAAAAATATTAAAATATAATAAGGTCATTATCTAGACCAAATGACACATAAAGGATAAGGATATTATAAAGATATAATAAAAGGTTTAAATCCCATCAACCAAAAAAATATTTACAAGTTTAATTGGGGTTTTAAAACATATATTTTGGTTTATTCTCTTAGTTACCCAATTTTAACGTTAACTACGACAACAAATTTTTAACTCTTAAAGTGGAAAAAATTGTATTAATAATGTAAATATTGATTGTAAAATTGGGAAATTATAAAATGTTTTACCATATATTTTCAAAATTTTCCTCAATTATTTTTATAATTTTTAAATAATTTAATTTTTTTATAAAATGTCATTATTATCAATTTTGACACTATTAATTGAATTTGAATGAAAATAAAAAAAGTATAAATTTGTAATAAAAATATCATTTATTGAAAAAAAGATATTTCATAATCATCTATAAAATTCATGCAATATATTGAGAAACTCAGATTTTATTATTTTTAATATTTTTAATTTCATTTATCTTATTTTTCCATTAATTGAATAATACAATTTCAGAATTGACTAAGCATTCCTTGAAATTATTTAATACCTAAAAATTATAAATTAATTTCCATAAATAAAATAGGTTTGTTTTTCTCAAAATAAACATTTTTATTTGGTCATAACTTAGTTTTTTTACCTATATAGACATATAATATATATTTAAAAATAAGAAAGTGACATTTTGTAACTTTATTTACTTTAAATATTATATCGGCCATTTTCATAAAAAAGTGTCCATTAAACTAATAAATTTCAAGAATGAGGTTATAAGGGTATAATTATCTTCATCCAGTAAGAATTAATATTTAATATTTTGTATTATCAGTTATCTTGATCCTTAATTATCCTAATTTACCCTTTATTTAGGGGATAAATTTTACTATGATTACTATTCATATTGACAAAAAATTAAAGAAGCCTATTTACCAAATTTTTACAAAATGATTGAAAATATGGAATATATGGTATAAAATTAAATACCTATAAGTTGTAAAAATTGATTTTAAAATATGTGTGAAAAATGAGATGAAAAATAATTTTAGAAAAGTATTTCTTTTAACATAAAACTGGATTTATTTTTATCCCATTCATAGTAAAAATAAAAGATGAATATAAATATTTATATTGAATATATAATATATACATTCCCTTCAAATTATTCAATAATAGTTATTTATTAAATTTATGAACATAAAAATAATCTGTATGTATAAAAATATTTTTTAAGAAAACATATATATTTTTGTCTTTCAATGATTTTAATTTAAATTTATAAATAATTAAAAACCAACGTATTAATTGTATACACATTTTTATATTTTTCCATAATTTATATAATCCTATTAATACCCACAAATGCAATGGTTAGGTGATAACTTTCATACTAGATAATAATATTTTAATTGCGTATTGTGGTTCGTTTAAGCTTGGCATTTCATGTAACACAAGCTATTGAAGAAATAAATTTATTTAAAGAGAAATATTTTTTAAAATCTTGAGGTGTTATGTGGAAAACAGTATTGAGATTATAATTCACATGAATATATGAGGAATTACCCCCATACTTCCAAAAAATATAAATATTTCACCATTTAATTCTATAATATAAATAAACCAGTCCCAAAGAACAGAATTTCATACTGGAATGAAAATAAATAAATAAATATGAAAAGAAAAGTATATGACATCAATTGATGAATACCATTAAACCTAGCACAATATACATGATCAAGTAAGGAATTAGGTGATCACAAAAAATCTATAAAGTAGCTAAACAATAGTTTTATCTCTCTCACTCTATATATATAGTGTTGAGCATAAAAGTATACTCAATTAGATCATCCTAATAAACCCTCATGAAAACGTGGAAGAAGAAAATTGGACCCCCCATGAGAAAAAAAATTGTTACCAAAATTAGACCATATGCGTTTCTAATCTTAGTAATTATTACTCACTAAATATCACCCCGAAGTATGTAACATATCCTCAAAAACATAAATATAAAGAACGGTAACCATATTATACTTTCCCACTAAAACATTCATTATAAAACTCCATCATAACACATCCTAGAACTCATATCCCCTATATAAGTCATACCACACATCTGTTTAAGAATATCACTACCACATCCACATAATCACAACCACAACCACATGTCACAACTTCAGCAATATCACATCCCCAATGTCACATAGTAAAATTGATAGACATTACAATTATTTTATATAATAATTATACCTTAATCCATTATAGACCATACATATATACAAATTTAATAACAAAAATCTATTTTATCTTGGATGCTCATATACACTATACCCTTAAGACCCAACATCCCATATATAGATTTCTGTCGTATCTATGAGCTATTATATCACCTAAAAGTACATATCGTATATCAGTAAGATAACATAGATTAAATTTGCATGAATATAATACTATGTCTGGAAGATATAGGGGATAAGGGGTATAGTGAGTCATCTATATATTAAAAGTCCTTAATATTGGGGAAACACAAAAAACCCAAGGAATTGTATGGCTGTCAGTCATGTAATCAAACTTAGACCGTGGAGAGTAAGAAAAAAAGTTTATATACTAACTCAAAACCCTTATTGGCATAACCATCCAATGTAATATTGAAACAAAAAATAATTCCATCTTGACAACCTAGCTACCTACACCAGCCTCTAGAAATCTAATATTATTCGATGCACACAAATATTATAAAGATTCATCACTATTACGTATAATTTATTATTAATTAAATATTAACAATTTTATAGTACCCCATAATCAATTATGGATTAATATTCACATTTACAATCTAAGTCCTTTGTAATTTTACTCAACATCTTAATCATCAGTCAGTACAGACCAATCTGATTACATCCTTCAATAATTACCACTTTCATTCAATCATTTACTAGGGCACGGTTAAATTATCATAACTCAAAACCATTAACTAATTATCACTTATTTACCATTCGATAACTCAGGATTCTAATACATATATACTATCATATATATAAAAGAAACTCCATGGGTTACCCATGAATATAATAAATAAAAAATTTCAGAAAAAAAATATTACAAGAACCTTTATCTAAACAAAAACCACCAAAACATTATCCTCAACACTTTTATATTACAACTATACTATCCCTTTATTATATACAATAGTCCACTAACAAAAAATATATTTAAACATATCAAAACATACCCTTTTCAAAATAACTTGAATTAGATTTAAATTAAATCCTAGCAAGGGTTATAATATTCAAAAACATTTCATGTAAAAATCTTAACATTAGTTAAAAAATGTCAATAAATAATTAACACCATTTTAATCTATACATATACTATATAAGAACACATAAACAAAACATAGTCTTCCACTAATACTAATTACATCAATTATATATTTTCTTACAATATTAGTTAATTTAATCCATTATTAGTTTGTTTTAGCAGATTGGCTATCCTAATAAAATAGTAACAATACCCATAATAAAATTTGAATAAACATACTGAACAAAATTATAAATTCTGAAAATAAATAAAAATTAATCATGACAACATTGATAAATAACTTTTTCCATATATTCATTATATTACCATCTTTAGGTTTTTTAATTATTATATTATAAAAATTGAAATGGAAACATTTAAAACACAAAAATAATATATTTCATTTTATACAAATTATGAGAAACCAACAAAATGAATAAAATTAAAACTGCATGTGAAGATATATCACTATCCCTATCCATTCCTTTAAATTTTAGATTCATTATTATCATTAGTTTGATTCCCACTATTCATCCATTTAAAACTAAGTCATGTTAATCCTACAAGTACACATATTAGAAATTAGAGAAGTTGGATGATCACTAATAAATATGGGATTAAGGATGATGGATAATATCCAAAAACATCACAATTAACCAAAAAACCGTAAAAACATCATCCATAATTAAAAGTATATTAATCATCAAAAAAGAATCCATGAAATTGGAATAATAGAAATTATATGTTTGGGAAATAAATAATTAGTTAAAAACCAAGTGAAGAAAAGATGAAGGGAGATACCAAGGAATGAATGCAGTATTTGTACAAAGCATTGTTTTGAGGATTTACAAGAGAATCTTATGTTTATAAAACCTTCCTAAACCAAATCTTTTTCAAGATAATAAATAAATAATTGAATAAATTTTTAGAGGTACCATATATTCATAGATAAATAATGAAAACACTATGTAATGATACAGAAATGATTCATCATACTAAAATGAGCACATATTCGATGACTGTGACAGAATATCCCCACCAACATAAACCTTTTTATTACATCCATTGAATGATTCATTGATTATAATATAGAGTTTAACATTGCAGATAAGGGTGTCATTCTTTGATGATAAAAACTAGACAAGTCCTTATTTAATTTTTGGCCTTTTTTCTTCAACCTAATCAACTATAGACCTAGTTCATGATGCAATATATGAATTATGGTGAAGATAATCTTAAGGAGAAAAATCCAAGGAACTAAAATATAAGGACTTAGCAATGCCAATCTAATAATCATAGTGAAATCGATCCATATGTTAGATTAACCCAAATATAACATAATGTTAATCCAATAATAATAATACTATCATAAATGATAATACATTCATTTTTGTAATAGATCACATATAGGATTAACCTGGAGGACATTAGATATGATTAACCCATGAGAATACACTTATTTTAGAGTCACCCAATATTTCATGAATCCGAACACATTGAAACACAACATATCTCAAGACAACTAATAATTCCACACTAAATATTGAAACTTAATATACTAATCACCATAACCTTACATTTTAATCCAACCTTCAGGATATGATACACAAAAAAACCAACCAAACTTCTTCAACCACCATTAAGTCTCCCAAAATACATCCTGAGACTCTCTCCTCACCCAAGAAATGAATATTTATGATTTTGAGTTAATTTAATCCATTTTATTAGATACATCTAAAATTATTATTGTCCATGAGAATTATGAAAAAAACCATGAATGGAAGAAAAATGGGTCTAAAATAAAATATCCGATGAGTTACTTTTCCAATAGGATATTCAAAATAAAAAGAGAGCAACCAACGCATCTTAAGGGAAAGGAAGAAAATCACACCCCACACTAACATAATCTCATTAAATAAAGGTCATAAATAATATATAAGAAAACCTCAAATAACTATGGATATTGAGAGTACATATATGAATAATATTACCAAGTACCCTCATCTATGTTAACATGTCACCATAGGATAAGAACCAAAGGAATATCATGTCCATGCTACCCCTTCTCATTATAATCATCAATATTTATGTGATGTTATCTGATAATCAAATCCTATTCAATATCCAAGTCAACCTATTATATTCTATAGGTTTTATCATGAATATACTAATGATGTGGTGGACTATCTAGCCTCTCTTGAATCTCCAGGTTTCTCGGTTTGTTGCCTTGCTAATGTTTCTCAATTTAAACCAGTGGGGGTAAACCTTATACGGGGCGATGACCTTGGGCTACAATACTGTCATCCCCCCTAGGTAGGGTCACTTGTTTGTATTTATTTTCTTTGTCTCCCTTAATAAAAATCATAATGTTGGATGGATATGTATAATACTTCATGGATATCATCCATCAATAGAGAAATTGGCAATCAATAAATAAATTCATCGACACACAATGATACCTTGAATGACAAAAAAATTTATGGTTAATAATTTCTCACAAAACAAATCCTTTTATTCTCATGATGAAGAGATAACATGATGAATACATGGTCCCTAATATAAAACTATATATGCATACTCCATTGAAAAAAATATTAATTTTGAAAATATAGAGACACATTTATCCACTCAAAAATCACATGAACCATCTCTATTATGATTTTACGCAATTATAGTATAATAATTGTTGAATATATAAACTCAGCTGAACACAAAAATGATTTGAAATTTTTACCATGAAACATTTAAAATGGATTCATACTAATGGTTTAGTGAAAAATATTACTTTAGGTAAACTCAACCTAGGAAAGATGCTTCCCCCATGAACATCTAAAATCACGAACGATTGAACACACTATGTATTCCAAAGTCAGAATACTCAAATACATCAAAGAATTATTATCTGGTTGCAATGGTACACTAAGTAATTACTGAGTGGAAAATAATATTGGAGATCCTTCCATTATCATGAGGTAAATAAAGGATTATGATCAAATACGTTCATCCTCATAACCCCAATGTGCCTCAAAATATTCTCAAAATACTACATCAACATCAAATACAATGTGATCATATCCTTAATCATAAAGAAGATATCTAAATTCATCAAAAGGTTTATTAAATCCTAGATAATGTCATATAAATCTTATGATTGAGGTAATCATCTCATGAAATCCATTTAAATATCCTCCCACTTCATCTAAGGAATATCTAGTAGTTGATGTAACCCTCTGAGATCATGATGTTTTGTATTTACATTCTAATAGTCTAAACAACTAGATTCAAAATATACATATAACCTCTTCATACCTAGAAAGAAAATGGATACTTTAATGCATGAAATATATTATCAACACTATGATGCACTGTAATGGGAGATCTGTGAAACTCATGGAGAACCACCTCATGAACCACCAAGGTAAGGAAGTGTCTCCCCAGAAATAAAATAAGATATTGATCACCATCAAAGTATCCTAATAAGAATACCTATAAACAAAATGATATCGTTAAACATAATCCTCAAAATGTAATAACTATGATTTACCAACCTGAATCACCATGGATGTTTACATGGTCATCTACTAAAGACACCATATACTAGTGACTCCTTTAATAATATGATGTAATATTTTAAACCCCTCTACCACTCAACATACATCCATAGATACATTAATAAAATATAATAATGACTTAAAATTGATCATATCAACAACCACATTCCACTTATAAGGTGTATATTAAGAATAAAAGTTATAATCCTATAATATTCCAATCCATATTCATAGTTAAAAATTCAAATAACCTTATTAAAATATACACTTAAAACTCTTCTGACCCATGAAGAACACAAAGTAGTCGCTAGTGGAATAGTGTGACCTATACTTAAAGGAAAACACAACTATGAAAATATAATTATCATAGGTAGAATAGATACAATAATGGTGTCTTAAATGTTGATACACAATGAAGATGACTGTAGACACCTTTAATGGATCAAAAACCAAATCCAATGTCCCAAGCATCATATAAAATCATAAAAATAACTCCTTACTATATAAATTTAAGAACAAATGATATTATCCACTTCTATTTTAGATACCTAGAAGACACTTTATACTAGTGGGTGTATACAAATACTTGATCCATTGTTTTTAATGATATCTTATAAGTAAAAATCAAGTAAAAATCCGGATAAAACATGGTATAACATCTTATTAGATAAAAGAAACTCTAAAAATCTACAAAATTATTCAAGGGTACCCATGAATTAACCACATAAATCTATAATAAATCCATAAATAATAATTAATAAAATTATACATGGACTGAAAAATTCTAATAATAATCCCAAAACATACACCTAAAAAACATCAAAATATTTGATGTTTTTAAAGAACCTACATCAAATATTGGAGGTTCTCTACATTCTCTCACTCAGATATAGAATACATAATGATGTCTTCAATGAAAAGTAATTAAAATAGTTTTAGAAATACCAAAAACCCTGACACCATCATTCGTATGATCATGAAAGCTGTTTTGATTTTGTTTAAAGGAATTACCATGAACTCATAATACCCATACCAACAACTTTGGTAATTTTATATAAAATCCTCATCTTTCACCATCAACTGATGGAGAACATATCAGTAATAAAGATTTGAGATAAATATAGCTCCCTTAAATTGGTTGAAGAGATAATAAATTTATAGAAATTGATAATATTTCATCACTATAACATGAATAATGTAATGATAATTGATATAGATTCATATGTTTACATTTACATTATTTGTAAACAAGACTAGTTGTAACACCTGAGATTTGATGACAAATATATTGTTTTTATGCATTATGTTATATAAAGGAATATTTTACTACACACAACACTGTCTTGGCTTGTGTTAAATGCAAGAGAAACCTTCCTTGATAGCTTGCATGGTACGCAATACCGAGTTTCACTAAATAACGATATGTTATTAAAATATTATATAAACTTCCCGTTATGAATAGTAATAACCAATTTTTGAAAGTTTATAAATTTTATCTTTCAAAATGGACTTCATTTTTGGATTCAGAATATCGAAATTAGCCTAGGTTGAATTTTTGGTATTTTTCTGAAAACTTCCAATTTTTGATGAATAGTGAAAACACTGGGTTACAATTTAAAAACCATCTTTTTTATTTAAATAATTATTTATTTTATGTAAATTTATTTTAGGTAAAAGTTGATACATAATACCTATATAAGTTCAATGTAATTAATTGGAGTCATTTTATTATAATTTTAGATATATAAAAATTTTATTGAACTTTTCACTGTCTTTTAACTACCTCCTAGGAGCTTTTTACAAATTTACATAAAACATAATTTTATCGATTCTCTGAGTGGAATTTCAAAAACCCGAGAGACACAGTTAGTATCAAGGAGTAAAATGTGGTTCATTAAGATAAAAATAATTTTTGGTGAATAGTAACTTTTTACTTTTATTTACCACGGTTAAAAGTAAATAGGGAAATTAATAGTAAATATGGTATTATTATTACCATAACACATGTCCTAATTAGATTGGATAAGTGTAATTCGACCAAAACCACCCTTAGGAATAAAATATGACTATTTATGTCCACTTGGATTAGATTAGGACATTTAATATTATTTTATTTAAAGAAGAGTTAAAATAGTTAAAATTAAAGTTTAACAAATAAAACATTATTAATATAGGGTAATAAATAAGATAAATTCGAATTTAAATATTAATTAGAAAGGTAAAAATATTTCCTACATAATGGTATTTTATTTGTAATTTTTAGACATTAAATAGGTTAACTTATTTATGACACAATGATGATGTAGTAATTACCTTATTAATGAAATATTAACAGAATTGATGTTATAAATAGCGAAATAAATGCAATTTGATACTTTTTATAAATTCCAGTAATATTTTAGGTTAATATTACATGTTAGTATTGATTCAATTAACTTTTTTCTAACTAATAATCTTGTTATGAGTTTCGCAAAAATCAATTACCAAATATTGTCAAAATTGACATAAAATAGTTTTTTAAAAAAATATTATATTATTAATTGTTATATTATTCCTAAGAAATATAAGGTTACAAACAATGACATAGATAAGGATATATATATTAATAATGAACATCTTGGGGTTCGTTTGGCTTGTTATAGTGAGTTTATTAACTATATATTGTATGAAAACAAGAAGACACGGTAAAAGTTAATTTATTTAACTTAGAGTTAAATCTAAATGATAAGGTTAAAATAGTAACCTAAACTTTTCTAAAATCTATTGGTTGAGAGGATTTAGACCCATCTCCACCTTATCTTCGAAATAAATCAATTTTTAACTATTAAAACCGAATATGACTTTATTATAAAATAATATTTTATGTTTTTCTTAAGGTGCCACTCTCCTCCCTTATAAAAGGGCACCTACTCCCTCTCCTAATAACACCACATTAACCTTAAATCTCAGAAAAACACTGTCAATTTCTCTTCTAAACTTCTCTATTAATATTATAGACGTCCTGGTCTTCTTCAAAGAGCAATTTTAGTGCCCTAAGAGGAGGTTTCAAAGAGGCGTGTCGAAGAAGAGGTAATATCCGTTTCCGATTCTTTCAAATTTATTTCTTCTTCTACATACTATTCTTTATCTGTGTCATTATGAAGTAATAAAATCAGTATCACTCATATACTGATATGTTATTAAAAATTGGAAACAACCTTATTTGAAATTCAATCCATCCTACGGAAAATGAAATCACCGCGCGTGCGTACGTACGGAATACTGTCTCCACGCCATGGTGTAATCTGTTTTCCATCACCACCTTACTTGGATGGATGTAATTTTGTAAATAATGACTATATATGATTATTTTAAAGTGATATTGATTATTAAATAGTATACATACACTCCAGTACAATTCCATGATCATGGGAACGATATCATCGCTCGTGCGTACGTAAGACCTGTCATCTCCACGATGTGATGCGAGTCGTTCTTCATGATCTTCATTGTATAATGATTATATAAATGAATTGAATGAATAAATATGATATATATTATACTAATTCAATTCTGGAAATGAGGTATCTATAACATAAAAAAATAAATAAAAAATTATTCGAGAAAACATGCATAAGAACAAAAAGAAATAAACACCCGAATAACAAGTAACAATGAAATATCACTAATAAGAAGCTAAGAATATGACCGTATATGATATAATAACAAGGATTATGATTCTAGAATAAGTCAATGGAATTATTTAAATCATTATACAGGATTTTCAGACACTTACAATGCAAATCAGACCTAAGGTAAGGGAAAATCTTGCAATCTCATTTTTATCTGAGATTGTTTATACTTCAGAATTTACTGGGGAATATTTATTGTCCACATCCATGTATCCTCAACATGTAATAATATTTCTATCCTCCTAAAATTGTTTAAATCCAATTTTACCCATTGGTGAGTTTTTAGTAAAATATATGAAAGGAATCTTTTGTCGTTTTTAGTACGAGGAACTTTTTGACTTTTCCGGCCAAAGTACAAGAAGAATGTTTTTCTTTAACTTCTACGGCATGAACAGATTTTTAGAAAATTATTTCCATTAATATTCCTTTACATGTTTTCAAGTTTTTTTAATTAACTTCTTTTAGTTTAATATTTTATGACATTTTAAGAAAGGAAAAATGTTTTTGAAGTGGAAAGGATATTTTTCTCAAGAATAGAGTTCAAGTGTTTTATCAAAATTATTTTCCATCTAAGATAATATAGGGTTCTATTTTTATACCTATTTTTACATTGATTTGATTATAATGGAATTATTTTTATGAGGTCCTTTTATCTTATATGATTTATGTTATGATGGAATGATGTTTAAGAATCCCATTTTTATTACATCGGTTAGGCAATGATGTATGATTTATGATCTTATGTCACACACAATAATGGTATCACTATGAGATGGGTGGGACCTAATACTTCCTCCAACGCATTGGGTAAATATTTATATCTCATGAGATATACATCGATAGAACGACATGTTAATCCAGTTTAGTGATACAGGACTGAAACGAGCGGTGAACTCGATTCAAAAATGGTCTTTGTCTGCTAGGATAGTCCCAGAAGTGAGTCATGACTACTAAGGAATGATTCTCTATGATTATATGTTTATGCCACAAAGTTTCAAGTTATGTTTATTAGGATTTACATTTCACTACCATGACTTATCCCATGTTATGGTATTATGATCCCTTTTGCAGGTTACGATTTTCAAAATGTTATGCTGAATATGATATGATTGATATTTATTTTGTTTACCCTTACTGAGCATTTGAGCTCATCCTTTTTTATGTTTTATTTTCCATAGGTCAGGAAGAAGGGTATTGAGTAAGATATTCCAAAAGGTAATCTAGATATGATAAAATAAAAGGGAGATGATGTAGATTATTTATCAACCAGTTTTTTATGTTTCCCAGTTTCTAAAGACACTATACCCATACGGTCCTTTCATGGTTTTGTTATATGTTTTAATATGTGTGCATCAATTTTGAATTAATAACAATGTATGCAAGCTATGGGTTGTTATACTAGTGCACCACCTTTTGAAATCTAGTTTGAATGAAATCATTCTATGGAAGATCATAAATCTCAATATTTATGAACCATATCATACAAATAGTTAACTTTTTATAGAGATATCAAAATCAAAGAGACACTAATCTGTTATACTATCCCAAACTCTATTCAATTTTGAGTGTGTAGTGTTACAACTTATTCATGAGAAAATATTACATACTCTTCTATGACCCTTAGAAACACCACTGTATAATCCTTTTTATAAAATAAACATAATCTATATCATCCTACAATATTAGGGATCATAATGTATCTAAAATTTAGAATGGTCCCACTATACAATTAATAAAAAATGTTTATTTAACTGTATCAATGAATATTACTATACTCATAACAAATAAATGATAACCTACACCATATACAATGATCCCTTGTTATGGATGTAAGTATCCTGGCCCTAGTAGCCCATAGTTTGTGATTAGTTTGTTAAATTCAAATAAGATATAAGGAATCATATCTAAAAATACAGAATAGTTTACTATTTTTTGAAAATGAGATACATACTTTAGATTCACATTACAATTGAAAAAAATAAAATACAAAAAGTTTTTTCTTTGAGATCACTATTATTCCCCTTAGAATGTCCCTAAATTTCAATCAAAAAGAAATTATTGGTATTCTGGGGAAAATAAAACAAATGTAAGGGGTGAGATCAAATAATCAGTAAGGGTATATATATAATAGAATCTATCCAAAATAAATAAGAAAAATTAATAATTTAAGGTAAACAATGAAAACACATAGAATTTAATCAATAAATCGAGCATAATATGTCATAAATAAATGATGATCAAATAAAGAAATATATATAATCAAGTTATCTTGAAACATATCTAGGGAAATTGTAACTGTAAGAATAATCAAATAGTCATCAGTAAATGATATCATAATGAGGGAATGCGTAATTTCATACATTTGAAACACACTTTCAAGACCTTTCACAAGATAGTTTAAATATATGGGTAGATAGCCATATAATTCTTCTAATTGATTTGTCTCATGTGACCTGTTGATTCATCAAGGGGCTATCTATAACATATCCCCACATATAAATTACATTTTCCAATGGATTCCTCATATGAAAGGGGTAAAACAAAATCAACAGAATCGTTATTATTTAAAAACTAACATATAAAATGTGCAAACTAACTACAAAAAAACTTAATCATAAACTCTCTAAGGTAATATGGTGAATGGTAATAAAATTATACATCATCAGTCAAGCTGAACAAAAACCATCCCAAGAAGGAATTTGGATTGTATGAATATAAAACTTCCCTATGCGCCATAATTAAAATAAAGGGTTGATGTTTTTTGGGAATAGAAATACAATAATAATGTAATTAAAAACATTTCTGAGGAAATTAACCTTTTTAACAATGAAAATTTATTATTAAAAAATAAAAAAATCAAACAATATTTCGAAAATAATTTTACTTTGAAATATCATTTTTAAATTATATATTATTCTTTAAAAAATTGATTGGTTATTAGTGTAATAAATTTCCGTCATTCCATTCATGTCAAAATAATGATTCCTTTCACATTTTTGGTAAAAGCCAAATATGACATGTTTTCAAAACAACATTAATAAAAATTTAAAATTTATAAAGAAATTAAAAAATGGGTAAAATATAATTTAATAAATCATTCTAGAAATATTAAAAATAGTTTTGAAAATAATTTTATAAAATTTGTATTTTTATGAAATTGGATTTTAATCCATAGTTTGAAATAAAGTCATATTTTATTAATAACATTTTCTCAATAATTTTAAGTACCAAAGATTAGAGAAATGGTAATATTACATGATGATTTAATGAATAACCATAGTATAGGGAAATATCTTGGTTTTATGAAAGAAATAAAAAATAATTCCACTAAGGCATACTTAAAAAATCACTAATAACAATGAGATTTTGAATTAAACCCTTACCTGTTGGGTATCTTTTGAATCATAAGCCCCATGAAATTAATAACATAAAAGGAAAATTTAAATAAAATTAAGTAAAATATATTAATAATATAATATTTATGAATGACAATTATATACACCACAAAAAATTATAAGTGGTGAATATAAAGTTTGTATCACAATGGTAAAAGTGAGACGAGAAAACATCACCTAGATTTTGAATTCATTCATATGTGTTTGAAACTAAAATATAATAAATATAGTTTTATTAATAATATATTACATAACCATAATATTATATATCATATAATATATGATTTAATTATTATCATTTATACCCTATTTATTTACAATTCATTGTTAAAATCTTTATTTTTGATGATAATTGCTTTGTTTTTCATGTGTGTTTTTTTTGTAATTTTCATTATTTCAATATGATCATGGTTAAATAATATCCCTAATTTTAAACAAGATAGTAATATCATATATAGTAACTATATACTTATTTATATTAATCTACAAATTTTAGAGATAGAAAATACATTACATTGTTCATGTTGATGATATGCTATACGTATTATTGGACATTGTTTTCCATATTTCTCTAGGGAAGGAAGAAAAAGAAAAATAAATATGAATTCATCTTTATATAAAATTAATTATTTAATATATATCATTTATATTAATCAAATTAGTACACAGTACCATCTATGTGAAAATCAAATGAAAAAAATTTCGCATCTCGACATGGTGGTGGTAGTCCACCCATATGCATGAACAATATTATTATTTTCCAAAGGATAGGAAGGTAAAATGTGAGGTGTGATATTATATTTATAGATTTATTTTTAGATCCTAAATTACAAAAATATTCTTTATTATAAACCTTTCTAACTTTCTTGTAAAGCGTAAGTGAAAAATGAGTCACATCGATTCACAAGGCCGTTGTCCACTGTATAGAAGAGCGATGTTAGAATACCCCCCATGAAATGGAAGTTAATAAGGTATTTGTGATTTCATAATAAATAAGTGTAATAATTTAAAAACATTCATATAAATATAATAAATCCATCTTTATATTCATCCTTGAGTGGGGGTGATGGAAAAAAATTACATCAATTCGTGAGGCGGTAGTCCAATATACACATGATCGATAGTTTAATTTCACAATTTATTGAAGTGAAGATGGAATTCAGTTAAGAAATTAACATAATAAAATAACACTGAATAGTGTATTTTAGGGTTTTTATAATATCATAGTTTAAGAAGGTTTTAAGGAGGCGGGATACGAATTAAACTAATATACACATTTATTAATTTAACCTCTTTTTTAGAGATCCTATTTAGTTTTATACCTAAATCCTTTTTAGAAGGTATTTATAATCAATATAATGCCTCTATGATGTGTAGAAGAAAGCAGGTAGGGTATTTTTCTAGGGATTTTCAGAAACAAAGTGTTTTGGATATATGAATATGAGGGGAGACTGGGGTAGCATTTCATAACTGTGGAATAAGACACACATGGAATTTTAAAAAAAATGTGATACCCATGTTTTTATCAAGATAATGACCTCAATAAATGGGTCATTACCAAGCCTTAGAGTTTAGAGGGTTTACATGTTTCTAAAAAAAATTATTCTGGAAAATAATTAGGTTTTTTGAGCCCTTATTTTTTAGTTTAAACCCATGTAATATCATGTTTACCATGTCTACAATAATTATTTCTTTACGTTTTCAGTATTAATTATTTTCAAAAAATATGTTTGAAAATATTACATAACATAAATCATTATGAACCCAAATATGAAATCCAATTTTCAAAATTAATTCATTGAAGTGGAAGAATTCAATTTCTAATTAAACTACATATGTGGCAGAAGAGTTAAATAATGTTACTTTAAATCTAATTTAAAAATAATTTAACTATGCAAATAATCTAAACAAAAAGGTAACATTCAATAAAAAGATGTATTTTTCAATATTCATAAAAAACTAATATATTAATTATTTTTTAAAAAATTTACCCAAAAACTTTTTGAATTGTTTATTTTATAAATGATGTATATTTTTCAAATAATTTTTCTAAAAGTGGTAAAAATTAATTTTAAATCATGTACACAATGTGAAAAAATTCCGCATTTTCAGAAAATATTGTTTTAAAAAATATATATATATTTAAAATAGTTATTATTTTTATTTCTAATCAATAGATAATCATTGAATTTATTTTATAAATTTGTAAACCCTATAATTTTCATTATTTTTTTATTGCTATTCAAACCCACCACCTCAATCAATATGTTATAATTGTCATGTGTAAATAATACAATTTTAATATATTATATTGTTTCATTGAAACCTATTTTTTGTTAATTGAAATATAAAAAAGATATTGAATTTATTTAAAAAGAAATATATCATAAGGTCAAGAGATGTTAAATTCTATTTTACACTTTGTGTGGCGTGTTATATATTCTGTTGATTATGATTTCCCTATTTTAAAATATCTGGGTGTTACATTCAACCGCCTTAAATTAATTTCTTCCTCACAATTTAATCTTGATATTGGTAATCAATGGTTTGAAATTTTAAATTATATTTCTTGAAATACCATATTGTTAGAAGGATTAACAAAACATCCTCTTAATACGAGGGAAAGGGAAGTATGAAGATCCATTTGAAATACACAAAATAGGTTTCTAAATAAGAGAAAATTGGTGGAATGTGAAAATGTGGACATGGAAGAAATTAATAAATAATTATAGAGAGTGGTAGATACAATTGATCATAATAAATTGAATGATATTGATAATTTATTGACGATAAAGACATAAATATGAGATAAATGCAAGGACCATTGGTTCATCAGAAATGAAGGCATTTGTATATTTTTTTGTTTCAATATCATTTTCACTGAGTTGAGTATTTACTTTACAATAAATATAATGATCATATGAAAATATTCTTACTTGATATCCTTCTATTTCATAGGAAAATTTTTATCGTGTGGTTGTTATTTGATCAATCCTATATCATTTTTTACACAATGAAATGAATATCCAAAATTAAATTTTATGCTTGGAGCATACTTAATAGATCCTTAGAATGATAATAAATTTATTTAATATATATAATTTTTTAAAAAAAATATGTTAAGAGTGAGTTATCCAACAATACACAATGTTCAACATAATTCATTCTATATATATTTAACCATAATACTCATCCAATTCATGTATGTAAAAATTCAAAGTCCAATTTTTTTGAAAGAAGTTCACTATATCAACATTATGTTTCATAGAAAATATAATGTGGATATTAATGTCACATCCCAAATATCTAAAAACATTGGTAACTATAAAAACTTAAAGAAAAAATGTATTCTTAAAAAAAATCTCATATTGTCGATTATATTCTATAAATAAAAACATGTTTTAGACTCCCCAAAAGATTACATAAACCATCAAATCACTTCACAAAATTATTCTTCCCCAATAATATCCCATAAATATCTCTTTATCATTATTATCTGAATGTTAAGCACATATTATGGTTTATATTCTATCAATAATTTGTTTTTTATGAAGAAAAAATTTCCACCGAATCAATTTTCATAGTCAAGAGTAATATTCATCATATGCTTTCAAATACATAAAGAAGTGTAAATACATTATAATTATTATACACATTAGAAATATTATAAAAAAATATCATGGATAAAACGCTTTTACAAATAATGAAAATAAATCATTCCATTTCAGTTGTATCAACAACATAATAATGAATTTGATCCATCAATATCTTCTATGGTATATTCCTTTGAGGCATGGAAAATTCATTTGTGTAGTTTTACACCTACTTATTGTTGAAGCATTGAAAATTAGATACTTCTTTCTTGGCCTTGTGACCATGAGCATGGTATCCTTTCTCTCTATAATCATAGTAAACTCCTACAACATTCAAGGAAATTATAAGGTGTTTCCATCAACAATTATTACATGTTGGAATATTCTTCTATCCATTCTAACATTTATCAATCGTTTTATTTGACACCCTGTTATTCTCTTTCTTTCATTCAAAGTTATATTAATTTGAAAATTATTTCTATATCTTGATAGCACATGATACAATGTACTCATATGATGGGATCATTTTGGAGACTAATTCCCTTCAAAGTATTGGATTTAACCCATAAACTAAATAGTCAATCTTAATATTTGGATACAATATATAGTCTATAACATTCCTTTCTAACCCTGTAGACATGGAATAATACTTAGCTACCTTTTCATCTTCCTTTTTTCATAGACTCATAAATTATCTCTCCATACCCAATCTCTAAATATATGGAAAATAAATTTCCTTGACGAGTAATTTAAAATCCTTCAATTCAATATTTTTCATTTAAGATTTATCTATAGTGTTTTGAATCAATAAACACTATTCAATGACTACCTTTTCTTATTCCATACTTCTCAATGTGAGGAATATCTTCTCTGAGGAACCTATCCATTTCATAATTATAAATGGTTTTTTAGTCCCAAAAAATGATGATGGACTTTTATGAATAAAGCTATATAAAATTATTACAACACGTGGTGTATCATCAGGATTTTCAATATGGTAAGGTATATTTTTTATAACTTGAGTCATCATCATAGATATTGTTATAATTTATTTAGTTCCAGATTCTTCTCTAGCTCCATCTTCTTTATCATTCCTAGGTGAGGAATCTCTATATTGGACATGTGTATTGATACAGTCTCTATTTCTTCTAGTGGCCACCAATTATAAAAAATTATGTAAACTATATTAGATTACAACATTAAAAAACATAATTTATATTTCCAATTCTAGTGAAAGACAAAAAAAATAACAAAATTAATACAAATATAATATTATTATCATAAACATGGTTTTTTTTGATGATTTTTAAATCAATCAAATATTTTCAAGTACCTCATAATGGTTTATAATGAAAATTTAAATTAACCAAAGAATATCCTATGGGAGTGTTAAACCAGGTGAATAGTAAGACTCATTGTAATTTACTGGGTAACAGTAAAGTTAATCTTAATGCCACTTTGTTAGAGTTTTTACCCCTGGGTATATCTATTATAGTATCACATCCTATTATCGTATCCATATAAAGATATATTTCAAGGCAAAAACATATAATCACAAAATTACAAAAAATTATTATATACTTATCCAAAAAATGTATCATAGGGTTACATTATCTAATCTATGTTTTCATAAATATAATTCCCAAGCTTTCTAATAAGCTTAATTTGATACCATCTATAATGACTATAACTATAATAGTTTGTAGTCTTTTTTCACATTGTTTCAATAGAATATGATACAAGGATTTACATCCCAAAAGTAATGAATAGTTAAGTTGTTTTGGAAAACAATATACATACTTGAAATTCAAATTAAAATGGAAAACATAAATGACACAAATTGTTTTATTTGAGAGTGATATTATTACCCTCATAATATCACTGCATATCAATCAAAAAACATTTCCTAGTATCATGGGGATAGCAATAAAAATAAAGTGTGAGCTCTGATGCTTATTTAGGGTTTTCTTAGAGTAGAAGATATCTTGAATAAATAAGTATAATCAATATTTCATGGTAAATAACTGAAAAATATCCATTTAATATAGAAACTGAGCTTAATAAGGCAGAAATAAATGATGATCAAATAAAGGTGGGTAAATAATCACATGATTTTAAAACATTTCCTTGGATATTATAACCAATCTAATAATCATGTGGACATAAAGAACTAACCTTATAATAAGGGAATTCATAATTCAAGACATCTGAAACATAATATCGAGACATTTCAAAAGATAGTTTATTTAAGTGGGTTGAAACTGATCTAATTTGGAAAAATGATTTGTCTTGTGAGACCTTTTAATGAATTTATGGGGTATATATAATAGGTCCCCAATCAGCACTTACTAAGTAAAATTTATTCCTTATATTAAACACATTAATCATAATCAATATAAATTTTTTATAAAAAAACTAACATATGAATGTTAATACATACCCCAAAAAAATAAACATAATAATAAAACATCTAAATCAATATATCATATTGTAGTAAAATTGCACATCATCATCCAAAATAATCATAAAACAGCCAAAAATAATTTGGATGATATCAATAAAATATATCTCTATTGGATCATATATAAAATAAAGGTTTGATGACCTTGATAAATATAAATTCCACAAGAATTTCATTAAATTAATTTTGAGAAAAATAACATTTTTACATTAAAAATAACAATTTTAAGAACTAAAAGGTCAAAACGTACATTGAAAATAATTTTCTTGAAAAATAAAATATATCTTATAAATTAAACTTTCAAACATTGACTCGTCGTGATGTACTGAAATTTCATTCATTCTATCACATTAAAACAAATATTCCTTTCCCAATTTCTATAAAATTAAAACATGCATTTTTTGAAAAGATCATAAAGATTACTTTCAGAATATTCTATAAAAATTTATAAATTGTTAAAAATATATTTAATAAATCATTTTGAAATGGTTAAAAATATTTTTGAAGACATTTTTATAAAATAATGGTTGTGATGAAAAATAACTTTCGATCGAAGAGTGAAATAAAGTTGGATTTTCTTAAAAAAAATATTTATAACGTTAAAAAAAAAAGTGGAAAAATTATACTATTACCTAAAAAGTTCATGAATAACTATAGTGTAAATAAATATATATTTTTAGAATATAAATACAAAATAATTTTCCTATGGGAGACATAAATGAAACCAATCCCAAATAATGGTGAGATTGTGAAATAAACTCTTACCACTTTTATAACATTTGAATCATAATACCCATGAAAGAAATAACACCAAATAAATCATTTAATACCATAAAGAGAAATATATTAATGATATAACATATGAAAAGTGTTAGTATATACACCGCACAAAGTAAGAAGTGGTGAATATGGCATATGACCCATACAAGTAAAAGTGAACCAATAAACCCTTACTTCGGGTTCAATATATTTCTTATTTGTAAAAAACAACATGTATATTAAATATAGGTTTATTAAAAATCAATTAAATTGACCAAATCTTATATATCACACCAAATGTGATTTAAGAATAGTCTTTTATCACCTATTTATTAGCAATTCTCTGTTAAAATCACTATTTTTGGTGATAATTGCCTCGTTTTTCATGTATGTTTTTATTCCGTATTCATGGTCCCTTTAATTTTATCATGTAAAAATAATATTAATAATTTTAACAATGATATAATATAATATATATTCATTATAAATTAATTCAGTTTAATATATTAATGTTAGAGATAAAAAATCGATTACATCATTCATGGAGACAGTTGGACACACGTATAGAAGAACACTATTTCCATTATTATTAGTGGATAGAAAGATAGGAAAGGTAAATATTAATTAATATTTATATAATAACTTTTATGTTACCTATATAATTTATTTCAATCTAATACACCATTATTTCCATCCCTGAAAAATAAGATGAAAAATACTCAACATCGTTACTTGGAGGGGGTATTCGAAACATGTGCATTTGTGAGGTAATTGTTTCAAAATTACTAGAAGGTTAGAAGTTATTTGTGATATTATATTTCAAGAAGTATGTATATATCCAAAGTATAACATATATTTTTTAATTTAACATGACTATGATTAATATAAATCCTAAGAAAAAAAAAACAAATCACTTCACTTTGTGAAGCAGTAGTCTGCCGTAACCACAAGTGACATTATTGTATCCCCCCAAATGAATGGAATGTAAGACGATATATTTGATATATGTTAAACCCATCATTATATCAATCCTATAATGCTGGTGATGGAAAATAATTACATCGGTTTGTGAGGAGGTTGTCCACCGCGCACACGATCGACAATTTCATTTCCTATTATATGTATGTGGAGATGAATATGGGTTATTAAATTAATAGAATAAAATTTAATTAGATATAAAATACTATGTTTTTTACCTTGAAATAGTTGAATAAGGTTCGATGGTGATGGAAGAATAAATAAAACAAATACACACATTTAAGAATTTTACCTGTTTTTAGAGAGCCTCTTTTTGTTGATTCATAAAGCCTTATTAGGAGGGAATCATAAAACAAATTTGGCTTATATGGTGTTTATATTGATGTATTTTAGGTAAATTGGTAGGAATTTACTAATAAAATGTGTTTTTTATGTGAGAAGAGGGGATGATAGGTGCTGGCCTTTTATAAGTGAGGGATCTGACACCGACCGAATTTATGAAATGGTAAAGTTATACACACATATTTATTATTATAAAAGACTAAAAATGGGTAATTATAAAACCTTAGATATTATAGGGTGAATATATGTCCATAAAATGGGGTTTGGATAATTTTTTGTTCATTTTCAACCCTTATCTTTTTAGTTCAACATCCCGGTAATCCCATTTTTACCTTAACCATGATAATTAGATTTTTCTATTTTCACTATTTATTATAATCATTATTTATGTTGATCATATTAGATAATATAAATAATTATTATTCAAAATTTTTAATACTTTTCTCAAAACACAATTCACATTGGTGGAATAATTAAATTTAAAATTAAACCATGACACGATGAATGAGGTATTTTCAAAAGAGAAATTTCTCATAAGGATATAATGTTTTAATATAAAAATTAAAAACTAAAATGATTAAAATGAAATTAATTTTATAAATTTTAATGTAACTTAAGTAATTTTACGTTAAAAAAATTTAAAATATAATTTAAGTATGGAAATAAATTAAAAGTCAATGCAATTTCAATAATAATCTTTATTATTCACTATTCGTAAAAAAATTAATCATTTCAATGAATTTTTAAAAATTAACCCAAATAAGATTCTAACTTGTAGATTTCAAAAATTCAAATTTCATTAAGAAATATTTTTTTAAATGTTACAAAATAATTTTAAATTATGTCTATAAAGTATAATAAATCAGTTTTTTCTAAAAAATACAGTTTTTCATAAAACATTTATCTTTATTTATAATTGTTCTTATTTTATCTATAATCAATAAATACCCATTGAATTTATTTTATAAATTTTTATAAAATATATTTTCCAAAATTTAGTTATTATTATTACCATCCACCTTCATAATGACTATGATATAACGATCATGTTTAAATAATAATATTTTAATAGAGTACTGTGTTTTGATCAAACCCACTGTGTCTTTCATTACAAGTTATCAATGAATTTGAATTTATTTAAAATAGAATATTTTGAAATGTACTGGGGTTTTACATTATCATAAAAGATTTATGTTATATTTTATATATTCTATCGAATATGATGTTCCACTTTTAAAATCTTCTATTATAATAAAAGATGATATCTTATAGTAGTATGTATAAACATAATTAATCTTTCAAAGATAGACAATTCCATAACATCATATCATAATATCTAATTACATAATACATTATAATAAAATCTCTAAATTATATAGTCAAAACTAATAGATTTTGATTTTTCTCCACCTTATGTCATAGTTCTTGGGCTATGGAAGGCATATTGAAGGATTTTATAAATCATAGATTAATAAAATCATACATATAGGTATAAAATAAGAAAATTATACCTAATATGATTTCTATATCACTTAGTGATGAAAAATTTATCATGTTAATTTGACCACATCCTACTCTTTGAACTCTCTAACCCTTATGTCTTCCACCTCTATGGATTCTATCTATATTATTCCCCTAAGGATGAGTTGAATTAAAAAGATATTCTCTACTAGAACCAACTACACTTTTCCATCAAAAAAAGCACCATACTATTTAAATTACTTTAAAGGATAATTCATTGAAAAATAAACATTAGGTGGGATTCTAGTTCCATTCGGAATGATATGAAAGGTTAGACACTTAATCATCTAATATCCAAAGCCTCCACATGAAAAGAAATCAATATTTAATATCTAGATAGATTTTTGGGAACTTCCATATTTGATTAAATTAAATGAAGCATTTAAAGAAAACTCCAAGCTCTAAAAAACACTAATTAACATGGAAACTAACAACATCTAATAAAAGAATTAATCATTAGGATGTTCATGAATATTATTTCATATGATGATCATGTATGAGCATATATATTTTTAATAACACCCTTCTTCACCAACACCTCATGGAATTTCTACAAAGTGAATGTGGTGACATAGAACTAGATATCTAGATGAAATAGTTTCTTAATATTTCATGTTTTAGATTATTTATCTAGAGTGGATTTGAAATATAATTATTTTGGTTTTTGAGTATACTTATAAACTTTTCCATATTACAAATTCCATGGTTATGAGAAAGCATATTTTGTAGAGGTTTCACTATTCATGATTGAAAAAGAAACACTAGATTAGATGTGATCATGAAACCCATACCATAATGATTCTTACTCCTCAATATCAACAAGTAATATAACCACCATTGAAAATAAACTTATCAAAATATACTTATGGCCAATAAAATCAAATATCCCTTCCTTAAACCGATTAATCGAAAAAATAAATCGACCTACAAAAATCATTCCTCGGTCTAATGATCCAAAATAAATCCGTAATACTTATGGAATCCCAAAAACTATAACTCACTTAACATTTTCCATCATTGGTAATCTTCATCATCAAAACATCCATAGTGAAATATGGATGTATCTTACTATACATATCTTCCACAAAAATTATGCGTACATTAACTAGGATCTGTCTACAAAAAACAAAAAAAACCATGAGGGACTTAGAATAGATAATCCTTAACATTTTTAATAATGATTTATGGTAACTTACATAATACAATATATTCAATCATAGGAAAAAATAATGGTGATGCATAATTCGTACCTATGTTTCGACACTAAAAAACCCCACTTAACCTAGTATGATCATTAAACTAAAGGTCCTTACATAAGATAAAAGAGAACCATTATTGCCTATATAATAGCCATCCTACCTTGATTACATCATTCACTATAATCTACTGATATTATTTCCATACCAACACTTTAAATACTCAGTAGTGACTAACCCCAAACCCAATTATATCTCTCAACCAATATATATTACACTACAATTCATGACCCTTACCCACTAATACCCCTCCCAAAATTGTGTTATCCCAAATCGGGGTGCCACTTATTGGTGTTAAGAGCCTAGTGGGACACAGGGAATCAAGCGCATCTCCCTGAACACTAAAAACATATGACTAGCAGTGAGGAGCTTAGGTTTGTTCGTGGGGAGACTATACCCTCATTATTAGAGTATCATACTAATACAATTAATAGATAAATAGTTGGAGTTGTGTAATAATAGATAAGTAGAAGATACATATTTAAATAACCAAGAAACTAATATCAACACTCAAAAAAGTAACCAAATCATATAAAAAGGATTATAATGTATGTCATGTATATATATAGCATAAAAAATGGATACAAAAAGAATGTAGAAGTACTATAAGAAAAGGTATGACATGTGGATAAATATATCCCAGTATCCTGAGCTCTAGCCCAGTTATCTTCTTCCAAGATCCATCATAAGCCATCCCAGAATGTCTAACATCTATAAGAGGATGCTCCCCCTTATCAACACTGGCATGAATATAGTCTTCTTTGGTACCATAGGTGTCCTAGATATGGTGTGTGATAAACTTAGTAGAACACCACCAACATCATCTATAAATTTCCAGTCATGTAAAAAATATGGGAGTTTGAAGCTTTTATAATAAAAATAGGAATGAAAACTGTAAATGGGTTGTCTCTAGTTCGTGAGGGAAACTCGACTGACACTACCTGCTCTAGCCAATGCCAGATTAAATCAGAACAAGTATTAAGGGATACAATGCCCAGTATCACATTTATAAGGGACTCCATGCATAGTGTCCCAATAGTAAAGGGCACTCTATTCTCAATATCACATTTTGAAGGTATGATATTACAAGTATCACATTTATAGGGGAATCCATGCCACATATCATATTATAGGGATTCCATGCCTGATATCATGTATAGGGATGTCATGTCCTATACCACATTAAGGGTTATCATGCCCATATAGTATCTCAATATATGTCATTCCCATGTATTATCATAAGTGATGTCATGCCCATATATTATCTCATTTATATAAGGGTCTCCGGGCCCATTTTTATATAACTATGGTCTTCATGCGAAATATGTTTGTTTATAAAAGGGGCATTTATGAACATTTGGTTAATACTTGCAGAAAGGACACTATGCCCAATAATTGTAATTCACAAGGGCCATCATTACCATTCTTTATAAATAGTAGGGTTTAACATTACCTTATCCCTTATCATTGATAAATAACCACTGGATTTAATATTATTTACGCTATGATCCATTTCTCATTTAAATTTAATAATGAGGAGGGAGTAACCATTTCCCTTTTAATTAGGTGGTATGGGCATACCAATCAACTATAATCTATTAATTATATGTTAAGGGTGTTATTCATTATACAAAATAACATTTATCCATTAAAAATTAATGATATGACAATTTATAATTTAGACCACACACTTCAATAGGTGCTTTGGATATATACTCAAAAGGATAATTAGGTATTAGGAGGGAACACCAAAAATGAATGGTGCACTCCAAGGTTCAAAATGCATGATATAAAATGGGTTCTAACATTTCATTATTTTATAATAAAATAAATTTTTTAATTCTGTTTCAATTAAGAGGAAACTCTCGGTAAAACAAGTGTGTGTCACAAAAACACATATTATAAAACATAAAAACTTGAGGCATAAATAATATTCCACATACTTCATACTCATACAACTATCCTTGTCCATTAGCCCCTCTGTTTTGTCATAGATTGTAATAAATTTGATGTATGGATACATTCCTTGAAAATAGGGAATATGAACCTCCACCTCAATAACTTTCTCGAGAAGAAGAAAAACTGATAATGGTGTAAGATGATTGAAGATCTTACCAATAGCAATCCAATGAGATAAAAAAGCTGGATCAGATTTTAGATGGAGAAGTTATTGATTACCTAGGTTAGCCAACGTAGGATATTAATAAGATAAGAATTCCATTTTATGATGGAGAAAAAAATAAATAAAGTGGTGGGCTGAAATTAATTATATTTAAGGGAAATTTGGCCATTTTACCCAAAATGCATGGGTCTCATGGTGTGGCCACATGGTTGGCCAAATATTCTTCCAACTTTGTGACCATCACTACATAAAGAGGGAATCCCACATGGTTAGGTCACATAGTTTGAGAAACTGTGCACCAACCATGAAACATGACTCTGCTAAAAACTGTAGAGATTTTTCTTGGGCGTGCAACACCTGGAGTACAGTTTGGAAACACTGTGTTCCTTGATCCCCCCCACTATTGAACCATACATGTTAGGAGAGACCATGAGGTTTGTGTTGCATTTTTTCTATTAACCTTGTGTCATAGTGTTTTTCTCCACCGTCGGGGGTTCCGAGATCTCAAAAAACTCCAGACACCCCAAAAACACCTCAAACCATTATAACCTCAAAGAACATCCATATTAGGTTCTAAATAATGAATTTGACCAAATTTAATAGGCTTTATACTAGATACAAAATCATGAATCTTTCAGTAATCTCTCTATGAAGTAAATCATCCGTTATTTCATTTTTCATGGGATTAAAAACTTCATCTAAGAATTATTCTGGCCATCGGGCACATACATCGGCCTCCCATTCCCAAATCTCATCCTTTACACAATCTTGTTTCCGTAACACCCATAATAAAGTGACATAACAACCCCACAAGTATTTCATTCTATAATCAATGATCCATATAAGATATTCCTCAAAATAATTATCATCATCTATCTCAACAACATTAGGATTACAAAAATAAGATGATTCATCATTATATCAACAAATTTTCAAAATATGGAATATTTTGTGAATGAAACACTACTTATAAGGTAATAGAAATTGATAGGCTCTTAGATTGAATCTCCCCAGAATATCCAATGACCTAAAAAATAATGGCAGGAGATTAACCTACCTTATAATGAATATATTCCTAATTCTGGGTGATACCCAAAATAATACACAATCCTTAACCTTGAACTCTAGAGGTCATCGACAACGATCGAAGTATGATTTCTATATAGACCGAGTGCTATAAATCCCCTTCCATATAAGCTGATATTTCTCGAATGTATACTGATCCTGATAACAAATAAGTATCACTAACTCTCCAGCCTTTAATCGACACTGGGTTGGACAACATGACCTACCGTACAAGGCCTAATAAAGATCTATATGAACTATCACCACATAAATGATGTTGAAGGTGAACTCGATGAGTCGGATTTTATTCTCCCAAGGACCACTGAAATCAAGGATGCATGCTTGGACCATGTACTCTAACACCTGTATAGTTTATTCTGACTAACCATAAGTTAGAGGATGGAAGTATATTCTCAGAAGCACCTGTGTTCCCATAGACTTATACATACCCTACCAAATACTCGATGTGAAATAATCATCACTCTATAAAACAATATTACAAGGAACCCCATTTAGTCATGTGATCTCATGGATATAAAATCATTTCATATCATTAACTATGAAGGTCTTCCATATAAGAAGGATGTGGGATACTTTTTTCAATTGATCCATGACTACCCAAACTACATCATAACCATGAGGTGATATCTGTAAGAGAGATATAAAATCAATAGAAATGTCCTACAATTTTATTTCTAGGACAAGAAATGACTGTAAAAATAAATCATGTAACTGGTTCTCCACCTTTACCTTCTTACAAGTGGAACACCAAGTGATAAAGCCTACTATTACATGATTCATCTATGACCACCAATATTATCATCACATATTACAATACATCTTGGAAATAATTAGGTGAACAACCCATTGAGAATCATGTCACTCCCGCATCATTTCCTTTCTCGTATGTATGGGAAACCAGGTATGTCAATGTATATGTAGGGTATTTTCATCAACAATAGAAAAATTTAGAGGCATGTACTCACCAACAATACTCTCTCATAAGACCAAGTCCTTATGATCTGAAAACCACCTCATCTTTACCTTCTTCAGAAGTGAATTAACCACTAATAGATATGCAAGTACAGAATTTACATGATGATACAAAACCTATATATACATATTAGAAAATAATCCATAAGATTTCATTCACTACTATCTTCCTAATCCACATGTGTTTGAGTCCACTTGCTCAGAGAATCTAAAATTGTATTTTAATTCCCATGGTTATAGGCTAGCTAAAATTCAACGGACATTAGATATTAAACCCATATTCACTACCTAATAATTAAGTCTTGCTATCTAAAAATATAATAGAGGCTCTTGTGGTCGACAAACACCATAAAACACTCTGCCAAAAGGCAATGCCTCTAATAGTGTAAGGTGTGTAATGAAAATCCAAGTCTAGATCAGGCATCGGGTAATTCTTCTTGGGAGGCCTTAACTTCCACGACCCTTATGCAATGACTATATCTTCTTATATCAAAACTACTCCCAATCTGATACCTAATGCATCAAAATATACATTATATATCCTTCACACATCTAGAAGAATCTGGATTGAAAATGAATTAAATATCCCATTCAAATCCTAAAAGTTTGTGTAATAGAATTTAGAAAATATAAACTTCATGCCCTTCTTAGTCAATCCCTTAAGAGGCGATGCTAAGAATGATAAATCTAGTATAAAATTCCTATAGTAACCAGATAGCTCTAAGAAAGTACATATTCAAAATATTTTATTGGGATTCTCCCAATTAACTACTACTCTCAGCTTTTATAGGTCAACTAAAACTAAAACCTCTAAGATAATGTGACCCATGAAGTGTTCCATATCAATCAAGAAGTAACATTTACTATTCTTATCATACAACTGATTCTCTCTCAATGTGTTCCAAATTACATCAAGATGAGTGGAATGGACGCTTCAAGTATGAGAATACACAAAGAATTAATCTATCATGACCATAAAAAATTAATCTATATAGGGATAGAAAACCATATTAATCGAATCCATAAAGATGGAAGGAATTTTCATAAGACCAAATGGAATCATTATATTCTCATATAAGTTTTAGTGACTATAAAATGTCATATGTGGAATATCTGAAGGTTTGTATTGAACATAATGATATCCTGATCTTATGACAATATTCAATAAGGAACTCTCTCTTCTAAGGTGGTCAAATCGATCATCTATCAGAGGTAATAGATACCAATTTTTCATTTTAATATGATTCAACTTATGGTAATCCATGAAATTATTGAGTTTTCAATCTAAATTATTGGAAAAATTACAGGAAAACACTAGGGATAAGTACTAGGCTCTATGTAACCTTTTGCCTATAAATCATCTACCCACCTCTAAAGATCCTACAACTATGTTGTAGCCATCTTGTAAGGATTAATGGATACTGGTGCAACTTCATGAACCATATTGATGGTAAATTATACCTCTCTCTCAGGAGGTAATATTTATGGTTTTTAGGGAATACATCTATGAATTTATTTAAAAATGGAGGGAACTCGGTATAATGTTGTCTTTAATCCTTAATGTAAATGATAGAAATCTGGGTGGTCACTCTACTTAGCTGGAGATGCTATGGTCGATCTCTTCTATCCTGGACATCAATCTCTACTATGTGGATATATGTTTCTCTCTATGGTAATGTAAACAAAACTCTCTGGTGATTACAATCCACATAATAATGATCGGTAACCAACTATCCAATTTGAGAATGACATCAAAACCATTCATACCGAGGAATAATAAGTTCTAAAATAAATAATGGCCACCTACATAAAGAGGACAGTCCTTACACTTGTGTACCATTTCTGATCTTATACCCAAAGGTGTATTTAGCATCATCACACCACTAGAGTACTCAAAATGAGGTCTAAGTCTCTTTATAACTAGGAAAAAATATAAAATAATGTGATACAACAATATAAAGTAAGGAAAATATGATAATAGTTTCTAATAAAATAGAATCGTTTATAATGGATAACCTTACTTCATGCTCCATCGGTATAGGATGCACTAAATAGATATATCCTAATCTATGACCCTGTCCTAAAACCTGACTATCAAGAGAACCCCCGATCTACTGGAACTATATATCTAAATCCTGGTTACCATATCCAAGTCATCCTACACTTTTTTTATAACATGTAGTATTGTAGCTACCTACCTAGATAGGTGATACAGAAATTGCTTTGGATGGTGGAGCTAGAAAAAATTCTCTCCCACATATAACATATAGGAAGGTCCTACAAAATGAATGAAGAATACCCAATATGTCATAGCCTAAGCACTCAACAGGGTGTTTGGGAAACTGTGGCATCTAATTCCCTTGCTTCCCACACTAGTGACATACCAAATAACTATCAGTGGGATCTACCTTCTATCATTTCTCATGCATGCAGTCTCAAGCCATCACTTCTGACCACTAATAAAACCACTACTCTGCATGGGTTATGATCCAATATGGATCACACCATATTCTTCTGTCAGGTTATGCTCGATGGTAAGGACATGGTTCAATATTATTGATATGGTTTTCAACCAGAAAACTTTCACCGGATAACGAATATGATGCCTCAAACCATTATCTAATCTTATCACTTTCCCTACCTCATCAGTAGTATAGATTGGTATAAAGCACTAAATATATGAAAATAGAGATAAATAGTCCATAATATTCATTTAATTCTTCTATTGGTTTATGATATCTTTTTCATAATCACTCCTCAATGTCTTATTGAAGAAATAATCAAAGAGGATCAACTCGAAATCCCTACATGTTTCTTCCCGATACAAACCAACCAGATTTAGAATATCCCACCAACGTTTGGAGGATCATATCAGTATAAAAGTAGTGAGTTTCACTCTTATATTAGGAGGTGTATCTAGATTATTGAATATAGACATAATAGTCTTGAACCATAACTATACATCCTATGGTCCACCGTCCCTAAAAACATGGGATGATGCTAATACTAGAACTCTTTATTCAGCTCTCCCATATATATGGAAGTTCAGGGATATCCCATATGGTCTTCATAAGGCAGAAGAAATATTCGTGAAACATGGCACCATCACCTGTATAGGGAATATGAAGAGGTTCAGTAGGATGGACTACTAGAGGTATAATGTATTGTTTAGCGACTACCTCCTCTTGTACATGGTCATCATGACCCGACTGGCATATTACTAGAAAAACTAATGGTGGAATTGGTTTACAATTTGCAAAGACACACCTCATATTGGATTCAATAATAGAAAAAGGTGACATTATAGAACCTCAACAAGTATAAATCCATTATATATAATAGTCTAACCACCCTTAGAGCTCAAAGATCTAGGTCTGGGTTATATAAACATTTATATTTAACAACAGAGATTCTACCTACTGCCCACTACTAAGGCCGACACTGGGTCAACCTCTATGTTTTTTAATTTTAATTTGATTTTATATTCACATTTACAATAAAATTTTAATAGTTGTGCCATGTGGTTCACAACTTCCAATATATAAGGGCCCATACACCTTATGAACTGAAATTTGGCATCCACTGAATCAATATCATAACTCATTCCAGTCCATTCGACCAATGGTCTATGAATCAATGTGTCTTAGTTGGATGATAAGGGTGTTTTCCAAAACATATATTGGAAAGAAATATTAGGATATAATATGAATTCTACCTATAAATTCTGTTTCTCTTAATTTTCTTAAATAATCGTTATCCATTAACACTTCTATTTATAACAATTAAAAGCAGTCAGGGAAATCAATGGTTATGAAAACAACTCAATGATCCTATATGGAATTGAAGATATATGGAATGTAAATTTATTAAAATCCATAGAGTATGATTAATGTTAAATGATTCTTTTATTTCATCTCATTTGTCCAAGGATAAATGATAATCCCCAATTACATCAATAGTAATATCAAATATCAAGTGCATCAGTGAACTATAGAAAAAAATCAATTGTAATATGCATAATATAGAAAATAAAAGTTTTCACTCGAGGCAATTTCACTTTTCTCTGTACATGGGATAGCTATAAGGAGACACAAATTCCTTCAAAACTCCATATCCTTCATAAACTCCTGCCTATTATCTCATAATAGTAAGAAAAGAAAAGAAAATGCTACAATGCCACTTTTTTATGTCCTTGACCCAGGTGACACTTATAGGTGGCCCAATCCAAGTTGGAAACATGGCCTAAATCGAATATACATAAACTCTGGAGAATGTCGATTAGTAGCGAGGGCCTTAGGTGTGTCCAGGGGGAGACTTATCCATCATTACCAGAGTATCAAAATGGTACAATCAGAAAATAAATAATAGAAGTAGTATAAAAATTAATATGAAGTGGAAATAGATGTAAATATCCCTGAAACAAATATCAATTCTCTGGATAAGTAACTAAACCACATACAAAGGATACTAATGTATTTCATGAGTCTATAAAGTAGTAAATCATGGATACAAGTAGTATAATATATTACTATAAAACATGTTACAAAAGGGGAAAAATCTATCCCAGTATCCCAAGATCCTACCTAGCCATCTTATACCGTGATATATCCTAAGACATGACATAATGTCACACATATATAAGAGATATCTTCCCTTAATCTAAACCTAGAAGAATATTGTCTTCCTGAGTTCCATAGGTGTCCCTAATAGGGTATGATATTAACTTAGTATCCCACCACCAGTGGTCTCTATAAATATCTAGTCCTATATACAATAAGGAAGGTCATAGATATAATAATGAAAAGAAGGAATAATTACTATAAATGGGTCAGATCTGGTTTCCAAAGGAAATCAAACAATGATATCTCTATTTTATATTCATATTTTATAGGTTTATATATATGAATTCATTCAATTTGAATTTGTTAAATATAAGATATCTTCTTGAGATCAATGTCTTAGTAATTCTTATATAGGATTGAAATTTGGAATAATACCAATAAAAATAGGTAACTTAAGGAATATAATTGCACTTTGAGCTTGGATGCAAAGTGGCATGACATGATAATGAAAAAACGAAAAAGAATACAAGGTTGATGGTTGAAGCCAAAGAGTAGTAGAGAGGTTCGATATGAAAAAAATTAAATATCCAAAGAAAAAATGAATCTTTTATTATAAGAATAAGACTTTCAATATCATGTAATCATTTTCCATTGCGAACCAGTGAAAGTTGTGAAAGAACAACAGGTTGAGAAGTGGAAAGAATCAACATAAAGTGAAGATTACATGTGTCAATCTACGACACATGTGGAGTATCCCATAGTAACCATATGTTTTATATTTTTTACATGTGGTGTAAAATTAAATTTAGTGTAAAGATTAAATTCTATGTAAATGCCCTACATAGAAGAAAAATAAGGATCCTTATGAATATTTGATGAGATTATTCATTCAGACTACCTGAAATGACTATTAATCACACATTTAATCTGAGGGAATCCCATCAATTACACGAGGGATTATAAAAATGTAGTATGACTGTCGGATTTTGGACTTTCAATCTAGGTGGAGAGGAACTACTACTAGGAATCCTCCTCTGGCTTTTGACCCAGATTTATTTGTAGATAATTTGTTTTTTATGTTTTTTATTTTCTTTATTTTATTTAATCACTAGATTCTTTCTATTTTAATTCTATTCTCTTTCCTTTCTTAATTCCCTTATCGTTTTTATTTCTTAATATATCTTCTATTGATTTGGATTTATTTTTTTTGGAAATCACCCATCAATTGTTGGAGAAAACCCATAATGGAGAGAAACCCCAGACAGTTTTGGAAGCTATACAGCAACAATAAAATGTTTCTCTACAGAAAACAATAGAAATTTTTCATAGGTGTGAGGACCCTGGAACACAGTTAGATAAAATTAGTCTCCCAATTTCACCCCATTGTCTTGCCCCACGTAGTTTGGAGAGATTGCGCGGGTTGGTTCACACAATTTATACTCACTATGCAGTTGATTGTTTTTTCTCCACCGACTGGGGTTACAAGTTCCAAACAAGCCCTAAACACCCCCTTAACCATTAAAACATAAAAGGGAATAAATATTAGATAGATAATTAATAATTATACCCAATTTAAAAGTATCTTTACTGGATAAAAAATCTAAGATCTTATAGGACTAGTAGTTAAGATATTGGTGACCCTTAAAGATCATATCACATTGGAGAAAGGATTATCATTAGAACCTGGGGTAGAAAACACACATATATGAGATGAATTAACATAAATAATTCCAAGGAAAGTTATTTAGTCCAAAAATGATCTCACTAATACAGATAATCACATTTATAAGCATCAAATTTTAAACAAGAAAGACCCGGAATTAAATAGATATAATAGACAAAAACTATGTTAGTATCTCATGAATGAAAAAAAACACGAGCAACCTACATTATCTATTAAGGACTACCTTGATCAATAAGTACCACCCATGTACCTAAATATATATATATAGGGGTTATCAATAATAATCAGTAGAATTCTTCCAAAAGTTTATATTGAAAATATATATTATGCACACAAAAGACCCCATGAACAAAAAATGAAAATGGAATGTTTACTAAATTAATCCTTCTTGGTTAAAACCTCACTTAGTCCCACTCACCGAATATTGCACAAATTAGGTAACAAATAATTGGTAACATATATATAATTAACGGTACTTAACTTCTTATTTCCAACTGAACTAGTTACTTTAAAACCCAAATCTTTTGTGTCTTGACATTCCCATTCCTTCCATAAATCAAGTTACACTTCTGTTTAAAAATGTATAGCCACACATATAAAATAATATCCCCAATTTCACTTCAAATCCACATTGCTTTTAGATCCCCATAGTCACATAGTAAAATTGCGATCCATTATAACCTATGTAAATTCATACTATACCTTATTCCATTAGATTAACTTTATATAAATTCATATGATAACCAAAATCCACTACATATTTGATACACATATTCTATATAACATTAAACCACCATAAAAAATAAGAGTACACATCCTATAACCATAAGAAATCAAATTTTACATGCATAAACATTCTATAATATTTATAGAAGTGACAGAAATGTTGGTGGAGTCGTAAATCATCCATATCCTCAATTAACTATATGTTTGTAAAACACTAAGAAACCACAGAAAAGTATGGACACAATTTGTCCAATTTGACCTAGTTCATGGAAGGTAATTAATATTCAAAAATACTAGATATATGATAACTCACAAATATTATAAGGGAAATTATAGGACCTTAGACTCAAACTACAATGAACTCCCCACATAAAAACCAATATTCCAACACTAACCACTAGGAAGATAATACCCCCTAAATGCACAACAGGAATCATGATTCATCACTACCACTTTTAATTTATTATCAATAAAATAACAATGATTTAATAATATACCACAATAAATTTTAGATTACTATTCAGATTAAAAATCTAAAATTAATTAATTATGTAGGATTTACCATTTAATAACGTTGGATGCCAAGACACAAATACTATTCTATGAATAAAGGTTCCACTATTGGTTACTTAATAAAAATACAAGGTTAAAATAATAGAAAAACATTTAACTGACACATCCAACATAACAAAACCACCAAAACATCATATTCAATACCATTCAATGCTATAAACTGCTTTACACTATCAACCAAAATAGTATGACACCATAATAACATTAAAAAATCTCAACACTCACCCTTTTTAACTAACCCCAGAGTATATATTAATTATAAAATATCATGGGCCCTAATATTTGAAAAAATATCAAATAAAAATAATAACACCAGTACATGTTTTTTAATAAATAACCAACACTACAAACACCAATACATACATAATTGAATCATAGATGGAATAAACATATTATAATAATAATAATTCCAGAATCATCATATTTTCATAACACATTAATTTAATAATTTTTTAATAGGGTTTAGAAAGAAATGAATCCGGATATAATTGAAATAAAACATAAATAACAATGAAATAAATAAAATCAATGAAATAGTATATCACAGTAAGATATTATTTGTAAGAAAGAAAACATTGATGATTTTTAAATTCAATATTCCCCTTTTCTTGCTCAGTTTATATTGATTAACGATTTTATGAATGGATAATATGAAAAGGAAACCTTAAGATCCCAATAATATTCTATCATAATCTCTATAAAATATCATGAGATAAAACATGAAAACACATTGCCACATTTGAATCCATAAAAAACCCTTTCAATTACATTAAATTTATTGTTAATTTTCATTATAACATTGATTCCCACTCTTCACTAGTTTAAAAGTAAGGAATGAACATCTCACACATACACATAATAAATAGAGGACAAATATAAAATCCCCCACTGTGAAATGAAGTTCCAAAAACCCCAGAATGAGATGTGATGAAGGAAATGAACACTGAAATGAATCCTCACAATAAAACCATTAGCATTATAGAGATCATCAATCATGAAAACATTACCAATAATCCAGAAATAATTGAAAGCATTTAAATAATATCATTTCCAGGGTTTGGTAAGGAGAAATAAGAGAATAAAAATTTAAAAAATTTAGAGAGATATATATTATATTGAAGGTGGTAATTACACAATGAAAACTATATAGAATCGATAAAATAATCGTATGTTCCTCAAAGGTACTTCCTCAAACACCTAGGGTATAAGAGAAGATAGAGTAAATTAAAATAATTCTAGCGAACCCTAAAATTTATAAATAAATATGGAAAAAATAAATGATAGTGTGAAAAGGGTACATCAGGCTAGAGTGAACTACAATTCAGATATTTATATATAATCATCCCATGTGGCTCTAACTTATCTATGCAGGTTATATAACATGCAATGATTTTGAAATTTAGTTTTACATTAAAATAAATTCTATGTGTAAGATAACTAGTGACATACACAACAACAATCATATGGGAATATTGATTTATTATTAAAAAAGTATGTCACTGCTAGATAACTAAATGATATTGAAAAATAAATGGTGTAAAATTCTGTGAAAAAATATAATTGATTCTAAATATATTTTCTTGACATATTTTGATGAATTATGTTTTTTTTAAAATTTATAACTATTGAGAAATGATATAATTATTATATATTAATAAAACTAAATTAATAATTCATAAAATCATGTAATGGAATATATTAAATATTATATAAGGACCATAAAACCTTGTGAAATAATTCATAGATAAAGGGAAATTTTTGATTACAAACATTGTTTTTTATATGTGTTATTTTTTAAAATATAAGTACTCTTATTTTTAGTTTTAAATGGGGAGAATAATTTTTTTATCAATGTTTAAAAATGAATTATTATTGATAACTATATTATCAATTCTATATTAGTAAATATAGAATAATTTAAACGGAACATATTTTTTTATCATAATAAATTTAATTAATCACTATTGATAAATTTTTTTAGTGAAATGTCTAGATATAATATTTAATGAAATAAATTGACATTAATTTAATAGTTCTTACTGGACAATGAATGGGAATAAAATCAATTTTATGCATAATGATAAATTTTTTGTTTTCAAAAAATAATTTTTATTCACATTTTGTGCACGAATAATTGAATTATGTTTTCCCAATATTAAATATAATAAAATACATTCCATATTTGGAAGTAAAATTTCAAAAAATGGTTTTAAGATAAATTTCATTTTTTGCCATAAAAATATGTTATTGTGGTAATAAGTTTAGTTATCACAATTTAGGTTAAAATTGATCTAAATGTTTTAAACTATAGGAGAGAACTTTTTATCGCCAAATTTTTTCATTATTTGATTTATGAGTGGATTATGATGTCCCTCACCCAATCCTCTAAACTGGAATTATTTTTTTCTCTTTCAAATGGATGTGACTTTATATAATTTTAATGTTAAGGAAATTTATAAGGGTTCTAGTCCCCTCACTTATAAATTGGAATGCCCTATCCTACTTAATCACACACATTGTGTAATGAGAATATATTTCAAAATATATTTTCCTAAAATTAACAATGTGTTTTATAACTAACTCTATATAAAATATTTAATTAAAATGAAAAAATACATTTATTTAAAAATATGAGTATTAAATATAATGAATAATACTTTTCTGTCAAATTAGAAAGTATGAATATGTGTAACCACATTGTGAAATATGGGTATGATGAAAATATAGTCTACATGTAAAACTAATTAAATTTAATTAGAATTATTAAAATAACTAAGAAAATCATTTTGTGATTAAAAATATATTTTTCTAAAATTTTCATTCTATTTAACTAAACTATGTATATTGTGATAAAATAAAAATTAAATATATTTATAATATGAATTATATCTTACCAATTAATTAATTAATAAATCTTGGTAAATAAGTGTATTAAATTTTTAACAAGTTTAAAAGATATTTTCCAATATGATATGTTTTCTAAAATATTTTGTGTTTTTATTTAAATATAAAATTATCTAATTTTATAAATTTAACTTTCAAAAATTAAAATTATTTTTGATTGAGATTAATAATATGATATTATAATTAATATTTTTGAATTTTCAAGATTTATAATTTTTTTGGAAAATATTTTAATATAATATTTTCCAAAAATACGAATTTTATAATATGACTTGTATATAAGAATAACCTAAATCTTATGAAACCCTTAACACCCTGTTACAATATTTTAAGTACTTACAACCCCTTATTATTATCATCATTTATTTGAATGTAGTTTTGAGTTGTTTTTAATGAAGTTTGTATTTTTTGAAGTTTTTTGGAATATGGAAGATTGGTATAGAGTTATGGAAAACTATGTAGGTTATCCTAATAAATAGTGTACCTTGATATGAGGTTATGGGGGTGGGGTGAATGGTTAGTGAAAACAATGGGTCCTCCACATTAAATATCATGTTTTGGGATAGTGGTTAATGCATCAGTGGTGCTTAGTTTTATAACTGTGAGTCCAAACATGAACCCTTTTGTATCAAACCTAGAGGGAAAACATAGTTGGGGCATATGTTTCCTAAAAATGTGACCAAACCATGATGATCTCTCTAGAAGCCCAACATAGGTGCATGGTCAGGAACAAAAATAGTTATAACTATAAGACCTAACTTAGATAACCTTTTCATGAGATTTTGATCTAAAAAAAATTAATTAAGGTCCCCAAACCCCCATAATATATTCTGAAGACCTCCTAGTTAAACCTACCTAAACTCTTCATCTTTTTTAGGCTCTTTAGAGAGTATTTTGGCTTCATCAACAACTTTCTTCTCATTTTTATGTGTTGGTGAATGTGATTGATCCCTCTTTGGTAAGTGAAATATATTTGATATAGAATTATACTATATTTTCTTTTATCCCAATTTCACTGGGATGGATCCTCACATTGTTTATAGATATTTAAATTTATTTGATGTCTTGTAAATATAGTGAATCATATTTGATCTTCACCTCTTATGAATCTCTATTTGCGTTTCTCGATCCAGTTGATTTCAATATCTTGTGACAAAAGGTTTGTGGTTTCATAAGTCTTTTCTATATAGTTAAAAACATTATTTATTGCATGATTTTTAGTTTATTTTCAATTAATCACCTTAAATTGAGATTATTTGTTGTTTTATTTGAAAAAGGGAATTTATTTTTATAATAAAAACAATTTTCAGTGGATTTTAAAATGTTAGTTGGAATCTATAAAGGATTTTAATAAAATTATAAGTATTATTATGAAATGAATTTATGATGATGGTTGATAAAATAGATTTATTGAAAGATGATATGGAAAGAAACTATTTGATGAAAACATATGATTTAGTTTTGAAATTGAAATGGAATATTGAAAATTGAATTGTGTATTTGAACTGTGAATGATGAATTGAAAATATTTTACCAAGATTGATTGATTCATTGATTGAAATAACATGTGTGCTTGATTAGTTAATGGATTATTAGGAAATGTACACTGTAGATTCCCGGTAATGGATTGACTATTAAAAATTGAACTAAACCTTGTTCAAAATGATTCTCCCTAATGGTTTATTGATTAATTATATCCTTACTGCTAGAACCTTAAGAACATTTTAACACCTTGATCCATGATTATTTTGAAGAGTCGGGTGGGGATCATAGAGCTAAGAACTAATGAAAATATGGAAATATAACAGTAGTTCTCTGCCTTGATTTTAATTTTACATGATAGAGTTTATTGAACTATTATATTCATGACCTTCTTTTTTATTAAAAAATTTATTTTAGTATTGTTCTTAATATATTTTCCTTCTACTTGATTTGAGATATAATTTTTTACAAAATTTGAAAATTTAATTCCATGCCATTTAATTATTAAAAATTAAATCATAAATGGTTTATTTTGTTTATCATATTGATTATGGAAAATTTAGTGAAATCCTCCTTAGAAATGTTTATTATACCCTTCCATTAACTTAGAGAATTTTTTGATTAAGCTATTTGAGTTCAAGGAATACTAAAAGAACTACTTAGAGGCTGTGGGTGTTCTTGATTCATAAGACCTTAATTTATGATACTAAAAATAGAAGTTTTAATCCACTCATTCCATATGGATTCATGGTTTTTATCTTTATGTAATTTGTGTAATTTTATTGGATAATGTGACTTTGGATCTCCTTTTGTCTCAATAAAGTTCATTTCACATTGAGGAGTTCTTGAAATATATTATGTTTACTATTTTAACATACGTGATACTGTATTGATTATGGTTTTTAGGGTGATTATTTCCTATAACTTTGTATTGATTCCCTAGGACAAGTCACTATACGATGGAAATTGGGTTTTCCATTTGGAAAATTAAAGTGATATATCATTACCAATGTAAGAAGGTATTAAATTTCGTTTATGAAACATTAGATAAACATGTTATCGAGATCATTAATTTCGGTTTATATATAGTTTGGGTAGTCCAGGAAGACAAGGGGTGATATTTTCCTTACCTAAGGGGTAACTTAGAATTGAGTTCCAGACCATCTCTCATTAGAGAGGCACTTGAGTCACCATGAGTGTTTGAAAAAAAATTTATTTGTTGAATAAATTGACCAGATTCTAGTATCCTTCCATGATTTGTTAGAGTATTTTAAATTCCATGAAATTTTAATTCTACCTTATGGAATATATATTCATCTATATCTTGATTGACTTATTGATTTTTGTATCATTATTTTTGTTTCTACGTTTCCTACTGATGTTTTATAGTACTATAAACCCCTGAATTCATTTGAATAGACCTTAGGAGGAAGCCATTTATTAAATAAAAAACGAAAAACCTCTAGTTGATTTAAACATCATTGATATTTTTGTGTATGGTGACTATTCTCTAGGATAGTTTTACACACCCATTCCTATCCATGATCCAGAAGTAGAACCTTAGAGAGAAGAAACTAGACATTTTTCTCATGGATTTATTTATAAGAATATGCCTACATTATACAGATATAATAATCCTCATAAAAAATAAGATTGGAAAAAATAAATACCTACCATTTGAGTTCTTGGAAATTCCATATGCAGGAAAGGTGAAATATCCCACCTTTATATTGAAGGGCCTAAAGGGAGGTGGTTGGATTTTATAGTTGTAGTAATGAAAAAATCATAGATTGTAAAGACTTTAGAGAACTTTTCATAGGGTAGTTCTATCTAGATTTTTTGTGTTTGTATAGTATAAAGAAATTTTCATCCTCTAAAAAAGTAAATAGCAGTTTAACTAAGTATGAGAATTTTTTTGATGTACTTGTCCAATTTTTTCCTGAAGTAGTAATAAGAAAACAAAGATGAAGGCATGAAAATTCATGATGGGCCTTCGATCTAATATTTTATTTTAGTTTTTAATACTAAATCTCACCTATTATATGAATGTGATGGACAGAGCATTGATGAATTATTATGAACTAGCCATGAAGAGAGGATTAGTGAGAGTTACTCCTAATCCACATGATAGTTTTTAAAGTTCTTATAATGGAAAGATGAATTGTGATGAGTCTCATAGAATATCATTATATTATAAATCATATAACCTTATTTGGTGTCTCAGGGAGGCCAATTAAATTTCTTTAAATGTTTAATGGTAAGGCATTGGAAGAAGGGTTTTATTGAGACACCGAATATTTGTGATTCATGTGTTCTATTAGGATACATGCCAAATTTTATTCAGATATTTTTTACCTTGCATTGAGGTACATTGTCATCAGCATAAAAACGTATTGTTGTGTGGTGATATTATTCAATAAATAAAGGGTTTTATCCATACACATCTAGAACAAATATTCTTCACACAGTGGATGAGTCTCTAAATGAATATGATGTGGCTCTAGTGACATTGAGGGGTACCATCGCTATAACTTCTTATTTAGTGACTGATTTCTTAATATTTTTATTTTATTTAATTCAATTTTATCGCCTCAAATTTTTAATATGATCCACCTGTATTTCAATCATATATCTTATGTTCTAGAAATTGGTACTCTCCTCAGAAAAAAGATAGAACAAGGCCTTACATGCCCCAATTTCGCTTTCCCTTTATCCTAAATCAGGCTCACCTAGGATTTTATGTATTTCGATATGAATACTTTAGAATTCATTCTTGGGATAGATTTATTGATTACCATTAAATAATTTATTAACGTTTATCTTTTGTAGGGCTCTTTTAGTTCCAATGATGAGGTGTAACATGTATTCTATGAAAAGAGGGACCTGATGTCGAGTAGGTCTGAGACAGCTCTTCCAGAGTTGGGCATAGTGAAACAACATTTCCTTTGGATTAAAATAAAGAATCATTTCATCATTATATTCCTCCAATGGTCATCAAGTTTCTTGACATGTTTCAATCTAAATTTTCTGGAATAACTCTAGTAAGGGATGCTGAAATTTCTATTGAATTTTTACATGTTTCTCAATATATATTTATTACCTCTTACCGTACAAAAAACTAATTTGATGGAGTTAAAGTACTAGTTTGGTGACTTATTAAATGAGGGCATTATTCACCCAACCATTTCTCCATTGGCATCACCTATTTTCTTAAAAATAGTGAAGATATAACATTTTCCATTATGTTGATTATAGAAAACACAATCAATTAATTATAATGAAAAATAATCCATAGCCTCATATTAAATATTTGTTTTATTTGTATGAAGGGGAGAAGTGTTCCTAAAAGATTAATATTAGGTCTTGTTCTCACCATCATAAAATCAATGAATCTAATATCATGATGACTTCATTCTGGATGTGGTAATGGAATTATGAGTATCATGTTATACTTTTTTGTATAACCAGTGGTCTAATAATTATTATGGAACTAATGAAAATAATATTTCATAAGTAACTTGTTTCATTCAAATTGGTGTTTTTGGATACATGTTGAATTATTATGATAATATGGATAATATTATCTATCATATGGAAGGATTTTTGAAAATTTGAAAAGATCACTAGCTTTATTCCAAGATAAAAAAGTTAGTTTCTCGATTTGGGAAGTGATTTTGTTAGGACACATGGTCTTAGAACTAGATATTTTAGTTGATACGGAGAAGGTGAGGGTTGTTATGTAATGATAGTATTCGTGAAATGTTTTTGATATTTGAAAATTATTGGTCTTAATGGGGTATTACTATAAGATCATTGAATATTTGTCAAATTTTTCCTTCATCATGGCTGTTAACATTAAGAAAGGTCAATATTTATTATGGTATGTCAAGTATCAGTAATATCTTGATTATTGTATAATCTATTTTAATTTTCACCTATAATGACTCTTCTAGAGGCCTGGTTGGGCTATGTTGTCTTTTTTAATGTGTCATGTTCAGTTTTACGATATGTTCTCATACATGTTATTCACATGCTTTCCTATGGTTCCCAGTATATTAGGCCATAAAATAAAAATTATCGTACTCGTGAACTTTAAATTTTACCTGTGATTCTTTCTCTTGAGATTTGGCTTTATTATCATTCAGGAGAATTGTTTTTTATTTATTCTAATCACAAAATATTGATCTAAATCATACATAAAAAATATTTGAATCTCTATGAGAGGTGAAGGATTGAGAACATTTAATATTTTGATTTTCACATTTCCAACACCACTAAAAAGGGTAATGTCATTGCTGATTCCTTGAAAAGGATAAATCTAACCCTGCCTATGAGATAATCATCAAAATAGTGGAATTCAATGGCTCAATATTATTTTATTTACTTTTGAGTTCATGGGGTGAGACCAAGATTGTTATATAAAGAAATCAGTTAACATACTCTCTTCTCAAGATGATTTGTTTGGAGAAATATATTGATAATGAGTTCTATGGTTGTAGGGAATCTCTTTATAGTGGGGAGACCATCGATGGGTGGTTATTATCTCTTGAGATAATACTATACTTTAAGTGATAGTACGTTATACCTATTCTCATGATAAAAGATGTGATGTGGGATTTATATAGTTCCCAATGGCTTAAACACACTATAATCATGAAGATGTACTATAGCATGTGTCAATGATTCTGTTGGCTAGTTATGAGAAGAGATATCACTATTTTTTTAATTGTTGATATACCTATTTCCAAGTCAAGGCCAAATATCATAAATATTATGGTTTTCTTCAGTCCCTTCTAATGTCAACATGTATGTGGGATGTGATTTTGTTGGATATCATGGTTTGCATTTCATTCACCCCTTGATGGAAGAATGTTATATGATTAGTGACCGTTCGACTAACCAAATATGACCACTTTATTCCCATTCTTGTTATTATCAATGAAGGGGAATTGGGAAGTCTCTTTATTTAGAAGGACAAATAATTTCATTGAGTTCCATCTATTATTTTTTCTGATAGGGATCCTCATTTAATATAGAATTTTTATAGAGGCCTCCAGGAGGTAATGGGGTCCTAGTATATATTGAGCATGAAATATATTCATAGATGGATGGCCTAACAGAATGATCTATAAAGATCCGAGAAATCATGCTTCATTATTTCATTCTTGTCTTTGTTGAAGCTTTTGATAACCACTTTTGACTTGTTGAGATTTTCTATGACAACATTTATAATTATTCCATAAAGATGAAACCCTTCAGGTCATTGTATGGCTAATAATGTATGTCTCTGTTGTGTTGGTTAGAGATTAGTGAAACATAACTAGTTGGACCTAGTTGGTTCCAATAAAAAATAGGGAATATTCAATTCATTCATTAGAGAATAGAAATGGTTCAAAGAGGGTATAAATCTTATACTGATCATAATCAACTCTCTTTGGAGTTTTTAGTATATAAATAAGTTTTTTTAGAGTTTCAACTCAGTTAGGTCACTGATGAATTTGAAAAAATGTAAATCGTTCACTGAAATATGTGGGATTGATTTTAGTTATTGAGAAGATTGGAAAGGTATCCCAACATTGATATTTTCTTCCTCAGTTGACATCAATTAATAACATGTTTCACATATGAAATCTTAAAAAATAACTGTGTGACTCATATCATGATTTGAGATGGAATGGAATTGATGTGGGACATAATTTATCCTTGACTAATAAGATAATTAGGATATTTAATTCTAATATGAAGGTTCTTCTTGGGAAATCCAAACCATTGGTTCAAGTTCTGTGGTTGCATATTTCTGATTCAGATGATACATTGGATTATGAAGCACTGTAGAGAGAGCAATGGACTAATATCACTGTTATAGAGACATTTTGAATAGATTTCCAGAGTAAGAAAGTGTTTACTGTGGGGGGATTGTAATATTATATTACTAGATTTCATGTACTTATAAAACCTTATTTTGACCATCATTTTGAGGTTTTTTTCAGAAGTTTCTAGGGACCTTTATATTTTTTTTCTGGTTTTGTACTAATCATGACTAGAATATGTTTGGGAAAAAATTTGTAGGTTGTACATGGAATCCATGTTCTTTATTATGAGGCTATAGTGTAGGGTGCATGATTTGTGAAAACTAAACTGCCTCCCCTTCGAATCATGTGGTTTGAGATAGTTGGGAATTCATAATTGGAGGATAATTTTCAAACAAAGAATCTATACCATGAACACTTCTATAGTGTCCTCAGAGGGAACAACTGTTTGGGGAATAATTTTTAAAACTATAAATCCAAACATTGGATATTTTTCCAAAATGCCTGTGAAGATGTACTGTTAGGTTCATAGTCAGTTCTAACCATATGAACTAACTTAGGAACCCATGTGATGAAATTTTAAATACCCACAAAAATTAAATTATGGTCTCATATCTCCAATAATAAATACTGAAAACACCTAATAAAACATAGCTCAATTTTTTTAAATTTTTAGGCTCTCGAGAGGATATTTTATACCCTTTATCTATTTTCTTCTCTGATAAGAGTTTTAGTGTATTTGATTGATCCCTCTCAAGTAAGTGAAATCTCCTAGATTTAGAAATCATTTATCTTCCATTGTCTCTTACATTGATAGTAACTGATCCTCATGTTGTTGATGGATATTGGATATTATTTAATGGTTTGTAAATATAGGGATTCATTATTGATATTCCTCAATTTTGAATCAACATTGATAGATCTCGATCCATGTGATTTCACTATTACATGAGAAACGGTATGTAGTTCTCTAAGGATTTTACATAGACATAATATCATTATTTAAATTTTCATTTTAAATTTACTTTTCAATTGATCTACTTAAATTGATAAGATATGATTTTTTATTTCAAAAAGGAAATGATTAGTGAAAGGAAACACTTTTTCAATGTCTATAAAAATATTGTGTTGATTTAGAAATGATGGATTGTAAATGAATTTTTTTGATTAAATGATGATGTTTCTTGAGAAAATGGATTAAAATGAAAGATGATTTTGAAATGAATTATATTGACTAAATCCTATGATTTGGTTCTGAAACTAAAATGGCCCATTGAAACATGAAATATTGAATTTGAATGATCGATGAGAAATTAAATTGATTTTACCCTAATTGATTGGTTGATTTATTAAAAGGTTATGTTTTCCTAAGAAGTTACTGGGTGATTAGGACATGCACACTAGAAATCCAACTCCCTATAAATGGATTGAAAATAAAAATTCTAACTAAACCATGTTCGACATGATTTTCCCTAAGAAAGTTTTGATTGATTTTATTTTTATTGCCAAATAATTTGAAAGTTGTACACACCATGAGATATGATTGATTGAATGAGTAGTGCAAAGATTCAAAATTGAGTAATTAACGAACCGCATGGAATATGATCATAGTTATTTTCATTTTTTTTAAATTATATATCTATAGAAATGTTTTATTCTCTAACTTATATTTTATTAAAATTGTCATTTAAACCTAGTTTGACATATTTTCAATCTACCTGATTTGAAAGCTAATTAGATGAAAATTTGATAATATAATTTCTTCCTTATCTTAATTTAAAATTAAAGAATAAATGAATTATTTGGTATAGATTTTCTTAGGGAACGGTTGGAGAAATCCAAATAGATATTTCACACAAAATCTACCGTTGTCGTTGGTCCTATTTGGATAATTTTATGGAAATTCTAGGCTGATGGAAATGAACACTTAGATGTAGAATGTGTCTCTGATTCATGGGACCTTAGGTAATAATGGAAACTATTAAAGCACTGATAAACTCATTTCTTGGGAATTCAACCTTTTTATATTGAAATATATTGGGTCATTTTGTTGGATCATGCATGTTAGGATCTATTTTTGTCAACTTATTGTAAATTTATCTCATAGGTGTGTTTGGAATAAGGAATTGTTTATATTTTGTCTCACACTATTTTTTATTGATGGGTTTTCATGGGAAAAAATGATTCCCTCTAAATATTTTTTGATGGACACACACAAACCATCAACCAATGGTGATTGGGAATTCCTTTTGTTCCATGTAAATTCAATAAGGGGTACCAATGTATCATGGTGTTTAGGTTGGTTTATAATGTAACATTTATCATGAAGAAAAATATGTCTTATAAGTAAGCTTACATTTTTGAAAATATCATCTTTGAATTAAAAACCAATATTTGAGTGTATTTTCAATTTAAAACCATAGAGTTCAAATTATATAATAAGTCCAACTTTTCATTTAGGAATTAATATTCCTTTGTAAATATCATTTTCCCTGGAAAAATCATTTTTTTTCAAAGAATTATAGTTTTCTTAATAATGTGTATTATTTTAAAATTAAATGAATATATTTAATATTAAGACTATGATAGTATTTTTAAAAGCATATAATAATTAATAAATAATAATTAATTATTTAGTCGATGATAAATAATATTAAGAACACTTAATGATTAAAATGATATTTTTCTACATGAACAGTTTTCAACAAATTATATTTTTTTTATTCAGAAGTAAGTATCCACCTATTTTAATATTTAATTTGATTAAATGGAGGCCAATGTCATATTCATAACATTGATTTTGGATATTAAGTGTCAACTTATGTTTTTAGTAGTAAAATAATAATCTCTGTTAATTTTTAATCAAGAATAATATTGGTAAAAAAGTGTAATTAAAGAATCATGAATTTTTAATAATTAAAAGGCCAGTTACACTTTCTAGAAATACTTTTTAGGTGTTATGGGAATACACAATTGTATCACCTACCATTTCTCAATATAATTTACATAACTCACTGAACCCACTAAACACCCATGTTATTCCATCCACACCCTTTACAAGATATTAGTTTTATACAAAAACCCCATATTTTTCAACTATAAAATGAGTTCACACTACACATTATCTCATTCTTATACACCCCGAAGACCTTTATCACAAATATACCTTCTATATATCACTCTAAATTCATAAAAAGGATTTTGTATGGTTAAAAGTTGTCCTACTACACTTTAAGAAGCTACTTAGTAAGGTAAGGGTTCTCCTCCTTTATTTCATTCAAAAAATTATTTTATGATAATCTCTTTGAGTTTGGATTGATTATTAATCAATATGTTCATAATTAATCAGTTAATTTCCATATGGTTTCCCATTAATGAGATTATACCCTTCCATCTCATTAAATAGATTTTATAAAAAAAATATAGCTATTATGTTAACAAAATTAGTCCTTGATTATCTCCCACTTACTTTAAATTCAGGGAATTCCTTTCTTATAAACCGCATTATTTATCTATGATTATTCTCTACTTGATTATAATTAATCCATTAAAATAATATTTATTCCAAATATATGATATAATATATTTCACTCTTAATAATTTATTTTATCATCCCTTTTTTATAGTTGTCAGGCTTCCAAATTCTTTCCCTGATTTTCCATCTTCATGTTGTGAAATACTAAACACTAATATCATTAAAGTTTAAACATATAAATAAATATTATAAAAGGTTATGTATAATAAAATTTTCATAAATAAGAAACTAATATAGCTATATTTTGTATACACAAGTTTGGTGAAATACCAAGTTAATAGAAATTCAAGGTTAGTGTTTCTCAATTCAATTTCTATTCATCGGGAATTGTTTAAATATTTATACACTAATAAATTTTCTATATAGAGACTTAATACCCAAGAATGTATTTTATAATTAAAAATAATTTAATTTTTGCAATTTATATATTCATATGATTTATATGCTTTTAATTCAATTTGTTTAAAAGATTACTAAAGATGTAAGATTATTGATAAATCAATTACCTTTAATTTATTAATACTTCTATTTATTGAAAATTTTCATTAAATGTTGGTTCTAATCAACCCTAGAATAATAGTATTTTATAAAACAACATTGTTTTCCAACAGAAATATTTTTTATATACATATATTATTCCATGGTGATAACTTTTATATTGTCTGAAATAGTGAAGAATAACTATAGTGAACTTTACATTTCATACATAAATATTACATTTTAGTAAATGAATATTCATTAAATTTTAAAAATAAAATCATGAGCACCGTACAGGTTTAGTGAATTTTAATATTTGTACATAAAAACAAATTTTTCATAAAATATAGACATAATCAACCACTCAATTTTTCATTTATATACCCTTCTTAGACATATCATATATAAAACATTTATTCATAACATAGGGAAAGGAAACATAAGAAATGGTGAGCTATTTTTTCATGTAAGGGTAAAAAATTGAGATAACAATGATCATATAAAAATAAAATAATAATAAAGGTATTATAATATGATCTTAACTAGTGAAAATAATACACTATAAATTAGTTATTGTAATCATCAGTCTGGTATAAAACATAGAATTTTATAATAAATTAATCGTAAATTAATTAAAGAACATGATCCTTAAGGGAATAACTTTGGAGTAAGGAATATATTTTTTTATATAACAATAAATATAGAAAATCATTTCCCTTGAATTAAAGGATCACCACTAATCCGATCATAGTGTATTGGGATAAAACTCTATTCTATTATAGTAGTAAAGGTTCACTCTCAAGACTACCATAGTAAACAAAGTCCCTTAGTGAACTGGGTTCACTCCCCATTATAGTCCTGTTTGACTCATGATATATCAATAATAACCCAATTAATTATAAAAATATATAAATCTATTCCCACCCTTTACATACTTAAAATCATGCATATACATTCAATAATATAATAAAACATTTTTCATATCATAACCCATGAAAAATAAATATTATTCAAAAATATTTCATCAATTCATCATTGAATAACCCATAAAGAAGAAAATGTCTCATAAACATCTTATTATCATAATAATAAAACATCCAAAGAAAGAAAAAAGATGGGATAATTATATCATATCCCCAGTAAAGGTTTAGAAACGTCAAAGGATGTAATTAATTATAAAAAATCAATTAAAAGGTCATTTGGAACATTTGTTAAGGAAACTATTTTTCTCAATTTAAAACCAATTATTTAAAATCAAAAAATATACAAAATATTAAAGAAATATTTTTATTTAAAAATGAAAGTTGAGATTTTAAAATAATCTTTAATTAATTGAGTAGTTATGATGGTTGGAAATTCCACTCATGACATATACATTAAAACAATGATTCATTTCAGATTTTCATGAAAATGTTAAAAGTACAAAATTAGGAGAATGATAAGAAGATTATTTTTAAAACACTTTTTAAAAATTCAAAAAAAAAGCAAAATAAAATTAAACAATTATTTAAGAATACTAAAAAAAAGTGACCAAATTTTTCGAAAACATTCACAAGGAAGAAAAAGTGTTTTCAATCAAAGAGAAAAATACATTAATTTTTACTTAAAAACATTATTTCAGTATTTTGAGTTAATAAATTGAGGAAAATTGAATGAGTAAAAGTATTTTATAAAAATAAATAATGTAAAATAAAATTAGTGATTTTAATTAGAGGTATTTCAAAAAAATGTATCCACATAAATGAAATCATAAACAATCTCTATTAATAATGATATTGTAACATTAAAGTCTAACCACTTTGGTGACATTCAAATAAAAAGAAAAATGAAAGAATAAACTAAAATAAAACATTTAATATCATAAATGAAACCATATTCAAAATATGACATTTCTAATGGTTAATATACACAAATATATATATATATATATATGAGTGTTGAATATGGAATATGTCTCCTAGAGTAAAAATTGGGACAAGAAATCCATTACCTTGAGTTTTAATTTCTCTGATGTTGATTTAACCTCTTGTAAAATAAATTTAAATTTATTATAACAATATATAGTAATAATTTAAATACTTATAATATCTTATAAGATCCACTTATAACATTCCCACTACCATTTTTTAATAATTTCTATTAGAATCAAAAAATTTGGGTTTAAACTTTTTTGTCTTTAATTGTAATTTTGTTTTGGTAGTTTCAGTCATTGTACTTTGATTATGGTTTCATTAACATAATAATGTTAAAATTACAAAAATATCATATATATTTGTTATATATATTTATATATTCATCCCTAAAATCTATAGATAGAAAAATGAATTACATAATTCATAGAGATGGTAGTCCATACGTACACATGAGAGGTGCTTTTAATTTTCGATGGATGGAATGGAAGAATGTTAAAAATTTACCCTTTATAGAATAATTATTATATAATATATATTGTATTTATTAATTAAATATATCATTATTACTATCTATGTAAACTATAAATGAAAAACAAATCATATTGCCTTCTGGAAGTGGTTGTCCACACCTACACACGAGAAATGTTATCATTTTTCAATCAATTAGACGTTAAGAAGGATGATGTGAAGTGATTATATAAAAGTTATAATAATGTCATAAATATAATATATAAACATTAAAAACATCATGATAATTATCCATTAAGGTGGTGATAAAAAATGAATTATATTGATATCTGGAGATGACAAGACACACATACACATGTACGATACATTTACTTCCCCTTTGATGGAAAAAGGGTGGAAAATGGTGGTTTCATAATAATAATAAAATCAAAATATATTTAAGAAATTTAATTCATTATTTTATGATAATTAAAATTGATTTAGAGTTGGTAAAATAAAAATTAATATGGAAGTGTTCGGTTGAAGTGATTACATCTTCTTGGAAAGAGAACGAATATATGTCCTCTAATGGATCCCTGGATTGGTGTTTTGGTGAAAAAAACCTATATATCATGCGTATTAATTTTTATAAGGTATTATTTCTAGTATTGGTGGATCTAGAAGTCTAAATGTTTTGTAATGATGTGAAAGTATAAGATCTTTTTTTATATGTGATGACAGTGAAACTCTTAGGAAATTTTATAATTTTAAAATATAAAGAATTAATTACCTTGATAATCATTCCAAATGGACAAAATATTCAAATATAAGATATTATGTGGTTGAAATAACATAAAATCAATAACATCAGATAGGTTTAATTTTTTTATTATTTATATTTTGGTTTAACCCATTAGATAACCTTACATAACCCTAATAGTGGTAAAAAATTTACTTTTAAAGGGTAATAATTTTACTAATAAAATAACAATTGAATCATAAATTTAGAATATATTTCATTTGAGACCCTATAGTATCCACCATTTCATATTTTAATATTTTTATGTTTTTAAATAATTTAATAAAATATTAGTTTTCAAAAATATCATTAATATCATTTTTGACACTATTAATTTAATACAGAAATAGACACAAAAAAATCTTTTGACCAAATTATACTAATTTATAACAACACTAATATATTATATTAATCTATGTAATTTTTGGATTGCTATAACTCCCTCAAATTATATTTCTCAATATATTCATAAAATCAAATATTTTACTTTTTAATTAATTTATTAAATATTATGCTTGCAATCTGTAATCATTTTAAAAAAAATTATAATTAATATAAATTACAAATAAATTATAATATGTAATTAATTTAATTTTTCTTATGTAACCATTAATATTAACTCACAATTTCATTTTTCTCTATAGTAACATGTTAGAGATATTAAAATTAAAAGAGTTGTATTTTATAATTTTTTATTTCTTTAAATATCATATTGAACATTTTCATTAAAAAATGTCTCATAAACACATATTTTTCATTAATATTGTGATAATAGAGAATTTAAATTCATCTAATAATAATTAGGATAAAAATTGAGTTATTTACATTTAGTTTTAGACTAGGTTTTCTTGATTTACAATTTACCAATTTGAGAAATTATATTGAGGTTAATATTCATGATGAAAAAAAATAAAATGGGAATTTTTACCAAATCTGAGCCTAAATATTCTAAATATGGGATCCATTTTTCAATATTTGATCCATATAGGTGGTCGAAATTAATATAAGATAAAATAGTAGAACATAGTGAAAATGGATTGTTTTTTCTTCATAAAAATTCCCTTTTAAGTATAAAAATGTTTTTATTCAAAAGTAAACCATAAAATTGAATAAAATAAAATTAATTGAATTATTAATAATAAAAGAAAACGAAATTTACTTGGAAATTTTTTTAAACAAAATGGTACTTTTTTAATACTTTATATTGAAATACAATTTAAAAAATTATGTATTTTTACTGTTAAGTATAAAATCATCCTTTTAAAAAAAATACCAAAAATTCATGATCAGATAATTGTAATATTATTATTTTTAAAGGGGTATTAATTTTATAAAATATAGTTTATCATTGTTTGAAAAATTAATTTAAATATTTTCTCAATAAAATCGTATTTAAATATAAATTATTTTGAAAACTAAAATGACTATTCCATAATGTGTTTTCTTAAGTCCTAATAATTCGTAAATAAATTTTTATTTATTATAATTGTTATATATTCTTATAATTTTTTTACTTCTATTCATACCATAAATTTTAATTATCATGTTATAACTATTTTAAAACAATAATATTTTATGGTTCCTATAATCTCAGTGCTGTGTGTTGTATACGCTATCAAATACAGCGTTCCTTTAAAATAGTAGGGAGTTACAATAATTTCAATATTTTATAATGAAACGTCCCTTTCCATGTCTATATGTTCCATTTATACTAAATTTTTCCTTATTATTATGAATTCTATTATGTTTTAGTTCTTTCAACTTGTATTGTTCTCATTTAATATTTTTTAATGGATGTTTTGTCAACTATTTCTAAAATGTTGGTTTCGAAAAAATTATAATTTTTGATATAAAATAATTTTAATTTTAAAATCTTATATTTTATCATCTGAACCGAATTTCATTATAAAATACATTTACTATGTAAAGACCTAGAATTCCCGTGGAATTTTTTTTTAAAAAAATACATGGTAATTTTACGAGTCCACATTTCTAACAGCGATTGATTCCGAGGTCTGGTGTTCCTGAAATCAATTTCTGATGTTTTTCTTAGGTATGTTCAGTAAACGTACTAGCGGGTTTCTATATCTTTTGAATCTGGGCTCAGAATTGAAATCTGATGGCACTGTTGAGCTCGTAGCATCGGTGATTGCTTATTGAGACCTTCACCATAGTTGCGTTTTATCAAGAGTAGAAGATAGTTTTTGGGGTTTTTAAATAAATTTAAATAAAAAATAAGACTTTACTAATTTTTTATTTGAGGTAGTTAAATCCTCCAAGGGAAGGTTTCTGGTAGGGGCCACCAAACCTTGACCTCTAAAGGGAAGTTATGGTGGTGGGGCCCACCCGAGCATATCCTCCCCTGGGAGGATATAATTAAGGTGGGACCCACACGGGTTCAAACTCCCCTTTAACCCCTCTAAACCCCCATTTATGTGGGATGTCAACTCTCCACCTTCCCCTCATTAATGAGCCAATTCACTTAATGAATTAATTGAATTCTTCAACTTCCTCCCCCGAATTAATTAATACAACATCACCCATTAATTAAGTGAATTAACTTAATTTTCATTTGAGTCTTTTCAAATTATTTCCAGCAATAAAATAATAGGCAAACCTATTATTTTATTTTGGTTGGGAATTATTCTTGGGTTGAGCAGAGAAAGGGGAGAGCTAGAGAGGAACCTTTTCTCTTCCAACGAAGAACGACACACACATCCGAAGAAGGATGAAAATCTTCAATGATCTTCATCCGAGCCAAAAGAAAAGGGAGCCGACCATGAAGAATGTTGATGATTCTTCTTCCCCAGACGCTTACTGACGTCGACGAATCAACGTCTGCTTTTCCTCTGCTTCCACCGTCAACGTTCGAAAAATACAAGGTAGGGGTTTGAGTTTCCTTGTTTTTCGTTCCACGTAGTTCAATATTTTGGTATAAGTTATGCCGAATGTTACTAATATAACATGAGGGGGTGCGGACCGCACCAACATGGCCGACCCTTCCCCTTAGATCGTGTTTGTTGTTGATGACGGAAGCAGATAATGGAGGCCGGCCGTGGGGAAACCAGTGGCACAAGATCTCCGGGTCACCGGATAGGCACGACACTATCATGCCATGTAGAGGAGAGTTGGCCCGTCGCCAATCCGGGCCCCCAGCAAAGACGGGGTGGCGCCATCACGCTACGCGGAGGGCAGTGGGAGGTCGTGGCCACTACGCGCCATGGCAGAGGGGCATGGCACAATCACGCCGTGCCAGTGGTGCAGGTCCGCGGCCAGGGCGGGCCGCGACGGGAGAGCTAGGGCATGGAACTGTCGAGCCGCACCGTAGAAGATCTGCGGCCTTTGGCCGCGATGGACATTGGAGGGAGACCGGCTGATCCAGCCGCCTGTGAATGCTACAGGAGGGACGCGAAGGGTCCCGCGGTTACCCAAATCGGCGATAGGCGCCTGTTCCATTTTAGACAGCAAGGGAGGAAACCCCCTCCTATGTGTGGCCAGCAGGGCCACGCGGGCTGGCCAACCAGGCCACGTGGCCCGCCACCTGCAGCCAGTTGGGCCATGCCAGACAACTAGGCGGGCCGAACCCCACGGCCAGCCGGGCTGGGCCACACAGTCAGCCGGCCCGGGCCCCAGGGCCTGCCAGGCCTGGCTGCATGGGGAGGCGGGCTAGGCCACATGACCAGTCAGGCCCGACCACGAGGCCAGTCAGGCCGGGCCCCACGGCCAGCCGAGCCCGGCCACGCAGCTAACCAGGCCAGGCCACGCGACCAGCCGGGCCAGGCCACGCGGCCATCCAGTCCGGGCCGCGCCTTCAAGTTGGGCCACCCTTTTTGGGCCACCTTCGATCTGGTCCACCATTGGGCCGGGTCGGACCCTGGACCGGATGAGACCCGAAAAACACCTTTACCCCCATAACTCGGGATACAGGTGTCCGATTGACAAACCATATGTGGAGATGGAAAGATTGGAATGAGAAGATTCCTTTGGCATATCCCAGTTGTGTTTTGGATATGTTTGTAGTACAGTCGGGTTGGTTTGAACCTAAAAACGAACTGGGCCCCTCATATGGAAAAGCCAATAACTCACAGACCGAGCGTCTGATTGACGCGCTATCTGTTGCATTGAGACCCCTATGATGTGGCAGAAATTTGAGATACATCCACATGAGACTTCATGAAACTTGGAGTATTGACCAGTAGCTAGTGGAGGGAATCCTCTTGGAGATGAGAAGATAGAGTGCAAAGGCCGAGTAGCTGGCAGACCAGATGACTACTTGATCGATTCGACTTGGAGTGATTCTACTAGCCTAGTGGGGAGCGCCCGATATTTGGTGGCAGACCCATAGTGGACGGTGCACCAAGTAGTTGGCATCAGACCCGCGATACTCGATAGGAGAAGTACCTCTGTAGGCTATTAAGTAGATCACCCGGTATTTTGCGGTAGACCCACATGGGACGGAGCACCTGGTAGTTTGCAGCAGACCTGCGGTACTCGACAGGAGGAGTACCTCAGTAGTCTATGGTTAGTGAGAAGTTCCTAAGTGTCGTGACATGCCCACTATTCTCGAAAAAGGAGAAGTTCTCCAGCAGCCATGGTTTTGATAATGAAAATCCAGGTTGAGTTGAGTCAATGACCTTTGTGTTTTCCTCATTTTTGAAATGGGTTACATGATAAATTAGGTTTATGTTTGGGCATATACCTAAGTAATTGTTATCCATTGATTTCATACTTTTTGGTTTATCCTTATTGGATTTTGTGAGACCTTGAGGGTCTCAGGGTCCCTACGGAGTATCGTTATACTCACCCTTGGACGGGCTATGACCGCACCTCATTGTGTTGGATGCATACGATGGACAGCGCTGACAGAGGCTGAGAGCGCCAGTACTGGACGGTACCCGGAGGAGGACCTTACGATGTATCAATACATAGTGGAGTCTGATGGACGTGGAGTGCAATGGAGGCCATCTGTACCTACCCTTCAGGTAGGAACCTCAGAAGACGATCCGGGAGCTGCTTTGACCTTTCAGGTATTTGTCCCTTTTTAGTTGTACTTGCTCTCAGTTGTATTTGTACTTTACAGTTGGGCTTGTATTCTTGGCCCCATTACTTTCAGTACACTTGTTATAATGCTTTTACTAAGAGGTTTCTTCCTCTTGTACTCTGGTTGTGTGTGTTTATGATTTATAAAGGAAATTCCTTCCTAGTTTTAGGGAATTACGCTTTTGGTGCTAGTCGCCAGCCCCTGGCCTGTTGAAGGAAGGCTAGGGGTAGTCATGATATGTGCCCCGGGGGATGGGTCATTACAAATTGGTATCATAGGAGTCGGTTCTACTGCAGAACTCATGACTCTCATCATTCTTTTATGTGATGAAATAGTGTTAAGGGTACCGAGTGTGTTTTTATGTGTAGGGAGTCCAGTGTTTGTGCGGCGGACAACATATCCATATATCAGGACCCTGACTGCTGATTTCCAACTTAGTACACAAAAACACTAATTGAGTGTGTGTTTTCAAAAGTTTTCTTTAAGTCAGCTCATACCAAGTCAGATCACCAGGTATGGTCTTTTGACTGTGTCACATCTGTTCTTTCAGGATGCCTCCCCGTGGATGACAAGTTAGAGCTCCAAGAGTTGTATTTACTGACATCCTTCCGAGTGACGAGGCCTCAGTATAGGGCCCTCTTCTAGTTGAGGCACAAATGGAGGCACCAGTGGTACTACTTTCCGTTGGGCCACCGATACCACCAGCCCTAGCAACAAAGAGTTCACGCCGCTTAAGCGCATTGCATGAGTTCTAGAACAATAGGCCACCTAGGTTCTAGGGAGAGATGGACCCACAGGCGGCTGAGGATTGGCTGGAGGTTGTGGTGAGAGTTTTCAAGCTAGTAGGGACAGCAGCCAACTTCATGGTGATCCTTGCTTCCATCCTCCTACAGGCAGCAGCTAGTAGATGGTGGAGTATGATGATCCAGATGCACGATGAGGCGACACTTCTATTGGAAGACTTCGAGGGCCTGTAGTAGGGAAACATGAGTGTAGCTCAGTACTCAGTGAGATTCACCGAACACTCGCGCTACTACACTGATATGGTACGAGACCCATTCTTCAGGGCCTGGTCCTTTGAGCAGGGACTCAGGAGAGAGATAAGAGCTTTATTTATTTCCACAACATCCAGACATAGGCGAGAGTGTTGGAGCGAGCCCTCATTGAAGAGAGCTTCCTTCCTGAGCAGTCTTCAGTAGCGAGACCCACCACTAGTCGACTTGGAGCGGAGTCTTCTACAGCTAGAAGTAGACAGATGACACAAGGGTCCAAGATGACTAGACCTATAGGTGGTTGACCTTACGACGTCAGACCGGTTGTGTGGGGCTCCAAGAGTGGAGACAGATCCAGTCATTCCAGGAGTAGACAATGTTACTCCTGCGGAGGGCTTGGTCAAATGGCTCGTGACAATCCGACCCACCGCTCTGATGATCTGCTGACAGTTGAGGGACATACTAGGTAGAGGAAAAGGGTCGATTAAGGTGGTCCACAGGGAGCAGGCCATTGTCAAATATTAGCTGGTCGAGCAGCTGGTGGTGGTCGATGTTATGAGGTGCTTCAGCCACCACCACCAGAAGGACCTCCACGACCGCATGGAGCTGGCAGACAAGAGAGAGCTCAGCTTCAGGCAGGTGAGAAGTACGACCATGACTCTCCGGAGATGATTCAAGGTACGATCTATGTCTAATACACCTTAGCTGTAGTTCATCTAGACATAGGTGCCAATCACTCTTTCATAGCCACTAACGTCATTCGGATCTCGGTGATTCTGACAGAGCCGTTGGCTCGATCCTTACGGCTAGAGACTCTTACGAGAGTAGACTCAATGATTACGCACTGGTGGTGGAAGTGTGAGATTACTCTATAAGGTGAGATATTCGGCTAGGATCTCCTCATAGTAGCGTAGAGGCCTTATGACATCATCTTGGTTATGGACTGGTTATCTATAGTCTATGCTCAAATTGACTTTATTTGGAATAATGTGTGGTGTGTCCGCATAGATAGGACCAGGTTTGCCTTCACCGGCCGGAAGGGATCCTTTGTAGTGTAGGACAGACTTTCTTGGAAGAGGGTGCAACCGATGACCCACCAGTTGTCTTGCCTTACCCTCAGAGCAGTAGATGTGAAGAGTCCGACTTATCCTGTAGTGGTGGACCAGTACATGGATGTTTTCCCTAACGATGTTCCAGGACTACCTCGTCATAGAGAGGTGGACTTATACATTGTTATGTACCCTAGGATGACACTGATATCTACTCCATAATATTGGATGGCTCCCTCCGAGCTTCGCAAGCTGAGGGTATAGCTGGATGACTTGCAGGGGAAGGGATTCATCCGGACGAGTGTTTTTCCTTGGGCAACCCTGATTCTGTTCGCCAAGAGGGCGGACTGGAGCATCAGGCTCTGTGTCAACTATCACCACATGAACCATGTGACCATGAAGAAAAATTATCCACTTACGAGGATTGGCGGCCTCTTTGATCAGCTCAAAGGAGCATGATGCTTCTCGAAGATAGGCCTCAGATCAGGCTATCACCAGCTCAGAGTTCGAGATGAGGATGTGCAGAAGACAACCTTTAGGTGTTGTTACAGCCACTACGAGTTCTTGGATATTCCCTTCGGCGTAACCAACACTCCATCAGTGTTCATGAGTCTCATTAACATGATATTCCTACCATACCTCGATCGATTTGTTGTAGTCTTCATAGAAAAAATACTGATCTACTCGACCACTAAGGAGGAGCATGCCTACCATTTGTAGGTAGCACTGGACACACTCCAAGAGCACCAGCTTTATGGTAAGCTCTGTATGTTCCATTTTTTGGATTCAAGAGGTTCACTTCTTGGGACATGTCATCTCAGATGCTGGATATGCAGCGGATCCAGTGATGATTAAGGAAATTCTTGCTTGGGAGCCACCCAGAAGTGTGATGGAGGTTCGGAGTTTTCGGGTCTTGGATGCATACTATCAGAGATTCATTCCAGACTTCTCCAGAGTCACAGCACCACTTTCAGCCATGAAGAAGAAGGGGAAACCCTTCATTTTGTCAGAGAGATACCAACAGTTCTTTCATGAGCTGAGGCAGAGGATGACTAGTGCCCCCATATTGAGGCATCCAGAGGAAGGCATTGGGTATGTATTCTACTCCGACGCATCAGGGACCAGACTCGGGTGTGTCTTGATGTAGGAGAGAGCTGTGATGATGTATGGTTCTCGATAGTTGAGACAAATTGAGCAGAACTATTCTTCCCATGACCTGTAGTTAGCAGCAGTGGTCGTTGCCTTAAAGATGTGGCGACACTCTCTGATGGGTGAACATTTTACCATGTACTATGACAACAATATTTTCAGGTATATCTTCTCTCAGAAGGACCTGAACCTAAGACAACGGTGATGGCTTGAGTTTCTCTAGGACTATGACATCGAGATAGTCTATACTCCTAGGAAGGGGAACATTGTTGCGGATACGCTTAGCAGAATGTGTGGCATTCACCTGCTAGGAGAGGCGACAGAGCAGCTGGATGCCTTACAGATATCCTTTGTGGATAGGTATGGAGCAGCCTATATTTAGTCTTTTATAGTCACTCCTCCACTTCTTCAGTGAGTCAGGGAGGCGTAGCGTGGGGATGTTGATTGTGAGACATGATGTTATCAGATATAAATAGGGTAGGCGCCCAATGGATTTTCTGAAGGTGGGGAGCACATCATCCTCTTCAGAGGACGTACCATGGTACCTGTTTCACTACAGGAAGAGGTGTTGAGGGAGTTCCACACTTCCCCTCTAGCGGTACATCAAGGAGTGGGAAATATGTACAAGGATCTCAGACGACAGCACTGGGGTCCAGGTATAAAGAAGGCGGTAGCAGAGTTTGTGTCACGATGCCTCACTTGTCAGAAAGTGAAGGCGGAGCACCAAGTACCACCAGGCTTGGTTCAGCCCTTAGAGGTCCCAGAGAGGATGTGGGATGGTATATACATGTACTTCATGACGGGTCTTCCACGTACATCCAGGAGTCACGACTTGATTAGGGTGATTGTCGACCGACTCACCGTGTCAGACCACTTCCTACTGATTAGAAAGCAGGGCTCAGTAGAGAGGTTGGGACACCTCAATGTGTAATATAATGTGCGGTTACATGGAGTAAATTCTTCTGTTTTCTCCGAACGTGACACACGTTTTACTTCCCCGCTATGGAAGGTGTTGCAAGAATCCTTTGGGACACAGCTTCGCTTGATCACCTCCTTCCATCCTTTGATGGATGTTCAGACCGAGAGAACCATCCAAGCCCTCAAGAACATGCTTCGTGCATGTTTCCTCTACTTTGGTCATAGCTGGGAGGATCACTTTCCTTTGGTGGAGTTTTCCTACAACAAAAACTATCACTCCACCATCAGTATGACACCTTTCGAGGCATTTTACAGACGACCTTGCAAATCGCCACTGTGCTGGATAGACCTAGGGGAGTCAGCACTAGTGGGACCATAGATGGTTTGGGCTACCACAAAGAAGGTGCATATCATCCAAGAGCAGACAAAGAATGCACAGAGTAGGTAGAATTCGTATGCTGATAGGAGAAAGAGACCTCTGGAGTTCAAGGATGGAGACCACCTCTTCTTACGGGTCTCACCTCGATGAGGTCTATATAGATTAGGATGAGGAGGAAAATTGTCTCCACTATTCATAGGACCTCTCCATGTCCTCACCAGAGTAGGCAAGGTGGTTTACCTCTTGTCTATTTCACCTTAGTTGCACCGGGTGCACGACGTCTTCCAAGTATCTCAGCTAAGGAGATATGTTCACGACCCATCGCACATCATCGACCATGGGGATATGGACATCAATAACGGGGATGTAACACACCAAGCTTCTATGGTACGCTTCTCTTTGAATAATGCGATAACATGTGTTGTACGCAACATCGAGTTCTAACACATCACAACCAATCAAACTAGCCATTATGAATAGTAATACCTTCTTTTTGAAATTATATATATTTTATATTTCAAAATGGACTTCATTTTTGGTTTCGGAATATCGAAATTATCCTAAGATGAATTTTTGGTATTTTTCTAAGAACTTCCAATTTTTATGAATAGTAAAAAATATTGAAAAACAACTTTTTTAATCAAAATAATTTATAGTGATAAATTATATTATTGAGTGGTTTCAAAGTATAATTAGAATATATTTTTACCATTTTATCAAATGGTGTTCATTAAAATTAATTTCACTTTGAAATTGGACCTAAACAATTGTCAGTCTTTTGATATATATTATTTCTTAAAAACACGCTATTTGTTGTGACAACGGGAATTAATTTTAAAATTAATTAATGCAACTTATATGTTTGGAATTTTTTAAAATAGATATAATTTTGGAATTCTAAATATAAATTATAGCTTAGTGTGAAATTTTGGCATTGTTCTGAAAAACTTCAATTTTTGATGAATAGTGAAACTACTAAGTGGTAGTTAAAAAACTGAATTTTTCATAAAACTTAATTTTACCACTTTTGTGAATGGAATTTCAAAAATTCGAGAGACATGGTTAATATCAAGAAGTAAAATGTGGTTCAATGAGATGAAAATAATTTTTTGTGAATAATAACTTTTTACTTTTATTTACCACGGTTAAAAGTAAATAAGGTAATTAAGGGTAAAAATGATAATAATATTACCCTAACACATGTCCTAATTCTATTGGACAAGTGTATATCGACCAAAAACAACCTTAGGAATAAAATATTATCATTTAGGTCTAGTTGGATTAGATTAGGACATTTATTATTATTTAATTCAAAGAAGAGTTAAAAGAGTTAAACTCAATGTTTATTTACTAAAACATTTTTAATATAGGGTTATACATAAGATAAATTCGATTGTAAATATTCATGAGAAAGATAATAATATTTACTACATAATTATATTTTATTTATAATTTTTAGACATTAAATACTTTAATTTATTTATGACACAATGATGATGTAGTAATTACCATAATAGTGAAAAATTAAAATAATTGATATTATAAATACCAAAATAAATAAAATTTGAGACTTTTAATGAATTACAATATTTTTATCGGGAAAATATAACATATTAGTATTTTGTTAATTGACTTTTTGAGAAGTAATAATTCTGTTATGAGTTTGACAAAAATCAACTATTGAATAGTGTCAAAATTGACATAAAAGTGTTTTTAAAACTAATATTATTTTGTTAATTGATATTAAATTCCTAAAAATCTAAGGTTCAGCCGAGAGACTTATATCATGATAGGTGTATCATTAATGGACCACTTTGGGGTCTCTTATATGTATATAGTATGTTTATTAAATATATAATATAAAAATACAACGTGACATGGTAAATGTCAAACTAATTAACTAAGAGTTAAAACTAAACGATAAGGTTAATATAATGACCCAAAACTGACTAAATTATATTGTTTTAATGGATTTCGATCTATACCCACCTTAACCTTTAAATAATCAACTTTGGATCTGTTTTAAACCGAATATGAATTTATTATATATTAATATTCCTAGCTTTTCCAAAGGTGCCCCTCACCCCTCTTATAAAAGGGCACTCCTCCTTCTAATTTCTTCACACCTTCAAAGACTTTTTGTTCGGCCAAACACAAGCCAAATACTCCCTTAACTTCCCTCAATACAACCTATAGGCCTTAGTTTGATCAGAAAGCCATCTTAGGGAGCCCTTTTGATCAAATCAAAAGGAAGAACCCGAAGAAGAGGTAATGTTTTCACCAACCCTTTTCAAGTTCCTTTCTTCTTCCGCTTCTTCATTCTTTGTTATTACCATTATAAAATAATAAATCTAGTATCTTATATGTACTGTGATGTTATTATAAATATATTACAACCATATTTAGTATTCTATCCACCCTTTGAATAACATGTCACCATACGTGCGTACGTACGGCTTACCGTCTCCACGTCGTGGTGTAATTGTTATTCAATATTTTATTATTTGGATGGGTATAATAATGATGGATAATTCATGTAAAAAATAAATATAAAATGATAATGATTTTTTATATATGATATACCATCCAATTATATATTATTTTAATATCAAAAGAATGATATTGTCGCTCGTACGTATGTACGGACTACCATCTCCACGAACGCGATGAGATTCATTCCCTATCATATCCATTAAAGTATAATTATCATTTGACGATTTAAAAATAATCTTTAAGGACATGATATCATTCTGGATATGAATAAGATAAAACCTATCCATGACAAACATGGCTTACGTAACAAAACATATAAAAGAAAACGATTAAGTTAACACCTGAAACGACGATAATTCTAAGATATTATTAACAAAGCAATGTTAAAAGATCATATATGATATCATATTAATGTATATGATTCATGAATAATTTAATAACAATTATTTCAACATTATACAGGAGGTTAACCTACCCCCAACCAAGGAAAAGTACAAGGTAAGGGGTTTCTTAACTCACTCTTAATTTCGTGAGAATTCCATTGTTCACCACTTAATTATTGCATGTGATGTATGTGTACTACCCATGATTGTATTCATTGTGTAATATAATTTAATTTATGGGTATTTAAATCATCATTGTTTGATCCTTATTTCATGGGTGTATGTTTCGTATGTTACCTAATCGATAAGGGAATTCGAAATATCAATTTTCATTTATTCAACTTTACGCAAACTTCATTGATTATTTTACTCCGAGATTATGTGTGGAATAAATATTCATTTTCTTATGTCATAATTACCACTCCCCTTTTCTTTGGATATACTTTTGATACACATAATCACTCCATTTATAATTTCTCAAGTCATCGATATGAATTTGATAAGAGTAATTTTAACTCATTCTCTATTTGTTGAGTTAAACATCCAATTCATTGGTGTTGTTTTTACAAGATTATGTGTGAATATCCTTTGATTGTTTTACACTGAATATCCAATCATATTTAGTGTATTTATATTTTTCACACATAACTATGTCTTTGATTTATCCTTAACCTAAGGATACAACCTTTATGAGAGATTTCATCTCAACTTAAATTCCTTTGAGACTTCTTTGTTGTTATACACCAAATCACTTTTATGTGGTGTATATAATGTACCTTGACATAGTATACCATGAATCCGTTTATTCTCATGATATTACAAAGTTTTTATTACCTCAATTATTTGTATTCATGTGTCTGTCTTTTGGTTAGAATCTCTAACTAAAATACCATTTTTAAATGTTTTAAAGACTTTTTCATCTAAATCTTTCTCATTAATGTCCATGTTTTAAAAATGGTTTGAAGGATTTACTTATATGGACATTAAAGTTTTAAAATTAAAACTCCTTTTAAAAGGTTTCAATGTTGTATGGGACACTTTGATTCAAAAATCTATTTTTAAATGGCTTCTTGACAAATAGTGTGACTTTTAAATGATTTCAAGAAAAAGGGGGATATTTCTCTCAAATAGTTTTGATAATTATTTTCATCCATGTCAACATCCTTAATTATTATTGATTGAGGATAATGTGATACAATACAATCTTCCATATTGTATTGAATGAGTAATGTTTGACTGTGGATGTGCAATTTTTATACCATTCATTGTTTGTGGTTAAAGTATTGACATTTCGTATGCCAGTTTTAATACAAATGTTTATGTTATGTTTAAACCTGTTCATATGAGGAATGCATTGGACTTAATAAGTGACGGGTGGAGCCCACTACATCTCCTTGATGCATCGGTAGGACTCATGAGACAAACTAGTGTCTTGGCACAAGGCCTTGGCAAAATCTTATTTGTAGTCTTGGCATGAGGCCTTGGCTATGTGGTTATGATAGTCTGTAATTATGCATTATATCATTATGAAAGTGGTTATTGATATTTCATGTGATCATTCAACTAGTAGAATATCCATGTGAGTAAGTAAATGGAATTATTTTATTTTATCTTTGCCATTTTATACTGAAGTTCAAGTTTAAAAGGCTTTTGTTTTAGTTATAAACAGCCTTAAGTGTTTATGCTTATCTATGAAAGCTTCTGCTATAATGTTATCCTTACTGAGCATCTGAGCTCACCCCTTTCAATGTTTTATTTTTCCCAGGATTATAAAGAAGTAATTTATGAATGACCTGCAGGGATAGTATGATGGGATATGAAGACAAGATGTTGTTATAGTTTTTTTACATTATGATGTAATGTAAGACTTATGAATATATCTAGTGTTTCCAAGACTAATAAACTAATCGGTCTTTCGATACTTGATCCTTTGTGATCATGACAATGTTATGTAATAATGCACCGACTCTGGGTATCTAGGGTCAGGGCATTACAGTTGGTATCAGAGGAAGTTTAGTACAAACCTTGGAGGCTAGATTTAGATAAACTCTCATTAGATCACATATCCCAAAGAGAGAATTTGAGGATTAGTATAGAAGAACATACTAGAATTTTGGTATTGTAGATATTTTGTGAGTTTTCCGAGCAATACATACCAGTCTAGATACGAGCAGGTAGAGGCAGCTCTGGCACAGATGTACCTAGGGGTAAAACACGAAAACACCGCTTTGAGCTAGACTCGAACGGGAACTGGTGAACGACAACGGGCCTTGCTGCACTCTTGGTTTCGACACTCCCGGGGGGATATGCATTGGAAAATTCAAAAGATTAGTATGAACCATTATTACGGGAATACAAAAAAATTCCCCTAAGAATATATGTCGGCAAATAGATAGTGGACAACCTAGATTTTAACATAGGGTACCCCAAGTTAGGATATATTGTTCAATTACAAGATTATCCTATTATGTCTATTTTTTTACATTCTTATTAGATAAGTATTCAAAAACCCTAATTGTATTTTATTTTTGTTAGTTGAAACATGGAGGGATCAAGATTACGAAAAACTCTTCTCTCTCTTCCCGAAGAACTACTTACAATTATTATCCAGAAGTCATGCACAGATGATGTTGAAACTTTTTCAAATGTCCAAGTTACATGCAAAAAACTTTATGAGACATCCAATACCTTTAGAATTGCATGATTCTTTCAAGGATCAAGTACCAAATATGGGATAACGTTGCGCTCTCAACTTTCTTACCACGCTAAGCGTGGGAAGTACCATCAGGGTCTTTTCAAATTATTCACTTTATCTCAAAATTACGATGCACTAAATGATTTTATAGATGTTGCAGAAGAGGGAGACCTTCGAGCAGCCTATATGTGTAAAATTATATATTTATGTCCTTTGGGATATACGAAAACTGATTTACCAAAACCTTATTTTGAAATATTTAAAGATGAATCAGTGAGAATTTTTCTAAAAAAACATGTTAAAGACGATGTCTCAAAATTATATATAAGAAATACCTATTTTTTTTGATGCATCGATGCTTCCATCGATATAATCCAAGATGGATGAGGAGTTTTTGGTAAAAGGAAGTAGATGATTTTGAAAAATTCCTGAGGTACCATTGTGACACATGAACGTATTCTACCAAAAGGAAAATCTGCCTAGTCTCTCCAGAGTTCATGTTGTGATCCACATGTCTATAGTGACAAAATACATGCCTGACCCAACGCATGTACTCACCTATGAAGAATTAGAACTGGAACCCGATCAATCTTATTATGGAGAGTCTATCATAATTCTTCATACCAGAGATCAAGTGTTGAGAAACTGGATGACTCATCTAGTAAAAGTTCTATGGAGAAATCATAAGATGGAAGAGGCAATGTGGGAACCCGAGAAACATGTGATGAAGAACCGATGTGGAGATAAATGGACGGTGAAATGTTTAAAAGTGTTAGTGCTCTTCATTGATGGGATTACTTTGGAATAATTTCCTCCTGTATGTGTAAACCTGCAATTTATCATGTGAAAATGATATTTGTGGAAGAATTATCTTTTCTGTTGCGGATATATTTATAAATATCCATTTGGTCTTATATGATCATTGGGTTTGAGAAAATTATATGTTTTTATAATTTGGGATGAAAATTAAAGGTATGAGATAAGATTTGTGGTTAAATTATGTTATGGTTATTTTGAGGAATATATCTCATTTTGGTAATGTTATAAAATATAGTTTTTGAAAAAGGACAACACGCAGACCGTGTGAAACCCCGTCGCATCAGAAAAAGCTGTGGGAATCGAACCCACAACCAAAGTGCGATTGAGATTTATCTCCTTCCACTGGACATCGTGAAGTCCCTGGTTATTGTGACTATTATTTTTAGTTAAATTATTTTATTGATCATTAATAATCTTATTTGGGATCTTCTGCCTTATCAAATGAATACCCTTAGTTTAGGAAAATGATTTGGTCATTAAGTGATAGATGTTATTTTGGAAGTTGTTCTCTTTGTTGTATGGAAAATAGAATAGTATGGGATTTCATTTGAGTAGTAATGGTGAATTTTATCTATGTTTTTATTGTGGATTTATAGGGATTTGGGTTTTTTATGGAAATGACTAGGTTAATGACTTCTAAATATGTGACTTTATGAGTAATTAATGTCATTTGGAGATACAATTTAATGTGGAAGACTACATTCTTATATGTTTTGGGTTTCAATATTAGTTTGGATTATATTGAAGGATTTTAAGGAAAATTGATTATTGAATGGTATTTATTTAACTTTGGTGTATTGTTGGTTTGATTTTGGAAATTAAGATTAGTGCTTATTTCTCTCAAGGAATATCCTTTGTGGGGGATCATTAGATCTTGTACTAACAATTTTGATTTTGATTAATCTCTAAAGACAATGTAAATATATAGTTCATCCTGCATGGATCATGTGATTCTATAGAAGTATATTCAAGATCTTCCAGTGTGACCAAGTCTTCTTGAATACACATCGTTTAAAAAAAATGAGTTAGTGGTCGAAATTTATTAAAGAATGAAACTCTACTTAAAATGTATGTATATATATTTATATTCTTAGTCAATATCATAAATGAATTCCTCATCCTTATGTAATGTAACTTAAACCAAAAAATGTTGTCTGTTTACTTTCTTACTAGGAGACTAATGGTCGTTTGTCCCAACACAAGATTATGGTTTTCTTATTGTTAACTTTCTACTGATCATGATTTCTATCCCTCTCTATCAGAACATGACACTTAGTTTATCATCCATATCCATGTTTTCCTATATGAAATCCGAGTATGGGTTATCTTGGTTGACCTTTATACCTCTATTTTATTCTTTTAAAGTGATAGTTTTATTGACTCTTTTTCCGATGTGGGACATTCCATTATATTCTCATGAAAAATTTTAAAAATTGCGATGACGCAATTTATTGAAGGAGGGGAGAATGTAACACCCCAAGCTTCTACGGTACGCTTCTCTTTGAATAATGCGATAACATGTGGTGTACGCACCATCGAGTTCTAACACACCACAACCAATCAAACTAGTAGTTATGAATAGTAATACCTACTTTTTGATATTATATATATTTTTTATTTCAAAATGGACTTCATTTTTGGTTTCGCAATATCGAAATTATCCTAAGATGATTTTTTGGTATTTTTCTGAGAACTTCAAATTTTTATGAATTGTGAAAAATACTAAAAAACCTATTTTTTAATCGAAACAATTTATAGTGATAAACTATATCATTGAGTGGCTTAAAATTATAATTAGAATATATTTTTACCATTTTATCCAATGGTGTTCATTATAATTAATTTCACTTTGAAATTGGACCTAAACAATTGTCAGTCTTTTGATAGATATTGTTTCTTAAAAACACGCTATTTGTTGTGACAACGGGAAATAATTATAAAATTAATTAATACAACTTATATGTTTGGAATTTTTTAAAATAGATATCATTTTTGAATTTGGAATATCAATTATATCTTAGGGTGAAATTTTGACATTGTTCTGAAAAACTTCAGTTTTTGATGAATAGTGAAACTACTAAGTGGTAGTTAAAAAACTGAATTTTTCATAAAACTTAATTTTACCACTTCTTTGAATGGAATTTCAAAAATCTGAGAGACACGATTAATATCAAGAAGTAAAATGTGGTTCAGTGAGATGAAAATTATTTTTGGTGAATATTAACTTTTTACTTTTATTTACCACTGTTAAAAGTAAATATGGTAATTAAGGGTAAAAATGATATTAATATTACCCTAACACATGTCCTAATTCTATTGGATAAGTGTATATCGACCAAAAACAACCTTAGGAATAAAATATTATCATTTAGGTCTACTTGGATTAGATTAGGACATTTATTATTATTTAATTCAAAGAAGAGTTAAAAGAGTTAAAATCAAAGTTTATTTACTAATACATTTTTAATATAGGGTTATACATAAGATAAATTCGATTGTAAATATTCCATAGAAAGATAATAATATTTCCAACATAATTATAGTTTATTTATAATTTTTAGACATTAAATACTATAATTTATTTTTGACACAATGATGATGCAGTAATTACCATAATAGTGAAAAATTAAAATAATTGATATTATAAACACCCAAAAAAATATAATTTTAGACTTTTAATGAATTAAAATAATTTTCTAGAATAATATGACATATTAGGATTGTGTTAATTGGCTTTTTGCGAAGTAATCATTCTGTTATGAGTTTCACAAAAATCAACTATTGAATAGTGTCAAAATTGAAATAAAAGAGTTTTTAAAACAAATATTATATTGTTAATTGATATTAAATTCATAAAAATAAAAGGTTTGGCCAAGAGACTTATATCATGATAGGTGTATAATTAATGGACCACTTGGGGGTCTTTTGGATGTATAAAGTATGTTTATTAACTATATAATATAAAAATACAAAGTGACATGGTAAATGTAAAACTAATTAACTAAGAGTTAAAACTAAAAGATAAGGTTAATATAATGACCCCAACCTCTCTAAATTATATTTTCTGAATTTCTTTAGACCTATACCCACCTTAAATTTTAAATAATAAACTTTTTATCCATTAGAAACTGAATATGAATTTATTATAAATTAATATTTCTAGGTTTTCCAAAGGTGCCCCTCAACTCTCTTATAAAAGGGCACTCCTCCTTATCATTTCTTCGCACCATCAAATCCTTTTGGTTCGGCCAAACCCTTCCCAAATTCTCTCTTACCTTCACTCGCTACAACCTAGAGGCCTTAGTTTGATCAGAAAGCCAACCTAAGGAGCCCTTTTGATCAAATCAAAAGGAAGAACCCGAAGAAATGGTAATGTTTTCACCACCCCTTTTCAAGTTCCTTTCTTCTTCCAATTCTTCTTTCTTTGTTATTACCATTATAAAATAATAACTCCCGTATCTTATATATACTGTGATGTTATTATAAATATGGTACAACCATATTCAGTATTCTATCCACCCTTTGAAAAACAAGTCACCATACGTGCGCACGTACGGCTTACCGTCTCCACGTCGGGGTGTAATTGTTATTCAATATATTATTATTTGCATGGGTATAATAATGATGCATAATTCATGTAAACAATAAATATAAAATGATAATGATTCTTTATATATTATATACCATCCAATTATATATTATTTTAATATCAAAAGATTGATATTGTCGCTCGTGCGTACGTACGGACTACCGTCTCCACGAACGCGATGAGATTCATTCTCTATCGTATCCATTCAAGTATAATTATCATTTGATGATTTAAAAATAATTTTTAAGGAATTGATATCATTATGGATATGAATAAGATACATCCTATCCATGAAAAACATGTCTTACGTAACAAAACATATAAAAGAAAACGAGTAAGTTAACACCTGAAACGACGATAATTCAAAGATATTATTAACAACGCAATGTTAAAAGATCATATATGATATCATATTAATGTATATGATTCATGAATATTTTAATAACAATTATTTCAACATTATACAGGAGGTTAACCTACCCCAGACAAGGAAAAATACAAGGTAAGGGGTTTCTTAACTCACTCTTAATTTCGTGAGAATTCCATTGTTCATCACTTAATTATTGCATGTGGTGTATGTATACTGCCCATGATTGAATTTATTGTGTAATATACTTTAATTTATGGGCATTTACATCATCATTGTATGATCCTTTTTTCATGGGTGTATGTTTCGTATGTTACCTAATCGATAAGGGAATTCGAAATTTCAATTTCCATTTATTCGGCTTTATGAAAACTTCATTGATTATTTTACTCCGAGATTATGTGTGGAATAACAATTCATTTGCTTATGTCATAATTTCCACTCCCCTTTTCTAGGGATATTCTTTTGATACACATAATCACTCCATTGATAATTTCTCAAGTCATCGATATGAATTTGATAAGAGTAATTATAACTCATTCTCCATTTGTTGAGTTAAACATCCAATTCATTGGGGTTGTTTTTACAAGATTATGTGTGAATATCCTTTTATTGTTTTACACTGAATATACAATCATATTTAGTGTATTTATATTTTTCACACATAACTATGTCATTGATTTATCCTTAACCTAAGGATGTGAAATTTATGAGAGATTTTATCTCAACTTAAATTCCATTGAGACTTCTTTGTTGTTATACACGAAATCACTTTTATGTGGTGTATATAATGTACTTTGACATAGTATATCTTGAATCCCTTTATTCAAATGATATTACAAAGTTTTTGTTATCTCAATTATTTGTATTCAAGTGTCTCTCTTTTGGTTAGAATCTCTAACTAAAATACCATTTTTAAATGTTTTAAAGACTTTTTCATCTAAATATTTCTCATTAATGTCCATGTTTTAAAAATGGTTTTAAGGATTTATTTATATGGACATTAATGTTTTAAAATTAAAACTCATTTTAAAAAGTTTCAAAGTGGTATGGGACACTTTGATTCAAAAATCTATTTTTAAATGGCTTGTTGAAAAATATTGTGACTTTTAAATGATTTCAATAAAAAGTGGGATATTTCTCTCAAATAGTTTTGATAATTATTTTCATCAATGTCAAAATCCTTAATTATTATTGATTGAGGATAATGTGATACAATAAAATCTTCCATATTGTATCGAATGAATTATGTTTGACTGTGGATGTGCTATTTTTATACCATTCATGGTTTGTGGTTAAAGTATTGACATTTCGTATGATAGTTTTAATACGAATTTTTATGTTATGTTTAAACCTGTTCATATGAGGAATGAATTGGACTTAATAAGTGACGGGTGGAGCCCGCTATAGCTCCTCGATGCATCGGTAGGTCTCATGAGACAAACTAGTGTCTTGGCACAAGTCCTTGGCAAAATCTTATTTGTAGTCTTGGCACGAGGCCTTGCCTATGTGGTTATGATAATCTGGAATTATGCATTCCATCATTATAAAAGTAGTTATTGATATTGCATGTGATCATTCGACTAGTAGAATATCCATGAGAGTAAGTAAATGGCATCATTTTATTTTATCATTGCCATTTTATTCTGAAGTTCAAGTTTAAAAGGCTTTTGTTTTAGTTATAAACAGCCTTAAGTGTTTATGCTTATCTATGAAAGCTTCTGCTATAATGTTATCTTTACTGAGCATCTGAGCTCACCCCTTTCAATGTTTTATTTTTCCCAGGATTATGAAGAAGTAATTTATGAATGACCTGCAGGGATAGTATGAGGGGATATGAAGACAAGATGTTGTTGTAGTTTTTTTACCTTATGATGTAATGTAAGACTTATGAATATATCTGCTGTTTCCATGACTACTAAACTAATTGGTCTTTCAAGACTTGATCCTTTTTTATCATGCCAATGTTATGTAATATTGCACCGACTCTGGGTATCTAGGGTCGGGGAGTTACAGGGGAGACATTCACGGAGGTTCCAGTGGATATTGAGGATCGACAAAAGTGGGTCCGATGTGGATGTTCGATACCTCTGGTACACGTTTTTTGGCAGCACAGGAACCTCCAGGAGAGCACATGGGAGCGGGAGGTTCAGATGCGTGCTCAGTACCCCCATTTGTTCCCTTAATTCAAGTTGTAGATTACAGGGACATAAAGCCCTGAGGTGCGGAGAATTTAAAGACCCAAAATTCTTGTGAATTTTTTTCAAAAAAATATTTGGGAATTTTATGAGTTCGCAGTTTCTGACGACGCTTGATTTCGAGGCCCGGTGTGCCCGAAATAAATTTCTGAATTTCTACTCGGTTATATTCAGTAAATGTACGAGCGGGTTTCTATAACTTTTGAACCAATGCTCAGAATTGAAATCCAAGGTTACCATTGAGCTCGCAGTGTAGGTGATTTCTTAGTGAGATCTTCCCAGCAGTTGTGTTTTATCGATAGTGGAAGATAGTTTTTCGGTTTTTTGAATAATATTAAATAAAAAATAAGACTTAACTTATTTTTTATTTAAGGTAGTAAAAACCTCCAAGGGGAGGATGGTGGTGGGGACCACCACACCCTAACCTCCCAAGGGAAGTTGTGGTGGTGGGTCCCACCTAAGAATAACCTCCCTTGGGAGGATATAATTAAGGTGGGACCCTCATTGGTTATAACTACCCCTTATCCCCTCTAAACCCCCCATTTATGTGGGAAGTCTACTCTCCACCTTCCCCACATTAATGTGCCAATTCACATAATAAATTAATTGAATTATTCAGATTCATCCCTCAAATTAATTAAGACAACTTCACCCATTAATTAAGTGAAATAAATTAATTTTAATTTGATTCTTTTCAAATTATTTCCAATAATAAAATAATAGGAAAAACTATTATTTTATTTTTGTTGGGCATTATTCTTGGGTGTAGTAGAGAATGGGGAGAGCTAGAGAGGAACCTTTTCTATTCCAACAAATAATTCCACACACCACTGTAGAAGGACGAACTTCTTCAACGGTCTTTATCTGAGCCAAAAGAAAAGAGATCTGACCGAGAAGAACTCCGATAGGGCTTCTTCCCCGTACGCTTCCTGACGTCGATGAATCGATGTCCAATTTTCCTCTCCTTCCACCATCATCATTCGACAAATACGTGGTAGGGGTTTCAGTTGTCTTGTCTTCCATTCCACGTCGTTCAATATTTTGGTATACGTTATGCTGAATGTTATCAACATAACATGGGGGGTTCGGACCGCACCAACACGACTGACCCTCCCCATTTGATATTGTTTGTTGTTAACGACAGAAGCGGAAAACTATGGCCAGCGTTGGGCCGACTGCCAGGAAACCGGCGGCGCAAGACCGCCGGGTCACCGGAAAGGCGCGACACCATCGTGCCACGCAGAGGAGAGGTGGGCCGCGGCCAGGATGGGCCGCGGAAAAGGTGGTACAGTGCCATTGCTCCCTGCAGAGGACAGTAGGAGTCCATGGCCAAGGCGGGACACTGGGGGAGAGGGGGGTGCCGGAGATGAGTAGATAGACTGCGGAGACCTAGTAGTTGGAAGACATGATGACTGCTGGACGGATTCGACTATGAGTAATTTGACAAGATCAGTGGGGAGTGCCCGATATTTTGCGGTAGACCCATGGAATAATGAGTGCCTGGTAGTTGGAAGCAGACCCGCGGTAATCGACAGGAGGAGTACCTCTGTAGGCTATTAGGGGGAGCACCCAGTATTTGGCGACAGACCCACAGTGGACGGAGCGCCTGGTAGTTGGCAGCAGACCCACGATACTCGAAAGGATGAGTTCCTCAACAGTCTAAGGATAGTGAGAAGGGGCTTAGATTCACGACATGCCCACTATTATTGATAGAGGAGGAGTTCTCTCGCAGTAGTGTTTTTGATAATGAAAATCCCGGTTGAGCTGAGTCAATGACCTTTGTGTTTTCCTCATGATTGAGATCGGTTACATGGTATCTTAGGTATATGTATGGGGAAAAACCTAAGTAATGGTTATCCTTTGACTTCATACTTTGTGGTTTATCCTTGTTTGATTTTGAGATACCTTGAGGGTCTCGGGGTCCCTACTGATTATCGTTATACTCACCCTTGCACTGGCTATGCCCACAACTCTTTGTGTTGGATACAGACGACAGACAGCGCTGACAGAGGCCGAGAGCGCCAAGACTGGATGGTACCCGGAGGAGGACCTTACGACGTATCAGTACATGGTGGAGTTTTATGGATGTGGAGTGTTGTGGAGGCCATATGTACCTACCCATCTGGTAGGAACCCTGAAGGATGATCCAAGATCTACTTTCTCCTTTTAGTTGTTTGTCCCGTTTTAGTTGTACTTTCTTTCTCTTGTATTTGTACTTTACATTTGGGCTTGTATTTTGGCCCCCATTACTTTCAGTACACTTTTTATACAACTTTTACTTAGTGTTTGGTTCTAATTATACTCTAGTTATGTGTGTTTATGATTTATAAAGGCAATGCCTTCCCAGTTTTAGGAAATTACGCCTTTGGTTCTAGTCGCTAGCCCCTAGCATATGGAAGGCGGGCTTGGGGAAGTCACGATACGGGCCCCGGGGGACGAGTCATGACATAAAATTTCTATATATTATTTATTTTTCACAAATAATGTTATCAAAATATTCTATAAAAATTATAAAAAAAATAATTTGAAAATGATTTGAAACATTGTTATATTAATAATTAACATGCGTTTGAAAAAATATCTTTCGAAATGTTTTACTTCCAATTTTTCTTAGTATATAATTGATTTTCCTCCAATTGAGTTATGATTCATGACACACCCTCTTTATTCATTCATAATCTATTTCATTTTATGGGAATAATTTTTTGTATCATTTGATTTAATTTTAGAGACTGTTTTATTAGATAATATTTGATGATGTAATTAAAATAATTTTTATTTATATGGGTTATTTAATGATGCAATGATTTTTTTTTCAAGTGAAACATAAATTTAATGAATATGAGATTGGTGGGACCAATAGGTTCTAGGTGTCATGGAAGATATCTTTCAAGGTATGAACAACATGGATTTTAGTCTTTAATCCGATGTAATTGTTTCTTTATATGATAATGTGATCATGTCCAATGATAAAATAGATTAATAAACTATATCAATTTACCTGAAACTTAGGGACATGATATTCCCATGTAATTTATAATTAATTTTTTAGAATATATAGTGTATCCTCTACTTGTAATTTAATTTTTTTGGTGATATAATTGAATATAATTTGTTGTACCATCAATACGCTATAAGACTCATGTGTAGGATCATTATAACGGTGATCATAATATGTAACAAAATCTATGATGAATGCTATAGAAATTCTAGGTTCTAGAACAACCAATCTGAACTACTTATGTTATTTGTGGTTGATCAAAACTGTATTCTTCATCTAGGATGAATATCCCTTGGTGTTCTCTTGATGTCTAGATAGTGGAGGAAGGGAGAGTGCTCTCTAGGCCTTGAGACAATCTCTCTTTATACATTGTGTACACCAAAAATTGAATTCAGAAGGTGATATAACTACATATTTACTATATCTTATTTAGGGTTAGAAAATCACACACAAGAACCCAAAAAATATTAATATTATTAATTCGACCCATGTTTGTTAATAAAAACAATAATATTATTAACCTCTTCACATGCATGTCACATTAAGAATATAAATAAATATAAATTATTTCAAATTGGACCATTAAACTCAGTCTGCTATCCTTCTTCATCATTTACTGAATCTCAAATAATGATTTCTTAATAAAATAATTATTACTAAATTATATTATAATAAATATAATTAATATTCTATTCACCAAAATTTTGAAACAATATTTATTATTAATATTTAACTCACTTATTTTTTAAGATGACTTCTGATTTTATTTTAAAAATCAACAAAACCAAAATAAATATTATTCATTATAACTTGTTAAATTAAATTCTAAAATTTAACTATGATTATGTACACACTTAGTGTGTGGCCCTTTAGGACACATTCTTAGTGACATTAGGCATAACCACCCAAAGTCTAAGCTTTGTATCTAAAAACGTTCCAAGATGTACATAGAGAAAGAAGTTAATGGCACAAAAATGTCCATCTTCGTAGAAAGTTTACCATATAATATAATCCTTTTGTCATGATATTTCCAAACAAGAAGGTTTCATGTGGGTACCATCAAACTATTTTCTAAATATATCTTTATTTTAATTTAATGAAATTAACTATCCCACCGAATACAATGAAAATGGATTTATATAGGTAGTTCCATTATATCAAAGGTCTGAGATATCATATTTCATCAAGAGACAGAATGGATATATCATTTATCGAATTATGTATTAATGTAATATCACTCATGACTCACCTAACATATCCTACTTCATGAAAACCATATTTCAACATATCCTTCATCAACACATCAAATAAACAAGTCACTGTATAAATTAATGATAATCGTAATTTCTAAGGATCAATACATTTGTCCTATGAAAGGAATATTGAATGACACATTTACATATAGATTTATTATTAAAAATACTATTATCATGGACCAATTTCTTGATGATTTCAAATAGAAAACACCAAGGGAAGGTTTCGCAATTACTTATGATCCCCCTACCCCTTGTAGCCTATATCGTCTATGCCTTATAAGATAATTTCATCCACCTATATAATATTATCTAAACATAATGTCTTGGAATACCTATGTTCACATCATATCAAGGAACAAATTTAACCATTTACTATGGAATATATTCTTATGAAACTATGACATACAAATGTATTATATAAGAAAAACAATAAAAATATAAGAAAGCATCATTAATAATGAAAAATCTAGCCATGTACCAAAGAAGTTGGTTCTAGGGAACTAACTCCAATAGACTTCTTCTTACACTAGATATAATTAAAAAAAATTAGTCTAATATCACACAAATGATAGTCATTCTTTTTCTGAGATATCTCTTTTTTATGGGGACCATCACATTCTCTTTCATATATACTCTGTTCACCATAACTTCCCCTCATTAAGAGAATACCTTAGGAGATGAAACTTCTAATGTATATGCTTTGTCCTTTGGAATGACCTTTATTATTTGGAGAGATAAACCATTTTAGTGATATCATATTAAATGGTGAATGGATATTTACAACTATGTACAACATCACTCTCTTAGAGAAAGTTAAAAATCCAAAATGTTTCCTTGGAGGTTTCAGATGATGAAATATAGTCAGACTCTACAATAGAATCTAGGAAACTAGTCTCATTGGACTCTTACATCTCAAATATTCTCAATTGTAGAAAAACAATATGCAGACTAAAACTGTATATCATTACGATTTTCCAGAAAAATAACCTCTATAAAAACACTGATGAACACCTCTTCATCTCTTTTATAAACTAGGAACATATGCATAGTACGCCTCATATAATTATGAATATCCTTAACAATAATACAATATCATTTACATTGATCATTATAATATCCTTCCATGATGCGAAAAGCATACACAACATTATTCTTCATTTATAAAATTGAAAAAAATGATTGATCCTATCACAGAAGCATATGGGGTATTACTAATTCACTCTCCTTCCTCTTCTGTTTAAAGAAACATTTTTTTTGGAAAGATGTATTCTATGTGTTTTTTGATCCCATAACCTATTATATTGTTCCATTTGGATCCTCCAGGGCATTTGTTCAATTTATATACCTTGACATAATCCATGAAACCACTTAATTATATTACGCATGATCTTGATCCCTAGAATGTAGGTTGCTCCACCTAATTCATTCATAGAGAATCATATTCTCAACCATGAAATAACATATTATTTGGAGGATTCATCAGTTCTAATTAGTAATATGTCATCAACATATATTAATATGTAAAAAACTATACTACATTAAACCAGTTTTAAACACCGGGTTGACATTCATTCGTAATTAAAAAAATATTATATGGATTCAACGAATCAAATGTTACAAGACATAGATACTTTATTTAATACATAAATTTATATTTTCATATTACAAGTCTATTTTTAATTTATTAAATTCACAAAACCCTATGGTTGTATCATTTACACATCCTCTTGAAGGTTCCCATTTTGGAATGATGTTTTGAAAACTACTTTCAAAATATAATAGTCCTGGTAATCTTCTATATAAAAGAAATTTATAATGGATTTAAACATTAAAATTATAGAATTTTTTTCACAATATTCAATTATTTTATGTTATATAAAACCTTTATATGCTAGATATGATATATATAGGTTTTTAATTATCCTTACATGTCTATATTTCTCTTGAATACCCATTTACAACCAATAGTCATTACATAAATTTGAGGATCAATCAGAAACTAGAATTGGTTTTGATAAATGTAATCCATCTCAAAATTCATGTCTTATTTCCATATTCTATCCTCTATTATCTCTATTACCTCCTCATAGTATATAGATTCATCATTGTACATTAATAATGAGTAACCAACATTGATGACTAGAAAACTATATATCTCCTATTCTCTTACCTCTATTTCACTCTTACTTTGTACTTGTGTTTATGAGAATATTTATTCATTGGGGACCTCTATAATTGTTAATGTACTAAATCTTATATATCTTTAGAATCAAATTCATCGATGTCAATCTTCCTCACACTATCATTATTAAGGATATTATACCTCTCAATAAATATAAGCTGCCTTGAGATAATTAATCTCATTTTTAAAGGGATGTATAGATAATATCCCTTATTTTATAAGGATAACCTATAATTAAAAAATCATGACTTAGGTTTCTAGATTGTTTCTTATGATATCTTTAAAAGACACATAACAACCACATTCCTAAACATGTGAAAAAACTTGTTTCTTTCAAATTAATAACTCTAAGAGAATCCCATTTTCACATTAGTTATGCATGGATTAGTATGAATAACACTATTTGTACTGAATATCCCCAAAATGATAAGATAAGAGTTTCATGGACCATCATCTACCTTTCTATGTATAAAAATTAAAATTCCACATTACAATGACCCCATCCCACTATAGTGTATTTGGGAGAGTGAGTAGAGATAAAATCCAACAATACCATTGAAATTTGATAAATTATTCTTTAAGATATTAACAACCATGATCCAATTAAAGTTTTATTTTCTTCTTATCAAACTAATTCACACCTTCATTCTTGATCTCTTTGAGCTTCTGAAAGTATTCAAACTGATACCTTATTAAGTAGATATAACCATACATACTAAAGTTGTCACTAAAAGTAATTATTCATGAGAATACAACACTAGATTATACATGAATTGGTCCACACACATTAGTGTGTACTGATTCAAGAATATCTATGGCCCTTTCAGTTTGACCACGTAAAGTGGTGCTAGTCATATTAACTTATATTCAAGCATGGCATCTTTCAAGTAGCTTTTTTTTCAAAAGAGTATAAATAACCATCTTGGTAATGATTTTTCAAACGATTCTTTTTTATGTTACCAGGATGGTGATTCCATATCCAAGTGTTATATGAGTCTCACTTATCTGTTTCGTTATAAATTTCCAATATTTGGTTTTCATATTTTATTACATAAATGTAATTATTTAATAGTTCTATGCCATAAAATATGTTATCTTTATAGAAGTATAAACCTTTATTTACAAATATGAAGATAAACACAGCAATTTATAAACATAAAATATAAATAATATTCTTGGTAACACTTGAAATATAATAAAAGTTCATTAATAGAAAAACAAACCCTATTGGAAATGTGAGATGAAAGTATCAAATGGTTAGAGGAGACAACGATTGTCCGTTGGTAGCCCATAGATACACCTCATCACCTATAATATTTTGATATCTACTTGATTATTATATTTGTAACCAAATGTGAGAACCAAAGATAGTATCTAATATCCAACACGTAGATTTGGAAATATTATAATAAATAACAAATGAACAAGAATCTTCTAATTGTTTAATTGGAGAGTTAAAATTTCTCTTCCAATGGCCTTTCCTTCTATATTAATACATACTGCATCTTATTCCTTCCCTGGCCTTTAGTTCTTCATTTTTTAGGGATGTTCCTCTAGATCTTTAATATAGAAATGAGTCTTCCACCAATTTTCCTTATCCCACTTCTCCTAATTTACCATAAAGATATCGATTTTCTCACAACACATGTCTTTACCAACTTTGATGATAATATTATGATGTTATGATAGTTTTTTTCTCCATAATACTCATAATATAATTCAAACTAAAACTAGGGATGTTTTGGAAAATGAGGATAGAATGATATCTATATGAAATTATTTAGATACATTAGAACCCAAGATGTCTAGGAGATCAATATAACCAATCTTCTTGACTCCATGTTCTCTATATGGCACTGAATCTCCAAGCATGCACATAAATATTTAATTATAGATATCATTTCTATCGAATCTCTCCTTATCTTGATATATATATATATACATATCAAAGGTGAGAAACTATGTTATACACATCAGTAACCTCATATTAATTTAAATGATATTGGACTTAGTGGACTATATAAAATATTGAACTTCTATTTTATCATCCGCATTTTTTATGTAGATATGTACTTCGGCCTCACTAGCCTCTTTGGAAAGTGTCTTAGGAAGTTGGATTTCCAGCATGTACAATATCTATTCATTATGTGGTATAACATGAAAGTACCTATAAATTTTCTAGAAATTAATGTCATTGATAAGTTAATACTTATATAGTATAGATCACATTAATATTTTTGATGCCATTGGATTATTTATTTAAAAAAATTAAGATGAGAAAATTTTACTTGTTTTGTTTGCAAAATAATATTAATAAATTAAAAATTAATTAAATTCTTATTAATCTTCCAATATTTTTTGAAACCTAATATCCCTTACCATCACCTTCAGAATATCTAATCTATTTTATATTATAGTGTCTACGGTCCATATTCCCTTATCATAACACGTAAATGGTCCTAATAATAAATTTCAATGGGTTTAGGCATACCTAACTTTTCTAGTACATTAACTGATAGCTCCTTTATCTATTGAGTGGAATCCCCAATCCTGAAATCATGTTTTAATAAATTACTCAACCTTTTACAGTTAGTAACGTCGATTCCTTTTTGGGAAGTGACCCTTGATGTAATCTAAGTCAAGTCAACCCAAAAAATCAAGCTAAACATTCCATGATAATTTAAATAACCCCAACATGGGTTGGCGAAAAAATTTAAATTATGAGGAAGATTGTAACTTATGTTATTTAAGGATAAGACCACTAAATATTTTTTGTTTGATGGATTTTTTTATTATATGTAAATCCCATTTTTTATGTTTTCACAATATTTATTAATATTAAGTGGATTATACTTATGTAATTAACCATGTATGATAAAAAAAATTATGCATAATCCAATTATATTTTATTCAACAATTATTTATTTTTAATACCTTTATTATTTTCTTTCCCAACATGAATAAACATAAATAATTAAACAATTTAAAATAAAATATAACTGGAATGATCATAATATTATCTACTAATTATTTAATCTAGTGGATATTAAACTAACCCTTTACCCTAGGGGAAAACACACCTTGAATCGTAACTTGGTTCATGTCGCACAATTCCACCTTTATTCTTTTGTATCACCTTCATTGGTTTCTCCTTGAAACCTTGACATGGACTACCTCCAATTTCATTGGATACCTACCCTTATATAATAACTTACTCACATATAGGTAAGGGGGTCCAATATATTTGATAAAGAGGGTTTGTGTAAAAGAAAACATGGGAACACATGGCTGTAAAATAATAAGGGGGAGGTTATTCCTTATAAACCATCAATAATGATTTAACCACAATAAATAAAAAGAAACAAATCACATACAAAGGCTGGTATAATCTCATGGTCATCCAAAAAACAACATGCAACGAGCATAAATTTCTAATCTTGATTAAATTACATCGATTCATTCTTTAAGTAAGATAATGATCCAAAAATTAATCCAATAATCTGAATTTATCTCATTTAAAATCAACCATCCTTAAATAATCATAATCTCTAATTTCAAAAAAAATTATATTCATATAAAATTTTTGGTGTAAACTAGTTCACTTAGAGGTAACCTTCTGTGTTCATCAAAATTTTTAAACAGACATTAACTTAATATATAACTGTTCATCATATGACATGGAATGTATTTTCTAATGAATTACGTTTGGAACAAATAATAAATAAGTTTAATTAAAAATTTAATTACATTCCCTAAAAAAATTTGAAAAATATTTCCAATAGCAGACTACATGATATATATATAAGTACATGGTGTGTACTTTTATTTTTCCCATATCCACAAAATCTCCTCAATCTACCCATATGGGATTACTTTGAAAAGTTCATGGTACACAATTTATGTTGATAATATATGATATATAACCTTGTATGGAATGGTATGTTAGTTACCATATCACGTATCTAATACAAAACTTTCTTGGGACACCCTGTTCACTTGTCCATGAGACATGGGGTACAACACATCTTGTACAGTGTCTATATGATGTATTGTTCTTAATAATGTCTTCTATCTTATCTATATCCACATGGTGAGCCTTTTTTGTCAGAAATTAGTGTTTATTAAACCGGATCTATCATAATTTATCATTAGATCTGTACATATTAGTAAAAAATAAATAGTGTGTACTCAATAGGTACACGACTTGTTCATTGTTTTTCGCAAGGAAGAATCTTTGGAACCACCAAATGGTTTTCTCTATACAGTTATTTATTTTTAATCATTAATCAGTTATTGGATTTGTTATTAAGAATAAAAAAAATAAGATACAATGATATTTCGATATTAAAAATTTATTTTAATTTAAATAATACTTAAACTCATGAAATCAATCATTGAATAATAAATAATTATAAATTAAACATGTGACTGCTCTAATGCCACATAAAAGTTTCAGACAAAGTGGAAGCATCATTCAAAGGTATGGGCAAGTCATCTTTTATTCTTAAATCACATTTAATAATTACTTTACATGACCATAAGATAATTTACATTGAAAAGTATCTGATTAATGCACTATATTAATAAACCATAACTATAGGGAGATGATCATTACATGTAAATCATAATAAATTTAGGAGTAGATATAGAATTACCTAAATAATTAATTCTGTTTTTTTGATAATCCAATGTATTAGAATTCATCTCACCATCATTGTGTTGTAGTGTTAAAAAGATTAATCTCTCTATCGGTGATCCAGATATGCACCACATTATTTGATCAATGTCATTTAAACACCGATTGCAAGCATGATGGATCTAGATCGCTTGCGTTATTTATGGTTGATCACAACAATATAATTTATCAAGGATGGATAAAACTTGGTGTCCTCTAAATGTATTTATATAAGAGGAATAAATAACCCACTCTATGGATTTATCGAATCTCTACTTATCTGTTGTGAACACTAAAAATTGAATTAGGAATGTAATATAAGTATATATTTTTTATATTTATTTTAGGGTTGGAAAATTACACACAAGCCCCCAACAATATTTAAAATTCAAAATCAACCCTATAGTAGATATAATATTATTAATTGATCTTATGATAAATAATAATAATAATAATAATAATAATATTTTATAGACATGGAGAACACATTAATAATAACAACAAATGTTTATTATTTCTAAATGGACAACTACACTTTGTCATCTTTCCTACACCAGTATTTACCAATTATAGAATAATGACTATTTAGTCAAATAAATCATCTAATATTATTCCAAGATAAATATAATAAATATTATATTCTCCAAAAATGTAAAAAATATTTATTCTTCTAATTTAACTCACTTATTATTTCAAATAACTTGTGATTAAATTATGATGGACAAATAAACCAGAATAAATATTATTTATTTTCACTTGTAAAATTAAAAAATATAATTTTACAAAATTACGGATACACATATTTTGTAACCCTATAGGCCTTTATCTCTATGGAATTAGAAATAACCACCTAAATTACAAGGATATCATCTAGTAACACACCATGAATCCACAGAGAAATAAGTAAAGTCACAATGATGAAAAACCTCTTTCAAAATTTCACAATGTAATACAATAATTTTATCGTGTTATATATAATCATGTAGATGGTATTAAAGTTCCATCAAAATATATGCTTGATGCCTCTTTCATATAATTTCTATAGTTGAACTCTCCCCCTGAACACAATAGTCGTGGATTTGTGCAAGAAATTTCATTTCATCAAATGGAATGAGATATCAACTTCCATTAAGAGAAATTATAGATACATAATTTTTCAAATTATCCATTACTAAAACACCACCTGAAACACACAAAACATATCCTAATATGCAACAAATATATGAATTAATTATTTTCATCAACACATCAAAGTATATGAGTCATGATATCCTTTAATGATATTAAGAAAAGTCTAAGGATCAATACACACATCTATAGATATAAATATCCTATGACACTTGGAAATGTGTATTTTGTATTAGTGATCATGTTCTCATAACTCACTACAGGAAAAAAAGGTTATACCAACGGTTTAAAATCATTGGTATAGGCTGGAGAACCGTTTGTATAGCCTATACCAACGGTTTTCCAAACCGTTGGTTAGTATGCCGTGAGGAAAGCCTTATACCAACGGTTTGATCTAAACCGTTGGTATATTGTTCTATTAAATTTCTACCAATGTATACCAATGGTTTAAAACCATTGGTAATGTATTTGACAATTGTTATACCAATGGTTGAAAACCATTGGTAATGTGATTTTCCAGACACATATACCAACAGTTCTAAAACGTTGGTATTGTGTTTTTTCAGAACACATATACCGACGGTTCTAAACCGTTGGTATTGTGTTTTTACAGAATTCCAGAAAACATATACCAACTGTTCTAAACCGTTGGTATAGGTGTTTTTCTTTAATTCCAGAACACCTATACCAACTGTTCTAAACCGTTGGAATAGTGTTTTCCCAGAATTCCAGCACTCTTATACCAACGGTTTAGAACCGTTGGTATTGAGTTTTTCCAGAACAGCTGCACAACAGCCCCCTCCAGTATCCCCTCCACTACACACCTACACCTTCATAAAAAATATCACAAAAACCAGATACAAACTTGAAACACTATAAAAAACAACTTAAATAGCACAAAAAAACACATAAAACCATCAAATTCTTCCAACCATGTCATGTACTACAATTCCCTATTTCAATCTTCGTATGAAAATAATCATCAGATAGTAATTCACCTCACCCTTGCACAACCCCCAAACCAGAACAGCCTCCCCACCTCCCCATCAAATTCTAATAGGCAGAATAGTATGTGAAATACCTATTAGAGTTGAATAAGAGTTTGAAATTCACTCATATCCCATTTTTTTTTCTGATCCTAGATTTGGGTAAATAATGATTTGTGATGAATTTTTCATTGAACTTGTATTGTTTATAATATATGGTGAAAAGGTTTATTCTTAGGAGTCTCTTCAATTATGACCCCATGAGTGAAACTACCCAACTCATGAAAAAAAGTTTTCAACTATCGCTGATGAGTGTAAATTTCAGTTGTATTCACTTAAAATGATGTCCTTTTCAAACAAAAGAGAGACTTTGAGCGGTGCCATTCACACCGCACCTCGGATTGAGGCGGGGTTGACTTGTACATTTCACATATGACCCATGGATCGTTTTCCTAATGTTTCAATAGAATCCGAATGCATTTGTTCGGTTTTATATATGTCGGTTGTTGTTTTCACTTAAAATCATGTCTATTTCAAATAAATGTGAGACACTTTGAGTGGTACCGGCCACACCGTGCCTCAGATTGACGCGAGGTTGACTCGTAAACGTCACTAATCACCAATGGATACTTTCCCTAAAGTATCAACAGAATCCGAATGCGTTTGGTCTACTTTTTGTATGTCAGTTGTTGTTTTTACTTGAACTGTTGTCCATTTCAAAGAAAAGCGAGACACTTTGAGTGGTTCCGGCCACACCGCACCTCTGATTGAGAAGGGGTTGACTCTTACACATCACAAATTACCCATGGATCGTTTTCCTAATGTATAAACAGAATCCGAATGTGTTTGGTCTATTTTCTGTATGACGTTAATTTTACTTAAAAGCACATCCATTTTAAACAAAAGAAAGAAACTTTGAGCAGTTAAGTCCACACCGCACCTCAGATTGAGGCGGGGTTGACTCATACACGTCAAATATGACCAATGGATCGTTTTACTAAAGTTTCAACAGAATCCGAATGTGTTTGGTCAGTTTTCCGTATGTCGGTTGTTGTTTTAACTTAAAATCCTGTCCATTTCAAATAAAAGTGAGACACTTCGAGTGGTACCGGCCACACCATGCCTCATATTGAGGCAGGGTTGACTCGTACATGTCCAAAATGACTATAGATACTTTTCCTAAAGTATAAATAGAATCCGAATGCGTTTGGTCTATTTTCTGTATCTCAGTTGTTGTTTTTAATTAAATTGATGTCCATTTCAAAGAAAAGTGAGCCACTTTGAGTGGTGCCGACCACATCGTGCCTCGGATTGAGGTGGGGTTGACTCGTACACATCACAATTTACCCATGGATCTTTTTCCTAATGTATCAACACAATTCTAATGCGTTTGGTCTGTTTTCCATATGTCGTTTATTTTACATAAAAGCGCATCCATATTAAAAAAATAAAGACACTTTGAGAAGTTCCGTCCACACCGCGCCTTGGATTGAGGTGGGGTTGAATCTTACATGTCACATATTACCCATGGATCATTTTCCTAAAGTTTCAAAAAAAATCCGAATCCATTTGGTCTGTTTTCCATATGTCGTTTATTTTGCATAAAAGCGAATCCATTTTAAACAAAAGAAAGACACTTTGAGCAGTTCCGTCCACACTGCACCTTGGATTGAGGTGGGGTTGACTCTTACACATCAAATATGACCCATGGATCGTTTTCCTAATGTTTCAACAGAATCCAAATGCATTTGGTCAGTTTTCCGTATGCCGGTAGTTGTTTTCACTTAAAATCATGTCAATTTCAAATAAAAGTGAGGCAGTTTGAGTGGTACCGGCCACACCGTTCCTCAAATTGAGGTAGGGTTGACTCATACACATCAAAAATTACCCAAGGATACATTTCCTAAAGTATCAACAGAATCCAAATGCGTTTGGTCCATTTTCCGTATGTCAGTTGTTGTTTTGACTTAAACTGTTGTCGATTTCAAAGAAAAGTGAGACACTTTGAGTGGTGTCGGCCACAACGTGCTTCATATTGAGGTGGGGTTGACTCGTACACATCACAAATTACCCATGGATTGTTTTCCTAATGTATCGACATAATCCGAATGCATTTGGTTGGTTTCCCATATTTCGTTTATTTTACTTAAAAGCACATCCAGCTTAAACAAAATAAAGACACATTGAGCAGTAACGGCCACACCGACCCTTGGATTGAGTCGGGGTTGACTAGTACACGTCACAAATGAACCATGGAAACTTGTCCTAAATTATCAATAGAATCCTAATGAGTTTGGTTGGTTTTCCGTATGTCGTTTGTTGTTTTCACTTAAAATCGTGTCCATTTCAAAGAAAAGTGAGACAATTTGAGTGGTACCGGCCACCCTGTGCTTCAGATTTAGGTGGGGTTGAATCTTACATGTCACAAATGACCCATGGATACTTGTCCTAATGTATCAACAGAATCTGAATGCATTTGTTGTTTTCTGTATGTCAGTTGTTGTTTTGACTTAAATTGTTGTCCATTTCAAAGAAATGTGAGACACTTTGAGTAGTTCTGGCCACACCGTGCTTTGGATTGAGGTAGGGTTGACACGTACACATCAAAAATGACACATGGGTTGTTTTCCTAAAGTATCAACACAATCTGAATGTGTTTGAGCAGTTTTCCGTATGTCATTACTATTACATAAATGTGCATCAATTTTAAACAAAAGAAAGAAACTTTGAGTGGTGTCGTCCACACCATGCCTCATATTGAGGCGGGGTTGACTCATACACGTCACATATGATCCATGGATAATTTTCCTAAAGATTCAACAGAATAAGAATGAGTTTGGTCAGTTTTCCGTATGCCGGTTGTTGTTTTCACATAAAATATTGTCCATTTCAAATAAAAGTGAGACACTTCGAGTGGTACAGGCCACACCGTGCCTTAGATTGAGGCGGGTTTGACTTGTACACGTCAAAAATGACCCATGGAAACTTGTCCTAATGTATCAACAGAATCCAAATGCATTTGGTCCATTTTCCGTATGTCAGTTGTCGTTTTGAGTTAAAATGCTGTCCATTTCAAAGAAATGTTAGACACTTTGAGTGATGTCGGCCACACCGCACCTCAGATTGAGAAAGAGTTGACTCATACACATCAGAAATGACCCATGGATCATTTTCCTAAAGTATCAACACAATTTTAATGTGTTTGTCCAGTTTTCCATATGTTTTTTATTTTACTTGAAAGCACATCCATTTTAAACAAAAGAAAGACACTTTGAGAACCAAATGCATCCACAACAAAGACACCCTCCCTAATGGTCTGTTTGAAGAGGACATCATGAATGATCAATATTATGAACCTTATAAGAATATTACTTTCCAACCAAGGATAATTTTTTATAACGTGTTTAAAACTCACAAGTTGGCCCAAATGAGATTCCACTTCAGCAATAACCATTTTGTGCTGACTTCATATCATAAATCCCAGCAGAAGAGACCTGTCCTTTTCATTAAGAGAATACCCATCACAAAAGACACATTGAACTTCATAATAACCAAACTATTGATTTCCCTGAATAATTTTCCCCCATGCATCTGCACAGCTAAGCAAAAGTAGAAAGCATAAATTATATTGGAACAGGATTGAAAAATTTATTCTCAAAAAATTAAAATAGTAATCATAAAGTAACATACATTTAATATAATAAAAGGAAACAAAATCAATGAAACATGCAGCACCTCCCCCTCCCACCTCAGAACACCCCCCCTTGCGCAACCCCTTCCCCCAGCAACCCATCCCCTACCCCTCTCCTCCCCTCTGCCCAACCTTTTCTCCCAGCAGCCCCCTACCTCCTGCCATCACCCAGGACCTCCCGTCCCCTCCCGTCCCCTCCCCTTCCCTACCCTCCCCTCCAACCTGCCCATCCCCAGCCCCCCCCCCTCCCCTCCCCCCTGCCCCTCCCCCTGCCCCTCCCCTCCTGCCTACCATTTTCACCCAGCAACCCCCTCCCCTCACCTCCCCCTCCCCTTCCCCCTCCTGCCCACCCTTTTCATCCAGGAGCCCTCTCCTCTCCCCTCCCCTTCCCCTTACCTCCCCTCCCCTCCACCCTTGCCTACCCTTTTCCTCCAGCAGCCCCCTGCCCCTCCCCTCCCCCCTGCCCACCCTTTTCCACCAGCAGCCCCCTCCCCCTGCCCAGCCTTTTCCCCCAGTAGCCCCTCCCTCCTACCATCAACTAACCCCTCCCCTCCCCTCACCCCTTCCCATACGTTTCCTCCAGCAGCCCCCTTCCCCTCCCCTCCGACCCACCCTTTTCACATAGCAGCCTCCTCCCCTCCCCTCCCCCTCCCCTTCCCTCCCCTCCCCCCTGCCCACCCTTTTCCTCCAGCAGCCCCCTGCCCCTCCCCTCCTGCCCACCCTTTTCACCCAGCATCCCCCTCTCCTCCCCCCTGCCCAACCTCTTCCCCCAGAAGATCCACCATTACTAAAACATAAATCATCCCCTGAACAGAATAGAAATTCAAAAAAAGCACGATTCACTTCAAAAACACAAAAATAAGAACATAATCAATAATGTACAATTACTACTTGTAAAAGCACATTTATTTTCATGTGATTTTTCCACGCATGTTACTATGAAGCATAAAACTATCAGCCATAAATTACATAAAATGTAGTTATATGGGAAAATGACATAAACATGAAATACATGGATAACTAAGAAAGCTATGTAATAGGAACTAGAGAAATAGGTATCACAGTACCAAGGAATACTAAAGGTATAGGTACTAGACTAATCATACAATAAGAATCATGTTCAAAAAATAGATCTAATAACAACATCCCTATGAAGCAGAGGAAAACCCCAGAGTGGAAAACTAGGTTAAAAAATATAGAGTTATACAGAAATCAAAAATGTAATGGATCAATCTACCCCTGGTCACCATTACCATCACCACTTTCATCATCGACCTCATCTTCTCCTCCATCTCTATCCTCGTCGTCATCCTCGTCATCGTCCCCATGCTCATCGTCGGCCCACTCCTCATCCTCGACCCCATCCTCGACCTCGGCCCCATCCTCGCCCTCATTCTCATCCTCATCCTCGCCCTCATCCTCTTCAGCATCCTCTTCATAACCAGGAACATCATCATCTTGACCGCCACTAGAGATGCCGCCTGGTGCATTGGATAATGCACCCATCGACGACATAAATGTCTAACAAGCTGCGCTAGCCTATATTGGAAGTGATGAAGATAAAGCTTTCATCAGTTTCATAAATTCTTTGTCCCTCGTTTGAACTTGTAATTCCTACTCAGTGACCCTTTTATCAGACTGTCTTGCATGCTCCTTGACCTGATCCAACATGGTGGTACTAGAATGGATACCTAGAGAGGACCAATACCTCGTCAGGACTATATTCTTACCAGGTCAACAACGTACTCGACCAGAGTGCTCCTCTCCAATAAACTGATATAAATGATCATGGGGCCCAAAATTGTCAGGATCCTGGGTATCAAGAGCCTCTACAACAGCCTGTTAAAAATATTATTAGATTAATAAATTTCAAAATAGATATTAAACTTTGAAATAAACAAATAAAAACTTTCAATATTTTCTTAGGTTGATTCATTTACCATAGTTCCATCTTTTTTTCTTCTACTCGAGTAAAACAATTTTTCTTGAGGGATACGTCCTTCAATATTCAACTTGTGCTTCTATAATGACATTGAAACAATATAAAGTGCAAGTATAATCATATATTCAATATTCAATAAATCACATAATTTTTCTAGGAAACAATAAAAAGGGAATGTCCTAAAAAAAATTATAAACGACTATATCGTACCAGCTGCCTCTCATGATCTGACATTGTTGTGTGCCCCAAAGTGTGGAGGTATTGCTTTGAATCAATGTTTTTTTTGTGTTTTTTCAGAAGATTACTAAATAATGATTAATAATAAATAAGATTATATTAATGAAAAATATGAAAACACTCATTTAAATACCTCATATGAGATTAATACCTTAAATTTGGCAGTCGCCCAATGGGTAATCATTTGGCGATATTGCTCTATCGGGCAGTCATCCACGATAGGTAATGTCTCTAACTCCGTGCCCACTCTATCACACCAGCCAACATACAGGTCATGCTTATAAGCTCTCCAAGGTCTCTTAACTCTTTTAAACGCGCTGGTCGTGCACCTTCGCCATCAGGGAAGTTAAACCGAAGCTGAAACCCAATAGATTAGTTCATATAAACACAAAAAATACTACATTAAATCCAATATATTTTTTACCCATATTTGTGCCCACACATTATCTTTGAATTTTTATGGCAGATGTCTCCAAGAGAGAGGGCTGACTGGAATTATATCGGAGTATTTTGCTAGCGTCGCAAAAAAACCCCGACATTCCTGCCCAGGTTTTTCAATCATTTTTCTATCAACATTGTATTGAACCATCAACTGTGTCTGGAAGTTCCATACCGCACACAAGAAAGTATGCCCCCTCCCCCACCTTCTATCTGTAGATGAATATGTTATTAAAGAAAAATAATATCAGTACAAGTTATAATAAAATAAATTTTGGTATAAAAATTTGATAAAGTTATATAAATATACCTGTGGTAGTCGGATCAATGGGCGTCACTGGATGTGCAGAAGCTGAAGGAATATCCTGTACAGGTGGAGTGTCCCTCAGTGTTCGCTCCTCAGCCACATACTATGTCATAGCAGGAGTCAAATAAAGTGCAATATAATAGCTCGAAGATAATGAACCAGAAGCAAAAGATGATGGCATAGACGTCTGACCAACTTGTAGTGTAAACATCGGAGGTCTAAATATCCCGTGTGTCCCTGAAGACATGCCAGGATCAAAATGGGGAAAATAAGATACATCTGTGGTAGTGGATCATCTAACTCTCGCCCCACGAGCCCTCATACCACCAGCCTCAGAACCGGGACCACTAGATGATCGTCCATATCTGACACGACCCCCCTCCTACCACCAGCCTCTCTACTGGGTGCAATACAGGCTCCTCGTCAGATATCTCTCGTTTAGGGGGTCAATCCTGAAAAAAAGTTTAACACAAAAGTAAACACATGATATTATAAGTTATTGAAATATTTATAATTGAAATAAAATACTCACAATAGGGATGAGTGGAGGAACACCCATCTGTATCATGTGACGATTAATACCTGTCATCTTTTTCCGTCGCCTCTCTTCAATGGGTGTCATTTCCTGCAATGAAAACAAATATGGAAGTAATTAGAAATAGATAACTAATGGGTAACCCAAAAAAATATAGAAAAACCATTCTGATAAAAAAACGTAAAGTAAAAGAACATTTATGGTGGTTTGAAGGTAAGTACTATGATACACATTCTGAATGATGTAGGCGAAACATGTAGGTGAGGACACAACTATATGATTCTATTTATTTCCCACCACAACATTAGGTTCATAATAAACTCTAACAATTGAGCTATTGACGTCATCATAAGTAATAAATGGATTGCTTCCAATTGCAGTAGGGATAATGTCAACTTCATCATCACTATCATAAAAAACATGTCTTGGATTTACTTCAATAATTACACAGAATTTAGGATAACGATGATCTTTGACATAAAACACTTGTTCCACCATTGATGTCAATACATATGGTTCATCAGTGGAAAGAGTGCGAGTCATGTCAATAACTCAAAATCCACAATCATCAATAAAGGTGCCTTGCCTCGTCATTGAATCAAACCATTGACATTTCATCATTGTGACTCGAACATGCGAATAATAATCCAAAATTATTATTTTATCCACGACTCCATAATAAGGAACATTTTTAGAATGAGGTCTAGTATCGGATGAACTGGAATAACAGTCTATTGTGGCAGTTAGCATAACACCATTATGCTGTGTTCTCATGTTTCTTGCTCGTTCAGTGATAATAAATTTGTATCCATAGATCACAAGTGATTTAAAAGAACGAACCATGGCATTAGGATAAAAAGACAAAGCTTTTATTTCCTCAGAAATAGTGTCTTCAGGAAAACTCGATACCTATAATATAAGCAAATAGTAAATTTAATTAAATAATATTTTTATTTAGTTATTACAGAAATATTTTTACCTTCAATTTCAACCAAGCAGAAAACCCATTTCTATGCAAAGTCCCTTTCATTCTCAAAGATAAAGAACAATTCTTTCTATATATCAATTCTTTATGTTCCCTGTAGATAAAAATAATAGTAGTTTAACAAATATTTAAAATTACAAGAGATAAGATAAGAGATAGATGTACAATTTACTTACTTGATATACTCATCGAATAAATCACAATCGAACAACACTGTGCGATGTGCCATCTCCCGCTCTTCAAGGATTAATGTCGTCAATGTATATGATCCCGGAATTCCTCCTGTCTGAGGAAGTGATGGAAAAATGGGTTCAATTTTCCCATATTGTTCTTCTTCATTTCTCATTGGTCTGTTTATTCTCGTAGTAAGATCAGACAAATACATTGCGCCGAAATCCATAAATTCTTGAGCCAAGTAACCGTTCACAATAGAACCTTCGGGATAATTCCTGTTCCGAACATATGATTTCAATGTGCACATGTTTCTTCCAGTTGGATACATCCAACAGAAAGCAACGGGTCCTCCAAGAAATATTTCGGTCGGAATATGGATAGTCAGATGCAACATGCATTTAAAAAATGATGGAGGGAATATTCTCTCTAACTCACACAAAATGAATGGTGTCTCTGCCAACAGTTTTTGCAAGAAGGATTTAGACAACCTCTTAGCACAAAGATCTCTAAACAAATAGCACAACCGAATAACTGAGATTCTAACATTATTGGACAAGAGATGATAGATTTCTATTGGAATTAACTCATGAAAAAGGATGTGATAATCATGAGTCTTCAAAGATTTCAACTTAAACTCTTTTATGTTGACCCGTTTTGATATATTTCTTGAATAGCCATCAGGAAATTTAATAGTCTCTAGCACTTCCAGAAATTGATTTTTTTCTGAAGGTGTCATCACATAAGAAGCACATGGAACTTTCCATTTATTTTCACTGATACAGACAAGATGCAATTCTGGTCTGATCCCCCAATCTACCAAGTCACGCCGAGATTGTAAATCATCTTTTTTCTTCCCCTTGAAATTTATAAGAATCGAAAGCAACATTTCAAATATATTCTTTTCAATGCGCATTACGTCTAAGAAATGATGTAACAAGTCGGTTGACCAATACGACAACTCAAAGAATATACTCTTCTTCTTCCAATTGTAACAGGTATCATTGGAAAAATTTTCCTCTTTCTAGATTTCATTACACCCTTCCCAAATGAATAACTGAAATCTTTCAATTCATTAAGAACATCAGTTCTAGACATACACTGTGGTGGATCGTCATTCTCCATGGTGTTGTCAAATCTTCGACGATTGTTTCTATATGGATGGTTCATTGGCAAGAATCGTCGATTTCCGATAAAACTAAAACTATGACAATATTTCAGTCTTCTCGATTGAGTATTCTTCATACAAATAGGACATGACAATTTTCCTTTTGTGCTCTATCTATACCTCATTGCATAAGCAGGAAAATCATTGATTGTCCACATAAGCGCAACACACATCTGAAATATGTCTTTCAAACATGCATCGTATGTGGGCACACCCACATCCCAAAGAAGTTTCAACTCTTTTATTAAAGGTTTCATGTATACATATATATCATTTCCGGGATCATAAGGGCCAGAAATCAGTATACTCAAAAAAGTTTAAGGCTTTTTCATACACAACCAAGGGGGAAGGTTATAAATGTGTATGAAAACCGGCCATGTGTTGTGCGAAATAGGAATATTCTCAAATGGATTAAAATTATCACATGAAAGACCCAGTATCACATTACGCATGTCAGCTGCAAATTCAGGATATCGAGCATCAAATCCCTGCCATGCAAATCCATCTGCAGGGTGAACCAACTCTTCATTATTCTTTTTTATCTTGGTGTCATGCCATTGCATTTTTACGGATATTTCATTAGACATGAAATGGTTCTGTAATCTGGGGATCAATGGAAAGTGCCACATTATTTTTTGTGGCACACGAGATGGTGTTCCATCATCTTTTGGCTTCCATCGGGTGGTTCCACATTTGATACAATCATTTCTTTCAGCAGTTTCATCCCAAAATAAGCTGCAATCATTCAGGCAAGCATGATTTTTTTTGAGAATCTATGTTCATAAACTATCTTCAATGCCATATAGTGGTTTGAGGGAATATCTACATCATTTGGAAGTAAGTCCATCAAGAAGGTAAGAATGTAATCAATTGTAGTATTTGAAATTCCATACATAGTTTTCCCATGAAAAAATCCGATTAAAAATTCCAACTTTTTCATTTTACCACATTGCCGATATACTGGAGTCGTCACAGCATCATTCAATTTTTTCACCCTATCAACATCATCATTTTCATTGGACGCATCATGTGTTCTTGTATCGAAATCTTGTTGGCTGGACATCCTTTCCTTCTCACGATGCAGAATAAATGGAAACCGATCATATATCGAACTCTCTAATTCAGTCATATCATTTGGATCATCAACATTTTTAGATTCCATTTTCTCTCCATTGTGATACCACACATAATAGTTTGTTTGGAAACCATATTTGGTTATATGATAGCTAACTGCTTCATGACTCAACCAAGGTCTTCCAACACAATTGAAACATGGGCAGTGTATGAGACCACTATCTGAAGCCTTGTCAAATGCAAAATCGAGAAATCTGTTCAAATTATTTTGAAAATCGGTTGAAATCTGATTAGTTTCATACATCCAACTTCTGTCCATTCTATAAAAAAATTTCAATAAGTCATTTCAAATAAATTCAATAATAGTGATGTTTAATAAAAAAAATTATGTAAATTACAATTGTTTACTTTATATAAAATCATAACTGACACATTACTCTAAATGAGAATCGTATTAAAAAATACAAAAAAATACAGTGTATATAAGAAAATAAGATACAAAATTTCTAATGCCTATATTCATATATTTCCCAGTAAGATATTGGAAGTGGATCAAGGAATAAATAATCCTTAAGGATCTTGTTGGGAGTACATTAGTTTTATACTTTAACATCTTTAGAGAGATCAGAATGAGGAGTAGGATGAGGATCAAGGGAGTGGCGGGACTTTCCAAGGGGGGGTGCGGGGTGTCCTGGGGGTGCGGGGTGTCTAGGGGGTGGTGGGGTCCTCTAGGGGGTCGGAGGTGTCGAGGGGGTGGGGGCTGTCTAGGGGGGTCGGGGTGTCCAAGTGGGCGGGCTGTCTACGGGGGTGGTTAGGCTGTCCAAGGGGGTAGGAGGAGTCCATGCAGGTGGGTGGGCTGTCCAAGGAGGTGAGTGGGGTGTCCAAGGGGTGGGTGGGGCTTTTCGGGGGGTTACAGGGTGTCCAGGGGGTGGGAGGGCTACCCATGGGGGTGGCAGGGCTGTCCAGGAGGTCTGGGGTATCCAGGGGCGTGGGCGGGCTGTCCAAGGGGGTGGGAGAGCTGTCCACAGGGGGTGGTCGGGCTGTCCATGGGGTGGCGGCGCTGTCCAGTGGGGTCGGGGGTGTCAAGGGGGTTGTGGGGGGGTTCCAAGGGGTGGGGGCGTCCGGGGGGATGGGGGTGTCCGGGGGGTGGTGGGCGGGTGTCCGGGGGTGGGGTGGGCGGGCTGTCAACAAGGGTGGGGGACTGTCCAGGGGGGTTCCGGCTGTCCAAGGGGAATTGTCAAATCTTTAATAGACGAGTTATTTCGAAATATCATAGATTATCTTTCTGGAATGTTAGCATTAACCAAACATAATTTCCAACTACCATAGAACACTATGATAAATCTAGATAAATCAGGGAATTCAATCCACATTATTGAATTCTTTATAATTTTTTTATGTATCTTAATATTAAAACATTATACTTAATTTATAGTAATGAAATGACATAGAAGTATTATTACCTATGGGTCTATCACAAACTCTAATCCTTAGAGTATTTTTGGGGATCAATGAAAACCTATAAACATGTTTTATCATAATCATTGTCTGAATGAATAGGATTCATAACTGATATCATCACGAGCTATAATAAAATGATTTAACCATATTATATTGATTTTTTGGGTTATTATCCCTCAAATGAAAGGATTCACCAGTAAACATTCTACATAACATTCCCTATATTATAAGTGATTTGTTTTTAATTTACTGAAGAGGATAACTCATCCCAAGGCGCACACTCAACCCACTATTGAAGATGAGTTGCAGATGTATCCAAAAAATACATTAACCATGCACCAAAATGAATATAGAGGAGAATGAAACAAATTGAAATTATGTTAAAATAGATTTACACTAGATGTATGTGTGATGATCTCTCTATTCACAGTCACACACTTCATTGGAAATAGTAATATTATCTAAAAAGTAAATTAATTATTGGTGTTAAATGACATGGTCCTCTTGTAATGTAACCCCCCTTTACTAGAAAAACTATGTATTATCTATACATTTAGGCTGTTATAAATTATAAATAACCCATCAATGTCATTTTACATCTCACATATAAAAAAATAGTACCAAAAAAATATAATTTATTTCAATAGTTTAACAACATGATATGCGCCACATGAACAAATGTGTTCTATCTCTATATTTCACTATCATAGTTTCACACCAATTAGTACATTCTATTGGATCATCATCCCTATGAAGCCAAGTATATAATATCCCATACAAGTAATTTTCTCTAGAGTTTGATTAGCTATTATGACTATTAATCTAGCTAATGACTTATTGATTCATCGATCAATGATTAATAATAACGTTCATGTAACCTTCTATGTTTTCAACCATTCCCAAGGAATGCATAACTCACAAAATCAATTAATTCCCTGAAGCTATAACCCTTATGTAGTTTCAATTTATAAAATGAGGACCCATAAATCATTGGTGTCATTTTAGAAAAAAGAACTCCTACATGGTATGAATGGTATCATAATGACACCTATATGTTGAAAATATTCATATAGAATTGGAAATAATTTTATGTTATTAGGTTGATAAATCTACCTATAGAAGAATCTAATCATACCTTAAATAAAGGTCAAAACAATGAATTCCACGTTATGTTTTTATTTAATACATTACTCAAACTCAACATTTACTTATACACAACTCAATGAAATTTTTTAAAAACATCAATATCCAAATATTAGTCATTGATTCACTATCAAATATTGTGAATCTTTAAATTTTTGAAAATCCCTAAAATAGGAAAAAATGACATGATCTTTCGAGATATTGAAATAAATGTGGAAATCAGAGGAAGAGAGGTTGTATTTGGGAAGATGTTTGAATAATCTGACCTGGATGATGGAGTTGCATCCGATCAGATGTAAGAAATCGGGTTAGGGTTCACTGGGCGCCGTGGCTTCTGAAAATTTGGGAATGCTGTGTCGTGCGGGGGGGCTCTATAATTGGATGTATTTGAGGAGAACTTTCCAAACTATTTGTAAAAACCGTTGGGAAAATATAAAAAAACATAGTCTTTCCCAACGGTTTCTTAAAACCGTTGGGAAAGCCTTCACAAAACCATTGTTTACCAATGGTTTGTTAAAATCGTTGGTAAAAAACAGTTATACCAACGGTTCTAGAGAACCGTTGGTATATAAATGTTGGAAAAAACCTGATTTCCAGTAGTGACTTACTCTCTTAAATATTTCCAAGGGAGAACACCATGAGAATATTTCTTAATGTATTTTGAACCCCTACCCATACTAGCCTATATCGTCTATTTCCTTTCAGAAAATATAATCAATTAATAGAACATGATTTGAAAATAATATCTTTGAAGATATAGGTTCTCATTATATAAGGTATCTACTATAACCTTTCAGTGCGACATATATATTTAAAACATTATCACATACAAATTTATTACAAAAAAATAATAATTAAGTGATAAGAAAAATTCATTGACAATATAAACATGTAATTATGTACTAAAAATTTTTGTTCTTAAGAACCAACTCTAATAGGACCTATATCTCTCTCTAATACATGGGGTAGAGTCATACATCTCATGAGATAGAAATGTTATGAGAAGTGGTAAGAGAGTATCTTGGCTAAATTTTTGAGAGTATGATAATGTTTATCTCAAGTAATAATTTTACAAGTGAATAGGTTATATAATAGAAATGATCACAATGAGTTAGTGTTATGGAATTTGGTCTCATAAAAAATTTACATGTGAATATGTTCGAGGGTAACCAAGTTTATAATGATAAGATAAACAATGTTTGTGATTGTGCCACTATTTTTCCTACCTACATTGTTCGTGAAATATTATTCATGTTATTTAACATTCCATGGTAAAAGTATTATTGCATAAGGTGATATATCTATATTTTATGCATATGTTTATCACTTCTTAATTTATGATATTTTTCTATATTTATGTTTTCAAATATGTTTATGATCTAAACATCTGGGCCATTGATATATAATCCCTTATTGATATTTTGATAACAACCCTTATTATGTCTTCCCTTTCCCTTGATTAAAATAAGATTATTCTTCATGGAAATAGTATGAGGGTGTTTAGTTTGTGGTGAAATGATCACGATAATTAAAATGTGTGTTTTCATGTTTCTAGTCTCCAAGGTACTGAAATGTTTTTCCATGTGTTGTACAACTATTTGTGATTGGTGTTATTTAAATCAGAGATAATTGTATTATTTATATGTGTTTAGCATGGTCGAATTATGTTTTTTTAGGTTTTGGTTTAGTTGATTCATAGAATAGTTTTTGTTGTTTTGGGGGTTAGTTTTTGATATCGTCAGTGAAAATTGAAGAGATGAATCTATTTATATGATGCTATCCTAAAATATAGGGGAAGTTTTTATTGTATTGTTTTCTCTTGTAACACATCCCTGATTGGTACTAAATGTGGTTGTAGGATTTGGAAAAATTATACCGAAGGGTTATAAAACAAAAGAGCTTGTGTTGTTTATTAAATTAATCATGACCTAGTGGATAACCAATAGGCCTAACCAAACACCCAATTTTACACTCCTTTGGAATATTATTTGGTTAATAATATTATCTTTATGAGTCACTATGAAGAATTTAATTCCTCGTTACTTTGAGAGATAAGGTTGAGAAGTATAAGATAAACCAAGTTAATTTGACTATGGTTGAACTAATAGGGTTATATGATGAACAATTTTTCCAAAAATTAAAATGAAAGTATAAAAGTCTTAAAATAAGGCATCATTGGAGAAGACATCTTACCATTAAGATTTCATTTTTGTATGATCATTGAATCTAAATATATTTAAAATTCTAAAATCATTTTTTGTAGTATTTAGTTAGAATTAAGCTCATAAAAATTATTTTATGAAAGGTTCGATCTTAAGAACACTTCAAAATCATATTTGGGTGACACAATTTCTGAGGCATATCAAGGATAGTGAGGTGGATATATGTGTAGATGATTTATTGTGATTTTTTCATGGACACCACAACTTCATTATTTAGTAAAAAATAAATAAAATTATAAGCAAATAATCTATTCAATTGGGGGGGGGGTCTAACAACCTAACATACCACAATATATATATTCCTTAAATAAACAATTTTTTTTCGATATCTTGGATGAAAAGAAATGCCTAATTAAAAAGAAAATAATGATAATATTAGATTAGAATATATGTATTGATTATAAAATTTTAAAACATTTCAATGAATTAGTTGTTATCAATAGAAGTAAACACAAAATGAAATATACATATAATGATAAAAAAATTACGTTTAGTACCAAAGAAATTAAATTAGAATTTCTAAAACAACTAACAAAATAATATTTATGAATAAAAATTTATTTACATAAAATTGTCATTTAATTTGAAGAAACTAACTATAATATTATTAAATAATAATAACATACATTGATAATGTAGTTAAAATGTTTCCAATGAATTAACTAATAAATATTTGAAATAATAATAAATAATAATAATTATCATTTTAAAATGTTATTATATAATATGATCAATTTTCTTGTATATTTTTGGATTATATTTGAAATTAAATTTTAAAATTTTAGAAAAATAATTTATAAAAATTTATATAATTTTTTAATAATAATATATTTTTTATGGTAATTTTTTTTATTTTTCTAAAATATGTTATTTTTACGAAACTAGTGGAAAATATATTTTTTGAAAATACTACTTTTATGCCATCACATGGATATATACGTAGCCTAAAACTTATAAAACCTTTTTCCTGACCAAATGTATTTCTTTTATGAAAAATAATACATTTTCAAATATTTTGTCTCAACTAAAAACCTATCTTCTATATTTTATAAAAGAAGTAATACTTGTTAAATTTTTGTAAGAAATTTTACATTATTATTTTAAAATTAATTTCAATAAATTTTAAAAATTGAATAAAATTAAATGGATTTTAAATTTAAAAGAATTTGGTCCACGTTTATCTAATAAGGTGGAGTTTAATTTTAGGTATTAAATTACCTTGGTTAAATATTAGTAACCCTGGTAAAATATTTTTTTTCATTGAATAATACTTCTCAAAATATTTTATGTATTTTTTTTTATTTTAATAAATTTATTTTAAATTACGAATTTAATATAATTTTAAAAAATCTATAAAAGTTATTTAACACTCATTTAATTGGTATTCAATGATAAATAATATTATTAACTCTAAATGATTAAATTGAAAAAAAAAATTCATGAACTATTTTACAACACATTTTATATTTTTATTTAAAAGTTGTTTTTATCATATTTAAAAATTGAATTTAATTAAATGGATCTATAATTTGAATCCACCACAATTAATTTTGTAAAAATGATCATCTAATGTTTTTGGAAATAAAATAATTACCATCAATAATTTTTAAGCTAAACTAATAAAGGTAAAAATGGGTAATTAAAGAGTATAAAAATTTTAATAACAAAAAGGTCACTTAAACCTTATTGAAAACATGTTAGGTATCAACTTTATACCTGAATTTCACACCTTCTAAATCTCCATCTAATTCACCTAAATCACCTTACCAACATACTACTCATGTGATTCCATTAATACCCATTACCTAAGTCAATTTTTCCTTGAAAATGCCATATTTTTCAACTATAAAAGAAGATTAGTACACCCATTATCTCATTCCTCTCCACCCTAATAGACTTAATAACAAAATTTCCTACACTATAATCCTATATATTCATACTACGATGTTATGATGGTTATGATAAGTCTTCTTAATCTTCAAAAAGATACTTAAAAAGGTAAGAGTTTTCCTCCTCCTCATTTTGATTAAAGTACATCTTTTGAGTTAATCCCTTGGGGTTTTAATTGAATATTTTTTAATTCATTATAAATAAAAATATTAATTTTACAACGGTTACCAAATTATTATAAAATATCCTTACCACTCATTAAAAAACTTTTATTATACCTTTTTTATTAATTATGTATCCCAAACAACAACTTGATTCCCTCCCTCTTATTTTCAATTTAAGTAATTTTATTATTATATGCCTTTTAATTTCCATTTAATTATGGTTAAAAATGGTTATAATGAATCGATTTTAGACTTAATTATTATCTATTGATGAGATAATATGTTTCCCTCTAATTAATTCAATTCATAATCATTTTTCTATATTCATCGTTTAGCCAATATCATTCCAAGATTTTCAATCTTCATGTTGCGAAGTACACAACTCTAATATCATTCAACGGTATACATATAAATTAACCTTATATAATGTTTTGTGTATGAAAAATATATGTTTTTTATATAGGAGTATAAATAAATTCATTGTCAATCTAAATTCAAGGAAATGTTTTTTAATTTCAATTCCCTTCATTAAGACGCATTGTAATGTGATGAACTAATTTATTATACCTATGTTGTATGTACTAACCAAGAATTTATTTTTTTTATATTTTATGATTTATCTATAATTATTTTAAAATCTATAATTTTTAATAATACAATGTTGTTTGATTAAAAAATTACAAAAAATTGTATGGTTTTTGATAACTCAACAACCTTTCATGGAGTTATATTCCTCTTTATTGAAACCTATCAGTAAACGGTTTTCCTATAATACCTATTACGATATTATTTTATAATGCCTAATTCCTTTCTAGGTAATTATATTTTATATTCATGTACCCTTCTATGATGATATCATTTATATATTGTGATATTATAAAGAATAATTCTTGTATTTTCTAATGAACCTTTCTTTTGTAATCCCAAATTTCATGTTTCTACCAAGGTTTTCCTTCTTATTTGGAGAGAAAAACGTTTTATCTCTTTTGGGTGTCATATTTTACATTTATTCTTTTTTAAGGATGTTTTATCAAATATTTAAAATATGGTTTTTTCAAAAATTATAATTTTTGGAATAAAAGGATTTTACTTTTATTCTCTTATATTTTATCTTCTAACCCACATTTTCTTAATAAAGAAAATTATTCTTCAATATTATTTATTTATGAAAAAAAAAATTAATGGTATATTTTAAACTTTATTAATTTTATTTAAAATAATCTTAAATTTTTCTTTGTAAATAATTTACATTGGTTTTAAAGAAATATATTTGATTTTTTTAATTTCAATTTATTATCAATCTCTAAAATGTTTACATGAAATGGTATTATGGTTCATGATACAACATATATTTTCTCTTATAATATTTTTCATTTGGTTGAGCTAGTTTGGAATCATTTTACTTTTTGGAACATATCATTGGATATACCATTTGATAATATGATGAAACTCATTTTTTATATGTTATTTAAGGATGTGATGAATTTATTTAATTTGGCATATAATTGTATGGATTATGATATGAGAGAGAGTTATATATCCCTAAAATTAATTGGTTATAGTTTTATATTTCATGAGATAGAAATGTTTCTGGAATAGGTTAGATAGTAGGTCAGTTCACAAAGGGTGAGTGGGATGGCATTTATCTATACTCAAAATTTTAAATGTAAAAATATTAGAATGTTACTAGGTTCAGAAAGAGTGAGTCTGATGGAATTTATCTCTTATTCCAATTATAAATTTTATTACGTTTTTAGTAATACAATATTATAATGATATGAAAAAACTATTTTTATGATTATGGAACTCTCTTTCCAACATTCCATTTCTCATGTTATATGTTTCAGGTTTTTATTTTCTCATTATATGATGAAAGTGTTATAATTTATTTTGATATATTTACATTTTATTCTTATGTTTATGACTTATTGTTTTATGTTATATTCCTTATTTATAACTTTCCATATTTTTATCTCACCATTATGGTCTTTGATATGTTAACCCTCACTGTTTGTTTGAGCTCACCCATACATATAATTTACCTTAATCAAGAGTTAAAGATTATTATGACTCATCAAATGTATAGAAAGGGGTTTAGTTTTTTGATAAATTTTAATAATGAGTAATGTAAGTGTTTGAATGTTTCCAATATCTAAGACACTAAAGCATTTGGTCATTGGGATGTGCAACTATTCAAGAGAAGTGTTATTTTAATCATGAGATTATTGTATTATTATTGTACATTTATAATGGTTCGATTCAATTTTAGCACCTTATATCCACCACTTCCTATAAAAATAACATAAAAAATCTTAAAGTGACAATAATTATGTTCTATTATCCTAATATGACCAACCAATGAAGGATGTATGTGCATTCCAAAAATGGACACCTAGAGAAGAGTTAATTGTCTAAAATGAGTTATTTCAAGTTTCTTTCCACATTAATCCCCTAAAAATATATATTATCTATGCAATTATGAATACATTAGAATTATAAATATTATGAAATATTATTATATACATCACGTACATCAAATGGAAAATTTATGTGTTAATCATTTTCACATATAGTCTATAATTTCCATGAAGTGATATAATTAATTTTTATCACATATTTGGGATGGTTATATAATAGGATATAATGAATATTTATGATACTAATTAATAATTACAAATATATTATTTTATATTATTATATACCTTCCTTTGTTTCTATTCATTGAAAAATTAAAACATTATTCGTGCATACGTGTGTACTACCACCTATATGAAGTGATGTAATTAATTTTCCATGACTAATTTGCAAGGATGGTTATAAAATAATATTTAATGAATAAATATGATATTTATCTTATTATTTTCATTATTTAGATGTTGAAATACTGATTACGTTGTATGTAGCCGTATCCCTAAACTAAAACATGCATGGACAAAAAAAAGTTGACACTTGAAAATTGATATCAAGGAAAAATTATTATGAAATGGGTAATTAAATATTTTATTAGAATGATATATATTTATTTATGTTTTAATATAGTTATTTAATATATTAATAATAAGTATTAATTTTTTATATTTGGGGATATAATGCATATGAAGTAATTCATGACTTGTGGTAATAGTTTACATTATAGTCTCACATTTTGTCAGGATTATTCATATTTTAATTTATATTTGGAGAATTATTTTTTATTTATTTCGGAATCAAATATATTATTTTATATGGTTATTTTTTATAATATTATGATTTTTTTCTATTTTCCCCTTTTTATTATAAAAAACTGAAATAATCATTTTTAAGAAAATTCGACCTTGTTTATCCTTTTCAGTCGGGATTATTTTTATTCTATATCATTTTCCTAAATTTTTTATGCAATTATGTTATATTTTTTTAAATGTCTAAAAAGTAATTTTAGTACTTTATTTGAATTTATTTACAAATATTTTACAAGAATCACCTGTTTATGTATATTTTTTACATTCCATTGGAAATTATAAAATAATGGAATTTAAACATTTACACTATAAAAATATTTTCCTATTATAATGTCTACATGATTGAATGAATCCACCATAAAAATATTCTATATGTTTTCAATGTTAATTCTATTTCCATTTTTTTGGAATTATTATTTTTTGAAATTTACTTAAATAGAAGGATATTAATTTTTGTCTTTCAATGCATCTGTATAATGATTTTATAAAATTATTTTTCATACCTGTGAAAATACTTTAAGAATTTTAATTCTTCAATGGTTATATGATATTATGATATAATCTAAATTATTTTTATGGATGTATTACAATTATTATGGTTAAGGATGTTTGTTAGAAACCCATTTCCCTATCTTGGTTTAATTGATAAATGGTGATTTTTTATGATATTATAGGGAATATATTTATGTTTTTCATTATGAAGTGTCTGGAAATGAAATTATATATCCCTATAACGAATTTCATAAATCCTAATATCTAATTTGATAAAATTTTAGGGAATGATAAGTTAAATGAATCAACCCTAGGACTCTGGGAAATATGTTTGTGGGAATGGGAAGTGACACCATTTCACTGTGGCATTCTTACCACTAAGATTGTCATGAATTCTAGAATTAACTAAATAAAAGGTTTAATAAGATTATGAATATCCCAAGAACTATGTCTTATTATTATTATATTCTCTCATAGATAATGATTTTTATTGATGAATCCACAATATTATCGATCATTATACGTGTAATGATAAATCCTTATGCTATTACTCATGATTAATGGCCTCTAACATATTATATATGATTTATAATGTTATAATCATGTTATCATACTCTTATTATTATCATATACACACTTATGATCATGAATTTATATATTACATCTTTATAATAACTCCACAATTCTATACTTGTGTTAAATCTAAGTGGAAATACTGTGGATGGATTGTTTTGAGAACAAAGGGTGATTCTAATGTTAGTAGGTTTATAGTGTTCTCAAATGTTTTTTTAGATGTGGTTTAAGGATTGAGGGATTTCCTAATTGTTCAAGTGAGTGAAAACAGAGTTTATGGGGGTATGATCTGCTAAAAGGAATATAAGTAGGACTTGCACAATATTGATATATTATTCATGATATGACTATGGTTCATGGGGTGTTTCGGTTTAATTTATGGCATAAAAATGGGATCTGGGTGCACTTCCATAAAATTCATGATCTTACCCCTCTGGTTACACTGTTAAACATGGATATCTAGTTTTTCTAATTGAAACTAGTGATGAAACCCTTTTTATTTTTTATAATAATGGGATATGGGGGAATATTTTTATTTGACCTCCACTACCCTTATTTATCCTCTATTTTAGGATGTTGTATGTTCAATTCGATGATTCTAGAGGGATTTGGATTGATTAAATTGAGTTTTGGTGTAATTGAATATCTATGATGGGTCTTTATCTAAGATTATCTGGATTTGTACCCAAGCTGAGGTATACAAATCATTTTGAGTCATTTAGGTGAATATTTTGTTATCTACCATAAGTGGACCACGCCATGCTACTGAACAGTTTGGCATTAAAGGATGAATCAAGCCAAGAGTGGTTGGATGATGGTCTGAGAGATTTGGATTATATTATAAAAGAGTTTTATGGATGTGATTAATGGGAAAACGCTTCTAATTGATTTATGTCGTCCTTCATAACCACCAATATGTTTTATTAATATCTTATGTGGAATGAGCTATGTGGTCCCACCACTGAGATAAATGACATAATTTAAATAAAATATTTTAAATTTAAAATGGAATGTTTGTGTAGTCTAGGACAAATGATAATTCCATGTTTGTCTTTAGTATTAACTTTATTGGCTTAATTGTTAATGGGAAAGGGATTTACTTGAGATGTTATTAACCTAGGTTGATAGACAATTGGATAAGGATTAAAGAATCTGTGATCAGATCAACCTAGATTCACATTGAGGACAATGATGTGTTGTGGGACATCTTCATGACTATTACCAAGGTGGAGAACCCCATGCAGTTGTTGGGGCCACACTAGCTCTTTTATTATTCAATTTAATGCGATGTACTTAGAGAATCAGTTATTAATTTGAGTACCTCATTAAGGATTAGGATCCACATGATGGTTCCTAGGATGTTCAGGGAATGAGGGGACCTGTTGGTGTGACCCTTTGATAGACCAATCCCGAGTGGGTGTGTATGGATATGGGTAGATAGGGTTTAACATGTTACCTAAAACTCAAAATGATGGGAAATCCCATTGGGACATAGATTCTAATGATGGGTGTGAGAATTCATCTTTACCTTGTGGTAATTTTATTTTGGTTTATATTTATTCTTATGGATATGTGAATAAGTGGGACATCTAGGATTTGGATACTAGGCCTTACCCTAATTTTTCTATTAGGGATGCCTCAAAATCACTTATTAGGATAGGAGAAACACTGATATTTCTAACATGTTAGGATCCAATACCAAAGTTATATTATTATGAATTTAGATGAATTCATGAGATGGTAGGTCTTCCTTTGATTTACAAATACCATAATGAATTCCATAGTGTCAGTTTATGAATAATGATTATAATTGGATATTTTTAATTCCCACATTTAATGGGATTCAAACTATGGTATGAGATTCAGAGTTTGTGAATGTCCCTAGTAAAATATGATTTACACGCTAAGGGTGATTATTAGATACCAATAATCGATTCCAGGGTACCCCCTAGGATTGTGTGGACATACTAGAGGTAGTTCAGTTGATGAGAAATGGGATATCTGATTCCCATAATAATAAACGTTGTATCTTTGGATGGTATTACCTTTGATTTATTGGTTAAACCATGACTCAATATTTCCATGACATATAGGATTTGTTTTGGCCTCACCCTCCTAGCAATCTGTAATCAACCAGGAATCAATAATGACCAGGTACTATCGGGGGGTTCAACATTAAGGATTGAGGATGAGGGATTAATGGTGACATACCAAGGACTAATAATCATTAGTGGTGGTGTGAGAATGGGATCTCAATAGTGAAGACTATGGTCTCCCAGGATGATGCTCATTCTTTGACACAATTCCACATTTTCATAGGAAGGAATGATTGATTGGGATCATCGACATGAGAATCGACAAGTGTTATTGGGAATGGACTTTTTCATATGTGTAATTTCATGAGATTTGTGTGATACTATGGAGTAATTTCATCATGACATGTCACAAACACTACAACATCATGATAAATAATTTAGTAAGGTGGTTTCTAAATTTATTGCCTGATCTTTTTAGTTTATCTTTGTATTTTAGTTGGGAATGTCACATACACATATGAAAACCGATATCAGTTATTATGGGACTAAATTAGTGGAGGGGCTAATTTATTTTTATACTCACGCCATACTTTGGATGATATTTCAATTCGGTACATGGCTATATCTCACATGCCTATTAGTGGAAGAAGTTGGATTAGGGACCAGTGTTTAGATCATGTTGGTGCATCTCAAATGAGATATGGTGAATGGGATGTGGTCTGGCTCAGAGCAGTTATATAGATATGTTTTTATTTTCCTCATATCTTGGATTTTTTATGTATCTAGGTCCGGGAGTGGCCAATTGTATATATGGTATGTTTGTTTGGGTCTTTGCGGCATTTCATTTATTTCTAGTCTGATTTATATCAATTTATTATACTTTTAGTTTATTGTGACGAAAGAGTTTTTCATATATATATATATATATATATTGTTATTATAAACATTAATATAGGGGGTATATTCTTCCCATGTTTGTGAAACCCAAAAATTCTAATATAAAATTTACTTTAAATAGGTTATTTTTTCAATAGCTTTCTCAACTCGCGACATCAAACATAAATGGATCCTTGATATATTTTGATAAAATATATTTTTTAAGTATGACAACTAGAACCTATCCATTAAATTATAAATTATTATAAATAATAACCTCATAATAAATTATATATATATATATATTATAAGCCTATTTTAAATATTAATGAAATTCAATTAGTTTACATAAAATGACTACTAACATAATTTACTATTAAGAAAATAAATTTTATAAGAAGATTCATTTATGAAATACACATTTTTATTTAGGAATACATATTATTAATCGTAAATAATTTTTGATATCAATATTTTTAAAACTAAATTAGTTGGTAAATATAAGAAATTAAAAAAATAATAGTTAATAGTTGAAAATTTCATTTTCCAATGAAAATGATTTTTTAATTATATTTAATGATTAAATTAAGAATTTATTTTATACATTTTTTAATACTACATTAATAAAAATTAAATTCATTTTTAATTCCCTATATAAAAAATAACTTAGAATGGTTTTTTTAACTTTTTCCGAAAAAATTGGTTTTGAGTAAAAAAATACGAGTTTCAAGAAATTTAAAATTTTAATTACTTTGTAAATATATAATAATTACTTATAATTTCATAAAACTTTTTACTAAAATAGATAATAATTTAAGGAATAAAAATATGTATATTAAAATTTTATTTGAACTTATAAATTCTATTACATATGTTTTAAAAAGTTATTAAAATGTTAATTTAATAAAAAAATACTTTATGTATTTTCATTCAATCGACTATTTTCATGGGATATTCTCTTTTGAAATACCATGGAATACACACGTACATTATTATATTTTACAATAAATACATTTATTTCTGTAAAAGCTATATACAAAATAATTTTATCCTATATATAAATTTTCATCTAAAAAATATTATTTTTCTAAAAACCATTTATATGAAGTTAAGTGTATTTATATGAAAATTAATATTTTATGCTTTATAATTATTATTTTATAAAATGATTCTAAAATTTGGAAATATAATTAAAAAATTATGTAAAAAATCAATATTATTATTTTTCACTGAAATTAATTCCAATGATTAGAAATAAATCACCAATGTTAAAGAAGGTTTGGGTAATGGAAAAATGATAGAAAAACAATGAAACACTCAAATTTATCTAAAATAGGAGTTTATAAGGTGATTTTATACCCAATCTTGTTGTAATATCCAATTCTTTCCATTTTAGTGTTTTTAAACTATAATAGTAATCTCAGATTATTGAAAATGTAAGGGTCACTCCCAAAACTACCATTTCCTTCTCTTATATAATGGAAACATATTCACCACTTCAAGAAAAACCTATTATTACAATACATAATTTAAAATATTCCATTTTTATCTTCATAAAACCCTCTCTAATTTTTAAAAGATTTTGGTCACTATCAGTTAGAATAGGGTGTTTATTTCCCATAAGACTTACATGAAAAATTCATGTCCCTTACAAGAGTATTATCAACCAATAAGTTTTTATTCTTAATTATATTTATTGAAATTTAATATAACCACAAAAATAGAATTATATTAGTATAATTTATATTATATAATTTTAATATTAGCAGTAATATAATAGTCTATTCATATACGCTGAATATTAATAACAACAAAACTGTTATTTGTGCATTGTGTGGACAAAAACATATTTGATGTAACATGTAAGGAACCGACCTAAAATATTAAATATTCCAGCATTGTGGAAATAAAACCTGCATTATATTATATATTTAGTTTACTGTTTTATAGAATTAGGATAGAATCATACAAAGTAAACTCATACAATAGAAGTATACACTTATACTCCGTATCCATTTTTTTCATAAAAGAAAACTCTTTAAAAACATACAATGGAATATATTTATAAAATATATTTACTATTACCCCATTTATATAATTATTTTCATTATTACCCCTTAAATCTTATGAAAACCAATTTAAACCTTTTTATGATAAAAAAACCTCATTAAGAGATATAAGGGAAGAAGATCATTAGTCTAGTGAAAACATGAAATCCCATTTAAAAACATTTACTGAAAAATCATTATCATAAATAGAAAAATAACATAGTTTATTATTATAATATTACTCTTACATTCTCCCTTATAAAATGAATTTTCATACAATTAACTTCCATCCCAGTAGTAACCAATACATTAGGGAGCTATAATGGGCCTCACTTATCGTATATTGACCTATAATAGGGATCAACCAATCATACAGTAAGCTATAATGGGGACTAACCCCTAGTATCTTCATATATAATTGGATAAACCCATTATAAACAATTTCAAGAGAATATACCACGAAAAAAACCCTTGAAAATACTTTTAAACCCAATAGAAAAACAATTTTAGATATCATAATACCATTATCTGTTTAAAATAACTATTAAAATATAAAACTGTGTACAACAAAAATGAAATCATTTAATTTGAAAATATCTTTGAAAACATATAAATAAAAAAGTAATGTCATAAAGTGTAATAAAATTTTGAGAATGTTATCATCTCATATTATTTAAAAAACATTCCTTTTAACATTTGTAAAATGGGTTGAAAAGGGATATTTTAAAGATGGTTTTTAAAAGAAAGTCAATTATCATGAGTCTGACTCATCACACACAATATTTATCTTCCTGAATAGTAATTTTTTTAATTATTTAGTTTCTTGTGAAACTTTTTTATGTTTATTATTTATTTTATATCACTTATTACTAGGTTATAACAATTACCTAATTATTTATGTTCACGTCAAATGTTTGGTTGATATTTGATACTTGAGTCCAAAATGAATTTGAGAAGATTTCTATCCCAATACTGTCCATTGTTCCATAATATATAGAATAATAATAATAAAATAGTAATAATTATTATAAAACAATCACAATTTTTAAATACATTCATTAAACATGGTTATGAAAAATGAACTACGTTGCAATCATGTAGATGGTTAGTCATACACACGAATGACAAACATTTCCATTTTTTTAATGATCATTATAGAAAAATGATAAGTATGACTTTTTTTCGTTAAATAATGATCATAAAATCATTAATTTCATATTAATAATTTAAATATACCTATATATTTTATCCATTTTATATTTTGATGAAAAAAACCACATCGCTTATTGGAGGTGATAGTACACACGTACGCATAGTTGAAATTAACCATTTTCTAATCAAGGAAAGGTAAGAAGAAAAATTATATATTAACTTTTAATAATAATAAATATTTCCTAAATTTCATATATAAATATTAATTTCATCATTATAACAAGTTTTTAGAGACAAATATGGAAAATAAATTACATCGATTCGTGAGGCAGTAGTCCACCGTACACAAGGAAGATGAATTATTTTCTAATTTTATAAAAGTGGAGAAGGATTTTGGTGATGATATTAATATAATAAAATCTAGTTATATTAATGATACTAGAGTAAAAATATAATCTTATTTGAAGATGTTTTGAATGAGTTTGATGAAAAAACAAAATAGAAACACTTAACTAAAAATGACACATTTTTTAGATAATCACCTTTCCTTCACAACTTAAGACAATGAAAGACTGTGTAATGAATAAAATAAGAGATATAATATGTGGATAGGAATTATAGGAAATGAGTTTTTAAGATATTTGACATACATAATTGGATTTTAACCTCTTTAATTCTTACCATGAAAACTTGTGTTTTTACTCTTTCATGGTCAATATACATTCTATAAAATTAAAGAATTATCAAAAATAAATAATTTATGCATTATAAACATTATAAAAAACATTTTCCCAAATATAAGATATTTATAATTTTTATATCATTTATTAAATTATTATTTAATTTAAGATATCAATAAGGTCAATTTTGACACTATTCATCACATGACTTTAATAAAATAACATAAAAACAAAATACATAAAAAAATTCTTATAAAGCATTAGTAACATGCTAAATTCGTCTATAAAATTCATGTATTAGATTAATTATTTCAAATTTTAATTAAATTAATTTTTTTAATATTATTTATTTTATATTTCCATTAATTTAACAATCACTACATCATCATTATGTTATAATTTAAGGTAATTATATTATCAATTAAAAGTTATAAATAAATTACAAGTATGTATATAAATCATTTAGATTTAATATGACTATTTAGAGCTCAATATTTCTTCTAAATAACAGTACATTAAAAATGTTAGAGCAATTAAAACATATATAAGAAAACTTTGACATTTATTTATAATAAAATATAATAATGGGATTAATGTCAAATATGTAGCTCCAACATGTCATAAAATTAGACCAGGTTGATTTTTCTGACAAAAAATTATCCAATAAAAATAGTACAACTATTAGGGTATTTTTCTAATATTTATAATAATATATTTTTTACCCATGATTACATGATTTACCTTTATCCATAGTAAAAACAATACAAAAATTACTATTAATACTATCCAAAAATAAATTGAAGCTATTTAATAAATTCAAACTTTTTGATTATAAATATGGAATCTGTTTTTCCAAATTCAATCCTTTTTATTTTAACAAATTAAATAAAAATTAATCTTGTTGACAGGTTGAGAAAACAAGTTATTAAAGTGAAAATGTTTAAAATATTGAAATTTTTTTATATCCAAATTCAATGTGAAATTTATTGAAATAACCATAATAAGATTAAATGATATAAAATCTATATTATTATAATTTCAAACCAATCAAAAATCTAATTTATCACTATAAATTATTTATATGAAAAAAAAATCAAATTAAAATTCGATTTTTCCACTATTTATAAACATTTGAAACATATCAAAACAAATAAAAATAATTCAATCAATGTAAATTTTGATATTATAATTTTATATAAGTAGTTTATTTTTTAATATTTATTTTATAAAAGTATTAAATGATTGATTTAAAATAAGTGCACCATCAAAAGTCAACAAAACACTCTTAATAAAAATGCATCATTTAGGTGTAAAATTGGATTTGTTATTATATCATGACTAGAAAACACATATTATGAGTGTTAAATTTAATTTAATATTATATAAATTTATATATATTTCATTAATATACTCTAGAAAGTGTGATTTATTTATTTTATTGGTATGAAACAAACTTCTATGCATTTTAATTGTTTTACAAAAAAAAGATATCATTTTATTTTAAAAGGTTGTTCTATTTTCATTTATAATTAACTAGTACCCTGCTCGTGTGAGGCACAGAACTATAAAATAATAACTATTATTAAAAATATAATACTATTTATCAAACAAAATAGTTAATGTTGATATTGAAATTATTTGTAAACAAAATGACATACATACTTAGGGAATAAAAGTTACAAGAAATGTGGAACAAAAGTTATATAGTGAGCAGCCTTATCTATAAAATACATAATGAAGGAACAATAGTTACAGAATTTTTTAATGCCTAGGAATAGAAATTAATGAAATTGATGAATAAATAGTTATCTCTAGGGATAGAAGAGCTTCTGAATAGTAGTAAAAAAATGAGATATGAAAAAGATTGAAATTGTATTTTTACCACAGAGAAATCATATACATGAGAAACATACAATTCAAATAAAAAATAATTATTATTATTCAATTAGGTACATTTCAATTTTAAATTGAAACATAAAATAAATGTTGTTAATGATGAAAACATTACAAAATTTGAACATAGAAGACTTCGCTTCTGGAAAAAAGGTTGACTTACATAATACCATAATCTATTTTTAATTGTATTTGGTTACGGATGCCAGTAGCGGTGTGAGTTTTTGCTACAATGGATCCCCTAAAATGGATATTGGGTTCACAGTGTTGTAGATCCATGTAAGAGTTAGTATCATTGAGTAATAAAAAACTAGGAAATATGTTGTGGATGGGATAAACATAAAAAATATGAGATAGAGTTCACTAGCATAGATTGATGTTGTTGTAGAGGCTCGAGACATTATAACATTTTGTTGGACCACATCATCATTATAATTAAACTCATTAAAAATATTTTTCTTCCTAAATATTTTACTTAATGAAAAAGTATAAAATAATTGTGACAACTAAAATCATTGAAGTATAAATCTGTCGTTCAATAGATTCCAATTTTCCAAAAAACAAATGAAATGTATTTTATAATCATATTAAAAATACAGATTTCATTAAAAAATGTAGTATTGTATTTCCTAATTATTTCATGAAATTAATAGTCAATGATGATAAAAAACATATACCTGATTAGATGAAATATGTGTAGTTGTGGTAACAATTTCATCTTCATTGTTGCAATTGACTCATAAAGTTCCGATGCTTCGATATTTTTAAAATGCAAGGATAAAACTAATAGTACCATAATGTGGTTTTTGTTTTCTAAAAAATTAAAATAGATAATTTAAAAACAATAATACCTAGTTATGGTCAATAGTAATACTTACTCGTGATGATTCACTGCAATAAATTGGTGACCCACCCCATAGCCTGAATGACTGGATTATAAACCAGTTTTATATTATATAATTATTTATTATTTATTATTTATTTCTTATTTGATATTTTTGTTAAATATTTCTATATAAGTTTATATTAGGCCAGGTTGAGTATTTAGGCCAAATATGGGTAAGCCTCACATCAATCAAAAACCATGATAAAATGTAACAGGTCAGTATAACATAAAAACATGAGGCCAGTCCTAGTTCAGGACTTAATTATGTGCATGTTTTATCAAGCCAGGGAAAACCTGGAAAGTCCGGCCGATTTACAAGTATGTTTATCAGAACATAATACCAATAACTTGACACTTCTTATTATCATGTGAAAAAGGGTCATGCATCATTTAGGCCCCAGCTATGTGGGTCATGCATCATTCAGGCCCCAGCTATGTGTATGTTTTACCGAGCCAAGAATAACTCATTTACAAGTCTTCATAGAAAAGTAGTAGATTTTGGTTGAAAAACTGTAGCATGGAAAAAGGCTATTAATAGTGAAGTGTGATAATTTCAGTCGAAATAAAAATACAAGCCTTGATTTTATATTTTTTGTAGTTTTATATGTGGACCAAAATAATAAATTGTATCATGTCATTGGAATGGATTTCCAATGCCAAAAATTCCCAAGGCTATAGTAAATCCCCTCCTTTTAGAATAGGAACGTGTTCCCAATAACATTCTAGCATGTGTTTGTCAGGGATTCCTCACCAATAATAAATCAATCATCCCCTTGTGAACCAATATGTCACATTTACTGCGCATCCATCAACTGGTCCTAGGGCCTCATCTTGTCCATCCAATGTTGGCTAGATATGTCCATGAAACAGATCCTGAACATTAGGATATGAGGGTGCCTACAGATTTAAAACACAGAAAGGGATCAATTCGAGAAATTCAAATAAATGTGTAATTACATAAAACCACATCCAAATGTTATTTTATTCATCCAGTAAAGGGGGTGGGAGAAATTGAATAGTGTAAAATCAATGACCCTACCTTCCTGATTTTTCCATGACATTAGGATCTCGAGGATCAAATAGGGTTGTGTCGTGTCCCCATTTAAAAACCTCATACACTACATAAACAGAGTAGATGATTCAGTTTTGAAAAAAATTATTCAGAATTGATATTTAGTACAAGTGGAAGAAACTAATAAATGAGTGTAGAAACTAAGTGAAAAAAATTTAAAAATGTATTTTTACCCATTCCCATCATTGGATTCTACAAGTATGTCACACTTTCATTTTAATAGTGAAGTGCACAAAGATGCCCATTACCTCAAATGGATGCTGACCGTGCCTATGGGTTGCGCACCAACATTCCTGCAGATAAACCAACCATCATCCGCACCAACCTAGGGTAGAAAATGTAAATTAATGACTTTGTTTCATTGTAGAAAACCTAAATGAGAAGAAATATTGGAAGATGTAAATAAATGAAGCACTATTATGTCTAGACCTCAAAAGACAAGAAGTGATGACATTAATAGAAATGAATGGAATAGTATGTAATGAAACATTCTCAGGTGCCTTGAATACCACGACCTATGTTGCTACTCTATTCCACGGAACATCAACAGTCATATATGGGAAAGGGACATAGTGAGTGAATCTAGGATTGATATCAACCCTTTTATTTCTTAGAGTGGTTATTGAATTGGACGACATGACTGGTTGCTTGAACTCCATCTTAACATCTTTGAACCTTTGGTAAAATTGAGAAACTATAGGTGGCCATAAGAATATAGAAATGCCTTTTTATTCTGATATGACTTGCTGGTTTCAGCATATTAGGATATATGCAGGGAAACTAATCTAAATTCAAAATCATCATGACCAATCTGGGAAGAAATATAACTCAATTACATTATAACATCCAGTATCACCAAAAACATAATTAAAGATATTTATTTCAGGAAGAATTACAGTGGAATAATGTTTTATAGAAACATATATATGTATATATATATTATATTCAGAAGTAGATTGAATCTTTCATCTTCTAAAAATAGAGTAAACTATGTTATAAAAACATATGTCTTTAGGTCACGGGGCATAATAGTTAGAATCATCCCAAAAATGGATTTTGCATCATTCTCTGTATATTTTTCACATCTGCAATAGAAATGTGATTGATTTTGAAAAGAAAAATATTGTTTTTGATTTCTAATAAATGTTTTTTTCATATAACCAGTTTTATCCAACAATATAAAATGAATAAAAAAAGATAAAAAATAATTATAACATCATTTGTTATAATGAACAGGTGAATAAATACTGGTTAATAGAATGAAATATAATACATAATTTGTAAATTGAAAAAAAAGTACTGTTATAACATATATGTAAAAGTTTTCAGTAAAGGGAAATAGTAAAAATTGAAGATATTAATTTCATTATATTCTAACATACTTGTTTCATAGACATGGGTCTATAAAAATATAGGTTAATAAATATTTTCTGAAATTTGAAATAAATATTCTAATTGTTGAATTGGGAAAACATATGTATTACAATCACAAAATAAAATTTATTAAACAAATAGGAATACTAAAAACTGATCAGTGGATTGAAACTAAATATAGATGTTTTTCAGTAGATCATAACAAGGGCATAGGAATTAATAGGTAACCATAGGTAAAATCAAGGACCATGACCGCACAATGCATCCACAGACTACGCTATATAAGTGATGAAGTTGTCCCACATGGTTATGGGTGTTGAGATACATGTGGAAGAGTGTCTTATCTTCAATTATTGCTTGAAGATGAATAGGTGGTTGAGACCCGATGAGACCCGATGAAAATTAAGGGAGAGAGGTTAAAATGAGTATTCACCTCCATGAACAGATTGAGTTATGAATAGAGGGATTATAATGAAATAGAAGTTACAGAAATGAGTGGTATATTATAATGAAATTATAGTGAAATTATAATGAAATAGAAGTTATATAAATGATGGGAGTGAGAAATAAATCTATAACAAAGAATGGTAGTCTAATGATAGCTTAATGAAAGATCCATTAATCATTTGAATAATTAGAATAATCAGAAATACAATTTTGACCCTTACAATAAATTCCCTATGAAGGGGGAAACAAATTAGAAGTCTCATCTATAATATTTTGTGGAAGAACCCAAAAAAAGAATCTCTCTAAACTTTAAAAAAATATTGGCTTCTAGGGATCATTTCCCTGCATCACTTCCTCCAACAGAATCCTCAATTTCTCCATCAATGCAACCTAGAAAGAATTATTATTCATTTGAATAGTTCGGATCAATTTCAAAGTACAAATAATCTCCCTCATCACTAACATTGTGATTGTGCTGGATGCATTTTATCATAGATTGAAGCACGTACCATGGGGAGGGGCTTGTTTCTTGCATTTGTGGTCATATTTCATGAGTATAGAACATGTCCATCATGGTGCATGTTATTGACCCAACCATAGTCACGGTCAAGCATTATGAGTCCCCTCTCAAAGATTACTCCAATGATGTACAAACATAAATGATACTAAGAAAGGAGTTGTGGGTTAAAATAATGAATCCCATGATCTTACTCCCAATGAAATTTAATTGGAAACAATTAATTAAATCAAAAGCTGTTATGGAACCCTTTCAGAAAAAACTATGTTCCTTTGGAGGGTCCTTGTTTCTTGGATTCATGGTCGTATTTCCCAACTACAGAACATCTCCCTCATTGTGAATCTTGTTGATCAAATCATTTTCATGATCATGTATTCTGAGTCCCTTCATAAAGATAACTTCAATGTTGTCCAAACAATAAGGAATCCAAGAAAGGAGTTATGGGTGAAAAAAATCAATCCCACTATCTTACTCTCAAGGATAGTAAATTAGAAACAATTAATTCAATCAAAACTTGTTATGGAACCCTTTCATAAAAAACTATGTACCTTTGGAGGGGACATTGTTTCTTGGATTCATGGTACTATTTCCCGAGTACAGAACATATCCCTCATGGCGTATGTTGTTGATCCAACCATAGTCATGATCACGCACTGTGAGTCCCCTTTTGAGGATAACACCATTGCTGTCCAAACTATAATGAAACCAAGAAAGGATTTGTGGGTGAAAAAAATCAATCCCATGATCTTACTCCCAAGGACCATAAATATGAAACAATTAATTCAATCTAAACTTCTTATGGAACCCTTTCCAGAAAAACAATGTACCTATAAAGGGGACCTTTTTTCTTGGATTCATGGTATTATTTCCCAAGAACAGAACATCTCCCTCATGGTGCATGTTGTTGATCCAAACATAGTCACGATCAAGCATTCTGATTCCCCTCTTGAAGATAACTCCAATGTTATCTAAACAATAAGTAAACCAAAAAAGGAGTTGTGGATGAAAAAAATCAATCCCATGATCTTAATATCAAGGAAAATCAATTGGAATCAATTAATTCAATCCAAACTTGTTATGGAACCCTTTTATAAAAAACTATGTACCTTTATAGGAGACCTTGTTTCTTGGATTCATGGTAGTATTTACCGAGAACAGAACATCTCCCTCACGATGCATTTTTTTGATCCAACCACACTCACGATCAAGCATTGTGAGTCCCCTCTTGAAGATAACTCCATTTTTGTCCAAATAATAATGAAACCAAGAAAGGGGTTGTTGGTGAAAAAAATAAATCCCATGATATTACTCTCAATAACAGTGAATTGGAAACAATTATCAAAACCTGTTATAGAACCCTTTCAGTAAAAACTAGGTACATTTAGAGGGGACCTTAGTTCTTGGATTCATAGTGGTATTTCCCATGTACAGAACATATCCCTTATGGTGAATGTTGTTGATCTAACCATACTCATGATCATTCATTGTGAGTCCCCTCTCAACGATAACTCCAATGTTTTCCAAACAATAATGAAACCATCAATGGAGTTGTGGGTGAAAAAATAAATCCCATGATCTTACTACCAAGGACAGTCAATTGGAAACAATTATTTCAATCAAAACCTGTTATGGAACCCTTTTAGAAAAAACTATGTACCTTTAGAGGGGAACTTGATCCTTGGATTCATGGTAGTATTTTCCAAATATAGAACATCTCCCTTATGGTTCATGTTGTTGATCCAAGCATAGTCACAATGAAGCACTGTGAGTCCCTTCACGAAGATAAATCCAATGCTTTCCAAACAATAATGAAACTAAGAAAGGATTTATTGGTGAAAATATTTAATCCCATGATCTTACTCCCAAGGATAGTCAATTGGAAACAATTAATTCAATCAAAACCTATTATGCATCCCTTTCAGATAAAACAATGTACCTTTGGAGGGGGACTTGTTTCATGGATTCATGGTAGTATTTCCCATGTACAGAACATCTCCCTCATGTTGAATGTTGTTGATCTAACCGTAGTCACAATCAAGCATTGCGAGTCACCTCCTGAAGAGAAATCCAATGTTGTCCATATAATAATGAAACTAAGTTAAATAAAATAGAATAAAACAATCTACTACTCCAAAAAATGTCTATTCATATTTAGTTGGTGTAATATAATTATCCACTGCTCGAATACAAGATCCACTGCTCTAAAATACATTATCCACTACTCTAAAATACCTGATCCACTGCTCTAAAAAATTATCCATTGATCAAATAAAACACATGACCTAGTACTCAAACAAAATGGATGAACCACTACCCAAACAAAATGCATGACCCACTACCCAAACAAAATTCATGATCCACTATTCAAATAAAAAATGTATTCCAATGCCATAAAAATGATCATAAACTGAAATAAAATACATGATCTAATCTGCTGCTCTTAGAAATTCAAATATCCACCACATTAAAAATTGATCCACTGCTCTAATAAATGTCAAGTAAGATTTTGTAGAAGTAAAAGTATATAATAACTAATATAAAATAAAATTTATACATTGATCTAATACATGTCAAGTCATATTTTTCAGAATAAATGCACTAAGATGAAAGAATAATAGAAGGTAATATTCATTTTATTGGAAAAACTGATGTAATTGAAAAATTGTTATAAAAAAATAAATATTAAAAATTAATAGAAGATATAAAATAACTAAATCTGTGATGAATTTTTTTTCTCAATGTATATAATGAATAATGATGATAATAATATATTGAGCATAATAAAATATTTTTTCATAAATCATTGAACCTGTTGTGTAAATTAAATGAACCCTTTTATCCACTGAAAAATAATTGAATCCTTCAATTACTATTAATTTAACTAAAAAGTGACATAAATCCCTTAAAACCATTCATTATAGAGACTTAATGGTGCTACTAATATTCAATGAGAATGTAATGGCTCTAGGAGGCTAAGTAAAGTGAAACATGATGTTGTCTTCGACCAATAATGAAAAGAATAGGTTAAATGGATAAGAGTCCCAACCATGAGTTCACAGCTAAGGCCATCCAAAACAAATAATTAAATTAGGAAGAAACAAAAAAAACATGAAACACACAAACAAAACATGAAAATCATGAAACATGAAAATCAAGATTATATCCAGAATAAATTAAATAAATAATCAGGTAGATTGGATGATCTTACATACAAAGAAGTCAAGGAGTTCCAGTTACAAAATTTAACTAAACCATCACATTCCAATTGAGAAACATGTTCTTCGATGCAAACCCAACTCATGAAGAACAGAAGAATAAAAAATCAACTATGCAATTACATTTAAAACCAGAATGGAGAGAGGTCGAGGCCAGACGAATCTTTTGGGATAATAGGAACCTAGCATAATTTGAAGTGGAAGACCTTGAATTATAGAACATTGTTCATGTTATTAGTTTCAACCAAGTTTGATGAAGATGCTCTGATAAATGAATCCTGATAATAGAATATGGGATCTGGAGACCTTCAGTAGAGTCTTGATGATGATGTCCAACCGGAAACCTAGAATGAAGATAAAATCCCGCCCGTGAATCTTCACAACACTATAAAAAATTCTAATTTTCAATAATAGAATATAATTATTTATACATATTAATTCATATTAATATTGGTAATATTTAAAACACAAATGAATGGTACTTTATAATGGAATAGAAATAGCATAATTGGTGGGAGTGGGAAATAAATCCATATTAGGAGATGAATTTTAATTTAATATATAAAATATAAGTTTAACAACATAATGGGAGTGAAACATACCATTTCTAGTCTAGTTTTAAAATTGAACTCAATTTGCGACCTATATCATATTGTGATCTGGACACAAATGACTTGTTTTACTTGAAATAGGCATAGGAAAATTTAATTTTAAATCACCATAATTACATTAGGGCTAAATAATTAGGGATCAGATCAATTTAAGGATTAAATTATCATTCAAGGCTCTGATCGGTGCATGTTTAATATAAATCAGGGCTCTGATCAGTGCAGTTTGATGTAAATCATTCAATTGTTACATCAATCTCCCTCTACTACATTGATGATTTGAGATCAATAAATCTCAAAATCAACAGTCATATAGAATTTTTATTTTGAAATAAAACCTTAAAAGTAATAATTATATAAAATAATAGTTAAAACAAAGCTAAAACACGTGAAAAAGATTAAAAAATGAAAAGAAAAATATGTGCTAAAGGCAATATACTGAACGGTGAACTGAAGTTGCGAGCCCGATGTGGTTACGACACTTTAAATGCAGGGTTACCATAAGAGCAGACGAAGGCGGAGCAGGCATAGGTGATGTGGTTATGACACTATAAATGTATGGATACCATAAGAGCAGACGAAGGTAGAGCATGAATAGGTTTATGAGGCCAACAAGCTAAAGGCATACCCACTTGAGGCAGAAAAGTTGTGGATGAGGCATCCAGATGCGGAGGTTCCCTGGAGGCAGACTGGCTGGAGGAGGACCATTCATAAGCAGAGCAGCCAGATGTTTAGGTGCCAAAGGCAGAGGAAAAGCAACAAGATTTGTAAAATGTGGTTTTATGTTGGAACCTTAGGTAGTGTGGGGTACCCGGAGGTGGAGGAGACAATGGAGGAGTTTCGGGTTGCAGAGAAGTCATCGGCGGACGAGAAGAAGGTGGAGCACGCGTCGGTGTAGGTGCACCTGGAGAGGAGATCTAGGAAGACGAGCAAGAGAGGGGGGTCTAGGATTATAGGGGGAACCCTAGGTGTAGTGGGGAAGAGCAGAGGATGTGTGGGGGAAATGAAAATGCAGAACATGGATGCTCGATTGTGTCATGTGATAGCAGATGTGAAAGCGGAGGGAAATAGATTATAAGGGGACGTGGGTTAAGGGGAAGGCGACACGTAGGCATGGAGGAAGCCTAATTTAGTATAGATCGTAGATTATTCTCCAATGAATTAATAACATATACATGTGTAAGTTATATTTTGAAATTTTGGTAAATCATGTTAAAACCCATAATTCTTACAGCTAGGTTATAAAAGTAGCATTTAAATAATAATATTTAGTTTTTCATTAAAGTTTAATCTGGCGTATCACATATGATATGAAATAAGGTGTCCCATTCTTAAAATCTTTGTATTTTAAATTCATACACAGTTTAACAAATTGCATCCCCTTAATTTGAACTAGGGCATGTTTACCAGGGTTTAACTATTCATATTATATTTATTTAAATCTTTTATTGGAAAAAGGATTAACAAGACATCAACCTTTAATAAAATGGGAAGTTTGAAGGTCACCTAAGATAACACATAATAATATTCCATAGAGGGAAACCTTTAAATGGAATAGAAAAATAACTATCATGTTTTGACAGATACTAATAGATAACATGTTCATTATAAAGTTATCCATCAAAAAAACAATAAACTTATGATTAGTTAAAAGGTCATTGATTTCCTTATAATAAATGTAAATGTAAATTTTATTTGTTTTAATATACTTTTTATATAGTTTAGGACTTATGTTTCTACCAGGAATAAGAACATATGGAAATACACTTACTTGACAAGTAGGGTTTCATTATTGAATCAATTTCCACCATAGACTCATATTTTTCTCCAAATAGAGATTATTTTTTATGAATATTTCACACTCTAAGAATTATAATCAAATTATATGGATCATAATATCCAAAAAAGTATAACTATATATTCCTCTCCCTTATTAAAACATTTTATAAAACCATAATTTTTAGGATAATATAAGATAAATCCCCAAATAGAAGAAACCTTTATATAACAAAAAACTACTTTAATCCCCAAAATTCAATAGTAACACCCATAGTTCAATATGGACCCTTAGAAAAATAAAATAAAAAAAATTCCTCAAAAATATTATAGACTAATATTGAATCCCAACATTGAGAATGATTTGATCACATAGTCTTCTAAGATAATTTTTAACATTTATTTCCAAATAAAATTAATGACTCTTAAAGTCTCACTATGCAATGCTAACACCCAAATCATATAATCTCCATTATATGTTATTAATTTAAATAAATCACTATAATGATACAATAAAATCATATTTTCATGAAAAATACAATTCAGTGTTTATTCCCCAAAGAAGTTCACATAATATTCTAAATATCTTAATCTTGAAGGATTCCCAAAATAATAAACCAAATTATTCTTCATTCAAATTAGGCTAATAAAAAAATATTCTGCCAGATTAAGATATACTAATAAAACCAAACTATTCTTCATCTATTAAATAGTTTAACTAAAAATAAAAGTTCATTCTAACTAGGACTTAACTTATGACAGTGGTAGGTGATGCACCACTCGCGTCCTTCAGTTGTGGGTTCAAAAAATAACATCCTTACTAGATGTGACGTGTTGTCCCCCATACTGTTATATTTTATTTTTCTAAAATTATATAATTCTTATAAAAATAAAAAAAATATTATAAAGTCTTCCATAATAAAAATAACATATTTTAACTTCAATTTTTATCTCGTACCTTTCATTTTAAATCCCAAAACGTAATAACCCAATCGGACTTAAAAAATGAATGTCTTAAAAAATTTCATTGGTCACCTTAAATTTTCATAGAATAAACCCTAAATAGGTTTATAAGACATTAAACTTATTATCATCCTTAAAATTATACACCTATTATCATATCTGTAACTCTGAAGAATGCATCCTGGTCTCCAAAGCTGACTAAACCATTTCTTTGATACCAATATATTAAAAAAAATTAAACATTAAAACATGTAATCTCTTTGACATAGAATCCATATTCTAAGATATTTCCAATTTATAGTTTTAGATTAGTATGAAAACCTCATAAAAATTAACCATGTACATAAAAAATGGACACTTATACTCAGTATCTGTTTTTTTTCCGCCAAAGGAAACTCTTTCAACATAAAACATGATTTCTCTTCATGAAAAATCATCAAAATTATCCTCTGGATATCATCATTTTCTATATTGCCCCTTAAATTTGGATTTTTTTAAAACATGGGATAAAAACAACATCTTTTTAAGGGAGATAAGAAAATAAAATCATTAATCCAGTTAAAACATGAAATCCCACTAAAAACATTTTATTAAAAAACAAATAACATGCATAAAAAATAATATAGATGACTTGGGAAATAATTACCATGATAGTCTTAAATTCACCATTAAAAATGGAATAACCATGCTCTCAACTTCCATATGTGGTGTACCCAATGCATTGGAGAGATATAATGGGGATCATCAATCATATCTTGAGCTATAATGGGGATTAAACCATCATATAGTGAGATATAATGGCGATAAAACCATAAAATCTTGAGATATAATGGGATCAAAAAATAATAAACAACTTACATGGATTATATTGTGAACCAAACCCTTGAAAAAACTTTTAAACCCATGAGAAAAACACTATTTGATATCAAAATACAATTTTTTTAAAAAAAACTTTTCAAGTATAAAAACAACGCACAGGAAATGAAAAACACTTCTTTGAAAATAAATATGAATACATATAAATAAAACATTAAAGTAATAATAAATCATAGAAATGTGGGAAAATTATCATTCTGTATGCATTAAAAAACTTTATCTTTGACTCATGTAAATATAGTTGAAAAAGGATCTTTAAAAGAGGGTTTTTGAAATGAAACTTCCTTACCTTGAGTCGAACACATCACATACAATATTTATCATATATAATAATGATATTAGTTTAATTATTTAATTTATTAAAAAAAATTCTCATTTTTATTATTCCTTTATTATCAATTATTGTCATGTTATAACAATTACTTAATTATTTAAGCTATCATCAGACATTTTGATGATATTCGATACTTGAATCTAAAATGATGTTGATATGATGTGTATAGTTCATGTGGTAATTAGTAAATAATATAAAAAAAATATTCATGAAATAATTATAATAATTATACATAAATTTTACTTTAAAATCCATTCATTAAATATAGTTATAAAAAATGAACTATATTACAATCGTAGGGACAATAATCTGTACATAGGCATGAGAAACATTTCCATTTTCAATGATCAGTATGAAAAAAGGATAGAATAATTTTATCCTTATATAATGATAAAAATATCATTAATATTATATTAATCATTTAAATATACTTATATATATCATACATGGAATGTGGTGATTAAAAAATGAATCACATCACTTTACGGTGGTGATAGTTCAGATGTACGCACAATCAATGTTACCATTCTTATGTATATGAATATGTAAGAATAAGAATGATATATTAACATTTTATAATGATATATATTTCCTCAATATCATATATAAACATTAATTCCATCAATATAACATGACTTTAGGGACAGTTCTAGAAAACAAATTACATTGGTTTGTGAGGTGGTAGTTCGTTGTACAAAAAGATAATGTATTCATTTCCTATTTGATGGAAGTGGCGATGGATTTAGGTGAATATATTAACATAATAACTTATAATTATATTTATAATAATTCTAGTATAGGATTATTTTGGGTATAAATAAATTCGTACGATAATAATTAGACAAATTTTGTCTCTTTTTAATTATCTTTTGGCTTTAACCCGTATTTAACCTATTTAATTCTTAATATGACAACATGTGTTCTTACATTTTGAAGGTTCATACATTTACTATAAAATTATAAAAACACTATAAAAAATCATTTATGATATTTCAAAACCTATACCAATCATTGGGACTAATTTTATAAAATTATGAATTTTATATCATTTAATAAATTATTATTTACTTTAAAATATCATAAATTCCATTTTGACAGCATTCAATACTTGAATTTTTAAAAATAACATAAAAAGGATAAATTATAAAAAATTCATATAATATAAAAATAATAAGTAAAATTAAACTATAAAATTAGTGGATTACAATTATTATTTCAAATTATGTTTATTTTAATATTTTTAATATCATTTATTTGATATTTCAAATAATTAAACAATTTCTACCTCATCATTGTCTCTACATTTAAGGCAATTATTTTATCACATTAAATTTATAAATATATTTAAAGTATGTATATAAATATTTATTATTATAAATTAATATTTTTAGTCATATATATCTTCTTAATTACCCTATAATAAAAATGTTATAGTTATTAAAACCTAAGCACGACATCATTGACTTTTCATTAAAATAAATTATAATAAAGGTCTTAATGTCATATATGTGGAATAAAATGTAATTAAATTGGCCTAAGTATGTTTTTGTTTGACAATAACTCGTCCTATAAATTTCGGACAATTTTGAAGGTAATTTTGAAATAATTTTAATATTCGTTTTTACCATTAATTACTTGATTTACCCTTAACAATGGTAATAAAAATTACCAATGTTACTGTTAAATTTTTTTTAAAATTAAATGAACTTTTTTAATAAAACTTTCTTATGATTAAAAATATTGAATTATTTTTTTAAATTCAATATGTACAATATTCTAAAATTAATTAAAAATTAATACTGTGGATGGGGTGAGAAAATGAGTAATTAAAGTGAAAAAGCTCAAAATATTGAAAGGTTTTCATATCCAAATTAAATTTTAATTTGATTAAAGTGACATAAATTGGATTAAATTATATAAAATTAATAATTTATACTTTCAAAGTAGTCATAAATATAATGCAAGACTATAAATTATTCAGACAAAAAATATGTTTTTAATTAGAATTCAGCATTTTACAATATTAATCAAAGCATGAAACTTATGTGAAAAATAAAAAAAATTCATCCCAAGAAAGTTTTTATATTCCAATATCAATTAATAAGTTTATTTTATCAAATCAAATATATAAAAGTGTCAAAACTATATTAATAAGAAGTACACCATCAAAAGGAGGAAAAATTTTCTTTTAATAAAAATATATATTTTATGTGGAAAGTTGGATTTGTTCTTATATCATGAATATAAAACACAATGTTGAATGTTAAAAATTATATTTAATATAATATATATATATTTCTTTAATATAATCCAAAATGTGTGATTTTTTTATTTTGTTGGTATAAAATAGACATGTGTGCATTTAAATTATTTTCCAATAAAAAGATATCCTTTTATTCTCAATAAGAGATTTATTTTAGTTTATTATTAATGGTCACAAATGAATTAATTATTTATACATGTTTTTTGATTCCCTCAAAATGGGCATCAGAAGATTCATAAAGTATGAAATACCTGAATATACACATTATTTTCCCCATAAAGAAAAGGATGCGGAAGGTAGATCAAGACTCACATATCACATAATCCTGTAACAAACACATGATCACATGACTAGAATAAGGAAATGAAGATGGACATATACAATGAATTTTCTATAAAAGGTCCCATGACATCCCTTCAACGTGACTTTTTTCTTCATTGAAAAATCCCAAGAAAATCGTGTATCACGCGAAAACTACCAGATGATCACGTGCAAGGAACGCGACGTGAAAAATGAAAAATTCCTGAAAACCCATACAATGTAGATCAATAATTGGAAGAAAATATCCCAAATGTGGGATCTTATTATATAAATAACACATATGTGACACATCACCAATGGGGAGAATTGTTATCCTTAAAAAAATCCAAGTAAACAAGCGAGATCCCTAGCCATTTTAAAAAAACAAAGGGAAACTATTGGAGGAGGTGGGAGCCCCTTATTGTCATATATATCATGAGACACTCCCTTGGAGATCAACAAGACACCATAAGCACCTATAGACATGGACCCCTCATCCTGAAAGCCTATTGACATGTCATCCTACTCATAAAAAGGGCCTTGGGTGTGTCCATGTGACCTATCAATCCCCCTTTCGATCTTTTAGTAAAAAAAGAATTTTCTATGCAATTATCGCATATATACCTAGGAACATTTTTTTACACAATTAGAAATAGGTAGAGTGATTATCTTCAAAAAACTCATAAAACCTCATGAAATCCCTAGACATTGTAAAATAAAACAAAGGAAATAAAAAAGGGGTATTTAAGAGCCTCTCGTGGTCGTAAAAATATCATGAAATGCTCTGGATATCCACAACATGGTCTTGAAAGACCTATTGACAAGTTAGTCTCATCTCATGAAGGACCCCTAATGATCCCTCCTTATATTTTGAATGGAACCATATAATTTATCCTGGTATCCTGATCTTGTGATGGCCCTTGGGCTTATTGATATGACAATATGGATGTGATTCAGCGTGTATGCATGATAAAAAACCCATTTAATTTAAAATATTTCTATAAATGAGGCAATAATGGGATGATCTTAACGTATCTGAAAATTAAGTGACAAATAATGAGAAAACACAAAAAGTGCATGACATCGAATCCCTCCACTTTCTCCAGCCTAGATACACACGATACACACCAGGTAAAGTGGAGAAAAAAAGGGGTGGTGATGCATATAAATCCTCCACCCCATCATGAAAAATTCACCACAAACATGAATCTCTTGATAAAGGTTTGGTCATTTCAAATCCAGACATACCATTACATCCAAACACTAGAGAATATTTTATGGATTGGCTGATCTCACGATTGTTAAAATTTATTATCAGGTAAGATCGTAGGAACAACCAGAGTGATCATGAAACATGGATATTCAATTCTTGTGATCACTATAGATCACCTGAAATAATTTCAGAATGATAAAAGTATAAAATCCCACACAAATTTTATATCACGCGAGACATAAGACAAGTTAATACTAAAAAAATCTAGGACACTCACAATAAAATTCTAGAACAGATACTGAGGTATGAGGTACTTAAGAAAAGAAAATATATTCCAATCCTCATGCAATTCATGTAAACCATCCTTGGAAAATGAAAACATTGGGATATGTTACCCATTTCTCATGACACTCTTTTGGTATAGTATTTGGATCATGTGAAGTACTCCATACATATCAGAGAAATTCATATGGCACCCCATGGGAATTCAACACCATTTTCGTGAAGCTTCCTGTGATAGCCATCTAGGACTTGTTATGTCCTTCATATGTGACACCCAACTCATATGGCATCACAAAAAAATGTTAGCTGAGTCTCACAATAGCATCTGGGTATGCCAACTAACTCTCAGTATTCCTTCTAGGCATGCGGGCTAGATCCCATGAATTCCTCCATATATGTCATTTCGGGTCATGCATCAGCCTCCACAAACATATCATTGAATCTCATGATTTATACCAAGATTGTCTACCATATTATGTAATGAAAAAGGGGGTTTTCACTAGATTATTCGAAACACTCTAAGAATTTCAGTTGGGATCGTGCGATGGGTTTCAAGATCAGTTGGCTAAGTATCATGATGTCCTCCAGCTAGATCATATGATTGTCTATATACATATCTAGTGGCTTTCCTTTAACATGTCAAACAAGAAATCAAGGAATTTAATGTAGATAGTGAGGCATGTCAGAGAGGCAAGTAGGCTAGGAATTAGGGACTTCCAACCTTGATGAACGTGTCCACCATTGGTGTGTAATTGTCAACTATAAGGGAAACATAAATTCATAATACCGAATAACTATAATTTCAGGACTCTTATTCCTTCTATAACTTGGTTACATATAATGCCTCTCTGAGGGATGAGCTCTTTATTAAGAATCCTAAGGAAAGTCCTAATATATTTGTCCCATTTCCACAAGGAGTGACATTGATTATTTTTCATCCCTTATGCCCACACTAAGCATATATAACATGGGATTGGGGAGTCATAATGATTATATCATTCATGTGACACAACTCTATTAGAATCAAATCATCACAAGGTGTGATAACTTATTCCACCGTTGGTGTGTAAGCCCCGACAGAAAGATAAATGTTAGTTTATAAGACCTGATCAATCAAACTAAGATAATTTTGATTCCGGAAATAACCAGGATACCTAAGATATATCCTTAAGACTCAAGATCAAATATCCAGTGCATATATTACAACACATATGTCATGTTCGCATGACTATATACTACATGGATTTGACAAACTATGTGGGTTTTTATTTCTGTAATAACCAGGATATGTATGATTCCCCATAATGGATCAATCCCTTATCCAAAATATTATCAACCTCTCTAAATTGAAGAAAAATTATAAAGTGTCCAGTAAGATAGTTTCAAATAAAAATAACATATTGACAATTGAAAATTGATGAACAATCTCAGATACAAACATATGAATTCAATAATGATACATCTCCCCCTTTATTTTGTATATAAAAGTGATTAAACCTATAATATATTTGTTAGGGTAACCAAACCTATAGATGGATTAGGAAGAGATTATTAAAAATATATTAAATATATAAGAGAGTCTCAAATTAGAAACAGTTCCCGCCAAGAAGGGAACTATGATCCCGACCTCTTATCCTCTTGACCAATGTCAGTCCCTAAGTGTTATTGTGTCTGAAACCCGAATTTATCACCAGCCTTTGGATGGAATGTCTGTACCCAGTTATGGACAAAGGAATCAACGAATATTTTTAATATATAATTACAATGATGACTAATTTTTGGTAATTTTTAAAGAACTAAAAACCTCACAATCAATCATTAGGCCAAACAAAATCATCCACAATAAGGGATCCTGATTGTCTCTTCTCCATCGATACAGTAATGGTGTACCCAATGTGAATCTATCAAATAAACAAATGACTGTATAGTTTTATGTTGTGCCATTTTATTATCACAACATATGAAAATATAATTAATGAACCCAATATGAATCTCTCAAATAACAAAATGATTGATTTATTCTTTGTTAGACCATTTTTTTAGAACAACATACGTAAAAATAAATGGTGAACTTGACGCGAATCTATTAAAAAATGATCAGTTAATTAGTGTCATGCCACTTTTTTGGAATACCAAAAAAAGATAATAATCTTAGTATAAATATGATAGTTGATACTTTGTGACAAATGTTCTCCAGAAATAATTCCATTTTTGTTTTAACAAGTCCACCCAAGTAAAATGTTTAGATTGGGAACAGAAATATAATTATGCTAACCACGCATATCTGATTGAGCATGCATCAGGCGAATGATATTGAACAAATCAATTAATTTCTTCTTTTTTTCTTCATGACTACCAATATTTCTCTCATCAACCAAATCCTGATCTTAGATGATGCCTTCATAGAGTGACAGTTTCAATAAATTTTCTATGGCTGCAACCCCCATAGGTCAAAAAATAAGCTCACCTACCTGGAAGATTCAATGATAGGAGGAGAAAAACTTTTATGGGAGTATGATCATTGTAGTACAATCCAATCCATTTGAAGATACCTACAAGGGTCTCCGATTAATGAGTCCAATGTGTCTACATAATTCATGGAATATTGTAGCCAAGCTACTGTCCCTTGTTACCACAACCAAATGATTTACGATTTTACCCCCAGAGTATGAAAATCACAACCTTTAATATCTAATGAAGGTGGAACAGGGAGTAAAATATGGCTCTCATCCAATTCAGTCTCCACTGAAGAGGGATCTGGTAAACCAACATTTTTTGTATCCTCCCATTGATGCCCACTAGTCACCTGCTTAGGGTACCACTTGATAGACCACCACATCTTATTCCCATGTATATGGAGTAATAAAGACACATTGGGAGAGGAAGACACTATATATCCCAAAGATGACTCATATACACACTCTTGTTAATGAGGGGTTTGGTATATTTGGGTATTAACCATTGAGCATTATCATATCCCTACTCACTCAGAACAATTCCATGGACATATTTTGAAAGTAGGCATACAGGTAATCCATATCTATACCCCCATGAATGAAGCCAATCTACATATTCTGATGTTACATGGATGAAAAAATTTGGTTCATATTCCTTCTTCAATCAATGATATATTTCCCTATACAGTGGAGACCAAAAATGTGTAGGATTATATCTCCGCATGTACATTGGTAAATTAAAAATACTTATATGAAACATTTTATGAACGTTTCTAGCATATTTTGGAACTATTACATATAAAGGGACCGATGCATAGTCCTATCCCTATAGCCAAAGAATCTCAACACAATGATCATTATGAACAAGTGGTTTTATCATAGAAATTTCCCATTCTTTCCCATATCCAGTAGTTTTGTCAATATATTATAATAATAAAAATAATTATACCATGTTCATATTCTCATTCTAAATATGGCTCACCAGGTAAGAGCCACACATGCCACAAGACAGGGGAATATTCCTATCAAAAAGGTTAAGTGGCATATTCTAAATCCCCAGGATCAGGCTGATATCACTATTCTAGATGGGACTCACCAAGTGAGAGGAGGAGATGCCTCAATACATTCACATATTCCTATCGAATATGTCCAAAGACAAAAACCAAAGTCCCATGACTAGGTATATATCCTTATTATATCCATGGATAACCAAGTCATAATTTTACATGCCTGGGGAAAGGCTCATATTTCTTTCTATGAATATGTTTGTAATATCTATGAAGATCACAAAAGACAAACACATATTTCGACTTCCACTAATGAAAGAACTCACCAACATTATTTTGAGGTAATAACCAAGGAGTCTCATATCCCTTATCCCATTTTGAATTTCCATTGTCATATTTCGATAGTGAATGAATATTCAGACTAGTCCCATATTACTGGTCCATGTAGGGCTCACCAAGTGAGTTAGGCCCATGCCTTAGAAAAGGCTCATACCCCTTCCGAAATATACAAATAATATATCCCAAATTCTTAAGATCATGTTCATATTTACATCTTTCCTTACGATCAATAACTTTAAATGGAATATTACATAGGAAAGGGGAACTTTCTTATAAATGATGAGAATGTTCATTGGTATATTATAGTATCTTTTTAGTAGAAGGCTCATACTCTGGGAGTACAAGATGATTATCGCTCTGTTCTTGAAAAATCATACAAAAGGCTCACATGCCTTCACAATCCCAAAAGGATAGTCAGCATATTTTCACCACAGTATAGGATGAGACCCATATTCCTAATATTCTCAATTCCAGTGTGCTTGAGGTCATTCAAAAAATATTCTCAACACCCCCAGGGCCCTCACATCGTCCACTATTTGAAAAGATGAGCATTACCACATTAGTCAACCTAATGATAGTATAGAGTTGGATGACATGGAATCAAATCCTTACATATACCATGGTCAACATTCCCATAGATAAATCTCACATGGACAAGGAAATCCTCCCCTTTCCCAGAAACCTTCATATAGAAAGGTGTTGAAAAATAAGCTGTTTTTATATAGCGAGTTGCACTAAATATCTGGGTCAACCATGAACAGTTAATCACCAAATTCTAGTAGTACCCCACTTCAGTTAGCAGGTGACCCTCAGAAGAATCGTATACGGTATGGATGGATGGAGGCATGTAAGTCTGATGAAGAGGATGATGACACTGAGATGTGGAGAGAGTTAGCTAGAAAGAACCTCACCATCATATTCTAGCCCCTATCTATTTATGACTATGAGATCCCAGTAAATATAGAAATGGTGTTCCTACCTTTTGTACACAAAAATATTTGGGATAATAATCGGAGAATAATGACTAGATCCTCCCTTATCCAAAATTTAACTATCATTTTCAGACCATAAAGATACTCTTTTTCTAGGTTGACCTTACTACTATCTCCATTATTCAAGAACCAAAAATATATAATTGTAGCATAAATCTGTAACATGATTTCAACTATTGAATCACAACACTTTAGAAGCTGATATCTAAAGCCATATCATGCATCTGTATTCAAGGATGGGGAATGTATCAGGTGTTACAATTTGCTTCACCCTTAGATGAACAGAACCCCTCAGATATAACATTCTATAATTTCATATCCTCCAATGAAATTTGGGGAACATGTAATGATTTCGATGATTTTTCACTACTATAGGATGAACCCACTTCAATGATTCCCAGATGTCATGAATAGAGGGAGATGATAGCCAACCAGTCTAAAAACTAGGCCCCTAAAAGTAAAAGAAATACATTCGAAACATGGAATCCAATGTTGTGATCAACCAAAAAACATTTAGTGATGAATGATTCCCATCATGGGCATCCATAAATCCTAGCTCATACAGTAGAAATACTAAACAGTATCTGGTGAGATATTATAATATCTACTATAGTATCCATCCTCGAGTGGACCTATCTCTTTGAGATGGGGGAATATCTACCACCTATTTTTCCTCTCGGATCCTTAATTCCCAAGAAGATTCATGACATACATGAGAGAACATAAATGAAACCGCATCCCACTGGGATGGGGAATTTATATCTTAATCACCATCTCCAGGTTCATTATGCCCTAAGAGGGTATTTGGGAAATCAAATGTGATTCTTGATCAACCCCATCCCACTAGGAATAGTGCATTTACATCTTAGTGGTCATCCTGTTATATAACATATCCTTGAATGTAATCATTGGATCCTAAACAAAATGATCAAAAATACCAATTGTGGCCACAAAATACTCTCATCCCATTGGGATGGGGGAATTTTCATCATCATCCTCACCACATAAAGAAGTAGTATTTATTAAAATAGAAGGTAATGATCAATGGTCAACATCCCATATATTCCTCCCACCAAAATCCCAACCAATATTTTTTGAGGTCCATTCATAAAAACACAACTGAAGGATACCTAAAAGTCTCTATTTGTAGACAAGGACAAAAGGAAATTATATTAAAGAAAATCAGACCCCGCTGGGGTCACAAGTTAAAATGGCCCAAAATGGCCACAAGTTTGAATATAAACCCTAATGAAGGCAGTGAAAAATCAGCATGTTTTGTCAAATGTAATGGTACAACCACTATTGCTTGATATTCCATAGTGGATCTCTTCACCGTCAACATAATAGATATGGTGGAACTCCTATATAATTTATCACACAAATGAATAAATATTTTAATCATAATCTGGTAAATATTAATTTATTTAAATATTAAATAAATAAAATAAAATTTTTATTCACACGACGAAGAAAAAAATTTATTTAATTTTTATGATCACTATAACATGAAGAACATTATTCCTAATAATTGAGAATAATATATTTTCCATTAATTAAACAAAAATATAATTTAATCAAGATCAACAGAAATACTTAGAGTGTGATCATCCCGGATTATTTCTCTTTGGCATTAAGTGGGATTCTCTAAAGACAAAAATTAATGTCTATTAATGGGTCAAGGAACCCAATAGAAAGAACATAGTGTTTCAAAATTGATAATCACAAACAAACACTCACTGTGTAATATAATCAATTTGTCACAATATATCATCAATAAGGTTTCACATTTGGGTCACTAACCGATATTCCTGATATGTATTTCATTAACTATTTGAAATAAACATGTCGTTAAACCATGACCATGGAATTTAATGTGATGATTCTATTCAAATCAAAGGGTTGTTATATTAGCTTCTCTAAAGAAGGAAAAAATACTTCCTTGAATTATTCATTAATGTCAAATCACTCATGAGTCACCCAGTGTATCCAACATCATGATGAACTGTTATCAGTATGGATTATAAATTACATCTATGTACATGAGTTGTGAAATGCATTAATAAAAATTATAAAATCTAAGGACCATCACACAATGTCACAGATATAAATATCTAATAACACCAGAAGATATAGAATTCATAATGGAGGGTCTTTTTTTTATAATCTCACATCTTGGAGACTACTGAGTGTGATCTTCATGAGAAGAAGCCTCATCGGCTCTTGACTAATCACACTTGATAGTATCTGTAATATGTGTCCCATCATAGTTTTCTATCCAACCACAAAACATTATTTGAGAATATCATCATAGCCCATCTTGGTTTTCATCATAGCGGGGAAATGCTATGACCTTATCAATGTGACATATACTCTAGGGTATTATTTCATTAGTGTAACACATAAAAACAAAAAATATATAATAATAAGTTTTATTAATATAAAATAATGAAAATATAAATGTAGTCAATGTAAAAGCTGTTGGTCATAGTACACTAACTCCAACATAAAGTTGGGGTAATTTGATATGGAATTTATTAATTTATTTTTTCCACATCATTTATTACAATTAATTGTGTTTTAATGTCAAAATAGTGTTTTTTAGGAATAATTTTTAATTATGATAATTTCATCTTAAATAATTTAGACTCTGAATTAAAATGTTAAAATATTAATTTCATTAGTTGTTTAATTGATTAGTTAATTTAAATCAAAATATGTAGTTTAGTATAAACCATCATTTTTTATTCATGATTGTTTAAATTATTATTTTCAATTTTTATTTTTATTTCATTCAAATAATATATATTTTTTATTTTTTTAAAAAATATAAATATAAATTTAGAAATTCACTCTATTATTCATTTATTTCAGGTGAAATTTTAATACTAAATATTTTTTTGAAATATTTTTTGATTTTTAAATATATCAATTCATTATTTATTTCTTTCAATTATATATAATTAATATATCCTTTTTTTATATTCATTCTTACCTTTATTTATTTTTTAATTTGGGTTTAAATTATTATTTTTTATTTTTTTAGGTAGTGTTGCGAGTGTCCGCTGCTCCATCCATTTTTCTACCACCAATAAATAAGATATTTCCTGTACCACGTTCCAGTCCTTGCTACTACACTGTCTTACCATAGCATCCTAGATACTCCATGAATGACCAAACATTCCTCCCACCTACCACTCTTCCCATATACCATCACAACCCATCTTCCATTTCTCATCTGATCACCTATGATACCATTATTTTATACTACTACCATTATAGAAAGATACTACTAGGAACCTACCACTCCCATTTTGAAACTGTATCATCCTACTACCAATCCACAGTAGAACATTATTACCATTCCCCTCCCTTTCTATCGCTGAGTTACACGACTACCCTCTATATACTATTGCATACCCCATCTACAAACACATCCCATATCTATCATCAATACCAGCTACCACTACTACCATCGTAAGAAATCTACCACTCATTCACCCACTAGACATCAGTTTATACTACCACTATTATGAACTCCACAATCCATCATTTCCATCCTCTTCCTTCACCACCTATACAACCATGCCACCATAATTCCAAAACCTATATCGTCACATTGTACAATATTACACTATATATTGACTTTGAAATCCTAAACCGAAATTTGAGCACATGTCATAACCACACATTTTTGATTATTAAGATTGATGTCACTCCTACCATCATGGGTTGAACCAATTTAATAGATCTATGCCACTATTGTGGCTACCAAAATATATAGGTACGAATCCCCCATTAAATCTCTTGAATTCACATCATTAGCCAAATAAGTTGACCAACCATAAAAGAAATATTTGACTTTCTAACATAAAACATGATCTAAACCACTAGATATGTATACCAATGAGTGTTTCTGCTCGAGATTGAATCCATGTTATTTTCAAATTACCTCAGTCAACAACACTTGTAAAAGAAAAAAAAAATCTCACTAAAACATGAAAAAGGTCTCAAAGAAGAGGAACCCCCCACATGATGTTGAGGAACTTGAGTGCTATTGAGTCATGATATATCTATATAAGTGATTCACCCTAAGGTCTACAATGCCAAATATTTGTTGACCAGTATTATTAAATACCCGATCCATAGATATTCAATATATATATATATATATATTAACAATGATAATAAAAATAATAATTATTTTTTATATAAATTGTTAAATATATTAATAAAATAATAATTAAAAAATTTATATGAATTATTTTTGTTTTTATTCTGCGTGGTCATAGATAGTGGTTGCCTTCACTACAATCCAATGTTATGGTTCTATTGGCCAAAAAATTTACACTTGGTTTAATTGATTTATTAAGGAGGTGTTGGGGAATGTTGTTAAGTGAGGCCGAGCATGGAACACATGATGGGAAATAACCATTGTTCATACATTATAAGAATTTAGTTTCAATTTAGAATAGAGATTTAATCTGAGAATTTCATCAAAACCTTTTGGAGATTAATTAAATTTTATAGAGAAGATTGATATGGGGAATAGAGCGGATGATGGCCTATTAAATTGTTTTGAGGCGTTAGATAAAATCACATATGATGAATATGTACAATGATGTACATGCCATGTAGATGTTGGGATGAGGATACCAAGAGGTGGCAGTGTGCAAAAAATAAATGTTTTTGGATAATATTTCTATTAATGATAGATGGAATCACCCGTCCCCTGGAAGAGGGGACCCATAACCCATTATCACTATTATTCACTGAAGGGGTAATAGAAGAAGTTGAGAATCAGTGATTGAGAACCCCATTCCATACGTCTACTTCACATTTGATCACCATTACATATTCTCATGGATCATCAATCATCCATTTTGAACATGATAATGTTTTGGGATTTAAACAAGAGGTTGGAGAACTCTCATAGAATAAAGATAGTGGAATTTGAGTTAGAGGAAGTGGTTGATCACAATATAGGATTTGGTTCTCTATTTTATCATTACTTGTTTCACTATACTATGATGTTTTTCATGAATTATTTTTTCATTCTCCATATTTTATGAATAGATAAGTATTTTAGGGGACTAGATCAGATGGATGGATGTATATTTATATTTTTTTATGAAATCATTTTTATCATAGAGGGATTATGTATTTTATCCAAGTATCTCATATTATATTCTCCGTGAGCATATTTCCACTTTACCCTGAGTACACAAAGGTGAGTGGTAGATTATTTTTTGTCTTGGAAACCACAACCAAAGTATTAACATGGAAATAGTTTTGGTAATCATATCTCCTTGAAGAAGTGTAATTATCTTGGATTTTGTTATATATAATTATTATCCAGAGAGATATATAGGAAGGGTTATGTATCTAATGAGGGTTTCAAATCTCCTTCCTCTAAACACAACTTCAGAACTTATGTGGTTAATTCCATGAAAGGGGGGTGAAAATTCTATTTATATCATCTATTATAGTTCCCTTAACATAGTCATATATTTGATTTCACACTATATTTATTATGATGTCTCCACTATCGATCTCACTTATTTTTTGTTCTAAAATTCCCATTCCATTCATCTCATGACATGCTCACCATTACACTTTAATTTCATCTTCCACATTGTGGTTCATGTATTGTGTTTATTTTATCATGTTCCATTTTTTTTGTATGCACTACTTCGTTTTCTCTATAGTTTTATCCTTATTAACACAATACTAGTATACGTAGATTGATAGGTAAATAATTTTCTATTATTTTTAAAATGTATAAAATATTTGGAGTCTAGTGTCTTGAAAATTTATATACGTTTGGGGAAATATATTTAATTTAGAGTAAGTAGTTACGAAATATTTCTAGTTTGATATTTGATTATAGGAATGAATGATTTTTATTATGTTATGACAAGTTTTATTTTGAGAGCATACATTTAAATGATGATAGGGTTTACAATATTTTATGATAGTTCATGGTAATTTGAGATCGTTATTTTACGTATTGAGTTAATAAGTAAAATAAAACGAAACTCAATGTGACCATGGTTGAGCCAAGAATGATATATATTAATCTGATAGTGATATAAAATGAATAGAATTTGATACAAGTTGAGATGTTATAATTTTAGGCTAAAATCATAGAGTTATAATGTATGGAAACTTTTGGTAAAACATACATATAGTTATTTATGATAAATAACTTATAATGATCTCCGCTAATTCTGAGTATTTTAATTTCAGTAATTGAGGGAACTATAAGGAAAAAAGATAGTGAGGGAAAATTCATATATTACCTCACTAAAAATTCTATTGGAATAATATCTAGAGTGAGAAAAACAATTTATCTGCTGAAATAGCTATCATGCAACCTGATCAAAGATGTTAACATATTAAAATTCCCAAACACACAAAGTAAGATAATTATAGAGACTCATGAAAGATCAACCAATGATGATGAAGTACAAAAACAAAATTTAATTTAATATATTTTTAAAATATGGGAAAAACATCATCAATAGGATGAGTAAATTCTCTAAGCGTAGGGATAATTTCATCAGACTCACAAATATTTGGGAAAGAGGAAATTAAAAAAAAATATTACTTAAATTGCTTGAATATTATGCATTATGTGGATTAATGGCCAAATCCAAGGTTCAACTAGATAAATAGTCATCATCAACCATGAGAATGAGGAAAAAACAGTGAAAAAACTTCTAATGTTTCAGGAAATGAGATTTCACTATTAATTTTATATATTACAATGTCATGTTAGTTCTCATCAAGTACTAGATATTGAGTTATAAATAATAACCCTTAGTTGTATGAATATCGTATAAATTATTTTCAGGGTTTGTGGAAAGTTATTCCTTCTGATTCATGATTTAAATCACTTAGTAGAATCTTATGTGAACTTAAGAATGGGTATCTCATTTTATAAAGTGATTATAAAAATCCAAAATATATTTAAATATCATTTTGTATAATAAAACCATAACCATCTAGTGGTGTAAGGATTAATTATGAGTTCTTTATAGAAATTAATATGGGTCAAATTGTTAGGACAAAAGTTATTTTACATGGGTAGGGGTAGAATGTAACCCTATGTCATTATAATAAATTATTTAATTTAAATAAGTCAATTGGATTTGATATATATGATCACACTCTACACCAAACATCAACCGAACCATGAAATGTTGAGGTAAAACATAGCAATTGAAATAATAGGGATGAATATAAGTAACCACTTTATGGTATATATATATATATAAAATAAATTCTACTTATAATATGATTGAAAATCAATTAGTTATCCTAAAATGAGTAAAAAAATCATTTATTATCAGAAAAATAATTTTCTAAAAAACATTTATGTGATAAAAATTTCTATTTGAAGATATCATTTAGAATAATAAATTAGGCATGATTTTAAAAATTGGATAACAACAATTTTTTTTGGTAAATGACATTAAATATGACTGATAAAAATTATTATTTGAAAATTCAATTTTTTAATTAAAATATGATTTTTATTTTATTTTATAATTTTATTCAAAAAATAAATTTATAAATTCTAGAAATAAAAATTAATAAAAATGAACGTAATTATTTAATTTCTCAAAATAAAATTGAATTATTATTTATTTTTTAATTTTCTCTAAAAAGGTTTGTTTTTATTGGAAAAAATTGTTTTCATGGGACATATAATTCTAATATTTTATACATTATATAATAATGATTTAGAAGTTTAGAAAACCTTTTAAGTAATAAAATATTAATTTAATTATTAACAATATTAATTTTGAAATATTCTTTGAATTTATAAACCCTATGCCCTGTGTTTTTATAACTAATTAAAATGTAAGTTGAATGAAAATATACTTTAAGTCATTTCTTAAAATTAATTTTATTCAAGGGTGATTCAGTTTGGGTTCTCTTAGTAAGATTCAAATCCTGTATTTGTTTATAGTTAATAATTTTATGAAATTAAAATAGATATCCAAAATAATTGTATCTTATATATAAGTTAATATCTAAAAAACATCATTTTTCTAAAAACTGTTTTGACATGATTACGTGAATTTATTTATGAATTAAAATTTCACACCTTAAGATTTGTTTTAAAAAGATACATTTAAAATTTTAAATTATATGAATCATATTATTTAAGAAGATAAATATTAGTTTTTTCATTCAAAATAATTAATAATGTTTAAAAAAAATTACCAAGTTGAAATTACATTTTCATAAAAAAGAAAACAGTAAAAAAATCCATATAATAATTTTTTAATAAAAAATTAGTTGTAGATGTTATTTTTGACCAAAAATCAATTTACTATCCTCTATTTCCATTTTTTCCATTTTGCACATGGATATAAACCTTTCATTGTTGAAAATTATAAAGGTTACTCCCAGAACTATGATTTGATTCACTTATAAAAGGGAAACATATTCACCACTTCATGAAACACCTATCATAAAAATTTCGTCTTTAAAATATTCCTTTTCTCACATCCCATAACCATATCCAAATTCCAAAATCTGGTGTTCCCCATTGTAATGAATAAGTCCGTCATTTCCAAGAAGACTTCTAAGGAAAATTCTAGTCCCGGGCATGAGTATTATCAACTATATAGATTTTTATCATATTCATATAATTTAAAATATATTCTATAAATGGTATTATAATGATATTTTAATCATTTATATAATTTAATTTTACTATATTAAGTGTATTATCATTGATTATTCATATACGCGAACTATTAATTAAAAAACTTATATTCATGTAATGTGAATACTACCACTACCACGACATAATGTGTTTATTTTTACAAATCCACCTTACAAGGATTGATTTAAGGTCGGTATTAGGGGATAAATATATTTTTATGATATCATTAATTTTATGTTATAAAAAATATAAAAACTATTAATGATATTCTTATGAAATGATCATTGTTAATTTAATAAGTTAAAATAACCATACTAATAGGATAATATTTTATTCAAATATTTTAATTCCTTCAAATTAATTGAGATTCATTAAAATTAATTCTAATTAAAATATATGAAACTTATAAAAACTAAATAATATCATTTTAATTATGGTATTATGATGTTACAATTAATAAATCTTATAATCATTTATTAATCATTTTTGGTTCATGTTTGGTTCGATTAAATCACATACATGAAAAATAAAGTACAATTATAACGTGGATTGATATGAGAATGTATTAAATGGTAAAATATTATCTTAATTACAAAATAATGTATTTTGGTTCAAGTATGACTATACTGACATTTAATTCATCAATTAAGAATACATTATTCGATTGTTAAGAATCCCCATAACATGCTTCTTATCAATTTCAACTTCAAGAATAAAGGCTAAAATATCATGAGAGGATTTTGAAACATTATAATTAAATTTGAAACATCCATATAAGTAACCTTAGTTACCTAGTAATTTTTCAATTTGTATAAAATCAATGAATACAACCCTATTATAATATTAATATGAATGCTCAAAACTATAAATTCAAGAAGCAGAAAATCATATAAATTCTTACATGGAATGAAAATTTATGAAATTTATAAATGAAAATTAGTATGAGTAAGGTGATGAATTAATTTATTAATATATGAACCATTGTGATACATAAGGTTTATGTAAATTCATTTGAATAATGGAAAGATGTATGGTATTTTCATCTCAAATTACTCTCTTTGAGGCATGTTTAGTATTGTGCACATCAATAAATTTATTAGATATATATATACCTATTTGCGACGTCATATCATCAATTATATTGTAATAATATTATTTGAAGTTCAATTTTAATCTCACTCATTAAATAGGTTTTGATTCGAACATTTATAAAAATGTAAGGGGTTCCTTATCCTCAATTATGATTCATTGAGAAATAACACATTTTATGCCTCATGATTTCTTTGTAGGGTACACTCAAATCCCATATATATATATTTACCATAATTTTAAATTTTATTAGATTTTATAATAAAAAAATCCCTTATTTAAGTGACTATCAATTCTATTGTATCCCTTATAGTGAGGAATTTTGGTAAATAAATTTTTATTAATTGATTTTTGATCATTCTTTGAATTTATTTTAAATAATTTTGATAAATTAAACCATTATATTGTATTATAAGGTAGTAAATAATTGGTTTTTGGGGATATATATTCGTACAACATATACCATTTGATGAATATTCATCACTTCCTAGTTTATATACTTTTACAGCCGTCCACCATATTTCTTTGATGACTTATGATCATGTTATTCCTATGTTAAAATAGTTGTATACACATTAATCTAAAAAATATAAACATATAATTTACAGTATTTTGATTGGATGATTTCCACCAAGAAATAAAGTTATTCTAATTACATGTGGAAAAATATTTTCAATTCAAATATTGTTATTCCAATACACATGATTATTGGCACGTTGACTCTTCAATGATTGAGAATATAAATTATTTCTTAGAATGAGTTACGATCATTTTATCCAATTCATTTACATGGGGAAACATATCATAATTCATGATAAATATTTACTATTAACTCATGTTGACCTGGTACTAATATTATGTATTCTTTATTATATGGATATCAATGTTTTTTTCGTCCAAATGTTCCTTATGTAATGGTATGAAAGTAATTATTGACTCTTTTGGTGATTGAATTTGACTTTATAATGTTATGGATGGTGCCTATAATTATATTTCCCCTCTATTAATTTATATGTCTCATAAAAAAAACAGGCTTGGGTAATTGGTGTTTGTATTCCCAACATAACAAGATGAATTCACTGTAATCTCCATGATAGGTAATGTGTATTGTAAAAAGGCCTTGAGTGAATGTTTATGATGTCCGATATTGTGTATTATTTTAGTATGAGACTAGTATTATTGATATCCATATTTCCTTAATATATCATGTCCTCAATATATTGTTGATTATGAATTTATGTTTTTTATCTGTTCTAGAAATAATATTGACACAATATTTATGACATGTATATTCGACCACATATTCAATTATATATGTCCTTTAGTTATCATTTGAGATCAACGTTTTCATAAGTTTATACTCTTGAGGTTATGTTGAAAAGTAGTATACCTGAAATGTTAATAAGGATAACATGTGTGGAAGAATTTATCGTATATTTTTAAAAATTAACCTAAATTAAGATGTTTCATATATAAACGTGCAATAAATTTCTATTAGTTGAGAAATAAATGTACTTTAATAGTTTTAATATGTAATAATTTTGTAAATCTATGAGAAAAAGATAAATTTAATATAAGATATTTTATAGAGATTATTGATTTTACAATTATGGACAATTATATCAAGTCTTTTAAAACTGGTATTAAATAATTATCAAAATTATTTTTCCATGAGAACCAGCTCCGAGAGTTCTAGAAAAATGATTCACAACATTAATACACTATACCCTACTTTCATCTGATCAAATATATTGTATATTGATATATGCCTATGGTAAAAGGTGATTTTTTCTAGTTACTATTTGTTGTGTGATATAGGTTAGGGTTTTACAAATTAGTATCTCAGTTATTTTTTTTATTTTTTTACTATTTGGCGAGATAGTAGTCATGGGATATAGGAGGATGTCTAGGTTTATGATGGAACCTAGACTATTGGATCGTGAACACCATTACTATTGAATGCCTGTGTTACTGGTAGAATCGGATTGATGTTTTTGGCATGGAATGTTATTGTTGATGTTATTTAAAACTCATGTAACACACATAGAATATAAGACTTATAACTTATAAGATATGGGTATAAGAAGATCGGATCATTGACCATTATAAAGAGTCTAGTCATTTGATTTTGGATCTTTTATTGCTAAGGAAATAGTTTTATCATGCATCATATCAAGAATATATGATTCACATGATATAATCTAGGTATATTATTGTTTTCAATGATTATTAGGGTTAAACTATAAAAAGTTTCCACAAATTCTCATACAATGTTTTCCAACACATGTACTTGGAAGAATTTTACTTAGTAGACATACTTATATATATATATATGTATTTATGATTTACTCTAGTGTATGTTCTTATGGATTATAAGGAGAGACGTTTTATACGGATGATAGTGGTATATTCCCATTAACTAGATATGAGTAGAGTCCTTATGGGGTCAATAATAGGTAATTTAAAACAAAGAGATGAAACCCTTGGGGGGGTATTATATACATTTTGATATTTGAAGTGTTTGTAAAAACCTATATGGTGTTCTCTTATATATATTATTATGGAACTATACTTTCCTAAAATGTTAAAAAGTTATTGTTTAATGTGATCTAAATTATTAATGGGAAAAATTGGTTGAGTGAGCATGGCTATGTGATGCAATAAGATAATCAGTTGTTCGACATTCAAGTAACAACATATATAGAGTTTTCCCATAGAGGATTGAATGAAATTCTATTTAACTGAACCTCTTGATTATTTCCTCGATGTAGATCATTTTGGATGATGTCATGGGGAACTAACTTATTTTATTATTATTGAGGGCATAGTTTAGTGTATGGATGGTTGATTGGACTTAGTTACATTTTAGAATATTTGGTTGGAATGTGATGATTCTTCTTAAATGAGACCCTTGAGAGGGCGTTGGAATAAGATATATTCTTTGTTTTTTGGATAGGAACATGAGACATTTCTCATTAGTTTAAATCTAGTGAGATTGTGGTTTATGGTCCAGGTGGAAAGTCTTAGAGACCATGAGACCTGACTCATTATTTTTTTATCTGAATCCTTATGATTATTGAGGGAAAACCATGAGAGGTTTTGGAATATGTTTATGGCTGCCTTTTAAGTAGTAATAATGTGAATCTGATAGTTTTATGATCAATTAATTTGAGATGTAATAGAGTTTATTGTACATGAATTTGGATTCCTTCGACATTTTAATGAAGAATTCACCTTCAGTTCTAGTGCTTAGGGTATCCGGGTTTTGATTTGGGGGAAAGATCAATATGATTCCTAAACCAATATATTATGTACGAATTCTTGATGGGAACCATTATAGAGATTTTATAGAAACTTTTGATTTTGGGAATAACATTGGTTGGTGTTTTATTTCATGTTTCTACATCGACTTGTGAGGGTTTTCAGGTTGTTGGAAAAGAGAACATTAGTGATTTTTATGAGAATTACATAGTAGCCTTCATGGTAAGTGGGATTAGGCACCCAATCAGAGTTTTGATGAGATAATACTCTTGGGATCATGAGTTGTGTTAAATGACTGGGTGGCATAATAGAATGCACATCTAGATATTAGATGGAATCATGTGACATGTTATAGTTACACATAGTGATTATTTAATTATGAATTGGTGTGTGGTCGTGTAAAAGGAACATACCAATTGAATGAATGATATGTTTTTGGTATCAATTATTTCATATTTTGGTGAAATATTTTAATGAACCACCATGTTAGATATTACATCATAAATTAATTATGTGTGGAGGAGAAGTCAAACCATGAGCTAATTATATGAAGTTGTTACCTGAGATGAAATAAGAATGCATCATGGGGAGTGGTACACATATTTGGAAATGGAGCTTATTGAGTTGGTTCTCAGTTAGCATTATAACCTAATCCATATTGATGGGAGTTCCCTAATTTTCATTTGTGGATGTGGCCCTGTTTATAGTTATAAATTTAGTCGGTTATAAGTTTAACATTTCTGTGATCAAAGAACATGTGCTGGTTGATATATGATGTTGGTGTTTAGTTATGAGAGATATATTCACATCTAGTCCTAACATTATATAATGTATGGATAACGATTCTGGGGGTGTGACCAATTTTTTGGTGGACTAAAGGGATTGGATGGACCATTTGTTTGATGTTGGAGGTGGAGCTTGAATACTAGTGGGCAATATATTTTATTTTTCTTATATAGTATATATAAAAGGAATTTGATTTGGATTTGAAGTTGTAGGATTCTAGTTTTTGAAACTGGGATTAGAGATGTTTCTGATGTGATTTTATATATATTCATTAGGTGAATGTGGATTCATGAAAAGTTTCAATGGTGAAACACTTTCTTAACACTGTTTAGGGGTGAACCAGTTCCTTTATATGATTCAGAGGGTGAATCATGTGATGAAACTTTATAAAGCTATAATATGATATTAAAAATCCTGGGAATTCCATTTATGCTCAAACCATGTTTTTATTATGATGTAATTGGTATGAAATGTTTATTGTTAATTTTGTAGGAGACCACAAAGTATTGATTGATGTTTGTGGGCCCTATGCATGGGTGCCTTATACTGATCTGATTTGCAATAGTATTAGTGAAAAGGTGTAATAAAATCTTTACCAAGGGATTTTTTTATAATTTTTTGGTTTGGTGAAATGGAAACTTCATCGAATAGGTCCTAAAACATTAATAATGTGTTTGATAGGATATTCAGATTGCGAGGAACACCTTGTGTTTGGATTGTTCATGATAAGTTTAGATCTATGAGGGGGGAACAAGAAACCAGATGATGATTTGTTTGTTAGAACATGGAGATATCATGATATATGGGTTTCATAGAGAAATTTACAGAGGCTTTAGTAATGGTTATGAGTAGTGGGTCAGTTTTTTGATGAATTATGACCTTTGGGTTTGGAGTTGTGAAATGGAATCTTGTTTGATGTTCTAGAGTACATTGTAAAGAACTAAACCTCGATGGGTGACCTGAGTATGTTGGGTGTGTTGTTTCAATGGGTGATTAGTCTTAATAAATATTAGACATGTCATAGTGGGAAGATTATAAAACCCCATGTTTGGATGTGTGGTAACATTCATTGGGGAATTTATTTTTTCATTTACTTGGACGATTATTTTGAGAATCAATTTATTGATTGTGTTTTTGGGGGTTCTTGTGTTTGAAAGGTTTTTTTATATGCATTTTATAGTTTGGGGGATGTATTGAGGGTTCACGTTGTTTCTAGAAGAGTTTCTGGGATTCTTGGATGATGAAAAGTGGTGCATTGACCCTTTAACATTTTCAACAGGGTATTCACAATGTGAATATGGTTTATGGGGTGTTCTTGGGGAATTTCAAACATGAAAATATTCTCTAGGGACAATTCAAAAAAATCATGTTGTGACCCCAGTGGCCACCACATGAATCATGGATAATAATTTTTTATTTGAAATGTGGTCTCAACCCCTGCATCTTTTTTAGAAGAACAAGACACAAGGGTAGTGTCTTTGTTCAACCTCCACCATTATCATTTCTCATTCATTTTAGGAAGTTCTAGGTGTTATTCTAAATACCAAAGGTATATTTCTCGATTCCACTAGATTTTGGTGTAATTGAACATTTTTATGAGGGATTTCACTCATCATTTCAAATAGAGACAGAAGACGAGTTCTTCTAGTCATCATGTATTTTTTAATGAATATTTAGGTGTGTGTACGAAGTTGACCACACCATGATTCAAGAAATTTTTTTATCAATGGAATAACCTGAGACATGGGTGATTAGAAAATGACTATATGTACTTGATTGATCTTAAAAGAGTTTTATAGAGCTCTGATTAATTATAAAATACTTTGGATTGAGGTATGTGGTCCTATATTACAACCCATATGGTTTATGAAATTGTTTGTGTGACATGAGCTATGTAGTCATTCCATCCTGGGTTATATCCTTGTTTATATAAAATAATTTTAACATAAAATTGAATGTTTAGGTTAACTGAACAATGTAACATGACAACGAGGGTCCTTGGAACTAGTTTAATTAGTTTAGTCGCTGATGGATGAGGCATTAAGTAGAGATGATATTAGTCTTAACTGATAGAACACAGTGTATAGTTGACACATTGGGTGAGAGGACCATATTAGATTGACCTTGGGGACTGAGATGGGTAGTCATCCATCTATATGACTATTTCCCATGAGTTGAACCCTTTGTTTCAATCATGTATCTGCAACCCTATTAATAATGCCATGGGTAGAAATTTCATTAGAGTGTTGGGTATTGTTGTATGGACTTGGATGAGAATGAGTACCCATGTGATGGTTCCTAGGATGTGTAGTGACCAAGGGGTCCCTAGTGGGTGCCCAGTTGAGAGACTAATAAAGAGTGGGTGTATATGGCTATATGTATATTTGTTTCTCAGTGCCATCTAAAATCTAAAATGATGGGTAATTTCATTTTCATAGATATGATGATGATTGGAATGGGTTTTTGACCATCCCACATAGTATACTTATTTTAGTTTATATTTATTACTGATGAAATTTTATTTAATAGGTTTCTTAAGAATATACTATTGGCCTATGGACTAAAGTGATTACTAAGGAAATGTGAGAATAAATTTTTGAGATGGATGAGAACCTTTGATACTCTATATGTTGGGATCCAGTCTCACAACATATTTGGGGAGGATGCCTATGTTAGATAATATCTAGAGATATGGATGACATAAGAGTGGATGCCTTGAGACAGTACCATGAATCTAGCATCAGAGCTATGTGATTTCATGCATACATGTGTTACCAATATTTCATAGGTTCAACTGAATGAAAGATACTGTTGAATATTCTCAGGTGCTAGGATTAGAATGGAGATACAATTAGACCATTGTGAAGCCCCATGTTTCTTAGGATTTGAATAGAAGTATGAGGTGTTGGGTGGTAGTATATACCCTATAACAGATGTAAAAAATCCAAAGGATGACTTTTGGATCCCCTTGATCCATGTCTAAGATACCACCCTAATATTGGGTGGACACAAAAGGGTGGTTCAGGTGAGGATTTACGAGATATTAGATTCCTATGATATTGATTATGGGATCAATTGAGGGTATTCCCAATGATTATAGGGGTCACTCCGGAATAATTAATCCTTATAAATTAAATATTTCCAAGGTCCCCCACCTCATTTGATTATGTAGTCAACATGACATTGAGAATACTCATGTACTACCATGGGGTTCAGCCTATGTTATTGAGAATGAGGGACACCCAGTTATTCTATAGGGGATACTACTATTCAGAGGTTTATTGATCACAGGATATCTGAAGTGAGTACAGAGGACACCTAGGGTGATAATATTACCTTGAGACACTCTGACAATGGATGAGGAAGTTATGGTCGATTAGGGTCATGACATTGAGTATCAATGATTTTAATTGTGAATGTACTAGGTTATGTTAGAATTACCATGGATCAGTGGTGATACTACAGTAGTGTGGTCCACAAGATGTCCTTAAAGAGATGATAACATTGAGCTAAAGATGTCACATTGGTGGCTTGTTTTTTTGTTTCTTTCTATATTTTACATATTTATTAGATATGATTATCTCACATGAACCTATCACATCATATATTGATTAGTATAAAATAAATTTGTGGTTCCCTACAATTTTTTTTTCATCACACCTTTATCAGGACATCATTACACCTGGGTAAAGTACAATATCTCACATAGTTATTACATAAATTGGATGTGTTGGGCGCTAGAGTTTTTATCTTTATAGGGAAGTTTAGATGAGCTATAAATATTGAGATATTTTATGCCTCATGGTCGTCAAAATATGTGTTTTATTTTTCTTTAATTTTGGTCTGTATATGTAACCTTCCTAGTGGGAAGTAAGTTGTATGTATTGTATAGTTGTCCAGGCCTTTACTACATTTAATTTATTACCATCACAATTTATATTAACTTCTCCCAAATTAAATTTATTGTTTAAGATAATTTTTATTATTTTTACATTTTGTTTCTAACTATGATATATAGGGTATAGTCTTCCCATGTCATTACACTAGGCCCCCACCATTATTCAATAGTCTCAGGTGTGTGGGGAGTCACACCAGAGGTGATGTGGTTAACCGATTTTCTTAGTGTTCATAGAGTGAGATAGGATAGTTTGTAACATATGCCCATACAGAGTATCTAAAGATCACATTTTTATTTATTGATTTCCCTACATTATGATGAATATATTTATGTAGGATATGTATTAGAATGGCTCTATGTGAGAATAATTGTTTTGATCATATTGATGATATTTTGGGAAATTTCATCATTATGTATCTAGTATCGAAATACACTCAACCTTTATTGTAAAGAAGTGTGAATTATTATTATATGTCTTTTATATTAATTGAAAATGATGTAATATTTATGTAATTAATTCATTTTAAACAAAATTTGTTAACAAAATAGGATTTTATTATAGATATTTGGTTATGAGAAATGCGAGGATAAAACCAACAAAAACATATAATAAACCAATGTGATTTTGGATGAACCTAATGTGTCATAGTTGTATAGGTAGTTTTCAAAAGTTGGGAAGTATTAAGAATGATTTTTAATTCCATATTATTGTTCTCTGTGATTATTAATTTTTGGTACTAACACTATGTTTTTTGGTTTTTTAAAATGGGTAAAACTATGTGGAATAATGTTAACAATGAATGTAACAACCAATTCCATGAATATCCTATGGGGAAACCAAAGGGAGTGGTAGATGGGATGAAAAAACTTGTTTATTTGGTAACCTAACTCTACCAATATATGAAGGTTAACATGGATTACATTTAACATCCAGATATCCAAAAGAAGGAATAATTAATGATTTATTATTTTATAGTGTAAAATACACATTAATTTAGTGTGTCCTCCAATCCATTTATTTCCAAGTAGTGGTTTAATTATATAAAATTTCATTTTCCAGTCTCCAGTTATCAAACCATGTGAATTTTGTTACGGTTGTGTATATTTTGGAAGGTGAAGTTGATAAACTGGGGACTCTATTAAATAATAATAGGCATGAAAAATAAATCTAATAAATGAAAGAGGATGATTTTATGATGTTATTTTTAAATATGTATTTTCCTTAAACTCTTCATAAGAAAATAGATATGGAATTCCCAGAAATGAAGAATAAGGATGATGAATTCATTGGAACATGTGAGTAATAATTGTAGGACATGTAATGTATGATTTTGGTTCCATAATTGATAGTGAATGAGACAATAATCAATTCTTTATAGGTTTAATACCGTATCTATTATTGGATATAAGTGACTTTTATAATTATAAAGAAATAATTGGATATGATATAGAGGTTTATATGGTTAGTGGAGAATCTCATTAATCATGTGGTTTATTTTAAATGAAGTGAATAATTTACTTTTGTTTAAAAAAAATTTATGAAAAATTTACAGAAAGTAAACTTATCATCCTTTATACTGAATGGTGGGAATGAAAAATTGTGGAAGTTTTTTTAATGGACTTGTTAATATGTTAAGAGGACAAAAGTACATAGGGGAAATTAATACCAAATAAATATAAAGAGATCAACCAAAGAAATGGACCCTAATAAATCTAAAATGATTACACTAACCAATATTTAATTACATAATGGTAGAGAGTATATAAATTATAGAAACTAGTGGAAAAATATAGTTGATAATGATGATAATTAAAATCAATAACCAACAAACAAAAATAAAAATAAATTTATCAATAAATCATAATATATAAAATGGTTTATGATAATGAAGTGGTGAAATGTACAATTATCATATATGCTAGAACTAAAAAAGAACTATCTAATTTGATTTCTAATCCCTCTTTAAAATATGATGAATTTTCCAAGAGTATTAAACAAACACATTCATATATTGATATTTATTATTCAACAAAGAATTGTAATTGTACGCTAATTTCATCTTAATTCTATAGCTTATATTTGATTTTTTTGGGAATTTTCATCCTATAAATATATTTATTATAACTATAGTTGATTTTTATGTGATTTTGGGAATTCATTAGATCTATCTATATAGATACCATATCAATTTGTGAGTAAGACAAGTCACATATTATATTCTAAATAAAAATATTACCATCTGTCAGTGCAAGGATGAACATGAACATATAATGGAAATTATTTCCAATATATGATATTTATTATCAATTCATGAGGGGTATTTATCTCAAATGGATGGTGTGACGTCCCAGACCGGGATGCCACCTAATGGCTGCTCTGATCCTAGTCGTCCACATGGCCTCAAGTGCATCTTACTGATTTCTAGAGGCTGTGGACTAGTAGTGAGGGCCTTGGTGTGTCTCTGGGAAGACTATTCCCTCATTAGAAGGGTGTACCACAACGAATGGAATATAAAAGAATAATAAACAACGGAAGAAACCTATGTAAATAGTGGAAGGCAAATGATTCAATAGATAAATGAGAATAATAATAACTGTATCAATTTGATAAATGATGATGTAATGACATGTCACTATAAATAAGGAAAATACAGATACAATATAGTAGGCATAACATATTTCATAAGGTAAAAGAAAACAAAGACTACTCCAAGCATCATGAGATCCAACTTGTCCATATTCTATCAAGATCCATCCTATACAGTAAGAAATCAAGTTTTTGAAGATGTATGCTTACCTTTGTCAACAACTAAAACCACATAATATTATCCAGGTACCAAATGGAACTTGGAGAGTGTGTGAGATAAATCTCAGTGGGCCACCAGCAATGGTGTCTATAACCTTCGGCCCATGTAATGGAATATAGTAGTGTGAAGATATGCATATATAAAGTAAAGAAAGAAGTACAATATAACTAAAAACCAAAGAACATGCTTCAACCCACAGATGATGTCTAAACATATAATCCATTCATTAATTTATTAATTACCATTTAATGTTAATAGGTAACGTGATTTATAACCAACACAGACATCACCTTGTGGTAGAATAAGTAGTGAAGGTCCCAAGATGCAACAAGGAGACCTAACAAAAATATCTAGTGAGGGAGTTCTAGGGTAATAACCAAGGTAATGTTAAACTCATGGAATGCTTACTTAGTAGTATCTCAATATAGATAAGGGTTAAGAGTGTAATATAAAGAGCGTAATCCAATGCATTCCATAATAAGGCGCCTACCGAGTCCAAGGTGATCGACCAAGGTAAAATTAGGATGAGCAAAGATAGGTCCATATGGGCTTTAACCATGGCACCTACTAGTCAATTATTGATCCAAGGAGTGTATCCAAGGAATCTTGTAATAATTAAAAGGGACCTACAGTAGTATACCAAGAATTTTAGGAATATAAAAGAACTGAAATCTTGGTGGGTATCAACCTATGAAAATCACATCCTTGAATCAGAATGGGTTTGCTAGGAAACATGGTATTCTCCTCGCAGAATCCAAGGTGAGCTCATGTCAGTTCATTCCTATTTGAAATTATAATCATGTAATAATTCATTTGGTTCAAGTCTTTCTTTCCATTCGTTTGGATACGTCATGTACAGTTGCAACCATTTATTTATTGGTCCATGCCTTTTCTTCCATTAATCTGTATATTCCATGTGTAATTCCATCCATTTAATCAAGTATAAATTAATCATTAAGGCATGTTAAATTAGAGAGCTTCACTCCACTACATTCCATTAAAATAGAAATGGGTTCTATTGAAATGTAACCTTTTTTCAACCTCATTTGTTAAGTAAAATTTATATACTTAGTATACTTTACATTCCACACTTAAAATTTCACATTTAATAATCATTTTGAAGCACTTTTGTTAGGTGGATCAAGTGGTGAACATACATGATACATGAGATTATACAATTCTCATTAGTAACAAACCATTTATTATAGGACATATCACCATTATGATGGTCAGGAAAAGGAACACCCGAACGGTGGCTCAAACTTTTCCAAAATACGAGAACACAAATATGGAACAAACTTCAACATGGGGAAGATTGAGTTGTTCCAGTAACCGCTAACAAATAAACAAATATTTAGAAATAGCATAATCATATGATCTTAAGAAGTATAAACATGTCATGTCAATTTTAGAAACAGTTTCCAAAAAAACTGGTGGGCCCCACACGAGCATTAAAAAATCAAAGAACATTAGGGATAAGTTTTAGACCACCCTTGTTAGGGATGTACGATCCTTCTCCTCTGGTATCAGCCCTTGATTTTCCTCAGATTAGATTAGATGTTATAAAAGGTGAAGAATTCTAACATGACGATAACTATGTCAAGAGAGAAAGAGAAGAATAATAACTAAAGATGACTCGAGTACTTACCATTGTGTATCCAACGTGATGAACGAAATCTAGATTGGATACCGGAAGCCGGATACCTCTTGATCCCAATATTTGGCCATGAAAATGCTCTAAATGGGTGAACAAAGTTGAAAACCCCACCGGTTTATGATTTTGGGAGGAAAGAGGGGGGTTATTAGATCATTAAGGGAGAAATTGGAAAATTACACAGAAAATTAGCTAGCACACGGTTTGTCAGCATGTTTTTTCAAACTATGCTTTTCTACTCTATGCGAACGGTTTGGCCGAATAGTTTGATCAAACCATTTGCAATCCATGCATGTGTATCTATAAAAAATGGTAAATCTCAAGGTTAGGCCATAAAGCCATGCACCAGCCGTGTGAGGTGGAATTGTCTGAAAAAACACCATACACATAGTTAGGAAAACCATGTGGAATTGTTCACAGTTTACACTAAACTATGCGCAAGATCTGTTTTCTCAAAAACGATGGTTTTCGGGCTCTAAAAAGTTCCCGTACACCCTTGGAACCTTTACTAACTCATTAGGCATCCATCTTAAGTCCAAAGTAAAGATTTAGACTAAAAATTAAAGGATCCATACCTGTGTGAAAAACTGGGCTCTTACAGTGTTTCCCCTTGAAAGAAATCACCCCGAGTTCTCCTTCAAAGGGTAAAGATACACTTTATAAGAACAACTATGGCCACTGGGCAGGGATGTCATCTTCCCACTAAAAAGTCTCATCCTATAATCCCCCCCGTGCTTCCATGGCACCCATATGAGAGAGAAAAAATTCCCTCATAGAGCCTCTGTGCTTCAACAAACAATATATACTGGATACTCTCCAAAGGTATCCTCAGAATCTAACTCAACTTCCTTGTGGTCAAAGATATGATACGAGGTGGCATGATATTAGTGATGTTGCGAGACATGAAAGATGTCGTGCATGACATGGTACCTCTGAGGTAGTAGAAACCGATAGGCTACCATCCCGACTCTCTATAAATTCAAACGACATGACGTAACAAGGTGAAAACATTACATGTATTCTTAACCATATATTTCATATCCTAGGTGATACTGAAGAAAAACATGATCCCTACCCTAGAACTGAAGAGTTCATTGATAGCGACTGACCTAAGATTTATATCTAGATTGAGCATTAGTCATACACTTTTTTATCCATTGAATCTGTTCTAAAGTCCCCTAAATGAGAATAGGACCGAGTAGGGCTGCCTGACCTACCGTGTAACACCCTCGACTTTTATGAGAAATATTTTGTTTTTATGTTATATAAATCATCAAAGTAATATTTCACTACACACAACACTAGCTTGGCTTGCTTTCACGCAACCGCGGCCTTCCTCGATAGCTTGCGTCGTACGCAATACCGAGTTTCACTAAACAACGATATGCTATTAAAATATTATTAAAACTAGCCGTTATGAATATTACTAACGGGATTTTTAATTTTATAACATTTTAATTCAACTTATACATTTTCTAGAATGAGTTATAAAAGAAAAATTAGTTTTGTTTGGATAAAAGAAATATTTTTCAAAAAATACAGTTTTGTAGTCTTTTGATGGCGCAACCACATTAAATCTAGTTTTTGACATTTTTATAAGTTCAATTTGACAAAATAAAATTCTTATTTTTAATCAGGGTATAAAAATTTACTTTGGATAAATTTTTGATATTTTTCTGATAACTTTTATATTTTGATGAATATTAAAAATACCGTATTTTTTAATTAAAAACATCTTTTTTCTATGAGATAATTTATATGGATAAATTATAATATTGAATGGTTTTAAATTATAAATAGAATACATTTTTACCATTTAATATAATGTATGTAATTAGCATTAATTTCACATTGAATTCATAGGTAAAAACATTTCAATCTTTGGAAATGTTTTAACTTCTAAAACCCGTTTTCTTAACAACGGGATTTATTTTAAATTTATTACTGAAACTTATATGTTTTGAACTTTGACAAATGGATTCCATATTTAGAATCAGAGGGTCCAAATTATGTTAGTAGACTACTTTTTAATTTTGGGCATTATGAATTGTAACTGTGGTAAAATTTATTTACCATAGTTAAAGATAAATCGGGTAATTAATCGTAAATATAAGATTATAAAATTACCCTAACACCTGCCAAAATCCTATTGGATGACTAAAATTCGACCCATATCACCTAAGGGTCGGATTAGATTCATTTAATGTACTTTTGTCCATGAAAATAATTTAATTATTTTTAAAACCCAAGAATGTGACAACATGTCACTTTCTTAAATATTATAATTATAATAATATTAATTTGGTGATAAACTTAATGAATCTTAGAAAATTAATAGTCTCCAGAAATATAATACAATTATCTACATCATAGGAATTTATTTAGAATTTTTAGGGATTATATAATAATCATTAATTATGACAAAATAGTGATGTTGAAATTATTTTATTAATTAAAATATCAAATAATTTGTTTTAAAAATATTAAAATAAATATTATATGAACTATTTAATGTGCTACAATAATTTTCTAGATACATATGACATTTTATGAATCTATTAAATCTTTTAGTTTGAACATGTCTTATGTATATATTTTATTTAAATTCAAATAAATGAATAGTGTCAAAATTGACACTATTGTTATTTTATAAAAATAACATATTATAAAATTGTTTAAATATTACAATAATATTTAAAAATTATAAATTAAAATTTATATGGTCTAAAATGTCATAAAGTGTCAAATTATGGAAAATTCACAACACATATGTAATTATTTATAATAATTTAAAATTTAGAATATTATTACCACAAATAAAATTAAATTGATAAATAAGGATAAATCAAGTTGATAATGTTTAAAATAAACTCATAACATGTCTAAATTTTATTAGTTGATGAGATTACAACCCTATCTCATCTAAGCTTCAGATATGAGTCATTTTGGATGTTTTTAAGTGGGGTTGGGATTTAATATAAACTAATATTTCTTATATTTACAAAGGTGCCCCTCTCCTCCCTTAAAAAGGGCACCTCCTCCCTCTCTTCCTCACACCAATTTGAGCCTTCAAGCTCAGCCTGTAGAGACCTGAAGCTTAACGTACATAGAAATTACATTACTTTTTCGGAATACTTAGTACATAACAAAAACACACAAACAAGGACCGTAATAGTTTAGTGTCTTTGGAAACTCGGAATATAATCTTCTAATCGTGGTGAAAGATCCTCAACATCTCCCATAATGATATTCCTTTTTTATTACCTAAAACCTTTCTTTATATCCTGGGGAAAAGAAAACATAAATGGGTGAGCTCAAATGCTCAGTAAGGGTAAACAAAAGAAATATCAATCACATCATATTCATAAGAACATAACATTTTGGAAATCTTAACCTGCAAAAGAGAGCATAATTTCATAACATGGGATAAATCATAGTAGTGAAATTAAATCCCAATAATCATAAATTAAAACATGAAACTTTGTGGCATACACACATAATCATAGAGAATCATATATTATTAGTCAAAAATCATTGCCAAGACTATCTTAGTGGACAATGTCCATTTCTGAACCGAGTCACCCTCATTTCAATCCTGTTTCACTAAACCGGTATAACTTACCATTCCATCCATGTCAATCTCATGAGATATAAAATCATTACCCAATGCATTGGAGGGAGATATAGGTTCCACCCATCTCATAATGATACCATTCTTATGTGTGCCACAAAATAATAAATCATACATCATTTCATAACCCATGTAATAAAAATCAGATTCTTAAACATCATGACATTATAAAACAATTCATATAAGATAAAGGAATTCATAAAAATAATTGCATTACAAAATAATCAAATCAATGTAATAATAGGGATAGAAACCGAACCCTTTATTATCTTAGATGTAAAATAAATTTTGATAAAACACTTGAACTCCATTCTTGAGGAAAATATCATTTCTACTTCAAAAACACTTTTCCTTTCTTAACATGTCATACAATTATAAACTAAAAGATGTTGATTAAAAATAAACTTGAAAACTTTTAAAGGGAGCTTCTTAAAAATAATTTTTTAAAAATCCATTCATGCCGTATAAGTTAAAAAAACATTCTTCGTACTTTTGTCGGAAAAGTCAAAAAGTACCTCGTACGAAAAATGACAAAAGATTCCTTTCATATCTTTTACTAAAAACTCATAGAAGGGTAAAATTGGATTTAAAACATTGTAGGTGGATGGAAATAATATTAAATATTGAGGAAACATGGATGTGGATGATAAAATACACTCCAGTAAATACCAAAGTATAAACAATCTTGGATAAAAATGAGATTGTGATATTTCCCTTACCATATGTCTGATATGCTTTGTACGTATCTGAAACCCCTGTATAATGATTTAAATAATGTCATTAACTTATTAAAGAATCATATTCATTGTTATTATATCATATATGGTTCACTTATGACTTTATATTACCCGTTATTTTGTAAATTCCATGTTAAAGATGCGTTTTGGTTAAAATCGTTTCATTTATCGTAGGTGTTTGGACTTGTTGTTCTTGACATTATTATTACTTATATCATGATTTAATTACTTCCAGAATATAAAACATGATTTAGATATCATATATATTCAGTATATATATATATATATAATAAATAGATAAATGAAATGAAACACACCGTTCATGGAGACGGTAGTCCATACATACGCATGAACGCTGTTTTCCTTTCCTTATTGTCTTGAATGGAAGTAAGTATATGACATACATATATATATACATAAATACAGTAGATTTAACATGTCATATATTTCATTATTATTCATTATATATACTTTATAATCATTCATTAATGGTTAATGTGGAGAATGAATCTCATCGCGTCGTGGAGACAGTAGTCCGTACGTACGCACGAGCGATGATATCGTTCTCATGATCGTGAACTTGTGTTTATGTGTATGTATACTATTTCAGTATCAATATAACTTTATAATAATCATATATAGTTACTCATTACACCATTATACCCATCCAATTAAGGTGGTGGCGGAAAATAGATTACACCACGGCGTGGAGACGGTATTCCGTACGTACGCACGCGCGGTGATTTCCATTTTCCATAGGATGGATAGAAGGTTAATTAGAGTTGTTTCATATTTATAATAAAATATCTGTATATAAGAAATACTGATGTTATTACTTTATCATGAAACGACTAAATAAGAATAAGTTGAATAAGAAAGAAATTGAAAAAGTTCGGTAATGGATATTACCTCTTTTTGACGCGCCTTTTCTTAACCTCCACTTAAAGAACTAAGGATGGTCTTTGAAGAAGACCAGGACCTCTAGGATGATACTAGGGAAGTGGAGAAGAGATTTTTTCAGGTGTTGGCCGAGCTTGAAGGCTCAAATTGGTGTGAGGAGGAGAGGGAGGAGGTGCCCGTTTATAAGGGAGGAGAGAGGCACCTTAGGAAAATCTCAAAATATTATTTTATATTAAGGTCAAATTCGGTTTATAATAGTTACAAAGGGTCTTATTTAGAAGATAAAGCGGGGATGGGTCTAAATACTCTCATAAAATAGGATTTAGACAAGTTTAGGTTATTATTTTAACCTTATCAATTAGATTTAACTCTAAGTTAAATAATTTAACTTTTACCGTGTCTTTTTGTTTTCTTACACTATATTGTTAATAAACATACTATAACAAGACAAACTAACCCCAAGTTGTTTATTAATAATATATCTATCCTTATATAAGTCATTTGGCGAATCCTTAGATTTTTAGGAATTAAATAACAATTAATAATATAATATTTGTTTTAAAAACAAATTTATGTCAATTATGACACTATTTGGTACATGATTTTTATGAAATTTATAACAGAATGATAAGTTCTAACCAAGTTATGTATATCAACAATAACATGTCATATTAACCTAGAAAATTAATTTAAGCCATAAAAAGTCTCAAATTACATTTATTTGGGCATTTATAACATCAATTATGTGAATATTTCATTAATAAGACAATTACTACATCATCTTTCTGTCATAATAAATGATAATTATTTAATCCCTAAAAATTATAAATAAATTCCTATGATGTAGATAATTGTATTATAGTTCTGTATACTATTCATGTTCGAAGTTTCATTAAGTTTGTCACTAAATTAAAATTATTATACTTATAAGATTTAAGAAAGTGACATGTTGTCACATTCTTTGGTTTTAATAATAATTAAATTATTTTCATCGTAAAAAGTCCATAAAATGAATCTAATCTGACCCTTAGGTTATATGGGTCTACTTTTAGCCATCCAATAGGATTTTTCCAAGTGTTAGGGTAAATTTATAATCTTATATTTACCCTTAATTACCCGATTTACCTTTAACTATAGTAAATAAAATTTACCGTAGTTACTATTCACAATGCCCAAAAATAAAAAGTAGCTTATTAACATAATTTGGACCCACTGATTCCAAATATGGAATAAATTTTTCCAAATTGAATATACAAAAGATGCAGAAATTAAATTAAAATTAATCCCGTTGTTCGAAAGAAAATGGGTTTTTCTTTAAAACATTGCAAAAGATTGAATTGATTTAACCTACGAATTCAATGTAAAATCAATGATAATAACATACATTATATTAAATGGTAAAAATATATTCTATTTATACTTTAAAAAAATTCAATATTATAATTTATCCATATAATATATTACGATGAAAAAAGTTGTTTTTAATTAAAATATAGCGTGTTTTTACTATTCATTAAAATATGAAAGTTATCGGAAAAATATCAAAACTTTATCTAATGTAAATTTTTATATCCTGATTCAAAAGAAGAATCTTATTTTGTAAAATTTAACATATGAACATGTCAAAAACTAGATTTAAAGTGGGTGCGTTATCAAAAGGCGGAAAAACTGCATTTTTTTGAAAAATACTTATTTTACCCGAAAAATTTATTTTGTTCTTATACCATGTTCTAGAAAATGTGTAAGATTAATAATAATGTTATAAAATTCAAAATTTAGTTAATACTATTCATAACGGCTAGTTCATGACAATATTATAATAATATATCGTTGTTTAATAAAATCCGGTATTGCGTACAACACACGCTATCGAGAAAGGTCACGATTGCATGTAATGCCAGCCATGTCAGGGTTGCGTGTTGTGAAAGAATCCTTCATTGTTTCGTATAACAGAATCCAACCATATTTCATTTATACATTGAATATATTTATATATACTCAATGTTACGTAGAATAACTATTATCAAAATTGTGTGTAACACGATCCAAGAATAGTGTTGATTATACTGCAAGCTAATATAGTGTTGCATATAGCGCAAGGTAATCTTGGTGTAGAATACAACACAAGACATTAATGAAATTAAAAGAATATTTTTCATAAAATCTCGGGGTGTTATATTCTACCCCCCTTAAAATTAATTTCGCCCTCGAAATTCGTCGGGGTTATAAATGGTTTACTACTCGAAAGTTTGTTTAATAGAAACCCACATCGTAAAAAGGAATACCAAAACATGGCTTTAAAAACTAATGTATGAAATGTAACAGTTACCCAAATTAACTAATCACTGGGTTTCCATGTAGGAGAACATAGGTGAAAATTTGGATATGGAAGAAAAATCTAACCATCATGTTCTGATAGAGAGTGGAAGAGAACATGGCTATGGAAAATCCAGTAATCACAAAGCCATAAATTTGTGATGATCTAAGGTACCATCTGATTCATCGGATATAAGGGCACTAGGACAAAATTTTTGGTTTTCAAGATCATTTCCCTAAAGTTGAAGAATTTGAATTAGAATAAATACTTACTTTATTTTGGTACAATCTCACTGTTGTTCGTGCCTTGAACAATTTCCACTTCATCTCTTAAATAAATGAAGTTGAATTTGTTATTCGTGAAGTGTTAGCAGATCATGTGATAGAATGACGGGTCATTCCATCTGTCTCAAACAAAAGGTTAGAAAAAGTTATATACATAATTCGATCTATAGTGAGATTAATCACATATGGTTCCTAAAATGGACTTATACTTCATATATCATACTGCATAATATAATAAAACTAGTTTCTACTAAACATGGACTTCCTGTAGGCCAGTGGTAGGTGATAAAGGCCAATCGCACTTCGGTTGTGGGTTCGATTCTCACAGCCTTGTCCAACGCGGTGGGCTGTCGCCCATCCTGCAGGTTGTCCTTTTTCTAAAACTACATTACTATAAAATCCCATTAGTAATATCGAAAAAAGTTCTATCCTTAAGCAATACTTAGCATATTTCCAACATAATCCATTCCAATATTTAGTCTTATCTAAAATACTTCAGTCCAAGCTCATAGTATAAAGAAAATTATTACTTGAAATGTCATCAACCAAGCATGTGAATACCATCATTTATCCCCCATATATATATATTGTTGGTCACATTCCAATCATGTGAATATCGTAATCATGTATTCTCTTGAAAAATGAATACCCATTGAACCATACTGAAAACATGAATGCAGATAAAAGTTAACACTTTCTACATACCAAAATCCTCAAAATTCTATATACTCAAACCATGATATCACTTAGTCCTTATATCAATCATGAGCTCATGAATACTGTTAAACATTTCATTTTCTCATTTTCCCTTCATTATGTGCATATCATCTTGTTTCCAAAAATATCTCAATCGCTTTGAATAACACATTAGACCAATACATAAATATTCCACTACTCCATGATAAAACATTATTTTAGAATCCCATTATATAAAAACATAATCATTCCACCACATCGTTGTCATATTCAACATCGCCAATAGTTATCGCATGTGACTTCCCATTGTCCTTTGCCTTAAGTGGTTTCTTATGTCGATCATCACTAACCCTTGGATTAGGGAATTTATTGGCATAATTTCCCATCTCCTTGCACTTGAAACATTGAAGTGTTGGTGGTGCGTTCTCTGAAGTCTTTTCTTTATTCACATCATTAGAAACCCTTTTTCCATTACTTCGACACTCAGCTGCTTGATGACCTTCTTTTCCACACTTAAAACATTTTCTAGTCCCTTTAAGACAATCTCCACCATGCTTCTTTCCACACTTTGAGAATAAGGAAACATTCATATTCTTTTCACCATTATTCTGAGATTTCTCCTTGAACTCCATCTTTCGTTTCTTGTCAAAACTATGAGATGGATAAGTAACACCAACTTCCATTTCTACCTTGATAGCACAACGCACAATTTCTTCATAGCTACTAAAGTCTCTTATATCTAATGCCCTTCGAAGACTTTCTTTTAAGCCACTGAAGAATCAATCAACTTTACTTTCAGGATGGATGATAAAGCCAGATGCATACCTTGAAAGTCTTGTAAAATTCACTTCGTATATACCAACAGATTCATCATCCTTATGCTTCGGCTCAAGAAACTTATTTTCCATCTTTGTTCGAAGAATACGAGAGAAGTACTTACTGAAAAACAAGTTCTTGAACTCGTCCCATTCGGTGGACACAATTTCATCTCTTGGCCTCGTATTCTTGATAAGATTCCACCATTGATCAGCTTCACCTTCCAAACGATATACTGCTAAGATGACGTTATCATGTTCATAGCATTGAAGAACTGAGAATATCTTTTCAGTGGTACTGATCCATTGTTCAGCAACAAGTGGATCGGAAGACACACTGAAAGAAGGTGGGCGTTGCCTCATGAAGGACTCAATAGAATATTGTTCCCTTCTATGCTCATTTGGGAGTCCAAAATGATTCATAGCTTGTGTAAGTATAGAAATAAGATTTTTCACTCCATCTCCCATAACCCTTGTTTTTTCAGGAGGACAATCATTGAATTTTCCATTACAGTGATCAACACGGTTCCTTTGGGTTCCAACCATCGTCTAAACCCCAAAAAGAATAGTGTGAGAGGAAAAAATAATGCTATGGAAAACAACATAGTAAAGGGGGAGTACCCCTAATATCTAACATCTTAGGTTAAATTCTAAGATCGTTACCGTAGTTCTTGGACAATATGCTATATGTATACTTATACTTAGGGACATCCCTAGACATACCTTAGAAATATCTCTAGGTATCTCACTAATGTTCTCACATCCTAGTTTCCAAAGGTTGACTAAACCATTTCTCTGATACCAACTGTAAAGGTCTGGAATTACTTCCAGTGGACTATAATTGATACCTATCAGGGCACTCCATAGGCGGCTACACCCCCTGGGCGGGACACACCACCATCCCTAGTGGCATCCATTTCCTCATGAAGCCCTTGGGCGGAGAGCCATGCTTCGTACAACGCTCACATGTGAGAGTTCCCAAGGATCAGATACATTCCTACCTCCTTTGCCTCTAATACCAACTGTAGAAAACCGAAGCTTAACATACATAGACATTACATTACTTTTGCAGAATACTTAGTACATAACAACAACACACACACAAGGAATGTAATAGTTTAGTGTCTTTGGAAACTCAGAATATAATCTTCTAATCGTGGTGAAAGATCATCAACATCTCCCATAATGATCTTCCTTTTTTTTACCTAAAACCATTCTTTATATCCATTAGAAAAGAAAACATAAAAGGGTGAGCTCAAATGCTCAGTAAGGGTAAAAAATAGAAATATCAATCACATCATATTCATAAGAACATAACATTTTGGAAATCTTAACCTGCAAAAGAGAGCATAATTTCATAACATGGGATAAATCATAGTAGTGAAATGAAATCCCAATAATCATAACTTAAAACATGAATCTTTGTGGCATACACACATAATCATAGAGAATCATATCTTATTAGTCAAGACTCATTGCCAAGACTATCTTAGTGGACAAAGTCCATTTCTGAACCGAGTCACCCTCGTTTCAGTCCTGTTTCACTGAACCGGTATAACCTACCATTCCAGCCATGTCTATCTCATAAGATATAAAATCTTTACCCAATGCATTGGAGGGAGATATAGGTCTCACCCATCTCATAATGATACCATTCTTATGTGTGCCACAAAATCATAAATCATACATCATTTCATAACCCATGTAATAAAAATGGGATTCTTAAACATCATGACATTGTAAAACAATTCATATAAGATAAAGGAATTCATAAAAATAATTCCATCACAACATAATCAAATAAATGTAAGAATAGGGATAGAAACAGAACCATTTATTATCTTAGATGGAAAATAAATTTTGATAAAACACTTGAACTCCATTCTTGAGGAAAATATCATTTCTGCTTCAAAAACACTTTTCCTTTATTAACATGTCGTACAATTATAAACTAAAAGAAGGTGATTAAAAATAAACTTGAAAACTTTTAAAGGAAGCATCTTGGAAATAATGTTTTAAAAATCCATTCATTCCGTATAAGTTAAAAAAACATTCTTCGTACTTTTGTCAGAAAAGTCAAAAAGTACCTCGTACGAAAAACGACAAAAGATTCCTTTCATATCTTTTACTAAAAACTCACCGAAGGGTAAAATTGGATTTGAAAAATTTTAGGTGGATGGAAATAATATTACATATTGAGGAAACATTGATGTGGAAGATAAAATACACCCTAGTAAATACCAAAGTATAAACAATCTCAGATAAAAATGAGATTGTGATATTTCCCTTACCTTATGTCCGATATGCTTTGTACGTATCCGAAACTCCTCTATAATTATTTAAATAATGTCATTAGCTTATTAAAGAATCATATTAATTGTTATTATATCATATATGGTTCACTTATGACTTTATATTACCCATTCTTTTGTAAATTTCATGTTAAAGAAGCGTTTTGGGTAAAATCGTTTCATTTATCGTAGGTGTTTGGACTTGTTGTTCTTGACATTATTATTACTTATATCATGATTTACTTACTTCCAGAATATAAAACATGATTTATATATCATATATATTCAGTATATATATATAATAGATAGATAAATGAAATGAAACACACCGTTCATGGAGACGGTAGTCCGTACGTACGCATGAACGATGTTTTCCTTTCCTTGTTGTCTTGAATGGAAGTAAGTAGATGACATACATATATATATATATACATAAATCCAGTATATTTAACATGTCATATATTTAATTATTATTCATTATATATACTTTATAATCATTCACAAATGGTTAATGTGGAGAATGAATCTCATCACGTCGTGGAGACGGTAGTCCGTAGGTACGCACGAGCGGTGATATCGTTTTCATGATCGTGAACTTGTGTTGATGTGTATGTATACTATTTAAGTATCAATATCACTTTATAATAATCATATATAGTTACTCATTACTCCATTATACCCATCCAATTAAGGTGGTGGCGGAAAATAGATTACACCACGGCATGGAGACGGTATTCCGTACGTACGCACGCGCGGTGATTTCCGTTCCCGTATGATGGATAGAAGGTTAATTAAAGTTGTTTCATATTTATAATAACATATCAGTATATAAGAAATACTTATGTTATTACTTTATCATGAAACAACTAAATAATAATAATTTTAAGAAGAAAGATATTGAAAAAGATCGGTAATGGATATTTCTTCTTTTTGACGCGCCTTTTCTTAACCTCCACTTAAAGAACTATTTATGGTATTTTAAGAATACAAGGACCTCTAGGATGATACTAGGGAAGTGGATAAAAGATTTTTGCAGGGGTTGGCCGAGCATGAATGCTCAAATTGGAGTGAGGAGGAGAGGGAGGAGGTGCCCTTTTATAAGGGAGGAGAGGGGCACCTTAGGAAAATCTCAAAATATTATTTTATATTAAGGTCAAATTCGGTTTATAATGGTTAAAAGGGTCTTATTTCAAATATAAAGTGGGGATGGGTCGATTTCCTCTCATAAAATATGATTTAGACAAGTTTAGGTTATTAATTTAACCTTATCAATTAGATTTAACTCTAAGTTAAATAATTTAACTTTTACCGTGTCTTTTTGTTTTCTTACACTATATGTTTAATAAACATACTATAACAAGACAAACGAACCCCATGTTTTTTATTATTAGTATATATATCCTTATCTAAGTCATTTGGCCGAACCTTAGATTTTTAGGAATTAAATAACAATTTATAATATAATATTTGTTTTAAAAACGAATTTATATCAATTTTGACACAATTTGGTACATGTTTTTTATGAAATTTATAACAGAATGATAAGTTCGAACCAAGTTACGTATATCAACAATAACATGTCATATTAACCTATAAAATTAATGTAAGTCATAAAAAGTCTCAAATTACATTTATTTGGGCATTTATAACATCAATTATGTCAATATTTCATTAATAAGACAATTACTGCATCATCTTTGTGTCATAATAAATGATAATTATATAATCCCTAACAATTCTAAATAAATTCCTATGATGTAGATAATTGTATTAGATTTCTGGAGACTATTCATGTTCGAAGTTTCATGAATTTTATCACTAATGTAAAATTATTATACTTATAAGATTTAAGAAAGTGACATGTTGTCACATTCTTTGGTTTTAATAATAATTAAATTGTTTTCATGGACAAAAGTCCATAAAATGAATATAATACGACCCTTATGTTATATGGGTCTACTTTTAGCCATCCAATAGGATTTTTACAAGTGTTATGGTAACTTTATAATCTTATATTTACCCTTAATTTCCCGATTTACCTTTAACTATAGTAAATAAAATTTACCGTAGTTACTATTCACAATGCCCAAAAATAAAAAGTAGCTTATTAACATAATTTGGACCCACTGATTCCAAATATGGAATCCATTTTTCCAAATTCAATACACAAAATATGCAGAAATTAAATTAAAATTAATCCCGTTGTTCCAAAGAAAACGAGTTTTTCATTAAAACATTGCAAAAGATTGAATTGATTTAACCTATGAATTCAATGTAAAATCAATGATAATGACATACATTATATTAAATTTTAAAAATATATTCTATTTATACTTTAAAACAATTCAATATTATAATTTATCCACATAAGATATTACGATGGAAAAAGTTGTTTTTAATTAAAATATAGCGTGTTTTTACTATTCATTAAAATATGAAAGTTATCGGAAAAATATCAAAACTTTATCTAATGTAAATATTTATATCCTGATTCAAAAGAAGAATATTATTTTGTCAAATTGAACATATAAACATGTCAAAAACTAGATTTAAAGTGGGTGCGCCATCAAAAGGTGGCAAAACTGCATTTTTTTTGAAAAATACTTATTTTACTCGAAAAATGTATTTTTTTCGTATACTATGTTCTAGAAAATGTGTAAGATGAATAATAATGTTATAAAATTCAATATTTAGTTAATAATATTCATAACAGCTAGTTCATGACAATATTATAATATTATATCATTGTTTATTAAAACCCGGTATTGCGTACAACACACGCTATAGAGGAAGGTTGCGATTGCGTGTAATGCAAGCCAAGTCAGGGTTACGTGTTGTGAAAGAATCCTTCATTGTTTTGTATAACAGAATCCAACCATATTTCATTTATACATTGAATATATATATATATATATAAACAATGTTGCGTAGAATAACTATTATCAAAATTGTGTGTAACACGATCCAAGAATAGTATTGCGTATACTACAAGCTAATACGGTGTTGCGTATAGCGCAAGGTAATCTTGGTGTAGAATACAACACAAGACATTAATGAAATTAAAAGAATATTTTTCATAAAATCTCGGGGTGTTATACCGCCAAACCCTGCCCATTTCACTTCCCCACTTCCTTAAAAACCTACTAGAGGTACTGGTCTTATCAAAAGGCCAACCTTAGTGCCTTAAGAGAAAGTTTAAAGGAGGCACTTCGAGAAAGTGGTAATACCTTCTACTGTTTTCTTCAAGTTCCATTCTTCTTCTGCTACCTCTTCTTTAGTTGTTTCATTATGAGGTAATAACATCAGTATCACTCATAGACTAATATTTTATTATAAATATGAAACAACCCTATTTCACCTCTTATCCATCCTACGGAAAACGAAATCACCGCGCGTGCGTATGTACGGAATATCGTCTCCACGCCGTGGGGTAATCTATTTTACACCACCACCTTAATTGGATGGGTATAAGGATGAAATTAATGAATATTTATGATTATTGTAAATTGGTATTGATTCTGAAATAGTATACATAAAATCCAATACAATTCCATGATCGTGGGAACGATATCATCCCTCGTGCGTACGTACGGAATACCATCTCCACGATGTGAAGCGATTCGTTCTACATGATCTTCATTGCATAATGATTATATAAATGAAATGAATGAATGAATATGATATATATTACACTATTACCATTATGAAAATTAGGTATCTATAACCTAAAGAGAAGAATAAGAATTTATTCGACAAACACGCATAAGAACAAAAAGTAATAAACACTCGAATAACAAGTAATAATGAAATATTACTAATAATAATCTAATAATATGACCATATATGTTATCATAAAAATAATTATGAGTCTGGAATAAGTCAATAACATTATTTAAATCATTATACTGGAGGTTCGGACACTTACGAAGCAAATCAGACCTAAGGTAAGGGAAAATTTCGCAATCTCAATTTTTATCCGAGATTGTTTATACTTCAGAATTTATTGGGGTGTATTTTATCTTCCACATCCATGTTTTCTCAATATGTAATATTTTTCCATCCACCTAATATTTTTTAAATCCAATTTTACCCTTCGGTGAGTTTTTAGTAAAAGATATGAAAGGAATCTTTTGTCGTTTTTCGTACGAGGTACTTTTTGAATTTTCTCACAAAAGTACGAGAAGAATGTTTTTTTTAACTTATACGTAATGAATGGATTTTTAAAACATTATTTCCAAGAATCTTCCTTTAAAAGTTTTCAAGTTTATTTTTAATCAAATTCTTTTAGTTTAAAATTGTATGACATGTTAAAGAAAGGAAAATGTTTTTGAAGTAGAATAGATATTTTCCTCAAGAATGGAGTTCAAGTGCTTTATCAAAATTATTTTCCATCTAAGATAATATAGGGTTATGATTCTATCCCTATTATTACATTTATTTGATTATGTTGTGGTGGAATTATTTTTATTAATTCCTTTATCTTATATGAATTGTTTTATGATGTCATGTTGTTTAAGAATCCCATTTTTACAACATGGGTTATGCAATGATGTATGATTTATGATTTTGTGGCACACATAAGAATGGTATCATTATGAGATGGGTGGGACCTATATCTCCCTCCAATGCATTGGGTAAAGATTTTATATCTCATGAGATAGACAAGGCTGGAACGGCAGGTCAAACTGGTTCAGTGAAACAGGACTGAAACGAGGAGTGATCTCGGTTTAGAAATTGACTTTGTCCACTAAGATAGTCTTGGAAATGAGTCTTGACTAATAAAAAATGATTCTCTATGGTTATGTTTGTATGCCACAAAGTTTCATGTTTTATGTTATGATTATTGGGATTTCATTTCACTACTATGATTTATCCCATGTTATGAAATTATGCTCTCTTTTGGAGGTTAAGATTTCCAAAATGTTATGTTCTTATGAATATGATGTGATTGATATTTCTTTTGTTTACCCTTACTGAGCATTTGAGCTCACCCTTTTGTATGTTTTCATTCCCCAGGTCAGTAAGAAGCTTATTAAGTAAGATACGCCAAAAGGGACTATAGATATGATGAAATAAATGGGAGATAGTGTAGACACTTTATGAACCAGTTGTTTATGTTTCCCAGTTTCTAACGACACTATACCTATACGGTCCTTTCATGGTTTTGTTATATGTTTTAATATGTATGCTTTAATTTTGAAGTAATAACAATGTATGTAATGTATGGGTCGTTATAGTTGGTATCAGAGGAAAGGTATAGTCTACCTTCGGAAACTAGGATGTGAAATCCTTAGTAAGAACTCTAAAGAAGAGTCTATGCATAGAACACAATCTTAGTGTTTTAGAAATGACCATGAATAACCTAGGATAAGACCTTATGTGTGAAATTTTACTCTTGATTATGTGGTTTTACTATTATAATTAGTGTTGCTCACACTATTCTTCTTGGTTTTAGTCAATGGATGGAACCCGAAGGAACCGTGTTAATGCGGAATGCGACGTGTAATGCAATGATTGTCCCCCTGAGCAACAAAACATTATGGGATATGGAATGAAAAATCTTGTAGCCATGCTCAAACAACTTTCTGAAGCTATGAATCATGCAAGAATTCCAAACGAGCAAAGGAAGGAGCAACATTCTGTTGAATCCTTTATGAGGCAGTGTCCACCTTCTTTCAGCGGGTCTACTGATCCATTAGTTGATGAACAATGGATTAGTACTACTGAAAAGATATTTTTAGTTCTTAAATGTTCTGAACATGATAAATCCATCCTAGCAGTGTATCATTTAGAAGGAGATGCTGATCAATGGTGGAATCTAATTAAGAATATGAGGCAAGGGATGAAATTGAGTCCATGGAATGGGATGAGTTCAAGAACTTATTTTTCAATAAGTACTTCCCTCGTATTCTCTGTACAAAGATGGAGAAAGAGTTTCTTGAACTAAAGAAAAAGGATGATTATCTATTGGTACCTATGTAGCAAATTTTACAAGACTTGCAAGGTACGCTTCTGGTATTATTATCCTGCCTGAGAGTAAGATCGATCGATTCTTTAGTGGGTTAAAACCAAGTCTTGGAAGGGAGTTATCCATAAGGGACTTCAATAGCTATGAGGAAATCGTTCGATGTGCTCTCAAATTCGAGATGGAGATTAGAGTAACCCATCAGTCATATGGGTTTGATAAGAAGAGGAAAATAGAATTCAAAGGAAAATCTAAAGAGCACACTGAAAAGAAGATGATCTTTCCCTTATGCTAAAAGTGTGGAAAGAAACATGGAGGGAGTTGTCTTAAAGGGACAAGTAAATGTTTCAAATGTGGAAAGGAAGGTAATCGGGCATTTTAATGCCGAAATGATGGGAAGAAGATGTCTAATGATGAAAAAAAGGAAGGGACACACAGAATGAACCTACCACACTTCAATGTTTCAAGTGCAAGGAGTTGGGGCATTATGCCAATAAATGCCCTAATCCAAGGGTTGTTGATGATGATTGACATCAACAAAATCTTAATGCTAAAGACAAAGGAAAGTCACAAGCAATTTCTATCAGCGATATGGAGTACGATAACGATGTGGTGAAAGGTACACTTACCATCCACTCTAAAGTAGCAAATGTTTTATTTGATTCTGGATCCACCCACTATTTTATTTCTGAAAATTTTTCTAAGGGTATCACCGTTTTACCTCAATAATTAGATGTTGTGTTTGCTGTGACAACACCTAATGGTACAACAGTCGCATCAAAAGATTATAATTCTTCCCCAAATGAAGTTTGTGGGAAAGTGATTCCTGCAAATCTTTTGATCGTTCCTATAGTGGAATTTGATTTTATTCTTAGAATGTATTGGATTTTTTTATATGGAGCTCATATCAATTTCCGTAGAAGGGATGTCACATTTCATATTCCAGATCAATCTATGATCGTCTATCGATGCAAGGATTAACAAAACATTCCAGTGGAAATTTATTCCATCTTATGGGTCTTTATTCCACTAAATGAAGGTTATTTATCTCAAATGGTTGGTGAGAAACTCATGATTATGAATATTCCCATTGTACAGGAGTTTGATGATGTCTTTCCAAAGGAATTTCCGGGTCTTCCACCAAATCGTGAAGTTGAGTTTTCAATAGAACACATACCGGGTGCTTTGCCTATTTCAAATACACCTTATAGAATGGCCCCAATTGAGTTGCAGGAATTGAAGAAGCAACTCCAAGAGAATCTTGATAAGGGATTCATACGCCTTAGTGCATCACCTTGGGGAGCACCGGTTCTGTTTGTTAAGAAGAATGATGGATCAATGAGACTACACATTGATTATCAAGAACTTAACAAGATCACTATCAAGAACAAATATCATCTCCCACACATTGATGACCTATTTTACCGACTACGCGGAGCTCAATACTTTTCCAAGATTGATCTTCGTTCAGGGTATCATCAATTAAGGGTAAAAAGGGAGGATATACCGAAGACGGCTTTCCGTACAAGGTATGGACACTATGAATTTATAGTGATGCCATTTGGTCTTACTAATGCCCCTGCTATCTTCATGGATTTGATGAATAGAGTCTTTAGAGACTAACTTGATCAATTTGTGGTAGTCTTTATAGACGATATTCTTGTCTATTCAAATAGCAAGGAAGAACATGAAGATCACTTGAGAATTATATTTAAGACCTTGAGAAAGGAGAAGCTTTATGCCAAATTTACCAAGTGTGAATTTTGGCTTAAAAAATTTTCATTTTTGGGTCACATAATCTCAAAAGATGGGATATCTGTGGATCCAGCAAAAATAGAGGTTATCGAAAGATGGTCGAGACCAACAACAGTAACTAAGATCCGATGTTTTCTTGGTTTGGCTGGATATTATCAACGTTTTGTGAAAGATTTTTCACGATTATCTTATCCACTCACCAGGTTGACTCGAAAAGGAGTTAAGTTCGTGTGGACGGACGAATGTGAAGAGAATTTCAAGGAGTTGAAAAGAAGGTTATCCAGTGCACATGTACTCACACTTCCTTGTAGTAGAGAAAGGTTTGTGATCTATAGTGATGCATCCAAGAAGGGACTGGGATGTGTTCTCATGCAAAATGATATAGTGATAGCTTATGCCTCACGACATTTAAAAATCCATGAGCAAAATTACCCAACTCATGATTTGGAGTTAGCTGCGGTAATATTTGCATTAAATATTTGGAGGCATTACCTTTATGGTGAAATGTGTGATATTTATACTGATCATAAAATTTTAAAGTATATTTTCACACAAAAGGAGCTGAATATGTGTCAAAGAAGATGGTTGGAGCAGATTAAGGATTACGACTGCTCAATTCATTACCACCCCGGGAAAGCAAACAAGGTTGCATATGCATTAAGTCGACAAGACCATGCCAGTTTATCCATGATGAGGATCACAAAAGATCCAATATTTATGGATTTACAAAGGATGGATCTTGGAATTATATTGGAAGGGGGAAAATCGTATCTTTCTCAAATGAATGTTCAACCATATATACATGTGAAGATTAAAGAGGCACAGAAAGAAGATGGAGAGTTACAAAAGAAGGTGAGAAATGTTCCTGAATTCAACCTTGATTGTGATGGGATAATAAAGTTCAGGAATCGGGTTTGTGTTCCTCCCATCCCCGAATTAAAGAAAGAGCTGCTGGATGAGGTTCATAGTTCTTCATTATCTATTCATCCTGGAAGCACGAAGATGTATAGGGACCTGAAAGAGTACTTCTGGTGGGATGGCATGAAAAGAGATGTTGCTGAATATGTCTCTTGATGCTTGGTTTGTCAGCAAGTTAAAGCTGAGAGACAGAAGTCTAAGGGGTTGTTACAACCATTACCCATACCTGAATGGAAATGGGAAAACATCACTATGAAATTTGTCACAGGACTTCCTAAAACATCCATAGGAAATAATTATATCTGGGTCATAGTTGATCCTCTTACAAAGTCTGCACACTTCATTGCTATTAGAGAGGATTTCTCTCTAGATCATCTTTCTAGGATATATGTAAAGGAAGTGGTAAGATTGCATGGAGTACCACTTTCAATTACATCTGATCGAGATTTGAGATTTACCTCAAAGTTATGGTGAAGTCTTCAGCATACTCTGGATACAGAGGTGAGTTTTATCACTGCTTATCATCCTCAGAAAAACCATCAGTCTGAGAGAACAATTCAAACTCTAGAAGATATGTTGAGAGCTTTCTCTATGGATTTCAAAGGAGGATGGTATCAACACCTACCTTTGGGGGAATTTTCTTATAATAATAGATTTCACTCTAGTATTCAGATGGCTCCTTATGAATCTCTCTATGGAAAGAAATGCAGGACTCCAACATGCTGGGATGAAGTTGGAGAAAGAAAGCTATTTGGACTTGATCTCTTTGATGAAATGGCAGAAAAGGTCATATCTATTCAACAATACATAAGAGCAGCTCAGAGTCGACAGAAAAGTGAGGCCGAAAGCCGAAGAAAAGACCTAGAGTTTGAAGTGGGTGATAAAGTGTTCTTACGAATATCTCCCTGGAAGAGGGTCATGAGATTTGGAATGAAGGGGAAGTTGAGCCCTAGATATATCGGTCCTTTCAAAATACTGGATCGTGTTGGGAAGGTAGCTTACCGATTGGTGCTTCCACCGAATCTCTATCAAGTACATGATGTGTTCCATGTATCTCTCCTGAGAAAGTACATACCTGACACTTCACATGTACTCAGCTCAGAAGTTGTACCGCTGGAGCAAGATCTTTCTTATGAAGAACAACCGATAGAGATTCTGGATCATAGAGAAAAAGTCTTACAAAACAAGACCACTCGCATGGTGAATGTTTTGTAGAGGAACCACCAATTAGGAGAAGCTACATGGGAGCTTGAGGATATGATGAGGGAGAGGTATCCTCATCTGTTTGTTACAAAGTGACGAATTTCGAGGGTGAAATTCATTTTAAGGCAGGTAGAATGTAACACCTGAGACTTTTATGAGAAATATTTTGTTTCTATGTTATATAAATCATCAAATAAATATTTCACTACACACAACACTAGCTTGGCTTGTTTTACACGCAACTGCGGCCTTCTTCGATAGCTTGCGTCATACGCAATACTGAGTTTCACCAAACAACGATATGCTATTAAAATATTATTAAAACTAGCCGTTATGAATAGTACTAACTGAATTTTTAATTTTATAAGATTTTAATTCAACTTATACATTTTCTAGAATGAGGTATAAAAGCAAAATTAGTTTTTTGGATAAAAGAAATATTTTTCAAAAAATACACTTTTGCAGCCTTTTGATAGCGCACCCACATTAAATCTAGTTTTTGACATGTTTATAAGTTCAATTTGACAAAATATAATTCTTCTTTTCAATCAGGGTATAAAAATTTACTTTGGATAAATTTTTAATATTTTTCTGATAACTATCATATTTTGATGAATAGTAAAAATATGCTAATTTTTAATTAAAAACAACCTTTTTCATTGAGATAATATATATAGATAAATTATAATATTGAATGGTTTTAAAGTATAAATAGAATATATTTTTACCCTTTAATATAATTTATGTCATTAGAATTAATTTCACATTGAATTCATAGGTAAAAACATTTCAATCTTTTGCAATGTTTTAACTTCTAAAACCTGTTTTCTTAACAATGGGATTTATTTTAAATTAATTAATGCAACTTATATGTTTTGAATTTTGAAAAATTGATTCCATATTCATAATAATAGGTTCCAAATTATGTTAATAGACTACTTTTTATTTTTGGGCATTATGAATAGTAACTACGGTAAATTTTATTTACCATAGTTAAAGGTAAATCTGGTAATTAAGGGTAAATAAAAGATTATAAAATTACCCTAAGACCTTCCAAAATCCTATTCGATGACTAAAAGTCGACCCATATCACATAAGGGTCGGATTAGATTCATTTAATGGACTTTTTTCCATGAAAATAATTTAATTATTATTAAAACCAAAGAATGTGACAACATGTCACTTTCTTAAATCTTATAAGTATAATAATTTAAATTTGGTGATAAACTTAATGAAACTTCGAACATGAATAGTATTTAGAAATATAATACAATTATCTACATCATAGAAATTTATTTAGAATTTTTAGGGATTAAATAATTATCATTAATTATGACACAATAGTGATGTTGAAATTATTTTATTATTTAAAATATCAAATAAATTGTTTTAAAAATATTAAAATAAATATTATATGAACTATTTAATGTGCTACACTAGTTTTCTATATACATATGACATTTTATGAATATACTAAATCTTCTAGTTTGAACATATCTTCTGTATATATTTTATTTAAATTCAAATAAATGAATAGTGTCAAAATTGACACTATTGTTATTTTATGAAAATATCATATTATAAAATTGTTTAAAAATCACAAAAATATTTAAAATTTATAAATTAAAATTCATATGATAGAAAATGTAATAAAGTGTCAAATTATGGAAAATTCACAACACATATGTAATTATTTATAATAATTTAAAATTTATAATATTATTACCACAAATAAAATTAAATTGATAAATAAGGATAAATCAAGTTGATAATGTTTAAAATAAATTCCTAACATGTATAAATTTTATTGGTTGATGAGATAACAACCCTATCTCATCTAATCTTCAGATATGAGTCAATTTGGAAGTTTTTAAGTGGGGTTGGGAATTAATATAAACTAATATTTCTTATATTTCTAAAGGTGCCCCTCTCCTCCCTTATAAAAGGGAACCTCCTCCCTCTCTTCCTCACACCAATTTGAGCCTTAAATCTCGACCAAACCCTGCCCATTAAACTTTCCCACTTCCTCAAAAACCTACAAGAGGTATTGGTCTTATCAAAAGACCAACTCTATTTCCTTAAGAGAATGTTTAAAGGAGGCACTTCGAGAAAGAGGTAATACCTTCTACCGTTTTCATCAAGTTCAATTTATCTTCTACTCCCTCTTCTTTAGTTGTTTCATTATTAGGTAATAAAATCAGTTTCACTCATATACTGATATGTTATTATAAATATGAAACAACCCTATTTCACCTATTATCCATCCTATGGAAAATGAAATCACCGCGCGTGCGTACGTATGGAATATCGTCTCCACGCCGTGGTGTAATCTATTTTCCACCACCACCTTACTTGGATGGGTATATGGGTGAATGTAATGAATATATATAATTTTTGTAAAGTGGTATTGATTCTGAAATAGTATACATACACTCCAATACAATTCCACGATCATGGGAACGATATCATCGCTCGTGCGTACGTACGGAATACCGTCTCCACGATGTGATGCGCTTCGTTCTACATGATCTTCATTGCATAATGATTATATAAATGAATTTAATGAATGAATATGATATATATTACACTAATACCATTCTGGAAATGAGGTATCTATAACCTAAAGAGAAGAATATGAATTTATTCGACAAACACGCATAAGATCAAAAAGTAATAAACACCCGAATAACAAGTAGTAATCAAATATTACTAATAAAAAGCTAAGAATATAACCATATATGATATAATAACAATAAGTATGAGTCTGTAATAAGTCAATAAAATTATTTAAATCATTATACAGGAGGTTCGGACACTTACGCATCAAATCGGATCTAAGGTAATGGAAAATCTCACAATCTCAATTTTTATCCGAGATTGTTTATACTTCAGAATTTACTGGGGTGTATTTTATCATCCACATCTATGTTTCCTCAATATGTCATATTGTTCCATCCACCTAAAATTGTTTAAATCCAATTTTACCCTTCAGTGAGGTTTTAGTAAAAGATATGAATGGAATCTTTTGTCGTTTTTCGTACGAGGTACTTTTTGTCTTTTCCGACAAAAGTATGAGAAGAATGTTTTTTTAACATATACGACGTGAATAGATTTTTAAAAAATTATTTCCAAGAAGATTCCTTTACAAGTTTTTAAGTTTATTTTTAATCAACTTCTTTTAGTTTAAAATTGTATGACATGTTAATGAAAAGAAAATGTTTTTGAATTAGAAAGGTTATTTTCCTCAAGAATGGAGTTCAAGTGCTTTATCAAAATTATTTTCCATCTAAGATAATATAGGGTTCTGTTTCTATCCCTATTATTAAATTGATTTGATTATGTTGTGATGGAATTATTTTTATGAATTCCTTTAAATTATATGAATTGTTTTATGATGTCATGTTGTTTAAGAATCCCGTTTTTACTACATGGGTTATGCAATGATGTATAATTTATGATTTTGTGGCACACAGAAGAATGGTATCATTATGAGATGGGTGGTACCTATATCTCCCTCCAATGCATTGGGTAAAGATTTTATATCTCATGAGATAGACATGGCTAGAACGACAGGTTAAACCGATTTAGTGAAACAGGACTGAAACGAGGAGTGAACTCGGTTCAGAAATGGACTTTGTCCACTAAGATAGTCTTGGAAATGAGTCTTGACTAATAAGAAATGATTCTCTATGAGTATGTGTGTATTCCACAAAGTTTCATGTTTTATGTTATGATTATTTGGATTTCATTTCACTACTATGATTTATCCCATGTTATGAAATTATGCTATCTTTTGTAGGTTAAGATTTCCAAAATGTTATGTTCTTATGAATATGATGTGATTTATATTTATATTATTTACCCTTACTGAGCATTTTAGCTCACCGTTTTTTATGTTTTCTTTCCTCAGGTCAGGAAGAAGCTTATTAAGTAAGATATGCCAAAAGGGACTATAGATATGATGAAATAAATGGGAGACAATGTAGATGCTTTATTAACCAGTTGTTTATGTTTCCCAGTTTCTAAAGACACTATACCTATACGGTCCTTTCATGGTTTTATTATATTTTGTAATAAGTATGATTCAATTTTGAAGTAATAAAAATGTATGTAATGTATGGGTCGTTATATACCTCTAGCCAACCCAAGGGTGAACAGCAGGGCCAACCGTATAAGGTGTCAAAATGATCCATCTTAAATTTCAATTAAAATGGGTATTATAAAATAATTCAATGAGAGAGATATTATTCTCCCACAAAATGTTGAAATAAACGGCACATGATCTAAGAATATCCTTATAACATGTATTGTTTGTTCTGATTGTCCATAATTCTGGGGTTGAAAAGTTGTGATAAGAAGCACCTAAGTTCCCATAGATTTTTTAAACCATAGCAGAACCATGAAGTGAAACAAGCATCCCTATATGAAATGATAGTATGTGGAACCCCTTATAGTCATATGATCTAAAAGACATACAGTCTCCCCAGCTCATCAACTAAGAAAGTCTTCTATATAAGAAGGATGTGGGATGTCTTTGTTATTCCATCAATGACTACCCAGATAGCTATGCTACCCCTTAATGACCTAGGTAAGATGACTAAAAAATCCCTTTTAATATCCTTTCTTTTCTATTCTGATACTTAAATTGACTGTAATAAGCCTAAAGGTCTCTGGTACTCCGCCTGTAACGACTGAGAGACGGAGCACCTAGTGATGAAGCCAACAATTTGACATTTAATTACAGGCCCCCAATACTAGCATCAAATATCTTTATACAACTTCAAGATTCCAAGAGGAACTACCTACTAAGAAGCATGAGACTCTTTCATCTACTCCTATCTCATATATGTAGGAACCCAGATAAGTCCACATTGGCACATGACATCATCTTTGTCCACAGTCCAATCTGGAGGTGGGTTATCTCTTGGTATACTCTCATAGAAAACCGAACCTCCAATATTTGAAAACTGCATACTCTCCACCTTCCCAACAAGGGAAGAGGTAACTATTAAGGATAAGATGTAAGAATAATCGTGAATATCATGAAACTCATAATGAATCTCTAAAAAGAGGTCCATTATCTTCGATTACTTACTGGATTTAAGTATGACATGTGTTTGATTTTTCTGACATAGTGCATCAGCAACCACATTTCCATTTCCAGGTGAATAGTCGACCTCAAAATCAAAAGATTGAAGATATTAAACCCATATATTCTATCTGAGGTTCAAGTCACGCTGGGAAAAGAAATAAACGAGGCTTTTGTGATCTATATACACAACAAAGCTCTTTCCCAATAGATAATGTCTCTAGCATCGTAAGGAAAATACATCTGATGCTAGCTCAAGGTTGTGCATTAAGTAATTTATCTTGTGAGGCCTCAAATTCCGAGAATAGTATGAAACAACCCTAGTTTACTACATCAATACTACTTCTAGTATAATGCCTGATGAATTGTAGAAGATGATACCACCTTTACCAAGTTCTAGTACAATAAGAATCGGTGGCAAGACAAGACTCCATTTTAGTTATTGAAAGGATTTCTCACATTATTCTGACCATATTAGGTTAACAACCTTAATTGTACATCCAGTAAGAGGAGAAGAAATATATGATTAGTCCAATATGAAATTCTTGTAATATCATGTGGTCTCTAAGTAAATACTGGTATCAAACACATATTTGCGTAGCTCCTTGGAATATATATCACTAAACATTACAGGGTCTACAAAAAATCTTGATTCTGAGATAAATTAACCTAATAAGTGGAAATTTTTGATCCATAAGTTTCACATAGCTAGCTTGGGATAAAAATGATTCTCTCTCAGTGTTGTTAAATGATATCAATGTTTTTAGCATGGTCGTTATGAGTCCATGAATACCCCAATATTTCAACCAAAAAGACAATGAAGAAAGAGTCCAAATAGGGGTAGAAAACCTTATTCATCAGAGCCATGAAAATGGATGGTGCGTTCATAAGAACTAAAGGCATGACAAGATACTCATATATACCATAGAAGATATAGAATGTTGTATGAGGTATGTCAGATTGTTTGACTTGTACCTGATGATTACCCGATCTCAGGCCAATTTTTTAGAACACCTACAATCTTCAGAGTTGGTCCAAGATATCATATATTTGATGAAGTGGATACTGATTCTTGAACGTAAGCTGGTTCAATCTTCTATAATCCATGCATAGAGGTAGAGTTCCATCTTCCTTCTTAGCAAAAAGCACGAGTGAACACCCATACGATGTACTAGTTCATATAAAGCCTTTTTTACTTTAAGAACTCTATTAGCTTCTTGAGTTACTAAAGCATAGAAAGAGCCACCACGTATGGATAAATGCACCATGGAGCTTCCCCTAGAAAAAGATCAATTGTAAACTTTACCTCTATCTTAGGAGATAATCCAAAAAAATCATCAGGGAAGAAATCCCTAAAATGATAAAAAACTAGAGGAGAAACAGTTTGAAGAAAACCATGATCCTCCATGAAAATATTTTCAATCTATGCGTTCACTTCACCTATCCCATGATGCTTTGGTACACCTCTCCCAGCTTGGACATCCCACTAACCTTTGAAAATATAACTGCTACCTTTTGGAGATGTAAAAATAACCATGCGCTGATAGTAGAATAAAAAGATGTGATAATGGACTAACCAGTCCATCCAGAGAATGAAATCGAATCCCATAATTTTTAGAACAAAGAGATTTTAAAAGAAATGGTAAATTACAACCTCAATGGGAAAATATTTACATTAGAGTATTACCTCCATCAGTATTCCCAATAGTGTATCAAGGGTCATTACATCATAGTGATACTGTATCTCTAGACTGAGACTTTCCATGATAGATACATAAAAAAAGAGATTGAAGCACCTGTATCAAATAAAGAAGAGACCATAGTGGAGGCTACTAGAATTGTACCTCATACTGTTGATGTCCCCGAAGCCTGATCCTCAGGTATTGGTTGTATAACGTGAAACTGACATGATCCTCAGCCCTATGCAAGAGATGGAATACCACAATCATTGATGCTCTTCTAGGGCTTTTGGTGATCAGGTTGTGGACAACCACGGCTATAACCTCCTCCTTTTCATGACCTTTCGATGCTATTCCAACTATCTACCTAACATGTTACAAAAGAACTCACCCCAGTAGGTGGTATAGATGCAAATCCTTTTCCCCTGGAAGCTGGTTCAATGGTCTTGATGAAATGCAGAAGATGACCCATACATCCGCAATATTGACACTCTATAGAGTCTCTATAAAAATGGGGATTCTTATTCCCTGTTATTCTACACTGATGAAACACCACATATTTTTCAATCTTTATACTCTGGTTTCCACATCCCTGAAAGAAAACATCAATTCAATGTTTCTTACCTCCAGAAGAACTACTGGCCTAACACGACACTGATCCTTTAAATCAAGAACTTGTACCATTTCTTAGGTTACGCTCAGTGATAAGAGACAGATGAACTATTGCCAAAAAATTAGGAAGGCTAAATACATTCACGTGAGTTAAGATGACGTACTGGAGCCCATGCTCATAATTTCTAGCATGCGAAAGCACATAACCATTTAGAAGCATTGAAAATCCCTGTAAATCAGTGAAACATGTTGAATATTCAATTAATAACAATGAACCCTACTCGAGATGCATGAACTCTCTTTCTATGTAAGCTCTCAGTGCCCAGCAAAAGAACTGATCGTATATGGTAGTTTGGAAATCAACCCATAACATGCCATGAGAATGACTAGCTTGGGAAACCACATACCACCAATGCTTGGCCGAATCCTAAAGCATGTATGTTTCAAGAATGACTTTCCACTCTAAGGGAGTTTCCAGATGCTCAATAGAAGATAGAATGGCCTCTATCCAGAACTCAACAGCATGAGAACATCCATCACCTAAAAAAGAAGGAGGATGTTGTTGATGGAACTCACGAGTAAGATCAGCCATCGTATGTGCAACCCATGGAGCACCTTTCATGGACTGCATGAGTCATTAGAAACTATCACCGACTTGAGCATCATTTCTCAAATCTTGTACAATAGGCAGTGCCCCATGTGGCACTCCTTGAAGTAAGAATGGAAGCTTAGGGCCCACCATGTCTAAAGAAAATTCGTCACCACCCTCCTAGAGAATGACATGAGGAAGTCATGGTAGAATTGGTCTAAAAATGAAAATCACACACTTCAGAAAAGTCTTAGAAGCATAAGATATCATCACTAGCAGTAAATGAACATTATAAAATCACTACCCAAACCATAATACCCAAAATAATCGCTTATACGGCTAGGTATCAGTAACTGCTCATGTATAAGTTTCATGTCATTTTACCGTTAATTTGCAGGTTCATTCCCTTACCATTAATAAAAATGACAAGATGGGATAAGGATGTCCACCAAATTTATTTTAGATTTCAGGATTGTATTTATAATGTATATCCATTTCCGATGATTCAATTCCCAAACACCTTTTACCATAAAGAACACCCATTTATTTATAGCATAATGCCTAGACTCAGTAATTTACTCATCCCAAACCATGACGGCCCATACACATCATTAATTGAGAAAAGAAATCATTAAATCATAACCAAGAATAATACAAGTACAAGTAAACTATCACAACTTCACTCATCAATCACAAGCATATGAAGAAATGAAAAGTAGTGAAATTAACCTATATGGCATGGAAATATGCATGACATGTGAATCCTAGGTGCCTTTAATGTTGTACGTAAAAATTCTCCTTGACCCTATATCATCGGGCTAAGGATGAAATAAATTCTAAAATAGAGTAATAATCAATCAACACCACAAAACATGTGCATCACCCAATGGTGAAATAATATAATCTATAATAGGAAAAAGCAGAATAACAATTCTAATTTAGGAAACATGGTTTTTACCATGAACATGGGTTCACGATGCCCAAAAACAAATTATGAACAAGTCCCAAGAAATTACATTCTCTAATATATTGTCCCAAAATAGTAAAGAAATAAAATAAACCACCTCTGATACCACTTTGTGACATCTTTGACCCAGATGCCACCTAACCAGTGCCCTGATCCCAGTGGGCCACATTGCCTCAAGTGCATCTTCCCAAATTCCTGAGGCTACCGAATTTTAGTGAGGGGCCATGGTGTGTCCATGGGAAGACTATTATCTCATTATAAGGATATTGAACATAAGAATGAATATAAAGGAATAGTAAATATCAAAAGCAAACATAAATAAATAGAGGAAGAAAACCGATGCAATAGATAAATGAGAAAAATAAAAACTGTATCAACTGGAACAATGATAATGTAATGACATGTCACCAGAAAGATGGAAAACATGGATACAAGACATCAGTCATAACTTGTTCCACAAGGTAAAAGAAAACATATACTGCTCCAAGCATCTCAAGATCCAAATTAGTCATCTACTACATGCTCCATCCTAACCAAAAATGAATCAAGTGTTTGAAGCCGTGTGATTACCTTTTTCGACATCTGCAACCACGTTATCTACTCTGTGTACCATGTGGCACCCAGAGATGGTGTGATATAAATATCAGTGGGCCACCACCAATTGTGTCTATATCCTCTGGACTATGTAATATAATATAGTAGTTTACATTCATGTATATACAAAGCAATGCAAGCAATACAATATAACAAAATACCCAAGTACCTTCTTCAACCTCGGCTGGTGTCTGAACATGTAACTTGTTTATTAATTAAGCTATTACCCCATAATGATAATAGGTCACATTAAGCATAGCCAACACGAAAATCACTATCTGATGGTATAGTAGTGAAGGTCCAAAGATGTGTTAAGGAACTCTGACAAAGTTATATAGTGAGGGAGTTCTAGGGTAATAACCAAGGTAACATAAAACTCACGGAATTCTAACCCAGTAGTATCTGAGTCAATCTAAGGGGTAAGAGTGTAATCCAAGGAGTGTAATCCAAGGAATTCAAGAATAAGGTGCCTACCAAGTCCAAGATGATTGGCCAAGGTAAAATGGGGCTAAGTAAAGATAGGGCCCTATGGGATTTCACCATGGCACTTAATAGTCAATGATGGATCCAAGGAGTATATCTGAGGTATCTTGTAATAATGAAAATGAACCTATAGTAGTATACTGGGAATCCGAGGAATATACAAGATCTAATTTCTCAGTGGTTATAAACATAAGAAAACCACATCTTTGAATCTGAATGAGTTCCCCAAGATCCAAGGTATTCTCCTCTTAGAATCCAAGGAGAGATCGAGTCAGTCCATACCTATTTGATATTTTAATCCTGTAATAATTCCTTTGTTTGAATTCTTTCTATCCATTAGGGAGGATAGTTAAAGTAGAGTTGCAACATTTTATTTATTCATCTAGGCCTTGTCTTCCATTAGTGTGGATAGGGAAAGTGGTGTTTGAACAATTTAATCAACTATTAATAAACTATAAAGGCATATTCAATTAGAGAGGTTCACTATGATACCTTCCAATAACATGGAAATGATTTATTTGGACATGAAATCTTTATTAAATCTCAATTGTTAAGTCCAAGTTATATAAATACTATACTTTCCACTCCATATTTCAAATTTCACATTTCTTAATCATTTGGATGCACTTACCTTAGGCAGGTCAAGTGGTGAGAATATATGGAACATTCAATTATGAAATTATCATTAATAACACTACATTTATTATAGGAAGGATAACTTATAGAAAGGATAAGAAAAGGAACACCCTAACAGTGGCTGAAACATGTCAAAATTATTCAATCCCAAATATGGAATAACCTTCGACATGAGGCAGATTGAGTTGTGGTGTAGGTGATAAATAATCACATATTTTGGAGGATGATTATTATATGACTCTGAGTAGTATAAATATTTAATTTAAATTTAAGAAACATCTTCCAACGAAATCGGTGGGCCTCACACGAGAATTCCAAAATAAACAAAATTTAGGGATAAGTAATAGACCACCCACAATAGGGTTGTATGATCCTGCACCTCTAGTATCGACCCATGATTTTCCTCATATGTTATTAGATCTAAGAAAATGTGAAAAACTAACATGATGATAACTAGGTTGAGAGAGAAAGGGAATAAAAACAATGAAAGGGGAATCGAGTACGTATAGTGGCACATCCAATGTGATGAACATAAGCTTGATCAGATGCTGGTTGAAGGAGATATCGTGATCCCTATATTTTGCATTAAAAGAGATACAAATGGGTAGAAAGGGAGGGAAACCCACCGGTTTTAGAGATAAGGATTAAGGAGGAGGATTAATTGATCATTAATGGTGAAACTGGAAAATGACCCTTAAAATTATCATGTGCATGACTTGTCTGCATAGTTTGTCAAACCGTGCGCAAACCATACCAGTCTGCTCTGCCCGATTGTTTTGGATGCACATTTTGATAAAACGGTGTTCCAACCATGCATTGGTACATGGGAAAAGGGTTGATCAAATAGTTCGTCAACATAGCCATGCACCAACTGTGTGATGTGGCTCTTTCTGAAAAAACAACATTCACACAGTTTTCTATACCGTGTGGAATTCCGCACAGTTTACACTAAACTATTGGAAAGGCCTTTTTTCTCCAAAAAGATGGGTTCTGAGCTAATAAATACCATGGGACACCCAAGGAACCATTACTAACTCTTTAGGAATCTATATTATGTCCCAAGTAAAGATTTAGAATGAAAATCAAAGTATCCTTACCTATGTGAAAAACTGGGTTCTTACAGATGAGGGACTAAAAATTTAGTATATTCTAATTATTCAAGAATATTTTGTTATAATTCATATATACTTTCTTATTATTACCCCAAGAATGAATTTTAGTTCCCAATTGAACTCCTATATGGTGATATGAAAATTTTGAAGACTCCTTATATAGTGACCCAAACCGAGTTATAGGAATTGAACAAGTAACTTATGGAGAATCTGGAAAATGCAATCATATTCTCTAGTGAATCACCGTGGGTTTAATATATTCATTTTTAGAAATGAATTATGGGTAAATTTTCCATTGAATTGATTATTGAGAACTTAATAATATAACTATAAATGATAAGTATCATTTACCATGTATTGATGAGTTGTTTTATCAACTGAGGGGAGTTCAATAATTTTTAAATATTGATCTTCTATTGGGATATCAGTAGTTAAGGGTTTGAAGAGATGATATACCCAATTAATCATTTATTATGATGTTTGGGAACAATGAATTTATAATGATTATACATGGACATACCAATGCCTCCATTATCTTAATCGTTCTAATGGATAATGTTTTTATAGAATACCTTGAATAGTTTATGGTATTAATTTTAGAGGTTATTATAATTTATTCCATGACTAAGAACGAGAATGAATATAATTTTATTATTATGTTGAAGACATTGATAAAAAATTACTTTTAAATTTTTTTAGAAATTTTGAATTTAGTATTAAGAAATTATCATCCTTTTGTCACATAATTTCAATCATAGGTATATATTCGGATCTTTCAAAGAGAAAAGTTGTTGAAATTTTCACTAAACAAACCAATTTTACTATTATATATATTTTTATTCTATTGGATAGATACCATAGAAGATATTTTGAGAAATTAATCATGGATATGAAATCCACATATCATGTTTACTCCAAATGGATCCATGTCTTTTTAGAAAGATATATGTGAATAGAATTTCTAGAAGTTGAAGAGATGGTTGGTTAGGTAACCTTTTCTCAAACTATCCTATTGTTAAGAAGGATTTGGTGATATATAATGATTCATAAAAAATTGATTGGGATGAACTCTCATATGGAATAAAATGGTAGTAGCAAATTATTCATGCTAATTGAAGGTTCACGAGAAAAAAATACTTGGATCATGATTTGGTGCTAATAATATGAGTTTTTACATTGAAAAATTGGAGGAATTAAATTTATGGGGAATGATGTGAAATATATAATAATCATGATATATTTTAGTGTATATTAACATATAAAGTGTAAAATATGTCAAAAATGAGATATTTTTAGTTGATTAATGACTATGACTACTCAATAGATTACCACTATGGTAAAGAGGACATGACGTTGATGCTCTGATTTAGAAGAACCATTCTCAATTTTTAATTACATGGATGAAAATAGTTCTAATAAGTATTTCATTACATTGGATGAAGTTTTAAATTTTTAGGGAAGTGGAGAAATACTATCTTAGTCAAATAAATGTTTAACCATCAATCCATGTGAATGTTAAAGAATATTGAAGGTGGATTTTAATTTTAAAAGTAATGTGGGGAATGTTACAGAGTTCATCCACGACCATGATGGAATAAAAAGATTTAATAAAACGACATGTGTCCCTTAAATTCCATAATTTCAAATAGAGTTATTTTATAATTCCAAAATTTCAACATTATCAGTCTATACTAGATGTACAATGATTTATAGATTTATAGATCTCAAATATCATCTCTTGAAGAACAATATGAAAAAGGGAAATTCGAGATTATGTATCTTGATGTCAGGTACAACAAAAATTTAAGTCTTAATGATAGATGTTTAAGGGTATTATGGAAGAATTACTCATGACATTATAAAAAGGGAAAACATGAACAAGAATTTCATTTTTGGACTTTCCAGGATATTTAAATTTCAAAACAAAATTTGGGTTTTGGTTTATTTAATTATAAAATCAATTTATTTTATTATTGTAGAATAATATTTAAGACTTGATCAAATTTTTATGATATAAAATAAAGAAGTGGTAAGGTTGCGTGGAGTATCATTTTAAATTTTATTTTATATAGATATTATGGTTTTCTATATTTTTTTGAGAAGTATCTCGTAATAATTGAATATGATGTCTAACTTAAGATCTACATATCATCATAACACATATGTTCTGTCTAGGAAGATAATTAATCCCCATAATATATATTGAGTTTTCACTTTGGATTTAAAAGGTTATCGGAAGAAAAGTTTTCCTCCAGTAGAATATTCTTTTAAAAATAGATTTTCCTCAACCATTATGATGGATCCATATGAATCCCTCTACATTATGAAGTACATAACTCCCTCATATTGGGATGTGGATAGGAAAAAAATGATATTGCGACATGGGCTAGTAAAGGAAATGGTAGATGAGGTTTTATCCATTCTACAAAAACTATAATAGCCCAGTTTCAAAAAAATATCTTCGCTTAAAATATTTAGTGGGATATAGTGGTTTATATTCTCAATAAGGTCTTACTTTGATCTACATGGAATTAGGTTGTGAAATTTAGAAAGAAGGGGAATTAGAGACTGAGATATTTTAAACCCTTTGAGATTATTGATCTTATCACAATAGTATCATGTCACATAGAACTTCCACATACCCTCTAAAAAGTTTACTTTGTGTTCTATATATTAATTTTAAGGAATTTCCTACATGATTCTTTATGAAAATTGAACACAGTGGACATATAATTAGAGCATGATGTTTTAATTTCATGTATTTAAAAGATTATGATTCACAAAAAATGAAACATAAGATAATAACAATCTTCTACTAGAAAATATGTAATAAATTACTAGACAATTAAAAAAATTATAAATAAATGATTTTTTAAAATAAAAGTTTTCAAATTCAATTAATAAAATATGATTGATTCTAAAGAGACTATTTCCACATGTTTTGTTGAATTAATAATTTGAATAAAATTTAATACCTTTTAGGATGGATATAAATGTAATTTGTTGATAAAATTATAGTAATATTTAATAAAATAAATTAATTATGTCCATGAAATGGTTAAGTAATGACCTGAAACACTTGTCTAATAATTCTTTCCAAAAATCCATTATTTTATTTATATATGTTTTTTATTTAAAAGATAATTTCTCAATGTTTAGTATTAATCATATATAATAGTATTATATATATATATATGTATATAAATTTATTATCATTCATACATTAAGTACCAAATTTTTAGAAATAAATATAAAATCATTTGTAGGTAATATGAATTTTCTTTGTAGAAAACTATTTTCATATGTGAAATGTATTTTAAAATGATTAAAAATAAATTAATACCGATTGATGAATTATATTAATGAAATTATAAGAAAATATATTGAATAAAATTATTTAACATCCATACAATGGTTTTTTCATGTAATGAAAATATAATAAAATCATTTTTATGCTTAGTGATACATTTTTTTAAGAAGTAGTTTTAAACATTTTTTGTGAGAATATTAGAATTAATTTATTCATAAATTATAAATTGAAACAAATAATATTTATTCCACTATTTAAATAATATTTTAAAATTTTGTTAATATGATCAATTTAATTACTTCTCATAAAAATAAGTTATCATGGGAAAAAATTACGTTATCACTATAAATGTTAAAATAGATAGAAGAGGTTAACCTATGGGATACTGATTCTAATATCTTGGGAAATTTTCATTATATGATTGTTTTAGTTTATGTAGAACATAATCTATTTCTTTTAAATTTCAATTTTTTGATTCTATTTTCCAATGAAAGTGACTTTATATCATTTGAATGTTAATGGTATTTACAGGGGTGCCACTCCCCTCAATAATTAATGGGAACCATCATTCCTTACCTATTCAAAATGTTTTAGATCTTTATATCAACAATGATATACCAAAATCACATAACAACATTCTTTTTAATTTTCTATAGGTTATTGTTTCACAATAATATAAACGTAAGAAGGCTTAATTTATATGCCAAAAAGGATACCCAAGGGAGAGATAATTTCTATAAAAAAGGTTTTTCAAATTTAGTTATTATTAAACCTCATTAAAATATATTATATTCATCATTATATCATAAAATTTTTATCATTAATATAAATAAATTTTATCATCTACTACTTACCCATCCATTTGAAAATGAAATCCTCTTTTGTGCGTATTTGCAGACTACCTCCTCCATGAATCGATGCAATTAATTTTTCACAATTTAATCTCATTAATAGTTATATATATGGATTTAGTAAATATATATTATATTTAATAAATAGTAATTATTTGGGAAAAATAATTTTTCATTTACCTTATTTTCATTATATCATTGAAAAATGAAAACATCACCTATGCATACGTGCGAGATACCACCTCAATCAAAATGATATAAATAATTTTTCAACACCACCTTACATAGATAAGTATAAATGTATACATAATTAATCTTATGATATTAATGATGATATTATGAATCTAAATATGAATAATTTATGTAAAATGTTTAAGGATTATATTATTTCAATCAAAACATATGTTGAAAACAAAATAGTTGAAACCCCAACATTGATTTTAATGAAGAATTATTAATAAACGGGTGATAAGAAATTATATAGAAATGATATAAATTAAGATAACTTTAGAAACTATTATTCTTTAGATTTATAATATTTTTATATTTATTATATAATAGTTCAGAGTGTGTACAAATGACTTTAGGACTTTAGGGAAGAGTTTATGTTATAATTGTTCATGTTTCAATTTCCATTTGGGGAATTTTATATTCACAATTTATAAGACACATTTACTTTCTTTTACCATGGTAATTCATGAGGAATTAATGTAACCTATATATTGTCCCACTTTGTTACTCAAATATAATTAATAATTATTTTATTAATATCCTACCTATTTTCTCTTTTTTGGTCAGTAATACTTTTCCTATATATTCATGTTCTTGAAAATTATCTTATAGAAGTACTTATACAGTATGAAATGATTTTTGGGTGTATGTTTCTATGACATGTTACTTTTTTTTATATTTTTCAAAGGAATATACTTTCCATTTTCTGTGTGGGTAATTTTATACTTATTTTACAAATGTGTGAAAGGAATGTTTTTAAAACTCATATGACATAGATAGAATTTCGCAATCACAATCATTGATTTTCTTGTTTCAATGGTTTTATAAAAACATTTCTCTACCATTTTTAGGAAATATTTAGTTTTTAAATGTTTCAAATAAAAAATTATATTTATTATTATTTTTCAAATAATCTTTATAATGATATTATTAATGTATTTTTTATTTCTTTCAATATCATTTAAGAATTTTTATGCTTCAATGTGTAATTATCATATGATTTGATAACTTATATTTATATATACAATTTATGATGATTATTGTTTATGTATTTTTTCAAGAATTACCCCTATTTACTAAAGTTTAATTAATCTATGAGTAAATAATGAATGATTTTATGATTTTGTGGCACATATATGTTTGGATTTCAAAATGTGATGGGTCAGAAAAGAATTTCATAATCCTCCAAGGTATTGGGTTATTCATTATAAGTCATGATATAAATTAAAAGGGAATTCATAATGAACCCAATCCACTATTTGACCAAGTATAATATTTTTAGGGGTGTGGGGAGTGAACCCGATCAACTATTATAATCAGTGTAATGTGATGTCTTGATAGTAATCATTGACTATATATAAGATTTTATATGATAATGTGCATACCAAAAAACTAATTTTATTCTTGTAATATGATATCATAGATCATTAATAGTTATTGATGACTAAGCAGTATTTTGACTCATGTTTGATGAAAAAATTATTTATCCATGACTCATGCCAATTCATGGGTATGATTTGATAAGTTTCGATCATATTCCCGTATAATAATAATTTTATTATTATGACTTTTTTTAATTGATTGACATATCTAAAGTTTACCCTTACTAATAATTTAATATCAAATTTTCTTATGTGTCCTTTTCCCTAGTTTATAAATAATGGTTTCAATTATGATATATCTATGAAGGGTTCTATGTGAGAATAGATTTCTGAGAGATATTGAAAATCCTTCCTGATATAAGTTATTTATATATATAGTGTAAAGATACAATAAAAATATAAGGTTCTAAATCATGTTTTATTTTAAAATACATTTAATATTAATTTAATTTGATGTAATATGTATATAAGTGATTTTTAGGTCTCCCCAAGAAAAGGAAACTTTTTATGCGAATAATGTGGTTAATGATTGGCTAAGGGTTTCACCCAAGAAAGCATAAACCCATTTAAATTAAAATGAAAATTTGATCCCTTTACCTAAAATTATCAATCCATAGATCAATATCACTATATAAACTATTAACATGAAGATAAAGACTTCTAGATAGAAGACTATAATGAAAACACAACACCTATAATCATTGTTTCATTGATCTTTATGTGAGATTAAACTAAGAACTATGTAATATTAAACCAAACACCAGTTATATTCCCACATCATAAGAGGAATATCCATGGAATAATGGATCCTATAGATGACAAATCTTTATAATTTCACATGATATTTACTCATAGGGACCCCCTTATAATAGAATTACCAAAGAGCATCTGAATACGTTCATACCACAATACAAGACATCATGTTGTATCCAAAAAATCAAAAATAAACATATAAATTGAAACCTATCTCATCCAAATACCATTTCTTAATCCCGTATTCAAAAAAATATGCATCAGGAAAAATATAATAAATTTCCCCTCACCCTTTATACAAAGAAGGAACACCCCCAAACTCTTATAATTGAAGAGAAAGAATAAAATAATCATCCAAGAAAAATTTTCCGTTTAGAACAGTTTAAATTATTATTTTTAACTATGGAAAATTTATTATATTTTGGATTATATTTGGATCATTAAAGAATGATTTTCTAACTTTAGTCTAACATAGTGCCGGGAGACATAGTTTCACCTAGAGGGCCTCAGAAAGGTCCATACAAATAAATAAATGATAACTATTTTTTTAAAATAATTATCTTATGATATGTTCTCCTCACATAATCCTATAATTTTTGGAATACATGCATGTAATTTATTTTTATTTATATGAATTTTTTTTCACACAATAAATGTTGGTCTAGGGGTGATAATATGTACTTAATTTAACAGATGTACCAAATTTCTTATGGAAATGTTTCCCTAACTGGGATGTGAAACTTAGATCCCAATCAGGAATAATAATAGGTACAAACTTATTAAAAATTATGATTTTATGAACATACATCTTTCACCATTAATTTATAGATGATGAATCCCTAATTAGTATAAAATAAGTAGTTTTTTTGTTATCAAATTTTATACCCACTATATCTAAATACTTGAAAATTTATTTTTTTTTGTTTTATATTTATTTATAAATAATGACATAATTTCCCCACATTGAGATTTATATTGTGATTTAATAGTAATTTTTATTTTTAAATTTCATTTTCAAAATGCTATGAAAATTTTATTTTTACCCTTTTATGTTAAATATAGTTTTATTATGAATAATTTTTTTATTTCTATAATTTTACCATGAAATTATCTAGACATATTATTATTAAATTGTGTTAAATTTTTTCTATAGACCATGGAATCTAGATTCCACATTTTAAGGGGGAAAGTGTCCATTTAAGTAGAGTTGGAATACATTTGATAAACGGAACCATGAATCATGAAGTTCCCAAAGAGATGTAATAGAACTGAGAAGTGGGATGATGAAATGTTGGTTTTTAAAAATTTTCTTCTTTTGAAATAAACCTTTGTTGACATGTTAAGTGCTGATCCACTGTTATGATTCAATGAAATTTCTTGAATGCCATAAAAGAATATAATAAAGGAAAAAATGTTATAAGCTTCAATATAAAAGTGAGAATACTTCTTATTGTGGCTGGTTAGAAACCATAATCACGTATTCACCACAATAATCACAAGAGGTTATAACATACAATTATTTGAAAATATAGAATCACACTATTCTTTATATACTCCCAATGTAGAAACAAATTCACACTATATGAAAAAAATATGATAAAAAACACTAGAAAAATCTCTTCTGAATATTTCATTCTACTATAAAAATATATGATAATATTTTTTTGATACTTTAAGATAATTCAATTATAAAATTATAACTTTATCATGATTTATGATAGGAAATATATTTTATCTTGTACACTATCTTCTTTCTCCCTATCTTCCAACCTTTTCACAACCCACAATGTAGCTTTGACTTTCTATCAACTTCATGGTCTAATTCAATACCTCATTATAATCCCATGATATATAAATGTTTGTGAGATCACGTGATATATTTTAGGCTATTCAATGATCTCCAAATGTCTCAGGATTTTGTTTTGGATTTTTATTTTCTTTTTATTTCTAGATTTTGTAATTTAATATATATTGTTTCTTGTGTGAGTAATATTCATGATTTGCATGAATGTTTTTTCACCAACCTTTTATGTGTGTCTAGATAATGATGTTGCGAAGGCCTTGAACCTATTATACATGAACATAAAATATTCCCATGATTTATCCACTATCTCTGCATATCAAGTGAGGATTGATAAAAGTTTCTCCTCAACAGTTATCACGTAAGATACATAGTGCCTAACAAGAACTTAAGGCACCATCTTCAGGAATTTTGGGTGACCTTATTTTGTTCAAGGATTATATCTAAATAATGAGAGGTGATATACATGAGATGGGATCATGCGAAACTATTATTCTGCCATGATACCTTAAAGGCCCCTGGGTTTCTTCATGATACCTTCATGTGACGAGTTTTTGTGTTCATGAGTTTCTTTTCATGAAGAAACCAAATGGAATCCTTCTCATTCATTATAATGAATCATGGGAATTTATTCTTTTCATGACATCCTAATATTTCTTAGTAAAAAAACTATTGAGCTTCTTTAATTGATATATGCGAGTTGAAACCATGTATCTCTGATTTTCTATGGCATTACAAGGACTCATTAAAACCTATAGGGATCTTTTGTATATCTTTAACAATGAAACTCTTTGATTATTCAATCATGATGCATTATTGGAATGATCATGAAATTTACGAGATATCTACTACTTTATCGCATGATCACTTTGTTGATCATTCGATTCCTTGGTAGTATTCTTGCGATGGAATGGGGAAGTTAGATATCTCTTCATTCAATTTATCAGTGAGAAAATCCTCCCAAATAATTTATATTAATATATTCAAAAGTCAGAACATAATTGAGATCATTCTTGTTCTTAATAGGGATTCTTATTGTCACATAATCCAGGATCATCATGTGATGTCATGATTATGGTATTCATGACATAATTTGATACATCATTAATTAGCACTATTTTTTAGTTTAATTTTAGACTGTAATGGGAAAACATCATGGGGTAGTTTCCATCTCTTGTGGAAACTTTATGAAACATCCAATGTTCTCCAAATTATTGTAAGATCTATTTTCATTATTTTCATGGTTCATACAACCAGGATCATCCTCACCATACTAGATCGATCAATCATAGTGGATGGTTATATTGAAGTTGAAATAATCCCTGAGAGGAGGTGGATAATGATGAAAAACTATTTTAAATGTGAGTTGTGTGGGACCAACGAATGGTGGAGATCAGCTCGATTAGGAGAAACTCATAATGTAAATGATTTTAAATGATACAAGAATTATGAAATTTCATTCACATCCAACCTCAATAAATCTCATGAACTTCTCCCTTATAAAATATCTATGATTTTCCACTTGAAGTTTGAGTTGGATACTGAGGATCAACACCCATTACAGTTTCACACACCATGAGTATCATCTTAGCGTGATAACGGTCCAAACAGTACACACCTTTGGGTATGTTCTCTGAGGGATTTACACATGGGCTCTACCATTCCTATGTTTACTCACACCTAACCACCTTATATACGAGTCTAAAAAAGTATTTAACCACGTTAAACCTTGTGTGTTCTTCTATGAAAGATTGTCCCATGAGGGTTGTCCAAGGGTTCCACTAAATTTGGTTGAGGTCCAGCCTTGCGGGACTCCCCTAGGATGAGCTTCTTTTTAATATGAGGCATACTCAAGGTTATATAGTAATTACTAAGTATAACAACAAATTCCACCCTTAATCCATATAGATTCCATCCTCAAATACCATGCCCTAAAAATCTCTTCGTTAAATGATGTAACCATGTAAAATATTCATAGAACATGTCATTTACATTTATTATTAGCACAATAAATCATCATATTTAACAAGTATAATTTTACAAGTGTGATATCCAATTTTGTTCTATGAACCTATTAAAAATTCTCTAGGAATAACCTATTCATTAAGAAACTTATATTGAATTATTTAAAAAACAAATCAAACCTCAATAATATCCCCCGTTATTCCTTTTTAATGATATAAGCGTGTAACATAAGTCAATGTGTGGTGAAAAAGTACCCCTGGTTAAAAATCAATATCCAATTGGGAAATAGGGTCTTCTAAACTCATCATCTAAAAGACATGTTTTCCTCCCTTGGAAGAATAGTACATGAACACCTATGAGAAAGGAGTGATATAACATATTTCTCATTGAAAATACCATTTTTTAATGAACTCCATTTACATGAGGTCTATCTTGGTGTGTAAAACAAGAGATATTCAACCATGGATCTATATGTTATCCCTGAACAACCAAACAAGGGAAATAATGCTCAGTAAATCTCAATTGTTGTTATAGGATGTGAAAATAATAATAATATTCATTAATTAACTACCAAATCCTAAAAAAACATAAAAACAATAGATATGTTCAAAAAAATATATATTTTACCTTTTTATCTCCTTCTTAACTGATGAAATCTCCCCCTCAATGAGTAAATTCATTTTTATCATCAATGAGATATATAGACCCCATGAAGAACAAAACTTTTAATTCAATTCCCTACATGTTCCCTCAAAACATATAAAATAAAATTTAATATGGATGATACGTTTAATAGAATTAATGTTATTGGAGAAGGATAAATTTGATGTTTCAACGTGAGTTCCAAAAACCTATCTCTTGTAATTACTTTGGTGAAAATTTCAACAAAGTTATCTTTTGTAGGAATTTATTCTTGCTTGGTATCTCCACATTTCACCTTATATTTAATAAATTGATATCTAAAACCAATATACAAGTATATTGAATGTTGAAATGGTTTTTTGATAACCCTATTGCACTATATTTATCACATGAAATTCTTAGTGATTTCTAAGTTTAAATTTTAAAATATTCTCACTATGCTCTCAACAAAATCATCCGTGTACAAGAATGTGTAGCTGAACCATATTCTGCCAGAGTTGTTCTTAGTGTAACAACCCAAACGTTTGAATAATATTTATTTCATAAATTTATGGGTTATTTTATAATCACAAAAAATATATCCTCTAATTAATCAAGTGATATCGTTGGGTTTTGACTGTTATATGACCGTTGGTCAATATGATAGTCGGAAACTAAACTCTTAATGTTAAAATTATTATTTATAAATACTATTGATCATGGTTAATTAATACAAAAAGAATAATCGAGGGCCTCATCCAGTAGACTCAGGTCATAAGAAGGCCATCTGTCAATGCTTTGGAAGGAGGTAACATCTCTGGGCTTTGCTCTAGACCAATCCCAAGCTGAGATTAAACATGTGAAGCATTAATAGAATCACCTATGGGAGAAGTTCAATCTTACAGAAATCACCACTTGTAAAATGTTTTCCAATCTGCCCCAAGATTCTATCACCATAACACACCTTACACTTAGGTCCTATGCAGGTGTTATAAGGGGCTATGTAACAAGGCCTTACATAATTTTTTGAAATCCCTTAGTATAAATAAAATTGTTATTTTGTATTATGGTAATATTTGTGATTTTCAAATGTCCGGATAAATATAGTATGAATATTATTGATGGATTTTGTAAAAAGTGTATTTTAAAATTTTCATTTAAACATTAAATAATTATATATGTGAAATTATTTTCAAAAAATGGTCATCTATAGTTGCGATCAGTAAGAAATTTAGAGTCTAATAAGATAAACATTTTTTTAGTAAATACTAAAGTATGAATAGTAACATACCCTTATGAATATTAATGAATAGTAAATATACAACAAAAAAAGAAACTTTGCCATTGAATGTATAAAAACAATTTAGAAATCCTAAATGCATAAAAATCATCATAGTATAAGTTTTGGTATTTTTGTATGTTCTAAAAAATTTAATTACAATTTTATAATTAATTTAATATATTAAAATAGAAATTTATTTTCATAAAATGTAATAATAAATGGTTACATTATTTTCTCATGGTTGTACGATAATTTTATGGGACCATTATTACTCTTTCAAGGTATTACAAGATAAGTAATAGTTTAAGAGTTTTTTTTAATAAATAATGATTTTATTTAAAAATTAAATTAAAAATATTTAGAAAAATATTTTCAAAAAATGTAGTTCATATTTGAATTTAGAGCATCAATATTAGGTTAGGGTGAATTTATTATATTTTTTATAAAATGTTTTGTTTTTTGGTGAATAGTAAAAATATAGTTTTGAGTTTCGGGGGTTTAAGGACATCAATAATGTTGTAATGATATAATAATGATTTAATAATTTTATTCAACTTGTGAACAGTAAGATATTATATAAGGTTTCCCTAGTGGCCAATACCATGGGAAAAATACCATGGGAAAGCCCATGTTTTTGCAAATACCACTGATGAGGTGTCCCTTTGAAATTAATTAAATATTTGCTCACATTTCCTATAAATAACAAGACATTACCAAATTAATCTAATTCAAAAATCCTCATCAATGAATTTCTAGTCTTTTTACCTCCCAAGTAGTCCTCCCATGGTGCCCTCAAGCCCCCAAAGGTCCCAAACATCAAGAATTCGAAGTTACTCTTCAAGGTAAGGGAACTTTCCACCCTCCCCTTTTAGTCATATTTCTGTTAAGTTATGTCTTCCAGTTTCTATCTTCTTATGTGGGGGTATGTTCTTATATATTCTAATTACTTTCCATTTCATTTAAAAATTATTATATACACTTTCTTCTCTCAATAATTGTTTTATAATTTTTAAGTGATGTCGTTAGGCTACCAAATTTTCGTAAAAGAAATAAAATTTTCTCGTTTCAGTCATGTTTCCATTTCATGTATTGTGTCATTCCTCACCATGATATTATTTATTTTTATTCATTTCCTCTACTATAAATGATTAATTTATTTATAGGAGACCCTAGTCCCCTCTCTTTTTATTGTTTTCTAAAACCATGTCATATATGAGTTATGCTGTAGAAATTTTGTCTCAAAATATCTCTCTCTTTTTCTCAAGAAAATATCTTAATTTATTTATTAGAATACCCTAATATATTTTCATTTCTATAGGTAATCATCAATACATAAAATTGATCTATTTGATTCTGGAATTAACATACAAGAAACCTTCATTCCTATTCCAGGGGTTATACAAGAGATAGAAATCATGTTTCTATACACTTTTAAAAGGCCATGATTTTGAAGAGAAACCCATTACTTTTACTCTCTTTGGGTTATTTATGAATTGTTTGATTTTGATATTTGTGTCTTACATGAAAATAAATACAAATTAAGGGTGTTACCAGATAGCGCTCCAAAACATTGGGTAAATAATTTAATCTCTAGAGATCACAAGTTTCACACCATGATAATTTTTATGACACCTTGAGGATGAACCTTGGTAATATGTTCATGAATGTCTAAACTAAATGTTGTTTCCACCTATTCATGTTATGGTTTTGGTTTTTTCGTTATTAAATGACTATACTTCCATTGATCATGTCTTTATGTTTTCATCATGTTTTTATTGATATCACAAGTAAATTGATTCCTTTGACATCCTTACTGGGCTTTCTGCTCACCCTTTCCTTTATTGTATGTATCTAGGTTATGAGATGTTGTAGTTATAGATAGGATTAACATTTGAAGAGGCTTTTCAAGGTGATTTAAAATACTATTTTATGTTTTCATGTATTTTGTTCCTGATTTCCAAGACACTAGACTTTAACTGTCCTATGTTTGTAAAAAGTAATGAAAAGTTATGTTCAAAAGACGGGATGTCATAGTTGGTATCAAATGATAGTTTAGTTATTTATAGAAATTAGGCTATGAAAACTTTAGGAAGAACCCTATATAAAAGTTTAAAAATAGGAAAACTTTTTGGTATTTTGGTTTGTATTGAGTAAGTGTTTTATCAAGAAAATACATTATTTTCTAGATACAAGCAGGTAGAGGTGGCTCTGGCCTAGATGTACCTCAGAGTGAATAATCTAACAAGGAGTTTCGAGCTTGAACTGGGGTATCCGAGTACATGACAACGAGCTTTGCTGCACTCTTGGATACGACACAACTGAGGGATATGTTTGGTTAATCATATGCTTTTTATGAATCAATATTAAGGATTTATAGAGAAATGTAATTGTTTAAAGCATGAGGTTTTAAGACATAAAATCCATTATAGTTAAAAGATTAATTAATTGAATAAGTTACTCACTATGGTTTTATTATTTTAGAAAATTTTTGGTAATAGGAGGAAACATGCATATGGTGACCGCAATGGACGATGCACTAACAGCCTTCCGATGGAAGCCAAAATGGAAACATTCATGCGAATGATGAAATAAATGAATCAAATTATGGAAAATAAATTGAATCAAGCTGAGAGACTGACCTCACCACAAAGGGAAAAACTTTATGTTGAATCTGTTATGCATCAACAACCAATAACCGTCAGTGGATCTACCGAACCATTGATTTTTTAATAGTGGATCAACTCTCTCGAGAAGATATTTTTTGTGCTCCGCTATTCTAAAAAAGAGAATGTTACCTTGGTTGTTTATCACTTAGTGGGAGAAGCTGATCAATGGTGGGAATGAATTAAAAATACAAGTCCAAGAGTGTAAGTTGACGCTATGGAGTGGGAAAATTTCAGAGTGATATTCTTCAACAAGTATTTTCCTCGATCGATGAGATCAAGAATGGAGAAGGAGTTTCTCGAGCTGAAATAGATAGAGAATGAATTTGTGGGAAGCTATGAGATAAAATTCTAAAGGCTTTCACGTTACACCTATAACTTTTTCATGGATTAAAATGGTAAGGTTGATAGATTCTTCGGTGGACTAAGACATTATCTATGGAATAATCTAACCAACTGATTTTATGATAGCTATGAGAAGATCATGCGAAGTGCAATGAAAGTCGATATAGAGTTTTGTGAGATGAAATGGTCTCATAAATCCAGTGACCAGAAAAAAGCGATGGATCCAAAATTAGGGAGGTTCATTAATCATTGAAGAGGAGGAAAGCAAGTACAATGTCCCACGTGTAATAAATGTTGGAAGAACCATTTGGGGAGCTTCCTGATCATGAGCGGGAAGTTCTAGAATTGTGGACGAGATTTTTATATCACACAAAAGTTTTGTAGTGTGGTTAAGCTTCAACTTCCAAACACTAAAAACAAAGTGAAAAATATGAAGGCTCTACCTGATGTTGGATTCTATAAGTGTAGAAAACTTGGGCACTTTTCCAATCACTTTGCAATTCCGAGGGCAATGGAGGGGAATCACCATTAGCCTTGGAAACGACCAAGACAACAAAGTCATATTTTTGCAATCACTATAGATGTAGTTGAAGCGCCGAATGATGTAGTGGTAGGTAATCTTGTTGTTCTCTCAAAGCTAGAAATTACTTTGTTTGATTCTATTTCTACACATTCCTTTATTTCCTCTAAGTTTTCAAAGAATTTATAATCAACCCCTGATTTGTTAACAGTAGAGTTATCAGTTAATAATCCTAGTGGGATTATCTAAATATCATCACTGTTTAGATACTCTATTATTTAATTTAGTGAGTACGATTTTATCAAAATCTAGTAGTCATTCCCCGGCTAGAATTCGACATTATACTTGGGATGTACTAGCTCATAAAGTATAATTTTATGATCAAATTCAGAAGCATGGAAATCTGAGTAGTCATGAATGGAAAACCTACAGTTATCTTTAAAGGAAAAATGACTCTACCTGATATTTGTCTAGAAGAACCTCATATATCCTTTGTTATAGTGTTTATTTGTGATAAAGAAGAAGGAAACGAGAGTTTGAGGATATAAAATGTCTCCCTCATCTTCTAATATGTTGACATATATCCTGAGGAGTTACCAGGATCTCCTCTTAAAAGAGAGGTAGAGTTTTCCAGTGAACTCATACATGGATCCCATCTGATATCAAAGACCCCGTATAGGATGGAAAATGTGGATATGAAGGTGTTAAAAAAACTCCAAGATCTTTTGGAGAAGGGTCTTATCTGACTGAGTGTGTCTCCTAGGGGAGCACCAGTTCTCTTTGTGTAGAAGAAGGATGGATCGATGCAGCTATGCATTGATTATAGAGAACTGAACGAGATCACCGTTAAGAAAAAATACCCTCTTTTAAGAATTGATGAATTATTTTACCAACTTAGTGGGGTCAATTCTTTCTAAGATTGATCTTTGATCTAGTTATCATTAATTGATGGTGAAGAAATAATATATTCTAAAAACAACTTTTTGATCATGATATGGGCATTATGAGTTTTTTGTAATGCCCTTTGAACTGACTAATGCACCTTCTATTTTTATGGATTTGATGAATAGATTATTTAAGGACTACAATGATAACTTTTCGGTATTTTTTATTGATGATATTCTGATATATTCTTAATTTCATGAGGATCATGAGGGTCATCTAAAGGTTATTTTGAAAACTCTATGGTAGGAGAGGCTTTTTGGGAAGTTCAGAAAATGTAAATTCTGGTTACAATAAGTTTCTTTCTTGGGGAACATTTTTACCAATGAAATAATCACAATTTACCCTGCAAAGACAAAAGTTGTTGAGAAGTTTCCTCATTCTACAACAAGAACTGATATTCGTAGTTTCTTAGGATTATTGGTATATTATAGAGGGTTTGTGAAAAGCCATTCATGTATTTCTAATCCATTATCAATGTTAGCTCGAAAAGGGTTCAGGTTCATCTGAACAAAGGAGTGTGAGGAAAGTTTTCAAGAGCCGAAGAAGAGAATGGTTACTACAACAGTTTTATCCTTTCCCTCAAGGGGAGATGAATTTTTTATTTTTAGCGATGCATCTCTGAAAGCGATTGGGTTCATCCTCATCAAAAATTACAAGGTCATTGATTATGCATCTCGACAGTTGAAGACTCATGAGCAGAACTATCCTACGCATGATCTGGAGTTGGCTGCGGTCGTTTTTTTCTGAAGATTTGGAGGCACTATCTTTATGGGGAGAAATGTGATATATACACAAACCATCAAAGTTTGAAGTATATTTCCACACAAAATGAATTGAACATGAGTTAGAGGAGATGGTTAGAACCTACCAATGAATATGATTGTTCAATCCATTATGATCCCAGAATAGAAAACAATGTCGCTGATGCATTAAGCCGTAAAAAGCCTGTTGTTCATTCCATGATGACAATTCATAGAGTTCCTTTGATCAAAGACCTAGTTAAGAAGAACACGATAATTATAAGTGAAGGGACATCATAAACCCTAACCCAAATGATTTCTCAACCATATTTACTAGAGAAGATAAATAAAGCTCAGAAATAAGATCATTTGTTACAGAAGAATTTTGAGGCTATGAAGGAAGGGAAGTTTCCTGAGTTCAATATTGATCAAGAAGCTGTATTGAAATTTCTTACAAGACATTGTGTTCCATCTATTAAATAAATAAAGAATGAGATGATGGATGTTGCTCATAGTTATACTTTATCTATACATCTTAGAATCATGGAAATGTATAGATAGCTTCGTTACCATTATTTATGGGATAATATGAAAAGGGAGATTACTGACTACACTTCAAGGTGCCTAGTATGTCAGCAAGTGGAGGCAGAATGAAAACATCTTAAAGGGGTATTGCAACCACTACCCATTTTTGTATGGAAGTGGGACAATATTACTATGGACTTCATCACTAGTCCTCTGATAACTTCCAAAGGAAACAATGCGATATGGGTTATTGTGGACCGTCTCACCAAGACTTCCCATTTTATCTCCTTTCAATAAGATTTATCTCTAGATCAACTTTCCAGGATTTATGTGAAGGAAGTGGTAAGGATTCATGGAGTTCCACTTTCTATCATATCTGATTGTGATCCAAGGTTCACATCAATATTCTGGAGAAGTCTTCAACATGCTCCAAGCACTGAATTGAATTTCAGTAAGGCCTTTCACCCCCAAATAGATCGGAAATCTGAATGGACTATTCAAACACTCGAGGATATGCTGAGAACATTCACAATGGAATTTATAGGTGGATGAGGTCAACATATCCCTTTAGTTGACTTCTCTTACAACAATAGATTACAATCGAGAATTCAAATGGTACCCTATGAAGCTCTATATGGTAAGCGATGTTGAACTCCTACTTTTAGGCATACAGCTGGCGAGAGAAAGCTTCTTGGGCTTGATCTTGTTCAAGAGATGACAGAAAAAGTCTATTCCACCCAACAACACATTAAGGCTGCTTAGAGTCGACAAAAGAGATATGCCTAAAACTGTCAAAGTGAATTGGAGTTTGATGTTGGTGATAAATTATTAATTCAAATTTCTCCTTGGAAGAGAGTCATGAGGTTTTGTATGAAAGGGAAGCTCAACCCTAGGTACATTGGCCCTTATGAAATCCTTGATTGAATTGGTGGAGTGGCCTATCAACATGAACTTCCTCAAAATTTAGAATAAGTTCATGTTGTCTCCCACGCACCCCTCTTGAGGAAGTACATACTGGAACCTTCACATATACTAAATCAAAAAGTGGTACAACTAGAATATGACCTCTCTTTTGAGGGGAAGCCTATGGAGATATTGGATCGGAGAGACAAGGTTCTACGCAACAATACAACCCCCTATTAAGGTGTTGGGGAGGAAACACAAATACGAAGAAGGCACATGGGAACCAGACTAGTCTATAAGGTAGAAGTATCCACACATTTTCTCTTCATAGGGTACGTGTTAAAATTTCAAGGATAAAATTTCTTATGGGGGGAGAATGTAACAACCCAAACATTTGAATAATATGTATTTCCTAAATTTGTGTGTTATTTTATACACCACCAAACTATATCCTTTAATTAATAAAGTGATACAGTTGGGTTTTGAGTATTATATTACCATTGGAAACTAAACTCTTAACCATACAATTATTGTTTATAAAAATAAGTGATCATGGTTAATTAATATAGAAAGAAGATTTGATGGCCTCTTCAAGTAGACTCAGGTTGTACGAAGCCCATCTGTCAGAGCTTGAGAAGGAGGTATCATCTCTTTTCTTTGCTCTGGACTAAGCCCAATCTAAGCATCAACATGAGTAGCTTGAACTGAATCAGTTAAGGGAGAAGCTCAAGCTGAAGGAAATCACCACTCATGCAATGTTATCTGAGCCACATTAAGATTATATCACCATAGCACACCTTCCACTTAAATCCTATGAAGGTGTTACAAGGGGCTATGTAATGAGGCGTTAGATAGTTTTTGTAAACCCTTGGTATAAATAAAATTATTTTTTCTTATTATGGTAAAATTCGTGATTTTCAAATGTCCGGATAAATATAGTATGAATATTATTGATGAATTTTGTAAATAGGGAATTTTAAAATATTCATGTAAACTTTTAATAAATAATAATGTAAAATGAATTTCAAAAATGGTCTTCTATACTTGTGGTCAATAAGAAATTTAGAGTCGATTAAGATAAACCTGATTTTTAGTAAATAGAAAATTATGAATAGTAACATATGCTTATGAATTGTAATGAATAGAAAATCAGCCAAAAAAATAGAAACTTCACCCATGAATGTATAAATACTATTTAGGCATCTTAAAAGTGAAAAAATGATCATAATATAAGTTTTGGTATTTTTTTATTTCATAAATACTTTATTTACAATTTTAAAATTAATTTAATAATTTAAAATGTAAATTTATTTTCATAAAATGAAATCATAAATGTTTACATTATTATATTATGGTTATACAATAATTTTATGGGACCTTAGTTACTTTTTCATGGTATTACAAAATAAGTTATAGTTTTAGAGTTGTTTTTTTTGTAAATTAATATTTCATTTAAAAAATAAATTAAAAATATTTAGAAAATTATTTTCATCAAATGGAGTTCATTTTTTAATTCAGAGAATTATTATTAGGCTAGGTAGAATTTATGAGATTTTTAAAAAATGTTTTGTTTTTTGGTGAATAGTGAAAATACAGTTTTGAGTTTTGGGTGTTTAATGACATCAATAATGATTTAATAATAATGTAATCATTCTGGTAAACTTGTGAATAGTAATATATGACATGATGTGTCCTAATTCTTCGATTCCATGGGAAAATATTGTGGGAAAGCCCATGGTTTTTCAAATACCACTAATGAGGTGTCCCTTGGAAATTAATTTAATATTCCCTCACGTTTCTTATAAATACCAAGCCATTTCCTAATTCATTTCATTCCAAAATCCTCTCCAACGAATATCCAGTATTGTTTACCTCCCAAGGAGTCCTCCCAAGGTTCCCTTACGCCCCCCATGGTCCCATCCATCATGCATTCAATGTTACTCTTCAAGGAAAGGGAACCTTCCACCCTCTTTTAGTCATGATTTCCTTCATGTTTTTTCTTCCAGTTTCTATCTTATTATGTCGTGGAATGTTTTTATGTATTCTAATTACTATCCATTTCATTTCCAAATTATGTGAGACTCTTTCTTCTCTAATCAATTTATTTTCTAAATAATTAAGTGACCCCGTTAGGCTACCGAAATTTCGTAAAAGAAATATCATTTTCTCTTTTCTTTCAAGTTTATTTTTAATGTGGTGTGTCATTCCACACCATGATCTTATTTCTTTTGATCATGTAACTATACTTTAAATGATTCATTTATTTATGTGATACCCTTGTATAATATCTTTTTATTGTTTTCTAATACCATGTTATAAAGTCGTTATGCTGTAGAAATTTTGTCTGAAAATATCTCTCTCTTTTTCCCAAGAAAATCTCTTGTTTTATTTATTTGAATACCCAAATATATTATATTTTCTAGATGTATTTATAAATACATATAATTGTTCTATTTTATTCAATAATTTACCTACAAGAAACCCTCTTATCATTTCATAGGGTTATACAAGAAATAATGATATTGTTTCTAAGAACTTTTAAAACGTCGTGATTTTGAAGTAAAACCCATTACTTTTACTCTCTTTGGGGTATTTTTTAAATATTTGATTATGATATATGTGGATCAAATGAAATATAAAGACATGTTATGGGTGTTCCCAGATAGAGATCCAATTAATTGGGTAATAAATTAAATCTCTAGAGATGAAAAGTTTCACGATACAATGGTGAATTACCCTGGAAATATTTTATGGCACGTTGGGGATGAATATCGGTGATATGTTCATGAATGTCTAAATTAAATTTTGTCTCCAAATATTCATGTTATGGTTTAGGTTATATTTATTATGAAATTCCTCTACCTACATTTCTCATGTCTTTATGTTTTTCATCAAGTTCTAATTGATATCACAAGTAAACTGATTCCCTTGCTTCCCTTACTAGGATTTCATCTCACCCTTTCCTTTAATGTATGTCTCTAGGTTATGAGATGCAGTAGTTGTACATAAGATGGAATTTTAAGGATTATTTTCATGGGGATTTAAAATATTGTTTTAGGTTTTCATTTATTTTGTTCCTGATTTCCAAGGCACTGGAGTTTAATGGTATTCTATTTGTAAAATGTAATCAAAAGTTATGTTAAAAAGGTGGGATGTCATACATAGTGTCACTGATTTTTTTTTCTTTCTATACGAAATGAAAAAGAACTCTCTTATAAATAATGTTCCACATGATGTAAATCTTCTATCAGTACATACAACTGACCAATCAATATTTGTAAAACCTAATAGTTTTGAATTTTCACTTTGTCTCTATAATAACCCATGGTTAACAATATTTATACATATATTAAAAATTCCTTAAATGTTAAAAAGTGGGAAGATATAAAATCACATGGAAATATGGAACATCTGTGTTACTACAAATGTTATATCATGAATTAAAAATACTAGATATAGAAGACTTACTGTTATCCCTCAGAATTAATTCTCATAAACACTATTTGCAGTATCATCTTTTCAAAATTTGGTTTCAATGGAAATGGAAATTGAGACTTATTTTTCTTTTTCCAATTAAAATATTTTATAAAAATTACTTATAATATTTTTTTTGGTAAAAAATGTTATTTGGTTTTTTTAAATTTATTAGATCGCATAATGTATATCATCTGGACTAACATGGATATATTAAATTTCGTTTTCACCTTATCTATAAATTCATCAAAACTAAATTCTTTTCCACCATAAAATTTGATGTCATCCACAAACAAAATGACTATGATTGTTCCTTTAGACATTTATATGACCAAATGGTTATTATCAACTTTAACTTCAATAAATTTTATATCCCTTAAATAACCATTTAATTTGGAATTCTATACTCTTGGGTCGTGTTTCAAACAATACGGGTATTTCTTCAATCTTCAACCCATATTGATATCATTTTCAAAGAAAAAACCATTAGGTTATTCAATTCAAACATTTTTCTCCTTTAAATCATTATGAAAGTAATATTTTACATCCATTTGAAAAAAATTTAATGTCTTTTGTGCTCCCACAACCATGAACAATCTAATTGTTTCTAATCTGGATACTAGTAAAACCATTATTTTAAAGTAAATTCATTCCATTTGAAAATATCTATTTCATACCAGACATTATTTTTTTTCTTTGTTACCTCACCTTTTTTCATTCACCTTATTTCTAAAAACACACTTGGTGACAATTACATTTTTATTTTTATTTACTTGCATAAGATCCAAGTGGATTTATTCTCAATATAACTAAGTTCCTCATTCATAAAATTTACCCATTACTCATAATGAACTAATTATACCACTATTTTACGTTTTATTTGATAAATAAGTGTAGTTTGATTTTTAATTATCTATCTTATTCTAGTTTTAACTCAAACTCATTGATTACCTATGAAATTTTCAATTTCAACATGCATCATTTATTTTTTGTACATTTTTCTTGTATCTATAACATATTCATATTCATCACTTTTCTGTTATAAATCAATATCATATGTGATTACCTCTTTATTAGAAACTTCATCATTATTTGGTTCCATTTACATACTATTTTTTTACAATTGTTTTGAATCAATATCAATTGTTCTGTGTAATTTTTTCTTATTTTAAAATTTTTTGGCACCACAATAGTCAACTACCTTCTACCAAAATTTGTTCCATCATTTATAGCCACTACTATTATATAGATAACCCATAAAAATTGAATCTTATTATTTTTATTCAAAATTTCTTATATTTATGTTCTTGATATTTATAATTAATGGGAAAGTAAAAACGTTGATGAATTTAACTGTTGGCCTTTAGTTGTACTACATTTTATAAGAATTCTTTTGTGTGTGTTCTTTTTAAAAATCTATTATATATATATATATGGTTGTAAAAACATATTCCCTATAGAAATACATAATGATATTATAATTAGTTAATATTCTCCTTCATATCAATTCTATTCTTATGTTCTTCCTTTCACCAATTCCATTTTTCGGTGGGTATATGGTGTACTATAGAGATTATTTATTCCATGTTTGTAAAGATAACATTAAAAATAATCACAAGTAAACTCCTTAACATCATCTGTTCTTAGTTTCTCCATATAGAGCCCCAAATCATTCTAATCATTCCTTGTAATTTTTCTAACATTTTAATAGTTTATCACTTGTTTCTGATAAAGATGAAATTAATAAACTATGTATAATAATAATTACATATAATGAAGTACTAATAACATGTTATATAATTTATTCTTCAATAGAACATATAATTCAGTCTAAATAGGTTGCATGGATATAGAAGATAGAATATTTACCCCTTAATGTAAACATTGATCTAATTTCATTTTTATTCTTGTGGAACTTATTTCATATCTTTCTATCTTTTTCGTGGAGAAATATCTTACAATAGAATAATTCAAGATTTTACTTATACTCCTTTGACCAAAATGGCCATGTCGTATATGGTAAGTAACAATCATAGATAGAGTCCTTAATTTGGATTATATTACTATTGGTTAGTTTTTTATTTTATTAATAATTATTACACAATTTTTTTATATGATACATAAATACTATTTGAAACTACATGTCATGCCCATAATCATAAAGTTCGGTGAAACTAAGAGAATTGTGATTCATCCCATTGACAAATAACACATTATTAGGATTTAGGTTTTTGGCTTCAAAATATTATTTTTAAACACCATTAATATTAAAAAAAGATTCATTTTCAAAAGATACAGATCCTCCTTCAGGATTATCAATATTTCTTAGAATGATTCTATCACCATTCATGTGTAGAAAACATCCAGTATCAAGAATCCATTACATGATTTTTTATTGACATTCCATGAAATTTCAATAAAACATGATTTTCATTAGTTTTTTTGAATTCCATTCCTTTCACAACATTAGATGTTTCTTGAGGTAGAATATTCTATCACTTTTTAGAAATATAGTATTATTGATAACATTTACCATAGATTTATTTAAATAGTAAAATTTGTTTTATGTTGGAAGATAGGATGAATTTCTAATATCAAATTTCTTACTTAGAATATCTTCTATCATTTTCGCAAAATATCCCCCATGTGGTTCATGCATCTACTCTAGAAGGGACATTTTATAATAGTATAAATATTATTTATGCCTAAACACCCCACACCACCAGCAGTGTAATATTAAACATGATTTTACCAATTGGTAATAGACATATAATGAAGATTTTTTTTGTTCTATTTATGCATAATAAGCTTGAATATTCTCTGGGGGAAAATATTTTATTGGAGAATTTCATTATTTATTTGAATTAGAATGACTTTTTTACTAGCCAGAATGCTGAAATTCATTTTTTGACCTATATTTTTTAAGGAAAACAGATTTATTCTGAAATTTAAATACGTGTTGAGTTAATAGAATTCTTATAAACCCACATTAAATGAGTCATTTATGATTCTTAATTTCTTTAAATAGAGATGCTGAAATGTTATCTAATCATTTTCATGCTATTTTAGGCTTCAAGAAATTTAAAATGAGTCTTTAACTATTATTAATCTTTGGCAGGACTTTTTTTCAAGGCACTTTACCATATTATCCATTTAATTCACTTTCACTTTATGTATTTTGATTTATTTAATTTAATTAAACTATTTCCCTACACATTGTTCCTTTTCTTTAATCATTACTTCTTTTTATTTTGATAACTATCTCTTTTACTTATTGAGATTTGATTTTTTTCTATAGACATGATTCTAATTCGTTATTTAACAAGTGATATAGATCTATTTTTTTATGTCCATCATCTTCACTTCTACAGGTGTCAATTCAATTTCCCACACGGTCCATCATGTTAGTTTCATCTTTGGATTGGCTACCTGAGGTGGAGTTAGCTTCCTAATCTTTTCTCACAAAATTTAATATATTACTTTTAAATAATTTATTATTTCTTCCATAAACATTATTGTGGATTTTGAGATATACCCTACTAGAGAAATGGATTAGTGAGACATTCCATTTGTGAAAGATGATATTTTCATTGAAAATAGTCTTGAAAAATGAGTTATTTAAAATAGACTAAATCGTTTATCATAAATAATGAATAATTGTGAGGAAATTTCCATTAATGTTGGAAATACTCTTTATGGGAATGCACACCAAAGAACATGATTATAATTGATGATGACTAATAGATATATAATATTTTATCACTAAAAAATTATTTTTTCATAAAAACTATTTATGATGGATATTGATTTATGTCTTAAAATGTTTCTTTGAAAACCATTTGAAATGGGTTCAATTCTCTAGCTATTAACCTGTCATATAAGAAAAATAACCTAAAACAAATGACATGGTTCACTCACTATTTAATTAGTCCTTCAAACCCTACTATTAGACGACCCCAATCCAACGACCACTACCACAATTCAGAATAAATGCTTGTTAGAACATTTATATTTCGATTTAGGCTCAAATATCTCACGTATCGACACCGCTTCAATCATCCATTATTATTTTTCATATTTTGGTTTAAATATTTAAAAAATGGATTTTTCAAAATATTTCTCCATAAGTTTACCGGATTGTTAAGGTTTTGTTTTGATATTTAGGGTTTATAGATGTTTATTATTGCCTATTTTGATGTCCTATGGCTTTGTGTTAGTCAATTTCAGTTAAGTTGATTTATTTTTATCATTTTTTATGTAGCTTAATTAAATGTGTTTAATTGGTAAATTGAATAACATGGTTATGGTAATATATTTTTTTATTAATTCTGACAATTTTTCAATTATCACATTGATGTTTAATTGGTAAATTATTTCAATTGTTATTGTGGGTGATTTTTTACTTTTTTTCTACATTATTTATTTTTTGGAAAACCGTATATTAAGAAATTTTATTCAATTTTCATGTTTTATTTGGTATTTAGGGTTTTCTACATACTTTTTATATCCTATTGGTATGTTTTTTGATTTCAAGTTATTTTAATTGTTTTTTATTTCACTTAGTGTATAATTTTAAATTTAATAGAATTTTTTGTTTGGAATTTTTTCGTTATTTAACATATATTATGGATGTTCTTATTTAAAAAATTATGTCCTTTTATTAAAATTCAATATCCAAAATGTAGAAATTTTACTTTTTAATTAAGTAATGTAATATATTAGAATCTTTTTTTTACTATCTAAAATGAATTTTTTATCATTATGTTTTCAAAATAAATTTTAAAATCAATTAATAAAAAAAGTGTGTTTATTTTTAATTTTTATCATATAAAATTTTAATAAGAATAATCCTTAAAAATTTTCAATTTAATTTAATGACATCGAAATAAATAATATATATAAAAATTCAATTCTTAGTTAGATATCCATTTTAAAAAAATTATTTTAATCACATATAACAATTAAATTTAAACAATTAATTTTTTTATAAACAATAAAATTATAAATTAAATTATAACTTATAAAATATAAGGAATTAAAATAATTTATAATAGTATTAATTTTATTTGTTGGCCGTTTCTCTCTTGTAATTTTTCCATTCATATTTCAAAATTTATCTTCATGATATAGTAATGTTTATCTTGCACTATAAAATATATTTTCTGTTAATGCATGTATATTATTTGATGTATTTATATCAATTTATAAATCATGACATATATATATATTTATATTACACTATAAATATATGCATATAAAAGTTAGAAAAAGTATGGTTTTTAATATATATATATATTAAAAAATATGAAGTGTTTATATAAAAATATATATATTTGTATAAGAGCATTTGAAAATATATATATATACAGATGTTTTTAAAAAATGTGCAAGGTTTTTAATTTATATATAAGTGTGTATGTACATGAACATGTGAATATATATATATATATATGTAATTTCTAAAAAATCATGTAAGGTTTTTGATGTATATATATATTAACATCTGAATATGTATATATAAAATTTTTATATAAATGTGAAAGGTTTATTATTATTACTGTATATATATATGTTTGTGTTTGTGTGTTTATATATAATTGATATGTAAAAATGTTTAAATGTGTCAGAATATATTTGATGTATTTATACTAATTTAGAAATATTGATATATATATATATATTAATTATTAAAATTATAATAATAATTGTAATAATTTTAATAATTAGTAAAAATAATTCTAAAATTTATAATAATTAATAAGTAATAATTAATTATTTAATATTATAAATAAATAGTAAATATTAATTACTTTTATATAATCACTATAATTCGTATAAATATTTTATTAATTAAAGTAATTATTATTAACAATTCGTATAAATGTTGTAATATTTATGTATAATTTTAATAAAATACTAAAAAGGTTACTCTCCCATGAGATGTTACCAAACACATGACTCACAGAAATGTTACTATCTCGTCTTTGGTAAACCCTATGTTCTGAACCTAATGATAGTCTCTGATTTTTTATATGATACATATTTTGAGAGGTATATAATTTTTTAAAAAAAAATTTAAAATATAAATATTAACGTAATTACCTCACATGCAATGTAACCAAATACTTGACATAGAGAAATGTTATTCCATGCCAGGGGTAAACCTAATATCACAAACATAACCATGATATCAGATTTCCCATATGAGATATCATTCATGAAATATTACATTATTTTTAGAAAATATCATCCATTTTATATAAAATATTTTAAATTATTATTTTATATGCATCAAGACTATAAGGGCCTCAAAGCCCAGTGTTAACCGAATGATTCACCTCGATAATATTCAATATAATATTTCAATGTTTTGCAATATAATAATAATTTCAAATTAGTCACAATGTGTAATAATTATTCGTATTTATGTTTTTTAGAAAATTGTGGACTTAGTAAGTTGACATCAATTTCTATTATGTGATCATGATTAGATAAATTGATGAAAATATGTAAATGGATATGATATAAATCATATCAAAATTAGAGGTATTAAAACTTTTATACCATTCTCATCATGGAATTCATATTTTTTTCTAGAAAGAAAAATTAAATTGTAATATTAGAAATGTAATTTTAAGATATTAGAAACATTTTAAAATGTTAGATTTCATCTACTGAGTTTTGATTTTAGGAAAGGTTATATTTTTTATTTTATCACGGTGAACAAGATTTTGTAGATAATACAATTTTTTTCTTATAGATCAATTATTTCAAAATATAGTACATGAGGTAGCTTCACAGTCTATTCAGGAAACCAAAAACAACATGATATTCCAAATCCTAAATTTGAACCATCTTAATTTTACAATTTGTTGAAATCTGCTTTGGATTCTTTATATCTAGTATGTTAGATGGGAAAACATGAAACTACTAAAAAATTTACATCTACTAAATCAGATTTTGGATGGTTGAATTGGTGTTTCTATCAGATTTAATCTTCGGTTAAATCATTTTTTCCAGATGGAAATACCTTACCTACAAGTTTCTATAAAATTAAGATGTTGGTTCATAATTTGGGCTTAGTTATTAGAAAATCCTTGAATATTAAAATGACTGCATCATATATTATGGTGATTATCACTCATTAGATAATTTTCCTACTTGTGTAGATATGAAGTATAATGAGGAACAATAATATTGTCCAAAGAAATGTTATAAGTCCAATCTTTATGTTAGTAAAAGAATAAATTATCTCTGTGATAGTGATTCATGGAATTTTTTTGATTAGAGAAATCCTTCTTTTACTTCATAACCTTATATCAAAGGACTTGAAATTTCTATTAATTTTTATCTAGTTTTTTCTTATAGATGTAAATATTTTCTTAGAATATTATCATTACTCATTACAACATAGCTCCTTTGATTTAGATGAAAGAACCATATATATATTTGAGACTATTAATTACAAGACGTCCAATGAATAATATTAATGTATATTTAAAGGTACTAATTGATGAGTAAATTTCATTATGAAACAATAGTCTGACTACATTTGATATTGTTTTAGATCTGAATTTTATGTTTATTGCTACATTAATATGAACAATCAGTGATGTTACAGAGTACGGTATGTTATCTGGATGGAGAAAACATGGTATAAAATCGAGTGTTTACTACAAGGTTGATAACAAATCCTGTATTCTTAGTAGTGGGAGAAATGCCAGTTGTTTTAAATTTTATTAGAGAACTCATCAGATTAATTACCCTTTTCATAGAAATAATAATTATTTTATAAAGGATTCAATAGAAAAAGATGAAACTCTAACTATGCTCTCTGGTATTCAAGTAAAACCTATTTTCATTTAATAACCACCTATTACTTTTAGACCAAACATAAGTGAAAAAAATAAATGGTTTTGAAAGTGATCATAGTTGGATAATGTAGAGTACTTATAAGGACCATTAATATTGTTATGATTTGTTTTTTGTCACTTTTTAGATGTAATTTATATTGAGATTAATTTTTTCATAACATTTTTTCTAAAATTTTTGGAAAACCTTGCCCGAATAAAGGTAATTTAAAGGCATGGTTATATGCTTCCTAGATTTTTCGACATCCAGAATATAAATTATTTGAAGATGAGATATCATAGAAATTAAGGAATAAAAAATAATCGTACTCACATAAAAAAGAAGTCCATTTAATTTTCATTCAATGGATTACATATTTGAAGTTACCAAATTTTTATGCTTCTAATTTGTCTCATTGTGTCGGAATTAGGAACAATAACAGGTTAAAAAGTCACAAATTCCATGTCATAATTTAAAGGATATATCTTATTAGTCATAAAGGGATATTGATTTTTTCAATCGAGGATGTTTTGTCTGAAATATAAAATATTTTTTAGAGATTTATATAGAAACATCAGATAATGATGCATTATGTTTCCTAGAAAAAGACTTTTTTTTTCAGTTTAATGTAAATTGGAAAAAATATTCCCACTGGGCTTCTTTGATTCAATGAGACATTTAATAATTCAATTTTCATATGAAGCTAAATGTGGAGGTACAAACCAATTCTGATGGATATATACATTTGATATATGTATGTTTATATTAAAGAAGAAATTACATAACAAATAATCACTTGAATGTTCAATTATAAAAGCATACATATTGGAGGAAATTAAAAAGAATTCTCTAATTATTTTCAATTCAAATATCTTTCGATACATAATCTCATGGGTCACAAAAATGAAATTGTTGATGATGCCACATAACATTAGATTTTTTTTAATTATCCCAAGATTGGTTTTGTTGGTTATTGTGACTGATGGCTGGTATGTGAATAACTAAATAGATCTCATACATATGTTATTCTAAATTTGGATGAAATGATACGATTTATGCACTAAGTACAAATCCTTATTTTTGATAAATTGGTACAAAATATAAAATTATTTATATAATTTTTTTGTAGATTGTATGATGACCATATAAAAAATAATTTATACAAATTACATCTTCCACACATAGATAAAATCATCAAAGAAAATTTTCAATTTTGATTAAAATAATGGTAAGATAAGTTTTTTTTGATAAAAGATTATATAAAATTTATATTGGTATATTTTATTAGTAATTTTAATTTTTTGTCGGCAGCAACATGAAATTAAAATTTATAGTCAATTACATTTTCTTGAAAACAATATATCGAAATTGGAAAAAATTTATAATGTTTATGTGGTTAATGGATTACGATTATATTAATGCATTTATATAGAATCAATGAAATCAATGAATAATAGTTTTTTATTGAAAAGATATCATTATAAAGAAAGTGAACATGATTTTTATGGAATGCTAGATGAAACAATTGAGATGTGTTATCTGAGACAAAATTATGTAACAATGATTAAATTTCAATCGGGTGATGCAGATATCAGGTTCCAATATAACCAAAAAAATACTTCGTTTACATCAAATACATGAGTCCTCTTGCATTAAATTAACCATTTATTCTACCAAATCAATCATATCATGTTTAATATGAAAATTATTGTGATTTTTGGATGGATTTGAATGGCCAGTGGAATGTAATAAAAAATAAATATTTTGAAAATCGGTTTATTGAAAATGAAATTGGATTTGTGGAATTGATTTTTTTTAGAAACAACTCCAAATATATATCATACTTGATGAGATATAAATATTGAAGATGCAAACTCCCACATAAAGGCTGATGATATTTATAATGTTGATCAAGTAACAAGGAATGATGAAACTGTAAGTTGTATGGATGTTGATTATGATGGATATGAGGATGATGATATTGTACTCAATGAATATGATGATGAAGAAGATAATTGATGTCTTATATTAAGGTAATTATTAGTTTGTTTCATAAATTATTTTTTAACAATTATTTACTTGTAATAATATATGTTTCATATTACAGGCTTGATGTTTAGATCTCTTCCTTTACTGATTCCATTAATTTTTAGTTTTTTTATTTTATATCGGTATTAACAACAATTGAAATTTAAGAATATTATATTATGCACTATATTTATTATTATTTTTTGATATCTATACTAACAAATATTTACTATCTAGATTATTATGTTTTGGTTTTTATTTACTTTTAATTCTTAAATTATTAAATTTATTAGTTTTTATATATGATATATGTGTTGAAAACATCTTATATGTAAAATTATTTTATTCCGGTTTTTATTAGAGTTTTATATTTGATGTCAATATTATGAACTACTTACATGTAAGCGGATTTTATTCTAGTATTTATAAGTTTTTTATATTTGATACCTGAATTAAAAATTTATTACCTGTAAGAATATTTATTTTAGATGGAAGGATATGATATCTATGATCTAATTCTTCATCACCCTAATGCCTAACATCATGATTATGAACCATATTCAGCTGATCCATAGGAGGCTACACCTATTTGGAAGGTTTATAGTCTAGCTCATATAATGATTCCAAACCCCATTCTAAATGGATCACCATTAATGTATGTTGATATTCATTTATAGAGGTATGAGCAATTTTTTTAGGATACTTATTTCATATTATGTTTTTGTATTAATTTTTGAAATACTATTATGGTTATATTGTTTCTATATTCCATGTTTTCACATTTATATATTGGGTAAGATGATAAAATTATTAAAAATTAATTTTATATGCTAGGGATGTCATGGGATATGGTTCCCATTGAAGTTCATCACTAAATGGCCGACTTGTATATTGTATGTTTTTAAATAATATATTTCATTTTAAATTTATTATATTAGTGTCATGTTGTTTTATATAGTTTTGAATATTTAATGGTCTCGTATTAAAGATATTGTGAGGGATCCAATCCGGGAGGCATGACAGATTTTTTTAGATGAACATTTTTTTTCTTTTTTTACACCACCTCATAAAGTGATCCATGGATAGTGATTCTGCTAATATTTTACATTTTTCATGCATATCTCATCGAACAAAAAAAATATCCGGGCAATTTTGGTTTGGACTGTGCTCATATTGGAAAGGAGACACATTTAGGAGGAGATTATCATCTTGATGTTAGAACTGGGGGATGCATGCATTTATACAGTAGTCTGGGAGTTGTAAATTCAGTATACATTGATGAGAAATAGAATGTTATATTTATTATTAATGTATATATTCTAAAAATGTATTTGTTATGTTATAAAGGTTAATTCTAACCCAACTATTATGAAGTTTTAATTTTATCAGAATATGAAAATTTATCATAATATACGATATATTATAAGTGAGTAATAACAATATATTGTGGTAAGTTATTTTTTGAAACAAAATTTACTGACATTAATTTTTCTGTTATTCTAATTAATAATTATATTTAAGGGAAACATATATGATTGTGAATTCTCAGTCATAATAGAGTCATGCTAATATAAAAAATATGCCACTATAGTGTCAGGCTTTGATGAGGGGGATTGGATAAATGTTACTTTACATAGTGTCAGAAAAATATGGGTAGATGGTATTGGTTCCTGAATAAAACCCAAAACTTATTATGGTACTTCTGTGATGTCAATGACTAGATCTTAGGGAGATCATGGATAAGAGTCATCATGGTACGCTCTATAGTATGGGAAAAGGTTGAGCTCTGGATGAGATGATACTGCAGATGCAGAGACAGAGAGAGGGAGAGGATGAGCGTGAGCTATAGTGTGTGATATATGGGAAGATCTTCAAGTATATGTGATTGTTTTCATTAGGTATTTTTATGGAGTTTCATTTTTTAGGCCCTTCTAGTGATCATAATCCACATAATGATATTTTTTCAGGAGTTGTGATTTTTGATGGCTGTTTTATATTCAGGGGCGAGAAAAAAATGATTTCTGAAGATATTTATTAATGTTGTGGCTGGTTTAATTATTATTATTTTAATTTTGGTGATTTTAATTATTTTTTGGGTTATATTTGTTTTTTAAAAATAGATTATTTGTGATCGAAATATTTTTTTGTCATATATTCTCTTTTTCAACAGACCGTCGCAAAAACATATTTGCGACTACCCATAGAAAAATGTTATTAACATCCATTTTGAGGTTTATTTGTGATGAATTATTTATTTTTAACAAATTATAAATGGGAACTCATTTTAGTACTTATTCACACCACATTTTTGATGGGCCATAAAAAATAGATGCATTTACAATGTGGTCATCAATTATGGTGAATTTATGAAGGAATCCTTTCAAAAATGAATTTCTGTGATGTGAGTCCATCACAAATACAACGTCACAAAAATATTAAATTCAAGTTTTATATTTCTTTTCCTATTGTTTCTAATAATTTTTATTAGGTTTAAAAAACTTTTTTTAGGAAAATTATTATCCAAATATCTATTTTCATTACTGTTTTATTACCAAGGGGGAAATTTACCTTTATACTTAAAATTTTCCTTCAAAATCAATTTGATACTATAGAAATAATCTTGTTATATTATTATTCTTTATCATCCTCATCATATTCACTTGATGTTGACATTTCATCATCTCTGATTTTGAGGTTTCTCATGGCCTAAAAAATCTATCTCAACATTGATCAGCCTCTTGAAGAATGAGATATTTCTTATTTCATTTTCAATGAGTATATTTTTCAACAAATCAAGTCATAGATGACCTCTATCTTTCAAATATGATACTTTATGATCAAACATTATATTGAAATTTTTTCATCTATTATTTTAACAATATGTGAATCATCCATTTCCCCCCCAAAACCTCAGATATTATATAAAATCTCACCAATGATTATATATTATTCACCAACATTATCTTATTCACTAATCATGATATGTTCAAATTATCTTCCCTGTGTTTTCAATTTGTACTCCTTGAGTTTCACGTTTCCTTTAAAAATTATTTTTAATTTGATGCAAATTTTCAATGATTTTTTGAGTCAAATAACCTTTGTGTAATGATTTTATGGAAGATATATAAAAATGATAGTCTAAGCTTTTCCATAATCTTCCATATTCCACTTACCAATAAAATTCATAATCTAATCTTTATATATAGATGAGATTATTAAAGCAACTGGATATTTATCATCAACAAAAATATATATAAGATATAGAAACATCCTATTCTTCTAACACTAACAGTTCTTTCCATTGTATGTATTAACACCCCTACTATTGACAAAATTTATATTATTTGACTTCAGCACTTAGTAGATATAAAAAGAGGGAATTGACCACCTGATACCAATCGAATAACCTAGTGATATGTGACACAATTGGGGGGGGGGGGTGAATTAGGGGTATTTTTACATTTTTATTTATTATGAAACTATCCTATGTTGACCTGGTAGGATCCAATCCACTATTGTCATTGCATAAAATTTCCCTATTGCATTAAAGGAAAATAACATCAGAACCCAATTTTTTTACAATGTCTGATTACAAAGTGATCCATGTCCTTATCATGATTGGTTAGAAACCACAACAATAGATTCACCATTTTAATCTCTCTAGGTTATAACATTTAATAATTCAATATCATATAATAACACTATGATTTCTAGAGTCCCAATAAAATATCATATTCATATTCACAGAAGAAAATATGAACACAAACTACAAAAAAGGCATCTTGAAAATATTGCATGATCCTACAACTATTGATGAAAATCTATCATTTGAGACTTAAAGATAATTTAATTATAAAATGATCATTTTATTAATATTTTTATTTAGACATAGATTTTATTTTTAAATCATTATTCTTTCTCACTATCATCTAATGTTTCCAAAACCGACAATGTATCTTGGACTGTCTATCCAATGCATGTATGAATTCACTACCTCATAAGAAGAAAATGTTTTTTTCAACAGTTATGCGATCATATAATCTCTCTTATGTGGTCAAACTATCTTAAAATGTTTAAAGAACCCCTTTTTTACTTCTTATTTCATTTATATGCTAATAATTTTTATTTTAATAGAGATTGTGTATTGGGTGTATAGTTTGTATGAGTCTCATGAGTTGAATGAAAGGTTTGTCACCTGCCTCCTGTACATTTCCAAAAAGGGATTCTATGAAATTATTCAAAATATTTCATGTGGCCATAAGATATTCTAATGATATTTCCACTACCTACAATTATCTAGTGAGGATTTAAAAGTGTGTCTCCTGAACTATGTTTTTGTATGAAATATAGTGCATCAAAAGATCTTGAGGTACTATTTAAAAATCCTTCATGTGACCTTTATTTGTCCACCAATTTCTTCACATGAATGATAGGTACTTCCCATGACATGGATCAGAATGAATCTATTCATCATCTATGATATCTTGAAAGGCCTCAGTATTCTTCCAGATACTTTCACATGATAATGTTTTCTGTATGTGAGTTCAATCATGTGATTAAATCAAATAGGATTTTATCCTTCACAAGAATGTATCACATAAACCTCTTTTTTTCATGGATGTTTAATATTTTTCAGAAAGCAAACTCTTGGAGGATCGTCAAATTATTAAGGTTTAGTTGAAAATTTTTATATATGATTTTTAAGGTTATCTCGGACTATTTTAAACACACAAAGATATAAAGATATATTTAATGTCAATATATCAACCCCTTTAATATTAATTCTTTTCTAGAACAATCATGTGATTCATGTGATACATTATTCTTCATCGCATGTTCACTTCGTTGGTCATGTGGTTCCTTGATAATATTCTTGTAGGCATGGTGAATGATGACATACCTTCATGAAAAGTCTAATGGTGGTAATAATTCTAAAAAATTCAAGTTAATATATGTAAATAGAGGGAAACTATTATGATCATTTTTCTTCTTATGATGGATTCCTACTATCGCGTGGTCTTGGATCATCATGTGATGTCATGATATATGTATTAATGACCTCATGAGATTTATCATTGATCATCATTCTTTTATTGAATGATTTTATTATTATCATCTTACATCATCATGAGGAATTCACTTGTTCGTAAGACAACCTCTGCTCCTCAAATGCATGAAAGTCCAAGTTTTCTGATTTTCTCAGTTCGAACAACCAAATTCATTCTCACTATCCTGGATTGATCAATCAAGGTAGCTAGTTGTATTCTTGAGGGAATAATACATGGGTGGATAATTTTGAAGATGATATTAAATGTTGAATGTGTTCTACATGGGATCAATAGATGGTAGAGATCAGTCAGATCACGTAGTGCTCATAATTTATATCATTTTAAGTGATGAATGAATAGTGATACAACACACAGGTGCCATATCTAAAACTCACAAGAACATTGATCTGGTATAATAGCTAAGCCAATCCACTAGTTTTTTGAGCTATATACCAATGATCATCACTAGTAACACATTCACACATCATGGGCGTCAGACCAGTAGGCTACCAACAAAAACTATGTGTCCCTATAAGACTTCACTCTATGTGCCTTACACACATGCCCTAATGTAGTTATGAGAAACAACACCTACAAGCCTTATACCTGGTCTCAATCAAGGAATTTCCCACATTCCTTATTGTTTGGCCTATTATAGAAGGATCTATCACTGTGGTTGACCATTGGGCCCCCTATATGAGTTTGAGGGATAGCCTTGGGGGATTCCCATGATTTAGGATTTTTAATTTGGATGACTACTGAATGATAATTAGTAAATTTTTTGTATAATAAATAATTCCTCCATTAATCTATATAGATTTCATCAATATATACGAATCCCTCCAAATATCTTCTTTAAATGTAAAAACCATGTATAGTCTTCAAAACACATGTCTTTTCCATTTATGTTTAGAATAATCAATCCTAAAATTCAATAAGTAGAATTACCAAAGAATGAAATATAATTTCATTATATGAATCCATAACAACTATCCAAGAATCACCACTTTATCAACCCAACAATATTGACTCATTGATAAAAAATCCATTAAGGCATAGAGAATCATAATTTAGTCCATAAAATTTTAATACAATTCTGGATTTATATGAAACCTATTTTTTTTATACAGAATTATGTGAATGAAGATAATAGATATTTACCCTCAATTTAATCATTTATAATATGAAAGGGTAATTACAAGGACCTCATCTTATAAGGATCTAATCCTCCTTGTCTACTTCTTGTTTTTTTCTCTCATAATTTTACTTTATCATCACAAATACTTCTTAATAAATAATTTTTATAATTTTAATTTTTCTTCGTGGTTCTATAATGTTAGAGTGGCGATGCCATTTAATTTTACCCTTTCAACCATTTTCATATACATATCATCATCACTATGAATGCCCCTCCATTTGAAGAGTAGTTTTCTTTCATAATAGATCTAATTACTACTCCCATATTTTTTGAATGCATGGAAATTGTATAATTCATAAATTCAAATTAATTTATTTTGTTTGAATTTCAATAAAACTTGTTCTATTTTCACAATGATTGTAAAGCTAGTCTAGTGTGAATCCTGAAATTGGAACATTAATAATAAAATATAATCAACTATGGAGAAATTCAGAGTTATTTAATCTAGTAATGGAAACCATTTAACTTTTATTTCTTTTGTATAGAGGCTGTTCTAATTTTTAACTACCCTTAATTTGGATTTTGGGACACAAGAAATGCAGGGGGTAATGAATGTATGTTTATAAGTCAACTAAGCGATAACTTCTTTTAATATTCATGGTTAGGTTAATTTTTTAGTTTTATGGGATTAATAATATTAAGGGTTCTGAGTTAAAAATATTTATAAAATAAGTTATATTAATGAATGAATAACTAATGGGTAGATTAGATTGATTACATCATATTTTATTACTATTTTCAAAGAAATTGTTTCTTAATTTGAAACTTTTTGTTCCAAAATCAATGAATGAACCATCAATTTATTGTTGCATTTATAATTTATTTTATGTTTTTATCTAAAATACTAGGGTATGTTTAGTTTACTTACTCATCAATAAAATGGACTGGGTCAGCCCATACACTAGACTTAGTAAAAACCAAATATATTTTGAGAGTGTGTGTGATAACCGTGAATGGTAGTAGCCTTTCAAGGATTGAAAGTGATTTCTTAACCCCATTTTTTTTAAGTTTAGTTTTTTTCATAAATATTTTATGTCATTTATTCATTTTCCACCTATGGTGTATTATTTCTTCCTCACATATTCTTTTTGGGTAAATGAATTTAATCCCCATTTAATGATATTCTGGTACACTTATTTTGCTTCATTTTTCTTTTTCGATAATTTATGGTATTACTCAGCCATGATTTTTATTTGAAATTATATGAAATGGTTCAATAAGACTATAAGTATCAAATTAGATAAATATCATGGTTTTAGAAGCGCTAAAATTATCTCAAACTATTTTATCCATCATTTTGGTAGAAGTGCTCCATGAAACTTATCTAAAAGAAAACATGAATATCATAAAATGGATGAATATAATAATAATAATAAAATAAAAAATTTAGAGTTTAATTTAACTAATTTTAGCTATTAAAGAACACGAATTTCTTAACCAAATATTGAATTATATTAAAACAAAAAAAATTGGGTTAATTTATATCATTCCTAAATTTAATGGCCTCTCTAGTGAGGATCCATTAAATATTTAAAAATATTTCATTGTGGAAATTTCAACCTTGAAATTAAGGAATGTATCTAGAAGTTGAATCAAATTAATTTAATTGATATCCATACCTAATTGAACCACACAAGATTGTATGCACTAACTAAAACATAATGATGTTACATTAAAAAAGATTTAAAACAAAGTTTCTTACAGATATTCATTCCCGCATTAAGAACAACAATAATTCCAAATAATGCCTTAAGAATCATGAATTCATAAGTAATTTCAAGCTATGAGTTTTTTGATTGGTAAATTTTTTTTAATCTCACCACATTACTAAATTAGTGAGAAACTACTAATATAATACTTCTATGAATGTATCACTCTAATTTAGAGGGTCATTTTGAATGCTACAATATGATGTGAGTTGGTCCATAATGCATCGATGTATTCTCAATAAATGATTTAAAAGAATGAAAAAACTCCAAAAAATTCAATGATCTAGTTAAAATGGATATAAGGGGATAGAATAATGTTATTCATTCTTCCCATGAAAATATTTTATTTGATAATAGATTGGATGAGTTAACAATTATGATGAGACAAGTAACCTCAGAACAAATATCATCACCACCCACTCTGGTAAAAATTTTGTAATTTGTATTGTAATAAGACCGAATACATCTAGTTAGATAGAATTTATAATTTATTACTTTAGGACAGTATATAAGGGATCACATCATGAGGGATTTAATAGCGTTGTGGTAATATGATACTAGAAACACACTTGATTCAAACAATACAATCAAAACATTAATTATAATTTTTTAAAACAATATATTATTATTTCTTTTATAATATCCTTACAAATAAACAGAGATACTTTCTTATATCCTTTGGGAAAGAAAGACATAATATTGGACGAGATCTGATTCCAAATAAGGAAAAGAGTAAATTGGAATAAATAGTGAATAAAAAAGGTATAATCAATAGGTAAAGGTGATTAATAAATAAATATTCCATATAATTAATAAATTATTAATGAATTATATAAAAGGATAAAAATATAAATAAACAAAGATATTGAAATAACTAATTTAATTGGGATGGAATGCCTAATGATCGTCACAATAGTCTGACTATTAAATAATCTCCTCCAAGGAATCCAAAATATCTTCATGGAATAAGGGCGAGGAAATATAAGATTCAAATAATCCCTCTAAACCATGAAATCATATGTATCATTAATTTCACTCATGAAATACATTATAAATTTGTGGAATAGAATACAACAAGTGATATATTTTTTATTTATCTCATGAGACTTACCCAATGCATCAAAGGAATATAATAGACCCCATCTGTCATGTTAACATTCATAATGGATTACTTATGTATTAAAATAACAATACAATACATTAGAAATATTCCACAACTAATCAATAAATAACCCTATCGAATAGATTATATGTAACATATATATTTTCCTTGTACAAGAAATAACATTCTTAGTAATATTTCATCAATAAAATGGAATATATTAGTGGTAAATAAGGTTTAATAAACTTTTAAATGTTTATAAATATGATCTTGGTGTAAAAGAACATGGACATGAAGGTGAAGAATGATATCAATGAATGATTGAGAGTAAAAGAGAACAAAACATCAATGTGGTGAATGAAGTGAGAATAATTCTTATATGCGAGTTATGATTCTACCCATAAAGAAATAAAAGATTAGATAACACCATAAATTCATAAAAATGAATTATTTATTTAGTGAATTTTACTATTCAAATATTAGAGAGGAAAATTAAATAAAATATTTTAAAATAACTCTTTGAATTTTTTTCTTTATTGTAAAAATAAAGATAAAAATAATATATATAACTATTTTCAGGAAGATTAAAAGATACTTTTTAAAAATTAATATTAAAATAAATTACAATAATGGAACATTGAAAAGTGACTATCCTTAATTATGAATATATAGAGTGTATGGTAAAGGTGTACATAATGTTAATGAAATCATTTTTCAAGATCTTTAATTAAATAATATCCCTTTGATTTTTTGTAAAATTTAAAAATAAAAATTCCAAGAATAATGAGATTACAGTTTTTATAAAAAAACATGGAAACATTTAAATTAATTATGATAATGTATAACAAAAATAATAGTGGAAAGTTATATTAAATTGGTAAATAATAGAAATTTTATTTTCAAATTTTGTTAATGAGAGTAAAAAATGACTAGTGTGTAAAAATATGATAATATTCATTTAAAAAATTAATACAAAGTAAAATCTAACATAATTTGACCAAAATAAAGCATTTATTATTTAAATAAACATTATCGATGAAAAATAATAAATATGTATATTGAAGAAAATTATTTATAAAAAATGGTAAATAATATCATATTTTCTTATAAACATTATTTCATCTGTTTTGAGTTCCAAATATTGATAAAATTTATTTTATACTTAAAAAAATAGAAATATCCAAAGGATAAGAAAATAATTTTTTTGACATAAAGATCATATAATTCCCCAAAATGAGATTTGATAATAAATAATCCCAATTAAAAGTGAGATTGAATCATAATCGCATACCTTGGATTTCTTATTATTCATCCACATTCAAAATATATATACTATAAAAATACATGATTCTCACACATCAATCTTACATCATTTTAGATAAATATCCAGGGAATTACACAAATACATTCTTGGGGACTATAATAGTTTAGTGCCTTTGGAAACAGAGAACAAACTTTTTTTACTCATGAATGATATTCAATGTCTACCATAAAGACCCCCCATTTGTAATACTACTTAAAAACCGTAATTAATAACCTGGGGAAAGAAATCATTATAAATACAAAGCCTAGATTCTCAATAATGGTAAACGAGGGAGATGTATAAGTTTCACTTAATCATAAGGGTATGAGAATATATGGATAACAATTAAAAACCATACCATGTATTTCAAAGACCATAATCATGATTAGTGGTATAATTTTTATGATCAAAAAATTTCAAAATAAGAACATTTCATTTGATAGCGTATGCGCCACATAACTCTTAGCTTAAATAACCTAAAAAATAAATATCTTTAAATTTAATATATTCTATATCTTGAGGAACAGACAACCCTAGGTCTAAATGCGCCGTAATATTGTATACTGGTATAACCTATACATTATTATTTTATTTTGTATTTATATAACTAAATAAATTATGAAAATCGTTTTTATCTATTGATTAGAAATAAACTAATAACTATTTAAACTAAAAGAAAATGTTAAATGAAAAATTATTATTTTTAAATACGGTATAATAAAAATTTGTTCAAATAATTTAAAAATAATTTTTACCACTTATTAAAAAATTATTTGATATAATTTACCTAATTTTTGAAATCAAAATATTTAAATTAAATTTGTGGGAATTTTTGTGATTTTAAAAAATATATAATTTTTCAATGAATGGAAAAAAATAATGAATTTTAATTTAAAATCACCATTTCATATAAATTACTAATAATGTTAAATTATATTTTTAATTGATTTTAATGTTAAATTAGATCAATTATAAATTAATTAATCCAGTTTAAGTCATTTTAAAAAATTTCATATTTAATTTGGATATACAAACTTTGTTAACTTTTCAACATTTTCTCTTTGGAATCCCGCTTTCCATTCGAGTCCATACGATTAATTCAAAATTAGAATTTTGCACTTATGTAAATTGAATTTGGAAAAAATTATTTCATATGTTTGATTATAAAAATTTTCATTATCTAATTGTGTAAACACAATTTTTTTCCAAAATTAATAGTTAAAATAGTAAAAAATAATTACCACGGTGAAGGTAAAGGTTTTTTTACTGTGGTGTTAAACTAAAAATATAAGTGTTAAATTGATCTAAATTATTTTCTAAAATATGATTTATGGAAATATTTGGACTTTATAATTTATTTTATCTAAAGTATTTAATTATTGGAGACCATTGACATGGAAAATTATGGGTGGAATTAATTTGTTTTCTAAAATTACAAGTGTGCCACTCACCTCACTTATAAGTAAACACATTCCCTCATATATTGTTTAAAACTAAAGAACCTTTTGGTTGAACAAATCCTAAAAAAAATACTTCTATACTTCCCTAATCTCATCCAAGAAGCCTTATTTTTGGATTAATTCCAACCTTGGAAAGACTTTGTTAAAAGTATAGAAGGTTACTCAAATGAGAGGTATCGTTGTTAAATAAGAATTTTTTATTATATTTACACATAAACATCCAATTCCCATTAACGAATAAAAATTAAATATCATTTGTATATTACATATAATAAATATATTTATTATGTTATTTAAAAAACTTACCACAACTACCACTTCCATCAAAGGATTTATGAAATCATTCTTTATATGTATGGTGGACTACCGCCACGTGAACCGATGTCATTCATCTTTCCATTACCACCTATCACAGTTTGGTGAGATGATGGATATAAAGTATATATATGATTTTTATAACATAATTATACTTATTTATTCATTATATAATATATTATTTTTTTTACTTTCCCCTCCACCGGGTATATGATAACATCACTCTTCTTTGATATGGACTACCACCTCGTGAAGCGATGAGATTCTTCTTTGAAAAACGATTTACATGGTAGGTGATAAAGATAATTTTAATGATTATATGTGATATAAATGAAATAATTATGAAATTAGTGACATATTTATCATTCATAAAATAAAATATTTTTTTCTTCTTTCTTATCTTTAAACCCAATGAAATATGATAACACCATTCATGTACATATAGAATATCACCTTTACGAAACAACATGACTCTCTTTTCATCAGCACTCAAAATAGATGATATATTTAAGTATAATTACTGAACTAAAATTTAATTTATGATTTTATTATTATCAATATAAAATGATAAAATATTACTTACCTTATTTTTATAATGATAATTGAAAAACAGAACTGTTAATCAAGGGTACATTCGACCTACAATATCCATGTTCACAAAAAATTTCATTTATAAAAACCATATTTTGTGATGTTATTAAAAGTATAATTGATGTATAAATAATATAATTATCTGATTATTATTTTTCTGGAGATTTTTAATAATATTATATTATAAAAAATGTCATCATTCATGAGAAAACACAAATGAGAAAACTAGATAATTAACAACTGAAATAATAAAAAATAATGAAATACTATGAATAAATAGCTGATATGTTGTTATAATAGGATTATATAAGATATTATAAATATTAATATGGTTTTGGTATAAGTTAAAGACCTATTTTAAAACTCTATATAGGAGCTAAAAACACATTCAGCCAAACAAAATCATAAGGTGATGGATTTCATCTCGATTTCTTTTCTTTGGGGCGTATTGTAATGTTATATGCCTAATTTCATTTATATGATATATATTCAAACCCTTTGGCATTTAATATCATGATAAATTAATTAATCATGGAAGTTGGAGTTTTAATTTTAATTTTATCATTTAAGGTTATTTAAGTTCAAATATACCAATTGTGAATAAATTTCAAAACTTAATTTCTTTTCATTTGGTCACATTACACCTTAACTATTTTTGATATTATAAGATTATATGTGTAATTAATTTTGACTATATTTTTTTGAATTTATTATTATTTAATTTTCATTTATAGTTGATTAAAAAATTAAATTCGTTGACTAATTTTCACTTCAATGTTATCATCATTTTAATTTTTTTTTCACAATCTCATTCTAATGGAGATTTTTTATTTGTCAATTTTAGTTAAATAAAATTATTTTATAATTGAATAATAAATCCATTTGGTTTTAAACCACTATATTTATCCAGGACAATTTCAATTAATATTACAATTTTACTAATCTTTGGTAATTAAAATAAATGATAGTTTTTATGAAAATCCAATTTCATTTCCCTCTTCTTTCAGAAAATGTTTTCCTCCAAATAGTTTTATCTAAAAATATTTTTCAATATTTTTTAACCTCTTAAAAATGATTTATTAAAATCATTTATTTTTCCATTTTTTACATGTTAAAAGTTTTTAGAACTAATATTTTTATGAATTCCAAACAAGGAACTTCTATAACCTTTTTACAGTGATAAAATAATGTTCGTTTTAACTTGTATAACATGTACGAAATTACCCACTATTGTGACCATAATTTATTTGATATTCCGTTGAAAATTTTAAAGGATATTTTTAATGAATTTTCTTTATCTTATAGTCTTTATATTAAAAGATTTTTTAATTTATTTTCAATGAAAATGATTTTCAGAATATTATTTATATTAAAAAGTTAACTTCATAATTAAAAGGATATTTTTATTAAAAATATTTCCAAATATATTTCAATGTTATTTATATTCGTCAATGATAAAAAAACATTATTCTTATTCCAAGAGGTATATATTTTTTGATATTGACCATATTCTACCTCAAAATGGTTAATGATAATTTTGACCAAGGAAGGTATTGATAATCACTTCCCTGATTAATTTTATATTTTCATTAACTGTCTCTTGATTAAATCAATTTCCTATAGAAAATAAATTTACCCAATATATAAATATTATTTATCCAGCATATGTCTATTTCATGAACGAGATTACATTTCTATAAATACTACTCTATGTTGAATATTATTTATTCATTTAGTGAAATATTGATAAATCATAATTCCTTATTCAACAAAGATATTCAATGATATGGAATATTTTTTATGAATTAAATCAATTATTCGATATAAGAAAAATTATTTGGATCTGAAGAACATGGGTGGGACATTGTTATATATATACACTCGATGCATTGATAGTATCAAGTGATGAAACAGTTGGCTTGCTTTAGTCAAATGGGCTTCTACCCATCAATTTTAAAAAATCATGAAGATATATATTGATGGTAGAGTTATCACGTTTTTGAGATATGAAATACAATAATTGAGTATTACATTCATCCAAATTCAGTTATTATTAACTAATATATCTTCACAATGATATTATCTCTAGTTGAATTTCCTTATAAATTTATTGATTAAATGGAACATATTTATGGTTATTTTCCTTTCCATAATTATTATTCTATATCCTATTATGATAGTCATGTTAATTTTAAATGGTACGTGTTTTCATTCATTTAACTGTCACTAATGATTATTATCCATTATATTTTTTATTTCATATAATCTATGAATGCACTTAATTATTTATTTATCGATGACATGACTTGTGTGTTCAGTTATTTACCTGACCATATATATTATTCTTATTGATTCATGATTTATTCCATAATACTTAACCCATATTGAGAATTTTAGCTAACCCTTAATTTTTTTCTTCTCCCGTTATTCCATGTGGTGTACTATGATTGATATCTAACGATATTCTAGATAGAATAATATTACTCTTGAAAAAAATTATGTTGTAATTTGTGTATTCAAATGTAATTAAAGACTCAAGAATCTATCTAGTTTACAAATACTACTAAACTATTCAATCCTTTGGGATGTGATTCCTTATATATTATGATAATGTAACATAGAAGACCCTCGTTCTAGGATACTGGGTCTAGGATCATTAATCATGGTATGAAATGTTGTTTAGTAGAAACCGAGATAACTATATTTATAAAGTCATAGAAAACGAAAAATAACCCTATGATATAATTTGAGGACAATTATAGAATAAAAAACTAACGTTTTGATAAAAAAGTGATTAGGTTGTTTTTACGAGAACCACCTCGCTGTTTGGATTTTCCATGGGGATGTATATTATAAAATATATGTTCCTAGGGGTAATAACATTAAAAAGGGTTCATTAGGCTGGAACCAATCATAACCTAGTGCATGACAATGAGATTACACTAAACTTGGTTTGACACTATTGGTGGATATGCTTAAGTAAATACTCATTTTCTTTAGAAACCATTATGAATGATTTGAATATATGATAAAAATTGATGAGATAGGTTAAACTTATGGTAGATTATATTTAAAATCTGGTTTTATTCTTTGAACAACCTATTAATTAATATACGGTTTCCATCCTAGAATATTTTTTTTCAAACTACGATTTTTGGTTTGATTCAATGACTGGAACCTGAAAGAATCTTGTTAAAGTTGAATATGAGGGACATGATTCAGAAAATGAGGAACCAAATGAGATGATGAATGTAGGGAAGTGTATTTTGATTATTACTAGTCATTTTAACAAAAATATTATTAACAAAATATACCTTAACCAACTCAGAGACTCACTAAAGAAGAGAATTATGAATTTCTCCAAGATACTAATAAATAGAGACTATAGAGGAAAGAAGGATCAATTTCCATCATATAATAAATATTGAAGGATACACCTAGGAATGTTTCTAAATGGAATGAAAAAAGTTATTTATCTATTGGATAAAAGGGAATAAATCAATTAATTGCTGAGGAAAAATGAAGAGTATGATGCAAGGAATTAAATATCATCCAAGAGAATAGTTTATTTTTCATTGTCTTAAATGTGAAGAACCTGGGAATTATCTATGTCAATTATCTCTTCTGATAGTTGATCCATATACTGAGGAAGGATATATTTAAAAATATAACATATGAAATATTTAGTTATTGGAGTTCAATAAATAAATGTTAGAGGTGATTTTTTACCAATGGTATTTTGGTGATAAAAATTATGAATCATCTAAGGATTTTGTTAAATTTTATAAGAATATGTTAATTAATTAATTAAAGAGCTATGGATAATTTCATAGGTTTGTAATTTTAAGATTAATAAATAGATTAAATTATCAAACACTAGTTTTTAGGTTTTCTGTGATAGTGCTCTACCATGATTAAGTATATTTTTCTCGAAATTTGGGGAAGGAATATGTTTTAGTGTAAAAGTAATTTATTTGATAATTCCCCTAAATTTTATAGAAAAAATATCAATGGTATTGATAACAATTAATATTAATATGATCAATAGTGACATTTTAATAATAGACAAATATTACTATTAAATTTGTGGGAAAATAAGTTGTATTAAAAAACTGTAGTAATTTTTTTAATCATTACTTTTATTTTGAGGATGACCATCATATATTTTTTGTTAAAATTATTATAAAAATATTAATGTAGATTAGAAAAAGGAAAACCAGAACGATTGGTGAAAACCTTTTGCATCCAAAAAGGCAGTGTGGCTTGAACCCATGATCGAATTATAATGAAGGTTTAACACATACCATTGGCCAATGTGATATCATTTTTAATAATACATTAGTTAATAGATTTTACAAATTTATATTATTGATGAACTGGTGGTGTTACTATTTAGGTTTAAAAATTAATTTATATTATTTGAGAACTTGTTCTTACCATATTGTTTCTAGAAATAGATAGAGAAAAACAAATATATTTTAAGTATTTTATGGAAATTGTGATCTTTTAAAAGAAAATTTCAATTCTTCAGGAATTAAAATTCAATATTTTGATATTAATTTCTTGGAGTATGTGATGAATTGAAAATTGAAAAAAGCACGACTAAAGGATGATATTGTTCTTCTGAAATAGAAACATATCAAGTAAGTATATTTAATAAAATTTAGGGAAAAAATAATGAAGCAACTATATTATCCTATTAAATTCATATATGATAAATTATATGGTCTTTTAATCATCATATATTTATTTTTCAGGGCCATAAATTTCAATTTAACATTCACTTTTCTAGGATCAATGACCTCAATTAATCTATATAATAATTTATAATTTTATTCTATGTCCATATATTCACTTTCAAATAATTTTGTCTTAATTATAAACCTTGTTATATGTTATTCCACATTACCATGGAACTTCCTTTTCTCTCCTATTAATATCATGTTTTGTTAATAATTTTTTATGATGTGAGATTTGAAAGAAATATTTTTTAAATATCAATCCCTTCATTATGAAGGTGAACTTTAAATTGGGTGGATGAAATTTATTTATGTTGGGGAGAATTTAACAACCAGAAATTATTGAATAATTAAATTTCATTCGATAGAGTTTGTTACATGAAACACATATCTTAAATAATATAATTTTTTATAAAAATTTAATCCCTTCGATAGCTTGCAGAACACGCAACACTAATTCTAAATGCACTATAATATTTCAAACCATTATATCATAGTTTTTAAATTGTAATTTATGAATATTACTAGCTAAATTAAAAAAACTATTATTATCTATTGATTAAAAAAATATGAATTATTTAAAATAAAAAATAATGTTTTCTGAACAACGAAATCTTTTAAAAAGACTGGTTGGTCAATCATTGCAGAAAAAATTTAAAATTTTGGTTATAACTTTGAGAAAATTTATTTGATGAAATGAAATTAATTTTTGAATTCCAAATATCAAAATAATATTAAGATTAATTTTGGATATTTTTCTAAAATATTTAATTTTTAATGAATAGTAAAAAATTCAGAATTTTTACTGAAAACAATGATTTAATTTAAATTATTTATTAATGTAAATTATTTTATGAATTTTTATTTACAAAATTAGTTCAATTTTATTTAAATTAATCTAATTTAGTTCAATGGAATCATTTTTATATTGATTTTTCATATACAATCTTTAAAAATGTTTGACGATTTTATCATTGAAAACCCACTTTTTCATTACGTTTGAGAGATTAATTTAAAATCAAGATTTTCAGCTTATGTGAGAGGGATTTTAAAAAAAATGATTCTATATATATAATAATAATAATTAATATTATATAATAAGGTCAAATTAATTTTTTATCAAAATGAATAGTGAAATTAGTAAAAATTATTTACAGAGGTTATGATAAAAATTGTCTTACCTGAGGTTTAAATAGAAAGATAAGAGTTAAATTGAACAAATAAATTTTATAAAATTTAATTTATGGATATATATTGACTTTATATATAAAGTTATTGATAAAATTACACTATTAGATCTCTCTGAAATGGAAACACGTGTTTGGAATTCATTCTTTTCAAAATTTACAAGTGTGCCACTCACCTCACTTTTGAAAGGGCGCCCCATATTCTCTCTTATTCACACCTTCAACCCCTTTTTCATTACACAATAACTGTCCAAATAATTTTGCAACATCCCTCACATCATCCTATAACACTTATTTTAGGTATAAATACAATTTTGTATGGGTTCATCTTAAACCTCTTGTGGTTATCAGAAAGAGAGGTAACGTTCTTCAATGATCATTTTTATATTATTTATTCATCCACATCCTTCAATTATTATTAATACATGATGACTTAAAATCATCATTATCTTCAATATAATTATATTTTTATTCTCAACTCATTACCTAAATACATATCCACTTGCACAAAATGGGGTATAAATTCATTATTCATGTGTATAATGGACTACTACTATGTGGAATGTGTCATTAATATTTCCATTACCACCACCCAAAGTTTCGTATATTAATGGATATAAAGTATATATATATATACTATTTCTATAACATAATTATACCTATGTAATCATTATATCCTATATATAACTTATTAATTTCCATTTCATAGGGGATAAGATAACGTTTCCTTTGTGTACGAAAGACTAGGACCCCACGAAATGATGAGATTCATCATTCATTGACACTTTATCTGAAAGATGATAAGGGTAAAGGTATTGATTATCTATGATATAAATGAAATTAGTAACATATTTATCCTTATTAAAATATAATATATCTCATTTTCTTTCTTATCATTTTCACTAAATTGAATATGATTGTTTTTCGTGGACGTGTAGACTACCACCATCATGAAATGATGTGGGTCTATTTTCATCTCCACACAACATGGATGATATAGATAAGCATATTGAAAGAAAAAAAATTGAATTAATAATAATATGATAATTATTTAAATATAAAATACCAGTAACCTCTTTTCTATAACTATTATTGAAAAGTAGAAAAGTTACTGATTTGTATGTATGACATACCATCTCCTTGATTGTAACACACATAATTTCTCCAAAAAACACCGATGATTGTTATTAAAATTATAATATATGTATCAATATGATAATTATTTTATTATTATTTTTCTGGATATTATGGTACAATATAATATGAAAAATAACAAAAACCTTCATTACTAAGCACAAATGAAAAAACATGACAATTAACACCCAACATTATGAAAATAATGAAATATTATTAATAAATGGTTAATAAAATGTTTTAAAAGGATCATATATGATATTATTAATATTAATATAGTGCTCTAAAATTTTAATAACATTTTATAAACACTATACATGATTTTAAAACCTGTTTAACCGAAAGGAAGCATAATGTAAGTCATTTATCTCAATTTCATTTCTTCTAGATGTATTGTAATGTTAAACACATAATTTACATGATACAGTGTCTATAATTCTCATTAAAAGTGAAATATCATGATCAATTTTTTCTTTCATGGTATTCTATATTTAAATTTTAGTTAGTTGATCAATGTGGATTTGAATTAAATGTTACTATATGGTAAATAATTTCATAACTCAATTTCTTTTTATTGGGTTATATTATTTATTCACTACAGGTTACTATAGTAGTGTTGTAGCATACTGCAGTAGCGGTGGCACTATAGCAACGATGGAACTGTAGCAGCGACATGTCACTGTAGCAGCGACAGATTATTGTAGTGGTGGTGGGTACTGTACAGAACTGTAGCAGCATGAGTACTGTAGCAGAACTATTAACAGAATGGGATTTTGGAAAAAAAATGTACCTATGGGCCATGTAATGGGATAAATACACACTGGGCCTTTTGGCTATCTAATGGTTCTCCCTCTACCCAGTTAAAATAAGTATTTTCATTGATTTAATAAAAAATGAGTCATCAGCCCCAACCATTAAAAAAAATCAATTATTTGTTTTAAAATTGTTTATATTAATTTAAAACTAAAATATATAATAGATTCCTTGACTAATACTCACATCAATTCTATACTCATAATAAGGATTTATATCTAAATCAAATTCTTATCGAGATTTTTTATTATTGAATTTTAGTTGAAGGAAGTAATTTAATCATTGTATAATGAACCCATTTAATTTTTTCCTACTGTAATTAGTCCTGATATTTTTCAGTAATAGTATCTTTATCTCACTCCTTAGAAATTAAAATAACAGTTATAAGGTTTTTCTGAATATATGACATCATTTCTCTCTTTCTTTGTAAATATGTTTTCTTCCAATACAAGTTTTTCTAGAAATGTTTTTAACCTTTATAAAATGAATTAATAAATAATATTTTACCCATTTTTATTTTTAATTTATTTTTGGAAGGAATATTGTTCTCATTTTATAAATAGGGAACTTTTCTAACCTTTTTATTATGAGAAAGAAATATTCTTTTAATCTTTTATGGAATGTACATAATTACCTGCCACTGTGATTTCAATTTATATTAATCATCCATTATTAATTATCATGAATATTTTTATTGAATTTTATTTCATTTTATTTCTGAAATTAGTAGTTTTAAAATTTCTTTTTTGAAGAAAAGTATTTTATAAAGGATTTAGGTATTAAAAATTTATTCTCAAAAATGAAAAGGATATTTTCCTCAAGATTGTTTTTAATATATTTTTATAATATTTCTATTTTTCAATGACCACTAATAATAATTCTTACTCTAATAGGAATATATGTACTAATACCATCCTTATTTTTCTGATAGATGGTTTATAATCATTTTAAGCATTGAAAATTATTGACATTCAATTCCATGATTCATTTTTATAGTCTTAAACATTACATTTAAATTATTCAATTTCTCATAGACATTAATTATCTCATATGTATCCATTTTATTTATCATGTGTTTGTTGATTTCTAAAACCATTTTTCATTTCAACATACAATGTTATACATTGGAAGTTATTTTTTCTTATGAAATATTGATAAATTCATATTACATAATAAATATAGATATTTGATGATAAGACACCCTGTTAGTGAATTAAATTGATTATCTAATATATGAAGAATGAATTAGGCCAGAAAGAAATGGGTGGGGCCTGTTTATACATACCCCCCCCCCCAATGCATTAGTAGTCTCAGGAGGCAAAAAAATTAGACTGCCTCATTTAAATAAGGTTTTAACCATCTATTTTAAACTGTATTGATAGTACATCTTGAAGGTCAGGGTATCATGTACCCATGAAATGACATTCAGGAATCAATGATTTCCTACATTCAGAATTTAGTTATTATTATCCATAGAGTTTGCTCAATTATAATACATCTAAAAGCATTTTATTCTCAATTATTTTATTAAATGACTTCTATTTTCAATTATATACCTTTCTATATTGATTATACATTATCAAATATTTACAGACATGTTAATGATTAAATAGAATGTTTTTTCAATTATTTTCCTTTCTTTATTTATTTTTATCAATGGGATATCCATATTAATATTTCTCTTAGATTCACTTATTTCTATGTTGATTTTTTACAAGGCTTGTGGGTTTGGTTATTTATTTTACCATATTTATTACATTTATTGACATATAATTTCTTTTTATTTAATTAACCCTTACTGAGAATTTTTACTTACCATTATTTTGATTCCTTTATCTGGATTATATGAAGCGTAATAGAATGATATGAAAAGATTATTCTTAAGAAAACCCATGTAACATATATTACATGGAAATTGCTTAAGGATAAAGAGTCATGTAATATCAAATTATCCTTCAATTACTATGGTTAAATTGGGAATGTTGTTGTTTGGGTTGAACTTTTTTTGGATGTCAGTTTCTTGGTTTTTTTTCATGTGCTTTTGATTGTTTGGGTTGTTATGATCAACATTTATTTGATCTACTTCTAATGGGGTTCAGAGCATGAAACCTTCAACTATGCATGCCATTTGGACTTAGAAGTTGAGAGGGTATGGCCACACCATCAGTTTCCGGGCCATCTTTTAGTGGGACAGCTAGCTGACTGGTCATGCATTAGTGGGGTTTATTGTCACGAGGTTAATTATGGGGGAGGTAGGTCCGGTCGGTGTTTGGGTGTTTTCTGTTTTGTCTTGCTGGAGATATGTTTTACTTTTTGGATCTCACTTTTCCATTAAAGTGTTTTGATAATAAAAAATTAATTTTCAGTCATATTGTAGGAATAATTTAATTACCAAAACAAAATTATGTTTTAATTTTTGTATTCAATTGTAATGTAAAACTCAAGTATATATCTATTTCACCATGTATATGAAACTAATCTTTCCTTTAGGATGTGATTCCTTTTATCTTATGCTAATGTTTTAATTCACACACTAACTCTGGGCTACTAAGGTTGGGGTAATTTCATAAATATTGGATGTTCATAGGACATGAATCATAAATAAATAAAAGAACATTATCCATGAGAAAATAATATCAGAATAACACATAGAACTATGGAATATACAGAATCATATAAAATCTTATGTCCGGGATACCGACCACAACATTTATAAGATGTTAGGGTTGGGGTAACCACCAGTATACCTGATTGGGGATTGGGCTAACAACACATGTACCCTATTTTTCAAGGTTAAGACAACCACAATGTACCATCATTTTGGGGATTTGGATAACAACCAATTTACCGCCTAATATCTTAGATAATTTATCATTCTCCAATTTATTGGAGAGAAATATAGGTCCCACCAATCACATAATGAAAATCAAACATGTTTTTTTCAAAAGACCCTAAAAAATTGATCATATCATAACACGTAAAATAAAGTGGGTTTCATAAACATGTCATATATTCAAACCTATGGAATATAAAATGGATTAATATCCATTTCATCATTTAATAATAGCATAACACATATAAAAAGAAGTGTCTTCATAAGAATTCAATCATTGTTTAACGTATAAAATAGAATCACGTTTTATAAACATAATTCATTAATAAATATAAACCATTCAAAATAATAAAAATAATGGTATAATTATATCATTTCCCCAATAAGTCATACATTAAATCAATATATATCAATTTAGATAGAGAATTATTTTGAAATAAAATTCCCATGTGATATTTCATGGGAAAAATAAACATTATTTGATAATCCCAATTAAAAAGTAAAATCATTTTCAAAATACTTTTTCATGGAAAGTAACCTAAAATACATATAAAAAACGATTTCATTATAATTTAAAAAATTTCTTGAGGAAAGTATCATTTCATATATTAAAAACACTTTTAAAACATAAAATATTTTGGAATTATTATTATTTAAAAATAACCTTGAAAACATATAAAGTATGATTCAAAAAAATAATGGCCGGGAAAATATAAATTTTAGTTTATTTCATCAATGTTAAAAAAAATTTCCTTTTACATATTTGGTAAAATAAAAATGGTATTTTTTTGGAAAATGATATAACATGTAGACCCAAAAGCCTCTAATCGGTGCTCCGAGAAGTTTTGTCACAGGCCCTCAACTACCCCTCCACATATGCTAGAGGCCAAAAACTAAAAGTGAGGGTCAAAGGTTGTATTTTGAGAAGAGTATAACCTTATAATCAGAGAAGTATAGAGGTGTAAAAGAATTAATAAATAATAAATTCATAATAAATAAAATAGATTATAAATAAACTATTCTCAAAAATAAATTTCCATCAGTTAGGATATCCAGTGTCAAAAAAAATGATGTAATTTCTTGAACTAAAAAAATAAAATAATCATACATAGAAGGAGGAATATATCATAGTAAACACATAATAATTATAAAATTCATAAAAAGGATATATCCTATAGAATCATAAGCTATATCTAGATAATATTCTCCCCACTCCAATTATAGAATCCATCATGAGTCTACACATGTGTGATTTCTTCTATTTCTACCTATATCCATATAATCTTCCGATGTACCATTGGTCTCCCAGTTAGTGTTTGAGATAAACTTACTAGGCCACCACCAATGATGTCTATTACATGTCCATACTCTATTTATGAACTATAACAATGTACATATACCACAATAAAGAGTAATGTAATACAAATATATATAGTCCATGGAAACATCTAGAGAAGAAGAAATTTATAAAAGATTAGCATCATCATATAAAAATTATCAACAATAGGTATTCTCTAGCTAGACATAAGTAACAGGTAATGATAGTAACATACCTCCATGTTCTAGTTCTTATGTAATATAACCCAAAAACATATATATAACTATTTCAATATCTGTAAAAGGAATAGGTTCTAAACCTTGATTCTTTTAATTTGTGTCATTCAATTGATAATCTAACCTTAGGGTTGCAGTTTCCCTAGCTTGAACCCCAAGTTAGTTCAATTATTTTAATAATCATACCTTGGGGTAACATGCACCATAGCTCAATCCCATAGTTAGTTCAATAAAATCACAAAATAGGTTCCATTACATCATATCGACTAGGAGGCATACTAAGATATCCAATATAATATAGAATATAATAATAAAATGAAATAGGATATGCTAGTGTCCATACCCAATCAAAATTTCCATTTATAAATCCACTTAAATATTTTAATAGAGTATAATGACATGGAAAAGGGGGAAAATTCTCTCTTAATATATCATTAAAATAATAGAGGCTATAACTACTTGTATAGAGATATCACACATCCAAATATGTGGCTTAACATAAGATATATTGAAGAAAAAACTACATCGGTGGCTCATATTGAGGTTGAAAACCTACAACCATGATTAGTTATTGAAAGACAAAACAAAATTAGAATAAATAATCAATTTTTGGATTATTTTTTACTTTACATGGAATGAATGGAAGTTCCCAAATATAGCACAAAATTTATTAAAAAATTGATTAAAAAACCATAGAGAAAAGGTATAAGACACCAAACTTATAGAAGTAGAGGAATACTAATTTAGTATCTTCCATTGGTCCAACCAAAAATAGAATAAAATGGATGAATAAGAAAACTTCCTAAAAATGGAATATTAGTTCACCCTAAAATAAAACTAAGTATGGTGAGATAAACCAAAGAAAGAGGAAAGATGATCAATTATCATACCAATGTCCATCAAACATGTCCAACGATGTCGTAGATGAAGGAAAGATGAATAATTAAGATTAAATACTAGGTTAGAAAATTGGAGATCTCCGACGGTGGAGGCTTTGTGTGATATAAAAGGGAAGGGATGGGGTTAATAGAAATTAATGGTGTTTGTCCCTCTTATAACAGATCATTACATTCGTACAATGATTAAATGCTTTACAAGTTAGGTAACAATCTATTTTTAACCCATAGTAAAAAAATAGACATCATGAATTGGGTCTATATATAAAAATTCATGTTGTGTATTATAAAAATATATTTTTTATTTTTAAATACATTCTATGTATTTGGCATGCACCATGGATACAACCCTCTACTAGCTTTACACAAACTCAAAAAGACACACCCTAAGTCGTTGTTTATGTGTTTAAACTAAAAAGTGAACTCAAAAAGTGTTTAACCAAAATATATATAATCCTAAGCAAATATAAAAAAATATGATCTTATAGTATCCCCCATAAAGAAACCAATCCCACAGTTTTTCTCCCATGGGCGGTATGAAATAAAATGAGAAAAACTCTAGCTACTAGGAATTTTTATTGGGATCCCGCTCCAAAGTATCCTTAAATACACATTTGTGCTTCCATATGATATATAATAAAGAACTTGGACTTCATAGGAAGTTATTCAAGCTCTCATATGCAACACAAATAATATTATCAAAGGATATATCTTTCTTTAATTCATCCTCAATAATATAGAAGATATGAGACAGATACTGATATTATTGGTGAATCCATGAAACATTGAAGAGAGTGTGCATATCCTGGTACCTCTAAGGTAACTAAAACTAATAGGATACCATATCAAATATCTATAAAATCTCAAAAGTTCCCACTAACCAGCACATTACATCTAAATAATTTATTTCCTGATATTGGAGAAACATGAAATTAGACTTGACTCCACACCTCAAACTCTAGTGGTCGTTGACGATGATAAACTTACAAATTCTACCAAGACTGAGGTATAGATATACTCTTCCCAATCCAATGAACTCTCTCAGAAGTCCTTGTAATGAAACAAGGTTTATGTCATGCTACCTCACCTGCCTCTAACTAAGATAAAGGTTAATGGAATGGATTTCCAAATAGTCCCTCACATGGATCCATCTGTATGGTTTCCTGGAAGCTTTTATTGTAGGAGAACTTATGTGATGTTTATGTTTCTACCAAGAACCTATGATTTCATGGATTCATGTTAATATCATGTCCTCTAAAATCCATATCATCTATTTTGACTAAACATCAATATGGCGGTGAAATTATGTTCTCAAAAATACCTATGTACCCAAATATCTCTTTAACCATTTCCACAAATTTGATATTAAAATAAGAATCCATATAAAAACTATAGTATGAGGAACCTTATATAGAAATATAATCTCATGTACACATAGTATCACACGATCGTCCCCTTCGCTTGTTTCTCTAAAAGATAATAAGTGAGTGACCGTCATTATCATGTAAATTATCAACTATACTGCAACACTGATCTAAGACGATCTTAGTAATCCATTCACAAAAATACGTCATGACATCACAAAATTTACACTAAAAAATTGGATATGTCTTTAAAAGACCTATTTCCTTATAGTGTTCTTCCTTTATCTATTGATAGGCATACATTGAATAAAATAAGCATATATATACATTTTCATAGCAGGCAGAAATATGATTGATGTGAGTAAAATTACATCTTCGTAAGACCAGGGTTAACCACCCAAGTAGAAGATTGAAAATATTTCATTAATTCCTCCCAGAATAATGTTGGAACCTAGACCTGTTTATGGATTAATAAGACCTTATCCTCATCAAAATCGATTATAGTGGCGGGTCCTCACATAAGAAACTATTATTGAGGATTAATCCCTAAATATTTGATAACTACCTCATATTAATTCTCTCTAGAAGTGAAAAGATGCCTAATAATGAAGTAAGTATAGACTATAAAAGATGGCCCTAATCATCCAGGTGTATATTAGAAAATTGATCAATAGGTTTCCACTCACTAGTAACCTCCAAAAACATCTATGTTTGAGTCATTCCTCTAGAATCATCAACTGCAAAATTTCCATTTATAACTATATAGGAAGTATCAAAATATATGTACCGATGGTATTCAAAACACCTTCACTATCTAAGGATCTATTCATAGTGGGTAAAGATATAATGGATTCTTTTTTGGTGTATATATACAACAAATTTCTCTCATAGTAGGTAATTACTTCAACAACATAGGTCATGAACCAAAACTGCTAACTTGAGAACATGCATCAATTAATTCATCTCATGTGGTCTCAACTAAAAATATTTGTATTCCATGACTCAGTCTTATTACATGAGAATTAATCATATCCTGATAACTTATGCATCACCATAGACTATACATCTTCTTCTAAAACCTAGAAAAATATTGATCAATAATTCCATCTTTCTTCCTTTTAGCTTATCAATGGTAGTCTCAAAGACTTATGACCACAAGAATTCCACACCCATTTTATTAAAGAATATAAGAGGTGGTTCTTGTGGAGAAAAGACCTATATAATGTTCTTGGAATAAACTGATACCCCTATGGAACTATATTTGTCAAAAAAATCATGTGATTCTCCAAGGTAACTATAACTCTCACCTTCTCTAGGTCAACTGACACTCATTCCTTTGAGATAACGTGTCCAAAGAAGTGAAATTTATCTATCAAAATGTGTAATTAAGGGATATTATCATAAAACTAGTGCTCTCTGAGTGAATTCAAAATTATCACAAGGTGTTTGTAGTGGTTGTTTAATATATTATAATACACAAATATTTCATCCAAAAAACTACCACAAATGAATCCAAAAATAGGTTGAAATATCAATCCACCAAATCCATAAAAATGTAGGGAATGTTCATGATACTGAAAATCATAAAGAGATACTCAAAAATACCACACTTTATAATGAACTTTGTTGAAGGTATGTCTAAATGTCTAACATGTATCTGGTGATATCCGTACATCAAATCAAACATTTAAAGAACAATATATCCTCAAAGATGATAAAAGAGGTCATCTATTCGAGGAAACGATTGTAGGTCCTTCAAAGAAAGCTTACTCAAATTAATGTAATCAACAAAAATTAAATGATATCTGTCTGCCTTCATGGAGAAAAGAACAAGTGAACCCCATGGAGAAGTACTCAGTTATATAAATCTATCTACTTTTAAGTACTACAACTATCTCTTGAGCTCCTGTACTTAGTAGTGGTCATCCTTCAAGGGAAAATTGACACCGTTGAAGCTCTTTAAGCCATATCAACAGAGAAACACACCTCTTTATCAAGAGATAATGCAAAAAATTTATCATGGAAAACATACTTGATATTATCTACTACATGGTGTAAATTATCCTTATGTATTTCTTGATCATCCATATAGAGGCTATAAATCCAGTTTGTCATTCCACTCATCCTATGTTATGCCAGTTCATCTCTACCCTCATGGACATCCCACTCACCCTTATGAATATATGTATGATCATTTGTTTATGAAAATAACATTCTCTCAAGATAAATATACCCATAATGATGGTAAAGAACTGACTAGTAAATCATGAGAATAATTTCAAAACAAAATGCCAAAAGGAAGAATATTTTCCACAAGAAACAATGGCCATCCATATATATGGAGAACTCCCTACACTGGAGTACACTCTAATTAGACACCTGAAAGAGTGTCATGGTACATAACCCCATTATGGTACTGAATTTAAAGCACGAGGATTTCCTGAAACCCATATATATAAAATAATTCTAATTCCCTGTATCAAAAAATGCATAAAAAGTTAAATGATACAAAAATCATAACATGTAATATAAATGGTTTGGGACTCTAATCCTAAGCAAATGTGGCACTGCATAAAATTTCCCTATTCCGCAACCCCAACATTCAATATGAATTCTTTGATCAGGTCTACTTTGGAGAATCCAAGTAACTACAGTCAGAATTCTCCGACCTTAACCACCTCCTCAACCTAATTAGTCAGTAGCACTCTTGCTACCTACATGCCAAGGAGATACTCATCCCACTATAGGACACCATGTTGATGCGGGTGCTCTCTCACTAGCCGCTGGAGGAAGGATTCGGAAAATTTGCAATATAATTTCTATCCTTCAGCTAGATCGGGACTCAACAAGTCCCCTATCACACTGAGGTTTCATGTTTCCCTTATTCCCACACTGATGAAATACTACAATTCTTCCAACATATGAACTCTGACTGTTAATTCCCTTAGGAGAGGTATTTAAGAGATACTTCCTTCCACAATAAAATATACTAAAAGGTTAAGAAGTAGGTTCCCTCTAATATGGACCCTAACTTCCCTTAGGTTACATATAGTAATAAGTTCCTTGTCTACTATATTAAATACAATAGTAAAATTGAAAACATTCACCTGAGAAGGAATAAGATTAATGAGCCCATCCTAAAAACTTCTCTCACTCACTAGATCATCAGTAGTACAGATAAGCGTCAAGAACTGAATCTATGTAAAATGGGTTTAGTAATCCATAATAGACAAAGAACCCTACTAAAGATTTATCAAATCGTTGTCATGATCTACTGTTAGAGTATCAAGGAAAAAACTTCATTGAAGAATACCAAAAAACCAACCCAAGACATACCCTAATGAAAATCGTCCTATGTTATAACATCCCACCGTCTATCGGAAGAATCTATTAGAATATAGAGAGTGATATTTAATATATTCTATAGAGGTTTCTTAAAGATATTATGTATGACCTCTATCCATGACTCTACAACCTGAAGATCCCCATCCGTAAAAAAATTAAGTTTATGATTGTAAAGGAAAACTTAAGTGAACTCTTCAACAGAATATTAATGTCATGGACCTACTTATATAGTCTTCATAATTTGGAAAAATTCCCCTTGAAACAGGGAATCATATCCCATGTCGCGGATAATTAATAGGGCCTTAGGTGGAACTACTGGAGTCAACAGTAGTGGGTCTAGGCCCACTATGTCCAGAATATGGTTATCCCCACCAATCATACACACAACAGGACTTAATGGTGGTTTAGCATTATAAATTCCATGAAAATTCATCATATATAATTTGATAAAAATTAAGATCGAAGTTATAATAGTAGGATCAGTAAAAACGTTCTTTTATAAGAATCACACCCCTCTTCTTGATCCAAAATTTAGGTTTGGGTGATAGAAACGATAAAAAAGAACATAATAGACACTAACTACTTCTCACTACTAAGGTTTGGTATCATTCAACCTATTTTTTCCCTATAAGTGTGTCGATATATGGACATTCAATAAAACGTTATAGAGGAAAAAATCCTTTAATTTTCAATTTGAATCCTTATTTAATGAATATAGTATTAGAAATATAGTCTATTCAATCGTTTAATTTTCATAATAGGCTAGCTAACAGATGTAATAATACCTATTTATAGAAGTACATGCTCAATAATTTTCAACTGGTTGTTCATTTAACTATATATAGACTTTTACATTCAATAGAAGAATGTAACATCTAGAATGGGATGAATTAATTAAATAAATATTCATTTATAATTTTAGAGGTACATGAACTCTTTATAATTAATATGACATTCTTGTGTTTGAAATCATGTAACTCTTAGTCTATGTAACCTCAGTTACATTAGTTAAAAACATTATAACTTGTTAATTATGTTGAAATCATCAATATATATAGGAAAAAACTATTTAGGATGATGTAAACACTTTAATAAACCATTACAAATTCTCATTTTTCCTACATAAATGTTTGTTGTGTAATATAAATATCGCTCAAGGCACATAAATAATATAATACAGTTAGGTGATGCAAACAACACATAATTGAATAATGCAAGACATATTAATCCATCAAGGTGGATAAATGATGAATGATTAATGATTCCTGACCATACAGACTCATGGAAAAAATATAATCCAACATCATAAAAAAAATAGGGTCACATAACATATTTTTCACCCTATGGTGGAATCAAAATAACAGTAACATGTATAAACAATAACATCAAGTCCCAATCCACGTTATTTAGGCTTTCCCTCATATGCGGGTTGGATACTCAGAGGAACATGCTGATTTAAAAGTCCTACATACCATAGTCTCCTTTAATATATACCAAAATATTAAGGTAAACAAGAGAAACTAAATTGATAAGAATTTTTAATGTCCCAAACTAGAAGTCACTAATCAGTTCTTAGAGCCGGTTGATCACATGGCCTCAAGAAGACCTCCTTATAAGTTAGAGGATGTCGACCAGAAGCAAGGGTCTATAATGGTAAATTAGTGATCCTATACCCTCATAATAAGAGTATCACAATAGTGTAATAAATTAATACATTATGGAATTACAGTTAAATATAATTAGAAAAAAATGAATAAGCCAGATAAACAAATAGTCAATTGTTGTGACACCTTGTGTCATGAAAAATGTATGGAATGTCATGTATCTAAAAAAATAAAATTGGATGACATGGAATCCAAAATCTAGTACTAAAAACATTTCATAAGTAAAAATGATTATAAGGATATATAAAATATAATCATTATCCAATTATCATTCTTATGCTCCCCCACCCCCATTCTATAACGAATTAAACATCCACTACTAACAAATTTTCCTTATCCCTACCTATATCCATATAATTATTTTGGATACTATCAGTGGCCCAGAATTGGTGTGAGATTAACTTATCAGGATACCACCAATGGTTCCTATAATAAATATAGCCTATGCATATGAACTATAACCGTTTCTTGATACAAAAAGTGAAGAATAATGTCATGAAATACTTTCATGTACATGTAACAAGATATATAAGAATAAAGCTATAATATATGAGCTTCATCATCTAACTCCTATCCATAAAAGGTAGTAATCAAATAAACATAAGCCACATGTGATAATAGAAATATAACTACATGGAAAATTTTGTAAGGAATATAACTTGAGTGACCTAAATATAAAGATGTGAATATATATTAGATTAATTAGATCAATAGATCTATCATCATCATCGGTATCATAAAATAAATAATATTTCCTAGGGGTCAAAAGTTGCATACCTCAATCCCCTAGTATGTGAAAGGCTATTAATAATCATACACAGGGGTCGTAGGTTCCAAACCTCTGTCATATAGTCGGTACCATTTCATCATAAAAAAGTTATATACGATCATATGAAATATGCGTCATACCAAGATATCCAATATAATGTAGGTAATAATAGTAAAATGAAAATGGATATGTTAGTGTCTATACAGAATCAAATTTCAAATTTAAACATAAATTTAATCATTTTAATAGAATTTAATAACATGGAAAAGGATATAAAATACTCTCATACTATTTCATTTTAAAAATAGAGGATCCCACTATAAGGGTAGATATCTTACACACCCATAGGGATTGTTTAGAAAAGGGATGATTAAATAATAGATCACATAGGTAGCTCAGAATAAATTTGAAAACCAACCACAATGATTAGGTGCTACAAGGATGACACAAATTTGAAGATTTAATGAATTTAAGGATTATAATTTAATTTAGATGCAATGTAAAGAAGTTATGGAATACAATGAAACAATGATAGTAAAGTAGATAATAAAACCTTAGGGAAAATGTATAGACCACATACATTACACAATTAGAAAAATACACATCTAATATCGACTCTTAGTTCATAAAAATAGAAGATAATGGAAGAAAATACAAACAAAATGAAAATATGAAATATCATCTAACATGAAAATAGTGCTAAAGATAGGGATATAAACCATGGAATAAAGATAGAGGACTAAGTATATTATCTGTGGTGAACCAACATGGTATAAGATGTCAAAAGTGGAGGCCAAATGGACGGACATGATTGAATCCTAGGTTAGGCCATGGGAGAGATCTTTTTTTGGAGGCTATATATGAGAGAAAAGAGAGAGGAGAGGGTTAAAAGAAAATAAATGGGTTCCACCACATTAAACTAGACCCCCAAAATTTATAAGGCATGTAAATTCTTTACAAGTCATATAAATCCTGAATTTTATTCCCATAGGAAAAGAAAATACATGTTGTTAATTGGGTTTAGACATACCAACTCACACCATGTTTTCTAAAAACATGATGTTTATATTATATACACATTTCTTTACCCTACAACTAGGATCCAGCCCTCTTCTACCATTCCTCTAACTTATCATAGAAGATATCTGAACAAGGTTTTAATTTTTTTTAAGGATAAATTCAATAAATGAAAATCTAGGATCCTATAAATTACATGAATATTTGTTAAAAATAATTTCGATAAAATTCAATAATGGGTTAAAAATTTATTTAAAAATAATAGGAGAATAATAATTTTTAGGGAAAAATGGTTTTGGAAGAAAATATATTTTAGATCGAAGAGAGAAATTAAGTTAGATTTTTGTAAAAACAGTTTCCCAATTATTTTAAATAACAATGTGTTAAAATATTGTATAATTACTTGAAAATATTATCAATTACCATAGTTGATTAAAATTCATTAGTTTCATGTGATATGGATCATAGGATTTTATAATCAAAAACATCCCTGATAAACATTGAGATTGTAACATAATTTTTTAGCACATTGGAAATATTGAATCATAATCCCCATGATGGAATAAAATAAAATAGAACTTATAATATCACAAGGATATGTAATTTCATGATATTAAATTTTAAATGGGATATATATACACATTGTGAATGAATATAGATTCATAACATAGAATATTTTCAAGAAAGAAAATTTAAATAAAAATCCCTTACCGCTTTGGTAAAATTTTGAATTATAATCCACAAAAAAGAATAAAATCAAATAAAATGTCATATATCAATAAAAAATTTTCATTCTTGATATAACATGTTAAATGGGAAGTATATATACCACACAAATGAAATAAGGAGTGAATTATTATGTATCCTAAAAATAAAAGGAAGACTAGAAATATTTTATCTTATGTCTTGAATTACATTGAATAATTTAAAACATTCTATATAATAAATATAAGTTTACTATAAAAATATTTTAAAACTGTGAATATTTATATAACTTAATATATAGTTTAATTAATACCTTTTATTATACATTTATTAACAATTCCATTTAATGTCATGTTTCAGGTAATAACCACTTTTCTTTTCACATATGTTCTGATTTATTATTTTGGTCCTATTAAAACGATTATGATTTCTTTATATACATAATTTTAACCGTGATAAAAATATCACATATATTTACTATAGTTTTTTTAGAGTAATCTATTCTATTTAGTGATAGAAAATGAAAAAAGTTGTTCGTAGCGACTGTATATCGTAGATACTAATGAACAGTGTTTCCATTTCTTCATAAAATTGAAAAAATAAATTAAAATGATATATTATAACTAAATAATAATTTTAATCTTAAATTTATCACATTTTTTCATTAAAAACATCCTTATTACCTACCATGTAATGCCTGAATGAATGACATTGCATCATAAGGTGACAGTTCGTCATTCAGATGAGAAACATTATTCTATTCTCCATAAAGGGAGTGTTTGAAGTTATGTGTGATATAATAAATAAAAAATTATAATTATATCCTACATACTATATATATGTATATTCAATCATTAATTATTTGTTTCCATGAAATTGGTACTGAAAAAACAAATGACATTGATTCGTGAGGCGCTAGTTTTCCAAACACATGAATGATGATTACGTAATCCATTTGATAAAAGTAGAGAAGGATATAAGTAATTAATTTTAAAAATAAACATCCCATTATAATGAAATATATTTATGTTATTATATCAAGATGCTACAATATTAATTTAAATAGGGAGAGTAAGAAATTAAATGAAAACATTCGTTGAAGAATGTTACCTCTTCACAAGTTTTCCTCCTTATGTTTGGAAAACAATCAATCTTAGATTGGAATATATAAAAAAATAAAGTATTTAGGATGAGATTATGGAATTAGTTTTGTGATTCATAGTGGTATTGTCTGAAAAATGGTTTTTAAGGAGTGGAAAGGTGAGGAGAAGAAGTGACATTTTAAAGTTCGGGTGAGTGGAACACTTGTAATTTTTTGAATGAAGGAATCCAACCAAATAATTTTCAAGTTAAAAGGCACCAATAATGGAACATTAGAGATAATATAAAGGATAAGATCATAAAATATCAATAAAATGGTTGTTTGAAAAGGTTTGGGTACTTTTAAATGATTAAATGTATAGATTAACCAATAGTAAACCCATTTTTTACAAAAGTGCAAAAATTAATTTTTATTATTTTATATATTAATTTTGATCATAAAATGATTTTAATATGATAGAAAATATTAATTATTCTCATTAAAAATATTTCATAGATTTTACTAAATTCTATTTAAATAAGTGGAAATTTTAATTTAAAAATAATCCCACAAACTCAAAGGGAATGTGCGATTTCATAATGAAATTTTTATAAGATGACAAAGTATTTATTTCAACTTTCAATATGAAATGGATTACAATTATATAAATTTAATTAATATAAATAATTTAATTATATTCAATATAAAAATAATTTATAATATATTTTAACTTTAAATATATTTTAAATTAAAATGTAGTTTTCAATAAATTTTTTGTATTTTTAACTATTCATAAAAAACAATACTTTTTAGAAATATCCCAAAAATTTACCTTATTTTATTTTTTAAATGATGACATCAAAAAATAAATTTATATGATATAATTAATTTTATTAATGTGTAAAAAATTATTTTTATTAATGATTAAATAGAGAAATAAAAGTCATTTTTTGGAGAATAGTTTTTTCAAAACATATAAATACTATACTTAAAATTATCAAATTTTTATCAAATTTTTTTACTAATATAGATACATTATAATTAATATTTTAATATTAGTTATTACTATTCATATATCTACGTTTAAAGTGCTTGTTATAGTAGTGGTGTTTATATAATTGTAATATATCATGGTGTTGTTAAAACATAGTGTCATGTGTAACACAAGATAACCCAATGTGACCTTACCATATGTTAACTTGGTGTTGAATGTATCGAAAGAAAAACATTGTGTTTCATGTAACACATGATAAAATATATAGTGTGTGAAATGAAAAATATAGAAAAAATTTAATTTATTATAATATATTTTTAAAAAAAATCTCATGGTGTTGCATGTATAACAAATTTTCATTTATTATTAATCTATATCAGATATATGTATATCTCTATATTTATATTAATCATATATTCATAACATTTATTTAAACATTTAATCAGAATTTTAGTTAAAATAATTTATTTTAGTGTTATCTATTATACTTTTCTTGCATATTTTGATTTAGCTTTACTAAACATTATTCCTTGGTCATGGATTAATTACATAATTTGTTTGATAATTTTTTTATATTGAATGGTCTTGGACCCATGTAGTCTTATCATTTTTTTATTACACATAGTGCTCAAAAGTGTCCTGGAGTGAGTCTAGAGGGGATTAATTACTAAAACTATATAAGCATGGAGAGAAAACAACATGTAAATGTGTTTCGAGCCATGTATTCATAGTTCAAAGTTGTTATGAATAGTTTATGGGGTGTTACATGGTGTGTAATATTTCAGGATTTAATGGTTTACGTGACCATTTTTTCAGTGATATCTGAAACTTGACTTTTACACTATATTTAAATGATAACGTTACATGAAACTTCTCTATGAATCATGGCTATAATAAATGAAATAAAACAATTTATTTTCAAACCCTAATCCTTCTCTCATTTTCTAAAAAGACAATGAAGATCTTTATAGATGTTCTTAGAAAACTTCAATAGGGAAGAATCCTTATATTATTTAATTGATCTGTAGTGGTCGTAGGCATGTTCCATCTTTATTTTATAGTGGGTTCTCCTAGAACAGTCTTACTTCCTATTGTTTATTATCTCCATGCTATGACACTTGGTATATTTTTTTATAATGATGTCTCTTTGTGGTTTTCAATGAGTCTGTGGCATGATTCCATTATGATATCCTAGTTTTGTTATGGGAGAGGTTTTTAGAGATCTATAACATTGGTTTGTTCTCATGTGAAGAACACTAATTCCTTTTAGTAAGGGGTTTCATTTCTTCTATATTTATTTACGTGAAATATTAAACTGATCATATTTTATACCTTTGTATGGAAATATAATTAACCTAAAAATTATTGAAATGGATTAATAAATAATTGGTTAGAAGTCTCATTTTTATGTGTTTTATACTATAATACCTATTTTTCTCTTGATTGTATAGATATTGTGATATATATGTTGTTCTTTGTTAGGATATTTTTATCCTTGGATTATAATTTTAAAATTGGTAAAGAACATAAATGAATAAATAATTGATAAATAATTGGATTTAGAATAAATATGTATGTTTTTAATCTAGTGATTATTATAATTTGATGATAATCAAATCTATGATATTATGCACGTGTAATTAAATATGACCGTACATGTGATTATTGGAATTGGTAAATAATGTGAAGAATTTTTTAATTTTTTTCGATAATAATTGTTTTTGTTATTTCAGAATTGATATTCTCATAGTTTGTTGAAACAATTTTAAATTATAGAGGTCTTGTTTAATATTTTTATAGATTATTATAACATAATGAATTTTTATTATTGTAGTTGGAAACTGTGATTAATAAACTATTTTGTTTAAGGTGAGACAATAAATGATGTTTTGATATAGAATGTATTGGGCTTATGTTTCCCCTATTTCTGAGAATGCCATGTGACTTGAGTTTAGAGATGTGAAATCTCATTTGTCTGTGATGGATGGATATACTTTTTTAGGGACTAGATTGTCATGTCAGAAACACTAGTCAGTTTTATGATTATTTTGTAATGTGAACTCAAAGTGTTATTCTAAATGAGATGTAATATTGGGATGCAAGTCTTGAATGTGATATGAGCCTCATATGGATGATCTTGGGATGAATGATGTGGTGTGGGAGGGGGGTGAATTATGTGGTTGTTGTTAACACTTGTGATGGAAGGATTTATCAAGATATGCATGTGGGTGTCAAGGTGGCGCTTGATATGATGGAATGGGTTGAATGTGAGTTTACCCATTAATGTGATGACGAGATCTAGTATGCTCTCCTATGAATCTTTTTAATGGATGTTGTCTAGGTTTTTTATTTCATCTATATTCCTTTAATTACTTCTTGAGGTAGTTGGACGTACAAGGTACATTTTCTCCATAGTGGTAGCTTAGGATGGTTTTCCTAGCGTACATTAATTGTGTAATAAGTATAATAATGAATGAAAACGTATTTAACCAATAGGATTTGTAATTATGGAATGAATATATTGAATGATGTCATTCTTGTGAAATCATGGACTTTGTTTGGGTTATATATAGAGGGAGTAAACAATACTCTGATGTTTTATGTTACATAATGTGGAATAATGTTAATATATAATAAATAGTTAACGAATTAATTAACAAAACAAAATGAAAAAATAATAGAATGAATTTAATATGGCTCTTTAAATGCTAGGGTCCTTATAGAATATTTTGTCTAAGAAGTGGCAGTCAGAAGTTCGAGAGACATTATCGAAATTTGAGTATAAGATAAGGTTTTCTTATATTATGTCTATAAGATATATTATATAAAATATATTTTATGATTCAATACAATAAACCCACCCATGTAGGTTAGCGAAACTGATACCTAACAAGTTTTGGGAGGGTGTTTTCTACAAAATCCCTATTTGATGTTGGATGAATGACTACCCCCTCTGGCCCTACTCAACTATATTGATAGTAACATAGACTGATATGCATGATTGTATGATTCACAATATATATGGGTAAATGTAATGGATGGATTTTGGTTCTACATACACATGTATTCCTGAATATAGTATCAAATGGATTATTAAAGGTATGACGTGTATAGGGTATGATGGTTTGAGGTACATACTCAGTATATGAGCTTTAATGGATTGACGTATAATACCCATTGTATGATCCATGTCAAATGATCTATGGTTATTCATAGAAACTACTTGGTTACTATACATTGATATTTTTCTAGGATTATGTGATGATGTGATTCACAATGTGCATGTTGTGCCACCTTTCCTAGGTGTTTTCAGGCTATACTATTTTAGAGATATATAGTTCAAGATGTGTGACTTTGGGGAAGATTGGAAAACTATGGGGAATATATATCATGGAACTCTGGATGATTCATTATTATATTTTATCGTCTTTTATATATGATACATGTTGTGAGTTATCCATGGTGATGTTGGTAATTTAGTATACTTGTTTAGGCAATAAGTTAGTTTCACTATTGTTCACTATGATTTAACATCCTTTTATTCTCTTTTCCATTACAGTCTCCAAGGAGGATCCTATTGAGTAAAATATTATTATCACAATATGGTTATATAAACAATTATTCATGTCAGGCAGAGTTGGATTGAGATTTGGATGATTATTATTAGCTCGCGGTTCCAAATGAGTTTTTTTTCTTTATGGTCACTTCTGTCTTTACCGTTTTTCTACTTGTAAATTTCATTAAGTTATTATAGTACTATATGAAATTTCATGTATGAACATGAGATTTAATTATATATTCCACATATTATTTTTATTTTTGTATCATTCTTGTCTGTTTTTTTTATTTTTCTATTAAATGGTAATGCCTATTATATTCATGTTTATTATACCATCACTACTGGTCGTCAACCCAAGGCCTATTGGTGGCTGGAATTGTGTAGTCACTATATCTTACCCATAATTTTTTTATCTTTAGGGGTAGTGGGTCATGACATGTATATAATTTAGGATTTTTTTTAAATATCCATGTAAGTGAGTTATAAAAAAAATAAATGTGTCCTTTATGGAGGCCAAAGGTCGCACAAACATAGATGTGATGTTTTCATTTCCAACCGACTAGAAGAATGAATGAAAGATAATAATTTATATTTATATAAAATTATAAATTTCATTAATATGAAATTTATTCATAAATTAAATATATATAACCATCCATGTGAGGCGGTGATGAAAAATTAAATATATTGAAATGTGGAGGAGGTATTCTGCACTTACACACGAGTGACATTCCCATTATCTGATGGATGTGAGGAAAAAAATTTGGTAATATTTTATCTTTATAGAATCATAATTAGTCCATAAATATCATATATATATATATATATTCAATAAATCTATCTATATATGCATCCACGAGGGGCATTAATGAAAAATGAAATACATCGCTTTATATAGGTTGTTGTTCACACATATACATGAGTGACATTTTCATTTTCCATAAGATGGAAAAGTTATTTCAAATAGCTATAACATTTATATAAATCATTTAATTGTAGAAATGATACTTATTTTATTATGTTAATAAGATTACATATTATTTATAGGTTATTTAAGAATAATTAATGGATAAAGTGCTCGGTAAGAACATATATATCTTCCCATGATAATTACATTTTGAAAAACACCATAAGGATTTATATATGGTTGTTTATGGATGACCAAAATCTCTAAGTTATATATAAGTATTCTGTGAAGAGATTTGGGAAGATATTGGTCATGATATATTCCCCATATTGTGTTCTTATATAAAGAGAAGAGGTTCACTTTTTTAAGTGAGGGGAGTGGATCTTTTGTGAATACTATGAACATTAATTTAATTTATAGTCATTTTCCTGAGAAAGTGGAAAAATAGAAAATTTTAGATAATATTGTGATTTAATACAGATAAAAACTAGAATAATACAATTTAGACATATTTTAAATACTTTTAAATATTTATCTATTAGTTTATCCCCCTCATTAACCATTTTAACCCTTACTTTTTTGATAGACATTTTACCAAATAAACTATTTATTATTACTAAAAAATTGATATGGTCATTAATAGATAATTTAGATATCTTCATTAAAAATATGGAATCTATTTTATTATATTTTATTCTTGTAGGCGGTAAAACGTAATTTTAATATAATTATGTAAATCCCAATTATTTATTTTGAAAAATGTTCTTTTAAGTATAATAATGAATTTATATGAATATAATTTATATAATTAATTATAATTTATTTTATTATTGTATAAATTAAAATCTAAGAGTTGTGAGACATTAAAAATTATTTTGTACCACATTTTACTTTTTAATCCTTTAATTAAGTAAAATGAAAAAAAAATTCTTTTATTAGAATAGGACTTTGGTAATGCTTTAAAATGTAAAAAATAGGTTTTTAAATTAAACCTAATATTTTTAAATTATTTATTTTACATCTTATATATAGATATATTGTATTTTCATTTTTCATTTTTTTAATTCATTGTTATACAAATATATGTCATAATAATTATAGTATTTTTAAAATTAGTATTTTTCACTATTTACCTAAAAGTAATACTGTTGAGAAAAATCTCAGCAAATCACAATATCCTAATTTTAAATTGATAAATCCAAAAATGAATCTTATTTCATTGAATTATTAAATTTATTATTTTTTATATTAAAATAATATCTAAAATCGAAGTAAATTTTTTTAAAAAATAAACCTTTTAAACTCATTGTGTCTTTAATCTTATTTGTATCAATTTAATTATTCATATATTAATATATACATTGAAATATTTCTTAATATCACATTTTAAAACTGATAAATTTAATTTATTAATTTTTTTAAAAAATATTTATTTTAGAAAGATACATTTTTTATTATTGAATGATTTTAATCATATAGGATTGAAAAAAAGATATATTCATCCTAATCAAATAATATATTTTTTATTTGCTGATAGATTATTCAACATTGTTATGGTTCAATTTAGTTTTTTTCATTAGGTTGCATTCTATTCATCATATTATTTATTTAATAGAAAATATACACTTTAATCAATGAGTATTTTCTTCTACCCCATAACATAAATTGTTCCCTCACAGTTGCAATTACTATATAATAAGGAAATTAGAAAAGGGTATCTAAAAGAAACATATGAATCCAAATATAATTTATACTATAATATAAACCAAACTATCTTAGGAAAGTCATAGAAAATTATTATAAATATTTCAAAAATAATATATGTATATTTATAAGTCTTATAATTATTAATGTGCTTTAAAAGTTATACATTAACAGCTGATAAATATTTATAAAATAAAAGTTGATAAATTTATGCACCACTTATATTATTTTGAAGAATTATTTTCCTATCAATGTGTAGAATACGATAAGATATAATTACTTGATTTATTTCTATTATATAAGTGTAATTTAATCTATTTATTATATTTTATTCCATTTTACATATTTTCATCATCTCATATTCTAAAGGATAAATAACAATGAATAATTTTTCATGCACAATGAATCAGAGTAAAATATTAATAAACCATAACATCATTAATATAATGATACGGTGTTATACGTATTTTTATCCACCTATTAAAGAAACATAGATCATGAGTAACCATGAAATATAAATAATTATTAACATTCAAATCATTTCTTATAAACAATACCATTAATTCAACATAAATTATTTTATACTTTATATATAGAATAAAAAAATCCTAAATATTAATTAAACAAATAAAATATGGATGATTTTATTAGTAAAACAACCCCGATTACAACAACGGAATTCCTATTTTTGTTAATAGAGACCCCCTAAATATTATAATTGAACTAGATTCCCCTTTTTTGTCATAATTAGAAACTCCTTCCTCATTTTTTAAGGGAAGACTTAGTATAAAAGAAATATATATATGTGTGTGTGTAGATGAAAAATAAAATATAGCATTTGTTTGTGATAAAATTACATGCTATAAAAAATTATGGGAGTTTAAATATTGCTGTAGTATTTTCATAATCCTATATTATCACTCTCTAACTCTTAGAATGTAAATTACATTGCCGATTGGGTCATTAGTTCAAATTGTGTGACATCTACTTATATATTAAAAACTAGATATAGGTGGATCTTTTGTCCCCCCTTACATTCATGATCAAGATATCCCCTAATTATGTAGTTTAAATAGACTCCCATTCTTTTTATGTAAGTAGTAAGGTGTTACATTCCAAAATTATCCCATATTGGATGTTTCATCCATACCTAATTCTATATTTCCTAAATTATTTTTCCTTGGTACTCAACCATCCTATTATTATATTTATTTTTGTAGAAAATATATGACTTAGATAACATATTCTATACCGTGATTCCAATTGTTACCATACCATTATATGATTAAAATGTTTTATATGCTAGTTGACATCAGATGTACCAAAACCGACTCTAGTAACCCATATTTTTTGTTTACTTTTTTACATTAGCATAGATACAGGGGGATTAATCCACAAAGAACTATTAGTTTAGTAGTCTTGGAGAACCAAATATATAAATGATAAAAATTTTACCTTGGGAAAAAAATATAAGGCATAAGAAAATCAAATGATCTATATCTATGAAACATATTAAAATAATTCATCATCATATATTGGGGAAACCAAATAGAATAAGGGTGAGATCAAATGCTCAGTAAGGTTACATAAAATATAATATATCATGAGTAGGTAAGGAATAATCTATAAGGTAAAGTAAATAATTGAAAATACATCCCATTTAATCAATATCTTGAGAAAAAAATGTATCTATGCATAATATCAATTAAATAATATCTTTAATAAACCTAAATAATTTATAAATAAATCAAATTATAAATATTGAACATCGTAATCTCAAAAATTGTACTATTTATACTATTAGGACCTTGTTCAAAAACTATTTAAGTGATGGGTTGGTATACCCAAAAAATCCATTTAATTTGGAAAAATTATTTGTCTCAATAAACATGCCCATGCATCTATGAGATACCTATAACTAGGGCCCAACCATAACTGTATTCCCAATGAATTCCTTATATATTTAATTCTAAATTCAATATATAAAAATTATGGACTATCAAAAAATATTCGTATTGATTTAATAATGCCATATATTAATATTTCTCAATCCAATGAAATAAAATTTATAGAAATACTATATCTTTAGAAATGATATGAGGTTTAAGTAATAATAATATACATGATATACAATATTTATTTATAAGGGAAATTTAATTTCCAATAACCATAAGAACGTGAATATTTCAAGTGAAAGATTGAGACCACAAAATTAATATGATATAAGAGTTGACCATAGATTCATCAGAAATATATGTTTTAAAATAAAATATAATTCTTTAAAGATATGAATATTTAAAAGGAAAATTTGAATAATTGTAACACCCCGACCCCAGTTACCTAGAGTCAGTGCATTATTACATAACATTGGCATGATCATAAGAAAGATCAAATCTCGAAAGACAGATTGGTTTAGTAGACTTGGAAACAATAGATATATTAATAAGTCTTATATTAAATCATAAAGTGAAAAAATACTAGAACAACATATTTTATCCATATTCCACACTCATATCCCCACATAATATCCCTGCAGGTCATTCATAATTTACTTCTTCACTTCCTGGGAAAAATAAAACATAGAAAAGGGGTGAGCTCAAATTCACAGTAAGAATAACAATATAGTGGAAACTTTCATAAATAAGAATAAACATTTAAGGCAATTTATAACTAAAACAAAAGCCTTTTAAACTTGAACTTCAACATAGTATGGAAAAAGTAAAATGAAATAATGCCATTTACTTATTCACATGGATATTCTACTAATATAATAATCACATGCAATATCAATAACCACTTTCATAATGATGGAATGCATAATGCCAGACTATCATAACCACATAGCCAAGGCCTCGTGTCAATACTAAAAATATGATTTTTCTAAGGCCTTGTGCCAAGACACTAGTTTTTCTTATGAGACCTACTGATGCATCGAGGAGCTATATCGGGCTCCACTCGTCACATATTAAGTCCAATGCATTCCCATATGAAAAGGTTTAAACCTAACATACACATTCGTATTAAACTATCATATGAAATGTCAATACTTTCACCATAAACCATGAATGGTGTAAAAATATCACATCCACAGTCAAACATATCACAAAACATTCAATATAATATAGAAGTTTTGTATCATAATAAATCAACTTCAAATAAGCGTAAAATCCATAAAAGGATATTGACATAGATGAAATCAAAACTATTTTTAGAGAAATATCTCTTTCTATATTGAAATCATTTAAGAGTCATATATTTATAAAATAAAACATTTTCTTTGAAAATATTTATATATTCTTGTAAGGGAAGGTTCGATGATTTTATAACAGCGGAAAATACCTGCTCCCGCCATATAAGTTAAAAAAACATTCTTACCTTAATTCTGTCGAAAAGGTTAAAAGCACCTTGTTTGGAAAATGACGAAAATATTCCTTTATAAAACTATTATAAAAAGTCAAAAAAGGGTATAAATGACTTTAACCCATATTTTTTTAAATTTTAAAAATGTTTTGAAATACATTTTTAAGAATCATGGATGTGGTTGTTAAAGAGATCCCAGTAGATTATTACGTATAAACAACCTCGGATAATGAAGAGATTGTGAAATAACCCTTACCTTGTACTTTCCCTTGGTTGGGGTAAGTTAACCTCCTTTATAATAGTGAAATAATTGTTATTAAATTATACATGAGTCATATACATTCATATGATATCATATATGATCTTTTAACATTGCTTTGTTAATAATATCTTAGTATTATCGTCGTTTCGGGTGTTAACTTACTCGTTTTATTTTATTGTTTAGTTACATAATTCATGTTTGTCATAGATAGGTTGTATATTATTCATATACATAATGATATCAAGTCCTTAAAAATTATTTTTAAATCAGCAAATGATAATTATACTTTAATGGATACGATGGAGAATGAATTTCATCGTGTTCATGGAGACAGTAGTCCGTACGTACGCACGGGCGACAATACCATTCTTTTGATATTAAAATAAAATATAAAGGGATGGTATATAATATATACAGAATCATTAACATGTTATATTTATTATTTAAATGTGTTACACAACATTATTATACCCATCCAAATAATAATATATTGAATAACAATTACACCACGACGTGGAGACGGTAAGCCGTACGTACGCATGTATGGTGACATGTTATTCAAAGGGTGGATAGAATACTGAATATGGTTTTACCATATTTATAATAACATCACAGTATATATATGATACTGGAGTTATTATTTTAGAATGGTGACAACAAAGGAAGAATAAGTGGAAGAAGAAAGGAACTTGGATAAGGGTGGTGAAATCATTACCACTTCTTCGGGTTCTTCCTTTTGATTTGATCAAAAGGGCTCCATAGGTTGGCTTTATGATCAAACTAAGGCCTCTAGGTTGTAGTGAGGGAAGATGGTAGAGTATTGGGGCAGAGTTTGGCCGAACCAAAAGGCTTTGAAGGTGTGAATAAATGAGAAGGAGGAGTGCCCTATTATAAGAGGGGTGAGGTCACCTTTGGAAAAGCTAGAAATATTAATTAATAATAAATTCATATTCAGTTTCTAATGGCTACAAAGTTGATTATTTAAATTTTAAGGTGGGGATAGGTTGAAAACCATTCAACCAATAGAATTTATATAGGTTTGGGTTACTATATTAACCCTATATTTAAGTGTTAACTCTTAGTTAATTAGTTTGACATTTACCATGTCACTTTGTATTTTTATATTATATAGTTAATAAACATACTATATACATCCAAGCGACCCCAAGTGGTCCATTAATGATACAAATATCATGATATAAGTCTCTTGGCTGAGCCTCAGATTTTTAGGAATTTAATATCAATTAATAATATAATATATGTTTTAAAAACTCTTTTATGTCAATTTTGCACAATTCAATGGTTATTTTTTTTGAAACTCATAACAGAATGATTAATTCGAACAAAGTTAATTAAAGAAATTATAATATGTCATATTATCCTAGAAAATAATTTTAATTAATTAAAAGTTTCAAATTATATTTATTTGGTTATTTATAATATCAATTATTTTAAATTTTCACTATTATGGTAATTACTGCATCATCATTGTGTCATAAATAAATTAAATTATGTAATCTATAAAAATTCTAAATAAAATATCATTATGTAGGAAATATTTTTAGCTTTATAATGAATATTTATAGTCGAAGATCCAACATATATAACCCTATGTAAAAATTGTTTTTCAAAAAGATATATGCTCGTGTCATTTTTGTATTCATTTTAACTTAATTAAAATAAAGTGTCCCTATCACCTACAAGTGGCTCCATGGGGTCCCAAAATCGACCCCAATATGCCTATGGTCGAAAATGTATCAGACAATAAGGCTAGGACACGTTTTAGGGTAATTTATTATTATTATAATATTATTTTGTTAACCCTTATTTACCGGATTTACCCTTAACCATGGTAAATAAAATATTTACTGAAGTAACTATTCAAAATGTCTAAAAATAAAAGTTACCTATTAAAACAATTGGAACATCCTGACTCAAAATATGGAATCCATTTTTCCAAATTCAAAACACAGAAGTTGCAGAAAATAATTCAAAATTAATTCCCGTTGTTAGAACAAAAAGAGTGTTTTTAAGAGATAATAACTATCAAAAGATTGACACTTGTTTATGTCCGGTTTAATTGTAAAATTATGTCCAATTACCAATATTTTATTAAATGGTAAAAATATATTCTAAATATATTTTAAAACCACTCAAATTCAAAATTTATCACTATTAATTATTTTTATTAAAAAAGTTGTTTTTAATTAAAATTTAGTAATTTTCACTATTCATCAAAATATTAAAGTTATCCGAAAAGTACCAAAATTTCATCTTAGGGTAAATTCGATATTCCGAATCCAAAAATGATGTCCATTTTGAAATATAAAATATATATAATTTCAAAAATTAGGGATTTCTATTCATAACGGCTAGTTTGATTAGTTATGGTGTGTTAGAACTCGGTGTTGCGTACAACACACGCTATCACATTATTTAAAGAGAAGCACACCGTAGAAGCTTGGGGTGTTATATTCTCACCTCCTTCAAATAATTTCGTCCTTGAAATTTCCATAATACTACCGCATGAAAAGAATCGGGTGGTTCTTCATCATAAGTTCCTCAGGTTCCCACGTTGTCTCTTCCATCATATGGTTTCTCCACAAAACTTTTACCAGACGCGTCGTCCAGTTTCTCAGTACTTGTTCTCTTGTATCAAGAATCCTGACGGGCTCTTCACAATAAGACAGATCGGATTCCAGTTATAATTCTTCATAGGTGAGTACATGCGTTGGGTCAGGCATGTATTTCCTTAACATAGATACGTGGAACACATCGTGATCTTTGTAGAGACTTGGCGACATTGCCAATCGGTAAGCTACAGCCCCAATTCGTTCTAGAATTTCGAAAGATCGGATGTACCTGGGACTCAATTTACCTTTCTTACCAAAATGTATGACTCCCTTCCATGGATATACCTTTAGGAAAACATGATCACCAACTTGAAATTCCAAATCCTTCCTTTGATTATCGGCATAGCTCTTTTGCCTACTTTGAGCTGCTTTGATGTGATTTTGGATTACCTTCACCATTTCCATCATTTCCTCCACTAGTTCTGGACCTAAAAGTTTTCTTTCACCAATGTCATCCCAACAGGTTGGTGTGTGACATCTCTTTACGTATAACGCTTCATATGGTGCCATCTGAATACTCGAATGGAAGCTATTGTTATAGGAAAATTCTACCAAAGGTAAATATTGATCCCACATACCCTGAAAGTCAAGTGAGCAGGATCTCAACATGTCTTATAAGGTTTGAATAGTCCATTCTGATTGTCCGTCTATCTGTGGGTGGTAGGCAGTGATCAAATGATGTTCAGTATCCAGGGATTTCTGAAGAATCTTCCAGAATCTTGATGTTAAACGCGGGTCACGATCAGAAACAATCGATAGGGTTACTCCATGAAGTCTCACAACATCATTAATGTATAGTCTTTCTAGACGTTCCAGTGGTAGATCTTCTCTTATAGCAAGAAAATGTGCTGACTTAGTAAGAAGATCAATAATAACCCATATTTCATTGTTCCTTCTAGGAGTCTTTGGTAGCCCCATGAAAAAGTCCATCGTAATATTGTCCCATTTCCACTCCGGTATGGGAAGAGGTTGCATGAATCCTCCAGGGTGTTGCCTTCTAGCTTTCACTTGTTGACAAACCATAAATCATGACACAAAATCAGAAATCTCCCACTTCATATTGTCCCACCAAAAATGTTCCTTCAAATATCTATACATTTTTGTACTCCCAGGGTGTATAGAGAAATTGGAACTATGAGCATCATCCAACAATTCCCTTTTTATATCAGGTATATCAGGAACACAAAGCCTCTTCCCGAATTTCAAAATTCCATTTTCATACACAAAATCTCTCAATCTCCCATCATTCACAGCTTTAATCTTCTTTTGAAATTCTCCATTTTAGTCTGAGAACCCTTAATCCTTTCTAGTAATGTTGGTTTGGAAACCATTTGAAAAAGCATTGATGTTTCTCCTTCCCTGGTTATTCCCATGTCCATCTTCACTAGATCCATGAAAATTGGATCCCTTTCAATTCTCATATTGTTCAAAACTCCATGATCTTTTCTGCTCAAAGCATCTGCCACCTTGTTTTCCTTCCCCGGGTGGTAGTGTATCGTACTATCATAATCCTTGAGTAATTCAAGCCATCTACTTTGCCTCATGTTGAGTTCTTTTTGTGAGAAAATATACTTCAAACTCTTATGATCAGTATAAATCTCACATTTTTTCCCATAGAGGTAGTGCCTCCATATCTTCAAAGAAAAGATCACAGCTGCTAACTCGAGATCATGAGTTGGGTTGTTTTGTTCATGTATTTTCAACTGTTGTGATGCATATGCAATAACCCTATCATTCTGCATAAGGACACAACCACGTCCTTTATTCGATGCATCACTATAAATAACGAACCCATTATTCCCCGATGGTAGAGTCAATATAAGAGAATTGACTAATCTTCTCTTCAGTTCTTCGAAACATTTTTCACACCCTTTTTCCAATCAAATTTAACCCCTTTACGTGTGATCTTTATTAATGGGTTAGCCAATCGGGCAAAATTCTGGACGAAACGTCGATAATAACCTGCTAAACCAATAAAACTACGTACCTCATTTATAGTCATCGGTGCTGGCCATTCTTGGATTGCCTTGGTCATAGAAGGATCAACATAGATTCCATCTTTAGAGACAATATGGCTAAGAAAAGAAATCTCCTGAAGCCAGAATTCACACGTGCTAAACTTCCCATATAATTCATGTCTTCTCAGAGTTTTCAAGATAATGCGCATGTGATTTTCATGATCTTCGTAGATTTTTGAGTATACCAAGATATAATCAATAAATACCACCACAAATTCATTGAGATATTCTTTGAAAACTCTATTCATCATATCCATGAATACAGAGGGTGCATTAGTCAATCCAAAAGGCATTACTGTAAACTCATAATACCCATACCTGGTTCGAAATGTTGTCTTTGGAATGTTTTCATTCTTCACACACAACTGATGGTATCCAGATCGATGGTCAATCTTTGAAAAGTATTGAGATCCATGTAGTTGCTAAAATAAATCATCAATGCGAGGTAGGGGATACTTGTCCTTTATCGTTATAGCATTGATCTTCCTGTAGTCAATACATAACCTCATAGATCCATCTTTCTTTTTAACAAAAAGAACATTGGCTCCCAATGGAGAAACATTAGGGAGAATAAATCCTTTATTACTCAATTCCTGTAGTTGTTTCTTTAGTTTGACTAATTCTACAGTGGCCATTCTATAAGGGGTCTTCGATATAGGCCTTGATCCAGGAATTAAATCAATGGAAAACTCAACTTCTCGTTCTGGGGGATGTCCAGATAATTCTTCCGGAAATACATCTAAAAATTCTTTCACAACAGGTACATCTTCTATTTGAACATTCCTTTCCTCACCCACAGTTATTTCATTCTCTTCCTCCCCAATAATTGAATTTAGTTGAGCTACTGGGGGTAGATTTAGATAAGAATTTGGTGGTGGCAAATCTTCTCTAAAGATAAGGTGTTCCTTATCATCATCATCATGAATCGTAACCTCTTTCTTCATAAAAAAAATCTTCGCATCATAGTCCGAAAGCCAGTCCATACCGAGGATTATATCAAACTCAATCATAGGTATGACGACGTGATCAGCAGATAAAGAACATTTATGTGCTCTAATGGGGACTGATTCGCAAAATGTTGTTGCAATGATACTTCCCTTAGGATGTTTAACTGACAACTCCCTTGTTAAATCAAATTTAAAATATCTAATTTTCTTAGCAAACTGGGAAGATATGAAACAATGCGATGATACAGAATCAAATAATGCATTTTCTAAAATTGAGGAAACCATTAAATTACCTGCCACCACGTCTTTCGGAGCTTCTACCTCAGCAGTAGTGATAGCAGAAGCTTGGCCTTGATCCCTTGGCCTTTTCTGAGGTAAGTTTCCCTAATGCTTAATACATTTATTTGCATAATGCCCCATCTCCCTGCAATTGTAGTACTAGACATTGGTAGCTTCCTTCTTCCCTTTGCAGTCACGAGCTTGGTGGCCTTTTTCACCACACTTGTATAGACTCTCGTTCCCTTCAAGCAAGTACTGGGGTGTTTCTTACCACATTTACCACAGGATGGATATTCAACCTTCCCCTTCTTCCCCTTATTTCCATTCCCAGATTTTTCAGCATGTCTCTTCTTTTCTTGCTTTTCTTTAAAGTCATAAGACTTAGAGAATTCCTTTTCCTTATTGATAGCACATGAGACAATGTCTTCGTACGATGAAAAGGATTGTGAGAATAATGCTTGACGGAGAAATGGTTTTAACCCATCAAAGAAACGATCAATCTTACTTCATGGGTTACGTATATAATCTCCAGCATACCTTGCTAACCTGGTAAAGTTAGCCTCATACTTTGCGACATTCTCATCATCCTTTTGTCTCAGACTCAGAAACTGCTTTTCCATATCTGCTTGATGGTCGCGAGGAAAGTATTTTTCTAAAAACAGATCTTTGAACTCCCTCCATTCCATATTTTATACTTCATCATCTTCCTTCGTATTTTTAATCAAGGACCACCATTGATCATCATCTCTAGTAAGGCGGTAAACTGCCATTATAACTTTTTCACTTTCACTACTCCCCAAAGCCTGAAATATTTTCTCTAAGGAAAATATCCATTGCTTAGCTACTAAGGGATTTGTACTCCCATTGAAAGTTGGTGGTTGTTGCCTCATTAAGTGATCTAACATTGATCCTCCATGCTGTGGATCAGGGTGATCCATACGGGTAAGGTTATTATTCATAACCTGAGTAAGTTGTCCCAGTATGGTGATTAGCTGATCAGAACCAGTTGCATCACCAGCTCCACTATAATTATTTTGAGTAGGAGGGAAATCCCTACATGGAGTGCGTGCATTGATACAGTTTCCATTTCTTCCACTAGGCGCCATTTCTAAATAATGGCATAAACTAGATCAGTTTATGAATCAAAATACATAATCCCATACTTATAAAATACTTAACTTAAATTGAACTCTTTATGGATATAATCCGTCATCATAAAAATGTTTTCTTTGAGAAAGTATATAATCATAAACCCTTCATAATGATTTGTAATGAAAATGAGAGTTATCCTAAGCATATCCCCCGGGAGTGTCATAACGAAGAGTGCAGCAAGGCCCGTTGTCGTGGACCAGTTCCCGTTCGAGTCTAGCTCAAAGAGGTGTTTTCGGGTTTTACCCCTAGGTACATCTGTGCCAGAGCCGCCTCTAACTTCTCGTATCCAGAAAGGGATGTATTGCTCGGAAAACTCACAAAGTCTCTACAATACCAAAATTCTAGGAAGTTCTTCTATACTAATCCTTAATGTCAATCTTAAATCTATGTGCTCTAATTAGTGTTTATCTAAATCTAGCTTCCAAGGTTTATACTAAACTTCCTCTGATACCAACTGTAACGCCCCGACCCCTGTTACCTAGAGTCGGTGAATTATTACATAACATTGGCATGATCACAAGAAAGATCAAATCTCGAAAGACCAATTGGTTTAGTAGCCTTGGAAACACTAGATATGTTCATAAGTCTTACATTACATCATAAAGTGAAAAACTACTACAACAACATATTGTATCCATATTTCAAACTCATATCCCCACATAATATCCCTGCAGGTCATTCATAATTTACTTCTTCACTTCCTGGGAAAAATAAAACATTGAAAAGGGGTGAGATCAAATGCCCAGTAAGAATAACAATATAGCGGAAACTTTCAAAAATAAGAATAAACATTTAAGGCAATGTATAAATAAAACAAAAGCTTTTTAAACTTAAACTTAAACATAGTATGGAAAAAGTAAAATGAAATAATTCCATTTACTTATTCAAATGTATATTCTACTAATTGAATAATCACATGCAATATCAATAAACACTTTCATAATGATGGAATGCATAATTCCAGACTATCATAACCACATAACCAAGGCCTCGTCGCAAGACTACAAATAAGATTTTTCCAAGGCCTTGTGCTAAGACACTAGTTTGTCTCATGAGACCTACCGATGCATTGAGGAGTTATAGCAGGCTCTACTCGTCACATATTAAGTCCAATTCATTCCCATATGAAATGGTTTAAACATAACATACACATTCATATTAAAACTAGCATACGAAATGTCAATAATTTCACTATAAACCATGACTGGTATAAAAATAGCACATCCATAGTAAAACATATCAAAAAACATTTAATACAATATAGAAGTTTTGTATCATAATAAATCAACTTCAAATAAGCGTAAAATACATCAAAGGATATTGACATAGATGAAATCAAAAATCTTTTTAGAGAAATATCTCTTTCTATTTTGAAAACATTTAAGAGTCATATATTTAAAAAATAAAACATTTTCTTTGAAAATATTCTTATAAGCTTGTAAGGGAAGCTTCAACGATTTTATAAGGGTGGAAAATAGCCGCACCCTCTATATAAGTTAAAAAAACATTCTTACCTTAATTCTGTCGAAAAGGTTAAAAGCACCTTGTTTGGAAAATGACGGACACATTCCTTTATAAAACTCTTATAAAAAGTCAAACAAGGGTATAAATGACTTTAACCCATATTATTTTAAATTGTAAAAAAGTTTTGAAATACATTTTTAAGAAACATGGATGTGGATGATAAAGAGACCCTAGAAGATTATTACGCATAAACAACCTCGGATAATGAAGAGACTGTGAAATAACCCTTACCTTGTACTTTTCCTTGGATGGAGTAGGTTAACCTCCTGTATAATAGTGAAATTATTGTTATTAAATTATACAATAGTCATATACATTCATATGATATCATATATGATATTTTAACATTTCTTTGTTAATAACATCTTAGTATTATCGTCGTTTCAGGTGTTAACTTACTCGTTTTCTTTTATATGTTTTGTTACATAAGCCATGTTTGTCATGGATAGGTTGTATATTATTCATATACAAAATGATATCAAGTAATAAAAAATTATTTTTTAATCGTCAAATGATAATTATACTTGAATGGATACGATGTATAATGAATCTCATCGCGTTCATGGAGACAGTAGTCCGTACGTACGCACGAGCGACAATATCATTCTTTTGATATTAAAATAATATATAAACGGATGGTATATAATATATAGAGAATCATTAACATGTTATATTTAGTTTTTACATGAGTTACACATCATTATTATACCCATACAAATAATATTATATTGAATAACAATTACACCACGACGTGGAGACGGTAAGCCGTACGTACACACAGATGGTGACATGTTATTCAAAGGGTGGATAGAATACTGAATATGGTTGTACCATATTTATAATAACATCACAGTATATATACGATATTGGAGTTATTATTTTATAATGGTAATAACAAAGTAAGAAGAAGTGGAAGAAGAAAGGAACTTGGAAAAGGATGGTGAAATCATTACCTCTTCTTCGGGTTCTTCATTTTGATTTGATCAAAAGGGCTCCTTATGTTGGATTTCTGATCAAAATAAGGCCTCTAGGTTGTAGTAAGGGATGTTGGGAGAGTATCTGGGAAGAGTTTGGCGGAACCAAAAGGCTTTCAAGGTGTGAAAAAATGAGAAGGAGGAGCGCCCTTTTATAAGAGGGGTGAGGGAACCTTTGGATAAGCTAGAAATATTAATATATAATAAATTCATATTCGGTTTCTAATGGATCCAAAGTTGATTATTTAAATTTTAATGTGGGTATAGGTTGAAAACAATTCCACCAATAGAATTTAGACAGGTTTGGGTTACTATATTAACCTTATCTTCAAGTATTAACTCTTAGTTAATTAGTTTGACATTTACTATGTCACTTTGTATTTTTATATTATATAGATAATAAACGTAATATATACATCCAAGAGACCCCCAAGTGGTCCATTAATGATAAAAATATCATGATATAAGATTCTTGGCCTAACCATAGATTTTTAGGAATTTAATATCAATTAATAATATAATATTTGTTTTAAAAACTCTTTTGTGTCAATTTTGACACTATTCGATAGTTGATTTTTTTGAAACTCATAACAGAATTATTACTTCCAAAAAAGTTAATTAAATCAATAATAATATGTCATATTATTCTAGAAAATTATTGTAATTCATTAAAAGTCTCAAATTATATTTATTTGGGTATTTATAATATCAATTATTTTAAATTTTCACTATTATGGTAATTACTGCATCATCATTGTGTCATAAATAAATTAAATTATGTAATCTATAAAAATTATAAATAAAATATAATTATGTAGGAAATCGTTTTATATTTCTAATTAATATTTATAGTCGAAAATCAAACATATATAACCCTATTTAAAAATTGTTTTCCTAAAAGATATATGCTTGTGTCATTTTTGTATTCATTTCAACTTAATTAAAATAAAGTGTCTCTATCACCTACAAGTGGCTGAATGGGGTCCCAAAATCGACCCAAAGAGGCCTATAGTCGAACATGTATCAAAAAATAAGGCTAGGATACGTTTTAGGGTAATTTAGTATTATTATAATATTATTTTTTTAACCCTTATTGGCCGGATTTACCCTTAACCATGGTAAATAAAATATTTACCGAAATAATTATTCAAAATGTCTAAAAATAAAAGTTATCTATTTACACAATTTGAACATCTGGATTCAAAATATAGAATCCATTTTTCCAAATTCAAAACAAAGAAGTGGCGGAAATTAATTTAAAATTAATTCCCGTTGTTAAAATAAAAAGCGTGTTTTAATAGATAATAACTATCAAAAGATTGACACTTGTTTATGTCCGGTTTAATTGTAAAATTATTTACAATGACCAATATTATATTAAATGGTAAAAATATATTCTAAATATACTTTAAAACCACCCAAATTCATAACTTATCACTATTAATTATTTTTATTAAAAAAGTTGTGTTTAATTAAAATTTAGTAATTTTCACTATTCATCAAAATATTAATGTTATCTGAAAAGTACCAAAATTTCACCTTAGGGTAAATTCGATATTCTGAATCCAAAAATGATGTCCATTTTGAAATATAAAATATATATAATTTAAAAAATTAGGTATTTTTATTCATAACGGCTAGTTTGATTAGTTATGGTCTGTTAGAACTCAGTGTTGCGTACAACACACGCTATCATATTATTCAAAGAGAAGCGCACCGTAGAATCTTGGGGTGTTACAATAATATTCAATTTACTATTTTTATTTTAAAAACCATTTAAAATGTATAGAATTAGATAATTATCAACAAAGGCTCTGGTGGTGGGAAAGTTCACTAAGACTACACATGTTAAACACATTCCTTTTGTAATTAAATTCAAAAAAAAATTCAAAATAAATTATAATGGTTTAATTATTTTTTATAAAATATAAGAATGACATAAAGTTTTCTTAAAAATCAATTGAGAAATAAAAATTGAAGTTGTATTTATTTTTTTGAAAAATATAAAAAAGGAAGAAATATAGATGCAATTTAATGAGAAATATAATTAGTTTTCTTCTCAATATTTTATTAATTGATTGTTTTGATAAATAGTTTATAATTTGAATGGAAAGTAAAAAATTATAATGAGACGAACTTTTTGAATGATATTTTTTTTCAGAAAAAATGTGTTATATTACTTTTTTACTCATCAGAAATATGTTCATTTTATAATCATGTGAGTATAAATCGAAATGTGACTATTGGGTATCAATAATTATATGACTATTTATCAATTATTATGTTTGGATAATATTAACATTAGTGAATACTACCATTGGATACAATACTCTTGATAAAAATTTTAATGTTATCATTAGAGTTTATAAGTAATTTTTTGAAAAATGTTAAATTGATAGGGAAATAAGAGTAGATGGACTCAACCAACAGAGTCATTCCATATGATAGACTTATATAAGAAATTGGATGGGAGGTAGCATCATTGGTATTTGAACTAAATGAATCCCACTATATTCTTTAACAAGTGAAGATTTAATGAAATCCTATATGAGATAAGTTCAACTTAGTGAAAATTACTACTCAAGAGATGTTAGTCTTGCCACCCCATAAATTAATCACTATAGAACACCATAAACAAAGGGATTATGATAGTTTTATTAATGGTTATGTATCCTAGTTGAATTCACTTAAAACTGTAATTACATTGTAAAAATGAAGGTTTTATTTCATCAATTTCATATTAAGAATAGTTATTCTTAATAAAATTGAGATAAAACTGGATAAATTGAATTTTTGGGTAAAAAAAGTAATCTGTAGAAAATATTAAAATAATTATAATAATCTATAATATTATGGTTAAATATTTTTAATGAAATAGAATGGTAAAAATACTATTATTTGAATATAAATGACAAAATATTTTGTTTCAAGTGTTGAAATTTTTACTATGCATTTCCCATATACTATTATATAAAAAACGATTTATATATTTTAAATTTAGATAATAATATTTATAGAATTATAAAAAAATATCATTGTTGAAATTAGGATTTCCAAATTTGGTTATGGTAAATTTATGTGATTTTTGTAAAATACTATATTTTCTTATGATTAATAAAAATACATTTATAGTTTTTTAGTTATATTTAATGACATCATAAATATTCCATAATGATGTAATAACTAATTAAAGGAATCCCATGAATTAAAATATGTTATTTTATTAATATTCATTATTTTAATAGATTTTAATCAATTTCAAGATAAATAATTTACTTTCCAAATAATAAAATGGAAATATTAACATTGGAAATGTTATTTTATGAAAATAAGAAATTTATATTCGAAAACAATTAATATAAAATGATGGTTGACTATTGTGGATTAAAATAACAAAAAAAAATTCCCAAGTGTCTAATACTATTGGAAAACACCAAGGGAAATACCATGATTTTTCATTTATCATTACCTAGGTGTACAATGGCTACATTTCAAAATTAATAAACAAGTCCCGTATTTTTGTTATAAATACCCACAAATTTACCCATTAATTTTCACTAAAAATTATTTATACATAAGTATATGATATTTTTACCTCCCAAGGAGTCCTCCCGATGTTTTCTCAAACCACCATGGTCTCAATCATTTAGTTTTAAGAGTTGCACTTCAAGGTAATGGAAATCTCAACTTCTCTTTTTCAATCATGATACCTTTTTATATATAATGTCTTCAAAATTTATAAATTTTTTTCTTATATAAATTTTATTCTCTCCATGTACTACATTAATAGTCTTTTATGAATAGGATTTACCTATACCTCTCTTGTAACCATTTTATAAAGCCAATTTTTATATACGTTATGTTGTGGATTGTACTTCAAAAAATTTATCCCCTCTCCTCAATAAATCCCCTTTTATTTTCTTACTGTGAATTCCCACACCTATTTCATTTCTAGGGTTATTCCCCATAATTTAATAAATATTTATCTTATTCTGTTAATGTCCTACATAAAACCCTCATTTCACTTCCGTGGTTTAAGAATGACATAATGATCCTGTCTTTATAAATTTTTTTAATACAATATGTTTTTTATATAAAACCTATTTATTATTTTCTCAACGGGTTATTTATTAAATGGTTTATTATGATCTATATTGATAAAATAAAAATTAAAACACATTATGGGTGATCCCTAATGTTTCCTTAATTAATTATGTAAATAATTTAACCTCTAGAGATTATATCTTTCCCGATAACTTGTTTAATATCCCTGGTAATGATGATAACAATACTATGAAAAATCATGGCGATATACTTTTGAATCTCTAAATTTAATTTTTTTAGTCAAATTACAATGTTATTATTCATGTTATAGTTTTTATTATATTGTTCATTCTCATTCATTTTTGATATCACACTTATTCTTATTGATAATTATCAAGATAACATGTAATCGTTTCCCTGTTTTTTCCATTATTTGGCCTTATTCTCACCCTATCCTTTAATGTACGACCCTAGGATATGATATGAAGGAAATGTACTCAGTTTGAACCTATTATGAGTCCTTTTAAGTGGATTATAATAATGTTTTTTCTTATATTATGTACCTTTTTTCCAAGAAACTTAACATTAAAAGATCATATGTTTCTACCATGTAAATGAAAAATTATGTGATAAAATGTTCCGATGTAACGACCCAATGTTTTTATTGGAAATAAACTTATTATAAATATTCCATAAATCACAAAATAATGAACTACTAAGTGATAAGTTAACTTTAAAAATAAGTTTGTCAGTTCTGTGTTTGCAATTTTGAAAATCTGACACACAAGGTTGTGTTCATGATGTTTTTTTGGAGTCCGATAAGAAAAACATAACTTTTCGTGAATAGTAACCAACCCTTATGAATAGTAACATACCCTTATAATAGTGATATTCCCTAATTAATAGTAACCTCACCTATGATTTTATAAAAATAATATTCAAGTTGGAAGTATGATATACCTATATTTTAGAATGAGTTAATGTGTGTTTTAAAATTGGGTTATGATAATAAATTATGATTTTAATTAAATATTAAAATAATAATATTTAGAAAATTATTTCTGAATAATGGACTTCATTTTTGGATTATACACTTCGAAATTTTTTCTGGGTGAAATGTTGGGATTTTTCTGAAATACATGAAATTTTGATGAATAGTAAAATATGGTAATTTACTGTATATATACATTATAAGCTAAATAGACTATTCCTAGAATCATGGCTAATGTCACCACCCATGTTTCGAATTTACATGACCCATTTATTATTCTTGGTCATGGAATACATACTATTACTTGTCTTAGGAAGAAATAATAAATTAATGATTATAATATTATGAAATCCCTTCTCTCCTCCACTATAAAACCCACCTTCACTCCCTCTTCTCTCTACTTCTCTCAAACCTTGTGCCTTGCCATTATTCTGCCCAAATCTCTCCCTAATTTCCTCCCTCACATATAAAAGCTCTATGTCTACTCAATATACCAAAACCTCTCCCCTTATGTTGTTCTCAAAGGAGGAAGTCTCGAGAGGTAAATTACTCTTCCCAATTTCTTCTTTTATATTATGTTCTTTTTTTTATTTATTTCTTTCCTCACCTCCCTTCACATTAATAGTATGATTAATCCAGTAACATACATGTACTGGAACTTCCTCATGATAGTGGTATATTTATGTTGGGGAAAAATCCCTCAAGGTATCATTGAAGCATTTTTGAGTTGATTGAGTTTGTTGACAAAGTGGACAATTGTGCTGTGATTGCTGACAAAGAAAACCATGTCATACAAACTTGTTGAAAAAGGGGATTTCATGGTGGAATGTCGAGTTCAAGATCTATGGAAAACGATCCATGTTTAATACAATAACGTCGACAAAGGAATTGATGATCTGGAGGCGATACAAAAAGAACAGATACAAGGTGGCGCCGTTTTCTAGTGTTTGCCAAATATTTGGGACTGAAATTTTTCAAATGAAGAAAAGCGGTTTTTTGCAAAGGGAAATTCACTCTGTGTACTTGAAGGCTTGGAAACTTGCGTGCCATATGTTTTTCAAGATCAGATCATCAAAATATGGCAAAGGGATAAAGGTTGCGCAACTATTGGTGTGGTCACGCAGGTGACTTGCACGCCATGAAGAGACATGTGCGTCGATGCCTTGGAGGTTTGGGAACTTGCGCGCCAGTTGTTTTTCAAGATCAGAAGATCAAAATATGGAAAAGGAAATATGGTCGTGCAAGTATTTGGTTTGGTCACGCAAGTGTCTAGGAGGACAGAATAATTGCGCGCTGAAACTTGCGCGTCGAGGGGTGACTTGTTCGTCGTCGCCCAAGGTAATCAAAATGCCTATAAATACTGGACCACCCCTACTCATTTCATACTGGAACTGAAAACTTTGATGATTCATAGATCCCGTCACGCAGGTGTGGTGGTCATGCTAGTGGTGGTGTGTCGCGCAAGTGGGACTTGCACGCCATTGTTGGATGTTGCGCGCCAAGTGTTAGTTGCGCACCTACGGTGGCTTAGGCGAGGAAGAAAGTGAGTCGCGCAGGTTGGGATTTGCAGAAGCTTGAGTCGCACAAGTGGTTGAGGAATACTTCCGCACCAGGTGTGACTTGCGTGCCAATACTTGTACACCGGCATAGACTTGCGCACCAAGTATGGTTGATTTTCCGGCAGTGTTTTCGGGCTGCGTGGAAGATAGAAGTTTGCCCGATAACTTCGGTGAAAAGAGAGATTCATCTACGGGTGATAGTTGGACTTCAACAGAGCATCTACATACAGAAGATGATGCATTCCTTCATGCAAATAAAGAGGCCAACATGACTATAAACTATGAGTGGATCTTTTCCAGAGCAGTGAGCGAAGGAAGAGGAAGATGGTGATCCGCTCCACCAGCCGTGAGCTAGAGAGAGAGAAACATAGAGTGACCCTTGGGGAAGTAGTGAGCAGCCACTAGACCATGTAAAGATAGTGAGCCTAGGACAAAGTTACTGTGCCCAAACCTTGTAATCCACAGCTAGTGAAGTTTAGTGGAATTTGATATGACCTACAACCTGTCGGCATATGCTCATTGGACGTAGCCCTTAGTGGTGAACCAAGTAAAATTGATGTGTCCTGTGCTTGCTTTAATTTCTATTTATATTGTGCAATAGGAGAGAGATAGAAGAGTGTTTTTCATAACAGAAAAACAAGATTAGAACGAGCATTAATTTTAAATTAGTCATACCCTGAATCACCGCCCCTCTTAGGGTATTCAACCTTGTGGACCTAACAATTGGTATCAGAGCGAAAGGTTGGTATTTTTTCTTCTCTCAGTGGAGGTCACTAATCATAAAGGGATTCTGATCTTCAACGGATGTAATTTTTAGATATGGAAAAATCGAATGCAACACTATTTCTGATCTTTGGGAATGGATGTGTTTTCAGCAGCTATGCATGGTATCACAGCTGATATTAATAGTGATGAATTATCAGAAGCTAAGCATAGAGTGTTGGATGCTGATGAAAAAGCAATCAATGCCTTAGGGGGATCCCTTTCGAATCCCATCTACACAAAGGTGATTTCATTCAAGGCGTCACATGCCATGTGGGAAAAACTATTGAATATATATGAAGAAGATACAAAGGTCAGAGAGGCAAAGCTGAAAGTGCTGTGGAATAAGTATAATGATCTGAAGATGAACCTGAATGAGTCTATTGATGAATTCTTTGATAGGGTAAATATTGTTGTGGAAGATATGCGAGGACTTGGTGAAGTAATTGAAGACATAAAGATCGTAAAGCTCATCTTGAGGAAGCTTCCACCTCTGTTCAATCTGAATGTTTTAGTACTAGAAGATAAAGTTCCCAAAGAGCTGACATTGGACAATTTGCACAGTACCTTGGTTGAATATGAGATGAGCAATGATGATAAAGAGTCTTTGGAAAAGGGTAAATCCAAAGAGATGGCATTTAAGGCCATGAAGAAGCTCACCATTGAAGATTCTCAGGAAGAAGAAGAGACAAATGAGGTGATTTCTGTCCTTTTATCAAATATACAAAGAGGAAAAGAAATGTTTAAAGGGAAACTTCCACTAGAATGATTTCGATGTAGAAAGGTTGGTCATATTGCAGCAAGGTGCCCCAAAAAGATTCAAGATAATGATAATGATGATGACGAAGTCGAAATTCCCCAGAAGAACTATTTAGCATTTTTGAAAGGGAAGAAACAATTCAAGAGAAATTTCTTCAAGAAGAAGAATCTTCTTTCACAAGAAGTAGACAGTTCAGATGAGTCTGAGGATGAAGGGGTTGAGGAGTTTGAAAATTATAAATATCATGGACAAAATGCATTGGTGGTTGTTGTCGGTAGTTCTCAACAAAAGGTAGAAAACAACGCTATTAAAGAAGAAGAAGAAATTGAAGGTGGAGTTTACATGAAAGATGAATTGGAAGCATCTCTTGAAGAAATAAATATTTGGAGAGAAAAAAAGAAATCCAACAAGGTGGTACACGATGCCACACTCTACATGCAACAGCAGGAAGACGAGAAGTCTGAGCATGAAAATAAAAATGAAAACCTTAAGTCTTCAAGGCCAAAGAGCATAGAAAAGTTTGATGAGAATAAGCTCAAGATTGAAGAACAGAAAAGGGAGATCGATGGAATGAATGAAAAATTGAAAGATGATGTCAAGCGTATCGAAGATCTTGAAGAGGAAGTTGTCGGTCTACAGAGAAAAGTCAAAGACAAGGAAAAACCATTGACTCCTAACAAATTCCTGGGAAGGTCGGTTGTTACGAAGACTGAAAAGATGAAAGAGGAGCCTAGTAGTTCAGTAGGGAAGAAGCATCAACTGAGCTTAGAAGTTAAGGTTGTTTCAGAGCTTAATTAGAAACCAAAATCTATAACAATTGAGGTCAGACCGCAAGCACCCATCCCGAAATTCAATGTTGATTTCGGCACAAGGGAAAATCATAATATTCAGAGATCCCAAAGGGAAAATCATTGTGCTGAAGTAACACGAAGTAATGCACCTTATTTCTGGTGTTATTGTTGTGGGAAGTTGGGACATTCCCAATATGTGTGTTCCATAGCCAAGAGATATAGAAGGGAATAAGAACAGTGGTGGAAGCCAAATAGTTAACAGTTTTCTAGAACACATTTAGAAGGACACTGTTTTTGGTGCGGAGGATTTCGGAACATGGCTAGGTATTACACTTCGACCATTCAGAGAAATGTGCCAAAGAAAACTCAAAATGTATGCAGGTAGCAAATCAATAAACCAAAAGGTGAGTTAAAGATGCAGAATAGATTTGCAGATCTGCAAAATGAAGCCAGTCCATCGTACTCTGAGAAATAACAGAAGCTTCAATCCATGCCGAGTGTGAAGGAAAAAGTATGGACCAAGATGAAGAAAAATGAGAAGGTCGTGGTGGTAGTGAATTACCTTAAATAACTTGATTGATCTGGTGTGAGGATCCTTGACAGTGGTTGCACATCCCACATGACGGGTAATAAGGATCTTGTTACAGGCATAAAATATGACAAAGAAGGAGTTGTCAAATTTGGAAACTGTGAAGGCCTAAATATTGTTGGCTCAGGGAAATCCATGTTTGGGGGAAAAGAAATGAGATGTGCTGATGTCTTGGTAGTAGAGGGTCTTAGTCCTAACTTGCTCAATGTCATTCAACTTTGTGACTCTTGGCACTCTATCCGATTTACCAAGAAGATGTGTGTTGTGAAAGAAAAAGATAGAGCAGTTGGTCTACAAGGAAAAATGACAAAGGGAAATCTTTACCTTGTAAGTGGGGAAGAAGATATGTGCCTTTTATCCAGAGAGGAAGAAAATCAGCTGTGGCATAAGCGACTTGGACACCTATGTCAACCATCTATGGAAGATCTGGTAAAATGTAATGCTTCCAGAGACCTTCCCAAACTATCACGTGACCGCACTCAAACGTGTAATGATTTCCAACAAGGGAAGATCATCAGAAATACATACAGGCCAAAGGAAAAAAAATCATCTAGAGTGTTATAATTGGTGCATGCTGATGTATGTGGACCTATCTCACCATTAGGTATAAATGGGAAAAGGTACTATGTTCTTTTCATTGATAATTATAGTAGAATGGCCTCAGTATTTGTCATTACCAAAAAGACAGAGGTGTTCAGTTTCATAAAGCAGTAGAAGAGGCAATCAGAAAGGATTCTTGGGCAGAAAATCATGAAATTTCGTACAGATAATGGTACAGAATTCACAAACAATCAAGTGGAAGAATATCTCGAGAAACACGGGATAAGGCATCAAGTTTCATCAGTGAGAACTCCCCAACAGAATAGAGTTGTTCAATGGAGAAATCGGATCATTAACTACATAGAAATAATAATTCGTATTGAAAAGGACCCACCATAGAAATTTTGGAAGGAAGCAGTTTTGACATCGGTCTATATTTCGAACAAGTCTCTGTCGTGTCCGAAGCAAGGGAAGACTTCATATGAATTGTGGTACGGAAAGAAGCCAACGTTTAAATACATTCAAATCTTTGGAAGTAAGTGTTTCATTCTCAACAAAGAAAATCACTGGAAATTTGAGTCACGAGGAGATGATGGGATATTCCTTTTCTACTCAGGGAAAAGCAAAGCGTATAAATGTTTCAACAAAAGGCTAGGAAAAAATTGTTGAGAACAATGATGTCACTATAGTTGAAAATGAACAGAATTCTCAACAACCCAGTGAACAGTTTCTGGATGAAAGTGATGATGAGGTAAGAAACATAGGGGGAGTAGAAGTGGAAGAGGTTGAATCAGAAGAATATATTGATGATGAAAAATAAAGTGTCAAGTCTGTGTCTGCAAGGATGCCAAAGAGTCGAGCTGAAATTGATAGGTAGAATATCATTGCTGATCAGACAGCTCTAGTTCAGACTCAAAGAATGAAATCATTACAGGAAACATCATTTTTATCTCAGGTGGAGCCGAAATGTTTTTCCAATGCAGCTAAAGTTGAAAACTGGGTTCAGGCTATGAATGAAGAGCTTGATCAGATTGAGAAGAACCAGACATGGGAAATTGTTTCGAGGCCAGCAAAAAAAATGTCATCGAGACTAAATGGGTCTATCGCAACAAGATGAATGAAGATGGCATAATTATTCAGAACAAAGCACGGCTAGTGTGCAAGGGATACTCCCAGATAGAGGGAATAGATGTCGATGAGACATTTGCATCGGTTACAAGGATGGAGACAATCCGATTATTTTTGGCCATAGCAGTGCAATGAAAGTTCAAAGAGTTTCAGATGGATGTCACATCCGCATTCTTGAATGGTTTTCTGGAAGAGGAGGTTTATATTGAGCATCCATATGGTTTTCTAATTCATGAGGATGAGAACAAAGTTTGCAGGTTGAAGAAGGTGTTGTATGGGCTAAAACAAGCACCAAGGTCATGATACTCACAACCTGATCAATATTAGAAGAAGCTTGGTTTTCAGCACGAGGGACTTGATTGCAATCTCTATTTTAGAAATAGAAATAATCAAAGGATGGTGGTGCTGGTGTATGTCGATGATATAATTTTTTGCGGATCAGATGAAGCTCAGTGCAGACTGTTTTCTAAATTCATGGAAAATGAGTTTGAAATGTCAATGATAGGAGATCTAACATTTTTCCTTGGATTACATGTGACACAAGGAAATAATGGAACATTCATTTCTCAATCCAAATATGCCAAGAAGATTCTGGGATCATTTGGAATGGATAATTCCATGGATATGAAGACTCTGGTTGCTACCTGGATGAAATTATCAAAAGATAAGGATGGAAAGGAAGTTAATATTACAGAATACAGGCAAATTATTAGGAGCTTGCTGTACTTGACCGCAACAAGGCCTGATATTGTTTTTTCCACATTCCATGAAGCGAGATATCAGAGTAATCCCAAGGAAAGCCATATGATTGCAGTGAAAAGAATACTTCGGTATATCAAAGGCACAGTGGATTTCGGCTTGACATATAATGACAAATCTTAGACAGTGTTATTGGGATATACTGATGCAGACTGGGCCGCATCAGCAGATGGGAGAAAATCAACATCAGGATGTGGATTATATCTTGGTGGGTTGTGTATTTCTTGGCTAATAAAGAAGAAAGATTGCATTTCAATAAGCACTAAAGAAGTTGAGTATATTGTGGCCACTCAAGCGTGCACACAATTATTATGGATGAAGCAGCAGCTTGAAGATATGGGAGTTGAAGTGAAGTATCTGATCGGAATCCAGTGCGATAACTCAAGTTCTATCAATCATAGAAAAATCTTGTTCATCACTCAAGGACCAAGAACATTGAGATAAAGTATCATTTTATCAAGGAGAAGGTTGAACAGGAATAATGAAGTTGGAGTATGTGCCTACAAAGCTACAGGTTGCAGACATTCTGAAAAAGGCTTTACCTAAGGAAGCTTTTGAGAGGCATCGTATGGCTCTGGGAGTTCAGTCGACTCCCCGCACTTAAAAGAGTGTGGATGTGGAACCCCCTCTCCCAGAGGTATGATGTGTTTTCCCTAATGTGATGATATGTGTTATCTACTCTGTTACATACTGCAAATTAGTAACCTTTGGGTTCATTGAAAAAGGGGGAGAAAATAGTGACTGTTCAAGGGGGAGACAACAAGGCGATTTGATAAATCATGAATTATATGGGGGAAGCTGACAGGTGGAGTAGCCAGATATGGGGAGCTAAAGCTAGTTGAACGTGCTTAGCCAGAGCTTAGTTTGGACAACACAAGAAATAGGGCTAAAGTGGTTTTGAAGCTGACAAGGGTTGAAGCTGTGAATAGAAAGGGGGAGCATATTAAATCTGATGATGCAAGAAGTGATCGATCAAAGAATAGATATCACGATTGGTGAGGATCATGATAAAAGCAGATGAGTGGTGTTGGAAGAATATTTCCAAAAATTGGTATCAGTTTGGTGAAATTTGGAATCAGTTTGGTGTCAAAAATGCGTGTAATAGAATTAGTGATTCATTGATGGACTTTTCATTTACTCTTGTTTCTCACGCCGAGCATTGCTCATGTGGGATTAGAGTATGTGTTGAGTAAATCCTTGATCTCTATCAGAATTTCAATGATGCAAATGGTGGCTAAAGAATCAATGATGTATCTTTATATGTATGAGTTGTCAACAACCCCAAAGGGGGAGATTTTTGGGAAAAAATCCATCAAGGTATCATTGAATCAATTTTGAGGTGATTGAGTGTGTTGAAAAAGTGGACAACTGTGTTGTGATTGTTGACAAAGAAAACTATGTCATAAAAACATGATGACAAACAGGATTTCATGGTGGAATGTCAAGTTCAAGAGCTATGGACAACGATCCATGTTTGATTCAAGAACTTCGACAAAGGAATGGATGATTTGGAGGCGGTACAAAAAGAACAAATACAACGTGGCGCCGTTTTCTAGTGTTTGCCAAATATTTGGGCTTGAAAATCGTCAAATGAAGAAAAGTGGTTTTTGGAAAAGGGAATTGCACACAATGTACTTAAAGGCTTAGAAACTTGCGCGCCATATGTTTTTCAAGATCAAATCATCAAAATATGGCAAAAGGATAATGTTCATGCAAGTATTGGTGTGGTCGCGCAGCTGACTTGCCCGCCGTGAAGAGACTTGCGTGCCGATGCCCAGGAGGCTTGGGAACTTGCGCGCCTGTTGTTTTTCACGATTAGAAGATCAAAATATGGAAATGTAAATAGGGTCGCGCAAGTTTTTGGTTTGGTGGTGCAAGTGTCTAGGAGGACAGAATACTTGCGCGCCGAGGGGTGACTTGAGCGTCGTTGCACAAGGTATTCAGAATGCCTATAAATAATGAACCACCCCTCCTCATTTTAAACCGGAGATCAACAATTTGAACATTCAAAGCTCCCGTCGCGCAGGTGTGGTGGTCGCGCTAGTGGTAGTGTGTCGCACAAGTGGGACTTGCGCACTGGTGTTGGAAGTTGTGGGCCAGGTGTTAGTTGCGCGCCTGAGGTGGTTTAGGCGAGGAAGCATGTGAGTCGCACATGTTTGGAGTTGCAGAAGCTTGAGTCGCGCAAGTGGATGAGGAATACTTGCGCGGCAGTTGTGACTAGAGCGCCTATACTTACGCACCGGCTTAGACTTGCGCGCCATGTAAGGTAGATTTTCCGGTAGTGTTTTTGGTCTTCGTGGAAGTTGGAAGTTTTCCCGATACCTTCGGTGCAAAAAGAGATTCATCTACGGGTGAATGTTGGACTTCAACAGAGCATCTACATACAGAAGAAGATGCATTCCTTCATGAAAATGAAGAGACCTACAAGTAAATAAACTGTGAGTGGATCCTTTCTAGAGCAGTGAGCGAAAGAAGAGGAAGAAGTTGATCCTCTCCACAGGCAGTGATCCAGAGAGAGAGAAATAGGGAGTGGCCCTTGGGGAAGTAGTGAGCTGCCCCTAAACCTTGTAAAGGCAGTGAGCCTGGGACAGAGTGACTGTGCCCAAACCTTGTAATCCATAGCTACTAAAGTTTAGTGTAATTTGATACGACCGAAAACTTGTCGGCGTATGTTCCTTGGACGTAGACCATAGCAGTGAACCAAGTAAAATTTATGTGTCGGGTGCTTTCTTTACTTTCTGTTTATATTGTGCAACGAGAGAGAGAGAGAAGAGAGTTTTTCTTAATAGCAAAACAAGATCAGAATGGGATTTAATATTAAATTAGTCATACCCTGATTCACCCCCCTCTTAGGGTATTCACCATTGTGGACCTAACAATTTATGTGTCTTCCCTCTTTTCCCCACCCTTTTATTTGAATGAAATGAATGCACCATTTGAGATGTGCTAAATTAGCACATTAAAGGACAGTTGTTTATCAATTTCTATTCTTATCTTTAATTATGGTCATGAAACCATTTGTGTTATGGTTGAACCTGATAATTATATATTTAATATATTTTATTTTTTGTTCTATATTCCTTTGGAAAAAATGTAATTAGGTTATAAAGCAAAACACATTCTTTGTATTCAAATCTACCGATTAACAAAAATGGTTATCACTATGGTTATATATATAATAATTCAACATCACTCTAAGTAACCTAATTAACATTAAAACCATGTAATATCCTGGATATGAAATAAATAACATAACTTCAATTATGGAAAACCACTTTCATCTTGATTATAATCCAAACATGAATATAAGTGAACCGATCTTTTAAAGCAAATAAAACAAATGAGCCCGAACAATGAAATTAAACCTTGTAACTAATAAAAAGGATTTGAATGAAATAAAAAGAGTTATAATAAATAAATTTAATATTGAAGAGGTTCTGGACTAATTAATTAATAAACCTACTTTTTTATTCAGGTCGTTAATAACAAGTGGAGAACACCAACAGATTTAAGGTAAGGGATCCTCCCCTTTTTACTCTTAATCAAGATTGTTCTCTATGCTATACATTTTTGTGTAATACCAAGTTATGGAGTAAGTTTATACACCATCCTCGTACTTTCCAAATTTTTTATAAGTGATTAGAAACCCCTTATCTCTATCATCAATCCCTCTTAGTTACACCTGATACCACACCGATAAACCATAATGGAATCTACCCGAACTTCCTTTATTCCTTCAGGTTGCTCTATCTTTCTTTTTACCAAAATTTTGTTGTATTTTCATTTATGTAGAACATAAAAATTATATTTATATACTCGAAAATCATGTTCCAAGATCCATATCTCATTCACATTTGGGGATATACATGCTTTTAAGTGAATCTCTCTTTGATACTTCTTAATAAGCACACTCATTTTAAAGGAACTTCCTGAACTTTTACCCAATTTCAAGGTCACTCTCTCTTCTATTTTAAGACACCATTGTCTTTATAAAATCTATATTTTTATTATGAAAAACTTTTTGGTTCAATTCTGGTTTTATATAAAAGAATGTCTTCTTTACTATTTTAAAAGCTCTACAATATTTTCCTTATAACCGCACAAAAATGTTTTAATGCTAATGTTTCTAAAATACACTTCTCATATGTTGTAACTTATGTTTGACACCACTTACCAAGTTATATGCCTATTTTACCCTATGAACGTACATGTATTTTACAATTCTTTCCTTACATGGACACTATCATGATACACCCAATTTTTATAATCAACGTCATGATTGTGGTACGCAATTCTTTCAATGGGCACCCTTATGTTTGTGTATGGTTGATTATGTATGATTGTATATGTGGAATGAATATTTATGTGGAAAGAATATTCATCAAAATTTTGAGATGGGTGCACCGAGATAGTTCTCTAATGCAGTGGGTAAGGTTAATTCTCATGAGATGCGATGTGAAATGGGATTGGCAGTTAGCCTTGACCCATACTAAAATGGGAAACGGGATTGGCGGTTAGCCTTGACCTGTACTAAAGATAGGATTTATTATTCTTCCACATTTATATGATTCCATGTTTATATGACCCCATGTTTATATTTTATTTTATGAATTTCATGTTTGTATATCATTATGTCATGCCTCCTAACTCATGCGGTTGAGATGTATGTTTATGTTCATTCGCTTACTCGGCTTTTTATCTCATCCCTTTGTTCATGTGTTCCCCAGGGTACCCTATGCAGATGTAAGGGCTCAAAGGAAGTTAGAAGATCTTTATGGATATTAAATAAAGAAGTTTTTTTAGCCCCATATTTTATGTTATATGTACCTAGTCTTCCAAGACACTAAACTTATCGATCCTTGGATTGTACTCTGATGATTAATTATGCTTAAAATAATGAAATTTTTTATGCAAAAGGCCCGGGTTGCTATATCCGTTACATAGTTGGTGTCAATGGATATTTTATGTATTTTTTGAAATTTGGATTTTAAAACATTAGGAATAAACCTATATGAATTTTCATATATTGGAAAAAATCTGGGTAATTTGGTAAATTATCTTGTAACTGATTTTGGTGAAAACAAATCCTTGTATAGAAACAAACAAGTCGATTTGGTTCTAGAACATATGTATATAGGGGAAAAACATGAAAAAAATTCTTTGAATTAGACTTTAATGGGAAATAGTGCACAGAAACAAGCCTTACTATATTATTTTTTTTGACAATATCAAGGGATATGGTTATTTATCACAATCTCTTAATAAAACACTCTAAAATATTCTTAGAAAATGTAATTGATGTTAAAGAATAACATATTTAAGTGTGATGATTGATGATATAAAATTATTTTAGAAATATAATATTAGTAAAAGAAAATTATTTCTCACCTATGTTTTATTCTTTTAGAAAAAGGTGAGAAATATGAGGAACTATGTAAATGGTGAGCACAAGAGGCCATGAGTTGATGACCATTCGATGGAGGATGAAATAGAAAACATAATAAGATTGATGAATAATCTAACTCAAGTTGTGAACAATAACATAAATCAAGACAAGAGAACAGATTCACCTAGAAGGGAACAAATTTTCATTGAGTCCATTATGCATCAATGACAACCTATTCTTAGTGGATCTACCAGCACATTTATTTCTAAAAAATGGATAAGCTCTATCGAAAAAATATTTTCTATACTCTGTTGTTCTAAAGAAGATAATTTCACCCAAGATGTGTACCTTTTAGAGTGGGATGCTGATCAGTGGTGAAACTGAATAAAATAAGGAATCCAAGATGGGAGGTTAATGCTACGGAGTGGTATGAGTTCATAGGATCTTTTTTTGGAGAAATATTTCCCCCATTCAGTGAGAACAAAAATGGAGAAGTAAGTTCTAGAGTTTATGTAGATGGAAAATTAATATGTGGGAAGCAATGAGACTAAATTTAAAAGGATTTCCTATGAAAGTTATATATTTTTCTAGGATACTAATGTAATTGTTGATATATTCCTTAATATATGAATACCCCATCTACAAAAGTATATTTACAATCAAGACTATAACAACTACATGGAGATACTGCATGTTTCATGAATGATGGACTGCAGTTCGAAGAGATGCAATGGTCCCATAGATCGAATGAAAAAAAGATATCATTGAATCAAAGCTTAAGGTTTAACTTTGATAATATAAGATGTTACACATGCACTAAATGTGTGAAGAATCATATAGGGAACCAATTACTTGAGAGTGGGAAATTATACTAGTGTGGGAGATATGAGAATATTTCATGGACCTGTCATAGTGATGTGACCACATAACTTCAAAACACCAATGAAATAGGGATGATGGTGCAGGACTAGACTAAAGTCCACTACATTAATTTTGATTCTTATTCTACACATTTTTTATATCCTCCATGTTTTCAAAGAATATATAATCAATCCTTGAATATATAGAAGTAGAGTTGTCATTCAGGACTCCTTGAGGGATAATAAATGAATCAAAAGTATATTGAAACTATATTATTCACTTTTTGAGCATAATTTAATCACAAATCATGTATTCATTCCCATACTATATTTTTGATTTATAGTAGGTATAAACTTAATCTCAATGTATAATGCTAATATTAATTAGTTTTCTTCAATGGATAACCTAAAGTTGTTTCGAAGGAGAGATAACTCAACCTGTGCTTTGTCTAGAAGAATATCTTATAGCCTTGTTTATGGAAATGATCCATGAAAAAGAAAAAGTAAATGAAAGTATAAAAATAGATAATGTCCATATAAATCAGGAATACATTGGCATATTTCCTGAGGAGTTGGATGAATCTCCCATGAAAATAGAGAAAGTGTTCTCTATTTAACTCATTCCAAGATCAAGGCCAATATCAGAGACCTCATATTGAATAGAAATTATGGAGCTGGAGGAATTAAATAAACAACATTTAGATCATTTGGAGAAGTGGTTTATCTGACCATGTTTTTCTCCTTGGGGAGAACCTATTCTCTTTGTGAAGAAGAATGTTTTCTCAATGCAACTACGAATTAATTATAGAGAACATAATGAGATCTTAATGAAGAACATATACCCTCTTAAAAGGATTGATGATTTATTTATTTTACTTTAGGTGGATCAATTCTTATCCAAGAGTGATATTTGATCTAGTTATCTTAAATTGAGGGAAAAGAAAGAATATATTCCAGTCAATGACTTTCGATTAAAATATGGGAATTTAGAGTTTGTTTGTATGCCATTCACCTTGACTAATTCACCTGATGTTTTTATGAATTTAATGAATAGAGTCTATAAGACCTACAATGATAATTTTGTGGTCGTTTGTATAGATAATATTATGATATATATATATATACATCAAAAGCCACATGGAGAGCTAGGATCATATAAGGGTTATATATAAAACACTAACGAAGGAGATTTTATTTAGAATGTTGAGAAAATGATATTTTTAGTTAAAAAAATTATTTCTAGGGGAACATAGTACCCAATGAATGAATCTCAGTTGACCCTGCCAAGAAAATGGTTGTGGAGGAGTGGCCTCATTTAACAAAAGTAACTGATATTTATAGTTTCCTTGTTTTAGATAGATTTTATTTGACATATGTGGAAAACTTTTCATGAATTTCTAATCCACTAACCATGTTAACTCAAAAAGGCTCTTTGTTTTTTTGGATAATGGAGTGTGAAGAGTGTTTCCAATATCAGAATAAGAGATTGGCTACTGTGCCCCCGTTACCTCTACCATCTGTTGAAGAAGGATTCATTATTTTTAGTGATGAATCTATAAAAGGGATTTGTGCATCCTAAAATATAATTACATGGTAATTTCTCATTTATTCTGCTAGTAAAATACACATGAAATGATTTATCCTACACATGAACTAGATCTAGATGCAGTTTATTTTTTTCTAAAAATTAGGAGGTACTATTTTTATGGGGATAAATGTGATATATAAATATAACACCAATTTTTGAATAATATTTTCATGAAAAATGGATTGAACATGAGACAAATTAGATAACCAACCTTACGATTTTTACCATTAAATATTTCATAAGGATTTTCTTTTAAAATGGTATGACAAGAATAGTTATTTAAATATAATAAGCATAAAAAATGGCCCCAAACCACAAAATATATACAAATATAATATTCAGTTAACATAGTACTGGAAATTTCAGTAAGAGTACAATTTTTTTATATCAATATATTACAAGCATGTTATATGAGAAACAAATTACGAATATAACCAATTTTTAAAAAATGAATCATATTTTAAATTATTTAATTCATCTCATTTATCTGTTTGAATAGAAACAATCATACGCATTTTCCATTTTGAAATAAATTTTAAAAACATTAAATATTGTTAAAGTATCATTTTTATATGAATAAAATTAATCCCAAGTAAATATATTATAACCATAACTGAAAACCAATATAGATTTATTTCGTACTTGGTAAGGAATTTTAGTATGAAAAAATCGATCAAGATGTACTCACTTCACAAGTTAATTATTAATTATTTGATTGATAGTTTTAAAGGAGTATTTACATAGTTTCCCTTTCAATAAATCATTATAAGAATGAATTTATTCATTCATTAAGGTATAAAAATGTATCACATTATAATGTTTTGATATATTATATAACATTATGAAATTAACATGAACAAATAATAAATGCGAAATAATTCTTTCACTCTGCAAAGAATTCTAAAACATAACATATTGAACAAATCGGTTTTAAAAATAAATAGTTTAAATAAATTCCTCTAAAAAGAAATCACAATATGAGGAAAATACATAGACCATTTATTAAAATAAAGAAAAAGTGCACTATGAAATGACTACAAAGCAGAAAAAATAGTTACGAGTCATAAAAATAATACCTGTCACCAAATATATGATTGTTTATTTCCCCTACAGTAGTCGATTCCCACTTTGAGATTTCATAATGTGTCAGAATCTTGGAATACATACTTCTATGGTTCAACTTCTTCATATATATAAACTCCTTAGTAGAATGCATACCCTTTGTCAAGCCAGAGGCCACCCTGCCTTCCTTCCAAGAAGACATGGAAGACACCGACATTGGCAGATAAGAGTAGTCTTTCCTCGATCTTCTTCATGTTGGGGAAGACATGGATTCATGATTCCCAATGACCTTCTTATTCCCACCCTAAACAATGTCATTGTAAGAAGACTAGACTGTGCTACTAACATTTTACTTGCCACTATCAGAGACGTCTCCCCATTTTCCAAAAATGTGCACCTCTTGGTAACCGTCATTCACTCCCCACTCTTGCAGAAAATGACTATTCGTATCAATAATAGCTAGACAATGTGGTTATTCAATGAACTCATGAGCATCAAGAACTCCCTTATTCATTTCATCCTCAACGATTGCTTCATCATTTCTACCACCTTCATTCCTTAGAGTACCTCCTCCCCATGAGAGTTCATTCCATAGTACAATTTATGGAAGACATTACCAGTAAAAACATTGATTATCACACCTCTATCGCCACCTTCCTGCCATTAGAACTCTTCGACAACAGTATTTAAATCTCCCACTATTCTGCCATCATTAGAAGCAACAAAGCCAATTTTAACCCCATTCACAGGTTGTGTCTGCGAAGAAAAGAATGTCGCAGCCTCTTCCGCTGTAAAGCCCCTCTTGATACCAAGATCACTAATTAGGTGATCAAATACCTATCTAACCGTTGGATCATGTGGTCTCCACTACTCTTCCTTATGACAATAAAAATATTTGGTTTGCACATCCCTAACCACATTCTCCAATGATTACACCTCATCTACTGCCTGTCCAATAGGCATCACACCCACACAAACTCCCTGTATGTGAGAGCCCTCTACAGGTTCATTTCTAGACAGACTACGTCTCGATGGAACTATAAACCATGAAAAAAACAAAGAAGGTACACCACTGTCACCATTTCCCATCCTCATCACCCCTTTTGAAACTTCATGAAATTCATTACTGCGACATACCATTTCCACATGTCCAAATCAGTCACAAGGAACACAGTAATGCGTCCACGATTCAAATCTCACACCCTGCTTCCACCGAAACACCTTCCCATCTGTGATCCAAACCAAATTAATAGGCGACCGTGCAACATCAATCACAACACAAATATGTGGATAGATGGGGTGACATACGACATCCGTTCTTCGATCTGGGAAAAGGTCTTGTCCAATAATGTTCCCATAACACACAAAATTAACGGATTCTGAAAATAAAGTGTAAGATTGGGGAGACTCACCCATGTCACCATCGTGGATGGATCACACCACATGTGGAAAACAAGAATCCATCTAAATAGATACCACGATTCTCCATGGAATTTTTGAGGAGATCTGGGCCAGGCATTAATCAAAATTTCCTCTATTTCAAACTGAACCATCAGAGGCATCCTATCAATCAAGCTGACTATCTCACGCTCGTGAAGATCTCATGAATTGAAAATTAACCGGTCAAATTCATCAAATGAAGGGACTTGATGATGAAACTGGGCTACCGGTGTGAGATTGCATAGATCTGTTGCACGATTAAATTCCTCCATCACATTTTTAAGTGATAATATTTGATCTATTTCTAGTCATATTACTTAAGATTAATATTTTTGTGTGCCCTATGATATTATTGATATAAAAAAGTGATTTTATAATAAAAATTAATTACGTGACTTTTTTTGAACTCAAACTACTTTGGTTCCAATTGTATTACTAATAAAACTTATAGACACCCATACAGAATTTAAACAAGTATTGAATGGTACTCTGGATAATAAACACTTATAAATTTGAATTTTTTAAAATACCCAATACTGTTTCAATATAAGAGAACAATTATTTTCCTACTAACCTTTAATGCCTCAATTAAAACATATAACACTAGAAGTAAAACTATTTTTAATTTTAAAAAATTGATTTATTTTAAAATTGTGGTAATATAATGTCATATCCATTACCATATTATAATTTATTTATTTCATTCAAATGAAAAAAATTAATGTTATTTTTATGAACCAAAATAAATGCAGAAAAATATTTTCTAAGAAATTCAAATTATTTGTTGCAATTTTTCATTGAAATAGTAAATATATTTCAAATCCTTATAAAATTTATAATGAAAAAAATAAGTAGTAATTATTAATTTCTTATTCTCTAGTAAATTAAATTTATTTTTTGAAATAATTTTATAATTATTTTATTTAATTATATTAATTAAATCGAATGTTTTGAAAAAACTTATCTGAATATTTATATTTATTCAATTAAATAAAAAAACATTCAAATTTTTTAATCATATTTAGGATAATAAAATATTGAATAAAAACTTGAATCACTATCCTCATTATGAGAAACAATGAATAACACGTTAGCATAATATTTCATACATCCAGATTCATCACTATATATAGATTCTTCTATAAAAATCCAACTAGAAATTAATTTTTTCCCTCAGTCATGTGTTTGAATTATTTATTAATTTTTGGACAATGACACATGATTTTCCATTTCCCTCTACACCAAAAACAAGTAATATATTTGTCATTATAGTTGGTATTAACTTTTGTATCTCCCTTTTGGGATTTATTTTGAGGGTTTCTTATAAATTTGTTATTGAATACTTTCATTTTCATTTTTTTGACGAGTCAATTTAAAATATGTGGAACATATTATTTTTTATTATAATATAGATAAAAATAAAATGAGTTAGTAAAAAAACGTTTATGGATTTAAATTCCACATATATTGTTTTTTATTCCACTTCTTTAGATATATTCTTCAATTCCAGTTCATAATGAAGCAACGATCTAATCAATTCACCAAGATTATAATATTTTACATTCTTACTTTTATCAATGGTGAAATACATTGAATTCCATTTATTCAGTAGTAATCTCAGTAATCATTTAATAATTACTTAGTTTTATAAAATTTTCTAATTGAATTCATTCCATTCAAAATTATTGTGAATCAGTGGACTATTAGGTTTAAAATTTCTTCTTCCCCCAAATTTATTTTTTTGTACTCATCTCAATGCATTCCATGATTTTTTAAAATAGATTTTTTTATCCTAGGGTAAGTAACATGTAGAATCTTCAAAATCTCATTAGTTATATTATAATAAGACACAAGACATAACTCAATTATGCTAGTATAAAATGAAATCTTATTCAGAAATTTTTAATTTAAAATATATCAAGGAGTTTTTTTATGTTAAGTTTACTTGTGTCATCTTTATGTAGTGTGTAATATTTTTCTACTGTGGAATAATGTCATATCATTATTTTTTGAGGTATACCTCCCTTCTCAATCTCTAGTATCGATAATCATTGGTATCAATGTGAGGTGTCTTCAAATGAAACCATGAATCATTTGTATTCAATCCTTCTAACATAATGATATTTTCCATATAATATGATGTATATGAATAGGTTATCATTATAAAATATAAACAATAAACTCTATAGAGGTATTAGATAAATCCTAAAAGAAAAACAAATTGATACCAATTGATTGGTATCAAGAAAGTGAATAACCGAGATAAATAATTATTAATAGGGGTAGACATTGATACCATTTTTTTGTTCTTAAACATTAATGTAAGATGTTTTTATGGGAAAAATAGATTAGATTTTATTTTTTAATCAAATAAATAAATTATCTAAATAATTTACTAAATGTAGTTACAAAATTTAATTAGTTGTATAATTAGATAAAGAATAAATGGATGCTTTCTAGGATTTCATTAGTATTTAGACATATTATACTTCTATACCTCTTTAGGTTGTGAGATTTAAATCGTGAAATAATCTAATTTTTAAAGGGAAAGAACAATACTATTACAAAATATTTTTCAGGTGGAAGAATAACTAGAATCCTAAAATTTGAATAGGGCATCACAACCCAATTACAGAACCGACTTTAGACAGTGTGAGTCACAACTATAATGGTCCCGAATTTAGTATCCATGAGTCAAAAGTCTAAAATATTAAATGAGTTTTTTTGTAAGAGTATAAATAGATTGTGAAATATTTTGATAGATGGGAAGAAGTGTCATAGAATCAGGAAACAAGAATGAAATAAATATAATTATAATAAAACAATGGTAGTGGTTCCTATGTATTTTATCCGCATGATTTTCTCATCAAAGAAATAAAATAAGTCATAAATTCTTTTGTCAATCCCTTTATAAATCATCTAGTAGTAGTGAGAAATGATTATTATAAGATGAATATTCATTCCAGCTTTGTTTTATCACTGTATCACTTCACGTATGAAATATATTATTAAATATATATCATATCAAATTTACTTAACCTTATAATATCTCTATATAAGAAAATATTTATCATCATTTAAAAAATAAATATAATATTTCCAATAAATCATTAAACAATTTAAAATTCAAAAAGAATAATACTATATTATCTAAGAGAGAGAGAGAGAGAGAAAGGGATAAGAATATTATCGTTCGATAATAATTTCTCCAATTGCATCCAGTATTATTAAAAATAAAGAATCATTCAAACCAATTTTATATAATTCATTAAATAATAGAAAATTTATATGAAATAATAGTTTAATGATAAATCACATGGGAATCTAACGACTGGATTTGAAATATGAAATTCAAAAAAATTCCATTTAAAAGGAGTTGTAAACATATATTAAATATAAAAATATAATTATATTGTATCAATTATATTAAATAATGTTTTAATGAGACTAATATAAACTAATAATAATTTATAATAAATAAAAGTTAATAAAAAAATTAAAATCATAAAAAAAATGTTTTTTGAGTTTTAAGAGGTAAGTTTCAAATTCCAAAATAAAAAAAACTTAGTACTCATAAAAACATGTTAAAAATTGTGAAAAACTTCTCATTATATGAAAATAATCAATATTAATTTATAAAATCACTAGTATAATTTAAATAGAATAAATACAAATTCATGAAATTGATAGCTAAAACAAAATGTAAAACTGTGCATAATTTCATATAGGATTTCAATGAACTATGTAGGAAAATTCAAATATGTGATTTTCACATATACATTTTTTTCTATGTAAGAGAATTGACCATATAAGAGAAGTGATGTAAACTTATTTATATAATCAAATAACATAGGTTATTCATTTAAAAAATTTAAACACATAGGAAATATACTATGTAATGGATTGACATAAGAGAATTTTTCATATAGGTGATTCATGATCCCAAAACTCTGAAAATAGTAAACAAATTTACTTATTGAGTTTTATAGCTAAAACATATATTATTAATGGAATAATCAACTTTTATTACATTTGAATTATATTTAAAAAATTCAATTATATTTATAATAAACCATGAATATTATTAATCGTATTTATATAACCAATGTAATCATCAATCACCTATAGAAAATAGTTTTCAAAAAAGGGTAAATCAGACTGAAAATATTTAGTGGTATAAATGTACATTCTATACATGAAATAGATAGATTTAGAGGTTTATTACTAAAAATAAAATTTAGATGATATTTTAATTTCTCTAATAGAAAATAATCACTCTATTTGATGTTCGGCATCTCATGATATGGTTTCAATACATTGGGTAACATATTCAGGAAAATGTGTATGTGTATTTTAAAACAGCTATAGGAAATACAAATTGAATATATTGATTATGAATTTTGTACATGGTGAAATGATATATTATCGACTTAAAAATAGTAAAAACATGTTTTAATGATATTTTAAGGTCCCCAAAGTCTTATTTATCATAATAACTCTAAATAAAACTTTTAAAACTTATTATAAACAACAATTATATATAACTGTGACCATATTTTATGAAATAAATAAAATAACATAATCAATATTAAGAATAAATTAATTAATAAAAAATTCAAAGTAATAATAATTTAGAAGGTTATAAAACACATAATTATTTTTATTTATCTAAACAAAATGAGGATAAAAACATAAAGTAGTTTAAGGAGTCAATGAACACTTATCACATATTCACTCATAATAATTCCTTATTAACATTGTTTTGGTTGTTAACTACTTCATATAATCCTGTATATTTTTTCATTATATATATGATTATTATGTATAGTATATAATTATATTCTCTTCATAAGTATATTTAATTTATAAATATCATATTTACTCTTTAGATAAATTTTTAGAACCATTATTCAATATTGGAAATGGAAAATGAATCTCTTAACTTCATTGAGATGGTTGGCTGTATGTATACAAAAGTTATGATATGATTTCATAAAAGGGTGAAAGGCTATATAAGAAGAAGAAATATTAATTTTATAGAATCATTATAATGTCATATATATTATATATATTCTTTATTTCTATTATTTTCAATGTGAAATGGAAATGGAAGGCAAATTACAGTGGCTTGTGAGGCTGTTGTCGTCTATAAAGACGAGCGACGGTTTTTTCTAGAATTTTAAAGATAAGAAGATGGAAAAATATTATGACATATATATATTAAAATATTATAACATATTGGATAAATGTTCAATTATATTTTGATTAGTAAGATATAATTTAATGTGGTAAATAATGAAGGAGACAAAAAATAATTTGAGGAAGATAATTACCTTTTCTAAGTATACCCACCTTTTAATACCTTATTAAGGACCTTGGGGTGGTTTTTTTGGGAATAATAAGACCTATATATTGTGGATAAGGATTTTGGGGAGATATTTTTTAAGATTTTTTCATGTTAAAAGGCAATATATGTGTGAAGATGTCATATAAGGATCTACCCTTTTGTTGAGGTGGGTGGCAGACCTGTAAATTTTCTATGTTTTTAAATAATATTTTGGCACAGTCTTGGAAATATGGATCTAAAACAGGTCACAGTATAAGGTGAAATGGATAATTTCAAAATGGAAAAATATAAAAATTGGTTTCAATATGTGCTTTTCCTTATTTTGAGCGTTATATTATTTGGTTATTCCCCAGTAAACCTATTTTAATCATAACCCTAGTATCCAAATTTTACTATTTTCTACTATTGAATTTGTACAAAAAATAATTTTAACTTATAAAATAATTTTACTTATTGTGGTTATAAATTTTAAATCCATTTTATAAAATTTAATTCCAAGAAGTGGCATAATCTAATTTAAAAATAAACCTAGAACGCGTGTCAAAAAAGCTGGTTTTCAAAAAATACATTTTTCAATATTAAGATGACATTACAGTAAATATATGATTATAATTCATAGTTATATGGATTTAAATTCACAAATATAGATATATAATATATATTTCATATAAATTATTAATAATTAGATATTATATTAGTTATCTACAATTGAATTACATTATGCCAAAAAAAATCTAAAAAATGTACCCTTTTCCTAAAAATGAACATACACATATTTCTATCAAAATGATAGTCATTAATGTTTAAAATTTTCATAATAGAAGAAAATATTATAAATAAAAGGTGTAAAACTTAAATACTATATTTTATATTAATCTTATAATATTATTTATAGGGAAAATTTTAAAAAATCATTTTATTATTAGTTAGAGAAATTGTGTTAAAATTTTATATTCATCCTTTACAATTGGAATTTTTATGCCCGGAAGTATTAAAATGTGAATTGTATTATATTTTTATGAAAACATTCTCACTTACTATAAATGAGTTATGGGTGTTAAATTATTCCCTAATATAAAAAGTTTATCCTTAAAATTTTTTGGGATTTCACCTTGTAAGAAATTGAGAACATATATTATTCATAACATACAATGGTAACCATATTTTATCCACAAATCAATTATTTGTTCAAAGTAAGTTTTCCAATATATTATTCTAATTACACAACACTTACTATCAAATTTCAAGAATTTTAATGAGCTCTCTATAATAAGACTGATTAGGTTCGATTTCCATTACTCCATAAGTGAGAACATGTGTTTGGTATGGAATATATTTACATAAAAATGATATATGGAACACATTAACTATATTGGAGGGAATAGGTAGCATTTTAAATGGGTAATTCATAGATCAAATTATTTCTAGGAATTCATAAGGTATAATATACCTGGGGCTATGTTTCCATTTTTTTTGAACCCTTTATTGGAGATACTTTCAATTAAATCTTATTACTCGGTTAAAAAAATTTGTCACCCATTTATCAGTAAAACTATTTTTATTTAATTAAGATGCACTAATATGAGTCAAAATTATATTTACCTTTATTTTTTCACCTCAAAATGATATTTTCATACCTATTTCCTTTCATAAACTTCTTCCCAAAAAGTTGATACATGACATCACTTGCCATGTAATACTTTACATGACGCCATTTGAATTCATGAATCGAAATTATTTTTATAGGAAAACACTATATAAGGTAAATAATGACCCAAAATTATCTGAATGATTTGTTATAATTTACTTAAAAAGTCATATAATATTTTAATAGTCCTTTTCGACTACCCATCAATTTACGGATGTTGGGGTGCTCAAATGAAGCTCAATATAAAGAGAATTATGTAAACTCTTCTAGAATTATGATGTAAATCGTAGATCATGATCAAAAGAAATTAATGGAGTTTTATATAATGTATATTAAGATGATAATGTGGTAAATATTATCTTATAGAAAGTAAATATGAATCATTGGTCGTGGGATCAATATGAATCCATATTAAATCACTATTTCCCGTATCCTTTCTTAATATTGTGTCAAAGTATATTGTAATTTCTTCCCTTTTCAACAAAGAAATAGGTATAGGATGATTAAATCTTCTGGTATTAATTATCTTAACCTTCAAATATGTACAATACAATCATATTGAAATATAATCACCAATTTCCCACGAAATGTAAGCCCACCAAGAATACACCATAAAATATTTATAAATGTGAGTGCTACCAGTGGGTAAAAAGATATTAGAGCTATGAGAATCATCCAGAAATTACCCTTTTATATTAGTAATAGATGGACAAAATCTCTTTCTTAATTTTATAACTCCATTTTACAAATGATGTTTTGTAATTCCCCATTATTCTTGACATTAATTGTCTTTTGAAAATTATCATCATTATATTGGGAACTACTTATCATTTCCAATAAAGATGGTTTTGTAGTAATATGAAAAAAATATTGATTTATCCCCTTTATTAATATTTTCCATATCATTAATTAGTATATACCTAAACATATGACCCACATCAGTCCCCATTTTAGTCATAACTTTGTTGATATTTCCGACTCAATGCATCCACTATCTTTGATGCCTTCTCTGGGTAGTAGTGTATTGAGACAATAAAATACATGAGTAATTTCAGCCATGAACATTAAATCATATGAATATATTTCTATGAAAATATATATTTTATTGCAACAATTCATGATTTTATAGTATATTTATTTTAAATAAATATAATCTCTTCGGTTTTTTGCGGTCCACAAAACCGAGAGTCCAAATGAACTGTAATAAAGTATCCTATCCATGAAATCGTTGGTTTGGAATAATAATATCTATATTATAAAAATTTTACGGTCTAAAGATGCATAAAATAATTTTATTAGTTTTCAACCGATTTGAAATTAAAATATAAATCATTTGAAAGTAAAAAAAAATCGAAAAATTGTTTTTATACACGCAATGCGTTGTTATCGTCCTAAATTAAAATATTTATTATTGGTGACATATTTTTATGAAATTTATATCATATGTGTTGAAGAAAAATTTTTATTTGTAATCTAATTTTTTTGGTATGTGATAATAAAAAATATAGTTTTATGCTTGAAGACTATATTTTTCCAAAAGCATGTTTTATCATGTTTTATGATCTTATAGAAAAATTAATTTCTGCCACTTTAAAAAATTAATTTCAAAAAATTAAATCAATTTTTGAAATGAGAAAAATTCGAAATTATACGAGTTTTACTTTTTGATAATATTATGAAATTATAAACTTTTTATTAATATTGAAAAATAATGATTTTATTGGAAATTATATTTTAATTTAAAACATTTAATTTGATAATTTCTATTTCAAAATTTATTCATAAGTAAAATTTATTAATTATTATTTTTATTAATATAATTTAGATAATTATAATAAATTTAATGTTGAATTATGATATATACACCTTTTGTATTTCATAAAACATTTGTCTAAAAAATTAAAATTTCAGCGTGTTTGTATTTTTTTTAAATTAAATTATAATAATTATATGAATTTAATTTCATAAAATGGATTACGATTTTGGAATAAAAAATTAATATTATATAATAATTTTAAATTTTTTTTTGTTTAAAATTATTAGCAAACACAATAAACCTTGGTTATTGTAGTTAAGGTTAAAACATGGTTTTGTACATTACATGTTCTTGGGTGAAAAATTAATTTCCGACAAAAATAAAATTTTTATTTTATAAATTTATTTAAATCCTAAGAAAGAATTGTTCTAAATTATATAATAAGTATGTCTTTTTAATCTTAATAGATAAATTACCTATGTTAAATAAAAAATTATTAAGGTGAAAGCGATAATTTTAAAAGTTAGTAAACATAGTGGATAAGGGAATAATAAGTATAAACATGTTTAGTTTTTATGTTGTAGGTGTGGATAAAAAATAAAATCAATAAATCTATTAGTTTACAATTTTGGAAGAACCTGGGTTGAGAGTGACTTCTTATTATTGAAATGGACTTTGTATTTAAAATAATACCACTCCTCAAATAGAAAAGGGCTCCCCTCCCCTTACTTATTCAAACGTATGAAGCAATTTATCTCAACAAAACACTAAAACAATATATATTAAAGATAAATAAGTGCATTATAGAGGTTATATTATTCCCAATAGTCTAAATATGAATATTTTTAATCAGTCATCTACCCGAGGATATCTTAGAGAAGGAAATTTTCATCACTAATGTATATATGTTGTACATATTTTTTATCACCTTAAATTAGGTTTTAAAATTTAAAATATATTAGAAATATTATATGAAACAATCGTGGATGTTATTAGTTTTATAGAATAATATTTATCCATCTCTTCCATCATCAAAATTAGAAACAAATCCATCAGTTATTTCTATAACTAAATACCACCTTGCAAACTGATGAAATTGGATTTTCATCACTAACTCACTTGAGTAGTAATAATGATATAAATAATTAATATATATTATAAATATGACATGATATTAGTTCAATAATTGGTACCATCATCTAATTACTTACCCTTTTACCCATTAATGGAATGATATCATTACTCATGAGAATGTATGTTATAACTTATCCAATAAGTTATGTAATTTATTTTCCATTTATAGGTTCCAAAAATTGTTCTAAAAATATATCCAATGAATAAATATTATGTTTATAACATTAATCTATTTATTTATAAGATTTATATATATTTTTCGAATAAGAACTATAACATCCACATCAAAACATGCATGGGAAAACAAACGAGTTCACCCCAATAATTGTGGTAATAAATATACATTATTGTCAAACGGGTGATAAGATGTTATAAGAAGACCATATATGATATTATTAATATCAATATGTTTATTTTATAAAATAAATAAACTATTAAAAATATTTTATATGAGAGTTTTTCAAGTTCAACTAAAGGGAAACCTGATATAAAAGATTTATCTAATTTTCCTTTTATTGTTGTATATTTTATTTATGTACAAAACATTATTTTATATTGTGTATAAAATAAAGACTTTCATGTAATATAATTAATAATTCATTCATAATATTATTTTAGGATTAATTTTTTTATATAATCCATGGGTAATTAGCAGGAATGCTACCAAGTGGTAAGGAATTTGATAACTCCATTACTTTTCATTGGGTTATATTACTTCTTCATAGTGATTGATGTTCTATAAGTATGTGTGTCATTAATTTTTCTAATTTTATATTATATTTGTAATGTCTTATGTTGGCATCCACGTGATAGTTCCTCGAGCTGTTTAGCCCCATGACCTCAAGAACACCTCCATATATGATAGAGGCTGCAGACTAGTCGTGAGGTTTTAGATAGATTGTCACGAGGAGACTATACCCTCTTTTATTAGATTAAAACACTAGTATAAATAAATAAAAAACCTGAAAGAATATTTAACCATTAAAATAAAAATTTTATAAGATACCATGAAAGAAAAAAATTCCTGAAATAAATGATATGCTATAAAAATACAGGTATCAATGGGCATAAAAATGCAAACAAAAATAAGGACACTAATTACTCCTAAGTGATTCCCAAACCACATCTGGTTCCCTCATACATGATCCAACCACAATTATTAATGTAACATAGGTCCCTTTACCTTAACCAATACTATAATAGAAAATTATATTTGGGTACTCAGGAAACATGAATTACGTGTGAGTACAACCGAGTAGACCACTACCAACAGTGTCTAAAACAACTCTTGTCAACATATAGTGTAATAGATTATATAAATAAAAATAGAAAATGAATAAATAAACAATTATCACATTATCATTTATTTAATATTTAATAATAAAACTTATATGGTTCTCGAGGATACCCGTACCTCTATACCAGCTTCATCTCGTGCCAGTGCCAAAAGTGTTTCCAAGGTAATATCATATCTCAATACCAGCTTCTACTTTTGAATGAGATTGAAGTACTGAAAGGTGATATGATATCTCAGTACCTGATTCCAATCATGTTGGAGTTCAAAGTATTATCATGTGAGGCCATATCTTAGAGTTACTAAACATCCATTCTTTAAATTCACACATAAATTTAAAAGTTACCCATAAAAAATTCACACGTAAAATGGCTATGTTATCTTTATTACTTCTCAATAGAATGAACATGTTCCCATTATTTAACACATAAGTACAATGACCTTGTTACCATTTATACATATCAATTGAATGAAAAATACCTATTCCTTTACTCAAATGTACAATTACTATATTACCGTTTATATTCCCTAATTTATAATGACAATGTCCTCATTTTTTTCATAAAAAATTAATTCAAAATTAATTATCCACCATAATTCCATTACAAATTCAACAAAGAGTTGAACACGTCAATAAACATAATTAAATCCCTAATTAATTAAGTATGCCAATACCATTAATTAATTAATCAATTAATTAATCAATGACAGAAATTATATCCCATAATTAATTTCCCACAACTAATTATCTCATTCTATATCTCAAATCTTGATAATTAATTCAATTATTAATTATCTATATCGTAATATTCAAAGAGATTATTAATTCATGATTAATAATATTGATCTAGAATATTCAATATATAATAATTACTAAAACTATAAATTATCTAGATTACATCCCCTAAATTTAAAAATTAATTTCCCCAAAACTAATTACCTAATAAGACTACCCCTTAATTTCATGATCAATTCGTTAATTAATCATTTAAATCAACAATGCATTGATAAATCATGTCGTAGATCTAATTACCCCCATTTAGGATTTCGATTTATTAGGAATTCAAGAAATTATACAATATTTCTTATGTACATAAAATCTATGACTATGAGAATTATATTTTAGAATAACTATGTTAATTATTTGATGGATGTTCGCACAACCAAAATCCCCAAAATATGAGAAGCACAATGATGTTGATCTGTGTTTCAGATCTAAATCCCTAAATCAAGATCAAGGATATCAATATATTATCAATCATGATTTAGATCTATAATCCTAGATCTAGATCTCACCAATTAGGTTTAGATGTAAAGACATAAAGGATAAATTACACAAAAATATCAAGGAAATTGAGAATAATGAACAGGATAGGAATCCGAATGAGATCCACTTACAAGACAAGAGTATATCTTTATTTTAGGCTTTATGTCTTCAAGAACAGAGGTAGAATGACAAAGGAACCCCTTTAGAATGATCTTAAATCCACAAAAAATACATATTCCCAAGTCAAGGTAGAATAAGAGTTGTTTAAATGGTTTGGAGGATTTTAGAACTAATTTTTTGGTGAAAAGAAACCATAGGAATGATTTTATTGGTTGTGGCACACAGTTAGGGTAAACCATGCACCAACTCTATGACCGTCACTGTACAGGGTCACATACTTACCTAGGATTGGGTGTATTGCTTTCTATAACCGAGTGAAAACTATGATGAGGGCTTTTTTATAATATATTTCTCAAAACACCACCCAAACACATCGCAAATTTATCACTAAATCCCAAGGTACATTAAATCATCCAAAATAACATAAAAAATTTCTCTTGATATAACGGTAGAAATGTTCGAGGCCTTATAGTCTCCCCACCTTATAACAGCTCGTCCTGGAGATGTACTTCCAATTTTTTCTATGATTTTGACAAAAAAATATTAGGCCAATGAGATTATTATATACAACATAATCTATGTTTAAATTTATTATAGGGAAATCCTAATATTTATTATGGTCAGGGATGTGTTTTCCATTCATTCTACTTAGAAGCATCTATAAATAATGGAATACAATTAATTAGAATAAATCATTATGAATATTGATCCATGAAAAAAATACAAAAAATATTATTTAATATTAAATTGTTTTATCATAATGAGTATGCTAGAAATATGATTTCAAATTATATATATGAAGGTCTTACAAAACGTATATTGATTCCAACTAGAACATACTTGAGATTAATAATATAGAGCCATTGTCCAATTTATTATATTTTTATAAGCTACAAGGTATCATATCACAAAGGATCACATTGTATTATATTACTAAAGGACTACATACATTCATTAATCCTAAAATATATTGTAAACACAAATCATAACATGTAAACATCATTAGAACATCCTTATATCAATTATAACATCCTAAAAATCATTCAAAGCACCCTTTTTGGAACCTTTGGAAATATAAGACACAATTATGGGTGAGATTAAAATCTTAATAAAAGAAAAAATATAGTTCAATCTATCCTAAATTCATTAATAATATTCAATATATTATAATAAATAATAAAAAATACTCCACATAATCAAGAACATGATCATGAAATATATCCGAGGATAACAATGTAAATAATATAATGGATAATAATAACAAAATTTATATTAGTTGTATGTGTAATACCAGACATGTTAATCATAATATCAAGTCCTCAAAAAATTTAAATTATCACCAAGGCCTCTCAACCAAAATATAGTAGATATGACGCTACTTTTCGACAAGTATATCTCATATACCATCAATAAATCTCAACCTAAAAATCATAAATATATTGATTGTCATAAACTGAGCAATATCAATTCATGTTAGTGTCATAAAACCAATCCAAATCATTTAAGTGATTTAAAAAACCCACCCATAACACAAAAACATATATTGTATTTCTCATTTACAAAAATAACAATAAAATTCAACATCATTATTATTTAATCAATAAATAAATTATGGAATTAAATTGAGTATACTAAATATCAATATTTTCCCAATCAATGGGATAATATTATTTGTAGGTTTCCGTTAATTCAAAATATATATTTTTAGGGGAACACTATTATTCAACATTATGATGATGGTAAAATTATCCATGGCATAAAATAACATTTATATAAAGGAGAAACATTACGCTAATGAATGATGAGATTAATTGGGAACATAACTTCAAGGAAGTGAACGATGTAAGAAAAATCCCAGTACACGAGGTAAGGTACAAAACATTAATCATTTAATGATTAAATAAAACCATTAATTAATCAATAAATTAAGTTTTAAGAGAGGAAATTTATTTCATAAATTTTAATGGAAAATCAGAACAAAATAATTTTAAATTACTTTATAAAAACTTTTGTATCTTTGTTGGAAAAATAAATATATAAATCATTTCGAACACATTTCCAGAGGTGTAAAGGTGAGTTTAAATAAAATAATTTTAAAATTAATTTAAATTAATGGAATCTTATAAATAAACCATGCTAATATATTCAAATGTGGAATGAAATATAAAAATATACATAAGTTGAATGACCTCACTTTTGAAAACATTTATGAAAATAGTAACACATTTTTTTTGCAAACTTTTAAAAATTAAATATTACGAGAATTATGGGACTATGAATTTTTAAAAAAAATTAAAAAATAATAAAGTAATCATACTAAAAAATAATTTATATGATAATGAGAAATTTTAGTGAAGTTTTAAATGTTAAAAAACATTATTTTCAAACATTTGTAAAGGTAGTGAAAAATTACCAATTCTAAAAAAGTTAGAATTAATTCTTTTAAAAAATTAACAGAAATTAAAATTTAATATTATTTCCCAATAATAAATCCTGGTTTATTGAAAATAATATTTTGGATTTAAAATAAATACTTTGGATATGGAGGAAATAGATTATTTTAAAATGGATATGTAAGAATGGCCTTTTTTATAGAGGTTATTTGTGAAGTTTTTAATACCTCAGGGTGGGAAAATGTATAGAATAATAGAGAAAGATAAATATAAATACAAGGTAAAAAATAAATGGGTCTTAAAATATATGGTTCATATAATCCCCTTACAATGATACAAGTTTAAATCATCTCGATTAAAAGTGATATTGAATCATAAACCGCAACCATTGTTTCCTGCTTTACCTGATGATTTCCCTTCTATGGTATAATTATTTTATTATATATCTATATATGATCAATATTTATATCTATAAATATATATATTTACATAAATCATTTATTTAAAACTTATTTTTACCCCTTCACTAATAATTCTTATTAAAGTCACTTATTTAGGGGTTAACTCTTCTATTTCTCGTGCATATTTTGACTTGGAGGTTCTAGTGTATGAATATTTGTCATGGTTTCCTCAAATATAATTTTTTGATAATATAATATGTAATATTTATATATTAAGTATACTTTTATAATCATCTATGTATGGTGGTTACTAAAATGAAACATTTCATTCATAGAGAAAGTAGTCTGCATGTTTTCATGGGTGACGTTTTAATTTTTCATTGGAAATAAAAATGATGGTGGATGATTATTTCTCTTTCCAAGTCCTTAATTATTTAAAAATTATATCATTTTTCTCTATTTCTATATATATAACCAGCCATGGGAGGTAGTTCTGAAAAATTAATTATATCACTTCGTAGAGACTATTGTTCACATGTACATATGATAGACAATTCAATTTTGCATAAAATTAGTGGGATTGATATTATAAAAAAAATTAATTGAATAATTTCATTATTTATGTCATGAATATGTTATATAATAATTCAATACACATTTAAATTATCCATGTGAGTTGGTTCTAAATAATAAAAAATATCTCTTTTTAGAGGCGATAGTCCACATGTACACAGGGGCTCCATTTTCGATTTCATTTAGATGTAAAACAGATAAATTATTTTTAAAATAGAAAAAACAATTTTTTATTTAAGATTCTCAACTAAACTTTTTATGGATATAGAATATTTGGAAGAGGTTTTGGATGAAATAATCTTGAATATTATTGGTAATAACAAATTCCTCTTCTATGGATAATCTCCACTAGAAAATATCTTAAGTCTTATTTAAAGATTCATTTGGGAATAAGAAAACCTATAGATCATATATAGGTTATACTATAACATATTTGGGTATATGTTGTCTAAGATAAGTTTTTTAAGGGTTTCATATAAGATAATATAGAATGATCTCATTTATGAGGGTGTTGGGTGTCACTTCTGTAAATAGATTTAACGTCAAAATAATATAATGAAACTTTCATTGGGAATTTTAACCAAAATTGAAATTGTTTGAATATTGAATAATATTAATCTCAATTAACTAAATAAATAAACTTTATACATGTTTTAGTTCTATTTTGGGACTTATGATTTATGTTAACCCCCTCCTTAACACATTTAATACTTACTGTGGAGACATACTTTTTCACTATTAAAATAGTTAATTTCAGACTAAAAAATATAGTGAACCTTATTAAATATTTCATTTATGATGATTCTAAATGTGTAATAAATTTTACAATATTTTACTCTTTTAGGTGGTAAAAATTAATATTACTATAAGTACACAAAATGAAATAAAAAACCACTATCCTAAACATGTATATTTAAGCATAAAAAATAAATTTATACAAAAAGACTATATAGAATTGATATTCATGAAATTTATTGGGGTTTTAATAAAAATATATGTATTTTTAAATTAAAAAATTAAAAATTTAATGTGTTTTTTTATTACTTAATTAATGTAAACATCACAAATAGTTGTTTTATTATAATAAAATGTAAAATAGTTTTTAAAATGTCAAATATAATATTATTAAGCTAACCTAATATTTTTGAATTAATTATTTATATTTAAATATATATTTTACGTATGATTTTTTACTAAGTTTCCGAAAATTATTATAGGAAAATGTTTTCATAAAATCACATGTATTTGTAAATTAATTATTATTAATATTTACCATAAAACAACCTTTAAAAAAATCCAAAGAATTCATGATAATATAATGTCGACATGATGAATTAATTTTTTTTTACCTAAATGAAATTATATAATTTATAAATTTATGTTTTAAAAAAACAATATACAATGAAAACCCACTTTATAAAAAAAATAATACTTTTAGACTATAAAAGTAATTAATCATATTTTATATCAATTGTAATGTCAATCTACGAGATCATAAATTGAAATAATATATTAAAAAAATTAAATATTATTTTATTTATTTTTTAAAATAAAAAACACTTTCAAAAAGTATTTATATGGAAAAATATCGTTTTGATATTGAATGTTTCTTATCATTTGATATTAAATTAATACTATGTAAGAATCATAACTAATTAATATCATTTTTAGTAAAGGATTATTCTATTATTTCATGGAACCTTTTTTTGTTTTAGGGTGTATTAAAATCATTAAATATAGTTTTTAATTTAAAATAAAAAACTTACAAAATTATTTGTGTGTTATTTATATGAAACAAACAATATAATAAAGTGTTTTCCAAAATTAAAAGTGATATTTTATTTTTCAGTCATATTCCATAGTAGACCATTTAAAAAACAATAATAAGGACATCAACAAATGATTTATTATTCCTTCACACCAATATATTAACATGCATAAATATTTCACCGTGATAAGGAGTATAGCCATATAAAATCAAAAAGGGATTATTTTCAATACAGAATAATTAAAACTTCACCTTACATAAAGATATTTTAAAAACCCCAATGAAATTTAAAGGCTGAACATCAAAAAGATAACAACCACCAGAAAATTTATAACCAAAGATCAATTTGGAGAATAATGATAAATTAAATAAATTATTTTTAATCAACTGAATTAGTTGAAGAGTCATGATATGGTTTTGAGGGAGAAAAAGTTTAAAATAATGTATATTGAGACCTCCCTCCATGAATGGGTAAAATAGAACTATAAAAATACTATACAATAAGCCACTATAAATAAAAAATGTATAGTTTTTTTTATTTTTTAAGAGAAGTTTAATTAAAATAATTGAACCGTTAACTTCTATTTTTCCACGGAGATTTACATCAGCTACTCTGCAACGTCATTAAAGTCCAATCATTGAGCAACCAATGGTAAGAAGAATATTGATGATGTTATTTCAATAACACATCCATTTCCTAGACTCATGGTAAAAAATATGAATAAGGTAGAAATAAAAAAATAGTAGTATACATATTATCATGAAATGAGATAAACACCCCACTGTTTGAGGCCATTGAGCATATCATAATGTATGTAAAATTTATTAAATAAAAATTTACCATATAATGAGGAATTATAGTAAATGAGTCTAAAAATTTTAAAAGGAATTTATTAAGGCTAATTAAACCAACAAAATCAAAGATTTTAGAGAACAATAATTATGGGATGTTCACCATCCCATTCACCACATGTGAGTTAAATATTTTAATTCCTTATGTTATTTAGATGACACTATAAGTTTAATATCCCACTTTATATTATATTATATATAAATTAGAGAGTCTAAGTTTACAGGAGTGATGGTTTTATTTTTAAAATATATCTTTGAAATATTCAATGGGGGTTTTGAGGATGTAATTGTCAGTGTATGAGAGAGGATTGAACAACCATAGAGTTATACAACGCGATATAGTGACCCAATTTTAATGGTAAATAATTTTAATATTTATATATAACATTGAGTTACCTACAAACCCATGAACATCTAGGTTTATATTTATATATAATTACGAAAAAAAATTGATCACATCGAAAACCCCATTTATTTATCATAAAATGGGAATATCCACCATTATACCTATATTTTATTTTTTTTAAGAGGAATACAAAATAAAAATAAATCTACAAGCATTATAACCTTCTGGAAACATCCTATATAATATCATTCTTCATAAATAGGAGAAATGTAAAAATAAAAAATGGTGAGCTGAAGCACTCGGTTTGGGCAAGCATAGGTTAAAACAATCGACGATAATAAGAAAGTGTAATATTAGTGTAAGTGTGTGAGAAAGTGATCATAAACTATAAATAAGAATCCAATAATTAATTGACCATAAATCTTGTTTATTGATATAAATCTTTTTCATAATAAAAGATACAATTTATATGAGATTTTAATCATTGATAATCATTCACGAGCCACGAGAGCCTATCAATTTGAAGAGACATAAGTTAGCTGTATAAAAAAGCTTATAAAATCATATTATTAGTCATATAACACTCACAATATTATCATAGTGGATGGATTATAAAAGTGTGTTGAAGTTACTCATTTTTCTCATCATTTCTTTAGTCAATTTTTATTATTAAGACTCTCATAGTGGAAAGTGTTCATTACATGGTTGGCTTAAGCCCCTAATAAAGTTCATATTTTCTCATGAGACATAGATATTTACCCAATGAATTGATGTGATATTTTTTTCTCCCACCCATAACAGAATGAAAACCATATATGTGTGTCTGTGTGTGTGTGTGCTACTTAGACCTGAAAAACATTCATCATATTAGTTTATATTAATTAACCCATAAAATGAATCTAGTTTCATGAAACCAACATTAATGCCTTATTATCAAAAAATAATTAATGAAATATGTGTCAGATATCTTAATTATAAAATCAAAGGGAATAATTACGATATTTTAAGTATGTTGGCATTGTTGAAATAACTTTTATAAAACAATTTAAAATACTCATTGAAAATTAGTAGTAAACATCGATTTTCTTTCAGAAACATTATAATAACTAAACTATCATGAATTATTGGAATATGAATTTTTGAAATAAACATAGAAAAATTTAATTTTGGATTCCTGAAGAATAATGTACTTGATTTTGGGAAAATCAATTCATGTTTTATGTATAAAAAGGAAATATTCTATTTAAAATTTCATAGAATTTAAAAATTGAATCTTATGGTTTTTTTAAAATATTACATTTAATAATTTCTATTAAAGATCAAAGGAATTATAATATAACTTTATAAAAATCATTATTTAATATTAAAAGATCAAAAAATAAGTTTTATGATGTTGGATATGGAAGAAATATTTTGTGACCTATGGGAAGAAATAATGTTTTCTTTCCAAAAAAATATAATCCATGTCTTTTTGGGTTACAATGAGAAGAAAAATGGTACTAACCATAGAGAAATATAAAAATTATTCGATTAGATAAAATAATTTGGTTTTTTATATACAATAAATTTATATCTCGTAATTAAAATTTAATCATAAAAATACTGAAAAAACATGAGATTGACACCATAATCATTTCTGCTTCAGAAACCTATTAATTAAAACCAATTTAAATAGAGATACTTAGATGAATTTTTAATCCGTATAATATTATTTAATATAATGATAAATTATTATTAATAATTATATACATCTTAAAATATAAAAACTGTGGTGAATAATTATTACAACTCAATAAAAAAACTGAGATGAGAAACCCCTACCTCACATCCAGACATTCTTCATACATGTTTAAATATCATAATAACTTTAGATTTAATATATATATATATATCCAATTTTTTAATACTAATATTAATATATATCATTCAATCTAAAACATAAATTTATTATATATTATCAATTCTTCATTGAAGTCAACAATCATGTTTTAGCTGTTTTGTGTTCTTCGCATGTTTCGGTTTGGTGATTATTATACTTCAAAATTTGTTATTTTTTCATCATATAAAAATATCAATAATTTCAAGAATGTACTATATATTTATTATTTATAAATTTTTAACCAACCATATGTGGTGGTGATAAAAAATAAATCACAATGCTTCGTAGATATAATAGTCAACATGTACGTACTTGCGAATATATCATTTTCCCATAGATGGGAGGGTAAATTTTCTGATGATATTATATAATTAAAGATTCATAATTATTTCTCATAAAAAACATACATCAAATAAATCAAACATTATAAAAATAAATGGGAGTCATTAATAAAAATTTAAATACATTACTTTAGGGAGATGATAATATATACTTACATACGAGCGATGTGTTATTTTTTTCATTAGATATAATGAGTAGAGAAAATGCTTTTAAAATTAATGTAACAAAATTTTATTATAGTTAATATACCGATTTAATTTTATTAATATTTTTATAGAATATTCGTATAATTTATAAGAATATTGAAATTTGGAATATATTGTTGAAGACATTTACCTCCTCTATGAGAATTCTCGTTTCCATTGAAATAATGTCCATTATAGGAGATGTTCGTAGTCCCAATAAGGGCATGGGAGCACGTTCTGTGATTCTTATATAGGGATTTAGGGATATATTTTAGATAATTTAAACTCATGTGTTTCTTTTAAAAGTTAAATTTACATACTTTTTTATATCCAATTATAAATGATTTTTTCAAAAAATATATTTTATTTTGGGTCTTAAAAGTAATTTGAACAAGTATAAGTGTTACAAAATAAAATATCGGGCCCATTTAAAAAAAATTTAAATTTAAATTTTACTATTATACCATTTTGGGGATATTTTATTAAATTTATAAATAAATTATTAGACATTGAATATCATCAAAGTCATTTTTTATTTTATTAACGCAATTTGACCTTAAAAATTGTAAAAAATGCATTAGAATATCAATAAATAAAAAATTAAATATCAATAATTCTTATCAAATAATAATAAAATACTATATCATATCCAAAACACATAACTATTAATATTTTTATGAAAATTTACTTTGACATTTCATGAGCCTGCACAAGCACTGAAACAACGTCACGTAAGAATTATATAAAATCATACTATTATATTTAAAATTAAAAATAAATTTCTATCATAGATATAATTTATTATTCATAAATTTTATCATCTATATTATTTTATATAGTATTTATATAAATACCCTTTTCATGAAAATATAATAAGAGAGAGTGGATTTTTTTTTCAATATTCTTAACATAAAAATATAATTACTGTAAACAAAGGTAAGTTGCATAAAATTTCAAAAATTTATAATAAATTATTATGGTGGTGTAAATAATGTTATATAATATAATAACAGTAATTGTTTGAGATATTTTGATGCCTTATCTAATAGTTTTATCCCCATTTAACCTATTTTACCCTTTACCATGTTGATGAACCTTTACCACAGTTACATTCATTATGACTAATAATTAAACATAAATTATTAAATAACTTGAATATGTTGATTCGAAATATGGATTCAATTTTTTATGATTAATTTTTTTAAAATTTTAAAAATTAAATTTGTTATCAATTTTCAAAATGCAACAAAAACTATATTTAAAAAAATAATGTTTTAAGCTTAAATATTTTTTGAAGTAAAATTTGGTATATTAATAATTTTTAGGACATTAATTGGATTATAATAAAATAAATTATTCTTCTAAGCCAATTTTATCAGTGTAAAATAAATTGGATTCTTCCAAAAAAACTATTAAATTCAATGATCCAAAAAATAGTTTCAAATTTGTATAAAATATAACTTAAGTTAAAAAATGTCAAGAATGTGTTTCCAAATTCCAAAAAAATGTTTCTAAAAGATTTATTATGCCCACTAGGAATATATATCTTGTAAAACAAAAGGTTTTATTAAATTTTAATCCAATCCTATATTTTGATTATGTCTTAAAATTTACAGTATTTGTAAAAATCATATTTTTCACCACTCACCCAAAAAATGAAATTCATAAAAAAATACAAATAATTAAACAGTTTATAAGTTAAATATGTTTAATTTAAAAATTTAGTGAATTATTTAAACCTAATTTTTATTTATGGATGCAAATAATTATTATATCCTATAAAAACATGTAAAAACAATTTTCGAAAAAATGTATTTTAAAATAATAAATTGAATTTATTTTCACTCTATTCATTAAGACAACCATTACATAATTTTAAATTTTTATTATTTAATATATTATCAATAAATTCCATGAAAATATTAAATAATTTGTGAATAATTTAATTATCTAAGTTAAAATTTAGTTTTGCGCATAAAAAATATTTCCTAAAAGTTAACACTTTTATAATCAAATTTATTTTCTTCATATCTAAAAAATTTATCACCAAAATATTAGTGAACATTAAATAGTTTTTATATATAAAAATAAAACATAAATAAATTTATTTATCTAAATAATAGTGATTGATATTCCTAAAGAAGTAATTAAAATATTAAGAATATATTATTTTATTAAAAATATTCCCATTTTAAACCCTAACAACTATTAACATTTTATTATTTTATTTTTATCATAAAAAATTGATTATATATTTCCCAGGCACTGATTAAAAAAATTTTTTTGTAAAACTTTTTAAATAATATTTCGTAATTCAGTTACTCATATTTATATAATAAAATCCAACAATTATGTTATAATGGTTATATATAAATAATAATGTTAAAATTTAATTTTGTTCTGTGTTGCATGTGGTAAATATTTTCTAATACAGTTTCAATTAAAAGTTATATAATATTTATTCAATAGGGTGTTACATTATACCCCGTTAAATAAAATTTCATCTTCACAATAGTTATCTCATGTCAAATGGATAACTATTTAAAATATTTCTAGAAACAATTTCAAGGAGTGGAGAATATACATAGGTGGAAATAAATACCTTCTAATGCACATAAATTAAATTTCCATTTTAAATTGACATTAATATTTACTAAAACTATGAAAATTATAATTTTATATTTAATTAATAAACCATGTGTTTACTATAATGAATAATACATGTGAATAGCTTCACAAAACATGCTCTAATATCTAAGTGATATTTTCCCCATAGAACACAATTGGTTTATCTTCCACATTCTTCAGTTTTGGGAATTATAATTTTCCATTGAAATAAAGAATGTTAGAGAATATACTTACCTTATTTCCTCCCAAAATTATATCATTTAGTTGTGTTTTTAGAAATTTTCACTATATATTTCATGTCATATTATAAATAATAATGAGTAATTTTTTTATGATTAATAGAATGAAATTGAATTTTAACTGATAATAATATCAACAAATGGTTGAAACTTTATTATTCATATTTGAAATTTAAAAAAATCCAAATGTTCGGAAGAGGTTAAGATATTAATCAATTTCAAAAAAATTACATATAAAAAAATTAATCTCTAAACCCCAAAAACAAAAACCAAATTTAAAAAAAAATTAATCCATAAAAAAAGAAACATAACAATTTTCATTTTTTTTGAGATTTAAAAACCCAAACTCATTTGGATTTTATCAAAAATTCTTCTAATACCTACTTAATATTTATCCCCAAATAATATTACACAAATATGAAGTCATATATACAAAATAAATATTCCACAATCAAGAATTTTTTAATATATACTAATAATTTCTGGAAAGATCATGAATCAACTTAAAATAACAAAAAAACATATATTCTTCAACTAGATAAGCCAATATTTATTCCCTTAGTAAAATTTCATACAAAAAATAATATCATATTTACCATATTCATATAATGTTTCCAATAGAGTGAACAACTTAAAAACAACATTATTTATTTTACCAGAAGTGTACTTTTCTATCTAATGGTTATCATAACATATATTCTCAAAATATGATAACCCATTTATTATCGTTAAACATAATATCCTCATCATCAAATAACATAATGACATTAAAGGTTATAAATTTCTTTAAATATACTACCCTAATAACATTATTCAAAAATAATATAACATTAAAATAAATGTTAAACCAAAGTGTTACATATTCCATAATAATATATTAATACACAATAAAATATTCCAAAAAATGTTATCTATCAACATCAAATCCCACAACATAAAACCTTAAAAATATATCAATGACTTTAAACACATGATAATACTTAATTATAGAAACCCATAATTATATCCTTAACTCTTAAATTATGCTCATACACTAACATCCAAACCTCAAAATTTATCCAAACACCACTTTGATAACAATTGAGATGGCCTGTGACCAATATACCAATATGAGGTTTAGAAAATGTATTCATTACACAATAGTTTTGGTGCCATATAAATCAAAAAAATTATAAATATCTATAATTAGATTATCTATATCCAATATTGGGACACTCACAAACCTAGTAATAATTAGGTTTATAGTTTTTTACATAACAAAACCCATGTATTTCTTATAAAATTGGAATTTTCCCCCATTATTATCATATTTTCTTTTTCTATAAAATAAATTCAGAATCTCTAAAAATATTTTCCATACAAGATACCATTCTTTAAATATCATATAAAATATAATTCTTCACAAACTATGGAAAATTAAACACAAGAAAGGGTGACCTTTGATGATCAGTATTTGTAAGAATGGGATATAACAATCCATGATCATTAGTGAGAAGAAGATAATACTAAGGTAATAAGAACATGAAAAAATATTAAAAAAACATACCCAATAAGTCATAGAACATAAATGTAAATTCATAGTCTATATATTTTTCCTAATAAAAGACAAGTGTCATAGGAGTTCTCAATCTTCAATACTCAATCATGGTCTTTGAGACAAAATCATAAATATTTGACAAAAGTTTTTGGGATAAAAATAATTATATAAAATAATTATATTAGTTAAGTAACACTTCCAATACTATAATATATAAAACAATCCAAGGGTGGATTGGGTACACTCTCCATTCCCACTATTTCACTAGTAAAGGCTCAACCAAATATTATCATAGTGGAAAAAGTCCCTTAATAGACATGGTACACTCAGCATTAGAGTTTATATTATCTCATGTGACCAAATGTTTTTCTAATTAATTAGAGGTTTATATAATTCTAGGACTACCCATCACCTTATGACAACTATACATAATTGTGTGACAAGATCATAAAAAATTAATCATTTTATCTTAGCTTAGTTAACCCAATTAAGGACACCAGATCCATGAAATCATAATTAAAATAATAACATCATAATAATACATCTAAATAAAAAAAAATTATGGTATGAATATATCTTATCCATTGTGAATAATAAATATCCATAAAATATTGTTGAAAAATAAAATTCAGTTAAATAAAATTATTTTAAATATGCTTTTAAATGAAATAAAAAAATAAATTTTATTTTTGCATCCTTTAAAAAATTATAATTAACTAAAATTTTAGAATAATATTTTCATTATAAAAATCTTTAGTACATGTAATGGAATATTTAGGATTAATAAATGACATGATGGTGGGAAAATCTATTCATTTGGTTGATAATAGAAAGAAAATAGCCTTTTCAAACTTTTATAAAAGAAAAAATTAATTTGAATAAGAATTTTTTGAAAATATTACATTTAATAATTTTTAAATAAAATATATTATATTTTATAGTTACTATATAGAAAATTATAGTTGTGAAAAAAAAATCTATATTTTTTAATGACACTGGACATAGAAGAAAAATATTCAACAACTTGAAAGGAATAAATAATGTCAACATTTCATGAAAATACCATTTCAACATTTTTGAGTACCAAAGATTGGTAAAATTTAAATAAAAGATGACAAAAAAGAAAAATATATAGAATACTAACATAGATGGGTTTTATTAGATATTTAACTTATAATTTTTCATAATGGAAATAGAATCATAAACAATCCTTATAAAATGTGACATTGTAACGTACACCCTTACAGATTTAGTATCCTTTGACATAAAACATCACGAAAAAGAGAAATATATATATAAATATTTAAATACTCATAAATTTATAATAAAAATAATAAAATAAATACATGGGGTAGTATATACACACTTTAATATAAAAAAATGTTTTGAATATGGAAAACATCTAAAAATTCGAGATTAAAAACCCATACTCATGTCCCAACATGCTTGATATGCAATTAAACCTCTTATATAAGAAATTAAGATTCAATATACATATGTACCCAAACTATATGTCTACTAATATTACAATATACTTTCCCCATAAAATTTATAATTACTTTCTAATGTTAAATCATAATTTAAAATATTATTCAACTGTTAACCATTCTTTTTTCCTGGCTTGTTTTAGTTTTGTGAGTCTGGTAATTGTAACATAGTAATTGTTTAATCTTATATAGAATCTAAAAATTATCATAAATATTATATAACCATTATATATATTTATATTATCATTCTTATAAGGTTTTGAGGAAAATTGATTCGCATCCCTTCATGGATGCCTTAGTGCACATGTAAACAAAAGTGGCATTATCACTTTCCAACTCATGGGAGGGTATTAAGGTGGATAATTTCACATATTTCAAGAGTTGTATTTATTCCATGCACATCACATATGTACAAACATCCATGAAGATGTCAATACATGAGTGTTGGTAGTGAAAAATAAAATAAATCACATTAGAGAGATTGGTATTCATACATACGCATGAGTGATGTTTTCATTTTTTATTAGATATAAATGAGATATAAAATTATTATAAAATTACCACAATAATAATTTTTTTATATAAAAAAATTTTATTTCAAAATATTGAGATAGTTATAGAATATTTTGAGAGGTTTCATAGAGAAACAAACTTCAAATAGATAAGTAAATACCATTACCTCTTCTCGGAGTAGTTAAGTCAAAAGTCTTATTTTGACATTTATGAATTTTGTTTTGGAAAGCAAAAATCTATTTATACTCAACTCTCAAGAAAAGGATTTACTTAAATTCAGTTTTTCATTTTATCAAACCCACATTGTAACAGCCCAAGATTTTATAAAGAAATATTCTTTTTAATTTTATTAATGTCTTGTGTTCTACGCTACACCAAACGAAGCTTTCACAACACGCATCCTTGTCTTCCCTTGCATTACACGCAATCGCGACCTTCCTCAATAGCGTGTGTAATACGCAATACCGAGTTTCACTAAACAACGATGTGCTATTAAAATATTATTAAAACTAGCCGTTATGAATAGTAATAACCACTTTTTAAAATTCTGTAAATCTTATTTTTCAAAATGAACTTCATTATTGGATTCGGAGTATCGAATTTAGCCTAAGGTGAAATTTTGGTACTTTTCGGATAACTTTCATATTCTGATGAATAGTGAAAAATTACTAAATTATAATTAAAAACAACTTTTTTAATCGAAATAATTAATAGTGATAAATTATTAATTTGAGTGGTTTTAAAGTATATTTAGAATATATTTTTACAATTTAATACAATGTTGGTCATTGGTTGTAATTTCACATTTAAACAAGACATAATCAAGTGTCAATCTTTTGATATATATTGTTTCCTAAAAAAACGCTATTTATTTTAACAGCGGGATTTAATTATAAAATTAATTAATACAACTTCTATGTTATGAATTTGGTAAAATAGATTTCATTTTTGAATTCGGAATATGAAATATAGCTTAGGATGAAATTTTGGCATTGTTCTGAAAAACATCAATTTTTGATGAATAGTGAAACTACTAAGTGGTAGTTAAAAAAACTGAATTTTTCATAAAACTTAATTTTTCCACTTCTGTGAATGGAATTTCGAAAATCCGAGAGACACGGTTAATATCAAGGACTAAAATGTGGTTCAATGAGATGAAAATAATTTTTGGTGAATAGTAACTTTTTACTTTTTTTACCGCGGTTAATAGTAAATAGGGTAACTAAGGGTAAATATGATATTACTATTACCCTAACACATGTCCTAATTCTATTGGACAAGTGTAATTCGACCAAGAACAAACTTAGGAATAAAATATGACCATTTAGGCCCACTTGGATTAGATTAGGACATTTATTATTAATTTATTTAAAGAAAGGTTAAAATAGTTAAAATCAAAGTTTAATAAGTAAATTATTTTTAATATGGGGTTATACATAAGCTAAATTCGATTGTAAATATTCATTAGAAAGCTAAAACGATTTCCTACATGATGGTAGTTTATTTGTAATTTTTAGACATAAAATAATTTATTTTATTTATGACACAACGATGATGTAGTAATTATCTTATTAATGAAATATTGACATAATTGATGTTATAAACACCAAAATAAATGTAATTTGAGGTTTTTTATGAATTCCAATAATTTTCTAGGTTACTATGATATATTAATGTTGATTTAATCAACTTGGTTCGAACATTTAATTCTGTTATGACTTTCAAAAAAATCATATATCAAATAGTGTCAAAATTGACACAAAATAGTTTTTAAATCAAATATTATATTATTAATTGTTATTGTATTCCTAAAAATCTAAGGTTCGGCCAAATGACTTAGATAAGGATATATATATTAATAATAAACAATTTTGGGTTCGTTTGGCATGTTATAGTAAGTTTATTAACCATATAGTGAAAGAAAACAAAAAGACATGGTAAAAGTTAAATTATTTAACTTAGAGTTAAATTTAATTGATAAGGTTAAAATAATATCCTAAACTTGTCTAAATTATATTGGTTGATAGGATTTCGACCCCTCCCCACCTTATCTTCGAAATAAGACCATTTGGAACAATTATAAACCGATTTTGACTTTAATATAAAATATTATTTTGAGATATTCCTAAGGTGCCCCTCTCCTCCCTTATAAAAGGACACCTCCTCCCCCTCCTCCTCACACCAATTTGAGCACTCAAGCTCGTCCAACCCCTGCCAAAATACCTTCTCCACTTCCCTAGAAACATCCTAGAGGTTCTGGTCTTCCTCAAAGACCAATTCTAGTGCCCTAAGAGGAGGTCTCAAAGAGGCACTTCAAAGAAGAGGTAATTACCGTTACCAATTCTTTCATCTTTATTTCTTCTTCCACTTCTTCTTCTTAGGTTGTTTCATTATGAAGTAATAACATCAGTATCAATCATATACTGATATGTTATTATAAGTATAAAACAACCCTATTTCACCATCTATCCATCCTACGGAAAAAGAAATCACCGCGCGTGCGTACGTACGGAATACCGTCTCCACGCCGTGGTGTAATCTATTTTCAACCACCACCTTACATGGATGGGTATAATGGTGTAAAGAATAACTATACATAGTTATTAAAACATCATATTGATTCTGATATATTGTATAATCCACTCCAATTCAATTCAATATTTATAGAAATGATATCATCGCTCGTGCGTACGTACGGAATACCGTCTCCACGACGCGATGAGATTCATTCTCCGTGTTAACCATTTTAGAATGATTATAAAGTATATATAAGAAATAATAATGAAATATATGAAATTATAAAGTTACTGGATTTATGTATATATATATATATATATGTATTTCATCTACTTACTTCCATTTCAAGACAATAAAGAAAGTAAAACAGCGTTCATGCGTACGTACGGACTACCGTCTCCATGAACGGTGTTTTTCATTTTATTTATCTATCTATTATATATATATATATACTGAATATATATGATATATAAATCATATTTTATATTCTGAAAGTAATTAGATCATGATATAAGTAATAATGATGTCAAGAACAACAAGTCAAAACACCTACGATAAATGAAACGATTTTACCCAAAACGCTTCTTTAACATGGAATTTACAAAAGAACGGGTAATATAATGTCATAAGTGAACCATATATGATATCATAACAATGAATATGATTCTGGAATAAGTCAATAACATGATTTAAATCATTATACAGGAGTTTCAGACACTTACAAAGCAAGTCGGACATAAGGTAAGGGAAATATCACAATCTCATTTTTATCCGAGATTGTTTATTCGTAAGTATTTACTGGGGTGTATTTTATCATCCACATCCATGTTTCATCAATATGTAATATTATTTCCATCCACCTAAAATTGTTTAAATCCATTTTTACCCTTCGGTGAGTTTTTAGTAATATGTATGAAAGGAATCTTTTGTCATTTTTCGTACGAGGTACTTTTTGACTTTTCCGAAAAAAGTACGAGAAGAATGTTTTCTTTTTAACTTATACGGCATGAATGTATTTTTAAAACATTGTTTACAAGAATCATCCTTTAAAAGTTTTCATGTTTATTTTTAATCAACTTATTTTATTTTAAAGTTGTATAACATGTTAAGAAAGGAAAAATGTTTTTGAAGAAGAAAGGATATTTTCCTCAAGAATGGAGTTCAAGAGTTTTATCAAAATTATTTTCCATCTAAGATAATAAAGGGTTCTGTTTTTATCCCTAATATTACATTGATTTGATCATGTTGTGATGGAATTATTTTTATGAATTCCTTTACCTTATATGATTTTTTTTATGAAGTCATGATGTTTCAAGAATCCCATTTTTGTTACATGTGTTATACGATGATGTATGATTTATGATTATGTGGCACACATAAGAAAGGATTCATTATAAGATGGGTGGGACCTATATCTCCCTCCAATGCATTGGGTAAAGATTTTATATCTCATGAGATAGACATGGCTGGAACGGAAGGTTATTTCGGTTCAGTGATACAGGACTGAAACGAGGAGTGAACTCGGTTCAGAAAGGGACTTTGTCCACTAAGATAGTCTTGGCAATGAGTCATGACTAAAAAGAAATGATTTTCCATGATTATGTGTGCATGCCACAAAGTTTCAAGTTTTATGTTATGATTATGGGGATCTCATTTTCACTTCTATGATATATTCCATGTTATGATATTATGAGCTCTTTTGCAGGTTAAGATTTCCAAAAGCTATGTATATGATGTGATTGATTTTTTTTTTGTTTACCCTTACTGAGCATTTGAGCTCACCCTTTTATGTTTTCTTTTCCCCAGGATATAAAGAAAGGTTTTAGGTAGAAAAATAAGGGATGACCTTTATGGGAGATATTGAAGAACTTTCACCACGATTAGAAGATTACGTTCCGAGCTTCCAAAGACACTAAACTATTACGATCCTTTAGTGTGTGTTTTTGTTATGTACTAAGTATTCCGCAAATGTAATGTAATGTCCATGTACGTCAAGCTTCGGGTCTCTACAGTTGGTATCAGAGGAAAGGTTTAGTCAACCTTTGGAAACTAGGATGCGAAAACGTTAGTGAGATCCCTAGAGATATTTCTAAGGTATGTCTAGGGATGTCCCTAGGGATAAGTATACGTATAGGTTATAGTAATATAATTACGCTAACGATCATAGAATTAAACCTAAGATGTTGGATATTGAAGGTACTCCCCCTTTATTATGTTGTTTTCCCTAGCATGATTTTTGCCTCTCACACTATTCTTTTTGGGTTTTAGACGATGGCTGGAACCCGAAGGAACCGTGTTGATCAATGCAATGGACAATGCAATGATTGCCCTCCTGAACAAACAAATTTTATGGGAGATGGAGTGCAAAATCTTATTGCTATACTTACACAAGCTATGAATCATTCTGGACTTCCAAATGAGCAGAGAAGGGAACAATATTCTATTGAGTCCTTCATGAGGCAACGTCCACCTTCTTTCAGTGGGTCTTTTGATCCACTTGTGGCTGAACAATGGATCAGTACTACTGAAAAGATATTTTCAGTTCTTCAATGTTCTGATCATGATAAAGTCATCTTAGCAGTATATCGTTTGGAAGGTGAAGCTGATCAATGGTGGAATCTTATCAAGAATACGAGGCCAAGAGATGAAATTGAGTCCATGGAATGGGACGAGTTCAAGAACTTGTTTTTCAGTAAGTACTTCCCTCGTATTCTTCGAACAAAGATGGAGAAAGAGTTTCTTGAACTGAAGCAAAGGGACGATGAATCTGTTGGTACCTATGAAGCAAATTTTACAAGACTTGCAAGGTATGCTTCTGGAATTATCATCCAACCTGAAAGTAAAGTTGATCGATTTTTCAGTGGCTTAAAACCAAGTCTTCGAAGGGCATTAGCTATAAGAGACTTCAGTAGCTATGAAGAAATTGTGCGTTGTGCTATCAAGGTAGAAATGGAAGTTGGTGTTACATATCCATCTCATGGTTTTGACAAGAAACGAAAGATGGAGTTCAAGGAGAAATCTCAGAATAATGGTGAAAAGAAGATGAATGTTTCCTTATGCACAAAGTGTGGAAAGAAGCATGGTGGAGATTGTCTTAAAGGGACTAGAAAATGTTTTAAGTGTGGAAAAGAAGGTCATCGAGCAGCTGAGTGTCGAAGTAATGGAAAAAGAGTTTCTAATGATGTGAATAAAGCAAACACTGCAGAGAACACACCGCCAACACTTCAATGCTTCAAGTGCAAGGAAATGGGGCATTATGCTAATAATTGCCCTAATCCAAGGGTTAGTAATGATCAACATGAGCAACCACTGAAGGTAAAGGACAAAGGGAAATCACATGCGATCACTATTGGAAATGTTGAATATGACAACGATGTGGTGGAATGATTAAGTGTTTATGTAATGGGATTCCAAAATAATGTTGTATCATTGAGTATTGCAATATTTATTGATGTGGTATTCAAAGTGATTGAGATATTTTTTGGAAATAAGATGATATGCGCATAATGAAGACGAGAAAATGAAATGTTTAATAGTATTCATGAGCTCATGATTGATATAAGGACTAAGTGATATCATGGTTTGAGTATATAGAATTTTGAGGATTTTGGTATGTGGAAAGTGTTAACTTTTAACTGCACTCATGTTTTCACTAAGGTATTCAAGAGAATACACGATTAAGGACTTTGAATGTTTGGAATGTGACCAACAAGACATATCTTGTGATATGTGGGGATCAATGACAGTATTAAATCTCTGGTAATCGTTGTTACTATATTATGAGAGTGGACTGAAGTATTATGTATAAGCCTAAAGATTAGACTGGATTATGTTGGACATAAGTTAGTATTGTTTAAGGATAGAAGATTTTCGATATTATTGATGGGATGTTATAGTAACGTAGTTTTAGAAAAAGGACAACCTGCAGGACGGGCGACAGCCCATCGCTTCGGACAAGGCTGTAGGAATCGAACCCACAACCGAAGTGCGACTGGCCTTTATCGCCTACCACTGACCTACAGGAAGTCCCTGTTTAGTAGAAACTAGTTTTATTATATTAAGCAGTATGATATATGAAGTATAAGTCCATTTTAGGAACCATATATGATTAATCTCACTATAGATCGACTTATGTATATAAGTTTTGCTAACCTTTTGTTTGAGACAGATGGAATGACCTGTCATTCTATCACATGATCTGCTAACACTTCACGAATAACAAATTCAACTTCATTTATTTAAGAGATGAAGTGGAAATTTTTCAAAGCACGAACAACAGTGAGATTGTACCAAAATAAAGTAAGTATTTATTCTAATTCAAATTTTCAACTTTAGGGGAAATGATCTTGAAAACCAAAAATGTTGTCCTAGTGATCTTATACCTGATGAATTAGATGGTACCTTATATCATCACAAATCTATGGATTTGTGATTACTGGCTTTTCCATAGCCATGTTCTCTACCACTCTCCATCAGAACATGATGGTTATATTTCTCTTCCATATCCATATTTTCACCTATGTGGAAACCCAATGATTAGTTTATTTGGGTAACCGTTACGTTTCATACTTTTGTTTTTAAATATTGGTTTTGATATTCCTTTTTACGATGTGGGTTTCTATTAAAGAAACTTTCTAATAGTAAACCATTTATAACCCCGACGAATTTCGAGGGTGAAATTCATTTTAAGGGGGGTAGAATGTAACAGCCCAAGATTTTATAAAGAAATATTCTTTTTAATTTTATTAATGTCTTGTGTTCTACGCTACAGCAAAAGAAGCATTCACAACACGCATCCTTGTCTTGCCTTGCATTACATGCAATCGCGACCTTCCTCAATAGCGTGTGTAATACGCAATACCGAGTTTCACTAAACAACGATGTGCTATTAAAATATTATTAAAACTAGCCGTTATGAATAGTAATAACCACTTTTTAAAATTCTGTAAATCTTATTTTTCAAAATGAACTTCATTCTTGGATTCGGAGTATCGAATTTAGCCTAAGGTGAAATTTTGGTACTTTTCGGATAACTTTCATATTCTGATGAATAGTTAAATAATTACTAAATTATAATTAAAAACAACTTTTTTAATCGAAATAATTAATAGTGATAAATTATTAATTTGAGTGGTTTTAAAGTATATTTAGAATATATTTTTACAATTTAATACAATGTTGGTCATTGGTTGTAATTTCACATTTAAACAAGACATAATCAAGTGTCAATCTTTTGATATATATTGTTTCCTAAAAAAAACGCTATTTATTTTAACAGCGGGATTTAATTATAAAATTAATTAATAAAACTTCTATGTTATGAATTTGGTAAAATAGATTTCATTTTTGAATTCGGAATATGAAATATAGCTTAGGATGAAATTTTGGCATTGTTCTGAAAAACATCAATTTTTGATGAATAGTGAAACTACTAAGTGGTAGTTAAAAAAACTGAATTTTTCATAAAACTTAATTTTGCCACTTCTGTGAATGGAATTTCGAAAATCCGAGAGACACGGTTAATATCAAGGACTAAAATGTGGTTCAATGAGATGAAAATAATTTTTGGTGAATAGTAACTTTTTACTTTTTTTACCGTGGTTAATAGTAAATAGGGTAACTAAGGGTAGATATGATATTACTATTACCCTAACACATGTCCTAATTCTATTGGACAAGTGTAATTCGACCAAAAACAAACTTAGGAATAAAATATGACCATTTAGGCCCACTTGGATTAGATTAGGACATTTATTATTAATTTATTTAAAGAAAGGTTAAAATAGTTAAAATCAAAGTTTAATAAGTAAATCATTTTTAATATGGGGTTATACATAAGATAAATTCGATTGTAAATATTCATTAAAAAGCTAAAACGATTTCCTAAATTATGGTACTTTATTTGTAATTTTTAGACATAAAATAATTTATTTTATTTATGACACAACGATGATGCAGTAATTATCTTATTAATGAAATATTGACATAATTGATGTTATAAACACCAAAATAAATGTAATTTGAGATTTTTTATGAATTCCACTAATTTTCTAGGTTACTATGATATATTAATGTTGATTTAATCAACTTGGTTCGAACATTTAATTCTGTTATGACTTTCAAAAAAATCATATATCAAATAGTGTCAAAATTGACACAAAATAGTTTTTAAATCAAATATTATATTATTAATTGTTATTGTATTCCTAAAAATCTAAGGTTCGGCCAAATGACTTAGATAAGGATATATATATTAATAATAAACAATTTGGGGTTCGTTTGGCATGTTATAGTAAGTTTATTATTCATATAGTGAAAGAAAACAAAAAGACATGGTAAAAGTTAAATTATTTAACTTAGAGTTAAATTTAATTGATAAGGTTAAAATAATATCCTAAACTTGTCTAAATTATATTGGTTGATAGGATTTCGACCCCTCCCCACCTTATCTTCGAAATAATACCATTTGGAACCATTATAAACCGATTTTGACTTTAATATAAAATAATATTTTGAGATATTCCTAAGGTGCCCCTCTCCTCCCTTATAAAAGGACACCTCCTCCCCCTCCTCCTCACACCAATTTGAGCACTCAAGCTCGTCCAACCCCTGCCAAAATCACTTCTCCACTTCCCTAGCAACATCCTAGAGGTTCTGGTCTTCCTCAAAGACCAATTCTAGTGCCCTAATAGGAGGTCTCAAAGAGGCACTTCAAAGAAGAGGTAATTACCGTTACCAATTCTTTCATCTTTATTTCTTCTTCCACTTCTTCTTCATAGGTTGTTTCATTATGAAGTAATAACATCAGTATCAATCATATACTGATATGTTATTATAAGTATGAAACAACCCTATTTCACCATCTATCCATCCTACGGAAAAAGAAATCACCGCGCGTGCGTACGTACGGAATACCGTCTCCACGCCGTGGTGTAATCTATTTTCCACCACCACCTTACATGGATGGGTATAATGGTGTAAAGAATAACTATACATAGTTATTAAAACATCATATTGATTCTGATATATTTTATAATCCACTCCAATTCAATTCAATATTTATAGAAATGATATCATCGCTCGTGCGTACGTACGGAATACCGTCTCCACGACGCGATGAGATTCATTCTCCATGTTAACCATTTAAGAATGATTATAAAGTATATATAAGAAATAATAATGAAATATATGACATTATAAAGTTACTGGATTTATGTATATATATATATATGTATGTCATCTACTACTTCCATTTCAAGACAATAAGGAAAGTAAAACAGCGTTCATGCGTACGTACGGACTACCGTCTCCATGAACGGTGTTTTTCATTTTATTTATCTATCTATTATATATATATATATATACTGAATATATATGATATATAAATCATATTTTATATTCTGAAAGTAAGTAGATCATGATATAAGTAATAATGATGTCAAGAACAACAAGTCAAAACACCTACGATAAATGAAACGATTTTACCCAAAACGCTTCTTTAACATGGAATTTACAAAAGAACGGGTAATATAATGTCATAAGTGAACCATATATGATATCATAACAACAAATATGATTCTGGAATAAGTCAATAACGTGATTTAAATCATTATACAGGAGTTTCGGACACTTACAAAGCAGGTCGGACATAAGGTAAGGGAAATATCACAATCTCATTTTTATCCGAGATTGTTTATTCGTAAGTATTTACTGGGGTGTATTTTATCATCCACATCCATGTTTCATCAATATGTAATATTATTTACATCCACCTAAAATTGTTTAAATCCATTTTTACCCTTCGGTGAGTTTTTAGTAATATGTATGAAAGGAATCTTTTGTCATTTTTCGTACGAGGTACTTTTTGACTTTTCCGAAAAAAGTACGAGAAGAATGTTTTCTTTTTAACTTATACGGCATGAATGTATTTTTAAAACATTGTTTACAAGAATCATCCTTTAAAAGTTTTCATGTTTATTTTTAATCAACTTATTTTATTTTAAAGTTGTATAACATGTTAAGAAAGGAAAAATGTTTTTGAAGAAGAAAGGATATTTTCCTCAAGAATGGAGTTCAAGAGTTTTATCAAAATTATTTTCCATCTAAGATAATAAAGGGTTCTGTTTTTATCCCTAATATTACATTGATTTGATCATGTTGTGATGGAATTATTTTTATGAATTCCTTTACCTTATATGATTTTTTTTATGAAGTCATGATGTTTCAAGAATCCCATTTTTGTTACATGTGTTATACGATGATGTATGATTTATGATTATGTGGCACACATAAGAAAGGATTCATTATAAGATGGGTGGGACCTATATCTCCCTCCAATGCATTGGGTAAAGATTTTATATCTCATGAGATAGACATGGCTAGAACGGAAGGTTATTTCGGTTCAGTGATACAGGACTGAAACGAGGAGTGAACTCGGTTCAGAAAGGGACTTTGTCCACTAAGATAGTCTTGGCAATGAGTCATGACTAACAAGAAATGATTTTCCATGATTATGTGTGCATGCCACAAAGTTTCAAGTTTTATGTTATGATTATGGGGATCTCATTTTCACTTCTATGATATATTCCATGTTATGATATTATGAGCTCTTTTGCAGGTTAAGATTTCCAAAAGCTATGTATATGATGTGATTGATTTTTTTTTTGTTTACCCTTACTGAGCATTTGAGCTCACCCTTTTATGTTTTCTTTTCCCCAGGATATAAAGAAAGGTTTTAGGTAGAAAAAAAATGGATGACCTTTATGGGAGATATTGAAAACTTTCACCACGATTAGAAGATTACGTTCCGAGTTTCCAAAGACACTAAACTATTACGATCCTTTAGTGTGTGTTTTTGTTATGTACTAAGTATTCCGCAAATGTAATGTAATGTCCATGTACGTCAAGCTTCGGGTCTCTACACACATTGTCGTACCCAGACATTCCATCATACGCATTCCGATCATCGTACACAATATTTCGGCGTACATACTCTTTTTATCATACTGACTATGATTATCATACTCACAATGTTCATCATACCCACTTTGAATCATATCATTATTTTGTATTATATTCACACTGAGAATCATACTCATACATATTATCATACAAGTAATATTTGGCATACTCAAGTTATACATTTTTCAGATACATACTTTCATTCTTTTATCAAATAAGTGTTTTATATCAATCATACACATGTTATTATTTTCATATATCTTTTGTTATAACCAAAATGATGATATTGAGTTAGTTATAGACTAATCAAAACGATGTCACATTTTCAGTTCTAATATGACCATTACAATGCTAGGTGTTCAAGTCCCTATGATTTTTCTAGAGAAATTTTATCGTTAGAGAAAATGTGACCACTGAAACCTGAGGCCAGTAAATAAAAGGTGATTTGAAACATAGAAAGAAACCTTTAGATACTTAGAACCCCCAGAGAGAGACTGTTTCACTTCTCTCCGGCTTCATGAAAAATCCATTAAATTATAAAATGTGAATGGCTCATTCTTAGTTTTTGTATTTTAATAAGTTTATTTTTTTTCTTTGTTCGCCTAATCAAGTGATATGAATCGAGGGCTACCGAGGATAGGTAAACCGTGTGACCAATCATCATATCAAGTGATTTCAAGTGTTTGAAAGTAAAAAGGTGCTGATTAATTGTAAAATCAAGGTCTTGCAGGGATAGAAGTAAGGACATGCTGATCATCGTATTAATGGCTCACTAGTGTTGTTATGATAGACCAACTATACTAGGTTAAAGTATTCCATATTATTTGTGATAAAATAATTGTAACACAATTTACATTTCTACTAATCATTGTATTAGATAGATAATCCTTTTATTTCATCTTTTTATTTATATTCCTTTATATTTTAATTATTTTAGTTATAATTTATAATTTTTAGTATCGATTCTATATACTATATGGTAGAATCATTTATACATAAAATACTCTGATATTTGTATTCAACCCGAATACAATTGTTTTATAATCTATGGTATTATTTTATTGGACCAATATTTAGTCCAATAATTTGTTTTAATTTATAATATACATTGTGAATTCTTTTTGTCTATGTCCTATTAAACTAAGAACCTTCTTTAAAGTGTTTAATAGAATTTTTTAACATAAAATTAACCCCCTTCTTTTATTTTTTCCATATAATATAAATTTAAATAAATATTTAATGCCCAACAATTGGTATCAAATGAGATTTTTCATAGCTTTGTTTATTTTTTTTTGTATTGTTTTCTTTTAGTTACACGAACATTTATTTGTGGAAAAACGTGATTTTTAAATAATATGTATGACATGATTAATGTCAAATCAATTGAAAATATTAATCCTACAAGACCACCTATCTTTGATGGGAATGATTTTTAATATTGGAGTGATTGAGTGAAGTCTTTTATCATAAATATTGGTGCAGATAGATTTGTAATGCTTACTGGTGACTATAAGATCCCCTAGAACGAAGTCAAAACTTTTATTGCCCAAGAAAAACATTAATATCAGTTAAACTATAAGGTGTGAAAATAATTTATTGTATTTTATGACCAGGAATATTTATTTCCAAATCTCATCATGTGAAACCATGAATAACATATGGATGAAATTATAGATTACCCATTTTGGTACTACCAAAGTTGTTGAAATAAAAAGATCAATACTAAGAGATGACTACCAAGCATTAGAATTTCATCGGGTTGAACCTATAGTTAAGGATCTACAATGATTTGTGACGTTTTTTAATATTATTCAATCTATGGGAGAGAAAAATTTAGTAGATGAAGTTTTACTTGATTAGATCATAGACATTATGCCAAATGAATGGGAATCCAAGATGACTGAAGTTGATGAGTCTAGAAAGATTACTTATCTTACTCTTAATGATCTCTTTGGAAACCTATTTCAATATTAAGGAAGACATAGGAGAGATGAAGAAAAAGTGAAAAAGAAAAATGGTTGAGTAGCAGTCACTACTACATCAAATCCTTCAAGATATCAATCAACTGTGAAAACCATGTCAAGAAAAAGAATGGTTGATGCATTATCAGATTCAAGTGATACGGAACAGTCAGAGATTTATCATTCAAGTCTTGATTAAAAATTGAATAAAATTTTTGGAAATAAGGTTTTCTAATATAGATATAAAAATACTTTTACTGGTTACATGGACATAAATGATTTTAAAGACACGTAAAATGAATATAAAAGTTCAAGACACAATCGACCTGATTGTCCTATGCTTAAAATAAAGGATAGAAAGGAAAGGCATTCGGAGAAAAATAATAAGAAATACTAGAAATCTAATGGAAAGAATGTTTTGAAAGTAAAGGACTTCTGGCATTCCAGCAGCGGTGATTTATCTAAAGATTCTTCTAATAGTGATACCTAAAATAACAAGAATATTGGTCACTGTTTAAAAACTCCTTATCATTACTTAATAACCAAATTATACAATTCTCATTATAATAAAAATATAATTTTGTGTAACAATGATCCTGATAATGATTATTCTTATGATAAAGAAACATCCTCATCAGAGAATGATAATTGTTTACCTTCTTATGAAGAAGTATCCTGATATTCTAATCATTATAAAATGAAAATTGTAATTTTTCTAGAAAAGATAAAAAAATAAAATACAATGATTGATATTTTAAAAATAAATGTATCATATCTTTCTGATGATCATTACTCTAAAACTATTGAGATTGAATTTTTTTCTAAAAAACATAAAAATATGATTTCTAATATGAACAAACATTCTTATGATTTTGATAGTATAATTTCTGCAAAAAATATTTTAGAAGAAAAACTCAATTCCAAAACTAAGACAAATGAGGATAATAATTTGGTCTTCAAAATAAAATATGAATTATTTTCATTGAAGAAACTCTAATAAAATTTTAAACCTGGAAATGAAAATTTTGATAAGATATATTCCCCAATACGACTTAATGGTAATCATTATGGAATAGGTTACAACAATTCAAAACATATTTTTATAAATATTTACTTTTTTCCTAAAAGTGATCTATTTTACACTATGTTTTAAAGTGGAGGTCATTGTAATATAAATTATTCTCTAAATAAAAAAATCATTGGGTTTCCAAAATTCTCACTTTTTAAAAAAAATGTGGATTCCAAAAATCAATCTTTCTAACATTTCCAGATCCAAACAATTTTCGATTACAAAAGTTTTATTGATTTTGTTTCATAAAAAAATAAAAAACAACAATACATGGTATATGGATAGTGGATGTTCCCAAAACATGAACGAAAATAGAAACTTCTTTGATAAAAGTTATCAACACAAAAGGTAGAAAAGTTACGTATTGAGAAAATGATCAGGGAAATATTGTTAGTATATGTAATGTTATTTTCCTTTGTAAAATATTAAATTATAATGTTTTATTTTTTGATCGTACTATGAACAACCTCATTAGCCTAAGTCAATTATGTGATGAAGGTTACCATGTGAATTTTAGTAATGATATATGTATAGTCTATAATTCCAAGGAAAAATTCCTTATATATTCCCAAAGGCATGATAATGTTTACACGTAGAAGACCATATGAGCCAAGATATACCTTTTCAAAGTGTAATTGAATAAAAATCATGGTTATGGAAAAGAAGACCAAGATATAAATTTTTTTGAAACATATATGTACTTTCTATGAAATGACTTGTTAAAGATCACGTGATCTTAGATTTGATTCATCTAAATTTAGTGACCCTTGTCTATTTGGAAAACATATTATGTCAAGCCTTAAATCAACTAGTGAGGTCACAACTACTGATACATTACAGTTAGTGAACAAATATCTTTTTGGTCCTACAAAAACTGGAAGTATTAGAGGCATGTACTATGTGTTTTTTATTTGTTGATTACACTATATTTACATGGTCATGTTTTCTCTCCAAGAAATGAGAATAATTTTTTTATTTAAATTTTTTGATGAAAAAGTTAAAAATGAGAACAAACAACCATCGATAACTATTTGAAGTGATCATGGTGGATAATTTTTAAATTCTAATTTTGGATGATTTTGTAGTATGAAACGTATTAATCACAACTTTTTTACATGAAGAACACCTCAAAAAAATGGTGTTTTTGAAATAAGAAATAGAATTCTTCAAGAGATAACATGATCCATGTTGAGTTAATACTCAATAGAAAAACATTTTGGGGAAGAACCTATTGGTATTTCTTGTTATACTATAAACAGATTTTTAATTTGAAATTTTCTAATAAAACACTTTATGAGTTATAGATAGGCCAAAAACCAATAGTTTCATACATAAAATTATTTGGTTCCAATGTATATATTTTAAATACAAAGAATTAATTCCATGAATTATCAACTAATTCAGATGAAATAATATTTTTAGGTTATTCCACTACTTTTAAGGGTTGTAGATTTTTTAATAAAAAACATGTATTATTAAATAAACAATACATGTTAAGTTTGATGAAATAGATACTTTTGTTTTAAAAAACCCTTAAAATATGATTGCTGAGGTGTTTTCCAAAACTGGTTGTTAACCTATTATAGAAGACTCTTCAAACAATATTAATACTCAAGAAATCGTTTCTGAGACATTTACATCTAAAGAATTTCTACCTTATGATGATGAGAATGTTTTAAAAATCCAAATCTATTATTAATTTTGAATCATCATAGTGAAAAAATAATAGCCGATGTAAATCAGCAATTAAGGACATAGAATTCCATATGAAATGAAAAAAGCATCTTTCTTTTCATTCTCAATTTTAACCTAAAACTCCAAGTGAGGCTTTAGGTGACGAGGATTGCATAAAGATAATAAAATATTAAATAAATGAATTTATAAGGAATAAGGTATGGACCTTGGTTGAAAAACCTTAGGATACATCGGTTATTAGAGTAAAATGTATTTTAAAAAAATACATTGAAAATTGTATAATAGTTTGAAATAATGATGGACATGTTGCTAAAGGATATTATAAACAAGAAGGAATATACTATGAAGAAAGGTATGATCCAGTAGAAATACATGAATCTAGAAGAATTATATTATTTTTTGAAGCATTATTTAATTTTAAACGTTTTCAGAAGGATTCCTTGTGTGCTTTCATTAATGGATATGTATAGGAGAAAGTCTATGCAGACCAACCCCATGGTTTTGAAGAAAAAAAAACATCCTAAATATGGTTACAATCATACCAAGGCCCTTTATGGACTTAAAAAATCCCCAAGAGCATGGTATTATAGGTTAACATGATTTTTTCTACAATAAAATTACATTAATGGAACAGTAGATCCAAATAGTTGTATAAAGAAAGAAAACAAAAATATTATGATTGTTGAAATTTTAATAGATGACATCATTTTCAGATCAACTCAAAAGTCTTTAATAAATTAATTTGTTTATGTAATGAAGTCTGAGTTTGAAATGAGTGTGATGGGTGAATTAACATTCTTTCGTGGTTTTCATATTTCACAAAAACCAGAAGGTACTTATATATCTCAAAATAATTATATCAAAGTCTTACTAAAAATGTATGGATATGATAGTACTAAATGTATTATTACTCCCATTAGAACCTCTAACAGTCTTGATCATATTGAATATAGTCAACCAGTTGATCAAACAACATTTATAGGTAGGACTCAATTTTATCTACACCAAATAGCTATTCATTGAGACTTAATGTTTTCTATATGATTATGTTATAGATATCATTTAAATAAAAAAACTAGCATTTAAAATCTATGAAAAGTATTTCCACATATTTAAAAGGAACATTGTATTTAAGAGTTTTCTGTTCTCCTGGTCATAATTTTGAATTAAAATATATATCAGATGCTGAATTTGGTGGCTGTAGAGTGGATAAAAGTAGTACATATGGACCTTGTCATTCCCTAAGAGATTTATTCTTTTCATGATAATGAAAAAAACAATCAGTTTCACCCTCTAATGTGAATCTAAATATGTGGCATCTCGAAGTTATTGTACTCAAGTGTTGTGGATGCAAACCAAACTCATAGACTATTCCATGAGTTTTACTAAAACTCAAATATTGAGTGATAACACAAGTTCCATTGCTTTATGTAAAAACCATGCAGATTAATCTCATGTAAAACACATTGATATTAGGCATAACATTATTAGAGATCACAAAAAAAAGATATCAGTTTACAATTCATCGGAATGCAAGAGAAAGTTGATAGTATTTTTAGAAAATCATTACCTTATGATAGATTTGAATATATTAAATAGAATCATGAAATGATTACAATAAAATAATCATTCATGTAAAGACCCGTAAATTTCATGGAATTTTTTTTAATTTTCTTTGGAATTTTACAAGAACGCTGTTTCTGATGGCACCTGATTCCGAGGCCCGGTGTGCTCGGAATCATTTTCTGAAGTTTGGCTCGGGTACGTTCAGTGAACGAACGAGCGGGTTTTTCTAACTTTTGAACCGGTGCTCAGAATCAAATTCCGAGGGCACCAATGGAATCGCAGCGCTGGTAATTTCTTAGAAAAGCCTCTTCTGATGTTGCATTTTCTCGGGTGTGGTTTTTAATTTTCGGGCTTAAAGTTAAGAAATAAAATAATAGTTCGACAAAATTTATTTTATTTCACTTAAGCCACTTGAAGCCACTTAAAGCGGCTTAAGATGAGTTGATCCGGATAGGATTCTATCCAAAAATATCCTACCCTCTTGGTAGTATATTTATGGGGTGGGGCCCGCACGATCCCCACCGTATCTTTTCCGATAAGTAACGCACCCTCGAAAACCCGTCATTATGAAAGTCAATTGACGAATTTTCTTAAATTCATAACGCACCATTTAAATGGGCAGTTTCATTCGTTGAATTAATTCTACGAATTAATCGGTCGTTACTTACCTCTTTTTCGTTTGTTGGCTTAATAATAAAATAAGACCAACACCGACCTCTTGAGAATTAGACGTTGAGAGACTTTTAACAGAAGTTCTTGTGCCTTCACCCTTCTTCACGAAGAACGCGAAGAATGCGAAGAACGCGAAGAACGCTAGCCTCCGACGAAGAACGTTGAAACCGCGGAAATCGACGACGCGACGCTGGGTGTCGTGATGCCAACATTTTCTCTTCCGCGACGTTCTTCTGCGACGTTCCTTCTTCCGCAACGAAATCATCGAATCATCTGTTTGAGGTAGGAGTTTTCGGGTTTCTTTTAAAACTTCTTGGTGGTTTATATCAACACACAGATTTTATTATTTATAATTAAATCTATTGTTTCTTGGTCCTTGGAGTTCGTCGACGCGGTGCCGGATACCGCGACGAACCCCTCCTTCCGTGAAGAACAAATCCGCGAAGAACCCGCGTGCGACGACGTGACGAGGTAGGGATTTTATTTGGATGTTTTATATTCCCGTGTTTGTTTCCATTCAAAATTAAGTATCTGGTTCATGAAAACAATTCTAATTCATTAAAAAAAAATTTGGTTATGTATTCATGTGTTGAATAATTCTCCCGTTGATTTTATCTAACGCGGAGGGTGCGGGCCAAACGAACATGGCCCGACAACCCTCCGCCGTTCTTCGTGGTTGTGCGGATTTGGCGGGCAACGACAAAACGTGACGCAAGGGCGATTTGACGATCCCGCAGTGAAGAACAGAACATGGGAGGAACAACGGCGCAGACGAGAAGGAAAACGGACCACCGGACAGAGCCACCGCGGCATCAGCCGCGGCAGCGGCGGCCAGTGGACCAATGGACGCGTGGGCCCGGCTCGCGCACATGGGACGCGGCGACATGCCGCGTCCGTTGAACCAATGCGGCCCCACGTGGGGCCGCAACACCTCCAAACCGCGGGGGCGGCGCCCCGCGGCACCCAAGCTACTCGGGTGCTCGGCCGAGCCGAGCTGGGCCGGTCCGACCGGCCAGGTCAGACCGGGTTAGGCCGACACAGTTTGGGCGACCCGGTTCAGCCGACCCAGGGGGGTCGGGCCGGATCGGCCCGGGCCCAGACCCCCCATCTTCGGACCGTTTTCGGTCTTTTGCCCATAACATGATCTACGGGCCTCCGAAAGACGTGTCGTCACCGGTAACGCGGTCCTTGGATCGAGACGGTCGTTTCGGTATATCGCACTCAAGGTTTCGGAATGCTTTGGGTTCGGCCGGGTTGGTTCGTACACGAAACCAACCGGGCCCTCGGAGCGGAAACGCTCATATCTTGATCTACGGACGTCCGACTGGCGTGCCGTAGACTTTGTTAAATTCATCTAAGTGAGACGAATCTTTTGGCTCACTCCACCCGAGGGTTGGACGCAGGTGGAGTATAGTCGGGTTGGTTTTTCCTTAAAAACCAATAGGGCCCCTGGGACGAAAAAGCCAATAACTCTCAGACCGGGCGTCCGATTGACGCGCCGTCTGCGACTTTGAGTTCCTGTTGACGATACAGAACTTTTGGATACATCAAATTCGGACTTTGTGTCAGTTGATGTATCAGCCTCTCAGGTCGTGGAGCGGACCCTCCCGAATGAGCTTGCTGTGTGCGGAACCCTAGAGCTGGCTGCGACTGCTACTGCGACGACGACTGTGCAGAGATCCTCAGTGGACTACGATGACGACTGTGCAGAGATCCTCAGTGGACTGCGACGACTACTGCACTCAGCGATCCTACGTGGATCAGTGCTACAGGTTCTGTGTGGGCCCGATCCTGTGTGGGTCCGATCCTGTGTGGGTCAGTGCTCAGCGGTTCTGTGTGGGCCAGCGCCTACAGGTCCTGTGTGGGCCCAATCCTGTGTGGGTCATTGCGGGGGTTAGTCACCTATCAATCCTTTGTGGGTCCGACGACTTAGATGGATCAGTGATCATCTTTATCATCATATGACGAATTATACCTGTGTGAGCTGAATCCTGTGTTACTCTCCTTTGTGGATTGTGTGGAGCTATCCTGTGTGGATTTACTCTTTACTCTCCTTGGTGGATTGTGTTGAGCTATCCTATGTGGATTACTGTTTACTCTCCTTTGTGGATTTTGTTGTGCTATCCAGTGTGGGTATACATTTGTTTTCCTGTGTGGACTGGGTTGTGCTTGGGCTCAGATGTTGGAGCCGAACGGGAATTGATGACTTAGGTATATGTATGGGCATATACCTAAGCCGTGCCGGATGTTACTTCGTGATTGTATCTTTCCTTTGTGGATTATCCTTTGTGGATACTGGGAGACCTTCGGGGGTCTCGGGGTCCCTACTGAGTAGCTTATACTCACCCCTACATGGGATATGCCCGCACTTCGTTGTGTTGGTTGCAGACGACGGACATCGCTGATCGTGGTGGAGGCGTGCGGAGCAGGACGGTACTTGGAGGTGGACCACTGGGCGGGGCGTACTCGGAGTAGACAGCTGGACCGAGGAGCTGTGGAGGCTATCTGTGCTCACCCTTCAGGTCGGACTTCCAGTGGACGGCTCGACGCTGCGGCTTTTCTTTTCGGTTGATGTTTTTTCCTTTCATTTGTACTTTACAGTTGGGCTTGTATTTCCGGCCCCTTTATATTCAGCACAGCTTGTTACAGTTTTTACCTAGTGTTTACGTTTCCACTTGCTTACTCTGTGGTGCTTGTTTACTCTACAAAGGCAATGCCTTCCCTTTTTTCGGGATTTACGCCTTGGTGCTAGTCGCCCGCCCCTGGCCTATGGAAGGAGGGCTTGGGGTAGTCACGGCACGGGCCCCGAGGACGGGTCGTGACAAATTGGTATCAGAGCTGGTCGGTTCTACCGCAGACTCTGATCTTTCTTCTATGTGAAGCAATAGTGTTTAGCGTATTGGGTGTGGTTATCAGTCTAGGGAGTCCAGTGTTGGTGCGACGGTCGACGTATCCGTACACCAGGACCCTGACTTCTGATTTCCGACTTAATGCACAAAAACATTGATTGCATGTGTGTTTCATGTTTTCTTTGTGATTACTTGTGTCAGCTCACCAGGTATATTGTTCTGACCGTGGCGCACTTGTTTCATTTTCAGGATGGCCCCACGACGACAGCTAGCTAGGGTTCCGAGAGTAGAGTGCGACGACAGCCCGCCGAGCGACAAGGCCTCGGTATAGGGCCCATTGACAGCAGAGGCACCGACGATACCTTTACCCGCCGAGCCCCCGATGCTTCCAGTGTTGACCGCTGATGATGCACGTCGCCTCGGAGCTCTGCACGAGCTCCAGCGCCAGCGACCACCTAGGTTTCGTGGGGAGACGGACCCCCAAGAAGCTGAGGACTGGCTGGAGGCGGTCGTACGAGTTTTCAGGCTAGTGAGGACACCAGAAGACCTCATGGTGATCCTCACGGTGAGCCTACTGCACGCAGCAGTGGGCCGATGGTGGAGCTTGATTCTCCATGTGCACGATGAAGCCTCTCTCATCTGGATGGACTTCGAGATCCTCTTCCGCTCAGAGTTCGTCCCGGCCATCCTCTGTGTGGTGCGCATTCAGGAGCTTCTTTAGCTGCGGCAGAGCAACTTGACGGTCGCCCAGTACTCGGCGAGGTTTACCGACCTTTCTCGCTTCTCGAAAGATATGGTGCGGGACCCATTCTTCCAGGCCCGGACCTTTGAGCAGGGTTTGAGACACGAGATCAGGGCATCGCTGATCTCCCTCAGCATCCCGACCCAGGAAGAAGTACTGGAGAGAGCCCTTCTGATCGAGATCTTTCTTGCTGAGTCTACTTCAGCAGCGAGACCTACCGTAGGGCGGAAGGTAGCGAAGTCTTCAGCAGCAGGTAGCCGACGGATGAATCAGGGTTCCATGTAGACCAGACCCTCTCGTAGGCGACCTAAGGACACTGGCTCAGCAGTGCGGGGCACACAGCGCGAAGCCAGTCTTCCGAGAGGCAGGTAGTGCTATGCATGCGGCAGGAAGTACCACATGGCTCGTGACTGCCCGACCCGCCGTACAGAGGAGCAGCAGACGGTGGAGGGGCCACCCAGGTAGAGGCAGAGGGTCGACTGTGGCGGTCCGTAGGGAGGTGGCGGACGAGGCAGGGGATCTGGCCGAGCAGCAGGTGGTGGGCGATGCTTTGAGGCTCTGCCACCACCACCACCAGGAGGTCCGCCCCGACCACAGGGAGCTGGAGGGCAGAGACAGGAACAGCTCCATGCAGCGGAGGCCTATGACCACGGCGCTCCAGAGATGATTCGAGGTACGATCTGTGTCTATTACACCCTCGCTGCAGTTCTTATAGACACAGGAGTGAGTCACTCTTTCATACCCACTACCCTTGTTCGGAGCTCGGAGATTCCGACAGAGTCGTTGGCTCGATCCTTACGGCTAGAGACCCCTACGGGAGAAGACTCGATGATTACGCACTGGTGCCGGCAGTGTGAGCTTACTCTAGGAGGTGAGAGCTTCGGCTGGGATCTTCTTGAAGTGGCGTCGAGGCCTTACGACGTCAACTTGGGCATGGATTGGTTATCTACAGTCTATGCTCAGATTGACTGTTTTAGGCGCAAGGTGCGATGTGTGCGCATCGATGGGAGCAGGTTCACCTTCACCGGCGAGAAGGGAGCCTTCACAGCACAGGATGGACTCCCGCAGAGGAGAGGGCATCCCATCACTCATCATTTGGCTAGCCTCATCCTTGGAGTAGTTGACATGAGGAGTCCTAGTTTTCCTGTAGTGGTGGATCAGTATGTGGACGTCTTCCCCGACGACATTCCAGGACTACCTCCTCGCAGAGAGGTAGACTTTTATATTGACCTGTACCCCGGGACAGCCCCGATATCCACTCCAGCATATCAGATGGCCCCCGCCGAGCTTCGGGAGTTATGGGTACAGTTGGAGGACTTGCAGGGCAAGGGGTTCATCTGACCTAGTGTTTCACCCTGGGCTTCTCCGATATTGTTCGCCAAGAAGGCGGATGGGAGCTTGCGACTGTGTGTCGACTATCGTCGCCTGAACCAGGTGACTGTGAGAAACAAGAATCCGCTACTGATGATCGATGACCTCTTCGATCATCTCAAGGGAGCACGGTGGTTCTCGAAGATAGACCTCAGGTCAGGCTATCATCAGCTCAGAGTTCGAGATGAGGACGTGCAGAAGATGGCCTTCAGGTGTTGGTATGGCCACTATGAGTTCTTGGTTATGCCTTTCGGCATAACCAACCCTCCATCAGTGTTCATGAGCATCATGAACAGGATCTTCCAGCCATACCTTGATCGATTTGTCATGGTCTTCATCGACGACATTTTGGTGTACTCGACCACGGAGGAGGAGCACGCCTACCACTTGCGGGTTGTACTAGACACACTCCGAGAGCACCAACTTTATGGAAATCTCTCGAAGTGCCAGTTCTAGTTACGTCAGGTCCACTTCTTGGGGCACGTCATTTCTGAGGCGGGAGTTGCAGTGGATCCCGCGAAGATCGAGGCAGTGCTAGCTTGGGAGCCACCCAGGAGCGTGACAGAGGTGCGAAGTTTCTTGGGTCTAGCCAGATACTATCAGTGATTTTTGTCGGGCTTCTCTAGAGTTGCGGCGCCACTCTCTCCTTTGAAGAAGAAGGGGAAACCCTTTGTGTGGTCAGACAGATGTCAGTATAGCTTCCAGGAGCTGAGACAGAGATTGACCAGCACACCTATCTTGAGGTTACCTGAGGAGGGAGTTGGATACGTAGTCTACTACGATGCATCCGGGACTGGAACTCGGATGTGTCATGATGCAGGAGCGGGCCGTGATTGCCTATGGATCACATCAGTTGAGGCCTCATGAGCAGAACTACGCTACCCAAAACCTGGAGTTATCATCAGTGGTCTTCGCTCTGAATACATGGCGGCACTATCTGATGGGAGAGCTCTTTACAGCCTTGTCCACCAGAGTCTCAAGTACATCTTATCTTAGAAGGACCTGAACCTGAGACAGCGGCGATGGGTCGAGTTCCTCCAGGACTATGACTTTGAGATAGTCTATACTCCTGGGAAGGGGAACGTGGTAGTCGATGCCCTCAGCATGAGGATGAGAATCCAGCTACATGAGGAGGCGACAGAGCAGCTAGCCGCTTTGCAGATATCCTTCGTGGATAGAGATGGAGCAGCCTTCCTTCAGTCTCTCACAGTCACCCCTCCACTACTGTAGCGGGTCAGAGAGGCACAGCGTGGGGACGCTGACTGTGAGACATGGCTTGCACAGATATCCTCGGGACAGGCACCTGATGGTTTCTCCCTTGGAGCAGAGCATGACGTCCTTTTCAAAGGACGTACCTTGGTCCTAGTCGCTTTACGAGAGGAGGTGCTGAGAGAGTTTCACACTTCTCCATTGGCGGTACATCCTGCAGTGGCGAAGATGTACCTGGATCTCAGACGACAGCACTGGTGGCCGGGCATGAAGAAGGTTGTGGCAGAGTTCGTTTCTCGATGCCTCACCTGCCAGCAGGTGAAGGCAGAGCATCAGGTACCAGCAGGCTTGGTACAGCCCATGGATGTCCCAGAGTAGAAGTGGGATGACATATCTATGGACTTCGTGACTGGACTTCCTCACACTTCCAGAGGTCACGACTCTATTTGGGTGATTGTTGACCGACTCACCAAGTCGGCACACTTCTTACCCATCAGAGAGCAGGGCTTAGTGGAGAGATTGGGGCATCTCTACATTTAGGAGATTGTACGGCTTCACGTTGTTCCATCGTCTATCGTCTCCGATCGGGACGCTCATTTTACTTCCCGGCTTTGGAAGGGGTTACAGGAGGCGTTCGGGACGCGGCTACGTCTAAGCACCGCCTTTCACCCTCAAATGGATGGTCAGACGGAGAGGACCATTCAGACTCTCGAGGACATGCTACGCGCATGTTTCCTCAACTTTGGTCGCAGCTGGGAGGACCACCTACCCTTGGCGGAGTTCGCGTACAACAACAGCTACCACTCCACTATCGTGATGGCACCATACGAGGCGTTGTACGGTAGACCTTAAAGATCCCCTTTGTGCTGGACAGACCCTGGGGAGTCAGCACATGTGGGACCAGAGATGGTCCGGGCCATGACAGAGAAGGTCCAGGTCATCCAGGAGCGGATGAGGACAGCTCATAGCCGGCAAAAGTCTTATGCTGACAGGAGGCGGAGGCCACTAGAGATAGAGGATGGCGACAACGTCTTCTTGCATGTCTCAGCTCGACGTGGATTACGGAGATTTGGCCGAGGCAGCAAGTTTTCTCCACGATTCATCGGACCTTTCCAGGTCCTCAGCAGGATTGGCGAGGTGGGTCATCTCCTGTCTCTACCACCTCAGTTGCACCGGGTGCACGACGTCTTCCACGTATCTCACCAGAGGAGATACGTGCATGACCCGACACACATCATTGACCATGGGGAGCTAGACGTGGATGATGGGGGCGACTTTTGCGGAGTTTCAAGTGGAGATAGAGGATCGACAGGAGCGGGTCCTACGTGGGTGATCGATTCCTCTTGTGCGCATCAGATGGAAGCATGGGAACCTCCAAGAGAGCACTTGGGAGCGGGAGGCCCAGATGCGTTCTCAGTACCCACATTTGTTTCCCTAGTTTCTGATGTGTCATTACGGGGATGTAATGCCCTGATGTGGGAGTAATGTAAAGGCCCATAAATTTCATGGAAATTTTTTTCTTAATTTTCTCTAGAATTTTACAAGAACGCAGTTTCTGATGTCACATGATTCTGAGGCCCAGTGTGCCAGGAATCATTTTCCGAAGTTTGGCTCGGGTACGTTCAGTGAACGAACGAGCGGGTTTTTCTATCTTTTGAACCGGTTCTCGGAATTAAATTCCGAGGGCACCGATGGAATCGCAGCGCCGGTAATTGCTTAGAAACGCCTCTTCCGAAGTTGCGTTTACTCGGGTGTGGTTTTTAATTTTTAGGCTTAATGTTAAGAAATAAAATAATTGTTCGACAAACATTATTTTATTTCAATTAAGCCACTTGAAGCCACTTAAAGCGGCTTAAGCTGAGTTGATCCGGATAGGATGCTATCCAAAAATATCCTACCCTCTTGGTAGGATATTTGTGGGGTGGGGCCCGTACGAGCCCCGCCGTTTTTTTTTCGCTAAGTAACGTACCCGTGAAAACCCGTCATTATGAAAGTCAACTGACGTGTTTTCTTAAATTCTTAACGCACCATTTAAATGGGCAGTTTCATTTATTGAATTAATTCTACGAATTAATGGGTCGTTACTTACCTATTTTCGTTTGTTGGGGTAAAAATAAAATAAGACCAACACCGACCTCTTGAGAATTACACGTTGAGAGACTTTTGACAGAAGTTCTTGTGCCTTCACCCTTCTTCGCGAAGAACGCGAAGAATGCAAAGAACGCGAAGAATGCCGGCCTCCGACGAAGAACGCCGAAACCGCGGAAATCTACGACGCGACGCCGTGTGCCGCGATGCCGAGGTTTCCTCTTCTGTGACCTTCTTCTGCGATGTTCCTTCTTCCGCAAAGAAATCTTCGAATCATCTGTTTGAGGTAAGAGTTTTCGGGTTTCTTTTAAAACTTCTTTGTGGTTTATATCAACACACAGATTTTATTATTTATAATTAAATCTGTTGTTTCTTGGTCCTCGGAGTTCGTCGATGCGGCGTCGGATACCGTGACGAACCCCTCCTTCTGTGACGAAAAAATCCGCGAAGAACTCGCGTGCGGCGACTTGAAGAGGTAGGGATTTTATTTGGATGTTTTATATTCACGTGTTTGTTTCCGTTCAAAATGAAGTAACCAGTTCATGAAAACAATTATAATTCTTTAAAATTGTTTTTGGTTATGTATTCATGTGTTGAATAATTCTCCTGTTGTTTTTATCTAACACGGAGGGTGCGGGCCAAACGAACACGGCCCGACAACCCTCCACCGTTCTTCGTGTTTGTGCGGATTTGGCGGGTGACGACAAAACATGAAGCAGGGGAGATTTGACGATGCCGCAGTGAAGAACGGATCCCGGGAGGAACAACGGCGTAGACAGGAAGGAGAACGGACCACCGGAGCAACTCCGGTTGCCCGCGGAAGTGGCCGGCGGTGGCGGCCAGCGGACCCGCGGCCGCGCGGGTCCAGCTCGCCCGCACGGGACGCGGCGACATGCCGCGTCCGTTGAACCAACGCGGCCCCACGCGGGGCCGCGACACCTCCAAACTGTGAGGGCGACGCCCCGCGACACCCGAGCTACGATGCCGCGTGGCTGGGCGGTGCCTGGCCGGTCCGACCAGCCGGGCCGCGCCCCGGACGGACCAGGTCGGGCTGGGTTGGCCCAGGCCCAGACCCCCCGTCTTCAGACCGTTTTTGGTCTTTTTCCCGTAACATGAGCTCCGGGCCTCCGAATGACGCACCGTTAGTGGAAACACGATCCTTGGATCGAGACTGTCATTTCGGTATATCGCACTCAAGGTTTCAGAATACTTTGGGTTCGGCCGAGTTGGTTCGTACACGAAACCAACCGGGCCCTCAGAGCGGAAATGCTCATATCTTGAGCTACGAACGTCTGATTGACGTGCCATCGACTTTGTTGAATTCCTCTAAGTGAGAAGGATCTTTTGGATCACTCCGCTTGAGGTTTAGACGCAGGTGGAGTACGGTCGGGTTGTTTTTGCCTTAAAAACCAACCGGGCCCCTAGAACGAAAAAGCCAATAACTCTCAGACCGGGTGTCCGATTGACGCGCCGTCTGCGATGTTGAGTTCCTGTTGATGATAAGGAACTTCTGGATAAATCAACTTTGGACTTTGTGTCAGTTTATGTATCAGCCTCTCGGATCGTGGAGCGGACCCTCCCGAACGAGCTTGCTGTGTGCGGAACCCTAGAGCTGGCTGTGACTGCTACTGCGACGACGACTGTGCAGAGATCCTCAGTGGACTACGACGACGACTCTGCAGAGATCCTCAGTGGACTGCGACGACTACTGCACTCAGTGATCCTACGTGGATCAGTGCTACAGGTCCTGTGTGGGCCCGATCCTATGTGGGTCCGATCCTGTGTGGGTGAGCGCTCAGCGGTTCTGTGTGAGCCAGCGCCTACAGGTCCTGTGTGGGCTCGATCCTGTGTGGGTCATTGCGGGGGTTAGTTACCTATCGATCCTTTGTGGGTCCGACGACTTAGATGGATCAGTGATCATTTTTATCGTCATATGAAGAAGTATACCTGTGTGAGCTGAATCCTGTGGTACTCTCCTTTGTGGATTGTGTTGAGCTATCCTGTGTGGATTTACTGTTTACTCTCCTTGGTGGATTGTGTTGAGCTATCCTGTGTGGATTACTTTTTACTCTCCTTTGTGGATTGTGTTGTGCTATCCTTTGTGGGTATACGTTTTCTTTCCTGTGTGGACTGGGTTGTGCTTGGGCTCGGATGTTAGAGCCGAACGAGAATTGATGACTTAGGTATATGTATGGGAATATACCTAAGCCGTGTCAGATGTTACTTTGTGATTGTATCTTTCCTTTGTGGATTATCTTTTGTGGATTCTGGGAGACCTTCGGGGGTCTCAGGGTCCCTACTGAGTAGCTTATACTCACCCCTGCACGGGCTATGCCCGCACTTCGTTGTGTTGGTTGCAGATGACAGACAGCGCTGATCATGGTGGAGGCATGCGGAGCAGGACGGTACCTGGAGGTGGACCACTGGGCGGGGCGTACTCGGAGCAGACGACTAGACCAAGATGCTGTGGAGGCTATCTGTGCTCACCCTTCAGGTGGGACTTCCAGAGGACGGCTCGATGCTGCGACTTTTCTTTTCAGTTGCGGTTTTTCCCTTTCAGTTGTTCTTTATAGTTGGGCTTGTATTTCTGGCCCCTTTACTTTCAGCACAGCTTGTTATAGTTTTTACATAGTGTTTACTTCTCCACTTGCTTACTCTATGGTTCTTGTTTACTCTACAAAGGCAATGCCTTCCCTTTTTCCGGGATTTACGCCTTGGTGCTAGTCGCCAGCCCCTGGCCTATGGAAGGCGGGCTTGGGGTAGTCACGACACGGGCCCCGAGGACGGGTCGTGACAATTCACATCTACTTATTATTTTTAAAATATCCAAACATTAAAACAAACCACTCCATAGGGGGATAAAATTAGTCTTCTTTAATTTGTTTTATCTATTTTATATTATTTTTATTGTTTCATATTTTATATTATTTATCTTATGTTTTCAATTTTATATTAAATATTTAGTTTATAGTTCTATTTACTTCATTTTTTGTCATTAGTTTTTTTATTTATAAATTTTTATGTCTTTCGGCTTCACTTTTATAAATTTCTTTTCCGTCGTCTTGACAAACTATAGTATTGTCTTCGTTTTCCATTGGCATGAAAACCTTTGATATTGAAATTGTTTTCCATTAGCTGGACAACCTATGGTATTGAATTTGTTTTGTCCATCAGCTTGACTCCCTATGGTATTTACTTGGTTTTCCATCGGTTTGGAAACCTATAGTATTGAATTTGTTTTCAATGTGCTTGAAAACCTATGATATTGATTTTTTTTTCTATTGGTTTGACAATCGGGCATATTAAATTTCTTTTTCATCAGTTTGATTTTTCATCTTATTCACATTCTTAATTTTGGATATTTATTTTCTATATTGTATTTTTTTGTAATTATATGAAACCATCAACTCACTTGAAATTTTTAACAAGTTCATTTTATTTTATTTTGTATCACTTTCATTTTGTATTATTGTTTCACATTTTTGTAATCATTAATTTTTTGTAAAAAAATTAAAATTTAAAAATACATTAAAAAATCGTTTATTCTATTATGTTGGATTCTTTAACTTCTAATCTCAATCATAGAAGACCAATCATTTACCAAATTTTCCTATAAATAAGGGCTCACCCCTCCTAAAACCCACACGGGTTCTTCAAAATATCTAAGACAAGCTCATATCTTCCTCATAATTCTCTATACTATTGTTTCTATCACCAATCTGCTTTATGTCTCAGTCTTCCGCCAATACTCTTGCTGGTATATCTTAAAATACTTTCTACGAAATAGATGTCTTCAGAGAATGGTTTGTAAATTGAGATTTATTTGAATGTTATGATTCTTCAATTAAAATTATCTTTTTTTGCAAGGATAAGAAAACCATTTTGTTGAGAAACCAATATCTCAGTATCTAATTATTGTTGAAGTGGTCTGAAGATTCTATAATACAGTGACTTTTGATAATGATATAATGATTGTTTTTGTTTTGTATAATTAATAGTTTTCCATGTCAGTTAAAAAAGCATAACATTTTCTCAATGTTTCTACTGAATGTGACTCCTTATTTCCTTCTCATAAGTTACTAGAGGAAGACAATTGGTTTAATAAGGAAAAAGATGAAAATTTACTATTTCTTATCAATGAGGATAAAAGAAAAGTATCCCATGTCTCTTCAAATAATAGGTTTATCACCATAGGGATATAAGGGTTTTTTAATATGAGGAAATTTGATAGAGAAACTCTTGTTAGTTCTAATATATTTATGTTAGATTATCGTATGAATATGAGAAAGGTAAATTTCATTGGTTACATTTTCGAAACAATTAATAATGTAAAGTCAGAAGTGAATAAGTCTCATCTAATCATGCATCCAACCATTCTTACAAAGTATATTCTTGAAAGCCTTTTGTTTAGAAATCTTCCAGTAAAGGAAGAATTGAAATTATTGAAGGGATCATAGATTAGAAATGATACAATCATAAAATACAATGTTAGTTTTGATGATGAATCAAAATTGTTTTTCAAATATGTGAAAGAATCAAAACGAAATCAATCAGCACCACATTTAGTGGAATCATCTTCTGTGGTAGAAGATTATCAAAACTAAAATTATAAAACTGATGAAAATTATAAAAAGAAATGAAAATATAGTAATGAGGTTGTAGACATGGGGAGAAAGAAGAAAGAACAAATAAAATAATGCGATCCTCTGCTTGGTCTTGATCTAGTTGAAGCTTTAGCTAAGAGGATACAAATAATAGATCCCCTAAAGAATGAGAAAAGGAAGAAGTAACTTTTGAAATGAAAATCTCATGATTTTGATGTTTCTAAGTTACTAAAATGTTTTGAGTTATAAAGTGATCAACTGACACAACAAATAAAACTAAAACTCACTGTACAAACTTTTCTAGAGAAAGGAAAATAGAAAGTGGTAGAAGTAATTCAATTGGCTTCAAAACAGGTTGGGGAAGAATAAGAGGAAGATGAATTTCTTATATAATATCTTCATAGTTCTAATATAGGTAGAGAGGAACCTTATCTTCAATAAAATTGAAGTAGTTCAATAATATAATGCTCAAGCCGATCAATTACCAATACAATCTCTCTAAACTCAATCCGAAAGAGTTCCTTCTCTGGTAAATGAAGTCTCAATGCTCACAATAATACAGAGAAATTATCATGAATGATAATGTTCAAGAATATAGATTTGAAAAAAATAGAAAGGAAAAGGAATAACCTGATGAATTCTCAATCCGATCTGATGAACATGAATTGTACAATGAATACAAAGATTCAGAGAACACTATTTCTCTCAAGAAAAGTGATTAGATTGTCCATGTTCTAAATGGGATTGATATGACTATTCCATACTTTCCCATAATAGAATGAAAGATAGAGTTCATCATAGATATCCAAATTAAGAAGTTTGGTTTAGTAATAGATCTTCGAAAGAAAGTGATGTTATTTGAGGTTGATATAAAAGTTTTTGAGTGATTATTCTGTTACTCATAAAAAATCTTCTAACAAGATGAACAAATGGTCATAAAAACAGAGATTTTAGTAAATTATTATGAAGAGACCAATTAATACATAACGAATCTTTAAAAGGATCTTGCTATTGCTTTTAATGTGCTTGATAAGGAAAATGTTGAGAGGTTGAAACAGATTCTAAAAACCCTTGGTGGTGTTGATCATTTAGTGAATGAATTATAATAAAGATTAAATAAATTATAGTCAGACTATTCAGTGGTTTCATCTTTCAAGGATGAAATTGACAATTAATTGAAAAAACAACTTGTTGGGAAAAGAAAGTAATAACATGTAATAAATAATTATTACTCTCAAAGAAGTGATCATAATCTATGAAGACATCATAAAAAACTAGGATCATCTATTTGGATACCAACAAGAGCTTCTCAAATCTAAGAGAGTTTTTATCTCAGAAGACAAGAAAGATAAAATAAAGATGATGTTTGTTCTCTATGAGTAGATAAACAAATAAAAAGAAAGAGAAAATAAATTAATGTTTTTTTTGAATTTTTCTTTCTTCATTGTATTTTGAAAAACGGTTAACTTCTGACGACTCAAGGAGATTTATGTTTGACTTTACATTTTTTTATTTTGTTTATATCTTACCCATTCAAGAAATAGATGGTTATCCCATATTATTTGTCAATCACAAATAATGGAAATTTTTTTAATTGGGGAGAATGTGTTATAACAGTATTAATTTCCAAAGGAGTGAATCCTTAATTTTTTACTCAAATATATTACATTAGAGAAAAGAATTATCCAAACCATGGAAAATAAATAAGAATGAAATCCTTAAAAATGTCTATATTTAAGGGGGAGTTAGTTGTATTAATCTATTTCTTTATAAGTGTTTTCATAACTCATGGGGAGATAAGTATTTCATTCTAGCTTTATATTGTGTTTTGAGATTTCCAGAAATGGGGATATTGTTAATTCAAAAGTCTTCCTTTGACTTTTATGTATTTTTTTGGAAATCCCAAATCTCTTTAAATGAAACTCTATAATAAAATATTAACTTGAATTCAGTTTTATATTTTATCATACCCACACTATCATAACCACATTGTCTACAATACACATGTTAATCATCATACTCACTATATCATAGTACTTACTCAGTTTATCATTATGACTCTGATTATCTTACTCACCATGTGAATCACACCCACTTTGCATCATTTCAATTTGTTATATTATATTCATACTGACAATCAAACTCATACCTATTATCATACATGAAATATTAATCGTACTCATGTTATAGTTTTATCACCTGCATACTGTCATTATATTTTCAAAACACTTGTTTCATATCAATATTACTCATGTTATCATTTAATATATAAATTTTTCCACCAAAATGATGTCTTGGAGTTATTTATAAACTAATAAAAATGATGTCTTGGTTTTTGTTTCAATATGACAATTACAAATCTATGTGTCAATGTCCCTCTGACTTTTCTAGAGAAATATAATCGTTAGGGAAAATGTGACCGTTGGATCCTGAGTCCAATAAATAAGAGATCATTTAAAGTAGAGACAACAATTTTTAACTACTTATATGTTCTAGAGAGAGACTATGTGACTACTCTCTTACTACATGTGAAACCCTTGGAATTATAAAACTTGAACGAATGATTTTTATTTTTTTTATTTCAATTTGTGCTTTTTTTTTATTTGTGTGTATCATCAAGTTATAAAAATCAAGGGGTGTCAGGGATAGGTAGATGGTGTGACTGATCAGAATATAAAGGGCTTCCATGGGTATTAAAGGAAAAGGTTTTGATTACCAAAAAAATCGAGGGCTTGCAGGGATAGCAGGATGAATGTTCTGATCATCGTATGGAGGGATTACTAATGTTGGTAAGACATACCTATTATCCAAATTGAAAGGATACCTTAATCTTAGAGATAAAATAATTGTAATACCTTTTAGTTTTCCACTGCTTATTGTAATTGAAAGAGAATACTTTTATTTCTTTTTTCTATTTGTATTCTCATATATTGTAATTGTTTCAATTACAATTTATACTTTTTATTATTGATTCTATACACTAGATGGTTGAATCAATTATACTTGAAATACTCTGATATTTCTATTTAACCTGAATACAATTTTTTCTTAATCTATGGTATTATATTATCATACCAAGATTCAGTCCTATCAATTGTTGTCTTTTATAAGAGGCATTATGTATTATTTTAGTATAAGACTTATAAAACTATGAACCTTCTTTAATGGTTTTAATATAAATTTTTTAACATATAATTCAACCCCTCTTGAATTTGTGTCATCTCATATACATTTTCATCTATATTACGATCTGATATGAGTATCCTCATTTCAATTGAACTTTAGGCCATTATAGTAAAAGATTATTGTAATGCCCTAATATTTTACAATATATTTTTCCTAAAAAATATTATGTGTTAAATAACTTGTTTTATAAAAATTACTAAAATATAATGATTGATGATATATTGGTTAAAAATTATTATGAGAATTTAAGAATAATTAAACCTACATAAAATAAAATGATTGTGATAAACTAAAAAATCATACAAAACATATTTTGAACAAAAAAAGTTATGGAACATTTAAAATAATATATATTTTTTATATTTTATTTCTATTAAAAATATAATTATATAAAATTATAAAATTATTCTTCAAAATATGAAAATATTTTCAGAATTCGATATTTCAAAATTATTATAGCATGTATTTTTGTAATTTGGAAAAAATGTTGATTTTCTGGGAATCAAAATAAAATATTACTTTTACTAATACAATAATACTTATAAATTTATAAAAAATTTATACAAAATATATATTTGTGACGAAAAATGTTTCACGTAAAATTATTATACTGAATTTTTAAAAAAATGTTTAACTATTTATATTTAATAAATATTTTCCTCCATTTTTTTATTTTCTCTTATAATAAACTACTTTTCATAAATTAAGAAAAATAAATTAAAAAATTAGATTTCATATTTTAGATAATCATATTACTATTATGATAAAAGCTTAATTTATTTATTATAATAAATCTTGGATTGGTTCTTTTATAGTTATGACAATTATAATGTTGAAAGTGTTATTTTCAAGTAATTGTTTTATAAATTGAGTGCATTTTTTATAAAATAAATTAAGTTGATATATTTTATATAATTACTCTAATATAATCATTACACATATATGAAAATAGATTATCAATCATTTAATTAGTAAATAATATTTTATAAGATTAAGAGAGCTTAACGTTTAACAAATGATTTTTTCTATAATTTTTTTTCCTATATATTATATTATTTAATTGAAAAGTTAATGTCGTTTTTGAGATTGAATTAAATTATATAGAGCTTAATTATATTTTTATAAAATCAATATATAGAAACAAGGGTTAACTTATATTCTTAATAAAATATACAGTATTTGGGTAAAAAATACTTAATAAGGTCAATACAAAATGGTAATATTTTTATATATTTTGGTAAATAAATTTAAACACATTTAAATCATGACATAAAATAAATTTTATAGTAGTTATCAACCTTATATGACATTATAATTCAATATTTTCCACCTTTCATAAATTTATTCTTGAATAATTTCATTCGATAAAAAAAAGTAATGAGTATTGACAAATATTTCATTTTATTATCTTATAATAATGCATCACTTCCAACAAAATTATCCATCCATTAAAAATAATTATATATAAAAAATACTACCATATTCTATCTTGAACACTTTTATTACTTCCTAGAAGCGTTGGGCATTCAAAAAGACCATTTTATGGAGCGATAAGGGTTTCCCCAAGGAGAACATCCAAAAGGGAGGTAATATTCCCAATCACGACCTTTTATTTCATTACTTATTGTACCACCTAAAATATAAACTATATTTGAAGGTATTATTACATAATAATAATAATAATTATAAATTTTTTTTATAAAAATGAAATATCCATTTTCATCTCCTCATAACCATCCGTAAAATGAAAATTTCTTATTGTGTTACAATTAGACTGCCACATATATAAGTGATGTGGTGAATTTCTCATAATCACTTTACAAGGATGGTAAATGGGGGTTATTTAATAAAACAATATGATATATAAAAATTATAATTATTATGATTATTTAGGAAAACTCATGCTTCCTTTACAATCTAGGTAGATGAACACGTCACGTGTAGTATGTGTGAACTACCACCACAAAAAAGTGACATATTTCATTTTTCATACAATTATTTTATTATTTTTGTAAATATATATTGACCTTATTGTCCACCTTATAAAATATTAATATTATAAATAATATTTTTTTTACTAATGATTTTGTGTGAAAAGGATCACATTCATAACCATACTCTCCCATAGAAGATAACTTCTTCTTATTTGGGTTGGTTTAAACACCTAATTAAATGGTGATATAATTTTCAATAAATGATGATGAAACCCATAAAATGTTAAAAATTAATATTTTTCTTGTTATATAAATATAAATTATTAGGTTTCATTGATTCATATAAAAAATAACGTTTTTTAAAAAAAAGCAGTTGGATGAAAGCTTTTTTTATCCCATATATTTTTCTTGAATTATCCTTTTTTATTTAAAAATAAAAATTTTAAACCCTAGGTATTATAGTTAATAACATGTTCATAAATTTTCATGTCATATTATAAAACATATTATAGGGTTATTTTTTGTATTTCTCTATAAATATTGATTTAGGATGATTATAAAAATTACTGATATTTTCCATGCATACAATTATTTATTTTCATTAGATAAATTAGTTTAGAATCCACATTATTTATTAGGTTTAAGTTTAAATTAAAATAAATCCATTTAATTATTCATAATTTAATTAATTCATAGTAAAAGACATTATATTTTATTTTGGAATATGTTCAGTTATACAAATCAAAACATATTTTATCTAAAAAATGAATTTCATTGCAATTTTTCCACTTATACAAAATGTAATTTTTAATAGTTATATATATTTAAAATTTAAAATTTTATTTAATATGTTTAAATAAGTGGAGAAAATTAAATAGTGTGTCTAATTTCATTTTTGGTTATAATCATTAGTTACCAATATAAATATTAGAAAACACTATAAAGGGTAAAATAGGTTAATTAAGGTAAAAACTAAGAGATAATGCCACCAAATGATATCTTAATTCCTATCAAATGAGGGGAAATCGAACCATATCAACTTATATTTTAAATTTTATAGTTTTATATCGACTTTACCATTATTATGAAGTTTTACTAATTTAAAACATTGAATAATTACAAGAGTGTCACTCCATTTACTTATAAAGGGGAAACCACTAAACATTATAATTCATTTATCCTGAGACATTTATCTAAACCAATACCTAAAAAATTACCTTCCCAACATCCCTATAAACTTAAAAAAAGGCAATTTTTACACAAAATAACCAATTATAGATGTCTTACGGTGTAAACTGGGGAGGTTTTAAATGAAGATGTATAATTCTTAACTGAGTGTCCTCATGTTTATTTATAGATGCACCAAACTCATTTGTTTTTTAAAAACTAAGATTTAATACAAAAAAAATCATAAATATACAAACATTTTAATAATTTAATGGAATAAAATTTGTTCATCCCATTTCCTTCCTATAGGAAATGAAAACATCGCTTGTGTATACTTCTAGATTACCACCTCCACCTAAACTTCCTTTTTAGTTTTTATTACAAGATCATATTGATGGTTAAAATGATAAATAAATGGATATATATGATATTGATAAAATAATAATAATTATTATTATATGATAATATATCACTTAACCTCTAACCCTTCTATATGTTAGAAAATGATAACATCGACCATGTGTATACACGGATTGAAACCTCCATTAAGTGATGTGTTACATTTTTCATTATGAACTCACATTTATATCCATAATTATATAATTAATTATTAAAATTTTCATGTATAAAAATATTTATGATTTTTAATATTAAAATAATATATAATTTATTTCTTTTCCACTTAGTAAAAAAATGAGAATGTCATTCATGCATATGTAAAAATTACTATATCCCTAAAAGGATGTGCACCATTTTCCATGACCACCTTGAATAGATTTTAATATATGTATATTTAATATATAACAAATAAAATTATAAATATTCTAATATTTCGGAGATAGAGGAACACTGTCCCCTTTGACTACAATCAATATTCCATTATAATTCAAAGGTTATAAACCAAATGACTTCCAAAAGACCAACATGAACTAAATTATTTTACTTAATAAATAATAAATGGAAATAAATAATATATGAGTAATAATTAATATTTTAAAATATTGAAAAATATTCTTATGAATGAAATAATGTAATTTAATTTTGTTATTCTGATGTTAGATAATGTATGAAACAAGATATGACTCAATGTTTTCGATTTTTCGTTTAAACCTTATTTCAAAGTATACTCTTCATCTATTTCACCTCAATATAAATGTTCTTGAAAATAATAATAGAATATACTTATTTATAGATTAAATATTTTTTACGTTCAATTTATACATCTTTTTATTTATTTAAAAAATGTATATTTTTAATGTTTACCGTATCTGTTATTTTGAATTTTTTTAGTAAAAAAATAATATTTTTAACATTTAAAAATTCACATCATTTTCAAAGTTTAATAAGTATTATTCATTATAAATATTACATGAATTCTCTATATGGTTCTATATTTAGTATCTTATTCCCTCTCTTTTAGGAAATATTTATATTTAAATTATTTGATGAATGGGATTATAGTCCAAATTTTTACATGAAAATTGAAAGTGACTTTTCATAGGGATTGAAAATGCATTTTCCAATGGTTTTAAGATGAATAAGTGAATTATTCAAATTTTTTCCTGAATATAATTAAATATAATTAATTTTTATGATTGGTGAGCCTGATTTAGCTCATGACAAAGAATGAGCCTAACATATCACTCTGGTGCTTAGGTAACTAATTATATTTGAAGGGGAAATATGGCAGATAACATAGTAGGATAATCTTATGGAATTATCTAGAAAATATTTATTTTTTACATTTTATAAAAATGAGTGAACCTTATATATATATATGATACTTCAATATACATCTTTCATTCATTGTAAAAATGTTTTATTAAAATATATTGATTTATTAAGGTAATGAATGTTTGATAACATTTAAAGGTGGAACAATTTTTTTTAAGAAATGTATTCATGATGATTTCATGGTTTTTACTATTCTGAATAAATTTTATAAAAGGTTATATTTAGTAATTGGTTTATTTTATCAATTAGTTATGCTTATTTTGTTGAGAAAATAATTACTATGAAAATATATGAATTTTTCGTGGTTTTTCATGTTTTTAACAAACTAATAGGTTTCTATTATTGTTATATCCCTTATCAAGATTACTTATTTATTATCCCATGTTTTCAATTATTTTTCAAATGATATAACAATGACAATAAATTATATAATTTTTTATATTTATCCTACAGTGACTCATCATATTGGAATAAATATTTCTTCAATGAACTGTAGGTATAAATTTAATAACCAATTTTTATAAAAAAATGTAAACTATTTAGAAATGTCCACATTTTTGTATTCCATTTTTCTTAATACTCTAAAACTCTAAAACTAAAATGGTATCTCTTTAATGATTCTTTTTATCAAAAACTCTAAACTTTAAATGGAGTGTTTTTTCATTTAAGATCTCTTTAATGATATTTTTTTAATAATTATTTCTCCATAGATTTTAAATGTAATTTACAGTGTTCATGTAAAATAAATAAGATTAAATAGCTTCTTATAAGAAAAATTTTACCAAACTGGAAAGGTATGCAATTAATTTTTTATAGAAATTAAGCGTAAAATTGATATATCTTACATAGGCATGAATGAAATATTAATTTATTTTATTTACCTCACATGATTTTTAATGTTATAAGAAAGTTATTAATTTGGGTGATAATTTTGAGATAGAGTACTATGAAACTAATGTACATTATTATTGTAATGGAAACAAGTGGTCATCATGGGAAGATAATATTCATCCTACAATAGGTTATTTTAGCTATAATGAGTTAGGTAATAATTTTATTGTGTGTCCAAATATGGATATATAATTTGGGAATCATAAAGATTAAAAAATTAATGGTGTGGTATTGTATTTTGAAAATATTGTGGTTATTATAGGACCCAAAAATGATGTTGTGATAGGTACATTACAATATTATTAAAATTGTTATGATGAATTATTTTATTTTGGATCCACAAATCTTTTATTTATCTGAAATTTTAAAGTATAAAGGAAATAATATCTCATTAAATAAAATTGAATATTTTTTTAATAATTCATTGGGTAATATTAAGGAAAATTAATTAATATAAAATCATTTACTTCTCATATGTGTATTATTTTTCTTCCAAACCATGTTGTATTTCCAATTATATTGTAAGGTTATTCTATATAGGTACTAGATGTTAATTTGTTATTAGTGAAATGTTACATAGGAAAAGTAGTCATTTTTTTGAATGAATAACATTATGTTCATAAATATGAATTAATACATTTGATTACAAATCATGAAATCAAGAAACTAATTAATAATGGGAGTGAATGATATCTTTCATAGAGTTTTTAAAATACAGAAACAACATGAATTTGTAATGTCCCATTAGTAAATGAATATATTGATGTATTCTATGATGATATTCCCAATTTTATTCTTAAACAAGAGTTCATGTTTAATATTAACTTAGAACTTGATGCCAATATAATTTTAAAAACTCGTTATATAATGTATCTTTTTAAACTATTAGAAATTAAAATGTAGTTAAAAGTGTTTTTGTCAAGGTTTTACTTATCTATGAAATAAATCTTGGCATTCCCCTATTTTGTTTGTTAAAAATATAGACGGGTTTATGAGGATTTTAATTGATTATAGAGAACTAAATAACATCAATGTTAAGAAAAAGTATTCATTTACTCATATTGATTATTTTTCTGATCAACACTAGAGATAAAAATATTTTGTGATCATTTATATAAGGTAAAAGCAACATTAACTATATATGAAGTTGGATAAAATTCTGGGGATGATGCTCCAGCAGGGATGGGTATTGGGTCATCTGATATCATATTATGAATTACTCTCCAGCAGGGCTGGGCAGTGGGACACCTATTGATATTCTAGACTCAGTCCTTTCTACTAGGCTAGTGTGTGGCTTTCCTCCATGATTACTGGAGTGGGACCATTGGTTGTACGTGTTAGTGTTGGAACGATCTAGTCTTTGAGGAGACCTCTCAACTGCAGGGAAGTGACAAGTTGTGGTTTGACGTTCCCTCATAACTCTCAAGTACGAGGTGATTTTCCCCCACCGAGATGCGTCCTTGTGCCGCGACCTTAAACTGTGCGGGCGAGTCAGTGCCACCCAAAGCGGATAGTGTCGAGGTGCGGTGGTTTGAGCCCCTTGACTTGTAGTTCGGGGAAGACGTGCGGGATGCTGGGCATTGATGGTGTTTACATCTGGGAATGTTGGCGACTCACCTTTATTGAGCTGAGCTACGGGATGGATATCCCCTTATAGTCTTATTCGGGCTTCTTGAAAGAGCATATGAATATGTATATACCTTGTTTCATTACCCACTTCTTGGGCTTGGTTACTATCCCTCCATGATAGGCGAAGACGCGCGAGGTATGTCACGTGATTTCCGTGTCTATCTTCTCGTGGTGGGATGAGTCTACTCTCTTGCTATAGGTAGCGAAGACTCGATGAGAAGTTCATCTTCTCACAATTTCCATCTCCTTGTGTCTGGACGAGTCTACCTCCTTTCTTTTGTTGGGTTGAGCTGAACTCTCTACGAGTATTCTACTGCACTCCTTGTTATATTTTTTATTATTCTCTATTCTGTCTACTGTTAACCCTTCGGTACCTTATTTGTTGCTCCCTCGAGCCATTGGGGTATCCTACAAAGTATTTTTATACTCACCCCTGCTTGGGCTTTGCCCGCACTTGGTGTGCCCTTGAAGACGACAGACAGGTTGGTCATGACTTCAGTGGAGCATAAGAGTTCGGGAGTTTGGACCGCGTGTGGTGGGCGTAGTTAGGTTCCAGGTGGGGAACCATTCCAGTTTCTTTTTCCTTTTGTTCACATGTTTCCGGGTTATGGTACTTTTCTGGTTGGGCGCTTGGTTTTTCCCTTTTACTTTTCAATTTGTCTTCAGCTTCTACTTGTACTGTATAGAGGTCTATACACTTTTGGGTTATATATATAGCAGTTTCCCTTTTACTTTACTTGTCTCTTCTCTTTTACTCTTCACTTTTTCATTGAGTGTGCTGCGTGTGTGTGTACAGGTACTTAGACAAAGGCCTTCCCGAGTTATTTTGCTTTCGGCGCTAGTCGCCAGCCCCTGGCTTATGGAGGCAGGCTTGGGGTAGTTGCGGCTCGAGCCCAGGTAGGGTCTGGTCATGGAAAAGTGGTATCATAGGTGTTTCTTCTCTTGGGACATTGTTCGGACATCCCTAAAGTAAAAGGAATTGGTTGGGAATTAGGGAAACAGTGTTAACGTGTCTCGAGAGCGGCTCTCAGGCCAGGGAGTCCAGTGATGGTGCGGCGGCCGACGTATCCATTCACCAGGACCTTGATATCCCACTTGTCGACTCAGCATGCTGAGACACTCACTGAAAGGAAAATGTGGTTTGTGCATCACATAGGATTGAGTCTTTGACTATCCTTATTGAGTCAGCTCCCCATTGTTGTTATTGGTATATACGTATATGCTCATTTGACCGCGACACTCCTTGATAATTTTCCGGATGTCTCCGCGAAGACAGTCAGCCAAGATACCAGCTTTGGTGCGTGATTACGTCCCTATGAGCTACGAGGACACAGTCCAGGACCCATCATGCGAGCCCCTTTCTCAGGGTGGGCCGATAGTAGCAACCCCACCTGTTGAGCAGTAGACAGCTTCAGCGGAGCAGGCTGAGCTTCAGCGCAGGTTGAGTGCGCTCCGCGAGTTCCAACGGCAGGGACTGCTGAGGTTCTGTGGTGAACCAGACCCTCAGGTATCAGTGGTTTGACTTGGGGTAGTGGTTCACCTCTTCAGTCTTGTGCAGACACTGACATATCATAGAGTGGCTTTGGAATCCAACCTTTTTCGTGGAGCATCTTGGCATTAGTGGAGTCTGGTGACTCAGTTTCATGAAGAGTCGTCGCTTTTGTGGGGTGACTTTCAATTGTTGTTCCGCAAGGATTATTTACCCTCCTTCTTGCGCTCCGTTCGGATTCAGTAGCCCCTATAGTTTCAGCAGGGAGGGATGGCGGTGGCCGAGTACGCGTCTAGTTTCGCAGACCGTGCACGCTTTTACCCGGACTTGGTCCACGACGATAACCTCCGAGCGTAGAAGTTTGAGCAGGGTCTCCGCCGAGAGATTTGTACTGTCACAGTACCCTTGGGAATTTCCACATATTCCGGGGTTCTAGAGCAGGCACTGGTGATATAGGGATTCCTTTCACGTTCTAGAGTTGGTGGTGGCAGCAGGCACGTCGGAGCCGAGACGTCTGCCGCAGCTAGCGGGCATCGACAAGCAGAACCTCGACGTAGGTGGCTTTCTGACAACCAGACTCAAGGGGCATGGTCGTACACCACAGTGGCACCGGAGGGCACCAGTTCAGCCCAGAGAGAGTTTGTGAAATGGTTGCAATGGGCGAGGTCACCTGGCATGGGACTGCCCGACCAGGCATGCAGAGAGCTTTGGGCAGGCAGCATGTGCGCCACTACGACAGAGGTAGCGCAGTGATCAGAGTAGTACCCAGAGAGGTGGTGCTAGCAGAGGAGCAGGAGGAGCTGGTGGTGGGGGATGGCTTTATGATATCTTCCCATCACCACTAGGTGGTCCACTTTATGCTTTGAGAGCTGATAGTTGGGACCACGGACAGCCACGATCCTTTAATGTCTATGATCTTGCAGAGCGTGTGGTGATAAGGGGTACTCTCTACATCTCTTCTACTTTCTACAGTAGAATTGATAGAATCTTCATGGGAAATTATTTTCTTCCAGATCCTTGTTTGAGACGTTACCAGGGTGGTGCAGGGCATCGGGTGTAGCCTTGTATTGGTAGAGAAGAAGGTGCATAACCTTCCTCTTTAGTCGATGGCATCGACTCCAATGCTCTCCGAGTGTGTAAGAGAGTCCTGGTTGAGTGACATCGATTGTGAAGCCTTGCGTGACCAGATATCCTTGGGTGTTTCACCATATGGATATTCTGAAGGAGGGAATCACCAGGCCTTGTTCCATGTTTGGGTGGTGATTCCAGTCGCGACAAGCAACGTGGAGGTTCGGTCGGGCAGGTGATCTACCACCGAGAGCCTTCGGGCCATGTGAGACCGTGCAAAGGGATGGTGAGGTTCCCTACCGCCTTGACCTAACCCCCATGTCTGGAGTGGGTGCACGACGTCTCCCAAGTTTCTCACCCGAGAAAAAGTGTTCATGCTAATATGCACGTCATCGGCAAGGGCAGACCTCACGTGAAACAGTTCAATCCTTTGGTCTGTGTGCGGTGGCGTAGAGCTATGCGTGAGTTCTTCTGGGTACGGGAGAGCCCGGTGCAGGCTTAGTACCCTGAGTTGTTCCCTTTTTTGGCTTTTTGGGGAAGAAAAGATTGAATGAGGTAATGATTTAAGAACCATGTTTATTTTTGTGAAAGACTTTGGAATATTCTTGATGATATTCTAGAGTAGTGACCTCAGATGGCGTGCGATTCCGAGCCCCGAAGTGGCTGAAATTAAATTTCCCGTGCCTTCACACTGGGCACACAAAATAAATAGGATAACTCCTAAACGGTGATCCGGATTAGAGATCCGAGTGTACGAATGGGACCGGAATGGGGTTTTTACCCTAGTAACAACATAAAACATGTTATTGCGGGACGTTTAGACCCCTCGCTCCCTTTTGGAACTTTAAACGGATAAATTAATTAATTAATTTATTCGTTTAATGATGAAACTCAAGTATCTCTTAAATGGTGGTTCGGATTTGAAAACCGAGGGCACCGTTGAGTTTGGAATGTGTCATTTACCCTAGGAGGGGTATAAGTTCTGCGGCTGCGGGCTGTTAGTGGAAAATGTCCCAGGGGCATTTTCGTAATTTTCCAGCCTCAGGCGTGGGCGTTGTAACTTTTGAACGGGGCATCAGATCAAAATTATGAGACCACCGTTATGCTCGTAGCGTGGTTTTTAGCCTAGGGGAGGCTTAACCCCGAGCCCACTAAAAATTTGGGTATGGGGCTGTCGGGCGGGCGTTTAAGTGATTTGTACTTAAACACCCCACCCCTTCTTCTTCTTCTTCTTCTTCTTCTTCCTAAAACCCTCCCCTCTCCTCCATCTCCGACGAGGCTGCTCTGGTGAGGCGATCTCTGACGAGGCGCAGCGGTTTTGACGGTCCACACACGAAGCATCGGGCTACGCCCTTCGAGGTAGGGTTTTATCGTTTTCGTTTTCAATTTCCCGCAAACATTGAGCCCAATTAATACTGTCTAATTGCTTTCTAATCATCTATAAAAGCCCACATATGTGTTGTATTTGTTCTAAGGATTCCGACGCTTATCTCGGATCGAAAATCCGAGTCTCTGGGTGCCCGGGGGAGCCTCGGAACGTTCCGGCCAAAATCCTGGTTCTCCGGCAGTTCTAGGCGGCGGACGGTAGTTCCGAGACAGCAACACGGCATTCCGGCACGGCGGCGCGACAGCAGGCGCGGCCGAAGGTCGGCCGACCATCCGGCCTGCCGGGCGGCACCTCACCGGTGCGGGGCGGTGCAGGCGGACCGACCGAGGGCACCGGCTGAGGGCGTCGACGAGGGGGAATCCGGGGTCGCAGGCGCGCGACCCCATGGACAGACCGGGACCTGCCAAAGGTGGGTCTCCGCGTGGACGCGACCGACCGTGTCGGCCGGTCGGTGGAAGAACCCACGCTGGCGCGCGGTGCTCACGTGTGGCGGCAGGCCGCCGTACGGCGCGTCGGGGGTTCAGTTGGGCCGCGGCTCAGCGGACCGGCCCGAGCTGGCCAGCCCAAGCGGGGTGGACCGGCCCGAGTGAGGCGGACCGGCCCTAGCAGGGGGGACCGGCTGGATCGGGCCGGTCCCGCCCAGGGGTAATACCCCTTGGACCTTTGGACACCCATAACATTTTCTACGGGAGTCTGTTTTGTGCGCCGTCTACAGCGGCGCGGACTTGACGCAGATTTGGAATGTTTGATGTGGATTCAGGAGGTTTAACTTCTGAGACGAGGGGATTGGGGGCACGACACGTGTGTAAAGCAGCTTAGCGGGCCTCTCGGGAATTCTTGTTTTGGGCGGCGCAGACACGTTCAAAGTCCGTTTTGCACGCCGTCAGTGGCGTTGCGACCCTGGCACCGAGGAGGAGGTTTCCAAAGTAGTTTCGGGTGTTGAGACATGATTTGAGGAGTGGGCCCCACGGCCCGTCTTTGAGATGCGAGCAGCGTTTAGCAACTTTCTCATCGGGCATCGGTTCGGGGCATGCGAGCAGTCGATTCTGGATGTTTTTCCAAGGGAATTGCAATGGTGTAATCCGCCCACCCTAATTCGACACGATGTTGTTGCCCCACAAGGGCCATTTGGGCGTTGACAGTGATTTTCCATCTCTATCACCGGGCGACCATTTTGGACAAGTGAATAGTCCATTTCGTGTACTTTTTCTCAAGGATCGCAACAGTGTGATCCGATCATTGTTTTTCGGGACTAGGTTGTAGGTTCCAAAATGCGTCACTCATGTGCGGTGCACCAGAATGCATCTTTTTCTCCAGATATCTATTGCGCTCAAGTGATTAGTCCTTTTGACGTGTTTTTTCGAGGGGATCACAATGGTGCGATGTGCCCAACTGTTTTCGGGGCCAATGCTCAGGATCACAGGACACCGTTCAGACGTGAGGCGGTGTTGGTGCCTTTTTCGTCGGATATCCGTTGGAGGCGTGCGAGTAGTCGATCTCGCATGTTTTTTCACGAGGATTACAACAGTGTGATCTGTTCAGGTGATCAGGGCCTCTTAGGCGATCTTATTAAATGTGGAAATGTGAAGGTGCCCCAAGAGAGGTTCTTCTATTATGTTTGCAGTAGCCCCTTGGCGTGTGATCGTGTGCACTCCCGTGTGATTGAAGTAATGCTTGAATAGATGTGGTTGGCCATTCCCCAGTTGTTGAGGTAGCAAGTTGGAGATGTTATGTCATGCCTTTGCATTTACGTTGGGTATCGTGTGCATGATAGCCCTTCGGCTGAAAATGGATATACTCTGGGAGTATACAGGAGCGCTTGGAGGTACGTGTGGTTTGTACCTTAGACTATTTGTGCGCTTGGTTGGTTATTGACTTGGGGCCACACGTCGTGTGGGCCCCGTATGCGTGTCGTGTTCTACTTTGCATACTTTTGACCTCTCATGATGTAGAGGGTCCCTCAGTTCTCGTTTGCTGACAAGCGGGGTTGAGTTTTTTCCCCGGCTCTGTGCTCGATGAGTTAGATCAGCAGGGTTGTGTGGTTTTCCCTGGTCTTGTTCTAGAGTCATATGGTTGCGCGATACCCACTCCGTGTTTGGTTTCCCAGTGTTGTACCATCTAGTATAGATGGGCAGAGCAGTTTTGGGATTACCCTCCAGCTGGGCTAGGCAGTGGGTTACTCATCGAATTCTTAGGGTTTACCATCTAGCGGAGATTAGGCAGTGGGTCACCCAATGACTCTTTAGGGTCTACCCTCCAGCAGGGCTGGGCAGCGGGTCGCCCGTCGTCTTGTTTCAGGTCTACCCTCTAGCAGGGATGGGCAGTGGGTCACCTGTCGACTTGTTCAGGGTTTACCCACTAGCAGAGACTAGGCAGTGGGTCACCCGACGACTCTTGAGGGTCTACCCTCCAGCATGGTTGGGCAGTGGGTCGCCTGTCGCCTTGTTCTAGGTTTACCCACCAGCAGGGCTGGGCATTCGGTCACCCATCGACTTCTTTCAGGTCTACCCTCCAGCAAGGCTGGGCAGTGGGTCTCCTGACGACTTATTCCATGTTTACCCTCCAGCCGGGCTGGGCAGTGGGTTTCCTGATGATGTGTTATGGTCTACCCTCCAGCAGGGCTGGGTAGTGGGTTGCTCGTCGTCTTATTCCGGGGTTACCCTCCAGCAGGGTTGGGCAGTGGGTCACCCGTCAAATTTTTCCAGGTCTTCCATCCAGCAAGGATGGGCAGTGGGTCTCCTAACGACTTATTCCAGGTTTACCCTCTAGCAGGGCTGGGCAGTGGGTCGCCTGATGATGTATTATAGTTTTCCCTCCAGCAGGGCTGGGCAGTGGGTCATTCGATATCATATTATGAATTACCCTCCAGCAGGGTTGGGTATTGGGACTCCTATTGATATTCTATACTTTGTCCTTTCTACAAGGCTATTCTGTGGATTTCCTCCATGATTATTGGGACATGGCCCTTGTTTGTATGGGTTAGTGATGGAACAACCTAGTCATTGAGGAGACCTCTCGACTGCGGGGCAGTGACCAGTTGTGGTTTGACGTTCCCTCAGAATTCTCATGTACAAGGAGCTTTTCAACCATCGAGATGCTTCCATGTGACATGACCTAAAACCGTGCGGGCAATTCAGTGCCGCCCAAAGAGGATAGTGTCAAGATGAGGTGGTTTGAGCCCCTTGACTTGTAGTTCGGGGCAGGCGTGTGAGATGTTGGGCATCGATGGTGTTTACTTCTGGGAATGTTGGCGACTCACCTTTCCTGGTCTGAGCTACGGGATGGAGATCCCCTTACAGTCTTGTTCGAGCTTCTTGACAGAGCATATGAATATGTATATACCTTGTTTCAGTACCCACTTCTTGGTCTTGGTTACTCTCCCTCCATGAGAGGCGAAGATGTGCAGGGTATGCCACGTGCTTTCCAAGTCTAGCTTCTCATGGTGGGATGAGTCTAATCTCCTGCTATAGGTAGTGAAGACTCGGCGAGAAGTTCATCTTCTCACCGTTTCCAGCTCCTTCTGTCTGGACGAGTCTACCTCCTTTCTTTATTTGGGTTGAGCTGGACTCTCTACTGGTATTCTACTGCACTCCTTGTTGTATTCCTTTACTATTCTTTGTTCGCTCTACTGCTCACCCTTCAGTACCTCCTTTTTTTCTCCCTCGAGCCTTCGGGGTATCTTACTGAGTATTTTTATACTCACCCCTACTTGGGTTTTGCCCGAACTTGGGGTGGCGTTGCAGATGACAGACATGTTGGTCGTGGGGTCAGTGGAGCATAGGAGTTCGGGAGCTTGGACCGCGTGTGGTGGTCGTAGTCGGGTTCCAGGTGGGGAACCCTTCCAGTTTTTTTTTTATTTTGTTCACCTGTTTCCAGGATGTGGTACTTTTCTGGTTGGGAAATTGTTTGCCCCCTTTTACTTTTCAGTTTTCCTTCAGCTTCTACTTGTACTGTATAGAGGTCGATGCACTTGTGTGTTATATATATAGCAGTTTCCCATTTAATTTACTTGTATTTTCACTTTTACTCTTCACTTTTTCATTGAGTGTGCTGCGTGTGTCTGTGCAGGTACTTAGGCAATGGACTCCCGAGTTATTATGCCTTCGGCACTGGTCGCCAACCCCTGGACTATAGAGGCGGGCTTGGGTTAGTTGCGGCTCGAACCCGGGTAGGGTCGGGTCGTGACAACCAGTTTGGTAGATAGAGTTAAAAAGAAATTTGTGACCAAGGACATGAATGTGTTATTTCTACAAAAGAGGACCCTTAATAGTAGAGTTTTATAGATTAGGAAACTCATACTACAATGTAGTAGAGAGGGGAAGGACATTTGCATGCAGTTCATCCAAAATTTATGGATAGTGAGGATAGACCATCAATAGTTTTAGGTACTATACTCTTTTATTCAAAAATTTATAGTACCTTATTTTTTATTTATATATCTCAAACTTTTATATCTTTACAACTTCTGTACTGTTTGAGCTTGGCAGTAGAGTTAGTGAGTGGAGTTCTAATGGTCAATAAAACTTTGAGAGTTAGGTCGAGAGGCAACTGTTTATGAATGAGATATTCTATATAGGTTGGGGAGTGTCATATTTTATTGGATCATTACAATGATGATATGTTAGGATTTCAATTTATTTTTGTTATGGACTGGTTAGTAGTATACCAAGCCCACATATACTGTCACCATAAGTTAGTGACAATTTTTTCTTCGAAGGATGAAAATTATTTTTAGCATGGAGAGTGGGATATCAAGCCATGACATTCAGGTTGTGCTCACCAAAAAATGGATGATCTCACAATGTAAGTTTCAAGTCATTTTCTAGATGATAGGGGAGTCAATCATGATTTTATTCTACCGATAATAGAACAGTTCCAGGATTTGTTTATTGAAGACTTCACATGGATTTCAAGTGAGAGAGATGTTGAATTAATGATTTAGCTCAGTTCTGGATTTGATCTGGTTTTATTTTCCACCTTACATAGAGGATCCAACCAAACATTAATAGATTAAGCCTTAATAATATGTTTTTATGGATAAGGAATTTATTCATCCAAGTACATCACGATGGGGTTCTCTAGTTTTGTTTTCATAGAAGATTGATGATAATTTTTACTTATGTGTTGATTTTAAAATGTTTAACTGGAAGTAATTCACAAAATGATTTCCACTTCCACATATCAACTCTCTATTTGAGCAGTTGACAGGATCTTGTATATTCAAAAAGATTTATTTGAGATCAACGAACCATTAGATGAGAGTTTTAACATTAAATATACCACCAATTTCATTTAGAAGATGTTATATCCTTTATGTGTTTTTTTTATGTCTTTTAGGATAAAAATTGTATAGTAGGGATTATGGACTTGATGAATAGAATCATCTTCATATAACTGGATTAGTTTGTGGATTCTTTGTAGATGATATCCTAGTGTAATCCAAGACTTCAGAAGATCATGTCCAATTTCATAACATCATCCTAAGTAAACTAACAGATAATGTTTTATACTCAAATCTATTTAAGATTCAATTATTGTCTTATATATTACATTTCTTGGGTCACGTCCTCTCTTAAAGAGGTCTATTTATAGACCCAGAGAAAGTGCATGTAGTTGTTTCTTGGGAGAATTCCTAGAATGTTATTAAAATCAATAGAATTACATAGCATAATAGGAAGTTATTAGAGTGTCATATTGGAATTTTTCCACCTTTTCAACACTAATTTAATCCTTGTCCACAGGGGGTGTCATGTTGTAATGTACCTTGTAATGTGAGAATTATTTCTAGGAGTTATGTCAGCATTTGACGTACACTCCAATATTTATCCAACCCAACCCATGGGAGGAGTATATATATTTTTGTGATGTATCTAGGATAAGACATGGACTAGTGTTGATGTAGGGAGATCCAGTTTTGGTGTTTATTTCATCGGTTTTTTTGGCCACATTAACAAAACTAAACTATTCATGACATTGATTTAGTGACTATGGTTTTTTCTTTGAAGTGTTGGATGCATTACCTATTTGGTTTATATTTTTCTATGTATACCAATCACAATAGATTAAAGTTAATATTTTTCCGATGAGAATGGATTCTTCAATAGTGGATATGGACTATGTATAATAAATTCATTGGTTTTGGGATAGAAAATTATCCCTGTAAGAGAAATAGTGTTGTTGACACTTTGAGTAGGGAAACAGAGACTTGGGTAGTGAATGATTCTATATCTAAGTGTATGATGATAAAAATGCTTGCTGAGATGAATTTAATGGATTATGAAGGCAAGGAGAAGAATATCCTTATATCAGTTTAAGTGGAGTCCAAACTTTTGATACAGATTAGGGAGAGGTAGTATGAGAATCTAGAGTGTTTTCCTTGATTGAAATCCATGAATGTCACAAGTAATCTTATGATTAGAACATATATTAGGGTTATATATTAAGTTCCAATTATTGATTTTTTGTTCTTATGAATATGAATTAGGAGAGGATGCATGAATTCAATTCCATGAAGTGTGCGATTCATCTAGGTTTTCTAAAAATTTACCATGACCTATGCCAAAAGTATTGGCAGTTGGGCATTAAAAAGGAAGTTTCATAGTATGTTACAAGTTTATACACCTATCAATAGGTGGATGCCAAGAATCGATGACTTAGTGGTTTAATACGGTCATTTATTATTCTGAAATTGAAGAGGGATCATGTTACCATAGACTCTATGTTGTTTATATGAAGTATACACTAGAAGAGTAATTTTATTTGGTTGGTTGTGGACTGACCGATGAAAGTAACACTTCACTTATATATTTGGGTGAATTTCTCAGTGGATCAGTTGGGATACATGTTTGTTCTATAGATAGTCCATCTATATAGGGTGCGAAATAGTATATTTTCAGAACATGGCTTACATTTTATATCATGTTTCTATAAAGTCTCAATTTATTCACTTATTACATAGGTATTTCTACATGTGCCTTTCCACACACCGATAGAAGGGTAATTGGATTACACAATACTGGTTTTGGAGGATATAATATATGTGTGTATTCTAGGATGTGGTGAGTCTAGGGATAAACATTTAATACTCATTTAGTTTTCCTTTAACCATAGTTATTAAAATAAAATTCATATGGAACCATATAAAGATCATTATAATATGTCATACAAAAAAACTCTTTGTTGGATTGAGCAGGTGATTCAGAGGTGTTAGTACCCAGTCTTATAAAGGAGACATTAGAGTAGTTTTTTCTAATTTAGAAGCATATGGGTATGGATAGGATTAGAAAGAAATAGTAAGATGATAGATATAGAATACCCCTTGAGTTTACAGTGGGAAATTATTTGCCCCTACGAGTGTCTCCAAGATTGGTTCACTGTAACATTTAGAGATAGGGAATGTTAGCGCCCTTGTTTGTGGACATTTTGAGATTGTGGAGAGAATCAGGTCATTGTTGTACCAATTAGATCTTCCACAGAGGTATAGTTTTATTCATGACATTTTCTCCATATCATAGATTTTATGGTATCACACTGCTTTTCTCTTGTTATTGAGGTTAATGATGTTGAGATTGAAACCAATAATTCTTTTAAGGAGCATATGATACGGTGTAAGGATTGTAGTGAGAATGTGATGTGAGGGAATAAAGTGATGATAGTTTGTTTATTTTTTCAACATGGCCTTGAACAAGAGGAATCACAGAAGAGAGAAGCCAATATGTGGGAATAGTAGGCTGAAATTTTTTTCCTAAGAATCTTATAGAATCTCGAGAGTACAACTCAAGGAAGAGCTGTTACAAGTTGAAAAGATTGTAAGATACTGGACATTTTTGGAAATATATCATTCCCATTTATAATTTATCTTTTACCCTTATATTGGTATACCATGAGTGCGTTTTTTTATTTGGGGTGTCTTCTGTGGAAATTTTGAAATTTGGAAAAAGATGGGGTAGTGCACGGTTGGCACACAGTGCTCCCAAACAGTGCACATACCCAAAAAAACAACGAAACCCCATATAGAGAAATATTATAGGATTAGAGCATGTTTTCCAAACCATTCTATCTCTTAGTAGAAACCATGTGACCCCAATAAAATTCACATTTTTAGAGTACATGGTGTTGAAAACCAACCCCCATTCATAGGGAACCATTCCTATGGAATTCTTTTCCACTAATTTCTATTTTTAAATTCCAAAACCCTAAAAAATTCACCATTATTCACCCTCACTCAACATATGATGTTATAACTCACTTTTAGAGGGATCAGATAGAATTACAAGGCCCCATGAACTCTATTCATGGTGAATCTATGATCTGGTAGAATGATATGATCCTCTCCCAATATGTAATATCTTCTCTATTGGTTTCCTCCCAATATCTCATTTTTCTCTCATATTTTGACGGGATTATTCTCTGTTTTGGTGATGGGTTTGGATATAGGTTTTTAAAGATCCTAATATGTTTGATATTGATCTTGGTTTTTGTACTATATTTAATTCTTCATTGTGAAGTTTATCATTTTATTTCAATTTATGGATTTTCATTAGAGATCCTCCTTCATTTTTCTTATGGTATGAGGTATAAATTTCTTTTCACATATTCATGAATTTTAATTTCATGTATGTATTATGTATTTTCAACTAACACATATAGAAATTGAATTTTGAACTGAATTATGTAATTTGTTTATTAGTGAATTGATTAATGGAGTTGATTAATTGAATTTTCTTATGACTATGAAATGGGTTGAACATCCGAAATTGAATTTGGAAATTATGATTAATGGATTATAAGATTAAATGTTCATAAATTGTTTAATGTTATATTTTTATATTATTCCATGTGAATTGAAGTGACGATCCTTGTTTGTTTAATGCATTTAAAATGTTAAATTCATTTATAATGTTTCATAAGAATGTTAATCTTTATTTACCTTGATGAATGTGAAATTGTTATAGATCATAAATTGAGATATATGTAAGATAAATGTGTTTGAAATGAACTCAGGATCCAAAATACCATATGTGATTGACTGATATACATGTGTGAGACATAGATAGATGCTTCAAGATTCCATCTGGGATTTACTGATATATATTAGTGGGACATGGAATAATTCTTTAAAATCCCATAGGTGATAAAACATTGGTGTGCGCCACATAATGATTCTTTAAAAGACCACATGGTTCTAAAAATGATGTTTGAGTCCCAAAATGTTGAAATGGGACCATGGTTCCTGGTAGTCCGGATATTAAATTAAAATTAAATGATAAATGAATACTTGGGAGTTATGTGACATGTGATATCCATTGGGGTGGTTCAGACTCCAGCATGAATCAAAGTATGTATTGATGGTTTGGGTTTCATTGTTAACCCAATTAATTTATGTTCTTAGAAAATAATAATTAAATATGTAAAATTTCTGCTATATCACATTAATTTTTTTCATGACAAAACAATATACACTATTATATAGTGGATATGGTTTTAGAGATCGTTGGTGGAGGCATTCTGAGTTGTACACACACCCTACTCAGGATACATTATATGTACCAAAATAAACTTCATTTTTATATCATATAATAATTAAAAGATCCCAATTATATATATGAAAGTGTTTGGATGTTTCATGGATGAGTGAACAAGACATGATGGTAGGAACTGATTGGGTGTTTCCAGTCTCTCGTTATTTTGGGGTTTTCATATTGACACATGACACTTATATGGCATGAAATATATAAATATTTAGTTTCTATATTGTTTCTTTACAGTAGTTTACCTTGTGATACTAGTCTGTATTAATTTTTTTATTATTCTGGTTATTGGTTATATTATTTTTTTTATTGTTTGTTTATTTTCGCTATTGTACAACTTTGATAAAGAGGGAATAGTCTCCATATGTTATATATTAGTCCCTTTCTACTTGTAAGAATCCTCTAGTGTATAAAGAGGGATGCCTGAAGTCATGTGGTGAACCATCTTAGGGAACCATCATGTGGAACCCATGTCGGGACATTACACTCATATTGATCAGGATATTCAATAAATTCAAACATGTTGTAAACTCTAACGAAGATAAAAAAATCACTTTAAATTTGAATGTATCCAACACAATCCCATACAAACTCATTATCATTATTATCTTATACCAGATAAAATTATAATGGTTTTCTTCTATTAATCGTATGTTTTCCAAGCAGTTTAACTTTCAACTAAAACACTTTTATTGTATATTCATATGATTCAACAAAATATATCAAATAATTAAATAAAATGTACTTAAGTACAATCCTTATATATTTAATAATTATTATCACCAAAATATTATCTTAAAGAAAATATTATAAGATAATTACTAAATCCAATCAAAATAACACTAATCAATCTACTTTATCTATATTAATTGGATAATATTGACATTGATCTCTTAGCTTCTTATTAGGTATATACCCTTGATTATTGGAGAATTAATTTTCATAGTGCCTCATATCATTAATGTTTAATAATTGAACTTTTAATACTTATTTCTTCCAAATAAAATCCCATGAATGGTGTACATTCTCTCCTAACATATTGAAAAATCTTAATCTCATAAAAAATACCAGGGTGTTTCTTTTTAAAATTATCATATGTGGAAATAAATTTATTAACATCTTCTACCTATCAATTTTTTCTCTTATATACTCTTCCTTTATTACATACCTTATATGAAATAATACATAAAGAATTATTTCATTATCTTGATATCACAAGAAAAATTTCCATCATATGATAAAAAAGTTTGAGGGAATAGTTACCTTAAAAATATTTGTATAATCCCATCAATGAAAATATCATCCTTACTATGTATATTATTTTCCTTAATATTGTTATCATTACATATTCTAGGATCCATTTTTAGACAATATTATAAAATATATTATATCAATAAATTATGTATTAAAATGTATAATTCCAAAATTAGAAAAAAACTTAACAAAAATTAGAATATTTATGCATGGTTAATATCATAATTCCAAACACAGATTCATTTGGATTGTTTGAAAATAATAAAGATACATTAAAACCCTTTATAATGGTATGTATTGAAATTGTTAATTAACTTATGAATATAACATAAATGGCTAAAACTTGGTATACAATAAGGCACATTGTAATGTACCAGGTAATGTTTGATTTGATATTATTGCACATTTATCATAGTTATTAATGATAGGTACATCTTTTCCAGAACCACTTCCACAAGTATAATCCCGATAGAGATGTATTTCTATAAAAAACCAAATTATATGTACCTTTCAAAAAATGTTAGGATTTTATTATATAGTTATCCAAAAATTTTATCATTGGATTATGTTCCCAAATCTATGTTTTTTTAAATCCATGTCTCATTGTTTATAATAAACTTACTCTGATTGTAATTGTAATAACCTTGATGCTTGGGCACAAAGTTAGTAGTTGAATTATCACAATGGAACTAGAATAAATTTTTAACATCCCAAAGGACCAAACAATTTATAAGTTTGGGTAGACTAGATATATAATTAAATTTAAATTTTTTTGAAAACATTAAATTAAGAAATTTTCATTGAGAACACAATTATTCTATATAATGTATTTCTACATATCAATCAAAAAACACTTACAAGTATCATGGGGAAAAAATAAAATTTGAAAGGGGATAGATCATATGCTCAGTAAGGGTAAGAGTAAATTGGGGCCTATGATAAATAAAAAATCATATTTGATATGGTAAAGTAAATTACCATAATCCATTTAATCTATAAAATAAGAATTATATGTAAGAAAATAAATGATGATAAAATAAATCCATGTAAATAAAAACATAAGATTTAAAATTATACATGGATATTCTAACTTAAACAATAATCACACTTGTACCATTAAGATATATAGTAATTATGGATTAAATAATTCTAAACCTGTAAAACACACTATCAAGAAATTTCACAAGGATGTTTATGTCTCTAGGTATAAGCCTATATAATATTGCAAACTAATATTTCTCTTGAGATATGTCAATGAATTTAGGGGACATTTATAAATGGCCCCACCCATGACTTACTAAGTCCAATACATTATTCATATAAAATAGGTGAAAAAGAATAAACATAACAATTATTATTTAATAACTAACATATAAAATTTTAATACATACCCCAATCAAATAAACATAATCATGATCCATCCAGAGTAAAATGATGAATGGTAATAAAATTATACATCCTCGGTCAATATAATCATAATACATACAATTAAATAATAAAGATAATATAAATACAATATATCCCAGTGGATTATATGGAAAATAAATGTTTCATGTCATCAATTTATATAAAAAAAATGTCATTAAAAACATTATTTAAGAAAATAAACGTTCACCATTATAAACAATGTTTAAAAAAATGGAAAAAAAGAAGAATAATTTTTATTGAAGAAAAATTATTAATAATGAAAAATAATCTTTAAAAAATGAGTTTCACAATCGATGGATATTATTTGCATGTCGTATATGTTAAGATAAGGATTCATTTTATATTTTCAGTTGAAGTGAACTGAGCATTGTTTGGAAAATGGAATGAATATTTTTTAATTTGTTTTTCTATCTAAAATATGGTTAATAAGAAATTTAATAAATAATTGTTATTAATTTATGAATTATTTATAAAACATTTTTAGAAATCATGTTTTTATGAAAATTGACATTTGACCAAACAGTGAAATAAAGGTAGATATTCTTAAAAATAGTTTCTCAGTAGTTATAGTACCATAGAGAGATAAAATTATAATATTAGTGAAACAATTTCATGAATAAAAATAGTATAATGAAATTGATTTAATTTTAGATATAAATATAAAATAATTACCCAAATGGGGATATAACAAAAATTTAGAATAATGGTAAGATTATGAAATAAACATTTACTACATTGGTAACTTTAAATCATAAGCCAAATGGTGGAAATTAATTAAAATAAAACTTTATATAGCAAAAATAGAATTTTTCTTGATATAAAACCTAATAAGGGGAAGTATATACATTAAATAAGGGAATATATTGTAAATATGGTGTATATCTCACAAAATTAAATGTGATAAATGAAATCGTTACCTCATGTTTGACTTCATTCATATATTTATGAACCTAACATATAATAAATATAGTATAATTCTAAATATATTATAGAATTCAAATTATATATCTCATATAATATATGATTTAATTTAAGCCTTTTATCATTTGTAATTCATCAATTTTTTATTAAAATTGCTATTTTGGGTAATAATTGCTTCATTTTTCAGGCATGTTTTAGTTTGGTAATTTTTTATATTTAATATTTTCATCCATAAACAAAATCTATAATTTAGAGAATTATATTAAAATAATATATATTCATTATATATTTTTTTAGATAAGTATATAAAAGATAGATATAGAAAATGGATTGCATCGTTCATGGAAAAGGTAAGTTATACGTATACATTAACATTGTTTTCATTTTTATCCGAGGATAGTATAAAAGGGAATTAAATGTTAATTTAACATTATAGAGTCATTAATTTTAGACCCTGATGAACCCATTTTTACCTTAACCAAATTAATTAATTAATAACAATTTTACTACTCATTATGGTCAAAAATGAAGATGAACATATTATATATATACATATAAATAATTAATTATTATTAAAAATATTCTATCATTTTTTCTGTATTAAATTGATAGAAGTGAAATAATTCAATTTAAAATTAAATTGGGGAATGTTTAAGAGTTTTTTTCCAAATTGAACATTCTTATCGATATATAATGTTTTAATATAAAATTTAAACTAAAATTGAATAAAATGACCTGAATTAAATATATTTTAATATATTTGATCTAATGTTAGCTTAAAAAATTAAATTTTATTTAAATATATAAATAATTTTTATTAAATGAGTGTTTTCAATGAAAATATTTATTTTTCACTATTTATAAAAAAATTATTCTTTAAGGAAAATTTTAAAAAAGATACACAAAACAATTATTACAGGTATATTTAATACATAATTTTAATTTTATCAAATAAATATTCAAAAGGTGGTAAAATTAATATTAAATTATAGGCACATTGCTTTTAAAGACCACCATTTATAAAATATTTCCCTTTCATTAAAATAGTTATAATTTTATTTCAAATCAATAGAAAACCATTATATTTATTTTATAAATATGTAAAATATATAAATTTGATAAATTTGTTATTAATATTAATACATGAGAAAATAATTTCTAGGGTATAGTGGTTATATTTGTACAATAATATTTTAATTGAGTATCACATTTTTTTTAAACCCAATGTTGCATGCATTGCAAGCTATCAATGAGATTGAATTTATTTGAAAGTAAACAAAACATTGAGTGTTGGGGTGTTAAATTCTATTATAATTTTTTAATTTCAGGTCATAGAAACAGTTGAATATGATTTTTCTCAATTAAAATCATTGGGTGTCACGTTTTTATTGTGATTATAATTTATGATGGTTTAATAAGGGAGTCTAGTATGGGTCAATTATATAGAAAATGTTCCCAAGTGTTGATAATATGTTACTTATCTATCTATTAATCAATGAAATAAAACCATATATTATGTCTATTAATTTTTTTATATTTGAAATTTAATGTTTATAATATTAATATTTTATAAAATAACGATATTTTTGTTTAGGGTGATCTCACATTATATAAAAGATAGTGTTTCATAGAAGTGTTTTTAGCACCAAATCATTTAGTGCATGTTTTAGTTGATTATATAATGTCAGAACATGGTCTTGGTAATGCGTTATGAGACATTTGTGGAGTTATTTGGGTGATATTTGTAGAGATAAAAAACCATATGTTAATTTTGAGAGGTCATATTATGTTCCTATTATATGAAAAACCTATTGAATTTTTAAAAATATTAACTCCTTATAAGATTTGATAGTATCCTATAATTTTACGTGTGGCCCCTCAATGGAACATAGATATAAATATTTATCACTTACAATCAAATAATCCATATTTTAATTTTTTTTTTATTTTTAAATCAATTTATAAAATGCTATTTAACAATATACGTCCTTTAAATAATTTTTAGGAAAATTTACCTAATTTTACATTTTAAACATAAATTTGAAGTTGGAGTTCAAATTTGAATATTTAAAATAATACATTAATTTAATTTTTATCGTCAAAAAACAAGAAAGAATCTAAAATTTTCAAAACACATGATGTTTAATATTTATATAACTATTTAATTTAATTTTCACCCCCTTATAAAATGAAATAATAAATGATATTTAAGAATTCTAGATAATTATAAAATTATAGGAAATTATATTTAAATTAAAGTCATACATAAAATTTATTCTTCGTCAATTTTTTTAACTGGATTCATTCATATAAATTTTTATCTATATAATTATCAGGGAAATACAATATGTTAGAGGGAGTGACATTTTATATATTTTCATAACTAAAAACGTAATGCTTTTAATCAATCTAAAGTAAAAATAATTATATATTTTCACTGATTGGGTGAATAAAGTATGAATTAACTCATATAATATAATAATGGAATGTTTTCATGGGATATCTTGAGAATATATCCCATTATTTTAATATCATTAAACCAAATTTACAATTTATGGTGTTTATAACCATTTTCCATGATTACTATTCATTAGTAATAATAATGGAATATAACATAATAGAAAATATGAACATGATTTTTGTAGAGACCCGAAGCTTGTCGTACATGGACATTACATTACATTAGCTGAATAATTAATACATAACAAAAACAATCACACAAGGATCGTAATAGTTTAGTGTCTTTTGAAACTCGGAATAAAATCTTCTAATCGTGGTGAAAGATCTTCAACATCTCCCACAAGATCTTCCCCATTTTGTTTTCTTACCTAAAACCATTCATTAAATCCTTGGGAAAAAACATATAAAGGGTGAGCTCAAATGCTCAGTAAGGGTAAGCATGGATAAAATAAAACAAATCATATACATTTGAACTGAAAAACATGAACATAATATTTAAACATCATAATCTTGAGCAATGACATAAATCATGGTAGTCTGTAAGACATAGATCATAATGAAACATTAATCATGATAAAATAGAATGGGAATTAAACATGTAATTGTGGAACCCATTAAGCACATGATATGATTTCCATAGTAGCCAATGCATTGCTTCCAAGACCATCTTAGTGGACAATGTCCCTTTCCGAATCGAGTTTACTCCTCGTTCCAGTCCTGTATTACTGAACTGGTTTAACTTGCCATTCCAGCCATGTCTATCTCATGAGATATAAATCTTTACCCAATTCATTGGAGGAATATATAGGTCCGACCCATCTCATATTGAAATCATTCTTTCGTGAGCCACAATATAAACATAAACCATTCATCATAACCCAAGAATAAAATGGGATTCATAAACATCATTCCATCATAACGTAATCTATACAAAAAAAATGGATATCATTTCATCATTAGAAATTTGAAACCATTTAAATCATAGAGACATGATACTTGAAACATACACATGTGAAATAATTTCATCTTAGATGAAAATGGTTTTTGATAAAACACTTGAAATGAATTCTTGAGGAAAATATCATTTTTTCTTCAAAATCATTTTCATTTCACAAAATGTCATGCAATTTTAAAAGAAAAAGATTTTTTTGAATATAGTCATGAAATATTTTGGAGGAAGCTTCATGAAAATAAGGCTTTATAAAACTGTTAAAATCCTTTCATGCCGTATACGTTAAAAAAAATTCTTCACGTACTTTTGTCGGAAAAGTCAAAAAGTACCTTGCAGGGTAAATAAAAGAAAGATTCCGTCCATAACATGGGGTAAAATTCAAATGGGTAAAAATAAATTTAAACATAAATGAATACACTTTTATAAAACATGGGCATGGATGATAGAAACAACCCCTATAAATACTTATGAATAAGCAATCTCGGATAAAAAAATGAGATTTGCACAATTATCCCATACCATAGGTCTAATATGCTTCGTATGGATCTGGACCTCATGTATATTGATTTAAATAATGTCATTGACTTATTACATAATCATATTCATTGTTATTATATCATATATGTTTCACTTTTGACTTCATATTACCCGTTCTTTTGTAAATTCCATGTTAAAGCAGCATTTTGGGTAAAATCATTTTATTTATCGTATGTGTTTCAACTTGTCGTTCATGATATTGTTACTTATATCCTGATTTACATAATTCCAGAATTTAAAACATGATTTATATATAATATATATTCATATATATTATAGATCGATAAAAGGAATGAAATACACGGTTCATAGAGACGGTAGTCCGTACGTACGCATGAACGCTATTTTCGTTTCCTTATTAAATTGAATGGAATTAAGTAGATGAAATATATATATATATACATAAATCCAGTAGCTTAATTATGTCATATATTTCATTATTATTCATTATATATACTTTATAATCATTCTTGAATGGTTAATCATGGAAAATGAATCTCATCGCATTCGTGGAGACGGTAGTCCGTACGTACGCACGGGCGGTGATATCATTCCCATGATCGTGGAATTATATTAACGTGTTTGTATAATATTACATAATCAATATAACTTTACAATAACCATATATAGTTATTTATTTACACCAGTATACCCATCCATGTAAGGTGGTGGCGGAAAATATATTATACCACGACGTGGAGATGGTATTCCGTACGTACGCACACGCGATGATTTCGTTTTCCGTAGGATGGATAGATGGTGAAATAGAATTGTTTGAAACTTATAATAACATATAATTATATGAGTGATATGGATTTTATTACTTCATAATGAAACAACAAATTAAGAAGAAGTGGAAGAAGAAATAAAGTTGAATGAATCGTTATCGGACATTGCCTCTTCTTTGAAGCGCCTCTTTGAGACCTCCTTTTACGGAACTAAAATTGGTATTTGAAGAATACCTGGACCTCTAGGATGTTTCTAGGGAATTTTATAAGAGAATTTGTTAGGGTTTGGCCGAGATTGGAAGCTCAAAGTGGTGTGAGGAGGAGAGGGAGGTGGTTCCCTTTTATAAGGGAGGAGAGGGGCACCATTTGAATTCTTAAAAAAATTAATTTATAATAAATATAACCCCACATAAAAACCTCCATAAATTACTCATATTCTAATAGTAGATTATATTGGGTTGTAATAGAATCAAACAATTAAATTTAGACATGTTTAGATTTATTTTAAACCTTATCATTTTGATTTATCCTTATTTAATATATTTAGGTTTATTTGCGGTAATAAAATTCTAAATTTTAAATGGTTATAAATAATCACTTATGTGTTGTTAATTTTCCATAATTGGATAATTTATGAAATTTTAGAAAATATAAATTTGAATTTATAATTTTTAAATATTTTTTTTGATTTTTAAACAATTTAATAAATTGTTATTTTTATAAAATAACAATAGTGTCAATTTTGACACTATTAATTTATGTGAATTTAAATAAAATCTAAACAGAGGATATATTCGAACTAAAATATTTAATAGAATCATAAAAAGTCATATTTATCTATAAAATTAGTGGATTACATTAAATAGTTCATATAATATTTTTTTTATTATTTTTAAAACCATTTATTTGGATTATCTCTTAATAAAATAATTACTACAACATTTTTGTATAATTATTTAATATACATATTTGTTGCATAAAAAGTAAAAATAAAATCCTATGATGAATAAAAATATATTACCTTTAAGAATAATACTTTTACTCGAATTTATCATCTTAAAATCGCAATATTTAAATTCTTATATTTATTAAATTATGAAGGTGACAACTTTGGCATCACTTAAAATAAAATAATATAAGTGTCATAATTGCTTTTATAAGGCTCCAAATGGTCAAACATTCTACCATTGGATTATTATGGTTTACATTTACATGAAAAATAAAATTTGGTCAGGGTTTTGGGCATTTTTTGGTCACTATTGGTTTAATAAAAACGATATTCTTGATTTTTCACTAGATAAACAATTTTTGCATCACTATTGTGTCACAATTATTGATAATTATTTCATCCCTAAAAATTATAAATAAATACATATGATGTAGCTAATTTTATTACCTTTTTGGAGACTATTTATTTTCGACGTTTCATGAAGTTTATCACTAATGTAATATTATTATACTTATAAGATTTAAGCGAGTGAAATGTTGTCACTTTCTTTGGTTTTAATAATAATTAAATTATTTTCATGGTCAAAAGTCCATAATATGAATCTAATCTGACCCTTAGGTGGTATGGGTCTACTTTTACCCATCCAATATAATTTTGGCTTGTCTTGAGGTAATTTTTTAGTATTATATTTATCCTTAATTACCCGATTTACCTTTAACTATTCTAAATAAAATCTACCGTAGTTACTATTCATAATTCCCAAATATAAGAAGTAGCCTATTACCATAATTTGGACCCACTGATTCCAAATATGGAATCCATTTTTATAAATTTAGTACTCAAAATATGAAGAAATTAAATTAAAATTAACTCTGTTGTCAAAAGAAAATGGGTTTTTGTTTAAAACATTGCAAAAGATTGAATTGATTTAACCTACGAATTCAAGGTAAAAATAATGATAATGACATAAATTATATTTAATGGTAAAAATATATTCTATTTATACTTTAAAACCATTCAATATTATAATTTAACCATATAAATTATTACGATGAAAAAATTGTTTTGAATTAAAATATAGCGTGTTTTTACTATTCATTAAAATATGAAAGTTATCAGAAAAATATCAAAACTTTATCTGCTGTAAATTTTAATATCTTCATTCAAAAGAAGAAGTTTATTTTGTAAAATTGAATTTATAAACATGTCAAAAACTAGATTTAATGTGGGTTCGCCATTAAAAGGCGGCAAAACTGCAATTTTTTCTAAAAATACTTATTTTACCCGAAAAATTTATTTTGTTCTTATATCATATTCTAGAAAATGTGTAAGATGAATAATATTGTTATAAAATTAAAAATTTAGTTAATACTATTCATAACGGCTAGTTCATTATAATATTATAATAATATATTGTTGTTTAGTAAAACCCGGTATTGCGTACAACACACGCTATCGAGGAAGGTTGCGATTGCGTGTAATGCAATCAAAGTCAGGGTTGTGTGTAGTGAATGACTCCTTTGATGTTTCATATAACAGAATCTAACCATATTTCATTAATACATTGAATATATATATATACTCAATTTTGCGTAGAATACAACTATCTAACAAACATGAAATTGTGTGTAACACGATCCAAGATTAGTGTTGCATATACTGAAAGCTAATACGGTGTTGCGTATAACGCAAGATAATCTTGGGGTATTATATTACACAATACATCAAATAAATTAAAAAGAATACTTATCATAAAATCTGGGGGTGTTACATTCTACCCCCCTTAAAATGAATTTCGCCCTCGAAATTCGTCGGGGTTATAAATGGTTGACTACTTGAAAGTTTTTTTAATAGAAACTCACATACTAAAACTTAATTTTAAAAAATGATTTATGAAACATAACGGTTACCGAAATTAACTCATCACTGGGTTTCCTTGTGGGAGAACATTAGTGAAAATATCGATATGGAAGTGAAATCTAAAAATCAAGTTCGGATGGAGAGTGGTAGAGGACATGGCTATGAAAAAGCCAAAAATCACAAAGCGATAGATTTTTGATGATATAAGGTACCATCTGATTCATCAGATATAAAGGAACTATGAAAACATTTTTGGTGTTCAGGATCATTTCTCTAATGTTGAAGAATTTTCGAATCAAAATAAATACTTACTTGATTTTGGTGGAATCTCACCGTTGTTCGTGCCTTGAACAATTTCCACTTCATCTCTTAAAGAAATGAAGTTGAATTTTTCATTCATGAAGTGTTAGCAGATCGTGTGATAGAATGATGAGTCATTCCATCTATTTCAAACAAAAGGTTAGAAAAAGTTATCAAACATACATAAGTCCATCTATGGCGAGGGTAATCATATACGATTCCAAAAATGAACTTATACTTCATATATCATACCGCTTAATAAAATAAAACTAGTTTCTACTAACGAGGGACTTCTTGTAGGCAAGTGGTAGGAGATAAAGGCCAGTCGCACATCAGTTGTGGGTTCGATTCCCACATCCTTTTCCGACGCGATGGGTTGTCGCCCGTCCTGCAGGTTGTCCTTTTTCTAAAACTACATTACTATAACATTCCATCAATAATATCGAAAAAATTTATATCCTTAAACAATACTAACTTATGTCCAACATAATCCATTCCAATATTTAGGCTTATCTAAAATACTTCGGTCCAAGATCATAGTATAAAGAAAAAAATTACTAGAAAGGTTATCTACCAAGAATGGGAATACAAGCATTTATCTCACATATATCATAAGATATATCTTGTTGGTTGCATTCCAAACACATGAATACCTTAGTCATATATTCTCTTGAAACATAAATTACCATAGAACCTTAGTGAAAACCCGAATACTGTCAAAAGGTAACTCTTTCCACATTCCAAAATCCCAAAAAAACTATATAATCAAACCATATTATCACTTAGTCCTTATATCAGTCCTGAGCTCATGAATACAGTCAAACATCTCATTATCTTCTTATCCCTTCATTATGTGCATATCATCTACTTTCCAAAAATATCTGAATATCCTTTCTTGGTTACCTGTATCATTTAACATATACTTTCAAATAATTTAGGAAAATCAATATTGTAACAATCCTTAGATGATTATTTATTCCATAGTACCATTAACTATACAACATAACTCTTGTTAAACATACAATCATTCCACTACCTTCTTAAACAACTGACTGAACTTCAACACTTCTTTCATCTCATATATCATTTGTAGTCTCCTCATCATCATCCACATAAATACTACCCATATCACCATGCTGATGAGATTTTCCTTTAGGGAATTGGTTTGCATAATGCCCGTACATTCCACATTTAAAACATTTAACCATTGTTGATGTCGTAGCAATACCATTATCCTCATCCCTCGTGTTAGCTGAACCTTTTCCTTTGCACTTACTGGCTTTGTGTCCTTCTTTTCCACACCCAAATCATCTTCTAGTTACTTTGAAACATTATCCTTGATGCCTCTTCCCACATGATTTACATAGGGTAAATTGAACTTTCATTCCTCTATGATCATCTTGAAACTCCATCTTTCTCTTATTAGCCGAGTTAGGAAACTTACCAAATTTGAGTTTATTGATCATATTATAAGATTGCTGATCTGGCATAATAATGATGTTTTGAATTCCAAATCCCATTTCATTTGGTTGGTCATGAATAATATCATTCCATTGTCTATCATATCTTCCATTATCGTGAATCATCTTGTTTCCAACCATTTTCTAAAACCCAAAAAGAATAGTGTGAGAGGCAAAAATCATGCTAGGGAAAACAACATATTAAAGGGGGATTACCCTCAATATCTAACATCATAGGTTAAATTCATTGATCATTACCATAGTTCTAGGACTATATCCTATATGTATACTTATCCTTAGGGACATCCCTAGACATACCTTAGAAATATCTCTAGGGATCTCACTAATGTTTTCACATCCTAGTTTCCAAAGGTTGACTAAACCTTTCCTCTGATACCAATTGTAGAGACCCCAATCTTGACGTACATGGACATTACATTACTTTAGCGGAATACTTAATTCATAGCAAAAACAGACACACAAGGATCGTAATAGTTTAGTGTCTCTAGAAACTCGGAATATAATCTTCTAATCGTGGTGAAAGATCTTAAACATCTCCTATAAGATCTTCCCCTTTTTGTTTCCTTACCTAAAACCTTTCCTTAAATCCTGGGAAAAGAAAACATATAAAGGGTGAGCTCAAATGCTCAGTAAGGGTAATCATGGATAAAATAAATCAAATCATATACATTTGAACTTCAAAACATGAACACAATATTTAAACATCAGAATCTTGAGCAATGACATAAATAATGGTAGTACGTAAGGCATAGATCATAAAGAAACATTAATCATGATAAAATAGCATGGGAATTAAACATGTAATTGTGGAAGACATTAAGCACATGATATGATTTCCATATTAGCCAAGGCATTGCTGCCAAGACCATCTTAGTGGACAAATTCCCTTTTTGAATCGAATTCACTCCTCGTTCAAGTCATGTATTACTGAACCGGTTTAACATTCCATTCCAGCCATTTCTATATCATGGGATCTAAATCTTTACCCAATGCATTAGAGGGAGATATAGGTCCCACCCAGCTCATATTGAAATCATTCTTTCGTGTTCCACAATATAAACATAAATCATTCATCACAACCCAAGAATAAAATGGGTTTCATAAACATCATTCCATCATAATGTAATCCATAAAAAATTGATATAATTTTATCATTAGAAAAGTGAAACCATGTAAATCATATGGACATGATATTTGATACATACACATGTGAAATAATGTCATCTTAGATGAAAATGGTTTTTGATAAAACACTTGAAATGAATTCGAGAAGGAAATATCCTTTTTTATTCAAAATCATTTTCTATTCAAAAAATGTCATGAAATTTTAAAAGAAAAGGATTTTGTTGAAAATAGTCATGAAATATTTTGTAGGAAGCTTCATTAAAATAAGGCTTTATAAAACCGTTAAAATCCTTTCATGATGTATACGTTAAAAAAACATTCTTCACGTACTTTTGTCGGAAAAGTCAAAAAGTACCTTGTAGGGTAAATAAAAGAAAGATTCCTTCCATACCATGGGGTAAAAGTCAAATGGGTAAAAAGGAATTTAAACATAAATTAATACACTTTTACTAAACATGGACATGGATAATATCAATAAACCCAGTAAATACTTATGAATAAGCAATCTCGGGAAATAAATGAGATTTGAACAATTATCCCTTACCTTATGTTTGATATGCTTCGTATAGATACGAACCTCATGTATAATGATTTAAATAATTTTATTGACTTATTATATAATAATATTCATTGTTATGATATCATATATGTTTCACTTGTGACTTTATATTACCCGTTCTTTTGTAAATTCCTTGTTAAAGCAGTGTGTTGGGTAAAATCATTTTATTTATCGTATGTGTTTCGACTTTTATTTCTTGATATTATTACTTATATCCTGATTTACATAATTCCATAATGTAAAACATGATTTATATATAATATATATTCATGTATATTATATATCGATAAAATGAATGAAATACACCGTTCATGGAGACGGTAGTCCGTCCGTACGCATGAATGTTATTTTCGTTTCCTTATTAAATTGAATGGAATTAAGTAGATGAAATGTATATATATATACATATATCCAGTAGCTTAATTATGTCATATATTTCAGTATTATTCATTATATATACTTTATAATCATTCTTGAATGGTTAATCATGGAAAATAAATCTCATCGCATTCGTGCAGACGGTAGTCCGTACGTACACACGAGCGATGATATCATTCCCGTGATCGTGGAATTATATTGAAGTGTATGTATAATATTACATAATCAATATCACATTACAATAACCATATATAGTTATTTATTTACACCATTATACCCATCCATGTACGGTGGTGGCGGAAAATACATTACACCACGGCGTGGAGACGGAATTCCGTACGTACGCATGCGCGGTGATTTCGTTTTCTGTAGGATGGATAGATGGTGAAATAGGGTTGTTTAATACTTATAATAACATATAATTATATGAGTGATACTGATGTTATGACTTCATAATGAAAAAACTAAAGAAGAAGAAGTGGAAGAAGAAATAAAGTTGAATGAATCATTATCGGACATTACCTCTTCTTTGAAGCACCTCTTTGAGACCTCCTTTTAGGGCACTAAAATTGGTCTTTGTAGAATACCAGGATCTCAAGGATGTTTCTCGGGATGTGGAGAAGAGAATTTGGCAGGGGTTGGCTTTTCTTGAAAGCTCAAGGTGGTGTGATGAGGAGAGGGAGGAGGTGCCCTTTTATAAGGGTGGAGAGGGGCACCTTTGGAATTCTTAAAAATATTAATTTAAAATAAATCTAAAACCACTTAAAAACCTCCAAAAATGGCTCATATTAGAATATTAGGTGAGATAGGGTTTTAATTTCATGAACCAATTAAATTTAGACATGTTTTTATTTATTTTTAACCTTATGCTTTTAATATATCCTTATTTAATCTATTTAAGTTTATTTGTGGTAATAAAATTATAAATTATAAATGGTTATAAATAATCCCTTATGTGTTGTTAATTTTCCATAATTGGATACTTTATGACATTTCCAACTATATAAATTTCAATTTATAATTTTTGAATATTTTTGTGATTTTTAAAAAATTTAATAATATGTTATTTTTATAAAATAACAATAGTGTCAATTTTGACACTATTCATTTATTTGAATTCAAATAAAATCTCAAAAGAGGATATATTAGAACTAAAATATTTAATAGATTCATAAAAGGTCATATTTATCTATAAAATTAGTGGAGCACATTAAATAATTCATATAATATTTATTTTATTATTTTTAAAACCATTTATTTTGTTTATCTCTTAATAAAATAATTACTACAACATTTTTGTATAATTATTTAATATTCTTATTTGTTACATAAAAATTAAAACTAAAATACTATGATGAAGATAAATCTATTATATTTCACAATAATAATTTTACTCGAATTTATCATCTTAAAATAACAATATTTAAATTTTTATATTTATTAAATTATTAAGGTGACAACTTTGGCATCACTTAAAATAAAATAATATAAGTGTCATAATCTCTTTTATAGGGCTTCAAATGGTCAAATATTCTACCATTGGATGATTATGGTTTACATTTACATGACCAATAAGTTGTGGTCAGGGTTTTGTGCATTTTATGGTCACTATTAGTTTAATAAAAACTATATTCTTGATTTTTCACTGGATAAACAATTTCTGCATCACTATTTGGTCACAATTAATGATAATTATTTAATCCCTAAAAATTTTAAATAAATTCATATGATGTAGATAATTTTATTATCTTTCCGTATACTATTCATTTTTGATGTTTCATTAAGTTTATCACTAAAGTTAAATTATTATACTTATAAGATTTAAGAGAGTGACATGTTGTCACTTTCTTTGGTTTTAATAATAATTAAATTATTTTCATGGTCAAAAGTTCATAAAATGAATCTAATCCGAACCTTAGGTGGTATGAGTCGACTTTTAACCATACAATAGAATTTTATCATGTGTTAGGGTAATTTTATAATATTATATTTACCCTTAATTACCCGATTTACCTTTAACTATGGTAAATAAAATTTACTGTCGTTACTATTCATAATTCCCAAAAAACAAATTAGCCTATTAACATAATTTGGACCCACTGATTCCAATTATGGAATAAATTTTTCGAAATTTAATACACAAAAGTTGCAGAAATTAAATTAATATTAATTCTGTTGTAGAAAGAAAACGGGTTTTTGTTTAAAACATTACAAAAGATTGAATTGATTTAACCTACGAATTCAAGGTAAAATCAATTCTAATGACAAAAATTATATTAAATGGTAAAAATATATTCTATTTATACTTTAAAACCATTAAATATTATAATTTTACAATATAAATTATTACGATGAAAAAAGTTGTTTTTAATTAAAATATAGCGTGTTTTACTATTCATTAAAATATGAAAGTTATTAGAAAAATATCAAAACATTATCCAATGTAAATTTTTATATCATAATTCAAAATAAGAAGTTTTTTTTTGTAAAATTTAATTTATAAACATGTCAAAAACTTGGTTTGAAGTGCGTGTGCCATCAAAAGGCGGCAAAACTGCATTTTTTTTAAAAACACTTATTTTACCCGAAAAATTTATTTTGTTCTTATACCATGTTCTAAAAAATGTGTAAGATGAATAATAATGTTATAAAATTCAAAATTTAGTTAATAATATTCATAACGGCTAGTTCATAATAATATTATAATAATATATCGTTGTTTAGTAAAACCCGGTATTACGTACAACACATGTTATCGAGGAAGGTCGTGATTGCGTGTAATGCAAGCCAAGTCAGGGTTGCGTGTAGTGCATGACTCCTTTGATGTTTCATATAACAGAATCCAACCATATTTCAATAATACATTGAATATATATATATATATATGCTTAATGTTGCGTAGAATAACTACTATCAAACAAATGTGGAATTGTGTGTAACACGATCCCAGATTAGTGTTACATATACTGCAAGCTAATACGGTGTTGCGTATAACGTAAGATAATCTGTGGGTATCATATAACACAATACAACAAATAAATTAAAAAGAATACTTCTCATAAAATCTCGTGGTGTTACAATTTTTCAAAATATAGAATAAGTTTTTTAATATTCAAATTAATTATGAGGTGAAAATTATTTTTAATATAAGCTTACAAAAGGAAATGAAAGAATATAGTTAGAAAAATAACTCATTTAAGCACAAAAGTTATTATACATAAAAATTATGAATATTTATAATTATCCTAAATTTAATAGGAATATAAACTAAAAAATTATTTTAGATAGAATTTGTTTCCCAGAAAAACTGAATGATAGCTTCCATCCATTGAATTGAATAAATGTATCCAAAAAAAGATTTCATTAGAAATGAAATACATTTATGTTCAAAAGAAGAATGAATTTTTTTAATAATTAAAAATAATGTTTTTAAATGAATTATTTTACACCAAAATCCCATATGTGGATAGTGCAGAGGTCTTATCAATTTTTAAATCAATCTTACTTTATTATTAATTCATAAAAGATGCAGTTTTTCTAAAAATTTTAATTTAAAATATTCACAAAAAAAATAAAATTCCTTAGAAAAAACATAATAAAAACACTAAAAAAATTATTGATATATATATCCAAAAATAAAGTCTATTTTATAGAATAAAATTTATAATAGTGTGAGAATATAAGTCCATTATCCACACGAAATTTGTGAAACCCCCATTTTTTTTAAAAAAAATGTATATTTGAAGTAGAAATGAATTTAATGTCATTTGTTTCCTAGTAATTTATGAATTTAATCTAATTTTTTCAATAGTAATTTATTTAATTAAATATATTTATGAGGTAACTAATCAATATCTCATTTCCAAGGGTAACCTGAAGGATGATTCTATTAAGATGTATTTGGTTTCTCCTAGGTGTCTAGGAGGTACATATTTCGAGTGTTGGAAGAAATGCTATGAAAATTTTAACTAGTGTAGTGGAATGTTGAGTGGTTGGGGGGAAGGGTGAGTTACTCAACATATAAATTGAATGACATATTAGTAGTGTGGTTGGTTGGGGTACATTCATAGGTAGTGTCCCTGAAAATTATTAGAATGTCAAGATTTGTCTCTAATGTGGCATTGAGAGAAGTTTTTCAGCAACCCATAAAAGATGGATAATAATCTAGGATCTTGGAAGAACTAGCATGTTAGATGGGAACATATACTCCAAATCATTTTGGAAGTTAGAGTACAAATGGTTGTAGTGGTCGAAGCAGTAGAGAAAGTATTTCTAGGAAAGATAACACTTATCGGTAGAGTGGTGAAACTTTGAGACCTTAGACTACATCCCATGGAAGATGGGAATGATAATTGTATGTCATTCATTCAAAAATTGTGGATATTGTGGCTGGACCAACAATATATAGAGGTACTATACTTATAGCTTCTAAATTTCCAGAATGTTATTCGATATTGCTGCCTCTCATTCATTTATATCTTCACGACTCGTAAAATGTTTGAGCTTGTTATTAGAGTTAGTGAGTTGATTTATGATGTTTGATACAACTTTGGGAGTTTGGTTTAGAGACCAATGCCTGTGAATGAGATATTATATAGAGTTTTTGTAGTTTAATTTTTCATGGAATTCTTACATACGTGATATGTCAGGATTTCACTTGATTTTTGGTATGGCATGGTTGGTAGTAAACTATTCCCACATAGATAGATACCATATGTTCTTGAACTTTATAGATCTTAAGGGTGGAAATTATTTTTAGCATGGAGTGTGGGATATCCTAACAGGACATGCATGGAATGTTCACTAGAGAAAGTGGGATCTCACAACCTATGACTAAATTATTTTTCTAGATGGTAGGGGTGTGACACATGATTTATTTAAACCCGTAGTAGAATGGTTACATGATGTTTTTCTTGATGACCTATTGGGGCTTCTACTTGAGAGCCATATTGAATTTATAATTGAGGTCATGTGTGGAGCAGTTTCAATTTCCAATCCACCTAATAGAAATGAACCAACAAGACATAAATAGTTTAATCCTCAATAATAATAGAAGGTGGATATAGATTTTATTCATCTAAGTACATCACCATTGGGTTCTCTATTTTTGCTTTCAAATAAACATGAAAAAAAATTTCACTTATGTTTTTCTTACAGGAAGTTGAAATGGGTGTCTTTCCCGGAATGATTTCCACTTCAACATGTCAACTATATATTTGATTAGTTGACAAGATTTGTGTCTTATAATAAAATTATTTGATATTATAGTATCCTCAGTTGAGAGTTTGAGTTTTTTATATACCATTAAATGTTGTAATAATTTTTTTGGCTTTTATGAATATTTAATTATGTGGGTTAGGATGAAAAAATAACTAGAGGGGTTTATGGACATGATAAATAGATTATTTCTTCTATACTTGGATCAATCAGTGGTTGATTTATGGATGAAATTCTGGCGTAATCCAAGAGTAATGAAGATCATGCCGTAATTATTGACATCGTATAGATTACGCAACTAGAGAATCATTCATATTATAACAATCTAGGTTTTAATTTTAGAATGATCAAATAAATTTCCTTGGTCACATCATCTTATAGGTCGGTGTGTTAGTGGACCTAGAACAAGTCTATGCAGTGGTTTCTTCGGAGAAGCCCATGAAATTTTTTATTATTCATAGCATTTATGGATTAGTGGGAAATTATAAGAGCATATTCCAAGAAATTTCACACATTGAAACACTGCTATAATCCATGACAACAAATGGAGTGAAGTTTGAATGGACCATGGAATGTGAGAAATCTATTCAGGATTTTTGTATGCATTTGACTACCACTACAATCTTAATCCTACCCAATTTAGGGGAGGTGTATATAGTGTTTTTGATGCATATGGGATAGGACTTCGAGTAGTGTTGATGTAGGTAGATCATGTTGTTGTGTATGGTTTATTGAATTTGTGTGCACATTAACAAAACTAACCTATGTGTGACCTCGAGATAATATCAGTGGTCTTTCATGTATGTGTTGGATGAATTATTTGTTTGGTGATTTTTTTTGTGTCTACAAATCACAAGTGAATAAAGTACATATTTTACCAATGATATTTTAATTTTCAATAGTGGAGACAGATTGTGTATATAAAATTAGTTGGTTTTGAGCTAGAATATTCACCTTATAAGGGAAATAGTGTTACTAACACTTAGAGTATTGAATCATAGTCTCCTGTAGTTTAGGAGTGTAGTTATATGTGTAATATGGTAAAAATTTATGTAGAGATTCATGTTGTGGATTAGGAAATCTAGGAGAAGATGACCTTCATATCAGATTAAGTGGATTCCACACTTTTGATCCTGATTAGGGAGAGGAAGTATGAGATTCTAAAGAGTTTGGAGTTGAGTAAGATCCATGAATGTTCAGAGTCACCATCTGATTGGACCATTAATGATGATGAGATCATCTATGTCAATAATTGTGTTTTTCAAACTATGAATATTCCATAAGAGCTGATTCATGAATATAATTCCTTGAAGTGGAAGGTTCATTTTGGTTTTACCAAAATATATCCTGAACCATGTTGAAATAATGGGTGGCTAGCATAAAAAATGAAGTTTCCGAGTTTCTGATAGGATACTACACATATCAATAGGTGATGGTTGATCATCAATGACTTCATGTTTTAATACATACATTTCTCATTCTGGAATTGATGTGGGATCATTTTACCATGGTTTATATAGTGGTTCTACCCAGTATGCGATGGGAAAATGATTATTTTTGGTTTTGTGTGGACCAGATGATGAATGTAACAATTTTCTTATATATTTGAGAGATTATCATAATGGATTAGTTGAGAGACATGTACATTCTTGAGATAGTCTGTCTGCCTGGGGTGTTAAATAGTATAGTATTAGATCATGAATCACATTTTACCTCATGTTTCTAGAAAGGATTGCATAAATCATTTCTATAATTGGTCTTTCTATGTATGGGTTTCCACAAACTGAAATATGGGTGGTCGGAATGCACTATTCCAATTTTTGGGAATATGAAATATATTTGTGTTCTAGGCAATGGTGTGTCCAGGGAGAAATATTCCACACTCATTTATTTTTTTGATAACAACAGTTATCAAGATACAATTAATATGGAACCATATGTGGATCATTAGGGAAAGACATATTGATCAACTTTACATGAATGAAGGAAGGTGAGTTAGAGGTATTAGAACCTAGTCAAATGACTGAGACATTGGAGAACAGTTTTCTAATTTAGAATCATATGGATATGGATAAGAGTAGGAAGAATTAATATGATGGTAGATGTTTACCACCCTTTTTGTTTAAATTTGGGAATCATGTGTTCCTTCGGGTGTTACCTATATTGGTTCACTATAATATATAGAGGAATGAAAATTTGGCACCAATGTTTATTTGAACTTTCGAGATTATGGAGAGAATTGGGCAAGTGCCATAAAAATTGGCTCTTCCCCCAATATATATTACAATGCATTATGTTTTTCATGTGTCATATCTTTAATGGAATGACATTGACCCATCACATGTGATCTATGTTAATGATGTTGAGATTGACATCAATTATTATATTGAGGAGCATAAAAGTTATGGATTTTAGTTAGAAAGTCATGTGAGGATAGGGAGAGTTTTTAGTTAGTGTATTTTTGTAACAGATCCTTGTTTACGAGGAAACATGGATGATATAAGTAGATACTTTGGCTTAGTGTCCTTAAATTTTTTACCTCAGAATCATATAGGTTCTCTTGTGTACAACTCAAGGAAGAGTTGTTACAAGTTGGGGACATTGTAAGATATCATCCATTTCTAGAGATTGAAATTCCCATTTAGGGTTTCTATTTTACCCTTATTTTAGTATACCTTGGATGAGTTTTTTATTTGGGGTGTCTTTGGTAGAAATTGAGAAATTTGGAAGAATTTGGGGTAGTTCATGGTTGGTGTTAAATTTTCCCAAAATGTGATCCTACTTGTAGAAAACCATGAATCTTTAGATAGAGTGGGATTATAAGATTGGAACATTGTTTTACAAACCATGAAACAACATATTAGTAATTGTGTGACCTCATGAAGATAAACAATATTAAGGCGCATGGTGTTGAAAACTAGGGCCACTTCCCAAAAAACTGGACATATGAATTATTTTCCTTAAATTTCTATATTTAAATTTCCTATACCCAAAAATTTTATCATCATTCATCCCCACTAACCCTACATTGTTCTAACTCATTTTTTGAGGTATCAAATGGGATTCTAAGGCTATATGAACTATGTTATATAAAAGATATTATTTTAGATACCATTAGTGGTGTTCTACTAAGTGTTATGCACACCCCACTCAGGATAGCTGATTTTACCCAAATAGAATTGATTTAAATTGGATAGGATAATGTAAGGATCCCAATTTTATTTGAATGTATTGGGAAGGATCATGGATCAGTGAATAATACATGATGTCTGGAATTACTTTAGAGTTTTCATTCAAAATTTATTTTTAGTTTTTCATATATACACTTTACATTTATATGTTTTGAAATATGTACTTCAATAATTTATATATTGTTTCCCTACATTATCATATCATGTTATACTAGTATGTATTTAATGTAGTATTATCATGGTTATTGGTTATATTTTTTTTTGTTTGTTTATACTATTGAACTTCTTTGATAAAGTAGGTATACTATCATTAAGTTATATATTAGACCCTCCCTCCTATTCAGAATCCTTTAGTGTACAGGGATCCATGAATGATGTCATTTGGTGAACCGTCTTAGAGAACCAGTGTGTGGAACCTAGGCCAGGAAACTACACTCATATTGTTCAATATATTCTACAAATTCAAACTAGTTGTAAACTCTAACAAAGATAACATTAAATCACAAACCAATTTTAAGGTCTCTAATACTATCCAAAAAAATCTTAGTATCATTATTATCTCAAAGTAGAACACATATTTATTGTAATATCCCTTTAATAATGTGTTTTTTATGAAGTTAAACATTCCACTAATTTAATTTTCTTTTATATTAATACCATAACATAAGCTCTAAAATCTTTATAAAAATACACAGGTATAATAATTATAAATTTTATTATTCTTATTACCAGAATAATATTGTTAAAAAATTATTATAACACTATTACTTAATGAAAACAAAAGAAAATTATTCATTCATCTTATTCTTTATTAAGTGTACAATCTTGAAATTTCTCCCTTAGCTTCTACTTAGGTATATCCCCAATATTCATGGGTAATTCATTTTCATAGCGCCCCATATCATTATAGTTTATGAATTGAACATTGGAATCATAATCCATTACCTTAATTTCACATGCAATGGGGAATTTCTCACCAAACATATTGAAAACTCTTAACCAGCTAAAAAAATACTAGGGTGCTTCTTTCCGAAATTATAATTGTGGGAAAAACATTGTTCCCTTCATCCCGATATCTTTTTTATCTATTATCCTCTTATTCAATTACATCCCTTATAATACATAATAATTAAGGAATTATTTGTTTGTTATGATATCACAGGATGCATTGTTATCATGTGATGAAAAGGATTAGTTGAATTGTTCTGTTTGAAAGATTATCATAGTCCCTTCAAATAAACAAACATCCGTACTCTTTAGATTATTTTCATTGATACGGTTATAATTACTTATTCTGGGTTTCATTTCTATATAATGGAATACACGATATTAGATTATAATTTTTTGCATCAAAATGTTAAATAAAAAACATATCATAATATATAACAAAAATTGAAAATTTTATCTATAGATAATCTCATAATCCAAAACACAGATTCTTTTGGAATGATTAAAAATCATTAAAATGATTTCAAACTCATTATAATGGTATGTAGATAAATTAATAATTATTTTAATAATATCAAAATGGATTGTCAAACCCATTACACATTAAGGCCCATTTTATTGTATTATATAATGATCAAGTCAATATCAGTGAAAATTTCTTAGAGTTATTACTCCTAGTTATATTTGTTCCTGAACCACCTCCACTTGTAGTATCCTGATATGGATGTATTTCCATGAAAAATCACATAATCTATACCTTAAAAATACATCAGTATTTTCTAATATACTTTTCCAAAAAAGTTAATATAAGGTTATGATCCCAAATCCAAGATTTTATAAATAAATATTCAATGGTTTATATTAAACTTCCTTTGATATAAACTACAACGACCCTGACTCTACTAGTCCAAATTCGGTGGTTACCTTTCTACATTGGCAATATAGTAAAGGTAAAACATCCCAAAGGAAAAAATAGTTTATTAGTATTGGTATACTATATATATTCTTCAATTTAACATATATTTAAAAATATAAAACAAATAATGTTTTCATTGAGAACACCATTATTCCATATAGTGAATCCCTACATATCAATCAAAAAAATTTCCCTGTTTCATGTACATAATAAATCATAAAAAAGGGACATATCATATAATCTGTAAGAGTAAGATTAATGCGAGATCTATCATCATGAAATAATCATAATAAATATTTAAAGTTTAATTACAAATCACAATCTATTTAATCAATAAACTGAGCAATATATAGAATAAATGTATGACAATAAAATAAAAGAAACATAAATAATCACCTAATATTGAAAATTATCCATGGGTATTTTAAATACTAGAATAATCCCATTGGAATTATTAAGTAATCAAATAATGAGGGAGTGCATATTGATGGACCTCTGAAACATACTTCCAAGACCATTCATTAGGATGTTTAAATAATTGGGTATAAACCTGTATAATTTAGAAAACTAATTTTAATCCTGAGACTTGTAAATGCATTGAAGATATATATATATATATATATATATGTAGTCCCACCCATATCTTACAAAGTCAAATGAGTTTCTCATATGAAATGGGTGACAAATAATATACATAATCATTCTTATTGGAAAACTAGTGTAAAAAGTGTTAATACATACTCCAATCAAATAAATATAATCATAAACCATCTAGAGAAAAATGTTAAATGATATTAAAATTAAACATCCACAATCAAATTGATTATAAACCAACCATCAAAAAAATAAATATTAAATCAATATATTATATCATGAAAGATCATATGTAAAATAAATGGTTTATTCACCTGATGTATATAAATACAATAAAAATGTTATTGAAAACATTCATTAAAAAAAATAAAATTTTCACTTTGAAAAAAACATTTAAAAATGGAAAATAATATAAAATAATTTTTATTTAAAAAAATTTTAAAAATAAAAAATAATCCTTTAATCATTAATTTTCATGATCGAGGGATATTTCTTTCATGTCGTACATGTTAAAATAAGGACTCCTTCCACATTTTCATTAAAAGATAACTAAGAATTGTTTGGAAAATGACATGAAGATTTGTTTAATTTTTTTAGAAAAAATTTATAATTGGGTAATAATATATTCAATAAATAATTTTGATAATTTTGAGAAATATTTTTATAAAAAATCAAAAAGCATCTGGTTTTTTTTTGAAAAATAAAAAATTACCAAAGAGTAAAATAATTTCAGATAATCTTAAAAAAAATTCCTCAATAATTTTTAGTAAAAAATAGTGAATATATTTTAATACTTGTGAAAAGTTTCATGAATTAATATAGTTTATTGAAATAGATTTAATTTTAGATATAAATATTAAATATTTCCCCAAATGGAGACTTAAAAACTTGAATAATGTTTAGACTCTGAAATAAAGACTAATCATCATTATAACATTCAATAATAAGACCCACAAATGAAATTAATTGGAATAATACTTTATAATTGCATGAAAATATATATTTTTTTGATATAGAACTTAAAAATGGGAAATATATACACCCAATAGATGAATAAGTGGTAGATATGTTGTTTGTCTCATGAAAGTAAATGTAAAAATAAACCCTTACCTCCTACGCCACAACCTTTGAATGTGTGTGAACCTACTATATAAAAAATATATAATTGTTATAAATACATTATATATCCATAATCTTATTAATCATATACTATATGATTTTATTTTAGTCTCTTATCACCTGTAAATTATCAATTCTTTGTTAAATCCATTATTTTGGGTGATAATTGCTTCGTTTTTCATGCCGGTTTTAGTTTCTTAGTTTTTTTATTTTAATTTAATGATGGATAATGTATATCTATAATTTAAAAAAGGATATAATTATATTATATATTCATTATATATTTATTTAAATAACCCAATAAAATATAGAGATAGAAAATGGATTACATCATTCGTGGAGATGGTTAGAAGTATATATGCATGAATGTTGTTTTTATTTTTCTCCACCTATAGTAAAAAATAAGAATAAATGTCAATTTTACATTTTATAATTTTTATAATTTTACAGATATAATATATATTAATAAAATAATTCCTTATTAACATCTATGTACAAATAAAATGAATCACATCTCAGTTTGCTGTGTGGAGGCGGTAGTCCGCATGCACGCATGAGAGACATTATTATTTTATAATGGATTGGAAGGATAGATGTTAGATATGACATTATATTTAAATATGTTTTTTTGTTCATAACTATAACAGATATTCATTAAATTTACCCTTACTTACCATCATATAAATTGTATGTGAAAGACGAATCACCACACTTCGCGAGGAAATATTCCATCATACACATGATAGATGTTATTGTATACCCCTACAGAATGATGAGTAAGGAGATAATTCTGATATAATAATATAAACACTATAATGGTTTCATAAATATAACATATATATATATATATTTGTCTGTGTGTTTTTGTGTTAAATGTATCATTATATCTAGGTTTGAAAGGAGGTGATGTAAAAAATTACTTTGGTTTATGAGGTGGTACTCCACTGTACACATTACAATAGTATAGTTTCCCATTTGATTGAAGTGGATATGGATATAGCTTATTCCATTAAAAAACTATAATATCCTTATATATAATATTTTTGTGTTATTATTTCGTAAAGTTTTGAGAATATTAAAAGGAGTTAGAAGAAGATGTAATATTAAAACTCATATTTAAAAACATTAGCTATGATTTTTGAACCCTATTTAGGATAAATAAAAATACATAATATATTGTATTTATGATCTAAAAATATCATATATGATGTTATTATGAAATTTAAAAGTTATTAGAGATGTTTTTTGATGAATCAAGGGGTTTTGGAAGAGTACATAATGGAGGAGATGGGGTGGCCATTTATAATTGGGGAGATGACACACATGTAATATTTGAAAAGATAAAGGGATACCCATGTTTCTCTCATGATAAAAGCATCCAGAATATGTGAATATCAAACAATATAGATAATAACATCAAATTATTTCCATGAATGTGTTGTTGGTCATGTTTTATGTCATTTTTAACCTTTATCTTCTTATCTTAACACCCTAATGAACCAATTTTTTTCTTAACCAGAGTAATTAAATAATACTATTTTCAATACTAATTAAGGTCAAAATTAATTTAAACTCATTATATATATATATTATTAAAAAAATATATCTATTGTTCAATATTAAGTCTACAATAGTGGCATAATTCAGTATAAAATTAAATTAGAGACGATACAAAATATTTGTATTCCAAATAGAAAATTCTTATCACTATATAATTTTCTAAAATAGAAATTAAATAAAAAATTGATTACAATGAACAAAATTAAATTAATTTAAATATAATTGAATTAAAAAAAATTAAATATTATTTAATTGTACAAAGAATATACATTAAAATGATGTTATCCACAAAAATAATTATTTTTCAATATTCATATAAAATAATGTTTTAAAGAATGTATAAAAACTTTACCCAAATATAATTATTCCATATAGATTTAAAAGATAATGTATATATTATCAAATAAATTTTCTAAAAGTGGTAAAATTAATATTATATTACTGCACATAGAGTGAAAATATCATGTTTTATAAAAATATTCTTCTACCTCAAATGTTTTTTATTTATTTTTCATTATTAGATAACCATTATAGTTATATTATACATGTGTATAACATATAAATTCCATAATTTAGTTATTAATATTAATACCTGAAAACATAATTTCTAGGACAAAATGGTTATATTTATATAATAATATTTTAATAGAGTATCACATTTATTTGAATCCCATTGTTGTGGGCATTACAAAATTTCGAAGAGATTGAATTTATTTAAAAATAAACATAACATAATGTATTGGGGTGTTAAATTATATTATAATATTTTTTTTTCATTTAATTCAAACAATTGAATATGATTTTACTTTTTGAAAATAACATGATGTTATATTATGAAGTTTATTGTAACTTATCAAAATTGACGAATGGAGTCCAGTGTGGTTCTGTTCTAGATAAATGTTTACTAGTGATGAAAATTATTTTACTTATCTAGCTTGAATGTAATGAAAATAGAAAACAAATTGTCTGTATTAACGTGTTTATGTTTAAGATTTAATGCTTATAATAAAGATATTTTTTAAAATAATGATATAATTATCCTAGGAGATCTCACATTATATAAAATGTAATGTTCAATAAATGTTTTTTCAGCAGCATATCATGGAGTGGGGGTTTTGTTTGATATATTTAATTTCACAATAGGTTCTTGGTAATATGGTATGGTATGTGTAGAAAATTATTTATGTGAAATTTTTAGATAAAACTAAAAGCATATCTAAATTTTAAGATTTAATCTTATGTCACTCTTATAAGAAAAAACCTATAACATTTTCTAAAATATTATGTATTTAAATGTCTTGATAGTATCCTTAAAAGTTCCATTTGTCCCCTAAATGGTACATGGATATAATTTTTCACCACTTAACTTTCCATATTCCATATTATAATATTTATAGTATTCTTAAATGAATTTATAAAATGTTATTTAACAATAAATTTTCTTCAGGTAATATTTAAGAAAATTAACATAATTTTACATTAAAACATAAATTTGAAATTGGATTTCAAATTTAAATATTTAAAACATTACATAAATTTATTTTTGATCATAAAAAAGACTCTAAGATATCCTAAAAATGTAAATTTTTATATTTCTATCGTTATATAGTATAATTGTTCACCCACATGTACATGGGAAACATCAATGATGCTTCAAAATTCTAGATAATTATAAAATTACATGATGTTTAAAATAAATTAATATCATACATAAAATTTAATATTCATCAATTTTTCATCTTGATTCATCCACATTGTATTTTCATTTATATAATTATCATGGAAATATAATAATTGAGAGGGAGTATAGTCTTCAAAATATTCTTAACTAAAATAAAAATATTTTGTAATTAATGAATATTGGAAAATGCTTTATATTTTAATTCATAGGATAAATCTAGTATGAATAGACATATACAATAGAATGAAAAAATGTTTATTAAGATATCTTGAGACAGTATCCAATTATTTAACACAGTTGAACCCTATTTACACATTAAGATGATTATAATCATTTAACAATATTACTATTCATTTGGAATCAAAAAATAATATAACATATTAGATATTATGAACATGATTATTTAAAATATAAAATAAAATTTTGAATACTCAATTTATAGTTGGGGGAAAATTACTTTTAATATAAGCTCACCAAAGGTAATGACAAAATATTGTTAGAAAAATAACTCATTCAAATAGAAAAATGATTTTACAGTATAAATTTTTATATTTCAAGTTATCATAAATTTAATTGGATTATAAATTAAAAACTAAATTTTTGATGAAATTTATTTCATTCCAATACAGAAAGGTATCATCCTGCCACAAAATTGAATGAATGTATCCAAGAATATTTTTTTAATTAAAATAAATTTATTTTTATAAAAGTAAATAATGTGTTTCCAAATTTATAATAATGTTCATAAATTATTTATTTTACTTGGGAAACACATATATGGATAGTTCAGAGGTCTTAATAATTTTTAAAACAATCTTATATGATGATTATTTCACAAAACATACTATTTTTATCAAAATAGTATATTACATAGTTCACAAAAAAATATTCATTAGGAAAAAATAATTAAAAAAACTAAAAAGAGAAATGTTATAAATCCAAAAAATGATGGTCATTTTAGACAATACAATTTATTATAGTGTCATAATATAATTCTATTATCCACGCAAAAAATATTTAAACCCAATTTTTTAAAAAAAATTGTATATTTGAAGAAAAAAATTAATTTTATATCATTTGATTCTTAGAAACTACCTCTAAGTGGTTATTATTTTATTTAATTAAATATATTATCAATAAAGTTAATTAAATCAATTAATCATTTTTTTTAGTCTAATTTATTTAGAAAAAAGTATATTATAAAAATAAAAATAGTTTTTAAAAAAAAGAATATTATTAGCATCAAATATTTTTCTATATATTTATAAATAAATGATAATCAATAAATAAATTATTCTCAATTTGTTTGTATGTATAAAAAATTATCTTCCAAAATAATTAATTATCCAAATAATATTACTTTTAATTTAAAATCAAACTAATTAATTATCTATAAAGTATTATTTTATAAAAAAATATTCATTTAAAATATAAATATTATTAACCTTATATGATTTTCTTCATATCATAAAAAAAATATTTATTTTTAATAGTAATTAATAAAAAAATTGTATAAGAAAAAATTGTCCTTACATCTTTCACAATTTTGTTATTCTTATTCATACTCTTAAATATGATGACTATATTATTGAAATCATATTTTAATGAATAAAATTTTGTTTATTTACAATCAGAGTTTCATGCACTATCTATTATCTAACATAGTATCCATTTAAATAAATATAATCTAAAATCTCATGGTGTTACACATGATCTTTCATGTAGGTTTCTACATGTTTAAATCAAAGAAAAATATGGTAAATTCTTTTTCTACTATTATATTTTATAGAAACATCATTAAAATGACCAAAATTGTTACATATTTCTATGAAGGTATATATTAATTATATTTATACAATTGATGGGTCTAATTTAATATTATAGACTTCATAAATTACTCCTCATAGGATCATTTTTATTTTTTTTCTTTTACTTTTATCCTCCCTATAAAAATCCCTTGGATTTGTTTACTATGATATGCTTAGAGATATTATGAGTATTAGGATGAGTCTGATGTCTAAGATAATTTACAAAACTATTTTTCACGATGAAGGACCCATAGTTATAATTTTTATGTAGATTTACATTCTAATTATCTACATGTTCTTTCTGATTATGACATGGTAGTTGATTATTATGATTGATTATTTTCATTATTATCTAATTTTTATAATTTCATTTTGATAATAATATATATTTTTCACATAAATCATTTACTTATATTTCACAATCAATAAATCACCCACCAACAATGTAACTCATTCTATTTCCAAAAAATATAACATACTCATACCTATTGGATGAAGTGATATTACCCATTATCATTACTAAAAATTTATATCTTGAACAAGAAGAAAATAATTAAATCTTTTTAGAAAAAGATAAGATAAATAATGTAAAACTTTTTATGATATATTATGTGTTTTAAAATAATTTTCTTGGTATAGAATTATTTTTTATAATGGGGATAAATCTATAGGTCACATATAAAAGAAATATAATCCCACCTTTTTTATGTTATAAAATATATATTTATATTTTTTATTCATAGGAGTTTATTTCTATTATAGTTGTGACTAGAAAATGTTGTCTGACCGTTGATAGAAATTATATGAATGATTTATATCCAATGATTTTTTAAAATATTTGGAGATTTTTTATTGATAATAGGAAACAAAATTAATCCTCCTACAAATACTATTTCACCTGTAACACCATGAGTTTTTGTGAATATTTTCCGAATAAATTAAATATCATTGATTGCTTGAATTATAAGAAATACCAAGATATGTTTTTATACACACAAAAATGGGTTATGATATATTATATGTATCACCAATTTAAATTTTCATTACAAGTAACACTATTTTAGCTTTCGTTACACATGGAAAGAAGTTTAAAAAAAAGAAAGATATATTATTAGTATAGTTATATTAACCTAAAAATTATAACCTATAAGTCAAACATAGATATATAAATAGTAATAAATATTTTTTCATCATAATTATAATGGTTTTATATAAGGGAAACATATTGATATAAAAGTTCATAATTTCCTTTAAAGTCATTATATGTTTTGAAAATATTATTTTCTAAAAAAATGTTAATTTATTCTTTTAAAAAAAATTATAACATAAAATTATTAGAAAATTAATTTGTTAAAATAAATTTCATCTCTGAAATTTTCATGTCAAAGTTATATTAGGGTGATTTTTTTAGACAATTTTTAGAATTTACATTTTACGATGAATTGTGAAAATACTAAAATTTAATTGAAAGCTATCATTAAATTTGATTTTTTTATAATGATAAATTATAATATATATATTTTTTATAGTAAATTTTGTTCTATTATACATCAATTATTCCTATTTATTTCATTTTAATCAATTTAATATTGACTTTTTATATAATAATTTCCTAAACTATTGAACATTTATTCTTTAGAAACCCACTTTCTCATCAGGTTTTGGGATTTCGTTCAAATTAATAATTTCCACTTATTAGAATGTAATTTTGGAAAATTTATTCTATAATTGAAAATATAATAATTTCTATTATCTAATATAGTAAAATTATTTTTTTAACAAAATGAATTGTGGAAATTATAAATATTTATTACTGTAGTTAAGGGAAAATTGTGTTTAAAATGGGATTATGTAAAAAATATAAGTGTTAATATGACATATAAATTTTTTTAATCTTTTTTCCCTGGAATATTTAGTCTATTAAGACTATATGGTTTTGTAATTTCTAATTTTGGTCCCTTCATACATGTGAAGAATCTATTAGAACATAATTCATTTAAAAATACCTATTGTGTGCTATCCCCTACTTATAAAAGGTCACCCCTCTTCTCTCTTATTCACAAATTCAAAACCTTTTATTCAGACCATAAATTCCAAAACAAACTTCCAAACATAACTAATATCATACTAGAATACTTATTATAGACATAAATTCGACCAATAAAGGCTTTTGGAGTAAACCAATGAAGAATATTGGATAAATAGGTAGCCTTCATCAATAATAATTTTTGTCTTATATCATCCTCCACCCAATTAAACTATTATATACCAATATGATATAATAACATAATTTTATTCCATATATATGGATTTTTTTATATTAAGGTCATGTCCTACAACTACGTCCACTCCCTCAAATGCCACAACTAGAAATAAGATTTATACCAACAGTTTTGGGGAAACTGTTGGAATAGTTCACATTTATGGACCTATACCAAGGGTTTGGCCAAAACAGTTGTTATTTTTCACTAATTTGAACATATTCCCAATGTTTTGGACAAACCGTTTGTATAGGTCACTTATATGGTCCTATTACAATGGTTTTGGCCAAACCGTTGGTATACGTCCCAAAATCAAATAATCTATACCAACGGTTCTCAAAACTGATGTTATAGGTCTATAACAATGGTTTTGAGAACCATTGGAATAGTTACATGTATTTTTATGGAATATTCTTACACAGAACATTAAATAAAGAAAAATTTGAAATATTTATTATAACACATATATGTATTTATGAAATTATGTTCACAAAAGTCATGTTTGGTTAGTAGTTAGGACGTTCAATCATAAACTGCAGGTACTAGGATCAAAACCCATCGAATGGTTACTTTTTGAAATACATATAAAAATGGTTTTATGGAACCATTGGTATAGATTTTTCAAATTACTTATACCAAGTGTTTTGAAAAATGTTGGTATAGGTCTATACAAACTGTTTTGGGAACACTGTTGGTATAGACCTATCCCCATGGATTACGTGGCCACAATTATCCAAAACGTTGGTATAGGATATAACAATGGCTTGGAGGCCTATACCAATAGTTTCAAACTGTTGGTATAGTGTATTTTTCTACTAGTGTGCATTTCTAAGTTATCTTCTGTGTGTATGGCATAATACCACCACGCGAACCGATGTCATTCATTTTTTACATTACAACATATCGAGAATGTAAATGATGATATATGTAGTAATTATAAATTTTAATTATTATTTTGGAGGTATTTTATAATAATAATATCATATATACCTTCATACTAGCAATGTTTTTTAAAAAATGATATTTCCTCTTGTGTGTGAGATAAAATACCGCCTCATGAAGAGATGTGATTCATTGACAGTTTAAATGAAAGGTATTAAGGATGGTTTTTATGAACATATGTTATATGTATGAAATTAACATTATTTTAATAATTTAATATATCATTTATCTTTCTTTATTTCAATCTATCAACAAAATGAAAATAAAATTCATGCATACATATGAGCTACCATCTCTGTGAATCATGCATTTCATTTTCCATCACTAAATTTTATAGTTTACACTAAAAAAATATATACTGAATATATTTGAAATTTATATGATTTTTTATTTTATTTATATGTTTAAATCATGATCACATTAATATGAGAAAAATTAAAAAAACAAAAAATATCAGAGAACAAAGATGTTATTACCCAAAAGACTTCCTTAACATGAAATTGTTAATAAAAAGTTATGGAAATGTTATATGAAAATAAGATATGGTATTATATATATTTATATTAAACACTCAAAAAGATAATTATAATAAAATTATATATATTATATATGTATTCTTAACATGTATAAAATAATTCAAGACTTAATATAATGGGGTTTCCTAGTCTCTCTTATATTTTTGGGTGACATATTGAAATTTAACACCTTAATTTTTGTGGTGTATATACTTTCCTTTTGAAATGTTATATCATTAATATCATTAATTTAATTATATTTTATGTTTCAATGTATTTTATTATTTATTGGGATCTTCACTTCAAAAAATTAAAAAACTAGTAATGAATTTTTGTAGATGTTTATTTTATTTGAGATATAATATATGTTATGAACTTATATTATTTAATGATATGTACATAGAGCCCCTTTCAATCATAATATTACAAATTTATTCATCCTCATGATATTTTGATTATCATTTTCCATTATTCTTTTATATGGATTATGATTAAATTTTACCAAAATTGAAATGATTTTATATTAAAATCTCATTGTTTATTTAGATTATTTATGATTATTTTTCTTATTAATAAATATTATAAGTTATATTTCCATAAACTATTGAATTTTATTCTCTTATAGACATTTATTATTTTTCTATAAAAATAATACCATTATTCAACCCATTGGAATTTAAAATAAATGACATAATTTTTAATAAAAATCCAATATTATTTATTTCTTATGTCTGAAATCTATTTTCATCATAAAGAAAATTTTCTATGAAAATTTCAATTTTTAATAACAATAAAATTTTGGTAAAAAATTTATTTATATTTTTAAAATTTAACTATTTCTTAGAAGGAATATTAATTTAATTTTTCAAATAATTACAATCTGAATTTTATTAAAATGTGAAAGGAATCATCTTTTCTACATATACTACATGAACAGAACATACCATAATAATGAAAATTATTTAATTTTAAGATTATATAATATGTTATGAAAGTTATTTTCAATGAAAAACATTTTCAAAATGATTTATGTTTTTTTTATAATGTAATGGACATTTTCCTCCTGAAACGTGTTTAATGATCAAATAAAATAATTTTCCTTTTATGTTTACATCTTTAGATGTTACCAATGTAACACTGGGGATATTATCCCCAGGGAAAGTTCATTATTTTTTCAATAAATGGTTAATATTAATTAATAAATGATTTTTATGTGAACCATTTTCACTTCCACAGGTTATTCAATGATAAAATTCTTATTAAACCCACTTGTTTTTAGATGTGTTATGCTATAATGTAATGATAAAATGATTATAAAACCTATCTTTTTTGTATAGGTTGTGATATTATGATTTATTTTTGAAAACCATTTCATTTAATTGGTAATAACATTATGAATGTTCTAGTACATTTTAGGATACATTAATATGTTATTCCTTATGAGATAGTTCAGACCTATATCCCCCTTTAATTTATTGGGTAAGGATTAATATGTCATTTTATAGATAAAAGAAAAACACAGAGTGAGCACGGTTCATTGAAAAAAAATTCTTGTTATGATGGTATTGAGTGTAAATGATTACTATTATGATGTTTTGGGGAGGGAAACTATTACACTATGATAAACATATAAATGTGCCTTGGGTAATATGGAAATTATTTTCTAAACTTATGTGGAGACAAATAATATATTGGTCTTATGCCAGTGTTATACAGTCATAGACCATGCTCTTTAACTCAATTAGGATTCATGTTTTATGAACTACCTATGATTTTTCTATGACCCTTGATTCTGATTGTTGATATGTTGGGTATGGTATTATAATGTTATGATCATGTTCTCAGGTGCTTATGTTCATGGTCTGCTAAGGCATCTCCCTTGAATTATCGTACCAGGCATCTAGGCTCACCCTTTCTTACATTCCCTTTCCATAGGTTATGAAGAATTTTTTTGATTATGATATTTCTAAAAATGATTCTAGTTTTCATGTTTATATTAGGATATGATGTAGTTTACCTATTGACCAGTCATTTTTTTTCATGTTTCCAAATAATCTAAACTATTATACTCCTCAGGGATTTGTTTATGTATTGTAATGAATATTCATCAAAAGTGATGTGATATATATGTTTGATAAGCCTAGGTAACTATATATTTCTACCATTTATTGATAATATGCTAAATGGGATTATTCATGTTATATATAATTTTTAATTTGATGGATTTTCAATTAATTTTCATGTTTCTATTTCTCAAGAAAAATAAGATTAGATAAAATTAACATTCCCTTTCAATATGTTTTCTTACTGAGGGATTCCATTAAGACTTTATAATTCTCAATGTACCATCCAAAATTTCACTATGAGAATATATATTTATTATTTTAATAATAATTTAATTTAATTATTTATTGACGGTTTTATTATAACCCTGTATGATTTTAAAATAAATATTATGTTTGAGAATGAACCTAATATATAATATTGAGCTTAAACAAACTGTAGAATATTATTATATGACAGTTTTAACCTAACCATTGAATTAGAGGGAATTAATAGGCTATAAAAATTATTAAATATATATAACGCACTGAAATAAATTAAATTTTAATGAAATATACTTAATAAATATTCACTCAATTTTTTGAGATGTCTTTTGTGCATCAAAAATAAATTTTCTTCAAACAATATTTTTAAATATTTTTGTGGGAAAATATTGTAATAAATTTTTTAAAAAATTATTCAATTTATTTGTTATAATTATATATTTTTTTGAAATAACAATATCGAAACAACCATAAAGTGAAATTTTGAGATTTTTTGGAAAGATTGTTGTTTAATTGAATAGTAAAAATCATGATTTTTTGAAAGATTTATTATCTTTTAAATTATTTAGAAATTAATAATATATTTTTGATTAGTTTTTAAATATCATTAGTTAATTTTTATAAAATATAATCAAATTATTTTTTTATTTGATTTTTTTAAAATTTACTAAAACATATTTTATACTTTTGAAATGCATTTTTCTAAGAAAACCTTTTTTATCATGATTTATTGATCTAAATTTTAATTAAATTATACCAAATATGTGTTTAGAATTTTAAAAAATAGATACCATATTTGTAATCCATGGGGCTAAATTTTTTAAAATGCTCCATTTTATTTTTGTACCCTATAAAGTGTAACCTTAGTATTTTTGGTCATCATAATAGATGAGAAATTAGCTAATCTAGGTTAAAAAAGGATAAGAGCTTAAAATTTACCATAATACATCACATAATATTATTCTATTTTTTTATGTTTTTTATAATAATCTGAAAGTCGAATATTTGAACTTTTTTTCATTTTCCCAAGATTCGGACCCTTTATATCATTTTATATAATGAAAAGAAAAAATCTATTCTCTTTATATTATTATCTATAATTGTTTGTCATAGGGTCAAATAAGTGATATATTTAGTTCTAAATATTAATTTTAAATTTAAATTACTTTTTTCATCATGGTAATTTATTTTTAATTTGTAGTGATGATTTAATTTCCTTAGATTCTTATGGAGCACAGACACAGTGCTTGTGAAGACTATAAAATAATCATTAGAATGATTTCCAAAAGAAAAAATATAACATTATTTGATTTATTTTTTGGTTAAATGTTTTATTTTGTTAAATATGACATATAATAGTGGTTTAGATTCACTATATTCTAATTAAATTTTTTTTATTTGTGTTTTAAAAGAATAAAAAATAAACAGTTCTAAAATTTACATTAATATTAATTTATAATAAATAATGTTTCCATAAATTATTTAAAATTATAAAAAATAGTTTATGTTTACACGTGATTATTATATGATATATAAAATATAACATGTCCACTTATATATATTTTCCCATGTTTTAGTAACTATATTAACCTGTTTAGAGAAAAAAACATTGATATCATTGTCTTTCTTAAAAGGGTTAATGAAGGTTTAAAATAATAAAATAAGGGTAAAAATGTGATTCAAACATGTTAAAATTATATTTTATAATTTTATTTTCACCTATAATATTATTCTATTAAAATATTATCAATTTTAAGATATTTTTCATCAAAAATAATAGTTATATTAAATTAATATTTTAATATATTCTTAGGGTTTCCCCTCCCTTAATGAATTAGAGGGAACCAATTTTCTTAATTTATTTATATGTAAAAATAAATTCTCTAATGAAAATACCAGGAAAATCACATTCCTTAAATCTATTAACATATAATATAGAATGTTTTATTATAAAACAACTTCTAATGTATTTTTTTGGAAACCTCAAGAGGGTTTTTAATAAGATGTTGTGTTCATAACCAAACGTTTTATTTTATTTATTCATCTACATCATTAAAATATTATAAAACCACTATAAAATAAAATCCATTTAATCATACATATGTTAAGATTTTGTTATGTTAATGTCACAAAACTATACCCATCCCCTCCTCCATTAATTCTAATATGAAATTTTCATTTATGTGTATGGCAGTCTATCCCCTTGTAAACGAATGTAATTTGTTTTCCATCAATGGCTATTAGGGTTTTTTGTAATGATATTATATATATATATATATTAAATTAATAAAATAATTATAATTATTTATATATAACATTTCATACATTTTCTTACCATTCTATTCATTGAATAATGATATCATCGTTCATGTGTACATGTGGGCTACCATCGACATGAAGAGATGTGATTCTTATTTCATCACCATTTATAGTTAATGATAAATATATGTTCATATAATTATATAATATATTATTAATGATAAAATAATAATTATATAAAGATACATTAATAGTTACCTTTCTTCTATATTTATTGTTGAAAAATGTTATCGTTACTCATGCATATGTTCGAACTACCATGTCAATGGTTGTATCATAGTCCATTTTTCATAGACATCATTCATGGTTATTATAAAAACTGTAACTAATATATAAAATTTATAAATAGTTCATAACTAAAATTATGTTTTTTATGGAGAAATTTCCCCTTTGACCGTAGTCAATACAATGAAGCATATTTGAAATTATGGGCCAAACATCCTTAAAATACCATACAAACATAAGTGATTAATCAATTAAACATGTGGTTAAAATAAATGAAATAAGTGTTTCATGAATAAATTATTAATCCAATAAAATGTTATTAATAAATAAAATAATTTATATGATTTTATTCAAAATTATTTAAAGGGAATACATTTAATTTGTTGGCATGATGTATGGGATTTCATCTCAATTTCCTTTAATGGATACAAATTTTAATGTTATGCCCCTAATTTATTTTATATTGTGTATATAATGGACATTTTACAAGTTATATAATGAATCCATCCTAATTCAGTGTATTTTAATTCTGAATTATAATTAATTATTCCAATTGAATTTTACATAAATGTGAACCAGTTGTAATAGGAATATTAACTCAATTTCCTTTTATTGGGTTATAACTCTTATTCATTCAATTTTATCTTCTATGATTATGTGCTAATTTATCAACAATTTTTTTTTTATTTTCTCTACTTAATTTTAATTGTGTATTTATTTGTTTTATGATTAATTTATTCATTTACTAATTCTAATTTCAATTTTATGATCTTTTACAGTGTTATTTGTCTGTAATTATGTTTCCTCTGGTCATATATTTGTGAAATTCACCTATTTTCTTTTATGAGGTGTGTATGTGACATATTTTATATAATATATTATAAGTATCCTTATTTTTATGATATTTAACCTTTTATTTGATATTCTTATTTTAGTGGGCTTAAAATTAAAGGGTAATTAGTGTAGAAAAGTCTTCAAGTTAAAATAAATTTTATTTTTAGGGTTGTCCATTTAAATGTTTCATTGGGGGGAAATATTGTCTAATTATTTTCATACACAACATATATTTTCATATATTTTTTTTCTGAATTTGGTTTAAAATTTCAACTTAAGTTTCCTCCCTTATTAATGGAACATCAAGAATTACAATTCTTTGTCATACTGATCTTGTATCCTCATTTATATTGGGGATCTTTCTCACCCATATCCATGTTTTCTATTTTTTTTAAAAAAATTAATTTTATAACCATAAATTATTTCTTAATAATATATAAAATAAACTTTTAACTTCTTTTAAATTTTTTAATGAAATAAATTTATTAATTATTTCTAAATAGGTCACTTTATACTCCCTTTACAAAAATGTTTAATATGAATGTCTCTTTTTATTGTTAATTACTTGACCTGATTTTCCTATCATCTTTACTATTATTTTTTAAAAGAAAATTATTTTAAAAATATTATATAAAACATTCAATTTCAAAAGGTGATTTTAAAAATGAAAATCATATTTTCCTAATGAATGTTTTCATGGAGATTTAAAATATAATTCCATTCAACAATTCCAAAAATAATTAAAGTCATATATGATCTATTTGGAATATATTATAATTAAATAATTATTATTATTTCTCAAGATAAATTAATATTTTTTCAAAGAGATTTCCCCAGATCACATTTTATTTCTTCGAGAAAATCAAGTTATGAATGGAATAATGGTTGATTCTATGAGTTTTATGATTCAAGGAAATATCAATATACATTATTAATTTTATGGTTTCTGATTTTTTTATTATACAATTTGATGATGATACAAATTATTCGATGGGTCGATCCCAATTGTATCTCTATATACAAAACTTTACTCCCCATTATACCTCATGTCATGACGAGTGAGGCCCATTATAACTATAAATATTATTAGCTATGGAATAAAACAATGTGGTTATTCTAATTTTAATGGATATTATAAGGTTTCTGTGAAAATTATCTTCCAAAAACCTGATATATTCTATTTGTGACCTTTTTGGGGTTATAAATGTTTCCATTAATTAATGTTGACATCACATGGATCGTGACTGTTGATTCATATAAATATTTCCTTTAATAAATCAGTATACCATGATTCATGTTATATAATCCATGTATTAAAAGCTATAAATTCTCTTATATTATTATCAAGACCATTGATTATGTAAATATACCCTTCTTCTAATTTTATACTCATTGGGTACATTAATGTTTTATTGATTTTGTTTACCATTATTGGGTATTTGATCTCACCCTTGTTTTGTTTTTTTTTACATAGGTTATGAAGAATTATGATAAATGATTTGACTCTTGAAATGTTTTATATACAAATAATTATTTGGGATATGTTTAGAACTTAGTATGGAATAATAATGTGGGGAAGAGTGGTTAAATAATATGTTGAAGCCATAAGTGTTTTTATATAATAATTTTTATTAATTATCTCAAGATCTATAAAAAAAATTACTTTGATATGTAAGTGATAAAATATGTTCTTTTTATGTTATAATGTATTTATAGAATAAATTTTTTACATTTATTGGTATAAATACCAAAAATGTCATGATAATGTTTTTATCTTCATATTTGGGACTATGGGTTAGGATATATTGAATTGTTTTTACATGGTTATTCATTTTATGAGTGTATATTGAGTATAAATAATGTGCAACATAGTTTATTTGAGTAAAATATTCTTTTTAACTGAGAGAAATATCATTTTATGATAGAGATCGGGATTTCCATATGTAATGTTGTTTCAAAACATATAATATTAGTTAATATATCTATGGAATATATTATTTCATCATTTTCATATCCTACATGTTTCTGCGATGTTAAAACATTCATAAGAAGTGATTTTTTTATTTTTTATTCATTATATACTTATATATTTTACCCCTAACATAATTGAGCTAACTTTACAAGGATTTTGATATTGTGTTTGATGATTCTTATAGGGTTTAATTTTATTTGATGGTGAAAATTCTGAGTAAACCATAAATAATGCAACACCCATAATGGTAGTTCCCATTCGAGCTTACATGTGATGATTTAAACATCATAGTTAGATAAGTATTACATCTAATGGGGAATATTGTTAACAATTGATTAATTATGACTAGAGGTCATTTAATTATATATAAGAAAATAATATAACAATTCCAAGTGATTTTATTAATATAAAATTTTATTTTGAAAATTTTTAAATTTCAATTAGTATATAATGTGTTAGTCTTATTTGACCATGAAAATATAATGCACCTCATAAATAAGACAGATGACAATAAAAGAATTATTCTCCAAATTCATCTTATTATATATTTTTATAACAAGATAAGGGATAATAATGGGTATGATACTAAAATTTCTTATGAAATTTGTTTATTCACTCAATTTTTATTGTATGATTCCCCAAAATAGTTACTACCTAAAAATATTTTTGACAATGAAAATCTCTATGAAATTTTAGTTACTCATCCTAGGTCTAATAATTTATCAAATTACCTAGACCATTTTTAAATTCCAATAAAAATGATTAATCTCAGCCATTAAAAATTAAAGAGTTAATCTTGTTTTTATATATGGAATGATAATTACATTTACAAAATTATTAGTGACCATGTAATTAGGAGATGTGTTCCTAATCTGGAGTTTGATTACATATTAAATATTTTCCATAAACTTGATTATAATGAAATGTTGGACCACAATTCACATCTTGGAATGCAATTGACTCTTGAAAGTATTGTCCTATTTTTTCATGATATCCATGTGTTTTTTATTCATTATGACATTTATAAAAAACAAATTTTTTTCGTAAGGACATGATATTATCTAATAAGAAATATTATTATACAAAACATTCTATTTATTGGGAATAGATTTTATTATAATGTTTCAAGGTTTATTCAATTTGATATTCATTTTTATTTTTATTGATTATGTTATAAAATGTATGGGGGCCTAGCTCAATAGGACTGATGATTTTTATATAGTAGTGCTTTTTTGGTAAAATATCAAATTTTGTATTGGTTTAGAGTACCAATGCAAATAATTAGTGAGAATAAATAAAATATTTTAAAATTAAATTTGTATTACCATATTCAAATCAATTTTGTGTCACACAAAACATCAACGCCATACCATCATTAAACAAATGGTCAGTAAAAGGATTCATGAAAGCCATTGATGTAGATATTATATAAAACAGGGCTTCAAAATTGGAAGGAATGGGGAGCGAACATGGAGGATGAGATATGTTTTTATGTTATGTCATTAAAGAAACAATTATAATTTTCCCCACTCAAATTGATTTTGGGATCACAATAAAGTTAAAAATAATGCATATTGGTTTATAATAAAATTAAACAAGGATTCATTCCATGCTGGAGAACTAACAAAGCTAGAAATTAAAGAGAATGAGGAAATTATATTTTCAACATATGTGAACTCAAGTATCAATAAAGAATAATTGAATCCAGATTATGATAAAATATTCTAAAAAAGAGAGTTTTATTAGAGATACAATGTCATTATATGCAGTAAATAAGAAAATATGATTCATTATAATCCATATTCTTTTGGTTTATCCCCTATGATGTATCTCAACTTTTTTATTTATTGAGTAAGTGAAGTCACATAAGAGGTTAGTGGAAGGATATTTATTATTTAGGGGCTATAGTTTATGATTCTTTTTGAGGAATTCCCAATATATATAGTTGATATTATTATAATACATGATCTCATCATCACATGAAAAGAAGATGTTTTCAAATACTCTCTCACATTTATTTTATTTATACTAATTTATTATTCATATATCTATTGTATAAATCATCACATTGGGTAAACTTATAGATATTATAAAACTTCATGTGTAGGGGAGAGAGATAAGATGAAATTTTGGGTATCATCATTGTTATTCCTAATTTTTTTGTGTTTTCCATTCAAATTATTTGTTTAAAAAACTAAAAATATAATGAAAAAAATCATGTCACGTGATAATTACATCGATGAAACCACTTAATAATTCATGTATGATTTTTCCATTATTTTTGGAGTCATGTTAATCATAGACATAATTTTTTCATTTGTAGATAATTTTAGAAAATTGAATGTTTATAAATGATATGCTTGATTTTGTCTTTCGGAGTCCTATGAGATTTTGGCACTATTAATCATGAATATTTAATGGGAAAATTATTCGATTAAATCTCTCCATGTAAGTTCACATATAATAAATGGTTGTGATTTTTATTACCCAAATCATGAAATGATAAAGATAAAAAAATTATCACCTTATTAAAATTTTCTTCCCATGAATTTGTGAATATTTAGAATAATTTCATTATGGTACATGATTGAATTATGTCTCTGGACATAATATCATACTATTATACACCCTAATAAATAAAAGATATTAAAATAAAATTTTGAGTGAAAAAATGGTCAACATATGGAGATATATTGTTTATATTTTTAAGTATATATTTCTTGGAACTATTAAATAAGTTCGATTTAATATTCAAATATATAGGTTATATAGCATGTTCGAAAAAATAGAATCCGTTAAAAATGTGATAATAATATATTCGACAATCACTAGAGAGACAATAATGAAATGATTGGAACACTCAGTCATGAGTAATTTTTGTATTAGTGGAAACATCATTTAGTCACAAAATTAGTGTCATTAATCTCATAGGGTTTTTGTTTTAATATAATCAAAGAAAGAATAACTTCTAAATATTTTGAAATTAATGTAATGACCTGAACCCAAAAAGCTGGAGCCGATGAATTATTTTAAGACATTAGAATGATTATAAGGAATCAAGTCCCGGAGGACTGATCAGTTTAGCAATCTTGGAATGTAGATTCTATACATGAATGTTACATTACACATTCAAACATAAAGCACAAAAAAAATAATCCTATGATAATTATATTATTTCCTTATCTTAACCCTTCATATAAATCATAATACACTTATTGGAATCATAAGAAAAAACATAAGAATGGGGTGAGCTTAGATGCTCAGTAAGGGTAAATAAATTAGCAGAAGCTATAAGAATTTTCAAGAATGATGTTTAATAAAGAATGAATCCTTTTAAAAATAATCTTGAACATAACATGGAAACCATAAATTATAGATTACCATATAAACATCCACATGGATATTCTAATTGTCGAATAATCCCATGTAAAAATTAATTTCTTAATGAGGGAATGAATAATGTCAGACATCATAACCACATAGTCAATACCTCTTGCCAAGACTAAAATTAAAAATTGTGTCAAGGATTTGTGCCAAGACACTAATTTTTCTCATGAGATATACCAATTCATTGGGGAGCTATAGAAGGCTCCACCCATCACTTATTGAGACTAATGTATTCCTCATATGAATATTTTGAATCATAGCATAAACATTGGCATTAAAACTAGCATATGAAATGTCATTAATTTAATCATAAACAATGAATGGTATAAAAATAACTTATCCACAGTCAAACATATCATAACTCATTCAATACAATATGGATTATTGTATTATAATAATTCAACATTACACATGAATAATATCTAGTAAAGGATATTTCCATAGTTGAAAATGAGCAGTAAAAATCATTGAGAAAAATATCCCTTTTTTTAAATCATTTAAAAGTCATGCATTTATAATTGAAGTCATTTAAAATATATTTATGAATCTAAGTTTCCCATGACACTTTTAAACTTTTTAAATGAATTATATTTTTAAAACAATCATACCATATAAATAAATCCGTAAAATCAATTTTAAAACAGGGATATTAATTAAAAAGATTTAAAAAAATAAATCATTATAACATTTTAAATGATGATATTGATAAAGAGTTCCTTCTAAAAATACATAAAATATTTATTTTAAAATCATTTTTATGAAACATGGACATGGATGATAATTATTTCTTAATAAATACATACATATAATAAATCTCAGATAATAATGAGATTGACGAATTAACCCTTAGCTTGTACTTTCCATTGGTCGAGGGTACTTTTGACCTCCTCAATAATCACCATAGTATGTTATTAAATTATTAAATAACCATATTCATATTTATGATATCATAATTTATTCATTTATGGAATTATACTACCCATTTAATATTAATTTTTATGTTAAAATAACATTTCGGGTAATAATCATTGTCTTTATCATATCAATTTTAACATGTTATTATAGATCTTATAACTTATATCATGATATAATTGATTCAATAATAATAAAAATTATTTATTTATCATATATATTCGGAATATAAGTATGTATAATAGATTTATATATGAAATTGAAAACAACATTTTTGGAGACAGTAGGTCGTATATACCCATAAACATCATTTCCATTTTCATATTGTATTTAACAGAAGTGAATGAGATATATGTAAATACACACATACATATAAATATCCATATATTTCCTATAGGATTATTATATCATATATTTCACACTTATTATTAATAGATATATTTATAGTCATCGTTGAATGGTCAACATGAATCTCATCGCTTTATGGGGATGATAAGCCGTACGTACGCATACGTGATGATACCATTCTATTGATGGTGAAATAATATGGCATTTGGTGGTATATTACATATATATAATCATTAACATATTATATTTATTATTTACATCAACTATACTCATTATTATACACATTCAAATAATGAAGTGTTTAATAACAAACTACACCACGACGTGAAGACGGTAAGCCATACGTACGAACGTATGGTGAGTTTTTCATCCATAGGATAGACTGAATAATAAATTTGGTTGTACCATATTTATAATAACATCTCATTATGTAGAATGAACTGGAGTTATCATTTTTCTTTTGAAATAAAAAATAAAAAGTAAGTGGAAGAAGAAAGGGACAATGAAATAGGTGATGAAGTAATTACCTCTTCTTTGTGTTCATCCTTTAAATTTGATCCAAAGGGCTCCTTAGGATGGATTTTGATCAATGTATGTCCTCTAGGATGAATTGGGGTTAGATGGGATGATATTTTATTTGGTTTTGGCCCACCCAAATGGCTTTGGTGGTGTGAATTTTAGAGAAGTGGAAGTACCCTTTTATAAGAGAGGTGAGGGTTACATTAGGAAAAGCATGTAATATTATTATATTATAAAATAATTTTCTGCATATAATGGATCCAAGTGGAATTATTTCATGGATAATGTGGGGATGGGACAAAAAATTCTCATCCAATTTGTTTTAGTCATGTTTATGTCCAAATATTAACCTTATATTTTATATTTAACTCCTAGTTAAGTAGTATAACTTTTACCATATCTTCTTGTATTTTTATATTACATGGATAATAAACATACTATAAAAAGAAAAGAGAACCAGAATTGATACATTAATGAAATATATATCATTATATAAGTCTTTTGGAAGAACCTAATGTTTTTAGGATTATTATATCATTTAATAATATAGTATTTGTTTTAAAAACTCATTTATGTCAATTTTGAAACTATTTGGTATTTGGTTTTTCTGAAAGTCATCACAAGTTGATTATGTCTTGACGTGATCCAACGGGGCTCGAACCGCAACTCCCCGAGACTGCCTCAAATAGACCAAGGGATGGAAACTAGCACCGAGTAGGCAATAACACACATGGGAGGCATTAGCCTAAGGTACATTCACACACGCACCCACAAACACCTCCACACAATAGCACAAAGATATATATAAAAACAGAAATTAAGTGCATGAATACATATAACCCACAACCAGAGTATAAAAAAGTAAAAAAGGGATACTAAAGGGCCCACCAAAATTAAACTGTAAAATCATCCAACCTACTTTGAAGGAGGGGATCACTATCAGAAGTACCTGCTGGTATGCTCCTCAGCACAGTTCAGGTAAACACCCTGGTCAGTCTTGCTCAGAAAGCTCCACCTGCTCCAGGTCCTTCTGGGACTCCATCGAAAGGCCTATGGTCTTCGCAAGACACAAACATGTTAAGGAAAATCCCATGGAGTAGTGAGTATAAAAATACTCAGTAGGCACCCCAAAAATAAAAGGGTGCAACAAAAAGGAAATAGTTAGTTTGTCCTATCTAGAAGGAACACAAACAATAGTGAAACTCCATTTCAAGACCATCCTCATCTAAACACGACTAGTCAGTTCAGCTCAGGTGTATTCCCATGCATACACCATGAACATTCTAGCAGGTTTATGCCCATACATATACCATGAACAACCATATATTCTCATTTCATGCACCAAGCCTCATGAGGTTCTGACCTCATAACTAGAGACAGGTTCTACACAAAACCAGGAGAATACACTCCATGAGCTCTGCCATATCAGATGAAACTCTTCCAAGAGATACACTTCATCAGGTCTCATACTAACATCCCAGACGCTCGTCTGAGAGATCACGCTCGTCGGATATCGTCCCTGAGAACATCACGTTGAAATAGCAGAAACAACAAACATCTCGGATAGCATATCACTCTTATGGTATTCTAGGCGTTACAAGAACCCACTCATGTATCTCAAAGATCTCATAGATAGGGGATCACTCTCTGGATCCACTGGGGGGTGGTAGAACCTAATATGACATTCTATAGTTCACATCACTCATATAGGGGATCATCACCCCTATGAAGATGGTAATGTTGATGCCCGAAACCCCATCTGGTATAACTCGTGATGTAGGGGATCAAACTGACGATGCACCAAACCCACTGAAAACCACACGCTGAGTATAGGATCATATAACCAATTATTCCTATACCCTACGGAAACCATGCATTGAGTATGGGATCATATACACGACGAAACCAGAACCTTACTATAAAACACATTCTGAGTAGGGGATTGAATACTCGGAGATTCCATTACCCTACTATAAATGGCCCACTACGTAGGGGATCATATTCCTGATGATGCATCAAACCTAATAGGATTAACCTACTAGATGGGGGATCAACACCCATGGATAAGTGGTAACAGCGATACGAAGAACCCGATATTGTGAAGAAAATCTAGAGGATACCACTCCGGACCCACATGAGGGATTCCACCACTCTATCAGGAAAACAATCATATCGAGTGGATCAAAATCCTATAATATGGTTGTAATGTCTCACGAACTCTCATAGGAATGAACCAAGGTAGTACAATCAACCACTTCTTGTCCATATATCACTAACCCCAACAACCCACAACATTTCCACCTTTCGCATCTCCTAGGCCTATACCGAGGCTACCACCACGATCTACACGAGAAAACACGCAAGATAGTCTATTTACTCACCCAAAACGGAAAAACAATTAAGAAGGTACAATTCTCCATAGAAATCACGGGTGGGTCCCACTACTAGATCCAAAAACTCATCAAGTGGACCACACCATCGTGATCCCCTAAAAACGCATGATATAGAATACTCGTTTATCCAAAATGGACACTAGAAAAAAAGTCACATTTCATTATAAACACCCGAAACCAGCTTCATGGTTTCCACACCATGATCATTGTCCCAGTTCCTTGTAACTATCCTGAAATGTTTGTCTTACTATCAGGATCACAACATCCCTAGCAGTACGCCAATAGGACACTCCTTGTAAAATTTATGATGGGTCGATGTTGAAAATAAAAAAATATTATAATTATTTTCAATGTTTCATTGACCCGAGCCAAAAACCTGACTCATAAAATTTTATAGAACATGCTCAAGGGGTTCTTCTTAGACTGAGGATTTCATTGGAAGAAACGGTTTACAAATCAGAATTACGGTTTGTGAGTTACGTGGGTTTAAAGAACCCTGAAAAATATTGGCCAGACCACCTCTGGGTCACTGAAAAACTGCCGCCGCCTGACCAGAATCCTCCGCCGCCGCCACCATGTTGCTGCCGCCCATGCCAGAAACTACAACTCCCACCGCAGGAAACTGTGTTTTCCATCAAAAAACATCCGGGGGCCACCGGAAGCACCCCGATGCTCCAAATTCATTTCTAAAACATGTTTCGGAAAGCTGGGGACCCGAAATACACTTCACTTATAATGATTTGAAGAAAAACATCATATAAACGAGATCCAAGATTTTAGAACTGAAATTTCCTACCTTTTGGCAGATCGCCGATGCTTTTCATGCTTCGCTGCAGCTTCTACACTATCTGGGAGCGTCTGCCGTCAAGATCAGAGTCCAAAGACACCTCGTTTCGATGACTTGGACACTGAGTTGTTTGTCCCCAAAGAGGGAAATGGGAGGGGCTTCCACCCATTCTTATGGATAAGGGAGAGGTAAGGGGAGAGGGATTTAATTTTTTTAATTAAATAATCTTCATCTAACTGTCCAGCTCCCGACTCACCTCCGACCTCACACCCGGAGCAGGACAATGTTTAGTGCACCCCTTGGGTAAACAAGAAATTCTAAACGCAATGACTCAATAATAATTGAGATATGAGACTATATTTAGATGTTATTTGAGCCGAAACTCATAAAGAAACTTGTCCATTTATTTACTAAAATTCCCATGGTGGATTTTTCCACAGTAGACCCACACATGTAATGTTTACACCTCGCCTAGGGTAAACAACACGCTCCAGAAGAAACCTTTTAAATATATTCTTGATCTGATATACCATTTATAATAAAACACAACCTCTCTATGTGAATAGTATAATACTACTTAATATTTCAATAAAATTAATTTTGGGCACACCAGGACTCGGAATCGCACGCCACCTTCGCTTCTAGCTCTGGAAATATTCATAAAAATATTCCAAAGGCTGACAAGGCCAAAACCAGAGCCATTATATCCTCCCCACCATAGAACGTTTCTTCTCTAAAAAGCAATAAGCAGAAGGAAATCAACTAAACTCTCATCTAGGTCTCCCACACCAGTGAGTTCACCAACAAACACCCATGCCTGAACGCATCAGTTAGAGGGACAGTCCCACCACACGTCGACACTATCCACTTTGGCATCATTTAATTTCCTACAGAGTTTTAATCACATCCCAAAAATGTGTCTTGGGGGAATAATGACACCTCTTCCTCTTGAGATCATAGCACGTCAAAAAAAACTCAGACAGGTCTTACTAACGCCCTGAACAAACCCTGAGAAAAAAAATTGAAGGAAAGAGTACCTCCCAAAAAACTCTTTCAAAACTAGTATAGAAGTAGAAAGGAAACAAAGCATACATTTATCCATCTATGGAGCATGTGGGTCAACAACATCTAACGTCTACAACTATCCTCTCCATCACCCTCCAGCTCCCTGAGCTTGACGTTGACCACCTGAGGGGGGTGGTGTTGGAATCTAATATCGCCTACCACCTCCTGCTACTGAACCAGATCTGTTGCCACGTTCACCACCCTACAGACCTCCATACTCAAATGTTGTCGCTACCTAGGCAGCATGTCGACCGGCTCTCTCTCTGCAGCATGAAGGGTTAGTCAATCTCAAGCAAGATGTACCCAATGGTCGCAAGCAAAACACTGCCTCTCCTGCACCTGGGAAAAACAGACTTGAGAGCCCTGAGAGCCCTAAACATCAGATCCTTTATCCTGGGGTTTCTTCCTGTAATACCAGGCATGTCCAAACCCCTGCACATTTTGTCGACTAACAGAAAGCCTTCTGCCACCAAGGCTCTCTCTAGCACTCCAGCATAGGTTGGAAGGCACAAGGAAACCACAACTTCCCGGATGTCTCTGTGTTAGACCTGATTGAATGTTCGAACCCTAAAGAACAAGTCTCAAACCATATCTAGCGTGTAGCATGACATGTCTGTAAACCTCACTGAGTACTCCGACAGAGTAATTCCCTCCCGCTGAAGCTGGAAAATCACTTGGATCCATACTGACCTTAGTGTCACCAGATAGAAATCTTCTATAAATAGGGACTCAAACTCTGCCCACATGAGCCTCTCCTCATCGTGTGATTGCATCAACAAACTCCACAATCACCCGACCAAACCATGAGGTTGGCTCGCGACTAGGTCCACCATCTGATCTGGAGGTGTCCTCACTAAGACGAAAAGTTGGGTGACTGCTCCGAGCCAGTCAACAGTTACTTGAGGGTATGGATCATCTCATAACCTTAGAGATCACTGCCTCTGGAACTCATGCAACGCACTCAGCCTGCATGCATCCCCATTCGGCACTACTGGCACAACCAGCTGCTCGAGAGGTGGTGGGTCGTCTAGAGGACCACCTAGAGGTCGAACCTCTAAACCTACGCCCTGGTCCACAACTTCTACATTGGGAAGATTTTCAACACAATCCTGCTACAGAACCCTCGCTGGTTGTTGTCATGGAGGAATCCTTACATACAATCAAGAAGCACCAAGGTAAAAGAGTATATATAGGGAGCTAACTCAAGAAGAAAAGGGGAACCTAAAATCCAGTCTTATATGATGCATGTATCATTATGTCCCTATGATTGGTGGCCTAATATCCCGAGTCTAAAGACTGGTTATCAATTTCCTGGTGAATGGATACGTCGACCACCTCACCAACACTGGAATCTATGGCCTGAAATTATAACTAAAAACTACCTAACACTACTGCGATGCAACCAAAACCAAACACACAGCTAGAACACCTCCACTCAAGGATCCCATGGTTGAACCTCCCCTAATACCACTATGTCATGACCGAACCCAACAGGGCTCAAACAGTGACTCCCCAAGACCACCTCCAACAGGTAGGGGTTGGAGACTAGTACTGAGTAGGCTATCACACAAATGGGAAACATTAGCCTAAGGTACCTGCACACATGCACCCACAAACACCTACACGCAACAAAGCGGATATATTTATTAAAACTAAAAATGAAATGCATGAATACATCAAACCCACAACCAGAGTACAACAAAATTACAAAATGGAAAATACAACGCCCACCAAAATTAAACCGCAAAGGCATCCAACCTGCTCTGAAGGAGGGGACCACAGTCAAAAGTAACTCATGGTAATCTCATTGGAACAACTCTTGTAAACACCCTGGTCAGTCTTTCTCACAAAGCATTGCCTTCTCTAGGTCCTCCTGGGACTCCGTCCAATGTTATGTGGTCTACACAAGACACAATCATGTGCTGGAAAACCCCATATAGGGGTGAGTATAAAAATATTTAGTAGGCACTCCAAAATCCCCAAAAATAAAAGGGAGAAACTGAAAGGAAATAGTCAGCTCATCCTAGCCAGAGGGAACCCAAACGAGAGAGAAATTTCATCTCAAGACCATCCTCAGCTAAACACGACTGGTCAGCTTAGCTCTAGTGTATTCCCATACATGCACCATGAATATCTGCACAGGTATATTCTCATACATATACCATGAAAAACCAGATATAATCATTTCATGCACCGAGCCTCATGAGGTTTCGACCTCATAACCAATGAAAAGTTATACACAAATCAAGAAGAACACACTCCACATGCTCTTCCATCCCAAATGATAGTAATCCAAGAGATCACTCCATCAGGTCTCACAACAACATCCCATATGCCAATATGATAGATCCCACTTGTCAGATATTGTCACTGAGAACATCACGCTGAAACTACGGAAACAAAAAACTTCTCAGATTGGGGATCAATTTTAGGGTCCGCTAGGGGATTCATGAAACCACTCCGGTATCTCGAAGATCTCACAGATAAAGGATCACTCCCATGATCCGCTGGAGGATACCAGAACCCGATCTCACATTCTACAGTTGACATCACTCAGATAGAGGATCGTCGCCCATATGATGATGGTCACGACGATGCTGGAAACCCAATCTGGTACAACTTTCCACGTAGGGGATCAAACCAATGATGCAATAACCCTACCAAAAACCCACGCGCTGAGTTGGGGATCATTTTACCAATTATTCCGAAACCCTATGGAAACCATGTGCTGAGTATGGGATTGTATACATTATTATACTACAACTCTACTATAAACCATGTGCTGAGTAGGGGATCGTATAACCGATGATAAAACAACCCTATTATGCATGACCCACTACGTAGTGGATCATATCAAAGATGATGCCTCAGACACTACGGGATTAAACTGCTATATTGTGGATTTTCTCCCATGGATAAGCAGTAACAGCGATACAAAGAACTCAATATAGGGAAGTGAAGCTAAAGGATCCCACTATGGACCATCTTGAGGGATGCCTCAAGCCTATCAAGAAAAACATCATATCAAGGGGATCAAAAACCAATAATATGTTTATATTACCTCACGAACCCACATAGGAACATACCAAGGGAGTACACTCAAACAATTTTGGTCCAAACATCGCTAACCCGAGCGACCGACAACATCACAACACTACCCACCTCCTAAAAAATACCGAGGCCACCACTGCAATCTTTGTGAAAAACACGCTTGATGGGCTATTTACTCGCCCGAAATAGACAATCGTTGAAAATGGTACTATTTAATATAGAATGCCCAGGTGGGGACCATAGCTCGATCCCTAAACACATCAATATGACCACACCATCACGATCCCCTCAAAAAAATGCACAAGATCAACTACTCATTTTTCCATAATGGATAGTAGGCGAACAAGTCACGTTTCTCCATAAATGGCCAAAACTAGACACATGGGGACCACACCCTGATCACCATCCCTACATCCATAAACTATCTTGAAATGTACGGCTTACTATCGCGATCAGAACGTCACTGATGACAGGTCAATTAGACGCTCTATGTAAAAGTTACGGTGGGTCGAAGTTGTAAATAAAAAAAATATTATTATTATTTTCAACATTTCATGGTCCCAGGGAAAAGACCCAACTCATAAAATTCCGGAAACATGTTCAAGGGGTTTGTCTCATCAAGAAGATTATGTCTCTACAAATGGCTCACAAATCGGACTTACAGTTTGCGTGTTACCGGTGTTTAAAGAGCTCCCCAAAAAATATGGCCGGACCACTACTAGGTCGCTGGAAACCACCGTCACCACCTGACCGGACCACTTTCTCCACTGCAACATTGCTTCCCTCATAAAAAACCACTTTTGCCGCCATGGAAACTAGGTTTTCCACCATGAAACTTTCTGGAGCCTCCAGATGCTCCCTGGTGCTCCAAATTCAGTTCCGAAACATGTTTTGGAAACCTCAGGACCCAAAATACACCACCCTTATGAACGTTTTAAGAAAAAAAACACATAAACATTATCTGAGATTTTAAAACTCAAACTTACTACCTTTTGGTGGATCAATGATGATTTTCATGCTCTATTGCTGCTACTGCACGATCCGTGAGCATCCACCGTCAAGATCTGAGTCCAATGACACCTCGATTCGATGATTCGACCTCCGGGTTGTTCGCCACCAAAGAGGGGGAGGGGAGGGCCTTCCACTCCTTCGTATGCACAAGGGAGAGGTAAGTGGAGAGGGATTTAATTTTTTAATTAAATACTCTCCATTAAACGGTCTGCCTCCCGACTCGCCTCCGACCCCGTGCCCGGTGCGGACAATGTTTAGGGCACCACTAGGGTAAACACAGTGTTCTGAATGCAAAGGCACACTCAGAATTTAGATCAAAGATGCTATTCAGGATTTATTTGAGCCGACTCTCATAGTGAAACATGTCCATTTATTTATGAAAATGCCCTTGGTGGATTTTTCCACAGCAGGCCTGCACCCGCAAAGTTTACACCCCACCTAGGGTCAACGGCATGCTCTGGACACAACTGTACCCTTGGATTTCTGATCCAAGCTATCATTTAGGAAAAAACACAACCCCACCACGTACATAATATAGAAACACGTAATATTTTTATAAAATTAATTCTGGTCACACTAAGCCTTAGAATCGCACGCCGTCTTCACACATATCTCTGGAAATATTTGTAGGAATATTTCCAAGTCTGATAGTGCCAGAACCCGATTCTTTATAGATTACTTCAAAAAAACATTAAATCAACCCGAACATTTCAAATTCACCTAGAGAGTTCATGGATGTCATCAAAAGTCCCAATCTACATTTATTTGGATATTTATAATTTCAATTATTTTAATCATTCGTTAATAAGTTAATTACTGCATTATCTTTGTGTCATAAATAAATTCAATTATTTAAGGTCTAAAAAATTTAAAAAAAATACCATAGTATAGGAAATCGTTTTAACTTTATAATAAATATTATTATTCAAATTGATCTTAGGTGTAACCCTATATTGAAAATGGTTTAGTTATTAAACTTCGAATTTATCATTTTTAACTCTTATTTAAATAATATATAATAAATGTCATAATCTTACCCAAATGGATTAAAAGGATCTTTTATTGTCCTAATATTGATTTTGGTCGAAATAAACTTATCCAATAGAATTAGGACATGTGATGGGGTAATTTTAATATTATTTTTACCTTTAATTACCATATTTACTTATAACTGTGATAAATAAAATTGAAATGTCTCTATTCACCAAAAATTATTTTAATCTTATTGAACCACAGTTTGCTAAATTATGTCAACTGTGTGTCTCATATTTTTTAAATTCATTTCAGAGAAGCGGTAAAAGTACATTTTAGGCAAATTTGCAAATGTTCCTAGAAGGTGGGTAAAAGACATTAAAATTTTCAATAATATTTTATACATATAATATTATTATAGAATGAATCTAATGATTTAAATTGAATTAATATAAGTATTATTCATATATTTTGACTTGAAAATAAATATAAAAAAATACTAATTATTTACAAAAAAGTCGGTCTTAAACAATAATGCTGTGGTTTTTACTATTAATCAAAAATTGAAAGTTTTCAGAAAAAATGCCAAAAATTCACTATAAGATAATTTTGATATTATGAATTAAAAAATGATGTATATTTTACCAAATTCAGAACATAAAAGTATCACTAATTAATTTTAAATTAATTATCTTTGTAAAAACCAGAAAGTGAGTTTTTAAGAAGTAAAAACTATCAAAAGATTGATATGTGTTTATGTCCAATTTAATTGTAAAATTACTTTTAATGACCATCATTGGATTAAATGATTAAAATGTAATCTAATTATACTGTAAAATAATTCAATTATATAATTTAACACTATAAATTATTTTGATTATAAAATGTGTTTTCAATTAAAAGTTTGTATTTTTCATTATTCATCAAAATATGTAAGTTATCAAAAAAACGCCAAAAAATTTTCCAAATTTAAATTTTATGTCCCTATTCTAAAGAAGAACTGTATTTGTTCAAATTTAATATATAAAAGTTTCAATGATTGGATTTAAAAAGGGTTCTCTATTAAGAGGTGGTAAAATAGTATTTCTTGAAAAATACATCTTTTAACTGAAAAATTGAACTTGTTCTTATATTATGTATAAGAAACACATAATATAGATGTTAAAATTATATGGAGTATTCAAAATTTATTTAATACAATTGATAACTTCTTTTTTCAATAGCTAGTTTGGTAATTCATGGTTCACTCAAACTCAATGTTGCATGTAACACAGGCTATTAAATTACTTTAATGAGATAAAGTACTATGAAATATTGGGGTGTTACATTATCCCCTACTTCAATAAATTGCAGCCTTGCAATTTTAAATTCTTTTTCTAAAATAAAAGGTTTAAAATAGAAAAAACATTTGTGGAAAACCCACATCGGAAATAGGGTTAATAACATTTATTCTAAATAAGTGTGAACGGGAAATGAAAAAGTACCCCCAAAATTAGGGTTTCTAATATGAGAACATTAGGGGAAATTATAGAAAAATAATTGGAGAAAAAACAAAAATATTTATTTTGATTGACAGTTGTCATCAATCCTAAACAAGTGAACAATAAAGTGAAAAATTGAGGGTCTCAATGTCATAAATATATGATGATTTAAAATATCACCGGCTCAACAAAACATAAAGTATTAGGATAATAGATTTTTTAGATACATTAATTTTTGAAGAGGATAGATTGATTTACTATCAAGATAAGAACTTATGAAAAAATTCTTGATTTTATTACTTTTCATAATCATAATCTCATCATTTGATCATGCTTCGATCTATTTTCACTTCATCCCTTATACTAGGAAATGAATGTTAAAAAATTAATTTTTTTACGCTTAATGTGCATTTGATAAATCATAAGGTCCACAATTATTTAATTAATTCACTCTATTTTTATTGAAAACCGAAATGTTAGGTAAGAGTATCCAATAAATTATACATTAACGTCATACAAAATATCAAGTGATCAATTTACTTCATTCCAACCTCTAAACATATCCATGAATTCTTATGTCCAAACTAACAGTCTAAAAATTTATTTAGAAGATAAATATAATGAAGATCTCATTTTTTCACATAATAACATATGAATACCTTCATTGTGAATTTTCTAATGACATGTTAACACCCCAAATCACCATAAACCCTTATTGAATACGTTCATTCTCCCCTATTCTTCATAGAATACCAGATATAATCCTAAAATCTAAGAATCTTTTAAACTACAACAATAATGGAATAAAAAACAATTAATTAGTTCCAAGGTAGTTAATAATATCTAATATATTTTATCCAACTCAATTATATCTTATTTCGAAATCAATATTACAATTTCAGAAATATATTACGGGTTATATTTCCCCAAACAATATATTTTTCAAAATTCTTAACTTGAAACAGTGTCACTTTACTTCGTACCATAAAATCTCAAATATTTAATGAAAACGTACTAAAATACAATCTTTATATAATTTATTATTCTTATAACAATTAATAAAATGAAATAATTATTTAATAACAACTTAATAACACTAATAATTTATCCTCATCTGTGGAAGTTTCATAACATGATTATTATTCAATAACATCATTTGGGGTATACTCTGATGATTGGGACATTGATTTTCATAGTGTCACAACTCCTTACAGATGAAGCATTGTACATTTGAAACCTTTTTCTTACCCTTTCAATCACGAACTTGTTGTCGTTTTTCTCCACACTTATAACAAACTGTCATTCCATTCATGCACTTTCAGGGGTCATTCTTTCCACAGTTATCAAATATGGGAAAATCGATGTTTCCCTTCTTCCCTTTATCCATATTTTTCTCTACCATCCTATTCTTCTTTGGAATCCCTTCAAATACATATGACTCAGATAATTCCATACTTTTTTTATTAACACACGATACAATTTCTTTATTCGATGAGAATAAATGGGAGACTATATTTCTTCTAAATGTTGGCTATAGACCATGAAATATATGATCCTTATTACTCTTTGGATCCTGCGTATTGCTGGAGATCTCATTCCATCAACTAGTCACAATTTATAAATGACGAAATACCCTAGGTTAGATCATATCAAAATGTATAATCCAAAAATGAGAAAATGTATCAACATTAATTGAATATATAGTTTCATAATAAAAAAATTGTTTCTTTGTTAACATATTTACTCATAAATCCTTCATAATGGTTTGTAAAGAAAATGTGAATTATCCTAAACATATCCCCAGGGAGTGTCATAACCAAGAGTGAAGCAAGGCCCATTGTCATGCAGCAACTCCCATTCGAGTCTTGCTCAAAGCGGTGTTTTTGGGTTTTACCCATAGATACATCTGTGCCATAGCCTCCTCTAACAGCTCGTCTCTAGAAAGAGATGTATTACTCTGAAATTCCAAAAATCCATACAGTACAAAAATTTTAGGATGTTCTTCTATACTAATAATCAAAGTCTATCTTAAGGTAATTATTCCAAATAGAAGTTTATCTAAATTTATTTATATGGTTGTTGCTAAACTTCCTCTAATGCCAACTATAATTCCCCAACCCCAGAAGCCCAGATCCAGTACATTATTTTAATACATTGGAAAGATTACATGGAATCAAGCCCCAAAGGACCGATAAATTTAACAGTGTTGGAAAATAAATTCCATTCATAATCATTACATTACACCATAAAACATAAAACACAAAAAAAACAATCTATTGAGAATTCCATTATTCCCATAGCTTAACCCTACATATCTATCATAATACAATTCTTTGAATATTTGAAAAAATAACATAAAAAAGGGGTGAACTTAGATGCTCAGTAAGGGTAAATAATTTAGCGAAAGCTATAAACTATTAAGGCATGATGTGTAAAAAAATAATTTTAAACAGAAAATTGAATATAATATGGAAAAAATAAATCATACATTAACACATAATCAAGAACATAGATATTCTAGTAGTCGAATAATCGTATGTATAAACAAATTTCATAACGAGGCAATGCATACTGTTGGATATCATAACCACGTAGTCAAGGTCTCGTTCCAAAACTACAATTAATTTTTATTCAAGGCCTTGTTCAAAGACACTATTTTTTTTATTAGACCTACCAATGCATCAAGGAGCTATAGACGGCTCCACCCGTTACTTACTAAGTCCATTACATTCCTCCTATGAAAATGATGAATCATAACATAAACATTATTATTAAAACTAGCATACAAAATGTTGATAATTTAACTATAAACCATGAATGGAATAAAAATATCACATCCATAGTTTAACATATCCTAACTCATTCAAAACAATATGTAAGATTGTATGATAATAAATCAACCTTAATCATGAATTATATATAGTAATGGATGTTGACATAGTTGAAAATGATCTGTAAAACTCATTGAGAGAAATATACTTTTTGTAAAGTCATTTAAAATTCATGAATTTATAAAATAATTCATTTAAAAGATATTTTTGAATCAAAGTGTCCCACACAATTTCAAAACTTTTAAAATTAATTATAATTTTAAACAATCATGTCCAAATAAATAAATACTAAAAATCATTTTTAAAACAGGGATATTAATAAAAAATATTTATAAAAATAAATCATTAAAACATTTAAAATGCCGATATTGATAAAGAGTTCCTTCCACAAAACCCTAAAATATTTTTTTGATATAATTTTTATGAAATAAGGACATGGATGATAGAAATGTCCCAGTAAATACTTACATATAAAAAATCTCGGATAATAATGAGATTGGGAAATTAACCCTTACCCTGTACATTCCATTATAATAGGGTACCTTTAACCTCTTCTATAATGACCATATTATGTTATTAAATTATTACAGAACCATATTTGTATTTATGATATCATACATGATTCATTTATGGCTTTATACTACATATTAAATAATAATTTCTATATTAAAATAACATTCTGGGTAATAATTTCTTTCATTATCATGTGTGTTTTAACTTGTTATTCTTGATTGTATAACTTATAACATGATTTAATTCATTACATAATATAAAACAATATTTAAGTATTATATATATTCATAATATAAGTATGTATAATATATTTTTTATGGAATAGAAAACACCGTTTGTAGAGACAGTAGGTTGTACGTACACAGAAACGCCATTTCTGTTTTCATATCATATTTAACAAAAGTAAGATAATGAGATATATGTAAATACACACATATATGTATATATTTTTTATAGAATTATTATGTCATATATCCCATAATTATGAATAATATATATATTTATAAATCGTTGAATGGTGAACATGAATCTCATCATGTTGTGGAAATGGTATGTCGTACGTATTCATGAGCGATGTTAACAATCTATTGATGGTGAAATCATATTTAATTGGATGGTATATTTTATATAAAGAATAATTAACATGTTATATTTATTATTTACATCAATTTTACTCATTATTATATCCATCCAAATAATGAAGTGTTGAATAACAAATTACACCATGACATGGAGATGGTAAGTCATACGTACACACATATGGTGACATTGTCATTCATAGGGTTGATAGAATATTGAATATGGTTGTACCATATTTATAATAACATCTCATTATGTATAATGTAATGGATTTATTATTTTTTCATGGAAACAAAAAATAAATAGGAAGTGGAAGAAAAAAAGAACATTTAAAGAGGTGATGAAGTAATTACCTCTTCTTCGATGTCTTCATTTTGATTTGATAAAAAGGGATCCTTTGGTTGGCTTGTGATCAATATAAGGCCTCTAGATTGAATTTGTGGTATTTGGGAGGATATTTTAGTAGTGGTTGGATGATCCAAATGGATTTGGAGGTATGAATTTAAAAGAAGGGGAAGTACCTTTTTATAAGAGAGGTGAGGGTCACTTTTGGGAAATCTTGAAATATTATATTATTATAAAATTATTTTCGGTTTATAATGGTTCCAAATGGATTTATTTTGAGTCTAAGGTGGGGCTGGGTCGAAACAACCTCAACCAATAAGTTTTAGAAAACTTTAATTCACCATATAAACTTTATGTTTTAGACTTAACTCAAAGGTAAATAGTTTAACTTTTACCATGTCTTCTTGTATTTGTATATTACATGGATAATAAAATAACAATAAAATAACAAGAGAACCTCAAGTGGCTAATTAATGAATATATATAATTTTATAAGTCCTTTTTAAGAACCGTATATTTTTAGGATCATTATATCATTTAAAAATATAGTATTTGTTTAAACAATTATTTATGTCAATTTTAACACTATTTAGTATTTGGTTATTGTTGAAGTCATAAAAAGTTGATTATTAAGAAAAAAATAAATTAAATAACCCATAAAATGTCATAATCACCTATAAAATTCTTTAATGACATCAAAAGTATCAATTTACATTTATTTTGATATTTATAATATCAATTATTTTAATCATTCATTAATAAGGTAATTACTGCATCATCATTGTGTCATAAATAAATTGAATTATTTAATTTCTAAAAATTATAAATAAAATACCATGATGTAGTAAATGGTTTTAAATTACTAAATAATACTTATAGTCGAATTTATCTTTTGTGTAACCCTATATTAAAATATTTTAGTTATTAAACTTTGAATTTAACAATTTTAACTCTTCTTTAAATAAAATATAATAAATGTCCTAATCTAACCCAAATATATTAAAAAGTTATTTTTTTTTCTAAGAATTTTTTTTCAAAATAATGTTATCCAGTAGAATTATGACATGTTTTGGGGTAATTTTAATATTATTTTTACCTTTAATTACCCCGTTTACTTATAACTCTGGTAAAGAAAATTTTAATGTTACTATTCATCCAAAATTACATTCATCTTATTGAACGACAATTTAGTAACTGATGTAAACAATGTCTCTAAATTTTTTGAAATTCAATTCAGAGAAGCAATAAAAGTACATTTTATTCAAATTGGAAAATGTTCCTTGAAGATGGGTAAAAGACATTAAAAAATTCAATAAAATTTTATACATCGAATATTATTATAAATTGACTCTAATGAATTAAATTGAACTAATATAGGTATTATTTATTGATTTTGACCTTAAAATAAATTCCAATAATAATAATTATTATTTAAATAAATGTCTGTTCAAAATATAACCGAGTGTTTTCACTATTAATCAAAAAATGAGTGTTTTCCAAAAAACTACCTAAAATTCACCATAAGATAATTTTGATATTCCAAATTCAAAAATGATTTTAATTTTACCAAATTAAAAATGTATAAGTTGCATTAATTAACTTAAAATTAATTCTTCTTGTCAAAACCAGAAAGCGGGTTTTTGAGAAGTTAAAACTATACAAAGATTGATATGTGTTTATGTTCAATTAAAATGTAAAGTTATTTTTAATGACCATAATTAGATTAAATGATGAAAATATAATCTAATTAAACTTTAAAACCATTGAAATGTATAATTTAACACTATATATTATTTTTATTAAAAAAGTTCTTTTCAATTAAAATTTAGTATTTTTCATTATTCAACAAAATATGATTGTTATCACAAAAACACCAAAAATTTATCCAAAAAAAACTTTTATATCCCGATTCTAAAGAAGAAGTTTATTTAAACAAATTTTATAAATAAATGTTTCAAATATTTTATTTAAAAAGTGTTCTACATTAACATGTGGTAAAATTATATTTTTTGAAAATTATTTTCTTTAATTGAAAAATTGAACGAGTTATTATATTATGTCTAAGAAACACATAATATGGATGTTAAAATTATATGGAGTATTAAAAATGTATTTAATACTATTCATATCCTCATTTTGAATTTCTAGTTTGGTAATTCATGGTTCGCTCAAACTTGGTGTTGCGTGTAGCGCAAGATATTAAATTACATTAAAGAGATAACATACTATGAAATATTGGGGTGTTATAATTAACTTCTCTATGTGATTTTTATCTAACATTGATATCATAGAGTAAAAAATTTCAACATTTATAATTTCATATATTACATGAAATGAAATTTCACTCATTAGTTAAAGAAGGGTATCTGTGGGGGTGTTTATAAACAACGTTTTTTATAATTTTTTATATAATATCCCAAAATTTATATTTCATTATATATATAATGAACATTATAATTTGTAGATTTAATTTTTAAATTCAATGATTTTTTACCCCATTAGACTCCCTAAAGTATTATTTTCATAAATAGTTTTTCTAGACTTTTATATTGATTTTTTAGATATTTCTTACAAAAGTGGATACCTTCTTCATGTTTAACATGCAATATAGTTCCCACATTATGTTGGATAAACATGACCATTAACACAGAGATAACATGAATTTGAAAATTTTGACCTCTCATCACCAATTGGGATATAAATTTTTATATTTTTATGGATTCATATTAAAGAAATGAATTTTTTAGGACTAATTTTTGAATTTTTTTTGAACTAGTTTGATAGTTGTTATGCATTGAAACCGAGTCCCGATAATGGATCAAAGTAGAATAAATTTTATATACATAACTATAAATGTACTCTTGATGACATTTCAAACCATAGATATTACTTACTCTCTTAATTTTCTTGTTTCACAATTGGGCAGTTTTAGTCATGGATTTCATTAAGGATATATAACTATACATGTACTCTTGAAGACATTTCAAACCATAGATATTACTTACACTATTAATTTTCTTGTTTCACAATTGGGGAGTTTTAGTCATGGATTTGTTTGAGGGTTTCCGAGGAGTGTGGCTATTTTCCTCCCTAATAACCATTTTGTAGAAAGAATAATTTTCAAAGGATATCTTTTAATTAATATCTACTCCTCTTCCAATCCACGCTTCTTATATTTTTTTATAATTTAACTTTATTTTGAAAAATAATAATTATTAATCCCTTTTTCATTTAATTTTTCTTATTGGGTATATAATATAAGTGAAAATGTGATTGGATTCTCCAATTCGAAAATTTTCTTATGAAATTTGTTTAAATGATGAAAACTCCAACCACAGAAGTATAGTTTCTATTTGTATAAAATCAAAATATTTCTCCCATTGTAAATTCCAGAGGCCATTCTTGTGTGAATCATGAGTGAGAATATTTAATTTCCAAATTCCATCAACATCGGATTGATTCATATTGCTTGAATATAATCCCAATAAAACATAATAATCATTTATTTAGCAGGGAATATTTTGAAATTAGACACTAGAATATATATTTTGGACCACAATTAAATAATATAACTATGATTAGAAGTCCAAAGGTAAAAATACTGTTTATTTCTTCCTATAATTGTGGTTATTTTAATTTATATAGGGTTTTGGGTTTGACTAGATTACAAAATCAATACTAAATTGATTATAATGCATGTAAATGTTATGAAATAATAATTATTGGGTAGATAAGGTTGATTAGGTCTTATCATATTACTATCTTAAAAGAAATTGTTTTCATATTAACTTCGTTATTTTCAGATATCACTTAAATATCCTAATATTTGGTTCTGTTTTTAATTTATTTTATTTTTTCCTTAAAATCCTTTTAGGGGATTTGTAATTCAAGTCCACACCAATATAAAGACTTTGGGTATCCTCTATTCTCTACTTGGTATAAAGGGAAAATATTTTCAGGGGTTTCATGAAAATGTCATTAACAACAACGATATCAAGGAAATATAGTCACATAGTCGATCATAATTTTATTACCATTTTCCTATTTTTAATTATAGTGTTATTAATAATGTTTTATGGAAATAATTTTTTTTATTCATGTACGGGTACATCAAGAACCTACTGAAAATATAAAAAAATATATCACTTCATATTTTTCTACAAGAACTATAATCAAATATCATGATACATATTTGTAATACAATAATGAAAAAACTATCTAAAAAGTTGATATTGCTTCATTAAATATCTACCATTCCATTATAAACCACCCAAATATAATTAAAATATAATAATGACTGAGAATATCAATAAAAACATTGAATTATCTTCCGATAGTTGAGTGTCTCTAAAATAGAGAAATAATAATGGTTGCAAAATTGGGAGTCCTTAACTCAATAATGATATATATGATTTAAATTCAATAATATATAGATGTAATCGATAAAAACTCATATTAACATCATGATGAAATTAATATATAAGTGATATGAAACTCTACTCTACTTTTTCCACATTCATTTTGTGTGATGGTGTTTTTATCTTAGGTAATCGATGAAAATTTGCCTCATTGAGAAGTATATAAGTGTTAAAAATATAATTTGTGTAAATATTAAACCCAAAAGTATTATCTCTTGATTATATATCACTATAAAAATTATACATTCTATTTTCTAACAATATTATAACAAAAATTTATTTTTCAAAATGTATATCCTCTAAAAAATTAATATACTTCCTTCACCAATAAATTATATATCATGAGTCATGTAGTTTTTCTCACGATTCTAATGTTGGAAAGATATATTAGATACCAATATGTGACCAAATATAATAAAATACCATAATCCTATGAAAAATATATCGTAGTAGTGCTCTAATTATTTTATTGGACTACAAAATATCAGTATAGTAGCTACAATAATTATTTTCTTCATCTCTGGAAATAGTTCTTCACAATTATTAGACTATATAAATATATCTTCCTTTTTTGTTAAATCTTCCATGTGAGATGTGGTTTTTTTAGAAATATTGTTTTTTGGGATGATAATACCATATATTACCTAAATATTCCCTAAAAATATTCATCGGATCCTTTGAAGATTTAATAACCATAAGTAATTTAGTGTCAATTGAAATTATTTCATCTGAGACCACATAGATATGAAATTTAAATTTTTTATATTGAGTGAACATTTGGAATTTATAGAAACTAATATATATTATTATTATTTTTCTTATATAATTTAAATAATTTTTCTATAATCAAAATGGGATCTAGAGTATACATGTATTTTTTTAGCAACTACATGGAATGAATAAAAATTGATAAAATATATAGTTTTTTAAATCTATAAACACCACATGATAATTTTTAAACCAAAAGGGTATGAAAAATACTCATTTTTTCTATATAGACTCTTAAATATAGTATAAGATAAATCATCTACTCATATCCTGAGTAAGAACTTACCAAATCATAACTGTATGCTTGAGAAATACTTACCTACATCAATTAGTCAAATAAATCAGTAATTTGGAAATAAATAATAATGATTCACGATGGTAACTTGATTAATCATCTGGTATTATACAAGAAAACCATATAGTCCCATTAAAATACCAAGAAAAATGAACATCATCACCCAAGTGAGATATTCTTTGTCTAAGGAATCCATTTTTCACAAGCTTCTCAAAATAAAATTTAAACTCCAATAATTCATTCAAATAAAAATGATATGGTTGATCAGAGACTAGTTACATTACAAATAAAAACAATATAATGAACTATATACCACACATATATTTTATCAATGATATATTTCCATGGAAGAAGTTTTGAAGTTGTTCAAAAATTGGGGTATATTGTTTTAGATTTCAACCACAAATAATCAAAGAATTATTCCAACTATCTTATCTAAAATAGGAAATACCTATAACGGATCAAATATTATGTGATTGGAATAGAGTTCACAATATCTAAAGATAATTAACTAAGTTCAATTTGAATAAAGGAAATGGAAAATTCATTTGTAAGTACTCAATGCTTGTTTTGAAAATTTTTAACCATTATATAACAAAGTTATAACAAAAAACTTCATATTATGAATAAAAATTGAAAAATATTGTTATATGACCCCACCATAAAAATAAAATTTAAAAATCTCTTAATTTATTTGATAAATATTACCAATAGAGTGTCATTTATTAAAAGTTTCAGAGACATTTACATATTAATGTGTATAATAGATTCTACAAAGATAAGAAATGAATGAATTTTATGACCTCTGCATTAAATAGTTATTTGGTAAGTATCAATGATACTAAAAATTTTCCACACACAATTGAAATTCCTTATTCTACATCAGTTAAAGACTACCCAATATCATATATCTTTCTTTATCTCATTTAATATCTTAATAAATATAAAATATTTCCAAAATATTTAATAGTTTAATATTCTACCTATTTATAATTTTTTCCTTCTTGGTCAGACCAATTGGTATTTGGTTGACCATGATATAATGATTGGGAATTAGATGCATTAGTTGATTGTGATCAATAGATATCACTCTATACACAAAACCTCTTATTATACCATAAAATATTCTTATAATATTAAAAAAGAGGAATTTAATAAAATTATTAGGATAGTTGAACTTCATATTCCTTAGATACCCACAAAGGGACAATAAGATCAATGTTATACTAGAGATAATAGTGTAATTAGTTTTACCACATAGAATTCCTTGAAAACATCCACCATTACTAGAATCTTTTTTATATCAATTTCATTCACCATTATATTCCATTGAGATATTATAACTTGAAAGTGAATTTCCTTCTCCCAAACTTATATTATAGCATGCATATTCTCATACATACTTAATAAAAATTTATGAAAATTTAGAATGGTCAATGATGTCTCAAATTTTGTGGTGTTATATATATATATATTTCAATTTCATTGGATGAATTTTTTAGTGTTCATAATGGGTATTAATAATGAAAATAAATATCTACTAAATTTGAGTGAAAATACACAATCATTTTTAAATCTATTAGAAACATTAGATTTTAGTGTTTATGTGATGAAACATTTTGTGTTTTAATTATTTATTATTTTTTAAAAAAAATCAATGAATTTATGAATTTAATTTATTTTATATTTTAGAAATTCATGTGATATTAATGTCTCATATTTTATTGTTTTTTTATTACAAATTTTTAATATTATGTGTGTTTAGAATAATATTATCCACAACCATTTTTTAAGATCCCAGATCATGGAAAGGAATGTTCTCGTTTATGTTTTGGGGTTTTAATCCCTTGTTTTGATTAATTAAGTTATTACCCATGTCATTATGAGGGCACCGGGGGGGTTCTAAGGGTTCAGACATGAGAAGTTGATAAAATGGGTTTTCAGTGTAGGCTGCCCGGTCTGTGCACGGTTAGTGTTAACCGTGCAGACATCCCAGGAAACTATGCAGAAGGTGGATTTTTGGACTGTGTCCTTCGCATGGTTTGTGCGTGGTTTGGAAAAATATGTCGGTAAATCATGCGGCCTATAAACTTTAAAAAAAATACAATTTTTCCGTTCCATTATTTTAATACCAAACTCGGTATTTCCATCAAATTCATCCATCTCTGCCCTAGTAATGAACCAAATCTTGAAAGAGCTCCAAAAGATTGATCTCTATAATTTCTAATGATTTTTATGTCATTGGTTTCAGATCGAAGCTCCGGTTAAGGCAAATCCCATCCTTGGATATTTTTTGAGTTTATGGATTGTATCTTCTTCTCCTATCTTTCAAAAGCTCTAAAACCCAACTCATGGGGTGAGATCTAGGTTGAAGCTTCAATAGATGGTTGAAGTGGAATCTAATGTTCTGACTAAGAGTTAATTCACCCACGAAATCTAAGTAGGTAGTCTATAAGTTATATATCATGGTTTATTTTTTTGATTTGGGAATGTGTGGTTTTGTTCGTGGGAGCCTCTTGGTATGTTTTGATCACCCGAGATAGTTTAGGTAAAATGGTTATTAAGAAGGTGATTGATAACCCTCATGATCCCCATGGGATGTGTTGAGGTTGATGAGACTAATCTTGGGATATCCATGGGGTGTGTCGACTTCCCCAGACATAGGGATTTGTGAAGAACATGAGAGATTGTTGTATACGTAGAGCCCTTGATAAACAAGTTGATGTGATTGATGGTGTTGGAGTAGAATCTAGGTGATGCACCTAATATTTACAATAAAATCCTAAGGGGTATTTTGGTTTACATGGAAGTGGTTTATATGGTAAAACATGGCTTTGTAAAGTGAATTATGAATAGTGTTGGAATGTGTAATGGGTTCACACTTGAGAATGATGAATGGATAAATGGGTTAATATATAGAAAGGATTAAATACCATGTGGAATTTAATATGAGTCTAGTAATGAATCCCAGTGAGTTAGGTATAATTAATGAAGCCTAGTGAGATAGGCACAATTAATGAATGCTTAGTAAGATAATAATAATAAAAGGGGAATCAGGCTATGTGGCTAACTGATGTGAAATGTTGTAAATGGGTTAGTGGGTTAAGGCACGGTATTAACTCTTATGTTATTATTATGATTTATTTTTTCCTTGGGATATTATTGTGATGTCGTGTGACTGGTTAATGATTACATATATGTTTAGCATGTGCATAAGGCTTGGTAGAGTGGGGTATATACTTGAGGTTATATGCCCATGGGTCAAGTAATACTGAGGCTCTAAACTCCACCCCTAATACATGGGTTTGGGAAGAGGAATGAGGCTATGTTCCCCTAACGGTTGCATCCACCTAGACTGAGGATTTCAGGTGAGGGTATGGTTGACATAAGAAATTTTGTTCTATTGATATATGATAATAGTGTGTTTTACACATGCATGGGATTGTGTAGTTTATACTCTTGTAACTTTTTTGGGCTTGATGAACCCAGGTTAAATGGGTTAGAAATTCTAAGTATTGGGAAATGGGGTGAAATGGAAAGATATGGAAATGGTAATAAATGTTGGCAATGTACCTAAACTGGCTACGGGAACTTAATGTTATCCTTTTCAATAATTATTCATTTCCCTTTTCATGCACAATTGTTTATACGAGATTTTTTGTAGACACTGTTGGTGGTGGCCTACTATGTTGTACTCAAACCTTACTCAGGATGCCGTTGGGTACCCAATGAGACTTCATGTTTGTTGGTTAAGAGTAGGGAAATTTCCTTTTCTAGGTATTTAGGTTGGCATGGGTATATGTGGAGGAGGACCCAGACATGGTTTTGGTATTATTTTGGAGATTTTTCAGTAGTTTATATTTTTGGTTTTGTTCACTTACTTACTTGTAGCATGGCATGAAATATTTACTATTGGACATGGTTATACCCATTTGGGGGATTATAGTTTATGCATTCTCTAGTATTATTGATTATTATTCCGCTATTTGGGTTATCTTATGTTGTAGGTTACTATGAAAAAAGGTGGTATAGTCTCTCCAATTGACTAATTGGACCCTCGCTGCTAGTCAAAAACCTTTGGCATATGGAGAGATGCTCTTAAGGTCATGAAACTACCTGGCTCGGAGCACTAGATTAGTGGATTCTAGGTTAGGGGCGTTACAGTGTTATATTAGAGGATTTATTTATTCTCTTTCTCATGAATCTTGTTATTTGGGATGGTAGATGAGAGTTAGGATGCGTTAGACATATTAATGAGCCCATTATTGAGAGTATAAAACTCATGTACGAGGGAAAACCTAAGTCACCTAATGTGGGAATTGTGGTTCTTGATTGGTAAATTTTATATATAATGATATTTCACCATTGGGTGATGCACATGTTGTGTGATGTGATGGTTTAATGATATTTGTCTTGTGGCCTCAATTGCATGAGGTTTTGCATTCATACATAATTTTTGGCACCAAGAGAGATAGGTGACATGTATCATGGTAGGAACACATGGGTTTTGTGTGCGAGACATGAAATATATAATTCACATCAAATTTGATAATTGAAAAGGGAAAATGTCGAAAACAAAAAAATGATAGTGGTGAAGATAAAATAATGATATGTGATGACTAATGAAATTTATGTAATTATGGGTTTGTAATGAATTGAGAATATTGTTTTGAACATGTTGTGTGAGCCTTGTGGGGGTGTATGGTTGTGTAACCCTTGTAGACTCTGGAATGTGGTTGGGATGGTCGGGGTGATGCTTTTGGAATGTATTGTTTTGTTGGGATGGTGCATGTATGGTGGGTTGTTGTGGTAGGTGAAGAACCATCTTGTTATGAATTTGTGAAAATTTTGTGGTATGTGTTCTAAACCTCATGTTTTTCAATGTAGATAAATTACACCATGATTTTGAGTGCTGGTTGGAAACAAGAGGATGTTACTAAGGAAACTTCTCTAGTAGAGGATCAAGAGAATGTGGTGATCCAGTAAAATAGAGAAGGGAAGTTCTGAAAGAATTTGGTTCATTTTATGAAAATAATGGGTCTGGATTCAGGACGGGTTGCACCGAGTATGATTGAGACGACCTGAGAGTTTTAGTTATAGTACCCTCTGGCTTTTATTGGAGAGGGTGGGCTAAAGGCAGTAGAGTTTTGGATAGGGTCTGTCCAAATGATTCTTGATCATATAGAGACTATAATCAAGAAGCGAGTCGGTTAGGAAGCTTATATGTTGCGAGGCTAGGAAAATCTTTGGTGGGACATCCTAACTCAGATGAAGTAGGCTGATGGGATATTGTTGAAGGATTTTTAGTACACTTTTCTGGAGCATGTTTTCCCCAGATACTTTAAGGAAAGAGCAAGTTGCACAGTTCTTGATCCTCACTCAGTGATCGATGTCGGTGAAAGAGTATGTTGGTTGCTTCACTGACCTGCGATTCTTTGTTCCAGCGTTGGGGGGGGGGATGAGGCAACAGTTATGAGGAATTTCCATGATGGTATGAGACACAAGATATGGTATCAGGTGAATATCTTTCGTTTTAAGAGGATTATAGAGGTAGTGGATCAAGCACTGATCTTAGAAAGGAACATGGACAGAGCTTCGGGTAGTAGGCTTGTCGTGCCACTAGGGTAGGAAAGTGGTTCAGTTTCTAAGGGACATAAAAATCATTTTCGGAGTTTTCAGTGGGGATAAAGTGTGTAATTGGTCCGAAGAGAGGTTCATCCTCTCAGGGTGGTGATCAGGTGTACTTCTGTCTATGTGGCAGGCTTGGGCACATGCGTGGCTAATGTCCTCAACCTCCGGTTGACTGCCAATCGTGAGGCAGATTGAGACACATGGAGAGGTTATGTAGGAACCCTATGAAGGTGAACATTAATTTTGGTGACATGAAGATTCCATGTAGAGGAAAGGGATTAGTTGCTACATACCTGGTAGGCAGTTGGAGCTCCATAGGATGTACTGGTAGGGGTTGTGGATGTGGACCTCTAGGGCCAGATCGCCCATGTGAGTAGGGTAGTGATCTGTAGGGAACATAGGATAGAGCTAGTGTAGTGGGGCAGGTCAGCCTCATGTAGTGTAGTATACACCTGGTGAAAGAAATTTTTGGCCATTGACTGTTCAGGGTACGATCCTTGTAGCTTCTATGCTTGGTAGTGCATGGTTTAACAATATTTCCTGACACAATTTTACTTATGTTCAGTTTGGGGTATCATGGTATTTTCCTATGGAGAGTGTGTGGGGGGTTATGTCATTTGAGACTCCTTTAGGGGTGTGAAAGGAAGATATCAGGAAATGTAAGGGATGCGGTCTAGATGTCTGTGGGTATCATTTTCTATGGGACAAGTTCTTTCTCGAGATGTCTGGATTTGGCCTAATTTTGTGTATGGAATGGTTGGTGTTGTATCAGACAGACAGAGACTGTTACCATCATAGGGTATCATTCAAGTCACTAATGGGTAATGCTTATGTCCATCACAAAGAGTGGGATGTTCAAGAAGGTTGTGCGGGACCATTCATTTAGCAGTTGTGTAGTCTCACGGCTCCAGTAGGTTTCCATGTTCTTAATGATGAAAGAGGGAAATAGTCTATCTTCTCTCCAGTAGTGGATCAGTTTCAGGATGTGTTTCTAGAGGATTAATTGGGGTTACCTACAGAGAGGGATGTTGAGTTCATGATTGAGTTTTTTCCGAAAGTGAATCTATTTTCAATTCCACCATACCAAATGGAACTGGCAAAGTTCTAGGAGCTAAAGGTTCTTCTTGAGGAGTTGGAGTGTAAGGGGTTTATATGTCCAAGTATGTCACCATGGGAATCTCTTTTTATTTATTCAATTAAGGCTGATGGGTCATTAATGATGTGGGTTGATTATTAGAAGTTAAATAAGATAAAAGTGAAAAATCAGTACCCCCTTCCCAGAATTTATGACATGTTTTACCAGTTTTGGGGGGCATCAGTGTTTTCTATGTTTGATCTGTGATCAACTTATCACCAGTTGAGGGTGAGTATATCTAACGTACCGTTGGAAGCTTTCAGGTTTCGGTACGGGTTGTTTGAGTTTGTTGTGATTCCCTTCGGCATAAAAAAAATACACCATAATTGTTTATGGTCTTGATGAACCAAATATTTCATCCTTATTTAGTTCAGGTTGTGGTTGTATTTGTTGAAGGCATCTTGGTGTACTCCAAAACTCATGACGATCATGTCCAACATGTTGACATCATTCTGAGTACACTAAGAGAGCATCAGCTATACATGAAGCTGTCAAAATGTCAGTTCTGGATTGGAAATGTTCATTTTATGAGTCACATAATCTCTGAGGTGGTTGTGTCGATGTATCTAGAGGCAGTGCATGCTGTTTTGTCCTGAGAGCAACCAAATATTTTTCAGATATTCCAAGTTTTCTGGGTTTGGCTGGGTGTTAATAGAAGTTCATCCAAGATTTCTCTCACTTGGAAGCACCTCTATTGGGATAGACCAAGAATTTAATCATGTTTTAGTGGTCTGAGCCTTGTGAGAATTCCTTTTATGAGTTGAAAAAGCGCATAACGGACACACCGATTGTGATCTTACCTTAGATAGGTAGGCAGTATGCCCAATTTTTTGATGCATCCGGCATTAGGCTTGGGGCTATATTGATGCAATACGAGAAGGATGTGGCTTATGGGTCAAGAAAATTGAAACCCCATGAGTGGAATTACCCCACTCATGATATTTAGTTGGATGCAATAGTGTATTCCTTAAAGTGTTGGGGGCACTAGTTGTTGGGGGAATGGTTCACACTGTATACCAATCACAAGAGTCTAAAGTATATCTTTTTTAGTGAGATTAGAATCATCAGCAATGAAGATGTGTTGAGTATCTCTAGTCTTTCAAATTTGAGATAGTACATACACTGGGGGAAGAGAATAGCATTGTTGATGATTTGAGTAGGAAGGCTCAAAACCACATGGTTCTTGAATTCTGCACCGTGTGGAAGGTGATGGCATTGTTTGCGGAGATACACCTGGAGGTGCGTGAGGAAAACAATTGGGTGACTCTTTCTTCCATGGTGGTTGAGTCGATGCTTTTGAGTCGAGTTAGGTAAATCCAACTTGGAGATCATGAATTTTTGGCCATGAAGGAAAGACATAAATGTGGGGAGCCACCTTCTGAGTGGACTGTCGGTGTGGACAGGGTCTTCTGTGTTCATGATCGTGTGGATATGCCAGTATGGATGTAGTAAGAGTTGATGTGTGAGTTCCATGCATCAAATGAGAAGTTAATCCTAGTTTGACTAAGATGTATCATGATCTCTAAAGATAGATTTGGTGGTCATGACTGTAAAAGTAAGTTACGATCTTTGTTGCATGGTGCCTTACTTATCTGTATGTGAAGGATGAGAATCAATGCCCAGGTGGTTTGTTACATCCCTTTCCCATTTCCTAATGGTAGTGGGATGATGTGATCATGTATTTTTTGGTGGGTATTCTGATGATTACTCAAGAGGATGATGTAATTTGGGTTGTTGTCGATCATCAAATGAAAGAACATCATTTCATACCAATTTAGGAGACATAATTAGTTGACTAGTTGGGTGAGTTGAATAATTGATAAATAGTACAATTGCATGGTGTACCACAGAGTATAGATACAAATCATGATCCTCATTTCACATTGCGGTTTTTTCAATAATTGTAGAAGGAGCTGGGAACATTGGTGATTTTGAGTACAGCTTTCCACCCACAGACGGAGGGGAAGTCGTAGAATACAATCCATGTGTCCAGAGACATGTTGAGGGCTTGTGTGTCGGATTGTTGTGGTTCCTAGGAGATGTACCTGTCTCTTGTCAAAATTTTCAACAATAATAATTTTTATGTTATGGTTTAGATAGTACCATTCGAGGCTCTCTATTGAAGATCCTGTAGATATCCACTGTTTTGGTTGGAGGCCGGCAAAACTGGGCTATTGGGATCAAGTCTCATGCATGAGACTTTGACGAATGTTGAATTTATTAGGAAGTGGATGAAAATGGCTCAGAGTAGGCATAAGTTTTATGCAGATTGGAGGCATATACCTCTTTTGTTTGAGGTGGGTCAGAGTATATTCTTCGAGGTATCTCCATGGTTGGGTCACCGATGGATTAAGAAGTTGGTTAAGATGGTGCCCATGTTTGTGGGGTCGTTTGAGATTGTTGAGACGATCTACTGGGTGGTGTACTGATTGGATATTCCACAATGGTATAGTAGGATGCATGATGGTTTCCATATGTCGTAGCTTCAGCAGTATCACCCTGACCCAACTCACATGGTGGATGTTGAGAATATTGAGATTGAGGTAGATGCGCCCTTTGGGGAGCATTCGGTTAGTCTTGTGGATCGTAGTGAGAAAGTCTTGTGAGGAATGGTTGTGCCATTAGTGAAAGTACTATGGCAGCCTCAGCATTTTCAGGCAGAAACTTGAGAGTGGGAATCATATATTCAGAATCAATGGATTGATCTATTTTCCCTAGATGTGCTATAAAGCTTGGGATCTCAGCTCGAGGATGAGCTGTGAAATGGTAGAAAGGTTTTAAGATCCCAGATCTTGGAAGGGTATGTCCTCATTTATGTTTTTGTTCAAATATCTTGTTTTGGTTCATTAAGTGCTTATCTAAGTCCTTAAGGAGGCTCGGTAGTGTTTTGAGGGTTCGGGACAAAAAAAATAGAGAAAAAGGGGTGTTTTGGGTAGGCCGCATGGTCTACAGACAGTTAGTTTTAATCGTGCAGACAACAGAGGAAACCATGGAGAAGGTGGGTTTTTGGACAGTGGCCTCCGCATGGATTTCACAAGGTTTGGAAAACCGTGCGGGTAAACTGTGTAGCCCAAAAACATTAAAAAAATTACATTTTTTTCACTGTATGATTTTAATAGACAACTCAAGATTGACATCCCATTCACCTTTCTTAACCCTAGGAATGAATCAAATCTCCCAATATCTCCAAGAGATTGATCTCTCTCGTTAGTAAGGGGTTTTTGGGGCCATTGATTGCATATCAAAGCTCCAGGTAAAAGGAAAATCTCGTCCCTACTTTTTATTGATTTTAGGGTGTGTATCTACTTCTCCTCTCTTTCTAATAATCTAAAACCATACTCTTTGGGATCGATCTAGGTGGAAGTTTCAAGGGTTGGTTGAAGTGGAATCTAAGGGCTCGATTAAGAGTGTGTTCACCTGCAGAATCAAGTTAGTTGGTCTATAAGTTATATCCCATGGGGTTTTTATGGATTTTTACCTGTGTGGTTTTGTTATTGGGTGTATCTTAGTATGTTTTGGTCATCCTGGAATATTTATGTAAAATGGTTTCTAAGAAGGTGAATGGAAACCCTGAAGATCCCCATGGTATGCGTTGGGGGAGATGAGACTAATCTAGGGCCACCCATGGGGTGTGTCGACATCCTTGGACCATGGTATTTATGAAGAACAAGTGATATTTTTTTATCCCTTGATAAACATATTGATGCGATAGATGGGGTTGGAGTAGAAGCTAGGTGATGCACCCAGGATTAACAATAATAACCTATGAGATATTTGGGTTAACATAGAAGTGGTTTATATGGTTGAACATGGATATGTAATGTGAATTGTGAATAGTGTTGGAATGTGTAATGGGTTGACACCTGATAATGATAAATGGAAAAATAGCATAATATGTAGAAAGGATTAAAGGCCATAATAGAATGGATTATGAGTCTGGAAATGAAGCATAAAGAGTTAGACATGATGAATGAAGCCTAGTGAGATAGGCACAATGAATTAATTCTTAGTGAGATAATAATAATTAAAAGTGAATAAGGCTAGGTGCGTAAATGATTTGAAATTTGGTAAATGTGTAAATGGGTTAAGGCTTGTTATTAAATTTTATGATATTGTTATGATTTATGTTTTCTTTGGGAAATGGTTGTGATTTTGTGTTAATGGTTAATGGATACAGATATTATTTTCATGAGTACATGGCTTGGTAGAGTGTGGTATTGACTTGAGGTTCTACACCCACGAGTCGGGTTGAATTCAATCTCTAAACTCCACCACTAATGCATGGGTTAGGGAAGAGGACTATGACACTATTCCCCTAACGGTTTCATCTACCTAGACTAAGGATTAGAGGTGACAGTATGGTTGACACACGAATGTTAGTCCTAGTGAGATATGATAATAATGTGTTTTCCTCATTCATGGGATTTTTTACATCAAGACCATGTGACATGTTGTTCATGATTTACCCATGTTAAATTTATTAGAAAAGGTAAGTAATGGGAAAAGGGGTGAAATTATAAGATATGTAATTGGTAATAATTATTGTTAATGGACCTAAACTAGATAAGGCACCTAATATTTTCCTTATCATTTATTATTCATTTACCATTTTCATGTAAAATTATTTGTACCCGATATTTTTTAGACACCATTATTGGTTTCTTACGGAGTTGTACACACACCATTCTTGGGTCGTTATTGGGTACCCAAGCAGAAATCATGTTTTCAGGTTAGGAGAAAGGAAAAGGACCTTTTAGGGCAGTTCAGTTGGCTTGGGTATATGTGGAAGAGGACCTGGAGTTGCTGTCAGGGCCATTTTGGGGACATTTCAGTAGTTTAAATTTTTGGTTTTGGTCACTTTCTCACTAGTAGCATGGCATGAAATATTTAATATTGGAATTGGTAGTACTTGTTTGGGGAATGGTAGTCTATGCATGCTCTAGTATTACTGGTTTGTTATTATGTTGTTTTGTTTATCTTCTGTTGTGACTTACTCTGATAAAATGGGGTATCGTCTCACCAATTGACTATTTGGACCCTTGCTTATAGTCAGAAACCATCGGCGTTCAAGGATGGCCACTTATGGTCATGTAACCACCATACTCTGAGCACTGGTTTAGTGGCTTCTGGGTCATCGAATATACATGTTTAATGTTAAATATAAAAATAAAGTAGCTATTTATGAATAAAAATTCCTTTCAAAAAGTCACATATATAACGACCTAGGATTTACATATTTTAATATTACATCATCTAAGATATTTATTCATTATATTACACAAAACATGCTGAAAGACCATAAAAGTTTAGTGACTTTGGGAACTTAGAACACACTATTCTAATTTAGTAAAACATCTTCAATTTATCCCATAAAGATATTCTAATTTAGTGATCCTACTTATAATATTTCATTATAACATGGGGAATTTAAACATAATAAAGAGTGAGGTGAGATTCTCAACATGGTTAAACAAACAAAACATGAACATTAGAATATAAAAACATGGTCTTGACTTCTGAAAATCATACAATGTATAACATATATCAAAATTACAAGTCATGGAATAAATCCTGGTAATTTTTACGATATAAATCATAAAGTAACATGATCCATGAGAATATAGACTTGGAAACAAATAGGGAATTTGGCCTACACATAAGAAAAAAAATCATTTCCATATTATCCAAGGATGATTACCAAGATCATCATAGTATACAAATTCCATTACTGAACTAGGTTTACATTCCCTTACAGCCTTGTATTACTGATTCTGATTAATTTTCATTCTATCCAAGTATTATTGAACTAGATTTAGATAACATTTCAGTCATGTATATCCCAGGAGATATAAATATTTACCCAATACCTTGGATGGAGATATTGGTCCCACTCATCACATAATGAAAGCCACACATAAGGGTACCACAAAAACATAAATCATTCATTGGAACATAACCCAATAAATAAAATTGGATTCTTAAACACCATTCCATCAATACATATTCCATGTAAAACAAATGGATTTCAAAAATATAATTCCATCATAATCATAATAAACCAAATGAATAATATCAATTGTATACCTGAAAATATACTTAATATTAGTTGGAAATTCTTTTTGATAAAATAGTTGAAATTAATTGATGAGGAAAATATACTTTCATCTTTTAAAACGTTTTTTAATGAAAATTCCATTAAATTATAAAAGAAAATAATTTATTTGAATATAATCATTTAATCGTGCAAAATAATCTTCATGGAAATAAGGCGTTATGAAAGTGTAAAATTCCAATCATTCTATATAAGTTAAAAAACATTATCCTTATACTTTTTCTAAAAAAGTCAAAAAGAACCTCATATCGAATATCGGAAAAGGATTCACTTAATACCATTTAATAAAATGAAAATACTTGTTAAATTTAATTCAATTTTTTTCTAATAATAAGAAAAATATTACATATTAATGATACATGGATAATGATGATATATATACCTTAGAAAATACTAACGTATAAACAATCTCACATAATAACGTGACTTATCAATTTTCACTTACCTTAGGACTATTATCCATTTTATGTATCCAAAACTACTGTATAATGATTTTAATAATGTCATTAAATTATTCTAGAATCATATTTATTTTTAGGATATTTTATATGATCATATTATCATCTTTTTGGTAATAATATTTCACTATTACTTGTTAGTTGGTAATTAACTACTTCATTTTCTCATGCCTGTTTTGTCAAATATGATATGGTTCTCTTTATTTGGTTATAGTTATATCCTTCCAAAATTATATTAACTTAATAGATATGATTTTTATTTTTTCAATACAATTATATAATCATGATTTAACAGATAACAAGTTGAATAAATCACATTGCATTGTGGAGTCGGTAGGGCATATGTACACACGAGCGATGATGAAATTCCTTTAATTATGAAATGTTATCAAAGTGGATCATATATATATTGTTACACAATAAATAAATTGTTATAATAATTATATATTTTTTATTATTTCCATAATTATACCCATATAAAGAAATTTGTGGTGAAGAAAAGATTACACCATGACGTGGAGACGGTAAGCCATACGTTCGTACGCGTGAAAACTTCTCTTTTTGTATGATAGATAAAAGTTTGGATATGGTTTTTAAATAATATTAATTACGTATCAGTATACATTTGATACTATAATAATTAATTTTTAATGGAAACATCTCAAGAAGATAAAGTAGAAGAATAAATAATTTGAAAGAACAGATATAATAGATTAACTCTTTCTAAACAAGCTCCCGATAGATCTCCTCTTCAATGAACTAGAGTCGGTCTTTTCAGAATACCTGAACCTGTTGAATGTGATAAAGAAAGTTTCTAAGGGAAATGGGTAGGGTATGGTAGAGTTTGAAGGCACAAAGTGAATTGAAATTGTGAGTGAGGATGATCCCTTTTATAGTTGAGGTGAGGGACACATTTAGAATCTATAAATATTTTAATTTATAAAAAATAAAACTATATAAAAAATGCTACAAAATTTCATAGTCAGAATATGAGATGATATAAGGTTGTAAACCCATTATCCAATAAATTTTGGATATATTCTTATGTTAATTTGAACCTCTTCATTATTGTTTAACACTTATTTATTCTATTTCATTTTAACTTTGTTAAAAATTATTTTAATTTTAAAAGAATAAAATATTTAATTATTTAATGTAAATTAAAACAAAAATATATATTAATGATAATTATATACCATATAATAATAATTATAAATTTTAAAAAAATTATGATTTTTAAATAATTTAATAAAACTTTTTTGACAAAACAACAATAGGGTCAATTTTGGCACAATTAAATTCTTGGATTTTTAAAAATATCAAGATAAAAAATTTTCACAAGAAAAAATATTTTATTATATCCATAAGTTGTCTATATCACTTATAAAATCAAATACACATATTAGTTATTTGAAATTATATATTTTTTAAAATTTTATATCATTAATTTGATATTTACATTGATTAAATAACTACTACATCAGTATTGTGTAATTATTTAATATACATATTAGTTGGGTTAAAATAAAAAATAGAATATTATTATTAATATAAATATAATATATTTCATAGGAATATATTTAACCTAATTTATCTTCTATAAAATCCAACGTTTAAAATGTTATACTTATTTAACTACGAATGTGAAAACATTTACATCACTTTAAATAAAATAATATAAGGGTCACAATCACTTATATAAGGTTACAAATTGTCATGAACTCTAACCTTGGATGATTATTGTCTAGATATACTCGTCCAATATTTTTGGTAGAAGTGTTTAGGTTTTTTAATATTTATTAATATTTTAATAAAATTATTTTATTGATTTTTTACCAAGTAACTAATTTATACGTCATAAATTTGTAATCCTATAAGGTAATTATGTATTTACTAAAAATAAAGATAAATTAATTTGATAAATAAAATCCTTTTTTATCTCAAATGAGTATTTATAGTCAAATATTGGTTCTCCAAAACCATATTTTAAAAATGATTTATAATTTAAAACATGAATGTGATATCTTTAAATTTTCATTAAATAAAATATTTAAATACCATAATATCTTCCAAATGGACACAAAACATCAAAAATAAATTTTTATTATGGAAATAAGTTTATTAAGTTAAAAATTACCACTTATATTCGTTAATACCACCCATTTTTTCAAATGTGGCCACATAATAGTTATTAAAGACAAAGAAAATGACATTTGTGCCTTTCTTTGAGTTAAATATTAATTAAGTCATTTTTTGGACAAGTGTCTATTATATGATATAATGTTTATCATTATGGGTTAAGGTTCAAATTAAATTCATTAAAAATATTCACTTTTTTTTGTCATTTTATATTCATTTTCTTTTTTTTACACTAAATTACCTAAATTACCCATTACTATGGTAACAAAATTTATCATGGTTACTAATATTTTTGGTAAAAAATAAAACGGATCTAATTACCGAATTTATAACTCTTTAATCTAACATTTATATCTATTTTTTAAAATTTAGAATACAGAAGTTGCACAATTAATGTTAAAATAATAACGGTAAAATGTCACGAAAAATAATTTTTTTTAAAAATTCCTTTTTTAAAGGAAAATGTTTTTATGAAAAAATCATTTATATAATTATTTTAAAAAATCAACAGTTGGATAAAAATAAACTAGTTAAAACAAAAAACAAAACTAAAACATAATTTTACTATGTAATTACTTCAAAAGATTATAAAATTTTATACAAAATATTATTATTTTCACTATTCATCAAAAATTAATCGTATCAAAAAATAAAATAAATCAACAATAGTAAGTTGATATATTCTACATAAAAATGAAAATTTTATTTTGTAAAATTTAAATTTAAAAAGTGTAAAAAACTTGATTTAAAATGGGTGCTTCATCAATAGGGGGAAAACTACATTATTTGAAAATTATTTCTTTTATCCAAATTATTGAATATTTTCAAATATAATGACTAGAAAACATATAATATGAATTTTAAACATTATATAAAATATATTAAAAATATATTTCATTAATAAAATACAACTACAATGATCTTATTATTTTATAAACTCGCTTAATTTCATTTAATTAGTTTTTCTGAAGATAGTTAATATTGTTCATACACGCCATTATAATAACTAGGATATAATATTTAGTTGTTCACATATACTCAGTGTTATGTGAAATTAATTATTTCAAAAGAACATGGAATAATGTGTAACATAAACCATTCATATTTTTCCATATACAGTAAGCTAACATGTTGTTGTGTATAGTGCATGTTTATCTTATTATAGTGTAAAACACAAGACATCAATGATATATATATATATATATATATCATAAGAATATCTAGGTATTAAATTCTACCCCTAGATTAATTTCACCATCAAAATTAATATGGGATATAAAATTATTAATACATGAATGTTTCTTTCATAAAAACCAACATCATAAAAATGAATACTAAAACATCATTTCAGAAAGGAAATTTAGAAACATAACTGTTACCCAAAGTAACTCATCACTGGGATTACACCATGGAGAACATAGGTGGGAAGTGAAAACAAGGATATAGATTATTAATATAACTACCATGTTCTAATGGATATTGATAGAAAACATGGTTAAGAAAATGTTAGAAATCAGAAATCCATATATCTGTAATGATCTAAGGGACCATATGATTTATCAGATAAGAAGGTACTGGGATAACATATTTTGTTTTCAAGATTATTTCACTAATATAAAATAATATGAGATGAAATACTTACTTTATATTAGTACAATATGACCATTTGTTATGCCTTGAGCAATTTCCCCTTCATATCTTATTCAAATATATGAATTTGAACTTTTCATTCCAATAGAGTTAGCAGATGATGGGGTTAATAAATAGAATGATAAGTCATTCCATCTGTATTTTTCACAAAAAGTTTAGCACACATTATCAATTATGCATAAGTCCACCTCAATTGAGAATATACTTTATTCTAAAATTTTTCATCCAATGTTTAACATAAACATTCCATAAATTGATAACCATATAATCCTTCTAACAGATAAGAATACAAATAATTAGAAAAAGGTTCACTAACTATACTTAACATTAATACCCCATATATCTTAAGGTATATATTTGTTTTCAAATTCCAATCATGTGAACACCTTTATCATGTATTCTCTTGAGTCATGGTAATAACCTAATTTACCATATATCCTTATTGAAAGAATGCATGTTTCTTTATTCAAACAAACATTTGGTATATTGCTTAAGTCCTAAAAAGTTTTATAATTCATCCATAATAGCATAACCCCTTTGTTAAGAAATCCATAATTAGTTCACAAAAAACATGCATCATCTAATTTACATATTCAAATCCATCATATCTTTATCCAAACATCAATATCTTAATGTAAGGGAGATTTTAAGGGTTATCTTTCCCTTAATCATGCGTTCTCTAAGTATATCACCTTTCCCTTAAATAAATTTTATGGAACCTTATAACTATTCAACATATCCTTTCCAATACATAATGAAAAAATTATACTAAAAAAACATATATATTTCATGACTCATATAACAAAATCATTGAATTATGAAATATATACTCTTAAATCAGAAAACTTTATTCTTAAACTATTACTCCGGATTCACCATCTTAGTCTTTCTGAAAATTTGAAACATATATTAATGTTTATCAACCTCAAGCTTCTCAGGTTTAATATAGAAAATAAAAATGATAAATATATACATTTCACACATCTTCTATAAAATATTTAACCTTAGTAGTATGAAAAATACTCATACCATCCTCATGATTCTCATCATGATATTTCCACTTAGGAAATAAATCTTCATAATTCCCATAATTTCCATATATAAAAAATTCAATGGTAAACTATGTACAATGTAGTTTTGGATATTTACTAAGAATAGAAAGTAAAGTGTGAGAAATACATATCATAGATTAGAAACACATATGTATGGAAAATTAGTTATAATATTTCACACTTTGATATCTTAAGTTTATCCATAGGTTATTCATGCTTATCCCAAAAACCATAGTATTGTAACCTATTCATAATATTATCCTTATGAAATCCCTTGACAAATCCTTAGAAATATCTCCTAGGATGCCAAATAAAATTTGCATCCTAGTTTCAGAATGTTGACTAAATCTTTCCTCTAATACCAACTATAACAACCCATGCTTGACTTACATGGATATTACATCTTATTTAATGAATATTAATTACATTTAACAACACATTACTGAGGGTTGAAATAGTTTAGTGCCTTTGGAAACTTGGAACACACTCTTCGTATTTGGTGAAAGATCTTCGACACATCCAATAAAGATTTCCTCTTTATTAATCGCACTTAAAATATTTCTTTATAACCTGAGGAATGTAAACATAAGAATTGGTGAGAAGAGAACTTCAATAACGGTTAAAAAACAAAACATGAACATAATAATGTAATAAAAATACCATAACATTTTATAATCATGCCACATATAACATAAAAAAAATTACGAGTCATAGAATAAATATTGGTAATTCAAAAGGAATAAATCATAAAAAAAATATAATCCATGAAAAATAGAATTGGAATAAAACACAGAATAGTGGAAGAAACATAAGAATAGAAATTCATTTCCATATTAGTCAAGTCTCATTTACAAGACAATCATAGTGGACAATGTCCATTACTGAAACTGGTTTACTTCTCGTTTGTGCTTTGTATTACTGAACTTGATTTAATTCACAATCGATCCCTGTATTACTGAACCATATTTACATTAAATTTATTTCTACTCTTTCTCATTAGATATAAATATTTACCTAATTAATTGGAGGGATATATATATCTCACCCATCACACAATTAAAACCCCGCATATGTGGGTCATAAATACAAAAAACATTAATCATAACACAACCTAAGGAAGTAAATGGGTTTTGTTAAACATCGTTCCATCACAACATATTGCATGTAAAACATATCGATTTAATAAATTGAATTACATCATAATAATAATAAACTATATAAATAATATAGATAATATACTTGAAAAATATCCTTAATATTAGATAGAAAATAATTTTGATAAAATACATGAAATTAATTCTTGGGTAAAATATCATTTCTTCTTCTCAAAATTTTTTTTTCACAAAATGATGCATGATTTTAAAAGAAAAGAATTTATTTGAAAATAAACTTGAAATAATGTCATTAAATATTCATGGAGAGAATGAATTATGATAGTGTAAAAGACCATTCATTCTATATAAGTAAAAAAACATTATCCTCATACTTTTGTCCAAAAAGAAAAAATAACCTCGTGTCGAATAACGAAAAAATAGTCCTTTCATATCGTTTAATAAAAAGTAAACAATGTGTAAAATTAAATTAAAAAATCATATAATAATAAAAATAATATAACATATTTAGGAAACATATATGTGGATGATAAATATACCCTAGTAAGTACTTATATATAAAGATTCTCAAATAATAATGAGATTACAAAAGTTTCTCTTACCTTAGGTCCATTATCCGTTTTATGTCTACGAAAAAAAATTATAACGATTTAAATAATGTTGTTGAATTATTCTAAAATCGTATTTATTTTAGGATATCATATATGATAATATTATCATCTGTTTGGTAATAATACTTCATTATTACTCGTTAATTGGGTATTACGGGCTTCATTTTCTCGTGCATGTTTTGTCGAATAAGTTCTAGTCATCCCTCATAGATAATGGTTATATCACTCAAAAATTATATTAACATAATATATAGCATATTTATTCATTATGTATGTTTATATAGTCATGATTTAATAGATATCATGTATAATTAATCACATCCAATTGTGAAGATGGTAGTTGTACATACGCACAAGCAAAGATATCATTCCTTTAATTATAAAATAATATCGAATTGGATGGTATATATATTGTTCTAGAATAAATACTTTTTTATAAAAATAATATATTGTAATTTTTATATAATTATACCCATATAAGTCAAGTGGCTGTTAAAAAAATATTACACCATGGCATAGAGTTTGTTAGCCATACGTACGCACGCGTGGTAATTCTGTTTTTTGTATGATAGATAAAAGGTGGAATATTGTTGTTAGATAATCTTAATAAAATATCAATATAAAATTTAAACTATAATATTTAATTTATAATGAAAAAAACTTAATATAATTATGTACAAGAATAAATAATTTTAATGAATAAGTAGAGGAGATTACCTATTGTTCGATGAGCTGCCTCTTGATATCATATTAATGGCACTAGAGTTTATCTTTTGAGAAGATCCGAACCTCTAGAATACGATTTCAGAAGTTTATAAGGGAAATGGGTAGGGTATGTTTTAGCTTTAGTTATCAATTTGAATTGAAATTGTGAGAGAGAACGTTTTCTCTTATAGTTGAGGTGAGAGGCACATTTGAAACCCCCAAAAATAGTAATTTATTATATATCAAACCACATACAAATACCTAAAAATTTCATAGTTCCCATCATGTGATGAGATAAGGTTTTCATATAATTAAAAAATTAAATTTGGAAAAGTTTTTATGTCAATTTAATCCTTATAATTTTAATTTAACACTGAGTTATTATATTTCATTTTAAATAGGGTATAAAATATTTCAATATTAAATGCCTGAAATATTTACTTATTTAATATAAATAAAATCATAAATAACTAATATATATCATTATATACTATATCAGAATTAGTAAATATTTTTAAAAATGTTTTAATATTTATAAATAATTCAATAAATAATTTTTTGGAAAAACAATAAGAGTGTCGTTTTTTACACTGTTTAATTATTTGATAATTTAAAATATAAATAAAATATTTTATCATCAAAAAAATACATTATATATTTATATGAGGTCTAGGTCACTAGAAAATTAAATTGACATATTATTTAGCTCAAATTAAATTTATTTTACTATTTTTAATAACATTAATATTATATTTCCATTAATAAAATAATTACTACATATGTATTGTGTAATTATTTATAATACTTATTTTTTGGGTAAAAATTAAAATTAAAATATTAGGATGAATATAAATATACTATAATTCATATGAAATTATGTAGTTTAATTTATGTTCTATAAAATCTAACATTTAAAATGTTATACTTTTTAAATTATGAAGGTGACAAATTTAATGTAACTTGAAATAAAATAATATAAGTGTCACTATATCTTCTATAATTTTCAAAACAGTCACTAAATAGACCATTGGATGAATATGGTCTATATGTACTGAAATTATAAGTTAGGGAATGTTTTTTGGTATTTTCTTATTTATTATCAATTTAATAAAATTATTTTATTAATTTTTCATCAACAAAATAATTTCTACATCATCAATTTTCATGCCTTTGAGGTAACAATTTATTTTGAAAATTTAAAATAAATTACTTGGATAAATAAAAACATTTTTTAATCAAATGAATATTTATTGTTGAATATATATTCTATATAACCTTATTTTAAAAATGATTTATTATTTAAAACATGAATGTGAAATCGTTTAATTTTCATTAAATAATATATTATAAATACTATAATCTATCCCAAATGGCCCCTAAACGTAAAAAATAAATTTATATTAGGGAAATATGTTTATTGAGTTAATAATTATATCTAATATGCATTGATACCACCAATTTGTAAAAATGTGGACACATAATAGATATAAAAGACAAAGAAAATGACACTTGTGACTTTCTTTGATTTAAAAATTATATAAGTCATTTTCCTGAGAAAGTTTTCATTAAATAAAATAATTCAGATCCTTATGTGTTAATAATAGAATTAAATTAAAGAAATAATTTTTTTTCATTTTTTGGATCATTTTATAATCATTATAAGTATATTTTTGACCTAGATTTCTAATTTACCTTTACCATGCTAAAAACAATATACCATGGTTACTATTCATATTGGTAAAAAGGGGACCTACTAAACCAAATTTTAACCTCTTAAATCCAAATTTTACATCCATTTTGGAAAATTCATATCATAGAAAATGCAGAGTTAATGTTAAAAGAAAACTGGTAAAATGTCACAAAGAAGAGCATTTTTAAAAAATACCTCTTTTTAAAAGGAAAATGTTTTTACAATAAATTCATGTTTAAAATTAATTTAAAAACCCATATTTGGATAAAAATTAACTAATAAAATTTTTAACCAAACCAAAAAATAATTTTACAACGTAATTTAATTAAATGAAAATAATGTTTTGAATTTTTTTTTGTATTTTCAATATTTATCAGAAAATTGAAACCTATAAAAAATAAAAAATAATCATCCAATGTAAATTTTTTATATTCCTATTTAAATAAATATTTATTTGGTCAAATTGAATGTAATAAAGTATAAAAAACTCGATTTAAAATGGGTTCTCTATTAAATGGTGGAAAAACTGAATTTTAGCAAATTTCTTCATTTATCTGAAAAACTGAATTTGTTCTTATATCATGTTTATAAAACTTATAATAAGAATTATAAACAATATATTGAATATATTAGACATAACATTCCTTAATTAAATCCATCAAGATTGATTTTAGTATTTTTATAACAGATTAACAGCATTTAAATTGTTTTTCAAAGAAAGTAAATATTGTTCATACCTACCTTTATAGTGACTAGGTTATAATATTTATTTTTTAAAATATACTAGGTCTTACATGAAATGAATTCTTATAAAATTAATGTGATATTTTTTGGAAGAAAACCTATCATTGTGTTTCGTATAATCCAAGATAATTCGGTGTTGTGTGTAACACATGCTTATCTTGTTGTAGCATACAACACAAGACATCAATGAAATTTAAAAAAATGTACTCATAAAAATATTAATGGGTGTTACAACATAAAATTAAACTAGATATCAACAATAATTTCTGATAATAAATCAAGAAATATTAAAACTACCTATGATTATATTTAAAAAACCATATTGTTAATATTTGGGTAACAGTTCAAAACTGAGCTATCGAGGAATAATCAAAGATCCGAGTAGTCATGTGAAATTAAAGACTATGATTTATATGGATATATTGGAATAATTAATGGAATTGTATAACTAACATAATTTTTAATAAATGAGAAAATTAACATTATTCAAAGAAGCTATATTCTCAATATTTAACCCAAATTATTGATTAAACAAATTTAAATAAAAAAATAGAGATCCACATTTTTAATTAGGGAAGATAAAGATGAATGAAAAAATTAGATCAATTTAGTTTAATAATATATTAAAGGATCTAGGAATATTATAATATTATATATGAATACATGTTTAGTGAGTTTTTGTTTGACATCCGATAATTTATTTTAGTCCAGAGATGACAAAATGAATTCTTTTTCTGATTCAATAATTAGTTATCCTTCGAATAATTAATAATAATGACGTGAAGAGGAATTTTACTAGAGAAGATAAGTTATATTATATCACAAGATTAAGGATTGATAATTATATTTTCGATGGTGGAAAAAAATGATGGAAGATGGAAAAGGTTACAAAATTTAGAATATCAATATGGATCGATTAATTTTAGAGAGATAATAATAGTATATCAATAGAATTAGAAATAATTGAATGTATTTAGAAACAAAATAATTTTTTAGAATAAATGATACTTCACTGTTAGATCAAAATTGATTTATGTCAGATATTGATATAGTGTTTTATATTTACAAAATTCATTTCTTGGACAATCATGGATTTTTTATTCTATTAAGGATTGTTGATAAGAAGTGGAAAACTGGGTGAAAATTTAATGTTTTTTAGAGAATGTACGAATGTTTCCTTATATATTTGAGAATTTTTTGTGTTTATTTATGATGAAATTGATGGTTTTTTTGTATGGTAAGTATAAAAAAACATTGTAAGAACCAGAATAAAAAACCATCCATGAGGTTCATGACCATAAGAAAGTCATATGAAGGAAAGAAACATTTTGAAGTAGAATAATTAATTAGTTTACAAAATTTCTAATATGGATGCTTCATAGTTCTCTTAAGGAATTATTTTGTAGAATATTGATGGTGATTTATTATGTTCGGCAGAGTATAGTTCTATATATCAATAACATGATAAAAAAATCATATGTGATCCAACACATGTTGATGTGAGTAATACGAAAGGATATAATGAAATATCATGATTAATTATATTTTTCAAGACATTTTTCATAAATACGTAAATAATATACAGATCAATTATAGATGATGGTTTAAATAATATCTCTTTATTTATACAAAAAATGGAGAAGATAGGATATTTGAATGAAAATGATTGTTCAAGAAGAAAATTAGTTCCCATTAAAAATGGTTTTGTGAATTTTTTACCATATAGATTCTACAATTTCAATTCTCATGGTGTAGTATTCAATAGAGTCCTAGGATGTATGTTTTTGAGTTACAGTATGCACTCGAGGTCTATAAAGTATGTGATTTGAAGAATTTTGTAAATCTCCATATCACATAATCTGAAACAGTTCCCAATGGATATAGAGTGGTCTCTATTAAATATACGTGGTGAATAATCTTCTTTATAAGATTTACATTAATGGAAATATTATCTAAGACATTATTATAGGTATTTTGGGTTTATTCTATTTATTGAGGAGTGGAATAAATCATCATATTATTTCTGTTAGGATAAAAATAAAATAAACTTTTAATGATAATGTGGAAGTGAATAACTCATTAAAAACTGAGAAGATATATATTGGAAGCATTTTAAAAAGTATGTGTTTATAAAAGTGATCTAATAGATGTTTCACACTATTCATTAAACTAAATTTCAATGATTGCCATCCTAGACTATATAGAATGTGGTAAACAAAATTATTCCCCTAAAACTAGTAAATCACTGTGGATTCTTGTATGTTAAATGCATCATTTCTATATGATACTTATACTATCCCTTTGTGGTGAACCAATGATTTTTTTTGGGAAATGTTTTATTTTCTACAATTATGATTATGTGAAATGTGATAGTGTATGCTAAATGTTTAAAAATTATCTATTAATATTAGGGGATGATCCTTAAATATAAACAAATTACTCCTTTGTATATCCATCCCTTCTAATAGTGTTCTGATATGAAATAAGTTGTATCAAAGATGAGGTTATAAAATTTATTTTTGAAGATGAAGCTTTCTTTAAGATAAAATTTAATGATAAAATTTTTAAAATTTTTGTTTGAAGAAATTTTGATATTTGTAAGAACATAAAAAGATCACACTATTAGTATCTTGTGATATATTGAAATACTTGGGATACATGTGAGTTATGTTTCACAAAAGTCCGGGATTGATGTGAACATGCGATTGGTTGATGCTCATTCTAAAAAGTAATATACAGTATTTTATTTTATGAAAAATAAATATATATGATGATAATGAAATAAAGTGGTGATAAATAAACGTGGGATGAAATCGATAACAAATATGAAGGTGAAAATAATGTGAAAGTGACTATTCATAAAATGTTTCATTATGAGCCAGATGATATTAATATGTTCTCCTATAAAAATTTTGTTTGGATATTTCAAAAAAATCATTGGGGTTGTTAGATTTATTAGTTTAATAATGAAGGGAAAAAATATATTGATATTACAAACATGAATATATAAACACATACACCCATTTATAATCTTGAAGTTTCAATCACGAATGATAGTAACTAAGATGAATCATAATAAAATTATATGAATTTTAGTTTAGTTTCTTATGAAATTATACAAAATAAATAAGGGACTTAAATTTCAAAAAATAATAAGTTCGATTTTAAATCTAGTGAGAAATGTGGAATCAACAAAAATAAATAACAATGAATAAGACATGAATGAAGAATTTATATCCCTTATAGAATGAAAACTCATTGTATGAAATATAATTTTTATGGAACATTTCTCTTATATTATTTTAGTTATTATAATTTTTGACATATTAAAAATTGGTATATAAGAAATGTTTTTGAATATATATACAAAAAATTATTTATGGTAAATAAATAATGGAGGTCCCATTTTAAAAGTTGTTTCAAATGTATAAATTCATTCAAAAATAAGATTTAATATAATATAATTTTGAGAAAAAATAAATGATAATAGATATTTTCTAGAACGAGGAAATATAATTAAAATCATATATTTATTAAATTATGATGATATGGTTGAAATGGTAGAATTATAATGGGATAAATAATACCAAGTGGAATGTGTAGTAGATCTCAATTAAAAACATTAGGGGGATCTTAAAGATTTCAGTTTTCAAAGAATGATGAATCAAAATATTAGTATCCTATTGAAATAATGTTAGAAATATAAGGTCCAATTTATTGTTGAAATGAAATGAAAAGATCATTAATTAAAATATTTGTTAGAAGGTCAAGGTAATTTTAAAGACCCTCTAAGGTGATGGTTAATGGAAAAGGAAACGTGATCGATTATCTAGAAATTAGTCTATGGGAATAAAAATAAGGGATTTTTAGACCATAATGAAGAATTTGTAATATTGATATATATGAATCAATATAAAATAGAATATAATTACCCAAAGAAAACTATTTATTTTTAGTTGATTCATATATGGAGAGGTCTTGGAAAATAAAACTTTTTATTTTGATGTTGTAAATAAAATTTAGATTGAACAAGGACACTGATACAATGATTAAAGTGAAATCATGTATGATTCCATTATATAAAAATATGAATGAAATTTTAACCATAAAAAAGGAATGAAGAAGTTTATTTATTCATGTTTCAGTACTAAGACACTTTGTGTGTGGATAAATCTTGATCAAGTAAAATGGACTAAGTGGGTAAGAAAAATCACTCAATATAATAGGATTAACAAATGAAAGATGATAAAAATTAATTCTAGTTATATTTGGTTTAATGAATAAGAGAAACTATCTAATTTTATGAAATGAAAATATTGTAGCTCCTATGGACCCACCATGCCTTACTCGGAAGATGTGGGAATCTATTTGAATAAGGAAAACCTGAGAAGATAGAAAAGGAGAACGAAACCATATCTACAATAATAACTACTTTTTCTATTGATGTTTATTTATTTGTTCTAATTATGGTGATAAATCAATTAATTTCATTGAGATAATAAATTAAAACTAACACCAGATAAAATAAAGGAAAAAGAATACAAGGAAACCCTACTTATCTTTATTGGGTGATAAATACTCTCTATATGAAGATAAGATGTGTTTAATGTCACTACCTATAATAAAATCAAATAGGTGGGGAAATATTATATGTCACCCTAATCAATTATTTCATGGAAAGGAAAAAATAAATGTGATGAGGCTAATCTCACAGATATTTCTCTGAAGGATATAATGAATAGAAAAAATAAAACACATTATAGTGGTTGTTAATTCCAAAGGTAGAAGAAATTATTAATTTGAGGGTGATGATATAAAGAAGATTTGATATAACATTTCATTTTGATGACAATGATTATTTAAAAATAAAAGGTATTAATAATTCTTAATTTTAGGGAGATGATATGAAGAAGACAACTGTTCTATTTAATCATAGCTTATGATAGTTCATTTTGATCATGCGTGAACTCCAGAACTCCAGACATGAGGTCAAATTAAATCAGAAGTGGTGGGTAATAAATTTAATCTATGAGAACACATTAATGAATGTCTAAAGAAAGAAATTATAGATTATGAGAAGTATGTGGAACATAAAAAACAGATCATCTAACTATGGAATAGAAGAACAGCTTGTGGAATCCAATGATATTTCATATTAATCAATAAATAAAAAAGAACTTATAAAATACAAATGTTGTAGTGAATATTCCAAATCATACATAGTATAATGAAAAGGATTTTTATTTTTATATTCATGGAATATTTTCCAAAATATATATTGATAAAAGAGGAATATAAAATCCATTAAGACCAAATTAGTGTTTACTGATGTCTTTGGCCCAATGAAAAAAATTGGTATTTAAGGAAGAATGAATGTAAATATTTTTATTGACTATTTCAGTATAATGGATTGTCTTATATTCATATAGAGAATGTGTCATGTTATTTAATATATAAAGAGGTATATGGTAGGAGTAGAAACCGAGACAGGATGAAAAATCATTATCGTCTGATTAAAAAATTAAATTGAATACACATCTATTAAATATAAAAACATCCACAAAATTAAAGATATTAAAAATGAGTTATGTTCAATATAAAATCCAAAAAATAGGGTTTTTAATGTATAAACTAGCATGATAATAATATAACTAAATATATTCTCATAGAACATGTATTTTTTCACAATGGTTGGAAGGATTAAGTGGTTGCTGCAGTGTTTGAGAAAAATATGAAAATGTTAAGTTGAGGTAAAAAGATGATAATATATGAAATGTTTCTTAGAATTATTTTGTCACTAAATAATTATTGTATGTTTTAATGTGTATGATATATTTAAAATAATGAAGTAAATCATGGAAATTATGGAAATGTATATGATGAATGATTTTTTATTATCAACCAAACAAAGTGTATTTCCTATAAATATCTCAATAAGAAGGTGAATTATATTTGGGTATTAATTACATAAAAGTATCTGAGAAAAACTATTGGAATAATTCAGGTAGTTATAATTTTGATCAAATGTATAAGATATATTAATAAATTTATAAAAATATTATGTTTACACAAAGCCTCCCAAATAATTATGAAAATGAGAGTGACTCATAATAGAGAACCATTAGGAGTAAATTTAACAATAACCATAGAAGATAAATAAGAGAACATAATTTGATCTACCAAAATAATGGAATATAGTATGACTCTTATACATGAATGAATAATGATAAATTTTGATCACAATGATTTGTTATTAATGGTAGAACTGAAATAATTTTAAGACATAAATTTTTTTAATTCATTCGTTAGATCATAGAATAAATAACTCATTCAAATAATTATAAACAAGCCATAAGAATTATATAATAAATCCACCAAATTATAATGTGATTGAAAAAACTGAATAATCAAAATTAATATTTATTGTAATTGAATCATGATCTAAAATAAGAAACACATAATTTGTAAAAAAATATAGAAAAATTGATGGATTTTATATTGAAGAAAATTCTTTTTCTAATGTCTTTACATGATTCAAAATAAATATTTATGGAATTGGGTATTTGGAGAGGTTTAAATTTTTTCTATATGGATACTAAAATGAAATAATTTAATAGTGTTCTCCAAAGGATGTTTATATAGAATAAATAGTATATTTCTTTTATGAAAATGATGAAACCAAAATGTATAGATTACAGAAGACCTTTTATGGTCATAAATATCTACTTTTATCATGTAATTCGAGGATAATATCTAACATATGGTATATTGAATTCGGAAGAGATGGTTTTTACCAAAACCATTTTTGGAAAACATTCCTTGAGGAATAAATCATGTTGCTCATCTATGTTAATGATATGTAATGGAATTAGAAAGAGATCTGTTAATAAAAATCCTATCATGATGAGGTCAAAGTTTAATATTTCTTTATTTTATACACTTATATATTTTCTTGGAATTACGTTGAATCAATAGTTATATACACCTTTTCCACCCAATCTATGCACACATGATAACTTTGGAATAAATTTGACATATGTGATTCAAAAAAATCTACATGAATTATAATTTAAACCAAACAATGAATTCATAAGAATAGAAAATCTATGGATTCCACATTGAATAGAAGGACAATCAATAGCATAATACATTTTATCGCAATATGACCAAATCTCATTTTGATATTATTTTAGGGATCATTATGAATATAATCCAAGGGAAGATAATTATAGAATAGTTAAATGAATCATGTGGTAGATTCAATGTGCTCCCATTCATTCATTACATATGATGCTGGTAAGAGTCCTTATCTATTATATTTTTATGATGCAAACCAATCTTGTGATATTATGGGCCAAAATTATATAAGTGGTTGTGAATTATTTATTATTAGTAAATGAATCTTCTTGGGTATGAAATTGGTAAATACATAACCAAGAATATGAGATGTAGAATATATTTCACAAAGAAGAGTATTCAAATAAATTATTTAGATGAAGAAACTATTGCAGTATATTAGTGATGAATTTAAGAAATATATGATTATATTCTTTGATAGTAATTTTTTTATTGATAATAAGAAAAATCCATTAGAACACTGTCATATGAAGAATTTTTAAATCATGAATCACTTTATTAATGGAAAAGTTAAAGTAAAGAGTTTTCATAGTGGTTTATGTTTGAAAAAATGAAAATTTATACAATATTATACTAAACCATTAGAAAATATTGTTTTTGGGAAACATTAGTTGAACCTTAGTTTTCAACCACCTCCCTAGGTATGAGGTTGTTCATAGATTCTATTTCTCCATATAACATTAATAGTTCTAAATATTTGTTATGTTATAAAAGATTGTTTGGGAGATATTATCCATACAGTGTAATGTGATCCCATAAAAAAAATATAGATGATGTGTATGAATAAATTTCATTATATTAAGAACTATTGAAAAAAATTGAGAATTTATAGTGAAATTCATTGGAAGCTTTTGGTTTCATTCAATATCAATGGATAAAAAAATAATTTTTGTTATAGTGATTGTATTTATGGATATTAATCTCATATCAACGCGGTGGATATGTTATGAATGTTAGGATGAGATATAACCCATGTGGAATGAAGGAATTTAATTTGAATGAGCTTGATGAAATGGGGGAGTTACGAAATTAGAAATTAAACGAGGAATTTAATACTGTCTTAAATTATTTATCTCTATATTGATCATTATGTATGTATAATTAGAGAGGTGGATGTTTTCTTTTTAATAATTTTAATAAAAGTATGATTTTTATGTGGAATTCAATTTCATTTTGGATTTCCAATAATCCCAATGGTGGAAAATAGTGGAACAAAGTGACTTTAATATTTAATATAAGGGGTCAAAGTTGGAGATTGATATTATGATGTGTTTTATTTCAATACATATCGATGATGATCAAGGATTTCTTATTTAATGTATGATAGTTTACCTAATTCATTTGTCATAAAAGGGTATGAATTAGTTTTAAAACTATATAAAAAATCAAACGAAGGCAGATACAATTTGTAAAGAAGTTGTTGGAATCAATTTTTGAACAACATAATATATATTCTTTATGAAGAATAAATTAAAGTATTTTATGGTTTATTTAAGATTGTTTCCCAAGTTTTAAAAAGTAAATCTCTATGTATAACTTAAGAAATAAAAACTCTTATGTGATGTAGAAAATTTTATAGTTATCAATTAAAAGGTATTTAATGTAATATCATGATTAACGGGAATTGTAGGAAAATTTATCATTAAATATACTTCTAATATACTCATAAAAAATAAATGAGAATTTCAAGAAGATCCAACAGTTATTCTAATGAATTGATAAGATAAGAGGTTTTTATAAAATTGGAATTTCATAAAGAATATCAATTCAAGATATAAAGGTTTCTACATAGGACCTTCCCAAATATGGTTATGTAATATCAGTATATGGGTTGTAGTATGTGAGGATGTTCCATGAAGTATATTAAATATGGGAAATATTTCAAGGTCTCATATTGAAGGTGTGTAATAATGTAATTTTGAAATAACCATACCATATACCATGAAGATGTTCTTGAAATTCCCATAGTATATTAAAATGATTACATGAAGTATATAGTGTTATGTATATCCCTTATTTGGATTGAAGTTGTAAATAAGAAATATTATTAGGAAAATTTATATGGGATATTAAAAAGACTAAAGAGTTCATAGAAGAATTATATTATAGATTTCATGATGAAAATAAAATTATTTTTTTAATAATGTGGAAGTGAACTAAACATAAATAAATTCAGAATACATCTGTTAGAAGTAGTGTGTGGAAGAAAATTCGATCGAAGTTATCTGAGGGAGGAAAAGGTTTATTCATTAATCTAAATTGTAATGGTAGTAACCCTTGAATGATATTACCATTATCTATGTATTTTAATCAACCAAAACTATTAACGTATGTAGGATTCTATTATGTAAATTACAATTTTTGTTACACTCCTTGTACTATATCTTTGTGGTGGAACTTGTAAAAAATATTGTGATATTATTTTTTATTTATTCATCTTTTTTTAAATTTAACTATATACTATAATCATAACATGTTCTTACCAATATTGTGGAAATACCCATAAATATAAAATAAAAACATAATACCCAGAATCGACTTAACACTCTCAAGGTGTTCCATAATGAATCCAGCTTCTTCTTCTTCTTTCTATTTGCTTCTTAGTTACTAGAAGAATTAATCCTCATATATTTTAATAATAATAAATAGATAAAAATATTTTTTCAATTCATTCATATTGTTTGTATTTTCCTATAACATTAAATTAACTTATAAATTCATTTTTTAAATCCTTGTTTCAGTTCATCCCATAATTCTATTTTTAACATTTTCATCATCTAGTTCATGTTTATTATTTATAAAAACATATTAATTTCATATAATTTATAGATTTTATATTTATGGTAAATATATATGTCCAGTTTTATGATTTGAAATTAACATTCTAAACAATTTTAAAACCTCCGCATTCTTATGTTCTATTGAACAAATTCATATGTATTAATTTGAAGTAGATTTAAAATTCACTCTTGTATTATAAGATGTATTGATATTGTACAATAAAAAGTGTAATAAAGTAATGATTTTTGAATTATATATCAAAATTGATAACAAAAAATATTATTTTAATTGTGTGATGCTGTTTTTTAGAGATTACATTTTAAACTTCAAGCCTGATTCCATGTCATTAATAATTAATTGAGGTATTTATTTCTTATAATATAATCAATAGTTTATTTTAAAAATCAATAATTTTCCATGAATTACATTATAAAAAATTAACATAAACAATTTAATTAAATAAATAAATTACCTAATTTAGTTGGAATTAATCGAGGTTTGTGGTATTGCTATAATAGTGAAATTGAGGTATTATTTTTGATGTGAAATTCAATGAATAAATATTCTAAAACCATAAAATTTGAACCAATTCCTAGGGAAGGTAACTATTTTATAAAAAAATCATTGAAATTTATAAATGATTAAAAAAATAGTCTTGAAAAATATAAAGAAATTATTAAAAATTTTAAAAACTATAAAAAAATAGAGAAGAAATAAAAATTCATTCAAAGTGAACTAATGTGAAAATTCCGTTATAAATTTTTTGTCTGATTGTTTTATTCAATAGTTTTATATGAATTGTTTGAAATTCAAATTTACATTCTATTCATGAAGTGAAAAAAAATTCATGTGGGTACATAAATGTTTTTTGGGCTCTGATATTGTAAAATATTCTTGTATTTATTATTCAGTTCCCCCCAATTATAGAATTTATAAATCAAATGAATGGGATTCTTCCAATATTCCCATGGTAAAATTAATAAAATGATGATACTAATGAATTGTTATAGAGAAATAGATAAAATTAATTGGAAAATGAAAATATTTTTAAAAAAAGTCATTTAGACTAGATAATATGTACTCTATTTCGTTTAATATTTTTGAAAATCATAAAAATGACATATTTATGATTTTATATTTGATGATGACTATGAAAAATATAATATTTTATATGAATTTTAAAAACATACCCTTGAATTTAATTCATTTTATATCTCTTGTGAGTCTATTTTAGATACAGAGGGAAACAGATTTTATTATACTATTTTTATATATCCTAAATTTTATTCACAAAGTCCTTATTTTTATGAAAAAATGAAAAAAACTAGGATAATTACTTCCTCATCTAATAAATTAAATTTGGAAAACATTATTTCTGTATACATTTTTTCATTAAATTATGATTATGTTTTGTATTCAAGAGTTGTGAGATCAAAAACATATTATGAATCCTATTTATAATGATTTTTTAGAAATTAAAATTTAAAAGATAAAAATGTGGTATAATTAAACTTGATGTCAACTTTCATGATTTTGGTGGTTAATATGAAGGAAATAATAATTTTTTTGATTAATATTATATTTTTTACAACAGAAAATGATTGTTTTACTTTCTAAAAATAAGTTACATGATATTATATTTGATTCTTTTTATAAACTTTCATATGGGGTATATATTATTTCCATTGAATTGGACACTTTCAAAAAATTTAATTTTGAAACTCATATCATTGAACATGATTCATTTTGAGATTTTAGAAATTAATTTGAATTGATTGAAAAAATTAATGGAACTTATTATTATTTTTTTAATTTTGTTAAACTTTATTTCTTGTGGGATGATATATATATATATATATATATATTGTTTTATATTGGGATAATGAATTTATTGATCATAATGTTAATTTTGAATCATCTAAATCCAAGGATAAACTATTATGTATGAAATTGAATTGAAAATAGCCATGTTTATTTGTAATCTTGTTATGAAACATTATTTAATGATTAAAATATACTTCATGATTATTATAGTAAAATAGTTATTAGTTTCTTAAAATTAAATTCTAAAGTTTCTTGAATCTTTTATAATGGAATAAAAAGTCGACATTTGGTTATTTAATATTTTTTTTATGAAAGAGTAGTTTTCATTGATATTTCAAGATGGAGTGGACTTATCTATGTCTACTTAGTTGATTTTAAAAATTTATTTCCTTATTCATCAGTAATTGAAAATGCATGTTTATCTTTTACACCCTATAGTGAGAAACCATGAGTGACTTCTTTGAGTAATTATCAGAAACCAACCACGGTTACACCTATCCTAGGTACCCAAGGTATCTCATGATAAGAAATGAAGGGAATTCTTAATACATATAGTCTTCTTACTAGTTCATGGGTATTAAAAAACACCACAAAATGGATTCACCAAAATGGATAACTAGAAAAATAAGGATTTAATCAAGAATATGTGAATACCAAAATATAAATTGTAAATTCGTGTATCCAATGAAGGAAACAATTAGAATAATTATATAATAATTCCTCATATAATTGATATTTCAAATAAATAATATCAAAAAATTACACTAATATAAGAAATATCATGAGAATAACTCAATGTGATTCGAGATCTCATATACAAAATGTTACTATATGGAAATATGAAATATATATGTAATAGTATACATCTATAAAAAGCACCAAAATAAGTATAAAATACCACTTCCCATCCTTGTTTTACATAAGGTAAAACTTCATAGAATTTCATTGAAACCGACCCAAAAATATATTGAATAAATATCCATTTCCTCTTAGTAGTGATTGTAATTTTCGAATTTCAATCAAAACAATATAGTTTTGAGCCCAAATAGAGTTTATAGAGTGTGATTATAACTATCGTTGTAGGTCCTAACAAATATTTTCATTAGAACCCATTAGTTTGAAATATATTCATGTTAGTATATAGTTACATCATTTTAAAATATTATATTTGCATTCTAATGATAATAAAACACACCACACATTATAATATAATGAAAATAAAAGTAAATTTCATATAAATCAACAATTAAAAATAATCAGCATGGTTTAAAACCCTATAATAGTTATGTCCATCACACCATAATGTTCTTATAATATCATATGCGTGAACTTTCCATATTCAATATTATATGGGTCTCTATGGAGAGAATCATCACATACCAATTAGTATGGTGACATAGATATCAGGGAACTACCATATAATAAAAATCGTAGTAAAATTATAACGACCCACACTTTACATACATTGTTAATACTTCAAAATTGAATCACTCTTATTACAACATATGACAAAACCACAAAGGACCGTATAGGTATAGTGTCTTTAGAAACTGGGGAAACATAAACAACTGGTTCATAAATCTTCTACAGTGTCTCCCATTTATTTCATCATATCTAGGGTCCCTTTTAGCATATTCTACTTAATATCCATCTTCCTGACCTGGGGAAAAGAAAACATAAAAGGGTGAGCTCAAATGCTCAGCAAGGGCAAATAAAGGAAATAAAAAATCATATCATATCTTTATGAAAATCAAAACCTGCAAAAGAGATCATAATATCTTAACATGGAATAAATCATAGAAGTGAAAATGAGATCCCCATAACATAAAACTTGAAACTTTGTGGCATGCACACATAATCATGGAAAATCATTTCTTGTTAGTCATGACTCATTGCCAAGACTATCTTAGTGGACAAAGTCCCTTTCTGAACCGAGTTCACTCCTCGTTTCAGTCCTGTATCACTGAACCGAAATAACCTTCCGTTCCAGCCATGTCTATCTCATGAGATATAAAATCATTACCCAATGCATTGGAGGGAGATATAGGTCCCACCCATCTTATAATGAATCCTTTCTTATGTGTTCCACATAATCATAAAACATACATCATCGCATAACACATATAACAAAAATGGGATTCTTGAAACATCATGACATCATAAATCAATTCATATATGATAAAGGAATTCATAAACATAATTCCATCACAACATAGTCAAACCAATGTAAAAATATGGATAGAAACAGAACCCTTTATTATCTTAGATGGAAAATAATTTTGATAAAACACTTGAATTGAATTCTTGAGGAAAATATCCTTTCTTCTTCAAAAACATTTTTCCTTTCATAACATGTCATACAACTTTAAAATAAAAGAAGTTGATTAAAAATAAACTTGAAAACTTGTAAAGGAAGATTCTTTGAAGTAATGTTTTAAAAATCCATTCATGCCGTATAAGTTAAAAAAAACATTCTTCGTACTTTTGTCGGAAAAGTCAAAAAGTACCTCGTACGGAAAAACGACAAAAGATTCCTTTCATATTCTTTACTAAAAACTCACCTAAGGGTAAAATTGGATTTAAACTATTTCAAGTGGATGGAAAAAATATTACATATTGAGGGAACATGGATGTGGATGATAAAATACACCCCAGTAAATACTTACGAATAAACAATCTCGGATAAAAATGAGATTGTGATATTTCCCTTACCTTAGGTCCGATTTGCTTTGTTCGTGTCCGAAGCTCCTGTATAATGGTTTAAATAATGTTATTGACTTATTCCAGAATCATACATATTGATATGAGATCATATATGGTCATATTATTAGCTTCTTGTTAGTAATATTTCATTGTTACTTGTTACTCGGGTCTTTATAACTTTTTGTTCTTATGCGTGTTTTGTCGAATAAATTCTTATTCTTATCTTTAGGTTATAGATAATTAATTTCCAGAATGGTATTAGTGTAGTATATACCATATTCATTCATTCAATTCATTTATACAATCATTATGAAATGAAGATCATGTAGAACGAGTCGCATCACATCGTGGAGACAGTATTCCGTACGTACGCACGAGTGATGATATCGTTCCTATGATCGTGGAATTGTATTGGAGTATATATATATATTATTTCAGTATCAATATTACTTAATAATAATCATATATAGATACTCATTACACCATTATACCCATCCTTGTAAGGTGATGGTGGAAAATAGATTACACCACGGCGTGGAGACGGTATTCCGTACGTACGCACGCGCGGTGATTTCATTTTTCCGTAGGATGGATAGAAGGTGAATTAGGGTTGTTTCATATTTATAATAACATATCAGTATGTAAGTAATACTGATGTTATTACTTTATCATGAAACAACTGAAGAAGAAGTTGAAGAAGAAAGAAATTGAAAAGATCGGTAATGGATATTACCTCTTCTTTGGAACGCCTTTTTGAATCCTCCACTTAAGGAACTAAGATTGGTCTTTGGAGAAGACCAGGACCTCTAGGATTATTCTAGGGAAGTGGAGAAGGTAAAATGGCAGTGGTGGCCGAGCTTGAGTGCTCAAATTGGTGTGAGGAGGAGGGGGAGGAGGTGCCCTTTTATAAGGGAGGAGAGGGGCACCTTAGGAATATCTCAAAATATTATTTTATATTAAAGTCAAAATCGGTTTATAATGGTTCAAAAGGGTCTTATTTCGAAGATAAAGTGGGGAAGGGTCGAAATCCTATCAACCAATAGGATTTAGACAAGTTTAGGGTATTATTTTAACCTTATCAATTAGATTTAACTCTAAGTTAATTAATTTAACTTTTACCGTGTCTTTTTGTTTTCTTTCACTATATGGTTAATAAACTTTCTATAACATGCCAAACGAACCCCAAATTGTTTATTATTAATATATATATCCTTATCTAAGTCATTTGGCCGAACCTTAGATTTTTAGGAATAAAATAACAATTAATAATATAATATTTGATTTAAAAACTATTTTGTGTCAATTTTGACACTATTTGATATATGATTTTTGTGAAAGTCATAACAGAATTATATGTTCGAACCAAGTTGATTAAATCAACACTAATATATCATAGTAACCTAGAAAATTAGTGGAATTCATAAAAAGTCTCAAATTACATTTATTTTGGTATTTATATTATCAATTTTTTCAATATTTCATTAATAAGATAATTACTGCATCATCTTTGTGTCATAAATAAATTAAATTATTTGATGTCTAAAAATTACACATAAAATACCATCATGTAGGAAATCTTTTTAGCTTTCTAATGAATATTTACAATCGAATTTATCTTATGTATAACCCTATATTAAAAATGATTTACTTGTTAAACATTGATTTTAACTATTTTAACCCTTCTTTAAATAAATTAATAATAAATGTCCTAATCTAATCCAAGTGGGCCTAAATGGTCATATTTTATTCCTAAGTTTGTTTTTGGTCGAATTACACTTGTCCAATAGTATTAGGACATGTGTTAGGGTAATATTGATATCATATTTACCCTTAGTTACCCTATTTACTATTAACCGCGGTAAAAATAGTAAAAAGTTACTATTCACCAAAAAATTATTTTCATCTCATTGAACCACATTTTAGTCCTTGATATTAACCGTGTCTCTCGGATTTTTGAAATTCCATTCACAGAAGCGGTAAAATTAAGTTTTATGCAAAATTCAGTTTTTAACCTACCACTTAGTGGTTTCACTATTCATCAAAAATTGAAAGTTTTCAGAAAAATACCAAAATTTCACCCTAGGATAATTTCTATATTCTGAGTCCAAAAATGAAGTCCATTTTGAAAAATAAAATTTATAAAATTTCAAAATTGGTTATTACTATTCATAACAGCTAGTTTTAATAGCATATTGTTGTTTAGTGAAACTCGGTATTGCGTACGACGCAAGCTATCGAGGAAGGTCGCGATTGCGTGTAAAGCAAGTCAAGCAAGTGTTGCGTAGAAAAAGATTCCTTTGATAATTTATATAACATAAAAGTCTCGGGTGTTACATTCTACCCCCCTTAAAAAGAATTTCGCCCTCGAAATTCGTCACTTTGTAACAAATAGATGAGGATACTTCTCCCTCATCATATCCTCAAGCTCCCATGTAGCTTCTTCAAGTTGGTGGTTCCTCCATAAAACATTCACCAAGCGAGTGGTCTTGTTTCGTAGGACTTTTTCGCTACGATCCAGAATCTCTATCGGCTGTTCTTCATAAGAAAGATCTTGCTCCAGCGGTACAACTTCTGAGCTGAGTACATGTGAAGGATCTGGTATGTACTTTCTCAGGAGAGATACGTGGAACACATCGTGAACTTGAGAGAGATTCGGTGGAAGCGCCAATCGGTAAGCTACCTTCCCAACACGATCCAGTATTTCAAAAGGACCGATATATCTAGGGCTCAACTTCCCCTTCTTTCCAAATCTCATAACCCTCTTCCAGGGAGATATTCGTAAGAACACTTTATCGCCCACTTCAAACTCTAGGTCTTTTCTTCGGTTGTCGGCATAACTTTTCTGTCGACTTTGAGCTGCTCTTATGTGTTGTTGAATAGATCTAACCTTTTCTGCCATTTCATCAACGAGATCAGGTCCTAATAGCTTTCTTTCCCCAACTTCATCCCAGCAAGTTGGAGTCCTGCATTTCTTTCCATAGAGAGCTTCATAAGGAGCCATCTGAATACTGGAGTGAAAGCTATTATTATAAGAAAATTCCACCAAAGGTAGGTGTTGATCCCAACCTCCTTTGAAATTCATAGAGCAAGCTCTCAACATATCTTCTAGGGTTTGAATTGTTCTCTCAGACTGACCGTCTGTCTGGGGATGATAAGCAGTGCTGAAACTCAACTCTGTATCCAGAGTATGCTGAAGACTTCGCCAGAACTTCGAGGTAAATCTCGGATCTCGATCACATATAATAGAAAGTGGTACTCCATGCAATCTTACCACTTCCTTTACATATATCCTGGCAAGCTGATCAAGAGAGAAATCCTCTCTAATAGCAATGAAGTGTGCAGACTTTGTAAGACGATCAACTATGACCCAGATAGCATTATTGCCTTTGGATGTTTTAGGAAGTCCTGTGACAAAGTCCATAGTGATGTTTTCCCATTTCCATTCGGGTATGGGTAATGGTTGTAACATCCCCTTAGACTTCTGTCTCTCAGCTTTAACTTGTTGACAAACCAAGCATCGAGAGACATATTCAGCAACATCTCTTTTCATGTCATCCCACTAGAAGTACTCTTTCAGGTCCCTATACATCTTCGTGCTTCCAGGATGAATAGAAAATGATGAACTATGAGCCTCATCCAGCAGCTCATTCTTTAATTCGGGGATGGGAGGAACGGAAACACGATTCCTGAACTTTATTATCCCATCACAATCAAGGTTGAATTCAGGAACATTTCTCACCTTCTTTTGTAACTCGACATCTTCTTTCTGTGCCTCTTTAATCTTCACATGTATAGATGGTTGAACATTCATTTGAGAAAGATAAGATTTTTCCCCTTCCATTATAATTCCAAGATCCATCCTTTGTAAATCCATAAATATTGGATCTTTTGTGATCCTCATCATGGATAAACTAGCATGGTCTTGTCGACTTAATGCATCTGCCACCTTGTTTGCTTTCCCAGGGTGGTAATGGATTGAGCAGTCATAATCCTTAATCAGCTCCAACCATCTTCTTTGGCGCATATTCAGCTCCTTTTGTATGAAAATATACTTTAAACTTTTATGATCAGTATAAATATCACACCTTTCACCATAAAGGTAATGCCTCCAAATCTTTAATGCAAAGATTACCGCAGCCAACTCCAAATCATGTGTTGGGTAATTTTGCTCATGGATTTTCAACTGCCGTGAGGCATAAGCTATCACCATATCATTTTGCATAAGAACACACCCCAATCCCTTCTTGGATGCATCACTGTAGATCACAAACCTTTCTCCACTACAAGGCAGTGTGAGCACAGGTGCACTGGATAACCTTCTTTTCAACTCCTTGAAATTCTCTTCACATTCCTCTGTCCAGACAAACTTAACTCCTTTCCGAGTCAACTTGGTGAGTGGATTAGATAATCGTGAAAAATCTTTTACAAAACGTCGATAATATCCAGCCAAACCAAGAAAACTTCGGATCTCAGTTACTGTTGTTGGTCTTGACCATCTTTCGATAACCTTTGTTTTTGCTGGATCCACAGATATCCCCTCTTTTGAGATTATATGACCCAAAAATGCAACTTTTTGAAGCCAAAATTCACACTTGGTAAATTTGGCATAAAGCTTCTCCTTTCTCAGGGTCTTCAATATAATTCTCAAGTGATCTTCATGTTCTTCCTTGCTCTTTGAATAGACAAGAATATCGTCTATAAAGACTACCACAAATTGATCAAGATAGTCTCTAAAGACTCTATTAATTAGATCCATGAAGATAGCAGGGGCATTAGTAAGACCAAATGGCATCACTATAAATTCATAGTGTCCATACCTTGTACGGAAAGCCATCTTTGGTATATCCTCCCTTTTGACCCTTAATTGATGATACCCTGAACGAAGATCAATCTTGGAAAAGTATTGAGCTCCGCGTAGTTGGTCAAATAAGTCAACAATGCGTGGGAGAGGATATTTGTTCTTGATAGTGATCTTGTTAAGTTCTCGATAGTCAATGCAGAGTCTCATTGATCCATCATTCTTCTTAACAAATAGAACAGGTGCTCCCCAAGGTGACGCACTAGGGCGTATGAATCCCTTATCAAGATTCTCTTGGAGTTGCTTCTTCAATTCCTGCAACTCAATTGGGGCCATTCTATAAGGTGTCTTTGAAATAGGCAAAGCACCCGGTACGAGTTCTATTGAAAACTCAACTTCACGATTTGGTGGAAGACCCGGCAATTCCTCCGGAAAGACATCATCAAACTCCCGTACAATGGGCATATTCTTAATCGTGAGTTTCTCACCAACCATTTGAGATAAATAACCTTCATTTAGTGGAATCAATACCCATAAGATGGAAGAAATTTCCACTGGAAGGTTATGTTCATCCTTGCATTGATAGACGATCGTAGGTTGATCTGGAATATGAAATGTGACTTCCTTTCTTTGGCAATTGATATGAGCTCCATGTAGAGAAAGCCAATCCATGCCAAGAATCACATAAAATTCCACTAAAGGAAGGATCACAAGATTTGCAGGAAGCACTTTCCCACAAACTTCGATCGGAGAAGAATTATAAACTTCTGATGCGATTGATGTGCCATTAGGTGTTGTCACAGCTAACTCAACATCTAATTGTTGAGGTAATACGGTGATACCCTTAGAAAATTTTTCAGAAATAAAAGAGTGGGTGGATCCAGAATCAAATAAAACATTTGCTACTTTAGAGTGGATGGTAAGTGTACCTTTCACCACATCGTTATCGTACTCCACATCGCTGATAGAAATTGCATGTGACTTTCCTTTGTCTTTAGCCTTAAGAGTTTGTTGACGTCGACCATCATCATCAACCCTTGGATTTGGGCATTGATTGGCATAATGCCCCATCTCCTTGCACTTGAAACATTGAAGTGTAGCAGGTTCATTCTGTGTATCCCTTCCTTTGTTTGCATCATTAGACATCTTCTTCCCATTATCACGGCATTCAAATGCCCGATGGCCTTCCTTTCCACATTTAAAACATTTACTTGTCCCTTTAAGACAACTCCCTCCATGTTTCTTTCCACACTTTGAGCATAAGGGAAAGTTCATCTTCTTTTCCGTGTGCTCTTTAGATTTTTCTTTGAATTCCATCTTCCTCTTCTTATCAAACCCATGTGACTGATGGGTTACTCCAATCTCCATCTCGACTTTGAGAGCACATCGAACGATTTCCTTGTAGCTATTGAAGTCCCTTATGGCTAACGCCCTTCGAAGACTTGGTTTTAAGCCACTAAAGAATCGATCGATCTTACTCTCAGGTTGGATAATAATACCAGAAGCGTACCTTGCAAGTCTTGTAAAATTTGCTTCATAGGTACTAACAGATTCATCATCCCTTTGCTTCAGTTCAAGGAACTCTTTCTCCATCTTTGTTCGGAGAATACGAGGGAAGTACTTATTGAAAAATAAGTTCTTGAACTCGTCCCATTTCATAGACTCAATTTCATCCCTTTGCCTCGTATTCTTAACAAGATTCCACCATTGATCCGCATCTCCTTCCAAACGATACACTGCTAGGATGACTTTATCATGCTCAGAACATTGAAGAACTGAAAATATCTTTTCAGTAGTACTAATCCATTGTTCAGCAACTAATGGATCAGTAGACCCGCTGAAAGATGGTGGACGCTTCCTCATGAAGGATTCAACAGAATGTTGCTCCCTTATTTGTTCGTTTGGAAATCCTGCATGATTCATAGCTTGAGAAAGTTGTGTGAGCATGGCTACAAGATTTTGCATTCCAGCTCCCATATCGTTTGGTTGCTCAGGGGGACAATCATTGCATTGCCCATCGCATTCCGCATTAACACGGTTCCTTCGGGTTCCAGCCATTGACTAAAACCAAGAAGAATAGTGTGAGCAACACTAATTATAATAGGAAACCACATAATTCAAGAATAAAATTTTCATGCTTAAGGTCTTATCCTAGGTTATTCAAGGCCATTTCTAAAACACTAAGATTGTGTTCTATGCTTAGACTTATCCTTAGGGTTCTTACTAAGGCTTTCACATCCTAGTTTCCAAAGGTTGACTATACCTTTCCTCTGATACCAACTATAACGACCCACACTTTACATACATTGTTAATACTTCAAAATTGAATCACTCTTATTACAACATATGACAAAACCACAAAGGACCGTATAGGTATAGTGTCTTTAGAAACTGGGGAAACATAAACAACTGGTTCATAAATCTTCTACAGTGTCTCCCATTTATTTCATCATATCTAGGGTCCCTTTTAGCATATTCTACTTAATATCCATCTTCCTGACCTGGGGAAAAGAAAACATAAAAGGGTGATCTCAAATGCTCAGCAAGGGCAAATAAAGGAAATAAAAAATCATATCATATCTTTATGAAAATCAAAACCTGCAAAAGAGATCATAATATCTTAACATGGAATAAATCATAGAAGTGAAAATGAGATCCCCATAACATAAAACTTGAAACTTTGTGGCATGCACACATAATCATGGAAAATCATTTCTTGTTAGTCATGACTCATTGCCAAGACTATCTTAGTGGACAAAGTCCCTTTCTGAACCGAGTTCACTCCTCGTTTCAGTCCTGTATCACTGAACCGAAATAACCTTCCGTTCCAGCCATGTCTATCTCATGAGATATAAAATCATTACCCAATGCATTGGAGGGAGATATAGGTCCCACCCATCTTATAATGAATCCTTTCTTATGTGTGCCACATAATCATAAAACATACATCATCGCATAACACATATAACAAAAATGGGATTCTTGAAACATCATGACATCATAAATCAATTCATATATGATAAAGGAATTCATAAACATAATTCCATCACAACATAGTCAAACCAATGTAAAAATATGGATAGAAACAGAACCCTTTATTATCTTAGATGGAAAATAATTTTGATAAAACACTTGAATTGAATTCTTGAGGAAAATATCCTTTCTTCTTCAAAAACATTTTTCCTTTCATAACATGTCATACAACTTTAAAATAAAAGAAGTTGATTAAAAATAAACTTGAAAACTTGTAAAGGAAGATTCTTTGAAGTAATGTTTTAAAAATCCATTCATGCCGTATAAGTTAAAAAAAACATTCTTCGTACTTTTGTCGGAAAAGTCAAAAAGTACCTCGTACGGAAAAACGACAAAAGATTCCTTTCATATTCTTTACTAAAAACTCACCTAAGGGTAAAATTGGATTTAAACTATTTCAAGTGGATGGAAAAAATATTACATATTGAGGGAACATGGATGTGGATGATAAAATACACCCCAGTAAATACTTACGAATAAACAATCTCGGATAAAAATGAGATTGTGATATTTCCCTTACCTTAGGTCCGATTTGCTTTGTTCGTGTCCGAAGCTCCTGTATAATGGTTTAAATAATGTTATTGACTTATTCCAGAATAATACATATTGATATGAGATCATATATGGTCATATTATTAGCTTCTTGTTAGTAATATTTCATTGTTACTTGTTACTCGGGTCTTTATAACTTTTTGTTCTTATGCGTGTTTTGTCGAATAAATTCTTATTCTTATCTTTAGGTTATAGATAATTAATTTCCAGAATGGTATTAGTGTAGTATATACCATATTCATTCATTCAATTAATTTATACAATCATTATGAAATAAAGATCATGTAGAACGAGTCGCATCACATCGTGGAGACGGTATTCCGTACGTACGCACGAGTGATGATATCGTTCCTATGATCGTGGAATTGTATTGGAGTATATATATATATTATTTCAGTATCAATATTACTTAATAATAATCATATATAGTTACTCATTACACCATTATACCCATCCTTGTAAGGTGATAGTGGAAAATAGATTACACCACGGCGTGGAGACGGTATTCCGTACCTACGCACGCGCGGTGATTTCATTTTTCCGTAGGATGGATAGAAGGTGAATTAGGGTTGTTTCATATTTATAATAACATATCAGTATGTAAGTAATACTGATGTTATTACTTTATCATGAAACAACTGAAGAAGAAGAAGTTGAAGAAGAAAGAAATTGAAAAGATCGGTAATGGATATTACCTCTTCTTTGGAACGCCTTTTTGAATCCTCCACTTAAGGAACTAAGATTGGTCTTTGGAGAAGACCAGGACCTCTAGGATTATTCTAGGGAAGTGGAGAAGGGAAAATGGCAGGGGTTGGCCGAGCTTGAGGGCTCAAATTGGTGTGAGGAGGAGGGGGAGGAGGTGCCCTTTTATAAGGGAGGAGAGGGGCACCTTAGGAATATCTCAAAATATTATTTTATATTAAAGTCAAAATCGGTTTATAATGGTTCCAAAGGGTCTTATTTCGAAGATAAAGTGGGGAAGGGTCGAAATCCTATCAAACAATAGGATTTAGACAAGTTTAGGGTATTATTTTAACCTTATCAATTAGATTTAACTCTAAGTTAATTAATTTAACTTTTACCGTGTCTTTTTGTTTTCTTTCACTATATGGTTAATAAACTTTCTATAACATGCCAAACGAACCCCAAATTGTTTATTATTAATATATATATCCTTATCTAAGTCATTTGGCCGAACCTTAGATTTTTAGGAATAAAATAACAATTAATAATATAATATTTGATTTAAAAACTATTTTGTGTCAATTTTGACACTATTTGATATATGATTTTTGTGAAAGTCATAACAGAATTATATGTTCGAACCAAGTTGATTAAATCAACACTAATATATCATAGTAACCTAGAAAATTAGTGGAATTCATAAAAAGTCTCAAATTACATTTATTTTGGTATTTATATTATCAATTTTTTCAATATTTCATTAATAAGATAATTACTGCATCATCTTTGTGTCATAAATAAATTAAATTATTTGATGTCTAAAAATTACACATAAAATACCATCATGTAGGAAATCTTTTTAGCTTTCTAATGAATATTTACAATCGAATTTATCTTATGTATAACCCTATATTAAAAATGATTTACTTGTTAAACTTTGATTTTAACTATTTTAACCCTTCTTTAAATAAATTAATAATAAATGTCCTAATCTAATCCAAGTGGGCCTAAATGGTCATATTTTATTCCTAAGTTTGTTTTTGTCCGAATTACACTTGACCAATAGTATTAGGACATGTGTTAGGGTAATATTGATATCATATTTACCCTTAGTTACCCTATTTACTATTAACCGCGGTAAAAATAGTAAAAAGTTACTATTCACCAAAAAATTATTTTCATCTCATTGAACCACATTTTAGTCCTTGATATTAACCGTGTCTCTCGGATTTTTGAAATTCCATTCACAGAAGCGGTAAAATTAAGTTTTATGCAAAATTCAGTTTTTAACCTACCACTTAGTGGTTTCACTATTCATCAAAAATTGAAAGTTTTCAGAAAAATACCAAAATTTCACCCTAGGCTAATTTCGATATTCTGAGTCCAAAAATGAAGTCCATTTTGAAAAATAAAATTTATAAAATTTCAAAAAGTGGTTATTACTATTCATAACGGCTAGTTTTAATAGCATATTGTTGTTTAGTGAAACTCGGTATTGCGTACGACGCAAGCTATCGAGGAAGGTCGCGATTGCGTGTAAAGCAAGTCAAGCAAGTGTTGCGTAGAAAAAGATTTCTTTGATAATTTATATAACATAAAAGTCTCGGGTGTTACAAAAATCATATTAGTTATTGGAATCATTAAATTATTGGGAGAGAACATATTATGTATAGTCTTTTTTTTCATAGGTTTCTACTTAAGAAGACCATGTTTCTGGGGGGAATATTTTTTTTCCATGTTTGAAAACATCATAACTAAATCCATTTCCTTTCAAATGTTCAATTCATATTACACATAGTTGGCTTGAGTCATTTTTAATAGGATAACATGAATTTGAAAAAAAATTATCTCCCATTTATTAGCATATTAATTGAAAAATATTACATCACATCACTACTGAAATTTGATTTAATTGTGATAGGGTCACATCCCAAATAGATCATTGTAGAAAACTGTGTCGTAAATTCCATTTTTTAGGATGGGATCATCGCAAAAAATACTATTTTTGGATGGGAAATAGTCCTGCTGCAAAAAGTTCCCATTATATATATATATATAAACCTATTGTGATGGGAACGTCAAAAATAATTATGTAAAAATTTTATAAAATATTTGTGACGGGTACCTGTCACAAAAGGTCCCGTTACAAACTCTTAATAAAATAACAAAAAAATATTATATAAAAACCTATTGTGACAGGCCCGTCGCAAAAAGGAATTTTCTATTGGCCTGTTTTCTCGTATCAAATAGTTATTTAAAAATATATAAACTATTTTCGATGGGTACCCATCCCAAATGGTCTCGTCGAAAATACTTAATAAAATAAATATATATATTCAATTAAATATTGATAAATTAATGTTAGAAAATAATAAAACTATTAATACTATTAACATAAATAATATTATATTATATAATAATATTATATTATATAATAATAATACTAATATTAATAATATAAATAAAATAATATTATTATGTTATTAATAATAAAATAATTCTAATAAAATAAAACGTTATTATTATTGTTATTAATATTTATGAAAAAAATTATATTAATATTATTAGAATAATAAAAATATATAATATATAAAAATTATCAATATCCACAAATAATATAAAAAATTATAAAATATTTTTATTTTAATTAGTAAAATAAAAAAACAATAAAACAATAATTCTAATAATAAATAATAAATTAAAAAAATATTTCAAATAAAAAAAATAAAAAAAAATGCAATATTAACACCAATATAAAAGAAAGAAGCAGTAAATAGTTAATATTAAAACAAACATTGAATTCAAATGTTTTTAACATGAAAAAAAATCAATGGGGGATGGTCTTCTGGAGGAGGTGGAGGAGTTGGAGGAGATGTTAGAGGAAACTAAATCCCTAAACTATGAGTTAGAAGGAACATGTACTCCTTCTGCTCATGCATCAATTACTTCAATTGAAGAATCTTCTCCCCATACTATTGTTGCTATCATCGGTGCTACTCTTCATGTTGCATGTGCTGCCGCATATCCTCATTATACTAACACAAACTCTCTATAAGCTCACTCTAGCTCACAGCTGCAACTTATATTGTGAGATAGAAGATGATGCCTCTCTAAAATATCCTCTCGATATGGAATCCAACATAGCAACAATACCAAACTGATTCCTAGGAGTCAATTGAGAGCTGATACCAGCTACTTGTCCCTTCTCGAAGGCATACATGGTCACCTGTATCCATGCTTTCTCGTCAAAATTGTGGGCACTAGTCTGATAAGCCATCTCGGCCTGACTCTCATCCTGTGTTTGGGAGGTCATGTCCTAATATTACAACTTCAATTCAAATTTGAAATTAAAATAGTGAAAATATTATATGTAGTAAATTATCAAGCTAAAAAAGAAATAATACTGACCACAATCTGATGCTGGTGATCACCTATAATCTTTCTAGTGGCTGGATCACTATAAATCATCATACAAACATGGTATTCTGTAATATCATGCTATGTACTACCTATATTAATATAAAATAATCTTTTTATATTTAAAGTTATATAATTTTTTTTAAAAGTACTTACCAGATTCTCTTTATGTGTACTGAATGTTCCACTTCCAGCTTGATGCATCGCCTCCTACCTCATCCAGTTCTGTCAGCCCGATGAAGATATTCTCTAAAATACACCACCCAAATAGTGTAAAAATAGTCCTTCCAAAACGTGAGATGTAATGTACTCTATTCGGTGAGCTCTACATGAATCATCAAATACTGCCATTCCTGTTTTTTCATGGTCATCCTTCTCAAATTGTGAAAAAATGAAGGAAACTGTCATGCATAGACACCGCTCATGATGCGTGGATAGGGCTACACATGCTATCATCGATGGGATTCTGTAAACCCTACAAATAATTTATAATATCTATCTATTAATTAAATAAATTTCAAAATAAATATTATTTATTTATGTACCTACCAATGACCTAACGTGCCCAGCTACATGTCAACAAGAATTTGTTCACATGTGATCCATAGATAATAAAAATAATTGCGCAAGATAGAGCTCCCCTATCCAATAACAATATATGAAAAAATGTGAAAAAATAACAAATAATACAACATTTAGTATAAAAATAAATCAATGAAAGATAATTAAAATACATAGGTTGCCATACCTCCGTGTGCGTAGATCGAAGCCATGACTAGGGAATCCCTCAGGGATAGGGTCAGGAATCATTAGTCGGGAAAGAGAACGCCCCCTCCGCATAACCCTTGAACTGCCAGTATGTTGCGGGTTAGATGATCACAAATAATCCTCATCCAATGGTTGGTCATTGTCTTGTAACTGAAAAAATAATTAATCATCCATCTGAAACAGAAAATAATTTTTTTTAAAAAATATTTGAAAATAACTATTATATACATAAATATAATAGTTATGATTATAACCATCATTTAACTTGTCAATGTTCACCTTCATCATCATCTTCATATCTAACGATGTCTATGTCTTCATATTCCTTCTTGGAATTATCAATATCCATATGAGTTTTAGTTTCATTATATATTTCCATTTAAAATTAACTTGTAACATCATTAACATCATTTTCACCAAACACCCTTTATTATGGGGTGTTATCATCAATATTCATGTCTCTTTGTGAAAATGATGGATTTTGAGTAGTCTCTTGAAAAATTTTAATTCGTTTCACTTTAGTGAAACCACATTCACTTTGAGTAAAATGATTTTCCCAAATTTCGATTTTTATTATGATCCACAAATAACTTGGGTCTCTTAAAGTAGCATAGTACATTGCATAATAAATTTGATTTTCATGTTGAGGCAATAAGAAGATAAATTTACTAAAAGAATAATATTATATTTAATAACAATGATTCTGTGTGTCGAATAAACCCAGAAGCCCCTCTTTGTATCTAACCACCAACATTGAAACATCATTATGTAATTTTGTTCTATATAAAACAATAATATAATTTCATCTAGCATTCCATAAAAGTCAACATCAATTTCACTATGACAAGATCCTCTCATGAAAACTCCATTGTTCATTGTTTTTCTGATTCCCCATATGCATGTTTATAAAATCTAAAACCATTAACCACATACGAATTATAATATTTAACCAATTTGGATAGTGGGATTAAAAAATACAATGTTCCTTATCAATATTATCAGAATGTAGAGACACCTAATTTTTTTTAAAATAATTATCAATATAATAAATGATAACTAGAATTGATATGTCAAACCATCAATAATTTATTTTACTAATTTTTTAAACCATTGAGAATTTTTTTCCAAGCGTTCTTCAAGAGGAGCTGTTATAATTTGTGGAAGATGTTTCTTCATAAGAATAGCATATAACATAAAAATAAAATTAGTTTACTTACTATAACATAAATTATAGAATACATCATGGAAGAAACCATGGTACAAATGATGTCCTTTCTTCACAGTTGAGACGAACATATTTATGAGCTCTGTGGTATTCATCATCTGAATGCCATCGTTTATGATGTCCACCAAATTTAATCTCTAGATAATTAAAAACTAATAAGTGATTGGCCGTTTAATCATCAATATTACCATAATTCTGTCTATGTCATTGTGTTTTCAGGGATACTCAGATTCAAAATAATTAGAGGAGAAAAAGGAAGATTTCTCTTGTAGATAAACATAAGCAATTGAGCCTTCAACTGATGATTCTTTACGTACTTTTTTCTTCAAATTCTGCATGCATCTTTCAAATGGGGACATCCATCGAAACTGTCCCAAACCTTCACTTTTTTCTTCATGTGGAAAATGTAATATTAAGTGTTCCATTGAGTCAATGAAAGTCAGCAGAATTTTTTTTTTCAGTTTACATATAATTACAACAACATCTTCTTTAAGTTTTCTTATTGCATATAAGTCTATTTTCATTAGAGAAATGTCTTGGAAAAAATATGATATGTCTGTTATCGAATCCCAAATCATTGAATTCAACAAACCTATTAATCAAATTTTCATAAATCTTTTTATTACAACCTAACAATCATGACTTTTTAATCTGTAAATATAACCATTCCTAATATATCTGTCCAAATTAGCAGCATATTCAAAAGGAAGTATTTAATCTGCAATCCACTGACAAAATAAAAAGTGACTATCTTTGTACAGTGTATAAGCTGCTTTTGGCTTCATTAACCATTATGATCTGACATTTTCAAACAGTTCATGTTCTAGTCTCTTACTAATTTAGGAAAGATCTAACTGTTCATTTACATTATATTTGGTCTAACATGGTGAATTCAAAACTATATGAAATAAATTATTAAAATACATCTTCTCAATATGCATGAAATCAAATATGTGGAAGACTAACAAATAAGACCAATCTGGTAGATCCCAAAAAATTTTCATTTTTATCCAATTGTCTTCTTTTCCAAAGCCATGAATTTTTCTATTGCTTTATTGTTGGTCCAAATGTTATGGGAGTTAATGAAAATACAACTGAATTGATCTCTATACCTGAGATCAGTTTTAGAGAAACATCCTATTCAATTTTTCCTTTTCTGAAATGATATTTGTTCCTCCAAAAATGATGATCAGTTGGTAGACATCTGTGATGACTGTCAAAATTGAATGTTTTATTTTCATTGAAGTGTATAAATGCTTTCTTGTATCTCATACAGTTAGGACATGATTTCGAACCATGTGTACTCTATCCCAATATCATTCCATATGTCCGGATGTCTCTAATTTTCCATATCAATGGAGATTTTATTAAGAAATTTTCTTTTTCAGCAACATCATATATACTAACACCATGAATTCACAATGAATTCAACTCATTAGTCAATGGTTCCAATAAACATCAATATTCTTTTTTCAGACGTCCTAGGATTAATAAGGTAAAAAATCTATAAGGCTCATTCATCAACATCCATAGAGGTAAATTGTTCAGAGTTATAAAGATAGACCAACATTAATACTGACTACCATAAGAACCAAACAGATATAAACCCTTTGCAGAAAGACCCAATCACACATTCTGGGGTTCTAAATAAAATGATGGATGCACTCGCCCAAAATGTTTCCATGAATCACCATCAGAAGTATGATTAAGGCTTTTACCAGTTGAAATCTTGGTTTTATGCCAGGTCATATTTTTCACTATGTTCTGAGTCATAAATAAACACTAACAGTTGGGTGTAAGCAGAAAATAACTCAACTATTATATAGGAATAGATTCAGACATCCCTGATTTTGCATCTTTGTGCCTTGATTTCCCACATTTGGGAAAACTATCCAACAAATAATTTCCACCATAATATAAGATGAAATCATTTGAAAATGCACAAATATTTTCATAACTAAGGCCCAGATTACGTACCATCCTCTTTTCCTTATAGTAATTTGTCACCAACACATTTCTGTCTGGTAACCATGTTTTAACCAATGAAAACATCTGATCAAAATAGTTGTTGTACATTCCATTATCTGATTTAAAACAAATTCAACAGCTTCTAATTTTCTTCTCTTGCAACCAAGATATAATTTATCCTTAGTAGAACTGATAAATATATAAAATTTATATGGTTCCAACTCTGGAGTTAAATCAATATAATTCTTAGTTTTAGTTTGTTTAAATGTGGGACTTTCAACATCAAGGACTATATTTTTAATCAACGATGGATCTAGAATCAAATTATTAGTATATTCTTTATAACTATGTTCACAGTTTTGATACCAAAAAACATAATCTAGTCAAAATGAAAATGCAAGAGATGTCCCACAATGTTTTTAAATGTGTCAAATGTTTCCAGAGCACATTTTTTCAAGGATGATTAATTGTGACTTCTAAACCAAATTATGGTTTTGATTTTGAAAATTAAAAATAAATCTTCAACACCCTTAATATATATATATAGGATTTAAACTAGAACCATTGGATTTCTTCCTTGATGTATCCAAGCGTGATCACCTAATAATGACTAGTTTTGAATTCCTTTTTCCTTATTTCTCCACAAAATATAAAATCATTACTATTTTTGAATAATTCAATATAATAAAAACACTATCCCAAAAAGAGAAGATAAATAATTACAACTACTTTTTACTGATTACCACTAATTATGGGGGACACAATTTTCAGTGGATTGGCATATGCTCTTTTGTCTGATTGCTCATGTACATACAACTTTCTTTGATTGAAATCATAATTAAGAATATGCGCATAGGTATACATATCCATTACCGTGCATATGAGAATGCTTAAGCGTACCTCCAACCAAATTCTTCATTGCGATGTCAGTGTGAGAAGGATGCATTTAAATGAGTCGTCGGACAAAAGATCCCCCTTTTCATCGACGAATCATCTTCTTGCCACTATCATGGCTAAAAACATTATGAAAAATGTTCTCTTACATATGAATATCTAATCGTGTGCATAAAATATTAGATATGAATATGTAGGTGCACATTTTTCATAATTTTTTGAGTTGGTGAGAGTTAGAAGAAGAAGAGTCATCAAGAAAAACATGTTCTGCCTATCGACTAAAAATTTTTCCACGTTCTTAAAATATATTACAATTATACCTATTTATTACTAATTATTTCTATTTATTTCTAATTTTTACTATTTGTTGCAAATTATTACTATTTATTTCTAATTATTACTTTTTATTGTAAATTATTAATAATTATTTCTAATTATTAATATGTATTTATAATTATTAGTAGTTATTGCTAATTATTAGTAATTATTTATAACTATTAGTCATTGTTGCTAATTATTTCTAATTATTTACAATTATAGCTAATTATTGATAATTATTGCTAGTTATTGCTAATTATTTCTAATTATTGCAAATTATTTGTAATTAATGCTAATTATTTCTAATTTTTGCTAATTTTTTCTAATTTTTTTCTAATTGTTTCTAATTATTGCTAATTATTTTTAATTATCGCTAATTATTTCTAATTTTTGATAATTATTGTATATTATTTTTAATTATTGCAAATTATTTATAATTATTAGTAATTATTAATAATTATTAGTAATATTTAATAATTATTAGTAATTCTTTCTAATTATTAGAAATTATAGCTATTTATTAGCAATTACTGCAAATTATTCGTAATTATAGCAAATTATTAGAAATTATAGCAAATTATTAGAAATTATTGATAATTATTACTAATTTTTGCTAATTTTTGATAATTTTTGCAAATTTTTGCTAATAGTTGCTAGTTATTACTAATTATTTCTAATTATTACTAATTTTAATTAATTATTACTAATTATTGATAGTTATTAGTAATTAGAACTTATTATTAGTATTTATTACTATTTATTAGTAATTATTACTAATAATTAGTATTTACTTCTAATAATTAGTATTTATTACCAATTATTACTAATTATCACTAATTATGACTAATTTTTGCTAATTATTACTAATTTTCACTAATTTTTAATAATTATCCATAACTATTACTATTTATCTCTAATTATTACTAATTATAGCTAATTTATTACTATTTATCTCTAATTATTATTATTTTCACTAATTATAACTATTTGTCGCTAATTCTTACAATTTATTTCTAATTATTATTATTAATCTCTAATTATAACTATTTACTGCTAATTGTTACAATTTATCGCTAATTATTACTATTTATCCTTAATTTTTAGTATTTGTCTCTAATTATTACTATTTATTACTAATTATTACTATTTATGGATAATTATTACTATTTATTGCTAATTGTTACTATTTATTGCTAGTTATTAGTAATTATTTCTAATTATTAGTAATTATTGCAAATTATTAATAATTATTACTAATTATTAATAATAATTACTAATTATTTTTAATTTTTACAAATTATTAGTAATTATTACTAATGTTTACTACATTTTATTAATTATTACTATTTATTACTAATTATTATTAATTATTAATAATTATTAATAATTATTCATATTTATTAGTATTTATTACTAATTATTAGTATTTATTTTTAATTATTAGTATTTATTACTTTTATCTAATAATTTTTATATATTCCTAATTATTACTAATTACTACTAATTATTACTAATTCGATTTAATTTCTATTAATTACTGCTAATTACCGCTACTACTTACTAATTACCGCTAATTACTTATATTCATTACCAATTATCACTAATAATTCCTAATTATCAGTAATTATTAACAATTAGCACTAATAATTTTAATTTATTACTACAAATAAATACTGATAACAAAACAATATATATGTAATTTAATTACAACTAATTAACAATAATTAATATTAATATAAAATTGGAAAAAATATTAAATTATAAAAAACATAAATATCATAAAACATGATCTCTACAAGGTGTAGACGACTTCAAAATCACATCATAATTTTTTTTATCTCAGATAAATTTTAACTCTAAAATTAGAGTTTAGAGAGGGAGAAAGTAAGAATAGAGAGGAAGAATGAAAAAAATAGACTGGGGTATATAGGTTAGATTATTTGTGACGGGACCCATCATAATTACCTTCTGTCACATTAATTACTATCGGTGGTTAAAAGGTTATCTGTGACGGGTCAAATTGCAAAAAAGTGACATGCCGCCACACTATTTGCGATGGGGGCCTATCCTGTCACCAATAGTTTTTACCACCACCAGTTATTTGAGACAGGGGTGCCTCCCCCTCACAAATACTATTTACCTCCACCTGGTATTTGCGACGGGGAGGCATCCCCCGTCGCAAACACCCTTCCCGCGGTTTGGCGTGAAAATTGTGCCAAACCTTTTGCGACAAGACCCCTTTTTCCATCGCAAATAACTAATTATTTGCGACAGGAAGATGTCACCATCACAAATAACTTTTTCAATAGACTATTTAGGACAAGATCCATTCCCATTGCAAATTAACGATAGCAAAAGTTGTTTTCCCATGGTGCATGTATCAAGCAAAATTTGTGTTCATTACAACTCTTAAACAATTGAAATCATCCTTTAAAAATAACAAAATCACATATTATTTCCCTATGAATATTATCTCGTAATACTATATACCTTAATTTGAAGAATGAATTTCAAAATAGTGGGAATCTACCATAAAATGAGGACAAAATACCATAGAATCCAAAAAATATATAATCACCAAAACCTGCAACATTTACATTGACATTAATCAAACACTATGCCTTAAAAGAATTAGGGCGGGAAAAACATGAAGGAATTTAGAAATACATAAAGGGAATATAATAAATTCACTTATATATTATCTTGATGAAGTTCTTATGTATAAATACACAAAAACATTAAGTTTGGTTGAGTTGGAATGAGGGATTTGATGTTTGAGAGGCATGGGAGTTTAATTAGGGGTAAAAGTTAAGAGAAATGGGTTGAAAGTAATGTATATGGAGGAATTTCAAAATTTTAAAAACCAAAGTATCCCTCATGATTTTACTACATGGTTTACCAAACAGTATTCTTAATATATAAATTGTTCCTGACACACATGGTTGATGTTGTAGGTTTTGAAAATTGGTTTTAGAATAATACTACCATCTCTTAAAAGGAAATAATATTTTTAGGGTTTAGTCCATCAATTTTTCCTTAATCACACAAAAGATGTGATATATTAATTGCTTTACTAGTTTCAGTAATGTAAAATGGAGGATAAATAATAAGGTGATGTCACATCCCCTACATAAATGATTCCCACTCCCATGTATAAGGAGTGTTACTCCCATGTTTCCATACACCAGAGAATAGAGGAACATATTTCCCATTGAACACTTCATGTTGGGAGTTGGTAATCCCAATAATTGTCTTGATCATTATATAATCCATCTCAATATAAATGTCTTTCTATTTCAATACATCATAGGTGTTAGGATACTCTTTTTATTATTTTAGATATGTATAAAAAATAATTTGTTGATATAAACTGAGGAGGAAGTACAAACAATTAAGTGACCTTCCCAACCATCTCTATTATCACAATCTGTTGATAGTGCCTCCAATGCTTACTAATATCTCAGTGACCAAACAAATGTTTCAATATTCAAAATCATATAGTCAGTGTATGAAATATATAAAATAAAATAAAAAACAAATGTGTAAGATTTATAGAGACACTAAGAAATCACCGGTTACTTATGGATAGTATGAATCTTACCCAGTTTCACATGAACGATACTCAATCCCACAAGAGACGTCATTCCCAATGGTTTCTAACATTGGGGTTACCATTGTGGTCCACCATATAATACATAAAATGTAACTAGTATGATATCATAACAAAATAAATTATAATATGTAACCACAGATAATTGTAAACTATTATCTGTTGAGCCCCAAATTTCATGAGAGTATTCATTGAGTATATCATCTAAAATCATGTTCACCTACTCCATCAGCATGTTAGTTTACAAATCATAAGTTATTCTTAGATTCACTTAGTATATCACCACATCTTTAAGTACATTCTAGATTCAAGAGTTAAATAGGGTGGCCCCTTAATATTTGATAGCATGTTCATGAAGTTATTTCACTAAATAATTAATATGTAGGGCATCACAAGATCATCCACAATAGTGGTATCATTGATCAAAGTAAAATTTGATAATTTCATCAAATGTTAATTTTAGAAAAAAATATAATTATTTCATATATGGGTATGAGGTTATATTATAGTGATGTCAATGGATATCTATTCCCACCTCCAGTGTGGAATAACGATAGGTTATATAAAAAAGGGATCAAATGATCCTATTTAAACTACTAACTTGTATAGTATCTTGAAACAAAATCTACATTTCCACACCTCATATTAGACAGAAAATACTAATGTTTTAGGTAATAGTACTTCTTAGGTTGTACATGTATGCGTAGTCTACTATGAGTGATGAAAATCCCCCATCAATTCTTTCTTTATTCATTGAAAAACAATTTTTTTTTTCAGATGAATATTTAAAACACTAACTCATTGTCTACATAATGTTTATAAATCTATATAAGGACTATAATTTTTAATTCAATGATTTATAATAATGAGATCAAAGAGAAAATGTAAAAAATGAATTCTAGGGTGAAAAATATTCTCATTAATTTAAATGTTATCTAATGAATATGATCAATGAGCACATTAGATTCCATTCATTGCAAGATTATTTTGTAGCATGGGACACCAATTGCTTATTGATGGAATCTATAAGAATATTTCACATTCCTTGTATATATGTATGGTGTGAATTATATTCCTTAATATATTTTACAGATCACATTTACCAAAGAATAAAATCATTCATTGAAAATATATAACTAAAACATTTATTATATGAATACAACATGAATATTTCTATGAAGTGATACTTCCACTAACATTTAGGATCATGAATCTTTACAAATATATAATTTTCATGGGTTATATAAATTCTATCAAGTGTTCTAAGATGAAGATAACCATATACCACTATAGGATCTCCCAAAAAATCAGACAATGAATCCTATTCCTGATACGATACAATAGAAAATATAACCCTATCAGTCCTAAAGTAGATAAAGAATACAGGATAATTACAACAACCACATAAACACAGAATAATATTTTGAACATATGGAGCTCTATGGGATCATTACTTCTTTGTGATTGATAGAATTCAATGACGATGAAAAATTAATGATGTTCTTACTAAATCAAAGATATTAATGTTCAAAATCAATTTTTTTAAAATATAAAATACATTCTTTGGATATTACCAAGAAATAAAAACTATTACCTTTTTAGGATAAAAAATGCATTCCTTCAAAACCACACGTCCTATAAGAATTAATTCATAGATCAAAATGATATATTTATATGTTTTTTTATAAATGGGATGATCATAGAGAGTTTCAAAAACAATCTCAAAGTGATTATCACACTTCTATTAAATTTTTTAATAAACTAATATATCATAAATTAATACAATGTGGAAAGAGTCTAGAGATAGAAAAAATATCTAGTTGATAAATATCATGAATTCCACATGAACATTGGTTAAGCCTAAATGCATAACCATGAAATCATAACGTATATAATTTTATTTGAAATCAGTCTTGTAAATATTAGACACCCAAAATAAGAGTTGTTGATATCAAATAAGAAGGTAAATAGTTGAGAACCAATTATTCCATTTAAATGTAATAAATATGAGTAATGATGTTTTTCTTGTTATGTTTTAATTTATTTTAATTCATATTTTGATGTATAAATGGATATTCCTGTTGAAAAGTGATGAATAATAGCTGAAGGATATAAAATAGGTTGACTAAATCCTTTTATTATTTTTTATTCCATCTAAATTTGAAAATATTTTATGGAAGTTGGTTCCTTGTAATTTGAATGATATTAAATCATATATATCAAAGAAAAATCATTAATAGAAAACTCACGTTTCTACTTCAGTGGTAATACTGAGAAGTAATTTAGATAAAATTCATAAAATTCCCTAAAAAATAGTGGAATACCACTTAGTAAGTTCTATTAATCAACCAATAATATAAAAAATTTAATATATAATATAACTATACCAAATATAGGATATTTATATACCACACAACTACACTACAAAACCATTTCTTCTTGAAAAAATGAGAGCTTCCGTTATGAGAAATAAAGTTCACCATTTTGTGATAAAATTAAACATATAATTTTATTTCAATGATACAATACATTAAAATAAATGTATCTATAATTTCTATCTTATGAATAAGGAGGTAACATAATAATTTGACATTATATATAGAGATAAAACATGCATACAGGAAGCCATTATTCTTCTTCTTACCAATACAATTTGATATTATCATAAGATAAGGCCAATGATCATAAAAGAGGATCTAAAAATTTATAATTCAAAGATTATAAATATGTAAGAGTCACATTTTATAAATAATGAAATACTTTTTGATGAATAAATAATGATTTTACCTCTCATAGTTATTGGTTTTGTATCGGAATCTATAGGAACCTGCTGAATTACATGAAACTGAATCTCCTATGAATGGGCATGAGTTCTACCACCACAGAGAGTGTCATCCATTAAATGGATCTTAGAATATGATTAATTAATATAATCTATTCACCCATTATATTGATTTTTAACCATCTTAGAAGCATTATAATGAACTCTAGATACCATATGAAATATAAATCTTACAAAACATCACGGATAGGGGTGTAATCTAAAAAATAAATAGAGATTTAATTTATTATTCCTTGAGTGAGAAGCCTTAGAGATTCTTATCATTAATATATATCATAACCATATTTTACATTGTAATAATATATATGAGGTACACTACATAAGGTCGTCGATTTTATAATCATGGGTGGGTCCCTGGAGCCAATAACACTTCTCTTTTGAAGTTTACCATACTTTTTATTCCATTTTGAGAAGCCTCATTATTGTCCACCAGACATGGAAGAAATAGTAATTTACATTAACATAATTTATAGTTCAATATATATAATTAAGTATTAGTTTACTTATTTATCCTATGTTTACAGTTCTTGAATGAAAACTATGGAATAGATGTATGATTTGATGCTTATATCAAATATTATGGCTTTCAACTTTTCATTTGAGTATACAATAATGGAAAAATTAATAATCTCATCAAACTAGTTAGAAAATTTTAGATATATTAAGTATATTTGTTAATGTCGTATAATCTTATAAGAACTATCCAAAACTATGGTGTATGGGAAGTACTATTGGGTAAACATCACATTAATGTTTTTCCACTACAATTTCCATTTATAGTTTACTTGAAAATATGAATCCCATGATTTTGGGCAAGGATTAGTAATTATAAATAACTACACATTACTATGATAGACACTAGAATTTCATGAAAATTAAAAATTCTTATAATATTCTCAAATAAATATTTCACCTCTTCAAGTTAGTTTGTTCCTAGAATGGATGGATGCTTATGCTAAAGAAACACTTGATCATGGTTATTATTATTACATGGACATCAAATTTACAAATTAGAATGAGATAGGTTGGATCTCATTCCTTGATTAAACTATTAGACCATTACTACTACCACCTTAATAATATTAATCTAAATTATAATATTTGCATGTGGAAAAGTATTTTCATCTGACTCTATTATGTTCCTTTAGAGACTTTCGGGAGAAATACTACTAACTCATATGAAATGAAAAAAAATAAAAAAATAAAAAATATCTTATTTTAAATTTATAAAAAAAAATTAAAAAAACTTTAATAATCATAAAAAACTTTCCAATAATTGAAAATAGAATAATCATTAAAACTACAATTTTACATAGTTTATCTTCATGGTATACTAAACCATGAAAAAACTATATAAGATACACAATAATGATGGAATTATAGACATTTTTTGGTTAATTGTTTTTACACGATGGTTACCATGTTTGTGAGGAATATATAACATAATAAATTAGTGTCATGTGGTTTTTCAAAATAGTCTTCATGTCATGCCCTATTTTTGTTCATGATAGAAATGATTACCAGTTCTCTATTGTTTACCAAAAAAAATATCAAAATAAAAAAACCATGTTATGATTCATTAATTTTTACTCATTTTCCAACATCCCATGGTTACTTAAGGGTCTCGAGGATGAGTTTTGTCAAGAAATTAACTCTTAGACCACCCCTAAACTCTTGATGATCCGATATCTAGTCAACCATGACATTATAATTATCAAAAATTTAAAACATGTGTATGGTAAAAAAAATTTACAATCCAACCAAGGATTCAATAGAGTGAGGTAAATAAGATATCCTGTGAATATAACCAAAGGGGGTTCCCAATTTCAATGGGCTGAAAACTTCTCCCATTGAATTAATAAACACAATATATTAACAATTTCTCCCAAACAAACATATTACTAAAAATGGATATGAAAATAAAAATAAAATGACCAAGGTATGAAATGGTGGTTCATACACCAAAACAAATTTGAATAATATCATTAAATAAACATATAAAAAAATATATATATATGATATATAAAATGAAAAATATTAACCAACTATTAAAATAAAAGTATCATCGATAATAAAAAATCAACCTAACATATATAAAAGGGGACATGATGTGATGTTAAAATAGAAATAAAATATTATATGATTATATTATAAGAAAAATACAAAAATAATACTACCCATTTTCATGGGACATTATAGATAACATACCAACATGTTAACACCATAAATTGAATCCCAACTAGAATGAATATATAGTTAATATATGAAGTTTCTTTCCATTACATATATCTATCAAAATATGATCTATATGCACTAAATGTGTCTAAGAAAGGTGTGAGAATAGCATTTGTTGTTGGATCCCTATATATATTAACAATAAAATAATTTTATAGATAATCCAAGTTATTTTGATTTAAAATAAACAATATGAAAAAATTAATTTATCTTTTCAAATTAAAATACAAATAACATGGATTTTGATAATCTAACAAAAAACATAAATTACATGTAAACAATCATTCCAAATTCGACCTTATTAAGAGGTTACCTAATGTAACTATGGTTTGGAAACCCTATGAAACTTATACTATGTCATGTTTTAACTGACAAAATATAATCAATAACATCTTCCATATTTCAATTAAACTATTAATAATTGGTTTTGAGTTTTAGGTGTTCAAGATAGACATCAATGGAGAGATACAATTTAATTGTAACGATGCACCGATTAGTTTGACATTTCACCCTATTTGGTGGGAAGGTTATGTTGATACTATCATATGAGGAGTGGTTCATGGTTGTGGGACTCCATTGATTGGGATATTTATAATAATATCCCAATGTTAGGATATGGTGATGAGATGTTGTGGTTCCTATTGTGTGAACAGATGTGGCATGATTATTCTTGAGGAAAATAATAAGGGAGGTGTTTCCCCCAAAATTTGATGATCTTGGGGGTGTTTATCCTCATTAGTGAGGTGAAATATGGATTTCTAATTATATTGGATGAGTTGAATAATAGAATATAATTTGTTCTGTATGGGTTTTTTAATATGGGTTTATTAAGAGGTGAAGCCAAAATGTATCCACTCTATCATGTTTTTTCATATTTCTTTGAAAAATGAAATTATTTGATTTGATTCTTAGATGTGATATGACCTAGAATATGTGGAGTTTTTTCTTATATGGGTTCCAAATAAGTATTCTTACACTCAAGTCCATAAAAAACTTTTTCCCAAAATCTTTATGTCTGTGCAGATGGTGCACATGTCTATGATGATATCAGTGGGAGTAGTGATAGTTTATATAGTGGTCAAAGAGATTTGTGGAGCCAATGAGATTCATACCATGCAACACTAATTAATAGAGTTAGTGTGATTCGTTGATACCCTTAATCCTATAAATTAATTTTTATTTGACATTTTAGTAGGTTAAGACTTTTATTTCATAAATATTAGACTAGAAATTATATTGTATTCCCTTTTGATTGTAAATAGATAAATGCATAAATATTTTAATATTTCCAGTTAGATATGTTATCCATTTTCTTATGCATAAATTCTTTATTAGTTGGTGATATATATATATTTTATAAAATATATAAAAATGAATCACATTTTTATTAATATACTTTATTGGTTAAAACCATTACCCCTTAGCCTATTGAAGGGGGAGTGAGTGTGTCACACACCGTATGTCATCGACATAGTTGGGGGACCTAGTAGATAGGGTTTTGTTGCATTGCTTTTAAATAATTGGGTTCTAGGGATTGAGTTTGTATTTCTATCTCTCATGAGTTTTGATAATTAAATTTGGGATAATAATTATTTAATGTTCTTAGGCTTGGTTGATAGACCAGGGAACCCAACAAGAATGATTTATTAAATGAATTTTTAAACTCTGTAATAACGTAATGACTAACTTCAGTTCTCATAGAACTATTTTTAGTGTAAAATTAAATTTTTCCATGCCTCACATAAAAATTATTGTATTTTAATTTTCATTGAATCAATCCTTACATTCTTAATATTTTTCTGGGTAATATAAATTTTGACTTCCCTAATTGAAACAATTCTTTATAGTAGTGTGATATGGAAATTATTTAAATGATTATAGAAATAATATTACTCTCAAATATGGGAGATAATAAAATTTTTCTATCCTCAAATCATATTCTTAGGGTGTTAATATACTTTTATTATCATTACCATGGTGTATGATAATAGATCCTCATAGTTTGGGAAATTTTTAAGGATGGGGTTAGAACCCAGTCCACTAAGGAGTCTTTCAGTGATTCGTACATCCCAAATATTCCATCATGATGTTATGGACACATTAATTAGTACAAGGGGTGAAAAATTACACTTATAAAGAACACATCCACTATTAAAAAGTTGGATTCATTAGTCCCAAAAACATGAAGATGCACGTGTCTCCTATTTAATTACTTGGGTTGGACACCCATTCCAACTATGGAATGATCCCCCTTTCAACAGTAATATGTTTTTATAATGGGATAAGGTAATGATTTCCAATCAATGTTAGTTGGTACTCCACTGTGGGATGGGTAAAGAGTATTCCATGATGGGGGTAGGTGTGACCTAAACAAACGTTCCTTACATATAGTCATGGTGTTTTCACTCCATTAGTTCTCATAAGGTACAACACACCATATTAATTTGCATAAGAGCCTCATCCCAGTTGTTGATGACTTGAAAAGTGCATCCTAGAGACCTGAGTTCAAAACCAAGTGAAGAAATAATTCTGGGGTTACTGTAGTAATGTTATAGAAGGCACTGTAGATGGAACTATTCGATATAGTAATAGCCTAAAAATTCATTAGTTTGGTATTTTAAGCCACTAGTATGGGCCTCGTGTCCTTTAAGGCCTTCAGGACTCCCAATGACTCTAGGCTAGTAAGGATTTCAGGCCACTTCAAGACCACCTCAAGGCCTTCGGGCCACCAGAAATTGTGATTAAAAATGAATAGACATACTCTATTTGGAGTAGACTCTAGATGGGGATTCAGAGAAGGCGCATTCACCCGAGCAGAATCTAAGAAGATTTCTCAGAAAGAGAGGTTATGAAATTCCCATTAGGATAATTCTTGTCATGCATGGGAAGCCTAGCTGAACAAGGATTGAAATGGTGTAGAGCTGATATCATGACGAAGAAGTTGGGGAGGATCAATTCAAAGTATAGTTTGTATATTTCTCTAAGACATACGGGTGATGTAATATCTATGCCTTTGGGAATTGTAAGGGTCCCCCCTCATCCCATGAAATGGGGGTTATAAAAAATAAATAAAAAAGAATTCATCTGGGATATTCAGGCAACACACCAGATTAAATTGGATTCATTAGTCCCATACTAGATAATATATAGGTCTCCCTTATTTGGATATTTATTTGGTGTAGAATCACCACATGGGAGCTACGTTACTCCCTTAACTCGTTTATGGAAACCCAAAAATGTACAGTTCACTCACTATAACTTATATATTGGTAATAATTTGGTTGGTATGACACAATTAGTATTGAAATCATGTTTGAGAGTGTATCTCCAGGAATAACCATTAGTATTGGTTGGTGTAGCCTATTTTTCTTCTTCCCTCAATGGGTGTAAAGTATGATGAATTATAATATCAGATGAGGTGCCTTTGAATGAAGATATATTATATCTTCTAAGATAGATATAACCTTCATATATATATATATATATATATATATGTATGTATTCTAAGGCAATATATAATTGATGACTGATTTTCATTGTGAATGTTGAATTGTATCATGGATTGTAGAAGGCTTTGAATGGGGTATCCCTAAGGTGACTGAGATGCAACTTAAAAATTTCATCCTAGGAATACATTTTTATTAGTAGAAAAATGTAATGTTATCTTGATGTTTAATTATATGGGGGATCTTGAGAACCTTAAAAGTCTATATACTAGGTCCTCACCAAAATTGGATGTTCTCTACCACTATTGTGAATCTACATTTCCAAATTCTTTCAAGTTATTATATTATTGTTCTGTGAGACTTATGGGTGATGATTTTCAAAAAAAAACTGATCACCTAGAATATTAGTTTGATTTGATTGGTTTTGGGGGTAGATCTTATTTTCATGAATGATATTAATTCATTTCTACATCCATTGTAATGTGAGGCCTAGTTGATGAGTTGGGTAATCTTTCAAGAAGCTGAAACAAATACAGTCATTAGTTTGAAAGAATGGGTTCACATGCCCTTTTTAATTTAGAGGATATGTTCTATAGTTATAGATTAGGAGACAATAATAATACTTTTATACGATTCAATTTGTGATCAAGGAGTTGTAATCAGATTTTGGTGAATTTGAATGAATTAAGAGATTTCAAAGAGATAATATAGGTATTTATTAATACTAGTGATGTGTATTTTTTAATGGATATAGCTTCATGAATGATGATCTAGGAATTATATTCTATATATAATTGATATGTTCCATGAAAGAGGGATCCTAAACAACACAAGATCATGTTTCATGAGAATTTTTTAGATCAACACTTCATAGAATCAGCTATGTAGATTACAGAGAAGTGTGGAAGGATTTTTCATTGAGAGATTCATTATTGTATTTTTTGAATGTGGGATGAAGCATTAAAATTTACTTGATTTTGGTTATGGATTATTATCATTGGTATGATGTAAGACTTGGATAACATTGTGGCTGATTATGTTAGATATAGTGAATGAGATCTTAATTGAGGTCATTGGTGTTCGATATTACCATTTTGGTTCACTAATGATGGATTTATTTTTTTATATGCATGCCTTGATCTAAATATATTCTATGTATGATCTTTGTAGGATTATGAAAAAAGTTTTTTTATTCCCTAATAGGTTTTTATGATTCTCTAGTTGAGTTATTCGACATTTGATTTTGATGTGATTGAGTTTTCTCAGAGTTAGAATATTTTTTAGAAACGTTTTTTTTTGTTTGAGATTATTATTCCTTAACAAAAAATGACATGGTCATTGAACTATTACTGATTGATACCACTTTTTAGTAGAAACACATTGTACATACAGTTATGTGTTATCCATTTTTGGATTATAAGGATTTAGGTTGAAATCCATTGTTAATCGTTGAAGTTGAGCTCTGATTGTGTCAGGATATTATCGTATGGTGGGTACATAATTTTTTAATTTGTGGATAACATGAGTTTTAGATAATGTATCATTGATATAAGTGATAGATATGTAACTAATTTGTGGAAAGATTTTTCAATATGAGAATTTTTGTACCTGTGGACTATAAAAAACTGAATAAACTCACACAAGAGTGGATTATCTCCCTATGTTAGTTTGATTTTTGGTTTTCTCAGTTATCCATTTGAGATACATTTTTTTGGAGTATATAAAGTCTCGATGGTGGGGATTAGGTAGTGACAATAGTTTTCCCATAGAGAAGTCAAGGCTTGTTTTGAAGAATCAAGGACCAAGACCATTATAATGATTTGAATTCTAAATTAACCCAATGTAAAGCGGTCATAAAAATTATTCACTGGATTTATTTATTCTAGGGTTTCTTTACCCCTTGGGTAAGCCAATTTGGATTTTTGGTAATCATGGGTACTAGATAACGACATATAGAGAAAAAAATATAATTTTTTCATATATAAGTGAGTTATCAATAATTAATATTTTTTTATGAGAGGATATTTATATTGGAAATCTAATCCGATGATTATGTTCATAATAATTGTTTCATACATTGGAAGTTTTAAACATCATCAACTTTGAAATTCCTATTTGATGGAAATCAGATTTTGAATTTTAATAAATTAATTATTCATTGAGACTAATTATTTACCTTAACACATTAACACAAAATATATGTTCATACTTAACCCTCTACCACTAGGCCTATAAACACGAACCCTAACATGAGTGATGATGATATCCTATGAATAATAGTTGCAAGGTGAAATCATCAGCAGATTGATGGAAACAATTGAATCATTAGAATTTATATATAATGTCATACCAGATATTTATATTTTTTCATATTCATAATTTATGATTATTTAGGATTTCTGTTCCTAAGAATATAATTTTCATTTTTACTCTACATTGATCCACTTTATAGTGAATGAAGATTATGAAATTGGGGGGAGTTGATAGTGAGTTCATATAGTGTTTGATTGGTTGTGTGAATAGTTTTACACATATCAGTCATAGTGTGGGCCTAATACCAACCAATCTCTAGTATGTAACATTGGTGGAATGATGCAAGTTGTAATGGATGTTCATGCTTGAGTCATTGTACAATGAATTTCATCCCATTCATTAGAAGGTTCGATCATTGCGCCAACTTGAAATGAATGTGGAACAAGGACCACATTGGACAATATAAGGTTAAAATTTGTCACAAATAGTGTAGATATTGTGTCACCCTAGTATGTAGATCCATCCCAAGACTTTGCAGAAAGGGTGGCGTGGGATGACCTATCATAAGGGTCTAGGCATGTGTGCCCCTTTGTGGGAAATTATTGGTGATCTAACATTGATGGGTGTCATATATATCCCATGGGATAGTAGAATTCATGCATGGGAGGGTGAATTTAATACACAATGGGTCACCCCATCCGATCCTCTAACACACCACACAACACATTGAGTGGATTCCACATGGCCCACCCTACCACTAGGTGGGGTTTTTTAATGTCCTTATCGAGTTACATTTTTAGGGATATAAATAAAAAATGAAGATTAATTTTTATGTACATCGTGATAATGCACTCTATTAATACATAAAAATATGTTTACATAATGATATAGTTGTACATTGACTCCAAATCTTTATGAATCACATTAAAGTCCATGTTAGTCTTCAGTAGTTCCCTATATAAAGTAGGGTATCCTTATGGGTATGAAACCCACATATAGCCCATATTTTTCAATCACCCATATGTAAGATATGGTGTATGTGGTCTATATTATATGAATGGATGTTTGATGCTCACTTTAATTTTATATTATCCATGGTTGTATTTTTGTTATATAAAATTTGATGTCATCCTAGTCCAGTATTCACTATATAATTTGATAACATACAATGGGAGTGGTGGATATGGAGTATTCTTATTAAACCCACATCACAAAGTCAGTTCAAATGATTATAAACTAATATATTCACTGATTTTATAATTTTAAACCCCCTTGGTTAGTATTTATGTATAGTTATTAAATAAGTTTTTGATGTGGGGATGAGTAGAGACAAAATTGAAATAATGATCTCGTATGTGAAATTTTATAGATTTCTATGTAAGGTTTTAAAATCAAATGACTAATAGAACATAGTATGGTAAAAAATAACTATTTTTGGTTTTGGATCAGGGATATGATAATAGTATTGTTAACACTATATGTGTAGGTTTAGTTGCATATAAATTGTAGCTAATAGGGTCTCTATGATCCCCTTCTTTAATCCTATCAAATGGGTTTATATGGAGTAGAAAGGTATATCTCTTGTGTGGTGTATATATTTCCATTGATGAGTTTTCATGATATGAAAGACATCATCCACTTCAATAACATTTACAGAGTGGTGTTTTTCTATGGAATAATGGAATGCGGGTACAAGTAACCACTTTGATGGGTTGTAAAACACTCAAATATTGTATCATTTTTAAGTGCATGAGTAACCCATTTTTATTAGAATATCAATGATAGAATTTTAGTGTGAGGTTTTCTTGAGGTTTTTTAGTGACTTTATGCATTGTTTTGGGAACAAAGATACACCAAATGAGTTTTATTATTTTTCTCAAGTGATAAATCGGTGATGATGATGCTATATTATTTTGTAATGTTATAGAATTACGATCCTCTTTGGTTTAGATTCTTGTTGACTAGATACCAATATTATGATATGGTTACTTGAGGTTAATTCTCCCATCATACAAATATTTGTGTCTTGATTATTATGTAGGTAGATAATTAGATAGTTATTTTTCCTTAAGGTGGATAACTAGTGAGGGTTTATCAACTATATCATAATGTGTATTTGTGTAATATTTATTCCATATACTTAGTTTAATATTTCAAATCTCTTTATTCTCATAAAATCATTGGGTGGAAGGTTTTATAGGAATTGAATCCAAAACATGTCCCCTATCTAATGTACACCCATATTACAGATTCTCCCTATTGCCTTGATTTGGGGGACATAACAGTTCAACCCCCAATTGTGGTATGACCTACAGGATGAGGTTCTTTATGTTTTAATGGAATATTACTAGGTAGTGTTATACTAAAGACTATATGATATTTTTTCCGAAATGTGTTTGACTCCATAGATGAAACACACATCGATGGTGATGTCTATGGGAATGGAGTTAGTGGATCTACTCAATTTAGATATTAGTGGAGCTCATTGGATTTACAAAAGGAAGAGATATGGATTAGAACTAGTGAAACATAGTGATCCCTTTCCACAAATCTATTCTATGTTAGGTGGAATTAATGGATATCAAGAATTTAATGTGTGTTTTTCATTTGTTATAATTTTTTTTGTATTCCCAATGTATTTTTATCATGTGTATGAAGGAATAGTTTTTTCTTGATTTGACCTATTATCCCATGTTTTATTGGATATTTCTATTTTTTTTGGTGGTTTATATCTGCATTAGGTCATATATGTTATGTCCACCAATATATATTTTATTCATTCATTTTGATTTGGATGAGGTCCCTGAAAATTAGAGGAGGCATTATAGTGGCACACATACCCACCATCATCTAAGGTGGTGTCCCAACATGTTGGTTCATTTCCCTTATTAAGGCTAATTATAAAACCTTAATATATTCTTATATAAGATCATAGAAAATGTAATTGGATTTTCTTACTAGAAATGTGGAAAACATAATGTTATTTGATCATTATCATTTCGACTTCTAATTGTATAACTACCTCAATAAACCAATCCTTATGAAAATTTAATTATAAATTCGACCAATAAATTTATGTTCAATATTGTGTAATATATTGTGAATAATAATAGGAGAATAATATATTTTTAAGAAATATAAATGCATTTATTTACAACTTAATTTTTTCGCAATGGGTTTTTAAATTTATAAACAAAGTTTTTTGTTTTTATGCATTCTTTAGGGGGAAAATTTCATAAATTATATATTGAGATAGTATTCTTTGAAAATATATATTCAATCATTGATTTTTTGGATTTTTTTTAATTATTAATGAATAGATAATAATGATTCATAATCCATTAGTGTGTGTATGTATCATCCATGGAAGAAAGGGAAAATTTAACAAAATACATGGATATTAAATGAGGATTATACAATGATATTAGAATATCCAAATTTGATCACCATTTCAATAAATTAAAAAAAATTGAATTAATATGATTTAATTTTGAGTGATTAATATTATTTTTTAGTTCATTTGAAGGATGAAAACACATGCTATAACTACATATAATTATTAATAGTTCTAATCAATTTTGTGATTAATTTTTATATATATATATATTTTTTGGATTTATTAATTTAGTAAAAGAAATTATTTAGTGTGTTTAATTTGATGTGTCATATTTTTAGAGTATTGAACACATATATTATCATGTTTTTTTAAAGTTTTTGTGTTAAAAAAAATATTTTAATGGTGATCGATAATTTTTTTTTAAATTTTCGTGTAAATAAATATTCATTTCCCTAAAAAATTGAATATTTTTATTTTTACTACTTATGGGATGAAACTTTAGACATTTTAATTCTTTTTAATTTTATGTACATATTTTTTAAAATTTTAAATCTAATTTGTTTAATATTTTTGATATTTAGATTATTTTTATGTTCAATATTTCATTGATAATTTGGCTTGATTATTAATTTTTAGTAGTGTACATCATTTTAAAAATATTTTACACTAATATTTACTCATAAGTTGTTAAAAATAGTAGATATGTATGAACATACTTGAATTTCAAGGAGTAATAAAACCATAAACTACATTTTAATATTATCATGTGAGATTAAATCAAAATAGATTAAATATATTTAAGATATAAATCATATTTATTGTGGGTTAGATATGAAAACCTTTCTAGAAAATGATTTATAAAAGAATAATCATGGAACTCAGTCGCTATGTGATATTAAACATGTGGATTTACTGGGATATGTAGTAGTAATCAATCAAGAAAAATGATTAAAATATTTCTCAATAAATGATTCAATCCTGAACATTCAATTAAATTGATAGATATTGATTCCAAAACTAATTCTTTATCAAGAAATATTTATAGAACATCCAATAAAAAAATAGGAATCAATATATTTTAATATAAAAACTAAAGCAAAATAATATGATTAAATGAGATTGTCCAAAGGATGGATTGAAGATATGAGGATAGTGTGAGTCATTATAAATAAAATTTTTTCTTACAATTTTTAATGATATCCATGCATTAATTTGATTTTATTAATGATTAATTGAACAATAAGTGGTGTGGATGATTGATGATAAATTATTAGGGTATATAGAATATTATTGGATAAGATGACCCATGCTAGGATTTGATATGAATAAGTGGAACTAAGAATTATTTTGGTGGGATGTTGTTGTAATGTAATTATGATCCCCAAAATTTGAGGTATATTGAGAGGGAGATAGTCATGATATTGGGATACTAAAAAACAGATTATATTTAGAAATATTAGTATAATTATAGAAAAAAATATTATTAGTCTTATATATATTTCTCTATTAGGTTTAGTAGTAGTTTTCTATTAGTTTTTTCATAGTAGATAGAACAACATTAATTTCTTCATCATGCTCTCTAGAAATTTTAGCTATTTTCCTATTAATGAAAATAATTTTTTCCCATCAAGATTCAAGGTCCAATTGTTAGGTAAATAATCCATTATAACATTAGTGAATTATTTCATTGGATAATTTGTATTCAAAATATTATCATATTCATTTAATGAATTTTTAGTGGAAAATTTCATGAAAAATATCCCTATTCAATTTATGGATTCCTAATGAATATATTGATCAATTTTGAAATATTAATGACTCATTATATTTATTGATCTTGTTAACATATATTTTTATAAATTATGTTAATAATATTAAATTTAATTATAACAGAACATGAAAATTTAATTTGAAAATATTAATAAATATTAAATTTATTAGTTATATATTAAAAATTAAATTTCATATTATATTTTAATTCACTAATATTAGGTTCATTACGAGATTACATTTGAATCTTAATTTCAGATTTCACATTATTTGGAATTAATTAGAACTTATTTTTTCAGGAATAGATGTTATTATTCATTTTAGATACCTCAGCATTTGTATGATTCAAAATTTAATTCCATTAAGAAAGAAAATTCATGAAAAAAATATGCACATTTCATGAAATATTCTAACATGTGTCAAATATCCATGTTACATTAGCATGTATGAACTATTAATTATTGTGTGAAATTTAGAATCCATTTATTCTACCACACCATCTAAACATTATCAATAACATCTATAATGATTCTAATAGACCAATTTATGACTACCTATTATAAACCTCCTCACCCAACATAGATTGGTTGTATCATCAAGTAGATTTATGAATATTGTGGGATATTACTCTTTAATAAACTTATTCTATTTATTCTATATATAGTTATGATACTTTATAATGTAAAAGGTATTTAGATGAAGATAAATTATGATAAATATATAGAAACCCTTATAGGTGAGGCGATGATATCACTTTACCTCAACTATCATATCCCACCACCGAAGGCCCGTTTACTTCTACATAATGGCACCAAAGAGAACTAGATACTATTCTCTAGACTTGTTAATCTCAAATATTCAATGAATATGATCCATTATTTTATAATATATTTAAGGAGAAACATTACCATTGATGGTACATGGGAGATAGAATTGAAAATCCCTCATGATATTTACTATTGAGGGTTCCCACAATCCCAATTACAACTATGGTTTTTAATTATCTTTGCTAAAACAAAAATAAATTGAGGATAAAATAGTTTTCTAAAAATGAAAATACATTCTTCACATAACTTCTTCTTATATTCAAGGGGTTTATTTGTTATAAATCTTTATAATTAATTGAAATATAAAATTTTATATCACTTACAAAAATGATAATATTTAACAATTAGATTTATTATTATTATAATTATGTAATTTATCCATCCCATTTCTCATTCCATTCTATTTCATAAAAATTTTATAATCCTACTTGAAATTTAATACATTTAATTATATACATTAAATGTAATCATAATTAATTAATCATTCAATAATAATGAATAAAGAATATCTAAAAACAGTTATGAAAAAAATTGACTTCTATTAACTGATTAAAAACTAATAAATAAATAATAAAAAATTATTTATTTATTATTAAGTTCTTGATTAATATATATTTTTTACTTATTACAAATTTATAGAAAATAAAACAAAAAATACATATTATTCCATGCATTTATACATAATTCTTTTTATAAACAACTGCCCATTATGTATGAGTCTCAAATGAATAAAGATTTATCTAGGATATATTAATAACAAAATTTATTCCTCCTATAGTTAATAAAAGATAAAAAATCATTATAATATATATGAAAATTCATGTATTACTCAATGAGTAATTATAGAGTTATTTTATATATACTCTTAATCGCATGAGTCCTAGATTCCACTCGTAACATTTTTTAATTTCCCAAATCTGGATACATTGATAGTAGAAATAATAATTCATTTAAGCTTCCCATGGAACACATGAAATCATTATAGGAAGGTGAAAACTTCCATGTATGGTATACATAACCATGTTAAAATGAGTTTTCACTCATTTAAATTAATGAATGTCATTAAAAGATTTAACTTAAATACCATCACGACCATTGCATTCATAGTGAACCAAATATAAATATAAGTATTCGTCATTGGAGGTAGTTGTATGATAGTGATACCTAACATAACTAAAAATTAAGATATATAAAATGTATATAGTTAAGAAAATACATAAAACTTTCCATGAATTCATACATATAATTAACCATTACCAATGAGGTACATGTTAAATATAAACAGACCATACATGATGAAAATATGTCAAAAAATATGAAAAGTGTTATTGAGGGTGGGACATCCTAATGCGGTGATAATGGAAATAATATAATGAAAAAGACATGATTCCCCATTAATACAATTAGAGCGGGTTAACCAAATCCATTCCATATGTCCTATGAGCCTTGGTCCTCTAATGATTTTCATTTTATTGAATCATGAATGAAAACGCCTACATAAATTCTGTAGTTGAACATTTTGGGTATCAGTAAAATTAAACGAGATGGAAGACACTAAATAACCCATAAAAATTATCTTGAAAGTGGGATCATGCAGTAAATACACAATGTTATAATGAAAAATATGTATAAATATATAATTTTTTAAAAACAGTTACTGAATAAAATATTCTAAACAACTAAATTGTTTAGTTTTTTAGGGACAAACATGCATGAAAATAACCCAACAATACCTGAATTGATCCCAACATAGAAACCATAGCCTATTAATTTTTCTTATATTTACACCTATTAGTGGAGTTCAAAATTTCAAGGAATTGTTATAAAGGTAAGAAAAAACAATAATTCAATGAATAATGGTTGGGATATTCATTGGGCTAAACAAAAACAACCCTAATATTAAATAAACATAGGGTAAGTGATAACATGTCCTATACCAATAAATGACAAGAATAACATATATATATATAAACATATGTATAATTTATAGCAACCGTACCTGTGGTTATTCAAAGTTAGGATTCCCATGTTTAGTCATATCTCATCACCCACGGATTTAAAAAATGTTATTGAGAAATATAAAAATTCATACATATGCATTATAATAATTACCATGAAAAAAATAATCCATATTAGAATCAATATCATTATTTTCTAAACCATAAACATAATAAAACACTATATATATTCTATATAAAATGTGGGTTCTCATGCTAACTGATCATAATCTATAAAAGGATAATCGAGTAATACAATAATGTAATAAATATAATAATATTATTGAGTATAAAACATTATATATGAAAATAAAACATTTGATATGCTTAGTTTTAGGGAAAAATATTTTTTGGAAGTAAATGACTTTTGGTTCATTCTCTCTCCAGATTTTTCCAATATGGCCCCAAACACATAAGTTATATGAGAGTTAAAATTGGTTACTAATAAACTGATCTAGAGAATCAAATCCCTATGACAAATTAAAGATGATATTCCTACCTCTCCTAAAATAGATCATCCATGATGAGGAAAACAATATAACTTAATCGCTTCCATCAAGTTGGATGAAATACAAAATAAGAAGATTATAATACCTTATATAAAAAATTCAGGGATTCTATAAAAGTTTTGTAAAAGTATGATTGAAGGAATCAATTGGTTCATATAACCATAGTTGGAATACATATTTATATTGAACTATTTTCTAATGGAATTTTTAAAATCAAGAATAAATTATGAGTTATGAGATTCCCCTGAAAAATTTCCCACTTTTTGTAACATTATAATGAATAAGATCAGGGATTTATTGTTGATTTTATTAGTGATGATGGAATTAAGTTTGGAGAACCCATGAAATGCATATGGATATAATTAAGTGAAAATTTTGAATAATATATTGCATAGTTTTATTTTCTAAAATAAAAAACTGACATTTTGATTTTTTAAAAGAATATTTTTTTTTCCAATAGGAACTAGGTAAACATCTACTATGTACCAGTTTTGCTGACCAAATCATCTACAATTGTAATATTATCAATGGGTATATGAAAACCCTTCAAAGGGTTACCACTATTTTTGAAACAACAACACCCAAATTCAATTCCTCCATATCACTTCTTTTGTAATTACTATTCAATTAACATATATATAATATTAACATTTAATGAATAAAAATTTATGGAAAATTACTAACCAGAAATACAAGTATCATTTAATTCACCATAATAAGAAAAACAAAAATAATGTAGAGTGAAAAACCCTAACCCTTAGATTATAGTTACAATAAAATGTAAATTCTCTATTAAATTATTTTTTTGATGAATTTTAACGTATTCAATGAAAATTACTATTTCATAGTTTCCTAATAGAAATATAAAGCATTGTATAACAATGATCAAATGTTTTATGGAATAAATTGACGGTTCTTTGAAAAAATGATAGTTGTGTGTGGGGTAAAAATGTATTCATACAAATAGTTTCAACTAAAAAATATGAAGAAATTTATAAAACAATTATGAATCTCAATCGTATATTTATTCACATATAGTTTATAATTAATTAAAACTAGAATTATCACTAAATAAAATTCCTTTTTCAAAATTTATATTACAAGTCTTTTCATTTTTTCATTTTATTAGATAATAAAAGATACTTTTACTCAAGGTGTATACACATTTTTAACCATAATCAACATATAATGGTTTTCAATATTTTGGGAATGGAATACTAAATACATGTTCTTTAGATCATTCATTATTTACCACAACAAGGGGTTGTATTTTTCCCTTTAAATTTACGAGTGGAAAGATTGATGATTATTATCTGAAATTCTTGAGAGAATAATAGATTTGATATCATTGATCTCTAGAGGGACCTCTTAAAAAAATAGAATATCTATGATTTTATACATATAGTTAAATGGTAAAAAATTTCACAAAAACACTTTATCAAAAGTTTTATTATATGTAATCCTCGTATCATATAACAACAACAATAATTATTATTATAATATATCCACCTAAAATAACTTATATAAATATAATCTCTTAATTAAATAAATAAATAATTATTTATATGACATTAAATAAATTATATCATTTCTATTGGGTGATTAACTAGACCATCAAAAATATATGGAACTAATTTAACCTTCAATAATTTAATACTTATCCTACTGAACGAAATATGATTTTTTAAGTAGAAAACACCATTATAAGTGTTCCATGGAAACCACACAACCACAAGTAATCAACAAATCCCTAAAGACCACAACCAACACCATGAAACCATCCATACATAAGAATTTCCAAATAGGTGGACATGTGGGTACGACCCATAACATCCAAAGAAATTAAAAAAATCGTAATGTTCAGAAGATGTAAAAAAATCACATAGACAATCCAAATATACCACTCATAATGTATAATCCCAATCAACTATGCCCTAAAACCCACATTATACACTAATTCCATCCTTTAACACGGCTCTTAAGAATAAGTTTGACACTCTAATTGTGACACTATCAAAATATTCCTTTCCACTCTATCCCCATGATAATAATATCCATTATAATGTCCCCAGATTTGAAATTAGAAGATCATATTTAAAAATAGAAATATTCCATACTAAAAAACCAACCATAATTTTATCTTTGTATACATACAACCATTGATGAACAAATGTTTCCCCAGGGAAGGTAAAACAACCAACCAATAACAATACAAATGAAATGATCTCTAGGAATTTTAACCATACTGTTAAAACTACCATTGATCCAATCAAATACACTATATCTAACAATATCCACAATAACATAACAAACACCACCATTGACTCCTAGAAATTCTATAGCACCACCGACACGACCAACACCCTTCATAACTACCAATCACCCATATCACTAGGTTCCAATAAACTCCACTGACAGCTCTAACTCCCTACACTATTTCTTAATGCTTCCACTACTATTTCCATAAAACTTGAAGTACTAAGACACCAAAACGAACTATGTAACTATTTAATAGGTAGGTATTAATGTGTAATTTTCCACTATTTTGTCTTCATAAATAATATCAATGTTTCTATGTCTATTTAATTTGGGTGGATTTTGAAATATGTGCTCGATGTGATGTTTAAGATATCATCTCTATTGTTTTTCTTTATATAAAAGACACCAAATGATCACAGTCCAATGCAACCTTCCACGAGCAGAACATTTTAGCACAACACAACCCACTCCTAGAAAACCCACTACCTATATCCCACCCAATTTCCACCGACACTACAATAGAGATAGGGAGTCACTTCCATGTACTAGTAAATGATACAGCAACCACTGATAGTATAGTGGCTCTCATATGTTTGATATATCCAATCATCTACAACCACAAGAGAGTGGGAGACTCCATAGTGTACTTTACCATATAGAAACATTCATGCATGAATCCAACCTTGTTATTATGAAAAATTTAATCTTACACCTGCTATGAAATATTTTTATTCACTTCAACTAGGTAGATATAGAATTGAGAACCAAATAATACCCATCAGTTGAAGCTTCTATCATTTGAAAAGATCAAACCTACCACAACCAACTAGATCCCTACCATCTCTAACCACCATCATCACCACTCAAGACTAAAAGGGATGAACTAAAATTACACCACCAAAACCCACATGCATTAATGAAATCACGAGAGAAACCAAACAATGGAGGTAGGGATCACCTTGGTTTTAACCCGATGATAGGAATTCTGACACTCTATATCCCTCCCAATAATTTATAACATATTTAACCAATTAAATATTTTATGTAAAAAATAATTTATTAACTAAACTCATGAATAACAATTTTTTAATATGAATACTACTAAATAATTATTGACATTAATATGTTCACTAAAATTATTACTAAATAAATTTTTATTTTTTACACTGTGAATAATAAATAACCGATAAAATTTAACTAAAAATTAAAAAAATGAAATATCACATGATTGAATATTTATACAATCAATTTAACTTTAATTATTTTTATTCAAAGAATTTTGAATAATATTTATTATTAATATTAAATTCCATAAAATTTATTGATATTATTGATACACATAGTGAACCCTTGTATGACTAATTATCGGTGGAAATATGCGAACATAGCCAAAATTAATAATCAATATCTAAAAACACGTTGATGAACCTGTAGGGAGTGTAGTTAATTTTACAAAAAAAAATTGTCTTATAAATAGACATAAATAACATATTCCTTTTTTCTATTGATATCTCATCATGGGAGATACGGAATTTCTTCATAATCCTATGAGCATGATTTATCATTCTATGATTTTTGGAAATAAATTAATTGATAAAATACCATGGCCATGTATTTAAATAGACAGTTCCATTACAATAAATTTTATTGAGATATATTCTTCTAATATTATAGATGCAAAAAAATTATTGACTTATTCAATTAATTAAATACCACTTATGATAAACCTATTATATGCTACCTTACCATGATGATATATTTTCAAGGGTTTTCTCCACACATAAAAGTTCTTGATTCTTATGAAATAATAATTATAATCTCAATCCAAAGTAATAATATTAAGATTCAAATATTTTAATATTCATTTCCAAATAAACATATAAAAATATTATGGGTGGTACTATCCTCATGGCCACCCTTCTTGGTTACCACCAAGTGCGAAGTTCATGAGAATTATTCTCATTGACTTATGATACCCCAACACCTAATATCCAAAAACCATCATTGTATAATTATAATGATGTTATATAAAATTTAAGACATCATTTTATAATTATTTTCTTTTCATATTTAGTTTATGATTATTTTGTGGAATGTAACATTCCAACCCAGATCATTATATAGTAATTTTATTGGACATTCACTAGCGATTATCCCTTACTCCACATATATAGTAGGATTTTGACAATCTATGTGGGTCCATGGGGTTAAAATTGAGTTATAATCATCTTTCTTGATAAATAATAATTCCACACCCTAATAATAGAAGAATCAAAAAATAAAATGAAATAGTAATTTAAAATAGACCTACAATAAAATATGTAATTTTCTATTATAGAATTTTAGTCATAAAAACCCAATATACTACCTATAGGTTTATTATATATGAAAAAAACATGTAACAAAATTATTATTATTTCCCGACACGTAGGAGTAACTTTACCCGTCAACAGTATCTAAATTCTATGCCGAAGCACCAATGTCATGTTTATATTTACTAAGTTCTCAATGATTATCCATGACCTAAAAATAAAAAAAATTAATATGTATGCATTTTTCTAAGAGGGACCATGCATGATGTGAGTATTAATTCAGTAATATAAAACTAATTATGTCAATAAAAAAAACCCATATACACAATAGTGTTTGAAATTAGTATGGAACCGACACCCAAAGACATCTCCAAACCTTATATATTCATTCCCAAATAAAAATAAGTGAGACTTTACATGACTCATTCACTTCCAGAGGAGAACACTAAATCTATATTTTCCCATTACAGAAGGGCCCTTAGCTTTCTGACCAAATCCCTACCACATAGCGTCATAGGTCATCTATAAAAAATGTAATAATCTAGATTCCATTAATATTGAACATAGACATGTATTTATATCGGATATAAAATTACTTGGTCAACTAAAGCCTTGACAAACCACCAACTCAAATAACTAAAGGCACCTAAGGAAATAATTCACCCATCCTTTTTTAAAAACAAATTATCAACCTAATAAATTACATAAATAAATGAAGAATAAAACTATTATCCTATGTTTACTTACACAATCATGTGTCTGTCTATGATGTACCCCCTTCTGTATATATAGTAATTTTTATTAATAAGTATATAGAACATAACGAGGGTGGATAACACAATTAAAATAGTGGTAAAAATGACATCATGTCAACTGAACAATTTGAACATGATCTCAAAATCCAAAGCCACCATAATGAGGGGAATCACTAATATACTATAACCACACCCAAAATAACCTCTATCACCACCCAAAAATTGTTCAACACCAACCAAATCACACTTATGAAACACATCACCCCTTACATGATAATCGATATCAATGATTATCACATGGCCTACATACATCAAATTCCCAATGAAAAAAATTATAAATTGAAATCATGAATAATATCTTTATGAAGCAAAAAATATTTACCCACAAAACTAGGAACTTCACAACAAAACTAGGTAATATATAATAAGAAATTACACTTTACTTTCCACAAGTGAGTATTGTCAAGTATCTCATAAAAACAATTGAAACTCTATATGGTTATGTTATTTGTCGCCCAGAGATCCTAACCCTTTTTATTTAATAAATATTAAATAGTCAATAATCTTATGTATAATATATGTAAGCACCAATAACATGATGTTTTATGAATATCAATCTTTAAGAAACTATATTATACATATATCTAATTGAAGGAAATCTGACAACATAACAAAAATCATAAATTATTGAATGTCGAAAAAAATACAAGAAAAGAAAAAGAAACACTACTCGAAAAAAGACTTTTCCCAACACTTGTATAGCAACGGTTCTTTGAACCATTGGTAAAAGTCATCTTTTCCAATGGATTGCATGAAATGTTTGTAAAGATCTGTAACAAGAGACTTTTCCCAACCGATTGATGAAACTGTTGGGAAATATGGGTAAAAATCCACTTTTCCCAACAGTTTGATGAAACCGTTGGAAAAGATTGGGAAAAATGAGTTTTCCCAACAGTTTCATTAAACTGTTGGGAAATAATGAGTTTTCCCAATGGTATTTAAAAAACATTGGAAAAAATATGCCCCAAATTCTCCAAAACCAGGTAGCTTCCTCCCCACGATTCCAGAACCATTTCGCTATTCTCCAGAAACGATTCCTTCGCAGAAGCACTTGAGAAGCCACACCTCTTCCATTGGATCATCTGCTGCCGAGTTAGACTCTTTCCATATTTTATCAAGGATATAGTTCCACCACTTATCAAACATATCCTTCTATTATCAAGTATTTATATATTTCCAATTTTTAGGGTTTTTGTAAAAAAATTTGAATCCCTGCTCCACGAATTGTGTAGTCAAATCACTACATTGATGTATGTCCAATTAATGTTTTCATTACTCATTTACATTTACAAGGGAATGGTGTCTCTTTATTATGTTCTAATTTTAAAGAATCATAGTTTTCTTTAATCTTAAAGCTTCAAATATTACAACATCATGTATATGAACTCATAAGAAATTGTTTGTAATATTTATTGATATTATTTCATGAAAAAAACTCCTTTCTTTTAGATCTTGTTCATCTTAATTTTTGTACACTGTGTGTATTACATAACAAGTATGTATCATGTTTCTATCAATATATATATATATATATATAATGACACATTTTTCAGTTATCCTTTGCACAATAAAACAAATGGAGTATCTTTATGAACATTAAAAAATAGTATGTGGTCCATAATTATTACATCTTCCGTCTTCATGAAACTAATTAAAAGAATGTCAAATTTGCAATATTAGTGAATATTAGTTTTTCTAATATAACCATTAATCATTCTACCTTCAACATCATACATGTGTTATTCAATCACCTTTTTGAAACACAATGACCATTTTCTATGAGTTGAGGTTCCTCAAAATGCTTGGGAAAATCAGAAAAATGCATGTATTGAATCGTGTTTCTCGTATGGTTTCATGAATACAATTTCATCTTGAAAATGATGAAAGTGTGGTTTAAATATCATGAGGACCATGATATTATTATTCTTTACACAAATGAAGTTGTTTTCTGCAACTATGTGTTTTTGTTTTCACTTTTGATTTGGTTGAAAGGGGAACTTTGTGGTCAATAATCATGGTTGTGGGTGGTCATTTAGGATATATGATAGTATGAATTCATTTTACTTGATATATTCAATATTATTAATTATTTATGTTCAATTTTATTATCTTTAACAAGTGATGTTTTTTAATAATTTGTTATTAATGGTTGTAGTAATGACGATATTGTATAAGAGTTCATATGGTGTGTATAACGGTTGACATGGTATCAGTGAACTCATGTAATTAATTTAATCATTAATTATAACTATCATGTAAGAAATTGAATGATGTAAACCCATACTCACATGATTTCTTACCTTAGATAGTGTCCAACATATGGAATACGAGCTTTTGAATTCATTAGTTAACCAAGATCATATATTCCATTTCCCCCAATATGACTGTACTAATATAACGTTAGGGTCAATTAAATATGGTTCTCATTGTAAGTTGTATATTATGCATCCTTCTTGTCCAATACTCACTTTTATCAGGGTGGGGTTATTTTCACTATCCATGCTGGAATGTGTAGCCATCCATAAAAATGTTAGACAACTCACAAGTTTAATTCAGTAATGTTGTTATCATTGACATAATTTATTATTAATTTCAAATTTAAAAATAAGTTTTTTTATATACTTAATGAAATTCACTCTTTTTACAAGCCATGAAAAACCTATTAGTGTAGAAGCCAAAAATTTATTCACCCATGGGGTGTTCTTGACTTGGAGAAGTAATTGGGTAATGAAAGGCATGGCCATAGAGGTGCCAATAATGAGTTATTGAACATGAGTGAATGACTTGGGATGCCTATAACACATGATGGGACATGAGGCATGTTCCTCTTATAGACCTAATGAAAATTAATATAAATAAATATTAATTTAATTTATGAGTACTTGTTCTTTACATTATTTTTATAGTTCACTACATCGACTAGAAACTTCTTCCTTTATCGTTTACATATATGTATTTTCTATTAAAGTTCAATCCTATTGAATTGTTTATGACAAAATGACTTATATAAATTCTTTTTACAGAATGGATAGAAGTTGGATGTATAAAACCGGTCATATCTCAAGTGATTTTCAAAACAATTTGGAGAGCTTTATAGATTTTTCATTTCTCAAAGCTTTAGACAGTGGTCGCATACACTGCCCATGTTCCAATTGTGTTGGTTGACCTTGGTTGATCCGTGAAGAAGTTAGCTACCACATAACCAAAAATGGTTTTCAAGCAATCTAATTTGTGTGGTATCACAATGGGGAGAAAATGAAATCTCAAATTGGTGATGGTCGAAATGAATGGACTGGAAGGGAGAATTTGTTAGATGATCGGTTTCCGTTTATTCGTCATCATGAAAAAGAAAGGATTTCAACTCAAGAAAACTTCTATATGAGGATAGCTAATGCTTCTAGTGAAAATGATGATATTGATAGGGTGAAAAATTTGAATGATGCTGCCACGACTCCAGTATATCGAAAATGAAAAAAAATGAAAAAGATGGAATTTTTAATCTGATTGTTTCATGGGAAAACTATGTATGGGATTTCTAATACAGCAATGGATTACATTCTTACCCTCTTTAAGGATTTACTTACAGATGATACAGATATTCCCTCAAACCACTATATGGCATGGAAGTTAGTTGAGGAACTTGTATTTTCAAGAAACAAAATTCATGCTTGCCCGAAAGATTGCAGTTTATTCTGGGAGGAAACCATTGACCGAAATGATTGTATAAAATGTGGCACATCCCACTGGAATTCAAAATCTGATGGAACACCATCCCGCGTTCCAAAAAAAGTAATGTGGCACTTTCCATTGACCCCCAGACTCAAGAAATATTTTTATGCTTGATGACATATCAATAAAAATGAGATGGCATGATACTGAGAGAAAGAAGACTAATGATGAGTTGGTTCATCCTGCAGATGGATTTGCATGGCAGAGATTTGATGCTCAACATCCTTATTTTGTAGCTGACATGCGTAATGTGGGGCTGGGTCTTTAATGCGACAATTTTAATATGTTTGGGCAGATGCTTACTTCACACAGCACATGGAATGTTTTTTTACACATTTATAATCTTCCCCCATGGTTTTGTTTGAAAAAAAAAATTCACTTTCATGTGTATACTCATATCTGTTCCTTCTGATCCCGGCATTGATATTGATCTATACATGAAACCTTTCATAAAAGAGTTGAATCTTTTTGGTACCTGTGTGTTCACACATATGATTCATATTCGAAAGACATATTTAAGATGCGTGTTGCGCTTATATGGAAAATCAATGATTTTCCAGCTTATGAAGTGATGTCTGGATGGAGCACGAAGGGAAAACTGTCATGCCCAGTTTGTATGAAGAATACACACTCCAGAAGACTGAATCATTGTTATAGTTTAAGTTTTATGGTACATCGAATTTTCTTTCCAAATAATCATCCATATAGAACTAATCGTCGAAGATTTGATACTACCATAGATACCGATGCTCCACCTCAGCGTATGTCTGGAACTGATGTGCTTAATGAATTGAAAGATTTCAATTTTTAATTCGGGAAGGGTCAAATGAAATCTGGAAAGAGAAAGAATGTTTTCACTGAAACCTGTTACAATTGGAGGAAAAGGAGTGTCTTTTTTGATTTACCTTATTGGTCAACCAATTTTTTACGTCATTTATTAGACATAATGCATATTGAAAAGAATCTATGTGAAATGTTGGTTTCGGTTCTTCAAAATGTCAAGGCGAAGACAAAAGATGATTTATGATCTCTGCGTGACTTGGTGGATTGGGGAATCAGACCAGAATTGCATCTTGTGCGTATTAGTGAAAATAAATGGCAACTTCGATGTTCTTCTTATGTGATGAAACCTACGAAAAAAAATCAGGAAGTATTAGAGACTATTATAGTTCCTGATGGCTATTCAAGCAACATATCTAAACGGGTCAATAGAAGAGATTTAAAGGTAAAATCTTTGAAGACTCATGATTATCACATTCTACTGCATGATTTGCTTCCAATAGAAATCTGTCATATTTTTTCCAATAATGTAAGGGTGACTTTTATTCGGTTGTGCCATTTTTTTAGAGATCTTTGTGATAAAAAGTTTTCCAAGTCATTCATGAAAAAAATGTTGACAGATGCCCGATTAATTTTGTGTGAGTTGGAGAAAATATATCCTCCATAATTTTTCACATGCATGTTGCATCTGACTGTCCATATTCCCACTAAAATACTTCTCAGAGGACCTATTTCTTTTCGTTGGATGTATCCAACTGAATGAAATATGAACCCATTAATGTCTTATGTCCGAAACAGGATTCATCCCAAAGGTACAATAGTGAACGGTAACTTGGCTCAAGAATGTATGGATTCCTGCTCGATGCATTTTTCTGATCATACTACAAGAATGAACAGACCAATGAGAAATGAAGAAGAATAGTATGATAAAATTGAACCCAGTTTTCCATCACTTCCTCAAATAGGATGAATTCCTGGATCATAAACATTGAAGACATTAAGCCATGAAGAGTGGGAGAAGGCACATCACACAGTTTTGTTCAAATGTGATTTTTTCGATGACTATATCATGTAACTAAATTGAATATGTTTATATTACATATAAATCTGTTAAACTATTCATATTTTTTATCTACAGGGAACATAAAACAATGAAAAATAGGAATTATCGTTCTTTATCTTTGAGAAGGAGAGAGATTTTTCATAGCAAAGAGTTTTTTTATTGGTTATAATTGAAGGTAAAAAAATTACTGTTTAGAATAATTATATCAATATTTAATTAAGTTTAGCAGTCATTTATATTGCAGGAATTGATTTTGTCTGCTGACTCTGTCTCTGAGGAAATTAGAGCTTTGTATTTTGGTCCTAATACCGTGGTTCGTGACTGTAAATCAATTGTTATCAATGGGTACAAATTTATTGTCACTGAACACGCCAAGAATATGATAACACAACATGATAGTGTTATGGTTACTTCCACAACAGATGGTTATGCCAGTGCATCAGATAGTAGATCGCGATTTGAAAATGTGGGTTATTATAGAGTCGTTAAGAAAATAATAATATTGGATTATTTCTCTCATGGATGAGTCACAATGATGAAATTCCATTGGTTTGACTCGATTATGAGAAATGGAACATTTATTGACGATTTTGGATTTAGAGTAATTAATATGACTCACACTCTTGCTAATGAAGAACCATATGTGTTGGCATCAATGGATAAACATGTTTTTTATGTCAAAGACCAACTTCAACCTAAATTTGGTGTCATAGTTGACGTAATTCCAAGACATATTTTTGATGATGGTGATAGTGGAATTGACACTATCCCTAGTGCCATTGGAACCAATCCATTTATTTATTTTGATAAATCCAATAGCTAAATTTTCAGAGTTGATTGTGAACCTGAAGTTGTGGTCGAAAATATATGAATCATTCATCCATGTTATCAATTATTTTGGTTTACCTCTAGTTGGGTTGTTAAGGTTGGTAATATTCAAATTGATTTAGTATTGATCACAAATATTTTTTATCTGACTTGACCATTATGTGAATTTTCAATGTTTATTGGTTGTAGTTTTATTTGAATTACATTTTCTTATTTGGAATTGAACTGTTTTCAAACATAGTCAAACAATATTTCTAACTTGGTGAACATTACAACTTGCATGATTTATTAAATCCATTCAAGCTCTTCTGAAACAATTTATAGCTTAATTACCAAGGAATCCCCCTATTCCCTCATATATTTAGTTTTTTGGGTTACACATTAGTTTCCTTGTTAAGGTTGGTAATATTCAAATTGATTTAGTATTGATCAGAAATATGGTTTAGCTGACTTGACCATTATGTAAATTTTTAATGATTATTGGTTGTAGTTTTATTTGAATTGCATTTTCTAATTTTGAATTGAACTTTATTCAATCCTAGTCAAACAATATTTCTAACTTGGTGAACATTACAACTTTTATGATTTATTAAATCCATTCAAGCTCTTCTAAAACAAATGATAGCTAAATTACCAATGAATCCCCTTATTCCCTCATATATTTAGTTTTTTGGGTTACACATTAGTTTCCTTTTTCTAATTAATTACATATTTGTTTTCAAAAGCAGGAAATGCAGCCAATTGAACAGAGACGAAATAAAAAATTGATGGAGAACAATCGTTAAATGGTGGAGCTGGGCATTCCACCATTAGTGCCTAAAGTGAGTACATTATTTCAAATATATATATATATATTTAGAGAATATATATTGTCATGTGATTAATTTTTTTGTAAACATTTTTGTTGGATCCACCTATACATCGACAGTTATTCGACGAGGATCCTAGTACTGGTCCTAGTACATAGGTTGGTGGTACGAGGAGGGTTCATACCAGAGGTGGACAAGCAGCTGCCCGTACTCGACTAGACCCTGCCCCTCCCACCTACATGTCATCCTTCCCACATTCTGATCCTGATGTGTCATTAGGGACACACAGGATATTTCAGCCTCCCATGTTTTCGACACCTTTTGCATCTTCTGGCCCATCATTTTCACATCCCATGATGATTCCCACTCCCCAGTCAGAATCTAGTCATACAGATGTCCCATCTTCTTTTCCTTATACTTATATCTCTCTGAGCTTCTATATTACATCGTCTTTGACTCCAGTTCTACCACAGGGTGTTCCATCAATTTCTGTGGAACCAGCGGCGCTCAACGATCAGACTAGGGCATGTATATTTTTAGAACCCTAACAAATTTTTATAGCAATATTTATTTTCATTATAACATGTTTTGATAAAATATATTTTTTTCTTTCATGACAGATACATCTACTGACAGGAGGCGGGGCAGGGGCGTACATGCATGCGTTCGGTGTGGAACCGCCACACCCAGGTTATGGTGGATTACATTGAAGACAACCAAATGGTTGAGAAAACAGGGAAGCAATGTCGGAGTTTTTTGTCGACGTTTTCCAAATACTCCGATATCATTCCCGTCAACCAACTATCAGGGATACATTTTCCACATGAGGTCATGGATAGAGCTTGGGAAGAGATATGGGTAAAAAAATATGTTTTATTTAATGCCGTGAATTATTTTTTTATTTATATGAATTAATATTTTGATGTCAGCTTCGATTTAATTTTCCCGATGGTGAGGGTCCACGGCCGAAATGTCTAAAAGATTTAGGCGAGATTTAGAGATCCTACAAGAACGAGTTGTATATTGGCTGGTGTGCTAGAGTTGGCACTCAGTTAGAGGTTGTACCATTCGTGGATGATTGTCCTATATCACAGTATCATCAGATGATTACTCATTGGACGAGTACCCAGTTTAAGGTATGAATTACATTTTAGGTATTTAAATAATAACGTTCATGTTTTTCATTAATATTATCATTTTAATTATCGATTTTTATTTAGGAATTATCTAGATTAAATAAAAAAACAATGATGCAAAAAAATACCTCCACACACTAGGACGTACTTCGATGTCGGATCATGAGAGGAAGCAGGTATGGTAATTGTTTATAAGTTTTATTTACGACTTAAATTTTCTTTTGTTTCCTCAATTATTTAATAGTTTGGTAATTTTTTTATATAACATTAGTTTTCAATGTCATTGTAGAGGCAAATATTGAATATTGAAGGATGCGTGCCTTGAGAAAAAATGTTTTGCCCGAGTAGATGAAAAAAGGATGGAAGTGCCGTCAACGAAGTGACTAAGAAGCAGATTGTAAGTTTTAATCTGTTGATTTTATATTTTAATATCTATTTTGTAACTTAATAATATATTTTTATTTGTAACAGGCTGCTTTAGAGGCCCTCGATGCCCAAGAACCAGAAAATTTTGGGCCAACTGATCACTTACATCAGCTGTTGGGAGGGGAGCATCCTGGCAGAGTACGCTGCCGACCTAGGATAGCCCCGACAAGGTATTGGCCCTCCTTAGGTACAAGTTGTAGTGCCACTGAGCTACAAAAAGTTAGGGAATAGGGATAACAGGCTAAGAAAAGGGCCACAGAGATGGCAGAATAGTTTGCTAGGGAAATAGTTCATTTATGAAATTTATTAAAGTTCTACGTCCAACACATCCAGCAGAGTCCATCCCAGCTTTTTATGAATATAGTTCGTCGATAAGTTCTATATATGGTGCACCAGGTGGCAGTTATAGTGGTGGTCTGGATGATGTCCAGCTTGACAATGATGACGACGAGGAGTCTGATGCGGAAGAGGAGGAAGAGGAGGAGGGTGAGGTGGATGGCGAGGGCGAGGAGGAGGGTGAGGGTGAGAAGGAGGGTGCTGAGGAGGGCGATGAAGATGATGGGGACGAGGACGAGGGCGATGATGATGGTGATGGTGATGTGGGACAAATTGATCTGTCACATTTTTGACTAATATTACCGAGATTCGATGTTTAATCTATTCTAGTTGTTGGTTTTATCTAGACCCGTACTATAGTATTGGAGTTGAGGTATTTTTATATATTTTCTTTTTGTATGGATGTTGTTGTATTTTAGTGGTTGTGTGTTTGGGAACTCCCTATAAAGCCCCCCCTCATTCCTAGACCCTAGAAAACCCCCCAATATCGTCCTTGGACCCCGGACATCCCCCCGAACAGCCCCCCACCATCCTCCTTGGTCCCTGGACAGCCCCCCGGAGAGCCCCCGGATAACCCCCCAGATGGCCCCCCCACCCTCCTCCCTGAACCCTGGACATCCCCCCAGACAGCCCCCGGGACAGCCCCTCAGACACCCCCTGGACAGCCCACCCACCCTCATCCTTGGACCCTGGGAAACCCCCCGAACACCCCCCACACAACCCCCCACACAGCCCCCCACCCTCCTACTTGGTCCCCGGATAGCCCCCCAGACACCCACCAGACAGCCCCCCGGACAGCCCCCCCTGGATAGTCCCCCCACCCTCCTTGATTTCATTTACTACTATAAAATCTATAATATATATTTTATTTATTTTCATCATGATAATCAATGTAAATCACATTTACACTTCTAATCAATATCATAGATTCTTGGTATGTTAGAAAAGGGATGTATTCATTGGGCATTACATCGTTAGCTCTGAAATGTTTCAAATAGTGTATTTAAATAATGTGTATAAAAAACTAACCTAATTTATCAAAACAATCCATGGGTTATATGTGACGTGTACGAGCCAACCCGGGTTCAATCCAAGGCGTGGTGTGGCCGACACCACTCATAGTGTCTCTCTATTGTTTAAAATGGACTTGAATTTAAGTGAAAACAACAACTAGAATACGGAAAACCAACCAAATAGATTATTATTGAGTCGATACATTATCACAATGATCCATGGGTCATATGTGACATGTACGAGTCAACCCTGCCACAATCCGAGTTGCGGTGTGGCCGACACCATTCATATTATAAGACCCCATCCTTAAACCTTACTTAATATTGAATTAAATGAGTAATTCACATTGAGGAACTTTTCATGTTTAGAGTTTTAGAGAATGATGACATAACTATTACATCTCAAAATATTACAAAGTAGTCGCTTCTACTAAATTTCCATAAAATGAAAACTCATAAAAAGAAACATGTATAGTTCCATGTTTTAGGTAGCATGACTTTCCCTTGATCCCATCCTTGACCCTATTCCACGCTAAGTCCTGTGAAAAACATTTCAAAAACTTGGGATGAGCATAAAAAGCTCAGTAAGGGATACACAAATAATGAAAATAGTTAATTTTTCAAAACAACAAGTAAACCATGTATACTTTATCAATGTAATACTTTTCACCTTCATGAAGTAGTAAAAACTCTTCACTGAATAAAGTATCATTACTTACCTTTTTGTAACCAAAGGATTACCATAAAACCCATAAAAAGAACACATAACATATATAAAGGTAACTTGGGACATAAAAATACTTAAGTGGAATAACCATACGGTCGACTTCCACACATATCACTTAATGGAATAGCCATACGGCCAATTTCCATACATACTTAATAGAATAGCCATACGGCCGACTTCCATACCCAATGCATTAGAGGTTATAACGTAACCACCCGTCCTGGTATTCACGGCACCACCCGTCATATGGTTTATCACGTAACCACCCGTAAAATGTCCAAGTACCATCATTACACATAAAATATTTAAAATATAAACATTTCAATAACAACATTTCATTTGCAATCACAATAAGTAATTCCCATATATTGAATTAATCAATCCATTTTCAAAAACCATTTAAAAGAGATTTTTGAATCACAGTGTCCCATACCACTCTGAAGCTTTTAATGGAACTATAACTTTAAAACATTAATGTCCATATAAATAAATATTGAAAACCATTTCGAAAACATGGACATTAGAGATAAATATTTAGAATAATAAATCATTAAAACATTTAAAATGATATTTTTGTTAAATAGTTTTTAACAAAATGAGAGACTCTTGAATACAAATAATTATGGGAAAACATTTAATCCGAACTTTATAATATCATGAGAATAAAGGGATTCATGATATAATTTGTCAAAGGACAGTATACACACAATATAAGAGTGAATTGGTGCATAACAACAATGAAGTCTCAAAAGAAATGTAAAATGAGATGAAATCTATTATAAAGAAGGAATCCTTAAATTAAGGATAAATAAATCTCATAATTATGGGTGAAAAATATAAATAAACCCAATATAAGTGGATATTAAGTGTAAAACAATCAATGGTTATTCACACATATTCAAAGGATCACATATTCAATAACTACATGTTGAACCCAAAGAAATCGAAATTTTGTTAAGAGGTTCCATTGGTAAAATTCGACAGCCTAACGGCGTCACATAAAATTTTACAAAAAGGGTTGATGAGAGAGATAAAGGGGATCTCATCACTTGGACATAAAATTTAAATAAATAAGGATATAGAAGAACATATCCCAACATAATAGTATGTGAATTAAGAGACATAACAAAAGAAGTCATTTAAAAAAAAGGAGGGTGAAAGGTTCCATTACCGACTTGGGTATCTTTCAAAACATACACCCCATGAAATAAGGACAATACATCATTGATGTAAATACTCATAAAACGAAAGTATATTACAAAAAGAGTAGAATAATGGGCATTACCTACACCACTCAAAGGAAATTGTGGCAAATGTATCATAAAACTCACGGGAATAAAAGTGAGATGAAAAATCCCTTACAAAAACTCGGCAGCCTAACGACGCCACATAAAACTTCCAAAAATGGATTGATGAGATCAAATAGGGTATCTCATCATATTAACAAAAAGTTTATAGAAATATTAATATAAAAGAACATCCCCCAACATAACAAAGTGGAGCTTAAAAGAAGTGACATAAAGGAGAGTACTTAAAAAAAAGAGAGAGGTTGTATCTCTTACGGAAATTTGGCAGCATAACGGCACCACTCAAAACATACAAAATGGATTGATGAGAGTGAATAGGGTCTCTCATCATATGAACATAAAAATTACAGTAACAGTAATATAAAAGAATATCCCAACAACAAGAAATATGAGCTTTAAAAGGAATGACATAAAATAGTGCACTTTAAAAATAAAGAGAGGAGTAGGATCCCTTACCTCGGGTCCGACTTGACTCGTTCGTTCTTTAACGTCCAGAATAATAAACTTGAGTTAATTTCTATTTACTTAAGAACCTTTTTCAAGTTCATTATTCCTTTTATATCACTTATTTCCATGTTATAAACATTATGTAATCATTTAAGTTAATAATGTTTGTTTTGTCGATATTTGGTTCTTAAGTCGAAAGTGGACTTCTTACAATTACATGTTGTTCGTGTGGTCAAAGGTTCTTTATATCCAGAATGAAATTACTGATTTGGATAGAATATATATCATATATATCCAGAATATACATGTATTTATAATATTACATAATAATTTAGGGGTAAGAAATGAAATGCACCGTTCATGGAGACGGTAAGTCGTACGTACGCATGAACGCTACTTTCATTTCTTTGTCATATTAATGGAATTAAAACTAAATGAGAGGTATGTATATTTTAATTCCAGAATTATATTCATCATTTAGATATATCATTCATTATATATATCCATTATATACATGTACTTTTAATAGTACATTACATTTGGGGAGAAGAAATGAAATGCACCGTTCATGGAGACGGTAAGCCGCACGTACGCATGAACGTTACTTTCATTTCTATCTCATACTTTAATGTAATTAAATAATAATTATATGGAGGTATATTATAATTCTAGTATAACATCATATATAATAACTTTAAATCCATCCTTTACACGTCCCACATATGGCATTAATGAATCACATCACTTTGAGGGGGTGGTAGTCCGCACTTCCTTAAATGAAGATATCGTGTTTACCCATAATGGAAACCATAAAGGTATGCCCAAAATGAAAAATACAGAAGCTTAAGGAAAACATAAACATATTATATATCATATATAAATATAGTGTCATCTTAATTTCCACCTTTTAAGGTGTTAAAAGAATGTTGAACAATAATCGTTTCGGGAGGCAGAAATTCACCATCCACGGAAACAGTATGTTCTTTAACCATTAGATGTAGGTGTGTGTAAGTGTAGCTAGAATCATCTTTATAAAAACATACTAGTATATTGAGGATACTGGAGTTGTTACAAATGAAAAGAATAAAAAGATTTTAGGGGGTTGGAGAAGCAAAATAAAACAAAAGGACTCAAAAGAAGACATTACCTTAAAATTGGGTAACTCCCTTTGGTTTGAGCTCAAAGGCTTCCTTGGGAAGACTTCTGCCCAAAGTGAGGCTTAAAGGAGTATAAGAGGGATGTGGAGAGCCAAAATGGTCAGGGTTTTTCCAAGCCAAAGGCTTTGGGAGTGTGGGTAAGGAGGTAGAGGTGGGGGCCTTTTATAAGAGGAGAGGAGGGGCACTCTTGGAAAGTAAAGAAAAGTCACTTTATTTTAAAATGGTATTCGGATTTAAGAGGTCCCACATTGATTTATTTAGAGGATAAGGTGATAAGGGTTCGAAATACACTCATCCAATAGGTTTTGGACATCTCTAGGTCTTAGATATTACATTATCTTTCCATTTTATTTTAATCGTTAAATAATGAGGTCATCGCTGCATCATCATGATGTCATAAATAATTTAATTTATTTAATGTCTAAAAATTATAAAAAAATACTATGATGTAGGAAATATTTTTATATTTCTAATGAATATTTATAGCCAAAAATATGACTTTTATAACCCCATGTAAAAAATTGTTTTAGTAAAACATCTTATGTGTTTGTCATTTTTACTTTAACATTAAATAAAAAGTTATTTATGTCATTTCCCATCCAAAGTGGCTCCATGGGGTCCCCAAGTTGACTCATGGCCTGTCTTGGTCTTCCATGACACATCCAATAAGGGTAGGACATGTGTCAAGCTCATCTCATATTATTAAAAGATTATTTTTACCTTAAACTACACTAATTAACTCTAATCGCGATTAAAAACGTAATAAGTTACTATTCACCAAAAAATTATTTTAATCTCATTGAACCACATTTTACTTCTTAATGACAACCATGTATGTCAGATTTTTGAAATTCAAAACACAGAAGTGGTAAAATTTCATTTAACCGAAAAATCAGTTTTTATAAGTACCACTTAGTGGTTTCACTATTCATCAAAAATTGATGTTTTTCAGAAAAATACCAAAACTTCACCCTAAGCTATATTTGATATTCTGAATTCAAAAATGATGTCCATTTTAAAAAATTCACAACATATAAGTTGCATTAATTAATTTAATAATTAATTCCCGCTGTCAGAGCAAATAGCGTGTTTTTATGAACAATAAGTATCAAAAGATTGACACTAGTTTAAGTCCGATTTCAAAGTGAAATTAATTCCAACGACCACTATTGGATTTAATGGTAAACATATTTTCTAATTTCACTTTAAAACCAATTCAAATGATAATCTAATCATATAAATAAATAAGATTAAAAAGAGGTTTTGAATTAAAATACAACATTTTACACTATTCATTAAAAAATGAACTTTATCGGAAAGATACCAAAAATTTACACAATGTAAATTTTGATATACCGATTCTAAAGAAGAGTTATATTTGGTCCAATAGAATGTATAAGAGTGAACAAAAGTATATTTAATGATGGTTCGCCATCAAAAGGCGATAAGTGAACCTATAGTGAAAACTAGGGCATATACGCCTAAAATTGAATTCTTTTCGTATTTTAAGCCTTTATCTTTTATTGGATAAATGTAAAAACATTTAAAAACATATATAATCATATTTTAGTTATTTATATCCATTCCGGCCAATACAACGGCTAAATGTTAACTACCATTTAAAATAATATTATTTTATTATTAGAGAGCAATGTAAGATTCCCAAGAAACTCTTTGTTGCGTGTTGGGTACGCCATCGAGCATAGCGTCCCCTTTAAAGTCATATTAATATTTTATTCACAAATATGGATAAATATGAAAATTTCATTTTCTTTATTTACCTGGGGTGTTACATCCTTCCCCCCTTTTGGGAATTGCATCCTCGCAATTTTTAAAATTGAGCTTGGAAACATCCTTGAAAGTCCCACATTAGAACAAGAGTCGGTAAAACAATCACATTAAAATAAAGAAAGATAAGTAAAAAGGTCACCCTAGTTAACCCATAATAGGATTCCATGTATGAAAACATGGACATGGATGAAAAAGAAAAGGGTCATGTTCTGATGGAGAGTGATAGAAAACATGTTTAGGAGAAAGTTAACCATGATAAAATCACAAACTTGTGATGGGTTAAACGGTATTCGATTCCCCAGTAGGAAAAGTTAATAGACAACATTTTTGTTTTAAGTTACTTTTTATTGAGGAATTTATTCATAAGGAAACATAATCACTTATCATGTTGACTTTCAACTTTTATTAGATTCCTTACACAAACTCATATTTTCTCCAAAAGGCGAGTATTTAGGAAGACTTGTTCACATTAAGAGTACTATAATCAACTTTTAGAGAATCACCTAATCCACAAAAGAGAACTATATAATTCCCATGTCTTTAGACTTTAACCAAAACCAAAACCAAAAAGGCTAGTACAAGATCAGATAATCCAGAAAAGGATAACCCTTTATAAAAAAAATCTATGCTTAATCTCCAAAATTTGTCCAACAAAATCCAAAGTTCGACGAGGACCATTAGATAAACAATTTGTCCATAAAATTCTTCAAAGTAAACCAAACTAAGGTTGAAACCCAAATATTTGAAGGATTTAGTCACATTGTCTTCCAAGTTAAATCGTAACATTTATCTCCAAACAACATCTGTTACCTCTAAAGTCTCGTATTGAAAAGTAATTAACCTAATCACATATCCTCCATGATAGGTTAATCATTTTCATAAATAACCCAAAATCAACTTACCCTTAATTCATAAAATCATATAACTAGAAATAATCAGTCAAACTAACCAGGGACTTCACGTAGTCCAGTGGTAGGCGATAAATACCAGTCGCACTTTGGTTGTGGGTTTGATTCCCACGACTTTGTCCGACGCGACGGGTTGTCACACGGTCTGCGTGTTGTCCTTTTTCCAAAACTATATAATTCTTAAAACATTCCCCAAAATGAGATAAAATCTTCAAAAATAATAATAACATATTTTAACATCATGTTTATCTCATGCCCTTTATTTTCCATCATATCATATAATAACCCATAATTACCTCAAAAGTAAGGATCATATAAACTCTAATGGATACCTTTATAATTATTACCTGAACTTCCACATCGATTGGTCATCTTGTACATGATGCATTATAGAACATACCATGGTTCAAGTGGTTGATCATGACTCCTTGATAGTTGGTTTAGAACAACCACGAGTTTCCTCATTGAATCCCCCATTTTATCTAGTATCCTAATCAGAGAACCACCACAGTTTCCTTCAAACATGTTGTCTCTTTCGTTCCTTCTAGATCCATTAATTCACTAAAAACAGAAATGTCAGTGTGAGTATATCAACAAAACCATCATGTACTAATGAGGAAGGTAAACACTAAGATATACTTACTCATTCACTTTATCTAAAACTAGGACTCTTTTTGAAATCCTAACTATTATGGTAATGTCACTTATGCTTAGAGAATACCCTAACCTCTAAAGTTATCTAAACCGACCTTTGATACCAACTATAAGACCCCAGCCTTAAACCTTACTTAATATTGAATTATATAAGTTATTCACATTGAGTATCTTTTCAGGTTTAGAGTTTTATAGAATTAGGACATAACTATTACATCTCAAAAGATTACAAAGTAGTCGCCTATACTAAATTTCCATAAAATAAAAACTCTTAAAAAGAAACATGTATAGTTCCATGTTTTAGGTAGCATGACTTTCCCTTGATCCCATCCATGCCCCTATTCCACGCTAAGTCCTGTGAAAAACATTTCAAAAACTTGGGATGAGCATAAAAAGCTCAGTAAGGGATACACAAAGAATGAAAACAGTTAGTGTTTCAAAACAACAAGTAAACCATGTATACTTTATCAAAGTAATACATTTCACCTTCATGAAGTAGTAAAAACTCTTCACTGAATAAAGTATCATTACTTACCTTTTTGTAACCAAAGGATTACCATAAAACCCATAAAAAGAACACATAACATATATAAAGGTAACTTGGGACATAAACATACTTAAGTGGAATAACCATACGGTCGACTTCCACACATATCACTTAATGGAATAGCCATACGGCCAATTTCTATACATACTTAATGGAATATCCATACAGACGACTTCCATACCCAATGCATTGGAGGTTATAACGTAACCACCCGTCCTGGTATTCACGGCACCACCCGTCATATTGTTTATCACGTAACCAACCCATAAAATGTCCAAGTACCATCGTTACACATAAAATATTGAAAATATAAACATTTCAATAACAACATTTAATTTGCAATCACAATAAGTAATTCCCATATATTGAATTAATCAATCCATTTTCAAAAACCATTTAAAAGATATTTTTGAATCAAAGTGTCCCATACCACTTTGAAGCTTTTTATGGAATTATAACTTTAAAACATTAATGTCCATATAAATAAATATTGAAAACCATTTTGAAAACATGGACATTAATGATAAATATTTAGAATAATAAATCATTAAAACATTTAAAACGATATTTTTGTTAAATAGTTTTTAACAAAATGAGAGACTCTTGAATACAAATAATTGCGGAAAAACATTTAATATGAACTATATAATATCATGACAATAACGGGATTCATGATATAATTTGTCAAAGGATATTATACACACCATATAAGAGTGAATTGGTTCATAACAACAATGAAGTCTCAAAAGAAATGTAAAATGAGATGAAATCCATTATAAAGAAGGTATCCTTAAATTAAGGATAAATAAATCTCATAATTATGTGTGAAAAATATAAATACACCCAATATAAGTGGATATTAAGTGTAAAACAATCAATGGTTATTCAAACATATTCAAAGGTTGACATATTCAATAACTACATGTTGAACCCAATGAAATCGAAATTTTGTTAAGAAGTTCCCTTGGTAAAATTCGATAGCCTAACGATGTCACATTAAATTTTACAAAAAAGGGTTGATGAGAGAGATAAAGGGGATCTCATCACTTGGAAAAAAAATTTACATAAATAAGGATATAGAAGAACATATCCCAACATAGTAGTTTGTGAATTAAAAGACATAACAAAATAAGTCATTTAAAAAAAGGAGGGTGAAAGGTTCCCTTACCGACTTGGGTATCTTTCAAAACATACACCCCATGAAAGAAGGACAATAAATAATTGATGTAAATACTCATAAAACGAAAGTATATTAAAAAAAAGTAGAATAATGGGCGGTACGTACACCACTCAAATGAAATTGTGGCATATGTAGCATAAATCTCATGGGAATAAAAGTGAGATGAAAATCCCTTACGAAAACTCGGCAGCCTAACAGCGCCACATAAAACTTCCAAAAATGGATTGATGAGATCAAATAGGGTATCTCATCATATTAACATAATCTTTATAGAAAGGAAAATATAAAAGAAAATCCCCCAACATAACAAAGTGGAGCTTAAAAGAAGTGACATAAAGGAGAGTACTTAAAAAGAAAGAGAGAGGTTGGATCTCTTACGAAAATTCGGCAGCCTAACGACACCACTCAAAACATCCAAAATGGATTGACGAGAGTGAATAGGGTATCTCATCATATGAACATAAAAATTACAGTAAGTGTAATATAAAAGAATATCCCAATAACAAGAAATATGAGCTTTAAAAGGAATGACATAAAATAGTGCACTTTAAAAAGAAAGAGAGGAGTAGGATCCCTTACCTCGGGTCCGACTTGACTCGTTCGTTCTTTAACGACCTGAATAATAAACGTGAGTTAATTTCTATTTTCTTAAGAACCTTTTTCAAGTTCTTTATTCCTTTTATATCACTTATTTCCATGTTATAAACATTATGTAATCATTTAAGTTAATAATGTTTATTTTGTCGATATTTGGTTCTTAATTCGAAAGTGGACTTCTTACAATTACATGTTGTTCGTGTGGTCAAAGGTTCTTTATATCTAGAATGAAATTCCTGATTTGGATAGCATATATATCATATATATCCAGAATATACATGTATTTATAATATTACATAATCATTTAGGGGTAAGAAATGAAATGCACCGTTCATGGAGACGGTAAGCCGTACGTACGCATTAACGCTACTTTCATTTCTTTGTCATATTAATGGAATTAAAAATAAATGAGAGGTATGTATATTTTAATTCCAGTATTATATTCATCATTTATATATATCATTCATTATATATATCCATTATATACATTTACTTTTAATAGTACATTACATTTGGGGAAAAGAAATGAAATGCGCCGTTCATGGAGACGGTAAGCCGCACGTACGCAAGAACACTACTTTCATTTCTATCTCATACTTTAATGGAATGAAATAATAATTATATAGAGGTATATTATAATTCCAGTATAACATCATATATAATAACTTTAAATCCATCCTTGACACGTCCCACATATGGCATTAACGAATCACATCACTTTGAGGGGGCGGTAGTCCGCACTTCCTTAAATGAAGATATCGTGTTTACCCATAATGGAAACCATAAAGGTATGCCCAAAATGAAAAATAAAGAAGATTAAGGAAAACATAAACATATTATATATCATATATAAATATAGTGTCATCTTAATGGCCACCTTTGAAGGTGTTAAAACAATGTTGAACAATAATCGTTTCGAGAGGCAGAAATTCACCATCCACGAAAATAGTATGTTCATTAACCATTAGATGTAGGTGTGTGTATGTTTAGCTCGAATACTTATTATAACAACATCCTAGTATATTGAGTATATTGGATTTGTTACAAAAGAAAATAATAAAAAGAGTTTAGGGGGTTGGAGAAGCAAAACAAAACAAAAGGACTCAAAAGAAGACATTACCTTAAAATCGGGTAACTCCCTTTGGTTTGAGCTCAAAGGCTTCCTTGGGAAGACTTATGCCCAAAGTGAGGCTTAAAGAAGTAATTTAGGGATGTTTAGAGCCAAAATGGGCAGGTGTTGGCCGAGCCAAAGGCTTTGGGAGTGTGGGTAAGGAGGTAGAGGTGGGGGGCCTTTTATAAGAGGAGAGGAGGGGCACTCTTGGAAAGTAAAGAAAAGTCACTTTATTTTAAAATGGTATTCGGATTTAAGAGGTCCCACATTGATGTATTTCGAGGATAAGGTGATAAGGGTTCTAAATCCACTCATCCAATAGGTTTTGGACATGTGTATGTCATAGATATTACATTATCTTTCCATTTTATTTAAATCGTTAAATAATGAGGTCATCGCTGCATCATCATGATGTCATAAATAATTTCTTTATTTAATGTCTAAAAATTATAAAAAAAATACTATGATGTAGGAAATATTTTTATCTTTCAAATTAATATTTATAGTAAAAAATATGACTTGTATAACCCCATGTAATAAGTTTTTTATTAAAACGTCTCATGCGTGTGTCATTTTTACTTTAACATTAAATAAAAAGTTATTCATATCATTTCCCAACCAAAGTGGCTCCATGGGGTCCCCAAGTTGACCCATGGCTTTTATTTGTCTGCCATGACACATCCAATAAGGGTAGGACATGTGTCAAGATCATCTCATATTATTAAAACATTATTTTCACCTTAAACTACACTAATTACCTCTAATCGTGATTAAAAACATAATAAGTTTCTATTCACCAAAAAAATTATTTTAATATCCTTTAACCACATTTTACTTCATAATGTCAACCATGTATGTCGGATTTTTGAAATTCAAAACACAGAAGTGGTAAAATTTCATTTAAACGAAAAATCAGTTTTTATAAGTACCACTTAGTGGTTTCACTATTCATCAAAAATTGAAGTTTTTCAGAAAAATACCAAAATTCACCCTAAGCTATATTTGATATTCCAAATTCAAAAATGAAGTCCATTTTACAAAATTCAAAACATATAAGTTGCATTAATTAATTTAATAATTAATTCCCGCTGTCAGAGCAAATAACGTGTTTTTATGAAACAATAAGTATCAAAAGATTGACACTAGTTTAAGTCCGATTTCAAAGTGAAATTAATTCCAACAACCACTATTGGATTTAATGGTAAAAATATTTTCTAATTTCACTTTAAAACCAATTCAAATGATAATATAATCATATAAATAAATTAGATTAAAAAGAGGTTTAGAATTAAAATACAACATTTTACAATATTCATTAAAAAATGAACTTTATCGGAAAGATACCAAAAATTTACACAAAGTAAATTTTGATGTCCCTATTCTAAAGAAGAGTTATTTTTGGTCCAATATAATGTATATTAGTGAACAAAACTATATTTAATGACGGTTCTCCATCAAAAGGCGATAAGTAAACCTTTAGTGAAAACTAGGGCATATACGCCTAAAATTGAATTCTTTCCGTATTTTAAGCCTTTATCTTTTATTGGATAAATGTAAAAACATTTAAAAACATATATAATCATATTTTAGTTATTTCTATCCACTCCTGCCAACACAACTACTATATGTTAACTACCATTTAAAATAATATTATTTTATTATTAGAGTGTAATATAAGATTCCCAAAAAACTCGTTGTTGCGTGTTGGGTACGCCATCGAGCATAGTGTCCCCTTTAAAGTCATATTAATATTTTATTCACAAATATGCATAAATATGAAAATTTCATATTCTTTATTTACCTGGGGTGTTACATCCTTCCCCCCGTTTGAGAATTGCGTCCTCGCAATTTTTAAAATTGAGCTTGGAAACATCCTTGAAAGTCCCACATCAGAACAAGAGTCGGTAAAACAATCACTTTAAAATAAAGAATGATAAGTACAAAGGTCACCCTAGTTAACCCATAATAGGATTCCATGTAGGAAAACATGGACATGGAAGAAAAAGCAAAGGGTCATGTTCTGATGGAGAGTGATAGAAAACATGTTTAGGAGAAAGTTAACCATGAGAAAATCACAAACTTGTGATGGGTTAAACGGTAATCGATTCCCAAGTAGGAAAAGTTAATAGACAACATTTTTGGTTTAAGTTACTTTTTATTGAGGAATTTATTCATAAGGAAACATAATCACTTATCATGTTGACTTTCAACTTTTATTAGATTCCTTACACAAACTCATATTTCCTCCAAAAGGCGAGTATTTAGGAAGACTTGTTCACATTAAGAGTACTATAATCAACTTTTAGAGAATCACCTAATCCACAAAAAAGAACTATATACTTCCCATGTCTTTAGACTTTAACCAAAACCTAAACCAAAAAGGCTAGTACAAGATCAGATAATTCAGAAAAGGATAACCCTTTATAAAAAAAAATCTATGCATAATCTCCAAAATTTGTCCAACAAAATCCAAAGTTCATCGAGGACCATTAGATAAACAATTTGTCCATAAAATTATTCAAAGTAATCCAAACTAATGTTGAAACCCAAATATTTTAAGGATTTAGTCACATAGTCTTCCATGTTAAATCGTAACATTTATCTCCAAACAACATCTGTTGCTCCTAAAGTCTCGTATTGAAAAGTAATTAACCTAATCACATATCCTCCATGATAGGTTAATCATTTTCATAAATAACCAAAAATAAACTTACTCTTAATTCATAAAATCATATAACTAGAAAGAATCAGTCAAACTAACCAGGGACTTCACGTAGTCCAGTGGTAGGCGATAAATATCAGTCGGACTTTGGTTGTGGGTTCGATTCCCACGGCTTTGTCCGACGCGACGGGTTGTCACATGGTCTGCGTGTTGTCCTTTTTCCAAAACTATATAATTCTTAAAACATTCCCCAAAACGAGATAAAATATTCAAAAATAATCATAACATATTTTAACCACAAGTTTATCTCATGCCCATAATTTTCCATCATGTCATATAATAACCCATAATTACCTCAAAAGTAAGGATCATATAAACTCTAATGGTTACCTTTATAATTATTACCTGAACTTCCACATCGATTGGTCATCTTGTACATGATTCATTACAGAACATACCACGGTTCAGGTGGTTGATCATGACTCCTTGATAGTTGGTTTAGAACAACCACAAGTTTCCTCATTGAATCCCCCCTTTTATCTAGTATCTTAATCATAGAACCACCACAGTTTCCTTCAAACCTGTTGTCTCTTTGGTGCCTTCTAGATCCATCCATTCACTAAAAATAGAAATGTCAGTGTGAGTATATCAACAAAACCATCATGTACTAATGAGGAAGGTAAACACTAAGATATACTTACTCAATCACTTTATCTAAAACTTGGACTCTTTCTGAAATCCTAACCATTATGGTAATGTAACTTATGCTTAGAGAATACCCTAACCTCTAAAGTTATCTAAACCGACCATTGATACCAACTATAAGACCCCAGCCTTAAATCTTACTTAATATTGAATTAAATGAGTAATTCACATTGTGTATCTTTTCAGGTTTAGAGTTTTAGAGAATTAGGACATAACTATTACATCTCAAAAGATTACAATGTAGTCGCTTCTACTAAATTTCCATAAAATAAAAACTCTTAAAAAGACACATGTGTAGTTCCATGTTTTGGGTAGCATGACTTTCCCTTGATCCCATCCTTGACCCTATTCCATGCTAAGTCCTGTGAAAAACATTTCAAAAACTTGGGATGAGGATAAAAAGCTCAGTAAGGGATACACAAAGAATGAAAACTGTTAGTTTTTCAAAACAACAAGTAAACCATGTATACTTTATCAAAGTAATAATTTTCACCTTCATGAAGTAGTAAAAACTCTTCACTGAATAAAGTATCATTACTTACCTTTTTGTAACCAAAGGATTACCATAAAACCCATAAAAAGAACACATAACATATATATAAAGGTAACTTGGGACATAAACATACTTAAGTGGAATAACCATACAGTCGACTTCCACACATATCACTTAATGGAATAGCCATACGGCCAATTTCCATACATACTTAATGGAATAGCCATACGGCCGACTTCCATACCCAATGCATTGGAGGTTATAACGTAACCACCCGTCCTGGTATTCACGGCACCACCCGTCATATGGTTTATCACGTAACCACCCGTAAAATGTCCAAGTACCATCATTACACATAAAATATTGAAAATATAAACATTTCAATAACAACATTTCATTTTCAATCACAATAAGTAATTCCCTTATATTGAATTAATCAATCTAATTTCCAAAACCATTTAAAAGAGATTTTTGAATCAAAGTATCCCATACCACTTTGAATCTTTTAATAGAATTAAAAATTTAAAACATTAATGTCCATATAAATAAATATTGAAAACCATTTCAAAAACATGTACATTAAAGATAAAGATTTAGAATAATGAATCATTAAAACATTTAAAACGATATTTTTGTTAAATAGTTTTTAACAAAATGAGAGACTCTTGAATACAAATAATTGCGGAAAATCATTTAATCTGAACTTTATAATATCATGAGAATAAAGGGATTCATGATATAATATGTCAAAGTATAGTATACACACCATATAAGATTTAAATGGTGCATAACAACAATGAAGTCTCAAAAGAAATGTAAAATGAGATGAAATCCATTATAAAGAAGGTATCCTTAAATTAAGGATAAATAAATCTCATAATTATGTGTGACAAATATAAATACACCCAATATAAGTTGATATTAAGTGTAAAACAATCAATGGTTATTCACACATATTCAACGGATGACTTATTCAATAACTACTTATTGAAACCAAAGAAATCGAAATTTTGTTAAGAAGTTCCCTGGGTAAAATTCGACAGCCTAACGACGTCACATAAAATTTTACAAAAAGGGTTGATGAGAGAGATAAAGGGGATCTCATCACTTGGACATAAAATTTACATAAATAAGTCTATAGAAGAACATATCCCAACATAATAGTATGTGAATTAAAATACATAACAAAAGAAGTCATTTAAAAAAAAGGAGTGTGAAAGGTTCCCTTACCGACTTGGGTATCTTTCAAAACATACACCCCATTAAAGAAGAAAAATACATCATTGATGTAAATACTCATAAAACGAAAGTATATTAAAAAAAGAGTAGAATAATGGGTGGTACGTACACCACTCAAAGGAAATTGTGGCAAATGTAGCATAAATCTCATAGGAATAAAAGTGAGATGAAAAATCACTTATGAAAACTCGGCAGCCTAACGACGCCACATAAAACATCGAAAAATAGATTGATGAGATAAAATAGGGTATCTCATCATATTAACATAATGTTTATATAAATATTAATATAAAATAACATCCCCCAACATATCAAAGTGGAGCTTAAAAGAAGTGACATAAAGGAGAGTACTTAAAAAGAAAGAGAGAGGTTGGATCTCTTACGAAAATTCGGCAGCCTAACGGCACCACTCAAAACATCCAAAATGGATTGATGAGAGTGAATAGGTTCTCTCACCATATGAACATAAAAATTACAGTAAGAGTAATATAAAATAATATCCCAATAACAAGAAATATGAGCTTTAAAAGGAATGACATAAAATAGTGCACTTTAAAAAGAAAGAGACGAGTAGGATCCCTTACCTCGGGTCCGACTTGACTCGTTCGTTCTTTAACATCCTGAATAATAAACTTGAGTTAATTTCTATTTGATTAAGAACATTTTTCAAGTTCATTATTCCTTTTATATCACTTATTTCCATGTTATAAACATTTTGTAATCAATTAAGTTAATAATGTTTGTTTTGTTGATATTTGGTTCTGAAGTCGAAAGTGGACTTCTTACAATTACATGTTGTTCATGTGGTCAAAGGTTCTTTATATCCAGAATGACATTACTGATTTGGATAGAATATATATCATATATATCCAGAATATACATGTATTTATAATATTACATAATCATTTAGGGGTATGAAATGAAATTCACCGTTCATGGAGACGGTAAGCTGTACGTACGCATGAACGCTACTTTCATTTCATTGTCATATTAATGTAATTAAAACTAAATTAGAGGTATGTATATTTTAATTCCAGAATTATATTCATCATTTAGATATATCATTCATTATATATATCCATTATATAGATGTACTTTTAATAGTACATTACATTTGGGGATAAGAAATGAAATGCACCGTTCATGGAGACGGTAAGCCGCACGTACGCTTGAACGCTACTTTCATTTCTATCTCATACTTTAATGGAAAGAAATAATAATGATATATAGATATATTATAATTCCATTATAACATCATATATAATAACTTTAAATCCAACCTTTACACGTCCCACATATGGCATTAACGAATCACATCACTTTGAGGGGGCGGTAGTCCGCACTTCCTTAAAGGAAGATATTGTGTATACCCATAATGGAAACCATAAAGGTATTCCCAAAATGAAAAATATAGAAGCTTAAGGAAAACATAAAAATATTACATATCATATATAAATATAGTGTCATCTTAATGGAAACCTTTTAAGGTGTTAAAAGAATGTTGAACAATCATCATTTCGGGAGGCAGAAATTCACCATCCACGGAAATAGTATGTTCTTTAACCATTAGATGTAGGTGTGTGTAATTGTAGCTCTAATAATTCTTATAACAACATCCTAGTATATTGAGTATACTGTAGTTGTTACAAATGAAAAGAATAAAAAGATTTTAGGGGGTTGCAGAAGAAAAACAAAACAAAAGCACTCAAAAGAAGACATTACCTTAAAATCGGGTAACTCCCTTTGGTTTGAGCTCAAAGGCTTCCTTGGGAAGACTTATGCCCAAAGTGAGGCTTAAAGGAGTAAGATAGAGATGTGGAGAGCCAAAATCGGCAGGGGTTGGCCGAGCCAAAGGCTTTGGGAGTGTGGGTAAGGAGGTAGAGGTGGGGGCCTTTTATAAACGGAGAGGAGGGGCACTCTTGGAAAGTAAAGAAAAGTCACATTATTTTAAAATGGTATTAGGATTTAAGAGCTCCAAAATTGATTTATTTCGAGGATAAGGTGATAAGGGTTCTAAATCCACACATCCAATAGGTTTTGGACATGTGTAGGTCTTAGATATTACATTATATTTCCATTTTATTTAAATCGTTAAATAATGAGGTCATCACTGCATCATCATGATGTCATAAATAATTTACTTTATTTAATGTCTAAAAATTATAAAACAAATACTATGATGTAGGAAATCTTTATAGATTTCCAATAAATATTTATAGTCAAAAATATGACTTGTATAACCCCATGTAAAAATTGTTTTAGTAAAACATTTCAGGTGTGTTTCATTTTTACTTTAACATTAAATAAAAAGTTATTTATGTCATTTCCCAACCAAAGTGGCTCGATGGGGTCCCGAAGTTCACCCATGGCTTGTCTCGGTCGGCCATGACACATCCAATAATGGTAGGACATGTTTCAAGCTCATCTCAAATTATTAAGACATTTGTTTTACCTTAAACTACACTAATTACCTCTAATCGCGATTAAAAACTTAATAAGTTACTATTCAGCAAAAATTATTTTAATCTCATTGAACCACATTTTACTTCTTAATGACAACAATTTATGTCGGATTATTGAAATTCAAAACATAGAAGTGGTAAAATTTCATTTAAACGAAAAATCAGTTTTTATAAGTACCACTTAGTGGTTTCACTATTCATCAAAAATTGAAGTTTTTCAGAAAAATACCAAAAATTCACCCTAAGCTATATTTGATATTCTGAATTCAAAAATGAAGTCCATTTTACAAAATTCACAATATATATGTTTCATTAATTAATTTAATAATTAATTCCCCCTGTCAGAGAAAATTGCGTGTTTTTAAGAAACAATAAGTATCAAAAGATTGACACTAGTTTAAGTCCGATTTCAAAGTGAAATTAATTCCAACGACCACTATTGGATTTAACGGTAAAAATATTTTCTAATTTCACTTTAAAACCAATTCAAATGATAATCTCATCATATAAATAAATTACATTAAAAAGAGGTTTTGAATTAAAATACAACATTTTACACTATTCATTAAAAAAATGAACTTTGTCGGAAAGATACCAAAAATTTACACAAAGTAAATTTTGATGTCCCGATTCTAAAGAAGAGTTATATTTGGTCCAATATAATGTATAAGAGTGAACAAATCTATATTTAATGACGGTTCTCCATCAAAAGGCGATAAGTGAACCTTTATTGAAAACTAGGTCATATACGCCTTAAATTGAATTCGTTTCGTATTTTAATCCTTTATCTATTATTGGATAAATGTAAAAACATTTAAAAACATATATAATCATATTTTAGTTATTTCTATCCATTCCCGCCAATACAACGGCTACATGTTAACTACCATTTATAATAATATTATTTTATTATTAGAGTGCAATGTAAGATTCCCAAGAAACTCGTTGTTGCATGTTGGGTACGCCATCGAGCATAGCGTCCCCTTTAAAGTCATATTAATATTTTATTCACAAATATGGATAAATATGAAATTTTCATGTTCTTTATTTACCTAGGGTGTCACACATAGTTTCTCTCTTTTGTTTAAAATGGACATCATTTTAGGTGAAAGCAACAAATGACATACAAAAAAATGACCAAAAGCATTCGAAATGTGTTGATGCTTTAGGAGAACCATCCATGGGTCATATGTGAGGTGTACAAGTCAACCCCACCTCAATCTGAGGCACAGTGTGGCCGAGAACACTCTAAGGGTCTCTCTTTTGTTTAAAATGGACAACATTTTAAGTACATACATAAAACTAACCAAACCGATTTCGATTGTGTTGATACTTTAGCACAATGATCCATGGGTCACATGTGACGTTTAAGAATTACCCCTGCCTCAATATGAGATGCGGTGTGGCCGACACCACTCAAAGTGTCTGTCTTTTGTTTCAAAAGGACATCATTTTATGTGAAAACATCAACTGGCATACGTAAAACCGACCAAACTCATTCAAATTTTGTTGATTATTTAGGATAATGAGACATTGGTCATTTGAGATGTGTATGAGTCAACCCCGTCTAAATCTGAGAAGCGGTGTGGCCGGTACCACTCTAACTGTGTCCCTTTTTTTAAAAATGGTCATGATTATAAGTGAAACGAACAACTAGCATACGGAAAACCGAAAAAATGCATTTGGATTTGTTTGATAATTTATCACAATGATCCATGGGTCATATGTGATGTGTATGAGCCATCCCGAGCTCAATCCGAGTCGCGGTGTGGCCGTAATCACTCTAAGTGTCTCTCATTTGTTTAAAATGGACAAAATATTAAGTACATATGGAAAAGCAACCAAAATCATTCGGTTTCCTTTGAAACTTTAGGAGAACGATCCATGGGTCATATGTGACGTGTAAAAGTCAACTCCACCTCAATCCGAGGCCTGGTGTGGCCGGCACCTCTCAAAGTGAATATATTTTGTTTCAAAAGGACATTATTTTAAGTGAAAACATCAACTGGCATATGGAAAACCAACCAAACGCATTCAGATTGTGCTTATACTTTAGTAAAATGATCTATGGGTCATTTGAGACATGTATGAGTCAACCTTGTCTAAATCCAAGATGCAGTGTGGTCGGTACCACCCTCATTGTTTCTCTTTTGTTTAAAATGGACATGATTATAAGTGAAAAAACAACTGTCATATGAAAAACCGACCAAACGCATTCGGAATCTGTTGATAATTTATCCAAACGATCCATCGGTCATATGGGATGTGTACGACCCAACCCAGGCTCAATCCGAGTCGCGGTGTGGCCGGGATCACTCTAAGTGTCTCTCTTTTGTTTAAAATGGACAACATTTTAAGTACATAGAGAAAAATGACCAAATAGATTCTGATTGTGTTGATACTTTAGCACAACATTCCATGGGTCATATGTGACGAGTATGAATCAAAACCGCCTCAATCTGAGATAAGGTGTGGTCGGAACCACTCAAAGTGTCTGTCTTTTGTTTCAAAAGGACAACATTTTAAGTGAAAACATCAACTGGCATACGGAAAACTGACCAAACGCATTCGTATTGTGTTGATACATTAGGAAAATGATCCATGGGTCATTTGAGACATTTACGAGTCAACCCCATCTAAATATGAGATGCGGTGTGGCCGGTACCACTCAACCTGTGTCTCTTTTGTTTAAAATGGACAGAATTATAAGTGAAAAGAACAACTGGCATACGAAAAACTGACCAAACGCATTTGGAATCTATTGATAATTTATCAAAACGGTCCATGGGTCATATGTCATGTGTACGAGCCATCCCAGGATCAATCCGAGTCGCGTTGTGGTTGGTATCACACTAAGTGTCTCTCTTTTGTTAAAAATGGACAACATTTTAAGTACATAAAGAAAACTGACCAAACGGATTCTGATTTTGTTGATACAATAGCACAATGATCCTTGGGTCATATGTGACATGTACGAATCAATCCTGCCACAATATGACATGCGGTGTGGCCGAAACCACACAACGTGTCTGTCTTTTGTTTCAAAAGGACATCATTTTAAGTGAAAACATCAACTGGCATACGGAAAACTGACCAAACGCATTCAGATTGTGTTGATACTTTAGGAAAATGATTCATGGGCCATTTGAGACATGTACGAGTCAACCTCGTCTAAATCCGAGATGCAGTGTGGTCAGTACCACTCTAACTGTGTCTCTTTTGTTTAAAATGGATATGATTATAAGTGAAAATAACAATTGGCATACGAAAAACCGACTAAACACATTCAGAATCTTTTTATTATTTTTCAAAACGATCCATGGGTCATATGTGATGTTCACGAGGAAACCCGGGCTCATTCCAAGTCGCGGTGTGTCCGGGATCACTCTAAGTGTCTCTCTTTTGTTTAAAATGGACAACATTTTAAGTACATATGGAAAACTAACCAAAAGGATTCTGATTGTGTTGATACGTTAGTAAAACGATCCCTGGGTCATATGCGATGTGTACGAATCAACCCCTCCTAAATTTGAGATGCGGTGTGGCCTACACCACTCAAAGTGTCTTTCTTTTTTTCAAAAGGACATCATTTTAAGTGAAATAATCAACTATCATATGGAAAACCGACCAAACACATTCAGAATGTGTTGATAATTCAGGATAATGATCCATGGGTCATTTGAGACATGTACGAGTCAACCCCGTCTAAATCTGAGATGCGGTGTGGCCGGTACCACTCTAACTGTCTCTCTTCTATTTAAAATGTACATGATTATAAGTGAAAAGAACAACTCGCATACGAAAAACCAACCAAACACATTCAGTATCTTTTGAAATTTTAGGACAATGATCCATGGGTCATATGTTACATGTACGAGTCAACCGCACCTCAATCCATGTCACGGTGTGGCCGGGGCCACACAAAGTGTCTCTCTTATGTTTAAAATGGACAATATTTTAAGTATATACGGAAAACCAACCAAAAGGATTGTGATTGTGTTGATATTTTAGCACAACGATCCATGGGTCATTTGTGACATGTATGATTCAACCCCGGCTCAGTCCGAGGTGCTGTGTGGCCAACACCACTCAAAGTGTCTCTATTTTATTTAAAAATCACTTCATTTTAAGTGAAAACAACAACTGACATACGGAAAACCGACAAAATGCTTTCAAAATATGTTGATACTTTAGGAAAACGATCCTTGGGTCATTTTTGATGTGTATGAGTTAACCTCACCTCAATCAGAGGCATGGTGTGGCCGGTATCACTCCAGGTGTATGTATTTTCTTTAAAATGGACATCATTTCTAGAAAACACATATGGTATACGAAAAACTGATCAAATTATGAATTTAATTCCGAATTCTATTGAAACTTTAGGACAACGATCCATGGGTCATACGTGACGTGTAAGAGTCAACCGTGTCTCAATCCGAGTTGTAGTGTGGCCGAGATCACTCTAAGTGTCTCTCTTTTGTTTAAAATGGACAACATTTTAAGTACATACAGAAAATCGACCAAACAGATTCTGATTGTGTTGATACATTAGCACAACGATCCATGGGTAATATATGATGTGAATGAGTCAACCTGACCTCAATCTGAGGCACGGTGTGGCTGGATCCACTCAAAGTGTCTCTCTTTAGTTTAAAATGGACTACATTTTAAGTGAAAACAACAACTGACATACGGATTACTGACCAAACGCATTCAGATTCGGTTGATCCTTTAGGAAAATGATCCACGGGTCATTTTTGACTTGTACGAGTCAACCCCGCCCCAATCTGAGTCGCGGTGTGTCCGGCACCATTCAAAGTGTCTCACTTTTATTTGAAATGAATAACATTTTTAGTGAAATGTACCACATACATACAAATAACTGACCAAATGAATTCAGATTGTGTTGATACTTTAATAAAATTATCTTTGTGTCATTTTTGACGTCTTTGAGGAAACACATCCTCAATCCAAGGCACATAGTGGCCGACACCACTCATAGTGTCTCTCTGTAGTTTAAAATGGACTTCATTTTAATTGAAAACAACTGACATACGGAAAACCGACCAAACGCATTATGATTTGGTTGAAACACTAGGACAACGATCCATGGGTTACATGTGACGTGTACATGTCAACCCAGCCTCAGTCTGAGGATCGAAGTGGTCGGCACCACTCGAAGTGTCTCTCTATAGTTTAAAATGGACTTCATTTTAATTGAAAACAACAACTGACATACGGTAAACTGACCAAACACATTCTGATTCTTTTAAAACATTAAGACAATGGTCCATGGGTCATATGTGACGTGTACGAGTCAACCTCAACTCAATCTGAGTCGTAGTCTGTCCGGGATCAATCTAAGTGTCTCTCTTTTGTTTAAAATGGACAACATTTTAAGTACATACCGAAAACTGACCAAACGTATTCTGATTGTGTTGATACATTAGCACAAAGCTCCATGGGTAATATATGACTGCACTAGTCAAACCTGCATCAATCCGAGGCGTGGTGTGGCTGGCACCACTCAAACTGTCTCTCTTTAGTTTAAAATTGACTTCATTTTAAGTGAAAATGACAACTGGCATACGGAAAACCGACCAAATGCATTCAGATTCTACTAAACCTTTAGAACAATGATCCATGAGTCATTTGTGATGTGTACGATTCAATCCTGTCTCAATCCGAGGCATGGTGTGGCCAGAACCACTCAAATTGTCTCCCTTTCATTTAAAATAGAATTCATTTTAAGTGAAGACAATAAATGACTTACGGAAAACCAACCAAATCCATTCTGATTCCAATGAAACATCAGGAAAATGATCCTTGGGTCATATGTGATGTGTACTAGTCAACCCCGCCTCAATCTGAGCCCTGTTGTGGGCTGAACCACTCAAAGTGTTTCATTATTTTTGAAATTAACATCATTTTAAGTGAAAACAATAACTGGCATACGAAAAACTGACCAAATGCTTTAAGAATATGTTGATACTTTAGGACATCGATCCATGGGTGATATGTAACATGTACGAGTCAACCCTGCCTCAATTTGAGCCACGATGTTGCCGGTATCACTCCAAGTGTATGTATTTTGTATAAAATGGACATCATTTTTAGTAAAAGAAACTGGTATATGAAAATATGAACAAACTTATTCAAATTCTGTTGATACTTATTATGTTTTTATGTATTTTATTGATAATTAAATTTTTTATATATTTAATTATGAATTGAATTCCGGATTCCACATACAATTGACATCTAAATTTTAAATTGAATTCTAAATCAATTATGTATGTTTATAATTATGTTATGAATTTTTATTTAATTCTGGATGTGTATAGTTAAAGAATTCATTATAAGCTAAATGTGTATGAATTTGTTTCCTATATGTATGTATTAGTTTGTTATTGCAGGTAGCAGAATGGAATGGAGGCTGCTATGCAAAATTAGAGGCTGGTGTGCAAATTGCAGCCTGTTGTGCAATTTTCACAGCATAGCCTATGCCAACGGTTTCAAACCCTTGGCATATGCTTATAATAACCCTTTCCCAACGGTTTACAAACCACTGGGAAAGGTTTCTAGGGATTTTTTACCAATGGTTCAAAGGGAACCATTGGTAAAAACCTTTCCCAATGGTTTAGAACCATTGGGGAAGACTGAATTTTCATTAGCTTTACCAATGGTTTGGTGAAAACCGTTGGTAAAACATATTCCAACGGTTTAACCAAATTGTTGGCATAGGTTAATTTTACTAACATATACCATAGATTTTTTGTAAACTACTGGGATAGGTTTTCCCAAAGTCTTACTTCCCCACAATTTTCAGAACCGTTGGTATATGTTCTACCAACAGTTCTGCAGCCTTTCCCAATGGTTCAGAACCATTGGGAAAAGCCCCATTTCCAGTAGTGAAACTACAAGTAAATACCCAAGGGTAGATATCCTTACCCATGAATACTCAATTAATCATACAAAATAAATAAGTTGTATAATTTTATTAATACCTCACATGGAATGGAAAAGATAAACATGAGATAAATTTTGCAGACACTATTCCATTCTATAAAAATATCAAAACATAACTTTTAGATAATTAATTATTACAAGTAATTAAATATCTTAAAAAACAAGACATTAATCCATTAATGAGGTAGTCTTATATGCACAAAAAATGAAATTCCCTAGATATACAAACCTCATAGTTTTGACTTACTTTTAATAATTTGATAAACATTGATGTTCTAAAAGATACCATGATTTTGTTACCTAGGTGTAAGATCCCGACCTTTTTTGGAGAATTATCAAATTATTTATTTTTATTTTTCCATATATTTTTTATAAATTAGGTGAATCATTCCATGGATGTGTTTAGGTTGAAATTGTATAGATTTGGGAGGATAAGGTGTAGTTCATGATTGACTCACAATTTCCCCAAACCGTACACCCATGACAACAAACCGTGGAAACCAAAATAGGAAAGATTCACATGGATGGTGAAGGGTTTTTCAAACCATTAACCATTGTAGCAGTAACCGTTTGACATATTTGGAGTGGAAATATGGTTAGGTACATTGTTAGGGAAAACCCAGAACCCAATACAGGAAACCATGCATGTAGAAAAATAAACCCCTGGAAACTCATTAAAATTTTCCAAAACCCCCATATTATATGCCTAAAGACCCCAATTTGACCGTAAATTGTTCCTAAAATTTTGGAGGATCTTATTTGGATTCAAATTTATTATTAAATCAATTCTTATTGAATCGAATATTAATTTTATTTAATCTAATCCTTTATAGGTTTTGGATCCAGATGTCATTGTTCATTGTGAAACTGAATGTTCTACTTCAATATCGGGATTTATATAGGAATGTATTAGTCAATGATTTTGAGGTTGGTGGTCAATTATTCAATTCCCATAGTCTTAATTTAATTCTGTGTATGTAATTGTAAAATTAAATTTTGCATGATTGGGAAATTACATCTGAAATGTAATTAGATTAAATTGAATTTCCATTGGAAAATTTAATGGGTTAAATTTGTGAAAATTGTAAATTGGTTAAATTGTATTTATAAATTATTTAATTATTTAATGTAATGATGTGATTATATAAATTATTGGATATTTAAATTTTTTAATTGATCAATTGATTAGATTGGGGAAATGATGTATTAACTGATGATGAATTGGTGATTAATGAGAATTAAAGGATGTCTAGCATATCCTTGATGGTTTAATGAAATATATGATTACAGGTTGAAAATGGTTTCATATTGACATGTTCATATTATTATATGTGAATTAAATTGATGAATCTATATTTTTTTGACAATTGAAATTTTATGACACGGTGTGAAATGATGATTAGAGGGTTAATAATGATTAACCTTGTTAAATGTGACATATATGAAATGAATTATTGATTGAATAATGGATTGTGAGAGACATATGGATGAATAAAATACCCACACTATGCTAGAAATGGAGTTATAGTCAAAATTTACGGAATGCGATAAATGAGTGTGGCACATAGACTGATGCTTCAGAACCCACATTTGATTTATTTTCTAATGAGTGTCATACATAGACTCAAGCTTCAAAATCCATATTCTGGGATTTTTTTATAATGTGTGTGTTAAAAATGACAATTATTCAATATCCCACACATGTAATTGTCTATGAAATGGTTTTTTGGGATAGAAAATAATGGTTCAAGTTACAACATGGTCATATACATGACGCTCTAGGCCCAAAATAATTGGCATTGGATTGTGGTTCCAATTATCCATTAAATGAATTGAAATTGAAGACAAAATTAAATTCCAAGTGATAATGAATTGTAAATATCTATGTTATATGGTTTAGACTCTAGAATTAGGTGAAGAAACTATTGATGGGGTGTGTGTCTTCAAGTACTCAAAGAAATAATGTGATTAATTAAAGTAAAATGAATTGTGATAACTATTTACATAGTTATTTGTAATTAATTAATTATATAATTCAATACATTTTTTAGTAGATATTTTTCTAGAAACTATTGGTGGTGACCTACTGAGTTTTACTCACACCATACTCAATTCGCATGATCCATAGCTTAATATAATTCATGTTTTCAAGAAATTACAAGGGAAAGATAAATTTGTTAGAAGCATGAGTTGGGACAAAGAATTTATGAGGGAAATATGACTAGTGTTAAACTACCATTGGGGGTATTCCTCTATCTTTATTTCTGGTTTTAATTTTGAAACAGGAAATGTATTTGGCATGAAATATGTACTATTTTTGTTTTGGATATTGTATTTTGTTCTAATTCATTATGTATTACCGGTCTATTTTGTGTATGGGATTATACTGGATATTAGTTATTGTATATTGGTTATTTCATAGTTATTTCATTTGTGGTGATACTTTCTTAAAGATGGTATAACCTCAACATGTTTTATATATTAGACCCTTACTACAAGTGGGAATCCATTGGCACATGAGGGGGTACACTTGAGGTCACATGACTGACTAGATCGAGGAATTGTTATGTGGAACAGAATTCTAAACATTATAAAGAGGTACCTAAGGCAAGTTTTACTTTCATTTCTTTGGTCAAACTATTTAGGAAATGTAGGAAGAAGATTTGAAAGAGTGAGGTCTTGGACATGAGCTTTTTCATGAATGTAGATAACCCATGTACAAGGAGAAACCGAATTATTCTGAGTGGGATTATTGTTATTGATTTTCAATATTATAATTTGATGTCATTTTACCATCGGAGATGCACTTATTATGTGATAATATTTCTTTGTTTATTTTTTATATTTGAATCGTGGCTTGTAATTTCATTACAGTTGAGTATGCACGTGTCATTGGAGGAACTGAATAATAATTATGACATGTATCATTTTAAGGGATGACCAAAAAGTAGGTTTTGCGTATGTTTTTGATATTTAAATGTTTTTCCTTTCTTGTGTAATTGAGTTAAAATTAGTTCTAATATATAATTGAATATTTTAAAATGATACTAAATGTAGAAATTTGAATGTGATAAATGTGTGTCTAAGGAGAAACTTGAAATTTTGAAAATGTTTTAACCTTTGTTAACTATGACCTATATGTAAGATTATTAAGGGTACTGATAGTGACTCATTATTGATACAATGGCGGAGTTTGGGGGAATGAATTGTTATAAACTTATGTTAATACAACTAGTTAAATGTGTAACTGTTTTTTTATGTTTCCAAATATTTTTATTTTTAATTTTAGATATATTCCTTTATGATGATGATTATTTATAGGTTAAAAGGAAGACATAGAGAGAAATGATCCTCCAACAATGGACCTTGAGGAACCGATATATCTAGGAAAAGAAGACAGAGAGACATTCTGTGATAACTTTTTTTCAATTTATACAGAATATGGAATGAGGCCTCGAGTGGGTTGTGCATAGTATGTCAGTCCCAACTCATGATTTACACTTATAGCACCCTCATAGATTAAACATATCGGATGAACCTAGGAATGTTGTTTTCTGGATTGATTCATTCTAGATGATTATAGACTACATAGAGACTCTTAATGGGAAAAGAATCAAACATTTTTCTTCTATGCTACATGGTCAGAAGAAGCATAGGTGGGGAATCCATAAACATGATGCGAAGCTTTAGATTATGGAATTAAATGAATTTAAAAAAAAATCTTCTATAAATTGTACCTTGAAATGCTCGGGGATGAGGGGAATTTATAGTTTACGAGGTTGAATCAGGGAAGTATATCTATTATAGACTATTCCTATCACATTACATATCTATGACACCTTGCTTCAACATTGGATTGAGATGAGTCCATGTTGGGGAAATAGTTTCATGAAGATCTCAAATGTGAGATTAAGTACCATATGAAAATATTTTGGATGAAAATGATTTCAAAAGTGGTTAATCTAGCTATAATTTATAATAGGATCCTAATTGAGTCTTTTTTTGGAGGACTTGTTGTTTTTAAATGAAAATTGGGAGGTATGTATTCCACGAGTAGGAATAACTCCTATGATAATTCTATCTAGGGTGATAGTAAGAAGAGTGGCCAGAGGGAAGGGTCACTCACCCTAGGCCTTACCCGATTAACCTCTTACTATTGAAGTAGGTTAGGAATGTATTATAGAAATTTTAATAGACCACCAGTAGAGTGAAAATATTGAGATAGTTTAGAAAATATACATTGTTTCTATAGGAACCCATGACAGATGAATAGTGATGAAGTGGATAAATAGAACCATTGTATAGTATGTGGGTCTTCTACACCAAACCAGTATGGGAGTTATAGTTATACAGGACAAGGTAGTCAAGGAAATGGATATGGTACTTATCGAAAAGAGTGCCCATATTAGCAATTTGGTTAAAATCAAGGGACATAGACTACATAACATGAAAGAAGAGCATGGTATTTTCAATAAATCCATCCTACAATTTTGGATAATGAAGCTATACCATCGATATTTATAGGTATAATTCATTTATGTTCTACACATACTAGTGCCTTATTTGATACTGGTGCCTCTCGTTCCTCCATATTTGAATTCATGTGAATGGTTGGATCCTAGAAGTGGAGTTTTTGAGCATGATTAGGATTTTCTATTCACATTTTGGTGTACAGTTGAGAGATTTTTTTTTCTAAAAATGGTGTTCTCTCATGGTTGGGGAGTATCATTTCCTTTTTGATCGTTACATTTTAGATATGTTAGGATTTAACCAAATTATGTGAATAGACTGGTTATTTTATTACTAATCCCATATGTATTCTTACCACATGATAGTGAATTTTATATCTCAAGTTGGTGATAGTTATATTCACCATGGAGATTGGGATATCTATTAAGTCCATGCAGTTCCACTTCATTATTACCTTAGGGAGATCACTGCCTAGGATTCTAGTCTTTTTTTGGATGACAGGGTAATAAAGAATGATGAATTTCTAGCAATAGTGGACAAGTTCGTGGATGTTTTTCATGATAACATCTGAAGGATTCCTCATTAGAGTCATGTGATGTTTACGATTGTGATCATTCATTAGGCTAAGACAATTTCTATTCCACCATTCAAAATGGAACCAATAGAGCTTCAAGATCTCATGAGTTATCTTGATGATTAGATTGATAAATGGTTTGTCTTCACAAGTAAATCAACAATGGGATTTATATTCTTGTTTTCTAGTAAGGCGTATAGAAATTTTCATATAGATGTTCATTACTAGAAGTAAAACCTGATGAATGTGAATAACTAATATCCTCTTCTACATATTGATCTTCCATTTTACTGGTAGAGAGGATCATTCAATATCTCTAATATTATCTTGATATTAGGGTATCATCATATGACATTATGACCTTAAAATATACCAAAAAATTCATTCAGACGTAGTTATCAAAATTATGACTTCTTTGGGATACTGTCTTGGTTGATGAACGCTCCTGCAATGTTTATGGACTTGATGAACCACATCACCCAACCACACCTAGATCAGTTTCTGGTTGTGTTTAATGATAAAATATTGATTTACTCCAAGACTCATGATGTTTATACCTAACATATTGACATTATATTAGGTAACCTGATTCATGATATTCTATATCCCATGATATCTATGTTCATGTTATGGATGGTTTAGGTACATTTCTTAGGTCACATCTTCTTCAGAAGAAGGTGGGTCCATGGATCATGAGATGGTGCCAGTAGTTGTTTCTTGGGAGCAACCCAAGAATGTTTTTGATATCAATAAAGTTTAGTTTTAAGAGGATATTAATAGATGTTCATATAAAAATTTCACAACTTAATTGAACCACTTTTAGTCTTGAATAATAGGAGTGTAAATTTTCAATGGTCTAGAGCTTGTAAGAATGAATTCTAGGAGTAGAAGAAGGGTTTCATGACTACATTGATCTTGATCCTACCCAATCTAGGGTAGGAGTATATTGTTTTTGTTACACATATGTGATTGGTCTTAGATTAGTTTTTCTAAAGGGGGATGAGGGGTAAATTGTGGGTCATGAATTTTTAATCCATATGCACAAAACTACCATACAAAACCCCTCATGTTTGCTATAGTGTTTTTTTCTTTGATGTGTTAGAGGAATTATCTATTTGGATAGAAGTTAACTATGTATACTAAGAAAAATATCTTATATTATATATTTTCAGAAGTATTTGAATATCATGTGGATGATATGGGTTGATTATATGGAGTCTTTTTACATGGAGATAACATATATGATCATGAAAGGAAATAGTGCTGTAGATGACATGAGTAGAAATACTCAGACTCACGTAGTTCGGGATTCTAGATATGAGTAAAAGAGGATGACCTTGTCGGCTGAGATGTATGTTGTGTTACATGAGGTCCATGAATAGATCAAACTCATATCAGTATTAGTGGAGTATAAATTTTGAGGTGGTTTAGAGAGAGGTAGTATAAGGATCTTGAGTGAATGATAATGAAGGAAAGCCTTAATGGTGGGGCGACACCATATAATTGGTCTAAAAATGGGGATCAAATCATCTATATATGGGGAGTTTTTCTATGCCAATGTAAATTTTAGAGGAGTTGATGTGTGAATTTCATGCATTGAATGGGGAGGTGCATATAGGTTTTGAATAAATGTATCATGACTTACATCGCTGTTATTTTTCATAGGTCATGAAAAATTAAATTACAGGGTTCATGACATGATGTCACACCTTCCAATAGGTGAACGCCACGGAAAATGACCTGGTAGTTTATTGCAACATCTTCCCATTCCAAAATGAATGTGGGATGATGTTACTATAGACATTTTGGTGGGTCTCCTGAGGACACATGGAAGAATGGTTCTATTTGGATGGTTGTGGAACGACTGATGGAAGTAGTAAATTTTATTTTTATACAAGAGACTTTCATAGTTGTTAACATGGGAGAATTTTATATTTGGGAGATAGTGTGCCTACACGATGTTCCACAGAGTATTTTTTTTTTGATCATGACTCATCTATTACTTCACTCATATTGAAGTGATTTTTTATGTAACTCTGTATACATGATTTATTACGTATGAATTTCCACTCAAAAATAGATGGGTTGTGGGAATGTTCTATTCTGGTGCTTGGGGATATAAAATTTGTGAGTATTGTATATTCTTTTTTGTCTTGGGAGAAGATCCTTGAAATTATGGATTTTTCTTATAAAATAGTTATAATGCATCTATTTAGATGGTAATGTACGAGGATATATATGGTTGGATATGTACATCACCTCTATGTGGGATGGAGGCAGGTCAGTCAGAGCTATAGGGACTGAGTCACGTGATTAATACATGAATGAAGGTTTAGTTGAACCAAATAACAAGGATACAACTTAGAGTAGTAAAAATTTATACATTGATAGACTACGATGAAAACATGAGTTTATCAAGAGTTATCAAGTATTCCTTCTAGTCTCTCCTACATTTTTTCATCATAGGATCTGGCGACCGGGAAATTTGGGACCCATGTTTGTTGGAATATTTGAGTTTTTAGAGAGAACCATGCCGGTTGTGTACTAATTATATTGTAGATAGAGGAATAGTTCTATGTATAATGATTTTCATGTGACAAAACATCAACAATGTAACACCTTCACTATGCATGTGATTGAGGTAGGTGATGTTGATCATGAATCAAATCCATCATTTTATGGAAATTTCATTAGTATTGTATTTCATAGTGATAATGTTTTATCGTAAGGACAGTGATGATAGTTCATGTATTGTAGAGACATGGGAATTTTCTGAAGGAATAATGGGAGAGAGAAGTGGAAATTTTTTCTTAGTTGGTTGAACTTTTTACCTTATAATATTTGAGACACATGAGAGTATAGATCGATGATGAGATGTTATATGGTGTGGAGATTGTAAAATCCCGACCTTTTCTATAGATGGCATGATCTTTTTTTAGTTATTTTTTTCATATTTTGTTAATATATTTTTTTAAAGTATTTCGTTGGCGCGTTTATGGATAAATTGTATAATTTTGGAAGGAAGAGCAGAAGTGCCCAAAGTGTGTACAATTTTCTCAAACCATGCACCCAAGACATCAAAATGTATTAACCAAAATATAGGGTATTAACAATTTTTTCACATAATTTTTCAAATCGTTCAACCTCCTAGTAGTAATCATGTGACTCCTAGAGATGAGGCTCAAGGTTAGGCACAATGTTTGGGAAAACCATGTGCCTCGTACATGAAACAAAGGAGCAAAAAAATTGAAACCTAAAAAATTCATTAAAAATAACAAAACCACAATATTATATCCCTAGACACCCTGGATCGACCCAAACTTGATTATCACATTATTAGGGGTAGATGGACGGATTTTGAGGGATTTTGAACTCTGTTCTAGGTGAATAAATGATCTGTTTGACTAAATCTACACTTCACATTGTTTTTGATCAAGATCTTATTTTCCATTATGAAATTCAATTTTACTCACAAATTTTGGAATTTTATGGTGAGCATCCAACAATGATCACGATGTATTTGTTCTATCATTAAATTCCCAAATTCTTTATTTAATTACATGTATGTCTTTGTTCAATTTCAATTTCATTGATTGAGAAATTTCATCAGGAATGTAATTAGATTACTTTAAATTTTCATGTAACAATTCAATATGAATAATTTAAGGCAACTATAAATTGGTCAATTTGGATTAATCAATTGGTTAAATAATTAATTGAATGATGTGATTGTAGAAATTATAGGATATTGGAATTTTCTAATTGGACCATTGATGGGATTGAGTAATTGATTGATTATTTTAATGATGAATTCATTAATTAATGAGGAATAAGGGGTTTTAGCTTAACAGTGATGGGATAATTAATTATATGAATCAATGTTTATAAATTGTTTAATATTGATCTATTCATATTATTCCATCTGAATTAATGTGATAAATATTGATTGTTTTGATATTTGAAATTGTGTTCCATGATGTGAAATTTTGATGAGAGGGTTAGTGATGATTAACCATATTAATTGGGATATATTTTAAATGTGATATAGTTTGATAAATGGGATAAAGGGCATGGAATGATTCATAAAATAAATCTAGGTTCTAGAAATTAATATCTAGATACAAATACATATATGTGATAAAGGAGTGTGGGACACTGTTTGATGCTTCAAAATTCCATGTGTGATGCATGTGATAATGAGTGTGGGACATAAACTGATGCATCAAAATCCCACATGGATGATTGTTTGACAAATGGGTTTCAGGAGATGGGTTGATGCTTCAAATACCTAAGAGGTCTTAGCCAGGGTTTTTAGAGCCTATAATTGGTTGATTGGACTATGGTTTCAATTATCCATGATATTAATGGAAACTAAATGAATAGTTAATTTAAAATTTTATAATGAATTGTAAATCCCTATATGATGTGGTTCAGACTCAAACATGGGCCGAAGAAGGTACTGATGGGTTGGGTGTCAACATGAACATAGGAAAATTTTGCGGTTAATTAGAGAATAAAATAATGTGATAGCTATTTAATTATTTATTTGTAATTTGTTCTATATTAAAATTCATACACTGTTATTGATGTGATATTATTTTAGACAACATTGGTTGAGGTTTACATTTTTTTATGACACCATACTCGGGTTGATAGATCAGTACCAAAATATAATTAATGTTTTTATGAGAGGATAAGTGTAAGAGCCCTATGTTAGATGGATGACTTGGGATGGATCATGGATTTGGTAATAGACTTGGTGTCTGTAACTACTAGGCGGGGAGTTGTTAGTGTCATTATTATAGGTTTTAATTTGGACACTTCTCACTTATTTTCCATGAAATATATACTATTTTTGGTTTTGTATATTGTATATTGTTCTGATTCAACATGTATTACTGGTGTGTATTGGTTTTGGAATTATATTGGTTTTTTGTTGTTTCATTTGGGTTATTGAATGTTTATATACCCTATTGTGCTACTTTGATAAAGAGGGTATAGTCTCTCCATGTTTTATATATTATATCTTAACTGATTGATGTAGTGTGGTTCTCATTTGGTTATAGCCGACAATTACATTGAATTATCCTCCCCACCAAGGGACATCTTATCCATGGAAAGTTCCAATGTTTTGTTTTTAGTGTTATTATTGCTATATAATTACAGCAATGTGATCAGGACAATTTTTGAGAGTCTATCGTCATCTTATGAAAACATGTCTAATACAAATAAATGGCCCAAATAACACATGGTAATTTCCTAATCAGACATGAATCCCAATTTCTAAATACATGGTACAAGATGCATCACCTCATGATTTTATATTCATTTCCATTAAAAGAAACATTTATTATTTGATACCATACATTACACACAACACCTTCTCTACATGAACTATGATATAGAAAATCAGTATAACTTGACAATTTAATTGGTTATATGAATAGTCAGAAAAACACTATATAATATGTGGTTTTAGGTTTATAATAATTAAAATTTGTTTATTAATAAAAAATAAAAAATTACTTAATTTTCTATAGAAATTTTATTTTTCAATGATAGGTTTTTTTTCTGAAATAGTTATTTTATCATTTTTTGCTGCTAAATATTATAATTAATTTATATATGTATTTTTTAAAATATTAGTGATGAAATAAAACCTATTTTTTAATCCATCATTTAAATTTAATCTTATGGTTATGTTTTAGGATTTTTTTTTAAAAAGTATTTTTAATGAATATTGAAAATTGTATATTTTCAATAAAAGCTGGGATTTATTATCAAGTAAATATACCTTTTTGTTCTGAATTAGATTTTAGAGTTAACTATGTCACCATTAATTATAAATAATAATATAAATTAGTTATTAATCATCATTATATTTTATTTTGGTATAATTTATTATTTTTTGATTTAAAACACATTTTGTTGACAAATATTTTTATGCGCAAAAAAGTGTTTTAAGGTTTATAAATTAATTTACATTCTATGGACTAATATTTTTAACAAAATTAATATATTATATATTCATTATAATTTTTTTACATTAATTTTAGCATTTTTTCTATTCATTTAATGGAATTAAATTATGACTTATGCTTGAAAATTAAATTTTTAAAAATGGATTTTCTCTGGGATTTGTGAACGTATTTAAAATTAAATTCATCCCATTATAAAAATTTAAACTAATAAAAAGGATTCTATATTGTAATAACGATAAATATTATAATTTAATAACTTCAACTTAATTATTATTGATAGAGAATAGTAAAGTTAGTAAATTTTTGTAACCACCGATATGGTTTAATTGAGTTTATCATAGGGGGGAGAGGGGTGGGTGTTAAAATATGATATATTGTTATTATTTTAGTAAGAACATAAAAAATTATTATTTTTTATGACATTTAAATATTATGTTATTTAATATATTAGTCAATGTCCAATTGGATCCATTTTCCCATGATAGTGACCTTAAATAATTGAAGCCATTTAATAAATTTCATGTATGTCCCTCCCCTCACTTAAAAAAGTTCACATCTAGTCCTACCTTAGACTCACATTTTATGCCCTATATCTCCAAAAATAAGATATCAAAATCTCTATTATATTTTTTACTCAATATAAGTTGTTTCTTTCCTCTCCTTGGTCAAATCCTTCAAGGATCAATGAGTAATCCAAATGTGGACTCACAAGGTATAGGTATTGTTCTTAACTAAAAATTCCAAATTTTTTTCATATTCAACATCCTTTAAAAACCATTTCATTTTTAAAAAATAATTAATATAGTGTTATAATTATAGGTAGATGACATGATGATGATGTAATAACCTTTTATAATTTCTTCTCTATCATTAGACGATGATAGAATTATCACTTGTGCCTACATGTGGTCTATTTTCTCCACGTAGCGATGTGATTCATTTTCCATCCCCATCATTTTTGGATAATTATTATGTAATATATAATATATAATATATATATATATATTATAATTTTAATGTTATAGTTATGATTTATAGGTGTATTATAATTTTACTTTCTTTCTGTCCATCCATCAAAAAATGGAAACATCACTCGTTCATATGACTTGACTGAAATGTATACCTAGTGATATAATTCTTCTGTCGAAATTGAAATATTTTAATAATTACATTTATGTATATATTAAATATATATTATTTTAATATTAGTATGGACATTCTAGAGATCATGAAATTTTGATTAATGTGTGTGGACAAAAGCCATTGAATCCAAATATGCATGAAAAACTAATCAATTTACACCGTAAATTATTACGATAGTGATATATTATAAATGAAATATTGATAAGATATTTAACATAAATAATGTAAGGTATGATATGTATTCTTATAGTATTGTTAGTTAAATTATATTATATTGAATTTGTTATATAGAAGGTTAGAGCACTTATCAAGCATAAAAAATGTGAGGTTGGGGGTTTCTGTTATAGTCTAATTTTAACAGGATTGATTATGATTATATATATAATGAAGAAATTATATGATATACCTCTCAAAAATATTATTTATTCTATTATGAACTACTTATTGAAGTATATCACACGATTTCCTTTCGTATTCTTCTCTTTATGTACTAAATAGGTCAACATATTTTTTTTATCGAAAAACAACCTTGTTTTTCTCTTAGATTGTGAATATTTTTTACCATGTATATATTCTCTTTATATTTTTCCAAGATGTATTTAATTTTTAAAAAATAATATTGAATATTATTATTTTTATTTTTTGAATTTATTTACCAAGGTTGGAAAATAATTTTACTATTATTTTCAAAATGTGGTACTTTAACTTATTATTAAAAATGTAAATGGAAATTTTTTTAACATACTTTTCATCAAAAACATTCACCAATATAAAAGATATAAATATCTTTAAATAATATTTTTTATTTTTTATTTTTTTATTTTTAATTATCTTTTTTCTTTATTATGTCTGAATGATTTTGTATTCTCAATAAGTTATATCAAATGAAAAGGGTATTTTCAACAAAAAATGTTCTAGCATTATTTTAATGGTAGTTTTCCCTATGAAAAAATTAATTTATGTTTCATATGAATTAAGTAGGATGTGATTAAATGTCACCATATTTTTTTATTTATATATATTTTATAATTATTTTGATGAAATGTTTATGAAACATTTTTCCATTCCTAGATTATGATTTGATGATATGAGAAATGTTTTATGATATTTTGGGGCACATATGTATGGTTTTTTTATTGTACAATTTTATATATAATTATATATATATCTAATGAATATAAAAAATATAGATATTTCATAACATAAAAAACTACATGGGGAGAGTGAATGTAATTAATTAATGAAGTTTTATGAATAAATAGTATTGGGGGTGAACATTGAGAATGGAGATACTCAAATGAGTAATGAACCTAAATAAACTATGATAGTATTTTGTATCGATCCTTGAATATAGAAATTATATTTCATTCTTATGTGTATTGAAAAATATTATGGTTTGTTATTATGATATTTTTCCATACCACATAATTTATTACTAATGATTATGAAATATAAAATCTTAATTCTTTAAATTGATATTGTGTTATATCATTTGTACTAATTTTGACTTATGAACTGAGGGGTATATTTTCAATTGTTTATCCCATTTTCATGTACTGTTATACTTATATTAATCTCAATTATGATCATTGATTAATATATCTTATGTTTACACATACTAAGTAGTGAAGCTCACAATTTATTATGTTTTTATTTAACTGGTTATAGAGAAATGTTTTATGTATGTAATGTATATGAATAGTGATGCTTCTAAATAAATTAATGAGAAATGACTTATATTATTTACATACTAGTTTTTACGTGTCCATGTTTCCAAATAAACTAAACCATTATCGCTATATATTGGATAATATTTTTATGTATTTAATATTTCAACTAAGCAGATGTAGTACTTCTGTTTGAAATTTATGTTTACAATAGTTGGAATCAGAGGAAGTTTTTGTTATTTTTTATAGTAGGATGAGTAATATTAAGTGAAAAAAATTAGGATACAACTATTCATAAAACAAAATCATGTGTTATGTAAATTAAATGTTTTTTATTTTCATCAGAAAATAAATCCACTACTAGATAGTACACGTGGATGTAGTTTCGATAAAGATTATTCGAGTGGTAATAAGAAAAAATATATTTGGTCTTGTATATATCAACCATAATTATGGGGAACATTCAATGTATCCTTAATGTGAACCTATTTTTAAACTCTCTAGGAATATGATTAGGTTATTTAGAAATTTCATTAAGATCCATTAAGAAGGATTTGAATTGATAATGACAAATAATGAATGATGTTAATCCTAATGTGTAATATGTTGACAAGAAGAAGTCATGATTAGGTAATAATATAAATTATTTTAATTATTATATGATATACCACTATGATTATTGTTTCTCATACTATGATGTTTACATTAATTCATTCGAATGAACTAGTAGGTATCATGATGAAATCTAATATCATAGAAAATGAAATGATTGTACTCATAATCTATGAAATATTATGGGAGTTGGGATAAAAAAACCTATCACTATGATTATATTGATTTTTCAAGAAATGAATAATGCTAAGATTGTAAATGAGAAAAAACTGGGTATAAGGTGGTGTTGAGTCATTCATAAGAAACCATCCATTTTTTAGTTTCTTTCAATCATCGAATAAATAAGAAATATATCTATATCATTTATAATATATATTTTAGACTATAGTAATTGGATCCTAAAAAGGATATCATAGTTTTTTATCATTTGGGAGGGGAAGAAGTTCACTAGGGGATATTTTCAGGAATATGAAACAAAAATAAGAAATTTAACTCATAGAGTGGGATGCGTTTCATAGATTATTAATATATATGTACTTCTCGATGTTATTATTATTATAATAGAGAAGGAATTCATTGAGCATAACCAAAGGATGATTAATCCATTTATACCTATGTGGAGAATTTAATGATACTTACAAGATATTTTTTTTATTATTTAACCATAATGAAAATTTTTTAGATTATTCACTAGCTTAAAACCATTACCCAAAATGAATTATCCGTAAGTGAATTCAGATGTTTTGAATAAATAATTTAAGTGTTAACAAAGTAAAAATAGAGATTAGAGTAAAAAAAAATCTCATAGTTATTATAAAAAATATATGATATAATTAAAAATAAATTATCACAATGAAAATAATGGAGGTAAAAAGATTATTTATTCAATATGATATATGTTTGGAAAGAATTGTGAAGAAAATTACATAGAGGGGGGCAGTGAATGTTTTTATTGTGGAAAATTAGGCAATAGAAAAATTAAAACTAGATGTCCTAGGGAGAAGTTATCTCATGATAAAAATGTAGATAAATCTTCGAGGAAAAAATCTACAAAACATTAATGATATAATTTTAAGGCTTATTGACATTATAATAACCATTTATTTAATATTAAGTTTAATGATGATGATCATTGTTATAAAGACACGTCTTTTTCTTGCAAATCTGTTACATCATTTTAAAGATAAAAAATATAATAGCATTAAAATAATAGGATACAAAGGTTTATTGTATTTAAAAAAATAGGGAAAACATGACATTTACATAATAAAACATTAAATTATTTAGTTGAATCTTATCCATCTTCTTATTGGCCCTCATGTGCTACTTCTTAAATGTAGTAACCATATGATATATATTAATGAAAGGGGGAGCTAAAATCCTAATAAGATTATGTATATGAAAATGAATCAATATGATATTAGGTGTGAAAAATCATCAACATCATAACATAAGCATTGGATCATCATAATAGTCTTGTTTTAAAGAATTAGATAAATTCATGTAATGTGTAAATTTATAAAAATTAAACAACTTGTCTGATTGTTCAAATACGACACATATTTGTGAAAAAATCTTGAATCATGTCCACACACAACATATGTGCAACATCATAAAAAAAATTATGAAAAAAGATATAATAATGTTCAAACATATTGTACATTATAACGCCCCAACACCAGTTACCCAGAGTCAATGCATTATTACATAACATTGACATTCTCACAATAGATCATGTATCGAATGATCGATCAGTATAGTAGCCTTAGAAGTAATAAATACATGCATATGTTTTATATTACATTATGAAATGAAAAATTAACATTGTGTCTCTTTTGAACACACTCATATCCCTTATCTTATTCCTGCTGGAAAGTCATAATATACTTCTTCCCATCCTGGAAAAAATAAAACAAAATAAAGAGGTGAGATCAGATACTCAGTATGGATAAAAATATGATGGAAATAATCATAAATTTTTAAAAAAACATTTGAATAAATATATAAGACTAAAACAAAAGTCTTTTAATAATAAAATTAAGTGTAATAAGTAAATGATAAATAAAATAATTCCATTTAATTATTCACCTAGATATTCTACTAGTTGAATAATCACATGTAATATCAATAGATAATCTCATAATGATGGAATGCATAATTCCAGAAATCATAACTACATAGTCCAGGCCTCGTTCCAAGGCTACAAAAAAAATATCATCATGTCCTTGTGCAAGGACACTAGTTTGTCTCATGATACATATAATTGCATAGAGGGGCTATAGTGGACCCCGTCTGTCACTAACATCCTCCAATGCATTCCTTATATTAAAAGTGTGAAACATAACATAAACATTCTTATTAAACTGGAATACAATAAGTTAATACATTAACCATAAACCATGAATGACATAAAAATAACACATACACAATCAAACATATCATAAAACTAGCAGTACAATATGGAATATTATATTATAGTAAACCAACTTCAATTAAACATAAAATATAACAATATATATTGACACATATTAAATAAATCCAAAAAAATATGAGAGAAATATCTCTTTCTACATTGAAATAATTTAAAAGTCTCTTAACTATAATAGACAACATTTATTTATAAAATATTCTTTTTATACTGTAAGGGAAGATTTGAAGGTGTTATAATGGTAGAAAATAGCCACACCCTCCGTATATGTTAAAAAAGAAACAGTCATTCCTCAATTTGTCAAAATGTTTCTAAAGGACCTTGTTTGAAAAATGATGGAAATATCCCATTAATTTTTTTATGAAATGTTATTAAAGGGTATTAATAAAATTAAAAATATTATATGAAATAGTAAAAATGATTTTAAATACATTTTTAAGAAACATGGATGTCAATGATAAAAATTTCCATGTAGATACTTACGTATAAACAACCTAGGATAATAAAGAGATCGTAAAATTGACCCTTACCTTGTACTTTTTCTTAGTCGAGGGTACATTAAACTCTTATATAATGGTTAAATCATTGTTATTAAAATAAATAACAACTTAATACATAAATATGATATCATATATGATCCTCTAATATTTATTTGTTAATAATATTTTAGTAGTATCATTGTTTTCGGTGTAATCTAATTCATTTTTCATTATTTGTTTTGTTACATAAGTCAGGTTTGTTATGGATAGGATTTATTGGATTATTACTTAAAATGATATTAATTTCTTAAAAATTAATTTTTAATTATCAAATGAAAATTATTCTTGAATGGGTATGATGGGGAACGAAATCTCATCATGTTGTGAAGACGGTAAGTTGTACGTACACATGAGCGAAAATATCACTCTATTGATGGTAAAATAGTATGTAATTTGATTGTATATTACATTATATTTTTTATTTAAATAAATTATACTCATTAATAATCCCATCAAAATAATGAAGTGCTGAATAAAAAACTACACCATGATGTGGAGACGGTAAGCTGTACGTACACACGTATGGTGACTTTGTCATTAATAGGATGGTTAAAATAATGTATATGGTTGTACCATATTTTTAAAAACATCTTCATATGTAGAATTTATTGGAGTTATTATTTTATTATGGAAGAAACAAATAAATATGATGTATAATAAGAAAAGAACTTTGAAAGAGGTGATGAAATAATTACCTCTTCTTCGGGTGCTTCCTTTTGATTTAAACAAAAGGGTGACATAGGATGGCTTTCTAAACAAAGTAATCACTATAAGATTAAGTGAGGTTAGTTTTTGGATATTTTAGTGGGGTTTTGATGATACAAATGTTTTTGGATGTGTGAATTTAAGAGTACGGGAAGTACCCTTTTATAAGAGAGGTGATGGGCACTTAAAAAAAGAGTGAAATATTACTTTATTAAAAAACTTATTTTCGGTTTAAAATAGCTAAAATTTGATTTATTTAGTGTATAATATAGGTATGAGTCTAAATACTCTCAACCAATAGGTTTTAGACCTATTTAGGTAACCATATTTACCTTATCTTTTAGATTTAACTCATAGTTAAATAATTTAACTATTAGCATGTCTTCTTGTATTTTCATACGACGTGGTTAATATAGTTTCTATAAATATCCATCAAAAAATAAAGTGGTTTATTAATGAAATTTTTAACATTATCTAAGTCATTTGGCCGAATATTTCATTTTTAATACTATTATATAATTTAATAAAATGGTATTTGTTTTAAAAACCCATTTATGTTAATTTTGAGAATATTTAGTGTTTTGTTATTGTTAAAGTCATAAAAACATTATGCCTCTGAATAAAATACATTGAATCAACCCTAATATGTAATATACTCCTACAAAATTAATTTATTGCATCAGAAGTTTAAATTTTTATTTATTTTAACATTTATAATATCTATTATTTTAATCTATCATCAATATTGTAATTACAGCATCATCATTGTCTCAAAAATAAATTTCATTATTTAATGCCTAAAATTTATAAATAAAATAATATTATATAGGTAATCATTATAGATTAATAATAAATATTTATATTCTAATTTATCTTATGTTTAACCCTTTATTAAAAATGGTTAATTAATAAAATTTGAATTTAACACTTTTAACCCTTCTTTAAATAAAAAATAATAAATGACTTAATATAATTACAGTGGATGAAAAAGGATCATATTTGTGTCCTAAGGTTTTCTTTGGTCAAAATAATCTTATCTAATAGAATTAGGACTTGTGTAGGGGTAATTTTATATTAATATAATAATATTTTTTACATTAAATTACCCTATTTACTTTAAATCGTGGTGAATAAAATTCAAAAAATACTATTCACCAAAATATATTTTCATCCTATTGAACCGAAATATACATTATGATGAAAACAATTTTTCATAAATTTTTGAAATTTAATTCACAGAAGAGGTAAAAATATGTTTTATGCAAATTTGAAAATGTTTCTAGAAGGTGGGTAATAGATGTCAAAAAGTTCAATAAATTTTAATATATATACAATCTTTTTATAAAATGACACCAATTAATTACATTAGACTAATATAGGTATTATATATCAATTTTTACTATAAAATAGATTTTTTAAAAAATATTTATATTAATAAAAAGTTGGTTTTAAATAATAATGTATTATTTTTCACTATTCATCAAAAAATAAAATTTTTCAGAAAAATACAAAAAAAAATCATGATAAAATAATTTTGATATTCCTAATCCAAAAATGAAGAAAATTTTTAAAAACAAAATTTATAAAATTTTAAAAAGTGGGTACTACTATTTATAACTTCTTTTTAAACGTCTAGTTTGATTGGTGGTGGAGTGATAGAACCCAGAACTATATACATCCCATGTTTTTGTATTATTCAAAGAGAAGCATATCATAGAAGATTGGGGTGTTAGATTCTACTCTCCTTAAAATAATTTTGTCATAAAAATTTCAAGAATATTACTACATAAAAAGATTTGTGTGGTTCTTCATTATAAGATCCCCATGTTCCCACATTTCTTCTTCTAATTTATGGTTTCTCCAATGAACTTTTAACAGACGAGTCGCCTGGTTTCTCAACACATTTTATATGGTACTAATAATAATGATAGGATCTTTACAAGAAGATATATTAGGTTACAATTCTATTTCCTCATATATGAGTACATACATTGGGTCAGGCATATATTTTCTCAACAGTGATATGTGAAACGCATCATGAACATTGGAGAGACTTGACGACATTCCCAAATGGAAATCTACAACTCCAATTTGTTCTAGAATTTTCAAATGTTCAACGTACGTGGGACATAATTTTACCTTTTTACGAAATTCTATAACACCTTTCCATGGAGATACATTCAAGAAATCATGATATCATACCTTTAAATTCCAAATCCTTCCTTCAGTTATCGGCATATATCATTTTCCTACTTTGAGATTCTTTGAAGTGGGTTTTGGTAATCTTCACCTTTTCCATTGTTTCCTCAACATGTTCTGAGCCAATGAGATTTCTTTCGCCAACATCATCCCAACATGTTTGTGTGTGACATCTCTTTCCATATAACGCTTCATATAATTCCATCGTAATACTTGAATGAAATCTATTTTTTTAAGAAAATAATACAATAGGTAAATACTGATCCCACATACCTTGAATGTCAATTTAGAAAGATCTCGACATGTATTCTATGGTTTCAATAGCCAGTTATGTTTGTCCATCATTTTGAGGGTGGTAAGAAGTTCTCAAACGATGTTTTGTATCTTGGGATTTCTAAAGACATTTCTAGAAACTTGATGTAAAAAAGGCATCACAATCAGAAACAATTGACAGCGGTACACCATGAAGTCTTAAAACTTCATTAAAATATAGTCTTGTTAAATGTTCTTGTGGTAAATATTCTATTAAAGCAAGAAAATGTGCTGAATTGGTAAGATGATCTATAACGATCCATATTGCATCATTATTTCTAGGATTCTTTGTTAGCCCAATGAAAAATACCATCATAATATAATCCCATTTCCACTCAGGTATGTGAAAAGGTTTCATGACTCTTCTAGAATGTTGTCTTCAAGCCTTCACATATTGACAAACCAGACATCAAGACACATAATCTGAAATCTCCCTCTCCATGTTGTCCTACCAAAAAGGTTCATTAAAATCTCTATAAATCCTAGTGATTTAGGGTTATATAGAGAAATTGGATCGATGAGAATCATCTAACAATCCCATTTTTAGATTAGCTATATCGAGATCACAAATCATCTTCCCAAATTTCAAAATTACTTCTTCATATACGATGTTAACCAATCTCCCATCCTTCACACGATTAATTTTATTTTGAAACTCCTCATCATCAGTCTAAGAACATTTTATCATTTCTAGAAATGACGGTTTGGAAGCCATTTGAAAATGTATTGATTTTTCACTGTCCATGATTATTCCCATATCCATTTTTACTAGATCCATGAACATAAGATCCCTTAAAACTCTCATCTTATTTATTAGTCCATGATCCTTTCTGCTCAAAACATATGCCACATTATTTTCCTTCCTTGGGTGGTGTTGTATTGTGAAATCGTAATCCATGAGTAGTTCAATCCATCACATTTTCCTCATGTTTAGTTCTTTCTGTGAGAAAATATAATTCAAACTCTTTTGATCAGTATATATATCACATTTCTCACCGTAGAGATAGTTTATTAATATCATCATAGAAAAGATTAAATCTTATAACCCAAGATAATGAGTGGGACAATTTTGTTCATGAACTTTTAGCTGTTATGATGCATAGGTTATTTCTCTATCATATTTCTTAAAGATACAACCAAGTAATTTCTATGAAGAATCACTATAAATAACAAAACCATCATTCACCAATGGTAGAATGAAGATAAGAGAATTAATTAATAATTTATTCAATTCATCAAAACAATCCTCACACTCTTTTTTTCAGTCAAATTTAACCCCTTTAGGTTTGAGCTTGGTTAATGGGTTAGTCAATCAGGAAAAATTCTGGACGAAACAATAATAGAAATCCTTTATACCAATAAAAATGTGTAGGTCAGTTATAGTCATTGGTGTTGGCCATTCTCATATTTCCCTTGTCTTTGAAGGATCAATAGATATTCCATACAAGGAGACAATATTGCAAAGAATTTAAATCTCATGAACCCAAAATTCACACTTTCCGAACATCCCATATAATTCATTTCATATAAGAATCTTTCTAAAAATGAACAAGTAGTTTTAATGATCTTTTGAGATTTTGGGTTATACCAATATATCATCAATAAATACCACTAAAAAATCATAAAGATATTCCTTGAAAACTATATTCATTATATTAATAAAACAATATTGTGCATTATTCAGTCCAAAAGCCATTACTGTAAACTTGTAATTCCTATACGCGGATCGAAATGCTGTGTTTGGAATGTCATCGTACATCATGCACAACTGATGATATCCCAATAAATGTTAAATCTTTGAAAAATATTGCGCTACATGAATTTGAGCGAATAAATCATCAATGAAAAGTAGTGGATACATGGTCATTATTGTTACAACATTTATCTCCTTGAATTCAATCCACATAGTCATAGATCCATCTTTCTTCTTAACAAAAAATAGGGGTTTCCCAAGGAGAAATGCTATGGAGAATAAATCCTTTATTACTCAATTCCTATTGTTGTTTCTTCAGTTACACTAATTATAATGTGGCCATTCTATAAGGGGTATTTGAAATGTGCCATGAACCATGAATTAAGTCAATGGAAATCTCATTTTCTTATTCTAGAGGATTTCCAGGTAAATAATCTCGAAACACATCAACATATTCTTGCACAACAGGTAAATCCTCAATTTGAACATTCCTTTAATCACCCATAGTTATTTCACTACCTTCCACCCTAATAATTTTATTTAGTAGAGCTACTAGGTGTGGATCTGAATGAGAATCAGATGGTGATGTTTCTTCTCAAACGATAAGAGATTCTTTATCATCATTATAAATTTCAAACTCCTTCTTACAATAAAATTTCGTATAATGGTATGAAATCCAATAAATACCAACAATTATATCAAATTCAATCATGGGTATGAAAATTAAATTAGCAGATAAACCACGTCTATATGCCAGAAACGTAACTTTTTGACCAAACATTGTTTCAATGATACATCCCTTGGGAGTTTTGACTAACAACTCCCTTATTATATCAAATTAGAAATATTCAATTTTCATGGAAAACTATGAATATTTGAAAGAATGAACTGACCAAGAATCAAATAAAGCAGTGGCTAAATTTGAGGAAAATATTAAAGTACATGAAACCACATAATTAAGAATTTCAACTTTAGTAGTAGTGATCACATAAGCTTAGTATTCCTCATATTTATTTTCCTTGGGAAAATTTCACTAATGCTTAGGAAAATCATTTTCCTGATGGACCATCTCATTACAATTATAGAATTGAAAATGGGTAGCTTCATTCTTGACATTGAATTCACGAGCTTGGGGGCCTTTTCTCCACACTTTTAAAAAACTCCCATTCCCTTAAGTAAAGTGCCAAGGTGTTTCTTTCCACATTTACTAGAGGGTGGAAGTTTAATTTTTCCTTCTTCCCCTTATTTCCATTTCTAGAGTGCACCAGAGATCTATTCTTCTCTTTATTCGCATTAAAGTCATAAGAGATAGAAAATTCCTTTTTTATTTTGATAGAACATGAGACTGTATCTTCGTAAGATGAAAAGGATTGTTAGTCTAATGTTCGTCAGAGAAATGGTTTTAACCCATCAACGAATCGGTCAATATTATTTATTGAGTTAAATATGTAATCTACAATATTCCTTGGAAACCTTGTATAGTTAGCCTCATACCTTCGACATTTTCATCCTCCTTTTTCATCATACTCAGAAATTACTATTCCAAATCCACTCGACTTTCACAAGGAAAGTACTTTTCAAAGAAAATCTATTTAAACTCCCTCAATTCCATATTTTATGATTCTTCATCCTTTTTTCTATTTTGAATTATTGAACACCATAGATCTGTATCTATTGAGAGGCAAAAAGCTGCCATGCAAACTTTTTCCCTTTCACTACTCCCCATAGGATGAACTATTTTCTCTAAAAAAATTATCCATTGATCAGATACAAATGGATTTGTAGTCCCATTGAATTTTGGTGGTCGTTTCATCATGAAGCACTCAAACATTGATCATCTACGTTCTAGAGCAGGGTTCTCTATAAGGGTAAAGATGTTATTCAAAACCCGAGTGAGATCTCCTAGTATGGTTATATGCTATTCAGCACCAGTTTTATAACCAGAACCACTATAATTATAATGAATAGGAGAGAAATCCATACATGTATTACCTTCATTGATACATTTTCCATTCCTTCATCTATGCACCATTTTAAATAATAGCATACATTAGATTAGTTTATGAATTGAAATGAATAATTACAATCTTGATAAATACATAACATAAATTGAAAATTTTACATATATAATCCATAATCATTAAAATGTTTTCTTTGGGGTAGTATTTACTCATAAATCCTTCATAATGGATTATAAATAAAATTTTAATTATCGTAAGAAAATCCCTCGAGAGTGTCAAACTAGGTGCGTAGTAACACCCAGACCCTAGTTAACTAGAGTCGGTGCATTATGTCATAACATTGGTATGATCACAAGAAAGATAAAATCTCGAAAAACTGATTGTTTTAGTAGCCTTGGAAACAAAAGATATGTTCATAAGTCTTACATTACATCATAAAGTGAAAAACTACTACATCAACATATTGTATCCATATTCCACACTCATATCCCCACAGAATATCCCTACAGGTCATTCATAATTTACTTCTTCACTTCCTGGGAAAAATAAAACATAGAAAAGGGGTGAGCTCAAATGACCAGTAAGGATAAATATATAGCGGAAACTTTCATAAATAAGAATAAACATTTAAGGCAATGTATAACTAAAACAAAAGCCTTTTATACTTGAACTTCAACATAGTATGGAAAAAGTAAAATGAAATAATGCCATTTACTTATTCACATTGATATTCTACTAATTGAATAATCACATGGAATATCAATAACCACTTTCATAATGATGGAATGCATAATGCTAGAATATCATAACCACATAGCCAAAGCCTCATGCCAAGACTACAAATAAGGTTTTGCCAAGTCCTTTTTCCAAGACACTAGTTTGTCTCATGAGACCTACCGATGCATGGAGGACCTATAGCGGGCTCCACCTGTCACATATTATGTCCAATGCATTCCCATATGAAAAGGTTTAAACATAACATAAAAATTCGTATTAAAACAAGCATACTAAATGTCAATACTTTCACCATAAACTATGAACAGTATAAAAATAGCACATCCACAGTCAAACATATCACAAAACATTAAATACAATATAGATGTTTTGTATCATAATAAATCAACCTCAAATAAGCGTAAAATCCATCAAAGGATGTTGACATAGATGAAATCAAAACTCTTTTTAGAGAAATATGTATTTCTATTTTGAAATCATTTAAGAGTCTTATATTTATGAAATAAAACATTTTCTTTGAAAATATTCTTATAATATTTTAAGGGAAGATTCGACGATTTTATAAAGGTGGAAAATAGCCGCACCCACCGTATAAGTTGAAAAAAACATTCTTACCTTAATTTTTTCGAAAAGGTTAAAAAGCACCTTGTTTGGAAAACGACGGAAAGATTCCTTTATAAACCTATTATAAAAAGTCAAAAAAGGGTATAAATTACTTTAACCCATATTATAGTAAATAGTAAAAATGTTTTGAAATACATTTTTAACAAACATGGATGTGGATGATAAAGAGATCCCAGTAGATTATTATGTATGAACAACCTCGGATAATGAAGAGACTGTGAAACAAACCCTTACCTTGTACTTTTCCTTGGTTAGGGTAGGTTAAACTCTTGTATAATAGTGAAATAATTGTTATAAAATTATACAAGAATCATATACATTCATATGATATCATATATGATCTTTTAACATTGCTTTATTAATAATATCTTAGTATTATCGTCGTTTTGGGTGTTAACTTACTCGTTTTCTGCTATATGTTTTGTTACATAAGCCATGTTTGTCATGGATAGGTTTTATATTATTCATATACATAATGATATCAAGTCCTTAAAAATTATTTTTAAATCATCAAATGAAAATTATATTTGAATGGATACGATGGAGAATGAATCTCATCGCGTTCGTGGAGACGGTAGTCCGTATGTACGCACGATGGACAATATCTTTCATTTGATATTAAAATAATATATAAATGGATGGTATATCATATATACAGAATCATTAACATGTTATATTTATTATTTACATGAGTTACACATCATTATTATACCCATACAAATAATAATATATTGAATAACAATTACACCACGACGTGGAGACGGTAAGCCGTACGTACGCACGTATAGTGACATGTTAATCAAAGGGTGGATAGAATACTGAATATGGTTGTAACATATTTATAATAACATCACAGTATATATATGATACGAGAGTTATTATTTTATAATGGTAATAAAAAAGGAAGAAGAAGTGGAAGAAGAAAGGAACTTGGAAAAGGGTGGTCAAATCATTACCTCTTCTTCGGGTTCTTTCTTTTGATTTGATCAAAAGGGCTACTTAGGTTGGCTTTATGATAAAAATAAGGCCTCTAGGTTATAGTGAGAGAAGTTGGAAGAGTATTTGGGCAGAGTTTGGCCGAACCAAAAGGCTTTTAAGGTGTGATGAAATGAGAAGGATGAGTGCCCTTTTATAAGAGGGGTGAGGGGAACCTTTGGAAAAGCTAGAAATATTAATTTATAATAAATTAATATTCTGTTTCTAATGGCTAAAAAGTTGAATATATAAAGGTTAAGGTGGGGATAGGTCTAAAACCACTCAAAAAATAGAATTTATACGGGTTTGGGTTACTATATTAACCTGATCATTAAGTATTAACTCTTAGTTAATTAGTTTCACTTTTACAATGTCTCTTTGTATTTTTATATTATATGGATAATAAAATTAATATATATATCCAAGAAACCACAAAGTGGTCCATTAATTATAAACTTATCATGATATAAGTCTCCTGGATGAAACTTAGATTTTTAGGAATTTAATATCAATTAATAAAAAAATATTTGTTTTAAAAACTCTTTTATGTCAATTTTGACACTATTCAATAGTTGATTTTTATGAAACTCATAAAAGAATTATTACTTCAAACAATGTTAAATAAATCAATCCTAATTTTTCATATTATCCTAGAAAGTTATTTTAATTCATTAAAAGTCTCAAAATATATTTATTTGGGTATTTATAATATCAATTATTTTAAATTTTCACTATTATGGTAATTACTGCATCATCATTGTGTCATAAATAAATTAAATTATGTAATCTCAAAAAATTATAAATAAACTATGATTATGTAGGAAATCGTATTACCATTCTAATAAATATTTATAGTCGAAAATAAAACATATATTACCCTATGTAAAAATTGGTTTTCTAAAAGATATATGCTTGTGTCATTTTTGTCTTCATTTTAACTTAATTAAAATAAAGTGTCCCTATCACCTACAAGTGGCTCCATGGGGTCCCAAAATCGACCCAAAGATTCCTATGGTCGAACATGTATCAACCAATAATGCTATGACACGTTGTAGGGTAATTTAGTATTATTATAATATTATTTTTTAACCGTTATTTACCGGATTTACCCTTAACCATAGTAAATAAAATATTTACCGAAGTAATTATTCAAAATGTCTAAAAATAAAAGTTACCTATTTACACAATTTGAACATCCTGATTCTAAATATGGAATAAATTTTTCCAAATTCAAAACACAGAAGTGGTAGAAATTAATTTAAAATTAATTCCCGTTGTTAAAACAAAAAGCGTGTTTTTAAGAGATAATAACTATCAAAAGATTGACACTTGTTTATGTCTGGTTTAATTGTAAAATTATGTCCAATGACCAAAATCATATTAAATGGTAAAAATAAATTCTAAATTTACTTTAAAACAACTCAAATTCATAATTTATCACTATCAATTATTTTGATTAAAAAAGTTGTTTTTAAATAAAATTTAGTAATTTTCACTATTCATCAAAATATTAAAGTTATCTGAAAAGTACCAAAATTTCACCTTAGGCTAAATTCGATATTCTGAATCCAAAGATGAAGTCCATTTTAAAAAATAAAATATATATAATTTCAAAAATTAGTTATTACTATTCATAATGGCTAGTTTGATTGGTTATGGTGTGTTAGAACTCGGTGTTGCGTACAACACACGGTGTCACATTATTCAAAGAGAAGCCTACCGTGGAAGCTTGGGGTGTGAAATTATCCCCTCCTTCAAATAATTTCGTCCTCGAAATTTCTAGAATATTATCGCATGAAAAGACTCGGGTGGTTCTTCATTATAAGTTCCCCGGGTTCCCACATTTCCTCTTCCATCTTATGGTTTCTCCACAAAACATTTACCAGACGCGTCGTCTGGTTTCTCAGTACATATTCTCTCGTATCAAGAATCCTGACGGGATATTCACAATAAGATAGATAGGGTTCCAGTTCTAACTCCTCATAGGTGAGTACATGCGTTGGGCCAGGCATTTATTTCCTCAACTGAGATACGTGGAACACATCATGAACTTTGGAGAGACTTGGCGGCATTTCCAATCAGTATGCTATAGCCCTAATTCATTCTAGAATTTCGAAAGGTCCGATGTACCTGGGACTCAATTTACCTTTCTTACCAGAACGTATGACTCCCTTCCATTGAGATACCTTTAAGAAAACATGATCACCGAATTTAAATTCCAAATCCTTCCTTCGATTATCGGCATAACTCTTCTGCCTACTTTGAGCTGCTTTGATGTGATTTTGGATTACCTTCACCTTTTCTATCGTTTCCACCACCAGTTCTAGACCAACAAGTTTTCTTTCACCAACATCATCCCAAAAGGTTGGTGTGTGACATCTCTTTCTATATAACGCTTCATATGGTGCCATCTGAATACTTGAATGGAAGATATTATTATAGGAAAATTCTATCAGAGGTAAATACTGATCCCACATACCCTGAAAGTCAAGTGAGCAGGATCTCAACATGTCTTCTAAGGTTTGAATAGTCCGTTCTGATTGTCCGTCTGTCTTAGGGTGGTAGGCAGTGCTCAAATGATGTTCAGTATCCAAGGATTTCTGAAGACTCTTCCAGAATCTTGAAGTAAAACGGGGATCATGATCAGAAACAATCGATAGGGGTACTCTATGAAGTCTCAAAACATCATTAATATACAGTCTTTCTAGACGTTCTAGTGGTAGATATTCTCTTATAGCAAGAAAATGTGCTGACTTGGTAAGATGATCAACAAGAAACCATATTGCATCGTTCCTTCTAAGAGTATTTGGTATCCCCATGACAAAGTCCATCGTAATATTGACTCATTTCCACTCCGGTATGGGAAGAGGATGCATGAATCCTCCAGGCTGTTTCCTTCCAGCTTTCACTTGTTGACAAACCATACATCTTGACACAAAATCAGCAATCTCCCTCTTCATGTTGTCCCACCAAAAATTTTCCTTCAAATCTCTATATATTTTGGTGCTCCCAGGGTGTATAGAGAAATTGGAACTATGAGAATCATCCAGCAATTCACTTTTTAGATCAGGTATATCGGGAACACAAAGCCTCTTCCCGAATATCAAAATTCCATTTTCATACACAAAATCTCTCAATCTCCCATCAATCACAGCTTTAATCTTCTTTTGAAATTCTCCATCATTAGTCTGAGAACTCTTAATCCTTTCTAGTAAAGATGGTTTGGCAACCATTTGAAAAAGCATTGACGTTTCTCCTTCCCTGGTTATTCCCATGTCCATCTTCACTAGATCCATGAAAATTGGATCCCTTTAAATTCTCATATTGTTCAAAACTCCATGATCTTTTCTCCTCAAATCATCTGCCACCTTGTTTGACTTCCCCGGGTGGTAGTGTATCGTACAATCATAATCCTTGAGTAATTCAAGACATCTCCTTTGCCTCATGTTGAGTTATTTTTGTGAGAAAATATACTTCAGACTCTTGTGATCAGTATAAATCTCACATTTTTCACCATAGAGGTAGTGCCTCCATATATTCAAACAAAGATAACAGCTGCTAACTTGAGATCATGAGTAGGATAGTGTTTTTCATGAACTTTCAACTGTCGTGATGCATAGGCAATAACCCTATCATTCTGCATAAGGACACAACCAAGTCCATTATTCGATGCATAACTATAAATAACGAACCCATCATTCCCCGATGGTAGAGTCAATATAGGAGCATTGATTAATCTTCTCGTCCATTCTTCGAAACATTCTTCATAGTCTTTTTTTTCAAACAAATTTAGCCCCTTTACGTGTGAGCTTCGTTAATGGGTTAGCCAATTGGGAAAAATTCTGGTTGAAACGTCGATAATAACCTGCCAAACCAATAAAACTACGTACCTCAATTATACTCGTAGGTGCTGGCCATTCATGGATTGCCTTGGTCTTAGAAGGATCAACATAGATTCTATCTTTAGAGACAATATGGACAAGAAAAGAAATCACCTGAAACCAGAATTCACACTTTCTAAACTTTCCATATAATTCATGTCTTCTCAGAGTCTTCAGGATAATGCGCAAGTGATTTTCATGATACTCGTAGCTTTTGGAGTATATAAAGATATCATCAATAAATACCACCACAAATTCATCAAGATACTCCTTGAAAACTCTATTCATCAGATACATGAATACAGAGGGTTCATTAGTCAATCCAAAAGGCATTACTGTAAAATCGTAATGCTCGTACCTGGTTCGAAATGCTGTCTTCGGAATGTCTTCCTCCTTCACACACAACTGATGGTATCCAGATCAAAGGTCAATCTTTGAAATGTATTGAGCACCATGCAGTTGGTCAAATAAATCATTAATGCGAGGTAGGGGATACTTGTTATGTATTTTTATAGCATTGATCTCCCTGTAGTCGATACATAACCTCATGGATCCATCTTTCTTTTTAACAAAAAGAACTGGGGCTCCCCATGGAGAAACACTAGGGAGAATAAATCCTTTATTAATCAATTCCTCTAGTTGTTTCTTTAGTTTGACTAATTCTACAGTGGCTATTCTATAAGGGGTCTTCGATATAGGCCTTGATCCAGGAATTAAATCAATGTAAAACTCAACTTCTCGTTCTGGAGGATGTCCAAGTAAATCTTCTGGAAATACATCTACAAATTCTTTCACAACAGGTACATCCTCTATTTGAACATTCCTTTCCTCACCCATAGTTATTTCATTCCCTTCCTCCCCAATAATTGAATTTAGTTGATCTATTGGGGTTGGATCTAAATAAGAATTAGGTGGTGATGAATCTGCTCTAAAGATAAGGTGTTCCTTATTATCATCATCAAGAATCATAACCTCTTTCTTCTTACAATAAATCTTCACATCATAGTCCGAATGCTAGTCCATACCGAGGATTATATCAAACTCAATCATAGGTATGATGACGAGATCCACAGATAAAGAACATTTATGTGCTCTAATGGGGACTGATTCACAAAACATTGTTGCAATGATACTTCCCTTAGGAGTTTTAACTGACAAATCACTTGTTAAATCAAAATTGAAATATCTAATTTTCTTAGAAAACTGGGAAGATATGAAACAATGCGATGATCCAGAATCAAATAATGCATTTTCTAAACTTGTTGAAACCATTAAATTACCTGCCACCACGTCTTTCAGAGTTTCTACCTCAGCTGTAGTGATAGCATAAGCTTGGCCTTGACCCCATGGCATTTTCTGAGGTAAGTTCCCCTGACGATTCAGACATTCATTTGCATAATGCCCCATCTCCCTGCAATTGTAGCACTAAACATTGGTAGCTTCCTTCTTCCCTTTGCAATCACGAGCTTGGTGGCCTTTTTCCCCACACTTGTAACAGAATCCCGTTCCCTTCAAGAAAGTATCGGGGTGTTTCTTACCACATTTACCATAGGATGGATATTCAACATTTCCCTTCTTCCGCTTATTTCCATTCCCAGATTGATCAGCAGATCTCTTCTTCTCTTGTTTCTCTTTAAAGTCATAAGACTTAGAGAATTCCTTTTCGGTCTTGATAGCACATGAGACAATGTCTTCGTACGATGAGAAGGATTGTGATACTAATGCTTGACCGAGAAATGTTTTTAACCCATCAAAGAAATGATGAATCTTACTTCTTGGGTTACGTATATAATTTCCAGTATACCATGCTAACCTTGTAAAGTTAGCCTCATACTTTGTGACATTATCATCCTCCTTTTGTCTCGGACTCAGAAACTGCCTTTCCATATCTGCTTGGTGGTCACGAGGAAAGTATTTTTCTAAAAACAGATCTTTTAACTCCCTCCATTCCATATTTGATACTTCATCATCTTCCTTCATATTTTGAATCAATGACCACCATTGATTAGCATCTCTAGTGAAGCGGTAAACTGCCATGATAACGTTTTCCCTTTCACTACTCCCCAAAGCCAGAAATATTTTCTCTAGGGAAAATATCCATTGCTCAGATACTAAGGGATTTGTACTCCCATTTAACGTTAGTGGTTGTTTCCTCATGAAGATATCTAACATTGATCCTCCACGCTGTGGATCAGGGTACTCCATACGCGTAAGGTTATTATTCATAACCTGAGTGAGTTGTCCGATTATGGTGATTAGCTGATCGACACCAGTTGCATCACCGGCTCCACTATAATTATCTTGAGTAGGAGGGCAATCCCTACATGGTGTGCGTGCATTGATACCGTTTCCATTTCTTCCACTAGGTGCCATTTCTAAACAATGGCATAAACTAGATCAGTTTATGAATCAGATCACATAATCCCATACTTATAAAATACTTAACATAAATTGAACTATTTGTGGATATAATCCATAGTCATAAAAATGTTTTCTTTAAGGAAGTATATACTCATAAACCATTCATAATGATTTGTAAATAAAATGAGAGTTATTCTAAGAATATCCCTTGGGAGTGTCGTAACCAAGAGTGCAACAAGGCCTGTTGTCGTGCACCAGTTCCCGTTCGAGTCTAGCTCAAAGCGGTGTTTTCGGGTTTTACCCCTATGTACATATGTGCCAGAGCAGCCTCTACCTGATCGTATCCAGATAGGGATGTATTGCTCGGAAAACTCACAAAATCTCTACAATACCAAAATTCTAGGAAGTTCTTCTATACTAATCCTCAAAGTTCATCTTAGGTCTACGTGCTCTAATCAGATTTTATCTAAATCTAGCTTCAAGGTTTTTACTAAACTTCCTATGATACCAACTGTAACACCCTGACCCCAGTTACCTAGAGTCGGTGCATTATTACATAACATTGACATGATCACAAGAAAGATCAAATCTTGAAAGACCGATTGGTTTAGTAGCTTTGGAAACACTAGATATGTTCAGAAGTCTAAAATTACATCACAAAGTGAAAAACTACTACAACAACATATTGTCTCCATATTCCACACTCATATCCCCACATAATATCCCTGCAGTTCATTCATAATTTACTTCTTCACTTCCAGGGAAAAATAAAACATAGAAAAGGGGTGAGCTCAAATGCCCAGTAAGGATAACAATATAGCAAGAACTTTCATAAATAAGAATAAACATTTAAGGAAATGTATAACTAAAACAAAAGCCTTTTAAACTTGACCTTCAACATAGTATGGAAAAAGTAAAATGAAATAATGCCATTTACTTATTCACATGGATATTCTATTAATAGAATAATCACATGCAATGTCAATAACCACTTTCATAATGATGGAATGCATAATGACAGACTATCATAACCACATATCCAAGGCCTCGTGCCAAGACTACAAATAAGATTTTGCCAAGGCCTTATGAAAAGACACTAGTTTGTCTCATGAGACCAACCGATACATAGAGGAGCTATAGCGGGCTCCACCCGTCACATATTAAGTCCAATTCATTCCCATATGAAAAGGTTTAAACATAACATAAGCATTCGTATTAAAACTAGCATACAGAATGTCAATAATTTCACCATAAACTATGAACAGTATAAAAATAGCACATCCACAGTCAAACATATCACAAAACCTTCAATACAATATAGAAGTTTTGTATCATAATAAAACAACTTCAAATAAGCATAAAATCTATCAAAGGATGTTGACATAGATGAAATCAAAACTCTTTTTAGAGAAATATCTATTTTTATTTTGAAATCATTTAAGAGTCTTATATTTATGAAATAAAACATTTTCTTTGAAAATATTCTTATAAGCTTGTAAGGGAAGCTTCAACGATTTTATAATGGCGGAAAATAGACGCACCCACCGTATAAGTTAAAAAAAAACATTCTTACCTTAATTATGTCGAAGAGGTTAAAAAGCACCTTGTTTGGAAAACGACGGAAAGATTCGTTTATAAACCTCTTATAAAAAGTAAAACAAGGGTATAAATGACTTTAAACCATATTATAGTAAATAGTAATGATGTTTTGAAATACATTTTTAAGAAACATGGATGTGGATGATAAAGAGATCCTAGTAGATTATTACGTATAAACAACCTCGGATAATGAAGAGATTGTGAAATAAAACCTTAACTTGTACTTTTCCTTGGTTGGGGTAGGTTAAAATCCTGTATAATAGTGAAATAATTGTTATTAAATTATACAAGAATCATATATATTCATATGATATCTTATATGATCTTTTAACATTGCTTTGTGAATAATATCTTAGTATTATCGTCGTTTCTAGTGTTAACTTACTCATTTTCTTTTATATGTTTTGTTACATAAGCCATGTTTGTCATGGATAGGTTGTATATTATTCATATACAGAATGATATCAAGTCCTCAAACATTATTTTTAAATCATCAAATGATAATTATACTTGAATGGATATGATGGAGAATGAATCTCATCGCGTTCGTGGAGACGGTTGTCCGTACGTACGCATGAACGACAATATCATTCTTTTGATATTAAAATAATATATAAATGGATGGTATATCATATATGAAGAATTATTAACATGTTATATTTATTATTTACATGAGTTACACATCATTATTATACCCATCCAAATAATAATATATTGAATAACAATTACACCACGACGTGGAGACGGTAAGCCGTATGTACGCACGTATGGTGACATGTTATTCAAAAGGTGGATAGAATACTGAATATGGTTGTACCATATTTATAATAACATCACAGTATATATATTATATTGGATTTATTATTTAATAATGGTAATAACAATGGAAGAAGAAGCGGAAGAAGAAAGGAACTTGGAAAAGGGTGGTGAAATCATTACCTCTTCTTCGGGTTCTTCCTTTTGATTTGACCAAAAGGGCTCCTTATGTTGGCTTTCTGATCAAACTAAGGCCTATAGGATGTAGTGAGGGAAGTTGGGAGAGTATTGTGGTAGAGTTTGGCAGAACCAAAAGGCTTTGAAGGTGTGAAGAAATGAGAAGGAGGAGTGCCCTTTTATAAGAGGGTTGAGGGGTACCATTGGAAAAGCTAGAAATATTAATTTATAATAAATTCATATTCGGTTTCTAATGTCTCAAAAGTTGATTATATAAATATTAAGGTGGGTATAGGTCTAAATCCACCCAACTAATAGAATTTAGATAGGTTTGGGTTACTATATTAACCTTATCTTTAAGTATTAACTCTTAGTTAATTAGTTTCACTTTTACAATGTCTCTTTGTATTTTTATATTATTTGGTTAATAAAAATACTATATATATCCAAGATACCCCAAAGTGGTCCATTAATTATACACCTATCATGATATAAGTCTCTTGGGCGAACCTTAGATTTTTATGAATTTAATATCAATTAATAATATAATAATTGTGTTAAAAACTCTGTTATGTCAATTTTGACATTATTCAATAGTCAATTTTTGTGAAACTCATAACAGAATTATTACTTCGAACAAAGTTAATTAAAAAAATCCTAATATGTCCTATTATCCTAGAAAATTATTTTAATTCATTAAAAGTCTAAAATTATAATTATTTTGGTATTTACAATATCGATTATTTTAAATTTTCACTATTATGATAATTACTGCATCATCATTGTGTCATAAATAAATTAAATTATGTAATCTCTAAAAATTATAAATAAAATAAAAATATAGTATTAAATCTTTCTAGATTTGTAATTAATATTTATAGTAGAATATCCAACATATATCACCTTATGTAAAAATTTGTTTGCTAAAATATATATGCTTGTGTCATTTTTGTAATCATTTTAACTTAATTAAAATAAAGTGTCCCTATCACCTACAAGTGGCTCCATGAGATTCCAATATCGACCCAATGATGCCTATGGTCGAACCTATATCAACCAATAAGTCTAGGACACGTTTTAGGGTAATTTTGTATTATTATAATATTATTTTGTAACCCTTGTTTACCGGATTTACCCTTAACCATGGTAAATAAAATATTTACTGAAGTAATTATTCAAAATGTCTAAAAATAAAATTCACCTATTTACACAATTTGAACATCCTGATTCCAAATATGGAATCCATTTTTCCAAATTCAAAACACAGAAGTGGCATAAATTAATAGAAAATTAATTCCCATTGTTAAAACAAAAAGTGTGTTTTTAAGAGATAATAACTATCAAAAGATTGACACTTGTTTATGTCCGGTGTAATTGTAAAATTATGTCCAATGACCAACATTATATTAAATGGAAAAAATATATTCTAAATGTACTTTTAAACCACTCAAATTCATAATTTATCACTACTAATTATTTTGATTAAAAAAGTTGTTTTTAATTAAAATTTAGTAATTTTCACTATTCATCAAAATATTAAAGTTATCCAAAAAGTACCAAAATTTCACCTTAGGCTAAATTCGATATTCCGAATCCAAAAATGAAGTCCATTTTAAAAAATAAAATATATCTAATTTCAAAAAGTAGGTATTACTATTCATAACGGCTAGTTTGATTGGTTATGGTGTGTTAGAACTGTGTGTTGCGTACAACACACGCTATCACATTATTCAAAGAGAAGCATACCGTGGAAACATGGGGTGTTACATACATTTGTGTCAGAACCAAGTCCACTTGTAGTATATACATAGGGATGTATTTCTTGGATAACCAATTTAATATATACATTACCAAAATTTTTGGATATTCTTATATAATAATCTTAAAAGCCTATCTAATGGTAGTGTTCTCTAATCAGAGTTTTTCTAAATATACTTTCCAATATTTTTATTTAACTTACTCCGATACCAACTATAACGCCCGACCATAGTCACCCAGAGTTGGTCTATTATTACATAACATTTTCATAATCAAAAAAGAGAACATGTCTCGAAAGACTGACCAGTTTAGTAGCATTGGAAGTACAAGATACATACTTAAGTTCTAAAATGCATTATGAAATTAAAAATAAATATTGTGTTTCCTTTTAACACACTCATATCCCTTGGCCTATCAATAGAGGTATGTCAAAATATACATTCCCGTATCTTGGTAATTAAAACATAAGAAAAGAATGATCTCAGATGCACAATAAGGATACCAATATAGCAGAAACAATCATAAATAATCAAAAACATTTAAGTCAATGTACGGTAATAAAACACTATCCTTTTACACATAAACTTCAGTATAATATGAAAATGAAAAATCAAACAAATCAATTCAATTATACACATGGATATTCTAATATTAAAATAATCAAAATTTATATAAATAGCTAATCTCTTACGGATAGAATGTATAATGCCAGACATCATAAAAACATAGTCCAGGCTACATGCCAAGACTAAAAATAATAATATTTTTAATGCCTTATTCCTCGACACTAGTTTTTCTAATGATACCTATCGTTGCGTTGAGGGGACATAGAGGGCCCAGCCCGTCAATTAATACACCAAACACATTCCTCGTATGAATATGAGGAAATATAATATTAATATTTACATTATACTGGAATAAAAAATTTTAATACATTAACCACAAACCCTGAATGACATAAAAATAGAAAATAAACATTCAAATATAACATAAATCTCTCGATACAATATGGAATATTTTATCATAATAAAATTATATCAATTAAACATAAAATCCCATAATCTATGTTGACATTGAGGAAATCAATCCAAAAAACTATTTTAGAGAGAATATATCTTTATAATTGGAAATCATTTAAAAGTCTCATAATTATAAAAGAAAACATTTATATTGATAAAATTATTATAATCTTGTAAGGGATTTTTCGATGGTTTTCAAACAGGGGGAAATAACTGCACCTACCATACATGTCAAAAAAGAAACATTCTTTCTTAAATTTCCCGAAAAGGTCATAAAGGACCTTTTCTGGAAAATTACAGAAAGATACATTTCAAAACATGTTTTAAAATTAAAAAAAGGTTATGAATGACTTTAAACCATAGTCTATGAAATAGTTATTTTTTAAAATACATTTTTAAGAAACATGGATGTTGATGATGATGAAGGACCATTATATACTTATGTATAAACAACCATGGATAATAAAGAGATTGTAAAATTATCACTTACCATGTACTTTTACTTAGTCGAGTGTACATTAACATCCCATATAATGTATAAATCATTGTTATTAAATTATAAAATAACCACATACATAAATGTAACACCCCGACCCTAGATACCCAGAGTCAGTGCATTATTACATAACATTGGCATGATCACAAAGGATCATGTCTCGAAAGATCAATTAGTTTATTAGTCTTGGAAACACTAGATATATTCATAAGTCTTACATTACATCATAAGGTAAAAAAACTACAACAACATCTTGTCTTCATATCCCCGCATACTATCCCTGCAGGTTATTCATAAATTACTTCTTCATAATCCTGGGAAAAATAAAACATTGAAAGGGGTGAGCTCAGATGCTCAGTAAGGATAACATTATAGCAGAAGCTTTTATAGATAAGCATAAACACTTAAGGCTGTTTATAACTAAAACAAAAGCCTTTTAAACATGAACTTCAGCATAAAATGGAAATGATAAAATAAAATAATGCCATTTACTTACTCACATGGATATTCTACTAGTCGAATGATCACATGCAATATCAATAACCACTTTCATCGTGATGGAATGCATAATGCCATTCTATCATAACCACAGAGCCAAGGCCTCATGCCAAGACTGCAAATAAGATTTTTCCAAGGCCTTGTTCCAAGACACTAATTTGTCTCATGAGACCTACCGATACATCGTGGAGCTATAGCAGGCTCCACCCGTCACTTATTATTTCCAATGCATTCCTCATATGAACAGGTTTAAACATAACAAAAACATTCATGTTGAAACTAGCATACGAAATGTCAATACTTTAACCACAAACCATGAATGGTATAAAAATAGTACATCCAAAGTCAAACATAACTCATTCGATACAATATGGAAGATTGTATTGTATCATATTATCCTCAATAAATAATAATTAAGGATGTTGACATAGATGAAAATAATTATCAAAACTATTTGAGAGAAATATCCCCCTTTTTCTTGAAATCATTTAAAAGTCACACTATTTGTCAAGAAGACATTTTATCATAGATTTTTGAATCAATGTGCCCCATACCACTTTGAAACTTTTTAAAATGAGTATTAATTTTAAAACATTAATTTCCATATAAATAAATCCTTCAAACCATTTTTAAAACATGTACATTAATGAGAATGATTTAGATTAATAAGTCTTTAAAACATTTAAAAATGGTATTTTAGTTAGAGATTCTAACCAAAAGAGAGACACTTGAATACAAATAATTAAGGTAATCAAAACTTTGTAATATCATGAGAATAAATGGATTCATGATATACTATGTAAAAGTACATTATATACACCACATAAAAGTGATTTGGTGTATAACAACAAAGAAGTCTCAATGGAATTTAAGTTGAGATGAAATATCTCATAAAGGTCGTATCCTTAGGTTAAGGATAAATCAAAGACATAGTTATGTGTGAAAAATATAAATACACTAAATATTATTGGATATTCAGTGTAAAATAATCAAACGATATTCACACATAATCTTGTAAAAACAACACCAGTGAATTGGATGTTTAACTCAACAAATGGAGAATGAGTTAAAATTACACTTATCAAATTCATATCAATGACTTGAGAAATTATCAATGGAGTGATTATGTGTATAAAAAGTATATTCATAGAAAATGGGAGAGGAAATTATGACATAAGAAAATGAATACTTATTCCACACATAATCTCAGAGTAAAATAATCAATGAAGTTTGCGTAAAGCCGAATAAATGGAAATTGAAATTTCGAATTCCCTTATCGATTAGGTAACATACGAAACATACACCCATGAAAGAAGGATCATACAATGATGATGTAAATTCCCATAAATTAAAGTATATTACACAATGAATACAATCATGGGCAGTACACATACGCCACATGAAATAATTAAGTGGTGAACAATGGAATTTTCACGAAATTAAGAGTGAGTTAAGAAACCCATTACCTTGTACTTTTCCTTGGTTGGGGGTAAGTTAACCTCCTGTATAATGTTTAAATAATTGTTATTAAATTATTCATGAATCATATACATTAATATGATCTCATATATGATCTTTTAATATTTCTTTGTTAATAATATCTTAGAATTATCGTCGTTTCAGGTGTTAACTTACTCATTTTATTTTATATGTTTTGTTACGTAAGACATGTTTGTAATGGATTGGTTGTATCATATTCATATCCAGAATGATATCAAGTCCTTAAAAATTATTTTTAAATCATCAAATGATAATTATACTTGAATGGATACGATAGAGAATGAATCTCATCGCGTTCATGGAGACGGTAGTCCGTACGTACGCACGAGCGACAATATGATTATTTTGATATTAAAATAATATATAATTGGATGTTTTATCATATATACAGAATAATAATCATTTTATATTTATTTTTTACATGAATTAGACATCATTATTATACCCATAAAAATAATAATATATTGAATAACAATTACACCACGACGTGGAGACGGTAAGTCGTACGTACGCACGTATGGTGACATGTTATTCAAAGGGTGGATAGAAAACTGAATATGGTTGTATAATATTTATAATAACATCAAAGTATATATAATATAAAGGAGTTATTATTTTATAATGGTAATAACAAAGAAAGAAGAAGTGGAAGAAGAAAGGAACTTGAAAAGGGGTGGTGAAAATATTACCTCTTCTTCGGGTTATTCCTTTTGATTTGATCAAAAGGGCTTTATAGGTTGGCTTTCTGATCAAACTAAGAACTCTAGGTTGTATTGAGGGAAGTTAAGAGAGTATTTGGGCAGGGGTTGGCCGAACAAAAAGGATTTGAAGGTGTGAAAAAATGAGAAGGAGGAGTGCCCTTTTATAAGAGGGGTGAGGGGCACCTTTGGAAAAGCTAGAAATATTAATTTATAATAAATTCATATTCGGTTTATAATGGATAAAAAGTTTATTATTTAAAGGTTAAGGTGGGGATAGGTCGAAATCCATTCAAAAAATAGAATTTATATAGGTTTGAGTCATTATATTAACCTTATATTTTAGTTTTTACTCTTAGTTAATTAGTTTGACATTTACCATGTCACTTTGTATTTTTATATTATATAGTTAATAAACCTACTATATACATCCCATAGGCCCCCAAGTGGTCCATTAATGATACAACTATCATGATATAAGTCTCTATAACGAACCTTAGATTTTTAGAAATTTAATATCAATTAACAATATAATATTTGTTTTAAAAACTCTTTTTTGTCAATTTTGACACTATTAAATAGTTGATTTTTGTGAAACTCATAACAGAATGATTACATCTAAAAAAGTCAATTAAATCAATACTAATATGTCATATTATCCTATAAAATTAGTTTAATTCATTAAAAGTCTCAAATTATATTTATTTGGGTATTTATAATATCAATTATTTTAATTTTTTACTATTATAGTAATTACTGCATCATCATTGTGTCATAAATAAATTAAAGTTATTAATGTCTAAAAATTATAAATAAAATATCATTATTTATGAAATCTTATTATATTTCTATGGAATATTTACAATCTAATTTATATTATGTATAACCCAATATTAAAAATGTTTTAGTAAATAAACTTTGATTTTAACTCTTTTAACTCTTCATTGAATTAAATAATAATAAATGTCCTAATCTAATCCAAGTAGACCTAAATGGTAATATTTTATTCCTAAGGTTGTTTCTGGTCGAGATACACTTTTTCAATATAATTAGGACTTGTGTTAGGGTAATATTAATATCATTTTTACCCTTAATTACCCTATTTACTTTTAACCGTGCTAAATAAAAGTAAAAAGTTACTATTCACCAAAAATTACTTTCATCTCATTGAACCACATTTTACATATTGATATTAATCGTGTCTCTCAGATTTTCAAAATTCCATTCACATAAGTGGTAAAATTATGTTTTATGAAAAATTCAGTTTTTTAACTACCACTTAGTAGTTTCACTATTCATCAAAAATTGAAGTTTTTCAGAACAATGCCAAAATTTCAGCCTAAGATATAATTGATATTCCGAATTCAAAAATGATATCAATTTTACAAAATTCCAAACATATAAGTTTCATTAATTAATTTTATAATTAATTCCCGCTGTCACAACAAATAGCGTGTTTTTAAGAAACAATATATATCAAAAGACTGACAATTGTTTGAGTCCAATTTCAAAGTGAAATTAATTATAATGAATACCATTGGATAAAATGGTAAAAATATATTATAATTATACTTTGAAACCACTAAATAATATAATTTATCACTATAAATTATTTTGATTAAAAAAGTTATTTTTAAGTATTTTTCGCTATTCATGAAAATTGGAAGTTCTCAGAAAATTCCAAAAATTCATCTTAGGATAATTTCGATATTCCGAAACCAAAAATGAAGTCCATTTTGAAATATAAAATATATATAATTTCAAAAAGTATGTATTACTATTCATAAAGGCTAGTTTGATTGGGTGTGGTGTGTTAGAACTCGATGTTGCGTACAACACATGTTATCACATTATTCAAAGAGAAGTGTACCGTAGAATCATGGGGTGTTACATTCTCCCCTCCTTAAATAAATTGCATTATCGCAATTTTTAAAATTGTGCTTGGGAATATAACGGAAAGTCCCACATCGGAAAAAGAGTCAATAAAACTATCATTTTAAAATAATGAAAGAGAGGTATAAAGGTCAACCAAGATAACCCATACTCAGATTCCATGTAGGAAAACATGGATATGGATGATAAACTAAGTGTCAAGTTCTGATGGGGAGGGATAGAAATCATGATCAGGGGAAAGTTAACAATAAGAAAACCACAATCATGTGTTGGGACAAACGACCATTAGTCTCCTAGTTGGAATGGAAACAGACAACATTTTTTGTTTTAAGTTACATTACATAAGGATGAGGAATTCATTTATGATATTGACAAAGAATATATAGATATATAATTACATTTTAAGTAGAGTTTCATTCATTAATAAATTTCCACCACTAACTCATTTTTTTTAAACGATGAGTGTTCAAGAAGACTTGGTCACGCTGGAAGAGCTAGAATAAACTTCTATAGAATCACATGATCCATGCAGGATGAACTATATATTTACATTGTATTTAGAGATTAATCAAAACCAAAATGGTTAGTACAAGAGATAATGATCCCCCAAATGGATATTCCTTGAGAGAAATAAGCACTAATCTTAATTTCCAAAATTCAACCAACAATACCCCAATGTTAAATAAATACCATTCAATAATAAATTGTCCTTAAAATCCTTCAATATAATCCAAACAAATATTGAAACCCAAAATATATAACAATGTAGTCTTCCACATTAAATTGTATCTCCAAATGACATTAATTACTCATAAAGTCACATACTTAAGTAATCAACCTAATCATTTCCATAAAAAACCAAAATCACTATAAATCCACAATAAAAACATAGATAAAATCCACCATTACTCCTCAAGTGAAATCCCATTCTATTCTATTTTCTATAGAACAAAGCAAACAACTTCCAAAATAACATCTATCACATAATTACTAAATCATTTTTCTATACTAAGGGTATTCATTTGAAAAGAAATAAGATCCCAAATCAAATTATTAATGATCAATAAAATCATTTAACTAAAAATAATAGTCACATTAACCAGGGATTTCTCGTAGTCCAGTGGTAGGCGATAAATCCCAATCGCACTTTGGTTGCGGGTTTGATTCCCACAGCTTTGTCCGACGCGACGAGTTGTCACACGGTCTGTGTGCTGTCCGTTTTCAAAAAATATATTTTATAACATTACCAAAATGAGATAAATTCCTCGAAATAACCATAACATAATTTAACCACAAATCTTATCTCATACCTTGAATTTTCATCCCAAATTATAATAACTTATAATTTCTACAAACCCAATGATCATATAGACTAAATGGTTATTTATAAATATATTTGCAATAGAAAAGATAATTCTTCCAGAAATATCATTTTCACATGATAAATTGCAGGTTTACACATATAGGAGGAAATTATTCCAAATTAATCCCATCAATAAAGAGCACTAACACTTTTAAACATTTCACCATCCATTTATTTCAACATAGGTTCTTCATCACATGTTCCTCGGGTTCCCACATTGCCTCTTCCATCTTATGATTTCTCCATAGAACTTTTACTAGATGAGTCATACGGGTTCTCAACACTTGATCTTTGGTATGAAGAATTCTGATAGGCTCTCCACAATAAGATAGACTAGGTTCCAGTTCTAATTCTTCATAGGTGATTACATGCGGTGGGTCAGGCATGTATTTTGTCACTATAGATATGTGGATCACAACATGATCATTGGAGAGACTAGGTGGATTTCCCTTTTGGTATAATGCGTTCATGTGTCACAATGGTACCTCAGGAATTTTTTAAAATCATCTACTTCATTTATCCAAAAACTCCTCATCCATCTTGGATTATATCGATGGAAGCATCGATGCATCATAAAAAATAGTTATTTCTTATATATAATTTTGAGACATTCTCTTTAACATGTTTTTTTAGAAAAATTATCACTCATTCATCATTAAATATTTCAAAATAAGGTTTTGGTAAATCAGTTTCCGTATATCCCAATAGACATAAATATATAATTTGATACATATAGGCTGCTCGAAGGTCTCCCTCTTCTGCAGCATCTAGAAAATCATTTAGTGCATCATAATTTTGAGATATAGTGAATAATTTGAAAAGACCCTGATGGTACTTCCCACGCATAGCGTGGTAAGAAAGTTGAGAGCGCAACATTATCCCATAGTCGGTACTTGATCCTTGAATGAATCATGCAATTCTAGAGGTATTGGATGTCTCATAATGTTTTCTGCATGTAACATGGACATTTGAAAAGGTTTCAACATCATCGGCGCATGACTTCTGGATAATAATTGTAAGTAGTTCTTCAGGAAGAGAGAGAAGAGTTGTTCGTAATCTTGCTCCCTCCATGTTTCAACTAACAAAAATAAAATACAATTAGGGTTTTTGAATACTTATCTAATAATAATGTAAAAAAATAGACATAATAGGATAATCTTGTAATTGAACAATATATCCTAACTTGGGGTACCCTATGTTAAAATCTAGGTTGTCCACTATCTACTTGCCAACATATATTCTTAGGGGCATTTTTTGTATTCCCTTAATAATAGTTCATACTAATCTTGTGAATTTAGCAAAGCATATCCCTCGGGAGTGTCGTAACCAAGAGTGCAGCAAGGCCCGTTTTCGTGCACCAGTTCCCATTCGAGTCTAGTTCAAAGCGGTGTTTTCAGGTTTTACCCCTAGTTACATCTGTGCCAGAGCCGCCTCTACCTGCTCGTATCCAGACATGGATGTATTTCTCGGAAAACTCACAAAATATCTACAATACCAAAATTCCAGTATGTTCATCTATACTAATCCTCAAATTCTCTCTTAGGGCGATGTGATCTAATCAGAGTTTATCTAAATCTAGCTTCCAAGGTTTGTACTAAACTTCCTCTGATACCAACTGTAACGCCCCGACCCTAGATACCCAGAGTCGGTGCATTATTACGTAACATTGGCATGATCACAAAGGATCAAGTCTCGAAAGACTGATTAGTTTAGTAGTCTTGGAAATACTATATATATTCATAAGTCTTACATTACCTCATAAGGTAAAAAAACTACAACAACATCTTGTCTTCATATCCCCTCATACTATCCATGCAGGTCATTCATAAATTACTTCTTCATAATCCTAGGAAAAATAAAACATTGAAAGGGGTGAGCTCAGATTCTCAGTAAGGATAATATTATAGCAGAAGCTTTCATAGATAAGCAAAAACACTTAAGGCTGTTTATAACTAAAACAAAAGCCTTTTAAACATGATATTCAGTGTAAAATGGCAAATATAAAATAAAATAATTCCATTTACCTACTCACATGGATATTCTACTAGTCGAATGATCACATGAAATATCAATAACCAATTTCATAATGATGGAATGCATAATGCCAGACTATCATAACCACGTAGCCAAGGCCTCGTGCCAAGACTACAAATAATATTTTTCCAAGGCCTTGTGCCAAGACACTAGTTTGTCTCATGAGACCTACCGATGCATCGAGGAGCTATAGCGGTCTCCACCCATCACATATTATGTCCAATGCATTCCTCATATGAACAGGTTTAAACATAACATAAACATTCGTATTAAAACTACCATAAAAAATGTCAATACTTTAACCACAAACCATGAATGGTATAAAAATATCACATCCACAGTCAAACATAACTCATTCGATACAATATGGAAGATTTTATTGTATCACATTATCCTCAATTAATAATAATTAAGGATGTTGACATAGATGAAAATAATTACCAAAACTATTTGAGAGAAATATCCCCCTTTTTCTTGAAATCATTTAAAAGTCACACTATTTGTCAAGAAGACATTTAAAAATAGATTTTTGAATAAAAGTGTCCCATAACACTTTGAAACATTTAAAAAGGAGTTTTAATTTTAGAACTTTAATGTCCATTTAAATAAATCCTTAAAACCATTTTTAAAAAATGGACATTAATGGGAAATATTTAGATGAATAAGTCATTAAAACATTTAAAAATGGTATTTTAGTTAGAGATTCTCACCAAAAGAGAGACACTTGAATACAAATAATTGAGGTAATAAAAACATTGTAATATCATGAGAATAAAGGTATTCATGATATTCTATGTCAAAGTACATTCTATACACCACATAAAAGTGATTTGGTGTATAAAAACAAATAAGTTTCAATGGAATTTAAGTTGAGATGAAATCTCTCATAAAGGTCGTATCCATAGGTTAAGGAGAAATCAATGACATAGTTATGTGTGGAAAATATAAATAGACTAAATATTATTGGATATTCAGTGTAAAACAATCAAAGGATATTCACACATAATCTTTTAAAAACAACACCAATAAATTGGATGTTTAACTCAACAAATGGAGAATGAGTTAAAATTACTCTTATCAAATTCATATCGATGACTTGAGAAATTATCAATAGAGTGATTATGTGTATCAAAAGTATATCCACAGAAAAGGGTAGTGTAAATTATGACATAAGAAAATGAATAGTTATTCCACACATAATCTCGGAGTAAAATAGTCAATGATGTTTGCGTAAAGCCGAATAAATGGAAATTGAAATTTCGAATTCCCTTATCGATTAGGTAACATAAGAAACCTACACCCATGAAAGAAGGATCATACAATGATGATGTAAATACCCATAAATTAAATTATATTACACAATGAATTCAATCATGGGCAGTACACATACACCACATGCAATAATTAAGTGGTGAACAATGGAATTCTCACGAAATTAAGAGTGAGTTATGAATCCCCTTACCATGTACTTTTCCTTGGTTGGGGGTAAGTTAACCTCCTGTATAATATTGAAATAATTGTTATTAAATTATTCATGAATCATATACATTAATATGATATCATATATGATCTTTTAACAATCCTTTGTTAATAATATCTTAGAATTATCGTCGTTTCAGGTGTTAACTTACTCATTTTCTTTTATATGTTTTGTTACGTAAGCCTTGTTTGTCATGGATAGGATGTATCTTATTCATATCCAGAATGATATCAAGTCCTTAAACATTATTTTTAAATCATAAAATGATAATTATACTTGAATGGATACGATAGAGAATGAATCTCATTGCAATCGTGGAGACGGTAGTCCGTACGTACGCACGAGCGACAATGTCATTATTTTGATATTAAAATAATAAATAATTGGATTGTATATCATATATACAGGATCATCATAATTTTATATTTATTGTTTACATAAATTATACATCATTATTATACCCATCCAAATAATAATATATTGAATAACAATTACACCACGAAGTGGAGACGGTAAGCCGTACGTACGCACGTATGGCGACATGTTATTCAAAAGGTGGATAGAATACTGAATATGGTTGTACCATATTTATAATAACATCACAGTGTATATAAGATACTGGAGTTATTATTTTAGAATGGAAATAACAAAGAAATAAGAAGTGGAAGAAGAAAGGAACTTGAAAAGGGGTGGTGAAAACATTACCTCTTCTTCGGGTTCTTCCTTTTGATTTGATCATAATGGCTCCTTAGGTTGAATTTCTGATCAAACTAAGGCCTCTAGGTTGTAGTGTGGGAAGTTAAGAGAGTATTTGGGCAGGGTTTGGTGGAACCAAAAGGCTTTGAAGGTGTGAAGAAATGAGAAGGAGGAGTTCCCTTTTATAAGAGGGGTGAGGGGCACCTTTGGAAAAGCTAGAAATATTAATTTATAATAAATTTATATTCGGTTTATAATGGATAAAAAGTTGATTATTTAAAGGTTTGGGTGGGGATAGGTCGAAATCCATTCAACCAATAGAATTTAGATAGGTTTGGGTCATTATATTGACCTTATATTTTAGTTTTAACTCTTAGTTAATTTGTTTGACATTTACCATGTCACTTTGTATTTTTATATTATATAGTTAATAAACTTACTCTATACAACCAAGAGACCCCGAAGTGGTCCATTAATGATAGACCTATCATGATATAAGTATCTTGGCCGAAACATAGTTTTTTAGAAATTTAATATAAATTAACAATAACATATTTGTTTTAAAAACTCTTTTTTGTCAATTTTGACACTATTAAATAGTTGATTTTTGGGAATCTGATAACAGAATTATTACTTCAAAAAAAGTCCATTAACTCAATCCTAATATGTCATATTATCCTAGAAAATTAGTGTAATTAATTAAAAGTGTCAAATTATATTTATTTGGGTATTTATAATATCAATTAATTTAATTTTTCACTATTATGTTAATTACTGCATCATCATTGTGTCATAAATAAATTAAAGTATTTAATGTCTAAAAATTATAAATAAAATATCATTATATATGAAATATTATTATATTTCTAAAGAATATTTACAATCGAATTTATCTTATGTATAACCCTATATTAAAAATGTTTTAGTAAATAAACGTTGATTTTAACTCTTTTAACTCTTCTTTGAATTAAATAATAATAAATGTCCTAATCTAATCCAAGTAGACCTAAATGATAATATTTTATTCGTAAGGTTGTTTTTTGGTCGAGATACACTTTTCCAATAGAATTAGGACATTTTTTAGGGTAATATTAATATCATTTTTACCCTTAATTACCCTATTTACTTTTAACCGTGGTAAATACAAGTAAAAAGTTACTATTCACCAAAAATTATTTTCATCTCATTGAACCACATTTTACTTCTTTTTATTAACCGTGTCTCTCGGATTTTCGAAATTCCATTCACAGAACTGGTAAAATTACGTTTTATGAAAAAATCAGTTTTTTAACTACTACTTAGTAGTTTCACTATTAATCAAAAATTGAAGTTTTTCAGAACAATGCCAAAATTTCACCCTAAGCTATAATTGATATTCCGAATTCAAAAATGATATCTACTTTACAAAATTCAAAACATATAAGTTTCATTAATTAATTTTATAATTAATTCTCGCTGTCAAAATAAATAGCGTGTTTTTAAGAAACAATATATATCAAAAGACTGACAGTGGTTTAGGTCCAATTTCAAAGTGAAATTAATTATAATGAACACCATTAGATAAAATGGTAAAAATATATTCAAATTATAATTTGAAGCCACTATATAATATAATTTATCACTATAAATTTTTTTGATTAAAAAAGTTGTTTTAAAGTATTTTTCACTATTCATAAAAATTGGAAGTTCTCAGAAAAAAACAAAAATTCATCTTAGGATAATTTTGATATTCCGAAACCAAAAATGAAGTCCATTTTGAAATATAATATATATATAATTTCAAAATGAAGGTATTACTATTCATAATGGCTAGTTTGATTGGTTGTGGTGTGTTAAAATCGATGTTGCGTACAACACATGTTATCGCATTATTCAAAGAGAAGTGTACCATAGAAGCTTGGGGTGTTACATAAATATGATATCATATATGATCCTATAATATTGCTTTGTTTATAATATTTCAGTAGTATCATTGTTTCTGGTGTTAAATAATTCATTTTCCTTTATATGTTTTGTTACATATGTCATATTTTTTTTGGATTAGATTTATTTGATTCATATCCAGAATGATATTATGCGCTTAAAACATTATTTTTTATTATAAAATGAAAACTTTCCTTGATTTATTATTATGGGGAACGAAATCTCATTGCATTGTGTAGACGGTAAGTCGTATATATGCACGAGTGACAATATCATTCTATTGATGGTGAAATATTATGTATTTGGATTTAATATTATTTATAAATAATAATTAACATGTTAAATTTATTATTTACATCAATTATACAAATTTTTATACCCATCCTAATAATGAAGTATTGAATAAAAAACTGCACCACGATGTGGAGACGGAAAGCCGTACGTATGGACGTATGGTGACATTGACATTCATAGGATAGATAGAATAATAAATATGGTGGTAACATATTAATAATAACATATAATTATTTTTTAGGTACTAGATTTATTATTTTATTATAGAAACAATAATGAAAGATAATGTATAAGAGGAAATTCTTTTTGAAAGAGGTGATTATGTAAGTATGTATTTTTCAGGTGCTTTCTTTTGATTTGAACAAAAGGGATAATTAGGATTTTTTTATGATAAAATAAATGCCAATAGTTTGAATTTTGGGTATTTTGGAGTATATTTGAGCAGGTTTTCACCTAGCCAAAAGGATTTTGAGGTGTAACTTTAAATGAAGGGGATGTACCCTTTTATAAGAGAGGTGAGGTGCACTTTAGAAAAAGCTTAAAATATCATTTCATCAAAAAATTATGTTCGGTTTCTAATAGATTTAATTTATTTATTTCATTCTAATATGGGGATGGGTCTAAATACTCTCAACCAATAGGTTTTAGATATGTTTAGGTCACCATATGAACCTTATCTTTTAGATTTATCTCTTATTAAATTAGTTTATGTTTTACCATGTCTTCTTGAATTTTTACACAACATGATTAATATAGTTACTATAAAATGCCAAGAGAACTTCATGTGGCTCATTAATGAAATATATAACATTATATAAGTTATTTTTCTGAATTCTATATTTTTAGAACTGTTATATAATTTAATAAAATATTATTTGTTTTAAAAACTCATTTATGTCAATAATGACACTATTTAGTTTTTTGTTTTTGTTAAAGTCATAACAACTCGATTACTTTGAAATAAATACACTGAATAAACCCTAATAGGTCATATTCGTATATAAAATTCTTGTATTACATAAAAAGTATCATTTTTTATTTATTTCAATATTTTAAATATCAATTATCTTAATCATTCATTAATAAGGTAATTTCAATATCATCATTGTGTAATAAATAAATTCAATTATTTAATGACTAAAAATTTTAAATAAAATAATATGATGTAGATAATCATTATAGAATTATAATTAATATTTATAGTAGAATTTATCATATGTATAACCCTATATTAAATTTATTTTAGTTATTAAAATTTTTATTTCACACATTTAAGGCTTCGTTAAATAAAATATAATAAATGTCATAATTTAATCCATGTCGATAAAAAAGGATCATATTTTTGTCCTAAAATTTATATTGCTCCAAAAAACCTTTACCATTAGAATATGGACATATGTTGGGGTAATTTTATATTATTATAATATTATTTTTATTTTTAATTACCAAATTTACTTTTAACTGTGTTAAATAAAATTCAAAAGTTACTATCTACCGAAAATTATTTTTATCATATTGAACCATATTCCAATTACTGATGAAAATTGTGTCTGTATTATTTTTGAATATTAATTCATAGATGGAGTAAAAGTATGTTTTAGGAAAATTTTCAAATCTTCCTAGATGGTGGGTAAAAGAGGATTAATCATTTAATAAAACTATATATATATATAATATTATTATAATATAACACAATTGAATTACATTGGAATAATAATTGTATTACATATCTATTTTTATATTAAAATAAATTAAAAAAATTAGTTAAATAAAAGGTCAATTTAAAATAATAACACATTGTTTTTAACTATTTATAAAAAATTGAATGTTTTCAGAAATATAAAAATATTCACTATAAGCTAATTTTGATAATATGAGTCCAAAAATGAAGTCCCTTTTAATAAATAAAATTTATATAATTTTATAAAGTTTGTATAACTATTCATAATTACTTTTTAAATGTCTAGATTGATTGGTCGTGGTGTGCTTGAACTCAGAACTACATACATCGCATGCTATTGTATTATTCAAAGAGAAGCGTACCATCAAACTATGGGATGTAACATACATTATATCATGTGATATATAAAATTAACTTATTCATTTTAGAGCTATATATTATAGGGCGGCCCCATCACATCATTACATTAACATAATCAATCATGACATATATAACGTATTATAATATTTTCCACAAAATAACCCATGGAAAAGAAATGGGTTTATTATACATTCATAAATTATAATTTCATGAATAAAAATAGGGGTTTAAAAAATAGAAATGTAATAACATGCTTTTTATAGGAATTAACAATCTTGAGTGAAGAAGAAACAATCTCAAGAGAAGTAAAAGACGTGTTTTAATGAAATAAGAGTTATTTTGGAAAAATCATTTAATTTGTCACAAAATAAATTAGTTTCATGTATATCAGTAAAATTAAAGGTTAATTAAAACCAAATTATATTATTGTAATATTAAAAGAACATACATAATGAAATTTGGCATGAAAGTGGAATGGCGCAATGAATGAAAATTAGGTTTGAGAATACACTTACCATATATTTTAATGATTTTTTCTATTAAATACCGTGGATTACCAAATTATATTCATTAATTTATAAATAATGAACCAATCCGATAATTATTTGATTTTTTATAATTTTATAAAGTTCATTTATGGGAATTATGTAGAGTTATAGAGTTTATCTTCATCATTCCGATGGTGTATGTTTTTTGGTCATTATGACAGGTTCTCTTATATACAAGTATATTTATTCAGGTAAGATTATAATAATTCAAAAAAATTGAAAATTTATTTTTTTACTAAACATTATGAAGTTTAATTGGTCATATAAATTATTTTGTTATACGGTATGTGGATTAATCATTATATTAAATGATAATGATAATTTTTTAGAATTATTTTGTCGTTTTTTGATCACAAAAAACTAGTTTTTTTATATTTTATAATATTATGTTTATATTAGATCCAGAACATTTAAAACATTTATTACATTTATTACATAAATTTTAAAATATTTTGAATTATTATAATTTTTATGGCCATCCTTCATGGATGTAATGTAAGATTATTATTTTTTGTCTTAGAAGGCAATGAATTAACACCTCCTGAATGATGATTCCATTTTTTTTAAAATGGGATAAAATAAAAGGTTTAATGGAATATTTTTTTTGTTAACATAATAAAATTAGATTATATAAAATATAATGGAGTTATTATTCCACATAGACAAGGGTATATGAGGAGAGAAAAATACAATAAATGAGAATGAAAATAAATTAATAGAAAATAAAGAGGACTTTACTTCTTGATTTATTCTCCATGGGAAACTCTTTAAGGGGATCGGTTTTGGAATTTTGTTGAGATAAAAGGATACTAGAAATGGGTTAGAGTCTTGGTACGATTGTTGGGTAATGATTGTAAAAGCCTCAAGACATGGAGAAGGGGTGGTATTGTAGTGGAGGAGGTGGTCTTTTATTATTATTATATTAATTATTATATTATTTTCAATAAGGACTATGATTTTTTTGATACTCATCACTAAATGTATTAATTTAATAAAAGATATTTAGAGATTATGGGAATAAATCATCCATACAAAATTAATGAATCAATAATTGACATATTTTGTAAATATTTTATGTTATAGTATTTTATAGATCAAAAATATTTAACTATTTTAGAAACATAAAAAAAATTCATCAAACCATTTTTTGACATCTAGAATAAAAACTAACTCCAATTTATGAAAATATTTATATAAATATGAAAATTTTAATATTTATTAAAATTAACATTTATTTGAACAATACATATTTTAAATTTATAACCCATATTATAACATTTATGTTGTCATAAAATTATAATATACTAATAAAAAAAACAAATAGTTAATTTGTGAACACATTTTATGGAAATACATTATCAATTAAATAGTTATATTAACTATAAAATTTAAATAAACATTTAGATTTTATAAAACTTCCAACACTTAATTAATCATTTTAAAACCATTTTTTTACTTACACTATGATATAAATATATAATATTTTAATTTATAAGATGGATAAATTTAACTTATACTTTTATAGGTGAGGTTACCATTCTATAGTCCAAAATTCTATTCATAATGGTCATGTTACTATTCCAATGGTCAAGTTACTATTTATCTTCAATTGGTTCCTTAAATTTTAGAAATACCTATTATTTCATTAAATATTTATTTTTAAATATAGTATTGTGTTGACTAGGAGAATGTACTTGATTTAAAAAATATTTATAAATTATAAGAAGTGGGTTTACATTGATAAAATTTTGGGTTGTTACGTTTTCCCCCAATTATGACATTTCAACCTCAAAATTTTATTTTTCATAATATGGTGAAAACAATTGACGGTACTTCTCCTTCATTACTTCAAATAGCTTCCATGTTGCCTCTTCAAACTTATAGTTCATCCATATTACTTTAACCAGTTGTGTAGTCTTGGTGCATATAATATCATATATATGGTCCATGATCATCACATGCCTCTCCTCACAAGAGAGATCAACTTCCAACTATAACACCTCTAGATTCAGTACCTGCAATGTATCTAGTTTTTACATAATCTATTGGGATAGTTAGAATATAATGTGTACTTGAGACAATGTAGGTGGATGTTCTAGTCAATATTCCACCCATCCAACATGGTTAGAAATCTCAAAGTGTTCGATGTATCTCAGACTCATATTTCCATTCTACCCAAATATCATGATACTATTCCATGGAGATATGTAGAGGAATACCATGTATCTAACATTAGACTCAATATCTAATCCATTATTATCTAAATTGATCTATTTCACACTTTTTGATGACTTAATATGATGCTAAATGGTTTCAATTTTTCTACCATTTCTTCGACCATTTTAGGTCAAAGAAGATTACATACACTAACATCGTCCCAACATACATGCATTTTGAATCTTTTTACATAATGGGAATCATATAAAGAAATTTTCATTATCAAGTGGATTTTTTTAAGAGTACTCAAGAAGAGGTATATGTTGGTCCCATACTCCTTTGAAATCCATATAACACGATCGCAAAATTTTTCCATTGTATAAAGAGTATGTTATGAATGTCTATCTTTTTAAGGATGATAATTTATATTGAAGTTAAGATTAGTGTTTATAACATGTTTGAAACTTTTACATATTATGGAGGTGATGATCGAATCTTGACATGACACAATATATAGTGGTAATCCTTACAGACTTACCACTTGTTTGATTTTGATTCACACTAGTTGATCTAGTGAGAAGACCTATCAATTTGGATAATGTGAGGTATCTTTGTAAGGAGATCCAAAACGTCCCATCTAGAATTTTTTTTCTTTTTATGACTTTAGAATAATGTGATTTTCTAATAAAGGACTTAATTTTGATAGGAAAGGGTCAGGCAGAAAAGATATTTTTCATACTTCTCAAAAAATAATAAAATAAATTAAAATTTTATTTTATTTTATTTTATTTTCTCACCATTGTGTCGCATACTGTGGTGTAGCGGTACAACTATGTGGGTATTATGAGGCATATTAAATGTGGATCCTTAATGATAGGTTGTGAAAGCATATCGGCTACACAATTTCTTAAATGAAACATCATAACGACACAACTTCACAGTTTAACATAAACAATGTGACATGTTTCTTTATTATTAAATGAACACATAGGAGGGATGGAAATTAATACTCTAACAAACCTCTATCAAACCTACGGTGAGGATCCTCTACAACGAAGAATTATGAATGCCATAAACATTCACATACATCGAATAATGAAAATGATAAGTGATGATCGACGTCGGCCTCTTGAATCCTTGAGAATAAGATGATACGACAACGAATTTCAAACGAGGTAGGGGCTGATTGTGGTTCTATGATTTCCCAATTACTCTTCTAAATGATGAAGGCGGATTAACTAACAAATAGTGTAATCCACTAATTGTATGTTATTTCAAGAGGTTTTCGTTTTTGGGTTTTAAATTATGGATAAATTTTAATGTCGATAGTATAGTAATCTCGATCATCTATAACTTTAAACCTCTAACACGGAGGACATTGGCCCACGCGAACAAGGCTCGAGCCACTCTACGTGTACGTTCATCATGGATGAATTATTGAAGTGGCGGAAAGATGAGTTTGAGAGCGTCGCATTAACAATGGTATTCCTACTATCCCGAAGGTGTAGACGGATCAAGAAACCGACCACAAGAGAAACTCTGATGGCCCATAGAAGAAATCACTGGTGTTGTCGGTGGCCCGTGGCGGCAACCACGTGAAGTGGAATGAAGTGTGCCTGTCGGCACGCTGCGATTTCAGATGGATGCAGCAGATGGTGGCATCCAATGAAAAATTGTTATGGCCACTGGAAAATGGGAGTGTCCATGACAGCCTGGAGTACCGCACCAACTGACGGTGTGGAGTGCGGCGCCGACTGGTGGCGTGGAGTGTGGCGCCGACTGGCGTCGCGTTGAGGGGAAGACCGCATCCAAGACTCTCAGTTGCATTAAAGGCATAGAGTTCATCACTCATGTAAGGGTGAAATGGACAACCAGATTGGATGAAACAGAGACTAACTTTCCATGTCTGGTTGGATCTAAGGTGGTTTGCTATGGAGACTGGTCACATGGGGAGGCGGCGCCCGCAGGCACTGCCGGGTGAAGAAACCGGACGCGGCTAAGCTGCTTCCGGGTTGGGAGACCTCACCCGCTATGGTAGGCTGGGCCAAAACAACAGGCCAGATGCACCCTATTGGGTCGTTGCAAACCCATGACCCAAATGGAAATGCCAAAACTAGATCGGGTTGGGGCAGTTCGGTCTGACCGGAACCAAACTCGACAGGCCGCCATTTCACAGAAATGCATGTATCTCTCAAACTGGGCATTCAATTTACGTATCATCAGAGGTGTTGGGACCCATGTGAGGGTGAGGACTTATGAGATACTATATATGAGTTTTGGAAGAAGTTGGAATACAGACGGGATGGATCAGACTAAAATCCATTATGGTCCATTGTTTACAAAAAAGCACATATCATACAGACCGGGCATATGTTCAACCAACTTTCTATTGCGTTATGACCCTTATGATGTGACAATTATTTGGATTAATCTATTTGGGGGTTATTTGGGGCAAGGTATGACTAATTTCCCGAGGATCATATTATCTAAATAATCAAGCATGCTAAGTGTGGGAAACCCGGGGCTGAATGTGACATGAAGAATTAAGGGCATCCCAATGTGGGTCAACACCTAGAAACCTGATGTGGGTCATCACCTATTGATCCTGTGTGGGTCATCTCCTAGTGACCCTTTGTGGGTAAGAACCTAGAGATCCTATGTGGCTCATCACCTAGCGACCCTCTGTGTGTCAGCACCAAGTGACCATGTGTGGATCAACAATAGAGCCTCTCCAAAGAATAAGATGGTCATGATTTACAAATAATCTTATTAACATCAATACTTATGTTATTCATGGTGTGACCTACATTTTACCTTTTTCTATGGGTTTGATATGTTTCTTGGTGGTTTTACCTTTTTAGTATTTCATTTCTGGTGTTTTCTTTTATGGTGTTTTACTTTCTGGTGTTTTCCATTTTAGATTTCTGAGAGACCTTTAGGGGTCTCAGGGACACTAATAAGTATTATTATACTCACCCCCACATGGTCATTACCCACACATGTTGTGGTTTGTGACGATGACAGACAGATTTGTCTGGGACTTTGGGGAGCTTGGGCTTGATAGTGCTTGGAGGATGATTGATAGACGTGGTGAGTTGTAGTGACATGTGACAGAGAGTTGAACCTACCCTTTAGGTAGGATCCTTGGCAGATGACATCTAGAGATTGTACATCATTTTTTGTACATTCCTTTCAGTTGGTCTCATATTCTGACCCCTTTACTTTCAGTTTACACACATTACTATAAGTGGAGGTACCTTGTGGTGGTTTTTCTATTTTCCTTATTTTTTGGTTTTCTGTATGTAATTTTCCATGTCAATGTGAGTATAGGTTTAAAGGAAATTCCTTCCCTTCTTGGGATATGTCATCCTAATGCTAATCACCATCCTCTGGCCTATGGAAGGCTGCCTTGGGGTTGTCAAGGAATGTGCCCGGGGGGATGAATCGTGACAACTCCCAAAAATGATTGTCAATTACTTCTAAACTGTAAATGGATAGATCCACCATATCCATATCATATCAGTGAATTATAGAAAATATATTATCTATTGATTTAGACCAATTTTTCAAAACTAGAGGATTTAAATAGCCACAAACCATCGAAGTTATTTCCCCCCTAAATGAATTGACATCTAGTTGCTTCTTTTTGGGGAAGTTCGAAATTCTACATTATTCAGGTTATTTTTCATCACCTAAGAGAGTTAGGTATTCCTCACCATGTAATTTTGAACTCCACCTCCCATGGAATTGGGGATTTACTTTGGGAAATTGATGCATTGTCCCTCACCCGAGATACAAGATTGGTTTTTCCTACTTCCCGCTATTTCGGAAAATAGAAAAGGCTTTAACATATCACAAGTCAACAATTCATGAATATATAAGTTTTTCTATTGTGACAAAAATATTAAATGAATATCTTTTGGGATCCCCTGGTTTAGAATTTTTCTAAATCAATACTTATTGGGAGATTACATAAACGCAGTCTCATAATAAGTGTTTTCAATAATTTTCGAAATTCTTAATTACCAAATTTACTAAACTATTCTTTGATACCAACTATAACGACCCTCATTTTTCTTACATAAAAATTACATCATTATAATGATAAAAAAGAGAGTTACAAAAAAGGATACGAAGGTTTTGTGTCTTGGGTAAATTGTGACCAAACCTAACAATTACATAATAAAACGTAAACACTATTTAATCCCTCGTTATTTTGATTGTTAGTGTCCCTCATATTGTAACACCCCGAGCTTCCACGATACGCTTCTCATTCAATAATGCAATAGCTTGCATTGTACGCAAGTTCGAGTTCTAACACACCGCAACTAATAAAAATAGCCGTTATGAATAGTAATAACCACTTTTTAAAATTATAGAAATTTTATATGTCAAAATGGACTTCATTTTTGTATTCGTAATATCGAAATTAGCCTATGTTGAATTTTTGGTATTTTTCTGAGAACTTCTAAAATTTTATAAATAGTGAAAAATACTTAAAACAACTTTTTTAATCAAAATAATTTATAGTGATAAATTATAATATTTGGTGGTTTTAAAGTATAATTAGAATATATTTTTACCATTTTATCCAATGGTGGTCATTAGAATTAATTTAACATTGAAATAGGACATAAACAATTGCCAATCTTTTGATATAAATTGTTTCTTAAAAACACGCTATTTGTTGTGACAGCGGGAATTAATTATAAAATTAATTAATGCAACTAATATGTTTGGAATTTTGTAAAATAGACATCATTTTTGAATTCGGAATATCAATTATAGCTTAGGGTGAAATTTTGGCCTTATTCTGAAAAACTTCAATTTTTGATGAATAGTGAAACCACTAAGTGGTTGTTAAATAACTGATTTTTCGTTTAAATGAAATATTACCACTTCTGTGATTTGATTTTCAAAAATCCGACATACATGGTTGTCATTAAGAAGTAAAATGTGGTTCAATGGGATAAAAATAATTTTTCGGTGAATAGTAACTTATTAAGTTCTTAATCGCGATTAGTGGTAATTAGGGTAGTTTAAGGTATAAATAATACTTTAATAATATTAAATGACCTAGACACATGTCCCAACCTCATTGGTTGTGTCATGGCCGACCAAGACAAGCCATGGCATAACTTGGGGACCCCATGGATCCACTTTTGTTGGGAAATAACATAAATTACTTTTTATTTAATGTTAAAGTGAAAATGACACTAACATAAAGTGTTTTACTAAAACAATTTTTAATTGGGGTTATACAAGTCCAAATTTTGATTATAAATAGTCATTGGAAAGCTAAAAATATTTCCTACATCATAGTATTTGTTTTATAATTTTTAGACATTAAATAAATTAAAGTATTTATGACATAATAATGATGCAGCGATGACATCATTATTTGACGATTTAAATAAAATGAGAAGATAATGCAAAATCCGAGGCTTACACTTGTCCAAAGCCTATTGGATGAAGATATTTCGAAACCTTATCACCTTAGCCTCGAATTATATAGATGTGGGACCTTTAGAATCCGAAAAGCATTTTGAAATAATGTAACATTTCATTACTTTCCAAAAGTGCCCCTCCTCTCCACTTATAAAAGGCCCCCACCTCTCCCACCTTATTCACACCATCAAGCCATTTGGCTCGGCCAACCTCTGCCCAAATACTCTCCCAACATTCCTTCCTTACTCCTAGAAACCTCACTTTGGGCAGAACTCTTCCCAAGGAAGCCTTTAGCTCAAATCAAAAAGAGTTACCCGATTTTGAGGTAATGTCTTTTCTAATGTTGTTTTGTTTTATTTTTCTTCTCCAACCCCCTAAACTCTTTTTATTCATTTCTTTTGTAACAACACCAGTATCCTCAATATACTAGGATGTTGTTATAAGAAGGATTAGAGCTACACTTACACACACCTACATCTAATGGTTAAAGAACATACGGTTTCTGTGGATGGCGAATTTCTGCCTCACGAAACGATGATTGTTCAACACTCATATAACACCTCCAAAGGTGGCCATTAAGATGTCACTATATTTATATATGATATATAATGTGTTTATGTTTTACTTATGCTTCTGTATTTCTCATTTATGGCTTACTTTATGATTTCCATTATGGGTAAAACGTGATAATTTCATTTTAGGAAGTGCGGACTACCGCCCCCTCAAAGTGATTTGAATCGTTAATGCCATATGTGGGATGTATAAAGGATGGAGTAAATGGTATTATACACTATATTATACTGGAATTATATTATACATTTATATCATTATGATTTAGTTCCATTAAATATGAAATTGAAATGAAAGTAGCGTTCATGCGTACGTACGGCTTACCGTCTCCATGAACGGTGCATTTCATTTCTTACCTCTAAATGTTACGTGACATTATGAATGAATGTATATACTGTATATATGATATATATGATATCTACATCATGAATATAATTCCGGATATAATGGATATTTCACCACATGAACAACTTGTAATTATAAGAAGTTTATTTTTGACTCAAGTACCAAAGATCGACAAAACGACCGTTATTAACTTAAATAATTACATAATGTTCATATCATTGTAATAAGTGATATAATAAGGATAATGAAATTGAAAATGGTTCTTAATAAGGTATATATTAACTCTAGTTTATTATTCAGGAGGTTAAAGAACGGTTGAGTCAAGTCAGACACGAGGTAAGGGAACTTCTTAACCCAACTTCCATTCTTTGGGTTAATCTCCTACTTTCAAATTATGTCATGATATTATTATGTCCTATCTTGTATTTTTACATTATTTATGTGTACCTATAGTGAATACACATAATAGATATATTTTATTTAAAAATTATCTTTTAAAGTACTTCGTCTCAATCTCCTTTCATTGAGGCATATTTGGTTTTATACACAAATTTCTTTTATACGGTGTATAAACCCCTTTGACTTTTACGGTTATTCAAAAGGAATCTTTTTATACAAAGCGTTTTGCTAAACGACAAAAGGGAATGTTTTTCTTTCCGTACTTATGCGGCGACAACGACTTCTCCGCCGCCGTGACCATTATTTGAGTTTCGGCTTCCTCTATAAGCCATCTTTTCTTTAATGAAAAATAAATACAAAGTTTTAACTTTCTTTTATTTTGGTATTGAAAATGGTTTTGAAAGCGTTTTTATTATATCAATGTGTTGTATTGATATCTTGTGATTGAAATGTGGAAATGTTATGTTTCCTTTATGCATGTTTTATGTGATACGATTATGTTATGGTTTATGATATGTTTAAACCTATTCGTATGAGGAATGTATTGGACTTAATAAGTGACGGGTGGAGCCCGCTATAGCTCCTCGATGCATCGGTAGGTCTCATGAGACAACTAGACGTGGAATTGGCCGAGGCCCTTTCCCAATTTGATTTATGGTTTTGGCCGAGGCCTTAATCATTTTAGATGTCTTGGCCGAGGCCTTGACAAAATGTTTCAGAATGTCCGGCATTATACATTCCCTCATTATGAAAGTGGTTATTGATATTACATGTGATTATTCGACCAGTAGAATATCCATGTGAAGAAGTAAATGGCATTATCTCATTTTACTTTTGCCATATTATGTTGAAGTTCATGTTTAAGAGGCTTTTGTTTTAGTTATACATTGCCTTAAATGTTAATGTTTATTTATGAAAGCTTCCGCATTATTGTTATCCTTACTGAGCATTTGAGCTCACCCCTTTCAATGTTTAAAAATTTTCCAGGTTGTGAAGAAGTATTTTATGACTGACTTGCAAGAATAATCAGTGAAGATATGAGTGTGGACTATGAAGACCATGTTTTTTTTGTAGTTTGTTTAATTTTGATGTAATGAAAGACTTATGAATGTATCTAGTGTTTCCAAGGCTACTAAACTAATCGGTCTTTCGAGACTTGATCTTTTGTGATCATGCCAATGTTACGAAGTAATGCACCGACTCTGGGTAGCTGGGGTCGGGGCGTTACAGTTGGTATCAGAGGCAGTTTAGTACTAACCTTGGAAGCTAGATTTAGATAAACTCTGATTAGAGCACATAGCCCAAATATAGACTTTGAGGATTAGTATAGAAGAACTTCCTAGAATTTTAGTATTGTAGAGATGTTGTGAGTTTTCCGAGCAATACATCCCTGTCTGGATACGAGCAGGTAGAGGTGGCTCTGGCACAGATGTACCTAGGGGTAAAACCCGAAAACACCGCTTTGAGCTAGACTCAAACGGGAACTGGTGCACGACAACGGGCCTTGCTGCACTCTTGGTTATGACACTCCCGGGGGATATGCTTAGGATAATTCTCATTTTCTTTACAAACCATTATGTAAGGTTTATGAGTACATACTTCCTCAAAGGAAACATTTCTTTTTATGATTATGGATTATATCCATAAATAGTTCAATTTATGTTAAGTATTATACAAGTATGGAATTATGTATTTTGATTCATAAACTAATCTGGATTATGCCATTGTTTAGAAATGGCGCCTAGTAGAAGGAATGGAAACTGTATCAATGCACGAACTCCGTGTAGGGATTGCCCTCCTGCTCAAGATAATTATTGTGGACCTGGAGATACAACTGGTGCTGATCAACTTATTACCATACTGGGACAACTCACGCAGGTTATGAATAACAACCTTACTCGTATGGAGCACCCTGATCCGCAACGTGGAGGATCAATGCTAGACCGTTTCATGAGGCAACAACCGCCAACCTTCAATGGGAGTACAAATCCTATAGTAGCTGAGCAATGGATAAATTCCTTAGAGAAAATATTCCATGCCTTGGGGAGTAGTGAAAGGGAGAATGTTATCATGGCAGTTTACCGCCTCACTGGAGATGCCGATCAGTGGTGGTCGCTGATTCAAAACACAAAGGAAGATGATGACGTATCGAATATGGAATGGAGGGAGTTCAAAGAGCTTTTCTTAGAAAAATACTTTCCTCGTGACCATCGAGCAGATATGGAAAGGCAATTTCTGAGTCTGAGGCAGAAGGAGGATGAGAATGTCGCAAAGTATGAGGCTAACTTTACAAGGTTAGCGAGGCATGCTGCCGATTATATACGTAACCCAAGGAGTAAGATTGATCGTTTCTTTGATGGGTTAAAACCATTTCTCCGTCGAGCTTTAGTATCACAATCCTTCTCATCATACGAAGATATAGTCTCATGTGCTATCAAGACAGAAAAGGAATTCTCTAAGTCTTATGACAACAAAGTAAAGCAAGAGAAGAAGAGAACGGTGGAACAAGAGACAGATAAAGGGAAAAAGGGAAAGAAGGATTTTCCATTATGTGATAATTGTGGGAAGAATCACCCTGGTACTTGCCTAAAAGGAATGGGAGTCTGTTATAAATGTGGAGAAAAAGGTCACCAGGCACGTGATTGCAAGGGAAAGAAAGAGGCTGTCAAAGTTGAATGCTACAATTGTAGAGAAATGGGTCATTACGCAAATGAATGTCCTAAGCGTCAAGGAATCTTACCTCAGAAAAGGCCAAGGGATCAAGGACAATCTTATGCTATTACTACAGTTGAAGCAGAATAACTAATGTATTGATGCTTTTGGACTCATGGATTATATTCTGGTTATTAGAATAATGTGATCTATATAAGGATTGTACTGCAGTACTTGTTGGTTTCAGTAAGGTTTTAATATGATGAAGGTAATTATATTTTTAGTATGTGACAATAAGAGAAACTTTACTTTGTTTGGGGAATATGATAAATTGATTTTGGAATTAAGAGACCTTTTAGAGAAAGTCTGGACAGAGGTATTTTGGATAACTATAAAGGTTGGAGTGGATTAAGTTGATTTTTGGATAGTATGGTTTAAGGTTAAAAAAATTTATGAAGATTATTTTTGGAATATTATAATACTATAGTTTTAGGAAAAGGACAACCTGTAGGGTGGGGCATAAACCGTCGCGTCGGACAAAGCTGTAGGAATCGAACCCACAATCAAAGTGCGACAGGCCTTTATTTCCTACCACTAGCCTACAGGAAGTCCCTGGTTATTAAAAAATAATTTTACTAATCTAAATGGTATGTGTTAACATTTTGAACCTTATACCATTAGGATAAATAGAATATTTTTGAGTTCCGTTACCATTTGGAGTAAAAGTTGGGTTTGTGGTAAAAATTTATTAACGAATGAAAGTATACATAACAAGTATGTATATTCCCCTACGTTCTTAGTAAATCTCATAAATAAATTCCTCAACATTATAAAAGGTAACTTAAAACAAAAATGTTGTCGGTTAACTTTTCCAACTGGGGATTCAATGACCGTTTAACCAATCACAAGTTTGTGATTTTCTTGTGGTTAAACATTCTCCTAATCCTGTTTTCTATAACTCTCCATCAGACCTTGATGGTTTGTTTCTCCTCCATATCCATATTTTCATAGAATCCTAGAATGGGCTATATCGGGTGACCTTTGTACTTATCCTGCTTTCTTTTAATGTTATATATTTATTAACCTTATTTCCGATGTGGGTTTTCCACAAAGGTATTTTCTATTTTCAGCCTTTTATTATCAAAGAAAAATTTCAAATTGCGAGGACGCAATTTATTGAAGGAGGGGAGAATGTAACACCCCGAGCTTCCACGATACGCTTCTCATTCAATAATGCAATAGCTTGCATTGTACGCAAGTTCGAGTTCTAACACACCGCAACTAATCAAAATAGCCGTTATGAATAGTAATAACCACTTTTTAAAATTATAGAAATTTTATATGTCAAAATGGACTTCATTTTTGTATTCGTAATATCGAAATTAGCCTATGTTGAATTTTTGGTATTTTTCTGAGAACTTCTAAAATTTTATAAATAGTGAAAAATACTTAAAACAACTTTTTTAATCAAAATAATTTATAGTGATAAATTATAATATTTGGTGGTTTTAAAGTATAATTAGAATATATTTTTACCATTTTATCCAATGGTGGTCATTAGAATTAATTTAACATTGAAATAGGACATAAACAATTGCCAATCTTTTGATATAAATTGTTTCTTAAAAACACGCTATTTGTTGTGACAGCGGGAATTAATTATAAAATTAATTAATGCAACTAATATGTTTGTAATTTTGTAAAATAGACATCGTTTTTGAATTCGGAATATCAATTATAGCTTAGGGTGAAATTTTGGCCTTATTCTGAAAAACTTCAATTTTTGATGAATAGTGAAACCACTAAGTGGTTGTTAAATAACTGATTTTTCGTTTAAATGAAATATTACCACTTCTGTGATTTGATTTTCAAAAATCCGACATACATGGTTGTCATTAAGAAGTAAAATGTGGTTCAATGGGATAAAAATAATTTTTCGGTGAATAGTAACTTATTAAGTTCTTAATCGCGATTAGTGGTAATTAGGGTAGTTTAAGGTATAAATAATACTTTAATAATATTAAATGACCTAGACACATGTCCCAACCTCATTGGTTGTGTCATGGCCGACCAAGACAAGCCATGGCCTAACTTGGGGACCCCATGGATCCACTTTTGTTGGGAAATAACATAAATTACTTTTTATTTAATGTTAAAGTGAAAATGACACTAACATAAAGTGTTTTACTAAAACAATTTTTAATTGGGGTTATACAAGTCCAAATTTTGATTATAAATAGTCATTGGAAAGCTAAAAAGATTTCCTACATCATAGTATTTGTTTTATAATTTTTAGACATTAAATAAATTAAAGTATTTATGACATAATAATGATGCAGCGATGACATCATTATTTGACGATTTAAATAAAATGAGAAGATAATGCAAAATCCGAGGCTTACACTTGTCCAAAGCCTATTGGATGAAGATATTTCGAAACCTTATCACCTTAGCCTCGAATTATATAGATGTGGGACCTTTAGAATCCGAAAAGCATTTTGAAATAATGTAACATTTCATTACTTTCCAAAAGTGCCCCTCCTCTCCACTTATAAAAGGCCCCCACCTCTCCCACCTTATTCACACCATCAAGCCATTTGGCTCGGCCAACCTCTGCCCAAATACTCTCCCAACATTCCTTCCTTACTCCTAGAAACCTCACTTTGGGCAGAACTCTTCCCAAGGAAGCCTTTAGCTCAAATCAAAAAGAGTTACCCGATTTTGAGGTAATGTCTTTTCTAATGTTGTTTTGTTTTATTTTTCTTCTCCAACCCCCTAAACTCTTTTTATTCATTTCTTTTGTAACAACACCAGTATCCTCAATATACTAGGATGTTGTTATAAGAAGGATTCGAGCTACACTTACACACACCTACATCTAATGGTTAAAGAACATACGGTTTCTGTGGATGGCGAATTTCTGCCTCACGAAACGATGATTGTTCAACACTCATATAACACCTCCAAAGGTGGCCATTAAGATGTCACTATATTTATATATGATATATAATGTGTTTATGTTTTACTTATGCTTCTGTATTTCTCATTTATGGCTTACTTTATGATTTCCATTATGGGTAAAACGTGATAATTTCATTTTAGGAAGTGCGGACTACCGCCCCCTCAAAGTGATTTGAATCGTTAATGCCATATGTGGGATGTATAAAGGATGGAGTAAATGGTATTATACACTATATTATACTGGAATTATATTATACATTTATATCATTATGATTTAGTTCCATTAAATATGAAATTGAAATGAAAGTAGCGTTCATGCGTACGTACGGCTTACCGTCTCCATGAACGGTGCATTTCATTTCTTACCTCTAAATGTTACGTGACATTATGAATGAATGTATATACTGTATATATGATATATATGATATCTACATCATGAATATAATTCCGGATATAATGGATATTTCACCACATGAACAACTTGTAATTATAAGAAGTTTATTTTTGACTCAAGTACCAAAGATCGACAAAACGACCGTTATTAACTTAAATAATTACATAATGTTCATATCATTGTAATAAGTGATATAATAAGGATAATGAAATTGAAAATGGTTCTTAATAAGGTATATATTAACTCTAGTTTATTATTCAGGAGGTTAAAGAACGGTTGAGTCAAGTCAGACACGAGGTAAGGGAACTTCTTAACCCAACTTCCATTCTTTGGGTTAATCTCCTACTTTCAAATTATGTCATGATATTATTATGTCCTATCTTGTATTTTTACATTATTTATGTGTACCTATAGTGAATACACATAATAGATATATTTTATTTAAAAATTATCTTTTAAAGTACTTCGTCTCAATCTCCTTTCATTGAGGCATATTTGGTTTTATACACAAATTTCTTTTATACGGTGTATAAACCCCTTTGACTTTTACGGTTATTCAAAAGGAATCTTTTTATACAAAGCGTTTTGCTAAACGACAAAAGGGAATGTTTTTCTTTCCGTACTTATGCGGCGACAACGACTTCTCCGCCGCCGTGACCATTATTTGAGTTTCGGCTTCCTCTATAAGCCATCTTTTCTTTAATGAAAAATAAATACAAAGTTTTAACTTTCTTTTATTTTGGTATTGAAAATGGTTTTGAAAGCGTTTTTATTATATCAATGTGTTGTATTGATATCTTGTGATTGAAATGTGGAAATGTTATGTTTCCTTTATGCATGTTTTATGTGATACGATTATGTTATGGTTTATGATATGTTTAAACCTATTCGTATGAGGAATGTATTGGACTTAATAAGTGACGGGTGGAGCCCGCTATAGCTCCTCGATGCATCGGTAGGTCTCATGAGACAACTAGACGTGGAATTGGCCGAGGCCCTTTCCCAATTTGATTTATGGTTTTGGCCGAGGCCTTAATCATTTTAGATGTCTTGGCCGAGGCCTTGACAAAATGTTTCAGAATGTCCGGCATTATACATTCCCTCATTATGAAAGTGGTTATTGATATTACATGTGATTATTCGACCAGTAGAATATCCATGTGAAGAAGTAAATGGCATTATCTCATTTTACTTTTGCCATATTATGTTGAAGTTCATGTTTAAGAGGCTTTTGTTTTAGTTATACATTGCCTTAAATGTTAATGTTTATTTATGAAAGCTTCCGCATTATTGTTATCCTTACTGAGCATTTGAGCTCACCCCTTTCAATGTTTAAAAATTTTCCAGGTTGTGAAGAAGTATTTTATGACTGACTTGCAAGAATAATCAGTGAAGATATGAGTGTGGACTATGAAGACCATGTTTTTTTTGTAGTTTGTTTAATTTTGATGTAATGAAAGACTTATGAATGTATCTAGTGTTTCCAAGGCTACTAAACTAATCGGTCTTTCGAGACTTGATCTTTTGTGATCATGCCAATGTTACGAAGTAATGCACCGACTCTGGGTAGCTGGGGTCGGGGCGTTACACATATACTCCTTAGTATAAGAAGACACCTAAGGATATACATCAATTAGGGGTGGAATAAATTTCCAATAAGAGGGTATATAAAAAAATGAATCAATATACCATACGATGATCATAACCATCCTCATACTAACATAATCTTTGGATCATAATCATAAACATTATAAGAAGAAAAAGATAAAGTTATGTAATGTGGAAAGATATAAAAATGAAATATCACGTATTTGTGGTCCAATAAAACACATATTTATGAACAAAAATAACATAATATTCACAAATATTTCACATTTTCTAATGAGATACATCATAATACATATTTTTGTGGAGCTCTATATAATTCTATTTTCACCCATCACATCCTAAAATTTACATAATCATGTATGCCACATAAAACAGATAACAATCATTTCAATAATATAAAACAAATAATGTATTTGGATTTCATGAGAATATCACAAATAATAAATTAATTAGTAAATATTGGGCTTACCCAAATAGAAAGGTAATGAAAAAAAATGTTATAAGAATCAACATTCTTGAGTGAAGAAGAAACAATGTCAAGATAAAGAATTTTTTTTTTGAATGAAGAGTAATTTTGGAAACATCGTTGATTTTGTCATAAAATAATATTGAAGCATGTATATCCTTGAAATTAAAAGTCAAGGATAATTAAATTATATTATGATAATATTAAAATACCACACATACAGAAATTTGGCCAGAAAAAAGAATAACCCAAATAATGGAAATTTGGTTTGATAATTCCAGTACCTTCTGTCTGAATGATTTATTCACTTTAATATCATAGATAATCAAATTAAATTCATTAATTAATTAATAAATATCCTATAATGCAATTATTGTAGTTATTATTACTCTATATCATTTAAATCCATTATGATAAGTTATAGAGTTCTATTATGTAGTTCTGAGAGTGTTTGTTAATTGGTTTTCATGATCAGTTCAGTTGTATACAAGTATAATAGTTCATGTAAGATGGTAATAAAATATAGAATTAAAATTAAAAGGTATTATTGAAAATATATACTTTTAATTGGTATTATATATAATTTATTTATATGGTATGATGAAGAATAATTAAATAAAATTTTAATGATAATTGTTTAAATTAATTTCGGCATTTTTTTATCAGAAAAAACTAATATTGGTTTATTAAATAATCATATATATATATATATTATTGTACCAAAACATTAACATCATATTAAATACATTTTAAAATCAATTTTACTCATTTATTAGTTTTATGACCTTCTTTAAAGGTGTTAATGGAAAATGAAAACTTGTTTTCTTTGAAGGTGATAAATCAATGCCTCATGAACGATGCTTCCATATTTAGAATAAAGGGGAGTGAGAAGAGGATTGATGATAGATTATTACAATAAAATAATAGAATAATAGTATATATATGATGATGGAGTTTTCATTCTACATGTAGAATAAGAGATGAGATGATAATAAAAATTCATACAAAAATGAATTGAAATTAAATGTAAAAAAAGTGGATTTTACCTCAGGAAATCTTCTCTTAGAGAACCCCCATATGTTGATTGATTATAGACTTTTTTATGACCAAAGGATCCTAGATGTGAGTTCAACACTTGGGAATATTATTTTTCATAAATTTGATAATATTCATGTCATTGAAATTGTGAGGAGGAGGGGCAGTGAGCAGTGGTATTTATAATGGGGGAGGGAGCCTTTTACGATTATTATATTTATTAGTTTGTTATTTTGGATAAATAATCTGAATTTATTCAACATGATCAATAAACATATTAAAATAATTATGTGGTGGATGAGATCATGGGCTTAAATATTCTATATATCATCTATGACTCAATAAATTCTTGTATTTCTTAAATACTGTAAATTGTCGTATTTCACTATTCACAAAAAAATGAACTAGTATAGACGAATCACAAAAATTCACCCGAACAAATTTTTTTAAATTTAGATTTATTAAATTAAATCAATTTTATGAAAATAAATTTCAAAATATGAGAAAATTAATTTTTAATTTAAATCATCATTTATTGTAAAAATACATTTTTTTAAATATTATAACTGTTTTGAAGATAATTTGAATATTTAGTTAAGGTATCATAATATTATATTATAATCAATTTCTAAAAAAATTGATTTATGGTTATATTTTATGAAAATATATTTTCATTTAAATAATAATATTAATTATAAAATTATGAGTAAACTTAAATGTTTTACAGAAATTCCAACACATAATTTATCATTTTAAAAACATTTATGTACATTCAATATGATAAAAATATATCATATTTTCATATATATAAGTTGAAAAAATTTTATTTATACTTTCCTCGGTGAGGTTTTTATTCTATTGGCCATATTAATATTCTTGATGGTCTTGTTACAATTCCAGGGGTTGTGTTTCTATTCTTTCATTGTAGGTTCCTTAACTTCTAGAAATACAACTTATTTATTTAATTTTTTCTTTGTAAAGACATTATTGTGTTCTTTTTGTGATTTTATGTGATTTAGACAATATGAAATAATTATCATAAGGGATTTTACATTCATAAAATTATGGGTTGTTATAGATGTTATCAACCTCGTAAGACTAGAAGAAAATTGAAATATCATGCCATCACTATTGATGATTTAGGGTTCGATAATGTTATTGGAGAAGGTTAACTTACCATCCACTATAATAGTGACAATATTTTATTGGATTAATGGTATACCCACTATTTCTTATCTAAGGAATATTCTACTGGTATCACAATAACACCTGAATTATTAGTTGGTTAAAATGTAAATAAAATATTATAATGGTATGATGATCAAATATCAAGTCTATAAATCTTCCCCAATTAATGTTTTTAGAAATTTTCTCTATTATAATCTTATTACTATTCATCCAGTTGAATCATATGGAAATTTTTAGATCAATTAACTATATTTATATACATCCCATATCAATTTTCATTGAAGGAAAGTGACATTTGATATTTTTAATAAACCTATGATCATTTAACAGTGTAGGGATAAATATGAGCATCAAATTGAATGTACATATGCTGTGTTGGAATTTATTTATATTGAAAAGGGGTATTTATATCTTATGGTATTGGAGAAACACTAAATCAAATATATAACAATTTTTTTTGAGTTATTTGATGCCTTTCAAGAATAGTTTCCAATTAATCCTACAAATTGTGATGTTGAATTTTCAACAAAATTCATACACCAATAGAGAAGTATTTTGAAGACTCCATATATAATATCCTTGATTAAGTCATAAGATTTTAATTTTTAAATTTGGTAGAATCTTGATAATGGGTTCATTCATCCATGAGTGTCAACTTAGTGTGAACATGTTATTTTCATTTGATGATTGAATGATCAATCTGATTATTTATTGATTATCAGTAACATAAGAACATTAAAATGATGAATGAGTTCTCTCCAACCCAAAATTTTTTGATAGATTATTAGGAACGTAATATTTTTCAATGTTTGATCGTCAATTTGGATAATATCAATTGAGTATCAAAAGTGATTACATATCAAAGAAAACTGTTGAATCAAGGTATAGAGTCAATGGATTAACATTGATTCCTTTTAGATTTACTATTTCCCCCCTATATTCATAGATTAAATGAACATTTTCTTTAGAGAATACCTTTATCAGCTTGTGTGTAGCCTTGATATAGGGTAATATTAAATATTTCAAGAAAAATTAGGACTATGAAGATTAATTAAATATTTTACTGAATTTGCAAACGAATTTGAATAAGTATGAAAAGGATACCATGTTTAAATTTGGCCCCTAGAAAGTCTCATTTTTGGGTCCTAAAATCTCCAGCAAGCGTATATTAGTGGACCCATGATATACAGAAATCATTGAACATTGGCCTAATCCAACCACTGTGATTCAGATATATAGTTTCCAAATAATTGATACAAATTATCAATGTTTTGTTCATTATTTTAGTTGGATATCTAATCCACTCACTATGTCATCTCAGAAAAGAGTTATGTTCCATTGTTTGGATAAATGTGAATAAAAATTCAATGATCTAAAGGGAATGTTATCTAATGAACTTATTCTCCCACTATCCTTTTGTAGAGAAGGGTTTTTAATTAATAGTGATGCATCAAAGATGGGTATGATATTTTTTTATGAATAATAATAATGTGATAGCCTATGCATCATAATAATTGTAGGATTAAGAGAAAAATGGCCAAAATCACGATTTATTATTAATAAGAGAAATATTTTTATTAGAGATATAGTAGAATTATATTTATACAAAAATGTGTGACATATATATGATTCTAAAACGTTAATGTATAAATTAACCATTAATGATTTTAAAATACACAAAATAGGATGAATGTAATTTATTATAATTATTATTACTCAATACATTATTAACATGAGATAGTGAAGAACCTCACTAATGATTTGATTTGAAAGGATCAAGGAATATTACCTACGATGAGGATCCAAAAAGTTACCATATTAATGTATTTGTAAAGGATGGAAATTGAAATATCAAGGAAAGGGGAGATATATTATATTTTTCAATTTTTTTTGAAGAATATATCTATGTAATGATTAATGTGAAAAAATGAGGATAGAGATATATAAAAATATGTGAGAAATATTCTCATGTTCAACCAGGATTGTGATGGAATGATATTATTTAATAATTGAATATTTGTCCTGTCAAAACTATACTTGAATAAATAACAATTAAAAGACACTCATAACATATCATTCCATATTAATTTTTAAATTAATATGACGTATAGATATCTGAATGATTATTTTTTGGGACAATATATTGAGAGACATTGTGAATTATGTATCTAAGTACATTGTAAGGTGTAAGCCAAATTATGTCTTTCAAAAATTAGTATATATGTTAACTATAATATTTTATTTTTATTTAGTCTTATACTTATAAAAACATGTTTTATAAATAAAAAATGATGAATACAGTATCATCAATAAAATCAGATGTTATTATAATAAAGGTGGAACTTTTTACCACATCTTCTTCATCAAATGGAAGATTAAAATTATTGCTCATTCGAACGTGTACACTATGACCTCAACATTATGATATGATTAAATTTTCATCCCCATATTTCGTGGTTGGATGTTATGTAATAGTTATTATATAAAAATTATATATAAAATATAATAATTTCATCAGAAAGGTGAATTATTATTTACTTTTCCTTCTTTCCATCCATCAGAAAATGGAAATGATGCTCGAGCATACTTATGGACTACCATCTCTATATAGTGATGCAATTAATTTATATAACCATTTATATGAATGTTAAAAATTATATATTTAATAAATTTATATGATATTTATATCATTTTTTAAATTCTTTAGATGAATTAACTATGATCAATGTGCAAGGACCAAAACCACTGAACCAAAATATACTTGAAAAACAAAGCTGTTAACACACAAAATAGTGATGATAATGAATTCTTATTAATGAATGGGTGATAATATATAATAACTAAACATTGTATGATATTATAGGTAAGACATTAGTTTCTATATAAGTATACTAATTTTAAATTGGTTATAAATAGTCACAGAGAACATGTGATGAAAGATGAAATTGTGTTAAGGGTTTCATTTTATAGTCTAATTTTTACCTGGATTGTTTATGTCTAAATTTTTTATGAAGACATTTTATGATATATATATATATCAAAAATATTATTTATTTTCATATAATTTTTTTCATTATATTAAATATTCTACACTCATTTCTATTTTATTTATATGATCAAGAGAAGTAAATAATTTTTTTAAGGAAAACCGGACTTGTTTTTATTTTCATTTTGGAATATTTTCAGACATGAAATTATTTAAATTAAAATATTTTTATGAATTTTATTTCTATTATTCAAATATTATTTAATTTATATTTTTAAATATATTTACATTTAAAAATATATTTTTATCAGTTCGTAAATATAGTTCATTTTATTTTTTATCGAATATATGAAATGAATTTTATTGTAACAAACACTATATAAATTTATTTCCTCACTATTATGAATAATAATTTCATGAAATATTTATTTATTTTTTTGAATGACATTTTTTCATTATTATATTCTAAAAATTTTAAATTCTATGTTTCCTCTTTCAAATGAAATGAGTATTTCAATTAAGAAATGTTATAGTGAATTTTAAAGGTATATTTATCTATAATATAATTATTTGATATTTATTGTGATTTACTTTGGATATGATCCAATGTTATAGTATTTATTCGTTTGTTGTTTGTTTCATGTTTTGGTTGATGAAATTTGATGAAACCAATACCCTTCCAAAGGGTTTTGATTTTATGATGTGATGCATGTTTTATGATTTTTTTCTATATATATGTTTTCTATTCATTAAGAGATAGGTGGGACCATATGTATATGTTCTTCGAATTCCTATGTTAATGATACATATTTCACGAGAAAATGAGGTCTGTAATGTGGAGTGAACCCATATCAAAAAGGTACATTGCCAAATTATACAGTCTTATGAGTTAACCTTGCCAAAAATAATAATGGGATAGGGAGTGAACCAAAATAAAATATGATAATATTGAAAATAATCCTTTAAAAAGAATTGGTTTTTGGTGCCAATTCATTTAAAAAATCATATGCTTTATTAATATTATATTCTCCCCTGGATCACGTTTGAATATTAATGACACCACACTATAATCAATTATTTATTTTGATTGAGATGGGATAGTGTTCTATTCCATGATTATGATCTATGAATTGATGTGTTTTATTTTAATTTTTTTAGACCATGTTCTTATACCCTTATTCTTATCATTTGCTACCTTATGATCATTGATTGATATACATTACGTTTATCCTTGTTAAGCATTTGTGATCATCTGTTATTTTTTTTCATTCCCAGGGATATAGTGAATGGGTGTATGAATTTTATGTATTAGATGTGTGATATATGTGAAGAACTTAATGGATAATAACATAGAATATATATGTGTTATTATTTTTTAAATATCCATGTTTTCTTAGACACAAAAATCATATGAAAATTTATTAGATCGTATTTATATGTAATGAATATTTATTATAATAAGTTATTGTATTTATTCATGAGATGTTATGGTCACTATAATTTCAACCTCACCATAATAAAATAAATAATTCAAAATAAACATCGAGTTATATTTGTTAAAAAATATTAAATGAAGAAGATAATATTTTTCTCCTCCCTAGTTACCTCAACTATGAGACCAACACCATATAATCCATTCCTTTGGTATTCTCCATTATAAAAATCAAATATCTGATAACATATAATGAAAACTATCCAGTATATCGAGGGTTTTATACAAATAAATCACCATAATTCTCATACGCATTAACTGCCAACAAATAGGCACCATTTTCATTTTTTATAATCCTAGATGATACAGATTTTATTTTACATCCCAAATCGTACCCAATTCCCAATTTTATCCCACATAATAAATGGTTTCTCACATAATCATGCATCATTTCTGATTAATAGTATTTGCTAAAAGATAATGCATTCAATAGATATCATAAATCATATATTACAAGAGTTCATCAATGATCATATGTTTATTACATTTATTATTGAGTCAATAAGGTTTTCCTTATGAATTTTCCATTCCTTCTTGTTTTTAAAATAATAAACACCTTATCTTTATGGAAAATTGCTTTTATAAGGAAAATTGATTTTATAATGAAAATCGCTTTTATAAGGAAAATTGATTTTACAAGGAAAATCACTTTTATAAGGAAAATTGCTTTTATAAGGGAAATCTCTTTTGTAAGAAAAATTATCCATATCATATTTTCATCCAGATTTTTTTTAAGTATGAGATTCGGATTCATTTCTATATTCTCGGAATTATTTGAAACTTTGATATGAGGTATTCTATTTTTTAGGATCTGAATCCTGGACAAGAACTGTAATAAAGTTTCACTCCAAAATCCAGATGAGAACTGTAATAAAGTTTCATTCCGAACTCCGGATACGAACTCTAATTAAGATCTACATCAGATTCAGGATGCGAATACTTATGAAGTTCGAAAACGAATTCTCATTACGAATTCTGATGATGAGTTCTCATAACGAATTCTAATGATGAATTATCATTACGAATTCTGATGATGAGTTCTCATTATGAATTCTGATGATGAATTCTCATTACGAAACCTGATGATGAATTCTCATTATGAATTCTGATGACGAATTATCATTCCGAATTCTCACTCTGAATTCATTTATTAAACAGAATCTGATCATCTTTGTTTTATACACTTTGAATTTATTCAGACTCCGAATCTTCACTCCGAACTTTCTTTTTTCTTATGCCTTTATATTTTTTCTACTCTTTATTATTTTCCTTACACTCCGAACTTACAATCTGAATCTTCACTCCGAACTTTTGAGTTAGATTTTAAATGATGTCATCCATTCTGTTAAACATGTTTTTTTACAAAAGATGTCGTCTATTCTGTTATAAAACTAACCGTTGGTTAAGTGACACGTGTACAGGTCCCTCCGATTTTTAAGGAAAATATGACCGTTGGGAAGGAGGCCAACCTTACCTATAAATAGGAGCTCATTTGAAAGAGCTCAGTGCTGAAAGGCTGACTAATCTTCGGCTCATGTGATTACATGCTGTTGAAGTGATTTCTAGAGAAAAAGGCTCTTATCAACTCTCAAAGCTTCATGTGACTCTGAATGTTGGTGATTACATTCGAGGACTTCCGGGGATAGGAAGACAGAGGTGCCGACTACATTGAAGTTCGAGGGCTTCCTTGCTGAGGAAGACAGAGGTTGCCAACTACCTTGAAGTTGAGGGCTTGCAGGGATAGCAAGACAGAAACTCCGATCTTCATATCGAGGGCTTACCCTGGTGTAGGTAAGACAGACTTGCTTGAAAGTATAAATCAAGGCACCTTTATCCAAGGTTGTTGGATACCCTTCTCTTTGGGTTAAAAGACTTATATCTTGTTACTTGTAGTTTTACTACTTGTTTATTTCCGCTGCATTTTGTATTATAAAGAAAGTATAACTTTCTTATACTTCCTTACTTGTACTCTGTTTCATTTAGATTCTATACGCTTTAAGGTAGAATCTCACACTGTAAACTTTTGTTAAGTTTCAAATTCCAGAACCATATTTCCGGAACCTACTTTTAGAATATTTTTCAAAGTTTTCAATTGGTAGTAGAGGTGTTGTGAATTTGTTTAAGTTTAAATTTGTTAAACTTAGCCCTTTCTTTTGTTTAAGGAAACCATAGTTATTCATAACTAACTTTAAAGGTTCCAAAGGAATTTTTAAAGTATACAATTCACCCCACTTCTTGTATATTGAGCATCTACATCATTATTTCAATCCTACAATTGGTATGAGAGGAGGTCTCTGAAATACTTATACTTACGAATAAGTTTTTCTTGCTCACTTTTCCCCTTCCGAACTTTGTCATTCCAAACTTTGTTATTACGAATCTTTTCTACTAACAAGTTTGTGTGCCGAAGGTTATTATTAGTATGGAAGGAATTAATTTTGGTTTTATTGATAATCTAAATCCTACAAGACCACCAATCTTTGATGGTAATGATTATGAGTACTGGAGAGATCAAATGAAGACTTTTGTTATCAATACTAGAGTAGACAATTTTTTTATGCTTACTGGTGATTATAAAATTCCTGACAAAGAAAGTTAGAACTTTCACTAACCAGGAAAAGCAAGAATATCAACTCAATTATAAGGTACTCAATACTCTACTTCGTTCAATGACTAGAAATATATATAGCCAAATTTCTTCTTGTGAAGCAGCTAATTGTATCTGGAAAAAGTTAGAGGTTACACACTTTGGAACTTCTAAGGTGATTGAGACTAGGAGAGGTATACTGATAGCTGAATATCATGTCTTCAATTTTCCTTTTGGAGAACCTATTTGTAAAGTTCAACAGAGATTTATGACTATTGTAAACAGCCTATAGTCTATGGGAGAAAAAGGCTTAGATGATGAAGCTCTTGTGGATAAGATAATTGATATCATGCCAAATGAGTGGGAATCCAAAAGAACAGCTAAAGATGAGAATAGGAAAGTGACTCAGATTTCTCTTGATGATCTTTTTGGAACTCTTCTCCAACATGAAACCAGAATGAAGAGAGATGCTGACAACCTCAAAAAGAAAAATGGAAATGGTATTGTTGCTTTTACAACAACATCAAATCATATGAAAGCTAAGACTCTTGAGAGAGTAACCAGATCCAAGTCTAAGAAGGTGGTAATCCAATCAGACTCTAGTGAGAGTGAAATATCTAAAAATGAATTAGCAAATCTTGCACAAAAAATGAACAAGATAGCTGGTCAGAGAAATTTCCAATCCAAGTATAAGAAAAAGGAAAGGAAAGATAAGAAAGTTGGAGAAGTTACTTGTTATGAATGCAAGAGAGATGGACATATTACACCAGATTGCCCTTTTCTCCAAAAGAAATAAAGGAAATAAAGGCATTCAGATAGGAACAAAAAGAAGTATTACTAAGCCAAAGCTAAGAATGTTTTGAAAGCTAATGACACCTAGAGTGCCAGTGGTGGTGACTCTTCAGATGAATCTTCTGATTATGAATCTTCATGACAGAAGAATCTTGGTCTTATATTCAGATTACCTATTGATAATCATTATTTTATGGCTAAGGTACGAAATGCTGAATCACTGACCAATGTTTCTTTAAATTTTAATGATAGTAAGTATTATAACTCTTATGATGAAGAAAATACTTTACCTACTTATGAAGAAGTCTCTAGGTTTTCTAAACTTCTTGAGATTGAGAATTCAAAACTCAATAAAAAAAACTTGATAAGGAAAACTCTAGGAATTCTATTCTTACAAAAGAGATATCAGATCTTTTTAAAGATCTTGATAGGAAAAATGCTGATTTTGAAAATATTTCAAAAAATCTCGAGGAAGGAAGTTCTGAGAAGAACAAACATTCTAAAGAGTTAGAAAAATTAATTTCTATGAAAAATGTTTTCGAGCCTAACTCTCGTTCTAAAACTAATGATTTTGAGGATAAAAACATCGTTGTAAAACTCAAGTTCGAAATTTTTTCCTTAAAGAAGTGTTTATCAAACATTACCCATGGTAAGGAAAATTTTGATAAAATGTATTCCCAAATACGACCTTTAAGAAATAAATCCGGATTTGGTTATACCCATGCAAAACCATTTTTCACTAACAATTATTTTGTTCCTCAAAGTGCCCCATTTTGCACTAAGTGTCAATGTGGTGGTCACTGGGCAAAGAGTTGTTCCTTAAACAATACCCAATCATTAGGATTTCACAAAGTTTACTTTTCTAAGAAAATGTGGGTTCCTAAAATTTTATTATCTGGAAATCTCGGATCCAAACAAGTTTGGATACCGAAAGTCTAATTTTCTTCTTGATTTCAGGAAAATAAAGAGAGTACCAGCAACAATACATGGTACTTGGATAGTGGATGTTCCCGGCACATGACTGGTAACAAAATCTACTTTGAAAAGATTATCAAAACAAAAGGAGGAAAGGTTACTTTCAGAGATAATGCTAAGGGTGAGATTGTTGGTATTGGTAATATTGTTTTTATTGGTAAAACTTTGATTTCAAATGTTTTTTTTGTTAAGGGTCTTATGAATAACCTCATTATCATAAGTCAGTTATGTGATGAAGGTTACCTTGTGAATTTTTGGAATGATAAGTTCTTAGTTCACAATTCCAAGGAAGAATTTATTCTCTCAGCCAATAGAAAAGAGAATGTTTATACCTTAGACATAGAAGACCTTAGAAGCCAATATTTACCTTGCCTAAGTGTAATGGAAGATCATTCCTGGTTATGGCATAGGAGACTAGGTCACTGTAATCTTAGGAACCCATGCAAACTCTCTAAGAAGAAACTGGTTAAGGATCTACCAGAGATTAGATTTCATTCTTCTAAAGTTTGTGATCCTTGTCAATATGGAAAGCAACATAAATCTAGTTTTAAATCAATAGGTGAAGTCTCAACAACTGATGCATTACAGTTAGTGCACATGGTTCTTTTTGGACCAACACAAACTGGAAGTATTGGAGGCAAATACCATGTGTTTATTCTAGTTGATTATTACACTAGATTTACTTGGATCTATTTTCTAGCAAAGAAGTCTGAAGCTTTTTCTTATTTCAAAAGATTTAGAGATCAAGTTAAAAATGATAAAAGCCTTCCATTGAAAACTATTCATACTGATCATGGAGGAGAATTTCAAAATTCTGATTTTGAAACTTTTTGTAGTAGAAAAGGTATTACTCACAATTTTTCAGCACCTAGAACTCCTCAAAAAATGGTGTAGTTGAGAGAAGAAATAGAATTCTTCAAGAGATAACTAGAACCATGTTGAGTGAATATTCTATAGCTAGATATTTCTGGGCTGATGCTGTAGGTACTGCTTGCTATACTATAAATCGAGTTTTGATTAGTCCTTTTCTTAATAAAACCTTTTATGAGTTATGGAATGGTAGAAAACCAAGATTATCCTACTTCAAGGTTTTTGGTTGCAAAGTATTCCTTTTGAATACTAAAGATAACTTACATTAATTCACACCAAAATCTGATGAAGGGATTTTATTAGACTATTCCACAACCTCTAAGGCTTATAGAGTTTTTAATAAAAACACTTGTACTATTGAAGAAATAGTACATGTAAAATTTGATGAGTCCGATCCTTTTGTTTTAAAACAATCTCAGCCTACATCCTCGAATGTGTTTTCAAAAACTGATTATCAACATTTGATAGAAGAACCTTATGATAAGGATAATGTTCAAGAAGATATTCCTGAAACATTCACCCCAGAAGACTTTCTACCCTATGTTGATGAATAGGCCTTTCAAAACCCAAATCAGGCGTTTCTTAAGAATCATCCCAGTGATAGTATTATTGGTGATGTAAATCAACCTGCAAGGACTAGAAGTTCCTTAATAAATGAAGTAGAACATCTATAATTTCTTTCCCAATTAGAACCTAAAAGCACCAATGAAGCTTTAGGTGATGATGATTGGATCAAAGCCATGCAAGATGAACTAAATGAATTCGAAAGGAATAAAGTCCGGACATTGGTTGAAAGACCTATGGAAACCTCTGTAATTGGAGTCAAATGGGTTTTCAGAAATAAATGTGATGAAAATGGAGTCATAGTAAGAAATAAAGCTAGACTTGTTGCTAAAGGCTATAATCACCAATAGGGAATAGACCATGAAGAAACCTATGCTCCAGTAGCTAGACTTGAATCTATCCATATTCTAGTTGCCTTTGTAGCTTTCATTAATTTCAAACTTTTCTAAAGGGATGTGAAATGTGCTTTTCTTAATGGTTATGTTCGAGAGAAGTTTTTGTTGAACAACCTCCTGGATTTGAAGATACAAAACATCCTGATTATGTTTTTAGACTTACCAAAACTCTATATGGCTTTAAACAAGCCCCACGAGCATGGTATGATAGAATCACTGTATTTTTGCTTCCAAATAACAATGTTAAGGGAAATGAATATCCAACCCTTTTTATAAATAAAGATAAGAAAAATGTTTTGATTGTTCAAATTTATGTTGATGTCATCATATTTGGTTCAACTCAGCAATCTTTGACTGACTCTTTTGCAAGACTAATGAAATCTGAGTTTGAAATGAGTATGATGGGTGAGTTAAATTTTTTCCTTGGTTTTGAAATTTCTCAAAAACCAGAAGGAACCTACATATCTCAAAATAAGTATATTAAAGATCTTCTTAAAAAGTATGGTTATGATAACACTAAGAGTATAAGTACTCCTATTGGTACCTCAAACTCTTTATATCTTGATGAAGCTGGGAAACCAGTAGATCAAACATCTTTTAGAGGTATGATAGGAAGTCTACTATACGTAACAGCTAGTCGACCAGATTTAATGTTTTCAGTTTGCTTATGTGCAGGATATCAATCCAATCCTAAGGAATCTCACTTAAAGGCAGTAAAAATAATTTTTCTCTACCTTAAAGGAACCATGGATCTAGGAGTATTTTATACTTCTGGAAATGATTTTATCCTAAAAATCTTTTCTAATGCTGACTTTAGTGGATGTAGAATGGATAGAAAAAGTACATTCGGAACTTGTCATTTCTTAGGAGATTCATTAGTTTCTTGGTCCTACAAGAAGCAACATTCTGTAGCACTGTCCACTGCTGAAGCTGAATATATAGCAGCTGGAAGTTGTTGTGCTCAAATGTTGTGGATGCAACACACACTCACAGATTATGGCTTGAGATTTACTAAAACACAAATTTTGTGTGATAACACAAGTTCCATTGCCCTTAGTAAGAACCCTGCACATCACTCCCGTGCAAAACACATAGCTATTAGGCATCACTTTCTTAGGGATCACACACTTAAAGGAGATTTTATTCTTCAGTTTATCAGAACGCAAGATCAACTTGCAGATATTTTCACAAAATCTTTTCCTTCTGATAGATTTTAATACATTAAACAGAAGTTAGGAATGATAAATGAAACTTAATCCTTCTTAATTAAATTTCTGTTGAAAAAGTCTCCTTAAAGCAAATAACTCGTTTTCATAGGAGGAGTACACTTGATTGTTAGTTTAACAAAGTTTTTTCAAAATTTGTTTTCAAAATTTTCGGAACTAAAAATCCGGAATGGAATTTCCGGAACTAAAATTTTCCAGAATGGATATTTTCATATAGAAAACTTCTAGAATGGAAATGTTCGTATTAAGAACATCCGGAATGGAAAATTTCGTACTGGTATTTTCATAACGGGATTTTCGTACCGAATGTTTCAAAATAAGTTATTCGTTTTCAAAATTTTTAATGAAATTTTCGTACTGAGTTATCCTTACTGAGTTTTTTTTTCGTAGTGAGTTTTCCGAATTTTGCCTTTTCGTAATAAATATTTTTTCATAGTTTTCGTAAGAATATTACCCATTACGGATAATCTTCCTAAGCCAATCCAAAAGGTATGATTTCCTTACTCATGTTTTCGTAGTCATACTTTACTTTCTTGCATTTTCTTATATTTTGTTTTCAGTTTTCTTAATTCTTTGTTTTAATAAAAACCTCAAAAGATCGGATTCAAGATAATTGGTTTTTGACCGTCAGATCCGATCTCAATTTATCACAATCATTCGATCAACCGTGGAAGTTGAAGCGTTTTCTCGTTGCCTATATAAAGGGGACCCCAAATGGTTGTCCCACATCGGTTTTCAAGCTCCAGCGTCTCAAAGTTCTGCCTCTCTTTTTTAAGACCGTTCCAAACCTCAGCCTTTTCAATTCCGAACATCTCAGAGGTCTTCAAATCATAAGATCTGTAGAAGCAGCTTCTCAAGACATGTCTTCCTCTAAGACAATTTCTAAGTGGTTAGTATATAGAGAGAGGATGGTTCATCCAGATTTCTTCAACAAGTATGACTCTCTTATTTCCAAAAATATTAAACGTAATGGTTGGAAAGATGTTGCGGTGTCAAAACCCGGGAATCAAGATGAATTGTATTCAGATTTTCTTATAGAATTCTATGAGACACTCTCCTTTCTTAAGGAAGATGGAAGAGAAAAGTTGTCTTTTAAGTCTTATAGTAAGACTTATAAGCTTTCATATGCCAAGGCAGCCAGCTTGGTAGGGCTGTATAATGAAGGTGAAGCTGAATTTATATCTCATGTGCTGCCAGATTCTAAAGGTAGCTTCGACAAGCAAAAAGCTTTAGAAACTCTCGGACTGGCAGATGACAAGGCTCCGAATATTAATTCTCTGTCTACAAATTTCCAGATTCTGGAGTTATGGGTACAGGGTCTTATCGTACTGAGGAAAGGTGACAATGATAGCTTGAAGAAGAGTGAGATCTTCATCCTAGATTTTCTGATAAATCTATGGAAGTTTAATTTGATGAAGCACATTCTTATAACTCTTGAGAATTTGAAGAAAGGAAATCTGAGAGCTAAGATTATTATGTATCCAGCAATCCTCTCAAAGTTGATAGTTCGGTGCGTTGAGTTTTTCAAGGAGGCTTGCAAGTCTAAGCCAATAGTTTTCAAGATTATGCTGGTGAGTGATGGTACACATAAAATGATGGTTGTAGCCTTTGATAAGAAGACTGGTCAGTTTGTTGATTCACCTACACCAGAAGAAAATGTCCCGAAAGTTTCTGATCCGGAATCCTCTAAGCCGGTAAGGAAGAGAAAGCTGAAGGAAGTGGAAGTAGAAGCAGAGAATCCCAAGTCTAAGGAAGTTCATTCCGCACCCCCAAAACCAAAGAAGAAGAAATCATACCCAGATGATGTTGTTACTAAATGGAGGGAGATGAAAGAAAAGAGAGTGAACGGGGAGCCTCAGTTTGTCTTGGACCCTATGGAAGCTAAGGCCTTGAAGGAAAGAACTTCAGATGAGCTCAAAAAATAAGCAAAAGAAAAGAAGCTCAAGAAGAAGATGCATGAGGCTGAGGTAGCTCAGGCTTTGTTGAAATTCAATGAGATGGTTTCTACAAATATTCATGTTCTGAGATCTTTTTGTCTAGAATCTCTTCCTGAGACTCCAGGAAAAAATTTCGTTGCTCTGGAAGAAGCTGTTGCTAAGACTGCTGAGGAAGTAGAGCAAGTTGAGCAAATGGAAGAAGAAGAAGATGTTGATGAAGGAAGTGGTGAAATCGGAGATGTGTTGAAGCAAGTAGATGATTATAAGGGGACACCTTCGGAACACTTACCGCTCCGAACATCAGAAGCTGAATCTTCGAAGCTAGTTACTCCAGCAATGGAAGAAGAGAAAGGAGAAGAAGAAGTAGCTTATCATAGAGAGGAAGAACTACTTCTACAAGATACTCCTCAAATGGAGAAGAAGAAGTAGCTTATCGTAGAGAGGAAGAACAAGTTGGTAGTTCTTCATTGAAAAAGATTGACCTTGTTGAAGAAGAAAATTCTCCAAGCAGAGTCTCGGATTCGGAGTCATCTTCGTTGGGGCATGACTTGGTTGTTCAGTCTTTAAAGAAGTTGGTGGGAACTATTCCGACCTTCTCAAGTATTGACTCAAGATGTCAAATTCTCCAACATGATTTGAATTAGAAATCAGACTCTGTATCTATGGTTATGGACAAGTGTGTTGAAATAGAAACTCAGTTCAAAATATTCTTTGTTGGCTACGAAGCCCATAGAAAATCTTGCAAGAGGATGACTAACTGGTCGAAGAAGACTGTAGAAGAAATGAAGTTATTTGATGAGTTTCAAGGCAATGTTAAAGATGCTTTTGAGAGTGAGGACAGGATGATAAATGAGCTAACTTCTTCTTTTGAAGAGAAACTGACAGATGAAAAGAACTTTCGGATTCATGAAGTGAGAGATCTGAATGGGAAGCTGAATTCCATTTCTCAAAACTGGAAGTTTGAAAGGGATCATTGGATTGAGTTTGAAGAGAAATTGAAGGCTCAGGAAGAAAAGATCAAACCTCAGGAAGAAAAGCTTCAAGCCAAGGAAGAAAATATTGAAGCTCAATTTTCAAGAATAGTGGTATTAGAGAAGCAAGCTGAAGAATATCATAAAGACTTAAAGAAGATAAAGACTATTTTAAAAAGACTCATGGTGAAGGAGAAAGATCCCAAATAGACATATCTGATCTTTTGTTGTACCTTAACACTTTTTTTGTTGAAATTTTCAAACTTAATAAAAATTTGTGCTTGCTCATTCCTTGTTGTTGTTACTACTAATCTTTCAGGTACTTTGTTAAATTTTATATTCCCTTTTATTCTTTTTGAAAATCACAAAGGGGGAGAAGGAAAAGAACAATAATGAAAGGGAAAAATAATCCTAACAAAGGGTGAGAAAGAAAACAAACTCTAATAAGAGTTTATGTAAGGGGGAGTTTTTCATTAAATAAGACTTTTCTATTCATAATGAAATGTCACTCCGGAAATCTAGAATACGATCCTTAGAGTTTCAAAGCCTAAGGGGGAGTTAGTCGTATTCATCAATATCCTTAAAGCAAAGGTAGATAAGCCTTAATGTTTTTCTTTCTTGTTAGAATTTCTTTTTCAAGGATGTTTGTGCTTTCCAAAAAGGGGGAGATTGTTGAGTCAATAAGGTTTTCCTTATGAATTTTCCATTCCTTCTTGTTTTGAAAATCACAAACACCTTATCTTTATGGAAAATTACTTTTATAAGGAAAATTTCTTTTATAAGGAAAATCGCTTTTATAAGGAAAATTGCTTTTATAAGGAAAATCACTTTTATAAGAAAAATTGATTTTATAAGGGAAATCACTTTTGTAAGAAAAATTATCCTTATCATATTTTCATCCAGATTTTTCTTATATATGAGATTCAGATTCAATTCTATATTCTCGAAATTGTTTGAAACATTGAAATGAGGTATTCTATTTTTTAGGATATGAATTCTGGACAAGAACTGTAATAAACTTTCACTCCGAAATCCAGAAGAGAACTGTAATAAAGTTTCATTCCAAACTCCGGATACGAACTCTAATTAAGTTCTACATCAGATTCAGGATGTGAATCCTTATGATGTTCGACAACGAATTCTCATTACGAATTCTGATGATGAGTTCTCATTACGAATTCTAATGATGAATTCTCATTACAAATTTTTATGATGAGTTCTCATTACGAATTCTGATGATGAATTCTCATTAGGAAACCTGATGATGAATTCTCATTACGAATTCTGACGATGAATTCTCATTCCAAATTCTCATTCCGAATTCATCTATTAAACAGAAACTGATCATCTTTGTTTTATACACTCTAAATTTATTCAGACTCTGAATCTTCACTTCAAACTTTCTTTTTTTTCTTATGCCTTTATATTTTGTCTACTATTTATTATTTTCCTTACACTCCAAACATACAATCTGAATCTTCATTCCAAACTTTTGAGTTAGATTTTAAACGATGTCGTCCATTCTGTAACACTTGTTTTGTTATAAAATTATGTCATCTATTCTGTTATAAAACTAACTGTTGTTTAAGTGACACGTGTACAGGTCCCTTCGATTTTTAAGGACAATATGACCGTTGGGAAGGACGCCGACCTTACCTATAAATATGAGATCATTTGAAAGAGATCAGTGCTGAAAGGCTGACTAATCTTCGACTCATGTGATTACATGCTGTTGAAGTAATTTCTAGAGAGAGAGAGAGGCTCTTATCAACTCTCAAAGATTCGTGTGACTCCGAATGTTGGTGATTACATTCGAGGACTTCCGGGGATAGGAAGACAGAGGTGCCGACTACCTTGAAGTTCGAGAGCTTCCTTACTGAGGAAGACAGAGGTTGCCAACTACCTTGAAGTTGAGGGCTTGTGGGGATAATAAGACAAAGACTCCGATCTTCATATCGAGGGCTTACCCTGGTGTGGGTAATACATACTTGCTTAAAAGTATAAATCAAGGGACCTTTATCCAAAGTTGTTTGATACCCTTCTCTTTGGGTTAAAAGACTTATATCTTGTTATTTGTAGTTTTACTATTTGTTTATTTCCGCTTCATTTTTTATTATAAGGAAAGTATAACTTTCTTATACTTCCTTACATGTACTCTGTTTTATTTAGATTCTATACGCTTTAAGGTAGAATCTCATACTGTAAACTTTTGTTAAGTTTCAAATTCCAGAACCATATTTCCGGAACATACTTTCGGAATCTTTTTCAATGTTTTCATTTGGTAGTAGAGGTGTTGTGAATTTGTTTAAGTTTAACTTTGTTAAACTTATCCCTTTACAATGTTTAAGGAAACCATGGTTATTCATAACTAACTTTAAAGGTTCCAAAGGAATTTTTAAAATATACAATTGACCCCCCCTCTTGTATATTGAGCATCTACATCATTATTTCGATCCTACATTTATCACACACATATATATTATGCAATTATTTTCCACGTAGAACCCTAATACCACATTACTATAGCTTAACTATGACTCTCAACAGATCATTGGCATGATCTAGGAGAGTTATCTTGATAACATACATAAATCACGAAGAATAATTACCCAATACATATACCCCTTATTGAAAAATTTCCACTATCAGACACTTCTGGAATTTTTTTATAACATACATTACAACAACATATGCATATAAAACAATAAAATATACTAGTATTTGGCACAAATCAGGGTTCTACTAATGATTAATAATTATGATCCAATCTAAAAAAACCCAACTTATAGATAGATCACTCAAAAATACCTCTCTAGTTATACCATATAGGAATATTTCCAAAATTTATGCAATGTATGTTCACAATTGGCAGGGACATGCCATTTTATTCCACCAAAACACCATCTAATGAACCAATATTTGAATAAATAATTGAATCCTAACTCTGATAGGCATAATTGGTTTCCACATGTGCACACTTCTGGTTAAATAGAGCTATACTACCCATCAATCCAAACACCAATATCTGTCTCTTTATACTCCTGGTAATACCCTGTTATAATTTCCAATAAAAGCCTGGTTCAATGACAATGAATTAAATTTGAATATATTTAACTTTGATATTCTAAATGGACCATGCAATTAACTAAGAGGAGTAGGGAATCATGTGTTAGTAATTTTATGGAATTCCTTTTACAAATTTAAATCTTATATCTCAATATCTAAACAACTATTAACTATTTGAATATAAATTCATCTCTTTTTATTTTTCCCAATGTGTTGAAGCCACATGAAATTATGAATGTAATAGATAGTGTACCATACTGTGTTTTTAAAGGGTTGGACAAAATTTGGGAAACAAAACCATTATTAATATTGGTCACTATAAATGAGCCACATGTTATAACCAAATAATATCGTTGTAAATTAATATTTTCTTGTGTATAGGTTTTATCTAAAACCCAGTGTCAACATCCAACACAAAGACCTCTCTATGCTTCCCAACATCACACTAGAGTTATACATTGTTAGATAATATTTATTCTCAAGAACCCTGTTGAAAAACTACATGTATCCTTTTTATGTTTTCATAAAATTTCCCTGATAATTCACTACATCAACATGTTATAAACTTATTCCTCTACTAGAGATGTTTACAACCCTTAATAAATATTTTATAACTCATTCATGCATGTCCTTGAAAACAAATAATCATCATATTATCTTCTGAATATTGTCATAGTAAAATCTCTCAATTGAGGTCTTATAAACATTTATATTCTATAATATTCACATTAAAAAATGTTTCAACACAATATAGAAAAATCAATGATTCATGTCATTGTCTCTATAAAATCTTCTTTTATGACATTATTTTTCTATCTTGTAATTCTTTAATCTTGGCTACCATTGGACCTTCTTTAATCATAATTCTTCCTCAATATTTATTTTGACAAAGGATTTTTTATTAGATTATCGTCAACTTCCTCATATTTTAGGATTCCTCTAATATTATTACTTTTTAGATATATATGATGTTTTTTCCCAACTCTCTATTTTTGAGCCACTTTTATTATTTATCCAAATATGTATATTTATTTTCTTCATCACATATTTTTGTTATTGATATAAATATTTTTTATATGTTTTCAATAAAAAAATATATTCAATCGCAATACCATAATTTCCAAATATCCCTTCAACACCATTAGGTGGTTGTGATATGAGTATCATGGATATTTGTTTGTAAACTACTTATCCCCACTGAAATTCAAAAATACCCTTTACATAATTATATATTATTTTCTCACATATCTATAATTCTACATTTTAATTAAACAACTAGGTTCATGGAGCTTATTCTCAATTGAATTTGAAAATCTCCACAAATTAAAAATATTATTTACTATATGAAAATAATAAGCCCATAATATGTTTTCGTATTCCCCATTTCATTATAGTATGAATTTTTTATTCAATATATGATATAACTAAAATTTAAATCCCCATAAATATTTGCTACCCATTTTTCTAAATTCTCATTAAGAATCAAATAAATATTTGAGACAATTAAATCATTATATAAAAGTCAATGAATCATGGTATTTTGGTTGTAGAATCATTTATTATGAAATTTATCTATTTTTGGGAATATATATAGTTTCTTAGTGTTTTTAAAACTGTTATCTCATTGATCGTCCAGTGAATTACATTTTCTAAATTATTTTATTTAATAAAAATTAAATATTAAATGTTTATATCAATAGATTTCATATTTGATGTTTTTTAATTTAATTTCATTAGAATATTTATTCTAGAATTTAGCCTCAATAATTTTTTTTAGAAAATAAAAAATTTCAAAAATTATATGAATCATATAAATATAAAGACATATTGAATATCATATGTGAAATACGAATCATCTGATGTTCGCTATAGTTTCTAATCATTGTCAAATTTCAAGATAGAATTCAGTTTTTCTTTAGAGTAAAATTACTTTATTTTCATTCCATATTGATCCTTACCTTTAAAATTTTAAAAGTTAATTGATATTTTTATGTGTAAATTACTCTTATATAAAATTAATGAATATTAAATGAATAGACTCGTCTCTTATAGGGATCTATAAATACACATATTTCAGTCATAAATATCAAAATAAGGTTAAATTAATTTTATAAAATACAATTGGTCTTACAAAATCTTAAGGATCCATACAGAAATACTAGATGACACTTTAAAAATCCCCATGAGTCTTAAAAAATAAATATGATATTAATATAACTATCACTATTATTATATAATATACATTCTTCTATCAAATAATAAATTGTAGAGTATAAATGGATCTTACATTGATGTTTAATTACTTGTATAGTATTAAATGAGTATATGTAATGACTAAATTTCCATCTATCTTTATATTTATAATAACTAATATTAAATTTTAATTAGGGATCCATTTACTAGATAAAACATTTAAAATTATATAATTAATTAAAATACTCAATTCAAGGTATTATAAGTACATTTACAACCTCTTTTATTGCAATATTAAGATATTTCTCAAATCATCACCCAAAGAATATGTATCACTAATTTCAAAAGACTTCATACTCAATAACCAATTGGATTTTTCTTTAAACATTTTCAAAATTATCTTCTCATTTAATTAAAACTTTAAAAAATTAACAAATAGACAAAATTATATCATTCAAACTATTTTGGATGGTTATTTATTCCTAAAAAATTATAGTAATTAATTTTCATGAAAATTGTCTCTATAATCATCAAATGTTTTTAAATACAAACGTGAATATATCCATCAATGTATTTAAAGAGAATAATTATACTCTTACTTACCCCTAAATTTAAAAAAAGGAAGCTTATCTTATTTTGGAAATTTTTTCATCCCCCTTGTTCAATATACATTAACATTATTTCACATATCTATATTGAAAAAAAATTAATATTAATCCCATTAATAATTTTTGGTTCTTAAAAACCCCAAATTGGATTTGTTTACAATAATTAAATTAAATCTAGTTATAATTTCAATTTTATTTATCTTACTAAAAACTAATGAGATGGTGTATACGTAAAAGAAAACCACACCCCACCTCAATGATTCTTCTCTATTAAGTAAGAATATTATCCTCCCCTATCATTCCCCAATATTATATTCTATCACATTCATGATAAAATCATTTAATATATATGTAGGGAATAGTGAAACCACATTTATAATTATAAATGCACCATTAATTTGTTAGCTCTATGTCTATGTGATCCATTACCTTTTTTAATGTAGGAGAAGTCAATTTTGGTAAAAAGGTTATCTATATATAATCTATAATGTGATAAAAACTCTTAAATCCACATCATAAGTGTTTCATAAATATATTTTCAAAAACAATTATGAAACATCCGACTACTTAACAGACCATTATAAAACATTCATAATAAAAAATATTTTCCCACTTTAATTTTTTTTTCACATTAGCAGTCACTCTCACATAGTATCCAGATTTATCGTACATAAAAAAGAACAAAGTAATTATCATAACAAAAATATTTAGTTCTGTAATTTTATTTCTATAATTATATATTCTTTTGGAAATAATTAAGAATTTAATGATTTTTTATTTTGTTACATCCCCATTGTGGGACTCGATTTAAAAATAATCCTCACGGTTGGTTCTATTTATAGACAATCACTTATAATTTATTATACTAGAGTAATATTTATAAAAACTGTGGTATTTAAACAAATCTATTTCAAAGAGATTCTGGCTAATGTATTCTATGATTAAGGAATCTTTTATGTTGTATAGACATCCTAAAATTGAACTCAATCTCACATCGTATGATCGCACATTATACAGGAACTATAAATATTAATGAGATACTGATCTCTAAGTAAAATGGTATTTGAGATTGGAAATATAAAGAAAAAAATTCTCTTGGCTACTTCATACAGGCTTTCTGATTCTCCTCATCATTATTCTAATTTTTTATTAAAGGATTATAAATTCAATATTAAGAGGATTTATGTACAGTAACTATATAGGCAGAATTCATTGTTTTCCTTACATCGATATTATAATATTCTACCTCAATTCCATTTAGTGTAATATTGTTACACCTAATGGATGTGTTATATCACTAATTTTATTTAATAAATGTTTCTAGGGTGTAATTTGCGTAACAAATTTATGAATCATTCAATTGAGAAAAAAATAAAAACAAATACGAATATGGCATGTATCCATGAATTTTTTAAGGAGGAAAAAACATCCATAACATATTTAACATACCAAAAAATATGTTATTGATCAAACATGTTGATAAATATTAATCGTTTATTCACACATGATTTTTCAAACCAACTTATCATTCAATATAAAGTATTTCAGAATATCATTTAAGTTTTTATTAGAAGGAATAAACACTTTCTCATCAGCTCTTATTACGCATTAATGTATCCTTTTTTATTATTTTTTATAAAACAATTACTGTTCTATTTGTATGATTAATACATATCTAAGAACACACTGAACCTATTTTTGTCTCGACATTATTTTTAGAATAATTTTCTTGTTTTTTGGGCTCATTACTGCCATAATGTTTTTTCAATGACTCATTTTTTCATAGAAAAACTTTTATAAATTTCATTTCAATAGTTCAAAATATTTTTCACATTCTACCTAATATTTCAGTATCCTTAGGGAAACCCATTTTATAGATCCCTACAATTTCGTAAATAGGGATGAAATATTACAACAAACTATCCATTCCTCCCATATATTTATTTCCATTTACATTAATTCATTAATCATTTGGCTTTAATATTCATATAGAACATAAAAGTGTCTATTATATAGTATTGTTTACCGTAGTATAAGTATTTATTCTTTGTTTTTACATTCTTTATTAAATTATTCTTTGATGAACATTTTTCAATATTCTTATTTTTTCTACCTTAAGGAAGTGTTATAATATTTTCTCATCCACTTCCATTTTTTGGGGTCTTGTTTTTATTTTTTATATAAATTTCATTTCATTTGTATATAACTAGATACTTATACCTTATAACCTCCTTTTTGGAAATATTCATTAATGTTATGAAGATGTTTGAATATATTCGTTGTTGATAGGATTGTTGTTTCTAGAAATATTATTAATAAAAATAGAAATTATATTAATAATAGGTATACCACTCAATAATGAGTGCCTTTTAATACATTATTACATTATCTTGTTATTCTAGTACTTAAGGGAGCTTTGGTTGAACCTCCTCCAACCCCACCAGTATCCAACAAATCTAATTCTTTTTTATTTTGGAGTATTATATCAAGATTTTAGAAAATATTCACATAGTAGAGTTATGAATGATGTATCAATCAAAATAAAACTATTTTCGGATTTTATTCTTAGTGATACACTTACATCAAATATAAAATCAGTAAAAATATTCCTCATTTGAATCCATTTAAATAATTCCAAACCTTTTTACTTTTCATTATTTATAAATGGTTTAGGTATTTATCATTTTTTAATGGTAGGTTTTTTAATCTTATAAGTGTTATTTTATTTGAATATTTTCGAAGGTAAGTAATACAATAATGGCGACTCAGCAATACCATGTGACACATCAAATATTGTGTCTTGTATTGGTACAAAAATTGTGTGCAATATGATGATATCTGTATAAAAGGGATATATATCCCCATAAGAATGGTTATTTTAAATCTTATAGGGGTTCCCTATGATGGGATATTGATATAGGGATATGAATTTTATAACACCTTAAGAATTTATTAAATGTTTCCTTTGAAATAAATTAAAAAATCCTAAAAGGATTCATTACACGCAACATCATTTATTAAGTGAATCAGTTTATACTATAATATAAAACTATTTAAATGTGATAATTATAACATAAAAATTAAATTTATGGGTGTGAATATAAGAAATAATGTTATAAAATATTTTAATAAGGGTCCTACCCAAGACAAATGAATTTATTAATTCTTAGAAAATAATCACCCAGGTTTTGTAATGATGTTTAATTTTCAAAATAGCATATTATTCAAAAATAATGTTTAATAATATCTATGTGAGTAAGTTATAATTACATTAGTTTACTTTTTTAAATTTTATTTATATGAATTTAAAATCATATTTTAATCCATTGAATCAAAAATAACCTACGTTGAAATATTAGAATTTTTATAGAATGATATATTTTTCTATAAAAAATAAAAAACTGTGTCTTTTGAATTTGCACATTTATTTTCTTCAAATTTATTAATTTTAATCCCACTATAATCATGATCTATCATTAAACTGATATATGATCCATTTTATTAAATATAATATAATTAATTTTAATTTAATTTGAAATATTTATGATTTTGATATGAGTTAAATTGTATTATTAAAAAGACATTATTTTTCTAAAAACTACTTGGGTTGGGGTTTTATGCATTTATGTTTTAACAAATTTATTCCAATATTTGAAAATATATTTTAATAAAATAATATATATTTCTATATGATAATTTTAAAATTATTATAGAATGAATTTTGGTGAGTTTTTTGAAAATAATTCTTATTTTATTAATAGTGAAAAATATTTATTTGTATTGAAATACATTTTCTAATTTAATGAAATTAAATAGTTAATTTTTGTTTTTAAAGTGGGTTGTTAATATAATTAGTTCATCAATATAATTATTAATATAATTAGGCCATTGGAATAAATTGTATTTTGAATATTAATAAAAAACCATTTATACTTAATAAGACATTTTCTTTGGAAAATAATTTTTATTGTGTCTCACTAATATTATTTATGTTAAATTAGGACCCTTATGTGATTTTAATATAGTAGAATTTATTAAATTTTATAATTTATAATAATTAAAACTATATATTATGTCCAACTTAATTTTCTTCATTAAGAATATTGAATGATGAAAAATTAATCAAAAATTAAGGTTAAAACTAGTTTTTTTTGTGGCGGTGGAGGGTGGGGGGTGGGGTAAATGGAGAGATAAGAATAAAATTTACTATTAAAAATATCTAAATAATATTTTAGGGAAATATTTTTACTTTATAATATTACAAATTATAATAAAAATCCATTTGGTTGTGTTGGAATTGATTGTTACTTTATTATATTTTAATTTTTATGAAATTCCAATTTTAAGTGTCCTCCTTGAAGGATCTAAAAGATTCTTACTAAAGAGGGGAAATCATCTTACCCATCCTATTTAAATTTAATTTTTTCTTTCAACTACCCAAAATTAGAGTTATTCATAGTAAAAAAGTATCATAATGATCCAATATATAAGGAAATTTTATTATTGTTAAGTAACCATCTATATTTACCTATACCCCATCTAATGGGATGGAAGGTATCACTTGTGTGTACATGTGGACTATCTTTTTCATGTAGTGATAAAATTTATTTTCCATCACCATATTTAATATATAGTTATTTTATTGGGTTTAATGATTATAAAATATTTATAATAAAAAATATTAATTTTTAATTATAATATAATATCTTCCTTCTAAAATGTTCATCTGTTGGTATTTAAAGGTGTTGCTCTAGTATATGTGTGGAATACCACCTCCATGAATCAATGCGATTATTTTTTCATTTCAAAATTACTTTAAGTAAATAAGTATAGATTATATAAATATATATGATATAAAAGATAAAATGATGAATCTATACAGGTGAAATATTATCTACCTACATGTCATTCCATTTGTCAAAAAGTGAAAAAAGTGTTCATGCATATATACAACCTACAATCCTCAGGGATATTCCAATTAATTTTTATATCTATAACATTTATTGTTAAATATAAAAATAGATATAATTAATATATATTATATTTATATCATGATTAATATCATGGATACTATAGTACAATTATTATATTTTAAGTACATAGAACCACCGAAACAAAATTAACAAGAAAAACTCAATTGTTAATACCCAAAAATTATGATTTTAATAAATTATTTATCATAAATGTGTACACGAATGTATATATTGATCATTTATAATTTTATAAGTATATAATCCATTTTAATAATTATTTACAATAAATTTTAATTCCTTATATATGTATTTATAGTTCTTGTTAAGCAAGTCAAACTTGAGGTAATATATTCTCATCTCACTTTTATTTATATGAGACACATGCCATATTCAACATTTGTATCATTTGTATAGAGTATATAGATAAAAAAAGTATATTTTATTATTTTAATCATAAAAAATATAGGTTCAAATTTATACATCAATATTTTTATCTTTTATAATGTTTTTATTCTCGAATCTCCAAATTTATAAGTGACTAATTTTATAATGTTTTACACATCATGATTTATTATCATCATGTTTTGGATGTTGAAATTTTATGACCTATTTGTAAATGATATTATCAATATTTTTATCATGTGTATATTTTTATGGAATACACATTTTAATTTTATTTTCCACTACATTATAACTCAAGAAACTAAAATAATGTTTTTAAGGAAACCAGAATTTATTTAACATTTTGGTCAAAAATCATCTTTTCCCATTATCCATATTATCTAAAAATGTTTTAAATAATGTTTCAAATTTTAATTAATGAATATTTAAATTCATTTTATACATTATTGAATTTTGTAATCATTTTTTAAAATTATTATCCTTATCATTTTTGAAATGATGTACTTTCGAATTTTTATGGAACATTTTAAAGGAATCATAGTTTTAACGTACATGATATGAACCATATTTCCAACAATTATAGAAAATCAATGATTTGATGAATTACATAAAAATTTTACAAGGATAATTTCAATGAAATTATTACATTAATATCCGGCAAAATACAAATATTTAAATAATTTATTTGAAAATAAAAAAGCATATTTTCCATAATAAATATTCAGTTTGATCTTGAAATGTTTTTGTCATTTATAATAACATATGTTGATATTAATTACGATTTATTGGGGATTTCAGGAAAGGATATTATCCTTATTTTTTCTATATATCTTTTATGAGTATGATTAAGGGTTTTTTGTGAATCGTATTTATATTCTATGGGTTATGATGTGAAGAAATGTTGAAATATTTACGTAACCCATTTCCTTTACTTGGTTACGATAAACAATAAGTTATTATAGATATTTTGGAACACATAAGAATGTATTAGGATTATATAGTTGGTGTGATATGAATTATATGTCCCTCCAATAAATCAATTAAAGATTTATATCTCATGAGATAATAAAAAATAGAATGCAGAGTGAACCTAGTTTAGTAATAGACTATATCCACTATGATTGTATTGTGAGTAAACCATGAATAATGATATAATGTAATATTTAGAGATACCAATCCACTATAATAGTTTTTTCACAAATCATCGACTATGGAAAATATTTTATATGAATATGTTAATTCTAAAAACTTTTTTCTTATTCTAATGTCATGCTCTTAAGAATCATGTTCGTTGATTCTATTTTGATTTGCAAATTTTGAACTACTAAGTATTATTCCATGATCTATATTATGAACATTGATATATAGGTTACGGTTTTAAAATGTTTAGCTTATATTATTATACCCTTATTCACATGTTATATTAATGTGACAATTTATATCCCCCTTTTTACCCTCCCCGATAATCTTATATCACCCTCTCTTCTATTTTATTTCCCAAGGTTATGATGAAATATTTCTAGTTTGATATGTCTAAAAAGGGTGATAGTTATGGATAACTCAATAGGAGATGATTTGGATCTTCTATGAACATGTTTTTTAATGTATCCATGTTTCCATATAAACTAAACCCAAATGATTTTTCTAGGTATAACAATGTTATTTATTTAGAATTCATATAATAATATGTAACATCTATATATGAAAAATTACTATAACTATAATTGGTATCGAGTAATGGTATTCTACCATTATACACAAGAATGAGGAAAAGATATTGATAACACTTAGGATAAAACAATTAATATGATAACTTCATTTATTATAGTAATGAATTTCATGTGATTTTTCTAGAAAAACAACTCTATCTAGATACAACAAGTGGAAGTTGTTTTTTCATTGGTTCATTTTAGATTAGTAAGATATGTATTGAATATCCTTATTGATCATAGTGAGTATTCACTTATTGTGAACCTATTTTGAAACTCTTAGGGGATGTACTTATAAAAATTCCTAATTTTCCTTATGAATGATTATAATTTATTTTAATAGGTAACGACCCTGAATGATCAGATTTAAACAAAATATTTCATAGATTTAAATGAATGTTTTTATATTTGGGAATTAGATAAATAATTTTCATGGTTTTATATTTTTACACAATGATTAATATTGATCACACAATGCCTTTAATTTTTATGACAATGTCTAGATCTAGGAAGAAATTTTAAAATGATAAATATGATTGAAAATTGAATGATTATCTTAAAGAGAAAAGTGAAAAAATATCTGTAATGTTAAACCTTGTGATTGTTTATAATAAACAATTTAATTATGTGACTAACTATCTCAATGTGGTTGTGTTTCTTGGGACACCTAATATAAAAAATAGAGTTTCATGAATACCATTAGGGGAAAAATATTTAGCCTTATAAATGTTGAGAATAATGTAAAAATTAATCATGTAAATATGAATATGTGACAAATATTTTTAAATTTACAGAAAATATGGTAATAGAAAAAAATATTTATTAGTTAAAATGATATTTATGATTGACTGATATAAAATTCATCAAAAGAAAACATTTATAGTTCAATTAATTATATGTTGAAAACTAATAATGTTTACTAGTAAATTCTTCATCAAAGAGTTAACTCTTAGAAAATGGACGGACCTTTTATATTCCCATAATTGAAGTGACATGATTAAAATTTTTATGTATTTATATTTAGGAACTCTAATTTATTAGTTCTATACCAATTGGTTTCTTATTATAAATACCATGAAACATATTTGGATTATTTCTTGGTTTTGTAAATATTATAAATCATATTTTTAATAGAATCGATAAAAAATAAAATTTATTTTATGGTAATGAGATATTTTTGGAGAACACATTATTAAGTGAATGATAACCCTAAAAATTACCATAGCATTGAGTTAATAATGTATAGTTGTCATTAAGAGAGGATTGAAATTGATGAATTAAATGGAAAAATAATTTAGACCTTTAAATTGGTCCGTGATTTGATGAAAAATTGATTTTCATAGTCATTGATGAAATTTATTTCATTTTTTATTTATAAAATATATTCAATTGTCTTTGATTTATTTATAGGAATATTCACTATGTCTATAATTTAAATATGTTATGTTTTCTTTGAGTATTTATGGTGATTCATGTTAATTATATGTTTTTAGAAAATATATGATCAAGATTTACCCATGATTCCTGTTTTACATTATGAGCTACTTTATGATGTCTCGGGATAAATGTAAAAGTTGATATTAAAATATATAACTCCATATTTTAGTTTTTTGTGTTACAAAATTTTAACATAGTTTTTTGGAGGATTCATAAGGTTAAATATTTATTTAATTTATTATCTAAATAATTGGGTTTTACTGTTTTAGGTGTTATATTTTTATTATCCACATTGGGTAATTGGTGTTAACAATTTTTATTTTTATAGATGTTTAGAGAATCTATGAATGAATTTTTATTTTATTATGGATCATAATATATATTAAAATTTAATCTTAGTTATTTAGACAAGATAAAACCATCCTGAATATTAATTTTTTGTAGTATCTGACTATAACACACTTTGATTTTTTGAAATATTTTTTTTCAAATTATTGTAATTTCATTGATTTCTTTTGTAACATGAAGCACCACTTTCTAATGAACTGTAATATAGTGTGCTATTATAAACTAAAAATATAATTATAGTGTAAAAATAGTAATAACTAAATTTTTTAAATAATATGGTTTACACATGAGTAAAATAAATTAAATTGATACTTATTCCTTATAAATTATAGTAAAATTAATTTTAGATTGAAAGGAATGTTCTTCTAAAAACGTTATTTGTGCGCAATGTGTTTTTATCTTAAAAATTGAATTAGTCACTATTATTGATGATTTTAATAAGATTTATATATTATATATTCAATAAAATTACATATAATTCTTCTAATATTTTTTGTAATTCTTGGATAAGAATAAATCTAGATTTATACTTAAAAACTTTATTTTTTTAAAAAATCCATTTATTCTTGTTTTGTACACATATTTTGAAACTGAATATTTTTTCATATTTAAGGACACATATAAAAAAGTTAAATTTTGAAATAAACATTTAAAAATTATCTTATAGTAATGCTTTTATTATTTTTTGACAATATAATTTTATTTGACGAACAATGAAAAATGTTGATTTTTATTTAAAACCACCTTATCATTTAATGCATTAAAAAATAAAATTTAATATTAAGATGGTTTAAAGATAAAATAATTGAAATTTTGTTCTTATAAATTATATTTTGGTTAATTTAAATAACTTAATGTTTTATTTTTATATAAAAAATTTTGTAGTTATAAAAACATATATGTTTTCTAAAAAATGTCTTTGGAGAACAACATATTTTTCTATCTAAAGGATTAATTTAATATTAAAACTATCCACTACTATAAATTGAATATTTTAAATGGTCTAATTTTTTTCTCTAACAACAATTATTATTATATAATAACTTCAACATTAGTTTCATTTATGATGATTAGTACGAAAATATAAAAAACAACTAAAGTAGTTAAGGTTAAAATTGGTGTACTAAGGGGTAAAACCAAAAGATATGGGCATTTTTTCCAATATTACATGTATTAATAGTATTTTATATTAATATTGAATCCTCATAATGTCCCACTATAGATTATATTTTCCTTTTCAAAGATCTTGTATTTTTAATTACATTATCATTTTGATTATTTTGGGAAATTTTCATGTTTTTTCCATGTGGGCCATCTCCCCCTCTTATAAAAAGAAAATTCTAATAATCTACTATACACTATTATAGATACTTTATTCAAATCCAAAACCTTCAAAAAATCCATTCCTTAATTCCATACCAACTTTTTAAATGATTTTTCATGATTAAGAAACCCTCTTGTGAAGGCTTTAGGTGTAAACCTAAAGAGGTTCTATGAAATGGATGTATAGTATATAACCGGGATTTTTAAATTTATATGTTCTTTTAAATATATTAAATATTATTTAAAATTTATTTTATAATAAAATAATTATATAATATATACTGATTTTTATTATGTCAGTTACATGACTAATATCTTTATCCTCTTCCGTCAAATAGGAAACAAAACCATCGATAATGTGTATGGAAGACTACTATCCCATGAACTAAGGTAAATATTTTTCCATCACCACCTCTCATAGATGAATATAATGATGAATCTATAGTATATTTATATATTTGATACATATGAAATAATTATACACATAGAATTATAATTTCATTTATACCTTCTTACCTTACAATTCATTAGAAAACAATAATATTTCTCGTGAGTATGTGTGACCTACCTCCTCCATAATTTGTTGTGATACAGTTTTCATTTCATTTTGAAATGGATGATAATTTATATAAGATAACTAATTAAAAATATGATATAAATTATTTTAATATTATTCTATAGTGGATAATTAATATTTTAAATTCTTTTTTCCATATGTCAATCAAATAAAAACATCATTCTTGTGTACGTATATCTTACTATTTCTATGAATATTGTAATTTATTTTCATTGTATAAATTTTTATGGCTGAATATAAATATGTAAATAATTAATTATTATTATATTTATACCTTTTTTGAAATTATGGATATGATGGAAACATATTAGATTTACAAGTACATAATCTACTAAAATAAAACATTCCCAGAAACAAACCATTTGTTACACAAATCATTGATTTTAATGAAGTGTATTTAATGGAAAAATAATAAAACGAAATATATAAATAATATATGACATGATTTCTATGATTATGGTTCTGGAATATATGTATAGTAATAATATATTTACTGTATAGGAGTTTTTATCTTGTTTCAAGAACAACATGACCTAAGGAAATGCATTTTAACCACACTTTTATTCTAAAGGGAACATGACATATTCACCAATTAATTATTTTGTGTTAAGAATATAATAACCATGATTGTATATTATTATTTTTATATATATAATTGTTTGATATAAATATTTTTTATTGAATATTTCTTTCATGGGGCTTATGATTCAATTGATTCCATTTTGGTAAGGGTTTTATAAAACAATCTCATCGTTTATAGTGATGGGTTATGATTATGATTCTAATGATTAAATATTATGATATATATCCCAATAAATTCATTATTTTACTTATAATATAGTTATTTAATGATGTTAAATGTTTTCAATTATTATTTATTTTTTAATGTACATATAAAACAAAAAATACATATTTAAGGAAAAGAGGAGTTTATTTATCTTCAATCGAAAAAAACATTTCATCCATAAGAAAATGATTCAAGAGAATGTGTTAATTTTTATCTATATATTTTAAAAGTAATTTTTACCCATATTTTAATTTTTAAATAATTATCTAAATGGAATAATATTTTTATTCTACAAATAAGTAACTTTTTACTTTTTACAGACAATTTGAAAGAAATATTTGTTTTTACATAAATAAAATGTAAAAAATATACCATTTTTACAACTGATTGATTATTGGAATATTACAATGAATTTTCCTATTTTTATTTACAAAGGAAATGTTTTCTTTAATAATTGGAAAATTTTTTATTTTAAAGAAGTGATTTAAAATTGAAAATTATATTTTCCGCAAGAATGACTTTCAATATTTTTAATGGTATAAATCAAAGACATGATTCCACAATACCATTTGTATTCCATATGTTGTTAGTTAATTATTATGATTAATTATTTAGGAATCTAATTTCATTCCCATAGGTTATTCTATGATGAAATTTTTATGAAACCAACTTTATTTTTAATACGTCATAATATGATGAATGGTTTCATGGGAAACATATGTATGGTGATCATTTTTTGATGTATGGGGCCAAAATTATATATCAATAGAAACAATTTGGTAAATATAAATTTTTTATTATCTCAATGGATATATATGAGGTATTCCCGTGCTCAAAAAGTGTGGGTACATGGGAGGTTATCCAAAGAAGAAGAAAAATATGGTACACATGAGTTTATCCAAATCCAAAAAAGGATACTAAATTGTTTATCCCAAGCCTAAAAGAGGGTGCATGGGATGTTATCCCATTCTTGATGCAGGTAAATGGTTTGTTAGCCCATTCTTAATATGTTATAAATGTATTGGTGTGTAACCATGACATAATATTTTTATGCTTTTTGTTGGGACCAAATCAATGTCTTATGAAAATTATATGATCTTATGTCTCATGTTAATTGGTTTATTTATGATTAATGTGTTTTGAACAACCAAGACATATTCAGATACTCTTGTTTCAGATATAATATTGGAAGTGAATGGGTATTAATGTTATTATCCTATTATCTTACTATTTTTCTCACATTATATTGATATCTCTATTATTTACCCAAAATAATCATATGAGCTAACCATTTCTTATGTTTCTTGTCCAAAAATTATGATTAAAGGTATTATATATGATATGTATTAGAAATTTTCTTGTTAGTAAGAACATAGTGGGAGAAAATGTAAGTATGAAGCATTTTTTTTTGTATCTACATGTCTAAAGACACCAGAACTATATAATTCAGGTGTGGATCATTATATTTTGTAATGAATATTCATCTAATAAGATTTCATATTATTTTTTGAAAATTTTGTGTCATAATTGTTGGAATTAGATAATTGTTTTATCTTTCCTTTAGAAACTAGGATGATAAAACATTATTGTGAACCATTACTATTAATATAAGTATATTAAAATATATTGTAATTTTTTAAACGGATATAACAAGTGGGTTTTGATAAATTAAATCATTGATTGGATACTAAAATTTCATTTGTATTTATACTAGTTAAAACTAGAGGTAATAACTCTAAAATGTTTTTATATGGTTTTGAATCAATTTTTACCAAGCGAGTGACAACCAGACTAGCTGTATTATTGGGTTTAAATTCCTAGTAGATATGTTTTGGAATTTAAAAAACTACTTATAAACCATCCTGAAGGACTTACATTGATTATGACCTTGAATTAATTGACTAAACTTAATAATTTTTTTTATTAAAAATATGTTTTTCATGATTTAGAAAATCTATTAATGAGTTTGTACGATGTTATGGTTCCCCAGTTTGGAAATTATTTCTTAGAAAATAATTTTTGGTTTTATTTAATGGTTAGGACGTGAGGAAACCATTTTAATGATAAATGTGAAGTATAATGGATTTATTTTCATCATATGAAATAAATTATTATTGGAGTTGGATTGAAAAATATTATTTATATGATCATGAAAATTTATCAAGGTATGAATCTTACTGAAATTAGAAATGATTAAAGAAGGGAACACCACTCTATGGAGTCCTTCATGAGGCAACATCCATTTTATTTTATTAGGTCCACTAATCTAGTATTTTCTGATAAGTGGAAACGTATTATGGAGAATTTATTTTACATTTTATAGTGTTTATAAAATAGAAAATAATTTTATTTATATATCATTTGGAAGGTGAAACAGATCAATCGTGGAGTGTTATCATGAATATGATGTGACAAGAGGACATTTAATCCATTGAGTATGATGTGTTTAAATGATTATTTATCAATAAGTACATCCCACATATTCATTATATGAAAATGGAAAAAATTCATTATATAAAATACTGTGATAATGAATTTGACGGTTCATATGAAGAAAATATGATAATAAAAAAATGTGATATATGGTTATTGTATTCTTATCCAACATAAATTAATATTTATAGACAATTCTCTAGCCAAAAACCAATTCTTTGATTGGTGTTATACATAAGGGACATCATTATCTATGATGAAATTTTCATTTTTTGTACATGGTTGAAATATAATTTTCATATCCATTAGTATCTTGGTGATGAAAAGAAAAGAATGATGGAATTCATTGGAAACTATAAAACCATGGAGGGAATAATATGGGAATTACATCACGCTCATTTTGTGGAAGGAATCATAGATGGAAATTCATTAAGGGAACTAGAAAATGTTTTAAGTGTGGAAAGGATTCTCATAGAGAAATAAAATAATAATGTAACAGGGAGAAGTAAGAAAATGAATTAAATATAAAGAATTCCCATAGAAAACACCACCCCGACTATGGTGATGAAAATAAAATTATTGTGGGAATTATTATTAAATATGAAAAAATATAAAGGTTAATAACTATGATCAATTTCAACAATATATTTAACAAAGATTAAAAGGGATATCTCATGTGATCAAGATTTATATTGTGGTGTACGGTAACGATGTGCTTCATGAAGCACTTACCATCCACTATAGAACTGATAATCTATTATTTGAATATTGATATACAAACAATTTTATATCTGAATAATTTGAATAGGGTATCATCGTACCACCTCAATTATTTGAAAACAATTTATATGTGAATACACTAAATTATATAATGATTACATCCCATTTGTATGATTCTTCCCCATGGTAACATTTGGGTAATTTTTTCCCATTGATATTTATTATTCATCCCTTATTTTAATTTGAAGTTATCTTAGGAATGTATTCAATTTATATATAAAAAAATAACATTTTAATTATCATGGAATGAAATTAATTTTTGATATTTTGAACCAACATCTGATCATCTATCAGTGTGATGCTAAAAATGAACATCCAATGGAGATCACATGCCTTACATGATTCTTGATTAATATTGAAAGGCGGATTTTAGATTATATGGATAGGAGAAAATAAAATTAGTGATATAAGAATTACATAGGAGTAATTGATGTATTTTCAGAAGAGTTTCCTAGACTTCCACTGAATTTTGATGTTGATTTATCAATTAACTCATAACTAGTGTCCCGCCTATATCAAAGACTCTATAATTATTCTAATCAAATGGGTAATAGGAATTAATTAAAAAATTCAAGGAAAACAATGACAGAGTATTTATTCATCCTATTTTTCCACATCCAAGAGGCCATTTTTTGTCAGAATAATATCCTCGGAAGGCTTTTATTTTAAAATGTAAGAGGATTTCTGAAAAATAGGTATACTTATAATCGAGGTTTTTTTGTTTTATTTATTCTTCCACCTATTTAAAAATATTATTCAAACATAATTAAATAATAACAATAGTATATTACAAATACTAAAATGATTTTATGTTAATAGAATAACATATATATTTACAATCTTCCACCAAATGGGAAATAAATCCATCATTCATCTAAACGATAGAATACCACGGCGCGAACCGATGTAATATTGTTTCCATAAGAATCTGTAATGTTTGTTCACAATGATGGATTTAATATATATATATATATATATTATTGAAATATTTATCATACTAAAAATCTTATATATCCTACATGTTCTTACCATTCCACTCACTGAAATATGACGAATTCATTTGTGCGTACATATGGACCATAACCTCAACGAACTAATGTGAGTCGTTTTTCATCACCACATCACATGGATGGTATATATAATTTTATCTAAAGATATAATATGTTATTGAGGAGAGAATTAAAATTATGAAAATGTAACATCTCTTCCCCCACCCATTGTCATGGGAAGAGGTGGTGTGGGATACTGGCCTTAGTTGACATACCGAAGACAACGTTTTCCTGCAAAATAAAGTCCAAGGGCTTCATAAATAATTTTCTAATGATTTATCAATTTAATATAATAAAAATGAACCAATATGATCACTAAAAACATACTTCTATATGATGAATGAGTATATAATACAACTAAAAAACGAAAAAACTAAATTGACGACCACATTAGAGTTTATGTAGAAACCAAATGACATAAAAAAATTAACGAAACACCAAAAACCGAAAGAATCCAAACATATAAAACTAAAAACTCACAGCATACTATAATATCCAACACAACAAGACACATATTTGGTATTAAGAAGAATCTTTATAGAAATGAGATACCATTACATCACCTGTGTCTTCAGATATGAAATATGAACACATGAAAAAGTTCCCAATCAAGAAGGGGGTCTAAACATAGTTGGACATCCCCAATGACTTACCAACTCATTCTAATATGATAAACCATTTTATAACATTTATATATTGTTTCTTAAAGGTACTTTAAATTAGTTTATATCTAGTTAAAATAGTTTACATTGAAATATATTAAAAAATCCTTTAATATAATTAACAGCTCATATAGAATACCAATTTCATGATATCTCATAGACAAGGACATTGAAATATGCTTATAAATAATAGAACATCCTATAATCATGAGTGGTCAATCATAACTTCAAGAAACCATCATATGGTGAACCATTTTGATTGGGGAAACATCACACCAATATCCATCAGATTTTGGCACTGGATACTTCAGGCTCTTATATCTATTGAATGCACAAAGAACAAACACCAATATTTATACCAAAATCCATGACTATCCATTTCACATAAAACAATTAATTATTTAAATAATTTCAAAAAACCATTTTATATTTATGAATGAAATAATAATTTGAAAACCATCATTTGAAAATCATGAACCAAATGAACATTCCCGAAAATGAACAAATTTCTATAATTTTCAAAAAAATCGATAAATATATTTTAATTAGATCAAACAATGGTTTCAAAAAAATCATGAAATTCTATAAATTTATCACCAAGACAAAATGTTATAATCAAGTGGAATTGTGAGAGAAACCCCCTAATTCCCAATATATAGTGTAAATGAAGAATGACACAGAAATATCAATGATCAAACATTTATCTTCAACAGATGAACATAAATATTGTTCTCTTAACACCAATAAAAAATAAATTTTCTATAAATCAAACCAAAAACCTATATATGTGATTATTATAATAGATATATGGTTACATATGATAATAAGAGGATATATATTAGGAAAACATCGATGAACAAGAATATACCAGTATATTTAGTTCTCCAATGGAATTTAAATCACCAAGAAAATTCTCTATGATCAAATTTAATCACCTATCGAGATGTGAGATGCAAATATAATTTTTGATGGTAGGGTTAGTAGTGAAATTATTTGTTAAATAGGTAAACCAAGATAGATCTATGAATTTTATATCATAAAACACATGATGCATGGTTACGAAGCATGATTAAACAAATCGTGTGTTGACCCTGTCTGAGATACTGTCTTAGGAGACTCCTTGCATGGTTTTCCCACAACGTTAGACAAGTAATTCCCAAACCACGTGTTTACGAAGTACATAAAAGTGAAAAGTTTCTCCTATAAATCCAAATGTTTTTTCTAAACCTTGTGACATCACTGCTCCTACCACCCACCCACTATATTTCCTCACATGGTTTCCTGATGGTGTATCATGATTTCAACTAACCAGGCTCCAATAGTGAAGCTAAAATAAAGTATCTAAAAATTATCCAAATTGTATAGAAAATCCTGAATCATAACTCATTAATTATATATAATTTTAATATATAAATAAAATGACATGTACCTAATACCAAGGGTGAAATAGTCTCCAAAAAATTGGTATTTTTCACCCTAAAAATTAAAAAATCATTCTTCCATAAAAGAGTTCTTGTAATTATTCCATAATATCATTTTCTTGCTCCTACATGTCTTCTTTAATATAATCATATATCTATAAATTTCACACCATAACTTTTATTTCCCATGAAAACAATTTTCTTGAAAATATGTGATATGTACCAGATGATAATCCTACAATGAATTGTGATCTAGGTCAACATGATCCCCTCCAATCACATAAAAATGATCAATATTAAAATTACTCAAATGAGATACCTGAAACCAATTATTCACTAAAATGAAACATATTGGAAAAATCCATATAATATTCAACCTCTAAAAAACATTCATGTGTCTCAAATTGGCTTATATATTCTAAATAAAACATTCCATTATTTAAAAGTGATGATCATCAAGCCTTTGAGAAATTATAAATAATTCATGATAACTTACCTCAAACAAAAACAACCATTTATGATGATCCAAATAACATTTCAAAATACTCTATGCCATCTTAATCTTCTTTTTATGACCAAATAAATCTTCTTTGTTGCCTCTTGCTCAAGACTTTGTCCAGCTAGTGAATTCTAACATGTTTCTATAAAACCATTTGTATATTGACAAGAATAGCAATAAAATTCATCAAAATGATCCATATATATTGAGTAATGATAACTATTGTTATTTTATAAGTACACTATACGTATTTTCTCCTCATATGTTCCACCAAAATTAATTACAAAAGCCATAATCTTTCCCTCCAAAATTTGAATTTTTTGTTCAGTCCATCAATCCATTTGAGGATGATATGACATACTCTTAGTCAATAGATAACTAATGAATTTTTGTATAGTTTTCTATAAATAAAATTTAAAACTATTGTATATGTCTGATAAAAATCTATACTACAATTCCATGCCTGTTTTTAACTTCTTAGATACAAATTTTAGAATATTACTCCACTATATGGGATTAAAGAATAATGATAAACAATATCACCATTATGAGAAGATACACAATTACATATATGGAATCATGATTCCTAATTGTTTTTGGTAAAATTGTCACAAAATCCCTAGCTATCTACTCCAACATTCACATGGGAATTGGTATGTAAAACAACATTCCCATAGGTATCTGGTGTTTTTCTTTCTCCTACTGGAAGGTTATGAATCTCAAATAAACACTTCTATTTCCATTTTCATTAAAACCCACCAAAATTGTGATTTCATCAGTCTATAAAAATTATGAATTCTTGGATGAAAAAACCAATTCAAATATTGATATTAATTAAGAATTTTTTCCTAGAAAATAGTATTAACATATTCAAATCATTTTATTTTAGATCTAAACTTCAATACTTCTTCCATCCCTCGATGGTCTCTTCATCTTTGAGTTTTTACCTCATATAAATTTATTATTAATCTAACATATGCGACTATCTCAGAAGATAAACCTAATTAAGAATAAATGAATCTAGGAAAAACCCACAACATCACCCTGGTATGTAAAATCTTGGTGTATGTCTACAATTATCGATATTAGAGGCCTCAAATATTAAGATTAGTTATCAAAATGGTTATACGACATCATTCTAATTGAATATTCCAATGAATTTTCATTACCCAATGTATATATAATTTATAATATGAAAATTTGAATGAATTATAACTATATTCCCTTCCATTTATTCGAATATCATTGTGAGGAAGCATGTTTCAAAACTATTATAGACTATAAACACTATGAATTTCTTAAAAAACATAATGAATCGAGGTCTTAAAATAATGGACTATAATAGCCAATTACAAATCGTTTGTTGGATAGTTCACCTCACACAACCATATGTTCTTTGAAATATAAGCAACAAATGAATCTACCTATATGAAAACACAACCCAACATCGATCCTAGTGTATCACAATAGATTTCATTGCCCTGTATAGACTCTCGACCCATTTGGATAAGGGATTATGTACGTTTATCCGTAATCTATTGATATTATTTATGAAATTACTCATTCCACTGGAATGGAATGACTTTAAAAATTAAATTTATCATCTATGATTCCAAAAAATAAAATGCATCATTCCAAACATTAAAATTTACATACAAAACAACTGTAGTATACCTAAAAGGAACAAAAACTTGATTTCTCAAATAAATTATATTATGTTTGTTAAGAGATAACAACATAATTTTTTTTGAGATATATAGAAATTTATTTTCCAGATGTGAAATGTCATAAAAAATATAACCATATTATCATGAAATAAAACTTTGATAACATAGAATAAATATTATTATCCTATATGATACCCAACAGTCAATCCAAGGGTTTCTCTTCATCTACCTTTGTCCAAGAATACACCACTCTATCACCCACAAAAACCATTAAAATGGGATCGATATACCTTTGAAATATATGATCTATCAATGCCATAATGATGGATGGTGAATTCATAAGACCAAAAGGTATTACGAAAAACTCATAATGTCTATATCTTCATCTAAAAATTTTCATTAGAATATCCTTCTTCAAAACCCATAGTTGGTGATAATATGAATGTAGGTAAATCATTGAGAACCAATGTGCTCCCGTTAATTCATCGAAAATATCATCAAAACATATAAAAGGATATATATCCATTATAATATCTCAGTTAATCTTTTATTAATAAAAAAAAATCCTATGTTTTCCATACACATTTTTTAGAAATAGAATTGGTGCATACAATAGTGACATTCTCAATCATGCAAACATTTTACTTTAAAACTCTTACAACTAATCATTCAATTCTATTAACTTTGTTGGATACGTCCGATGATATAGATGTAAGATATTATTGGTCTATATTATGAGATCAATATTAACTTACTTATGTCATTTGGGTGGAAAGAATGATCAATATTCAGAAAAAACATCATGAAACTTATCCACTGCAATTGGGAGATCTACATTGTTGATTTCATCAAAATATTCTATAGAAATTGATATTAACTGGTATAATATAGTTTAAAACACTAGTACCAGGGGTAATTATTATCTATCATCCACTACCCAATCTCCTTCTATGATATTTCCTACATCATACAAATATTTTATAGTCACATGTATTTTAAAATAATTGATACATGATTCAATGTTATTCAGCGAATCTATTCCTAGAAACAAGTCATAGTCATTCCTATATATCATAGAGAAATACCATTCCAACTCAGTCCAATTGATTTTTATAGAAAATTTCTCACATTTCAAGGCTTGACACTCTCATTAACCCAAATTGTTTTGGATTTTCAAAATAGAAGGAATTATCTCAACAGAAAAACCTACAAGATCAAGAAAACGAGACGAAATATATGAATGGGAGACACCTTTATCAAACATTGATTAAATAAGGTTATAATTTAAAATAATTGTGCCCCTAATCATTTACAGTCCCAATTGATAATTCCTGATCACTTTCTCATATCTAGAAATTTACATATTCGTAGTAATTTTTTGTTTAATACCATATTATCATTACACTAGTTGGGGACTCATTATATTCCTATAATCACCAGGTCCATATTGGTTCTACTAATTGAATATATTATGTAGAAATAATTCCATAGAATAATACCATGGATAAGAAAAATGAGATGTGTCCCTAGCACCTGACCTCATAACATTATGACAAAAGCATTGATGATGTCTCATCCGGTGTCAATTGTGACATGATCTAAATGGTTTTTTACAATATTGCTTCATATGCTCAGAATATTCACACTAAAATCATCCAAGAAAAATCTTTTTCTGAGTATGTATTTTGACTAATCAAATTGTCTTATTTTGACATATATCACCACCTTGAGAATAGGTGTCCCTACCCCTCTTTTTTCTGTCGTTAGATTTACAACATATTCCTTGGAGAATAAACATCTTCCTTATGATCATGATTCCCAAGATGTAACTTTCTTCCATAGTCATTATACTAACTAGCTATGTATAATAAGTTATATAATGAATGAATATAAAAGAGAATTGTTTTTTATTTGAACCCTGATTAAAAAATATATTTCTTTAATGAATCACATGCAAAAAAATTTAGTATAAATTGGAATAAATTCATTAACACATATTCATACTCTATTATAGATAGATTCTATAGATTAAAAAATTATATTTCTATTCTTCTAGTAATTTATTAATGTGTAATGATATAATTGTTTGTAAAAATTGTTCAAAATCTATGTATTTCATCCCTTTGTCCAATTTGGAAATAAATCTTAAATCCCACCATTGGAATGATAGGTCCTCTAAAAAATACAATATTATATAACTTTCAGTTCAGCTCATGTCATATAAAAAATGAACATTTGATTTATCCTACTAGTCCAAACTTATGCTTTTTCTAGTTATGAATCCCTATGAAAGATACGTGGACTATGCTTTCGTAACTGAGTCAATTGATATAGTTTCCTTGGTTCATTGACTATTGTTTTATTATCTATTGCTTAAAAAGCATGTATAATATTATAAACTAGTTTTTGGTTCACCTATGGATCAAGTAAAACCACAATCTCAGCAGCCTATTCTTGTTTCATCAAATAGTACCTACCCACAACCATTAACTATAACCACAATAAAATCCATTTAGTTAGAGTCACTAGAAAACAAATCCTTATCAAGTTCAGATTTACCATGTCATGCGTTTAAAAAAGGCTTTCCAAAATTCAGAAATTTTCTCTTTTAATTATTTTTTGAGTATTCAACAATGCTTTTTGAAAATAATATCATTTATAACTATTTTTTAAAAACAATAATTTTTCATCAATTCATAAATTTGTACTCATAAATAATTATTCACTCCCAGATGAAATTAATTACTATCGAACAATTTCATGAATCTCTTATCACCAAAACCTTGATGATGAGGTGAAAACTCACATTTATATGTCTAAAATAACACATTTAAGAAAAATCCCTAGAAACATGATGTTCAACTTAAATATGTTGGACAAACCATTTTATTCTATATAATCTAAGTTCCCAAAACCTACTCTTTTCTACCATCCAATGGATAAAAAAACTTCTCAAGACTACTATTTAGGGAATTAATAAATTGTTACTTTTTTAAACATCCCGACCTTCACCCATTAGATAGGGTAGAGTCTACGAGTGTTATTTTCCTTGTGTTAATTTCCAATGTCACTAAAGGCTGTAAAAAAATGCCAAAGGCATTATTAACAGTTGGGGTACAATTTTCCATTTGATGAAAAAAACCATACCCATATAACTATAATAACAAATCCAATATGTGATCAAATACTAAAAATTGAATCTAAATAAAAACCATACTAAAACGATAACTATATTAGAGAATAAGTGTATCATAATTGACATAGAAAAGGAATCAAATACCAAAAAACCAATGGAAACCAAGATATCAAATTTAAAACTACAAACCTTCTCCAAACCCCATCTCAAAAATCAATTCATAAGGCAACAAAAAGTATCACTAGTGAACTGATATTCCTTGAATTTCCCTGTGTCTTGATATAGGAAATCTAGAAACACAAAACTATTCCCAAGAAGGGGTTAAGTCTAAACGTAGTATTATTTCCCCAATGACTTCAAAAATAACTCCAATAGGAGAAAAAAATTAACACATTTATTAGAAAAATTTAAAACAATTTTAAAACAATTTATATCCAATAAAAATATTTTTCTATGGAATATAATTGGACAATAATTTAACACAATTCACATCTAATTTTGAATACACAATTCACCATTTCTCACACACCCACACATCCAGACAACCATATCAACTGTGGATATCCCTATACTCACCATTGGTGTTTTATACTTTCAAAAATATGTCTCTTGGTGATCCATTTTTATGGTGAAACATCATGACCTTATCTATTTAATTTTGATTGGTTAAACTTCAATGAGAATCTCCCTCCCAAATTCATATCAATACATGGCCACATGTATACCAAAATAAAAGCTTAACCATTTTAAAAAAATCCATTATTTTTTTTAAATATCCACAAAAAATTTATATGAATTAGAACAAAACAATAATTTTTAAACCATCATTGGAAATCATGAATAAAAAATACATTCCATAAAACCAGCCAATTTCCATAATTTATATGATAACATCATTAAAAAGGTTTCCATAATATCACAGTAGTTTTTAATAACAATTCATGAAATTAAATCAATTTGAAATAAAGACTTCAATTTATACTCAATTTGAATTTATAGATAAGACACCTAGCATTGAAACATCGGTGAAAACATAGAACACCAAAACAAATTCATCATCCCAGCTCAAATTTTATAGATTCAAACTATTTTCTTTTCCCCTCAACTAATTCAACATTATTTCATCAAGAAATAAAACAATTAAATGGTATCTATTCCTAATGGATTATATATAAGGTTCTAATATAGAGGAGTAAAATATATCTATGATAAAAATAACAATGATCACTTTCTAGTGAATCTAGATCTCTACCAACATTGGCTCATAGAAAAGATTATCCCGTATCAAAGTGAATAGCGTATCAGGGGAAAATGATTGATGGAAAATGATTGATTAAAGTAAAATGATTGATTAAAGTAAAATGATTGATTAATGTAAATTGATTAAGGGAAAATGATTCAAGGAAAATTATTGATTCTGTAGGTAAATTATATTAGATCCTTTAATTTTATATACGAATCTAAACAGCCTATGGTGAGGAATATGGATAAAAAAACCATGATAAAATAATGAATGTGATATTCTCTTAAGTGACACCACACATGTTTTTCTCACAGGGTTAAAAAAACCATGCACCAAACCTCTATTTACACACTATCAAAAAGTACATGGTCTCTCATGGGAATCATCATGGTTAATAAAAACTATGCACCTTCTGAGTTCTAATTGTATTCCCTTTCATGGTTTCGTGGAGGTGGTACACAGTTTCTACTAATTGTGCTCAAACTATGAACATCTATAAAGCCTCCAAGAAGTGTCAAAACCCCTCAAAACCACCTGAAAAATAAAACTATAATTGTATATGATTAAAATACATAAATAAAGGTTCATTTCCCATAAATTATGGTTGACATTAGAAATTTAAAAAAAATACTTATCTACTTTGCATTCTGATTGTTGAAAAACTAAAATGTTATCTTGCATACATACGACCAACCATCTCCATGATTTCAACATATTTAATTATTCATAACAATAATTCAAGGATGATTTAAAAATAATAATTGTTTTATAAAAATGATAAATAATTCATAAATATTATTATTTATATGATTTAATAATAAATGCATTTGACCATTATCAACGAAAAGAACCTATTTTAAAATTTTGGGTTGAATGCCCTAAAAATATTGTACATGGACTTAACTAATTAAGTAATTAAATATTTCCATAAAATAAATGAAATAAATGGTTTATGTATAATGTATTAAACTATAGAAACATTTTCCCAATGAAATAATACAATTCAAATGATATTATAAGAAATCTAACAATTTTCATAGTAAATTTTATTATATAGCTGTTAAATTGCAAAAAATGAATGTTTGGACATGAGGTAATATATTTTGCCTTTATTTTATTTAAATGATTCCTACTTTAGTGTTATACACTAAATTTATCTTACATGATCTATATATTTCCCATTTTATATGTCATATCATGAATCATTCATAATTATGGATATATTATTTTTAAATTAGAATGACTTCAAATAAATTTATTTTACATCTATCTTACCAAGTTGTAAAAGGATTAATAAGTCAATTTACTTTCATTTGGTAATAAATCATATACATTGACATTGTTAAGCAATTATTATGTGCGAATTGTTCTCTAAATATAAATATTTTTTGTTTAAATTATTTCTGTGTTTTTTTATTTGTTACCAATAATATATTAATTTATTAATTTTAAACTCTATTATATGATATTTGTATGAGTTATTCATCTCAAATTATCAATCATTGGGACACATTTTTATGATATTCCCCTATATTGTTTTATGAATTGTGAATATTAACCCCTTGATATAATATATAACAAATCAACTTATATTAATGATATTTAATTTTTTATTTTATGTTGTTCTATCATAGTTATTATGATTGAAGGATTACCAAAGTGGTAAAGTATTTATGTTCCAATATTTTTTATTTAAATAATGTTCATGTATCAGGATACTTTTGGGGGAAATCATGTGATATTATTTTCATGAACAAATTATATTTTATTAACATCTATTTATGTATTTGGTTAACATTATTTACTTATATTTGCTACATTATTATATAAAGAAAGATAATGAAATCTGTTTTCCTGTGAAACTAAAATGGTATCTTCTTTATGACCAAGAATACTTTTATTCCATATCATATTTTCAATGCATTTTTTAAATGTTTTATTTTATAAACATTAATTATTTCATAATGATATTTCACATGGTATTTTATCTTCCACTAAAATGTTTTAAAATGAAAATTTTATTAGTGTTTTCAAAATTGGATACCTTAGAATCCCTTTAAAAAATAGGGTGGAAAGAGATTTATTTTTTAACATTAGTGAAATAAATGGGTTTTTCCACTGTTTTGATTTTTCTGTGTATTTAATTTTCATTTATATATTTCTCATGTTATTTTTAAATAGATTTATTATAATATTTTTTAATATTTATGCTTGTAAATGTGATTCTCAAAATGAATAGGGTATTTTCCTCAATACTATTGTTAATGATATTTTTAATTATTTATTCATTCATCAATGAAAAAATAAATTTATTTCAAATATTCTATTAAAGGTATACATTGTAGTGAAACCATCAATATTATTTATCTGGATGAATCATACTTTTTCCCATGTGATTTCAAGGATCTCATTTATTTTCCAAAGTTTAGTCATGTTTTGAAATGAACAATGGTTGTTCATATTTTTTTTATAATGAAATTAATAATAAATGTACTTTTGTAATGTTATAGTACTCATAAATTGTGTATGATAATGGGTTATCATGATTCATCTAATACGAGGGGTTTAGTACTATTTTATCTCAGGATAAGATGTGTTGATCCACATTATAGAGCACGATATGATGGGTGACCCCATTATTGATCTCCAATTCCTTGTGTATGGAAGAATATGGTATGGCTATTATAGTTTTAAGGGTTCTTGAAAGGGTTTTATTAATATATTGTGTTAAGATAAAAAATCATTTTTCTGTTCTTTCTATGGGATATAAATGATTTATTGATCATGTATGATGTCACATGGATCCTAATTATTGATTATTATGACTGTTTACTTTTATAAATCTTTATACCATGATTTATGTTTCATGATCCATATATTGATGGGTGTAAATTCTTTAATTTTATACTCATGACCATTTGTTATGTCAACACAGCCTTATTCCCATCTTATTCTCACTAAGGAAAACCAATTGTTAGTTGTTATGATTACCCTATTAAAAAATTTGATATCCCTATTTTATGTCCTATTTCCATTATTATAATGAATGTGGATAAATTATTAAAGTCTACTAAATTATCAAATTTAATTAAATTTATGGAATTTGGAGAATGTATAATATAGAATATTAAAAGATCAGTATAGTGGTAAAAATAAACTATTGGATTAATGTTTTATTTATGTTATTGCATTCCCTAGTTCATTCAAAAGTAAAATAAAAAGTTCGATGGGCTATTAAATGATCCAATATTTCTATTTTATTTGACAATTTTGGGATGTAATACTTTTTTTCCCATTTATCATCATCAAATCGATAAATGTTAGGTTTTTTATTTCAGTGTCACGTCCAGGAAAGTGGGTTTGGGGATTTTAGAGTTGGTATATGATCATAGTTTAGAAAATTATGTACATTCCTATATTTTCATGAAATTTTAATTTAATATATATGGATTTATTAATGTCTTAATGAGTTTAAGCATTATCATAAGTACAATGATATAAACATCCCTTTTGGTGTTTTATGTGACATAATTTCAAGGTTTCTACTAATATTTGGGGAGGATTTATTATTTTTTATGGTATATGTTACCCTTTGGATTAACATGTGGTTTTATTTTAGGATTAATGTTTAAATTATATTTTTTAATAATATATAATCACAATTTGGATTTATTTCAATCGAGGTTATTTATGGAACTGGTTTCCATATTTTGCTGATTATTTGATTATGGTATATACCTTTTTGGTTATGTGAATTATTTACTTACTAATTTTATTTGAATATAAAAGTTAAATTAATTTTTGAAGAATATGTGATCATATACTTCTTTTTTTGGTATATAAGATTGTTTAAAAATATCTTAATGAATTTTAAAGATTTTTATTTATTTAATTATTTAGTTTGAAATTTTTGTATTACTTTTTAATATTCATGAATAATATATTATTTTTTTATATGAAGGATTATTATTTTTAGATATTATATAACCTTAGGCTACAGATTTTGGTTTTTGTTATTTTCTAAATAATGGAGTAATACTTGTGATCATATTTTTTAATTATATATTCCATCATACGTTTATTTTAGTGCCTCATGAATGAAAAATTGTTCATGAATACTCATTAGTTTGAGAAGAAGATGATATTGTGATAGATATTTATTAGAGGGCGAAATCATAATTATGAAGTATATGTATTTCAATTTTTCATTTATATATATGGTAAACGAATTCATCAACTCTAAGAAAAGGATCTCCAAAAAAATTTATTATCATATCACCTTTATTACTGATGAATTGATGGACTTTTTCACATATCTTTGGTTAATGGTGTAGTGGGAATTGAATTTCTAAAGATCATTCACATTATCGTTATCAATGGTCTAATTCACTCTATATTAATATTTGGATATTATTATTTACTTCCATTTCCAAATAACCATATCCGTCTAATTTTTTCCTATTTGGAAACATAGTTATGTATTATCATAGATAACCTTTCTATTTTCATTTACACATTTTCAAGAGTATGATTGATTAATGGTTTTTATGATGTGATATTTAAAAAAAGTTATTTTTAGATGGAAGGAAATTGATTTTAGAGATCATGATCAAAATAGTGGGAGATAATTGATTAATACAGAGGAGTATGTGACACCCTTGGATTTTAATATCATTTAGAGGCTTTATAGTGTGTGTGATTCACAACATTGATGTAAAATGAACCTTGAAATACTTTTTTATGACTATTATAATATACAAATTGAATTTGGGTGAATGAATACAATAAAAAATTAATATATATATATATATATATATATATCTTAAATAAAATAAATTTTATATATTAATTATTAAGAAATAAGAGCTCAATTTTTAGATAAGTCTTTTTCATAATAAATATATTTTCCTCAAAAATGGTTATTATTGTTAATTTTGGGAAATAATAATAATTAATTTTACGAATATTTTGAAAATTTATTTGAAAAAAATGAACTCATTATTTTTAAATCTTCATATCCAGAAAATATATTAAACTAAAAATCTAATAATTTTTTTAAAAGATGGTTTTCAAATAACAGTGAGAATTAAGGATTTTTGTTGAAAAATATAATATAATTTAATATATTTCAAATAAAAATTTATATTTTAAATTAGGATTAAAATTTAATTAGAAACATTATATTTAAAATAAATATATTAAGAATTTTTATTTTCATTTTGTAGTTGAATTTTTTATAAAAGCATTTTATAATTCAAAATGTATTTTTTAAAATACAGTTCTTATGAAATTTCTTGTTTTTTATTAATTAAATTAATTAAATTCTATATTTTTAGTCATAGAAATTTTATTTGATATTCTTAGGTTTTATATCCTTTTTATAGAAGGATCCATTTTATTTTTGGACAATATGAATAGCAACCTTAGTAATTTTTGTTATCACTATAATGGATAAATGTGGTAAATAAAATTAAAAAATTATTAGGAATAAATAATGACCCTAATAGTTTATTTAGAATTATTTTATGAGTATATATCTTAAAAAATCATCTAGATATTTAATATATATCTTTTACCCATCTTTTAATCATTCTGACCCTTTATGTTATTTTGTTTAATAAAATGAAAAAAAATCTCATTATCATTATTTTGATGATATTAATTTTTTGAAGTAGGGATGGATAAATGAAATGTTCTAATCTAAATATTTATTTTAAATATAATTATTTTCCATCGTGGAAATTTATTTTTTATTTTCAATGAATAAATGATTTCTTTAAATTCTTATACAATACTGATACAATGCTTGTCTTAGATGTAATAAAATCAAAAAATTATTTTGAATACTATTAAAATTATATTATATGATTGAGTATCTATGATCTATGAATTATTGTAGATAGAAATTAAATATTATATAGGATTGGATGAATTTAATTTACATTAAATGTCAAATTAAGTGAATAGTTTTAAAATTTCCATTAATGTTATTTAAAAAGATATATAATTCTTTTAAATGAATTAAAATTACAAAAAATATTATCTTATTCAAAGTTAGTGGTATATGGTTTATCAAATCAAAGATTTCCCTTTTATGGAGTGATTTTGGATAGATACTAACTATACTAACCAAAATATATTAAAAACAATTTTTTATAACCATTCTTATCAAAAGGTTTAACTAAGGGTTAAAAATTAATTAAGAGTAAAAATGTGACCTAAACATGTTCGAATTTTATGGGATGATATTATTTAGACTAAAAATCATATAATTTTGGAATTTTATATATTTCTATCCATATTGATATCATAATTAATTTATATTAATTCATTTTTGAAAGAAATTTTAAGGGTAACCTTCCTTATCTTATAAAAGGTAACCACTTCTTCACATTTTATCATACAAAAAAAATCCTTTTCTCAGAAAATACCTTCCTAAACACATTAAATAATTAACTCCTTACATACTATAGGAAAATTTTATCAGAAATCCATATGAGGAAGGATTTTGGTGAAAAACATAATAAGTCATCTGAAGAAGTGTAATAGTCTTTAATCAACCATTTTTGTTTTATTTCTTCCTGGTCCACCGTAGAATATAATTTTATCATGATAAAATAATTAAAATATTAATATACATATAGTTATATGGTATGATCATAAAGTAATAAATGATATTCATCTACTACTATATCAAATGGGAAACAGAACCATTGTTCGTGAGTATGGTGTAATATTTCCTCGTGAACAAAAGCATTATTTTCACATCACTAAGCCTCATTTTTCGTTAAAATTATTGATTATATATATATATATATGATAATAATGATATATTTATACTTCTAAAAAGTTAATATGTCATATATATTCTTACCATTCCATTCATTAAAAAATTATAACATCATCCAAGCTTATGTGTGCACTACCACTTTCAATAAGAGTTATGATTTTTTCTCATCACCTAATCTCGTTAATGACATATATAAGTTTATATAAAGATATAATATTATATTTTTGGTAATATTATTATTCTATAAACAAATAATTGTACTTATCTATTTTTCGTAATGATCATTGAAAATGGAAATGTTACTCATGAGCACATACAACCTAACATCTCCATGATTGTAACATTAATCATTTTTCATATCCATCAGTCATAGATGAAGTCAAAATTATAATTTAATTATAAAAATTATAAAAATTTAATAATTATTATTCTTTATATGATGTAACAATGATCTCATTTACTATAGTTTTGACACCGAAGCTGTTTTTAAATTTTGTGTCTTATATCCTCAAAATAAAATATATGGAACTAACTAGTTAGTTAATTGAAATGCGATTAAAATAAATTACATAAATGGATTAAGGATATGGGATTAAATACGTAATGTTTTATTAATAAATAAAATAATTTATATATTATTATTCTACTTGAGGTAAATGTCCTACATGAAAATTACAGACACTACTTAAGGGATTTTGCCTCAATTTCATTTCATTGAGGCCTATTTTAATGTAATCTTGCTAATTTATTTCAAACAACGTACATAATTTCCCTTATACATGATATATATTTAATACATAATACTTCCTGATATCATATATTTCCACAATAAATAATTTATTCAAATGACATGCCTTCAATTTTACAATTTGGTAAAAGGATTTATAACGTAGTTCCATTCGTTGGGTTATATATCTTCTTCATTGACATTATTATGCCATGAACATGTCTGAATTGATCTCAAAATTTATCCCTTATGTATTTACACTATGTTTTGTAATATTTACCTTTGTTACACATAATATCTTTATTTATAATTTTTCAACCCAGTTATATGATCTTTATATGGGTTATTCTTCTCAAATTCCTCGTTCTTGGGACATATATATATATGATATGCACCTATATTATTTTATCAATTATGTATACTACCCATATGAGGAAATATATAATTAATATCCTTAGGTTAATGATATTTATTATTTTATTTTCTTTATTCCATGTAGCTTAAGATTCAAGTGTTAACGAAACGAAAAAGGGTTTATGTTATAATTTATTTTATATTCAAGGTTGTTAATTTTCACGGTTCAATTGTGTGAATTCTTGTATTATTATTTTCATGAATCAAAAATATTTTTTCTAAAATAGTTATATATTTGGATTACATATTTAATTTTTATTTCCTTCCTTATTTACTAATGAAACATCATGAATTTTATTTGTATGTTCCTATCATGAATCATTATTTAGATCGATATTGTTTCCCGTCCAAATCCTTATTTTATAAAACGTTTTAAAAAATGTATTTTATAAACATAATTTATTTAATAAAGATATTTAAAATTTCCATTTATCGGATTTTAAACTTGTTTAAAAATGAAATTTCATAATGTTTTCTAAATAGGCCACATTTGACTCCATTTATTGAAATGTTTGTAAAGATTGTGTCAAGAACCAAATCGGGCCGCCATAAAAACAATCATCAAACCCAGACCATGACAAGGTCTGATGATAATTTCCAATACCCATGGGATGGCACAAGTGACCATGTATCATAAAATAAGAATTTGGAATGATTTACCTAAGATTATAAACATACAATGACAAACAAATCCAATAAAAGAAATCTGTATTTTTCAAACAAAACAATATTTTACAAAATCTCAGAATTGAATAACATAATTTAAAACAATGTTTAAACATGATTAAAATGGAATAAAAATAAAAAAGGACAACCCAAGATCCTCGACATGGCAAGTGGTATCTCCCTCAAGCTATCTCCACCACACTACATCACGAAGGAACACTAAAAATCGGAATCATTGGCACAAATGTTGTACACAAACCTGTGACAAAAATAAGAATTTTACTTAAAACCAAAGTTGTAATTAATGTGTAATACAATTCATACAGGATACCACCCCAAAGTGATTTCATGTGACAAAAATTCAAAGAATAAAATCATGCATGTTTTTATAACATGAAATGTTAGTAACAATTTCTAAATGATGAAACTTTAATTTAAAACAGTTTTTATAGAGGTTTCTTTAAAGAATAAAAACATTTAAATAAAATAACAAAGATACTGAATTTTGCATCCTAGAAGATTGTATATCGATGGTAAACATAAATCATCCAATGATCACCAACAACAGGAAATGACCCCTGGACACTAGCTTGCTATGAGTCCGAAGTACCTCATATCTCGGTGGAAATAACCATCACAATACCTATTCTGGTGCACCCGAGCCACTAGTAGGGAGAATAACCATAACCTATTGGTCCCCCGTCATCATCATCATAGATAAGATAGGGTTTTATGTGTCAAAATTTCTATGTGAAATTGAGGCCAAACCCCATGGGATCACTAGAATACTAGTACACATCCACCCCCTAGATTATCGGGTTTCCTTCATATGCTCAAACAAGTTCAACAAGCCATGAATTATAAAATTAACAAGAAAATTACACATCCAAATCATATATTATCCAAAATAACCACATTGATATAACACAAGTCACATAATCCCCTTTTTTATTCAAATTCATTTTAAAATCATACTCACACCAAAATAGCCTTCTTCACTTTTCACATCTCTATTACAATTAAAAAAATATTTTATGCATTTTATTATAAATTATTTACAAGATGATACACATCACATAAAATTCCCCACACACATGACACATAATACTCGTTTTACCTTAAAATTCTTTTTATCATCATACATACATGAAACATCCAACAAACATGATTCACTCCCACAAGACAATTTAATAAATTAACAAGAAAAATTTAAAAAAAATTCTAAATACATTTTAAATCACAACTGACCACTTTATATTTTAAAAACTCATTTTAGGAACATACACAGACCAACAGAGTACCTTAACATCATTTCTACACTTTGTGTAACTCATTATGCCATTTTGAATTTTCATAGAACATTTTCAAGTAGCATGAAAATTTTTGGCACATAAAACCCATTTCAAACCCCTATTTTAAAACCAAATTTACACCAAGACCCTACCAAATCAGAATTCGAAGCCCAAACATCATTTAATAAATCACATGAAAATTTTATAAAATGAACCCAAACATTACCACCGGAGTCACACATGGAAAACACAAAATTTAAAGAATAAATGAAACTATAAAATTAACCTCTCAACAAACACAATAAAAAATGGGTTTCTCATAATGAAACACATATAAGGAAGATTAAAAATAACTGAATCAAGCATTATAAATCATCAAGAAATTGTTACACATGGAATCACCTATCGAAAGAGCTGAAACCCTCAAATATTGTTGCAAAACATCAACCGCACCACATCCACAAAATAAGGATGTAAAATTCAGCACTAGACCACAATATTTGACAAAAAAGACACCAAATAAAACCTTCAGTACGAACCCTAACTTTTGGACATTTTAGAACTTCATGAAAGCGGGAGGAAACCCTAAGGGAAAGGAAGGAAATGAAGATAAGAACACTTAATTGAAAATAAATCATTAACAAATCACTCCATATCCACCTAAATATGAATCTCCATGTAAACAAAACTGGTAGGGAGGATCGAGGGATTATTATTAGGTCATGTGGGGATTAAAATTGGGAAAAAAGAGTAAAAATTGAAATAATTATAAAAGATTCATTTTACATATTCAAATGTGGTAAATTTGAGAATGATTAAGAAAGAGGTATACTTATTAACCAAGGGGAAATTTTTTTATCAGAATAATATCCTCAGAAGGCTTTCATTTTAAACATTAACAAGTTGTCTGAAGAAGAGGTATACTTCTTAACCAATTGTTTTTGTTTTATTTATTCTTCCACCACTTTCAAATATAATTCAAACCTAATTAAATAATAACACTAGTTAATTAAAAAAACTAAAATTATTTTACGTTAATGGTATAACATATATATTTCCAATCTTCTATCGAATAAAAAATAAATCCATCATTAATCTCTTTGGTTGATTACCACCTCACGAACCGATGTAATATTGTTTCCATAAGAGTCTCTAATATTTGTTAATAATGATAGACTTAATATATATATATATATATATATATATATTAGTGAAATATTTACCATTATAAAAGCATGATGTATCATATATGTTCTTACCATTCCATTCAATGAAATATGATGAATTCATTTGCCCGTACATTTGGACTACAACCTCAATGAACTAATGTGAGTCATTTTTCATCACCACATCACATGGATGATATATAAAAGTTTATATAAAGATATGATATGTTATTGAGGATAAAATTTAAATTATGAAAATGTAACATCTCTTCCCTCACCCATTTTCTTGGGAAGGGGTGGTGTGGGATACTGGCCTTTAGTGGCATACTGAATACATATTTTTCCTAATAATAAATTCCAACAACTTCATAAATAATTTTTTGATGATTTAACTTTTTAATATAATAAAATTGAACCAATACAATAATTAAAAACAAACAACTATATGATGATTGAGTATATAATACATATCAAAAACGAAAAATCTAAATTTACATCCACGTTAGAGTTTTACTGGAAACCAAATGACATAACAAAATTAATGAAACAATAAAAAGCCAAAGAATCCAAACATATGAAACTAAAAACTCCGATAATACTCCAATATCCAACATAAAAATATACATATTTTGTATTAATATAGATCTTTATTGAACTAAGATACCTTTACATCACTTATGTATTGATATATGACATGTGAACACATGCAACAGTTCCCAATCAAGAAGGGGGTCTGAACATAGTTGGGCATCCTCAATTAATTCCCAACTAATTACACTATGATAAAAAAACTTATAACATTTATGTAATATTGTAAAATGTAATTTAAATTTTTTTATAAATAGTTAAATTAGTTTTCCATGTAAATTAATTAAAAATTCTTTTAACATAGTTCACATCTCATCAAAAATACCCATTTCATGATTTCTCACATAAAAACACAAAGAAACATGCTTGTAAACCATGGAACATCTGATAATAATGAGTGGTCTATCATAACATCATGAAACCATCATATGGTGAACCATTTTGATTAGGGAAACATCACATCCATATCCATCCCATTGTGGCAAGGGATACATCATTAAATTATATATCTTCAATTATCAAAGAACGCACACCCGCATTGATGCCAAAATCCCTGGAAATCCATTTCACATAAAACAATTAATTATTTAATTAATTTCGACAACAATTTTATATTTAAAAATGAAATAATAATTTGAAAACCATTACTTAAAAATCATGATCCAAATGAACATTCCCCAAAACCAACCAATTTCGATAATTTCCAAATAAAAATCACTAAATACATATTAATTGAATCTAAAAATGGTTTCAAATAAATTCATGAGATTATATAAATTTATAACCAAGACATAATGTTATAATCAAGTGGAATTGTGGGAGACACCCCGTACATCCCAAAATTTTGTGAAAATGTAGAATGACACAAAAACATCACTGAACAGACTTTGATCTTCAACATATGAACAAATTTATATTTCCACTAAAACCAATAAAAATAAATTATCTATAAATGAAAAAAATAACATAGGAATATGCTTAGTATTTTAGATCTAAGGTTCCATATGAGATTTGGAGAAGAGATATGTGGAAAACATTGAAGAACAAGAATGAACTAGTGAATTTTGTTTTCCAATAGAATTTAATTCACAAAGAACATTCTCTATGATCCAATAGAATCACCTCTCGAGACTTGGGAGGAAAATATAATTTTTTATGGTAGGGTTAGTGGTGAAATGATTGGTTAAAGAGTTAAACCAAGATAGATCCATGAATGTTAGATCATAAACCACATGGTTCATGGTTAGGAAGAACGATTAGACAAATCATGTGTGGACCGTGTGTGAGATATTGTCGCATGAGACACCGTACATGGTTTTCCCACATCGTTAGGAAAATCCTTCCCAAACCATGTGTTTATCAAGTATAGAAAAGTGAAAATTTTATCCTATCTATCCAAATGGTTTTTCTAAACCTTATGACATCACTGCCCCTACCCACCACCCACTATATTTCCATACATGGTTTCCTGAAGGTGTTTCACCATTTCTACTTACCAGGAACCAATATTGAAGCAAAAATAATATCTCTGAAAATTATCTAAATAGAATAAAAAATCATGAATCATAACTCATTCATTATATATAATTTCAATAAATAAATAAAAGTTCATGTACTTGATACCAAGGGTGAAATAGTCTCCCAAAAATTTGTATTTTTCTCCCCAAAAGTTAGAAAATAATTTTTTATATGGTTTTCTATAATTGAGATTTATTACAAAGGTACATGTCTGATAAAAATTGATACTACAATTCCATGCCTCTTTTGAACTTCTTAGATACAAATTTTAGAATATTCCTCCACTATAGGGTATTAATGAATAATGATAATTAGAGTCACATTTATGATATGATACATAATTATCCATATGAAATCGTGATTCCTAACAGTTCTTGGTAAAATTGTCACAAAATCTTGGGTTATCTACTCCATGATCCACATGGGAATTGGTATGTACAACAATATTCCCACTGGTATTTGGTGTTCTTCATTCACCTACTGGTAGTTAAGGAATCTAAAAAGAAACTCATCTATATCCATTTTCATGAAAACCCACGAAAATTGTGATTTCATCAGTCTATAAAACTTTTGAATTCTTAGATGAACAAACCAATTCAAATATTGATATGAATTAAGATGTTTTTCCTATAAAAATAGTGGTACCATATTACAATCATTATATTTCAAAGATAAACATCAATCCCGATTCCATCCCTCAATGGTCTCTACGTATTTGAGTTTTTACATCATAGAAACATATTATTAATCCAACATATGTGACTCTTTCACAAGATAATCCACATTAAGACTAAATGAAACTTAGATGAAAACCACCACATCACCTTGGTAAGTAAAATATTAGTGCATTCCTACAATTATTGACATTAGATGCCTCATATATGATGATTATTTATCTAAATGGTTATACCACATCATTATAATTGAATATTCTAATGAATTTTAATTACACAATATACATATAATTTCGAAGATGAATATTTGAATGTATTACAAGAATGATATTTTCTTTAGATTCGAATATAATGTTGTGGAAATATGTTTCAAAACTATTGTAGACTATAAACACTATGAATTTCTAGAAAAAGACAATGAAACTAGGTCTTAAATGAATGGACTACAATATAAAATTCCAAATCATTTGTTGGGTAGTTAATCTCACAAAACCATATAACATATGAACCATAAGAAACAAATGGATATCCCTATATTGAAACAAATCCCAACATTGATGCCAATTCATCACTATTGAATTCATTACCCTGTACAGACTCCGGAAACATTTAGATAGGGGATTATGTAAGTTTATCCTTAATCTCTTGAAATTATTTATGAAATTACTCATTCTATTTGAATGGAATGCCTTTAAAATTTAAATCTATCATCCATGATTACAAACAAGAAAATTCATCATTCCAAACATTAAAAGTCATGTACAAAACATTTATAATATATCTAAAAGGAACAAAAACTATATATCTCAAATAAATTATACTGTTTTTGTTAAGAGTTAACGACATCTAACATTTTGAGATATACAGAATTGTATTTTTCAGAAGTGAAATGTCGGAGGAAATATATCTATATAATCTTCAAATCAAACATTGATAACATAGAATGAAGATGATTGTCTTATATGATACCCAACACTCAATCCAAGTGTTTCTCATCATCTACCTATGTCCAAGAATACACTAGTATATCAATCCCAATGAAAACCAAAATGGAATCGAGATACATTTAATATATTTGATTTCTCCATGCCATAATGATGGATGGTGAATTTATAAGACCAAAAGGGATAACGAAAAACTCATAATGTCCATATCTTTATTTGGAATTTTTCATTAAAATATCCTTCTTCAAAACCCATAGTTGGTGATAACCTGAATGTGAGTAAATCCTTGAGAAACAATGTGCTCCCATTAATTCATCGAAAGTATCATCAAAATATAATATAGGATATATATTTAATGTATTATCTTAGATATTCTTATGATAATATACAAAACACATAAAAGTTCCATTAACATTTTTCTGAAAAAGAATTGGTGCATCAAATAATGACATTCTCGATCATACAAAAATTTTACTTGCCAACTCTTACAACTGATACTTCAATTCTACTAATTTTGTTAGATACATTAGAAAATATGGATGTGCGATACTTTTGGTCTCTATAATGATATCAATTTTAACTTACTTATATCTTTCAGGTGGAAGTAATGATCAATATTCATAAAAAATAGCATGAAACTGATCCACTAAAATTAAGAGATCTACATTGCTGATTTCATCAACGGATGCTATGGAAATTGATATTAACCCTATGATATAGTATAACCCACTAGTACCAGGTGTAATTATTTTCATTCATACACTACCCAATCTCTTTTAAATTGATTTCCATACCCATATAAATATTTGATATTCACATGTATTGTAAAATAATCGATACAAGTGTCAATGTTATTTACCGAATCTATTCCTAGAACTAAGTCCTAGTCATCCATATATATCATATATAATTACCATACCAACTCAGTATAATTTATTTTTATAGAAAATAATCACATTTCAAGGCTCGACACTCTCATTAACCCAAATGTGTTTGGATTTTCAAAATAGAAAGAATTATCTCAACATATAAACCCACCCGATCAAGAACACAAGAAGAAAAATTAAATGAGAGACACCTATATCAAAATAAGATTAAAAAGGTTAGAATTAAATATAATCATACCTCTAACCATACATGTTCCCAATCAGTCATTCTTGATCACTTTCTTAGATCTAGAAAATTACACACTCGTTGTAATTTTTTGTTTAATACCATATTATCATCACACTAGTTGTGGTGACATGGTATTACGTTAACAACTATATCCTCCTTGGTTTTACTAATGTAATATATTATTTATAAATAATTCCATAGAATATTAGCATGGATAAAAATAATGATATGTATCCCTAGCACCTGACCTCATAAAATTACAAAAACATCATTGATGATGTCTCATCTCGTAGAAATTGTGACATAATCTATATGGTTTTATACTATATTGGTTCGTATTATCAGAATATTCACACTAAACTCATCCAAGAAAAATCTTCTGTCAAGTAGGTATTTTCACTAATCAAATAGTCTTATTTTGAGATATATCACCACCTTGTGAATAGGTTTCCTTGCCCCGCATTTTTTTATCATTAGAGTTTCCACATATTATCATGAGAATAAACATATTTCATCAGATCATGGTTCCCAAGGCTTCTCTTTCTTCCATAGTCATTATATTAACCAGCTATGTATAATATGTTATATAATGAATGAATATATAAGAGATTTGTTTTTGTTTCAGCCCTGATTAAAAAATACATTCTTTAATGAATCACTTGCAATAAATTTTGTTATAAACTGGAAAAAATTCATTAACTTAGATTCATATTCTATTATAGATATATTATTTAGATTAAAAACTAATATATCTATTGTTCTAATAATATTTTAATGTGTGAAGATATAATTATTATTTAAAATTAATCAAAATATATTCATTTCATTCCTTTTTCCAATGTGTAAAAAATAGTTAAATTCCACCATCGACATGATAGGTCATCTAAAAAAATTCAATATCAATATCACATTCACATCAACTCTTGTCCTATAGAAATTCAACATTTTATTTATCCTACCCGTTCACACTTATTCTTTTTCTGGTTCTAAATCCCCATTAATGATGGATGTACTATGATTTTGGAACTGAATTAATTGATATACTTTCATTGGTTCATCCACTATCTTCCCTATATCCATAGCTTGAAATGCATGTATAATACTATGAACTATTTGTTGGTTCACCTACGGCTCAGGTGATACCATAATCTCAATAGCCTGTTCTGGTTAATTCATATGGTGCCTACCCACAACCTTTCACTATAACAACAAAAATTTCCATTTAGTCACAATCACTACAAAATAAATTCTTATCAAGTTCAATTTTACCATGACATGCGTATAAAAAAGGCTTTCCAAAATTTAATTTTTTTATATTTTAATGCTTTTTAAAATTTCCACTATGCTTTTTGAAAATAAAATCATTTTTAACTGTTATTAAAAATCCACAATTTTTCATCAATTCATAAATTGCTACTCATAATGAATTATTCACTCCTAGATTAAATTAATTACTATTGAATCATTTCATGAATCTCTCATCACTAAAACCTTGATGATGAGGAGAAAACTCACCTTTATGTGAGTAAGAGAACGTATGTAAGAAAACGCCCTAGTAGCATGAAGTTCAACATAAATATTTTGGATGAAACATTTTATTCTATATATTCCAAGTTCCAAAAAACCTACTCCTTGATACCATCACATGGATAAAAAAACATCTCAATATTACTATTTAAGGACTGAACAAATTATTACTTTTTTAGACATCCTTCCCCTCACCTATTAGATAGGGTAGAGTCTATGTGTGTTATTAGCCTTATGTTAATTTCCAAAGACACTAAAGACTATAAATAAACGTCAAAGGCATTATAAACAGTTGTGTTAAAATTTTCCATTTGAAGAAAACAAAACCATACACATATGACCATAATAAAAAAACCAATATGTGATTAATTACCAAAAAATGAAACTATCTATAAACCTAACTAAACAGACTACTATATTTGAGAATAATTGTAACACAAGTGATATAGAACTGGAATAAATAACCAAAAAACCAATGGAAACCAAGATAACAAATAAAAAACTACCAACCTTCACCAAACCCCATCTCAAAAATCAATTCCTATGGTATTAATAAGTATCACTAATGAACTAATATTCCTTGAATTTACCTGTGTCTTGATATAAGAAATCTAAAAACACACAACATTTCCCAAGAAGAGGGTGAGTCTAAATGTAGTATTATTTCCCCAATGTCTTCCAAAATAACTCAACAAGGATAAAACATATTAGCACATTTTTGTAAACAACTAAAACAATTTTAAATCATTTTATATCCAATAAAAACTTTTTTCTATGAAATTTAATTAGACAAGAATTTAACACTGTTCACATCTCATTTTGAATACCCATTTCATCATTTCTCACACACCCACACATCTACGTTCCCATTTCAACCGTGGATATCCCTATACTCACTACTAGAAAATCATAATTTCACAAATATGTCAAATGGTGATCCATTTTGTTGGTGGAAACATCATGACCATATCTATTTAATATTGATTGGTGAAACTTCAATGATTTTATCAATCCCAATTTCACATGAACACATGGCCACATGTATTCCAAAATAAAAGCCTAAACATTTTAAAAATCCATTATATTTTTAAAAATATCAACAACATATTTCTATGAAATAAAACAAATACATAATTTTATAATTATCATTTCAAATAATGAACCAAATGTACATTCCATAAAACCAATCAATTTCCCTAATTTGTATGAAAACTTCATTAAATAGGTTTCTATAATATCACACTAGAGTTTAATTAAAATTCATGAAATTAAATCAATTTGAAAACAAGCCTTCTATTTATACTAAATTTGAAATGAGAGATAAGACACCTACCTACCAAAAATTGGTGAAAACAGAGAACACAAAAATATATTCGTCAACCCACATAAAATTTTATAGATTCAAACATCGTTCTTGTCCCATCAACTAATTCAACATCATTTCATCAAGAAATAAAACAATGAAACCATATCTATCCCTAATAGATTATATATAAGATTCCAATATAGGGGAAGATAATATATCTATGGCCAAAAAAAGGATCACTTACATTTCAATCTAGATATCCACCGACATTAGTTCACATAAAACATTATCTCTGATCAAAGGGAATAGCATCTCAAAAGAAAATGACTGGGGGAAAATGATTGATTAAGGGAAAATGATTGATTAAGGAAAATTATAGATTAATGTAAAATTATTAATGGAAAATGATTCATTGAAAATTATTGATTCTGGATGTAAAAAAAGATAGATCTATTAATTTCATATATGAAACTAAACAGTCTATGGTTTGAAATATGGATAGACAAACCGTGTGCAAAGAATGAATGAGATATTGTCTTAAGAGACACCTCACATGTTTTCCTCACATGGTTGTAAAACCATGCACCATACTAATATTTACACACTATCTCAAAGGACATGGTTTCTCCTAGGAATCCTCTAGGTTAATAAAAACTATGCACCTTTTGAGTTCTAATTGTTTTCCCTTTCATGGTTTTTAGAGGTAAGGCATGGTTTCAAATAACTATGCTCAAACTATGAACATCTACAAAGCCTCCAACAAGTGTAAAAACACCTTCAAACCACATGAAACATAAACATATCATTATATATGATTATAATATATAAATTATTGTTCATTTACCATAAACTAGGGGTGACATAAAAAAATTAAAAAAATTCTTATCTACTTTCCATAATAGATGTTGAAAATTTGAAATGTTACTCATGCGTACATAAGGCCAACCATCTCCATGATTTCAACATATTTAATTATACATAATAAAAAATCATGGATGATTTAAAAATTATAATTGTTTTATAAAAATTATAAATTTGTCATAAATATTATTATGTATATGATTTAATAAATAATGAATTTGATCATTATCAATACACAGAATCTATTTTGATATTTTGGGTTAAATGCCCTCAAAATAATAAACATGGGCTTAAATAATTAAGTAATTAAATATTTCAAGAAAATAATTTTTTACTATAATGGATTCAACTAATGAAACATTTCCCATGAAATAAAACAATTCATATTATATCATAAGAAATCAAAAACAATTTATAGTATGTTTTACTATACAGGTGTTAAATTACATACATGGAATGTTTGGACATGAGGTAATATATTTTGTCTCTATTTATTTTAAATCATTAATATTTTAGTGTTATACACATAATTTATCTTACATAATGTATATATTTTCCATTTTATATGTCATATCATGGATCCTTCTTACTTCTTGATATGTTATTTTTAAATTATAATGACTTCAACAAATTTTATATGACATCAATATTACCATGTTGTAAAAGTATTAATAACTCAATTTACTTTCATTGGGTTATAACATATATACATTGACACTGTTATGAAATTATTATGTGTGAATTGATCTCTAAATATATATATATATATATTTCATTTACATTTTTTGAGTATATTTATTTATTACTAATAATATATTAATTTATAAATTCTCAACTCAATTATAAATTAATTGTATGAGTTATTCATCTCATATTTTCATTCCTTGGGACACATTTGTATGATATTAACCTATATTGTTTTATGAGGTGCGAATACTAACCCTTTGACATAATATACAACAAATCATCTTATCTTCAGGATATTTAATGTTTATTTATGTTTTTCAATAATAGGTATTATGATTGAAGAGTTACCATAGTGGTAAAGTCATAATGTTCTGATATTTTCTTTGAAATGTTGTTCATGTTTCAAGATCCTTTAGGAAAAATCATGTGATATTATTTTTATGAAAAAATTATATTTTTATCCCCTATTTATGTATGTGGTTAACATTTTTAACTTATATTTCATGCCTTATTATATAAATAAACATCATGAAATTTGTTTTCATGTGATACTAATATTGTCTATTATTTATGACCAAGAATACTTTTATTCCATATCTTTTTTCTTTTTACTGATTTTTTCATAAAATTTATTTTATAAGCATAAATGATTTCATAATGATATTTAACATGATATTTTAAGTTCCTTTAAAAGGTTTTAAAAGGAAAATTTTATTTGTATTTTCTAAATTGGTTACCTTAGAATCCCTTTAATAATTACGGTGAAAAGAAATTTAATTTTTAACATTAAGGAAATAAATGGTTTTTTCCACTGTTATGAGTTTTATTTGTATTTAATATTCATTTATAAATTTCCCATGTTATTTTAAAATAGATTTATTATAATATTTTTTAATATTTATGCTTGTAAATGTGATTCTCAAAATGAAAAGGGTATTTTCATCAATACTATTTTAAATGATATTTTTAATTATTTATACAGTCATCTATGAAAAAATCAAATGATGTCACATGTTCTATTAAAGGTATACATTGTTGTGAAACCATCCATATTATTTCTCTAGATGAATAATAAAATATCCCATGTGATTTCAAGGATCCAATTTCATTTCCAAGGTTTAATCCAGTTTTCAAATGAATAATGGTTCTTCATATTTTTTATGATGAAATTAAAGATAAAAGTACTTTAGTAATGTAATAGTACTCATAAATTGTTTATGATATTGGGTTATCATCATACATCTAATACTAGGGGTTTAGTGATATTTTATCTCATCATAAAATGTGTTGATCCCCAATATAGACCATGATATGATAGGTGAGCCCCATTATAGATCTCTAATTCCTTGTGTATGGAAGTATATGGTAAGGCTATTCTTGTTTTAAGGGCTATATAAAGGGTTTTATTAATATAATGTTTTAAGATTATAATGTATTTATCTGTTCATTCTATTTGATATAAATTTTTTCATTGATCAAGTATGATGTCACCTGGATCCTAATTATTGATTATTATGACTATTTCCTTTTATAAATCGTTATACCATGATTCATGTTTGATGATCCACATATTGATGGGTATAAATTCTTTATTTTTATACTCATCATCATTTTTAGGTCAACATACCCATTCTTTCCATGTAATTATCACAAAGGACAATCAATTGTTAATGGTTATGACTACCCTTTTTGAGAATTTGATATCACTATTTTTATGTCTGGTTTTACATGATTATGATGAATGTGGATTAATTATTAGAGTCTAAAAGATTATCAAATTTAATTAAATTTATGGAATATGAGGAATCTATAATATAGAATATTAAAATATCAGTATAGTGGTAAAAATACACACTTGGATTCACGTTTTGTGTATGTAAGAGCATTACCTAATTCTCTAAAAAGAAAAATAAAAAGTTCATTGGTTTAGTAATTGATCTAATATTTCTATTTTATTTTATAATTATGGGATGTATAACATTTGGTAACATTTATCAACATTAAATCGATACATGTTATGTTTTTTCTTTTAGTATCACATCTGGGAAAGTGGGTTTTAGGATTTTAGAGTTGGTATACGATCATGGTTTAGAAAATTATGGAGATTCATATATTTCTATGACCTTTTATTTAAATATGTATATATTCTTTAATTTGTTTATTTGTTTAAGTTTTATCATAAGATGAATGTTATAAACACCCCTTTTGGTGTTTTATGTGATATAATTTCAAGGTTTCTACTGATATATGCGGAGGATTTTATATTTTTGTGGTATGTGTAACCCTTTGAGTTAACATGTGGATTTATTTGAGGATTAATGTTTAAATTATATTTTTGAATAATATATAATTATAATGTTGATTTATTTCAATCGAGGTTTTTTATGGAAATGATTGTAACATTTTTCTGATTTTTTGATTATGGTATACACTATTTTTGTTATGTGAATTTATGAGTTTATAATTTTATTTGGAGATAAAATGTAAATTTATTTGGGATGAATATGTGATCATAATCTTCTTCTTTTTTTGTTTTTAAACCTTGTTAAGAATATCATGAATAATTATAACGATTTTTATTTGTTTAATTATTTATATTGAAATTTTTGTGTTAATTTTTAATATTAAATATTAATGTATTATTTCTTCATATGAAGAATTATTAAATTTGGATATTATATTACATTATGCTATAGATTTTTGTTTTTGTTAATGTCTAAATAAAGGAGAAATATCTTGTGATCATTTTTTGTAATTATATGTTCTATTATACGTTTATTTTAGTTCCTAATGAATGAAATATGTTCTCAAATACTCATTATCTTTATAAGAAGATGATATTGTGGTAGATATTTATTATAGGTTGAAATTATAATTATCATGTATGCATATTACCTTTTTTAATTATATTTGTGGTAATAAAATTCATAAATTCTATGAAAAGGATCTACAAATAAAATTATTATCATATCACCGTCATTACTGATGAATTGATGGTCTTTTCACATATCATTGGTTTATGGTATAGTGGTAAATGACATTCTCAAGATCATTCACATTATCGTTATCAGTGGACTAATTTACTCTATATCATTATTTGGATATTATTATTTACTCCAATTTCCAAATTAACACATCCCACTAATTTTTCCATATTTGGAAACATAATTATATATTTTCATAGATATAATTCTTATTTTGATTTCCATATTTTCAAGGGGATGGTCGATTAACGGTTTTTGTGATGTGAGATTTACAAAGAATAATTTTCAGATGGAAGGAAATTGATTATAGAGACCAAGTTCAAAATTTTGGGAAACAATTGATTAATATAGTGGAGTATGTGACACCCTTGGATTTTAATATAATTAATAGTCTTTATAGTGTGTGTGATACACAAAATTGACATTAAATGAACCTCGAAATATTTTTTTATGATTATTATAATATTAAAATTGAATTGTTGTGAGTAAATAGGATATATATATATATATATTATCTAAACAAAATAAATATTATATATTAATTCTTAAGAAATAAGAGCTCAACGTTTAGAGAATGGTTTTCATAATATATACATTTTTCTCAAAAATAGATATTATTTTTATTTGTCTGAATATTTAGAAAAATTATTTGAAAAAATGAACACATTATTTTTAAATAATCACATCATGAAAAAATTACAGTTAAGATCAGATAATTTTTTTAAAAGTTTTTTATTTAAATAATATTGAAAATTAATGTTTTTTATTTGAAAATATAATTTAATTTAATATTTTTAAAAAGTAAATTAATATTTTATACTAGGTTTAAATTTTTTTATGTCCATTCTTTTTAAAATAATATATTATGATTTTTTATTATATTTTTATACTTTAATATTTTATAAAAGCAATTTATACTTGAAAATGGATTTTTTAAAAATACAGTTATAATCACATGTCTTGTTTAATTATTAATTAAATTCATAAAATTATATTTTTTTATTAATTGAAATTTAATTTGATATTTTTATGTTTTATATCCTTTTTAAAAAGGTTTTATTTTATTTTTTGACATTATGAATAACAACGTTAGTAATTTTTATTATCACTATAATAGATAAATGTGGAAAATAAAATTAAAAAATTATAAGGGCTAAATAATGACCATAATAGTTTTTTTATCATCATTTGTTGAGTATATATATTACAAAATCATTTAGATAATTAATATATATATATATTTTCCCATATTTTAATCATTCTGACCTTTTATGTTATTTTATTTAAAAAAAAGAAAAAAATATCATTATCATTATTTTGATGATATTAAATTTTTGAAGTAGGGATAAATAGTGGATATGTTATAATTTAAATATTAATATTTATTATAATTATTTTCCATCATGCTAATTTATTATTAATTTCCCATGAATAAATAATTTCTTTAAATTCTTATAAAATACTGATAAAATTCTTGTCTTAGATCTAATAAAATCAAAAAATGATTTTGAATACTCTTAAAGTTATATTATATGACTAAGTATCTATAATACCAGATTTATATTAGATAAAAATTATATATTATTGAGGTTTGAAAGAATTTGTTTTACCTTAAATTTCAAATTAAGTGAACAGATTAATAATTTTCATTAAGGTTATTTTAAAATATATATTATTTTTTTAAATGGTTTAAAATTCCAAAAAATATATCTTCATCAAAGATAATGGTATGTGGTTTATCAAATCAACCATTACCCTTTTATATAGTTTTTTATATATAATAACTATACTAACCAAAATATATTAAAAAGAAATTTATACAAATGTTCTAGTCAAAAGGTTTAACAAAGGGTTAAAAATTAGATATGGGTAAGAATGTGACCTAACCATGTTTGAATTTTAATGGATGATATTATTTAGATTAAAATTCATATAATCTTGGAATTTTATCTATTTCTAGACATATTGACATCATAATTAATTTATATTAATTTATTATTTGAAGAAATCCCAAGGGTACCCTTCCCTATATTATAAAAGGTAACCACTTCTTCTCATTTCATCATACAAATAATTCCATTTTCTCAGAAAATACCTTCTAAAATACATTTATTAAATATCCCCTTACATACTAGAGTAATATTTTACCATAAATCTATATGAGGAAGGATTTTGGTGTAAAACATATAAGTTATCTGAAGAAGCGGAATAGTTTTTAACTACCATTTTTGTTTTATTTCTTCCTACCTCTCTTTAAAATATAATTTTGTTATGATAAAATAATTAAAATGTAATTATACATACAATTATATTGTATTATATTATATTAATAAACTGTATTCATACCCTTCTATATCAAATTTGGAAGAATACAATTTTTGTGAGTATAATAGACTACAACCTCACGAACAAATGTAATATTTTTACATCACTACGACTCATTTTTTGTTAAAATGATTTATTTAATATATATATATATATATGATAATAATGATATATTTATACTTATAAAAATATAACATGTCGTATATATTATTACCATTCCATTAATTAAAAAATTATAACATCATCCAAGCGTACGTGTGGGCTACCACCTTCAAGAAGAGTTGTGTTTTTTCTCACCACAAAATCATATTGATGATATATATAAGTTTATATAAAGATATCATATTAAATTTTTGTAAGATTATTATTCTTTAATGAAATAATACTTATTATCTATTTTCCATAATGATCATTGAAAATGGAAATGATACTCATGAGCATATACGACCTAACATCTCCATGATTGTAACATAAATAAATTTTCATAACCACCAGTCATGGATGGAGTCAAAAGTATAATTTAATTATAAATATTATCAATATGTGATAATAATTATTCAGGATATGATGTCACAATGATCCCATTTACCACAGTTGACACACCGAAGTGGTTTTTAAATTTTCTCTCTTGTATCCTCAAAATACCATATATGGAACCAACTAGTTAGGTAATTAAAAGATCATTAAAATAAATGTCATAAATTGAATAAGTAAATGGGATTAAACCTGTAATTTTTTATTAATAAATAAAATAATTTATATTTTTTTATTATACTTTAGTTAAAGGACCTACATGAAAATTATGGACTCTACTTAAGGGATTTTGTCTCAATTTCATTTCATTAAGGAATATTTTAATGTAATCTACCTAATTTATTTTATATAGTGTACTTAATTTTCCTTATACAAGTTATATCATTAATACATCATACATCATGATATCATATGTTACAACTATAAATAATTCATTCAAAGGACATTCCTTCAAATTTACCATGTGGTAAAAGGATTCACAACTTAGTTTCCTTTTGTAGGGTTATATATCTTCTTCATTGACTTCATTAAGCCATAAATATGTGAGAATTGATCTCTAAATTTATTTATGTTATATTTATCCTATGATTGTGTATATTTACAATAGTTACACATAATATCCTTATTTATAAATTCTGGACCAAGTCATATGATCTTTGTATGGGTTCTTCTTCTCAAATTCCCCGTTCATGGGACATATATTTTTGATATGCACCTATATTTTCTTATGAGGTGTGTATACTATTCATATGAGGTAATATATCACTAATATTATTATTATAATGATATTTAATGTTTTATTTTTTTTATTATTCCATGGAACATAGGATTGAAGTTTTAACAAAGAGGAAAAAGGTTTATGTTACAATTCATTTTATATTTGAGGTTGTTAATTTTCAATATTCCATTATGGGAATTCATGTGTTATTATATTATTGATACACAAATATTTTATTCTAAAATAGTTATATATTTTATTTACATGTTTAATTTGTATATCCTTCCTTATTGATTAATGAAACATCATGAAATTCATTTTTATGCTCATATCAGAAATCGTCATTTAGATCTAGAATGTTTCCCATCCACATCCATACTTTCTAAAACATTTTAAAATATGTTTTTTATAAACATAAATGATTTAATAAAGATATTTAAAATTTCCATTTACTAGATTTTAGTATTTTTTAAAAAGGAAATTTCATAATGTTTTCTATATAGGCCATGTTAGACTCCATTTATTGAAATGTTTGAAAAGAATGTGTCGCAAACTGAATCTGGCCTCCATAAAAACCAGCACCAAACCTAGACCATGAAAAAGATAGACGGGCATTCCCAATCATCATGGGCTGGAACAAGTGCCCAGGTATCATAAAATGAGAATTGGGAATGATTTACTCGAGTTTATAAACATACAACGACAAAAAATTCCTATAAAACAAATCTGTATTTTTCACACAAAACAATCTTTTAGAAAATTTCAGAACTGAATTACATAATTTTAAAAAAAAATCAAAAGACCATTAAGAAAGAATAAAAATATAAAAATTTACATCCCAAGAAAATCTACATGGAAAGATTCACTTCTCTCAAGCTATCTCCACAACATTGCATAACTAAGGAGCAATAAAAACCTAAACCATTAGCACAAAATAAATATACAAACCTACGACAAAAATAAGATGTCTAATTACAACCAAAGGTGTAAATAATTTGTGGGAAAAATCCCAATATGATACCACTAATATGTGATTCCATGTTATAAACATTCAAAGGCTAAAAGCATGCAAGTTTTCATAACATGAAATACTAGTAACAATTTCTAAAAGAAGCAACTTTAAATAAAAATAGTTTTCAAGTGGGCTTCTTTAAATAATCAACAATTTTAAATAAAATACCAAAGATGATGAATTCTACATACCAACATAAAATATTTCGACGGTAAACATAAATCGTTCAATGAGAACCAGCAATGGGAAATAACCCCCAGGCACTGGTTTGTTGTGAGTTCCAAGCACCTCGTATCTCGGTGAAAGTAACCATCACAATATCTGTTCTAATGCACACAATCCACTATTATTAAGAATATACCTATCCTGGTGTTCCCCCATCATCATAATCATAGTTATGTTTGGGATTTCTTTGTCAAACATGCTTCAAGAAACATAGGCCAAACTCTATGGGATAACTAGAATACCAGTACACATCCACCCACTTAGATACTCAGGTATCCTTTCTGTGCTCAAACAAGTTCAACAAGACATGAATTATAACTTTCACATGAAAATTATTCTTCCAAATCACACATTCACTAAACAGAAAAAATGTATATAACACATGTCACATAATCCCCCTTTTCATTCAAATTCATTTTGAAATCATACTCACACCAAAAGATCCCACAACACTTTTCACATCTATATTAAAATTCAACAAATATTTTGAACATTTTTTAGAAAAAGTTTACAAGATGATTCAAAACACATAAAGTCCCACACACACATGCCAAATAATACCCCTTTTTACCTTCAAATTCATTTTATCATCATACTCACACGAAATAGCCCACAAACATGATTTACACCCATAACACAATTTAAAAAATCACCTCGACAAATTAAAAACATTCTTGAACCATTTGACATCATAATTGATCACTTTATCTTTCATAAACTAATTTTATGAAAATAATTCCACCAAAACAGTACATAAATATCCTTTCTACACTTTGTGTAACTCATTAAACCATTTAGAATTTTCATAGAACATTTACAAGAAGTGTGAAAATGTTTTTCAACTGAAACCCATTAAAAACCCACTTTTAAACCCAAAAGCACACCAAGACACTACCGATGTGGAATTGGAATCCCAAAAATCATTTTATAAATTACTTGAACATGTTATGAAATGAACACATACATTACCCAAAAAGTTACACATGGTAAACACCCAATTTATATAAAAATATTAAACAATAAAATTAATCGCTCAACAAAATCAACAAAAAATATTTTTTCATAAATAAAAAAATATAAGGAACATTTAAAATAATTAAATCAATCATTATAACTCAATATGAAATTCTTACACATTGAATCACCTACCAAAAGTGTAAAAATCCTCACATCTTCGTGTGAAACATTAACCACACCACCGCCGACAACAAGGAATTTAAATTGAGCCCTCTACCCCAAGATTTGTCTAAAAAGACAAAAAATCAAATCCTTAGTATGAACCCTAAATTTTGGACATTTTAGAGCTTCATGAATGAGGGAGGAAACCCAAAGTACACGGAAGGAAGGGAAGAGAGAAACCCTTACATGAAAATAAATCATTAAAAAAATCACCCCAAATCCACCCAAATTTGAATCTCCAGGTAACCAAAACTGGTAGAGAGGATCTAAAAATTAATATTAGGTCATATGGGGACTAAAATATGGGAAAAATTGTTAAAATTGAGGTAATTATGAAAGAAAAATTTTACTTCTTCAAATATGGACGATTTGAGAATGATTAAGAAAGATCACCCTATTCCATGGGGGAGACAACCTCCAAAAAAGAAAAGTAGCTTATAGGGGTGCGCCTAACATGTTTAGATTCAAGGGGGGTGTAGAATCACAAAAAAAAAGTAAAAAATTAATGATATATTGTCAAATTTAAAAGCCAATTTAACGAAAGAATTGGGATTCTGGGAAGGCCCAATACCTTAATAAAAAACCCAAATCCATCATGATTATCGATTTCTATGTGGTCCAAATGGATATGATGATATTAATATTGTAAAAGATTTTAATTGGGAAGTGTAATGGTTGTAAAACGTTCAAAAATTAATGAGTTATAAAAAAACAAAATTTATTTTTAATTTTGGAAATGGGCTCATGGTTTTGCCCAAATTTTGAAAACCCTCTATTTTAACCAAAATATAATGGAAACCAAAAAAAATAAAGAATGGATATCAAATGAAAATTTCTTTCAAAATATTTCATGGATGTGGAAGAATTATTATTTCTAAAGTTAACAATATGTGCATATTTTCAATCTTCCATGAATATTAATTTTTTAATGTCCTTTTATATATTCGCAAGGATATTTTCAATGAAAATGATTCTTATAATATTTTAAAAAAAATGTTTTTAAAAGTGTATTTGAAAATGAAAAGTTTATTTTCCTCAATAATTATTTTAATTATATTTCAAATGAAGTCTCAATTAAAAATGTAAAAACCCCCTTGATGTAAAATTTGATCCTTTAGTGATATATTTCATTGAAACTATTGTTATAATTTCCATTTTGGGATCACTATATCATTAATGATATTTTTATGGATCCCATTTTTTCCATGGTTTAATAATGCTATGATAGGAATAATGGTTATTCATATTAATTTTATGATTAAATTTAAGATAAATTTACTTTTTTAATGTTATGTTTCTTATAAATTATGTAAGATAATAGGTGATCCCGATATAGAAATATGATGGTTTGATCCCCATTATAGATCATGATACAAGTGGATGAGCCCCATTATATCTCATTATATGACGGATGATCTCATTATATCTCTAAACTTCCTTGGGAATGATAGTCGACCGTATAGATATTATAATTGTACGATTTATTCAATGTGTTCTATGAAGATAATGTTTCCAGATACAAACAAGACTTCTTTGTACATGTTATTGTTTTTAAATTTTTTATTTGATCTTGATTGAGAACACATGGAAATGACTATTGATTCTATTTAATAATGCCTTTGATAATGATTTATTCTATATTTCATGTTTTATAATTCATATATTCATGGGTAAGAATTCTATTATATTATATTTATGTTCTTTGATTATGTTAATATACCCTTATTCAAATCTTATTTTCATAGAGTAAATTAAAATTTTAATGCTTATTTTTACCCTTACTAATTATTTTATCTCACCCTTGTTATGTTTATTTTTCTCTATTTTTAGAACAATTTTGGTAAATTATTTTTTTAATAATGGTTTCATAGATAAATAATTTTTGGGTGATCTTTAAGACATAATATAGAATTTGAAAGTCTATGTATAGTGGAAAAAAATAATCCCTTAAATTATTACGTGTTGTTTTTTATGTGATTTTCCAAATTATATAAACCTCTAATGAAAAATGGTTTTAGCTATGTACGTGATCCAACATTATCTTCTAATATTTTATGGTTTTGATGTGAAATATTTTGTCATATTTATTAATGTAATACCAAAAAATGTAATGTTTTTAGTTTTATCCTATGATTTGAGAGTATGGGTTCAAGGATATTATAGTGATGTCATTAAAATACTAATTCACCCACTATCTTTATTGATCTAATTAATAGTATTTATAGATTAACCTATTCTATTTTAGAAGTCTTTATAGACGATAATATTATATATTCAAAGAGCAAGATAATGAATGAGGATTAAACGATAGTTTTGCTGACTACCATAAGGATTTATAATTTGAACTAAAAAATAACAATGATTTAATTATGTATACAAACAATTTCAGTTTTATGTCATATAATCATAATAGAGGGTATATTTGTGGATACTTCATAGATAGAGGCTATCAAACATTGGCCCATACCAACTACTATGACTAAGATATATTATTTTTTTAGTTCAGAATGATATTATTGAAGGGTTTTAGATAGTATATCATTAATATACAGTCCAATAACCATGATAACATGGAATGATCAATGTTCTAATGAAAAAATAAATGAGAAGATCCATTCATGGAGCATGATATAAGTTTAGGTAGTGAACATATGCTTACATAAACCATTAATGGTGATGGTTCTATAATCTATTAATATGAATTAAAGAGGGTATGCGATTAATTTTCATGAAAAATTATTTGGTTACAGAATATGATTAATAAAAATTGATTCTTCGTGAATAATTTTTTTTAAAAAAATATTGATTTGGAGATATCTGTAAAAATATTACCATTGATGATATAGAGGCATAATCCTTACAGAAAAATGTATATTATATTTATTGATAATTTTTTTAATTTATATATTCTCATAGATGGAGTTGTATATGGTTCATAGGAGATATTTAGAGATGATTTGGTTTTATGAATGCGTCATAAAATACTACAATAATATATTGAAAAAGGTGAATAATTATTTGAGAATATTGATTCCCGATAGCTTATCTATGATAAGGATAAAACATGATCCCATATATCTACATTTTAAATTGATTGATAATAAAATATTTTTGGAAGAAGAGAAATATTATCATTTCAAATGTGTGTTTAACCATCAATCCATATGAAAATTAAAGAGGAAAAAAAGGAATACGTAGAGATGTAAAATTAGGGGAGAAGTTTTCTAGATTTTACTAATGATTATTATGGAATTATATGATCCAAGAACAATGTATATCTTTTTTATACCATATTTTAAGATTGTTCTATTATTGAAGGATCATAGTTTTCCATTTTCTATTCATCCTAGAATTAAAAACATGTATAGAATTTTTAAGATTATTTATGGTGGGATGACATGAAGTGTGGTATTGTTGACTTTGTGTCTCAATTCAGGGTACATAAGATATGGTTTGGTGGATAATTCCTTAATTAATGTTAAAACCATTACCCATACCATATTGAAAATGAAAAAACATCACCATATATTTTTTCATCACACTCCCAAAAACATCTAATTAGCACAATTATCTATAGGTTTTATTCAATTTCCTTCAAGACCATGCAAGCTATCATATAATATTTCTATTTAAAACATCGTTCCATGTTATATATCAAGGGAGTGCTAATTTTTTGGGGAAAACCAACATATTTATATTATATTTATATTAGTTTTACCAAATATTTAGTTAAAATTTATCAATATGATGTGGATAAGGAGTATTGTTTTAGCACAAATAATCATCATCAATTAGATACTGAATATGAGATAATAGTTCAAACCCAATAGGATATGATAAGATATTTTTTAATGTAATAATAAGGTGGTTGGGATGAAAATTTTCTTCCAGTAGGGTTTTCGTAGAATAATATCTTTCAATAAAGAATTCTGATGGATTCTTATGATTTCCATTATAGAAAAAAGTCTAAAACACATACATGTTTGGGTGAAGTTTAATTGTGACGTCCTAGACTCAGTTCACTTAATAGAAACAGATCTTAGTTGTCCACATAACCCCATGCTCACCTCCTCACATGCTAGAGGCTACCTACTAGAAACAATGGTCAATAATGGAACAATTGGTAGAATATACCCTAATGATCATATTATACCGTAATGGTAAAATCATAACAATAAATATCAGAATCATATCAGACAAAAAACAATATAAGAGTAAAAATTCATCAAATAAATTTCTATGTACTCTCATAAAATAGTTCCATACACAAATAATTATCATGGATGGCTATAAAAAGGAAGGTAATACATGGCCACAAGAATCTTTTGTAATACATGTTTCAAAATTATAAAAACAAAAAAGGTACCTATCTGAAAATAGAATAATGCGCCATATCATAGTATTGTACTCCCCTTCTCATATGGAATGACCAATAAAACATAACTAACATAGAGATTTCCCTTATACCAGCCTATAATAATGATGTTTGTCTAGGTACCTAGTGATGGCACTGCTAGGGTGTGCGATAACAATCGGTAGTCTACCACCAATGGTGTCTATAACAAGTCCAGTATAAAAAAAATATGATAGTAAAATGTATAAATATAATATGATTACAAGTGATAAAAAATGAAGTGATACCATCTATCCTATCAAGAAACATTATGATCAAGAATCCATATCACAAGGGATAATTTTAAAGCATGAATACCCTCATCAAAGTCCTATACTGAGTAATCAAGTGATAATCATACCTGTTCAATGATCCAAGGTGTAAAAATTCCCAAAGAATCCATGTATGAGGGATCCATGGAATAGAAATGCCCATGGAGTCTAAATATGGTAATTAAAATTGGTAAACCAGATCCTATGTGTAGAAATGTCCCAAGCATCCTAGTAGACCAGGTAAAGAAAGTACATCTGATCCAAGTAGAAGAAATTTTCTAGACATCCTAAAATGATCATTGGGTACAGTGATTAGAAATGTCCATGGTGTCTTAATATATCAAGTAAAATAGTTAAACTTGGTCCCCATAATAGAAATATATTGATCATCCAAATATTAAAAATACGTGGAGTAGAAATGTTCAAGGTATCTTATTATGGTCATCATATCTAGTGACTAAAAATTTACATGGCATTATAATAAGCCAGGTCAATAGGATCCATATAGTTGAGATATACAAGGAATCCAAATATGTTCATCAGATCCATAGATTAGAAATGTACAAGAAATACTAACCAATTCATTTATCATTTCATAACACCTTCATTTAATCATATCGGTAATCCCTTATAATTCATTTTATAGACTAGGGATTATCCATTTTATTCCATTAATATATAGATAAAATTTGATAAAGGTGCCTAAAAAATACCTAATTTTCTTATTTACCATAATCAAATACAAATTATGAAAATTCTTATCAATTAACACCAAGGGTGGAATAATAATATTTAAAAGGTACAATGCACCTAATGGGTTGTTTTGGTTTTTGCAGATAACTATGAACTCTGAGAAAAAAAATCAAGACATGACATAAATATGAATTTATAATTTAACTAATGTTTTAATTTAGTTTTGTAAACATATCCAAAAAATACTAACATGCAACATAATGAAAATAAGATATAAATAACCAAACATTTCAGGAAAGGATATAAAATGTTTAACATATGACATTAGAGGTGTACTCTTCCAGTATCATGCTCTTATTGGGAACCGATCAAAAGGATACAAAACAACAGATGAATGAAATGGAAATAAGAAAGAAGTTAATAAACCAATATAAAATCTATGATAAAAATGGAAGGAGAGAAAGGTGAATAAGGATTGATTAAATCAATATCAAATATCCAACAATACTGATGGTGTTAAAATCAGTGCTGGGATTTGAGGGTTGTCACCAATATGAGGACAGGCTTCCATGGGATCTTCAATGAGAGGGAGATGAATGGAAATTAGAGAAATAATAAATGGGAGATGAGGTTATTCTATTTAAATATTATAATGGAAAATATTTATTTTATCCATCTTATAATGGGTTTCACACATTGAACACATGTTTGGACAAACCATTGTCAAACTGTGTGACTAGAACTACCTCAAGACCCCTCTTGCATGGTCATGGGACATGGTTAGACAAATTGTGCGCTAACCATTTGTTTTACCTCTATTAAATAACATAAATAACAAGAAAAAGCCTGTGCAATGGGTCACACATTTAGTAAAAACTGTGAACCCTATATTGTGTACTGAGAAACCCCACACAATTTATTCTAATGAAGTAGACTAAGATCCCTGGTTTCTTCTAACTATGTGGCCTAGCTTCCTCCTCAAAAAACTCTAGCTCTCGGCTATGTACACATCATAAAAAAACCCATAACCACTGAGACCACTATAGGAATCCATATTAATAAAAAATAAAGGAATAAAACATAAATTTAAAAGGATACATACCTTATATAATAGATGAGTTCTTATAACCATCCTCCTTTAATTAAATTCTTCCATGAATTTACTTTACATGTGTGGTCAACAATGTCTATGAATAACTATGTGAAATGAGAATATAAATTTTCCTCCTTCTCCAAAGTATCATCATGTGTGTATCATTTCTTCTATAACAACCATAATATAAGAACTGGCCATCCTTAGAGAACAACCACTCTTCAAACAACAATACAGATATGATGCTCATCAAGGGATGCATCTACCACCAACTCAACATCATCATGATGATGAATATGAGATATATTATAATGATATTAGTAAATATGAGATACATGTATGATGTCCTGCGTGGACCAACACTTTTTAGGTAACATCAAATGATAGGATACTAGGTCGAGTCTATTCAAAATATAGGATGGTCCAATGAAACTAAGAAATAACTTACCTTGAATAAAAATCTATCAATTCCCATATATAAGAGAATATTTCCATAAAATATTACTCCCTCCTAAAAATATAGTGTTCAATGGTGATGTTAAACTTATGAAATCTGTAAAGATTGAGCTGTAAACATCCACATCATGACAAGATTAACCTACTACACAGTATCGTAAATGATATTTTTACCTAGTAGAATTTCCTCTCCCACTATAAATAAGAACATGGGTGAATAGAATGATGTACCTTATAAGGCCTCATAAGGAACCATCTGTATGGTCACTGGGAAGATGATATTATAAGATAATTAGAGATAGTCAAGTCTTTCTCCCATGACCCTCCATAATCAAGGACATATAAAACTTGTATCAAATGTTCATACCAACCATTGGTATATGGGTGATAGGCTATACTAAGATGTACATGTGAACCCAGTCCACTCTACGACCCATTCTAGAACCACAAGGTAAAAGGATCATCTCTTATTGATATGATAGAATGTGAAACTCCATTGAGTCATATGATCTCAGAAATGTATATCCCCCCATGATTTTCCACTAAAGGAATTTTCATAATAGGTAGAATATAGAAATAATTTGTTAATATGTATATGATCACTCTTATGAAATCACTTCCCTAAATTATTCTAGGAAATACCATTATTAAATCCATGGTGATGTCTTCCAATTTCCACTTAGGAAAAGGTAAAGGTTTCAAAATCCTAAGTGGTCATCGTTGCTTGAAATTCACCATCTGATAAGAGGAAACTGAGTAAAGAACCTATTTATCTCTCACATTACAAGTACTTGTGTTTTTTGGGACTAGACTATTGACCAGGAATATGATTTTTTTTAGTTAATTTTATGGGTTAATAAGGACTTTTTCCCCAAGAATATAACCTCAAATAGTTTTTTGGCCACACTATTTGTCCCCGAATAGGATGTTTATCCAAGGAATTGTGTTTGGTGGAAATACAAGATTTCCAAATTTTGGAAGAATATTTAATATTTAGTATTTTATAAATTAAAGATCAAATTATTATATTATATTCATTCAGTCATATATTTTGGACAGAGTTTAAGATTTATATTCCATATTTGCTATTGTGTCCATAATGGGGAGCTTTTCCTAGGTGGGTCATAAATTTAATTTTGGTGTCGGGGCGGGTTGGGGCCCCCATTTCTTTTCTTTTCATTTTCATTTATTTTTTGTTTTATTCATTTCATTATTCTCCTTTCTTCCCTATATATTATCATGCACACCTTGTGGCTTCCCCCTATGTGGAACCTATATTTCTTCAACCCTAGATTCCCAATGTTAGTGCATAGTTTTCTTACATTGGCATGCTTACATGGACTCAAATCCTAATTGCCTACTCAGTTTATCACTATTGGAAAGATAGATTACATACATGATACCCATAATACATTTGGAAGGGAAATTAAAAACATGATACATAATATAATGAAATATAGAGTATCCATGAATGCCATTTAATATATTTCTTCTTCATAATATGGGTAACAATAACATAATAAGGGTGAGCTAAAAAGATCTGTATGGAAAAAAAATTGAAACAATAACTAGTCCATGAAATTAAATTAGCATGAGAAGGTAAATAACTGATAAAATAGTACATTAAAATAACTAGATAAGAAAATATAAACATGGAAGGGTAAAAATCTAAAAAACATTCCATATAAATCAATAATCCAAGAATAAAATGTATTCATAGGTATTTCAAGGAAAAATCTCATAGATGAATAATAACTAAATCTAAATGAGGGAAATGCATAATTATTAGATTCTATGATTCCTAGGTACATTTAACTAGTACCATCAATAACATTTAAAAAATTATTTATCTATTATGTAAAACCACATCTAATTTGGCCAACTATTTCATCTCATGAGACTAACGATGCATCGTGGGGATGTCTATATATGTGCCACATCTATGTCATACCATTCTAAAGCATTCCTCAAAATCCTAAAAAATATTCCAATTCATAATATGTGAATTAAATAAAATATACCTATTTATTAATAACACACTTGGGTATGATAATTAATAACAAGGGTTTTAATATTAATTAATATAATACCATTTAAATATTCTAAAAACAATCTTGAGGGAAATGATTTATTAGACATTTCAATGTGTTCAATACCACATTGAAACATTTAAATCAAAAACCCCATGAGGGAATAATCGTAAATGAAACATATAATTCCATTATGGTAAGTATATTCATCATATAACATGTTAATTTAATGTAAATACACTAAATAATAGTGAATTAGAGTGTAATAAAATATAAGTCTCAATGGAATGTCAATTGAGATTAAATCCCTTACCTTAACCTTCATTTTACAATGTCATGTATATAATATTATATATTGGTTTAAAAATGTTAATAGATTATACCATAAACATACACATTTTCATAATGTCATATCTTAACTTCATTTAATATACTATTACCAATTGGTTAACAATCATTCATTATTTTGACTGTTTTGGGCTTTAATTGACTAGTTGTGTCGGGTAAGTTTTGACTTTTTGGTTGTTGTTCTTATTATTTGTGTCAAGGTTTAATCATCTACAGAATGTATTCCAAGATTTAATTATAATATATATTTTGTAAATATGTATTTAAAACAATCTGTAATGTTTCGAGATAAGAAATGAAATGCATTGTTTAGAGAGACGGGAGGTTGTACATAAGCATAAACACTAATTTCATTTCTTTTTCTTATAAAAAGAATGAGACTAAAATGATAAATGTTTATATTATAATTCTATTATTATATATATTTTATAAATTTCATATATTTTTATTAATATCAACTATAATACATTCCATATTTAATGTGAATGAATCACATAGCCTTTATGGGGTCGATGTCCACACTTCTACAAGCAATGTTATTGAATTTACACAAAATGGAATTTATAAAGGTATGTGTTATAAAATAATTATAGATGCATAAATATATATAATAAATTTAATAATTTAATAATATTTACCATCATAATGGACACCACAACAGGTGGTAAGGTAAAAATGAATAATTATTGATTCATGAGCCAGTAGTTTGTCACACACTAGAACAATATGTTAGTTACCAATTTGATGGTGGTGTGTGAAACTCTAGGTATAAAAAATAGCATAAAAAATATAATTATATTGAGGTTATTGTTTTATACATTAATAAAATAATAATATTACAGGGAGTGGATAATGGAAATGAAACTGAAAAGCTTGAGAGAATATGCTATCTCTTAATCGGGTAACGTTTTTTGGATTATTACAAAATAATTTCATGGTAAGATTTCCAAAAAATGGGGGATTCAAGGAATATGGGATGGATTTTGGGAAGAAATTTGTGTAGATCTGGGAAGATCCTAAGTGTTTTTAGAGGTGTGATAAAGAGGGAGAGGTGGTTGCCTTCTATAGGGAAGGAATAGGACACACATGGATGTTTTGGAAACAAGTGAGACTTACACATTTTAATACCAAAAAAGAAATAAAAACCTAATAAAACTAAATAATTGAAGGTTTATGGAATATATTTGGCCTGAAAATATGTGTTCTACCAGTTTCTAGGCCATTTGGGGCCATAAATTAATGGTTTAGACTTCTTTCAGCTTTATTATTTTTTAATAATTGTATTGAATTATAATTACATTGACTATTTTTTGGTAAAAAATATTTTTTGAATTATTAAACATTATAAATTATTCTTATTAAAAATATAGTACCCATTTTTCCATATTCCAATCATATATGTAGTATATTTTTTAAATATTTATTCATATTGGTGGGATGACAATACGATGTTTTAATGTAAAAACGCCCAAAAGATTCCTATGTTTCTATATACATTTTCAATGTGAAATTGATGAAAATGGCCTATATTTAATTAATTAGTTAAAATATTAAATTATTAAAAATTAAAATAAATCTAAAATAGAATTTTTTTTCTTATAAATACATTAGTTGAATAACCAATTTTAAACTAAAATTCAATATTTCTAACTATTAATTAAAAAAGGAAATGTATCCAGAAAATATCAAAAAATCATCCTAACATAATTATTATGAGTAAATTTAAAATATGAAGTTAATTTTACATATTAGATAAATTAAAGTGTCAAAATTCATATTTAAAATGGATTCTCTATTAAAAGGAGGTAAAATTGCCTTTATATAATTATAGGTTTTTGATGTGTAAAATATGGTTTGTTATTATCTTATGCTTATTATACTTATAAGGTAATATACTTCTTTTTGGAATATATATCATTTATTTTTCATTCAAATCATTAATTAATTATAATTAATTTTTTTATTATAGTGAAACTCCTTTTGAAGTATGAAAATAGTAATATTTCTTTATATATTTAATTTTTTTATTTTCATTTCTTGTTAATTGGTAACACATGAATTCATTTTATATTTATATTGACCATATATATTCATAATTTAACTTCTACTATACATAATGGATATTTTATATCATATTATATTAAATAATAATATTTAAATAATATATTACTGTTCGGTAACACCTGGTCTTGTATGTAATAAAATCCATAGAATAAGGTCACTCATGAGTATAACGCATGCTAACTTGGACTCCATTAATTTAAAAATATAAAATCTATAAAATATATTGGAAATAGTAGTTATATTTTTTTTATTTAGGTATTATATCCCCTTATGCTCTTAGTGTCATGTGTCATGCACACTATCGAATATAAGGTTCATACATTATAATTTCATGTTGTTACATTCTCCCCATCATAACTAAATTGTGTCCTCTCAATTTAAACTTGTTCTTGATGAAATAGGAATTGAAAATAATTTATTTTTAAATGAACCACATCCTAAAAGGGTTAATAAAACATATTTTTAAAAAAATAAATTGGGAGGTACACTCGTAACATAACTAGATTCCCTGACATATATGGGAAATGGAAACATGGATACGATGGAAAAAATATAATATTCATGTTCTGATGGATATTGCGGAAGAACCTAGTTAGGATAAAGTTAAAACCCACAAGTCTATAAATTCACAATGATTAAAGGGGCCATTTGATTCATCATAAATAAAGGTACTATGAAAACGTTTTTTATTTCAATATAATTTTTTTTGGTTTTGAGGAATTCCCTAACTATATAATAATTTTGTTAAATATACTTGTTATGTTTATATAGGAACAATCATATCAAATTTTTCTTGAATATACATTTTTCTAATTATTTTATTCAAATAATATCCATCATATAGTGTTGTAATATATCATTATCTAGAACATTATCTAATGATAAACTAAACAATATCATAAATGGTTAACTTTTTCAAAAGATTATGATCCAACACATTGAAGGTAAGTTAAAAACACTTCCAAAGTGAACTTATTATTAGCCTTCAATCAATATGAAGGAGAATAAATGTTTTACCTTCCAAACATGTGAATAATATCATCATATGTCCTTTTGAAATATCATAAAAACATGAATCACTATAAAGCCTTATTGGAAGCATGAATTCTACCTCATTCCTTATGTAATACAAATATTATTTGATATATTACATAAATACAATATTTCTTTAATATCCATTACTGATAGAATATACCAATTGTTAAAAAATTATGAATCATTTCCAAGGTAGTCATCACATTCCCAAATCAATCATTTCTTCATCATTATATCAGCATTAAGAACATATGATGGTTTTCCCCTTCAATAACATATTTTTTAAAAAGTTTTTATTTCTACATAATATGATTTCTTGGTACCATTAAACATATGCTCTGAAACCCTATAAGAGATATTACTATTGTAAAATCCTTATATATTCAATAATTCTTATAACTAGTGTTTTTTTGATAAAATATTCAAATGACAAAATTCATGAATAGTAATATTAATCATTACTATTTATTTATGTTTGTAACATAACTTTATAGTTATCTAAAATAATCAACTGGTTTATATTTCTTTTATACTTGGGAAAATGATTCATAGAGTGTCCCATATCCTTATAGTTGAAGCATTTTACATTGGAAACCTTTTTCTTTCCCTTCTAATAAAAAACATGGTGCCAATTTTCACCACACTTATAAAAAAATACCATTCCCATCAAGAAAGTACAGGACTGTTTCTTTCCACAATTATTACATTTTTGAAAATCTTTCATTCCCTTATTCTTATTTGACTTATTCCCATTATCATGGTTCTTAGATGGCATATTCTTCTCTTTATCTCATTCAATGATATAAGACACGAAAAATTATTTACCCCACTCATTGTCAAATTATACTATGTCCTCATACGATGAGAATTTTTGGAAGATTATTTCACTTGGAAATATTGTTATAAAATCATGAAATATTTGATCCTAATTACTCTTTGGATCATTATATTATGCCAGGTTCATATTCCTTCTATTTTGTTCCATTTCTAAACAAGGACATATACTGGACTAAATCATAACAGAATGTGTAATTAAAAATATGGTATATAATATAAATTTATGCATCTTGAATCCTAGAATCACAAACTTTGGCTATATTAGATAAATATTTACCTTTATATATTTCAAAATGGTAGGAAAAGAAAATGTGAATTATTCTAATCATATCCCTCGAGAGTGAAAAACTAGGGGTGCAGTAAGGCCCATATTCATGTATCAGGTTACACCGAGTTAGTCCTAGAATAGCTTTCCAGAGTTGTTACTCTTAGGTAAAATTGTTCCAGAACTACTTTCACTTGTAGTATCCAAAAATATATGTTTTTCTATGTTTTCCCACATAATACCTACCTTACCATCATTCTAGGATGTCCTTGTATACAAAAACTCAATTTATATCCTAGGGTTGTTATACCTAATCTATATTATCTAAATATAGTTTCAGTGGTTTTTGATAAACCTCATTTGAAACCATTCATTTTATAAGTTAATGAAATCCTTATTACATACATGAAAACTATAATAAACTGGTAATATAAAATAAAAACCTGATACAGAATAAAAATAAATAAATATCGTCCATGAACACATATTATGTGATTTATTCTTCATAAACCAACAAAAGGAAACATAATAAGTGTGAGATAATATACTTAGTAAGGGTAAATAAAATTGAATAAATAACGATTCAATGAAAAGAAATAAACATTGAAATGTAAATAAATGATAACACATTCCATTTAAATAATTGGATAATGAAATATCAATATGGTAATGTAATAAATAGAAACTCATTCTATCTAGATAAATAAATTGAGAATGAAAAGTATCCATAGATATGTCAATGAAAACTATCAGGGATGAATAATAACTGAATCTAAATGAGGTAAATGATAAATTATTGGGTTCCATGTTTTGTAGGTACATGTACCCAATACCATAAAGATCTTTCAAAAAATAGTTTTGCATCGGGTAAAAAATATTCAATTTTTTTTTATCTATTTCATCTCTTGAGACTACTGATGCAACGAGGGATATATATAACTAAGCCCCACCCATGTCATACAATTTCAAGGAATTCATCAGAATCATGAATGATGTGCATTAAAAAAGTATCCACATTGAATAAAAGATAAATATTTATGAATAATAACTTAGTGGAGGATAATTACAAATAATGGTTTTTTTACATTAATAAATGGAAATAACATTGAAATATCATAAAAATATTCAAGATGGAAATGTCATTTTAAACATTCTAATGTGTCCCATTCCAAATTGAAACATTTAAATCATAAAACGCAATAAAGAATAATATTTAATAAAACATATAATACCATGAGGGTAATAAGATTCATGATATAACATGTAAATTCATAGTTAATACACCAAATAATAGTGAATTTTTTCAGAATAACAAATAAGTCTCAATGTAATGTTAATTGAGACAAATCCCTTACCTCAACCATAATTTTGTAGAGTGGTTCTATCCTCAACTATAATAAATTAAAATATGTTACTAACTTATACCATAACCATTTTCATATTCATAATATCATATATCAACTTCTAATAATGTTTATTACCCAATCATTCAATACATTGACTTTTTGGCTGTTAATTGCCTAGTTTTCTCAAGCATGTTTTTACTTACTGTTTTTTGTTCTTATTACTTATATCATGGTTTCCTCATATCCAAAAAATATATCATGATTTAATTATCATATATATTTTTTACATATGTATTTTTAATATTCTATAATTTTTGGATATATGTAATGAAATGCATCGCTCATGAAGACGGTAGGCCGTACATACACATAAATGCAACTTTCAATTTTTTTTAAAAAAAATGAAATGTAAATTATAAATATTTATATTATAATTATATTATCATATATATTTAATATATGTAATATATTAATATTAATATCATCCTTAATATGTTCCATGTATAACGTGAATTAATTGAATTACATTAAGTGGGAGTTAGTCCACTCTTACACAAGTGATGCTATCATATATACGTAAATTGGAATGTATAATGGTATGTGTTATAAAATATATTATTATATAAAAAATGTCCTATATATAATATATATTATGATTTTCCATCATAATGTCCACTATCATATGTGGTTAAGAAAAAAAATGACCAATCGTAATTTCTTCAGAAAGTAGTTCGCCGTACATAGAAATAGTATGTTCAATACCTATAAAATAAAGGTATGTGTATGTTTATGTCAAAAAATTAGAATTAAATAATTATTTTTATATTTATTATACATATTTTGTGATAAAATAAAATAATAATATTAGTATATTATGTGGAGAATTAAAATGAAACAAAAAAAACTTGAGAGAAGATGATACCTCTTAATCTGGTAACTTATTTTGGTTTATACCAAAAGGATTCATGGAAGAAATTATTCTAAAAGTGAGGATTAAAGGTCTAGGGGTAGGGATCTTATTATTCTATTGGAATATTTATTAGCCTAGTTTGAGTGGTTTTTGTGTTGGAAAGAAGTTGGATAGATGCTGTCCTTTTATAGGGAAAGGAAAATGACTCGCATGGAATTTTTGGAAACAACTTATTTGTAAACATGTTATTACCTAAAAAATACATAAAAACACTAAATAATAGACATTTTATGGAGGATATATGTCCCTCCAATCAGTGTTGTATAAATTCATAGGAATTTTTGGACCAAAAAGTATTTATTTAGTCCTTTATTAAGCTTAATTTTACGTAAATATTTTTAATTATTTTTAATCACGTTCACTAAATTTTTTGGTAAAAAATTTTTGGTTTTATTAGAAATTAGAAATTATTATTATTAAAAATTTGGAATAATTTTTTTCAAATTACAATCATATAAGTGGAAAAAATTATTTTAAAATTCACCTCGCAGGTGGGACAATAATGCGGGTTTTGAATGTAAAAACGTCCAAAAGTATGCTATGTTTTATAGTTATTTTAAAAGTGAAGATGAACCCAATATCCCACATTTATTTTATTGGTACATATATTACATAATTATGTTTAAATAATATCTATAACAAAATTAAACCCTATAAATAAATTATATGAAGAATCGGTTTTGAACTAAAATTCAGTATTTTTAACTATTAATTTAAAAATTAAATATTTTATAAAAATATAAAAAGTAAACCATAAACTAATGATTATGTTTAAATTTATACTATGAAGTTTATTTTTACATATTAAATAAATTAACGTATCAAAATATATATTTGAAATGCGTTCTCCATTAAAAGGCAGTAAAATTGCCCTTATAAAAATAAAGGGTTTTAATGTGTAAAATATGCTTTTTTCTCATATAATGAATATAAAACCTAATATATGTATATAAATATGATTTATTGATTATATAAAAATATATTTAATAAAATTAATTGTAATTAAATATTTTTATTAAGATAAAAATTCATTGGAATCATAAAAATAGCAATATTTCATTATATATTCAATTAGTTCTTATTTTCAGTTCTCATTAATTGGTAACACATGAATTCATTTTATATTTATATAAAACATATATTTCCATAATTTAGTTGATATTATTAATAAATTATTTTTTATATCGTATTATATTAAATAATAAAATTTTAATAATATATTATGGTTCAGTAAAATTCGGTCATGCATGTAAAACAATCCATCGAAAAGTTACTATTCTCTGTAACACAAACTACTTTGGTGATGAGTGAATTGCAAAGTATAAAATATATCAAAAGAATCTAAAATAGTTATTATATTTTAATGTATCTCAGCATTATATCCCCTTAAGCGCTTGGTGTCACATGTCATGTACACTATCAAATATGAGGTTCTTACTTTATAATATTGAGGTGTTTCACAACCTAGGAGTGAAAATTGAAAGGGATAGAAAAATAGTAAGAGGGTGGAATATAAGAACATTCAAGTGTAACTTGACATAATTGATCTATGTGAAAAAAAAATTAGACCACAGACATGGGAAATGCCTTAGTGGTATTCGTCTAAAGGTATTCTATTTTTAAGATTTACCAAAAATACCATTTAGAGTTTCCAATTTCATGTTTTGAACCCCAAAACTATTTCTAATAACTCCTTTTTGTCCGGATATGTTTTCTTGAGGGTAGAAATGGGGGGCTTAGGCGTTTCAAATGAAATGTGGTTCATGGTGACACGTCTTTTGTTCTTCCAATCTACAGAAGATAATGTTTTTAAAGTACATATTGTGTACTAGGTTGTCGAAGCCATATGTTGGGTATCATTCATATAGAAGAGTACCCATCCAAGGATGGATGTTTAGTGGCACACAACTGTGTAGAGTGCACCATCAGATCCCATTTGGGTAGTATATCATGTAAATGATCATGTCCTGGAGAAGTACATGGCCTGACAAGTTAAGGGGCATGGGAAGACACCCCATGTTGGGTACACAATATGTTGCTATTTCAAACATCATATACCTTTGTTGTCATGATTCACCATACAATGGGATAACATGCCCATGTGGGTCTTTAAGAGTACATATTGTGTTCTCATGGAGATATTCTCTGTACTAACCTGTTAAATTTTTTTGGTTTTTTGTATCTTTTTTTCAAGGAGTAAAATTCGAACATAATAATGGTCCATTATGAGTTTATTTTTATTTTTATCATGATGGTGTGACCCATGAGGTGTATTTATGACTTTTATGTGGTGTTTCTTTAACATATAGGATCTTCATTAAATAATAAAATTTAATCCTCTTATGAAATATATACATTGAATGAGAATGATAGGTCGGGTATTCGTACCAACCTATGTTGAGAAAATTGATCAAAGATGATCCATGAGAAATATTTTTAAACCAATTCATCTATATCCACCCTTTTGAAGTTTTATCCCTTACGAGATGTTCCATTTTGGAATATGTGGCGTTAAGAAAAGTTGTTATCAAGGACCCCCTATAAGATTCATGCTTTTATATTTCATCTCAGTGGATCCCTTATAGGATGCCTCAATCTACATTCTATACCATGGATCCCCAGAGGGATTCCTATGCTTATATAATGACTTAGGTAGTATTTTATAGGATCTATTTTTATGTATACCATTTTTAGGAGCCAATGTAGGAAGCCTATTCTTCTTATTCTATCTTTTGGTAGCCCTGTACGGTGCTTTTTTCATAAGTACTATTCTGAAGTTCCCAAATAAGATTCCTCTATTTTCTTGTTGTTGGAGGTTCCAGTGTTGGATTACTCATTTACATTTCTAGATAATGATCCCATGTATGATTACATCATATCTATTTAGAAAAAGGGGAACCAAAGTAGCATACCTCCTCTAGGATTGACTTGAGGGACCTAGTGGGTGACATGTTGTTTGACTGCCCATGAGTTAATTAGTTGGGTTTGGGTAGAGATTAGATGAGTGCTCACCATAGAACCTCTGTTGAACTTATTGTCCCATGGGTATGTGTTTATATGGTTGGGTTTAGATATTATTCACCCTTACAAATTTTTTAAACTTTAACATATTTATTAACGATGAAACAATTTTTACTATTTGTGATTCTTGGTTGGTGGGTATCATGCCTGAAAGGAGGAGTCATTATTTCTTTTTTGATTCCTAGATATTCTTCATAGGATCTATCTATCATGTTGGAATGATCAGGCAAGCATTACCGAGATCTATATTTTGTGCCACATTATTTCTGATATATACTTGTATACCTAGAGGTACTACTTGGGATCTAACTATGGAGCATGTATATTTGATTATTATATTATCGGTATGCCTAGAGTTTTTTCCTTGAATTCAAATAATTTTCCTACTACTATTTTACATAGGTATGGAATCCTAATATTTAGACATGGAATGATTATAATATCTAATGTGACAAGGATGATTCTTATCTCCTCTAATTTATCTGCAAAAAGGATGATTCTACTCTCCTCTTTCTCATATGTGATAAGGATGATTATGATCTCTTGGATATGCTTATACTCATTGATGATTACAATCTCACGAGGGATAGAGATTAATATTCTCTCCCTGGTCAGTTACATGACTACAGTGTTCAATTTGGAATCTCACATCAGTGGATACCCAGAATGAAAATGACCTTCTATTTGATTGAGATGATTATAGTCTCACTTATTAGAGAATCTAGTGGTGAGTATGGCATCTCACTGGTTAGTTTTCCTTATAGATAACATAAGGTTCAGACCCTTACATATTATCTGAGTTCCCAATTCCATGACAATCGATGGGCCGAGACACATTTCTTAGACATTGGACATGATTTACAAGTCTAGGGAATTATTTAATTTAGCTCAGGGGCCATTTATAGGTTGTCCAAATGTAATTCCATATAAACCTAGATTTCAATGGTTAGAGATGAGTATCGGTGATCTGAGGTGTACAATAGTATCTCCATGTTGTGACATATATTTCTCAGAGACATTTTTGGCATTTTCGAGAGCTAGTATATGCTGATTGGGATTATGAACCAAGAGATAAACTTAATGATACGCAAATTGAGTGGTATGATAGACAACTCAATGCCCTTATAGAGGATATCGAAAAGATCGGGATTATGGACCCAAGGATTGACTAAATATTAGTTTTGTGTTATTTCATTAACATAAAATCTTTCATATTCATATTTATGTATATATGTATATGTATGGGAGTATACATGTATTAATATATAGATATCAACATCTGTGTTGGCACATTCCCAATTGATCCGAATAAAAAAATGTGGTTTGACTGTGATATCATGTTTATTAGGTTTACTTATCTTTTCAATTGTGTCTTGGATAAGATTTGGAATTTTATTTTCCATACACTTACTGAATCATATTAATAGTATTCTCATCGTACTGTCCAACTAAGATTTTTTATCACCCCTTCATGTGCACCTCATTGTATGTGTGGAAATAAGGTTTTATTTTTATAGGATGAGAATGAGCTTCATGGTGGAAAGGGATATGGCCCAAAATTTCATGATCGAGTTGAGCTTCTCGTGTGGGTTCTTCTGATCGAGTTGGTGTAGTTCAAATGTGTCCAGAGGTCGGGTATAGTGTCTGGCTTAGAGTTAGTTTTAGTAGAGCCATTTATTGTTATTTTAGATTATTTTTTACTCTTGTATTTGTATCATCGACCTTGGGGTTGAGAAATATAGTAAGTATATCATATATTCTAAGTATTTTGTAGATTTCTCATTTATTATTACAAAATGTCTTATTTCTCTTTATTTAATGCTTCTTTACTTGGTTTAATTTCTAATTTTGTATGATACATAGAAAATTTTTCTGTTTGATTACACTGATAGGATGGTAAAGGTTCCCTACAATCACACCATTGGAAATATCTTCTAGTCTAGAACCACTGTCATATAGGGAGGTATTCATAAGGTCTCATAACTGACCTGTTTGGGGCACCATTTTTGTCGAATCTGGGGTAGAACATTACAAAGAGGAATCATGTCTATTTTTTACATAGTATTTACTATTTTTGATATGGCAGACAAGAGTATTAAAAATGTGTCATAACCTATGATTGATATCAATCTAATATAACAAGAACACTTTTTCCAATATTAAGTACATCATGCCAGGATATGGTATGATTTTCTAATATGTGATGGTATAGTTGTGTAATATTTTCACCATTATGGAAACACATGTTCTGTGTATGTTATGTTTTACTATGGATCTCCAGATTATGACCATTTATAAGAGGCCAGTGATGGATTTTTTCTCTTGGTCGGTAATGGAAAGAGGCATCTCACGCATTATATTTTAACCTATGATTAACATCGTATAGGCCTACTAGTGAAATATTTTTAGTAAAAATTGAGGCCTACTTAATCGGTCTAAATTACATGTATATAAATTTCATTCTAGGAGTATGTTATGTGGATCAACATTGAGGTGTTGATGTTTAGGTTGATTACTATGTCCTTATGCAAGAGAGGTGTAGTTAACCTAATAGGTTGATATGGAACATGATGCATTTCTATTTTACCCATTGTAGGGTTTTTCGTCTTAGGTTATGGATATATAGTTGTATTTATAATTACAATGTTGATGGATTCAAGAATAGTTATTTCAAACTATACCACAATGCGGTATTACTGTATACTTGTTCCTGATGGGTGTCATCCCAATCACTTTTTATGCATTAGTATTGTGACCTCTTTAGAGCAGTTACTTGTGAACATTCTTGGTGAGGACTATTCCTCTGTAGGCCTTATTTTAAGTACAAACCCTCATAGGCCATTGTTATCTTTACCTTCATTAGAGATGTTAGGTCTTCTGTGATTGTTAGTTGGTTCTTGTGACCCAGATATTAGACATGATCTTTTGGGAGAGGTGGGAAACCTAGAGGACATTTATTTTACTCAAATACCTGAATGTTGATCCCTATTTTTTAGGAAAAATAACACGATAAAGGTTTTACTATTATATCAAATGCTTTTTTAGGAAGTGATATTGGATGTACAATCTTTGGTGATCAAGAAATGGCACATTCTCGAATTTTGTGTTACAGGCATGTAAATGCCTTCTTCTTTTGACACATAACAAATTTTTTTTGTTTTTTTATGATGGATTAAATGGGAAGGACTATTTAGGGTCCTGTACTACTGGATTAGTGTTTCCACTGTTACTGATGTTGTTATAGCATTGGTATACACTCATTAATAGAACAATACCATGTAACAGGCATTCATGGAATAAATCGTGGCACATCTGAGGATATTGATTTTGAGAAGAGTTCCAAGGGAGAATATTCCTTAACAAAATCCAAATTTCAATGTATCACGATTGTTTGGTCCTTTTAATGAAGGACCCATAGATGGTTGAGTCAGGTGATGAAGGTACTTGCTGATTACATGTGGTTGTATTTAAATCATCAATCAGTTAGTGGATGATTTCTATCCAAGGACTAATGGTTTCAAGATTTTATATGGAATTTTTGTTATGTTAAAAAATATCTATCCACAGTAGAGGTCAAACCATTATTGAATCGAGTAATGTGGCGTGGTAGGCTTGTGTTGAACCTAGACACACTTTGTTGGGAGACGTGTTGTGAGATATTCCCTATTAAAAATTTATCCCATTTGTTGTGAGAACGACTCAAAGGGAGTTGTACATTACCTTTTATATAATCATAGTGTTATTATATTAGAGATGAAAATGCTCTATAATTATATTATTTTGACTATGAAGATACAATTTCGGCCCTATGAAAGGATTCTATTCATTTAAAATGTCTTACTGGTTTTTTAACGATACTTGTTGAAGTTGTGCTCGAGGAGCGGTGTAAGGTAATATATATGATGGGGAGTGAACCATTAGCTATTTGAGGTTGGTGAATCTCATTTTCCATTTCAATTCAGTGTTTCCATTGGCTTTATAGCATGAATTATACATTTAAGATGATGATAAGGGTATTCCATTGGTGGGGAGTACCATATTTTAATGGTTAAATGTATTCTATGTAGAATATTTTTTTAAATTCTATGAGATAGTTCATTAGACTCCCCATATAGATTTTCATTGTAGAATTTCTTGTTGAGAGCATGAATGCAATTATAATAACTAGGCTTATTGGGGATGAGAATATTTTCTTGTATAGAGATTATAAAGACCCATGTTTTTTCAGACAGAAATTCTTAGATCTAATTTTAATTTATAATATCAAATTCTTGTAAGGGGTAAAATAGATTTTTCTCATATAAGAAGACCTTATATAATATTTCCGACCACTATGTTGGTCCCCTAATGAAGGTTTTAGCCTAGAACTAGATTTTTTTGAAAATCGAGCCATATGAATTTTTGCATAAAAATTATTATGTTTTATTTATTAAATTAAATATTAAATAATTCACATAGGTTCATTTGGTAGTATCTTTTGATAGTAAAATCAGATTGAGATTTCATATCTTCCATTATGTATAGAATGTGTATTTTTTTTCTAGTTGGGGCTTCATCTTGAGTGCGACATCAGGTTCGGTTGGTTCACACATTTCTTTTCTTTTCCATTTCTTATATTTTTCTTCTTTTCTTTTTAGTCTTTTCAATTTTTCCCTGTGGATTCTCATGAAAACCCTATATATTTCCCATTGATGTCCAATATGAGTGGAAACCAATATGGGGAATAAAAGAGACAAAGTGAGTAAGATAGATACCATCATAGGGATCTTGCCATACTAAATTGACGTTCGAAAACCATGGACAATGAACATGAGTGAGGATTTCAAAGAATCTCCCCAAAGGTTTGATGTTAATAATATTTAATTAAAATCACCTATTGAATTTTTATTCATATTTTGAACCACTATTATGATTTATTGTGGCCCATTTTATACTAATATATTATTTGAGGGTGAAAACAAAGGTTTTGGGTGTTTTAAATGGTGTGTGGTTCAGGGTGACACATCATGTGTTATTCCCATGTGTGGAAAATGAAGTATTTGAGGTACACACAACATTAAATGGATTACATGTAGTGCAATAGGTCACATATATGTATCCAAGTACCAAGCCAAGGATGCCTATTAGGGGCACACTACCATGTAGATTACAAGACCAAACCCCATCTGGGTAGCACACCATGTAAATGTTCAATGTCTGACATTGTATAAGGGAATGCCTGTTGAGGGACATGATATGATCTCTTGTTTCAAGTAAACTATGTGTACCCATTTCACGCATTCTTTCTTTGGGGAATTTACATGACCATGATGGTATTAGTATACGCCCATGTGCAAATTTTTAATTACACACTATGTACTCAAGGAGACACATCATGTAATGCCCCCTTATCGACCTTTTTGAGTTTTTTCACCTTTACTCTGAAGAGTCGGAATTAGACACAAGAGTTCTCTGTTTTTTGTATTTTTTCACATAGATTATGATGATAATAACTGAGAGGTGTTTTGTGGAATCCAAGGTGGAGTTTCAAAAATAGATGGGATCTTCATCCAGTAATCGAATTTAGTCATCTTCTGAAAGATATACTAGGATTGAGAATGATATGTTGGGTGTTCCGACCAACATAGTTTGAGACTATGAATTTGAGATGATCTTTGGGAAATATCTTTTCATAAATTCTTATTTATATGTTTTTTTGAAAATCTATCTCTGTAGAATGGTGCCATTTTATATTTGGAGACCATGAGACCTATTTTTATCAAGGATACCCTCTAGGATTCCTCATCATAATTCGATCTTATAGGACCCCATGTGGGAATCCTTTACCTTTATTCTATACCATATATCACCTAAGGGATGACCTTTCTTATAAAATGACTTAGGGAGTCCCTTATAGGTTCTATTCACCTATTTAACATTCTAAGGATCCCATTTAGGATGCTGCTTCTTCTTATAATATATTGAGGGTTCCATGTAGGATTCCATTTTCATAATTAATATTCATACTATCCTAGGTATGACGCCTCTATTTCCTTAATTTTGGTGGACCCCTTATAGGGATCAACCATTACCATTATACCTAAGGAGCCTATGTAGGATGGCTTCACTTGTGTTTAGACCTTGAGGATCTGAAGTAGGATGCCTCTTCTATGATTGAATTGAGGGACCAGTAAGTGCCCCATTAAATGATTGAAATTATTATAGTAAATCATATTTGGGTAAGGATTGTAATCGGTGTCTCCTTATAACCCATTCCAAAGATATAACCCCATGGGGCTATAGATGTACTTTCTGGTTTAGTCAGTCAACCACCTTTAGTATTTTTTTATGTTTTCATATGTTTATCATTGATTCAACAATGTTTATGTGATGTTATTCTTAGTTTGTCTGCTGTTGAGCTAGATGTGAGGTGTCTTTATTTCTTTTTGGATGCCAGGACATTCATCTAGGTAATTGAAATGTTTTTTGGGATACTGAGACGTTCTTAATGTGATCTAGCTTTTGATTAATATTACTTATAGTATTTATTAGTATTCCCAGAGGCACCACCTATGATTTAGCTATTGAGCTTAAATATTTGATTAATATTATTGGGATGTCTACTATTCGTTTCAATAATTCATTTGTTGAGCCAAAAACTATGTTACATGGGTTGGAACCCTTGTATTTTAGACTCTTGGATGATTACTCTCTTCCATGTAGCGAGGATAATTCTGATATCCTATGGATTATATTTGGTGGGGACGATTCGTCCATACCTAGTCTGATATGCGATGAGGAATAATATTATTTCCTTGAACATATTATACTCATGGAAGATTTCACTCTCAGGAGGGATATGAATGATTATTCTCTCCCTGGTCTGTTACTTGACATCGGTGTTGAGTATGGTATCCCACATCATTGGATACCTAGAATAAATAAACTATTCCGTTTGATTGGGGAGATTGCACTCTCCCTTATTAGAGACTCAAAGGGTGATTAAGGCAGATCACTAACGATTCCCCCTTATAGATCTATGAAGGGTTAGACCCTAAGGGAATATTCGATTTTTGAATGTTATGATCACCTATGGATCAAAACCTAGGGATCGTACATTGAACTATATGTAATGGTATAGGAGGCATAGAATATTTATACATGATCATTTAAAATATATCAAAATGTACATCCCCGAAATCCATGATTTCCTTGATTGGAGGTGTGTATGGGTGAACCTAGGTGTAGGATGTGTATCCCCCAATTGTGACTTATCTTGCTCAGAGGAATTTCTGAAATTGGAAAACCTATCTATATATCGATTTTGGTCAATGAAAAATAGATATACATAATGATACATGACATCGGTGGTACTAAATCTCACACAATTCCCTTATATAATATGTCTAGGTGATCAAGATTACATAACCAACGATCGTCTACTGATTGGTTTTATGTTATTTCATTCACATTCTCATGAATGTTAATGTTTATGTGTATATGTATAGGTATGTGACTATCTATGTATACTAATATATAAATATAAATCTATGTTGGCAAATTCACAGCAGACCAGGATCACAGACCCATGGTTCGATATTGGTTTAACATTTATTCATCTTACTTGCCTTTTCAGTTTCATCTTGGGTTGGATGAGAAATTTTCTTCTTTAAAAACATATATCATCATATTTTTTGGTTTCTTGTTCGGGTGGCCTACTATGATTATTTCACACCCCTAGATGCGAACCCCTATGTATGTGTAGACCAAATGTCAATTTTCAGGCAAATGACTTGTTTCATGGTGGATAGAGCTAAGACCCGAGATCAATGATCGATTGGAGCTTCTCATGTGGGTTACTCAAATCATGCAATTGTAGTTTGACTATGTCTAGATATTGGGTATGTTTTCTACCCAGGATTTAGTAGTAGAGCACTATACTATTTTTTCAGTAAATATTGTACTCTTTTATATGTATAGTCTCCCATTTTGGTGACCAATTTTTTATTTAGGGAATACCTCTTTAGGATTTTATAGCCTTTTAATTTATTTTTTTGGAATGTACTATTTTAGTTTATTTACATATTTCATGAGATATTTAGTTTCTTCTCTATATGGTACATAGGAGATTATATTGTTTCCTTACTCTGATTAGAGGGAATCATGTCCCTACTATCACATGGTTTCCCCTCACTTCTTGTCAGCAACATTTTGCCTACGGGGAGGCGTTCTTGGCTCCTCATAACCCACTAGCTCAGTACACCATTTTAGTGGCATCTAGGTTGGGGTTTTACATGTTTCTTCCATAACCTCTAGTATTGACAATGGATGTCATGATACATATTGGTCAGACTATTATAGAAAACACATATAGAGGCACTGGACTCTTCTATTAACACCTCTTATATTTCTATTAGAATTCATTCATGTTTGTGAATATATAAGATCTTACCCCCATAAATATTTAACGAGGAGGCATATCATCGATTATAATGTCCTTCTATAGAACCAATATCCCCAAACTAGATTGATTATTCGTATTTACTCCCTCTATAAGTCAAGAGGTCACTAATGATGAAGACAGTACAAAATTTTTATGAAGGTCTTAAACCTCCACTTACATCAGAAAAAATATGGCCATAAGCTAGCACTCGCTATTAGACTCCTAAACCATCTATGTATGAATCCTCAAAACTCCATGCATTAGCATATTCATGTCCATTAATGGGAATATAAGCAATATTGAATTCAAAATAGTATATGTATTCAACCATCCTTTATTTCATAATATTCAATTCACACTATGTGAAAAAATACCTTAATCTTTTTTGTTCCATGAATAGAAAGAAATTATCTAACAGTAAATAATTCCATAGTTAGTTCAATGCATGTAGAATAGTGGATAACTAAATATCATGAATTATGTAGTCCCTCTCATGTGGCCTCAAATGATGAGTCCCATATGTGATGAATCAATCATCCTATATCATAACTACTCCTATCCCGATACCTGATGAATCACAATAGAATGTAAAACTCTTGTCATATGAATTAGGATTGGCACTTATTTCAGTCCACCTTTAATATCATTGATGGTTATCTCATATGATTTTGACCATGTAAACATCTCACCCTTCTTAGAAAAGTCCATAATAGCTTCCTCTAAAAAATGATGTTCATATATAATGATTAATTTATATAAAGATGGCCCCAAGAAACATCGTATGTCAATGAGTTTCAATAGATGCTCCAAAAAAACTCAAGCTCTCACGTTCCCATGGTAAACTAATACTCCTGTCATAGAGATAATATGACCATGTAAACAAATATTATCCATAAAATTGTGGAACTCTGGGAGTTTAATATATAACAGATTCTATCTCTTATATACAATATGATCTCAATAAGTTTGGCATGGTGATACGTTTTGAGAATACACCAATATATATTCTATGAATACCACCACAAGAAAATATATATTATGTTGTAAAAATCATTTTAGAAGTTCCATGATAACTAATGGAATGTTCATTGGATCGAACGAGCTGACTATATATTTTTAAAGAACACACATACTAAAAAAGATGTATTTTCTATGTATGATTATAAAACACACAATTGATGATAAACCAATCTAATATCAATCTTCAAGAACACCCTTTATCCTTGTAACGTTATAAAGAGATAATCTAATTGAGGAAATTGATATTGGTTCTTAACTATAAGTAGTTTCAAATGATGGTAATATAAGAATGGAGTGAGGGAACCATCAACCATCTTGGCGAAAAGGTCAAATGAACAACATTTATAAGTAATGGGTCATATGATCTGTTTTTCATCTAAGTCCATTAAGTACCCCTTAAGATCCACCAACTCAATTTTATATATCCAACAAGGATGAATGGATACTGATTAATATCTTGGAACTATGTAGTTTGAAAAGTATACCTCTCTATTTAGAGGTAGTCATGAGATTTGATTAATGAAAATGTCCCCCAAATGATCAACCAAATTTGTGAAATACATATATAAGATATCAATATGGTATGCTATCCCACCCAGTCAACTATACTCATGTCTAAATCGGCTCTCTTGGATGTCTCATTCACCCTTGTGAATAAATACCCCTACCAATGGTGATAAGAAAGTCACCCTCTGTCAATAGTAATCAACATAATCAAGATAGTGAACCAACTAGTCTATCATGATAATGATGTAATACCCTATCATCTCAAATAAAAAGAGTTCTAACATGAAGCAACACCCACCTACCACAATGGGGAACCCCCTAAAACAATGTACACTCTCATATCAAATACCACATAATGTATCGAGTGTCCTCACACCATTGGAGAACAAAACATTATTCCCAATGGTCTACAAATTATGAAAATATATGAATGAATGATGTACTCCAATATAAAAAATGGAAGCTACTAATGTAGAGGTTAATCGAATACTACCTCCCAATGATGAAGGTCTGACACTTTTCTCCTTGCGTATAGGATAAAATATATAAATCTGGCCTAATCCAAATCCATGAGATATAACATAACTAACCTGAGTTATTCCACTATGAAGTCACTAAAAATCTGGTGCCTCAATACGCTGACCACAACCACCACCTCAACATGACCATATAGTTGCAATAATTACCCCTATCTAATAAGAAGTGGATAATCCCTCTCCTGTGTGTGGGGTCAGTACAGAACATATCTCAGTGGGTGATTGGGTAAAATTCTTGAAAACTACTATAGATAGCTCATCGAACAACATGATCCCCAATAAAATGGTCTCCAATCACAATATAGAATTAAATTTACACATCAACCACACTGATGATAGAAGTAAGAACTACAAACAATCATGTTCAATCTATTATTTACCTCACAAGAAGTCTCAAAATTTCTCTTCCTCCCACTTGAAACAATACCACATGGTCGAGGAACTAAACTACCCTACACTACACCCTTTCTTTTGTCAAGATACACTAAGTAATACACAACTAATTTATTACTTTAAATATGGTATAAACCTAGAATACATTCATATACAATCATAATTCATAATTTATAGTATCATTAAATCACATATATTTAAATAACTCATCACCTAACCAAATAAGAATGAAATGTAGTATCTATGTAAAAATGATACAATAATCCATGAATGATAACATCCCTGGCACTAAGTGCAAAAATGTTCTGGTTTTTTACCCCTCAACATATTATGATAAAAATAATTAGATAATGCTATTTGGAAATTCAGAAAATCCATATCTGGATGATGACCCATCTATGTAATTATGACCCACATCCTCTAGAAGGAATCCCATATATAAATGTTGAGAGCTTCACTCTCCTCTTAGGAGTTGAGAATCTATAAAATCTATAGCGTGGGCTATAACCAAGACTCAAAAATGTATGGTCCATCATCCTTAGAAAATGAGAGCAGTTGATGCTATTGAAACTCATATGTCAATATAACATAATTGGGGAAAGTCACAGTGATCTTTGAATAGTATGCATAAAGCATATAATACCATCTCAAAATTGTGCCATACCACCCATATAATTTATATCGAGAGTTTTCAAAAGAGGAAATTATAGAATTTATACTAGTGGACCAAGGCCCATCACTATTATTTCATGGTAATCACCCCATCCTAGTGCACGATTGGAGTCTATCACAAAGGCATATCTCTAAAAATTCCAAGCACACACCTCATATAAAAATTAATAACAACCAGATCCTATATATATAAATAGGCAGGGAACATTCAATAATAATCATGAATCAGACCCATATTCCAATTCCTAAATCCAGGGCTGGGTGACCTACATATCATAATATAAGAAAGAGACACTTCATAATGACCACTACTATGTTTGGGTCTGGGTCTTGTTCTCCTCTATAAAGACCAAGGCCCTAGTTAAAAAGTGTAAACTAAAATTCATAGAAGAAAAGTATGTTTCAAATGAAATAAGCATCACTCTTTAATTTTGACCATTACATGTTATAATTCAACTTCATTTACATTCATAGTTATTTATCTTAAAAATGAATGAATTATATAGACCTATGCATACCATTTATAAGGGCATATACACCTTATAAATTGAACTTCGGCATTTATATGATTCCATATCTTATTTATCGTTTCCCTACATTAAATTCAATTAAAATTCCATGGATATAATAATAAGGCTAACAAAACATTCAACAAGAAATGAACATGGTATGTAGACATGGCATGTCATATTGAATGACATATAAAACCTGAAGTGCCTCTAATAATGAATGATGCAACAAATACTCTCCATATTAGGACAAGGGAAAGAATAAATAATTACAAGGAACAAAAATCAACAATTGTATCACTAAATTGTAAAATCAAGGCAAACACATTAAGAATAATAAAAAAACATGTCCCATCTCATGTAATTTTTATGTTTCATGTACATGAGTTAGCTACTCCCAATATTGCTCAATTAAAAATACCAACACAACACTAATATCTTGACTTTTATTCTAAAATAATAATAAAAACTTGATAAAACACATTTGATATCACTTTGTGACATCCCAAACCCAATTCACTCAATAGTAGCCAAATATGATTAGCCACATGTCCTCATGTGTGGCTACCCATATGTTAGAGGCTGCCTACTAGCTTCAAGGGTCAGTAGTTAAGTAGTGGTGATACTATACCTGTAACAACCAGAGATCTTATGAGAATTATTCATTTTAATTTCTTTGATGGCTTTTGTTGTACGCTACACCAATATTATCTTGCACTATATGCAACACCGTATTAGCTTGTAGTATATGCAACACTATTCTTGGATCGTGTTACACATAATTTCAAGTTAGTTTGATACTAGTTATTCTATGCAACATCGAGTGTGTATATATATATATATATTCAATGTATAAATGAAAAAGTTTAGATTATGTTATACACAACACTAAACAGTGCTTTCACTACGCGCAATCCTGACTTGGCTTGCATTACATGCAATCAAGACCTTCTTCAATAACGTGTGTAGTATGCAATACCAAGTTTCACTTAAAGAGATATTATTATAATATTGTTATGAACTAGCCGTTATGAATAGTAATACCCACTTTTTTAAAATTTTATAAATTTTATCTTTCAAAATGGACTTCATTTTTAGATTCGTAATATCAAAATTATCCTAGGGTGAATTTTTGGTATTTTTCTGAAAACATTCAAATTTTGATGAATAGTGAAAACACGAGGTTACTATTTAAAAACCAACTTTTTGTTTAAATAATTAATAATTTTATTTAAATTTATTTTAGGTAAAAATTGATACATAATACCTATATAAGTTCAATGTAATTCATTGGAGTCATTTTATAATAATTTTAGTCATATAAAAATGTTATTGAACTTTTCACCTTTTTTACCCACCTCCTATGAGAGTTTGAAAATTTACATAAAACATAATTTTACCACATCTGTGAGTGGAATTTAGAAAATACTAGAGACACGGTTAATATCAAGGAGTAAATTGTGGTTCCATAAGACAAAAATAATTTTTGGTGAATAGTAACTTTTTACTTTTATTTACAAAGGTTAAAAGTAATTAGGGTAATTAAGGGTAAAAATGATATTACCATTACCCTAAAACATGTCACCATTCTATTGGAGAAGTTTAATTACAGCAAAAAAAAACTTAGGAATAAAATATTTCCCTTTAGATCCACTTGGATTAGATTAGGAAATTTATTACTATCCTATTTAAAGAAGAATTAAAATAGTTAAAATAAAAGTTTTATAAATCAAAAATTTTTAGTATTGGGATATAAATAGGATAAATTATACTATAAATATTGATTAGAAAGATAAAAAGATTTCCTAAATAATGGTATTTTATTTATAATTTTTATACATTAAATAATTTAATTTATTTATGACACAATGATGATGCTGTAATTACCTTATTAATGAAATATTAAGATAATTGATGTTATAAATACCCAAATAAATGTAATATTTGAATTTTTTTGAATAAATATAATTTTATAGGTTAATAGGACATGTTATTATTTATTTAATTAAATTATTTGGAACTAATAATGCTTTTATGAGTTTCACAAAAATCAATTACCAAACAGTGTCAAAATTGACATAAAATAGTTTTTTAAAGAAATATTATATAATTAATTGTTAGTTTATTCTTAAAAAACTAAGGTTCGTCCAAATGACGTAGATAAGGATATATATACTGATAATGGACCACTTGGGGTTCTTTTGTCTTGTTATGGTAAATTTATTAACCATATAGTGTAAGAAAACAAGAAGACCCGGTAAAAGTAAAATTATTTAACTTAGAGTTAAATCTCAAATATAAGGTTAAAATAGTAACATAAACTTGTATAAAACTTATTTGTTGAGAGTATTTTGACCCATTACCACTTTAGCTTCTCAATAAATTAATTTGGAGATATTATAAACTGAATATGACTTTATTAGAAAATAATATTTTATGTTTTTCCAAAGCTGCCCCTCTCTTACCTTATAAAAAGGGCACCCTTCCCTCTTTTCTTCACACCCTTTGAGACTTGAAGCTCAGACAACCCATGAAAATTACTCTTCTCAACCTCTCTAGTTATATCATAGTGGTTCTGGTCTTATCAAAAGACCATGCATAGTTCCCAAAGAAGAAGTTTAAAGGAGGCGTGTCGAGGAAGAGATAATCTCTTCTACCGACTCTTTCAAGTTTTTTTCTTCGTCTACTTATTCATCATTAGTTGTTTCATTATAAAGTAATAAAATCAGTATTAATTATATAATGATATGTTATTATAAATCTGAAACAACCTTATTTCAACTTCTATCCATCCGACGGAAAACGAAATCACTACACGTGCGTACGCACGGAATATCGTCTCCACGCCGTGGTGTAGTCTGTTTTTCCAACACCACCTTACTTGGATGGGTATAATGGTGTAATGAATAATGATATATAGTAATTAAAACATAATAATGATTCTGAGATATTATATAATCCAATACAATTCAATTAAATAACTATGGGAATGATATCATTGCTCGTGCGTACGTACGGATTACCGTCTCCACGACGAGATGAGATTCATTCTCCATGTTAACCATTCAAGAATGTTTATAAAGTATATATAATGACTAATAATGAAATATATGTCATAATGAAGCTAATGTATTTATGTGTATATATATATATATTCCATCTACATACATCTATTCAAGTCAATAATGAAATGAAAACAACGTTCATGCGTACGTACGACCTACCGTCTCCATGAAAGGTGTGTTTCATTTCATTTATCTATCTATTATATATATATATATATACTGAAAATATATGGTATATAAATCATGTTTTATGTTCTGGAAGTAATTAAATCATGATATAACTAAAAATAATATCATGAACAACAAGTCCAAACACGTATGATAAATGAAACAATTTTACCCAAAACCCAACTTTAACATGGAATTGACAAATGAACGGGTAATATAAATACCTAAGTGAACCATATATGATATAGTAACAATGAATATGATTCTATAATAATTAAATGACATTATTTTAATCATTATACTGGTGGTTCAGATACATACAAAGAATATCGGACATAAGGTAAGGGATAATTATTCCAATCTCATTCTTAACCGAGATTGTTTATTCATAAGTATTTACTGGGGTTATGTTTATTATCCATATCCATATATCCTCAAAATGTTTTCATAAAATGTTTAAATTTATTCCATGTATGTTTAAAGTCATTTTTACTCTTTTTAACTTTTACCACATCATATAGAAGGAATATTTCTTTTGTTTACCATACGAGGTACTTTCTGATATTCCTGAAAAAAGTACAAGGAGAATGTTTTTTACTTATATGGCATAAACAGATTTTTACGATTTCCTAGAGCCTTATTTTCATGATGTTTAATCTACAAGATTTCATGGTTATTTTCAATAAAATCTATTTCATTAAAAATTTTGTGGAATTTTGTGAAATGAAAATGATTTTAAGAAGAAATGATAGTTTTTTCAAGAATTCATTTCAAGTGTTTTATCAAAACCATTTTCCATCTAAGATGAAATTATTTAATATGTATATGTTTCAAGTATAATATATCAATTATTTACATGGTTTCACTTTTCTTATGATGAAATGATTTTCATTTTTTTATATGGATTATGTTATGATGGGATGATGTTTATGAAACCCATTTTTATTCTTTGGGTCATGATGAATGATTTATGTTTATGTTGTGTCAAAAGTAAAAATGATTTCATTATGAGATGTGTGGGACCTATATCTCCCGCCAATGCATTGGGTTAAGATTTATATCTCATGAGATAAACATGGCTGGAATGATAATTTAATCCAGTGTTACAGGACTGGAATGATGAGTGAACTAGATTCAGAAAGGGACTTTGTCCACTAAGAGGGTCTTGAAAGAAATGCCCTAGCTAATATGGAAGTCATATCATGTGCTTAATGGTTTCCCACAATAAAATGTTTTATTCCCATGATATTTTGTCATGATTAAGGTTCCATTATGACCTATGCCTTACGTACTTCCATGATTTGTTTCACAACTCAAGATTTTGATGTGTAATCTTTATGTTCATGTTTTGAAGTTCAAATGTACATGGTTTGTATTATTTTCTCCATACTTACCCTTACTGAGCATTTGAGATCACCGTTTATATGTTTTATTTTTCCTAGGATGTAAAGATAGTTTTTAGGTAAGAAAATAGAAGGGAAAGATCATTATAGGAGATGTTGATGATCTTTCACCACGATTAGAAGATTGTGTTCCAAGTTTCCAAACACACTAAACTATTACGGTCATTGTGTGTTTCTTTTTGTTATGTATTAAGAATTCTGCAAATGTAATGTAATGTCCTTGTATGTCAAGCTTTGGGTCTCTACTATTGGTATTAGAGGAATTATTTAGTTAACCTAAGGAAACTTGGATTCGAAAACTTTAGGGAGATCCCTAGAGATATTTATAAGGTATGTCAAGGGATTTCCCTAAGGATAAGTATAAGTATATGTTATAGTCCTAGAATTATGGTAACGATCTTAGAATTAAACCTAAGATGTTAGATATTGAAGTTACTCCCCCTTTATTATGTTGTTTTCCCTAGCATGATTTTTTTCCTCTCACACTATTCTTTTTGGGTTTCAGATGATGGATGGAACCCGAAGGAACCGTGTTGAACAATGTAATGGAATATGCAGTGATTGTCCTCATGAATAAACTAATGTTGTAGGAGATTGAGTGAAAAATCTTATTTCTATACATACACAAGCTATGAATCATTCTGGACCACCAAATGAGCTGATAAGGGAACAATATTCAATTAAGTCCTTCATGAGGCAACGTCCACCTTCTTTCAGTAGGTCTTTTGATCCACTTGTTGCTAAAAAATGGATCAGTACAACTGAAAAGATATTTTCCATACTTCTCTATTTGGAACATAAAAAATTCATTCTGGATATTTACCATTTAGAAGGTGAAGCAGATCATTGGTAGACTCTAATTAATAATATGAGTCCGGAGATGAAATTGAATCTATGGAATGGGATGAGTTCGAGAACTTATTTTTTTAATAAGTACTTACATCGTATTCATCGAACAAAGATGGAAAAGGATTTCCTTGAGCGTAAGAAAAAAAATGATGAATCTGCTGGTATATACGAAGCAAATTTTACAAGAATTGCAAGGTATGCATCTGGTTTTATCATCCAACCTGAAAGTAAAGTTGATCGATTTTTCAGTGGCTCAATACCACATCTTTGAATGGAATTAGCTATTATAGACTTCGGTAGCTATGGAGAAATTGTGCATTGTGCTATCAAGGTAGAACTGGAAGTTGGTGTAACATATCCATCTCGTGGTTTTCACAAGAAACAAAATATGTAGTTCAAGGAGAAATCTCAAAATAATGGTGAAAAGAAGATGAATGTTTCATTATGCTCAAAGTGTGGAAAAAAACACAATGGAGATTGTCTTAAGGGGACTAGAAAATTTTATAAGTGTGGAAAAAAGGTTATCGAGCAGCTGAGTGTCGAAGTAATGGAAAAAGGGTTGCTAATGATGTGAATAAAGAAAATACTGTAGAGAACGCACCACCAACACTTCAATGATTCAAGTGCATGGAAATGGGGCATTATTCTAATCAATGCCCTAATCCAAGTGTTAATGGTGATCAACGTGAGAAATATCTTAAGGAAAAGGATAAATGTAAGTCACATGCGATCACTATTTTTGATGTTGAGTATGTCAATGATGTTGTGTAATGATTAAGTGTTCATGTAATGGGATTTCAAAATAGTATCATGGAATCTCAATTATGGCATCGTGGAATTTTGGAATATCTATGTATTGGTTTTCGATAATTATATGGTACCAGTAACCACGAAAATTGGTTGAAATATTTTTGGAAAGAAGATGATATGCGCATAATGAAGGGATTTAGGCTTATTCATTTCTCAAGAGAATATGTGATTAAGGCCTTCAAATGTTTGGAATGTGACCAACAATACATATCATATGATATATGGGGATCAATGATGGTATTAACATGATTTTTATATAAACTCTCTAGTAATCGTTTTCACTATAATATGAGATTGGACAACAGTATTTTGGATAAGCCTAAATATTGGAATGTATTATGTTCGACATATGTTAGTATTGATTAAGGCTATAACTTTTTTGACATTATTGATGGAAATTTATAATAATGTATTTTTAAAAAGAGGACAACTTGTTGGACAAGCGACAACCCATCGCGTCGGACAAGGCTGTGGTAATCGAACCCACAACCGAAATGCGACAGGCCTTTATCTCCTACCACTGGCCTACAAGAAGTCCCTGGTTAGTAGAAGCTAATTTTATTATATTAAGTGGTATGATATATGAATATAAGTCCGTTTAGGAACCATATATGATTAATCTCACTATAGATGGACTTATGTATATTAAAAAAAATTTACTATCCTTTTGTTTGAGACAGATGGAATGACCTATCATTCTATCACATGATCTTATAACACTTCACAAAAGACAAATTCTACTTCATTTCTTTAAGAGATGATGTGGAAATTGTTCAAGGCACAAACAATAGTAAGATTGTACTAAAATCAAGTATGTATTTCTTTTAATTCAATAATTCTTCAACATTAGGGAAATGATCTTGAATACAAAAAAAATGTTTTCCTAGTGTCCTTATATCTGATGAATCAAATAGTACCTTAAATTATCACAATTATATGGCTTTGGGATTTTTGGCTTTTTCATATCCATGTTCTCTACCACTCGCCATCAGAAATAGATGGTTAGATTTCTCTTCAATATCCATATTTTCACCTACGTTCTCCTATGTGGAAACCGACTGATTAGTTAATTTTGGTAACCGGTAAATTTCATAATTTAGTTTTGAAAGTTAAATTTTGGTATTCCATTTTACGATGTGGGTTTCAATTAAAGACACATTGAAGTATAAAACCATTTATAACCCTGAAAAATTTCGAGAGAGAAATTCATTTTAAAGGGGGTAGAATGTAACAAACCGAGATTTTATGAGAATTTTTCTTTTTAATTTCTTTGATGTCTTTTGTTGTACGCTGCACCAAAATTATATTGCACTATATGCAACACCGTATTATCTTGCATTATATGCAACACTATTCTTGGATCGTGTTACACACAATTTCATGTTTGTTTGATAGTAATTATTCTATGCAACGTTGAGTGTATATATATATATATATTTAATGTATAAATTAAAAATGTTTTGATTATGTTATACACAATAATAAACAGAGCTTTTACTATATACAGCCCTAACTTGGCTTACATTACATGCACTCAACACCTTCTTCGATAGCGTGTGTAGTACGCAATACCAAGTTTCACTAAATGAGATATTATTATAATATACTTATGAAATAGCCGTTATGAATAGTAATACCCACTTTTTAAAATTTTATAAATTTTATCATTCAAAATGGACTTCATTTTTATATCTGGAATATCAAAATTAGCCTAAGGTGAATTTTGGGTATTTTTCTGAAAACTTTCAAATTTTGATGAATAGTGAAAACACTAGGTTGCTATTTAAAAACAGACTTTTTATTTAAATAATTATTTATTTTATTTAAATTTATTTTAGGTAAAAATTGATAGATAATACCTATATAAGTTCAATGTAATTCATTGGAGTCATTTTATAATAATTTTGGACATATAAATTTTTTTTGGACTTTTCACCGTCTTTTACCCACCTCCTAAGAGAGTTTAAAAATTTACATAAATCATAATTTTACCACTTTTGTGAGTGGAATTTTAAAAATCTGAGAGACACGGTTAATATCATGGAGTGAAATTTAGTTCAATAAGATATAAATAATTTATGGTGAAAAGTAAATTTTTAGTTTTATTTACCACAGTTAAAAGTAAATAGGGTTGTTAAGGGTAAAAATGATAGTATCATTACCCTATAACATGTCCTAATTCTGCTGGAGAAGTGTAATTAGACCCAAAAAAACCTTAGGAATAAAATATTTCCCTTTAGGTCTACCTGTATTGGATTAGGACATTTATTATTATTTTATTTAAAGAATAATTAAAATAGTTAAAATAAAAGTTTAATAACTAAATTTTTTAATATAGGGTTATACATAAGATAAATTATACTATAAATATTCATTAGAAATATAAAAATATTTCCTACATAATTTTATTTTATTTATAATTTTTAGACATTAAATAGTTTAATTTGTTTATGACACAATGATGATGTAGTAATTATCATATTAATGAAATATTAACATAACTGATGTTATAAATACCCAAATAAATGTAATTGTAGACTTTTTATTAATTACACTAATTTTATAGATTAATATGACATGTTATTATTGATTTATTTAAATTTATCTAACTAATCATGCTGTTATGATTTTCACAAAAATCATATACCAAATAGTGTCAAAATTGACATAAAATTGTTTTTAAAACAAATATTATATTATTAATTTTTATTTTATTAATAAAAAACTAAGTTTCATCTAAATGACATAGATAAGGATATATATGTTAATAATGAACCACTTGGGGTTCTTTTGGCTTGTTATATTATGTTTATTAACCATATAGTGTAAAAAAACAAGAAGACGCGGTAAAAGTTAAATTATTTAACATAGATATAAATCTAAATGATAAGGTTAAAATAGTATCCAAAACATGTCTAAAACAAATTGGATAAGATTATTTCGACCCATCCCCACGTTAGATTCTAAATAAATAAATTTGGAGGTATTATAAACCGAATATGATATTATTATAAAATAATATTTTATGTTTTTCGAAAGATGCCCCTCTCCTCCCTTATAAAAAGGGCACCCTTCCCTCTTCTCTTCACACCCTTTTGAGCCTTGATGCTCAGCCAACCCCTACCAATTCCTCTTATGAACCTCTATATTTATATCATATAGGTTCTGGTATTCTCAAAATACCAAATCTAGTGCCCTATGAAGAAGTTTAAAGGAGGGTCATCGAGGAAGAGGTAATCTCTTCTACCGACTCTTTCAAATTTCTTTATTCTTATACATCCTCTTATTTAATTGGTTAATTATAAAGTAATAACATCAGTATTAAATATATACTGATATTTTATTATAAATATAAAACAACTCTATTTCACCTTCTATCCATCCTACGGAAAATGAAATAACCACGTGTTCGTACGTACGGAATATCATCTCCACGCTGTGGTGTAATCTTTTTTTCCAACACCAACTGACTTGGATGGGTATAATGGTGTAAATAATAAATATATATAGTTATTATAACATCATAATTATTCTGAGATATTATATCATCCACTCTAATTCTATTCAATAATTATGGGAATGATATCATCGCTCGTGCGTACGTACGAATTACCGTCTCCATGACGCGATGAGATTCATTCTCCATGATAACCATTCAAGAATGATTATAAAGTATATATAATGAATAATAATGAAATATATGACATAATGAAGCTACATGATATATATATATATATATATATATATTTGTCATATACTTACTTCAATTCAAGTCAATAATGAAAGTAAAACAACGTTCATGCGTACGTACGGCCTACCGTCTCCATGAACGGTGTGTTTCATTTAATTTATATATCTATTATATAAATATATACTGAATATATATGATATATAAATCATCTTATACATTCTTTAAGTAAATCATGATATAAGTAATAATAATATCAATAAAAACAAGTCCAAACACGTATGATAAATGAAACAATTTTACCCAAAACGCTACTCTAACATGGAATTGACAAATGAATGGGTAATATAAATACCTAAGTGAACGATATATGATATAATAACAATGAATATGGTTCTGTAATAATTCAATGAAATTATGTAAACCATTATATAGGAGGTTCAGATACACACGAAGCATATCAGACATATGGTAGGGGATAATTATTACAATCTCATTCATATCTGAGATTGTTTATTCGTAAGTATTTTCTGGGGTTATGTTTATTATCCATGTCCATATGTTCTAAAAAAAATTCATAAAATTTTTACATTTCATTCATGTATGTTTAAATTCATTTTTACCCTTTTTTACTTTTACCACATTGTATGAAATAAATCTTTCTTTTGTTTACCATACGAGGTACTTTTTGACTTTTCAGACAAAAGTATGAGGATGATGTTTTTTTAACTTATACGCCATAAACAAATTTTTACGGTTTCCAAAAGACTTATTTTCATGAATTTTTCTCTACAATATTTCATGGTTATTTTTAATAAAATCAATTTCTTTTAAAATTTCCTTGCATTTTCTGAAAAGAAAATTATTTTTGAGAAGAAAGGATATTTTCCTCATGAATTCTTTTCAAGTGTTTTATCAAAACTATTTTCCATGTAAGATGACATTATTTAATATGTTTATGTTTCAAGTATAATATCTCTATGATTTACATGGTTTCACTTTTCTTATGATGAAATGATATCCATTTGTTTTATATGGATTATATTATGATGGGATGATGTTTATGAAACCCATTTTTATTCTTTGGGTTATGATAAATGATTTATGTTTATGTTGTGACACAAATAAGAATGATTTCATTGTGATATGGGTGGGACCTATATCTCCCTCCAATGCATTGGGTAAAGATTTATATCTCATGATATATACATGGTTGGAATGATAAGATAATCAGGTTCAGTGTTACAGGACTGGAACGAGGAGTGAATTCAATTCAGAAAGGGACTTTGTCCACTAAGATGGTCTTGGCAGAAATGCCCTGGCTAATATGGAAATAATATCATGTGCTTAATGGTTTTCCACAATTAAATTTTTTATTCCCATTCTATTTTATCATGATTATTGTTCCTTTATGATCTATGCCTTACATACTTCTATGATTTATTTTACAACTCATGATTTTGATGTGTAAACATTATGTTCATGTTTTGAAGTTCAAATGTATATGGTATTTTTTTTCTCCATGCTTACCCTTACTGAGCATTTGAGATCACCCTTTTTATGTTTTTCCCCATGATATAAAGAGAGTTGTTAGGTAAGAAAACAAAAGGGGAAGATCTTTATGAGAGATGTTGAAGATCTTTCACCATGATTAGAAGATTATGTTCCAAGTTTCCATAGACACTAAACTATTACGGTCCTTGTGTGTTTATTTTTTATATGTATTAAGTATTCCTCTAAAGTAATGTAATGTCCATGTATATCAAGATTTGGGTCTCTACTATATCCCCATGAACAGTGTTTAGAAAAATTCTATAATCATAAAAATAAATTGTTGAATCATATTGGATAAAAAAAATATAAAAATTAACAACAATAAAATCAATAACCGTGTGCTATCATCAAATAGTGTCATATACAAATAATTATCACAGAATATTATAAATACTTATGTACTGCCTGGAAATAAGAATTTGGAAAAACACATTTATCAGAACTATAAAAAATAAAAATGGAATTATCCCCACATAGCATCGTTAGAAATAGAGTTGTCTTGTTATCCCATGCACTTATACAACAATGAATCAAGAATCAATAGGAGAGGGAATAGCCATTTCCCTACATGAATCTATGAAGTATATATTAATCCTGGAAGATATTCCAATATGTTTTGATATAACACTATGTATTCCACCACCTACAGATCCTAAAAAAAGTCTACATTTTGAATATAAGCTGAAGGAGTGAAATATAATAGGAGTACCAGTGATAATAAAAGAAGTGATACTATATAGCCTATCAAGTCTCACTATGATCAAGAACCATATCACAAGGGAAAACAATGAATAATGAATAACCTCATCAATGACCTACATTGAGTAATCTGGTATCAATACTAAACGTTATAGGATTAAGTAGTAGAAATTTCAAAGAAATATAAGTAAGAAGTTACCATGGAGTAGAAATGTTCAAGGAATCCAAATATTCTCTGTAAAATATAAAAAATGTATCTAAGGAGTATAAATTCCCCATGAATTCTAGTAGTTTATGTAAACTATGTAAGTGAAATCTAAAAAGAATAAATTCCCAAGGCATCCTAAAATGATCACCAAGTGAAGTAATTGAAATTTCTCGAGATTTATAGTATATCAAGTATGATAGTTAAACTAGTTAATGGGTGTATTAATTTTCCAGGAAAACTTGTAAAATCACTCTATTGAGTTTGACTATCAACAGATTTCTAAAAATTCCATTAAACATGATCTATGTATTAGAAATGTTAATGGAATACGCATTTAGTCATCAAATAAACAGTGTAAAAATATCAAAGGCATCCATATAATTCATGTCATTAGGATCCCTTGGGTATATTTTCCAAAGCCTCTTGATAGGGTCATCCGATCCAAGGAGTAGAAATGTCCAAGGCATCCTAACCCATTAATTCATCCTTTCATCAAATATACATTTAATAATTTCAATAATTCCTTCAAAATCAAATTCTGGAAAAGTGATTTCTTGTTTCATACCTTTCATATATAAATAACAAAGTTCCAAGGGTTCCAACTACCTTATAAAATTATCTTAATTACCATAAACAAGTATTAATTTCAAAAAAGAGCTCAACACACCTCATGGGTGTCTTAATCATGGTAATGGGGAACAACCCACCCCATGGGTGGTTTGGTTTATGTTCAGAAATCTCAAACAATAGTGTCTGGGTATAGTGGAAGCATGTGATGGGTCTTGTATTGTTTTTGATTTTTTTCATGATCGATAATAAATCCGATATTTACATGAAGATAAAAACATTGATAAATTGAATTGACTCCCAGATTGAAGAAAAAGGATAAAACACTAGAACTAGAGAACATGATCATCACATATTATTTATAATTAATTAAATCAATAAAACAATTACCTTTTGAAAATTATTTCTTTGTTGATGGATCTAAAACAATATCTATGTTGTACCATCATTGCATTATAGGAATCATGAGATGATTTCCTCTATAGGTGATCCACATACGTTCAAAAAATATCCAAACAACACCGTAGGAATATATGGGTGCTTCGAAATTAGATCTCATTGGTAGAATCATTAACCATTAATATCCATGGGAATCAATTCCAAGTAATTATCCTTGATTTCATTAGACTCAACAATGTAAAGTGGAGGAAAATCACTTTGGATTATTTGGAGGGTTCTTCGAAAATGGTTCTCTCTAGGATTGGAGATGATACTCCAGATTCATTTTTTTACAAAAAATGAATTGGATATACTAAAAAATAACACAATTTCATTTATATACTACTAGTTCATTGAAATTAAATAATATCAAATGTTAGAATTGATATTATCCAAATCATTGTGGAACCCCATATATATAATAATAAAAATGTTATTATTTATCATAATTAGCTAAACTCGTCAATTTAAATAAATATTATTTATTAAAATAATATTCAATATATATTAGTGCAAAATGAACATAAAAACATAGTCCTCCATTCATACAAAATGTTATTCAGGACTTAAATAGTGTATATCAATTTATTAAATAAATGTAACTACATTATTATCCATTCAATAAAAAAATTTACATTCAGTAAATGGAAAAAAAATATTAATTAAACAATCTGATCAAAAAAATATTCTCTCGAATAATGCTGGACAAAATACATGAAATCATAAGAATATATATTATTATTAAACCACCTCTGTAAAAAAATTTATAAAATAAATTGATAAATAATAATAAATAATTTATATTATTTAACTGATATAGTGGATATGTTCTAGTTTGTAACCCACTTATAATCATTCTCAATGGCAATCAGTGAGGCAGCATAATGTCAAACAATAACATATAGAAACACCTCAAGACACCCAAAAAAATAAATTCAATGTCGTAATGATATAATTATTCATATAGATTCATAATTTTTAATACAATCCTTATATCCCAATATCACTAATCAAGTTTCTTGCACGCTGGTGCCATCAACCTTTGCACTTGATTTATATTTCTTTTAATTTCAAGAAATCAAATTGTCTTATAGAACACCGTGAAAATGGAATTTTTTAGTGTATATTCATTCATCCAAAGTAATGATATTTCAATTTTCATTAAATAATTGAAAGGGAAGACCCCCTTCTCTCTTTATTCATTAATGTAGTATTACTCATGATACACCCAAAATATCCTGCATCGCTATGAAAATATGTTATCAAAATTTTGTAGTACATCAACGTACTTAAATTATAATATTAGTTAATAATAATCTTAAAGCCTATGGATCATAATACATTTTCATAGATAGGAATATACAATGAAACATATAAATCTAGATTTCTATCTCGCCGGTCTCTTTTTCATAAAATTCTTAAATGGATATTATCATAGGTTTACACCATTTGAAGGTGCCTAAAATTCCTATTAGTATCCACCCCATATATACTATATCATTTGTTTCCCTTGAATTATTTTATCTAGAAATAGATAAGTAATACAAAAATACAGTTGGGGCACTCCTTGGTTGACATCATAGTGGGGAACTACAATGACCATTCTGTGCAACATCCTCTACTAGAACATTATCATATACTATGTCATGTAGAAGAAAAATCACAATGTGATAATATGTTTATTATTAATGAAAACATATCTAAACATGTTAACTTAAAACAGATAAAAGTTGGTTATATAGAAGAAACTCCATGAAACCCCCACTTGAACTAGATCCAACTTCGAACAACCATTAGTCCCCTATCTATCACATTATATTTAGGCTTCTATTAAGAAAAGAAATTATTTAAGAGGTATTCCACATTTTATTCTATGGAAACTATAGATACTGAAGCTTCACCCATTTTAGACAAAATACTTCAATAGGTGATACTTTCTGAGTAAGTTCTTTGATCAATGGTGTAACCATAGATATTTTTTAGAGCCACCACTATAGTAATATTACAATAAAATATTATAGGGTATTTACTTATTGATACCATCACGATCCTAAGCAAAGTTAAATATACAAATGGCTTCCACGGATCCATAAAAATCTTTCATATACATAGACTCCATTATAGAATCAGTGATAACTAGATGCCTTGAACTTTTCTAGTTAAAGCTCATCTATTGAAATAAAAAACAAATCCTGACTAGGAAATCAGATCATTGTGATCTCCTTGGAGAACATAATTTGTATAAACCCTGGTTAATTGATACCCATCTTCTCCATCACTAAGAACATATCCTCAGTTATTCTCATATACATGATGATCACCTTAAAAATAGATCGATGATGTGTTAATTGATCTTCTTGATATCTACCTACCCTGATCAATTCATATGTAGCATGCAGTCTAGTACATAATATGACATAAATTATTGATAATTTCGCTGAACCATATGGTATCATACTCATTGTATCTTTCTCATGTTGTTTCAGGGGACACATTTTCTTATAAATACAAATAAAACATGGCACTCATACCAATCCCCTCTTGTATTATTCTATTTTGAATATAATTTTTATCTAGTCATTGTATGTACTTTGACTTAGTCTAATAAGTTTTTTGGATATATAATGAATGATTTTCATCCCTTCAATATATGATTCTAAACCTCAGTCCTACATGGATAAACACTTATTTGACAAGTCATTGACATGTTGTAAGACTAGTATTTCATTTAAAATATGTAATATTTCATCAATATATTCTTCTAGGACAATGACTACATTCTCTCTAAACCACTTATAAACACATGGATCACATTCTTCTTAAGAAGACCAAATTATTATACTTATTCCCTTAGTAAAATGTTCATCGACCTAGATGCTTACTTTAATTCATAAATTAATATATGCAACCTGAAAATGTTTTCTTCATTAATTGATTCCACAAATACTTCTGTTTGTGTGACTCAGTCATTTCATAAAGGATCCCATTAAGGAATTAGTTTTTTAAATAATTCTTGAAAATGTCATTGTCAATATAAGAATTTATAGAATGTATAATTTTATGGATTTAAAAATTGAAACTTGTATAAATGATTCATCATTGTTAATTATTTGATAATTTTTACACCCCTTAAAATTAAGAATTTATCTATTGGTTTTTACATAATTTTCATTGTATATTTTTCCCTGGAATACCCATTTACACTTATAATGATTTACATAAAATTTCACATCAACCATACACCAATCATGGTTATGATATACAAAATCCATTTCAGAATTCATTCAATTTTGTCTTATTTTATCATCAAATCTCTCTTCTATACCATTTTATAAGATAGTTTCATCATTTTCAACTAATAATGAGTCATGATCATTAATTATTGGAAAAAAATATCTCTCTACTTCTCTTACCTATCTTATGCTCATACACAATACTTGTGTTTTAGGAAGTATATCTTCCATATGTATGTTCGGAATCATTTCATGTTACAAATATTTTTTATCATGAGAATTATTTTAATCGAATTCATTCTTTCCCCCACTATACTTTTTATGGATGTTCTTCTTATCAAGGGAAAAATATTTTTTTTGGAGACTATCATTTTCTTGTATGAGGGGTTGTATAAGCAGTATCCCTTTGTTTACTAGGTATATCCTATAAATATACACTTTGGGAATTGGAGTGATAGTTTGTTTCCTGATAATTCATTAATAAATTCATCAGGATCCCTTACATGTGCATGTGAGAGAACAAGTTTCTTTCCACTTCATAACTCTATGGTAATTTTACTTTTTCTGTTTAGCTGGTAGTCGGATTTTTGTATATACCACATTTTGTAATACATATCCCCCAAATGTATAAAGGTAGATTATCATGAATCATTATCAAACATACCATGTATAATAAGGTAATATTACTCCATTCATTTACATTATTCCACTATAGTGTGTAAGGTTGAGTGAGTTGAGATAAAATCCCAAACATCCATAAAAAGCATATAACTCTTGGTTAATATTTTCACCACCACTATCTGATCAAATATTCTTTATCTTCATTCCATGTTTATTATCTAATTTATTTTTTTAATTCATTAAATTTTTATAAGGAATCATACTTATAATTCATCAAGTAGACAAAGAAATATCTAATCAAGTCATAAAAAAATTATGATGTAAGAATACCAACCTATACCTTATACGAGAAATGGTCCTCCCACATTGTTATGTACAAATACAAGAATCTATATGGCCCTTTACCCCAGTCCACTAAAGAGATGTTTAGTTATTTTTTATTATAACATGACTGAAATAATTTAAATTTTTTTACGTCAGAAGATTATAATTAACCATCTTTACTAATTTTTTTAAACAATTCTTATTTACATGACCAAAGTTGTCTTACCATATCTGGTTGTTATATGACTTGTATGAACATGATTAATTATGTAATTACAATAAATGGTTTAAAAAATTTAATAATGTAAGATAATGAATAAAATTATCCTTTCCATAACATTTTATTTCCTTATAAAAGAAAAAACTATTATTTCAAAAAAATCAAAAAAGAACCATCTGAATCATGGCATGATGTAAAAATAATTTTCATATTAACAATATGTATATAATAACAATACCTTAAAATGAATATCATTCTTGTTGGAAATAAAATGTGGTAGCCACTAAGGGTTTGAGTTTCCATCCTTACACAATTGGACACTTGTTGATCCACCTCTTCTCTATAATTTTTTTGAAAAATAATTTTTTCCTGTATTTTGACACAGATGTGAGTAGCACAAGATATATGTAATCCTAAAAATTTAGATATTTAAATATTACACTCTTTATTTATAACACCTTAATGTTAAGATTTCCTCTAGATATAGTTCTTCAACCATTGTCTTTTATTTCCACAATCAAACCCAACTAGATTATTTTACATTCCATACCTCTGGATCATCTTCATTTTTAAAAGGATAATGGTTAAGAGAATTAGACTTGTTATGATTCCTAGTCCACTTCACATTGTTCTTAGCTTTTGTATTCAATACAAGGATTGTGTTTTTTCCATGCCCCATGTCCTTATCCACTTATAGAATCAACATAATAATTTTATAACAACTCTTATTATTGTTAGTCATGTAATAATTAATAATATAACTGGGGAATGTCTTGGGTAGTGATGAAATTATGAGATCTATGTGGAACTAATTCCAATGTTTTATTCCCTATTTTTTTCAATGATTCAATGTATTTAATAATATTGATTTGAAGAGGTCATTCTATTATTCACAATCCATGAATTGTTATAAACAGATCATTAGAGATCTTATATCTCACTAATATCACTTTCACATGATAGAGATCCTGATGGTGGGACATCATGCTATACACGTCCATGTTCTCATATTGCTTAAAAATCATTTTGGTCATGGATGTTATCATGAAACAATAAAACTTTTTGGAATCATTCAAATGTTTTTCATAAAGAGATATTTATTAATCCCTAGCCTAATTACCAAATGAATTATGAATAGGTTCTTCTATAATATATTATTTCATTTCATAAAGAAAGATAATTTATTAGCATGTTTTACAGTCTTTGAAATACTTCCTTGTGAGATAGTTAACCATCTCATGTATGGATAACAATGATTTTTTTAATAAAATTTGTTTCTATTTCTCAAATTAATATGAGAAAATTTTAGTACTTTATTTGATAAAATTTCGACAAGTAAATAAATAATAAATTTTTTAATCACCCTCTATTTTTTAGAAAAACCCATAGGCATCACCATTGGATTAAGAATATCTTGTTTTAGTGATATTATAGTATAAATGATCTATATTCCCCTTCTCATTACACCAAGTCTAGAATGTTAAGAAACACTAATTGTTTTATGTATGAATTCCACATTGAAACTACATTAACTCACAGTACCATGATATATTTAGTGGAGTCTCTAATACTGAAATACTAAAATTGGATTTCCTCAACTATTTCTTGTCATTTACTACATATCATACTTTGGTAGTCAACCCTTGATGAGAACTATGTTATGTTAACCTAATAATCCATTTTATTTATCCTCATTAATGAAAATCACCCTAACATTAGCTGGTGAAGCTCATTAAAGTTTCTTTAATTTTAACAGAACATGAAGAATTTTATATTGAATTAATATATAATTGATACATGTTAAATTTTATGCATAAATTGATAATTCTTATCTTTCTAATATTATTTTTAATATTAAGTGGGATTATGTAACTGATAAACCACATATTAGATAATATTTATTCATAATATGATTTATATTATTTAAATCTTGCATGCAGTCTAATTAATATATTCATGCGATCAAGAAAAAACACCCATATAAATTAACCATGAATCTTGATAGAAACTTAATATTAAAGATGTATGACAATGGAATTTAACTAATGGTTTATCTATAGGATGATAAAATATAATTCAATCTAGGTGAAAAATACCTTGAACCCCTTATGTTTCTAATTTTAGGTTTTCACCTGTCCACCAATATATATTAATGGGATTGGTTTCACTTCGACTCCAAACAAGATACAACTCCACTAGCATAGAAGATCCATCAATTAAATATAATTTTACTCACACATCCTTTATGGAAAGGGGTTTACCAAAAAGAGATCATGGTCAAACATGCCCCTATATAATAATAGGAGAGATGGAAAAATTCCAAAAATTAAATATAATAATAAATAGACTTAAAAATCACATAATAATGTCTTGGTATAAGATCATGATCATCCATTAGTAAGCAATGAATTATGAATTTAATAAAATTAGATATCAATTATAATTGTTCCTATTTATGATAAGTCACACTCAAATCAATAAATTATATTCATTAATTTATAAAAAACATTTGTCATAATTATCATCTGAATTTACATGATAATATCTGAAATAATAATTTTAAATAAATAAAATAAATTTATTTTAAACTAACATAGTGTATAAATTTACTTTTGATGTATCATGGTGAATACCCATTTGAGTCTACCCAACATGTATTACACTTGTATACTATTTACTCTTACAGTATGTGGCATACATTATTTATCACATACAATCATTATGTGGACTATCCACTTATTGATTACACCGATTACATTATTTTTCCATCACATGTTATGATTAAATGATCATAGAGTAATAACTATAATTAATATCATACATGAAATGAAGAGAAGAATATTACTATGATATTTTTAAAAAATTTATATATATTTAAACCCATCATAAGGCATGTCCTATCATCTGAATGTCCAAACGAAACAAAATATTGATAAGGTATACATAGTATTATAAATACATTTTAACTTTAAGATTTGGTATAATTACATTCCATTTATAAGACAACTACTCGACCTGTAATTTTGTCATAGTCTATCTAAGGCACATGACTTGGGACTCAACATGTAAAAAGTACCATTGAAAAATATTGAGATCACAACATGGACATGGGATACATATCATGTGGAATTTTGTTTACATGATAACCATTTATTTATTCCTTATAAGAAGAAACATGTCGCATTTGTGACTGAAAGACAACATGCTATGTATGTGAAAAAAATGGCATGTAGTGTAGCGAGCCATGAACAGGGTTGGACTAGTAAAATTGTGGTTTAAAATAAAATGCATTTTGAGTTATAAAATAATATGGATTGTATTAATATAAAATTAATTCTTAGTTCATTAAACATTAGTACATGACTTGTACCTATAGGATATATTGTGTGTAATCTTTTGATATCTGACCAGATTCATTGGCACCTCTAGATGAGATCATAAATTTTATTACATTCATAAAAATAATCTATTTATTTATTTTGATGGGAAAAATAGGATGAAGAATATCTCCATATTCAGGTTAAAAACAATTTAAATTTAATTGAAAACTAAATAAAAAATTCATAAACCAATAAAAAACATTAATCAAAAGTAAATAATTATGTGACCCCTCTGATACCACTTACAGGTTCCAGGAAGAAGGGAAACTTACAATGGACTGTTGAACACTTTTTATGATTTTTATGATAAATTTTTTATCCAAGATTTATATAAAGATGAATTATGTGATTAGAATAATTGAATAATTGAATGAAGACAATGGATTAAATGCAAGAACCAGAGCACAAGATAAACACATATTATTTATTATTAATTTAATCAATTAAAGAACGTTCTTTTGAAAATTATTTCATAATTAATGGATCTAAAAAATATTTACATTTTTACTTTTTTGTTTTGTAAGAATAGTGACTAGATTTCCCTTAGCGGTTATCCACATGTGTTCTTAAATATATGATCATCACCATAAAAATATATGGGTTCTAGCACTGCATAACCATTCGCTTGTGTCGCTCCCCATTGATAGCCTTGTGAATCACATACATAGTGTTCTCCTTGATCTCTATAGTCATGATAATTGAATATGGAGAATGATTAATATTCAATCATAGGAGTGTTCCTAGAAAATAGAGCTCTCTATGGATTTAAGTGGATTATTAGAACTCATTTTTTATAAAAAATGAATTGGAAAAACTAATAAATTAAATAATTTTATTATATCGAATGTGTTTAGAAATAAATATTTTCACATGTTCCCTTTATTATTTACTTCACCCCTAGGGGACCCCTTGTTTCTAATGATAATTATATTATTATTTCTTGACATGGGCTGAACTCATGAATTTTAAATAAACATTACATGTTCAAATAATATTCAGTATATATTACTTTTAATCAGACCTAAAAAATAGATCCAAAATTCCTCCAATATATTTTTCAGGGTCTGAAAAATTTCTATTTATTTATTAAATAAATATCACTACATTATTCACTAATAAATAAATAAATACTATATTAACTAAATGGAAAATAAATATTTTTTAAATATTATTCTCATATAATATTCTCTTGAATAACTATTGATGGAATATATTTGATCATGTAAATATGAATAATTATTAGACCAATTATGAGAAAAATATTTATTAAACCTTTTATGTAAAATATAATAATATATATTATTTAACTAGGATTCTAGATACACCTTAGTGTGTAACCCTCTAGGAATATTTCACATTGCTATTAGGAAAAGCCGCATAAATTCCATGATTGAAGTCTAGAAACACACCAAGACACCTATTTAGAAATAACTTAATACCAAAATGACATAATACCTCAAAAAAAATCTTAATGTGTTTTGTAATACCTTTGATAGAATATCTCTAATCATACAGGATTCAAACTAGTGCCACAATCCAATGTGCTTGACGTATTTTTCTATGTATTTTTAAAAATTGAACTTGAATATTGAATAACATGTCCTTTGATTTATTTAGTAAATATCATCTCCAATTAAAGGGACTAGTATATAATATTCCATTAATGAATATAATGTAAAAATCCATTAATTCATTATTCTTTAATGTAATATTTCTCATGACGCATCCACACATCCTACCTTACCTTGAACGTATGGTGTCACGATTTTTTCAATACTAAAAAGTACGCCTCTTATCATATTTATTAATAGTAATCATAATGTATGCAGATCAAAACATATATCAAAAAATAGGAACATCCAATGACACATATAAATGTGGATCTCAAACTCGTGAGTCTCATTATCACAATATCCTACACTAGACATTACTAAAGTGATACACCATGTGACAGTGCTCAATGTACTACGATTCCTCTGCCCTAATTGTATGTATCATTTTTTACCTAGAATTATTTCATCTAGCTATGGAAAATATTTTTAAGAATACTGTTTTGGAAATTCTTGTTTCTCATCATAGTGGGGAACCCTTTCAGTGTGACAACTACTCTTAAGTAAAAACCTGATACTATGTTACACATAATAATAATAATAATGATTTTATATGATGTATTTTAACATTTATAAATATTAATACATGTCATCATCATGTGTACATAATTTGGTTTTTGGGAAACATCTCGAACATTACCACGTTGAATGGTTTCATGACCACTCTTAAACATGAATTTATCATTTAACTCAATGTTTTTGTAATTTTGGATTCATCTCATAGAAAGTCTAGCATGTGGAAAAGTGTAAATAGTCTATAAACAACAAGATTTTTTGGGTAAAGATATAGGCCACCTTCCTTATGCCTACATAGGACTACATGACAATTATCAGCCTCTAATACATTCTTAATAAGAAGAAAACAAAAGAATATATGAAATAACATAAAATGGGGAATATGATCTTCCCCCAAAATATCATTGATAATAGTGATAAAAATGGACGAAGGAGCCTATGGAGTGTTGAAATCACAGGATATTATCCAATGAGATCGATGTTCTTTGAATTAGCATTAGTATTAGAGAGTTATAATAAATCCTATTCTAGGAATCCATGGGAGCTTCAAAGAGAGTAAGAGGGGTGACCAATAGATAAATAAGAATAGGAGGTGGTGTTTTAAATATTTAAATCCCTAAAAGTAAAAAAATTTAATTTTCCCATCATTTAAGGGGTTTAATTTTTTAGAGATTTGGTTTTCTAAATTATGTTCTAACTATGTTCCTAGAACATCCTCAATAACCCTTTTCATAGTCATAGTGTATGGTTAGATAAACTATGTATTGACCATGTGTTATCCTATTTTAAAAAAAAACTTTATTAAACACATGGTACTGTTTTCTAGGTTAAAAAAATATTTATAACCACGTTCCCTCTATTTTCTACTGAGACAACCTAAACAATTTACCCTAACCATGCAGACCGGGTTGCCCAATTTCGACAAACCATGTATCCAAGATACATCCTTCAAAAACCTGTTCTCCTGTTTCTGTAAATGGCCCAGTGAACCCTGTATCAATTTTAACCATAGTAGTCATCGATATTAGGTGAAAAAAATTTGGACTATAATTAAAAAGGATATATAACTAATAGAAAATACAGGTTATTACATAAGGAATGAAATCTATCCAATCAAGAGCTACTTAATGAAATTGGAATGATGGTTAGAGCTATTAATCAACATATAAGGGTAACATGATCTCAATATAAAATATATGAAAAATAATAATCAATGTGATTTAGAGTTTGATGTTTTTGATAATGTCTTTAGACCATTTTCTCCACAAATTAAGGTAATGCGATTTTAAAATAAAGGAAATCTAATCCCAATGTATTCTAGCCCTTTCAATTTTTTTAATCGATTATGGATGTGCTTTTTATTTCTTGGTGTTTCCAACAAACCTATATCAAGCCAATTATCTGTTATGTGTATCTCTCATCATGAATTACATAATTAACCATCCAAAAGTATTGATATCATCATTTATTCCACTATATTGATATCTTTATTATGATGAAAAAGTTGTAAATATTTTTTTATCATATATATAATTTGATGAGTAAGATGAACAATAACATAGTTAACATTTTATAAAGAAACCACCTATTTGTGGAATCTATATGGTAACTAGAGGATATGATAATATATATGTATAATAAGTTATATATGATAGTGTGATTGAATTTTTATTGATATATTCATTTTATGTGTGGTTGAATGTAACACATTAATATTGTATAACATATTTTTTTCCAAGTAAATCTAATTTCATTGATCGATTATGTTACATGAAACAATAAGTTTTAACAATATAAAATATAGGGCACCATTAAAAACTAGAAATTAAATTGGTAAGAATTAATATGAACAACTGAATGTTGCGAATATTATGGTTTACACATGAATAAAAAGAATAATATATTATAAATTTATTAGACTTGAAAATAAAAATCATTTTGAATGAAAAATAAATGTTTTTATAAAAAACTATTTTATGTGTGAAAAGTGTTTGTACTTTACCAAATTTAACTTATCTGCATTGGTGAATTAATAAATTTAAAATTATATATTATATATATTCAATTAATTGTTTTATCATTCATCAAATATTTTTTCTAAGATGGACAAATGAATAAATCCAATTTTATTATTGAAAACATTAATTTTTCTACAAGTTATATTCTACCCAAATTAAAAATTGTATTAAATATAATATCACCATATTTAAAAAAATATAGAAATACAAATTTAATTTTATAAATCAATTTTTTTTTATTATCTTATATTGAATTTTTTAGAATTTTCTTAAATGGTTAATTTTTTGATGAATAGTAAACAATATATATTTTAATGAAAACATCCTTTTCATTTAAGGAAAACTCAAACCCACATTTAATATTAATCCAATTTAAAAATAATATTAATTATACTATATTTTTATTATTCCAATTTATCTAATTTGAATTAATCTAATTTTTAATTTTAATATAATATCTTTTTGAACTTATTATATATTTTTCTCTAAAAAATAGATTTTCATCGCGTCTGCTAGATTAATTATAAATTAAATCCTAAAAATTCAGTGAATTGAGATTTCTTAAAATGAATTAAATTATTGTATCATAATAATTAATATTATATAAATATTTCATCAGTATCATTTTTTATAAGGTTGGGTAAATACAATGAAAATTAATTACCAAAGTTAGAGTTTAAACGAGTTAACCAGGGTTTGAAAAAATATTGATATGTTTGACAATAAAAATTATCAAAATAATATTTTAAAGAAATATTTAAACAATTTAACATCCAGTATTCAAAAATATGGTCATTTTTATTATTATTTTTTGGAAAAAAAATTATAATTTTATATTTTTTCATTGAAATTTCCATGTGGTTTCCACGTGGTTCTTGTCTACAAAAAATAAAAGTAAACCTCATATCCTCGTCACTCCATACATCAAGGTTCATTTTATTAAAAAAAATCACCTTAATAAAATTATTAATATCCCCCCCCACATCATAGATGTCAAGGTGTTTTATTAAACTCTCGTAATATGGCTTTCGGTGTAAACCAATAGAGGTAATCCAAAGAAGAGGATTTGACCTTAACAATGTATTTTAATTATATTTATTCTTCTATGGAATTAAATTGTTATTTAAAAATGATACAGTAACCTCAATATCTACTATATTATATGAATTTATTATTTTAATTTTATTAAAAATATCGATCTCCTCTTCCATCAAATGTAAAATGAAATTGTCAATCATGTACGACATACTATGACATTAAGAACCATTGTAATTTATTGTCCATCAACACCTCTAAATGTAGAAAATAATGATTTATTTGAAGTATATATAAATATACAAAATATCTATGAAATAATGAAATATATTTAATTATAATTTCATATCTATCATCTTACCTTTTAATCGTTTGAAAAACCATATTTCCACTCTTGTATATGTGTAGAATACCACAATAAAGAAGTGAAGTTGTGTGTTTTTTATTTTATTTTGACATGTGTGGTAATAATGATATATATAATGAATATATATGATATAAAATATATAGAGAATATTAAATAATGGAAAATTAATATTTACCTTTCTTTTGATCCACCCATCAAGATTATGAAAACATCATCAATGCGTACAACAACTTATAATCTCCATGAATGGTGTCATTAATTTTCTATCACTAGAATTTATGGATGACTCTAAATATTTAAATAATGAATTTATATTATATATATCATTATTAAAAATATGTATCGTATGTAACAATAATAATGTAAAATTACGGAAACTAGAAAACCAAATAATAACAAAAAATCAAAGCAACTATAACCAGAAAGAGAGATTTTGACAAATAATTGTTTATGAATATGTAATAAAAGGGATTAAATAAATCATATATAGTATGATATATATGATTATATTTTTTAATCTATGTATAATGAATCTAAATTTATTATATACGAGGTTAAATTGTGTGTGAATAAAGTTTGTATATGAGGTAAGGGATTATTATCTCACATTTATTTTTGGGGGACACATACCATATTCGATAATTATTTCTTTCGTGTGGTATATCTGCTAAAAAAGAAGTAATTTTATGAATTTTAAATTTTTAATTAATGGGTATACATATCCACCAATGTTTTGTTCTTTAATGGGGATTATGAAACAAAATGTTGGAATGTTTTTAGGGTTTCATGATATATTTTCCATGATTATCAGGATGGTTTAGGTTTATGCTTATAATGATTAAATATTATGATATATATAGCAACAATTTTATTAATTTTCATTTGATATAATTATTTCTTAAGATTATATCTTCATTATTAATTTCTACATATTTAATTACTCATGAAAATGATAATATGATTTACAGAAAAACCATATTTATTTCTATATTCTTTCAAATATTTTTTTTTAATATATAATTTTTCAAATATTATTTAATTTAATGATTTAATAGCATTATATCAATGTTAAAATTAATTTCTACCCACATTAGACTATTTAAAAATATGGGTTAAAAGGAATCTTGTAGTGGTTTTTCAAATGATGTATTTTTAACTTTTACCCATAATTTAAATAGAATTTTATTTATATCATTGGGAACATTTAATAAATCTCTATCAATCATGACCACTAAATTAAATAATTATTCACATAAAAGTATACTAGGTTCTATTTGAACAAAAAAAATATTTATAATTTGGGAAATTTATATATTTAAAAATAATGGTTTCAATGTGAAAATTTTAATTTCCAATAGAATTTTTTAATGATATTAAAATGGAATTAATAAGAAAATAATAATTTTTGAAATATTTACTATGTATATTATTAAACAATATAGTCATTATTCATTTTCATTGTGGTTTATGATTTTATGTAAAAATTTTATGAAACCTATTTCATTTCCACAAGTTAGGTTATGATGAATTGTCTAGGAAACCCATTTTCCTTTCATGAGTTATGATATGATGAATGATTTTGTATAAGATATGTACATGATTTTCATTATGTGATGAGTTTTCCAAAAACGGTATGGCTATCACATTCAATAGGTAAATACTAATGTTCTATTAACACAAAAAAACACTAAAGGATATCCCCATCCATAAAAATTATGGTACATGGGAGGTTATCCCATTTTTGAAAGAGGGGGCACATAAGAAGTTATTGAAAGCCAAAAATAGCATTTATAATAGGTTTTATGAAGTCTAAAAGAGGGTGAATGGTAGGTTATCCCATGAAAAATGTAGGTACATGGTAGGTTATCTCAATATTGACATTTTATGAATGTATTGGTGGGTAGCCTTAAAATTATTTTTTATATGATTTTGTGTAAGATAAAACAATTGTATTATGAAAATGTTACACCCTCATATATTATGATCTTTGATTACTTTATTATACAAGTCTTATGAATTTACAAGATTTATACCATGAATCATGTTTATGATCTAATGTTTTAGGCTATGGTTTTATAATGTTATTCTCATGTTCTCATACAATTATGATCATGTTTTGTTGATATATTCATTTTTTTTACAATTAATAATATTCTATTCCCACCATTTTTTACATTCCCCCCTCGGTTATAAACAAAGGTATTATGTATGACATGCATAGGAATTTTTCCATTTATGAATATATTATTGAGAGATGTTGTAATTAAATTGTGAACCAATTGTTTGTGCATTCATGTTTTCCAAGGCCCAACACCATTAATATTATGGTTTTGATTTTCATGTTATTATAAAGAATATTAATATAATAAGATGTAGTATCTATTTAATAAATTTATGTGTCATATTTGTGTGTCAGAATATCGATAGATTATAAATTTATCAAAGAACCACCAAACATGATATTATATCTATGAAATAAAAAGATACCATATAATCTTATTTCTTTTCTCTATATATTAATATCAACAGAGACCCTCAAAATTAGTAAAGGTGTCTTAAAAAAATTAATTTATCATCTTAATATCTTTTCATATGAATCATTGATCCTTTCACACATTACTGATTTACTAATTTGGGTCCATTAATATTCTTTTGACATTCTTCTCTTCCACTCTCTAATAGTCCTTATATTCAAGTTTTCACTTCAATTTCTATGTTTTATCTTCGCACAAATGTTATATAACTATTTTAACCCTATTATTTTTTATTTAATGAAACCCAATTGTCTCCAACTTTCCTTTTTTAAAATATAATTTATTAGAAATCTGTATGATCTGGGTTTTTAGATAACATGTTTTGAAATATTTATCCTTTAATGGCAGAGATAAAATTGTGGGGAAGTAATTTATTTAGTGTAGTTGTTTTTATGGGGGTAGAATGTACCCAATATAAGAATCATTTATATGATATTATATAATGTTGATGATCATAGAGTTTTTCAAAATCAATCTCTAAGTGATGATCATATATCTCCTCAATTTTGTAATAAACCAAGATGTATTCAATGACTACCATGATGAACGAGTCACTGTATAAATAAAATATCTAGGTAAAAAATCTGAGTAGCCCTACAATATAATTAGTTAATCCTAAATTCATAACCACGTAATCTTAGTGACTATACATTATTTTCAATGGTGTCATGGCAATATTGGTCACCCTCAATCGAAATTAGTGATATCTTGACTAAACGCAATTATTTGAGAACAAATATTTCATTTTAAATTTATTTAACAGTTAAAGAATATGAGTTATAAGGTATTTATTATTAATTTTTACTTGATTAAGATTCATTTTTTCAATGTATAATTTTACATTCCAGTTGTAATTTTTAACACCGAGCAGAAGAGAATAAGAAAAAGATAAAATGGGTTGAATAAATATTTTTTATGCATAGTATTCCAAATGAATTTTTATATATATTTAACCATAGTTGGTTCATGTAAAATAAGTAATTTAAATAATTCACATCATAACCAAGTAATCAATTGAAATATCATGATTATTTTTCAGTGGTAACCCTAAAAAGTCATATCGATACAATCTATAAAATTCCCTGTCAAATAGTGTATGATAACTTATGATGTTATCTTTATCCGCAAATACTATAAGATATGTCATTTAGAATATCATTCTACGAAATATGTGAAAATCATATCCTGCCTAACTACACCGCAAAACCAATTCTTCTTCAAACTAAGGATATCTTCCATTTTAGGAAGTAAAGGTCACCATTTTGTGATAAAATTGCATATAATATTTTATTTAAATCATAAAATACCTTCCAAAAATGGTATCTAATATACCCATCTCATGAATAAGGAAGGACCATAATTATTTAACCTTTTATGTATGATTATGTATTTTCATAAGTTCCAACCTATGATCAGAATGGAGGTTTGAAAAATAAATAATGTAGGTGGATATAAATGTGTAAGAGTGAACTTCTTAAAATAATGTAATATTTTTAGATGAATAAATATTTATTGAAACTCTCATATTAGTTTGTCTTATATCTGAATCAATCAGAACTTTCTGCCCACATGCAACTAAATCTCCTCTAATGGGGCCTCAATCCTACCACCTACTAGAGGATCATCCATAAAATGTTACTTCACATATAATAAATCAATATAACTTATTCTCCAATTATATTTATCTATCTCCATATTAGAGTAATCATACTAAACTATAGATCCCCTAGGAGCTGATAATCCTGCACCACTTCAAGGTGAATGGTTGAATCTAAATAATCAATTAATATGGACTATATTAAATCATGAGAGATATTACATAGAATATTATTACCATGAATATATATTTTTATTATATTTTCAATAGTAATAATATATAATAGTAACCCTATTGTGTTTTTTCAATTTTATGATAAAGGATCGGTTCGTAGAGCCACTGCCACTACTCATTCGAGGCTAACCCCACTATTTCTTCATTTTTGATAACCATCCTTTATATACAGTAGAAATTGAAGAAACAATAATTTACCGTGAACTCCTAGATATTTAAATTTTATTTCATTAATTCTTCTTCTAATACTAAATTCTGTGTTTATAGTTTTAGAAAGAATATAAGGGTCCAAATGTGTGGTTTGAGGCCCATATAAAATCATCAAGCTTTCATGTTTTCCTTTGTGACTATCTTTAGAGAATAGTGAACAATATCATCAAACTAGTCACTGAATTCCATATCAACTTAGTATATTTTTTGAAGGCATACAATATTTTGGGAAATTTCTAAAACTGTGGTGTTTGGGACAAACTACTGGGTAAACATCACCTTGATGTTTTTTTCACTACGTATTCTTATGATTTTACCCATGAGAAACTAACTCCCACTATTTTTGGAAGGGGAAATTAATTATGAATTATTTCACCTTACATTGTTAGAAACTAGAATCCTATTAAATTTAAAATTTCATAAAATATTCTCTAACTATTATCTAAATTCATAAATATAGTTTGATCCTCAAAATTATGGAGTCTTATTTAAAAAAACACTTGATCATGGTTCTTATTATTACTTGGACATGGACCTTCATCATTAAAATGTGGTTGACTAGATCCCATTCCATTTTTAATGGTTTTTATAATTCTTACTACCACCTTAATAAATTTTAGTTAAAGGATATATCAGCCTGGTGAAAATTATTTTCATCTTACTACAGTGGGTTCTTTGGTGGACATTAGGTAAGAATATTAATTGTCAAAATGATATGATGAAAAATAATAATATAAAATAATACCCTAAATTAAATAATAAAAAACAATTAAAACCACATTAAGGATTATAAAACAAACATTTAAATAAGAAAAACCATGGTAATCATTAAAATTAACACTATGTATTGTTTATCTTTATGAATTACTAAACCATGAAAAACCTATATGGGAAACACTAAATGGAAGAAATTATCCTTATAGTTTGGTTTCGTGGATCTACACACCATTTAAAATTTGTGTGAGGTACACAAAAAACCCTAAATTAGTTCCACATGGTTCCACAAAACAGTTTATATGTCACGCTATTTTTTTGTATACCATTGTAATTTTTACCAAACCATAAATTTTGTAAAAAAATTAAAATCCAACAACTTTTTGGAAAAAAAATTAATAACATGTAATTTCCCAATATCCCATTGTGACCTAATGATCTCTATAATTATTGTTTTATAGAAGATCACTTGAATCCCACTCATCAAGTATCAATTATCAAAACTTTTGTCTACCATGACATCATAAGTATCAGATGTTAAAAACATGTGTATGAATTTTTTTGATAAACCAACCTAGGATACACAGGACTTGGATAAATCAGCCATATCTTGAAAGGACCCAAAGGGTGTCCTCGAATTCCATGGACTAGAAAATACTTCCCAAGAATTAAAAAATATATGATTGAATCTGTTTCTCCTAGAAATAGTGACTACAAAATTAGATGTAAAATGAAAAGAAACCTGACCATTATATGAAATAGTGAGTCATGGAACTATAAAATTAAAATAATAATATCAATGAAATTTCCAAAAAAAATACAGATGAAATATAAGAGCAACAATATCATCAAATTATAGAAATAAAAGTACAATCCCTAATAATAACAAAAATTAATTTACCTCACATGTACAAAATTATAAATGATGGGAAGATAAAATAGATTTAAAATAGTATATGACTATAATAAAAAATAAAAAATACCCCTAACTATATTCATGAGTAATAGGGGATAAAATACCAATATGTTACCACTAATAACCCAGGGCCAGCTGGAATAAATTTACACTACCTCTAATAAGTTCCTTTCCTTTACCTATGTCAATAAAAATAAGGTCTACATGAAAAAAAATGTGTGTAAGAATGGATTTAGAGTAAATAGTTTTTTAGGAGTCAAATATTTATTTTGTACAAAAAATGATATAGTTAATCCATGTTATATCGATTTAAAAATTAAAGAAAATGAAAAAGTGATTTAAAATTTTAAAATGATAGAATGAAAAAATGTTTTTTTATATTTCATACATTGTAGTAAATTCAATAAAATCAAATAATATGAAAATTAACCTCAGTAGGTGATATTCTAATGTATCTATGTTTAAAGAACCCTAGGTTCCTTGTAATTCATCGTGATTGAAAAAATATATATAATCATAATCAACATACCTATTCTAATTAAACATACAATAATGATCTCCAAATGGGATTCTTTTAGGATAGACATCAATGATCATATGAAATTTTTAAGGAAAAATATTAGACAGATGAGTTTTATTGTTCAACCTATGTGACGGGTAGAGTGTGTTGATACTAGTGCATGAGGATTTTTTCATGGATGTGATCCCCTTTAGTTTGGGATCTTCAATATTATATCCCATGGTTGTGATATGGTGAAATGATGTTGTGGTTCCCCATATGTGAACATTTGTGTCATGATTTTTCTTGATTAAAATGAGGAGGGATGTGTTACCCCCCAAGGATGATGATCATGGGGGTGTTTCCCCTTTAGGGTGAAGGGAATTTGGGAGTTCTATTTCAATTGAAAGAAATGATTATAAAATCATGATTTTTCCCCTATGAATTTTGGGTTGACGTGTTATCAAGAAGTGAGACCATAACTCCCCCCCTATATCTTATTTTTCAATATTTCGTTGAAAAGTTAAATTAATTTATTTTATTCTAAGTTTCAAGATGAATAATAACATGAGGAATGTTTTTCTTATTTTTGTGTTGAAATATGTGTGATTAAAATCACACCGATAAAAACATTTTCCCCACATTTTTTGTGTCTATGTATACGGTGAACATGTATACGATGATATAAATTAGAGTGGTGATAGTGGAACCATTGATTATAGAGATTTGTGGTGTCAATGGGATTCATACCTAAAAACACTAATTGTTGGGGTTAGTTTAATGTGTTGATCCACAAATTTCAAAACAAATGAGGTATAAGTGTCATTAAAAGAATTTAACACTTCTATTTCTTCAATATTATACTATAATTCATATTATATTACCCTATGATGTTTAAAAGATTAATGCATTCATATTTTTTTATTTTGAATCATACATGATATCCTTTTTTGTTTTTGATACCTTATTATTGCTTGGTGATATATATATATATATATATATATATATATATATTTTTGTGTGTGTGTGTGTTTTATACAATATAATATAAGGCCTCAAATTTGGGTAATGCAGCTTATCGGTGCTAATAACCTACCGCTATCCAATTGAAGGTGGGTTGATGGTGGCACATGATTCATTCCATCATCCTAGGAAGAGGAAATGAAGGGTAGGGTTGTGTCATATTGGTATTAAATAATTTGGTTCTAGGGGCTGTACATGGATATATGTCTCTGATGAGTTTGGTTTTGGAAATTTGGGCTGACAATTCATTAAGTTAGTTTGTTTTGGTTAACAAACTAGGTAAGAAAACATTAATATTGTGTTTGAAGAATTACTAAGGACTCTAATCATCTATTGATTGACTAGAGTGATCGTAGAAATATGTTTATGAAAATATATCATAGGTCCATACATCATATAATAGTTAGTGTGATATTATTTTCATTGCATGAATCATTACATTCCGAAGATGTCATAGTGTAATGTGCATGTTAATTTGTCATGTGGAAATGATTTCATATTGATGTGAGATATAAATTCATTTTATGAATAAATTAATGGTATTACACATAAACATGGGAGATACTAGGGTAATTTTATCCATATAACCTAGTGTAATGATGTCGATATTGTTTTCACTTTCATACCATGATGTATTGAAATAGATCTAAACAGTTTGGAATATTTTTTAAGGATAGGGTCATTACTATATCTACTGATGTGAAATTTGGTGATTCACATTACCCCTATATTTGATCATGATGTTCCAAACACTTTCATTAATATGGGGGTTTATGCTTCCATTTATAAATAACATATTCTTTATTGATAAATGACAAAAGTACTCAAACAACCTCGAAGATTTATAGTTCCACCATTTAATAGAATTCTTTGATAAACCCATTCTAGAAAAGGAATGATCCCCCTAGAAATAGTAATACGTGTTCATAATTAGATGAGGTCCTAGTTTTCACTCTATGTGAGTTGGTACTACACTATGCGGTGGGCCACACAACCTAATAGGGGTAGGTGTTCCCTTGAACAATGTTCCTTCCTTTTAGGTGTGGGGTTTTCACTCTCTTAATCATTACAAGGTGTGTTACCCCATAATAAATTCAACTCATCACTCTCATATTTGATAATATGTAGGTATTCCTTAGTTAGATATTTATTTTTTGTAGACTCACCCCTTGGGAGTTTAGTTACTCCCTTAATAAATTTATGAACACTCCAAAAGGTCTGAGTACCTCACTATATTTTAAAAATTAGTAGGAGTTTGGTTGGTGTCCCACATTTGATCATGATCTCTTGGAAGAGAGTGTAGTTCCCTATGAACCATCAGTAGGTGTTGGTGTAACATAATGAGATATTTCATTTAAACAGTGGGATGTCTGTTCAGATTCATTTCTAGATTCAGATCCTTGGATATATGATTTATTAACTATGGGCATTAAGATATATCCTTCATATTTAGATATTTTGTTAATGTTTGTAGATAATTGATGAATGAGTGTCACTATGACATTTATATCACATTATGGGGTGTGGAAGGCTTCGAAGGAGTTATTTTTAATTTAGAAAAGATTTTATTTATATATTTTATCCTAAGAACATAAATTTATTGGTACCAAAATGCGCTATTGTCTTGATTTTGAATTATTTTATGTGATATAGAGATCCCAAAAAAGAATCTATGGTTCTATTCCTTTAGACATGTGACACCTGATATGGGTGAACCTAAACCCCATATCTACCCCTTGTGTAAATAAAAATTTGTAGAGAGTTTTTGGGGATTCTATTATGGTAGTATGAGACCAATTGATGATGATTTCTTTACAAAATTATCATTTAAAGTTAGAGATTTAGATGAGGATTTTTTGGGTGAATATTTTTTCATCATTGAGATTAATAGAGTTATACATATGTTGGGATGTGACATGAGAATGATGAGTCGGGGTAACCCCTGAAAAAGAAGAAACCAATACAATAATTATTTAGAGATCTCGGGTCCTCATGAAAGATTTATTTTAACGTATGTGTTCTATAGTTATTGAGTATAGGAAACTAATTCTTCTAGCATATGCTACATTTTGTGCTTGATGAGTTTTATTCTAAGATTTCTAAAATGGAATTCTTTATGACCTTTCAAAGAGCTAATTTATAGATTATGTCTTATTCATGATGTAAATTTGTTAATGGATATAACTACATTATTGGTTCATTATAAATTATTTAGTGATCATCATAGACATTTTCTAAGGAGGAGGGGGTTACACAACATGAGTTTAGATGTCAATATTATATGTCTGATCAAAATTTAATAGTCTCATATATATGGATTGTTGAGAATTGTTGAGGGAATTTTCAATAATAGATACCTTCATGTATTTTTTGGATTTTTTATACAGAATAGAACACTAAATGATTATGATTAAAAATGATGAGTTTTGGTTTGAATTAAACTGCAGATCCAGTTGAGGTTGGTAGTGATAGATATAGTGGATGAGAACCAGAATGAGGTAATTTATTGGCTTTTTCCCTTGTGGTTTATTGGAGACGAAATTATTGGTGATATATTCATTAAATGTTCAATATATAATTGATGTATGTAATAGGTTAATTGATTAAAAACGAGGGCTTCATTCCCTAATATGGTGGTATGGTTTTATAGTTGAATTACTCGATAGCAGAGTTTGATGTTATTGAGTTTTATCATAGTGAAAATAATTTAGGGAATCATTTTTATGGTTTGGATAATTATTCCGTTACAAAAAATGACATGGTGGTTGGACTACAAATATGTGATAAAATTTATAGGTGGAAAGATTGTTCACATACACTTATGGTTTTCACATAGTATGAGTAATGTGATTTGGGTAGAAATATGTTGTGAAATTTCCAAAAGAACGTTGGGATTTTTTTCATGAGATCCCCATGTCGTGGTAAGTTTTTTTTTTGGAATTTTTTTAAAAAATATAGTTTCATATTAAAGTTTCTTGATATAAGTGACAGATATGAAAATAATTCTATAAAATATATCTTAATCTGATAGCTAGCATATCTAGCAGCATTCCAAAGATAAATAATCTCAGTAATGAGTGTGTTATCTTAACAAGTGTGGTTGTTTTTGGGGTTTCTTGGTGATTCATTTGAGATATAATCTTTTATAAGATAAAAAGTCTCGGTGGTGATTATTATGTAGTGAAAATAGTTTCCCCTTACATGATAAAAGGTTTATTTTGTGAATCAAATCCCTAATCATGAAAAATGATTTAAATTTTTAATTCAGCAAATATCAATAGGTCATAAAAATTATTCATTCTTTCTATTGATTCAAGAGTTTGGGTTTTATCCCCTAGTTGAAACAATTTGTATTTTTGTACATGAAGGGGTGTTGATAAATAAATATGTGGAAAAATTATTATTTTTATTCTTTTCATGTTACTTCTTTATAAATATTAATTCCCTTATGGGTGGATATTTTTGTTGAAAATCTAATCCCATGATTGTTTTTGTAATGATGGTTCCATACTTGGTTATGTGTAAACATCAGAAACATTTAAATTTTAATGGTTTGGACATCGAAGGTGGAATTTAAATAAATTCATTTTTCAATTATCGAAATTATATTCCTTAATAATCTTTTTATGTTCTTCCATAACCCTCTCCCATTGGGGTTAGCCATATGAACCCTTACATTAGAGAGGATGATATAATGTGATTAGGTGTAGTGAGGTGATTTCCAAAAAATAATTAATGAGAAAATTGATTCTTTGGTGTTATATATTAGGCCATATATGAAAAAAAAAATTCACATGCATTATTTGTGATTTTGTAGTGTTTTTATTCCATGGAAAATAATTTTCAGTTTTCATTCATTGTTCAGTTTTGTGGCGAATAGAGATTATAGAATTATGGAGTTGAATGAGAGTTCCCATTGGGTTATGGTGGTTTTTCACACAAGTTCACACATATTAGTGTTTTTTTGGGCCAAGAACATACCATGACATGGTATGGAATATTGGTAGATACATGAATGTTCTATGGGTGGTGCAATTATGGGTCATTGTATGCTGAATTTCATCCCTATCATTGGCTTGGTCGGTCATTGCACTGGCTAGAAATCAAAGCGAATAAATGAACTAATATCATCCCATTAAGTTCATAATTGGCCACAAATATATCATATGTTTTGTCACCCATATATGTAGGACAATCATTGGCCATTTGGGAAGGGTTGAATCGAATGACCTATAATTGGGCCCCAAACATGTGATACCCTTTGTGAGAAAGAAAAAGTAAAAAAATGGAGTTGTGTGTTGGATTTTACCTAAGGGATATAGTGACTCGTTCACATAGGGTGAATTTCATGCCTATTAGGTCACCACATCTACACCTTTAACACACCACACAACATGCTGAGGGGCTGAATCATTCCCACCCTACCTTTGTGAGGTGTTTTTTCTAATTTATTTATCAAGTAACATTTTTATGCATAACAAAATATGCATAAAGATTAATTTTCATGTAGAAAATGACAATATAATCTTTTTGTACATACAAGTGCATTTTCATACAAATATAAGAGTATTTAGATTCTAAATATTTATCACCACATTAAAAGTTGAAGTTAGTCTTCAATAGTACCCTCTATAACATAGGGAATCCTTATGAGACTTTGGAATTGGAATTAAAACCATAGATATTTGTTTTTTCTCATTCACCATTATATTAGAGTTGGTATACATGGTCTAGATTATAGGAAGGTATGTTCTATGTTTACACTTGTTTTATATTATCCTTTTGGATAGTTTGTAATAAATACATTTGATGCAATCCCCGTATTTACACACTTGAGAACTTGATAACATTTGTGGTGTGCGATAACTATGGAATATTCTAAAAGGAACCTCCATCACACAATCATTTCTAATAATTATAATATGAGATATTCCTTGAGTTGAGATTTGTGTACCCCATTGGTTATTATTTATACATGGTTGTGAAAAATGTTCTCGATGTGGATATTAATGAATATATGATGGTAATAATGATCGAGTAACCAAACATTCATAGATTTTTTGCTCATATACCACCCTCATATTCTTAATTCACCTCATCAAGGTGATAAAGCACCATTGGTGGTTTTGGGTCAGGTTTACAATAGCTTCATTGCTAGCACCACTTTGGTAGGTTCATGTGCAAGGGAACTTTGGTGAAAATTATCTCAATGTTCTCCTTATTTAAGACTCTCTCAAGGAACTAGGATGAGTAGAGATATATCATTATTATGTTGTGTAGGTCTCTAACTAAAAAATTATTCTTGAGATTCCATACATCCTAGAGTTCTATCAGATTTGTGGAGCGGTGTTTTCACTATGGAAATAAAAAAATGGGACTACAAGTCACCCCTCTATGGGGTTGGAACCCATACAATAATATATCATTTGGAAGGGAATAAGTTACCCAATTTGATTATACAATCACCGATGTGATCTGAGTGTGACATGTTAATGAGTTTTTTCAGTGACCAAATGCATTTTTTTGGGAATGATACCCTATTGAGTTTCATTTTTTTATCACGTGATGCACATGTGTTGGTGATACTGGTATATTTGGAGAGGTTCATGGATGATGTGACTCTTTACTTTGGAGTATTTTTTGTTAAATACCATTATTACTACATGCTGGCTTAAGGTTGATGCTCCCATAGTACAAAGATTTTTGTCTTGATCATCCATGCGTTAGATAATTAGATTGTAATTTTCCTTTAAGGTAGATGATCATGGAGGTGTTATCACCTTTTTACAGAGGTTTATTTACGGAATCCTCATTTTATCGAATGAGTTTACTATATAATAAATGATTTTCCCATATAATCTTTGGGTTATATGTTTTATTGGAATGGAATCCATAAATTTTCCCACTCACTAACGTTGACCCATATTATAGGTTTCTCCTTTTACCTTGATATAGATTAATATAGGGTTCATTCATCAGTTGTGATAAAAACTATAGTATGAGTTTCATTATGTTATTAGGGTATCATACTAGATATTTTTATTCTCACCCATGTATGGGGTTTTAACCCAAATCTATTTTGAATATACTATTGACACACATGTCGATGGTGATATCTATGGGAATGGAGTTAGTGGATCTACTGGATGCAGATATTGGTGGAGTTAAAGGGATACATATATAGAAGAGATATGGATTAAAACTAGTGTAAAATATTGATCACATTCCTCACATCAATTCCATGTATGACAGTATTTAATGATATTACGAATAGAATGCCTGAGGTTCAAATGCTATATTTTTTATTATATCCCCTTGGTATATTTAGAATGTGTTTTCATGAATAGTTTTTATCTAAATTTTCCATGTTATCCCATATTATTTGGGATATTTTTTTATTATATAGTGATATATATTTTCATCATGTCATATACAGTATGTCCACCAATATATGTGTTATACCTTATATGGATTTTTTACAATGTACTGGAAAATAATATGTTGGATTAGGGTGGAACACTTATCCCACTATTATTTAAGGAGGTTTCCGAACTACTGGAGTAGTTTCATTGATTTTGCTTAATTTTAAAAATATATTATAGTCATACATAGAAACCTTTATTTCTTGGGATTTTTTATTGGAAATGTAGAAAACATAATGCTATTTGAGCATTATAGTTTCGCATATACTTTTATTTTAATGTAGTAATTGAAAAATAATTTTAAATATTGAGTGATTCATTTAATCAAAAAATTTAGGACCTACATATATGTGTATATTGAGAAATATTAATAGAGGAAAATATTTTTTATTGAAATAAAATGAATTAATTTGAAAATAGAATTTTCCTTCCTTTTAAAAAATTATAGTATTAAAGTGTTGTTTTTTATACTTAGTTTTGGGAGATACTTTTTTAAAATTGGTGGATATTTTTCATGCATTGACTATTTGAACGTTTCATTTTATCCTTAAATTATTCTAATGAATTTTTTTTAATTCATTCATAATAATATTATATTTTTTCAAGTATAAGATTACGCTTAACAATTTCAACTGAACTTTGTATTTTTGAATTGGATTAAACATTTTAAATTTATAATCATTGTAATTTTTAAATTTTTAATAATGAATTTTGTTAATATTTAATTTTAATTTTTAAGTAGATGAAATACTTGTTAGGCTTGAATTTCTTTTAAATATATATTCATTAATTTATTTTTTAATGTCATCTTATTATTTATGAATAAATAAAAATTATTTTTAATCAATTAGTGTGTAATTGTATCAATCATGATTAAAAAATAAAAATTAATGTAATACATGGATATAGAATGTTGATTTTTCAATGAAATTGAAAATACTAAATTTAACCAGCATCATCATAAATTGAAAAATATTTTAATAAATATCATTTCATTTAATGTGACTAATAATTTTTTCATTAGTTGATTTGAAGTTAGCAAACGCATTATATACCTATATCTTGTAATGAATAGTCTCAATAATTTTAGAGATTAATTTTATTAAATCTAAGTGGCATGGTTTTATTTATTTCGGAGAATAAATCCTTAGTGTGCGTAAACAAGATGTGTCACATTTTTATCATAAATGAAACATATATTATCATGTTATATTTTGATAAATATTTCATTGAAAACTCAATTTTAATTATGATTTGTAGTTTTTATTGAATTTTAGGGAAAATATATATTCTTTTCAATAAATGTGAAATTTTTTATTTGTAGTTTTTAAGTGCTGAAATACTATGAGTTTTATTTCATTATTATATTATGGAAATCATTTTCAAAGTTTAAATATTATTCAGTTTTATATTCTATATATTAATGTGAGTTTAATGTTTAATATTACACTGAGAATATGATTTTATTATGAATTTTCAATAATATATGTATTTTGAATAAAAAATTTCAATAATTTGTAATCAAAAGTTGTTATGAAATGTATATATGTATGAACATTTGTGAAATTATAGCTTATATGTAAGCTTAAATTGGATATCGAGTTTTCTATGTTAGATTAACATAAAATAGATTAATGATATATAAGATTGAACTCTTAATTCGTGTCGGTGAAGTATGATAACTTTTCCCAAACCAAATCTATATAAGAATAATCAAGTAACTCACTTATTATGTGATATTAAAAATGAGGATTTACATGGATATATAGTAATAATAATGCATTAATAATTATTATGTACTTTTTTAATAATTTAGACAGTCCCCACCAATCAAATAATTCAACAAATATTTATTCCTAGCCAATTTAAATCAAGAAATTATAATTTAACATATAATAAACAACTAGAGATTAATATATTTTAATAAAGAAACTAAAGATGAATAAAATGATTATTGAAGATTGGAAAAAGGGTAGATTGATGAAATGATGATAATGTGATTATATATGGAAATAATGTATGATTATAATTATGGAATACATATATGTAATAATTTTACCTTACTGATGCCATATTGAATAGTAGGTGTTATATATTATTGATTATTTCATGTGATTGATGAAACAAAGTATCGGAAGAAAAATATTATTGGATAAGCTAATCTATGTGAGGAAATGAGATGAATAATTGAAACCAAGAATGCTTTTAGAGGCTAGGTAATGTAAGAGAAATATAATCTCTAGAATTTTAGGTATACTAACTGGGAGATAGTCATTAGGAGGAGACATGAATAATAACATATTATGTGTAGAAATAGTAGAATTCATTTATAATATAATATTATTCATCTTTTTTGGCCAATCTAGTACCAATACTATAATTATTTCATTTGTATTTATATAGTAGATAGTGATAAATCATTTCATCTTCATGCAATCTAGAAATTTTAGATATTTTTTATTTGTGGTAAATAATGTTTTCCATTATAGATTACACGATGCACTATTAGATTAGTCTTCTATTGTAACTATAGAGAATTATTTCATTGGTATGTTTGTATCCATTATAATATCATATTCATTCTACTAATTTTTAGATTCAATTTTTTTTCTAAATATTCCTATAATATTTATTGAATCCTAATATAGAGATTGATCCCATTTTAAAAATCCATGATTCTTGAGATTTTTCGATTTTGTTCATGTGGACTATTATAAATTATATTGATAAAAATATATTCAATTATAATGCATAATGAGAACTAAATTTTAAAATATTCATAAATTTTAAATTACTAGTTTATATATTAATAACTAAAAGGTCATATTGTATTTTAATTAACTGATATTAGGTTCATTTAGAGATTACATTGAAAACACAATGTTTTATTCCACATTCATGGACATTAATTTAGTAATTTTGTTTGTGTATTTGAATATATAATTAATTTTAAATACATAAATATTTATATGCATCAAAATAAAACCAATTCAAATGTAAAAGTAATTAAAAATAATAATCACATTTCTTGAGATATAATAACATGTGTTCAACATCAGTGTTTCATTAGTTTGGATGAACTATTTATATGTGTGTGAAATTTAGCCACCAGATATTCTACCACACTATCTAAACATCATCACCAATGAATTTGATAATTTTAATAGAACCATTTATGACTACCTATTATTAGACCCCTCACCTAGTCATAGATTGTTCAAAAAATAGAGTAGATTAATTATTCTATTTATAAATTACATTATAATAAGTTTATTCTATTTAATATGTATAAATTTATAAGACTTATCTATGTGAAGAGTATTTAGATTAATCTACATGATGAGTAATTCCTTAGAAACCCTTCATTGTGATTCCATGATCTATATTCGCCAAAACTATGAAATCCAACCATTGATGTCCAATTTTGTTGAGCATAAAAGAATATATGTGAACTAGATATTATTTTTGAGTTATTATAATCTCAAATATTCAATGAATATGATCAACTCTTTTCTCATATTATTTAATAGAAACATTGAATTTTAAAGAATTATTAATATAAAATTAAAAAACCATCATGATATCTACCGTCTAGGGTTACAAATATCCTATTTCCATTTCAGTTACTTGAAGAAACTAAAAAAAATCCCCAGAACTAGATGATCAAATATAAGTCCAAAAAGGAAAATATGTTCTCTATCTCTCTATTTTCTATATTTCAGTGTATTATGTGGTATAAAACTCCATAATTTGATGAATTACCACCTTACAGGTCACTTTTACAAATGATAAAATTTTAATATTATATTTACCATTATAATAATAATGTAATTTACCCATCCAAATTCCCATTCTGTTTTATTTCATAAATCATTTCTTTATTTGAATAAAAATTTTAAAATTTTAATAGTATAATTTTAATTATATAATTTAAAATAATTCATAATGAATTAGGATATCAACAATAATAATTAGGGAATATCTAAAAAAATTATTCAATGAGATTAATTCTACTAACCTAATCATCACTAAAAAATAAATTATAGAAAATAATTATTTATTATTAATGTATTGATTAATATATTATTTCTTATTGATTCTATATATATATTAAATAATAAAAAAGACATTTTATTCAATTATTTCCTACATGAATATTTTAACAAACAAATACCAATTATGTATGAGACTTGAAAGAATACATATATATTTGTGTGAAATTATTTATCAATTCCATATATCCCCTACTAATGTAGAAATCATATATAATTATAATATCCCACCATATTCATCTATCTCTCTTTAAATCATGGTAATGTAATTTTATAAATACTCTTAATCCCTTGAGTCATATATTTCTCTCATAACATTTTTTAATTCACCCAAAACGAATTCATAGATAGTAGCAACCCCAAGTCATTTAAACTCTATAGAAAAAATAACTATAGGTTATTTCAAACACCAATGTATGATATAAAATACCTAGTTAAAATAAGATCATAATCATTGAAATTAATAAATTTCAATCACGTATTGAATTTTAATACAATCAGGACCACTCCAATAATAGTGAACCAAAAAAATGCACATTCATCATGGAAGGTAGTTGTGTAATGAGGATACCTAACATACCTTAAAACTAATATATGAAAAAATATTTTTTCAAACACAATTTAATTTTTTTTTGAAACTTCCATATAGAACATTAACAATGACTAACTAGGAAAATATTAAATACACATAGCCCATATAAGATGAATATGCATGAGAATATATGATAAGAATTATCGAGGGTGGGATAACCTAATGTAATGAAATTGAAAATCCTAAAATGTAAAATACTTGATTCTGAATTAATAATATTAGATAGGGTTTAACTAAGTCCCTAAACTATGTCTTATGAACCTCCATTCTTTGATGATTTACATTTTATTGAATCGTGAATGGAAAAGTCCATATTTATCTCAATGTGAAATGTGTAGCCTGTGAGTAAAATATAAATAGATGAAAGAAACTACTTAAAACATAAACAATTATTATAAAACTGGTGTCATGTAGTAAAAACTCAATGTTAAAATGCAAGAAATGTATATTGATATAAAAAATTTATCATATTGTTACAAAATAGAACATTAAAAATAACTAAATATGTTATTTTCTAAGAGGAAAATTGTCACAAAATAACCCAAAAATACCTAAATTTATCCCCATATAGAAACCATAACCCCTTATTTGTTCACTAATCCACACCTAGGGGAATATGTCAAACTATCAAATAATTTTTATAAAGGTAGGAAAAATCCATAATAAATAAACAAGGGTTGGTATATTCTATTGTAAACACCAAAACAACCCAAATGTTAAATAAAAATAGGGTAAGGAACATCATGGACTATAATAACTCTCCAAGGGAATATCCAACATATAATCCCATTTGTATAACATATAACTATTGTACATGCACTTCTGGGTAGGTCGGTTACCGATGTTTAGTCTTATATAATCATACAGGGAAATGGAAAAAATTATTGAGAAATATTAAAATTCATACAAATACATTCTCATTATATACAAGATAAACATATTATATATCATGATCAAAATCATGTTTCGTTGTTGCCATAGTAATATTATAACAATATAATTATTCCATATCAAATCCTTGATAACATGCTATTTGATGAAAATAAAAAACAAGATCATTAAGTATTATAATTATGTTATAAAGACAAATATATTATTGAGTATAAAACATGGTATATCAAATAAAACAACTAATATATTTAATTTTAGAAAAAAAAAGTTTTTGTTTAGGATGAAAATGAATTTTGGTTCATTCCAAATAAACTATATTCCACTAAGGACCCAAACACATAAGTTGAATGAGAGAGAGGAAGTGGTCACTAATAAAATGACATAAATAATAGAATCCTAGTGATCAATTAAGGATGCAATTCCACGATCTACAAATATAGACAAAAATAGTTGTGGATTTATATAATTACATTATATACACAAATTCATGGATTCTATATAGATTTATTAATGTAATATTGATGGAATCATTGTATTTATACAACCTATAGACTAATTCAAATTTAAATTGAAGTATTTACATGGGGAATTAGTCAAATCAAGAATAAAGGATGAGTGATCACCTTAGCCTATAAAATTACCAACTTATTTAACCTTGATAACTAATAGGATCATGGATATAAGATATATTTTATTATATATGGTTAAAAGTCATTTGGAGCACCCATGGAATGACTATAACTATAATAAATGTAAAATATTGAATTACGCATTACAATGGATTTAAAATAACAATTACATTTACCCTTTTCTAAATAAATAATTTTTTTTCCACGAGGAACTATGTATAATGATAATATTTACCAATGTTTCTGAATGAAGATTCTAGAAAAATAATATTACCAATATGTACACAAAATACCTCCACGAGGTACCTAGTATTTTTGCAACACCAACACCAAAATTTAAATTTTCATCATCCAGTCTTTTGACATTACTATTCCGGATACTTATATACCATATTATCAAATAATGAATAATAAATTATGGAAAATTTATAATCTTAAAATAGAATTATCATTTAATTCACCATAATAAGAAAAAAAATGTAGAGGGAAGCACCCATATTACTTATTTTATAATTGTAGTAATACATTAAGACCATGTAATATGATTTTTTGATTACTTTTAAAATGTTCAATGATGTTTCATTTTTTATAGTTTCGAAATATAAATCACATCCATGATTTAACATGGATTATATGGTTCAAATAATTAGTTGTAGGTTTTAGGGGACAAAAATAGTAGTGGGTGGGTTCCAAATTTTGGAATATCATTAGTTTCTATTGATAAATATGAATAAGTTGACAACACAACATTCGAATCTCAAAAATATGTTTATCAAAAAGTAGTTTATAATTATTTAAAAATATAATTACATCATATGTGTACTTTATTTTGATAAATTTATTTTTATAATAATTTCATATCATCATTTTAGTATAGAATACAAGAGATATTTCCTCATGGTGTATCCAAAATTTCTAAAAGGATATTCATATAAATGTGTTTACTCCTTTGTTTTGGAGTGATGTAGATATGCTGTTTAGATAAACATTATGGATCATAATAAGGGGTTCTCGTTTTATTGTTATGTTTTTGAGTGGAAAGGTGGAGGATGATTATATATTATCCTTGAGATAATTTTGTATAGGATACAATTGATTACGAAAGGTTACTCTCCGTGAAATGAAATAACAATGAGTATAAACATAAGGTTAAAAATTATAAATTTTCTCAAAAACTCTTTATAATTTTTTTATTACTTGTAATAAGAATACCATATAATAAAAATATTAGTTTTCTATTATTACATCCCAGGAAACGAACTTATGTAAATATCATATCATAAATTAATTAATTTATATTTACATATATGATATTAAATAAAATTCATCATTTCTATTGCGATATGAACTCAACCATTAATCCTATATAGAACTTATTGAACCTTTTATAATTAAATATTTGTCCTCCAACACTAAATCCAAAATATTTTTACTAAGAAAATAAAACATTTAATTGTTCATTAGAAACCACACAAAATCATGGGATCTAGAATTCTATAAAAAACCACAACCACTTCTATGAAAACATGACACCATAAGAATATATAAGTAGGAGGCATTGTGGATTTGACAAAAAATAGCCAAAAAATGAAAAAAAAATTAATCCTTCACCATATGTTGACCAAACTAATCACTTAGGCCATCCTCATTTAACCCTAATCAGGAAAAAACCTAAATAACAATATCTTAAACCCCACATGAAGCACCAATTCTACCCTCTAATATGGCATTGAAGAACATGTTGAACACTATATGTGTGCCACAATCAAAATATTCTTTACCACTATATCCTCAAGTCGATAAAGAACATTATTAAATCCCTAAATTTCATATTTGAAACATGAATTATATAATGACAATTTCCCCAACTCAAAAACCAAAATCGTTGTTATCTTAGTGGACATCCAATTAAAACCAATCAATATTTATCCAGTCAAGGAGAAAAAAAATCTAGTGACAATTCAAAATAAATGATCTTCATAAACCTTACCCATAAAGTCAAAACTACATCAAATATGATCAAATACACTAGATCCAAAAAAATACCCACCAACATAACTAATAATACCACTACATCTTAGAAAAAAATGTAGCACCACCCCCATCATTATAACCACATATAAATCCCATTATTCAATATTTTAAGATCCAAATTACCCAAACTGATAGTTCTATATCTATGCTCTAGCTCCTAATTATTCCGTTATTATTTCTGTGTAACTCATAGTACTGAGACACAAAACATGTGGTAACACTATTTAGTTGGGAGTTACCAATGTGTGAATTCCTAAAATGTTGTTTCCCTAATTATTTTTTATGTTCGTATATCTATTACATCTAACTGGTGAATGAAATGTATACTGGCTCAAATGTCAATGATATAATCCCTATAATTTTACAACATCTAACAAACATTAAATTCATATAGGATTGGGAGAATAAAATATTACCACAACACAGCCCACTCATTTGAACTAAATACCCATTTCTCATTCCATCATCAACATGATTTACATGATAGTTAAATAGTCACTACCAAATACAAGGTAAAGATACAACCCCCATTGATTTTCTTATGGAGTTCATATGTTTTATGTTCCCCAACATCTATAACAATTTTATATCGGGATACACCAAGCTGTACTATCTCTTGAAGAATCTGCAATGCATGAATCTGACCTTGTTCCTATGTCCAATGTAACGAGATTCCTTCTACGTAATTTTGAAATGCATTGTCACTGGGAAGATCAGTAATTAAGAACTGAAGATGACCCATTAAATGATACTTCCATCATTTGGAAAACATAAACTGACCACCAACATGTAGATACCCACCACCTCCAACCACCATCACCGTCACTCATGATTAAAAGGGATGTCCCAGTATCACAATAATAAAAACCACAAGCAACAATGATATCCCCTAAAACCCCAAATATTTTAGGAACGAACCACCTTTCCATTACCTTGGTGAAATGAATCCTAAAACTCTATATCCCTACCCATTCATTATAAAATATTTAACCTATTAAATATTATTAATTAATTTACAAATAAATGATATTTTATCTAAACTCATGAATAACTATTTCTTTTTAATATTCATATTAGTAAATAAAAATTTATAATACTATTTTATTTTATTAGTGAATAAATAATTTTTTAATTATTACACTTTGAATAATAAAAAAGGGATAATATTTTACTCAATAATTATAATATATAAAATAACATGGATTAATATTTATATGAACAATTTTACATAAATAATTATTATTCCATGAAATGTTTATAATATTTATTACTAATATTAAAATGATTATAATTTAGTGATTTTTTTGATACACATACTACCAAATTTTAGGAATAATTTTCAATAGAAATAGGTGAACAAAGCTAAAATGGTAGATCAACATCAAGAAACACATCAAGGAAACCATTTACCCTATAGTCAATTTCATAAGAAACATCATATAACAACAAATATGTAATATAATACATTTTTTTATTGATATTTTTCTTAAAAGACGAGTTCTTCTGCCATAATCCTACTTAAATGATTTATCTTTCATTGACTTTGTAAAATATATTTATTGATAAAATAACATGGAGATGGATTTTAGAAGATAGTTCCATTTCAATCAATTGTTTAGAGATATTCTCTAATTATAATATTGAAGGTTCAATTTATTTATTGACTTATATAATTAATTTAATATCACTTATGACACACCCATGATATTCTACATACTATGAGGATGTATTTTCCTCGGATTTCACTATATATCAATGTACTTGATTCATGAAAAAAATTAAAAATTATCTCATGTTTAATGGAAAATACTCACATTAAATATTATATTATCCATTTAAAAATAAACATACTAAATTCCTATGGGTGGGTCTATCATTAGGATGACCCATCATACGTATCAAAAAGTGAAAACATCATGATAAGTATTATCATTTAATTATGAGACTCTAAAACCGAATAAAAAAACATTATCTTTATCCCATTATAATGATTTTATATAGACCATACAACATGATATTATGATTATATTCATGTAAAATCTAGTTTATAATTATAGCAAGGAATGTAAAAACCAAAAATATATTACTATATAGTAATTTTATTGTACCACCACTAGATATTACCTCTTAAATCCCATATAAAAAGGTTTTCTGAAATCTAGGAGGGACTATGGGGTGAAAAGTGTTATATTATAATCTTTAGTGATAAATAATTATGATATACAACAATAATATAAGGAACACAAAATGTCATGAAATAATTATTTAGAACAGACATTGAATAGTACATGGAATTATATAAAATGTAAATTTATTCATAAAAAACCTAATGAATCAACATTAGGTCGATTATATATATATAACATATGTAACTAAAATGGAATACTTGACCTACACTATGGAACTAGTTAACCCATCTACAAAATCATAATTCCATGGCCATGAACCAGTTAAATTTTCTTCATTAATAGGTTAACTAAGAAGATCCCTTAACCTAAACTAAAAAATCAATCAAAGGGCACATATATGTCCAATTTGTCCCATTCATAGTGTGAGTATGAACTCAGATAGACACCACAAAAAATTTCACTTGAAAATATCCATACTTACAGTAGTGTGTGGAATATGTATCAAATAGAAACATAAAAAATCACCCAAATTTTAATTCTCATGCTCAATTGAACATGAATGATACACTACATGCCCCATCCGTTGTTGGATTAATACATTGAATCTATAATATTTCATACTAAAAGGGCCCTTAATATTCTATCTAACCACATCCCACATGGTGTAATAGGCCACCATAACCAATGTAACCACTAATAGACAATGAAGGATCCTTTTTGAGATTTCCATATATTAGATCTACAATTTAATGGTCAACCCAAACCCTTTACTAATCACAAGCTCAATATACATATGAGACCTAAAGAAATACAATATCCATCCTTTTTGAAATTTGTGTCATCATGCCCAATACATTCCATATATAATAAAGGAATCTAACACTTATCCTTTAGTTTCATATACCATCATCTATTCAAAAATGATGTACCATCATCTATATTAGTGATCCTTGTCATTATAATATATAAAATTCATAAATTTGGTGGATAAGATAATGAAAATAGTGGGAAAATGAATAGCATGGGACAAGAAAATGTGAACATGATCTCAACAGACTAAGCCCCCGAAATGAGTTGAATCACTAACATCCTATAACCACACATAAAAGAACCTCTATCACCACCCACAAAATCAGTCAACAAAAATCACATCACACTTTTGAACCACATCACCCCAACATAGTAATCAACATAAATTGTAATCACCTGGTATTCACACATCAAATTCTCAATAATGAACAATAATCAATACAACTCAAGAATAATTAATTCATAAAATAAAAAATATTGGCCCAAAAACCCTTGAACTAGACCACACAGATATCCAATATATAATAAGTAAAATCCTTAATTTTCAACCTGTTACTACCATCATGTATCTCTGAAAAACATTGGAAGTCCCATGTAGTTATATTAATAGTCCCCCTCACATCCCTATCTTTCTCATTTACTGCATAATTTATAGCTGCAAATTTTATGTGGTAAATATATAGGCACCACTACCAAAGATTTAGAATTATTTCGACCATCAATAAACTATAGCTGATCTAGCTGCTATCAAATGAAATCAAACAACCTAAAAAGTCCCAAATTTAGGGAATAATCAACAACAATTAAGAAACATGAAATATGAATTAGAAGTAAGTTCCCAAGGGTAGAGATCCTTACCCATAACTAATAAATACAACATAAAACATAAATTACTATTATTTTTTGATGAGGACCTCACATGTAGTGGAAAAGAAAACCATGAGATTAATTTTTTCACACCAATACATTGAAGAAAATAAAAATTACAAATAAATTAATTATTTAAGATAATTAATCATTCTAAAAAAATAGACATTATTATGTTCATGACATAATTATTCTGGTACACTTCATAACATACCCCATATAGATAACCATCTCAATGTGATATTCATTGAAAAAACATGATAAACCTCCCCTGATGTTCTAAATGAAACCATGATTTCACTATATAGGTTCAGGAAAAAAAATTCCTACCATAATAATAATTATGGACATACATCATATGGAATTGAGAGCACCACTCTGTTAATAACACCATGATCGCGGTGGATGACACACCTATATTAACATGAATTTTCTATAACATGTACTTTCAAAAATAAAAATTTAATGTATATCCCTTATATACCATCTTGTCTTGACCACCTAGTTTATGGTTTGACCTCCCTCGTTTAATATAAATTGTTCAAAAGTCCTAAAATAATATTTATTTTCAAAATTTGAGCTCTCAATCCTATGGTGTTAAGGGCCCTTATGTATCCCCATGATGTGGCCCCCTATAATTGTAATGCCCCAAAATTGTAAAGTAAGAATATTATATTGAATAGCGTGTATGACACATAGCACCATGAACATAAGGGAATATAACAACCAATAAAATTAAAATAATATTAATATTTTAAATAAATTGAATATGTTTTATAACATTCAATGGATGTGAAATTTAGTTAGATTACATCGCATGAAAAAATGAGTTTTTTTATGCCTTGCATTAAATTGAAGACTATGTTTTACCCATTCGTAATATATTATTAAAATTTTATTATTTATTATAATAAGATATAAACTTGTTTTTCAATTAGATGTTGGGAATATGAATAAATAACTAATGAAAATATATTTTATACACAAATATTAAATTAATTCATTTGTTACTAGTTTATTAGATGTGAATATAATATCCAAATTAATATAAAGGGAATGTTTTTATAGAAATATAGTTTTATGTTCACAAAGTTGAATTATCCAAAAATATTAAATTAATTAAAATTGGAGTGGGATATTAATGTAATATATATATATGTAAATATATATTCATTAAATCATTTTTTATATTCATAAAATTTATTTTATAGGAATTAAATAAGAATAAATCCAATATTACACATTAAACCTATATTTTTTTAGGGTACTATTAAAACTATTTAATGGATAACCCATTTAAAATCCAATTTTGGTTATTTTATAATTCTTATATTTAAATATTTAAAAATATATTATAAATATGAACCTAATAATTAGGTTCTAGTGAATTTGAAGATTTTTTTGGTGATGTTTTTTAATTAATAATGAAAAATACTAAATTTTAACACTAAAATACTTTTCGATCAATTTATTTATAAGGATAAATTATATATTAAATTGTTTTAAAAGTCATATTATATAAATTATGAACAATTAAACCAATTTAGTTAATTAAAGTCAATTTATCATTTATATTTTGAATAAAAACATAGTAATATTTTTGGAACATTTTTCATTAAAACCCCGCATTTTCCTCCCTTATGCGGGATTAATTTTACATTAATTTCTTCCCCTTGTGTGATTCGAATTTGGAAAAATGGATTTCATATTTGGAATAGTATCAATTTCAATTTATGATAATTTTAACTTAGTTTTTGACCAATAAATTTAAATAATGTTATTAAAATTAATTACAATGATTAATGTGAAATTAATCTTAACAAGGGACTAAACCTTAATCATAACCGAAAAAAATTTACCTATAAAATTTCAAAAAAAATAAAGTCTATGGATATAATTCAACTATATACTAACATTTACCATATTTAGAAATTTATTAAAACCATATTAAATGGGAAAATAGGGGGTGGAATTCACTTTTCAACAAAATTACAAGAGTGCCTCTCCTCCTCCACTATAAAAGGCCTCCTCATCTCCCATTTACTCACACCTATCAAGAAACATTATCTCCAAAAAGATCTTCAAAAATATATATTTAGCATACCTTTAATCATCTTAAAATCCTCACATTGTGAAGAATCAAACCAAGAAATACAATTGGTGAAAACAAAATGGAGCAACCCAAATAAGTAGAAGAATATAACATTATTCTCTTTAGTTTTGTTTCCATTCTCTACCACATTTGTAATGAACCATCATCGGTACCATGTTATCCCAAAAACCAATCCATACCTAACATGTCCTGAAGGGTATTACCAATCCCCACTGGTTAGCGACTAGCACTAGGCATCATACAACAAGCAAGTGGGAATGTATATTCGAAAAAAAAATAGTGGAAGTAAAAGAATAAATAGAGTATGCATAATAAAGAATATTCTATTAGAATTAATGTACCAGCATACAAAAAGGAATAAAAGCCAAAATTAATAAAACCCAATGTACTAAAATAGGAAAACAATCCCCAAAGTCCCTAAGGAAACATATCACCAAGAACACGGTTCAGTAGATGGATCCAACCCTAAGAGATCTATTCACTTTGATCGAACCAATAAGAAGAATCCCTAAAAACACATTAAGGTAAAAGTAGGGTATGAGTTGAAACCTAGTAAGATACCAAAAAAAGATCCATAATAGATTCCAACCATTGATTAACCAAATGAAATGATTTCAAATTTTCAAGATGAAAATGTTTGGCATTTCGAATTAACATATAAACAAAACATGATTAAAATTTTCAACTTATGGAAAATAATTTTTAAATAATATAAATTACATTACAATATATAGAATATTTATAAAACAGTGGATTAAGAAAAAATTTATATAAAATAGATTAAATAAATTGAAAAGGAATGTAAAAATTTTAAAACAACATTGGCACATATTTTTATCTCAAATATAAACAAACAAGAAAGAAACATGGAAATCTTTCAAAATGTACAATTGTATTGACCATTTATAGGATTCACCACTCTCTATGTGGACACAAGAAAATGTGTATAATCACGTCCCCCTGACACTGTCTAGAGGTGACTCTTCATCCTCTCATCAGGGATGTGACCCGCCGTAGGTATGTTTGAGAATGTTGTAATAGTGTAGAGTGTATACAAATAACTCACCAACTACCTAAGGATTTAATGTTATCTTACATGATGGGAAATTTATTTTAATACTATCAAAAATAAAAAAAATACAATTCATCCATTTGAAAATTATTTTTTCCCATTTAAAACAAAAATTGGTTTTAATAAAAAGGACATCAACTTTTTACTAGAAAAAACATCTTAATTTAAATCAAATCAGTTTAAGCCATTTTTATGAGTTTGAAATACATTCAAAACCAATTCCATCATTTTAATTATTAATTTACATAGTTAAATTCACCAATTTAATAGAAAAAATTTCCATCAAATCCATAATTTAAATTCAATAATTTAAATCCCCAATTTCCGCAAACCCACTCCAATTTAATGGAATTGGGGGATTTCAAAATTTTTGTATCAAAATCCATTTCAAATATCTCAATTATATATAATTGGGGTTCATAAAATCAATTTATATGATATCTAAGAAATTTAATTTATGTTATCAATTGAAATAAATCATGAAATACGATGGTAATAAAATTGGCCTAATCAGGACGGAACCACCTACCAATTCTTGAATCAAAACACATGAAACGAGACCTATTAATGATAACAAAGGAGTAGAATATCTTGAAACTCAGCATAGAATAAAGATCAAACACACTAGGGAAGAGATCCACAAATTTCAAGATGATGTGTCAAAAACCAAATAGAAGATTAATAAAGATTCTTGAAGAATGAGGGATAACACTTACCTGATAATTGCACCGCAAGAGATAGGATGATTTAAATCCAAGGAAGCCGATCTAGAATGAGACACGCCTCTGAAATATGCCTAGGAAGGTTTTTGGTTCGAGTTCCAAGAGGTCTGGAAAAAAATACTGAGTGAAACTGCCAAATGAGGGACAAAAATCTGGGCACGGGCTGGGTCATGACATGTACCACATGGTAACATTGTGTAGGACACACAAGATAACAATACTGAAATACCCATTTCCCGAGGTTAAAAATACGATATTTAAACCCTACCTGATTTGTACCTTAGATACATGACATGCAATTACTCACTTCATGATCTTCCTATTCCGATCATGTATTCAGTAACCAGTACATGACATGTATCTTAGGTACAAAGCATGCACCTCCAGTACATAGCATGTACCTACAGTACACCACATGCACCTTCTCTACAGCCTACAAAAATCCAAAAACCCACTCAAAATAAAATTGAACCAAAAGGGATATTAGAATACGGAAAAAATTACCCAATAAAGGAAACATGATGTTACATCCTCCCCACCATAATATCATTCTTCCCCATAAATCCTATCAAGAAGATTCCATTCCAAAGAGAAGAGGCCACATCTCCCTCATTTATTCCTTACATTCCCACATCTTGTTACTATCATAGCTATACACCCATGGTACATGAACCAAATGCCTATTCCTCCCATGAAGTAACATGGCCTCATTATAAAGAATATTTATTCGTCTCTTAGTCAAAGAAAATTCAATCTCAATCTCAAGATAACTCCAACTCAAAACATGAGATGGATCAGATAGATATTTTCTCATCTATGATACATTGAAAACATTATGAATTGAGTTCTGTTGCGATGGATGTTTAAAATGGTATGCAACCTTCCCCACATGATAAACTACTTATGTAGGTCCCACAAAGCTAGAATAATTCTTTCCTTGACTCTCAAGACATCAATGACCCAAACAGGGTGAAACCTTCATGAAAACAAGATCACCAACTAAAAACACTAAATGTCTACTACATCAACTAGTATAAGTCTTATGTTAGAGTTGTGCTATCAACATCCTCTTACTAATCAGCTAGATTTTATATGTCATCTCTTGCACCAAGCTTGGTCCTCCCATGGAAATTTCACCCACCGCTGACCAACACAACTGAATTTTACAAGGATTACTATACAAGGCTATGAAAGGCCCCATTCTGATCACATACTAGTTACTATTGTTGTAATAAAACTCAACTTTTCCTAAGTTATCATCCCAATCCCCACATAATTCCATAACACTAGAGTGAAGCATATCCTCAATAAATTGTATAACTCTATCTCTCTCTGGTCATCCATATTTGGATGGTAGGCTGTGCTCAAATGGACCTGAGATCCCATTGCCTCCTTAAGGCCTCTCCTAAATAAGGAATTAATCTGTGGATCCATATTAGAAACTATAGTATATAGAACCACATGAAAACAAACAATCACTTTAACATAGATACGTCCCAACTCCTCAACCATAGTTGTATCTCAAATTGGTATAATGTGAGCTGAATTTGTCATCCCATCAATCACTACCAAAATTGGATTCATCTTTCTCCAGGTATATGGAAACCCAACCCCGATGTTCATAAAGATCTCATCCCCATCCATGTAGAAACTGGAACTGGATGTAGTAAACCTGATGGTTTCCTATTCACGTCCATAACCTAGAAGAATTTATAGAAATTTGAGACAAACATAATGATGTACCATATAATTATTATCCATAAGAACTACCACTACAAATAGAAGAAAATTATTTTGGTGCTTGGATGAACATCCCATTCAGAGTTTTGGAAATCACCCATCACGACCTTCTATGTGCATAATGGCATAACGAAGTAGTTTTGATATCATAGAACACCCTCTTTTGAGAACGACCATAGGGAAACTATCTACCCACAATAAAGCGATTATGTAATTATATGAAACTCATAATCAAGATAATGATCATTAAGAATCAATTCGAGAAGGGATGATGTCAACTGAATGTTGGCTAAAGAAACCATAGGCCATTCCACATGAACTCCAATTTGAAACTATGAAAATAGATCCACTAGTTTTCTTGGTGTATTGAATTAGTGCTACCCATGGTGACACACCAAAATAATAAATACGTTGTCAAGAATATTTTCAAACATGTAATTTAACTCTTAAAATTTAGCTGAAGACATTTGATAATAGGAAATAGAGACCGATTGAGTTACAAGCATTATGTTAATAGAAAAATCAACCTCTCTCATTAGTGGAAGACTCGGTAAATCTAGAAGAAACACATCAGATAACTCAATAATGAATAGAGGTAGCTCAACACTCATTAAATCTCCCTTGTGATCAAAAGCATAAGATGATATCACGTCACCAAATTCTATAAAATAAGGTTTGGATATGCTCAACCATGGATTCCATTCTCCATGAAAGACAAGTGGCACACCACTGGGTGTAGTAATGTAGACCCATCAAAGATAACAATCAATCCGGCCTTTTTAGGCAATAAACCAATTCATCATGAAAATGATTTCCTGAAAATTAATTTTGAGAATGAAAAAACTACAATTAAGATCTATATCTGAAATAGACAGGACACAAGAAGGACCACGAAGACCACTTTCTCTCTTCACACCAAGTGGTGTAGTAATATTCATTGAAAAAGATAATTTCTCCAAAGTAATATTAAGTAGGAAAACATTATGTGATGAAATAAAAGTGTGAAATGCACCAGTATCAAATAGAGTAGTCACTAATGATAAATATAGAGTAATGGTACCTCTCACCATTATTGGACCTATGTCTTCTACCTCTAGAGACTCTTTGACTGCGGGAAGAAGCATTGTTTCAGATGCCTTTCGATAGAACCCTTTTGAATGTGAAGAATTGGATTTCCCTATAGACTTTTGAGGAGATGATGATCATTTCCCATGTAAGGTAGAAAAATTATTGGGGAATCTCTATAGGTGTCTTGAACATCTGCATAAACTATAGTCCTTAGTTTCCTTAGAGAAATCCCTCTTAGAATGTCCTAGTATCCCACACTAATAACAGACCAAATAACATCCTCCAGGAGCTGTCAGAGGATTTGAATGACTCTGCCATTGAGAAATGCAATGAGAATCATCATGATTCCATTTTACATTGAAGGAACCAACACTACCCCTGGGAGAAAAAGGAACTCCCTTCAATGCTGACATCCCATCTTGGTTCGTCTCAACCATCATCACCGTATCCAGCTCAACATCATAAGTGGGAAGCTATATCATGGAGAACTAGGAACATATATGTGATAAATGTCCCAATTCAAATAGTAGATCCTTCATCCTATTATTAGATACTATCTCAGTAGAACAATTTACTAGCTCAGCAATGCGATTTGAATAATCAATCACAGTTATATCGGCTAACTCACGATTGAGGAAATCTATAGTATTATCCAACACCATTGACAATAGAGAGAACTTGTTGGTGAAACGAACCTTGATGTCATTCCAATATAGATCCTCATGTTTCTCTATAGTCACCATCATATCCCACCAACTCTTTCTCAATAATTCCATCTTGAAGCTACAAACTTCACCTTGATCACCTTAGTGTCTCCACGACATAAAATATACTTTATATCTTGCTCAACCATTCCTCGGCATGAAAGGGGAAGTCGACCCCTAAATGACTTGTGGCTTTTTGAGAAGTAACTCTTAAGAATTATTCTGATTATTATCCACCTATAGATCCATAACTGGTGAATGATCAAGAACTGGAGGTGGTGCGTATCCCAGATCTTGAGAGTGGGTAGAATCCCCTCAACTATATTCGGATCAACAACAAGATTTTATTGTTGAGGATTAGTAGCGGCCTCTCCCTGAATCTAATTTCAACATATTGTTAGAGGCATGATTCGGCACAACATTAGCTCATAGAAGTAAATCATTATATTAACACTAAAATAGAGTAGTAAGAGATAGTAAAAATTCCCACAGATAGAACAAACAGGTATGGGATTTCACACTATCCAATTCTCAATAGAGAAAATATTAGAACTAATAAACAAGAGGTCTTCATTATACAACCATGATGACTTAAGGTTTATTTTGATGAGAGATGTCTAGTAAATCAACCACATCTACTTCTTTTGTCCCAACAGGATACTAAAACGCGTACTGTCAACAATGAAAATGTTGAACAACCTCACCCTGGTACTAATTTTTCACAAACCATCCCAGTTACAATAGTATACTGATAACCAAGTCTTCCCTAACATGACTCTAATTTTATTCATAATCCCCATGTGCTGGTGACTAGCCCATGAAATCATACAGTGTGCATGTGGGAATGAATTTTCCACAATATATAGCATAAGTAAAAGAAACATGACTATAAGCCTAACAAAAGAAGCTACACTGGGAGAAATGTACCAAAAAACATCAAGTCATAAAAGCCTAATGTATTACACCCCAAATCACTAAAATGAAAAAAAATCAAGGACTTTAAGGAAAAAACACACCGATACCACATTTTAATAGCTGGATCCACCTCCAAGAGATCCATTCCCTTTGATAGAACTGGGAAGAAGAATCTCAACAAACACCAAAAGGAAAAAAGTATGATATGAGTATAATCCCAGTAGGATGCCACTAAAGATTCCATATAAAATTCCAAAAATTGATTTATAAATGAAAATTTATTCAAATATTAATTGTAAAATGGTTTTTTATTTTGAAAGAACATTTAAATAAAACATATTATACATTTTCAAATGATGTAAAATTATTTTAAATCACATTCCTTACATTATAAGAAATTGAATATTTCTAAAATAATGGATTACTTAAATATTTTATATAAAATATTTTATATTTATTTAGCTAGAATGTAAAGAAGTTCAATCAACATTGGAACACATTTATATCTCAAATATGAATAATAATTTGAGAAACTTGGTCATCTACCAAAAGTTATGATAGTATTAATTTCCTATAAGATTCCACATTCTTTAGGGGACACGAAAAAATGAGTATACTCAAATCCCCAAAATAATGTCCATAGTTGACTCGTCACTCTCCCATTAGGGATGTGACACACCATATGTATGTTTTATAATGTTGTAAGAGCGTATAGTGTATCCAAATAACTACCAACTACTTAAGGATTTCATGTTCCCTTTCATGATGAGAAATTTTTTTATGACTACTCAAAATACAATTAAATTCCATTTTTTCTCTTAAAAATATCAATTTCTTCCATTAAAAACACAAATATTTTTAAATAAACGTGCTATTTTCAAAAGATAAAACCACTAGGTTTCTATTAAATATTTTAAAGTCATTTTCATGTGTTTGAAATCCATTAAAATAAAACTCCATCCTTTTCGCAATTCATTTTCACAATTAAAATCAACAATTCAATTGAAAACATTTCCATCAAATCCAAAATTTAAATTCCACGATTTAAATCAACCAATTTTCACAAACCCACCACAATTCAAGGGAATTGGGGGGTTTTTCAAATTTCAGTGCCAAAAACCGTTTCAAAGCATTCAATTTTGAGGAAATTGGTTTTATCAAATCAATTGAAAGAATGTTTTAGAATCATTATTTAAATCATTAATTGAAATAAATCAAACAATACAATAGTAATCAGATTTTCCAAATAGGGATGGAACTACCTTCCTCTTGAGAAAACAAAACACTTTCAACGACCCTCATCAACAAAAAAAAACGTGTATAAGACCTTGAAACACAACATATATTCTAGATCTAAAACCACATGGCAGATCTCCATCAATTTATATATTATCATTCAAAAAACAAGGATATATGAAAGAGTGAAACATGATGAATGAGGGAGAACACATATGTCTGAATCACACCACAAGTGAACAGATGATCGACTGCCAATGAAGTAGATTTGCAAGGAGGGGATCCTCTAAAAAATTATCAGGAAGTGTTTTGGTTCAAGATCCATGATTTCTGGAAAGAAAAGACTGATAAAAACTACCAAACGCATGACTTAAAGCAGGGTGCAAGCCCGATCATGATGTGGGTCCATTATTCATGTGATGTAGGACACACATGACATGTACTATGAAAAAATAGTGTCTTAGGGTTAAAATAACATTATTTAAAAAATAAATGACGTGTTCCTTGGGAACACAATGTGTACCTTCTCACATCCTAATCTCCCATTTCACGACATTTATCTAGAAACCAGTACCCAATGTGTACCTCTAGAACATAGCGTGTACCACTAGTGCACATTGTGTAGCTCTAGTACACAACTTGTACCTCCATTACATAACATGTACCTACTCTGCAGTTTGCAGAAAATCTATAAAACCACTCATACAGACATTGATCAAAAAGAGAACATAGAAAAATTTAAAACATACCTGATCCATGTAACAGGATGTTACCTCCACAATTATTATTATTCTATAATTGTATAAAAAATAGTTCGATAAATATACTTAGATATTATTATGTTAATTTTTAAACATAAAATTACACACAAATCCATCTAATTTGTAAATAATATACTATTTTATTTGTACAGTGAACTTTCACCTCACGAACTAATGATTATTCATTCTTACTTTACTGGCTCTCGTTGTGGTAATTATGATGTAAACTCTATTTATATATGATTTATTTGATATTAATAATGTATTTGCAAGGACGTAAACTGTAATGAATAAAATTCCCTTTGTTTTAATTAAATGTCTTATAGATATATAAAACATATGAAATACCTTTGTTTTATTATATAAAATTTGATTTAAATTATGGTTAAGTAACCTTACAATTTTTACTATAGTCATCAAATAGTGATCACATGATCATACCCTATGAAGCCCATTTATCATATCTTCTATGAGAGATTTATTTCTGGGATTTTTCCAAGACTAATCTCAAGTTGTGATCCAACAACTTTAGCATGAGAGAAACCATTTACGGGAGATGTTCATGCTCATCGAGATCACGACCAAAACCATGTTTTCTGAATAGTCCCATGAAATCCCCATCATCACACACCTTACATCTAGGGACTATAATGATGTAATAAATGGATATGTACCATAACCATGTCATTATAATTATGTGCATTATTTTTTCTAGAATAATGAATATAATTCATTCCATTATTGTTATATTGTAAATGATTTTTAACACACAAATAGTACTTTTGGTTAATATTCAAATTTAATTATAAAATATATTTACATGAGTTAATGTATTTTTGAGTTAAATAATATTTTAATAATATTTTATTATTAAACTACTTTTATTAATTAGAAATTGTTGTATAATTCTTTTGAATTTAATTGTGATTTTTACTAATGTTTGAAAATTATTTTTTATCAAAACCCGTCAATTTTCAATAACTGAATGTTTATTTAAAGTGAAAATTCACATATTTCGGAAATTATTTAGATAAAATATATATTATTTTTGGAATTCGGATGTCAGAATTATATAAAATAGAGTTTTTCATAAATTTTTGAGATAGTCAATATTTTTGGTAAAATTAAAATACCGTATAAATGAAAATTTGTTTTATGACATCCTAATGAACCAATAGTGATGTAATAAAATAATATAAATTTTATATTAGAAAAAATATATGGTTTCATTTAAAATAATATAATTTTAGTTTTATTTTATTTATTTTATAAATCCTTATTTAATCCTCCAAGAAATGTAAAATATGTTAAGAATTTAAAATCATTTCCTTGAATGTGGGACTAAAATCCCCATAAGTAAGGGACATATTTTAATATATTATGCCTTTATCCATTTAAAATAATGTATTCCAATCCCCATCTTCATAAACCATGGGTAAAAACCATGTGATGGTTCTTGGTTTTGAATATTTTAGTGTGTAGGGTCCAAAAAAATAATAATAAATATTTCCCTCACCTTTCCTATATAAACCCACCAAACCCTCATTCCTCTTCACTATTGATCATTTAATATCAACCACCCTACTTTCCCAACTCCTTGTAGCCCTTCCAAGGCACCCATTAGCTTCAAAGAAGCCTCTACCAAGCCTTTTGGATTACACATCCACGTAAGGGATCCTCACCTCCTATCTTCCTTTTCAACTCAAGAATATAGTTTTGAATTTGTCATTTAAATTTTAATTGATAATATTTTAATAATTTTATAATCAAATTTCTACAATACATTTGATTTCATTTCAATGGGGGATCATTTATCCACACCCATTTACCAATACCTAAGTCGTTAAATGGTGAATTTTCGTAACAGATTTCTCGCTTCTCAATTCTATTCAAACATTTCTTTTATATTATGCATATAAAATTACATTTCATATGTTGAGATATTATGTTTCATGATCCCCTTAAAACCCATTTAATGTATAAGTTATGAGATACCCTATTCCCTCTCATTATCCCAATTTATGAATTTATATATAAAGTTGTTATGTTGCCAAAATTGAACAACAATTTTCCATGCCAAAATCGTCTTGTAGTGAATACAATAACCATTCAAATATCATGGGTATTCACATTTATTAACATATAATTATTTATTGGAGACATATATGTTATATGATCTATGTGGAACTCTTAGGCATGAGATTTAAATGATTATGAAGGGTGAACCCTGATAGCACTCTAATTAAATGGATATTGTTTACTATTATGGTATATTATGTTATGAATGGATTTTACCTGATTCCTTTATAGTAATTTTGTCCACCATGATGGGATTGGGGTTAATAGGATTCATTTAAGTTAATCATGCAATTTTTTATGTTGTCACCACATTTCTATGTTATGATATTAATGCTATATAATTTCTTTATGTTGATTTTTATCTTATGCTTCATTGGTATGTCTATTTCTGAAAATGTATTATTATATTATTTTAATTCCTTTTTTACTACCTTTATGGGCTTTATAGATCACTATTTTCATATGTATGTCCTCATGATACCTCATATAATGGTAAGTATGAAGGAATGTTGTGGTCATGTAAAAGGTGTTTTCAATAATGATTTATGTTTCATGTTTTAAGATGTTAATTAATGTTCCTAATACCCAAATAAACTAAACCTATCAATCTTTTATGTTTTATTTAGTCTGATTTTATTTAATAAATCATGTTTATTTGTGTAATAAATAGCAGGGTCATTATAGTTTTTATCAATTGATAGGTTTACTTATTTTTGGGGTTAGGATAAGAAAACATTCGTGAAAACCTTAGTGGATAAGACTGTGTTTAAGAAAAGAATCCACCAATTTTTGTGAGTATATAGTTTTTGGTTTATCAATAAAATACATCCCTATATGGATACGAATATGTAAAGGAGGATCTGGCACAAATTTATCTTGGGGTAAAACCCAAAATCCATACTTTGAGCAAGACTCGAATGGGAACCGATACAAGAAAACGAGACTTTTTACACTCTTAGATCAATACTCTAGGGTGATACAATTCGGTAAATTCATAAGAATATTATGAACCATTATTAAGTGAACAAAATAAATTTCCCCAAAACATCATTCTTCTGGTCTCGTAGTGGTGAAGGATAAGGGTACAACAACTCTGTTCGTTGGGTGGTTTAGGGTTCGAATCCGAGGAGTCCGCTTTTGGGGGAGAACCTCTTCCACAGGATCCACTCGCCTTGTCAGGTCACCTAGTTTCTGGCTTTGTGGGAAAAATGAGGCGCAACCCACCTGTGCTGATGGATTTCTTGACGAACCATCGTCACCCTGGTTGTCACCCTTTGGGGCGCTCTTCCATCGCGGCTGGAAACATCTCCTTCCCTACTGGGGCTCTCTCTAGAGTGACCTCTTCATGGGGAGGGGGTTACCTTGTGTGGAGGGTTCAAAAAGGCCACACATGGGAAGTCCATTTTTCCAAGAAAAAAATAGATATGAATTAGATAATGGATAACATAGATCAATTATTAGAAATTAATAGGTTAAGAGATAAATGTTATTTATAAGTCATCCCTTTTTTCATTAGATTACCCTCTATGTTATTAATTGTATTAAATATTTACCCCTAATATTTCCTTTTATTTTAGCCAATGGTTGGTAGTAAGAGGAATCGAGCTAATAAGTGATGTGAAGAACAATGTGATGAATTATCTAATGAGATTCCCAATCCTATGGGAGCAGGAATCAAAAACGTTGTCACAATACTTTATCAGTTAAATCATGTTTTGCATAGAAACCTAAATCAAGATGAATTTCCAATGCCTTATGAATAAACAAGTCTCAATATAGAGCTTCATGAGAAAAAATCCTCCTACATTCAATGGATCATATGATCCATCAATCGTTAAACAATGGATCAACTCAATTGAGAAGGTATTATATATCCATCAATCTTATGAACAATAGAATGTTATTTTATATTGTTATCATCTAGAGGGTAAAACTAATCAATGGTGGGAAGTATTTCTGGGAAATGTTTTTTCATAATTATTTCCCCACACCTTACATTATAATATTGATGGTTTTCCTTACACTCAAGAAAAATAACAATGAATATGTTGGGGTGTATGAGGAAAAAATCACCAAAGATGCTCAATACTTCTTTGGTTTTGTTGTTACCCTTGAATTAAAGGTTGAACATTACTTTGGTGGTCTAAAAAATATCCTACTGAATGCCCTGATGATCTGAAACACTGACAGCAATGAGTATATAGATCTATGTTCCCTCAATGTTGAGATGGTGATCGTAGAATCTCAAGTGTATCATGGGGACAATAAGAAGAAAGTGGAATTTAATTCGGGTGCTATAATGGATAAACATAATAGTGCTAAATAATTCTAGATTTCCTTATAACACACCAACCCTAGATACCAAGAATCAGTACATTATTTAATAACATTGGCATGATCACAATAGATCAGGTCTCGGAAGTCTGATTTGTTTAGTAGCATTAGATGTAATAGATACATACATATGTTTTACAATAAATAATGAAATAAATAAAATCAAAATTGTGTACCCTTTGAACACATTCAAATCCCTTGGACTCTCCATATAGTTTTATCAAAATATAATTCTTCACATCCTGAGAAAAAAACATTAGAGGTGAGCTTATATTCTCAGTGGGGATAAAAATATTGTGGAAACTATTATAAATAAGCATAAACATTTAAGGTAATGTATAAGACTAAAATAAAATCCTTTTAAACATAAACATCAGCATAATATGAAAAAGATAAATCAAATAATTTCGTTTACTTATTCACATGGATATTCTACTAGTATAATAATCACATGAAATATCAATAGCTAATTTCATAATGATGGAATGCGTAACGACCGACAAAATAACCACATAGTCAAGGCCTTCTGCGATGACTACAAATAATATTTTGTCACACCCTTGTGACAAGACACTAGTTTGTCTCATGAGATCTACCGATGCATCGAGGAGATATAGAGGGTTAACATGTCACTTACTTAGTCTATTTCAATCCGCTTATGAAATGGATGGAACATAATCTTAACAATCATATTAAAACTTGCATGAAAAATATCAATATTTTCACGAAAAAAAAGGAATGGTATAAAAATAACACATAAACAGTCACACATAACTCATTCTATAAAATATGGTTGATTTTATTATAATAAATCAAACCCAATCAAGAATAATAAAGGATATTAACATAGATGAACATAATCATAAAAACTATTTGAGTGAAATATCCCATTTTTTAAAACATTTAAAAGTCTCACTATTTATCAAGAAGCTGTTTAAAAGACATTTTTTAATCAAAGTGTCCCATAACACTATGAAACATTTAAAATAACATTTAATTTTAAAATTTCCATGTCCATATAAATAAATAAATAAAACCATTTTAAAAACATGGAGATTAATGAGAAATATTTAGAAGAATAAATCATTAAAAAATTTAAAATTATTTTTTAGTTAAAGATACTAACTAAATTGAAGATGCTTGAATATAAATAATTTAGGAAATCAAAACCTTATAATATCTTGAGAATAATGGGATTTTTGATTTACTATGTCAAAGTATATTATATACACCATTTATAAGTGAATTTGATCATAACAACAAAGAAGTATAAATGGAATGTAAATTAAGATAAAATCCCTTATCAAGACCATATACTTTGGTTAAGGATAAATAAATGACATAATTATGTCTGAAAAATATAAATAAACACATCATGATAGGATATTCTATATAAATCAACAAGAGTACATTCACACATGTTCTTTAAAAAAATAATACCATTGACTTGGATGTTTAACTCAATGAATGGAAATTGAGTTAAGATTATTCTTATCTAGTTCATATCGATTACTTGAGAATTTATCAATGGAGTGATTATGTGTATCAAAATTATATACATAGAAAGGGGATTTTATATTACTACATAAATAAATAAATAGTGATATCGCACTTAATCTTGGATTAAAATAATCAATGATGTTTGCATAAAACCCAATTACTGGAAATTGAAATTAGAAATTCCCTTAATAATTTGGTAACATATGAAACATTCACCCCATGAAATATGAATCTTATAATTAATTTTTAAATACCCCTAAATTAAATTATATTACACAAATAATACAATCATGGAGAGTACTTACACCACATAAAAGGAAATGGTGTCAAATATAGCTTGAATCTCATGGGAGTAAAGAATGAGATAAAAATCCCTTACTTTGAAATTTCTTATAGTAGAGGGTAGGTTAATGTATTGTATAATGGTGAAATCATTGCTTTTAAATTATACAAGAACCACATACATAAATATGATATAAAATTTAATCTTTTAATATTTCTTTGTAAATGATAATTCTATAGTTTAATTGTTATGTTTGTTAACTGATTCGTTTTCCTTTATATATTTTGTTACATAATTCAGGTTTGTTATGGATAGGATATATTTTACTCATATATAGAGTTATATTAAAATCTTAAAAAATATTTTTAATCATCAATTGAAAATTATTCTTGAATGGTTATGACGAGGAATGAAATCTCATCACGTCGTGGAGACGGTAAGTCGTACGTATGCATGAGCAACAATACCATTCTATTAGTGGTGAAATTGTATGTAATTAGATGGTATATTATATATACATAATAATTAACAACTTATATTTATTAATTAAATCATTTATACTCATTATTATACCCATTAAAATAATGAAGTGTTGAATAAAAAATACAGCACTATGTGGAGACGATAAGTAGTATGTACACATGTATGTTGACATTGACATTCATATGATGGATAGAATAATGAATGTGGTTGTACCATATTTATAATAATATTTTAGTATGTAGAAGGTACTAGACTGATTATTTTGGTATGGAAACAAAAAATAAAGAGGAAGTGGAAGAAGAAAAGATCTTTGAAAGAGGTGATGAAATTGTTACCTCTTCTTCGGGTGTTCGTTTTGATTTGATCAAAAGGGCTCCATAGGTCAACATTATGACAAATTTATGGCCTCTAGGTTTTTGTGAGGGTATTTTGGAATATATTTGAGAAGGTTTTGGCTGAGGCAAATGCCTTTGTAGCTGTGAGTTTGAGAGAAGTGGAAGTACCCTTTTATAAGATAGGTGAGGGTCACTTTGGAAAAGTGTGAAATATAAATTTATTATACAATCATATTCGGTTTATAATGGATCCAAAAGGATTTATTTCGAGGATAAGGTGGGGCTGGGAAGAAAACCTCTCAACCAGTAAGTTTTATAGAGGTTTATGTCACCCTATAAACCATATCATATATATTTAACTCTTAGTTAACTAGTTTAACTTTTACTATGTATTCTTGTTTTATTATAATAAATGGTTAATAAAAATACTATAAAATGAAAAGATAAGCACAGGTGCTTAATAATTGACATATATAGCATTATCTATGTCTTTTGGATGAATGATATATTTTTAGAAATATTATATCAATTAATATTATAGTAGTTTTTTAAAAACTCATTTATGTCTATTTTGACACTATTTAGTATTTGGTTTTTGTGAGAGTCAAAAAAACTTGATTACTTCAAAAAAAATGAATCAAATCAATCCTAAAATTTTATATTTTTTTATAAAATTATTGGTGTGCATCAAAAGTCTCAATTTACATTTATTTTTGTTTTTAAAATATTAATTATTTTAATCCTTCATTAATAATGTATTTACTGCATATGCATTTTGTCATAAATAAATTGAATTATTTAATGTATAAAAATTACAAATAAAATATTATTATGTAGGAAATATTTTTATATTCTTATTGAATATTTATAGTCTAATTTATCTTATGTATAACCCTATTTTAAAAAAAATTTAGTTTTGAAAATTTGAATTTAACACTTTTAACTCATCTTTAAATAAAATAATAATAAAGGTCTTAATGTGATCCAAGTGGATCAAAGAGGATCATATTTTATTCCAAATGTTTCTTTTGATCACAAAACATTTATCCAGTTGAATTAAGTCATGTGTTATGGTAATTATAATATAATTTTTAACTTTTATTACCATATTAAATTGTGATCATGGTAAATAAAATTAAAATGTTACAATTCACCAAAAATTATTTTCATCTAATTGAACAAAATTTTACATACTATTGTCAATCGTGTCTCTAAGATTTTTGAAATTCAATTCACATATTAGGTAAAATTATGTTTTATGAAAATTTGGAAATGTGCCTAGAAGGTGGGTAAAAGAGGTTAAAATTTTCACTAAAATTTTTCACATCTATCTTTATTATAAAATGAATTCAAGGAATTAAATTATACTAGAATAGTTATTATGTATCTATTTTGACTTTAAAATAAATTTAAATTTCAAATAATGATTTAAATAAAAAGTGATCATTAAATAATAACGTAGCGTTTTTACTATTCATTTATTATTTAATGTTTTTAGAAGAATACCAAAAATTCATCCAAAGCTAATTTTTATATTAAAAATTCAAAAATGAGGTCTATTTTACCAAAATAAAAATATAGAAGTATTAATTAATTTAGAAAAATATTCCCATTGTCAAAACCAGAAAGCAGGTTTTTGAGAAGTAAAATCAATCAAAAGATTGATATGTGTTTATGTCCAATTAAAATGTAAAATTACTTATAATGACCAACATTGGATTAAATGATAAAAATATAATATAATTATACATAAAAACCATTCAAATGTATTATTTTCCACTATAAATTATTTTGGTTAAAAAAGTAGTTTTCAATAAAAAAATTTTGTTTTTCACTATTCATCAAAAATATGAAAGTTATCAGAAAAGCACTGAATTTTTATCCAAATAAATTTTTATGCCCCACATCTAAAAAAGATTTTTATTTTTTAAAATTTAATATATAAAAGTTTAAAATATAGGATTTAAAAATAGTTACCTATAAAAAGGTGGTAAAATTTCATTTTTTTTGAAGCATACTTATTTTATTGAAAAATTTGAATTTGTTCTTATATTATGTATAATAAATAAATAATATGGATTTTAAAATTAGATGGAGTAATTAAAATTCAAAATTCAGTTAATATTATTCATAACCATTTGTTGAACGACTAGTTCTATATGTCGTGTGGACCTCAAACTCAGTGCTGCAAGTAGCCCAAGCTATTGAATTACATTAAAGATAATAACTTACTATGAAATCTTGGGATGTTAGATATTTCCCACGATTGGAAATTTCATCCTCACAATTTTAATATTGGACATGGGAACTATATTGAATGCCCCACATCAGAAAAACAGTCTATAAAACTATCACTTTAAATGAAAGAATGAGAAGTACAATGGTCACTCGAGATAACCCATACTGGGATTATATGTAGGAAAAAATGGATATGGAAGATAAAATAAGTGTAAAATTATGATGGAGAGTGATAGAATACATGATCAAGAGAAAGTTGACAACAAGAGAACCACAAACTTGTGATGGGTTAAACAGTAATTATTTTCCAAGTAGAAAAAGTAAATGGAAAACCTTTTTTGTTTGAAGATACATTTCATAATTTTGAGGAATTTATTAATGAGATAGACTAAGAACATAAAGATATATAATTACTTTTAAGTATAGTATCATCCATCACTAAATTTTTACCACTAACTCATCTTTTCTCCAAATGATGAGTATTTAAGATGACTTTGTCACACCTAAAGCACTAGAATCATGTTCTAGAGAATCACATAATCAATAATGGATGAACTATAAATTTTCCTTGTCTTTAGATATTAACCCAAACAAAATGGTTACTACAAAATTAGATGATCCCCAAAATATATAATCATTTATAGAAATAAACAATGTTCTTAATCTCAAAAATTAAACAAATAATACCCAGAGTTAAATAAATACCATTTAATAACCAATTTTCCTTAAATTCCATCAATATAATCCACACTAAGAATGAAACCCAAAACTCAGAAGTATTTAATCACATAACACATTTTAGTATATCATACCATTTATCTAGAAATAACACCAATTAATTTTATATAATCATACAGATAGGTAATTAACCATATCACATATTCTCTATGATAGGTTAATCATTTCTATTAATAACCTGATTCTCTATAAAAAGCTTTGATTCTTCCAAAAATAAAAAGAATCCACCATTACGCCTCCTATGAAATCCAATAGTATTCTATTTTCCTTAGGAATATAGTGTTCCCAACAGAGCAAACGTCTTCCAAAATAACATTTATCACTTAATAATCAAATTATTTTCCTATACTAAGGATATCTATTTGATAAAACATATAATCCAAAATTAACTTATTATTGATCAATAAAATCATTTGACTAAGAATAAGTTGTCACACTGACTAGGTACTTCACCTAGTCTGGTGGTAGGTGATAAATCCTAGTTTCACTTTGGTTGTGTGTTCGATTCCAACATCTTTGTCTGACATGACAGGTTGTCACAGTGTTTTCATGTTGTCCTTTTTCAAAAACTATATTTTATAACATTCCCAAAATGATATAAATTCTTCAGAATAATCATAACATACTTTAACCACAATTGATATCTCATATTTTACATTTTCATCATAAAAATTAATAACATGTAATTGCATCAAATTCAAGGATCATATAAACCCAAATGGATATTTATAACTATATCCACAAAAGAAAATATAATTCTTATTGCATTATCATTTTCACATAACGAACTGCAGGTTTACACCTACAAGAGAAAAGTCAACCAAAGTAATTCCATTAAAAAAGAGAATTAATACATTTAAACATTTTACCATCTAAATATTTCCACATAGGTTCTTTCATGACCTAGTGGTTATTCTATAGAATAGGGCATTGACTTGGGTAATGCCAAGGCCCCCTATATTTAGATAAAATGACTGTAAATGTATTATTCAGATCTTTTTATTTTCTCCCATAGTAATATTCATTTTTCATCATCAATTCATAATTTTTGTCCTTTTTTCGACACATAATGCATTTCTTTATTCCATTGAGACGTTGTCCTGGGTGTTTCCATCCACATTTCTGAAATTATGGAAATTGAGATTTCTTTTCTACATAAACTCCACTACTGGAGCTCTTATCCTTCTATGCCTTTATCTTCTTTATTTCTTTTGGGAGGTGATTAATGTATATATTATTGATCATATTTCTGGAAACCTAGTTTGGCATGAACACGATATCTTTTATTCCTATCAGCATTCCATTTAGTTTCTCATTTCCACCATTGTTCCCACTGTGTACATCATGTTCGGTGTTAATATGACTTCCTAGGAATCCATCCATTGACTAAAACCAGAATTCATAGTGTGAGTAACAATAGTTATAATATCACATAGATAATATCATGACACATTATTTTAAATCAAAAAATAATAGTATTAACCATGGTTATTTATTCTGATATTGTATTAAAATCCTTAAAATATTTTTTAAAAAAATTTGTATTATCTTAAGCATATCCCCATTAGTTTCATAACCAAGAGTGCTACAAGACCATTGTTGTACACCGGTACCCATTCGAGTCTAGCTCAAAGAAGTGTTTTTGGGTTCTACGACTAGATTCATCTGTTCCAAAGACACCTCTACTTACTCGTATCCAGACATGGATGTATTGCTTGTAAAACCCATATAATATTTACATTACCAAAATGTTTGTATGTTCTTATATACAAATCCTCAAGTCTATCTTTGGGATTTGTTTTCTAATAAGATTTTATCTAAATATAGCTTCTACGTTTTGTAAAAAACTTCATATGACACCAACTGTAATGCCCCGACCCTAGTTACTGAATGTTGCTGCATTATTATATAACATTGGCATGATCAGAAGAGATCATGTATTAAATATTTGATTAGTTTAGTAGCCTTGTAATTACTAGATACATACATAATTTTTACATTACATCATAAAATAAAGAAAACAAAATTGTGTCCAGTTTGAACAAATTCAAATCCTTTGGCCTATCCCTGTAGGTTAATCATAATATACTTCATCAAATCCTGGGAAAAAGAGAACATAAGAATGGGGTGAGTTAAAATGCTCTATAGGGATAACAATATAGTGAAAAATATCATAAATAAGCATAAACATTTATGGAAATGTATAAGACTAAAACACAAGCCTTTTAAACATAAACATCAGCATAATAGAGAAATGATAAATCAAATAATTCTACTTACTTATTCAAAAGGATATTCTAAAAGAAGAATAATCACTTGTCATATCAATAGATATTTTTATACTGATGAAATGCATAGTATTGGACATCATAACAATGTATTCAAGACCTTGTGATGAGATTACAAATAATATTTTATCAAGGCCTTGTTCTGATAGTCTAGTTTGTCTCATGAAACCTACTGATGCATCGAGGAGCTATAGCATTCTCCCCTCTCACTTACTAAGTCCATTGCATTCCACATATGAAAAGTTTGAAACATACTCTAATCATTTGAATTAAAACTAGCATTAAAAGGTCAATATTTTAAAAAAAACATGAATAGTATAAAAATGGCACATTCACCGTAAAACATAACCTATTAAACACAACACGGAAAATTTTAATATAATAAATCAAACTCAATAAAGAATAATTAAGTGTATTGACATAGATGAAAATAATTATAAAAACTATTTCAGAGAAATATCCCTTTTTGAAAACATTTAATGTATCACTATTTATCAAGAATCCTTTTAAAAGAGATTTTTGAATCAACGTTTCCAATAACATTTTGAAAAATTTAAAATAAATTTAATTTTTAATCATCTCTTTCCATATAAATAAATCCTAAAAAATATTTTTAAAACATGGACATTAATAATTAATATCAAGAAAAATAAATCATTAAAACATTTAAAATGATAATTTAGTTAGAGATCTTAACCAAATGAAAGACGCTTTAATATAAATAATTGAGGAAATCAAAACCTTATAATATCATGATAATTAAGGTATTTATGATATGTTTTGTCAAAGTACAGTATATATGTTATATAAAAGTGAATTGGTGCATAACAACAAAGAAGTCTCAATGGAATGTTAATATAGATGAAATCCTTTACAAAGACTATATCGTTAGGTTAAGTATAAATCAATGACATATTTATGTCTGAAAAATATAAATAAACTCAAAATGATTGGATATTCAGTGTGAATCAATTAGAGTACATTCACACATATTCTTGTAAAAACAACACCAATGACATGGATGGTTAACTCAATTAATGGAAATTGAGTTAGGATTACTCTTGTCAAGTTCATATCCATGACATGTTAATTTATAAATGGGGTGATTATATGTATCAAAATTATAACACATAAAGGGGAATATAAATTACTACACAAATAAATAAATAGTGACTCCACACATAATCATGGAATAAAATAATCAAATAAGTTCGTGTAAAACCCAATGAGTGGAAATTAAAATTAGAAATTCCCATACAAATTTTGTAACTAACGAAACATACACCACATTAAAGAAGGATAATAAAATGATGTTTTAAATAAACATAAATTAAATTATAATACACAAATAATACAATCAAGCTAATTACATACACCACACAAAACAAAATAGTGTAAAATATAGCACGAATTTCACGGGAATAAAAAGTGATATAAAACCCCCTTACCTTGTACTATTCCATAGTTGAGGGTAATTTAATCTCTTATATATTGGATAAATAATTTTTATTAAATTATGTGAGAACCACACACATAAATATGACATAATATATTATCTTGTAATATTACTTTATTGATGATATTTTAGTACTATCACTATTTTGGGTGTTAACTAATTCATTTTCATATATAAGTTTTATTACGTAAGACATGTTTGTTATGGTCAGGATGTATTTGATTCAGATACTGAATGATTTTAAGTTCATAAAAATTATTTTTAATCAACAAATGAAAATTATTCTTTAATGATTACTATGGGGAATGAAATATCATTGTGTCGTGGAGGCGATGAGTCGTACGTACGCATTAGAAAAATTATCATTCTATTAGTGGTAAAATATTGTGTAACTGGATGGTATATTGTATTCAAAAAATCTTTAACATGTTATATTTATTATTTACATCATGTATACTAATAATTAGACCCGTACAATAAATTATGTTTTGAATAACCAACTACACCACGATGTTGAGACGGTATGCCGTACGTATGCACGTATGGTTACTTTGTCAATCAGGGGATTTATAGAATAATGAATATGGATGTACCATATTTATAATAACATCACAGTAAGTAGAAGTTACTGGATTTTTTTATGGAAACAACAATGAAAATGGAAGTGCAAGAAGAAAATAACATTGAAAAAGGTGATGAAATTATTACCTCTTCTCGAGGATCTTTCTTTTGATTTGATAAAATGGGCTCCTTAGGTCATCTTTCTGATCAATGTTAGGCCTCTAGGATGAAGTGAGGTTAGTTTGAAAGATATTTGAGAAGGGTTCGGCTAAGCCAAATGGATTTGGAGGAGTGATTTTGAGAGAAGGGGATGTACCTTTTTATAATAGAGGTGACATTCACTTTTGAAAAAGCTTCAAATATTAATTTATTATACAATCACATTCAGTTTATAATGGATCCAAAATAATTTATTTAAAGGATAAGGTGGATATGGGTCAAAAAAATCTCAAATAATATGTTTTAGATAGGTTAAGGTCACCATATTAACCTTATCTTATAGATTTAACTCTTAGTTATATTGTTTAACTTTTACCTTGTAGTATTGTTTTATTATAATAAATTGTTAATAAACTTACTAAAAATGCCAGGAGAACCCCAAGTGGATAATTATTGACATATATAACGTTATATATGTTTTTTCACCTACAATAATATTTTAATAAATATTATATCAATTAATAATATTGTATTTGTTTTAAAAAACTCAAATATGTCAATTTTGACACTATTTTGTCTTTGGTTTTTCTGAAAGTCAAAAAATATTGATTACATCGAAAAAAATAAATTAAATCAATACTAAAATTTCAAAATAACAAAAATAATTAGTTTAATGAAACATAATTATCAATTTACATTTATTTGGATATTTATAATATCAATTATTTAAATATTTCGTTAATAAAGTAATTACGGCATCATCATTGTGTCATAAATAAAATTTAATTATTTATTTTCAAAAAATTTTAAATAAAATACTATTATCTAGGAAATCATTTCAGTTTTCTAATTAATATTTATATTTGAATTTATCTAATGTATAACCATATATTAAATATGTTTTAGTTATGAAAATTTGGATTTTTCACTTTTAACTCTTCTTTAAATAAAATAATAATATATGTCATTATCTAATAAAATGGGATGAAATAGGATCATATTTTATTCCAATGGTTTATTTTGGTTTTATAAAACTTATCCAATAGACATAATACATGTATTTTATTAATTATAATATCACTTTAAGCATTAATTACTCTATATACATTTTACCATGGTAAATAAAATTCAAAAGTTACCATTCACCAAAAAAGTATTTTCATCCTATTGAAAAACAATTTATATAATGATGTAAACCATGTCTCTCATATTTTTGAAATTCAATTCCCATAAGTTGTAAAAAAAATTATACAATTTTTCAAATGTGCCTAAAGGTGGGTGAAAGACATTAAAATGTTAAATAAAATTTTTTACATATAGTTTTATTATAAAATAACTACATTTAATTAAGTTAGAAAAATATAGGTATTATGTATCTATTTTGACTTTTAAATAAATTTAAATTATAAATAATTATTTAAATAAAAATTTGGCTTTAAATAACAACACATTGATTTTCTCTATTCATAAAAAATTGAATGTTTTTAGAAAAATACCCAAAATTTATGAAATGATAATTTTGATGTTAAAAATTTAAAAACTATTTCTATTTTAACAAATTCATAATATAAAAGTATTAATGAATTTAAAAAATATTCCAATTGTCAAAACTAGAAAGCGGGGTTTTGAGAAGTAAAATATATCAAAATCTTGATATTTGTTTATGTCCAATTTAAATGTAAAATTACTTCCAATGAAAAAAATTGGATTAAATGGTAAAAATATATTCTAATTATACTTCAAAATCATTCAAATGTGTAATTTAACACTATAAATCGTGGTTTTAACATAGTTGTTTTCAATTAAAATTTAGTATTTTCACTATTCATAAAAAATATGAAAGTTATCATAAAATCACGGAAATTTTATCAAAACCAAATTTTTATGTACCATTTAAAAATTAGAATTTTATTTTGTCAAATTGAACATATAAAAGTTTCAAATATTGGATTTAAAAATATTTTTGATTAAAAGGTGGTGAAATTGTATTTTATGAAAAATACTTCTTTTATCTGAAAAATTGTATTTGTTTTTATATTATATATAAGAAAAACATAATATGGATGTTAAAAATATATGGCGCATTTTAAAATCAATATGTAGTTAATACTATTCATAACTGTTTATTGAAAGGCTAAATTGGTAAGTCATGGTGTACTCGAACTTAGTGAGGTGTGTAGCAGATTATAAAGAACTGTATTATAGAAAACAACTTACTATGAAATCATGGAGAATTATACCCCACTTTTCAAAAGATTGGAAAGAAGAACCCTAAAATTTCATGTAGGGGATGAGGAAACAATTTAGGTGTGGAAAGGAAGGGCACCTCTCCAACGATTACCATCAAGAAAAATCTCATACTAAGATAGAGGAAAGTAATACTCTGTTCAATACTCATTTCATTGTTCATTTTTACATCTATAAAAAACAAAGTAACTTTGAGAACCGGTTTCCTAAGATAAGGTTTTTCTGTGGAAACCAACAACCTCTAAGGTAGCAAGGGATATATATTTCCATCACTATCAACAAAGTGAATCCCGACAATGATGTTGTAACTGGTATGGTGGTTATTTATTCAAGAAAAGTGAACATACTTTTTGAATTTGTTTCAATTCATTCATTTATATCCTGAAATTTTAGTAGAAAAATCTAAACATCACTATAGAGAATAGAAGTAGAGACGTTAGTGAATATGGAAGATATGGAAATAGTTGTGTCCCAAGAATATAAATCCTCCCCAATCACAATTTTTGGAATGAATGTAATCTAGTGACTCCTTATATTTCCCATAGTGAAATTTTATGTAATTATTAGTATGGATTGGATTTTTGTATATATATATAACATAAATTAATGCGATAGAAAAATCACTCTCTATAAAGAGAATAAACCTTTGATTCTATACAAATGCATGGAGGAGGATGAATCTTATATAGAACCGTCGTCACAAGAATATATATTACTTCCCTATGAGCATGAATATCATTCTCAAATGATTGAGCCTTAGCACGGAACAATCATTGAGAAACATTCCCATTGTGATGGAATTCACTAATGTATTTCCCGAGTAATTTCATAGTCTTCCTACTAGAAGAGATATGGAATTATTAATTGATCTTATACCTTGGGAGTTTCTAATATCCAATACACCATGTAGAATGGATATATTGGAGATTGAAAATCTAACGAAACAATTATAGGTGAATCTGGTTAAAGGGTTTATACTCCCATGTGGTTCACCATCAGGTGAACCAATCCTCATCGTCAAGAAGAAGGACGAGTCAATGATTTTTTGCATTGATTATCTTAAGATCCTCGAAATCATAATAAAGAATAAGTATACTTTTCCACAAATTGATAACATGTCCAATCAGCTACATGAATTACATTACTTCTTCAAGATGAATCTAAAGTCAATATGTTACCACGTAAGGGTGAAGAAGTAGGATATCCCCAAGACTAGTTTTTGTACTAGGTATGGGGATTATGAATTCATATTAATGCCTTTCAGACTCACTAATGCTCCCTCAATCATCATGGACATGACTAATAGAGTATTTATATAGTACCTCAATAAAATAGTAGTCTTTATAGATGATATTCTAATATACTCTAAAACCATGGGGGAGCATGAATAACATCAGAGCAATGTACTAGAGACCTTGCAAAAGGAGAAACTCTTTGCAAGGTACAACAGTTGTGATTTCTGGTTGAAAGAAGTCTCATTATTATAGAATATCATCACAACCAATGAGATATCTATGGATACCTCCAAATAAAAATCAACTGAGGTATGGATAAGGCCAACATCTATGATGGATATCCATAGATTCCAAGGGTTATATGGATATTATGGCTGCTTTTGGAGAAATTTATTTCAATTTTCAAACCCTTTTACCAATATAATTTGGAAGGGAGTTATGATTTCTTGGAATGATGAATGTGAAGAAAGATTCATAGATTTGAAGACAATTCTTATCATGGCCCTTGTGTTCACACTTCCCACAAGTTAGAATCTTTTCATAATATTTAACAATGCTTCGAAGAAGGGCATGGGTTGTGTGTTGAAGCAGAATGAAAAAGTCATGGATTACTCTCCAAGGAAGTAGAGAATTCAAGAGAAAAAATATACCATGAATGATCTAGAGTTGGAAGCGGTGATCTTTAAGTTGAAAATCATGATAGATTATCTCTTTCATCAGAATTGTGAAATATATAGATATCATAAATTCCTCAAAATTATATTCACAAAGAAATAGCTGAATATGTGCCAAGGAATATAGTTATAACTCATCAAGGATTATGACTTCTCAATCCATTACCACCCTTGGAAAGTGAACAAGGTGGAAGATGATCTAATTAGAAAAGACCCAGCAATTATATCTTTTTTGAGAATTTCTAATTATCCAATATTTATTTGTTTGATGAAGATGGACGTGGTAATCATAAATAAGGGAACATCATAAATCCTTTAACAAATTATTCTTCAACCGTCTCTTTTGGAAAGGATAATGTGTGCTCAAAAAGATAATATGGTAATTCAGAGGAAAGTGGAAACTATCAGAAAAGGTAAATCCTTGGATTTTTATGTTAATGAAGATGGAATTGTTAGATTTGGGTTAAGAATATGTGTTATATCAAATCTAGGGATAAACAAAGAACATCTGGATGATGCACATAGTTTGAATTTATCTTTTTTCCTAGGAATCATTAATATGTATTGAGATCTATGGGATCACTATTTGGTGGGATAACATGTATAAGGTGATCATGAAATATACATGAATGTTCCTGGTATGTCATCAAGTGAAGTCTAAGAGGCAGAATTATAAGGGGATGATGAAACCATTACCCATACCAACATGAAAATTAAAAAAATCACCATGGAAATGTTCACTGGACATCCAAATACATCCAAAGGAAATAATTCAATCTGGGTTGTTGTGGATTATCATATAATGAAAGTACACATCAATACAATTTGAGAAGAATTTTAAATAGATCCACTAGCACGGATATACATCAATGAATTGGTAAGGATGGATGGATTACCACAATCTATTTTTTCCAATCAATGTCCAAGATTAACCTCTATATTCTGGAAAAGTCTCCAATATGATCTGAACACTGAGTTGAACATTAACAAAGTCTATCACCCTCAAATTGATGGTCAATCTGAGTAGACTTTATAGACACTTGATGAAATGTTGAGACCTTTCTCAATGGACTTAAAAGGATGATGGGACCAATAGCTTACTTTTCAAGAGTTCTCTTAGAAAAAAGTTTCCACTCAAGCATCCAAATGGTTCCTTATGAATCCATTTATGTGTAGAGGTGATGAACACTAGCATGTTTGGTTGAAGTTAAGGAACAAAAATTTCTTGGTCCAAAAATGGTCGATGAAATGGTGGAGAAGGTTAAGACCATCCAATATCACATGAAAGATGATGAGAATCAACAATAGTGCTATGTTGAAAATCATCGACGAGACCAAGAGGATGACGTTGGAGACATGGTATTCCTCCACAAATCATCATGGAAGAGTGTTATGTGATTTGGGATGGGACTACATATTCCAAGGTACATCAGCCCTTTTGATATCCTTGATCCCATCAGAGCAGCATCCTATCTAGTACACTCCCACCGAACCTATCTCAAGTCTAGGTTGTATTCCATGTATCAATATTAAACAAGTACATACCATACCCATCACATGTACTCAATCCATAGTTATTACCATTGGATAATGACCTCTCTTATGAAGAGAAGCTTTTGAAGATCATATATCATAAATAAAAAGCTCTACGAAATAAGAAAATTCCCATTGTCAATGATTGGTGGGGAAAAAACATGTTTGAAATGAGATGTGTGAACTGGAGGAACTGTTGTGGCAGAACTTCCCTTATATGTTTTCGTTTAAGAAAAGAAGATTTCGAGGGAAAAATTTCTAAAGGGGGCATGGTTGAAACAACCCACACTATAATGAATAAAATTTCCCTTCTTTCAGTTAAATGTCTCCAAGATATTTATGACACACACCCGAATTTTTTATTATATCCAATTGGATTTAAATGAACGTTAAGTATCCTTACCTTTGTTAATGTTTCCTTTGAATAGTGATCAGATGACTAGTATAAATATTTGGTTTTAATAAATTCTTTTTAAACATAAAAAGAAAGTGAAGACCTAAACCAATAAGAACATACCGTCTGAAGACCATTTATCTATGCTTCTATTGGAGAATGAATGTCTAGGATTTTCTGTAGACCAATCCCAAGACAAGATCAAATAACTTATGCATGAGCAAAACCGTTTATGGGAGACGTTTAGGCTCATCAATATCACAACCAAAACCTTGTACACCGAACGACCCTATGAAATCCATCTTAATTTTACACCTAACTCTTAAAGAGTATGCTATTGTAATAATGGGATATGATATAATACCATATAATTATGATTATACACATTGTTGTTTCTAGAATAATGAATGTACTATCATTCTATTATTGTCACATTGTAAATGATTACAAAAATAAAATAGTATTTTTGGTTAATATTCAAATTTAATTAAGAAGTATATTTTGTTTAATTAATGGATTTCTTGGTTAGAAAATAGTCAGAAAAATTTTACAATTAAATTAATTTTTTAAAATATAAATTGGTGTAAAATTTTTATGTTGTCAATTATATTTTTTATTAATGTTTGAAACGTGCTTTTTATCAAAACCCATCAATTTTCAATAAATATTGGCCTTTATTTTAATAGTAAAAAATTCACAATTTTATAAAATTATTGATATAACATGAATATTATTTTTTGAATTAGGATTTCAAAATTATCCAATGGTTTACTTTTCATTGTTTCCTGAGATAGTTGAATTTTTAGGTAAAAATTAAATATCGTATAAACATATCTTGTGTTTTATGACATCACAATGACAAATAGTGATGTAATAGAATATAATAATGGGTATCCTCATCCAAATATTTTCTCTCCATTAATATAAAATAATTTTAGGTTTATTTTATTTATTTTATAAACCCTTAGGAAATCCTCTATATCATATAAAATAATTTACGATTTTGAAAATCATTTCCTTGAAATTGTGACTCACCTCCACATAAGAGAAGGAGATATTTAAATAAATTCGGACCTTAGATTGTTAATATAAAATATTCCACATCCCTTATATATATAAAAATGGAAAAACCCAAATTATGGTTTGTGGTTTTGAATATTTCAGTGTGTAGGGTCCAAAAACAAAATAATAATGAATACCACCACATTTCCTATATAAACACACCCGATCACCCATTCCTCTTCACTCAAGCTCTTTCAAAATAGAAAACATTATTCCCTCTACTCCCTATATTCTTACAAAGGTGCCCCAATTATTCCCCGAAGCATCTTCCAAGACTTTTGGATAAGATATCCAAGTTAGTAATCCTCACCTCCTCTATTCCTTTCCAATTCAAGAACCTTGGTTGAAATTTTCTTTTTTAATTTCAATTTTTTATATTTTTTATCCTTTTATAATGAATTAAATACTTTACATTTGATGTTATTCCAATTATTTATCATTTATCCTCTCCCATTTAACCTATGCGTAAGACATCAAATTGCCAAAATTCCATAAGGGATTTCTCTCTTCTCAATTCCATTCAAGTATTTGTTTTATATTATACGTTCAAAATTCCATTTCATATGTTGGGATATTATGTTCCATAATACCCTTAATGTCCATTTTATATATACATTATGAGATAACCCTTTCCTTATAATCAAACCAATTTATGAATTTCCTTATGATGTTGTTATGCTGCCAAAATTGCCCCATGATTATCCATGCCAAAATCATCACGTACTAAACACCATACCCACTCATCTATCAAGGGTATTATCCTTTATGAATAGATAATTATTTATTCAGGACTTTCAAGTATGTATTCCACATTATTTTATAATTTAATAAATTATGGTGTTTAAGAAATCCATATTATATGATCTTTGTGGAACACTTAATCTTGATATTAAAATGATTATGAATGTTGCACCCTGATTGCAGTCTAATGCATTGGGTAATGATTAGATTCATGATACATAATGTTGATATAGCAGTTTACCTGATTTCCTTATTGGAATTTTTTTACCCATGTTGGATCAAGGTTTTACCTAATTTACTTTCAGTTAATGATGTTGTGTTTTATGTTTCTTCTACATTTCATGGTTATTATAATTATGCTATATCATGATATTATGTTCATGTTTCTTTTATGATCCATTGATATTCCTATTTCCTACCATGTTTTTTATTCTTCATGATATGCCTTGTTAACTTTTTTACTAGGCTTTATATCACACCTGTTTATTATGTATGTCTTCAGGTTATCCCATGAAATGCTATGTACGAACGAATGTTGGGTTCATGTAAAAGAAGCTTTCAATAAAGATGTGTCTTTTGTGTTTTAAGTTATTTTGTAATGTTCCTAAGCACCAAATAATCTATACAACTCAATATTTTGTGTTGCATTAGGTGAAAGGTTTCTTAATAAACCTTGTAAATGTTTGTAATAAAGGCCAGGGTCGTTATATTATTTATTGAACATTGATTATATATTATGACCCCTTTATTTTTTCCATCTTTTACGAATATGATAACATACTTTCTGGAAGTGTGTACTATCACCCCTCAAAGTGTTTTGATTTTCTCATTCCCTACATGGAATGTATAAATGAATATTTTAATAAAAATATATTACATATATGACATAGATATGATTTTTTAATTGTAATATATATATAATTATTTTAATTATTTTATTAAGGAAAATAAATGAAAGTATAATGCATGCGTACATGTAACTGATTATCTCTATGGATGGTGATTTCCGTTAGTTATATTAAATGTTATAGATTATTATAAATTTTTTTTTCTAAAGATATATAATATTTAATTCATGGATTAAATTGAGGTAATGATTAATCTAAGATAGTAATAACTTTAACATGTTAAAACATACTCAAAAAACATGGAAATTATTCCCCTCTAATTTTTTAATGATTATCTTTTCAATATCATTTTCTTTTATGATTCATAACATTATATTTAAAGAATAAAATTATTTTTTTGAACAAAATTTATTATATATTGTTTAAATAATTACTATTTTTTATAAAATTCCATTATTGGTTCATGCTTCATGATATTTTCAGTTTCAATCTAAACTATTTCATCTAAGGGGATTCATGTTAAATGTTACTAACTGAAAAATAATTTTATAACCTTATTTATTTTCACTGTGTTATATTACTAATTCAATTTCATTAATATTTTATGATTATGTATATAAAGACTTTTAATATATATTAATTTATTTCGACTTTTATATGTGTATTTATAGTTTATACACATGATCTATGGGTTGATTTATTCTCACTCCAACATTATAATGTTTTCAATGGTTCAACTAACTATCACATTTTTTTTAATATTTTTTACACTTGAATTTTAAGTAGAGAAAATTCTTTGTTAATTTTCCAAATAAAAATTCATTTTTCTACTTAATGGGTTATCTATGGCCCTTTTCGTGTTTGAGTACCATTTTACTCTCTTTAGAAAACAAAATTATTTGAAAATGTTTTTATGAAATTCTGACTTCAATTCTATCTTTAGTTGAAGTACCTCTTTTCTATTAAAAATCTAGTTTTCTAAAAAGATTCTAAATAATAGTTTTAACTTTCCCAAATGATTTTTAATGGATTTTTTTTACCCTTTTCTCTTTTTCCATTTTTTTCAAATGAGTCTAATTATATCTTTTTAAATAAAGAAATTTTCTATCATTTTTTCCCTAAGAAAAATAAAGTACTTTTTACCTCATATGACATGTACATATTTACCCAGTTTAATTCATTGAAATTTACTTTTCATGTTTAAATAGTTAATTTTTAAATTAAATGTTTTTGAATTTTATTTTAGAAGAAAATAATTTTCTAAAAAAATACAATATAAAAAGTATATTTTCTTCAATAATGTTTCAAAAATATTATTTATAGTATTTATATTCATTGTTGACAACATCCATTTATTTTTAATCCACTTGGGATATGTGGAATTGATATCATTCTTATTTATTATCTGTATTCTTTTTTATTTATTTCAATAAGGATGATATTGACATTAACTTACTTGAATCCTTTGATAGTCCTCTTGAAATACTCATTTTCCTATGATCAGTGAACATTGAATTTTCCCATAATTACCCATATCATTTATCATGGTTGTTAATATTTTTTAAAGCATATACCATTTTACATATGGTGTCTACTTTGAAATATAATTTATTATTTGTGGAAATATTGATAAATATTTATCTTATATTCTATACATATATTAGATAAATCATATAATATATTTTTTGTTATAAAATAAGAGGAATGAATTGTAATAAAAATGATAGGCATGTCCACGATTTTATATATCCCTTTGATGCATTGATATGTTCTAATGATAAAAATTAGTTGTGAAAATTAAACATGTTTCTACCTATAGTTTCATACTGTATTTTTAATGGTGTTGAAAACATAGGTTTTAATATTTATAAAACATAAAGTTCAATTATTAATAATTTTATTCATTTAGATTCTTATATTAATTATCCCTGATATATTGTATCAACATATCTATGCATGCATTTAAAACTCAGTCTATTGATTAAATGGAACGTGTTTCTAGTTCCATTCCATTATAAATTTATTTTTCCTAATCAAGTTTTTTAATGGAATGTGTTCTTATTTATTTAACTTTAAATAATATTTATGAACTCCTTTATGATTATATTGACTAAATTGAATGTGTTTCCATTATTATCTTATGACACTGAAAATTTCCATTGATTCATTATTTCATTCGTAGTATTTTTCCTCTCCTGAACATTTGATCTCACCCTTAATATATTTTATTTCCCCAGAAATCCAAGATGTGTACTAAGAATGATATGAAAGGAGACTCTATATAGGATAATGTTATTATTCAGGAAACAAAACTAAAATTATGTTTTAATTAGTGTATTTATTTTTAATATGAGGCTCATGTATATATCAGGCTTACTAAGACTACAAAATAGTCTAGTCCATTAGGATGCAATTTTCTTATATCTTATGCCAATGTAATGATAGTAAACACCGAATCCAAAATTTATGGGGTTAGTCAACTATAGATGGAATTAAATAATGTTTAATAGAAAAGTGGGAACTAGATTTAGGAATATATATATATATATTAGATAACATAACACAATGATAAAATTTGAGAATAAGTATTGAAAAAAACCCATGAATTTTAGAGAAATAGTGATTTTTTAGTTCTTCATAGAAATAAATCCATGTGTGTATACTACAAGTGGATGTCATTATAAAATAGATATAACAAAAAGTAAAAACTCTAAAAAAGTGTGTCGGTCGTGACTCAACATAAAATGGTACCCGATAATGGGATTTACTGTGCTCCAAGTTTGACACTCCCAGAATATATGTATAGGATAATTAAAATTTTGTTTACAACCCATTATAATGAATTTTTATAAATAATGAAAATAAATATCATAGTTTAAACATGATATGTATTGTATTTAGAATCATCTGTCATGATTTAGACATCAAAAAAATGATTATATGATTTTTTAAATGTGATAATTGATTCTCACACTATGGTTTTTGGTTTTAAGAAATACCCTCTTCTATTGAATAAAATATAAACCAATGATGAATCAATATAGATTTTAATGGATAAAGAATTTATTTATAGGGGTTGTACTGAAAAAAATTATTATAATGTTATTTAGTCTTTATCCTTATTTTAAGGATGTGCATAACATTTATTTTGGGTGTTATATTAAGATGGTTTTCAAAAAGGACAACATGTGTGCTAGGTGACAACCAATCATGTTCAGTAAGGTAGTGGGTCTTAATCCCATGATTGAAGGATGAAAAGGTTTTTACTCCAACCACTGAACTATGCTATTTTAGCTAATATGTCATAATTTTTTGTTGAATAATAAGATGAATAAGTTTTAACAATAAACCAACAATTTTTATTTTTAGGTTTTGAGAACTGTTTCTTAACAATATTCATTTTGGAGAGTATTTAGAGAAAAATTTAATAACTATTCACACTTTTTGAGGTCTTTTGACATGTTTAATGTTTATTTTAGGTCGTCAAGGATCATAGTTAATTTTTGAATACCCATTTCTTGAAGTGAGGTATGAATAATAATTTGATCGGGGCAAAACAATATTGTATTTTTAATATGAAATTAAATTGTATCATGTAAATAAATTTCCTTATATTTCTAGGAACTAAAATAATTTATCAACATGAAAAAAAGGATAATAAATAAATGTTGTCCTAATAACTCAATTTTTTTGGACCTATGGTATTCTAAATCAATATAGACTTATGGCTTTGAATCCTCAAATTTTTATTGGTCATTCACATATTTGTGATTGATGACCTAAATAACTACCTATAAATATTTAGCCTTTTTCATCCTATACATATCTCTTCTTTATACTTATATAATATTACATAGATACCATGTTATATGTTAGTCTATGTGGCCTTTGTATTTCATATTCTCAATTTTTTAGAGGTTGATTTACAGACCCTTTTCACAATGTGATATTTCAATCAATGGAAATATCAAACCTTCAATCACCAAGATAGAGTTTAAATTTCACAAACATATCTTATTTACGGTTGGGAGAATGTGGTTCCCCATAATTCTAATGTATGAAAATTATATTCCATTATGTGTATAACATAAAAGATCAAGCATGTAAGGGAATAAAATATCCTAATAATTTATAATAAAATTAATATTTTAAAAAATGTAATTGATTATTATATATTTCAATGTACGAAACTCTATGTTAGTAAACACCACATGAATAAATTATTTTCATTAATGGCTTCGATTACACATAGGATCGAGTTCTAAAGAATAGTAATATATTACTAAGATATTATTTTTTTAATATAATAAGATATAACATAGCTATAAAATTAGTCGTTATGAATATTACTTACTACCTTATAAAAATATATTGTTTCCAAAATACTAAATGAATTCATTGGTTACTAATTTATTGTAATCAAATAAAAGAACTGATTGAGTATAAAGGGAATGTTTTATAGGGAACTATTTATATGCTCAGAAAGCTATTTAATCATAATAAATTGTATTACTTGCAATTAGTGGGTGATATTCACAAAATATATTTTTTATATATTGAATGAGATATTTTTTGTATTAATATAATATATTTTATAGGCCTAAGATAAGAATAAACAAAATATTACACATAAAACACATAATTTTGTTAAGACACATTTAATACCTTTTAATGGAGAAAGAATTTTAAATATAACTTTTGGAACCTTTATAAATATCATATGTCCAAACACACATAATATTTTAATTTGGAACATAAAAAATTATGTAGTGTTATTTTTTGTTATTTTTCTGTGAAATATCATTTTTAATGAATAGTGAATATATAGAATTTTAACTAAATAATTATTATTTATTTAATTTATTTAGAAGGAGGAATTATATTTTCAATTTGTTTTAATGTTAAATTATGTCAAATATCAATAAATTAATATATTTTGTGTCATTGTCATCAATTTCTCTTTGAAAATGGGTATAAAAACAGATCAATATTTTTTAAATTTTTACTATAAAACCCTACATTTTCGTCCCTATATAGGATAAATTTTAAATAAATTTACACCATGAATTTGACTGGAATTAAAAAAATGGATTAAATTTTTTAGAATAAGAACAATTTCTGTTGTGTAAAAATGTCAAATTAGTTTTTTGAACAAAGATATTAGTTTATGAAATTAATATTAATTACAATGATTAATGTGAAATTAAGAATTACAAGGGGATAAACCTTAATCATAATGGAAAACATTCCCTATAAACATGTCCAAAATCCATTTTATTTCGATATTTATACCATTTCCTGGGTTTTATTGACTCTTGACCATTATTGTATTCACTTTCAAATAGAAAAAAAATGGTGGAATTCCATCTTACAAATATTTACAAGAGTTCCAGTCCTCCTCCTCTATAAAAAGAAATCATCTCTTCCCACTTCAAATAACATATCAAGAAACATTGGATAAAAATTACTATGTATATATATCCTAAACCACGCTCCTCTAAACCTTGATTTCTCTCTTTGGGAATAAAGTAATCCAAAGAATCCCTTTTGTGGAAACCAAAAGGAGTTACCGCAAGAAGTGGTAACATCTTTCCTTTTTCTCCTTAGTTTTATTTAAATTATACATCCAAATATTATTATTATTCTATTATTATAATAAAAAACAATATCCTAAATATACATATATGTTGTTATTTATTGGGTTATACCTACACATATACACAGTTCCACTTAATGGGTCATGAAATAACAATTTCTATGTATATCGACCTTTCGCCTCACAAAATAATGATTGATCATTCATAATTTAACACGTCTCATTGTGGTCACTATTCTTGATACTGTATTTATATATGATATAAATGATAGATATAATTTATTTATTCTTCAGTAATGTTTATATATTACTATCCTTTTTTCTTTCTATATTGTGGGTGTCTAATAACATCATTTGTGGAAGTGTGGACTACCACCCCCTCAAATAGAAGTTATCCCTTCAAGCTATATATGGAATGTACAAATGAATTCATTAATAAAACTATATAAATTTTTTTGAATATATATTATACTTTAATTTTAATAAAAATATTTATTATCTTCTTTCATTTTTTTAATACGGAAATGAAATGAATGTTGTGTTCAAGTATACGTACAACCTACAGTCTCCAGGAATTGTACATTATATTTATTATCTCAAAATATTATGGATTATTATAAATAAATTTATACTGAATATATATTATAAATTATTTCATGTTATAATTTATTTAAGTGATTTTTCCATGATAGGGAAAACAAGTTACAAGTTAAAACACTTTGGAAAAACTAGACAATTAACATCTGAAATTTTGAAAATAAAAAAAATCATATAATTGGATATTATAAGAAGAAATTATATGATATTTAAAACATGAATATGGATCTATGATAAGATAGTAACACAATAAAAAAATTAAATATGAAACTATTGTACTTTAATATAAAATTAAATGCAAGGTAATGGATTTTATCTCAAATTACATTCCCTTGAGATTTATTTTTTATTTTGCATGTAGTTTTTTGTATATAGATTATTTATTAAGAATTGAATTTTTAAATCATGAATATCTTCTTCCCCATGATATTATAAGTTTTTAATGTTATTACTTCAGGTATATTATGATTCAAGCGTTTCGAAGTGGAGTGAGAGACTTTTTAATGTTTAAATTTTATTATCCCTGAGAATGTTTTCAATGATTTTCATTGCCATATCACTTCCTTTTATGATTGTTACCTTTAAGTTGAAATAATCACTTTATTTATGTGCAAAAAAATTGTTATATATGGTGTATATGCTACCACTTTTTAATATAATATAATGATTCATTCAATTTTGATGATATTTTGAGTTTCAATTTTAATTATTTCATCTAAGGGGATTCGTTTAAAAGATACGAAGTGGGAACAAATTTATAACCCAATATCCATTCATTATGTTATTTTAATTACTCATTGTCTTTATTGTTATATGTTAATGTGTATAATGAATTTTCCTATCTATTGATTTATTTCCACTTCTGTATATTTATTTATAGTTGATAAACATAATCTACTCATTGATTGATTCTTACTCCACCTTTATAATTTTTTCATGGGTTTACTTATAGTAACATTTTGTTCAAGATTTTTTAAAAATAAATTTAATCATAGAAAATTATTTTATCATAGCCTAATAAATCCATTAATTTTCCTTTCCTATATTTAATCAGGAACCTTTCCAAATTTTAATTATTATTTTTTCACTCTTTGGCTCGTAAATATTTTTAGAAAATATTATTCAAAAATCCATATTTTATTTCTCTTATTAGTTTAATAACCTATTTTCTTCTAACACCCAATTTTTATTTAATTATTTTCAAAAAAATTACCCAATCAGAAATTATTTAGTAAATAAATTTTTACACTCTTTTCCTTTTACAAAAATTTTCGAAGGAATCATCATACCATTTTCTGAATAATTAATTTTTTGTACCATTTTACATTTAAAAATACATGGAATTTTTACCGTGTTTGACCAGTTTAGATTTACCCACCATCATTTATTTGATGAATGTTTTTCATCTTTAAAAGGATTATTTTTAATGATTTTTTCATAAAATGGATTTTATAAGAAAAGCATGTTGAAAATATTATTCAATAGAAAAATGATATTTTCCCCACAAATGACTTCAGAATATGTAATATATTATTTTTATTCATCATCAACAAAACCCATTATTTTTACTACCCTTGTGATATGTTTTATTGATACCATCCTTAATCATTTTTTGGATGGATTTTGATTAATTTGGCATAATATTGGAATTAATTCCCTTGATTCCTTTATTTTCCCTTTGAATTATTATATTTATTATGATGGTTGATCATTGAATATCACCTAATTATCCGTATCATTTATCATGGATATTATTATTTCCTGAATTATATACCATTTTACATGTGATGTCTACTTTGAATGTTATATGATTATTTGGGGAAATTTTGATAAAAATATATATTCTATTCTATAAAGATATTTGATAAGGTATATTATCTATTTTTATTATAAAAGATTCGGAGTGAATTAGACAAGAAATAACGAGTGGGTCCTAGAAATTATACAGCCCCTCAAAGTATCGATAGGTTCTCATGATAGAAATTAGTTACATAAATTAACTAGGTTTTTAACTATAGTTGTAAAACGTATTTTGAATGTTCTTGACCAAATAGGTTTTCATGTGCCTAAAATATTACATTTAACAGTTAATAATTTCCTTTATTTCGATTTCTTTGTTATTTATCCATGAGATGTTTCATCGACATATTTTTGGATGAATTCCATTATCATTTCATTGATAATATGGAATGTCTATTCATTTTCTTACCTTTTCATATTGATTTATCCTTATCCATTTATTTGAATGGAATGTGTTTTTAGTTATTTAACATACCATATTATTTAGGCACACCTTGCCATGTTTATTGATTATATGGAAAGTGACTTCAATTATTACCTTATCATATTCAATATTATCATTGAGTAATTACTACATCCACCATAATTCACCGTTACTTATAATTTGAGCTCACCCTTATTATGGTCTCTCCCAAATCCATTATGTGTACTAAGAAATAACTGAAAGGATACACCTGATCGTATGAATTTATTATCCCAGAAAGAAGAAAAATGTTTTAATTAGTATAATAATTCGTAATAAAAGACTCATGTATGTATTTGTTTTACCAAGACAACAAAAGTATTTTGTAATTTTTGATGTGATTTACATTTATCTAATGTCATTGTAATGGTAGTATATAATGGATCTTAGTTTTTTGGGGATGGTTCACTACATTAATGATGAAATGACGTGTTTATAAAAATATGCATCAAAAAATTCTCACATAACATCATGTGGTGTACCCATGGCTAAACTTGTAACTCCCTAAAAACCTTATTTTATATGAACAAATCCTTCTTGTACTCGATAATAGCCATTTTATGAATTATTCACCATGATTACCGTTGGATATAGTGTAATACTCATTTGGTTCAATCCATCCATGACATAGAATTCTCCTACCCACTGTGTGAAACATTGTCAAACGATTGATCCCCTATTTCATAGTGTATTAATGTTACTAAAAAAAATTCCATTAATTAGATCGTACTAACTATCGAGACTTGATCATTGGATTATGCCAACAACCTTGACATAAAGACCAGGTCAAAATTACAATTTTCTTTCTACTAATCTGACCCAAATCACCACTTATAAATGGAATGGAAATTGATTTATTACCCATAGAATTTATATTTATATCCATTGAAATAAACATGAAATATTTGATCACTTTAGTTACATGAAACCCAATGTATGCATGAACAATGATATAATAAATCATTATAACCTAAGTATATAATTGATTGGTATCAATATTAGTGAAACCTATTTATTAAATATGGTAATAGGTTTTAAATAAATATAAATTTAATGATTAAAATGTAATAAAAAATTAGTCAATTTTCTGTAGTGAATTTATGTTTTAAAAATTAAGTTTTCTGAAGAATGTATTTTTATCAAAGTTTTTACATGTGAAAATTATAATTAATTTATAATATTTAAAAAACATTATGATAAAATAGATACATTTTTTCAAACCATTGTGTATATATTATATTAGGGTTAATTATTTTGAATCTCCTGAAAAATAAGTGAATGGTGAAAATTGATGATTTTTATAAAAACTGTCATTTCTTATCATGTAAATGCACCATAATGTTCAGAAATATATATTAATGTTCCAAAGTCTCCTTTAATAATAAATAATATTATTAATTATTTAAAAATTATATATATATATGTACATATATTTTATTTTAATATACATTCATTTTTTAAACAATTTTTTGTGAAAAATGTTATTATGTGCAAAATGTGTTTTTATATTTATGATTTAATTTATAATTTATTTATTTATTTATTTATAGTCCTAATAAAAAGTAAATAATATATACTTACTATAATATTTTAAAATTCATAATAAAGAATTTAGAAATCATTTAATAGAAGTAAATTATGTTTTTTTCTTAAAATTATTTTTTTTAAAGGGATTTTCTTTTAGATTTGTGCAATTATTTAAAATTAAATTCATCCAATAATAGAAATTGAATATAATTAAATATAGTATATATTTGGATACAAAATAAATATTATTATTTAATAAAATTAACTTAATTATTTTTCATTTTCAATAGTCAAACTAGTACAAAAAATAACCTTAGTTATGGTTAAAACAGGTTTACCGTGGGGGAGGGGGTGTGGCGGGGGTTAAACATTGATATAAGGTTATTAATTCTATAAAATATAATTAAATTATAAATTTTGAAGATATTTGAATCCATTTCCATTTAAAGACAATTTCCAATAAAATTTACCTTGTGTCATTGGAATCTTTTAGGAGATTTCATGTGTGTCTGTCCCCTCACTTATAAAAGAGAACATTGTCACGACTTGACCCAACAGGGCTCGATTCATGACCCACAAAACCCACATTAATAGTCCTGGGGTTGGAGACCTGAACTAAGAAGTTGATCACACACATGTACTCTTTAACATAAGGTACATGTACGCATGCACCCACATAAACCTCCATGCAACAGTAAAAAGATATATATAAACCATGAAAAGAAAAAAGTTGAATACATATATCCCAAACTAGAGTATAATTGAAGTAAAAAAAGGAAAATACATGACCCAAATTAAGAAAATATAAAGTCATTCAACCTGATTTGATATAGGGGATCAAAGTTAGAAGCACCACCAAAAATATCCTCATACAATTTTTAGTTACACACACCAGTTGGACTAGCTCACTAAGTTCCTCCTACTCTAGGTCCTCCAATATATCCTTTAGAATGATTGTGGTCTGCACAAGAAATAATAAATTTAGGCTAAGACCGTTCAGGGCTGAGTATACAGATACTCAGTAGACCCCCCCCCCCACCCCAAAAGAAATGGGGTCAAATGAAAGGCATCAGTTCGCTCGACCCAACCACTGGGAACCAAAACGAGAGAGAAAATCTACCTTAGGACAATCCTCAGCTACAATTGACTAGTCAGCTCAAAACAAAGGGTGTTTGATCTATTATGTGACAAAACTACAAGGAAATACCAGAAATAACACCAGATATTAATTTATGAGTCACCAATCCTCATGAGGTTCGACCTCATCACTAGTGGAATATTATACTTGAGTCTCCAAGAAAACACATAACCTGGATATCACACTCCTTGAGCTCTATCATCCCTGATGATAGTTTTCAGAGAGGTAAATTCCCTCAAGTTTAAAAAACCCATCCCATATGATCCATCTGAGAGAATAATCTCATAATATATTTCCGCTAAGAACGTCACACTGACAATCAATAGAAACAAAAAAATTCATCAGAGAGGGGATCAATCTTAGTGATGGATCAGGGATACTAGAACCCAATCCAGTAACTCGATGATCTCTTAGAAAGAGGATCACTCCTAGGACATGTTTTGGGATACTACAACCTGATAATATATTCTACAGATCAGATCACTCATATAGAGGATCTTCGCTTATGCATAGGTGGTCACAATGATGCCAAAAACCTGATCTGGTATAACTCACGAATAGGGGGTCGTACTTATGATACAAAAACCTTACAGAAACCACACTCTTAGTAGGGGATCATATACTGAATGATATAGAAACCCTACTATCATCTCTTACTACATAGGGGTTAATATACCTAACAATTCCAAAAAACCCTATAGAGCATTCCTACTAGATAGGGGATCATCGTCCATGTCATGTTGGTCATAGAGATACCAAGTACCAGAACAAGGGAAAAGATAAGATTAGGGGTCAATACCTGGCATCACCAAAGGGATTTTACAACTATATCTAAGATCATACTTTCGAGAGGATCTCAATCCTATACTGAGGAAATAATACTGAAAACCCTCATAATGTAAGGACTAAAGGGACTCACTCAACACTTTTATTCAATGCATTGCTGACTTAAGAGACCCGGAAAACATCTCAGGAACTCTATGCCTCATAGGCCCAAATTGATTCCACAATCATGTTCTACATGTAAAAACACACATGGTAGGCTATTTACATACCCAAAATGGAGAACCGGTGAAAAGGAAACTTCTCACCACAACCAGCCCAAAAAAATTCATTTTGGGGCGCATAACTCGATCATAGAACACAACATAAGGATCAAAAAATTGTTGATCATCAGGAAAAAACACAAGGTATCAGTTATTCATTTCTCCAAAATGGACACCCACTAAGAAAGTAACATTTCACCGCAAGCACCAAAATCGGGACTCATGGGCCCCACCTCGCGATTTCAGTTTAAGCACATGAAATCTTTCATCAAATGTCATATTTAATTTAGGGTCACAACACTGTTAATGACCCCTCAATTGGATATTGGATGTGGGAGATACGTTCGATTCAAGAATCAAAAAATAAGAATAATTATGTAATTATTATTGTACATTTTGTGCCATCGAGGATCATGAATAAAACATAATGCTATCAGGCTAGCCTCAAAAGATCCACCTCAATGTAAGGGTCATGTATTTGTAGAAATAATGTAAAACAGACATCTTCTTTGAATGATATGGGGGTAAAAATTCCCCTCAGTAAAATGAATCCTATTTTGGTCGGCATGACTCGTCTCACAATACCCCCTCACCGAAATGCCCCACCAAATCCTCCCTCTAGTACTCTGTGTTCTCGCACCATCCTGAGGCCTCCACCCTCGGGCGCTTAGCACCACTGCACCACCCTGGGACATCTACCCTTCGGTACCCCGCATAGAAATCCTAATACACGGCCTTTTCCGCACACACTTGTGGCACCGGGGAAACCATTCACACTGTTATGTCTGGGGATCACCACACGCTAGTGCTCTCTTTCATAGACAACAAGGACTACTCTAGTGCTCCATAAATATTTTTGAGATAAGATATGGATTCTTTGGTACATAATCTTCATAGAATCGAGTTTCCCTCCATGATCTGTAGATAATTCAAAAACAAAAGCTGACACATAAACATGTGGATCATTTGTAAAACATGAAACCACCTACCTCAAGGTGAAACTCCATAGCTTTAGGGTTATATCTGCACTCTAAAGCTGCTGTTGCACCATCTGGGAATGATTTCCATCAAGATATAAGTCTAATGACACATCGTTTCATCGATATGTCCTTTGGGTCGTTTATTGGTGAAGATGAAGAGAGGATGGTGCTACTACCTCCCACATATGCACTATCAATGGGATAAGGGTAAGGAGATTTAATTTTAATTTAATCCTATCTGATTAATTGATTGGCTACCAATACACCTCTGACCAGACACGTGATACCAAAAACTTTTTTGTCGTACTTAGGGTAAACATGATGTTTTGAACTCTACCACGATCTCAGAAATCATAAAGTAGAAACAAATTAAGACTTCTTCAATCACATAAGAAAATAATATAATTTTATGTCATTATTTTATTTACAGTTATTTCCTCAGAAATGGTTTTCTACAAAAGGACTACGACGAAATATGTTATACCACTCGTAGAGTAAACAAATATGATCTGTACAAAACCGTGGAGTCTGTATTGTAATATGAGACACCATTTAAATGATAACCCATTCTATCTACATGAATTGTATAAGGCCCCAGCCTTAAACCTTACTTAATCTTGAGTTATTACAAGATTACACATTGAGGATCTTTTCAGGTTTATAGTTTTAGATAATTAGATCATGAAACTTGCATTACATTCCACATTTAAACAAAGTGGTTACATATAAGACAGTATTCATTCTTCCCATCAACAGAAACATACTGAAAATAAAACATGGATTCTTTCTTGACACATCCTTGACACTATCATCACATCATGTACCTTTCCCTTGACCTGTGAAAAACATTTCAAAAACTTGGGATGAGTATACAAAGCTCAGTAAGGGATATAAAAATATGGAAAGGAAACATGAGTACATGTATACATTATAATGAACTCATACTTTACCCATAAAACATAAGAACTTTAACATACCTCATAAAATCGTGAATAATTCATAGAAATCATATGACATAAAGGTAACTTGAGGCATTCATAACATTCTTACGTAGGGAATAATCCTCTTGGTTACGTTTGGAATACCCATCACAGTATATTCCCTAAATCTCTTCGGAGAAACCATAACGTTTCACTCCTTCGCATTACCCAATGCATTAGAGAGCTATACTGGGCTCACCTGCCCTTAGTTTATCACGGAACCACCCGTCTTCATAACAATGCCCAAGAACCATAACATAATCTTATCACATAAAACATGCATAAAGGAAACATAACATTTCCACCTTTCAATAACAAGATATAAATACAACACATTGATATAAATACATTATGAAAACCATTTTCAATACCAAAATAAAAGAAAAGTAAAACATGGTATTTATTTTTCTTTTAAAAAGATGGTATGTCTTGTAAGGGAAGCTGAAACTCAAGTAATTGTCACGGCGGCAGAGAAGTTGTTGTCGCCGCATACGTATGACAAAAACATTCCCTTTTTTTGTTTAATAAACACTTCGTATAAAAATTATTCCTTTTGAATAAACATAAAATTCAAAGGGGTTTATACACCATATAAAAGAAGGTTGTGTATAAAACAGAATATGCCTCAATGAAAGGAGATTGAGACGAAGTCCCTTACAAAGACGGTATCCTTGGTTTAAGGATAAATCAATTACATAATTATGTGTGACAAACGAATACACCAAATATAAGTGGATATTAAGTGTAAAATAATCAAAGTTCATTCACACATATTCAAAGGATGACATATTCAATAACTACATGTTGAACCCAAAGAAATTGAAATTGGGTTAAGAAGTTCCCTTGACAGCCTAACGACGTCACATCAAAAAAAGGGTATCTCATCACTTGGACATAAAATTTACATCAATAAGGATATATGAGAACATATCCCAACATATCAATATTTAAATTAAAATACCCAACAAAATAAGTCTTTTAAAAAGAGGAGGGTGAAAGGTTCCCTTACCGACATGGGTATCTTTCGAAACATAGGCCTCATGAAAGAAGGATAATACAACATTGATGTAAATACTCATAAATGAAATAATATTACACAAATAGTAAAATAATGGTCAGTACATACACCACTCAAAGGAAATTGTGGCAAATGTAGCATAAATCTCACAGGAATAAAAGTGAGATGAAAAATCCCTTACGAAAACTCGGCAGCCTAACGGTGCCACTTAAAACTTCAAAAAATGGATTGATGGGATAAAATAGGGTATCTAATCACATTACAGTAAAATTTACAGAAAGAGAATAAAATATCATCCCCCATCATAAAAAATAGGAGCTTAAAATAAGTGACATAAAGGAGAGTACTTAAAAATAAAGAGAGAGGTTAGATCTCTTACTAAAATTCGGCAGCCTAACGGCGCCACTCAAAACTTCCAAAATGGATTAATGAGAGAGAATAGGGTCTCTCATAATATGAACATAAAAATTACAGTAAGATTAATATAAAATAACATCCCAATCACAATAAAGATGAGCATAGAAGGAATGACATAAAAGAGTGTACTTAAAAAGAGAGGAGTATGATCCCTTACCTCAAGTCCAACTTTCTTGTTCGTTTCATTATATTCATGAATAATAAACTTTGGTCAATTAATAATTGCCTAAGTACCTCCTTTAGAGATTATTATTCATTTCATATCACATATTATAATGTTATAATAATTGTTTAATAATGTTAGTTCATATCAGATGTTTTTGCCGATGTTTGGTACATTAGTCAAAAATGAACTTGTTTGAAATGAGATTTCCCATGTAGTTATAAGTAAATAATTTCCAAAATAGTATTAATGATTAAAATATCATATATATCCAGTAAATATTCATTTTATACTATTTCATATCATTTGGAGATAAAAAATTAAAAGCATCGTTCATGGAGACGGGAGGCCGTACGTACGCATGAACGCTACTTTCATTTTTTTGTCATATTAATGGAATTAAAAAAAATGAGCGAGATATATATATGTTATAATTCTAGAAAGATATCCATAATTTAGATGTAATATATTACATATATATCCATTATATATATGTACTTATAATATTACATAACATTTTGAGATAAGAAATGAAATGTAGACGGTAAGCCGTACGTACGCATGAACGCTACTTCCATTTCTATTTCATATTTAATGGAATTAAAACATAATTATAGATAAAATTATTTTAATTACAGTATGGAATCATATATAATATCATTAAATATATCCTTTATACGTACCACATATGGTATTAACGAATCAAATCTCTTTGAGGGGGCGGTAGTCCGCACTTCCTTAAATGAAGATATCGCGTTTACCCATAATGGAAACCATAAAGGTAGGCCATAAATGAAAAATACATAAGCTTAAGTAAAACATAAAAATATTAAATATCATATATAAATATAGTGTCATCTTAATGGCCACCTTTGAAGGAGTTAGAAGAATGTTGAACAATCATCGTTTCAGGATGCAGAAATTCGCCATCCACGGAAACAGTATGTTCTTTAACCATTAGATGTAGGTGTGTGTAAGTGTAGCTTGAATAATTCTTATAAAAACATCCTAGTATATTTAAGATAATGTATTTGTTACAAACTAAATTAATAAAAAGATTTTAGGGGGTTGGAGAAGCAAAATAAAACAAAAGGACACAAGTGAAGACATTACCTTAAAATCGGGTAACTCCCTTTGGTTTGAGCTCAAAGGCGTCCTTGGGAAGACTTCTGCCCCAAGTGAGGCTTCAAGGAGTAATAGAGGGAAGTGGAGAAACAAAATGGGCAGGGGATGGCTGAGCCAAAGGCTTTGGGAGTGTGGGTAAGGAGGTAGAGTTGGGGGACTTTTATAAGAGGAGAGGAGGGGCACTCTTGTAAAGTTACAAAATGTTACTTTATTTTCCAAAGCGTTTCAGATTTTAAAGGTCCCACATTGATTTATTTCTAGGATAAGGTGATAAGGGTTCTAAATCCACTCATCCCATAGGTTTCGGACATGTGTAGGTCTTAGATATTACATTATCTTTCAATTTTATTTAAATCGTTAAATAATGAGTTCATCACTGCATCATCATGATGTCATAAATAATTTAATGTATTTAATGTCTAAAATTTATAAAAAAAATACTACGATGTAGGAAATATTTTTAACTTTCCAATTAATATTTATAGTCAAAAATATGACTTGTATAACCCCATGTAAAAATTCGTTTAGTAAAACATCTCTTGTTTGTGTCATTTTTACTTTAACATTAAATAAAAAGATATTTATGTCATTTCCAAACCAAAGTGGCTCTATGGGGTCCCCAAGTTGACCTATGGATTTTCATGGTCGGCCATGACACATCCAATGAGGGTAGGACATGTGTCTAGGTCATTTCATTTTATTAAATCATTATTTTTACCATAAACTCCACTAATTACCTCTAATCGCGATTAAAAACTTAATAAGTTACTATTCACAAAAAATATTTTATCCCATTGAACCACATTTTACTTCTTAATGACAACCATGTATGTCGGATTTTTTAAATTCAAAGCACAAAGATAGAAAAATTTCATTTAAACGGAAAAATCAGTTTTTATAAGTACCACTTAGTGGTTTCACTATTCATCAAAATTGAAGTTGTTCAGAAAAATCCCAAAAATTCACCCTAATCTATATTTGATATTCCGAATTCAAAAATGAAGTCTATTTTACACAGAGTAAATTTTGATGACCCAATTATTAAGAAGAGTTTTATTTGGTCCAGTAGAATGTATAAGGGTGAACAAAACTATATTTAATGACGGTTCACCATCAAAATGCGATAAGTGAAGCTTTAGTGAAAACTAGGGCATATACGTCTAAAATTGAATTCTTTCCGTATTTTAAGCCTTTATCTTTTATTGGAGAAATGTAAAAACATTTAAAAACATATATAATAATATTTTAGTTATTTATATCCATTCCTGCCAATACAATGGCTACATGTTAACTACCATTTAAAATAATATTATTTTATTATTAGAGTGCAACGTAAGATTCCCAAAAACTCATTGTTGCGTGTTGGGTACGCCATCGAGCATAGCGTCCCCTTTAAAGTCATATTAATATTTTATTCACAAATATGGATAAATATGAAAATGTCATATTCTTTATTTACCTGTGGTGTTACATCCTTCCCCCTTTTGAGAATTGCGTCCTCGCAATTTTTAAAATTGAGCTTGGAAACATCCTTGAAAGTCCCACATCGAAACAAGAGTCGGTAAAACAATCACTTTAAAATAATGAATGATAAGTACAAAGGTCACCTGAGTTAACCCATACTAGGATTCCAAGTATGAAAATATGGACATGGAGGAGAAAACATAGGGTCATGTTCTGATGGAGAGTGATAGAAAACATGTTTAGGAGAAAGTTAACCACATGAAAATCACAAACTTGTGATGGGTTAAACGGTATTCGATTCCCCAGTAAGAAAAGTTAATAGACAACATTTTTGTTTTAAGTTACTTTTTATTGAGTAATTTATTCATAAGGAAACATAATCACTTATCATGTTGACTTTCAACTTTTACTAGATTCCTTAATCAAACTCATATTTTTTTCAAAAGACGAGTATTTAGGGAGACTTGTTCGCATTAAGAGTACTATAATCAACTTCTAGAGAGTCACCTAATTAACAAAAGAGAACTATATACTTCCCATGTCTTTAGACTTTAACCAAAACCAAAACCAAAAAGGTTAGTACAAGATCAAATAATCCAGAAAACGATAACCGTTTATAAAAAGAGAATCTATTCTTAATCTCCAAAATTTGTCCAACAAAACCCAAAGTTCAACGAGGACCATTCGACAAACAATTTGTCCATAAAAGTATTAAAAGTAAACCAAACTAAGATTTAAACCCAAATAGTTGAAGGATTTAGTCACATAGTCTTCCAAGTTAAATCCTAACATTTGTCTCCAAACAACATCAGTTGCTCTTAATGTCTCGTATTGAAAAGTAATTAACCTAATCATATCTCCTCCATGATAGGTTAATAAATTTCCATAGATAACCCAAAATCAACTTACTATTAATTAATAAAATCATCTAACTAAAAAAAAGAATTAGTCAAACTAACCATGGACTTCATGTAGTCCAGTGGTAGGCGATAAATACCAGTCGCACTTTGGTTGTGGGTTCGATTCCCGCAGCTTTGTCCGACGCGACGGGTAGTCACACGGTCTGCGTGTTGTCCTTTTTCCAAAACTATATATTTCTCAAATTGTTCCCCAAAAAGAGATAAAATCATCAAAAATAACCATAACATAATTTAACCTCAATTTTATCTCATGCCTTTCAGTTCCATCATAACATATAGTAACCCATAATTACCTCAAATGTAAGGATCATATAAACTCTAATGGTTACCTTTATAATTATTACCTGAACTTCCACATCGATTGGTCATCTCGTACATGATGCATTAAAGATCATACCAAGGTTCAAGTGGTTTATCATGACTCCTTGATAGTTGGTTTAGAACAACCACGAGTTTCCTCATTGAATCCCCCATTTTATCTAGCATCTTAATCATAGAACCCCCACAGTTTCCTTCAAACCTGTTGTCTCTTTTGTTCCTGCTAGATGCATACATTTACTAAAACCAAAAAGGTCAGTGTGAGTATATCAACATAACCATCATGTACTAATGAGGAAGATAAACATTAAGATACACTTACTCATTCACTTTATCTAAAACTAGGACTCATTCTGAAATCCAAACCATTATGGTAATGTCACTTGTGCTTAGAGAATACCCTAACCTCTAAAGTTATCTAAACCGACCTTTGATACCAACTATAAGGCCCCAGCCTTAAACCTTACTTAATCTTGAGTTATTACAAGATTACACATTGAGGATCTTTTTAGGTTTAGAGTTTTAGAGAATTAGATCATGAAACTTGAATTACATTCCACATTTAAACAAGGTGGTTACATAAAAGATAGTATTCATTCTTCCCATCAACGGAAACATACTGAAAATAAAACACGGATTATTTCATGACACATCCTTGACACTATCATCACATCATGTACCTTTCCCTTGACCTGTGAAAAAATTTTCTAAAACATGGGATGAGTATAAAAAGCTTAGTAAGGGATATAAAAATATAGAAAGGAAACATGAGTACATGTATACATAAGAATGAAATCATACATTACCCATAAAACATAAGAACAATAACATACCTCATAAAATCATGAATAAATCGTAGAAATCATATGACATAAAGGTAACTTGAGGAATTAATAACATTCTTACGTAGGGAATAACCCTCTTGGTTACATTTGGAATACCCATCACAGTATATTCCCTAAATCTCTTCGGAGAAACCTTAACGTTTCACTCCTTCACGTTACCCAATGCATTGGAGAGCTATACCGGGCTCACCCGCCCTTAGTTTATCACGGAACCACCCGTCTTCATAACAATGCCCAAGAAGCATAACATAATCTTATCACATAAAACATGCATAAAGGAAACATAACATTTCCACCTTTCAATAACAAGAAATCAATACAACACATTGATATAACTACATTATGAAAAACATTTTCAATACCAAAATAAAAGAATAGTAAAACATGGTATTTATTTTTCTTTTAAAAAGATGTTATGGCATGTAGAGGAAGCCGAAACTCAAGTAATGGTCACGGCGACGTAGAAGTCGTTGTCACCGCATACGTACGACAAAAACATTCCCCTTTGTCGTTTAATAAACACTTCATATAAAAAAGATTCCTTTTGAATAAACGTAAAAGTCATAGGGTTTTATACACCGTATAAAAGAAGGTTGTGTATAAAACAGAATATGCCTCAATGAAAGGAGATTGAGATGAATTCCCTTACAAAGACGGTATCCTTGGTTTAAGGATAAATCAATTACATAATTATGTGTGACAAAGGAATACACCAAATATAAGTGGATATTAAGTGTAAAATAATCAAAGGTCATTCACACATATTCAAAGGATCACATATTCAATAACTACATGTTGAACCCAAAGAAATCGAAATTGGGTTAAGAAGTTCCCTTGACAGCCTAACGATGTCACATCAAAAAAAGGGTATCTCATCACTTGGACATAAAATTTACATCAATAAGGATATATGAGAACATATCTCAACATAAAATATGTAAATTAAAAGACCCAACAAAATAAGTCTTTTAAAAATAGGTGGGTGAAAGGTTCCCTTACCGACATGAGTATCTTTTGAAACATACGCCCCGTGAAAGAAGGACAATACAACATTGATGTAAATACTCATAAATGAAAGAATATTACACAATGAGTAAAATAATGGTCAGTACATACACCACTCAAAGGAAATTGTGGAAAATGTAGCATAAATCTCACAGGAATAAAAGTGAGATTAAAAATCCCTTACGAAAACTCGGCAGCCTAACAGCGCCACTTAAAACTTCAAAAAATGGATTGATGAGATCAAATATGGTATCTCATCACATTAAAGTAAAATGTACAGAAATAGGAATAAAATAACATCCCCCATCATAAAAAATAGGATCTTAAAAGAAGTGACATAAAGGAGAGTACTTAAAGAGAAAGAGAGAGGTTAGATCTCTTACGAAAATTCGGCAGCCTAACGGCGCCACTCAAAACTTCCAAAATGGATTGATGAGAGAGAATAGGGTCTCTCATAATATAAACATAAAAATTAAAGTAAGAGTAATATAAAATAACATCCCAATCACAAGAAAGATGAGCTTAGAAGGAATGACATAAAAGAGTGTACTTAAAAAGAAAGAGAGGAGGAGGATCCCTTACCTCAAGTCCAAATTGTCTTGTTCGTTTCTTTATATTCCTAAATAATAAACTTTGGTCAATTAATAATTGCCTAAGTACATAATTTAGAGATTATTATTCAGTTCATATCACCTATTATAATGTTATAATAATTGTTTAATAATGTTAGTTCATATCAGATGTTTTTGCCGATGTTTGTTACATGAGTCAAAAATGAACTTGTTTGAAATGAGATTTCCCATGTAGTTATAAGTAAATAATTTCAAGAATAGTACTAATGATTAAAATATCATATATATCCAGAAAATATTCATTTCATACTATTCCATATCATTTGGAGATAAAAAACGAAAAGCATCGTTCATGGAGACGGTAGGCCGTACGTACGCATGAACGCTACTTTCATTTTTTTGTCATATTAATGGAATTAAAACAAAATGATAGAGATATATATATGTTATAATTCCAGAATGATATCCATAATTTATATGTAATATATTACATATATATCCATTATATATATGTACTTATAACATTACATAACATTTTGAGATATGAAATGAAATGTACCGTTCATGGAGACGGTAAGCCGTACGTACGCCTGAACGCTACATCCATTTCTATTTGATATTTAATGGAATTAAAACATAATGATAGATAATAGTATTTTAATTACAGTATGTTATCATATATAATATCATTAAATATATCCTTTATACGTACCACATATGGTATTAATGAATCAAATCACTTTGAGGGGGCGGTAGTCCGCACTTCCTTAAATGAAGATATCGTGTTTTCCCGTAATGGAAACCATAAAGGTACGCCATAAATGAAAAATAAAGAAGCTTAATTAAAACATAAAAATATTAAATATCATATATAAATATAGTGTCATCTTAATGGCCACCTTTGATGGTGTTAGAAGAATGTTGGACAATCATCGTTTCGGGAGGCCGAAATTCGCCATCCACGGAAACATTATGTTCTTTAACCATTTGATGTAGGTGTGTGTAAGTGTAGCTCGAATCCTTCTTATATAAACATCCTATTATATTGAATATACTGGATTTGTTACAAAATAAATTAATAAAAAGAGTTTAGGGGGGTGGAGAAGCAAAATAAAACAAAAGGACACAAGTGAAGACATTACCTTAAAATCGGGTAACCCCCTTTGGTTTGAGGTCCAATGCTTCCTTGGGAAGACTTCTGCCCCAAGTGAGGCTTCAAGGAGTAATATAGGGAAGTGTAGAGACAAAATGGGCAGGGGTTGGCCGAGCCAAAGGCTTTGGGAGTGTGGGTAAGGAGGTAGAGGTGGGGGCCTTTTCTGAGAGGAGAGGAGGGGCACTCTTGTAAAGTTACAAAATGTTACATTATTTTCAAAAGAGTTTCGGATTTTCAAGGTCCCACATTGATTTATTTAGAGTATAAGGTGATAATGGTTCGAAATCAACTCATACAATAGGTTTTGGACATGTGTAGGTCTTATATATTACATTATCTTTCCATTTTATTTAAATCGTTAAATAATGAGGTCATCGTTGCATCATCATGATGTCATAAATAATTTAATTTATTTAATGTTTAAAAATTATAAAAAAAATACTATGATGTATTATATCTTTCTATATTTCCAATGACTATTTATAGTCAAAATTATTACTTGTATAACCCCATGTAAAAATTGGTTTAGTAAAACATCTCATGTTTGTGTCATTTTTACTTTAACATTAAATAAAAAGATATTTATGTCATTTCCCAACCAAAGTGGCTCTATGGGGTCCCCAAGTTGACCCATGGATTTTCTTGGTCGGCCATGACACATCCAATGAGGGTAGGACATTTGTCTAGGTCATTTCATTTTATTAAAACATTATTCTTACGATAAACTACACTAATTACCTCTAATCGCGATTAAAAACTTAATAAGTTACTATTCACCAAAAAAATTATTTTTATCCCATTGAACCACATTTTACTTCTTAATGACAACCATGTATGTCGGATTTTTTAAATTCAAAACACAAATATGGAAAAATTTCATTTAAACGGAAAAATCAGTTTTTATATGTACCACTTAGTGGTTTCACTATTCATCAAAATTGATGTTTTTCAGAAAAATCCCAAAAATTCACCCTAAGCTATATTTGATATTCCGAATTCAAAAATGAAGTCTATTTTACAAAATTAAAAACATATACATTACATTAATTAATTTAATAATTAATTCCCGCTGTTAGAGCAAATAGCGTGTTTTTATAAAATAATGAGTATCAAAATATTGACACTAGTTTAAGTCTGATTTCAAAGTGAAATTAATTTCAACGACCGCTATTGGATTTAATGGTAAAAATATATTTTAATTTCACTTTAAAACCAATTCAAAATATAATCTAATCATATAAATAAATTAGATTAAAAAGAGGTTTAGAATTAAAATAGAACATTTTACACTCAAAATGAACTTTATCGGAAAGACACCAAAAATTTACACAAAGTAAATTTTGATGTCCCAATTATTAATAAGAGTTTTATTTGGTCCAGTAGAATGTATAAGAGTGAACAAAACTATATTTAATGATGGTTCGCCATCAAAAGGCGATAAGTGAACCTTTAGTGAAAACTAGGGCATATACGCCTAAAATTGAATTATTTCCGTATTTTAAGCCTTTATCTTTTATTGGATAAATGTAAAAACATTTAAAAACATATATAATCATATTTTAGTTATTTATATCCATTCCCGCCAATACAATGGCTACATGTTAACTACCATTTAAAATAATATTATTTTATTATTAGAGTGCAACGTAAGATTCTAAAGAAACTCATTGTTGCTTGTTGGGTACTCCATCGAGCATAGCGTCCCCTTTAAAGTCATATTAATATTTTATTCACAAATATGGATAAACATGAAAATGTCATATTCTTTATTTACCTGGGGTGTTACAAATTGTATCAAAATATTTATTGATTTTATAAAATTTATTTTGGTCACACCATGTGATATAATTTCAGGGCATCTTTCCATGTTGATCTGGAAATATATTCAGAAAAATTCCAATGTCTTACAAGGAAAATAAGATGTAACTAAACCCTCTCCAACTTAATTCTTTCCATCCATGAAATTTAAAATTCTTGGTATGAGGGAAATAATCTTGACTCTCAACTGGGTCTCCCTTCCCCAGCGAGTTTTCCAAAAATCACCAAAAATCCACCAAGGATTCTCGTGTTACTGACAAGAACACACTCAGTGGAACCCCAAGGGCTTCCATAAACAATTACATCACATCCCATGTCGACGTCCTATAACTAGAAATGTATCTCCTCAGTTTTGAATGGTTCCAAACACCAAGCATCTGGTCTCATGAATTTAGGGGGTCTGAAGGTACATTGTCTCACAAACCTAACAATAAGACCAACAAACATAATCAAAACACACAAGTAAAAGGGAATCAACAGCCACACCTGGATACAATCTAATTTGGGATGCAATTAATCTCCTGTATTGTTTTCCATCATGTGTAAAAAATGTATCTTTGTGGCCATTGTGTCCATCAATTTTATGAGTCCAATGCCATGTCAACTGCACCATGACCTCCTCATGAGACTCGTGTACCAAGATGATGTCAAAAATTTTAGGGTATAAATGAACAAAATTTGGATTCCTAATAACATACCCTAGGTCTTACTAGGACCTTTCAAAAAAAATTCTAACACACAACCCCACCACAAACACATAAGTCAAATAGACTCATCCACCAAACCTCAACACTTCCCACTTTGGGCAGCACTAACTCACTCGAACAGTTTTAGCTGAATCAACAAATCATGTCTCGATGGGCGAAGGATCCCTCTTCTTCAAGAATTCTATGATATAATGAAAAACACTGGAAGAGGGTCTTATAGATACCTCATGTCACTCTGAAGAAAGCTCAAGCCAATAATGTAATGAATAGTGTACCAAGAAACTACTATAGAATATAGAATGAACACATGTAATACCTCTATCCATCCACGGATCCTCTAGGTGAATGGACTTTATAGACTGAAATTATATCCACCCCATTCTCTAACTCTCTAACCTCGGCATGGACCACATAGGGGTGGTGGTGGAAACTCATACCATCTACCACCTTCCACTGCTACACCCACTCCTCCGCCACATATTCTTCCATGCTTAACTCTATGCTCGAAACTCTTCCTCTTACAAGGTGGTCTTTCAACTATCTCCCTCTAGGCTACATGATCGGTCAAAAAATCTATCTCAAGATGTCCACAACCATCACAAGCATAACACCACCTCCCTTGTGGATGACCAAAACTGGTCTGACATCCTTGATCCTTAGATCCATCATCATGTGGTCTCCTCCTAAAACATCGTGCACTCCCAAACCCCAGAGTCTATCATCGGTTACCATCTACCAAACCATCTGCCGATGTATTAACTCTGAAGTTCCATGAATTGATGGTTAGAGACTTCTCTTCCATAATCACTCCACCACTAAGGCCCACTACAACACTCCAGTAAAAGTGTTAACGCACAGAAGAACCACTGTCACACTAATCTCTCTGTGTAATCCCAAGTCAAATTTCCATTCTCTGATGAACGAATTCTAATCCACATACAAGGAGAAACACGATAGGTTTGTGAACCTCACTGGGTACTCCACAATAGTCCTTCTCTCATACCAAATATATATAAGATCATGGAGATGAAATGACCTCAATGTTGATGGATAAAACTACTCCATAAAGTTCCTATGAAACTATTCCCAAAAGAGCGTCTCCTAATCATGGGTATGTGTCACATGAATCCCCTAGCGCTTAAGAGAAAAATCAAAACTGCTCACTACTAGGACCACCATCTGATCCACTGCTGTCATCATAAGGTGGTAAATGAATGTAACTATTGCAAACTAATCATCAGCTATCTCGGGGTTTGGGTCACCCCATAAACTCAGAGGTCGCTGCCTCTAGAACATGTGAAACTCACTTAGCCTCTGTGCATCCTCATCCTGTAATGTTGGCACAACTGGGTATTCTACCGGTGGTTGCTGAACTAGCAGACCACTAAGAGGTTGAACCGCAAAACCTATTCCATGCAACGAGTCCTCTTCATGAATATTGTCATTACCACAATCCTATTATGGATCCCTATCTATATTTCATCATGGAGACATGATGAAATTCAATCCAAATGCACCAAAGTCAAAGATGTTTTATGGGGAAATAACTCAAGAAGGTCAATGAAAACAAACCCCATCCTATATGATGTGTGTACCATTATTTACCTATTACCTGTGTCCAAATGGCATGTGTAGAAAGGTTATCTATCATAGTACTGGTGAATGGATACATCGGCTGCCACAGCAACACAAGAGACCATGGAATGAAATTCAAACATGAAACACACTAAAAATATCTCTATAAAACCCAAACCAAACTCACGATTATGATCCAAAAGTGGTTCCAGCTCTCATAAAACTTAGTCGTTTCCAAATCCAATGGGGCTTTAGAGGTGACTACCCAATCCCACCTCCATAGGCCAGGGGTGGCGACCAGCATGGAGAAGGCTATAACACCCAAGGACGCCTTATCCTAAGGCACCTATATACAAACACCCATATACACATCCACGAAATAATGTATAGATATATATATAAAATGAAAGTAAAATAATGCATACATCTATCCCAAACTAGTGTAAAACAGAAGTAAAAAAATGGAAAATATAGGTCCCACTGATAGAGAACTACAAAAGCATCAAACATGCTCAGATGGAGGGGATCACTATCCAAAGCATCGCTGGGAAGAACCTTTTCCATGATAAATTAAACAACCCAGTCATAAAATCACACTATGCTACTCCAACATCGAATCCACCTCTTTTGAGTCCTCCTGGGACCTCATCAAATGGCATGTGGTGTGCACAAGATAGAAGATGTGTTGGAAAAGCCCATACAATGGTGAGTATAAAGATACTCACTCGGAACCCTTAAGTCCTTAAAATAAAGAAAGAAACTAAAAGGAAACAATCTTCTCATACAAGGGATGGGCTAGTTGGAGCGGGCCAGGCTAAGTAGAGCGGACCGGCTAGAGCGAGCCGGTCTAGCCAGAACGAGCCGGGACTAACCGAGGGGACTCCAAACCCCCTGTATCAATAAAACCAAACATAGATATGACATTTAGTCTCTGATAACATGAATCTAGCTATGAGTTGGAACTTTTGAAACCAGTTTTAGAACATTATATTTCAGGATCAAGGCTTGGTGGCACAAAACATCCAATAATAATAATAATAATTGGATGCACAAGACAGAAGATGTGTGGGAAAATCCAATACAAGGGTGAGTATAATGATACTCACTCAGAACCCTACAATCCCCATGAGGCCCAGTTTGGGCATTTGCATTGAAATGAGACTTATTCACCGAGTGTCTATTTTGGAAAAATGAATAGAAAATTTAGTGTGTTTTTCTTGTGAGTTTCTAAATGGTGAGATCTATATGTTGTGTTACTGGATTGAGGTGAAGGCCCCACAATGACCCATTCAGGCTTGTTGTGGTGAAATGTTCCATTTTCACTGGTTATCTATTTTGGGTCAGTAAATATCATGACCTACAATTTTTTTGAAGTAGAATGTGATTGTGGCAATGGTTTGGGCCCCAGAGGCATTGAGTTCCAGCTATGTTGTGTTGGACACTTGTTTCAGTGATGCCTTGAATGGTATTCTTGAGTGATCCCCATGGTCTTTACACTATAAGGGTACTTGGTATTACGTCCTTGGTACAGGATTGAGATCCCCTCGGTAGGATGAGCTTGAATAGCATTGTAGCATCCCTCTAGTGAGGCTGAGGAAAGATCCTATAGCTTATCATTATCATTGACGGGGTTATTCGTATTTTTTTAACTAACTCTTCATGGGAGTTGATATCTTATCTAGCATGAAAATTCTATAGTGTTGTGTGGAATTATCATGTACATGATCTTCTATACAGCATGCAATCATAGTGTAGGCCCCATGAGGCCCAGTTTGGGTGTTTGCAGTGAAATGAGACTTATTCACCAAGTGTCTATTTGGAAAAATAAATAGAAAATCTACTGTGTTTTCTATTAGTATCAAAATGGTGAGATCTATATGTTGTGTTACTGGATTGAGGTGTAGGCCCCACAATGACCCGTTCGTGCTTGTTGTGGTGAAATGTTCCATTTTCACTAGTTATCTGTTTTGGGTAAGAAAATATCATGTCCTACAATTTTTTTGACCTAGAATGTGATGGTGGACATGGTTTCGGACCAAGAGGCATGGGGTTCCAGATATTTTGTGTTGGTCACATGGTTCAGTGACGCCTTGAGAGGTATGGTTGAGTGATCCCCATGGTCTTTAAACTATAAGGGTACTTGGTATTACATTCTCGGTATAGGATTGAGATCCCCTTGGTAGAATGAGCTTGAATAGCATTGTAGCATCCCTCTAGTGAGGATGGGGAAAGATCCTATAGCTTATCATTTTCATTGATGGGGTTCTTAGTATTTTTCTGACTAACACTGCATGGGAGGTGATCTCTTATCTAGCATGAAAATTCTATAGTGTTGTCTGAAATCATCATATACATGATCTCCTATGCATCATGAAATCGTAGTAGCGTTGTGGTATCATCGGTTATATGATCTTATACTCTGAGTGTAATATAATAGAGTTTTGAGTATCATTGGTGTGATCCCCTACTTCATGAAATATACCATATCAGGTTTTTAGAATTATTGTGAACACATATACACGAATAAAGATCCTCTATTAGAGTGTTTTGATCTATAGAATGTTATATCATGTAGTAGTATCCCCAAAAAAATACTATGAGTGATCCCCAATATGATAGATTTTTAAGTTATTGTCTTTGTTTCTTTTATCCTCTTGCAGTAACTAAGAGTTATCCATATCCTGCAAGTTTGGTTAATACGTTGAGTTTCATCGTGAATTTCATAGCGGTGATATCCAAAAAGTGTGTTCTCTCGGATGGACAATCTGGGAAGGCGGTGTGGGACCCAGGGCAGTGTACTTCTTGGACGAGTTTTATCTAGGAATACATATCTCATAGAGTGTGTTCTCATGGTTATGTGTTTCCCTAAAGATTCGAATTTAATCTGTCATTAGAAATGAGGTTGGAACCTCCTGAGGATTCATGCCTCAGATTAGTATATATAGTGTTCTTTCTCAGTTTTCCTTTTGTATTTGTCACATCTTAGATGACACACCCAATGGTTTGAGCTGACTAGTCAAGTGTTTCAGAAGATGGTCTCAAGATGATGTTTCTCTCTCGTTTGGGTTCCCTCTAGTTTGATTGAGTAGACTGTTTCATTTTAGTTTCTTTCTTTTATTTTTGGGATTTCAGGGTTCTGAGTGAGTATCTTTATACTCACCATTGTATAGGCTTTTCCCACACATCTTTTGTCTTATGCATCAAATGTTTGGATGTATCCAAACATCTTTTGTCTTGTGCATCCAATTATTATTATTATAATTTGATGTTTTGTGACACCAAGCCTTGATCCTGAAATATAATGTTCTAAGACTGGTATCAAAAGTTCCACCTCATATCAAGGTTCATGTTATCATAGATGAAATGTAATAGGTATTTTCTGTTTGATTGATACGGGGGGTTTGAAGTCCCCTCGGTTAGTCCCGGTTCGTTCTGGCTAGATGGGCCCGCTCTAGCCGGTCCGCTCTACTTGGCCTGGCCCGCTGCAACTAGCCCATCCCTTCTCACCGGCCCACCTCACTGATGCACCATGCTAGCCCCGCCATCTCTACCCTTTGTTGCACCATACCTTCTTGATGCCCAGTGACCTCTACCCTATAGCACTTAGCACCACCATGCCATCCCACGGCTTTCGCTGCGGACACCTATGTCCCAGCCACTGTTACCTTCCATGGAGGAATTGTTGCATGCCATTGGTCACTTTTGTGGACCATCACAACTACTCTGGTGCTCCAAAAATTATTTTGAGATTGAATCTAGAAACCATGAGACAAAGGAATCATAGACTAATGCTTTGCACGAAGATCTGTTGACGATTCAAACACAAATGATGCATAAGCAAGGAGACCATGATTAAAACATGAAACCAACAACCTCTATGTGAAACTTTGAAGATTTGGGGTTAGATATTCACTTAGAAGATTCTTCTATATGATTTGGAAGTGATCTCCATCAATATCTATGTCCGATGACACCACATTTTGTTGATATGGTCTTCAGTTTATTCATCAGCAAAGAGGAAGAGGGGAGGTTACTACTCCCACCTACATGCACACCACTAAGGAGAGAGGGGGGTTCAATATTAATTAAATCCTCTCCAATTAAAATTCCATCCCCCGATACAAATCAAACATGACACCCAACACTGGAAATTTTCATGCCACGCAAATGATTAACAAAACATTGTAAACTCAGCCGTCATCTCCAAAATTTCATCAGAGACTCAATTCATGAGTTATTTGATCCTAAGTCAAAATAAAATAATTATATTGAATTATTTTATTAATTTTTACATCCTTGATAACTTTTTCCACAGAATACATGAACCCGCAAATGGTATACCTCGCTTAGGGTAAAGGGAACAATTCATACTCAACTATGGCTTCAGTTTTTAGATCTAAACTAATGTTTTAGAGAAAACATGGTCCCTATATGTGCATAGTATAAAAATAATTAATATTTTAATGAAATTTATTCTAGGAACACCAGTACATGGGATGGGATGCCATCTCAGTGCCTATCCCTTCGAATATATTCCTTAATATTACAAAGTATTACATGTAAATGCCCGAGTGGCTACAAACATATTCTCCCACCTTATTCTCAAATTTCTCAACTTCTAACTCAAAAAACCCCCCAAAATTTCATCACTTAATCCTGGATATTTTATTCCTCTCCTCAGACCCAACCCTTAAAGGATTATTTATTAAGCCAAAGGTGGACTCACAAATTATAGGTACATTTCTTTACTAATCACTTCCAATTTTATTTCATCTTCACAATCCTATACAGTTATTATATCTATAAAAACATGATGAATCCTAATTCATAAATATACATAAATTTTATTATTATGATGGAACAATATTTTTACACCTATTAACCATCGTTAAATGATTGATGGAATTTTCATTTGTGCATACATGTGGACAACCCCCTCCACACAACGATATGTTCATTTTTCATACCCATCATTCTTGATCAGTTTCTATGTTGTATTTAATTTATACATATACATATATATATATATGATATTTTTAACATAATAATTACATGTAAAATATGCATTATTATTTTCATTTATTTTGGTCCATCTATCAAAAAATTTAGTCATCAATCATTCATATGTATGGACTACCATCATCATACTATGATCTAATTCATCATTCCTCATTTTTTATAGGAATAATTGATATTATAAAAATATTAAATATACATGATATTTATTTCATGATTTTCATTCTATAGTTGAATAAACCATGATCAATGTGTGAGGACTATAACCATTTAAATAAATAATATATGAAAAAGGAAGATGCATACACCCAAAATAATTGTGATAATGAAGGATTATTAACAAATATGTTATAAGATTTTTTAATTAAATAATGGATGGTATTCTATGTGTGATTATGGTTTTGATATTAAAATATAAAAAATTATATTTAATATAAAAAAAGTCAGATAACTTATGAAGTAAGACCAACTTATAGTTTTGGTTTTCTATTACTACATAATTTTACCATGATTGTGTTTCCAAAAATGAAAGATGAAGAAATTACATGATCTAACATTCCAAAATTTTATTAATTTTATCATTCTATTCTTATTAATGTGTTTTAATTTTTTTTCCTATCATATTTATCTCCTCATATATCTAATATGTCAATAAGAATTTTTTATTGAAAATCGAACTTATTTTTCTCTTTGGTCGAGATTCATTTCTTTCACATATTTCTTTTAAATTATTCTATAATGTTTTAAATATTAAACAAATATTATTTAAGGTTATTTTTTCCATATTTTATTTTTTTACCATTGTTTAAAAATAATTTTCTTGTCCTTTTTTAAATGTGTCATCTTTACTTCTTAAAAAAAATAAGAAACAATTTTTTTAGCATACACTCTATCAAAAACATTCCACATCTTAATGAATATAAATATCTATAAATGTTATTATATATGAATTCTTTTTCATTTTAAATGTATTATTTTTCCATTTTTATTTATCAAAAATTTTAGATTATAAATATGTTATTTCAAATATAAATGGTATTTTCCTCAAAAAATGATCTAGAAATATTTTAATGGTATATTTATGTATAAGGATATCCATTAATGATTCAAATGAATTAGTAGGTAAATTATTAAATGTTAATTCATTTATTAATTCTCTAAATAGTTCATAATAATTATGATGAAATTATTATAAAACTTTTATCCTTTCCACATGTTATGGTTTGGTGATATAATGAGTGTTTTATTATTTTTTGGGACCCATATGTGTTGTTTTTATTATAAATTAGGTGGTCCCAAAATTTTATATTCATTCAATTAATTCGGTAAATATGGATATTTCATGATATAAAAAGGACACTAATTAGGGGTGAACCTAGATTTTTGAAGTAATTTTTCACTAAGATAGACTTGGTGGTGAAAATTTATAAAGGAGAGAGTGAAATGAGTAACGAACTCATAGACACTATGACTGTCATGGAATCAAGGCCTAACTATGGAAATGAAATTATAGGGATATGTGTATTGAAATAGATTATTATGGGTGAGTATGATATGTTATAATACTTCATGATTGATTATTTATGATTATAATTTGTTATATAAGTAAGTCTGTAGATTGATATACCATCATGTAATGTTTCAAGATTATGATATAGGAATTAAAGGGTATGATTGTATATTGTTAATAACATGTTCTCATCCCCATATACTAATATTATATTCACTTATGATCATTGATTAACATAACAATTAACTGAAATTACTAGGTATCAATGCCCACAATTACTTATGTTTCCTTTTAACTAGTTATGGGGAAATGTTTCAGGTATAGTTTGCCAATGACTGTGATAGCTATGAATAAATTAATGTCAAATGATGTAGATCATTTACGTACTAGTTTATTTGTATAAATGTTTCCAAATATTGTAAAACATTTTGTTTTTGAATGGATCATATTGATATATGTTAAATATTTTATCTAACCAGATTTATTTTTTATGTTTGAAAGTTAGGGTCACTATACTTTGTATCAGAGACAGGATTTTAAAATTTTGGAAACTAAGATGAAAAAACGCTAGTGGAAACCCTTAGGATAAGACTACTTATTATAGAACATCCTATGTTATAGTAATAAAGTGATTGTTTTATTCATAATAAGATAAATCTTGTAATGGATAGTACTAGTGGATTGGTTTTGCACTGATTCAAATATTGGTAGTGACCATAAAAATATTTTATCCAATGTATATCAACCATCATTTAGAGTGATGGTGAATAGGCACTTAATGTACACCTAGTTTGAAAATCCAAAGGAATTTTATAGGATAATTTAATATTTCATTAAGATTTATGATGAAGGATTTCAATAGATGATGAACATGAATATCCTAGTTAAAACATAATGCATCATATATTGATGTAAATGTGTCCGGATTTAGATATCATATATAATATTTTCTTGATTATATAATTTATAACTATGATAATTTTTTTTCTATGAATTTTAGTTTCATTCAATGGATTGAACTATAATGTACGATGTTGACATTGAATGTCATGGAAAATTAAATTATTTTCCCCCAGTTTTACCAAATGTTATGGGATTTAGGATGCTAACTCATATCAATACAATTACAAAACGTTTTAAAACATAAAACATGTTGTGCTTCTAAATTAGAAAATTATTGGAAAATTTGATGTTGAGTCAATCATGAGACATCATCCATTTCTTTTATTCAATTTTTTAATCAAATAATTAATGAGGAATGGATTTATATAATGAAAATATATTTTAAATTCTATATTAATTAGATTTTTAAAAGAATATATTAGTTTTTCATCATTCAGATATTGAATTATTTCTAAGAGGGGTCATTATAATGAATAAGTGGGAGTAAGAATAAATTGATTCCATGTAGTGGGATGTGATTCAAGGAATATTTTTCAATAATAACTTTTCTATAAATCATTGTATGAACATGAAGATGAAATTCGTTGAGACAAAAATAATGATGATACATCCAATTGTATAGATGAAGAATATTTTACATGTATTTAAATATATAATTTTGGTATTATTGTAGAACCATATTGTTAGATTTCTTGATAATTCAGTGTCTTGAAACCAAACATCAAAAGGCTATTTTTATAATTAAATTCAATAGTTTTGAGCAACTCATTTATGTGATATAAAGGTGAAAATAGCGATTGAATACAACCATTAATCTCATTGTTTTTAGAAAAAATTTAATATATAATTCAAAGAAAATGATATAGTAAAATATGTGGAGGGAAAATGATTCTTTTTCTTTTATAAAATAAGCGTGGATTGAAACATGGATAAAATTACATCAAGGGGACTGGTAAATGTTTTTTCTGTGAAAAAAATGGTAATTAGGAAATCAAAATTATATGTGTTGGTAAGAAGATATCTAATGGTAAAAATGGGGATAAATATTCGTCGAATGAATCCCCCACACTCTAATGATATAATTTTAAATAGTGTGTACATTACACTAATGATTTCTAGAATATTATGTTTAATGGTGTTGATTTATGTTATCAACCTCTTAACCGTAGATAAAAATGGATATCTATTGCATCCATTACTGACTATATTCGGTGTGATGATGATATAGTGGATGGTTTAAATATCATCGACTATAAAATTGCAAATGTCTTATTTGATTCTATTTTTATCCACTCTTCTATATCTTATATATTTTATAAGGTTCTTAGAGTACCACCTTAATGATTATATATAGAAATATTAGTTAAAATCATAGTTGTCTGATTATCAAATATCATATGTAGGAATCTTCCCCAATTAGTGTTTGGGATATTTTTCTCCAATGAAATCTAATTACTCTTCCTCTTGTGGAATTTGATGTACTATTTCGATTGGATTAACATTATTTATATACATCCTATATCAAATATTAAGGAAGGGATGTAAAATTTGATATTTTTATCAAACTTTTCGATCATATATTAATGAAGGGATAAATATGAGATTCCAATAGAATTTACAAATGTTTTCTTAGTCTTGATATATATATTCAATAGGGGTATCTTTCTCATAGTTGTTAGGAGAAAAAATAAATCAAATATATATCTATTTCATTGTAGTTTGTTGATTAATTTTTGGATGATTTTATTGAATTCATTTGGATTGAGATGTTTAGTTTTCAATAGAATTCTAACCCAGGGATAGACCTATTTTTTAGACTCCATATAGAATATTTAATATTGAGTATTAGGAATTTAAGAAGAAACTCCAAGAAAAATTTTGATAATTGATTAATTCTACTAAGTATATCAACTTGGTCTGGACATGTTCTATTTAAATGATGAATAAATGATTAATTATAATACCCATTGATTGTATGTAACAATATAAGAATATAATAAATAATAAGTGTCTTATTCCCTATATTTATTATTTATTCTATCAATTATAATGATAATTTTTTTCCTCTTTGATCTTTGATATGGATAAAATCAATTGATTTTTAAATGTGTTGATATATCAATAATAACCTTTGAATCAAGGTATAGAAAAAATTAATTTACAATGATTCCATTTGGATTTAAAAATCCCCCACCCTCTTCCTTCATTTAATTTATAGAATCTTTAGAGAATACCTTGATCCCTTTTTTGTAGTCTTTATAGACAATATTCAAAATTAATCCAAGAGCATGGAAGAACATGAATATTGCATCAAAATTGTATTGAAAACCCATATAAAGTAGAATATGTGTAAAAGAATTACAATGTGTAAATTTTTTCAAACACAATTAATAATTTTTTTGTTCATAATATCACGTGTGAGAGTATATTAGTCGATCCATCAAATAAAGGAAAAATTGAAAAAAATCCTAACAAAACCACTGCGATTGAAAAATGCAAGCTTCATGTATTGGTTAGATTTTACTAATGATGTGTGTATTATAGAAAATGAATGTATATGCCACTCACTAAGTTAAATTATATGTGATTTAAGTTCTATTGGATTGATGAATACAAATAAAAATTAAAGGAACTCAAGGGAAAGTGGTCCAGTGTAGCTATTCTCCCACCACCACATAGCTGAAAAGGGTTTTTGATTAACTGTAATGCATGTATGAAGGGTATGGGATGTGTTTTTAGGTTGAATGATATTGTGAATACGCAAGTTTCTAAATTATTAGAGGATCATAAGAAAAATTACCCAAAACATGATTATGATTTAGTAACGATAAAATTATTATATTATATATAAAAGAATTATCCTTACAGAAAAAGGAGTGACATATACATTGATCATAAAAGTTGAATTTATATTTTCACATATAAAGAGGTGAATTTACATGATATAAGATGATCATAATTGATAATTATTACAACTACTCAATACATTACAAATATAGGAAGGAGAAAAATCTTACCAATGCTTTGTGTTGAATGGATCAAGGTATCTTACCTATGATGAGGATCCAAAATGATAAATTATTATTGGATTTGTATAGAATTATCCTATTAAATATTTATGTGTGTAGAGATATATTACATTTCTTAAATTTTAATTTGACCATAAATCTATGTCAAGAATAATTTTTAATATAAGTGGGATATAGAGATAGGACAGTAGGTGATAAGTATTCCTACGTTCTTCGTTGATTGTGGCTGAATGCTGAGATTTGGGAATTGAATACGCGAGCCTTAAATAGTAGGCTTGAAGAGTGATCAATTGGAATAAGCTCTTATATCATCACTCTCTATTCATCCTAGAATTATGATATTGTAAATAAGTATAAAATATTATATTTTGTGGCACAATATGAAGATATATATTGGGAATTATGTATTTCTATACGTGGTAAGGAGTAATCCAAAGGATATCTCCATAAAAATGATATAGATGGTAACTATAATATTACAATATTATTTTTTATTATACTTATCTAAAGATATAGTATCCATAAAAAATTTTGACTTCGTTATAATCATTATAATGAGAATTCGTTATAATTAAAGAGGAACATGTTTCCACCTTTTCTCCATCTAGTGGGATATGTCAATTTTTCTTATATGTACGTATAAACTACTGCCTCTACGTAGAGATATTATTCATTTTCCATCCAGATACTTAATGTTTGGATATTATGTTATAATTAATATATATATATATGTGCGTGATATTTAAAATATAATAATTCCACTAAAAAGGTTCATTATTTTTTACTTTTCCTTCCTTCCATCAATCAAAAAATGGAAACGCCACTCATGCATACTTGTGGACTACACTCTCTATATTGTGACGTTATACATTTTTCCTCATCACATTAATGAATCTTTAAAATTATATATATAATAAATTAATATGATATTTATTAAATTATTTAAATTATATAATGATTTAATCATGGTCAATATGCATGGACCATAACCACCAAACCAAAATATTCTTGAAAAAAATTTTTGTTAACACACAAAATCATGATGATAATGAAATATTATTAATTAATAAAAGATAATATTAAATAATTAAACCATGTATGTTATTATAGGTATGATTATTGTTTTTTATCAAAGTATAATAAATTTATATTTATTATATAGGAATTTTGAGCACCAAGGAAGAAATAATAATTTGTGTTAAGGGTTTCATTTTACAATATCATTTTGTCCTAAAATTTTTGTGATTAAATATTTTATGAAGAACATATATGATATATAAAATTAACCCAAACATTATTTATTTTCCAATAATTTTTTTATTTTTATATATTACATTTCATAGAGTATTTTTTATATTCCTTATCCACTCAAGAGAGTGAAACAATTTTTATATATATAACCAACCTTTTTTTTCTTTTTGATTGAGGATATTTTTTTTCCATGTATATATTTTCCTTAAAATGTTAAAAATAATTTTATTATTATATAGATATTATATAAATTATAGCTTAACTATATTTTAATTTATATACCTTTCTTTAAAAATAATTTCTTATCACATTCTAGAGATGGAGATTTTTACTTATTATAAAAATTTTGGCAATAATTTTTTAACATAAAATATAGGAATTTGATTCCAAACCATTATGACGACACTTTTATTTAATTATTCCATTTTTATTTTTAATTAAATTAATATATTTATTATATTTATTCATTTTTAGATTCTTAATAACTCATTTCAAATAAAAAGGTATTTTATTTATGAATTTTTCTAGTGATCTTTTAAATGTATATTTATAAATAAAAAATTCATTTGATGTTTTTTTTATTTAAGGGATAAATGATCCAATGATAATATATTTATTATTTCTCTATATTTTATTATGATTATGAAAGTTAATATTTATGAAGCCTATTCCCCTCTCCATTAGTTGTGATTTGGTGATATTATGAATGTTTTATGATCTTTTCCTATGTATATGTACGGTATTTATTATATGATGGTGGGACTAGAAATATATATCCCTATAATGCATTGTGTAAAGATATATATCTCATCAAATAATTGGTTTAGGAATAGGGAGTGAACTTCGATAAAAATGGAACATTTTCTAATAAGATAGTCTTCTAGGTGAACCTTTCCTGAGGAACTAATGAAATGTGGTGTTAACCAATATGCACTATGATAGTTTTGGAAATTATACTTGAATAAGAATATTATATGATAGGCTAATGTGTTTTTTAAAAAAATTGTGTAGTATTCTTATGATATGTTCTCATGGATCATGTATTAATATAAATGATTCCCCACTCTAATAAAATCATTATTTTGATTGACATGACATTACATCATGTCATGTTTCATGATTATGATATATGAATTAATGGGTACAATTATATATTGTTAGTATCATATTCTTATACAACTATACTTATCTTATTCTCACATACAATCATTAATTTATTTATATTTTTTATCCTTATTTAGATTCTATGATTATTCATTGTTATGTTGTCCTTACTAGGGTATTTTAGATATAATATAAGTATCTTTTGAATGATAATTGTGATAGTTGAAGAAAAATTAATAGAAAATAATGTAAATCATTTATTTACTAGTTTTTTTTAATCTATTTTTCCATAGAAAATAAAATCACACGATTATCTCTTGGAATGTATTGATATTTAATGAATATTTCCTATAATAATATTTATTATTTATACATGAAATGTTTGGGTACTATAATTTCAACCACACAACCATACAAAAAATAATTCCTTATTTATCTCGAGTGATATATTAAAAACTATTAGATGAAGAAAAAAATATTTTCCGCTTCGCTATTTTCCAAAACTAAACTATTCACACCAACTAACCCATTCCTTGGATATTCCATATTATAATAATAACATATCCTAGCATATCTTAAGAAATACACCCAATATACTGATGGTTTTATAGACATCCATCACGAAAAGTATCATGCTCATTAACTATCCCCACATATCCACTGATTATCAATTTTAATAATCCTAGATCATACCGATGATCCCCTATATCCCACATAATACATGGATACCACATTTACTTTTATCATACCTAAATTACACATTTTACAAAATGTTAATGCATTCAATGGTTATCAATAATCAAATATGATAACCATACGACAACTATAATATGTCTATTATATTTATCACATGCATATATCATGTAGTAGTATTTCTCATATGAAATCATATGATGTCAATTTTGTTGTAAACCCATGACTGTCAATGGATCCTTGACCTAATCTAAGAGATTTTGCCCGATCATATGAAACCAAATCAATGATTAATTACCCCATACATATATTAATTATAGATTCATTCCACATATCATACATTTACCAATTTCTAACAATCCCATCCATTACATATTCATATGCATGTGAAAAAATACAAGCTACCAGAACCCATTACAACTCTTGGTCCTACCTCTGATTCTTGATTCTGACCCCATCCAGGGAAAAAACAGATAGATTGATCACTATAAGATACCTCTCCAAATTCACCATATAGGTGATTTCCCTAAATTCATTCAGTTTTTTATCATACTAGTCATGGAAAAACCTTTTTTACCCCAAAATACAGAATTCTAATGAACCACCCTATGATAGCTTCATCGAATCCCATCTACAGCTAAAAATGCTTTGTTTCCTTTTATGCAGACTTCTAATTACATTAAGCTATACTACCCATCCTTTCAAACACCACTATTCATCCTTGAATACTCCTGGACACAAAATTTTAATCTATGAAATTCGATCATAGATAAGTGACACTATAAATGTGGTTAATTTGAATATATCTACTTTTAATATTCCAAATGGCCCATGAATTTGACTAAGAGGGGTGAAGAATCTGGTGTGACTAAATTTTATGGAATTCCTTTTACCAATTTAAAACTCCCATCTCCATATTAAAACACGTATTACTTGTTAACATATAAATGGATTTATTTTTCTCTTACCCATGCTTCAGAATCCACATTAAATGATGTATGGAAAATTCCAAGTATCATATAGTGTTTTTATAGGGTTTGAATCAAAAAGGGGAAAACCATCGGTTTTTTAGTGGTTATTCACATTGAGTCGCATATTCTACCCAAATAATCTCATTATAAATTAAAATTGATCTATTTAGGGATTATCTTGAAAACATAATTCATATCCCAGATAAGATACATCTATCTATGATTTCCAAAATCACACAAGAGTTAAACTTCATTAGATAATATTTTTTCTAAAGACCGCAATTATAAAAATTCATCTAGCTTTTTTATATTGGTAAAATTTATTCATTCTATAAAAATACATAAATAAGTTATAATCATCTTCCAATGTATTTTATGTTTACATAATGTTGTTAAAATATTACACTATGATCACTCTTATGTCTAAAAACCACTAAACATGATATTTTATTCATAATGTCATCATACGGTAATCTCCCAGATGACATATTAAAACGTTTAATAATAAACAATCATCTCAATAAAGAAAGATAAAAAAATATTCGAACATACATAATTCATGTCATTCTCTCTCTACAATATTCATGTATCACGTTATTTTTCAATCATAGACTTCTATAATACTTTGTAACATTGCAACTTCTTTAATTTTTTTTTCTATTCAATATTCCATTTTATATATGATATTATTTTTTAATTGTAATCATCTTCCTCATATTTCATGATATCAAGAATATCCATCCTCTATTGTTATCAATGATGTTTTCATAGCTATGTTTTTGAAACAATTATCTAATTTATTAAGATATTTATTATATTTTTAGTAATCACTTATTTTTATTATTGATATAAACATATTATATATATTATTCATAAATAAATATATTAATTCTTAGTGCCATGATTTAAAAATATTCTCTTAATGAATTTAAGTTTGTGTGATCCGAATATCAATTATATTCTTTATTCATAACAAATCTCCAATTTATATTCATGAATACACTTTACTCACTTCTTTTTAATTTTCTCCCACCCCCATAATTTACCTTTTAATTAAACAAAGAGATTCATATAGTTTTTTATCTAATTAATTTTAAAAATAAATCAAATAAACATTATATATTAATATATAAAAATCATACATATATAATATGTTTCATCATACCATATTTAATTATTTTAGGACAATTTTTAATATTCATCATAAGCTCCAGTTAACATTTTCACCTAAAAAGAAAACATTAACACCAATTATTAAAAAATCACATCAAGAATAAAAAACCCATTGTTTATATATATATCACTATAGGACACTAAATGAATCTTGGAATTTTAATTCTTGAATAATTTATTAAAGATTTTATATATTTTGGATTCATATATTTTCTTTTAGGTTTCACACGCTTTGATCTTTTTTGTTTTATTATGAAAATATTTCTATCAATTATCTTTATTAATTGTAGAGAAATATGGTAATTTTAAATCAATAGAAATAAATTTGGGAGTTTAATATTTTAATTTCTTCAGAATATTTATTCTACAATTTCTCAGAAATGAAATCCTTATAAAACATCAAATGTTCACAAATAATTGACTCATAAAAATTTCACTTTAACAAAAATATCTTATTTAGAAAATGAATCTTATGATGTTAATTATAGATATCAGTCTTTGTCATGTTTTAAGATAGAATTATGTTTTTCATAAGAGTAAAATTACTCTTATGTGTCTTCCTATTGATCCAAACCTTTTCAATTTTTACACTTCAAATGATATTTTTCATAAATTAATCATATAGAACTATAATTATTATTACATAAAAGGAATCATCTAATATAGAGATTCATACACTTCCATATTTCAGTCAATAATATCAACATAAGGTTAAATTAATCTTATAGTATATAGATGGAACTTAGAGAATCACAAGGATCTATAAACAAATTTCCTATGTATCATTCAGAAAACCAATTAATCTAACAAATTCAATGATAATTATATAACTATATATATTATTAAATAAACTATATTCCTCTATCAACATACAAATTAAAGAGTAAAAATTGATCTTACAATGGTGCTAAATTATTCTTGTAGTTTTTAATGAGTATGTGCCATTGATAAATTTCCACCTCTCAATTTATCAATAATGATGCTCATTAAATCATAATGATGGATAATTTTGTTAGTTGAAACATGAAAAATTATATTAATAATTCAAATCAATCACGAAACTACACTTCTACACAAGAAACATCAACATCCGTTAAAATTGAATGAGTATTTCAAGAAAACTTAGCACTCCATTACACGGTCATCCTACATATACAATACTAAAAATATATTATTTTAAGTACCTTAACAAAAATATTTATTCTATAACTAAAATATATTCTTCATATTATAATCCAATGAATATGTGTGAAAAGTTTTAGAAACCTTTATACTCAATATTTTCTTTATAGTTTCTCTACAATTTATAAAAAAATCTATTTTCTTTGTATTGCATATTTTAAAAATTAACAAAAAATTATATTCAAAATTAAAACTATTTTAGATATTGATTTGATACTAAAAATTGTTGTCATTACTTGTTATGAAGAATGCCTCTATAATAAAAAATTGTATTTAATTGAAAAATTGAATATAACCATCTATGTATTAATATACAATAACAATACACTTTTTAACCCATGAACTGATAAGAATCCTATTTTTATTATTTTCTAAAAATTATCCATCCCCATTGTTCTATCTATATTAAAATTATTACACACATCTGTATAGATAATATATAAAATTCTAACCCCATTAATCCATTTTGAGAATTCAATCTCCCATAATGGATTTGTTTTCAATACTGAATTAAATTCTAATGTTAATTTTATTATTCTACCTAATAATGAAAACTATTTTATCGGTTTAGATTTTACATAAATAATAAATCCACTTTAATTATTATTCTATATTACTTAAATATCTAGTTCTCCCCTATCATTCCCTAATTTTTTGTTCTCCAAAAATCATGATAGTTATAGTCAGCTTCCAATGAGAAAATGGTTAAACTAGATTTATTATTATAAAATTAACATAAAAATCGAATACATGTCTATGTGATCAATTAGTGGTGTTAAAAATAATAGGGGTAAATTTCGGTAAAAAAAATTGTCAATATATAATCTCTAATGTGATATTTTCTTCTACTTCAAATTTTAGGAGCTATAAAAATAAATTTTCTATAAATGAAAATTACCTCAACTCAATAAACCAATCATAAACATTCATGTAAAAGAATACTTTTCCCATATAAAAACATTTTTCACTTAAAAAATCACTACCACTCTGTATCAATATTTACCATACAATAAAAAGTTTAAAGTAATTACCATACCACAATATTTACTTCCATAATGTATTTTCAAAATTAAAAAGAAATATGAAATTATTAAACATCAGATTCTATTTTTGTTATATCCCCCACTTGGGATCTACATTAACAAAAATCCTCATGGTTGGTCACATTCATATATAATCTATTTGAATTTATGATACTAGAGGAATCATGAAAAAAAAATTAAGGTATTGAAAATGATGTATTTCAATGAGTGACTAATTAATGTATTTTATAACGATTAAATCATTCAAGCCACATAGAAATAAAAAATGAATTCAATCACTGATTGAATGATCCCATATTATGCTCCAACTCACAATGTAGATGAGATACTAAACACTCGGTATAATGGTTTTTGATATATGGTGAACTCACAAAACATTTCACATGAATTATTCATAAAATCTATCTAATTCCCCTAATCACATTATCTAATTTTTTTAGTAGATTCTTGTATATTCATTATTATGGGTCTTTATGAACTATTTTTTTATAGGTAGAACACACTATTTTTCTTATTGGTCACTATTATATATATCTTTATCAATTCCCTTTGGTTTAATCTTTTTTCACCACATGTGAGTCTCGTATCAATGATTTTATTTAATAATTTTTCAGGGTATGGAGTTGGGTGACCAATTAATGAATCATTCTTTTAGAAACAAATACAATAGAAATTAATTTGAATATGATGTGTCTCCATCAAATCATTAATTATAGAAAATTTCACTATGATATTTCACATAAATACTCCATTTATTGATAAAAAATGTTAATAAATATGCATATTTCATTCATCCTTGATTTTTTGAAATCAGTGTGTCTTCAGGATGAAAGGATTTCAAATTTACTTTGTATTTATTATATTATTTAGGAATAAACTGATCAAAAATATCTAGTATTACTTATTAATTATCCAATTTTTTAAATGTTCTTATAATCCCCAAACCATTCTAGACAATTGATTAAGAAATATTTAGGAACTAGCTAAACCTAATTTTTCAATACAGAATTTCATTTTATAGTAATATAAGTGGTTTTTAGAGTCATTAGTTCCTTAATTTTTTTTTCAATGAATTATTTTTTCATTATAAAAAATACATAAATTTAATTTTAAAATGACCATATATTTTTCACCTTCCACACAACATGTTAGCGACCATTAAGAATCCCTTTTTATCTATCCTTTTAAGTAATGCACCAGGGATGATATTTATCACAAAAAACCTTCTATTCCTTTAAAAAAATTATTTCCATTTAGATTCTATCTTGAATCATTTATAATTATTATTCATGTGCGATGTGAAATGTTTTATTAAATGGAATTTTTTCTATAGTTTTTTTTGTCATCCTTAATTATATTTATCTTAGATGATCATTAATAATTATTCTTATTTTGTTTTTACCTAAACGAAGTCATAATTTGTTTTCTTTTCAACGTAAATTTGAATTGTGCTAATATTTTCATGTTTTATATGAATTTTTCATGTTTGTTACACAACAAAACTCATATACCCTATCACCACATTTTTTTCAATATTCACTTAAGATGTGAATATATCCTTATATGTTCACAATCTTGAGATTTATTTTTTCTAAGAATTATTATTGTTTAAAATAAAAATTATTTTAATTTTAGGATTACCTCTCAATAAGTCATGATTTTCTAATGCATTCATATGTTGATATCTCTTCCCAGTACTCAATGGAGTTATGGCCGAAACTCTACTAACCCTACCAATAAAAGATAAATCTCATTAATTTTAATTTTAGAGTATTTTAAACAAATTTTCGAAAATATACATGTTGTAGAAATAAGAATATTGTAACATTAAACTAAGAAGAATTTGGGGGGTTTATTTTTTTGTGATACACATAAATCCATAATTAAAAGCTCAAATCATTTCACGATATGAATCCATTTACAATATTTCAAACTGTTTGAATTACCCTTTTTTATAAATTATTTTTGGTGTTGAAAGTGGATTGATAGTAGGTTAATGAATGTTATATGTATGATTTTTTCACAATTTTATAAATGAATGTAATTTCAATGTGAAGGCTGGGAACTACAGTGTGAAAACTCAAGTATGGTGGCTCATAGTGGTATGGAAAAGGGGTGTGCCATGATGGTATATGTATATAATAGAAAGCTTCTTACCTAGTCATGGCCATTTCATATCCATAGGGATTAATTTTGATGGGAACATGATAGAAGGATATGAAAACAAACAAAATATATAATTTTTATATATTTACCTTCAAATAAATTAAATAACCCAGATAGATTTATTTACTTGTGAGACCAATATCAAATAAAATTGTGAAATTTTATGAAAACATTATTATTTATATGTGATAATTATAACCTATACATTAAATTGGATGGTATGAATATGAGTAATAAAATTACAAAAAATGTGTATAATTTTCAAACAAAATGTAAATGAATTTATTAATTATTATAAATAATCACCATGTGTTAGTATTGTAAATTTATGCCTCAAAAATGCATTTTATTTAAAAATTTAATTAATTACTTTCATTGTGTCGAAGTTATAAATAACATATTAAAATTATATTATTTTTTAAAAAAGATTAATGCCAATTTTTAATCATTATGACAAAAATAATTAATGTGATATATCATGTTAATTCTAAAATTTCTATTTTTCATGTAATATTGAAAAATATATTGTTTTTCTAATACACTCATCTATTTCTCTTAAATTTAGTAATTTAAAAGTACAATTATATTATGGATTTTTATTAATGTTTTATATGATCTATTATATTGAATATAACATATTTAATTTTTCTTTAATTATCAGTATTCATTATTTTCAAATTAGTTAATTTTAAATCTTAAATAGATATTTTTTAAAAACTATTTTTCAATGGATTCTTATGAATTTTAATTTAATATAATTTATTTCAAAATATTAAAATATAATTTAAAAAATGAAGATATGATTTTATATAATCATGTCAATGTTACACTAGAGTAAATTTTTAATAATTTTATAAAAATATTAATTATTCTATTAATAGAGAAAAATAATGATTCTTATAAGAAGATGACATGAATTTAGAGAAACTAAACAGTTAAATTTTGTTTTAAAAGTGTTTTTAAAGTATAATTCGTTCAATTATATGATTAATTACCCAATTTATGATGCTGTATTAAATTTTATATTGAATATTGGTATAAAAACCTTTTATACTTATGAAAACATTTTCCTTTGAAAATATATTGCATGTTTTTTCACTAGTTTAATATTCAATTAAATTATGACACTAATGTTATTTGAATATGGTATAATTTATTAAATAATATAAATTAATATAATTAATATTCTATTCCATATTAGTTTTTGCTCATTAAGACTAATAAGTGGTGTAAAAATCTTCATAACCCCAATTAAGGTTAATATGGGTTTATTGGGGGTGATTGTTGAAACAATATATAAGAATATAATTTCTATTCAAAAATGTTAAAAATACAATTTTAGCATTATATTTTGATATTATAATATCCAAAATTCTAATTATTAGGCATTTTGAGGAATTTAAATTGAATATGATATTATTATATTTTAATCTTCCAATAAATTCCAATGGTGTTATATCACCCATTTTTAAAATGACACCCCTTATTTCTATTATCTACAGTAATTTTAGACCATTATCTTTTCCAAACCCTTCCCAATTACCATATCAAATTATCTATAAAATATTTAAAGTTTATGGTCTTCTTATAGGATCATTGTAGGGATCCTTATGGAAGGATCCAAATGAGGTATATTGATGAAGATGTAATCATCTTACTCAACCATTTTTCATTTTTTTTCTTATTCAAAATTCTTAAAATTTGATGAATATACAATAAAATAGTATCATAAATATCTTAAATACACTTAAATATTATCATTTTTCTGAAACCGCCAATATTCACCCAATATTCTGTCAAATGGTATGTGAAATTATAGCTTGTGAGTACATGTGGAATACCATAACCAAATAGTGACACAACTCATTATCCATCACCATATTTCACAGAATGTTATCATTGTGAGTTTAATTTTTATAAATTAGATTTATGAAAAAAATAATATTTTTTAATTATAATTTCATATCTATATTCTTACCTGTTAGGCTCTTGGAATACAACTACTTCACTCTTGCATATGTGTCAACTACCACATCCATGAAGTGATGTGATCCATTTTTCATTTAAACATCACATAGAAGGTAATAAGTATTTATTGTATATATATATATGATATATACGATATAATAATTAATCTATAAGGGTGAATTATTATTTACCTTTATTTAACTCAATCTGTCAAAATGTGAAAAAATTGATCATACATACATACAACCTAACATCATTATGAATGATCTAATTCAATTTATGATCTATGAATTCTATGTTTAACTATATATATATAATGAATATTGATTATATTATTATCATGATTAAAATTATTGATATTATAGATCAATTATTATAATATAAGAACCAAAATCTACCAAATAAAAACTCTCATGAAAAACTAAATAGTTAACACAAAGAAATCCTAATTCTAATACACTATGAATAATTAATATATGTTTTAATATTATTATTTTATCTTATATGATGTTATAAATATATTAATTATTCCTTTATAGATTTATATTAAATTTAAATTAATTATATTGGAGGTTATATCACTTATGATGCAAGTAAAACTTGAGGTAATATTCTATTATCTCACTATTATTTCAAGGAAAAAAATTCCATATTCACCATTTTTATATATTATATGGTGTATATAATAAACATGAATCTATTTTATGATTTTTATTATGATAATTGTGGATATATACATATAAATCTATGATTTTTCCTTTTTCATGAGGTTTGGATTCCATAATCACAAAAGTGAGGTGTGCCTTATTTTATAATCTGATTATATATCGAGCTTCTTATTAATATGTATTCGACGATGAAATTTAATGACCTCTCTCTAAAGGATCCAAATTTTTTTATAATACTCTAGATACATTTTTAGAATACTCATTCTCAATTAATTTTCCACCATTTTAAAACTCAAGAGAAATAAAATTAACGTTTTTAAACAAAACATTGATTAATTTATATTTTTGATCGATAAAAATTTTATCCAACATCTATGTTTTATAAAAAAAATCAAGAATGTATTTACTATTATTTAATGAATTTTTCTATTCATTTTTTCCATAATATATTTTTAAATTTTTTTTGAATATAATTATCTTATCATTTTCCAAATGATCTGATTTCTAATTTGAATCAAAAATATGAATGGAATCATAGTTTTAATGTACATGACATGAAATAAATTTTTGTGAGTCATAAATACTATATGCATTGAAGCTCACTATAAAATTTTCCAAATTTAATTTCAAAAAAAAATTATTTCTGTAGTCTTTGGGTAACTATAAATTCTTAAATAAGTTATTTGAAAAAAAAGATATTTTCCTCAAAAAATATTCAATATGATCATGTACTATATTTATCACTTATGATAACATCATCTGATATTACTTATGATTTACTAGGGATTTTATCCACGGATACCACCCTTATCCTTCATATGGATAGTTTATTAGTATTATGACACGTTTTTATGAATCATATTTATATTCCATCAGTTATAATATGCATAAGTGTTGAAATTTTTATATAGCCCATTTCATTCCATGGGTTATGATAAATCAAAAAATGGTTCATGATATTATAGAATACATATTAACGTATTAAGATTAAGTAATCAAATGGATCTGAATTATTTCTACCTTTAATGTATTAGGTAAATATTGATATGTCATGAGATTATGATTTATAGAATGGGGAATGAATCTATTTAAATAACAATGTATATCCACAATGATAGTCTTGGGAATAATCATGGACAAAAGATATAGTGGATTGGGGAGCTGACCTAATCCACATTAATAGTCTTGGAAGTGATCTATGACTAATGAAATGATTTTATATAAATATGTTAATGTCAAAAAAAATATCTAAGACTCAAATTTAATTACCTTATCGATCATGTTATTTGATTCAATTAAAATTTATTTATTATAAAATTCAATGCATATTTCCATGAATCTTGAATATGATCATTTCTATTATGTTTATGGTCTTAGAATATTTACATCATATTATGAGTTTCACAACCCAACCTAACGGGGACCATCTCGTGACTACCCTAAACCTACCTCTAATAGGCTGGGGGTGGCAACTTGCACCGAGAAGGCATATCCCACAAATTAGAGACAATTGCCTATGTACTTATACACACATGCACATCTCTAAGTCTAAAGAATAAAATGTAAAAACACTATGTATAAAATTCATGCATACATTATGATACAAACCACAAAGTACAATAGTATAAAACCAAAAGGTAAATAGTTCTAGAATACATGCCCACCAAAGAATGATTCTGTAAAAGTGATTGCAGAGGTTCTGAAAACACATCTGTAGAAAACATTACCATAAGGGTAGGTGTAGGACAGCTATTTGAACCTGAAAAGAATAACTATTAGGATATCTCTAACCACAACATGGTCATCTTCCGCATAGGAATCCATCAATTTGTTGATCTTCATCACAAGACACAACACGTGTGAGTGAAGACCATGCATGGGTGAGTAAAAAAATATTCAGTAGGATACCTTGAAACTAAAAAGGAATACCACAAAAAATACATGAAGTTTACCGCAAAAAATACACGAAGTATACTATAAAGGAAACACATGATGTATAGAAAGGTAACATAGGTATATATCAAAAAAAAAATATATCCCATGATATTATCGATAAACTTGATCTGATGAGGGACACCATCTCTATGGGACACACAGTCTCCATAAGACACACAATCTCCATAAGACACCCAAAACCTATAAGACACACATCCTCAAAAAGAAAAACTGGATCGGTATGACACAAAATCCCAATTAGTAACCTATATCATTATGACACATATTATCTAAGTCGCATAAATTATAGGTCACTCATATTCAAGGTCGCAAAGCTTCCATGACACATATCATCTAGTTCATAGCATACCACATGATTATGCTCATAACATGATCATTCCAACGGAACCTACTCCTCGAACCATTAGGTCACGGGCAAAAGTCCACAAAACAACTTTTCAATATCTCTAGAGGACCTTCTCATCACAAGGATCCCAATGTTGCAAAGGGATCAGTAAACAAACAAATATTTTGAATGTTATAACCATTTTTATAATAATGTATGACCTAGGTCCAGTCTGGTCTGGCGATGCCCACTGGATCTGCTAAAACATGGCCCACCAGACCGATGGGTCTAGCCTACCAGGTCTCCAGAGTGGCCCAACTCCCAATGGCCCATCCCACACTGTTTTCTATTTCATTGTTCCCCACATGGTTCACCCCAACCATGGGCCTCCTGTGATGACATGGGGACGTGCCTCATTCCACGCAGTTGGCCCACCGTACCGTCTACCCCATGGGCTCTCCACCACATTCTCCTATTATATGGCACCGATCAATGTCTGAACTAACCACCATGTACGTAGCCTCCCCTCATCACATACCCAGATCAACGTCATGATTTCCTTCCGCTACCCACACCCCCTTCCACATTCTTCCTCCCACCAACCAGCCCACCAGTGGCCTCACCCTACTAGCTTGCTGTCCTCCAAGACCAGCCACTTGGACTAGCACCACGTCTCCTGAATAAACCAGATACAATATAACAACCCTGATCTTTTATTACAAAATTAATCATAATTTATTACATAAACATCACTTGATATAATATAGAACATCAGGAGGTATAGTGTCTTTGAAGCTTAGGATCATTACATAACAACTTAAAACATGAAATAAAACATCTTTATTGAAAACTTCTTTTACATGACCACTACAATCTCTTGTATTTATCATTTCATCTGATAACCTGATGACGTGCATAAGAAAATGGTGAGCTATAAATCCAAGTAAGGGAATAATCACGGAATAATATGAGGAATAAAATAAATGTTAGATGATAGAAATATCAATATAGAACAAGATAAACATAAACATAAAGGCATGATAAAGCATGATAATCATAACAAGGATATGTGGCGACAACACTTAACATGGAATTAGCATGAGCCAAGGCTCATTGCACATAGAGCAAGAGTAAATCTTCATTTCACATGATGTACAAGTAAAACCTCATTGCACTCTAATTAGAATGAGTAAACACCCATTGAACTTGACGTATAATGATACTATACTTTACCTAATGCATTGGAGCGCTATAAGGGCACACCCTTCTTAAACATTTCATTTCATGCATAAGTGCGCCACATGGATCATATCATTGAAATTCATAAAAAAAATCATTTATTACATGAGAAAGAAATGTGGAATTCATAAAAGATACATTATAATCAATAAGTAAATGTGAAAAATTTTGAATACCCTAGATAGAGAAATGGTCTTGGTATTCACCGCACAATGACATTGTCTTGGAAAATCGGTGCAAGTTCGGCTGCGTAACGACGTGACGTAAGAATTAATAAAAATGGTTGATGAGAGAAAAAGGGTTGTCTCATCATATGTACATGAAATTTAAAGTAAGGGGGTAATATAGATTCATGTACCAACAATTGTAATGGAATTTAGAGTCATGGTACAAAAGAATTTCATGAATGTAAAAGAGGAGAGAGAAATTCATTTCGGAATTTTGGCATAGTAAGGTGTACATGGGAGGCATTTAATGGAATAGAAAGGGGTCTCCCATCATTCAAATATAAATAGGAAAGTATGGGAGAGGTGAAAAATCATTACCAAACATTTATAATTGAAATAAAAAGGGCATAACAACATTATAAAAATTAGAGAAAAATGAGAAAGGAAGAAAAACACTTACTTCAAGGTGTGCTTCCAAAGGCTTGAGAGAGGCTTGAAAGAGGCTTCTTGGGAGATTGGGGAACCTTGGGAGGATTTTATAAAGAGAATTGTAGAGGATGGACGAACTTCAGAGGCTTTGAGTGAGGAGTAAGTGGGAGCTTGGGTGGGATTATATAGGAAAGGAGGGGGAATTATTTATTATTTAGGTTTGGGAGACCTCACATTAATCTAATCCAAACCACAGACCAGCCCATGGTTTTTGCCCATGGTTTTTAGAAAAAGGAAGTGGAAAACAATATTTTATAGGTCCAAAGTCCTAACTTCTTTAAATAATGTGGTTAATTATGTGGAGGTGAGTCACACTCCCAAGCAAATCAATTTAAAAAGATAAGATGTCTAATAAGCCTAGAAGGGTCCATTAATGCTTTGTAAAATAAGTCAAACAAACAAAAAATTACATTATTTTAATGGTAAAAATATATTGTCCAATTATAAGGCTTATAGTATTTTATTACATCACTATTGGGTCATTATGATGTCATAAAACACATTATATAGTAAAACAGTATTTAATTTTTACCCAAAAATTTGGTTGTCTCAGAAAATTATGAAAAATTAACCGTTGGATAATTTTGATGTCTTGATTCCATAAATAATATTTATTTTATCTAAATAATTTTCTAAATATGTTAATTTTCACTTGTAAAATAAAAACCGACATTTATCAAAAATTCACGGGCTTTGTTAAAAATGGCTTTCAAACCATAATTGAATTTACGATTGCATTAATAAAATTATAAAATCATTTATATTAAACAAAAAATAATTTATTAATAATAATAATATTTTATTAAAATAATATTTTATTAAAAAATCCATTAATTCATCAAAATATATTTCTTAGTTGAATAGTAACTAAAAATACTATTCCTGCTTTAAAAAACATATACAAGGTAACAGTAATAAAATGAAGTTATATTCATTATTATATACATAAATAATTTACATGACCATAATGATAATGTCTTGTTACATAACCCCTTACAACACCCACATTAGACAGAAGGGTAAGGTGTGCGATGGTGACCGACTCTTGGGGTGGCTCGGATAACATTGCTCAGGTGGTAATCTCTATCAACATTCACTTCTCTCGTAAGAATTTCCGCTCGAGAATAACATATTCAATCTTGGCTAGGGATTGGTCAAGAAAAAAGACCAAAGAGGCAACCTCCTTTCCGATCTCTGACAAATGGTCTTCATATGGGGCACGTCTACTCGATGAGGCCATCACTTCCTTTGTCTGAGTAAATTGGATTTGTTAAAGCCCTATATTTATACTATTCATGTGATCACTATTAAACGACTACATTATCAACGGTCACAATTCAAAATGGTATTTTAAAATCCAAAAACAGAAAACCAAAAAAGTTGACATTTTATATAAAAATTTTACAAAAAGAGACATTTAATTAGATCAAGAGGGATTTCCACTAATGAATGTTTGGGTCGTTAAAATCTTTTCCCCTTAAAAAAATTCACCCACGAAATTTTCTTTTCCCACAATAAAACAGATGTGGGTAACTCTACTTCATCATTTCTTCCGATTCCCAGGTTTCTTCTTCAAACTTGTGGTTTCGCCACAACACCTTGATGAGGGGCATTATCTTATTTCGTAAAACGTTTTCTATACGATATAATATCTTCAATGATTTCTCCTCATATGAAAGATAATTCTCAAACTATAGCACCTATGAAGGGAATACAAGTGAAGGGTCTGGTATGTACTTCCTTAAGAGGGATACATGAAAGACAGCATGCACTTTGGCCATGGTAGGTGGAAGTGTTAGTCGATAGGCCACAGCCGTGATACGATCAAGAATCTCTAAGGGGTTGATATACCTTGGACTTAACTTCCCTTTAATTCCAAACCTCATGACCTTCTTCTGCAAAGATATGTGTAGAAATACCATGTCTCCAACTTTAAACCCAAGGTTTCGTCGACGTTATCTACATAACTCTTTTGTCGAATGTGGGCTGGCTTGTTATGCTGCTGAATTGTATTCACCTTCTCCACCATTTCTTCGACCATTTCTAGTCCATGCATCTTATTCTCACCAACCTCATCCCAACACTCTGGTGTTATGAACCTTTTCCCATAAAGGGCTTCATATGGTGATATTTGGATGCTCGAGTGATAACTGTTATTATAGGAGAACTCAACCAGAGGAAGATGTTGATCATATCCGCCTTTAAAGTCCATTGAGCATGCTCTGAACATGTATTCAAGTGTTTGGATAGTCCGCTTGGATTGGCCATCAGTTTGATGATGATAGGTTGTACTGAAGTTCAGTTCAGTATTTAGAGCATGTTGAAGACTCTTCCAAAACATAGAAGTGAATCTTGGATCTCGATTAGATACAATAGATAGTGGTACTCCATGAATCCTTACCACTTCTATGATATATATCTGTGCTAGCTGATCCAATGAGAATTCATCTCGAATAGAAATGAAGTGTGAAGCCTTTGTAAGACGATCCACAACAACCCAGATTGCATTATTTCCTTTAGATGTCTTTGGATGTATGGTCACAAAGTCCATGGTGATGTTCTCCCATTTCTATTATTTTATGGGCAATGGTTGCATCATCCCCTTAGACTTATGCTTATCTTTCTTCCCTTACTGAGACACCGGTCACATTGATGTATATTCATCGATATTCTTCTTCATGTTATCCCACTAATAATTCTCTTGAAGATCTTGATACATCACTGTGTTTCCTGGGTGAATAGAGAAATTTGAACTATGTGTATCATCCAAAAGTTCCTTCTTCAGCTCTAGACTTGATGGAACACAAACTCTTTTCCCAAATCTCACAATTCCTTCTTCATTAACATTAAAATCTGAGGATTTCCTGTATACGATAGCTTTCAAATTTTCTTGAATTCCCACATCATCCTTTTGAGCACCCTTTAACTTTTCCAAAAGTGATGGCTGGGAAATCATTTGTGAAAGGATTGATAATGTTCCTTTGTTTATGATTCCCATGTCCATCTTCATCAAATCTAAGAAGATTGGATCCTTTTCAATTCTCATTAATGACAGAATCATTGGGCCATTTCTACATAGGGCATCCTCCACCTTGTTCGCTTTCCCAGGGTGGTAATATATTGAACAATCATAGTCTTTGATCATCTCTAACCATCTTCATTGGAAAATTTTAAACTCTTTCTATGTGAATATATACATGAGGATTTTGTGGTCCGTATATATTTCACACTTCTCCCTAAAGATATAATGCCACAAAATTTTCATAGAAAATGTAACACCCCAAGATTTCATAGTGTGTTATTTCTTCAAAATAATTCAATAACTTGCACTACACGCAACACCGAGTTCAATCACACAATGACTTACCAAAGGAAAAAGCCATTCAAAAAAGGTTAATAATATTATTGACTAAATTTTAAACTTTATATAATCCTTATAATTTTAGATTCCATATTATGAGTTTCTTAGATATAATGCAAGAACAAATTCATTTTCAGTATTGCACTTTTATCAAATTTTAATAGTGAACCATTTTTAAATACTATATTTTAAACTTTTTGACTAAATGGGGACATCAAAAATTTAAAATGAAACATCCCAAGCTTCTACGGTACGTTTCCCTTCGAATAATGCGATAGCGTGTGTTGTACGCAACCTCGAGTTCTAACACACACCACAACTAATTAAACTAGCCGTTGTGAATAGTAATACCTACTTTTTGAAATCATAAATATTCTATATTTCAAAATGGACTTCATTTTTGGATTCGGAATATCAAAATTAGCCTAGGGTGAAATTTTGGTACATTTCGGATAACTTTCATATTTTGATGAATAGTGAAAATTACTAAATTTTAATTAAAAACAACTTTTTTAATCAAAATAATTAATAGTGATAAATTATTAATTGGAGTGGTTTTAAAGTATATTTAGAATATATTTTTACATTTTAATATAATTTTGGTCATTGGACATAATTTTACAATGAAACCGAACATAAACAAGTGTCAATCTTTTGATAGTTATTATCTCTTAAAAACACGCTTTTTGTTTTGACAGCGGGAATTAATTTTAAATTAATTTCTGCCACTTCTGTGTTTTGAATTTGGGAAAATGGATTCCATATTTTGAATCAGGATGTTCAAATTGTGTATATAGGTAACTTTTATTTTTAGACATTTTGAATAGTTACTGTGGTAAATATTTTATTTACCATGGTTAAAGGGTAAATCCGGTAAATACGGGTTAAAAAAAATAATATTATAATAATACAAAATTACCCTAAAACGTGTCATAACCTTATTGGTGGACACATACCCGACCATGGGCATCCTTGGGTCAATTTGGGGACCCCTTGGAGCCACTTGTATGTGGTAGGGACACATTATATTAATAAAGTTAAAATAAAAATAAAAATGGCATAAGCTTACATCTTTTAGAAGAACAATTTTTACATAGGGTTATTCATGTTGGATTTTCGATTATAAATTTTCATTAGAAAGATAAAACGATTTCCTACATAATGATATTTTATTTATAATTTTTAGACATTAAATAATTTATTTTATTTATGACACAATGATGATGCAGTAATTACTATAATAGTGAAAAATTAAAATAATTGATATTATAAATACCCAAATAAATATAATATGAACCTTTTAATGAATTAAACTAATTTTCTAGGATAATATGATATATTAGGATTGATTTAATTGACTTTGTTCGAAGTAATCAATCTGTTATGAGTTTCACAAAAATCAACTATTGAATAGTGTCAAAATTGACATAAAAGAGTTCTTAAAACAAATATTATATTATTAATTGATATTAAATTCCTAAAAATCTAAGGTTCGGCCAAAAGACTTATATTATGATATCTTAATCATTAATGTACCACTTGGGGGTCGCTTGGATGTATATAGTAAGTTTATTAACCATATTATATAAAAATACAAAGAGACATTGTAAAAGTGAAACTAATTAACTTAGAGTTAATACTTAAAGATAAGGTTAATATAAGTACCCAAACCTGTCTAAATTCTATTGGATGAGTTGTTTTCGACCTATCCCCACCTCATCCTTTGAATATTCAACTTTGGAGCCTTTGGAAACCGAATATGAATTTATTATAAATTAATATTTCTAGCTTTTCCAAAGGTGCCCCTCACCCCTCTTATAAAAGGGCACTCCTCCTTCTCTTTTCCTCACACCTCTCAAGCCACATGGCTCGTCCAAACTCTGCCCAACTAAGCTCCACACATCCCTCTCCTCCTCCTTGAAGCTTCCCCTTAGGCAGAAAGCATTTCAAGAAGTCCTTTGGTTCCAACCAAAGTGAGTTACCTAAATTAAAGGTAACGATTTCTCTTAAATTATTTTCATTTATTTTGCTTCTCCAACCCCAAAACTCTTTTTATTTCCTTTCTTTTGTAACAACACCAGTATCCTCAATATACTAGGATGTTGTTATAAGAAGGATTCAAACTACACATACACACAAATCCATCTAATGGATGATGAACATAATGTTTCTGTGGATGGCAAACTAACGCCTCACGAAACGATGATTGTTCAAATACATCTTACCGTCTCTCATGGTGGCCATTATGATGGAACTGTAATTAAATATGATATTAATGATATATATTTTATATATAAGCTTCTGTAATTCCATTTTATTTCATACCATTATTCGTTTCATGTTGTATATACATACGATAATTTCATTTGAGGAAGTGCGGACTACCGCCCCCTTAAAATGATATGACTCGTTCATACCACACATGGAACGTATAAAGGATGGTGTTAATGAACTTAAGTAACATGTATAAAATATTATATTATACTGGAATAGTAATATACCTATGTATCATCTGTATTTGATTCTTTTAAAATAAAAATTAAATGGAAGTAGCGTTCGTGCGTACGTACGGACTACCGTCTCCACGAACGCGATGAGATTCATTATCCATCGTATCCATTCAAGTATAATTATCATTTGATGATTTAAAAATGATTTTTAAGGACTTGATACCATTCTGGATTTGAATAATATACAACTTATCCTTTACAAACATGTCTTACATAACAAAACATACAAAAGCAAACAAGTAAGTTCACACTCGAAACAACGATAATACTAAGATTTTATTATCAAATCAATATTAAAAGATCATATATGATATCATATTAATGTATATGATTCTTGTATAATTTAATAACAATTATTTCACCATTATACAGGAGGTTAACCTACCCCAACCAAGGAAAAGTACAAGGTAAGGGTTATTTCACAATCTCTTCTTTATCCGAGGTTGTTTATACGTAATAATCTACTGGGATCTCGTTATCATCCACATCCATGTTTCTTCAAAATGTATTTCAAAACATTTTTACTATTTACAAGAATATGGGTTAAAGTCATTTATACCCTTTTTTGACTTTTTATAAGAGGTTTATAAAGGAATCTTTCCGTCGTTTTCAAAACAAGGTCCTTTTTAACCTTTTCGACAGAATTGAGGTAAGAATGTTTTTTTAACTTATACGGCGGGTGCGGCTATTTTCCGCCATTATAAAATCTTCAAAGCTTCCCTTACAAGCTTATAAGAATATTTTCAAAGAAAATGTTTTATTTTATATGGATCTTAAATGATTTCAAAATAAAAGGAGATATTTCTTTAAAAAGAATTTTGATTTCATCTATGTCAACATCCTTTGATGAATTTTAAGATTATTTGAAGTTGATTTATTATGATACAAAACTTCTATATTGTATTGAAGGTTTTGTGATATGTTTGACTGTGGATGTTCTATTTTTATACCATTCATAGTTTATGGTGAAATTATTGACATTTCGTATTCTAGTTTTAATACGAATGTTTATGTTATGTTTAAACATTTTCATATGGGAATGCATTGGACTTAATAAGTGACGGGTGGAGCCCGCTATAGCTCCTCGATGCATCGGTAGGTCTCATGAGACAAACTAGTGTCTTGGCACAAGGCCTTGACAAAATCTTATTTGTAGTCTTGGCACGAGGCCTTGACTATGTGGTTATGATAGTCTGGCATTATGCATTCCAACATTATGAAAGTGGTTATTGATTTTTGCATGTGATTATTCGATTAGTAGAATATCCATGTGAATAAGTAAATGGCATTATTTCATTTTTACTTTTTCCATACTATGTTGAAGTTCATAAGGCTTTTGTTTTAGTTATACATTGCCTTAAATGTTTATTCTTATTGATGAAAGTTTCCGCTATATTGTTATCCTTACTGGGCATTTGAGCTCACCCCTTTTCTATGTTTTATTTTTCCCAGGAAGTGAAGATGTAAGTTATGAATGACCTGCAGGGATATTATGAGGGGATTATAGTGTGGACTGTGGAAACATTATGTTGTTGTAGTAGTTTTTCATTTTATGATGTAATGTAAAACTTATGAATATATCTAGTGTTTCCAAGGCTACTAAACCAATCGGTCCTTCGAGATTTGATCTTTCTTGTGATCATGCCAATGTTACGAAGTAATGCACCGACTCTGGGTAGCTGGGGTCGGGGCGTTACAGTTGGTATCAAAGGAAGTTTAGTACAAACCTTGGAAGCTAGATTTAGATAAACTCTGATTAGAGCACGTAGACCTAAGATGAACATTGAGGATTAGTATAGAAGAACTTCCTAGAATTTTGGTATTGTAGAGATTTTGTGAGTTTTCCGAGCAATACATCCCTGTCTGGATACGAGCAGGTAGAGGCGGCTCTGGCACAGATGTACCTAGGGGTAAAACCCGAAAACACCGCTTTGAGCTAGACTCGAACGGGAACTGGTGCACGACAACGGGCCTTGCTGCACTCTTGGTTACGACACTCCCGGGGGATATGCTTAGGATAACTCTCATCTACTTTACAAATCATTTTGAAGGGATTATGAGTATATACTTACTCAAAGAAAACATTCTTATGATTATGGATTATATCCATAAATAGTTCAATTTATGTTAAGTGTTTTATAAGTATGGGATTATGTGTTTTGATTCATAAACTGATCTAGTGTATGCCATTGTTTAGAAATGGCGCCCAGTAGAAGAAATGAGAACTCCAGAAATGCACATGATCCAAAGAGAAGGAAGGATCATATCTTTCATGGTCTTAAGCTAGAATTTATAAGAGGAATAGCCTCCCATGTATTATCATCATGTGAAGAAATAATATCATGTGTTGATAAGATAAGTAAAGAGTTTACTGAGTCATATGGATTTGAAGGGAAGCAAGAGAAGAAAAAGATGGAAGAGAGAAAGATGGATAAAGGGACGAGGGAAAAGAAGAATTTTCCCATATGTGGTAACTGTGGAAAGAAACACCCTGGAACTTGCCTGAAAGGAATGAGAGTTTGTTATAAGTGTGGAGGAAAAGGGCACAAAGTACGTGACGGCAAGGGTAAGAAAATGGTTTCAAATGTACAATGCTTCATTTGCAAGGAGTTTGGACACTATGCGAACCTATGTCCCAGTCATCAGAATATGCCTCAAATGATGTTATCGGATAATAATCAAGTTATGATACTACCACAGATGAAGAGGAATGATTAGAGTTCTTATGTTGGTTATGTCAATTGAGTGTTGTATCAACAATGTACTTGTTACAATAATCATGGAGTATATAAGGATTGTACTGCAGTACTATTTCATTAAGGACTTGAGATTTTGTGGAACAAAGAAAAGTGACTCAATAGCTGGATAAATTTTTGGAAAATATATGGTTGAGATAATGATAAACCAAAATATAGTTCTGATACCGAGGTAGTGATTTTGGAATAATACATGATTGTTTTGGATAAATTATATTGGATATTCTTGACTACCTTGGAACTGATTAATGATTTGTATATTCCATCATTGTTGGGGTTTAAAACATTTTTGGATTAATGAAGTATATCCAACATTCTATATGGAATAAGGGAGCATGAATGTAATCAATAAGGAATATGGTAATTCAGGATGTTTCAGTGTATTAAAGAATACATGATGAAGGTATTCATATTCTATTACGGGGTAAAAAGAATCTACATTATGCTTACCTTCCTTATAAATGTTGGACTATGAGTTTGGACAGAAGTATTTTGGATAGTTCTAGTTTGGATTATTTTGGATTGCCATAAAAGGACAACCCGGAGGTCGGGCGGCAACCCGTCGCGTCCGGCAAGGCTGCGAGACTTGAACCCGCAACCGAAGGGCGACAAGGGTGTATCACATACCACTGGCCCAAGAGATGTCCTGGATTAAATAATGTAGTTTTTTTAAAAGATCTGGTAGATGAATTATAAATTCGTTTATTTTGGAACCCTATACGAATAGTGTAAATAGAATTTTTTACATTCTATTATCTTTTAGAGTGAAAGATGAGTTGTGGTAGAAATTTATTAAAGGATAAAACTATAATTATAAAGTAAGTATATCTCCTTATGATCTTATCCAATCTCATAAATAAATTCCTCAACATTAATAAAAGGAACATAGAACAAAAATGTTTTCCTAGATGGTACCTTATATCATCACTAATTTATGGCTTTGGGATTGTTGGCCTTTTCATAGCCATGTTCTCTACCACTCTCCATCGGATAATTGATGGATAGATTTCTCCTCCATATCCATATTTTCCTACATGGAACCCTAGTATGTGTTATTTTCGGTAATCTTCATACTTTCGACTTTTTATCTTAAATAGAGTCCTCATTAATTCATTTTTCGATGTGGGATTTCAACTAAGATATTTTGAAATGTCAAAAATGTGTTATCCTAATACCCTATGTTTTGTTGAACCGATGGTATTTCAAATCATCATAGATTGATGAATTTAAGGACCTCAATCTTACACTTGTTTGTGATTGATGACCTCAATCAATACCTATAAATATTTACATTTTTCCTCCAATTATATGTCTCTAAATGCCACCAATGTTCTCCTAATCGGGATCATAATTTGGTGGTGACCCTTTCATTTATCTTTTCCTCATATTAAGACTAAATTTTAGTAACCCAATTTCCGATGTGGGTTTTCCCACAAATATATTTTCTATTTTCAACCTTTTATTTTCAAAGAACAATTTCAAATTGCGAGGACGCAATTTATTGAAGGAGGGGAGAATGTAACACCCCAAGATTTCATAGTGTGTTATTTCTTCAAAATAATTCAATAACTTTCACTACACGCAACACCGAGTTCAATCACACAATGACTTACCAAAGGAAAAAGCCATTCAAAAAAGGTTAATAATATTATTGACTAAATTTTAAACTTTATATAATCCTTATAATTTTAGATTCCATATTATGAGTTTCTTAGATATAATGCAAGAACAAATTCATTTTCAGTATTGCACTTTTATCAAATTTTAATAGTGAACCATTTTTAAATACTATATTTTAAACTTTTTGACTAAATGGGGACATCAAAAATTTAAAATGAAACATCCCAAGCTTCTACGGTACGTTTCCCTTCGAATAATGCGATAGCGTGTGTTGTACGCAACCTCGAGTTCTAACACACACCACAACTAATTAAACTAGCCGTTGTGAATAGTAATACCTACTTTTTGAAATCATAAATATTCTATATTTCAAAATGGACTTCATTTTTGGATTCGGAATATCAAAATTAGCCTAGGGTGAAATTTTGGTACATTTCGGATAACTTTCATATTTTGATGAATAGTGAAAACTACTAAATTTTAATTAAAAACAACTTTTTTAATCAAAATAATTAATAGTGATAAATTATGAATTGGAGTGGTTTTAAAGTATATTTAGAATATATTTTTACATTTTAATATAATTTTGGTCATTGGACATAATTTTACAATGAAACCGAACATAAACAAGTGTCAATCTTTTGATAGTTATTATCTCTTAAAAACACGCTTTTTGTTTTGACAGCGGGAATTAATTTTAAATTAATTTCTGCCACTTCTGTGTTTTGAATTTGGGAAAATGGATTCCATATTTGGAATCAGGATGTTCAAATTGTGTATATAGGTAACTTTTATTTTTAGACATTTTGAATAGTTACTGTGGTAAATATTTTATTTACCATGGTTAAAGGGTAAATCCGGTAAATAAGGGTTAAAAAAATAATATTATAATAATACAAAATTACCCTAAAACGTGTCATAACCTTATTGGTGGACACATACCCGACCATGGGCATCCTTGGGTCAATTTGGGGACCCCTTGGAGCCACTTGTATGTGGTAGGGACACATTATATTAATAAAGTTAAAATAAAAATAAAAATGGCATAAGCTTACATCTTTTAGAAGAACAATTTTTACATAGGGTTATTCATGTTGGATTTTCGATTATAAATATTCATTAGAAAGATAAAAAGATTTCCTACATAATGATATTTTATTTATAATTTTTAGACATTAAATAATTTATTTTATTTATGACACAATGATGATGCAGTAATTACTATAATAGTGAAAAATTAAAATAATTGATATTATAAATACCCAAATAAATATAATATGAACCTTTTAATGAATTAAACTAATTTTCTAGGATAATATGATATATTAGGATTGATTTAATTGACTTTGTTCGAAGTAATCAATCTGTTATGAGTTTCACAAAAATCAACTATTGAATAGTGTCAAAATTGACATAAAAGAGTTCTTAAAACAAATATTATATTATTAATTGATATTAAATTCCTAAAAATCTAAGGTTCGGCCAAAAGACTTATATTATGATATCTTAATCATTAATGTACCACTTGGGGGTCGCTTGGATGTATATAGTAAGTTTATTAACCATATTATATAAAAATACAAAGAGACATTGTAAAAGTGAAACTAATTAACTTAGAGTTAATACTTAAAGATAAGGTTAATATAAGTACCCAAACCTGTCTAAATTCTATTTGATGAGTTTTTTTCGACCTATCCCCACCTCATCCTTTGAATATTCAACTTTGGAGCCTTTGGAAACCGAATATGAATTTATTATAAATTAATATTTCTAGTTTTTCCAAAGGTGCCCCTCACCCCTCTTATAAAAGGGCACTCCTCCTTCTCTTTTCCTCACACCTCTCAAGCCACTTGGCTCGTCCAAACTCTGCCCAACTAAGCTCCCCACATCCCTCTCCTCCTCCTTGAAGCTTCCCCTTAGGCAGAAAGCATTTCAAGAAGTCCTTTGGTTCCAACCAAAGTGAGTTACCTAAATTAAAGGTAACGATTTCTCTTAAATTATTTTCATTTATTTTGCTTCTCCAACCCCAAAACTCTTTTTATTTCCTTTCTTTTGTAACAACACCAGTATCCTCAATATACTAGGATGTTGTTATAAGAAGGATTCAAACTACACATACACACAACTCCATCTAATGGATGATGAACATAATGTTTCTGTGGATGGCAAACTAACGCCTCACGAAACGATGATTGTTCAAATACATCTTACCGCCTCTCATGGTGGCCATTATGATGGAACTGTAATTAAATATGATATTAATGATATATATTTTATATATAAGCTTCTGTAATTCCATTTTATTTCATACCATTATTCGTTTCATGTTGTATATACATACGATAATTTCATTTGAGGAAGTGCGGACTACCGCCCCCTTAAAATGATATGACTCGTTCATACCACACATGGAACGTATAAAGGATGGTGTTAATGAACTTAAGTAACATGTATAAAATATTATATTATACTGGAATAGTAATATACCTATGTATCATCTGTATTTGATTCTTTTAAAATAAAAATTAAATGGAAGTAGCGTTCGTGCGTACGTACGGACTACCGTCTCCACGAACGCGATGAGATTCATTATCCATCGTATCCATTCAAGTATAATTATCATTTGATGATTTAAAAATGATTTTTAAGGACTTGATACCATTATGGATTTGAATAATATACAACTTATCCTTTACAAACATGTCTTACATAACAAAACATACAAAAGCAAACAAGTAAGTTCACACTCGAAACAACGATAATACTAAGATTTTATTATCAAATCAATATTAAAAGATCATATATGATATCATATTAATGTATATGATTCTTGTATAATTTAATAACAATTATTTCACCATTATACAGGAGGTTAACCTACCCCAACCAAGGAAAAGTACAAGGTAAGGGTTATTTCACAATCTCTTCTTTATCCGAGGTTGTTTATACGTAATAATCTACTGGGATCTCGTTATCATCCACATCCATGTTTCTTCAAAATGTATTTCAAAACATTTTTACTATTTACAAGAATATGGGTTAAAGTCATTTATACCCTTTTTTGACTTTTTATAAGAGGTTTATAAAGGAATCTTTCCGTCGTTTTCAAAACAAGGTCCTTTTTAACCTTTTCGACAGAATTGAGGTAAGAATGTTTTTTTAACTTATACGGCGGGTGCGGCTATTTTCCGCCATTATAAAATCTTCAAAGCTTCCCTTACAAGCTTATAAGAATATTTTCAAAGAAAATGTTTCATTTTATATGGATCTTAAATGATTTCAAAATAAAAGGAGATATTTCTTTAAAAAGAATTTTGATTTCATCTATGTCAACATCCTTTGATGAATTTTAAGATTATTTGAAGTTGATTTATTATGATACAAAACTTCTATATTGTATTGAAGGTTTTGTGATATGTTTGACTGTGGATGTTCTATTTTTATACCATTCATAGTTTATGGTGAAATTATTGACATTTCGTATTCTAGTTTTAATACGAATGTTTATGTTATGTTTAAACATTTTCATATGGGAATGCATTGGACTTAATAAGTGACGGGTGGAGCCCGCTATAGCTCCTCGATGCATCGGTAGGTCTCATGAGACAAACTAGTGTCTTGGCACAAGGCCTTGACAAAATCTTATTTGTAGTCTTGGCACGAGGCCTTGACTATGTGGTTATGATAGTCTGGCATTATGCATTCCAACATTATGAAAGTGGTTATTGATTTTTGCATGTGATTATTCGATTAGTAGAATATCCATGTGAATAAGTAAATGGCATTATTTCATTTTTACTTTTGCCATACTATGTTGAAGTTCATAAGGCTTTTGTTTTAGTTATACATTGCCTTAAATGTTTATTCTTATTGATGAAAGTTTCCGCTATATTGTTATCCTTACTGGGCATTTGAGCTCACCCCTTTTCTATGTTTTATTTTTCCCAGGAAGTGAAGATGTAAGTTATGAATGACCTGCAGGGATATTATGAGGGGATTATAGTGTGGACTGTGGAAACATTATGTTGTTGTAGTAGTTTTTCATTTTATGATTTAATGTAAAACTTATGAATATATCTAGTGTTTCCAAGGCTACTAAACCAATCGGTCTTTCGAGATTTGATCTTTCTTGTGATCATGCCAATGTTACGAAGTAATGCACCGACTCTGGGTAGCTGGGGTCGGGGCGTTACAGAAAATATCACTACAGCCAACTTGAGGTCATGTGTTGGATATTTATATTCAATAACATTCAATTGCCTTGAATCATAGGCAATGACTTTGTCATTTTTCATCAACACACATCTCTGTATCTTCTTCGAAGCATCACCGAATACCACAAAATGATCTCCACTTGTGGGTAAAGTCATCACGAGCACCGAGATAAGCCTCTTTTTCAACTCCTTGAAGTTATATTCACATTCATCACTCCAAGAAAACATTACTCCCTTCCGAGTTATCTTGGTAAGAGGGTTGGAAAATCATGAGAAATTTCTCACAAATCATCAATAATATCTAGCTTACCCCAAGAATCTACGGATATCTGTTACCAATGTTGGCCTCATTCATCCCTCAATTGCCTTTAATTTGGAGGGATCCACATATATCCCATTTCTTGTGATGATATTTGTCAAGAATGAGACCTCCTTCAACCAGAACTCACACTTTCTGTACTTTTCGTAGAGCTTCTCCTTCCGCAAGGAATCTAGTATAGTTCTTAGATACTCCTAATGATCCTCCTTGTTTTTTGGAGTATATCCGAAAATAATCTATAAATACTACCAAACCTTTTTCGAGGAAATATCAAAAGACACTATTCATCAAGTCTATGAAGAATTCTGGAGCATTAGTTAGTCTGAAAGGCATTAATAAGAATTCATAGTGCTCGTATCTTGTACGAAAAGCAGTCTTGGGGATATCTTCTGTCTTCAACCTTACTTGATAATATCCCGACCACGAATATACCTTGAGAAGTATTGTGCTCTACATATCTGATCAAACAAGTCATCAATTCGTGGGAGAGGATACTTTTTCTTTATCGTTATTTTGTTTAGCTCATTATAATCGATGAAAATGTGCATTGACCCATCTTTCTTCTTCACAAAGAGTACCGGTGCACCCCATAGTGAAGCACTTGGGTGTATAGACCCTTTATCCAGATTCTCTTGTAGTTGTTTCTTAAGCTCCTAAAACTCCCCAATAGCCATTCTATATGGAGTATTGGATATTGGAAATGCCCCAGGTATAAGATCAATTGAAAATTCAACATCTCTTCTAGTAGGATGACCAGGCAATTCCTCAGGATACACTTCAGCGAATTCCCTCACAATAGGCATGTCCTCTAGGATGGTTTCCTCTTTAGACACTATCATCTAAGCCAGATACGCATGCTCATAGGGCGGTACTATCCACACTTGAGATGATGGAGCTAAAGAAGATTCAACTTCCTCCTTTCACATGTGATGAATCGGGAGTCGATTCTCCACATGAAGGGTGATTTCCATCTCACTGCAATTTATGTTGGCTCCATATAAGGAAATCCAATCCATGCCAAGAATTGCATCAAATTCATAAAGAGGGAGTATTCATGGTATGCAATTATTGACCCATATTCTGTACTCACCGACATCTTCACTTCCTTGATTTGGGGTGGTTCTGGGATTGTTCTACTAAAAATTCAAGATATAAAAGAATACGTAAAACCTGAATCAAAAAGTATGTATTCTATTCTTTAATGAATAACTAGTGTACCTATCACCACTTCATTTTCGGGGTTCACATCAATAGTAGTGATGTAAAAAGCTCGCCCTTCCTGCCTTGGAGGTTGTTGTTTGCCTCCGAAAGCCCTAGTCTTAGGGTACTGATTTGTATGATGCCATGGTTCTTTGTATTTGTAGCAATGAACAATGCATTGAGGTTCAAACAGAGCATTACTCACCTTTATCAAATCCATGGGTCTTTCATTCTGACAGTTAACAACTCGGTTGCCTTCTCTTCCACACCAAAATATTTTCCTAGTCCCCTTTAAAAAATTTCCAGGGTGCTTCTTTCAACACATTTGGCATGTGGGGTGTTGGATTGTCTTATCACCATTGGATTTATCCATCAGACCACCATCATTGAATTCCACCATATGCTTCATATCCCCATGATACCCCTGAGATTCTACGATCTCCATTTAGGCCTTGAGGGAACATCATACAATCTCCTCATAGCTATCGAAGTCATGGATCGCTAGCGCTTTCCACAAGCTTGGTTTCAACACACCAAGAAAGTGGTCAACCTTGCATTAGGGGGTAATGACATAGCTTGAAGCATATCGTGCAAGCCATGTAGAATTTTCCTCGTACGCTCTAAAAGGTTTGTCATGTTTTTTCTTGAGGGAAAGGAAGTCCCTTTCAATCTTAATCCGAAGGGTGTGTGGAAAATATTTATCAAAAAATATCTTCTGAAAATCCTTCCATTTCAACTCCTCAATATCCTCCTCAGGATTTGTATTTTTTGATCAACGTCCACCATTGATCATCTTCACCTTCCATAAGATAATCAACCAGGAGAACCTTCTCTTATTCAGAACATTGATGAATGGAGAATATATTTTCAATGAAGGTCATCCATTGTTCAGCGATTGAGGGATCAAATGATCCATTAAAAGTAGGAGGCATTTATATCTTGACGCTCTCAATAGAAACATTCTCATTCTTAGGGGGGGTTTAATGTTCCTCTTAACCAATGTTTCAATTCAAATATTGAGATAGATGAGAGAGAATAGGGACAAAGTTCGAGATTCCCGCTCCCATTGGATTGGGAATCTCATTATTATAGTCATCACGTTGATCATCACATCGATTGTTAGCCCGAGTCCTCCTATTACTGACCACTGGCTGGAATAAAAGGAAACGTAGGGGTAACACATAAAGGGTAATAAAAGGAAAAAACTGATGACTTATAAATAACTATTATTTCATAAACATATGAATCTGTTGTCTTAAGTCTATGTTTTACATGATCTAATTTCTAACATATATTCTTAGTGAATTTTTTTTCCCTTAATAATGGTTCATACTAAGCTTGTGAATTTACCAAAGCATATCCCACAGGAGGGTCATAACAAATAGTATAGAAAGGACCGTAATCGTGCACCAGTTCCCATTCGAGTCTCACTCAACGCAGTGTTTTTGGGTTTTACCCCTAGGATACATCTGTTCCAGAGCCGCCTCTACCTGCTCATATCCATAAATTGATGTATTTTCTTGATAAACCACTTACTCAATACTCACCAAAACATATTGATGTTTTTATAATACATAGACTTGTCTCCAAGTCTTCACTATGGTTTTCTAATCCTAATCCCAAAAATAACTAAACCTATCCTCAGATACCCACTATGATAACCCTGATATTTTATTACACAATTAAATATAATTTATTCCATAAACTTCACATGATACAATATAAAAGATTGAGAGGTATAGTATCTCTGGGGCTTAGGATCATTAGATAACAACTTAAAACATGAAATACAACATCTTTATTGAAAACTACCTTTACATGACCACTACATTCCGTCGTACTTATCATTTCCTGGGATAACCTGAGGACATGCATAAGAAAAGGGTGAGCTATAAAGCTCAGTAAGGGAATAATCATGGAATAACCTGAAGAATACAATACATGTTAGATGGAATTCATATCAATAGAGAAAAATATAAGATTAAACATAAAGGAATTATAAATCCTGATAATCATAACATGGAAATGTGGAAACCACACTTATCATGGAATTCACATAAACCAAAGCTCATTGCACATGGAGTATGAGTAAATCCTCATTGCACATGAAGAACGAGTAAAACATCATTGTAATTGAATTATCATGATAAACACCCATTTCGCATGACTTATCATGATACTATTCCTTACCCAATGCATTGGAGCGCTATATGGGTGCACCCTTCTTAATCATTTCATTTCATGCATAAGTGTGCACATGGGTCATCTAATAGAGATTCATAAAACATAATCATATATTCCACGATAAAGAAATGTGGAATTCAGAAAAGAAACTTTATAATCAATAAGTAAAAGTGCATAAAGTTCAATACCCTTGATATTGAAATGGGAATGGTATTCACTACATAATGACATTGGCTTGGAAAATCGGTGCAATTTTGACAGTGTAACGGCTTAATGTAAGAATTCTTAAAAATGGTTGATGAGAGAGAAAGGGGTGTCCCATTGTAAGTACATGAAATGGAAAGTAACGAGGTCATATAGATACAAGTCCCAAAAATTTTAATGTAATTTAGAGTCAGGATAAAATATAATTTCTTGAATGTAAAAGAGGAGAGAGAAATTCCTTTCGGAATTTGGGCATAGTAAAGGTTGTACATGGGAGGAATTTAATGAGATAAAAGGGGTATCTCATCATTAAAACATAAATAGGATAGTATGGGGAGGTACTAGACTATACCCCAACATGTATACTTTTAATAAAAAGGGCATAGCAACATTATTAAAATTGGACAAAAATGAGAAAGGAAGAAAAACCCTTACTTGGATGTGTGATTTGAAAGGCTTGAGTGAGGCATAATAGAGACTTCAAGGGAGCTTGGGGAACCTTGGGAGGATTAAAGAGAGATGAGGGAAGAGGTTGGACGAACTCCAAAGGTTTTTAGTGGGGAGGAAGTGGGAGATTGAGTGGGTTTATATAGGAAAGGTGAGGTAATTCTTTATTGTTTAGGTTTGGGACACCTCACATTAAACTAATTCAGACCACAAACCAGCCCATGGTTTTTTCCCATGGTTTTTGGAAAAGGGAAGTGGGAAAAAATATTTTATATGGATATAGTCCGAACATCTTAAAATAATAGGGTTTCTTATGTGGAGGTGTGTCACACTCCCAAGAAAATCAATTTAAGAAGAAAATATGTTTAATAAGCCTGGAAGGGTCCATTAATCCTTTCTAAAATAAGTAGAACAAACCCAAAATCACATTATTTTATGGTAAAACATATAATGTCCTAAAATAAGGCTTATATTATTTTATTACATCACTATTGGGTCATTATGATGTAATAAAACACATTACATATTTAAACGGTATTTAATTTTTACCCAAAAATTTGACTGTCTCAAACAATTATGAAAAAATCACCATCAGATAATTTTGACATCCTGATTCCATAAATAATATTCATTTTATCAAAATAATTTTCAAAATATTTTAATTTTTACTTTTAAAATAAAGCTGATATTTATCGAAAATTCACGAGTTTTGACAAAAATGGATTTCAAACCTTAATAAAAATTACGATTGCATTCATAAAATTATAGAATCATTTATATTTAATAAAAACTAATTGTATAATAATAATAATAATAATAATTTTTTATTAAAATATTATTTAATTCAAAAATACATTAATTCCTCAAAATAGATTTCCTATTTGAATATTAACTAAAAATAGTATTTATGCTTTACAAACCATCTATAAGGTAACAATAATAAAATCATGGTATATTTATTATTATAAAAAAATAAAATGTACATGACCATAGTGCTAATGTAATGTTACATAACCCCTTATAACACCCACATAAGTCTGAAGGGTAAGGTTTGTGATGGTGACCGACTCTTGGGGTGGCTCTGATAAGATTGCTTGGGTGGTAATCTCTATGAACTTCCACTTCTCTCGTATGCAGTTCTGGTCGAGCTAAGCTATTCAAGCTTAGCTTGGGCTTGGTCAATAGAAAATCTCAAAGACGCAAAATTCTTTCTGAGCTCTAACAAATGGACTTTGTATGGGGCATGTCTACTGGATTAGGTCATCGCTTCCTTTGTCTAAGTAAATTGGATTTGTTAAAGCCCTATATTTATACTAATCATTTGATCACTGTTCAATAGCTATATTAACAACAGTCAGAATTCAGAACAATATATTAAATTAAAAAAAAACCAAATAATTTGACATTTTATATAGACATTTTACATAATGATACAATTAATTAGATCAAGAGCGATTTCCATTAATGAAATTTTGGGTCATTACATACATCTCTTCTGGGAACTGACTTGCACTGTTATAAGCCATTGAACCATCTGAATTACGTTGAGCCTATTGTCCCACCTAAGTGGTTCCATCACTGGGTCAAATTATTCAGTCTTGGATTGCTACACCAGAAATTTGGGGCGAAACGATCAGTCATTCTAATTGTTTTTAAAATTTCTGGAAGAGGATGGAGAATAACATGAAGAACATGACAGATTAATGTGAGAGAATAAAACCACATGAATTAATGAAGAATATATCATATCCTATTATAGTTCAGCATATATTTTCTCTTATTAGAAAGGAGAATTATTTAGGGTAATCAAAAAGATCTCTAAGCCTTCACCCTCACAATTTTACCATCCTGTATGAATGACTGATCAATAGATCAACTAGTTTGTTGGTCAGTCTCCACTCATCATTTAATCTATGAAGGGGAAATGAAATCACAAAGGGGTCAATTGAACAACCTAGAATTTGGATTGGTTTGTTATGATTGGAGAAGAAACATATTTTTCATTCCTCAATCAATCAAATCAGAGGTTCATCATTTTTTATTCTCCAATCCATCGATGTTCATAAGAGGTTTCTCATTCTATAAGGACTTAGCCTTAAACATTACATAATTGAGCTATTTAAATGATATTTAACATCTTTACATTACTAATTATATTTTAGTTTTATCATTTTATAATGTTAGTAAATAAGACATATATATCAACCAACAATCATAAAATTTGGGTAGCATTAATGTAGTTTCCATTTCATCCAAAAAATTAAAATCTTAACAAAAAACAACAACATGATTTGTTTCACAAATATTCATAAAACATAATTTGACTTAATAATTTCACATAAACATCCTTATAAACTACAACAAAAAAATTTAAAAACATGTTTTATCATTAAAATATCAACAAGGCATATAAAAATATAAAAACAAATCATTTTTCCATGATTACTTAAAACATATGAAATCATTTCCCTAAAGACTTACTTATCACAAATATTTACTTACCTTGTAGAAGATGATTTTTTCATACAACATAAAATAATATATATAAAACCATAAGGGTATATTGGGTAATTACATACTTGTATTTTAACCCTCACGACTACCTTATGATTTGTAATGCTCACAGTTACCTTACAATGTAACTCTCATGACTACCTTTTGATGTAACAACCAGAGTTACACTTGGAGTAACCATGTGGCAAACATCCAACGTACACATACCCAATGCATTAGGGGGAGATATAGGTCCCTCCCTTCATCATATAAAATTCCCAATTACTGGAACATAATCATAAAACCCGAAAAATTTCCTAAAATCATTTCTTTTGAATTTCATAAAATTGAATTTTTAAAAAGAATTTTTTTAAAAGTCCCCTAAAATATCATATAATGGAAATGATAGTTGATATAATGAATGGAATTTGTGTATAAACTGTAAATACATATTATAAAACATAATATTAATCAAATTAATTACCCAAATTATCTTAGTAATATATAATTAATCAAATAGAAGGTTAACACAATGAGTGGAAACTGGGTGAAAAATTTCATTACCTTAAGTTAATCTTACTTCAAACTTGTTTAAACATCATGTATAATGGCTAAAAGTATGTAATTGATTTTTTTTACAGAATAATAATCATGTCTATAACACCATATATGATCATTTAATATCATCATTCGACCCATTTGTTAATAATATTTTGGTATTTCCATTGTTTCGGGTGTGTGCTTTACAAGAATTCTATGGTCGGTTTCTAAAGGATTTTCTTGTCGAATGGAATTGAAAATGTATAAGTGAAATGATATTGTGTTAATATGATTCCAAAATATTAATTAATTTAATAAACCATTTTTGTTATATAGTATGAGTATGAATCATTATTTAAATCATAAGTTTTATTTGTTTATATCATTTTGGTGATTTTTAGATAATCACAAAAATTATTTCTTTATATACCTTTAGTATTATCAATATAAGTTAATTTCAGAATATAAGAGAGGTAATTTAATAAACATTACAATATCTTTTTACAATTAAAATGGTTTTACAATGACCTTTGAAGTATGTAATTGAAATTTAAGACACATCGTCCATGATGTCTGTAAGTCAACACATCACAGACAATGTATTTATTTTTACAATAAAAGGGATAGTAGGGGAAGAATGATGATAATTTTTTTCATAAACAAGATAAAAATAAATTATATATATAATATTGGAGCTTTAATTTCTCGTGAATTAGGTGAGGATAAGATAGATTAATAAATTAAAATAATTGAAAATTAAACACAAGAAAATGAAAGAGGATCTTTACCTCTTGAGCACTTCTCATTGATATACTCTTTAAGGCATTTGGTTTTTCCCTTTTGGTGAGACCGGTAGGTATTGGATATGGGGAAGAGCCTTTGTAAGGGCATTGGGTTGAATTTATCAAATTATAAATGTTTGAGAGGTTTGGTAGGAAGAGGGTGGCGAGGTTGGTATTTATAGTGAAAGTGAGGGAGTTTTTAATTAATTTTAAAGGACACCACATTAGTGTTATTTGAAAAACCATGTGATTTCCCATGGTTTTTAACATTGTATTCACCAAATGGGAAACATCATATAATATTTTAATATTGGAGAGATTACCAGAAATATTAAATCATTATTACATGATTATGATGCCATTAAACACATGAAAACATAAAACTGTATTTTTACTATTAACCGAAAATTCAACTATCTCAAAAAAATCACAAAAAATCACTATAACTATTTATTGACATGTATAACTAAAAAATGAACTCCATTTTTTAAAAATAATTTTCTATATATGATTAATTTAATTATTAAATACAAACATAATTTCTTTGAAAAATAATAATTTTAAAGCTATAAATCAATTTATATCACTCAGAAAAATAAATCAGGATATTAATATCTTCTATCCTTATGTAAATTAAATAATAATATGATTTAATATCCATAAGGTTTATATTACTATTAATATGGTTATATTAGTATTCTCCAAAAAAACATGTTGGTTCTATCAGACTCCAAATAACATTCTGATCGCAAGATTAGATGTCTGTTTTTAGAACTTCAAATTATTAAAGTGGAAAAATTATGTTTAAATGCTAATTTATAAATATGTACTTAAATTTTTTTTCATTGTATGGAGATTTAGTGTCTTATGAATTACAATTTATTTTTTAAAAACATTAGGGTGTTACATTGTCCCCACCTTTTGGAAATTTCATCGTCTCAATTTTTTTACTTATTAAACATCTGAGGGTACCTATCCCTCATATAATTTTTAGATTCCCATTTTTTTCTTTAGCCATGTTTTTTATCCAAGAAACCATTACTTGGTGTATTAACATATTCCTCAATACGTTTTCACTTCAGTAAAGAATATGAACAGGTTTATATTCATAAGAACTGTTCTCTTCCACCTGAACTACGTCTAGGATTAAAACAAGTGATGATTCTGGCACATACATTAATAACACCGAAACATGAAAAACTTTGTGTACCTGAGACAGAATTGAAGGCTAAGCTACTCAATAAGAAATGATTCCAACATTATACATGATTTTATAAGTTCCAATGAACCGTCAACTTAGCTTTAATTTCTTACAAAAACTCTTAACACATTTCAATAGTGAGATTCTATGAAAGGCTTGATCACCTACCTCAAAGGAAAATTATTTCCTTCTGCTATATGGATACCTTTTCTGCCTACTCTACGGTGACCCCATGTATTTCTGGATCATCTTCACTTTCTCAACCACTTCGTCTACAAATTCTATTCACAGAAACATCCTTTCCCTAACAATATCCCAAAAAGAAGCAGCTCGATACCACTACCTATATAATCCCTCAAAAGGTTCCATCTATATACTGGAATGAAAAATGTTATTATATGAAAACGAAACTAAATAAATATGATGATCACAACCTCCCTAATAATACCTTAACAAGATGAAAGAATATATTTCTAATTTTGAATCATCTATTCGGACTTCCTGTCTGATTAAGGAGGAATAAATGTACAAAAATTTAATTATGTTCTTGATGATGTATGAAGGCCTTTCCATAAGTTAGTAGTGAACTTGGGATCATGATCAGATACAATTCAAAGAGAAAATACATATAACCAGACAATCAATTCTAAGTATGGTCGATAAAGATGATCCATAAAAAATATCTCAAATTGTAAGGAAATGTGAATATTTATTCAGTCGATCAACAATAACCAAGATTCCATTATTACCTTCAGAATTATTTTGTAATCCCACAATGAATTCCATAAATATATTTTCCCATTCGTACTCTAGCACTGGTAAAGGAGAAAGAATCCCCTGTGGTAAGTGACTTTATGCATTAACCTATTGAAAAGTCAAACATTTCACAATAAAATATCTAATATCCATTTTCATTCCATCCAACTAGTAACAATCTCAAAGGTCTATGTGCATATTTGTGAAACTAGGATAAGCTGAAAATAGAGAACTATGATCTAGAGAAAAAACTCTTTCTTCTACTAAGAATCTCAAGTCACAAAAATTATTCTTCCAAATCTTATAAAACAATCTTTATCACTATAAAATTTTGTTAACATACAAATTTTTACCAATTCTATATTTTTTATAGCTTCTCATCCACCATTTTTTCTTCCTTAATTCTGTCTAAAAAGATGACTACACTGAAACCTGAATCAAAATAGTGTAATTTTCTACACCTACAATTTCTAAGAAAAAATTCATTAAATCATAAATCAAGGGGTCATGTTCCAAATTTAACAATATTAATTATTCTTGATGTTTTCAACTCATGTAATATGCCACATTGATTTATTTTCAAGGTTATTAATTGATCATGCAATCATAAAATATTATCAATTCACGTCATCTTCCCTTACACATTCTTAATCCCCAGTGATTGAATATATACATCAGACATTTTTGGATAATATATATTTTACATTTGGAAATGTGTAAACGACGCCTCTATATTATTTAAATGAAAAATATATAATAATTCTAAATCATGTGTCAGATAATTTAAATCACGATGCTTTATTTTTCTTGAATCATTAGCAATTAACTGATCTTTCTACTTCAAAACACAACCAAGTCTCATTTATAAAGCATCATTGTTGATGAAAAAATCAACATTTCTGGAAGGTAGGTTCAGAGTTGAAGAATTCGCCAATCTTCTTTCTAATTCTTGAGAACAATCATCACATTCTTTTGGCCAGATTAATTTAAATCCTTTTCAAGTTATCTTAGAAATTGGACTAGATAATAATTCAATGTTTTCAATAAACCACTCGTAATATCCTACTAAACCCGGAAAACTATGAATCATAGTTATAGTTTTTGTTCTTGGCCATTATTCAACAACATTTATTCTAGATAGATCAATTGTTATTCCATATTTACAAGCAATGTGACCGAGGAAATAAATTTTTTGCAACCAAAATTCACACTTTATGAATTTTCCATATATTTTTCTTTATTTTAAGATTTGAAATATATCCCTTAGTTTCTTTCATGATCCTCTTTAAATCTAGAATATATGATAATGTCTCGAGTAAAAGAAACAATAAATTTATCTAATAAATCATGAAATTCCCTATTCATAAGATCTATGGATACAACATGTGCATTAGTTAACCCAGAAAGAATAACAAAAAATTTATAATGAAAAAAAGATGTTTTTAGAATGTCATCCTCTTTCACCTTTAGTTTATAGTACCCATATATCAAGTCAATAATGAAAAATAATGATCTCCCTATATCCGATCAAATAATCCATTGATGTGAGGCAGAAGATAATAATTCATAACAGAAATGTTATTCAATGCTCTATATTCAATGCTATGTCTCATGGAACCATCTTAATCATTATAGATAAAATTATAGATTGCTATGGTGAAGTGGTAGGACAAATGACCCATTTATTAAGAATCTCCTACAACTTTTTTTCAATTCAAGATATTCTATTTGATCTATTTAATAAAAAAGATTTGAAATTTACTTAGAATTAGGAACAACGTCAATTTGGAATCAATCTTTTTATTTAGGTATAACATAGGGTAACTCATAAGGAAACAAATACCAAGGTATTAATTTTCCATTAAAACATCATTAATCTTAACAGTTCCCTTGTTTTCATTAATATGAGAAAGATAAATTTTATTTCAATAATTTAGCAGTTTCATAGCATCATGCCATCTATTCAATTATATGAGTTTGATCTTGTATACAAACTAAAATTCGTTCTAAAAACAAATTCTTTAGATCTACAAATCAATCTCAACATGATAAATAGAAAGCCAATACATGCACAGAATATAATCAAACCCAACTAAGGAACAAATAAAAGGGTTTCTAGGTAATGTCTTTCCAAAGATAACAATAAAAATATTATTAAAATACATTTTTATTATAACATCTCCCCTTGTGTTTTAACAATATGTTCTAATCTAATTTTTTGTGGTGATATTTCCATGTAACCAGAATATTTTTAAGAAATAAGGGAATGTGTACACCTTGTATCAAACAAGACACTAAAAAAATTGGGTAAATAAAAGATGTACATTATACAACTTGATAATATGGCCTAACATCTACTAACATAGACAAAAGGAACTCACTAAACCATTATGCTTATAGTAAGGTATCTTTCCATCACTCAGATCTTTCTTTTGGAAGGCATTTTCATAATGACCCATCTCACCACATCTCAGAAACTTTATATTTTTATAATAAGAATAGATCTTAAGATTATTTTCATTACACTCTTGGTCCAAATGTCCAAACATTCCCCATTGAAAAAACATCAATGCATTGGTAATACATTCCCCTGGGTGCTTTCTACCACACATTTCACAAACTAGAATCTTGAATTTCATACCATCATATTTATTTGATAGATTCTTATCCATTACCTCCCATTTAGATCTCTTCTTATTCTATTAATCAAATTGCACTTGATAAATAGAAAACTCTATTTCTAACCTCTCATCAAATTAGATAATTTTTTCATAAATTTTAAATTCCCAGGAGGCCAATTCCCTTTAGTATCTTGGATTCCATAATGAGAAAAAATGGTTGATTTTTCTTTTCAATTTCCCAAATAATATTTGGAGTGTAACATGCCAGTTCGATGAAGTGTTTTTCAAATACGTCCACTGAAACGACTTCCTTTTTCATTAATTCAAGGATTTGAAATTCTATCCAATGTCGAACCACCTTTGGAAAATATTTTTCTAGGAAATGACTTTTAAATTCATCCTACTCTAGGGATTAAATCTCCTCTATATCCTTGATATTCCGGACCATTGGCCAACACATATCAAATTATTCTCTAAATAGATTAATTTAATGTCTAAATGTTTGATTATTTGAATATATCATAACATTTAATATCATTTAATGGTCTTTAATCCATCTTTTAGCTGCTACTGGGTCAAAAGATCCACCGAAAATAGGAGGGTGTTTCCTTATATAATTTTCAACTATCTTCATGTTCTGTTGTGGTATCTCTTGTTTTTATGTTTAATGTATAGAAAAACTATTTATTTCAAACATTATCTGAGCCATTATTATGACAAACTTCTTTGTTTCAATTCCATCCATTCTCGGATGTTGATTCGGAGAGATATCATCCACTCGATTCCTTCCCATTTTAGCTTCCCTATTTTTTTTGTGTAAACCCTTTATGAACATAAATACATTAGATAATGATACATGGTAAAATTTAAATTCAATAACATTTCAACATAAACATAATATGGAAGTAATTTAACATATTATTTTTACATCATCCTTACCCTTAATGTTAACTAAATAGTTCTATGATACCAATGATAAGGAATCAGCCTTAAACATCACATAATTTACCTATTTCAACTAGATTTCACATCATTACCATACTAAGTATATTTTTATTTTAGTGTTATAGAATATAAAATTTAACTCATAAATGTCAAGCCACAAAATACTATGAGTGTACCAGTAAAAAAATTTCAATTTCTTCTGAAACATTAATGTATTAACATAAAAACAACTTGATTTCATTGAAAAATAATCATAACTTTTATCATGACATAATTATTTCTTTTAAACATCATTTGAATATGTGAAAAACATTTATAAAAATTGGATGAGTTTGAAAATATTAATAAGTTATATAAAAAGAATAAAATAAACCATTAGACAATGAATACTAAAAAACATATGAAATCATTTCCACAAAGACAAACTTCTCACCCATATATACATATTTTGTGAAACATGAGATTTCAATAAAAAGACAAAAACCATTTATTATACCATAAGGGTATCTTGGGACATTACTTAATTATATTTTTACCCTCGCATCTACCTTATTTGTTGTAACCCTGATGGCTGCCTTACAATGTAACCCTCACAACTACCTTATGGTGAAACCATTATAGTTACACTTGGAGTTACCATATGACCGACCACTAACTTACACATACCCACTACATTGGAAAAAAGTATAGGTCCCACCATATATCATAAAAATTCCATGAACCCGAACATAATCATAAAAATGAAAATTTTCATAAAAAAATTTCTTTTCAATTTTGTAAAATAGAATTTTAAAAGATAGTTGTTAATGAAAATCCATTTCAAATATCATATAATTGAATTGAGAATTGATAAAATGAAATTAATTTTTATATAAACTATAAATAAACATAATAAAACATAATATAAATTAAATTCATTACCCAAATTAACATAGTAGCATATAATAAATGAAATATAAGGTTTACCCAAATAATGGAAACTAGGTTAAGCATTCCCTTAACTTGGGTTCGTCTTACATTAAACATGTTTAAAACTCATTTATATTGTTCAAAACGGTGTTATTAATATTTTACAGAAGAATGATCATTTTTATAACACCTCATATGATCATTTGATAACTTAATTTGATTTATTTGTTACTAATATTTTGTTATTTCCATTGTTTTGGGTTCATGTTTTACAAGATTTCCATGGTCGTTTCATATAGTGTATTCTTGTAGAATTGAAGAGATACAATAAAAGTGGAATGAAATGGTGTTAATATTTGTATAGAATATTAAATTATTCATTAAATCATTTTGGTTATATGGTATGAGGATGAATCATTAGTTAAATCCTAAGTGATATTTGTTTAGATAATTTTGAATGTTCTTTGAAAACCACAAAATTTTTTAATCATATAATTTTAATATTATTCATATATGTTAATTGTAGAACATAAGAGAGGTCATATAATACACATTAAAATCTTTTAAAACCATCAAAATGTTTTTACAACAAACATTGAAGGAATTTACAGAAATTAAAAAGACATCATCCACGATGTTGGTAAATCGACACATTATAGGCTATGTTTTTATTATTAGAATAAGAGGAAGAGGAGAGGAATAATGGAGATGAATTTTTACACAAACATGATTATAATCTAGAATATATATTATAATGGATCTTTATTTAATCATGGATATTGGGAGGATAATATAGTATAATAAAATAAATGAATTTAAAATAAAATAGAATAAAATTAAAGAGGAGTTTTACCTTTTGATCTTTTCTCCTTCAGATCCTTCTTAAAAACATTGGTTTTGGCCTTTTTTGAGACCAAAAGGTCTTGGACATGGGGTAGATCCTTGAGAAGGTGATTGAATATAATTTATATAATGATAAAATCTTGAGAGTTGTGAGAGGAATAGGGGGTGAGGATGATATATATAATGATAGTTAGGGTGTTTTTAATTAATTTCAAAGGACACATCAATAGTGGAAGTTGAAAAACCAGGAGATTTCCCATTATTTTTACATGCTATATTGTCCACATGGGACACCTCATATCATATTTTAATTCTCACTAGTTGACCATAATGATTACATCATTATTACATCATTATGACATCATTATGATGTCATCATACACCTAAAAACTTAAAATTGTATTTTTACTATTCACTAAATATTCAACTATCTCAATAAAATATGAAAACAAACACTATACCCATTTTTCGATTGGTAGAATTAAATTATGAAAAATATTTTTTTAAAATAATTTTCTATATATCATTAATTTTCTTTTTAAATAAAATCATATTTTATTTGAAAAATAACAATTTTAGAACTATAACTCATTTTATATCACCTTGAAAAATTAATCAAGATCTCATTATCTTATAACCCTGAGAAAATAAAATAATAATATGATTTAATATTCATAAGTTTTGTATTACTATTCATATTATTATTCATAGTACTCTTCATAAGGGTATATTACCATTCACCAAATAAACATGTTGGTTCTCTCTGACTCTAAATAACTTTCAGATCGCAACCATAATTGACTATTTTTCAAAATTCAAATCACAGAAGTATAAAACTACTGTTTAACAGCTTGTATGAAACTATCTCATTAAAATAATGCATTATTATATAGAAAATCTATTTTTTGGGAATTACAATTTATTTTTTCAAAAACGTGGGGTGTTCCAAATTCTCATTGCCTCGGATGATTTCTAATATAATGTTATAACCTTTAATTCATAAAAATATAAAAAATTAAAATGAAATATAACATTGTGTCAAATAAAATATTTTTTTGAAATATTTTAATGACGTTTACATCTAAAAATGACATTCACGATCGAACAGTGTTGGTAGCTGTTAGGCGATGCCTAGGATAAAGCTGCTGTTCGAAAAGAAATAGTGTGCTCATATTTCTAATCTGGACACCCGTTTGATATTAATTCTAGTATTAATAAAATACCTTCCACATGCATTAGTGAAAATTTGAACATTATTCAACGAATTTTTCTTGAAAACCTAGGCCTTAGAATCACATGTTGTCTTAGGGCCCAGTCTCAAAATCTTCTAAATTAATTTATAAAAAAATACTAGAGAAAATCATAGGAAATGATACCAAATGTAACCACAGGGTCTTGCTGACATAAAAAACCCCACCTCAACTTGGTCCTCATGTCTTGTCCCGACAGCTATATCCATTTTCCCCACAGACACATGGTCTCATCCCTAGGGCCCTTCCACATTCCCAAATGTGTTATCTAACTAATTATTGTTCCAAAATACCAACAAGTGTTCGTTTTATTGTTATTTTTCATCACTCACACATATCTTATGAATCTTCTTATAAGGCCACCCATCCTAGTCATTACTTCAATGGGCAGGACCGAGTGGCCCAACATACCAAGACTGTTCAACCTAGACCAGATGAGACACAGGTAAGACATTTATATAAATATGGAAATAACTCTAAAAACATGTGTCAATTTGAAAATAATTTTGAGGCATTGAAACCCTGGTGATGAGGTGGTACTTTTAGGATATTCATAGTGAGTTTTTTTGTAAGTTGGCTTGTGACCTAATCTCTTGAGAATGAGTTCATCCCGAAACAAGCTTGCTATGAGAAAAAACATGGGGCAGGTTCTGACCGAGAAGATAAGTGACCCAGAATCTATGTGTCCTATAAGTTGTGTGAATTAAGGACCATGTGAATTGTAGACTATGTGTATGACCCAGGTCTGGACTAGTCCGGACCAAACCAGCCCAGTCCGCTGGGCTATTGGAGTGGCTCAGCTACCCCTGGTCTAGCCTATACTAGGGGCTGGTTCATTTCGACGCTTATAGTCCTCCCATACCATGTTCCTTTTATGTTGACGTGGTGTCATGTCATGTTTCATGTGGCTATCCTACTACAATGCCTACCTTGTGGCCTCATTGTTGCAGACTCCTCCAACAAAGCATGGAGTTGTATCCCAACTCTCCGCCACATACACGGACTCCCCTAAATTTTCCCCTAATCAATGTTGCGACCTACTTCCATGGCTCATCCCCACTACCATGTTCTGCCTACCATCGGTTGTCCCGATGGTGACCATGCCCTGCTGGATAGCCTTCCGCCTCGACCAGCCCTTGTCCCCACTCCACCTTGTCTAAACTGACTAGAGATACTTCCTTTCATCGTTGTATGTTATTGCCTCACTAGAATTCTGTCATGCCTACTATTTCATCTCAGTGGTTCCGACACATGTTTGAATACTTTAATATATGATTTTTGCGCTCTAAATCAAAGTGTGCAATGACTGATCATTCGATTAGGATTTCAAAGCACGGGGGGATGAAGAAGAATTTCACAACGAATATGAGATATTGAGGGTAGAGAATAAAAGAACATGAAATCCCGAAGAATAGATCTTGTTATATTTCTGTGTCTCTCTCGATTCATTCATATTTCAAGGGATAATGAAAATGAAAATCACATAGATCGATCCCTAGTTATCCCCCCCAATTTTACCATCCGGAAAGAAAGACCAAATCACATATCAAACTATTTTCAGTTTCATCTAAATTCATATTGAAATATAATAAGGGGAAATAAAATCACAATGAGATCAAATACCCTACCTATAATTTGGATTGTTAGGTGATGAATGTAGAAGATATATCATCATCATTTGTTGATCCGTCAAATTTGATATTCGTCTTTCTGGATTCGCCAATCCATCGATATTCCTTGGATGAAACTCCTCCTTAACTCAAAGTATTTCTAGGGATATGTCTTACTTCTAGATTCAAAAAAATATGTAATATTTAAAATAAAACTATAATTTCATCAAAAAAAATATTTTTATTAAATATTTTAATGACGTTTACGTCCAAAAAATATTATTCATGATCGACTCTTGTTGGTATATATTAGGCCACACCTACAGTAATGTTTTTGTTATGAAGATAATTTTTCCATTATATTCTTGATCTAAACACCTATTTAAGAGTTACTCTAGTTTTAATGAAACATCTTCCTCATGTGTTATTAAAAAATTGAACATTACTCAATGAATTGTTGTAGGCACACTGGTCCTCAGAATCACAATTCATATCAACTCCAAGTCTCAGAATCATGCCTATTAATTTATAAAAATAATACTAGAGCAAATATATGCCATTACACTCATAACCTTATTCTAATTTTATATTTAAGTTATCATAGATATATCACTTTTTCACCCATACTGAGAATATATGCTCACCCTTTGTTATGTATCCTTTTCCCAGGTTATAATGAAATATTTTTAGAATGATATTTCTAATAAGGGTGATAAATATTGATAACTAAATGGGAGACGATTTAGATCAAATATGAACATGTATTTGTGTGTCCAATATTTCAAATATACTAAACCTATATGGTCTTTTGATGGATCATAACGTTATTTATTTCACATTCATCTATTAATATTTAATGTCTATATTTGAAAATTATAGGATATTATATTTTTAATCATGGAAAAATTTAACTACATTTAAAAACAATAAATAGAAAAAAAAATTGGGAACCTTTAGGATAATCCTATGTATAGGAGAACATCCTATGTTAATGTAATTAATGGAATAATTTATTAATATAAAAACAACCTTATCTTGATAATACAAGTGGTTGTTGTTCTTTTATTGTTTAATTTGGGGTTAATATCCTTGAATCGTGCTACTTTAGTATGTATTGATCATCATTATAGTGCATAGTTAGTGTTCCTACTAATGAACCACCTTGGGGAAATTCATAAAAAAAATTATTTTTCCCCCTTATGAATTTTTATGGAGTATTTTAATAGATAAGGATAATCAATGATCTAGGTTATGAATAAGGTGTTATAAATTTTAAAAAAAAGTCTCATGATTTGGATTTCAAGTAAATAAATTTTCATGATGATTTGTTTTCCCATTATTATTACTGTTTATCACCCTATACCTTTCGGTTTTAGTTAATGGCCAGAACCAGGATGATATTTTAATGCTAAATTTTATTGAAAATGGAATGATTATCATCATAAAAAAATATGTTAAATAATATATGGAATGTGAATACTTGTGGATATTTTTAATCACCTATATCATTATGTGATTCATAATCTCAACAAGATTATGTTTTCCTAGACACCTGATAAGGAAAATGGAGTTCCATGAATAATAGGGGTGGAATAAGAATAAGATTCCTACATGATGTGTGTATAGTAAAATATATCCTATAAATTTATTAGTGAAGAAATTTATTTTGAAATTTTTATAAAATAAGGTAATAGAGAAAGAAATTTATGATAAAAATTATAACTTTGATATCGGGTTGTAACATTTATCTAAATGTACCATTTATAGTTCATTGTATTATATGTTGGAAACATGAAAATTATATTATAATGTTCACTAATATTAGGGTTAACTCCAAGATCATGGAAGGACCATTTAAATAATCATCACTAATGTGAGCTGATTGATGTTTTTAGGGATTGTGATTTGATTATTAGGATTTACAAGTGTTATATAAATTATTTTATCATTATAAGAATAATGAAACATCTAAGGATTATTCATTAATATCCTTTGTTTAAACATTTGAAAACAACATTAAAATAGTTCCTATAACCCATAACAAGGATTTATCTATAAGTATATCTTTTAGATAACACATTATTAAGTTAATGATAATCTTCAATATGTGCTCCATGTTGACTTAATAATAATTAGTTATGATAAATGGAGGAATAAAATTTAAAAATTAAATAGGATTATAATTGTTACCATGATATTTTTTATTGATTTTATGAAAAAATTATTTATTTAGTACTTGAATAAATTTATTTCATTTTTTAATTTATGGAATATATTCAATAGTTTATGATATTTTAGAGGAATAATTATTGGGATGATTTTTGGAATAATTTATGTTTTCATTGAGTATTTATAACGATACAAGATAGTAATATGTTATTAAGATAATTTATAATCATGGTATTCACATGATTGGTTGGTGGAATTATGAGATCCTTTAGGATGTCTCTAGATAGATTTTAATTTCGATATTAAACATATTTTAGAAAATATTTTGGTTTTTGGGTTTTAAATTTATTGTGATAGGCATTGGAGGACTCTTATGGATAAAAATTTATTGAATAGATTAATATATGTTTTGGGGGTTATTTTTGAGTTTTTTGAGATTAATTATCCATATTGGATAACTTCTGCTAATAATTTTGTTTTTGTAGATAGTTTGAGAAATAAGGAATGAATTTTCATTATTATATGGTTCATATGATCTATGTAATGTTAAATTTAGTGCATCAATAATGAAAAAACAATCTTAAATATTTATTTCATAGAGTTAGTAATTGTGACATACTGGGAATTCCGTAAATGAATTATGATAATAATATGGTTTAAACATGAATAACATAAATTCAATTATGATCAATATAATATAATTGAAAATAAAAATCATTTTATAGTTAAATAAATCACTTTTTAAAGAAGAAGAAAAATTATACGTGCAATGTGTTTTTTTATAAACAAAATAAATTAGTCATTATTAGTGGATAATTTTAAGGAAATTGATATATTTTATATTCAATAAAATATCATATCGTTCATCCAATAATTTTCAAAATAATATAATAATAATAAATCTATTATTATGGTAAAAATAATATTTTTGAAAAAATAGTTTTGCAAAAAAATTTACACCTATGTTAAAATTACTTCATTACTTATCTTGAGAATATATATAAAATATTTTCCATTTATCAAATAAAAATATCAAAATTATCTTATTGTAATGTTATAAAAATTTTAGGAAAATATTAATTTTTGTATACCCATTAAAAAGTGATAAAATTTATTGAAAATTGCCTTAACATTTAATGCATTAAAATTACAAATTCATTTTAGTAACGTTTAAAAATAAAAATTATAAAAATCAAGTTATAATTAATTTAATTAAAGTTATTTAAATAAATTTTATTTGAAATTCTTATTTATAATCTTTTACTATTATAAAAACATTTTATTTGGAATGTTATTTTATTCATTCTTATGGGTTTAATTTTAAATTAAAATTTTCTAGTTATATAAATTATAATTCTTTAATGGGTTAAATATTTTTAATATGAATAATTAATATTATATAATTTCCATAACTTATCTTTAGGTTATAAGTATTAGTGAATATTTTAATAATTAGTTTCTATGGTTAAGGTTAAAAAAATATTACTAAGGTGTTAAACTAGATGAAAAGGGTACATTTTGTAATAATACATGTCAAAATAGGTTTTTACATTCGTATTTAAACATTATAATATCCAAAAATATAATATATTGTCATTTTGGAAGTATTTATCAATGAAATGAATCTATAATTTTTAATTTTTGGGAAATTTTCTGGTGGTTTCCAAGTGGGTTCTCTCCCCCACTTATATAATGATACTTCCCCTTCTATCCTATACAAACGTCAGGATCATTTTGTATCAAAAAATACTTATCCAAAACCATTAATTAAATCCAAATACACTTCATATATGACATGGTTTGATGAGGAATGCCTCCAAAGAAGGATTTAGGTGTAAACCTAAGAGGTTCTCGGAAGAAGTTGTATTGTCCTTAACCATGTTTTTTAATATTATTTCCTCTTATAAATCCATAAAATACTATTCAAATTTTATTTTATAATAATATAAGTATATAAAATATAATGATACTTTATAATGTCATATTCATGACAAATATCTATATCGACTTCCATAAAATGTGAAAGGAAACCGTCTAATGTGTGTAGGCAGATAACCACCTCTTGAACCGATGTAATTCTTTCTCAGTCATTGACTACCACATTTGAACATAATTATAGTTTTTTATTATATATATATATGTGATATTTATTAAAAAATTAACCATTTTTAATTATAATATCATATCTACCTTCTTACCTTAAAATTTTTTGGAAACCGTTAACGCCGCTCGTACCTATGTGTGGGCTACCACCACAACAACTTTATGTGATACAAATTTTAATTAAATTTTGAAATGTGTGATAATTACGATTAATTAATTAATTAAATATATTATATATATTATATAAAAATTATTCAAAAATATTAAATTATTATTTAATTTTTTTTCATCAGATTTGTCCAGAAAATCAAAACAATATTCATGTGTTTGTACATTGTGTTTTATCCATAGTGACTGTAATTAATTTTCCTTGTATATTTCTTATGTATTACTATCAATAAATAATTATTGAATTTATTATATATTTAAATAATTATTAAAATTATTTTTATTTCAGAAACATTAACAAATTAAAATAACAAAAAGTACCGAACCAAAACATTCATGAAAACATTGTAGTTATTACCCAAAATAGTAATTTTAAAAAATAATTTTCAATGAACGAGTGATCAAAGGGTATATGTAAATAATATATGGTATGATATATATTATTATGGTTCTATTTTATTTTAATAATATTAATATATTCATTATACAGAAGTCTCAAAAATGTGTGAAGAATGTTGATACTTGAAGTAAATAATTTTTACACCATATTTATTTTCATGGGATGCACGCCATATTCACCAATTATTTCATTACAGTGTTTTATACAATAAATATTAAGGTATTTCTTGATACATTTAAAAAAATTTATTGGATATTAATATCCATCAAATTTTATTCCTTTCATGTGGCTTAAGATAAAAAAGATACAATTGTGGTAAGGGTTTTATGAGACAGTCTCATTATTTTTGATTTTGTTTCCAAAAATGAAATATTATGATATATGTCTAATGAAACTCATAAATATACTTATACTATAGTTATTTCATTAAATTAAATGTTTTAATTTTATTTTTCTATCTTTATGCTCTCTAGAATGAAAAAAATATTCCTTTACGAAAATAATGACATCATTTCTCTTGGGTAAAAAGTCCTTTTTCACCCATAAAATAATGATCTATATAATGTTTAAATAGTTATCTATTTATATAAATATCCATTTCAAACCATGTTTTAATTTTTTTTTAAAATTTTTTATATTGAATCATCTTGTTGTTTTCTTGAAAGGTGCTTTTGACTATTCACTTATAATTTGAAATAAAATATTCATTTTCACATAAATTTCATGTACAAAATTTACCACATAAAATGCAAATCTTACTATGAAAGTACCAATGTCTATCATCATAGAAATATTTATTTTTAATATTTGGAAAATATTTTTAATTACTGAAGTTTTTTTGATGGTGATAAGTTTCTATTACTCAATAATTTTTTTAATGATTTATAATCATATTCCACAAAGACTATATCCCATGATGTTTATGAAACGTTTTTAGGGACATGATTTACTGATAAAAATATTTTTCCTCATTTGGATAGTAAATTATTATGATTAATTTTTTAATGAAACCCATATAATTCCAATAGATTATTATATAATTAAATGTATATGAATCTAGTTTTCTTTTACCTAGGTTATGATATGGCGAAGGGTTTTGTGGGAAACATATGTATGATTAAAAAATTTTGATGAGTAGGGGCATAATTTTATATAAATACATAAAATTTGCTAAATATTAATATTATATTACCTCAAAGGATACATGCGAGTTTATCCAATGCTAAAAATGAGGGTGCATGGGAGGTTATACCATGATAGAGAAAAAGAGGGTATATATGATGTTATCCTAACCCAACAAGAGGGTACAAGAGAGGTTATAAAATGACCAAAATAGGGTACATGGGTTGTTTTCTCAATATATTTGGAGGTGCATGGGTTGTTATCCCAATCACCTTAGGTTATGAATAACTTGGTGTGTAACCAGAACAAAATATTTTCTATTCTTTGTAGTATGGAACAAATATATTACTTCTACCAATATTATTTCCCATCGATTAGGTTTAGTGATTATTTATGATTCAAGTATTATGAAATTACATGACTTATTCTATGAATCATGTTTGTGATTTAAGATATACATGATATGGTATTCTAATGTTATTCTCACATTCTTACACCATTACGCATATTTTATGTCTATATCTGTATTTTTCACTTATTGAACAATTAATCTGACCCTTAAATATATTTATTTTCCCAAAATTATGAAGAAATCTATTATTTATGATATTTTTATGAATGGATCTTTTTATTATGATCTTTGTGGTAGATAACGCGTGTTTGAAGCATTTGTGTTTGTATTAAGGTATCCAAAGGTACTAGACCATTATGATTTCAAGTGTGGATCATTATATTTCTTAATAAATATCCATGTAATAATATGTACTATTCATGTATGAAAATTATATATCCCTATATTTGGTATTATAAAAAAATTTGATTAACCTTGGAAATTGGGTTGAGAAAACATCATTGAAAACCATAATGATAAATCTAAATACAATAAAATATCCTATAATTTAGTGTAGGGTAGAATGAGTGGTTTGACAGAAATTATATCCCTCTTTGGATACTAATAGTTGATGTGGATTTGGAATAGTTGTAGCTATGGGAAATAACCCCGAAGAGGGTTCATTGTGGATTGTCATAATCATCACCTATTATATGATAATGGGACTTACGGTACGTTTGATTGAAATTCCCATTGGATATTTTTTATAAATTGAAAAAAATTTATAATCCATTAAAGAGGATTTAATTTTTTTTTTTCAAATGTTTAAACTAGGATAAACCTAAATTTTTATATATTGAAAATAATATTCTATGATTTAGACATTCTAAAAATGAGTTTTCATGATCATATGTTTTAAAACTAAGATTATTATTGCCCAGACTATAGTTTTTTGTTTTAGTTGATGGTTCTAACAATAAGAAATATTATTAATATGGAATGTCATAGATAATAAAACTATTTCCCTCCTTAGAAACCAATTGTTATTGGATATGGAAGGAAAAGTATCATTTCTGTGATCACAAAAAAAATTTATCTTATGAATCATGGTGAAAATATAAATGAGAGAAAGACGGAACACCATTTTAATTGTTCATTAATGAAGAAACATCCATATTATTTTATTGGTTTCAATATAATACAACTTTAAAATAAAAGGATATGTATAATTGAAATTTTATTTTTCATTATCTAGTGTCCAGATAATGGAAAATAATTTTTCCTATCAATAGTTTAGAAGGTGAATCATATAAATGGTAGAAAATTATTATTAATAAGAGGAAACATGAATAAATTGGATCCATGGATAAGAATGAGTTTAAAAGATTATTTTTCAATAATTACTTCCCTAATATTCATTTTATAAAAATTGATATTGAATTCATTAACTAAAAATGGTTGGAAAATGAATTTGATGATTCATATAAAGAAAATTTACATCAAATATGAGCCATAGTTCATTTATTATCATCCAACCAGATGGAAGGTTAATAATCTATTTAGTTTCCTAAAACCATGTCATCAAAGTGTTTTATTCCTTCAGGACATCATAATCAATGATGCAATTTTTTATTGTTCTATCATCGTAGAAATATATATATATATATATGAGTTATTCATAAATCACATTTTTTACAGGAAAATGATGATTGAACTCGATGGAATATTTTAAACCATAGAGAGAATAAGATGATCATTCTTTCATGCTTAATGTCTGGAAGGATACAAGGAGTAAATTTCTTTAAGGGGAATGAAAAAAAAATTATTCATGGAATGGAAGGTCATTGGGAAATTGAATGACAATGTAATGATAATAATTTTTCTATTGACACAAATAGTGAAAATTTTCCATAGAATACAACAGCCAAACTCTAGTGGTTAAAATGTAAGGAGTAAGGGAATTATGCTAACCTGTTCTCAAATAAAAAAGATTAATGGTTATTATTAACATTGTCATCCTATTAAACTGAGATAAAATGGGATATCAAATTTGATCACTATTGATATTATGGATTATGGTAATGATGTGGTGAAAGATACATGTACCACACACTCTATAAATACTAATGTGTTATTTTAATATATATTTAAAATAAATTGAATAATTTTATTTGGGAATCACAATACCACCCCCAATGATTAAATACAAAATTAGAAGTAAATACTCCTAATGGTATAATTATTTCATCCCATTTCTATGATTATTTCCTAGAGGAAATTGGTAGAAATTTTCTTCCGTCGAATCTTATTATTATTCCTATAGTTAAATTTAACATTATCTATAACATATATTTAATTTATATATATAAATTTGACATAAATTTTCAAGGGAGTGAAGTCATGTTTGACATCCTGAACCAACTAATGATCATCTATCTGCGTGATAATATGTATGAAATTATAATCGATATCACATCCAAGGTATAAGTCTTGATTCATATGAAAAAGTGGTGTATATTTTATATGGTAATAGAGAAACACAACACCTATGAAATTCTATTTGTGAAAAGGTTTTTTGATGTCTTTTTAGAAGAGTTACACAATATTTTTCTTATCTGTGAGGTTGAGTTCTCAATATAACTCATACATAGTTCTACACCTATCTCAAAGACTCCCTATAGGTTTTTCCGGATTGAGTTATAGGAATTAAGGGTGAAAATAAATAAGGAACTTTAAAATATATTTATTTATCCTACTATGTCAACATGGTGTGAAACTGTACTTTTTAGGAATAATAAATTTTGATTTTTGAAAATCTAAATTGGTTTTTGGAATTGGAATACATTAAAATCGTAACATAAATACTTTACCAAATATTTATAACTTTTTTGATGAATGATATTTATTTAAGTACATTTTAAATATTGATCATTATTATGGATATCATCAATTAAAAGTAAATTATGAGGATATACCTAAGAGAGAATATAATAAACTTTTAGGAAAAAATGAATATATAGTGATTATAACACCTTGGAATTTCAAAATAATGACTATGTTTAATAGTGTATAAGCTACACAACTCCGAGATGAAAAAAAACCAAGAAATGTCATTGTATGACTGTTATAACCACATTAGAGAGTTTGAGGGGGAAAATATGATTTATTGAATAATAAATTATATAATTTTTCTAAATAAATTCAAATTTATAAATTAATTATTTCTAAATTTGATCTAAATTTTTTGAGAAGTCATTATATTCCTAAATAAATCATTTTCAAAAAAAAATTTGTTTGTGATTGAAAATATTATAATTGATTTTCATAATTTTTAAAAAATATATTTTATAAAAATAAATTCATTTTTGAAATTAAAATATCAGTATTATTTTATTATGAAATTTTGAAAATTTTCTGAAATGATTAATTAATTATTTAATAGTGAAATGTAGTGATTTTTATTTAAAAAAATTATTTTAATTTAAAGTAAAAAAGAAGTAAAATTTTCGTTTGGATTAATTTTTAAATTTCATTAGTAAATTTTCATTAAAAATAATTTCTTTATACTTTTTAAAATAAATTTTATTATTTAATTTAGAATATAAACATTTAATACTTGAAAAGGGATTTTTTTGGAAAAATTGTTTTTCATCGCATTTTTTTAATTTTATTTTATTTAAATTATTCCAATTCAATGTTTATAATCTTTAAAAATGTATTCAATATTTTTAATTAGTGGTTCCAAATTTGATGAAATGTTTTCTAGTATTTTTAGACATTATGAATATTAACCTCAGTAATTTTTGGTATCACGGTAAAGGATAAAATTTGAAAATAATTATAAAAATAAGATAATAAAAACTATATAAAAACCATAACATTTGATTATATTTTCTTAAATTTATATATATTTCTATAATAATTAAAATGTATAATACATAGTATTTTTCCAATTATACAAGGATTTTGACGATTTATGTTGTTTAATATAATCAAAATTAAAACATGTCACAGTTTTTTATTTTCTATTAAAGTTTCACAAATGGGTTTAATATGGTATATATTCAATTATTAATATGATTTTGAAATATAAATTATTATTTTCCTTCTTGTTAATTTTTTTATTTTTGGTGAGGAAATTATCACCTTAAATTCTAATTCAACACTGACAATGTTCTTTTTGAAAGCAGTATAAAATAATTAATATGATTCTAATAACCCAAAAAAATAATATTATATGAGTGTATTTTGGGTTACAATAATTTTATTGAGACATAAAATATTTTATAGGTTTTGATTCATGACATTTTAATTCCAAAATTTTATTCTATTTTTAAATGAAAAATTAATTTAATAGTTTTGAAATTGATATTAATGCAATTTAAATATAAAGAATATTTTATATAATGATTTACAATAAAATTAATCTTATTTTTAGACAATTGAGTTAGATATGGTTTTATAAATTTTCTTTGGTCCATTTATGGTTCCCTTTTCTATTTATAGACACTATATTAACCCATTACGACTAAAAAAACATTGATATAACCGTAATTGTTGAAAGGGTATGTGAAGGGTTAAAATAAAATGATAGGAATAAAAAATGATCCAAACTAATTGTAAATTATTATAATGATATTATTTCTTCTCATAAACATATTAAATTTTAATATTATTAATTTTAATTCATATAAGCATCAAAATCAATTTATATTAAATAAATATTTTATGAAATTCAATGTGTTTCCCTCACCTCTGTTATAAAAGGGAACCCCTTCTTCTAAAATCTTGACACATAAAAATAATTTCTGTCTCACCCAGTTTAAAGACACATAAATTTCATATATCCCCCCTCTCATCCTACATTAATTTTTTATGCAAAAAATATCCTAGGAAGGCTTTCATTTTAAAAAATAAGAGGTTGTCAGATGAACATGCATACTTCTTAACCAATATTTTTTTTAATTTTTTCTTCCACATCCTTCAAATATTATTCAAACAAGATGAAATAATAACACTATTATATTCCAAATACTAAAATTTTCTTATTCGAATGAAACAATCTATATATTTCCAATCTTCTGTGAAATGGGTAAAAAAACAATTATTCATGTGTACAATAGACTACCGGCCCAGAAAGCAATGTAATTAGAGTTCCATAAAAATCTCTAATGGTTTATCAAAATGTTTAATTTAATTTATATATATATATTATTAAAAAATATTTATCATTTTGAGAATATAATATATTTTATATGTCCTTATCATTACAATCATTGAAAATGATAACATCTTTTGCACGTACATGTGGAACACCACATCCACAATGTAATGGGATTTGATTCTCCTCACCACATCAGATGAGAGATATAAATGTGTTTATCCATAGATATAATACCATATTCATGATAAAATTACCATTCTTAAAATTTAACATCCATTCAACCACCCATTTGTTAGGGAAGATATAGTGGGTGATAGCAGACTTAGGTGACATCCCCAATACACCAAAGCCTGTAAATAAATTATAAGGTCATATAAATAATTGGGTGACGATTTTCACAAGGAAGATAACAATAAGAATCTAATATAACCATAAAAACAAAAAAACCATGAAATTCATTTGTAAATAATAAATATTAAAGAAAACTAAACTAAATCGAATACCGCGTCATATAATAAGTTGAAACCAATTAACATAAAAAAAGGAATCGAAGACCAAAACCCCAAAATACACCAGAGACATAAAAAAACACATCTTTATCCACAATACAACTCAACAAGACACAACCTTGTTATTAATAATAATTACTAAATAATTGAGATACCCTGCTATTATATGTATCTTCATATATGATATGTTAAACCATACAGCGGTTCCCAAGTAGTGGGTTTAGTCTAAGGTCAGTAAAATTTACCCAACAACGTCCCAACTGACACCATTAAGATAAAACATTTTATCAAATTTTTATTGAATAATTGAAATAAATTTAAGTTAGTCTATATCCTATAAAAATAGTTTTCCATATAAAGAAATAAAATAAGACTCTACCAAAGTCCCCATCTCATTTTGAATACTCATTTCATTATTTATCACACACACACACATCCAGGAATGCATGTCAACCATGGAACACCATATACTCATGAGTGATAAGTCATACATTCACTAAGACACCACACTATAATCTATTTTTATGGGGGAAACTACACTCCCTTGTCCATCCCATTTTGATGAGGGAAAATCTATGACCAAATTAGTCCCAAATGCATATAAACATATTCCAACATGTATACTAAAATCAATACTAATTAATTTCACATAAAACAATCCATTATTTAAGTGACATTAAAAACAATTTCCCATGTATCAAAACCAAAAAAATAAATTTAAAACAACAATTTAAAAATATGATCCAAATTCACTTTCAACAAAACCAACCCACTTCCATAATTTTCATGAAAACACCAATAAAGTTGTCACCATTAAATAAAAAAAGTGTTTCAAAATAATTCATCAAATTAAATCCATTTAAAACCTATACATAAATTTATAATCATGTATAACCAGGAGATAATATATCTACTTCTCAATATTTGGGGAAAACTAAGAATGACACAACAACTTCAAAAACATAGAATATATCATCAACATTCGACCTTAGATCATTATACCTTCTACGTATACATATATATGTTTTCTATAAATTCAAAATTGAACATGGATCTACCCAAAGAATATTACATCCATGTTTAAAAAATACATTAGAGTATATATGTAAGGAAAAAGTTGATGAACAAGATCTTACCATTGAATTTAGATCTATGATGGACATTGGATCTCCAAAAACATTCTCCCACATCAATGGGAATTTCCACTCAAGACTTGGGGTGAAAAATAATTCATGCTATAAAAGAATTATGGGAAAACATAATGATTAAGGATTTGAACCATGTTTTATCCATGAATATATGATAAAAAAGTACATGGTGCACTATTAGAGTTCATGGTTAGAAAAACAATGTTCTAACCATAAATTAACTGTTGTCTCAAGCCAGACCATATATGGTGGGATCACAGGGTTCATAATATTGTGTGCTACTGATGTGTTTAACTACTATCTCAAAATTCATAGCTTCTCTTAAGAATCCATAATGTTTGGCCAAATCATGTGCCAATCGTTCACCTAGATATTTTCCACTATTTTTCTTTTTATAATTTCCTGGAGGTGTTACATGATTTCAACTAACTATCCTCAAATACTGCACCTCCAAAAAATCCTTCATCAAGTATGAAAACCCCACAAAACCTCCAAAATATTAACCCATTCATTATATATACATAAAATACATAAATAATATATCATGTACCAAATACTGGGGGTTCAAAATTATCCCCACCATTAATTAATCCGAACTAGAATATTAGAACATCCAAGTAATCCTAAAATTGTTTCTTCCACTGCTCAAAAATGTTCTTTTTATGCTCCCACATTTATTATGGAATCTGATCATGTTTCCATAAAAACCACACTAGGTATATGATTTTCCTAATAAAATATTTCTATATCCTATTTACAAGATTTACCATCACATGAAAATATATAGAATCTAGCTCTTGTTAAACATGATTCAATCGAATCACATAGTCATTATCAAGTTAAAACTTATTAAATTGAGATACATGAATCACATTTTTCACTAAATAGAAAGATGGTAGAAAAGAAAATAGATATTAATCACAAAACATGTTCAATTATTTCAAATTTTCTAATATATTGAGGATATAAATTTCTAGGCTTCCCTAAGTGATGATACTCGATCCTTAGATCAATTTTCAAGAACACATGATAACTTACTTGAAAAGAAAACGGTCATCAACAATGATCCACATTTTATTTCTGATTATTCTCGGTCTTCTTCATTCCCTTTATGACCAAATGAATTTTCTCTATTATCTCTTTTACAAATATTGTCTTAAATAGTTAATTCTCACCTATTTCAACCCCATAAAGTGGAGAACGACATATGATCCCATAAAATTCATAAAACTATCCATATATATTGATGTTTGATAAATAATGTTGAATGATAACTCCAATTGTTATCCTACTATATTTCTCAAAGATTTATTAAATAATCCCTATGAATATCCACCAACATTTTGATTTTCTATTTAGACTGTCAATCCATATAAAGACAATACATTGTAATTATATTCAACAGATTCTCTAGGAAAATCTATAAGGAATTAAAAAAATGATGCTTAATCCTAGGTTAACTTTCTAATACAATTCAGACGAGAACACCATTCCTATTAAGAAATTATCAGATATATATTTTTCTAATGCCCTCTACTATATAGGATTCCATAATAATGAAAAAATGAGTTGACATCATGATAATATCCAAAATTACCTATATGGAATAATTTCTCTAGATAATTCTACGTTATCATTTCAGAAAAGATATTTTTTCTACCCTAATTTTTACCTGGAAGTATTTTAATGACTAAAACATGCCTTCTTGTTTTTGGTATTCTTCCTTCACCCACTAACATGTAAAAAATCTTAATGCAAACTTCTCCAATATCTGTTTCATGAAGGCCACCAAAATTCTTGATTTAATCACACGATAAATATATTGAATTATGAGATGAAAAACCATTTGAAATAGTTTTCATCATTAGGAAATTATTCCCAGAAAAAAATGGTACCATATTCAGATCAATTAATCAAAAAACTCAACTCTCATCATTATTCAATCCTTCAATGGTATCCCCATGATTTTCTTATAACCTTATAGAAACATATTCAGAATATAAAACGTGAGAATATATTTCAAGATGATCAAAATTAAGAATAAATGAAATTTAGAAGAAAACCACAACATCCCCATAGTCGGTACAATACTGGTTCATGTTTATGGTAATCGACTACAACTACCTTGGATTTGAAGATTCATTTTCCAACTAGTTATACGAAAATTTTCTTAATGAATATTCCACTGAATTTTTTCATCTAGTGTATTTATATTGTCAATTTTTGAACATTTAAAGTTCTTCTATCCACATTATTCTCCTTATATTCATGTATCTTTGTGAGAAATATGTCTCAAAACTGTTATGTACTATAACCATTGTGAATTTCTCACGAATAAGATAATGACACCATTTCTTCATAGCATGAAATACACTAACCAATTTTCAATAGATTTTTGAGTAGTTATTAAAATGAAAATATTACTACCATGACCCTCAAACAAAAACATGATCTTTATGTATGAGAAACAAATCCAAACCCTGGCCTTGATGCATTATAATAGACATTATATCTCTATACAGACTCCTAAAATATAAGGATATATACTTATGTAATTCTAAACATATGATCTTGAGATTATTTCTAAAATTACACATTCAAAAGGAAATTAATTCCATTCCTCGTTAAATCAATCATTATTGATTCCAAATGATAGAAAGCACATAAAAACATCTTTACTATTCCTCAATGGAAAGGAAACAACATATTTAAATGATATTCCTTGCTATTTTTAAAGGATAAGTGTTATATATTTTATGAATCTTCAGAAATATCACTTTCATAAATGAATGTATAATGAAATATTCCTCTATTATCTGGAAATAATAAATTGATAACTTTGAATATAGGCAATGCTCCTGTAAGATACCCACTTCTCTAAGAGAGTGTTTCTCATGATCAACTGTTGTCCTATAATACACCACTATATCATCCATAATAACCACCAAAAATTATTCCAGATAACATTGAAATATATAATTCATCAATTACATAAATATGGATGGTCCATTCATCATATGTAAATTTATATGAACAAACTCATAGTGGACATTTCTACTTCTAAAATGTTTCTCCATAATATCCTCCATCTAAACCCATTTTTTTTTGATATTTTTATTGTAACATAATCTTAGAGAACCAACAAGATCAATTTTATTGAACAATACATAATCAATACATGGAATATGGAAATTATCATAACTTGGTTAAGTTTACTATAATTTACAGAAACCCTAAAAATTTTGATCCACCTTCTTCATAAAAAGAACTAATTCTTATTTTTCTAATATTCTCGGTCATATGAACCATTTACTTTCTTGCTCTTCCAAATGATCATTAATTACCCATTATTCTATTATTTTCATATGATAATATGGAAGTGATATAGGATAGGTCCTTTTTAGTAGATTAATTGAAAACTCCCCATCACATTTTTTTGGTAACCCTATTTTTTATGAGAAAATATTATGAAACTTGTCATATACAGTTTGAAAATATGTATTCCTAATTTCATATAAGGATGGTATCAAAACTACTGTAAACTGGTAATAGAGAGTGCAAACCAGTAGTAACAAGGGTTATATTCTTCTTGTTTTCCAATATACATTAAATAGTTTTCCAACACCATTCAAGTATTTGATACTCACATGTCATGTATAACAATTGCTATTGGATTTCAAGTTTTTCAATAAATACTTTCCCAGAATCAATTCATGGAATACAACATTATCACAGATAAATCCCATACTAAATCAGTATTATTGTATTTTATAAAAAATCATTGTAGATTTTAAGGCTCAACGCATTCATTATCTCAACGTTGATTAGAGCTTCAAAATACAATTATTATTCTCAATATGTAAACCCTAAATACCAACAAAATAATAAGTTATACATGAATGGGACACACCCATATCAATCATATCATAAATATGTCTAGAATTTAAAATAATAATACCCCTCACCATCTAGGGCATTGATTGATCATCCAAAATCACTTTTTTAGAAACATTTAATTTCTTTATTGATGAAATTTTCCCATTAATACCCTATTGAGATAGTAGTGGTTGTGGAGTTAGGTTATTCCTAGAATCTCCATCTCCTACTCAGTTCTACTGATGAGAGAAATTCTATAGTACTCATTGTTTCTGAAACTTTATCTTGGGTTACACATTGTCTGTGGAGATGAACATCTGTCTGCCCCGCATTCCCTCTTTCAAAAGGCGGGCGGTATCCACAACTTTTTTTGGAATGATTTCTCATTGATCAAAATGGGGTGATGGTATGTTGGTCTCTATATCCATGGATCTCTCCTCATAATTTTTCTTCTAGTCTGGGTATCCCATAAAGAATAATATGTTGTTCGTGAAACTCTTACGATTTCCTTATCTTTGTGAAATTTATTTAATTACACTTTATCTCTCAGGACACTCCAAAGGGTTATGTTCGAGTAGAATCCTTCAGTTAAGAGAGTAGTAACATTGTGAATCACTAGCATGTATGGATGTTGAAACACTATCATACCTAGATTTCCCATTGACAGTCCTTCTTGAGGGAGGAGAGGCCCAAGACATCCCACATTGACTATGTGGTATCTTATGTCGAAGGCATGTCTCTGAGGTTGTGCTCATCATCCAAGGATTAACACTAGGTATGCCACAAGTTTATCATGTAGAAGAATATAGATTATAATGATTGTAACATTAATAAGAGTGGATCAAATGGGTACATCCCTAAGAGATATCACCAAGATGGTTTTAAAAATGGATAGATCAAACCACCCAATGAGGATGGACTCGAGAAGGTGTATCCCTAAAAAGGGGAGATATCGCACCATTTATGATAATCTGAACATGAAAATGGGAAGATCCAAGGATAGTGGGCCCCAATAAGGGAGTCTTTATTGGTTGGGATTAAACCTCATGTAGGATTCTTTCATACCCTATATAGAAGATAGGGATCAAACCCCACGTACTTCGAATGAATTTTTTGGGGATTAAAAACAAAGAAAGTTGTGATGCAACAAAGGGAAGTGATGGGATGAATGGGGTGTATGTGTTGAGATACACAAAGAAATGAAAGAAGAATTTAGATGGATGAGTTAGATTTTCTAATATGGACCAGGTGGATAGAATTATTCCATAAGGTTGTGGCAGACAGGGTATGAATCAGGATGGATATTGAACCGAGGTGAAGATGAAAGTGTTGTTCTTGAACCTCCGGGATCCTTCCTACATATCTCTATGGTCTAGAATCAATGTTCACATAGTTCTAAAATGGGGAGATGGGTAAATTGATGAGTCAGATCATGAGAATGGATGCATAGATGGGACTCGAAGGAAATAGATCTTTGGGTTGAGGTGTGATCTTCACAAAACACAAGTGCTTGAGGGAGAGACCAGGATGTGACATGAGTGATCGGATATAACCTCATGGGGTATTCCTCGATATCCCTGTGGTAGGGAATAAAATTCTACACAATTCTCAAAATGAGGCATAGAATCTGTGTGTACACAATGAAAATTTACTAGGAGACATGATTGGGCTTACACATGGTTAACAACCAATAAGATGATGGAAATGTTTAGTTGGATGATTATGGACTGAGTGTGGGGCTTATGCATGGATAGTTTCTCAGGGGGATCAGAACACCTCATGGAGGTTGACCTAGAATATTTTTCCCAAATAGGGATGATGTCACATCTATAGGGTGAATCCCTATGATGGATAACTATATTTTACTTTTGGTTGGAACTAAACCTCATGGAGGCATCCAATATACCCTGTGTTGAAGATAGAGATAAAAACCCACATAGTTCAAGAGATGTATTTTAACATCATGTAGGAAAAATAGTGAACCTATGTGAAATGTATGGGATATATGGGTGATGGTATTGAACCATTAGAAGGCATTCTACACATCCTTGTGGAAGATAATCAATGTACACATAGTTTAAAGAAAAGGGGCTTGGGGATTACACTCTATGGTGACTCAAAGACGATGTCATGGTCGATGCATAATATAATACTACATGATCTATGATTGGTGTGATTAGAATAGGTATAAATAGACCTGAAGATCATGTAATGCAAGGTGAGTTGCCGAGGAGTAGAGAGGGTCTTATAAACTATTTTCACCCCAAAGTGGAAACAAAGGATTACACATTGTTGTAGGCTTATGACAACAAATATTGGGACTTACTCTAGGAGGGAAGACTGAGGAGGGAGTTCAGATGTGTGAGGAAGATATGTACATTGATCAAGGAGCACCCTATCAAGGTGGGTTGCGGATTACGTGGAGGTTTTCAGAAGCACGCACGACAAAAAATCACAAAGGGAAAGAGAAGGCAGATTGAACATTCATGAAGTGATAGGTTCCCAGTCCCATCCCCTTTATAGATAACTTTGGCCCACCACACATGCAGAAACTCGAAGTTTAACATCATGTGTTGATGAAGTGGGTTTCTTGGTAGTTTAATGTCTTACATATCAGATGATGAGGACATTATCCTCACCCCTAGAAAATACATAACTTCTACCAACCCTCAATTGGGTAAGTGAAGGTAAATGTAATTCCAAGTGTTAATGCAGTGGATGAGTAGCATATCGAAGAGTTCATGTTAGTGTAGATATGCAAAAAAATTATATCTATTAGTGTACTTATGTGACAAATAATTAGGTAGGGAAACACAACATTAAACACAACTCAAAAGACAAGAAATTCACTATGGAAAATAATGAAGGGTCACACGGATGAGGTTCACACATTATACGCATTTTACGCACAAGAGGAGGTCAAACATAGTGCCTTAGGGTATGGAAAACACATGGATCCCATAAAAAAGAATGCACAAAAGATTGAAGGCTTGAACACAAGATGGGGGGGTTTACGCACAAGATTGAGGGGTTGCGTGCAATATTTACATGACACAAGGGTAATCTTGTATTCAATATGGATCGATTATACCGAACTAACATAGTGTAAAAGGAAAGGGGAGGGAGTCAATCACTTGTGGGACCACCCATTGGGGGACCCATAGGAGACATGTCGTGAAAGATCTAGTACCTTAATTCCATGTATTTTGTGTGATCTTGGAAGGGGTCATCTTACATGCATCAGAGTGATGGTTCGACTTCCAGAAAGGTTTTATGATGTGAGGGGTACAATTCTATTTAAAGGGAAAAAAACATAGTGGAGGCACACTATAACGACCCATACTTTACATAGATTGTTAATACTTCAAAATTGAAGCATACTTATTACAACATATAACAAAACCATGAAAGGACCGTATAGGTATAGTGTATTCAGAAATTGGGAAACATAAACAACTGGTTCATAAAGCGTCTACACTGTCTCCCATTTATTTCATCATATCTGTAGTCCCTTTTGGCATATATTACTTAATAACCTTCTTCCTGACCTAGGGAAAGAAAACATACAAAAGGGTGAGCTCAAATGCTCAGTAAGGGTAAACAAAAGAAATATCAATCACATCATATTCATAAGAACATAACTTTTGGAAATCGTAACCTGTAAAAGAGAGCATAATTTCATAACATGGGATAAATCCTAGTAGTGAAATGAAATCCCAATAATCATAACAGAAAAAATGAAACTTTGTGGCATACACACATAATTATAGAGAATCATTTCTTATTAGTCAAGACTCATTGCTAAGACTATCTTAGTGGACAAAGTCCATTTCTCAACTGAGTCACCCTCGTTTCAGTCATGTTTCACAGAACCGATTTAACCTACCGTTCCAGCCATGTCTATCTCATGAGATATAAAATCTTTACCCAATGCATTGGAGGGAGATATAGGTCCCACCCATCTCATAATGATACCATTCTTATGTGTGCCACAAAATCATAAATCATACATCATTGCATAACCCATGTAGTAAAAATGGGATTCTTAAACAACATGACATCATAAAACAATTCATATAATATAAAGGAATTCATAAAAATAATTCCATCACAACATAGTCAAATCAATGTAAAAATAGAGATAGAAACAGAAACCTATATTATCTTAGATGGAAAATAATTTTGATAAAACACTGAACTCCATTCTTGAGGAAAATATCCTTTCTACTTCAAAAACACTTTTCCATTCTTAACATGTCATACAATTATAAACTAAAAGAAGTTGATTAAAAATAAACTTTAAAACTTGTAAAGGATGCTTCTTGGAAATAATTTTCTTAAAATCCATTCAAGCCGTATAAGTAAAAAAAAACATTCTTCGTACTTTTGTCGGAAAAGTCAAAAAGTACCTCGTACGAAAAACGACAAAAGATTCCTTTCACATATTTTACTAAAAACTCACCGAAGGGTAAAATTGGATTTAAACAATTTTAGGTGGATGGAAATAATATTACATATTGAGGAAACATGGATGTGGATGATAAAATACACCCCATTAAATTTCAAAGTATAAACAATCTCGGATAAAAATGAGATTGTGATATTTCCCTTACCTTATGTCCGATTTACTTCGTAAGTGTCCGAACCTCCTATATAATAATTTAAATAATGTTATTGAATTATTTCAGAATAATACTTATTGTTATGATATCATATATGGTCATATTCTTAGTTTCTTATTAATAATATTTCATTACTACTTGTTATTCGGGTGTTTATTACCTTTTGTTCTTATGCGTGTTTTGTCGAATAAATTCTTATTCTTCTCTTTAGGTTATAGATACCTCATTTCTAGAATGGTATTACTGTAATATATATCATATTTATTCATTCAATTAATTTATATAATCATTATGAAATGAAGATCATGTAGAACGAGTCGCATCACATCGTGGAGACGGTATTCCGTACGTACGCACGAGTGATGATATCGTTCCTATGATCGTGGAATTGTATTGGAGTGTATGTATACGATTTCAGAATAAATATCACTTTATAATAGTCATATATAGTCATTATTTACAACATTATACGCATCCAAGTAAGGTGGTGGTGGAAAATAGATTACACCACGACGTGGAGACGGTATTCCGTACGTACGCACGCGCGGTGATTTCTTTTTCCGTAGGATGGATAGATGGTGAAATAGGGTTGCTTAATACTTATAATAACATATCAGTATATTATTGATACTGTTCTTATTACTTCATAATGAAACAACTAAAGAAGAAGAAGTGGAAGAAGAAATAAAGATGAAATAATCGGTAACGGACATTACCTCTTCTTTGAAGTGCTTCTTTGAGACCTCCTTTTATGGCACTAAAATAGGTCTTTGAAGAAGACCAGATCCTCTAGAATGTTTCTAGGGAAGTGTAGAGGAGAAATTGGCAGTTTTTGGCCGAGCTTGAAGGCTCAAAGTGGTGTGAGTAAGAGGGGGAGGAGGTGCCCTTTTATAAGGGAGGAGAGGGGCACCTTTGGAATAACTAAAAATATTATTTTATTATAAAGTAAAATTCGGTTTTTAATAGCTCCAAATTGATATATTTCAAAGCTAAAGTGGGTAGGGGTCGAAATATGCTCGTCCAATAGAATCTAGACAAGTTTAGGTATCAATTTTAAAATTATCATTTAGATTTAACTTTAAGTTAGATAATTTAACTTTTACTGTGTCTTCTTCTTTTCTTACACTATAAAGTTAATAAACATATCATATCAAGCCAAACGAACCCCAAGTTGTTTATTATTAATATATATAACCCTATCTAAGTCATTTGGCCGAACTTTAGTTTTTTAGGAATAAAATAACAATTAGTAATATAATATTTGTTTTAAAAACTATTTTATGTCAATTTTGAGACTATTTAGTAATTGATTTTTGTGAAAATCATAATAGAATGATTAGTTCAAACTAAGTTACTTAAATCAATACTAACATGTCATATTAACCTATAAAATTATTTTAATTAATAAAAAGTCTCAAATTACATTTATTTGTGTATTTATAACATCAATTATGTCAATATTTCATTAATAAGATAATTACTGCATCATCTTTGTGTCATAAATAAATTTACTTATTTAATGTCTAAAAATTACAAATAAAATACCATTATGTAGGAAATCTGTTTATCTTTCAAATGAATATTTATAGTCGAATTTATCTTATGTATAACCCCATATTAAAAATGATTTAATTATTAAACATTGATTTTAACTATTTTAACCCTTCTTTAAATAAATTAATAATAAATGTCCTAATCTAATCCAAGTGGGCCTAAATGGTCATATTTTATTCCTAAGGTTGTTTTTGGTCGAATTACACTTGTCCAATAGAATTAGTACATGTGTTATGGTAATAATAATATCATTTTTACCCTTAATTACCCTATTTACTTTTAACCGTGGTAAAAAAAGTAAAAAGTTACTATTCACCAAAAAATTATTTTCATCTCATTGAACCACATTTTACATACTGACATCAACCGTGTCTCTCGGATTTTCGAAACTTCACTCACATAAGTGGTAAAATTAAGTTTTATGAAAAATTCAGTTTTTTAACTATCACTTAGTGGTTTCACTATTCATCAAAAATTGAAAGTTTTCAGAAAAATACCAAAATTTCACCCTAGGCTAATTTCAATATTCTGAATCCAAAAATAAAGTACATTTTGAAAAATAAAATTTATAAAATTTCAAAAAGTGGTTATTACTATTCATAACGGCTAGTTTTAATAATATTTTAATAGCATTTCATTGTTTAATGAAACTCGGTATTGCATACGACGCAAGATATCAAGGAAGGTCGCGGTTGCGTGTAAAGAAAGCTAGGATAGTGTTGTGTGTAGTGAAAGATTCCTTTGATGAATTATATAACATAAAAACAAAATATTTCACATAAAATTCTCAGGTGTTACATTCTACCCCCCTTAAAATGAATTTCGCCCTCGAAATTCGTCAGTTTGTAACAAACAGATGAGGATACGTCTCCCTCATTATATCCTCAAAATCCCATGTAGCTTCTTCTAATTTGTGGTTCCTCTATAAAACATTCACCAATCGAGTGTTCTTGCTTCGTAGGACTTTTTCGCTATGATCCAAAATCTCTATTGGTTGTTCTTCATAAGAAATATCTTGCTCCAACGGTACAACATCTGAGCAAAGTACATGTGAAGGATCAGGTATTTACATTCTCAGGAGAGATACATTGAACACTTCATGAACTTCAGAGAGATTTGGTGGAAGCACCAATCAGTAAGCTACCTTCCCAACACGATCCAGTATTTCGAAAGGACCGATATATCTAGGGCTCAACTTCCCCTTCTTTCCAAATCTCATGACTCTCTTCCAGGGAGATATTCGTAAGAACACTTTATCACCCACTTCAAACTCTAGGAATTTTCTTCAGTTGCCGGCATAACATTTCTGTCGACTCTGAGCTGCTCTTATGTTTTGTTAATAGATCTGACCTTTTCTGCCATTTCATCAACGAGATCAGGTCCTAATAGATTTCTTTCCCCAACATCATCCCAGCAAGTCGGAGTTCTGCATTTCTTTCCATAGGGAGCTTCATAAATAGCCATCTGAATACTGGAGTGAAAGATATTATTATAAGAAAATTCCACCAAAGGTAGGTGTTGATCCCAACCACCTTTGAAATCCATAGAGCAAGCTCTCAACATATCTTCTAGAGATTGAAGTGTTCTCTCAGACTGACCGTCTGTCTGAGGATGATAAGCAGTGCTGAAACTCAACTCTGTATCCAGAGTATGCTGAAGACTTCGCTAGATCTTCGAGGTAAATCTCAGATCCCGATCAGATATAATAGAAAGTGGTACTCCATGCAATCTTACCACTTCCTTTACATATATCATGGAAAGCTGATCCAGAGAGAAATCCTATCTAATATCAATGAAGGGTGCAGACTTGGGAAGACGATCAACTATGACCCAGATAGCATTATTGCCTTTGGATATTTTAGGAAGTCCTGTGACAAAGTCCATAGTGATGTTTTCCCATTTCCATTTGGGTATGGGTAGTGGTTGTAACATCCCCTTAGACTTCTGTCTCTCAGCTTTAACTTTCTGACAAACCAAGCATCGAGAGACATATTCAGCAACATCTCTTTTCATTCCATCCCACCAGAAGTACTCTTTCTGGTCCCTATACATCTTCGTGCTTCCAGGATGAATAGAGAATGAAGAACTATGAGCCTCATCCAGCAGCTCCTTCTTTAATTCTGGGATGGGAGGAACACAAACCCGATTCCTGATCTTTATTATCCCATCACAATCAAGGATGAATTCAGGAACATTTCTCACCTTCTTTTGTAACTCGACATCTTCTTTCTATGCCTCTTTAATGTTCACATGTATAGATGGTTGAACATTCATTTGAGAAAGAAAAGATTTTTTCCCCTTTCATTATAATTCCATGATCCATCCTCTGTAAATCCATAAATATTGGATCTTTTGTGATCCTCATCATGGATAAACTGGCATGGTCTTGTTGACTTAATGCATCTTCCACCTTGTTTGCTTTCCCAGGGTGGTAATGGATTGAGCAGTCATAATCCTTAATCAGCTCCCACCATCTTTTTTGACACATATTCATCTCCTTTTGTGTGAAAATATACTTTAAACTTTTATGATTAGTATAAATGTCATACCTTTCTCTATAAAGATAATGCCTCCAAATCATTAATGCAAAGATTACCACAGCTAACTCCAAATCATGTGTTGGGTAATTTTGCTCATGGATTTTCAACTATCGTGAGGCATAATCTATCACCATATCATTTTGCATAAGAACACACCCCAATCCCTTCTTGGATGCATCACTATAGGTCACAAACCTTTCTCCACTACAAGGCAGTGTGAGCACAGGTGCACTGGATAACCTTCTTTTCAACTCCTTGAAATTCTCTTCACATTCTTCCGTCCAAACAAACTTAACTCCTTTCTGAGTCAACTTGGTGAGTGGATTAGAATATCGTGAAAAATCATTCACAAAACGTCAATAATATCCAGCCAAACCAAGAAAACTTCGGATCTCAGTTACTGTTTTTGGTCTCGACCATCTTCCAATAACCTTTGTTTTTTCTGGATCTACAGATATCCCCTCTATTGAGATTATGTGACCCAAAAATGAAACTTTATGAATCCAAAATTCACACTTGGTAAATTTGGCATAATGCTTCTCCTTTCTCGGTGTCTTCAATATAATTCTCATGTGATATTCATGTTCTTCCTTTCTCTTTGAATGGACATGAATATCGTCTATAAATACTACCACAAATTGATCAAGATAGTCTCTAAAGACTCTATTCATCAGATCCATGAAGATAGTAGGGGCATTAGTAAGACCAAATGGCATCACTATAAATTCATAGTGTCCATACCTTGTACGGAATGCCATATTTGGTATATCCTCCCTTTTGACCCTTAATTAATGATACCCAGAACGAAGATCAATCTTGGAAAAGTATTGAGCTCCGCGTAGTTGGTCAAATAAGTCATCAATGCGTGGGAGAGGATATTTGTTCTTGATAGTGATCTTGTTAAGTTCTCGATAATAAATGTAGAGTCCCATTGATCCATCTTTCTTATTAACAAATAGAACAGGTGCTCCCCAATGTGACGCACAAGGGCGTATGAATCCCTTATCAAGATTATCTTGGAGTTGCTTCTTCAATTCCCGCAACTCAATTGGGGCCTTTCTTTAAGGTGTCTTTGAAATAGGCAAAGCACCCGGTACGAGTTCTATTGAAAAATCAACTTCACGATTTGGTGGAAGACCCGGTAATTCCTCCGGAAAGACATCATCAAACTCCCGTACAACGGGCATATTCTTAATCATGAGTTTCTCACTAACCATTTGAGATAAATAACCTTCATTTAGTGGAATCAAGATCTATAAGGTCGAAGGAATTTCCACTGGAAGGTTATTTTCATCCTTTCATTGACAGACGATCATAGATTGATCTGGAATATGAAATGTGACTTCCCTTCTTTGGAAATTGATATGATCTCCATATAAAGAAAGCCAATCTATGCCAAGAATCACATCAAATTCCACTATAGGTAGGATCACAAGATTTGCAGGAAGCACTTTCCCACAAACTTCGATCGGAGAAGAATTATAAACTTTTGATGCGACTGTTGTGCCATTAGGTGTTGTCACAGCTAACTCAACATCTAATTGTTGAGGTAATACGGTGATACCCTTAGAAAATTCTTCAGAAATAAAAGAGTGGGTGGATCCAGAATCAAATAAAACATTTGCTACATTAGAGTGGATGGTAAGTGTACCTTTCACAACATCGTTATCGTACTCCACATCGCTGATAGAAATTGCATGTGATGTTCCTTTATCTTTAGACTTAATAGTTTGTTGATGTCGACCATAATCATCAACCCTTGTATTAGTGCATTTATTGGCATAATGTCCCATCTCCTTGCACTTGAAACATTGAAGTGTAGTAGGTTTATTCTGTGTATCCCTTCCTTTGTTTGCATCACTAGACATCTTCTTCCCATCATCGCGGCATTCAAATGCCCGATGACCTTCCTTTCCACATTTGAAAAATTTACTTGTCTCTTTAAGGCAACTCCCTCTATGTTTCATTCTACACTTTGAGCATAAGGGAATGCTCATCTTCTTTTCGGTGTGCTCTTTAGATTTTCCTTTGAATTCCATTTTCCTCTTCTTATCAGACCCATATGACTGATGGGTTACTCCAATCTCCATCTCAACTTTGAGAGCACATCGAACGATTTCCTCATAGCTATTGAAGTCCCTTATGGCTAAGGCCCTTCGAAGACTTGGTTCTAAGCCACTAATGAATCGATCAATCTTACTCTCAGGTTAGATAATAATACCAAAAGCGTACCTTGAAAGTCTTGTAAAATTTGCTTCATAGGTACCAACAAATTAATCTTCATTTTCCTTCAGTTCAAGAAACTCTTTCTCCATCTTTGTTCGGAGAATACGAGGTAAGTACTTATTGAAAAATAAGTTCTTGAACTTGTCCCATTCCATGGACTCAATTTCATCCCTTTGCCTCGTAATCTTAATAATATTCCACCATTGATCAGCATCACCTTCAAAACGATACACTGCTAATATGACTTTATTATGATCAGAACATTGAAGAACTGAAAATATCTTTTCAGTAGTACTAATCCATTTTTCACCAACTAATGGATCAGTAGACCCACTGAATGAAGGTGGACGATGTCTCATGAAGGATTCAATAGAATTTTGCTCCTTCATTTGCTCGTTTGGAAGTCCTGCATGATTCATAGCTTGAGAAAGTTGTGTGAGCATGGCTATGAGATTTTGCATTCCATCTCCCATAACGTTTGGTTGCTCTGGGGGACAATCATTGCATTGCCTGTCGCATTCCGCATTAACATGGTTCCTTCAGGTTCCAGCCATTGACTAAAACCAAGAAGAATAGTGTGAGAAAAACTAATTATAATAAGAAAAAAACATAATCAAGAATAAAATTTCACACTTAAGGTCTTATCCTAGGTTATTCATGGCCATTTCTAAAACACTAAGATTGTGTTCTTTGCTTAGACTTATCCTTAGGGTTCTTACTAAGGCTTTCACATCCTAGTTTCCAAAGGTTGACTATAATTTTCCTCTGATACGAACTATAAAGACCCATACTTTACATACATTGTTAATACTTCAAAATTGAAGCATACTTATTACAACATATAACAAAACCATGAATGGACCGTATAGGTATAGTGTCTTTTGAAATGGGGAAACATAATCAACAGGTTCATAAAACGTCTACACTGTCTCCCATTTATTTCATCAAATCTATAGTCCCTTTTGGCATATCTTACTTAATAACCTTCTTCCTGACCTGGGGAAAGAAAACATACAAAAGGGTGAGCTCAAATGCTCAGTAAGGGAAAACAAAATAAATATCAATCACATCATATTCATAAGAACATAACTTTTGAAAATCTTAAACTACAAAGGAGAGAATAATTTCATAACATGGGATAAATCATAGTAGTGAAATGAAATCCCAATAATCATAACTTAAAACATGAAACTTTGTGGAATACACACATAATCATAGAGAATCATTTCTTATTAGTCAAGACTCATTACCAAGAATATCTTAGTGGACAAAGTCCATTTCTGAACTGAGTCACCCTCCTTTCAGTCATGTTTCACTGAACTGGTTTAACCTACCGTTCCAGCCATGTCTATCTCATGAGATATAAAATCTTTATCCAATGCATTGGAGGGAGATATAGGTCCCACCCATCTCATAATGATACCATTCTTATGTGTTCCACAAAATCATAAATCATACATCATTGCATAACCCATGTAGTAAAAATGGGATTTTTAAACAACATGACATCATAAAACAATTCATATAATATAAAGGAATTCGTAAAAATAATTCCATCACAACACAGTTAAATCAATGTAAAAATAGGGATAGAAACAGAACCCTATAATATCTTAGATGGAAAATAATTTTGGTAAAACACTTGAACTCCATTCTTGAGGAAAATATCATTTCTACTTCAAGAACACTTTTCTTTTCTTAACATGTCATACAATTATAAACTAAAAGAAGTTTATTAAAAATAAACTTTAAAACGTTTAAAGGAAGCTTCTTGGAAATAATGTTTTAAAAATCCATTCATGCCGTATAAGTTAAAAAAAACATTCTTTGTACTTATGTCGGAAAATTCAAAAAGTACGTTGTACGAAAAACGACAAAAGATTCCTTTCACATATTTTACTAAAAACTCACCGAAGGGTAAATTGGATTTAAACAATTTTAGGTGGATGGAAATAATATTACATATTGAGTAAACAAGGATGTGGATGATAAAATACACCCCAGTAAATTTCAAAGTATAAACAATCTCGGATAAAAATGAGATTGTGATATTTCCCTTTCCTTAGGTCTGATTTGCTTCGTAAGTGTCCAAAACTCCTGTATAATGATTTAAATAATGTTATTTACTTATTCCAGAATCATACTTTTTGTTATGATATCATATATGTTCATATTATTAGCTTCTTATTAGTAATATTTCATTACTACTTGTTATTCGAGTGTTTATTACTTTTTGTTCTTATCCGTATTTTGTCGAATAAATTATTATTCTTCTCTTTAGGTTATAGATACCTCATTTACAGAATGGTATTAGTTTAATATATATCATATTCATTCATTCAATTCATTTATATAATCATTATTAAATGAAGATCATGTAGAACGAGTCCCATCACATCATGGAGACGGTATTCCGTACGTACGCACGAGTGATGATATCGTTCCTATGATCGTGGAATTGTATTGGAGTGTATGTATACTATTTTAGAATCAATATAAATTTATAAAAGTCATATATAGTCATTATTTACACCATTATACCCATCCAAGTAAGGTGGTGGTGGAAAATAGATTACACCATGGCGTGGAGACGGTATTTCGTACGTACGCACGCACGGTGATTTCTTTTTCTGTAGGATGGATAGATGGTGAAATAGGGTTGTTTCATACTTATAATAACATATCTATATATGATTGATACTGATGTTATTACTTCATAAAGAAAAAAATAAATAAGAAGAAGTGGAAGAAGAAATAGAGATGAAAGAATCGGTAAGGGACATTACATCTTCTTTGAAGTGCTTCTTTGAGACCTCCTTTTAGGGCACTAAAATAGGTCTTTGAAGAAGACCAAAACCTCTAGTATGTTTCTAGGGAAGTGGAGAGGAGAAATTGGCAGGTTTTGGACGAGCATGAAGGCTCAAAGTGGTGTGAGGAAGAGGGGGAGGTGGTGCTCTTTTATAAGGGAGGAGAGGGGAACCTTTGCAATAACTAAAAATATTATTTTATTATAAAGTCAAATTCGGTTTTTAATAGCTCCAATTTTATATATTTCAAAGATAAGGTGGTTAGGGGTCTAAATATTCTCATCCAATAGAATTTAGACAAGTTTAGGTATCAATTTTAACCTTATCATTTAGATTTAACATTAAGTTAGATAATTTAACTTTTACTGTGTCTTCTTGTTTTCTTACACTATAAGGTTAATAAACTTACCATATCAAGCCAAACGAACCCCAAGTTGTTTATTATTAATATATATAACCTTATATAAGTCATATTTCCGAACCATAGATTTTTAGGAATAAAATAACAATTAGTAATATAATATTTGTTTTAAAAACTATTTTATGTCAATTTTGACACTATTTAGTAATTGATTTTTGTGAAAATCATAAAAGAATGATTAATTCGAAATAAGTTACTTAAATCAATAATAACATGTCATGTTAACCATGAAAATTAGTGTAATTCATAAAAAGTCTCAAATTACATTTATTTGGGTATTTATAACATCAATTATGTCAATATTTCATTAATAAGATAATTACTGCATCATCATTGTGTCATAAATACATTAAATTATTTTATGTCTAAAAATTAAAAATAAAATACCATTACATAGGAAATCTTTTTATATTTCTAATGAATATTTATAGTCGAATTTATCTTATGTATAACCGCATATTAAAAATGATTTACTTATTAAACTTTGATTTTAACTATTTTAACCCTTCCTTAAATAAATTAATAATAATTATCCTAATCTAATCCAAGTGGGCCTAAATGGTCATATTTTATTACTAAGGTTGTTTTTGGTCGAATTACACTTTTCTAATAGAATTAGGACATGTGTTAGGGTAATAATAATATCATTTTTACCCTTAATTACACTATTTACTTTTAACCGTGGTAAAAAAAAGTAAAAAGTTACTATTCCCCAAAAAATTATTTTCATCTCATTAAACCACATTTTACATACTGACATCAACCATGTCTCTCGGATTTTCGAAATTCCACTAACAGAAGTGGTAAAATTAAGTTTTATGAAAAATTCAGTTTTTTAACTGTCACTTAGTGGTTTCACTATTCATAAAAAATTGAAGGTTTTCAGAAAAATACCTAAATTTCACCCTACGCTAATTTCGGTATTCCGAATCAAAAAATGAAGTCCATTTTGAAAAATAAAATTTATAAAATTTCAAAAATTGGTTATTACTATTCAAAACGGCTAGTTTTAATAATGTTTTAATTGCATTTCATTGTTTAGTGAAACTCAGTATTGCGTACAACGCAAGCTATCGAGGAAGGCCACAGTTATGTGTAAAGCAAGACAAGCTAGTGTTGTGTGTAGTGAAAGATTCCGTTGATGATTTATATAACATAAAAACAAAATATTTCACATAAAAGTCTCGGGTATTTCACACACAAGGAAGTCAGTGTTGAAGATTGTATTTCATTTCACATTTTGTGTGAAAATATCTTTCATGCAGGTCCATTTACTTGCACTCCGACCTAATTTCTTTAACCCGTCAGAATTTACTATTTTTAGGATCACAGCATAGAATAACCCATTTCAAGTTTGATTGGGTACAAAATAATCTCTCACATGGATTATGTTCTTTTTCACATACATCAAATCATGCATGAAACACTATTATACTCTTCATGATCATTCGATGACTCAGAATATGCCTTTCTTATTCTAAAATAATCCCATTTTAGGCCTCAATAAAATTTGATTCAAATAAATACCCCATCATAATCTGAGTAGATAGAGAACCGGAAGGATAGGTTTTAATAGAAATTCCAATAAGAATAACACATATCTAGTGGTGTGTGCAAAAAGGGAGATCTGAAACATTAAACTCTTCCACACGCATGGAGGTCCTGATCCACACCTATAAATAAAAGAGGGAAGGATCCCTACCATTAATTTCTCATTTCAAAGAAGATTTTTCTCTCATGGATGAAGGATTATCTATTCTTCATGAATTATCTTTAAATCATTCGTTTCCATATGCACACCCTCTTGTTTTTTTCACCACATCCAAAACATCCACATTTTGTCCTTTGTTGTATTTTTCTATGAATTAATCATTTATTGCACGCAATGACCTTTCTTCCACATCAAAATTAAATTATTTCACAAAATACACATTTTTAATATGAGGAAAAACTGAAATTTCTAGTGAATAGAATGATAATGAGAGGGAGGCTTCCCATGCATCCCGGAGGGCTGAGATGATCACGAACCCTTAGATTCCTTATGCGAGAAAGGTAGTATACAATTATTAAATTCACCATGGTATGTGAAGATAACCTTCATTGATTAAAAGTCACAAGAAACAGTCACCCTTCTTTGGAAAGTTGGGACATAGTTGTTTATCTTTCAAATTCAAAGTCCATGACTATTTTGGGGAGTGAGCCAGTTCTTGAGGAATCTTCAGCTCACATGTGAGCACATTCAAGAGCATTATCACTATTGAAACCATGGGATGGTAGGAATGTGACTTTAGGTCTAGGGGAAACTACATTAGTTAATTGTAATTTGTGTACTTGGCGCACCCAACATGTGAGGAGTTTGGGGAAGAGCTTCAACACATCCGGATGTTCAAGGCTGTGTGGACATCATAGTTCGATTTCTACTGTCAAAAATTACAAGTTTGGGAACTATTCAACCGGTGTTTGTCAGACATATATAATTTCCATATCCACCATAGGGAGTTTTATCTCAGTCATTGGGACATCCATTGTATCGGGATCATACCGATTGAAGGGTATTATCATGAAATGTTCCTTTCCATAAAGAACGCCTGGGGAGATGGGGAGTGCACCCCCATTTGGACATGGAATCTGTTGGAGTTGGCTAAGAAGATGATGAAAATCAAGTACATCCTGAAAGATATCATCTATCTATAATGGTTTATCTTATTTCTGTATCTAGACAAGGATGAGGAGATTCCAAGACAAGGGAAGTAGTTCCAGAACATGTAGCATATTATTAATTTAAGATCCTACTATTTGGTCTTAGAAGCATGAGATTACCTATCATGGGGATTCATTGTAAATGAATTTTGAGATGTGTATGTACAATATGATGGGTTCAATGTAGAATTACTAAGTGGGTGGATACTACCAATGATAGATATGAGAATGGTGGTCCACCTGGGGACATTGGTGATGGTTGGGATCATGGAATTCAAGAATAAGGTCAATATAGAGTATTTGTGTTGGCCCGACAGTACAATATTTGGGGGCGCATTTCAAGAGGAAGGGCTTCTTGGAGAATATTCGGAATATTTCATATTCATTATAGATGGGTTGTACTTCATTGTGATGGGTATGGCTTCTTGAATTCCATCCATCCTTAAGGTGATGGTATGAAACCATATCTATATAATATTTTTGGATTTCATTCTTTGATGCTTATTGAAGAGGGGAAAACACTAGATAAACAACCAAAAAAACATTAACTTCCACCCATTTCGAACCCTTGATGGATAGATGTTGAATTACTGATGAGGACCACTAGAATAGTTGGAATATCTAAAATGGATCTGGGGTGGTGTTCTGGTATCCCAGATCGATTGAAATATCTTCTATGAACATTATGTGCCTTCTTGGTTCACCAAGTACTTCAGGTACATGAAGTGGATGCCGAAGAAGGTGTATACAGAGGCTATGTAGAATTGAAATGCATGAATACATCTGTAATTGTGTATTATGATTACAATTTTTGGATATAGTGATGTAACTACTCCCCCCCACAAACGTTGATGTTATTCTATCAACGGTGTATGTTGATCATCGGGTAATAGTGTAACAGGAGGCAATTCTGCATAAACACGTTCGAGAGATCAAGTCATTGATCATTCATTCTATATGATGAGATATAAGGCAAGGTGAATGATGTTATTAAATTTTCATAACATTTTGTATACTTAATTTAGTGAATTTAATGCAAAAGTGCATAATTGGTGTGAGATACTCATGTTTTAATATTAAATGCAATTTTTAGCATTATTTTAATTAATCAAATTGAGTCAGTTTATTAATTATATTATAACTCTCACTCTGAATATCCAAATTGCATGATTATTTTTTTTATGATTCACTACTCAAATTCCCACATTTAAATAGAAGGGACCTTTGGACTAATCATCTATTTTGAGGGTCATCTGGTCTATAAAAGAAGACCCAAAGAATTTGTGAAGAAAATGGATTATCCCTGATGATTGAGTTACTGATTTAAATCCTGAGGCCCAAATTTTATGAAACTCCATCATATATTTCTGAATATCCAAAATAATCATGTCTAAAAAATTTTAGGTCTAAAAATAAGAAGAAGGGGCCCAACTGACTCATTGATGTTCATCCCACCATTCTATATGAGAATTAAAATCAGGCCTCTATTCTGGAATTCTCCTCTAGTATACTCATCAAATAAAATGGGGATTTTTCATTGAGAAATCTAAGATTCTGGTAGACATCTTGTTAAAAGAAATTATTTTTATTTTAGGGAATCTTTCTGTTCAAAAACTAAATCACATTTCATCCATAGAAAAAGTGTTGATAAAAATGGAGAGGTGCAAACTGTTTAGTAAAATAGTCATATTTTTTATCCAAAAATCCAATGGCCATATAATTTTGAGGAATGATAGTATATATCAATATCTACAACATTGAAGAATATATGATCTCAATATTCAGCTATATTTATGGCCAAATTTGTAATGCAAGTGCATGGGATGATTTGGAATGCAAAAAGTCTTCCTCCTTAGCCTATAAATATGACCCCCTATTATCCTTGAATCTGGGTGGAATTTTAGATAAAAAGTCTTAAAATGTCTTTATAGGATCTTACATACTCATGTTTTATCTTCAGAAACCGTTCTTCCGTGCTTCATTTCATTTACTTTTCTGTTGTTCTTCATTTATCATCGTTTAAGTGTTTGTTTTTGTAATTCGATTTTAATGAAAGTTTGTTATTGTTAATATAATATTCTCATCAAAATTCTTATAAATAATATTATTTTTATTAAATTAGTTTTAATACATTTTAATTCATTTTCTTTCTTTTTCTTTCTCATTCCATCTATATTCAGTATTTAATTTTTTTACTGTTTGTGTGTGTGTGTGTGTGTGTTCGGCACACAACTCTTTTATTATCCCTTTGTTTTTCTTCAATTGTTAATTCATCACCATAAAATTATAACAAGATTGTTAACCACCCAAATGTATTAATAAATATCTCATTGGGGTGATTCATAATTTTGGGATATTTAGTGATTGGGGGCTTTCCATAAATGAATATTCATTAAATTAATATTGTGTTTTTTGAACTTAATATGTCATGGATTAATTAAATTTTTTTTAGCATGTAGATTCCATGGATTATTGGAACCAAAAATACACTACCATTAACATGTCATGGTAATGATTATAACCCTATGTTATTTTATGGCTTGGATTGAGGCTTTAACACATGAAAATTCTGATAAAAGTCATCTTGGGAAGTAGGTATTAATTTAATGCAATATAAAGTAAATCTCAAAGATATAATAATATTAAATCACCAATAATTAACACACCCTAATATTTATCAATTTGTTAAATAAAAAAACAGCCATAAATTATTTCATAAGCTCTCCAAAATATCCCATAATCAAAATACAATCAACTAAAAATAATCAAAATTTAAAATGTATCGTCACCAAGGATTTGACCCGAGAGATGCCATACACATTAACAGAGAATCAGAAACTTGAATGGCCTATATGCGACAATCAGTCACGTATTGAAATGGAGCTATTTCTAGGGATGGTGCAATTCTGTAGTCGTTATTTTTTTGTTATAGTAAAAAAACAAAAAAAAGGCAATTTTAAAAAAAATTGAAAAAATCACAATGAAAACCCCATATTCATATACAAATCATAAACAAAAAATGAAAAAAAAAGAAAAACTCATATTATACATTCATCCTAAATCACTTTGAATTCCATGTAGCCTCCCAAACAATCTCTCAAATTTGTTTGACCTTGAAATTGATTGAACTCTTCACCAACATTGAAGAAACATTTGGGATAATCAAATCATTCAAGAACCAGTTGATGTCCAACCAATTGAATTAGATATGGTCTATCCAAGGTAATAAACACATAATGAACTTTCTGCCCCTAATATTAATTACCAAACCCTTGGTATTAAATATAAAAACATAGAGGCTGACGTTGAAGTCAAATCTAGATTGATTCATCTTCTTCTACAATTACACGGGCTAGTCGGTGAGGAACCACATCTCCGCCTTAAAAAGTTCCAAGTGTCATGATTCACTATGAATCCTGGAGGGGTTTATGAGGATCAAATAAAACGTAGATTATTCTCTTTCTTCCTATATAACTCTTCCATGTCAGGGCTCTACTACCTTTCTACTGGTTACAAAACCACATGAAATAACAAGAAGTGACTGTTCATAGAAAAAATCATTCCTTATTCTCTTACTAATTCTATCCCAAAGAAAATTAGTTGTATCCGTCAATTCCCCAATGAATCAATCCATGAACATTGGGAGAGGTTCCAAAATATTGTGGCAACCTTCCCACACCACCAAATCTCAGACCAACTCTTGATCCAATACTTCTATGAGTGGTTACTGGCTATGAAGATAACCCTCATTGATGCCACAAGTGGTGGTGCTCTAGTTGATAAAACCCCTATATATGCAGGAGACCTCATAAGTATCATGGATGCAAACACACAAAAATTCCATACTCGAGCACATGATCATGTTAAACACACCCATGATAGTCAATCGATAGATCCGAACAAGATGATAGAGTATATGAATAAACATACAGGACGAGGGAGACAACTAGTTGTGGCAGCCAAAGCCCAAAACACATCTTCTCCACAATATATATTCCTTGGACCAATCAAGAACAATGGTATCGGTATCTCTCCATCTCATCCAACTCGCACATGTCCACAACATCATGAGGATTCATCTGATTCATCCAAACCAATGGAGCTCAATGCAACATATCCTTAGAAGAATCCCAACCCACAATAATCAGGCTAGTTGATTAGAAACATCAACCAACCCCACTATGATCCCCTATCATATACCTTCAACCATGGCTTGTGGTGTGGTAATCCCATTTATCACCCAGCTCAATTCCATATTAACAACCTAGACCAATTACAATAGGGTCAATGTGTTAGTAAATTCCAACAACATTATCCTTTTGTTCCTCAGCCTCAAAGTATCAATCCTTCTCTTCCCCCTCGTAGATTCTACTATCCTAACTAGCCTTTTCAATTTCAAATCCAATACAATCACTTCACCAAGAAAAAAAATCAATGTAATCACAATATGGTACAAGCCTCTTATTCCATAAAACAATGGGAATGTGCAGTTGAAGATTTGGCCTCCTTCACCCATTCCATCCTCTAAAACATTGAATCCCAAATTGGTGAACATGCATGCCACCTGAGCCAGCAACAACAATAAAGTTTCTCCCAACTCCCAACTCAACCATTACCCAACCCCAAGGGTAATGTATGTCAAATTGAACTTAGATTGGGAAAGAAATTTTCTATGATTCAAGATAAGTCCTTAAACCCCCTTTAAATGTTGATCTTGAAAAAAAAAAGATAAATAAACCTGAAAACGAATCTGAATTCATTCCCTCACCTCCTACCATTCCCCTTAAGAACCCAATTATTTTTCCTCAAGAAATTTCAAATCCAAATAAGTATTCTAAACCTAATCTTGATTTTCGTGAAATGTTTAGATGTGTTGAAGTCAACATTCCCATCATAGATTCCATAAAAAAAACATAAGTATGCCATGTTTCAGAAGGAATTGTGCACCCACTACTGGAATCATTGGACCTTTGAAAAATTTCCACCCACCAGTCTATTCCCATACAGTGTAAAGATCCTTGGACATTTACGGTTCCATGCCAAATTGGAAGTTCCAACTTCGTTGATGTACTCATAGACCTAGAAGCCTCAATTACTGTCATGTAGAAATCAATCTTCTCCAACCTTGTTCTATATCCCATACCTCCAACCTATGTTGGCATTCAATTGGAAAATCAAACACAGCTAGTCTTGAGGGTTTAATCAAGGATGTCCTTGTTTGTCTGAATGATCTTATCATTCCTACTAATTTCTATGTCCTTGAAATGGAAAGTGATACAAACTATTCTCAATCTCCCTTAATTCAAGGAAGACCATTAATAATGACAGTGAAGGTCAAGATTGATGTCCATTCAAGAATCTTATCCGTGGAATTTTGTGACCAACTGGTCATGTTTAACATTTTCCAAGCCATGTGATACCCATATGAGAACCACTCTGCATTCTCAATCCATGTTCTAAGTACACTTAAGATAGTCAATTTAACCCCAATCCATCATGTTATTCATGTTCTATTGACAATGGATCGTGTGAAATATAGACCTTGATTAAAAAAGTCAAAAATGGTGATGTTGATATAGACTATTCATTTATAGACTCCTTCAATCTAGAGGAACCTGAAAAATCTTTTGAATCCCACATCAACTCTGCTATGTAATGATCTTCCATGTAAAGTACTAAATAAAATGAATCTGAAGCAAATAAAATCCATTCATCCATTTCTAAGGTGTCTAACCCACAAATGAGAGATGATACAGATTTGAATCCTCTTCCTGAACACCTGGTCTATGCATTCCTTTTCCATGATCACTCATATACTATTATTACCTCTGCTTCACTTACTGAAACCGAGGAGTCTAATATTTTTCAGGTGTTATAGGAAAACATAAAGGTCGTAGGTCAGACCCTAGATGATATACCAGGAATAAAAACTTTTCTTAGCATTCATCTCATCCATATTGATAAATCATCCAAACTAATTAGAAAACCACAAAAAAGACACAATCCACTCAACCTTGAGGTTGTTCGGGAATAGATTGCTAAACTTATTCATGCTTGTATTATCTACCCAATTTCTGATTGTGAATGGGTTAGTCCAATTCAAGTCATACCTAAAATGGGTGGGATAATAGTTTTCCCAAATGAACAAGGGGAGGAAGTCACCACTCAAGTGAATAACAAATGGTGTGTGTGCATCGACTATAGGAAGTTGAATATTGAAACAAGAAAATAAAACTACCCTCTTCCATTCCATGATCAACTGTTGGATTGATTAGTTAGAAAGTCACATTATTGTATTCTTGATGGAAAAACCAGCTACTTCCAAATAAAAATCACTCTTTAGGACCTTGAAAAAACATCTTTCACTTTCACCTTTTATAACATATGAATATAAAAGAATGTGTTTTGTCCTTTTCAATTATCCTGCTACATTCTAGAGGTGTCAGATGAGTAATTTTCTAAATTCATTGAACACTTCATGGAATTCTTCGTGGATGACTTTAACCATTATGACGAGTCATTTGAATCTTTCTTGAATAACTCTCTCTATTACTTAAAAGTGTGTCAAGTTCACCCTTTTGTTAAATTTTTAAAAATGTCACTTCATGGTTGCAAATGGGATTATTCTAGTGAATATAGTATCAAAATATAGTATTGATGTTGACCCTGCCAAAATTGAAGTGATCCAATCACTTCCTAAACCAAACTCTGTTCGGTACATCCATTCATTCCTCAATCATTCTTATTTCTAACAACGATTCATCCATAACATCAGTTGGATTTCCCTCCCACTCACTTGTTTTCTCTATCATTATGGCACTTTATATTTCAATGAGGATTGAAAGAGAGCCTTAATTGAACATAAAACTACTGTTATATCTTCGCTGATAATCCACACCTCAGATCGGTCCTTACCCTTTTAGTTGAGGTTTGATACTTTTGATAGTGTTGTTGGGGATATTCCTGTTCAAATTAAAGAAAATATTTCTCATGTCATCTATTATGCCTAATAAATATTGGATGAAACTCAATATAATTACACTGTGACTGAAAAAGAAAATTTTAGCAGTTTTATTTTCCCTAGATAAATTTTTGCCCCCTATCTTAGGTTCCAAAATCATCATCTTCACAAACCATTCTCCTATAATATTCTTACTCAAGAAATGTGATTCCAAACCAAGGAAAATAAGATGGATCGAAATGGTACAAGAGTTAGCCCTAGAAATCAGAGATAGGCCAGGAAATGAAAACCATATGGTGGATCACTTGAGTATAATTCCTAATTGTTCTCATTATAAAATCATTGATCTTGGATTCCCCACTGAGAACCATTAATCGCTAAGTCCAATGTTACCACGGTAATATCAAATTGTATACTACGTGGTTTCTGGTATTTTTCTTGAATTTTTTTAAAAAGAACAAAAAATGAAGCTGAGGAGTGATTCAAAATTCTATTTTTGGGAAGATAATAAACAAGGAAAACTAGGGTAGACATGGTAATTAAGAGACGTGTTGATGAAGATGAACATTCTTCTATCTTAGAATTCTATCTCTCACTTCCCATAGGTGGCCACATAGTACAACAAAGGACCTACCAGAAGGCCCTAGACTCTTGATTCTTATACCCTTTACTTTTCAAGGACTCACATGATTTCTTTTAATCATGTCTCACTCGGCATAATTTTTTCACAATTTCAAAGAGAAATTAAATGACCCAAATCCTTTAATATTATATAAGATCTTCGATGTATGGGGAATTGATTTCATGGGACAATTACCCCATTAAATGGATTCTCATACATTCTTTTTGCGATTGATTATGCTTCTTGGTGGGTCAATGCCAAACAGACTAGAAAAGAATGATTCACATACAATTAGCGAGTTCCTATTGAAACACATCTTCCACCGATTTATCACACCACATGCCTTGATAAGTGACATAGGAACCTGTTTTTGTAATAGAACCGTTGAATCTATTTTGAAAATGAATTATGTTTTACATAAAACATCAACTGCATATCACCCCCAATCAAATGGAATTACTGAACATTCTAATAAATAAGTGAAAAGAGTTCTTAAAAGAACTGTAAGTCCCACTAGAAAAGACTAACCTGAATGACTCGGTGAAACACTATGGGCCTATAGAACTACCTATAAAACACCCATTGGGATCTCTCCATTTAGGATGTTTTTTGGTAAATCATGTCATTGTCTGGTTGAAATCAAACACATGTTATTTTAGGCTGCGAGTACTTGTAATTTTGAATTTGAAAAATCTATTGAAGAAAGATTGTTGCAATTGGTTGAATTAGAAAAGCTTGGGAATGATTCTTATGAGAATTATAATCTATACAAAGAAAAATACAAGGAAATAAATTATAAAAACTTCATGGTAAACGTATTTCATGAAGTTTAAAAGGTTATTCTCTTCAATTCTAGACTTCTTCTTCACCCATTTAAGTTTAATTCTTATTGGGAATGCCCTTTTGTTATTAAAAATGTTTACACATTTCATGCAGTGCAAGTCCAAGACCCCTATTCCAAAAGGCCATTCACAATTAATGGACATAGGTTAAAGCATCGCCATGAAAGGACACATAATCCTAGAACAACATCAACTACCATTGTATCCCCAACTCTTGTTGTTGACCCACAACTGGATGGAAATGATGACCCACCAAATCAAAACTAGGGGAACCTCCTTCCATTTAACACTCACTCTTCCTATCTCTACCTATTTCTTCTTATTCCTCCTCTATCATTTATTTTCTACCCGTTTCTTCATCAAATCATATATTTTCTTCATTCACTTTTGTGAGGGTTTGTATTATAAAATCATAAAAAAACTAAAAAATAATTACAAAAATGATAAAAAACCAAAAGAGTCATACTTACTCACCATCCAGTTTTGAAAATTTTTCCATCCATTCTGGGGAGTCAATAGACATGTTTTCGTATAATTTTTCATGATTTTCAAAATAAATTTAAATAATTAATTTTCTTTCACGAATAATAAATTTTGAATTCTTAGTTTTTGATTTAGAAAATGATTTTCTATTACCATGAGGAACAATATTAGATTTCATGCCAAGGCCACATATGGATATCGTTTCAAAATGTGTGTTTTACCCCCATTTGTGAGTCTTGAGTTTGTGGACCTTCGAGGTTAATTTCCCACTTTTGTGTGCATTTATATGGTAGAGTAATTTTACGAGCCTCATGAGAATCACAATAGCCAAATAGCCTCCCATTTCTCGTACATTAATATTTCTTTTGAAATCCCCTTCAAGCCAATGAAAAAATTTCTTTCATAGACACATTACAAGTATAATACCTTATCCCAATCAACATCTTCATGGATTTACATTGCATTATTTATTTAAAATTACATGTGGGGGAATGGATTTCATTTGTGGGTGCCCTTTTGTTGATTTTAAATGAGTTAACATAGGCCTGAGGGAAAGAATCAATTTTATTATGGGGGAGAGGTTTTCATTTAGTGGTTTTTCAGGAATGTGCTTTCATATATATAATTTTTTAAATGTTATTGATAAGTGTTAAAAAATCAAAAAAAAATTCAGAAAAAGAAAAAAAAAATTGTTTCTAGAGAAGGTCATGAATAACCCTTCTTTAATCCTTTGATCTTGTTATAACTATTACAATTTTTGTCGTAAAGAGATCAATAATGGGTTGAGAAATGAGTGTGAGATCCGTTTCAAGTTCAACTTTCCAAAAAATGAAAAAAATGAAAAAAATTAACACTTATGTCTTTGGGAGAATTTTTGTGTTTTATAAATATTCCATCTTCTCATTCCCTTAATATTTTATTCCACTATTGTGTCTTGATTTACACAATTTCCTCCTGGTAAATATGTGTTTCCCTTTCTTTATATGTTTTATTTCTAAAATATTGGGCATTTATTTTCCCATGTTGGTGATTTATCCATCTTTCTACTCTTTTGAATACTGAATTCATACCGCCCCATATCCAAAGAAAAACTCATTCAAAATACCTCTTTATTCATAGTAACATTAGGATAGGGAATGGAAGTGAAAAGTTATTCAAACTCTATTATTTTCACTTTTGTTTGATGAGTGATTAAACCTACAGAAATAAATTATTATCTTATTTAGAGGATTAAGATTCAATTTCCCACATTTTCTATTTCTAAATTTTATCATGAAAAAAGGTTTTGTGGTTTGAACATTGTTTCTGTAGAAATTAGATATGGAATTCTTCATGGATTAGTGAAATAATATAATCCTCCCTAGAGTGGGGAATTTTTTTAAATATTTGTTGGTGAGTGAGAATGATTTTGTTATGTTTTTATATTAGATTCACATGAGGAAATGGATAAGAATAAGTGTGGATTAGTTTCTGTTATTAATATTTTAAAATTATTTTTATACTCCCTTTAGTAAATTTAATTCTAAAGTTCATACTTGGTGTGAGATACTAATGTTTTATTATTAAATGTAATTCATGGAAATTATTTCAATTAATAAAATCTAGTTAGTTTACTAATTAAAATATAAATATCACTATAATTATACAAATTTATTGTTCTTAGTTTATTTAGAGTTCCTTACATCAATTAATACATTTAATTAGAAATGAGATTTGGGAAAATAGTTTATTTGGAGGTTCATATGGTCCACCCAAAAAGACTCAAAGAATCTGTGAAAATTTAGATCATACATGATGATTGATTACTGGTCTAAATCCTGAAGAATTTTTTTTAAGAAACACCATCAAAAGTTCTTTATTATTAAAAATAATAATAAAGAAACATTTGAAGGTCCAACTACAAGAACAAGGGGCCCAACTAACGCTTTGAATTCCATCCCACCATTCTGATAGGGAATTAAAATCATGACTCTATTGCTGCATTTTCTCTTGATATATTCATCAGATAAAGTTATAAATTTTTAGTTTGAAAGATACGATATGGGTGGACAAAGTTTTAGATGAAATTGTTTTTATTTGAAGGAATCTTAATATTCAAAAACAAATTCACATTTCAGCCTTCAAATAAGTGTTGATAAAAATGGACATGTCAAAAATGTTTTTTTAAAATTTCCATATCTTTGGATCCAAAACTGTAATGGAATACAAATTTTGAGGGAATATATTAAATGTCAATATCTACTACTTGGAAGAATATAAAATCTTGATATTCAGCTACCTGGACAGCCAAACTGGCGATGCAAGTGGAGGGGTGGATTAGGAATGCAAACAGTCTACCTCCTTAGTCTATAAATACAACCCCCTCTTCTCTTTTCATGTGGATGGAATTTTTGAGAAAAGTAGAATAGGTTGGCATAACCATGGCTGTGCCAAAGTCTTAGGAGGATCTACCATACTCATGTTTAAAAATAAGAAACCATTACTCGTTTCTTCCATTCATTTACTTTTGTGTTATTCATCATTAATAATCGTCTAAGTGTTTTTTATTTATATTTTCATGAATGTATTTTCTTATTCATCTATTATTATAATCAACATTCTGTTATATAATATGAATTGTATTAAAATAATTTAAATATATTTTAATATCTTTCTAGTTTTTTGCTTTCTCATTCAATCTAAATTCATTATTTGATACCCTTCAATGTTTTTTCATGTTTTTTCAGCGCACAACTCTTTTCTTATCACATTATTTTTCTTCAATTTTTAATTCACCACCATAAAAATATAACTAGATTATTGAACTCCAAAATGGATGGCTAAATCTCTTAATGTGGTGATTCATAATTTACTGATATTAAGGGATTGAGGGCCTTCTCTAAATGAATATTTTTTATATTAATATTTTGTATGTTGAACATAATATGTCATGAATTAATGACATGTTTGGTTTAGAATGCGAAATCCATGGATTATTGGAACCAAACATACACTACCATAAATAACTAACGGTAAATATTTGAACCATTTGTTATGTTACAGCTTGGATTAAAGCATTAACATATGGGAAATGTGATCAATGTCATCTTTTGAAGTGGGTATTAATTTAATGAAATATGAAGAAAAGGTAAAGGATATAATAAGCTTCAATCCCCAATAATGAAATCACCGAAATATTGATCAATTTGTTAGGTCAAACATAATCCATAAATTATTTCCTAAGATCTACATACCACCCCCCATAAAAATACAATCTACTAAAAACAATTGACTATTAAAAAGAATCATCGTCGAGGACTCGACCCGAGTGCTACTATACACATTAACAGAGCATCATTAACCTGAATGGTCAATAGGTGACAATCATCCACACATTCAGTGCATATGGGGTTGTGATACTATACTTGAGAAAAGTGTCCAGTATGGAACAAGAAGGAAGTTTGGGGGAAGGAGCATGGTAAGGTTTGATCATGCCTCTACCCTCCGAAGAGCGATTGTCCCATAAGAAAACTCGTAGACCATTTTGGGAACGTCCTGGAAAGAAATTGAGGATTCTTCTAAATTAGACCATTAACACCATAATCCCATTCTTATGAGTTTCTTGGAGGATGATACACCCATCAATGACAGCTGATGAACTGTGGTGAGGACTAGATGGCACTAGGATTGAACTTCCAGATGTGGGCATATTCATGTCATCATGGATCACATTCATCGTTGATATGCTTACCTAATAGTAATGTATATATATGAATTCCAATGAGGGGTGGGATAAAGAAATTTGTATCTTAGAGAAGGTAATTTTTGTCCATGTAGATAAGCATATGAAAACACCACTCGAGGATGATGATGATGATGATGAAGAAGATGAAGAATAAAAGGAGGAGGAGGAGGAGGAAAAAGATGACTAGGAGGAGGAGGATGAAGATGAGGAGCATGGAGGCAAGCGGTATTATGGGGAAATGGACCATTAAATGAGCCCTTGTGAGTGTGGTGAAATTTTTTTATCTGACTCATAACTTACTAAACAACTTGAGGTAACCCACAACTCTTATATTTCCTAGCACATTCTCTTTCCATAACATGGATCCTCTAATAAAACTATAGATTGTACAAGAGGAAATTGGTAGGGGTGATTAAGAATTTCCCCATCTTGGGGTGAAAATGAACAGATGAATGTATAATTTTAAAATCATAATTTGAAAATCATGAACAAATTTCACATTCAATAAAACTGAACACTTTCCATAATTTTCAAGAATACAACAATAAAAATGTTTCTATCATATATGTCTTTTGATTTACAAAAAATCATGAAATTAAATCAAACTAAAACCAAGAATTCGAGTTATAATCTGGTGAAATTTAGAGAGAAGAAACCTACCTCTCAATCATTGGTGGAAACATAGAAGAAAATAATATTTTCATGAACCGAGTATAAAAAATCAATATTTGAACTATAATCGTGTTCTCTTCAACTAATTAAAAAGGATATAATCAAGAAATCAAAAAATGAACCACAATATATCCATAATTGATTATATTTAGGGATCCAATATAGTATAGGGGAACAATTATAAGTAAAACATTGAAGTGGATCGCTTTCAAGTGGATCTAATATCCAACTAACTTTGGAACACCTATAACTTGATCTCAATTAAAATGGAATAGCCTCAAAATACATGGGAGGAAAATGAACTTCTGTTATGCAATTATTCGGGGAAATAAAAGATTAAATAGGTATAATGTATTAGATTCATGAATTTTGGATCATAAAATATATAGTTCATGGTTAGGGAAGATGATCAGTGAAACCATGTAATAACCTTGAATGTGATTCTGTCTCAAGCCACACAATACACGTTTGTCTCACATGATTACGAAAATAGTAGACCAAACATATGTTTCCCCAAAATCTCTAAGTACATGGTTTCTTCGGGGCATCCATATAGTTTATCCAAACCATGAACCTTACTAGTGCGATCTATTTTCCCTTTCATGGTTTCTTTGGGGTATTCCACGATATTTACTAACTATAATCTTACTATAAACCACATGAAATGCCTCCAACATGTTTTAAAACCCCTCAAAACCACTTGAAACATAACCCGATCGTTATATTTTATTAAACTACATTAATCAATGTGTAAGTACCTAAAGTAATTGGTGTCAAAGAAAATTTAAAATAATAAGTATCAACATTCTATAATGATTATTGAAAAAAAATAAATGTTACTTATGCACATGAATGGCCAACTATCTCTATGTTCATAAGATAGTTCTTTTGTCATATTATTATTTCATTCATGGTTTAAAAATTGTAATTGATGTATAAAAATGATAAATATTTCATGATTATTTTTATATATATTGTAGAATATTGAACCCATTTGACCATGGTCAACACACTGAAGATATTTTAACATTATGGATAAAACATCACAAAAATTGAAGGCATAGAATTAATTGATTAAATAATTAAATTGTTCATTAAAATAAATGAATTAAATCATTTATGTTCAATTGATTAAACCTGATTTTTTTCATATTAAATAAAACAATCTAAATGATTTTAGTATACATGTATTGAAGTATATACATAGAACATTTATACATGAGGTAAGATAGTTTTTCATTATTTTATTTCATTGAGACATGGTTTAATTCTACCCACCTAAGTTATTTTTAATGATGTATATGTTTATCATTTTACTTGTTAAATCATGAATCATGCATATTTCCTGATATCTTAGGATTTAATTTGAATATTTTTCAAAAAAAAAAAGATTTGAACACAAATTTACCAATTGATAAAATGATTGATAACATAATTTCCTTTAACTAGGTTATAAATCATCCTCATTGATCTTTTTTTAAATGATTATGGTTAAATTGATATCAAAATTGACATTATTTTTATTTTTTTCAATTTACTTTTACTACATATAATATCTTAATTTATGAATTTATTATTAAATTATATGATATTTGTATGGGAAATTCATGTCAAATATCCCTTCATTGGGTAATATTTTTACGATATGCACCTATATTCAAATATAATGTGTGCATACTACCCCTTTGAAATAAAATTTAATTAAATTTTTATTTTTAAAATATTTAATGTTTCATTTGATGCTATTATATCATGGGGATGACTATTGAATATTTACCAATGTCTCACTATCTTATTGTTATAATCTATTTTCATTCTGGGGATTCCAATGTTCAGGGTTCATTTAGGAGAAATCGTGTACTATTAATTTCATGGGCCAAATATATTTTATTCACCTCTAGTTATGTATGTTTGTAAGATGTTTAATTTCGTTTTCCAAACATATCAAATAAATAAGATTCTCGAAATTCATTTGGAAGTGATACTGATATTGTATCATCTTTTAGATCGGGAGTCCTTCTATTTTGTATCCATGCTTTCTAAAGTGTTTTCAAAAAATTCTTCCCAAAATATAAATTATTATATATTGATAGTTCACATTGTATTTTTCCTTCTTATAAAATATTATATGATGGATATTTATTATCCATTTCCAAATTGGTAATATTAGACTCCATTAACAATCGTTTTAAAATAATTTTAATTTATAACATTAATGAAATAAATGGAATTTACCATCATTGTGACAGTTATTTTTATTGAATATTCCTTTATATGTATCGCTTGTTAGTTTTGGAATAAAATTATTTAATAATATTTCATAATTTTTATTCCTATAAATGACATTGTAAAAATGAACAAGAATTTTCCTCATGGTTGTTTTCAATGATATTTTTAATTATGTTTCCGTTCATGGATTAAAATATACCTTGATGTCACATATGCTCCAAATGGTATATGTTTTAGTCAAACCATATATATTATTTCCTTACATGGATCGTAATTTTGTCAACGTGATGGTCATGGATCCCAATACATTTCAATGGGCAAATCAGGGTTTGATAGGAATACTGGTTATTCCTTTGTGTTTTTTGAAGAAAGGAAAGTTAATAATTATTTCTTCAGGTTAGGGTTCTTTAATATTTTTTATGATAATGGGTTAGAATGATATTGCTTATATGAGGAGTTGAGAACAATTATACCTCATGTTTAGATGGGTTGATCCCCATTAATTCTCTTGAAATGATGTGTGACCCCCACAAAAGCTCTTCAATTCATTGGAAATGGATTTCAATCATATGTCAACTCCAATTTAAAGGGTTTTTGAAATAATTTTATGAATATATTATTATGATTTACCAACAGATTTTCTCTATGATTTTTATTTGTTATAAAATTTTCCATTGATCATAATTGATATCACCTAGGTCCTGATTATTGAATCTTATGACTATTTTAATTTATAATTCATTATTCAATATTTTATGTGTTGTGATACATGTATTGATGGGTATAAATAATTTTATATTATACTCATTGACCTTGTTTGTGTTAACATACCTCTATTCCCATATTATTCTCATTGAGGAAATTCAATTTTTGATTCATTTCCTTATTATTTACTTGAATTTGAGCTCACACGTACTATGTTCCCTTTTCCAAAGATTATAAAATTTGTTGAATATTTTTAGATTCTATATATTTTCCAAATGTAAAGAAATTTATGGGATATGTTTGATACATTACATAATCTATTAAAAGATGGGTATAATGGAAAAAAATACACTGATTGATTCTTCTGTATTTTTTATTTAATAGATTTCATTAATTCAATGAAACAAAAAACTAAAGAGTTCATTAGGAATGAAATTTATTAAAAATTACAGTTGATTTTATAAAGTTTATATGTATTACATTTGGTTATATTTACCAGCATAAAAACACAAAATGTAATGATTGTTCCTTTAGAACTATGCCTGGGAGTGTGGTCGTAGTGCTTTTATAGTTGGTATCAGATATGGGTGTAGAAAAAATTAATGATTTTTAAATTTTCATAAGAATTTATTTAATGTTTTATGATTTCCACCATAGTTTTATGATTTTAATGTTTATTATAGGATAAATGTCATGTACACCCCTGATAATGTTTTATGTGATGAAATTTTAATGTTTCAAATGATCTTTTGTGAGCCATTTTATTTGGTTGTGGTGTATATAACCCTTAGGGTTAACATGTTGTATTAATTAAGGATTAATGTATGAATTATATTTATGAATAAGATATAATGTTCATGTGAATTTATGGAGTATAATGTTATTAATTGAAAGGGTTGTCTTATTTTGTAAATTATTTTTTATGGTATATACCTTTTGGGTTATATGACATTCAGAGTGAGTAATGAAATTTGTAGATAAGTGATAATCTTATCATGGAAGAATATGTGATTAGATACTTCTATTTTTTGTTATTTATTCCTGATAAAGTATGTTTTGAAATATTTTAAAAAAATTTAATTTATTGAATGATTTAGTTTGAACTTTATGTGTTACTATGGAATTTTAGAGATTAATGTATTATTTATTCTTGTGAAGTATTATCATTTTTTTTGTATTTCCTTGTGCAATGTATTTTAGTTTTGGTTAATTTATATATAAAGGTGAAATAACATGTTATCTTTTTTAGGAATAATTTTACCCAATATTTTTTTATTTTGATGATTTATTATTGAAAAATTGATATTGAAAAAATATCATTTCGGGATGAAGATGATATTATGGGGAATACTTATTAGTGTATGAAATTATACTTATCAAGAAAGTATATTTCCAATATTTATTCACTTAGATGATAAATTAATTCCATAGCTCCAAGAAAATGATATTGAAATAAACTGTTTATATAATAAAATTCATTTCCTCTGAGTTTTTTCAAATATATTTATTTTATGGTTTTGGGTTGTGGAATTTCTCAAGATAATTCACTTGATTTTTTTCAATGACATCACTCACACTATTTAATTTTTTAAAATTTATTAATTTCAACCATTTCTATATTTTCACTTACACTATTTTTTCCCTGTGGTAAAACATGTTAAGTGTTATTCATGTTGACCTTCATATTTTTCTTTCTATCTTTTCACGATGATGTTGTTTTAACCCTTTTTATGTTGGGATATTTCAAAAAAGATATATTAATATAATAAAATTATTACATAGATGATGCAAAAATTTTGAGGTCAAAATTTATTAATAGTGGGTAGGAAGTTGTACCCTAGATTTTAAAATAGTTAAATTGTGTGATAGAATACTAGGTAAACATATCTAGAATTTAATGAACCATGAAATGTTAGTGTGTAACAGATATAATATAGTATTTTAATTGAATATAATGAACATAATTAACCAAATTATGATATATATCTATATTTATTTATTTATTTATTTAAAATAAATTATAGTTTATTGTTTAATTCTTATGAAATAAACAGTCAATTTTTTTGTAACTCATTTATTTATTAAAAAATAACTAATCTTAAAAATTTATTTTTTATTCCAATTTATAAAAAAAATTACTATAACTAATTAATGTATAATTTATAAAATTTATTTTATAAAATGACACCATTTTTAAATCATCATATAATAAAATCTGTTGATTTAAAAATTCGAGAAATTAATGAAATGTATGAATTTTTTATGAATAGTAAAAAAAACTGACTTGTGATGAGAACAATAATTTAATTTACATAATTTAAAATGATAAATTTTCATTTGGATTACATTTATAATTTACAAGTCATATTATTTTATATAATGAAAAATAAAAAATGCCATTATCTTTATTTAATTTACATTAATTTTTTTAAATACAGATATATTGAGGATATGTTTCATGATAATAATCATTTAAAATATAAAATATTTTTCCATAATTGAATATTTTATTATTATTGAATGAATAATTGCATAAAATTATTTCATAACATTGACGAGTGATTTTGTAAGAAGTAAAAAAATTATTTTAAATACTAATAATATTATATGAGTGATTATAAATGTTCCATGAATTATTTAGATAAAAATGTAATATTATAATGGTTTAGATAAATCAGATTCAGAATATATTTTATTCTTGTAGTTTTGACAGTTAAATTAAATGAATAGATTCCAAAAGTGTCATTATTTTTAGTTTAGAATAAATGATATTTTATTAAATTATTTATAATTCATAATATTATTATCCTGTTAAAGAGTAGTGGAATATGGATTATCAAATCATACATGGTCATTTTATGTTCCATTTATCCTTATATTGTAGGTGCACTAACACTATAAGATTGAAAAACATTGATGTCATCTTAATGGTCAGATGGTATAACAATGGGTCAAAATAAACCGATAAGGGTAAAGATGTGGCCTATACATGTTAAAAATTTATTTTATTATATTATTTAAATTCCTAATCATTTTATTTTGGAATCATATCTATCTTTATCCATATGTACTATAAAATTAATTTAAATTAAATTATTATATGGCGAAATTCCATGGGTTCTCCTCCCCTCTCTTATAAAAGGGAACCATGTCTTCCCATTTTTTCACTACAATAGACATTGTATTTTGAAATACCTTCCAAATTAAATTTATTAAATCCATCCTCACATTATAGAGGAATTTTGAATGATAAAACCTGTTATTTATGAATTTTGGTGTAATCCTTGTGAGTTTGTCTGAATAAGATGTATAATTTTAGACGATGAATTTTTAATTTATTCTTCCACCTTATTAAAAAATAAGTAAATGATTAAAAAAATAATATATAACATACACTACGATGATATTATTTTAAATTTAAAACATATATGCATCCCCTCTTACTTTAAATGGGAAACAAAACTATCATTCTTATGTATAGTGGACTCAAGCCTCATAATCCAATGTAATTATTTTCCATAACCGTGTATCACTATTAGTTAAAATGATAGATTTAATGTATATATATATAGTATATTAATGATTTATTTTCCAATATGAAAATATAATATACCACATATTTTCTTTTTATTCTGTTACAAGAAAAATTAAAATGACATACAAGCATGCGTGTGGACTACCACCTCTATAAAAAGACATGATCCGTTGTTCTTCACCAAATCACATGGATTATATATATATATATTGTAAAAAAATATAATATTAGATTTATGATAAAATTATCACTCTTGAAATTAATAATTATACACATCTTTTTTCCATAATTATTGTGGAAAAATAGAAATGTCAGTTATGTGCACATATGGCCTACCATCTCCATGATTGAAACAAAGTTCATTTCATATCTCTGTAAGTCATGGTTTGTTAAAAAATTATAATTCAATTTAAAAAATATAAATTATTCCTGATTATTATTTTGGATAATATGTAATAATAATCCCTTTATTCAGGGTCATGACACTAATGCTCTTTTGAAATTATGCATCGAACATCCACAAAATACCAGACATAGAAATTGCAGTATACTCAAAATACCAGACATGGAAATTGTAATTTAATTAATTAAATATGTCATTAAATTTATTGAAATAAATGGTTTATGGTTATGGGATTGAACCTATTAATTTTTATTAATAAATAAAATTATTGATATAATTTTATTACAAAAGAGTTAAAGGATATACATTAAAACTATGGACTCAAGGTAAGACATTTGGTCTCAATTTCTTTTCAATGAGGCATATTTTATAGTCATCCATCTAATTTATCTTATATTTTGTATATAATACCTATTATACATGTTATACCATGAATCATTCATAAATAATTATATCTTATGTTTGAATTATGATTAATTCATCCGTAGGGACTTGATATCAATGTTATTGTGTGGTAAAAGGGTTATTAACTCAATTTTTTTCGTTGGGTTATAACTCATCTTAATTGGCATTATTATGAAATGATTATATGTAAATTTATTTATAAATTTATTTATACTATATTTACCATAATTTTGTCTTGATTAACATTTTATACACATAATATATTCATTTATTAGTTATCAACATTAATATATGTTCTTTTTAAGGGTTATTCATTTCAAATTCCCTTTCAATGGGCCATATGTTTATAAAATGAACCTATATTAGATTATAACGTGTGTATACTACCCATTTGAGATAATAAATCATTAATCAGCTAATTTCCATGATATTAAAAGTTTTATTTTATATTATTCATCCATATTACATACAATTAAAGAGTTAATGAAGTGGAAAAAGATTTATGTTACAATATAATTTATATTTTATATTGTTCATTTTCAAGTTTACTTTGGGGGAAAAAATGTTTTATTATTTTCTTGAACCACATGTCTTTTATTATCCTGGATTTATTAATTTGTTTTACATGTTTTATTTTTATTTGATCCATTATTCATTAAATAAAAATCATTAAATTCACATGTATATTCTTATCTTGTAACATCATTAATATATGGAATTATTATCTTATATATCCATATTATTTATCAAAAATTAAAAAGGAATATTTTGAAAACATAAATTATTTACATTAGGTATCTGAAATTGCCTTTTATTATATAATTTAACGGTTTTAAAGATGAAATTTCATAATGTTTAAAAAAATCCACATTAGATTATATTTAAATAATTGTTTGAAAAGAATGTTAATTTCTAATGTTTAAAAAATGAACAGATTTTACAACATTAATGGATTTAATTTTTTAATATATCTTTATTTTTTTGATAGCATATTTTCAAAGAAAATGATCAATTAAATATTATATAAATTATATGCTTTTAGAAGTTCTTTTGAAAATTGGATGGGTTTTTCCTCACGAATGGTTTTAATAATCATTTTAGTGATATTTCAATTTATAAATTTTAAAACATTTGATGTAAAATATGATCCATTGGTGAAATGTTGTATTGAAATTATCCTTATTTTCTTCTCAATATGGATAAAAAAAATTCATGATATTTCCATGTTATAGTTCTTGTATGATTATAAATAACATTATCTTATTGATGATCCAAATAAATCTTTTATGATTGGTTTATCCCCATTATAGATCATGATACGATAGTTGAATCCCCTTTATTACACATTATATGATGGGTGAGCACATTGTATCTCTCAAATTCATTGGTAATTATTTTAGACTAAATAGAAATTCTAGTTCAAAGTGATATTACTAGGGTTATATGAATATAATGTTTCAGGATACCCACAAGACTTATTTTTCATTTTTATGGGTTATAAAAATTTCATTTGGTCATGATTGACATCACATGGATCATAATTATTTATTCAAATGAATCCTTCATTTCATAATGCTTTATTCCTTGATTCATGTTTTATGATCAATGTATTCATGGGTGTTGATTCTCTTATGTTATTCTCATGAACATTGATTATGTCAAGATGCCCTTATTCACATCTTATTATCATAGAGTACATTCAATTTTAATTGATTATATTACCCTTACAATGTACTTTATCTCACCCGACTAGTGTTTAATTTTCCAAAAAATATGAATAATGTTGAAAAATTATTTGATTCAATAAATATTTCATTGAAAAATAATTATATGGAAGATCATGAAGACATAATATATAATATGAAAATCTCTTTGTTGGGGTAAAATACTCTCTTAATGTATTATGTGTTGTTTCTTTAAGCGTATTCCATAATTATTTTGAACCTGGAAGCCATAATGGAATTTAGGTATGTAAGGGATACAATATTTCATTTTAATATGGTACGGTTTAGATAAAAAATATTAAGAACTAATTATCAAATGGAAATCCAAAAATGTAATGTTTCTTTTCTCACAATATTTGAGATCATGGGTTCAAGGATGTTTATGTGATTCCTTTTCATATAATTATTTCTTACCCCACAATTTTAATGAATTTTATTAATTATATTTAGAGATTACCTTGAACCATTTGTGGTAGCACTTATAAATTGTAATATTATATATTCAAATAGAAAGGAAGATTTTGAGGATCAATTGATAATTATTTTTAAGACCAATATGAAGGATAATTTATATGAACAATATAAAAAATGTAAATTTTGGGTACAAAAGTTTACATTTTAGTTCATAAAATCACAATAAAGGGTTTATCAGTGGATCCATATGAGATAGATGCTATTTGACATTAGCCGATAATGACCACAGTGACTAAGATCCATTTTTTTCTTGGTTAATCGATTTATTAATGAATGTTTTCGATAATTTGTCCTGACTATATATTATAATAACCATGTAAACATGTTAGGATCTAAGATCCATTTGAAAAATAAATGAGACAATAATTTCATGGAACATAAAACAAGGTTAGTCAGTGCATCTCTGATTATAATAACTGTTATTGGAGAAGGTGTTTTCATCCATTGTAATGAATCAATAAGGGCTTAGGATGAATTATCATGAAAAAATAGTTGGTTATAACACATGACTAATGAAAATTGATGTTTCATTAATAATAGTTTCCAACTTATGATTTGGAGTTAGCTGTGGAAATTTTCCCACTAAAGATATAATGGAATTAAACTTAAACTAAAATGTGTTATATAAAAAAAAGATAATTTTTTAATTTATATATTCATACATATAGAGTTGAATATTATCCAGAGTAGATGGTTGGAGCTAATTAATGATTACGAATGCTCTATACTATACCACCCGATGATGGAGAACAAGTTGGACTATGCATTGAGATGAATGGATCATAATAGATTATATATTATTACGTTATAAAAGATCCCATATTTCAAGACTTTACAATGATGGACTTTGAAATATTGATTGAATAAACGAGATATTGTCTTTCTTAAAAAAATTTATCCATTTATCTATGTAAAGATTAAAGAGGCATAAAATGAAGACATTAATCTCTAGTAGAATGAGATAAGTGATCTGTATTTTAAGCATGATTTTTAAAGGGATTATATTATTCAATAAAGGATTATGTTTTCTACCGTTACTTGATTGGAAGAAACTATTATAAAGTGTTTTTTGTTTTTTTTATTGTTATTCATCTTGGATTTAAAAATATGTATAGATATTTTAAATATTATTTCTAGTGGGAGGAAGTGAAGTGAGGTATTGTAGAGTTTGTATCTCATTACATGGTAAATCAATAAGTTATGGTTGGGAAAAAAATTATAAGGAAATTTTAAAATAAATACCAACACCATAATTTAAATGGGAATAAACCACTGCATAATTTTCCATCAGACTCCCTAAAACATCTATAGGGATGAATTTTCTATGGGTTCTACTCAATCCCCAAACAAAGCTCACACACTTCATTACTATCATAGAATATATATATATATATAATATTTCCAAGATATAAATTAAAATAGATTTAAGGTTATATGGAGTATAGTAATATATTGTATCTTCTCAGGATCTTAGGTTTACCCTCATGTTATTAAAAACGTTTCAATACGATAAGTAAATGGAGTACTGTTTTAGCACAACTATTCTTCATCATACACATAGTTATTTTGAGAGAACAATTTGAACCCTAGAGGATATGATAATATATTTATATATTTATTACCAAAGGTGGTGGGATTAATAACTTCATGTAGTATAATTTTCATATAATAATGGATTTCACTAAATCATTCAGATAGACCCTAATGAAGCCCTATATAGAAGGACGTTCAGAATATAGACTTGTTGGGATGAGGTTTCAGTGTGACATCTCAGAATCGGTTCACTCTAGAGTAAAAGATCCTGGTTTTTCACGTGACCTAAAGTGTACCTCTACGTACACTAGAAGCTACAAACTAGTAGTGAGGGTCTATGGTGAAATAGTGGGGATATTGTACCCTCATGATCAGAGTGTATAAAAATGTTATAATCAAAACAATACAAGAAGGAAGTATACTAGATAACCGAACAATATAAGAATAAAAATCCATCAAATAAATAACTTTGTACTCTCACACAATAGTTCAATATAAAAATGATGACCATGTGATTCTATAAAAAATCATGTAATATGTGGAAATATGAATCATTTACAATAATTGTATCATAAGTTGAAAATGAAACTATGTAACTTTCCCAGAATATAATAATGATCCATATCCTAGTCTTGTGCTCCCTTATCCAATGTAAAAAAACTCATGCATTAGTAAGAGTGATCATTCCCCTATATCTACCCACATCTTGAAGGCTATCGAGGTACTAAATGGCAGCCCAAGAAGGGTCTGGGAATACACATAGTTTTCCACAACTAATGGTGTATATAAAAATTCCATTCTATGAATATAAGCTACATTTGTGTATATATATAATAGAATTACAATATGATAATAAATGAAGTGAAACTATCCATACAATCAAGGATCATAGTGATCAAAAAACCATATCACAATGGTTAACTCTAAAGAATGAAACACCTCCTCAATGGACTACACTGGGTCATCAAGGGTCAATCATACACGTTCCATGATCCAAGGAGAATAAATGATTAAAGCTTTCATGTAATAATGATCAATGGAATATAAATTTCCATGGAATACAAATTTGCTATGCAAAGAAAGCTAATCCATATCCAAGGATTATAAATGTCAATGGACTCATATTAGGTCATGTAAACCAAGTATGACATACCCGATTTATAGATATTTACCAATCTTATTAAAATGATCAATGGATCAAAGTATTGTAAATGTCTGTGGTATCCTATTATTATATATAAAGTAATTAAATTCTGTCTTTGTTGTAGAAATTTCCATGTCATCCCCATAATCTAGATCATTTGAGTACAAATTCCCAATGCATCCTAATAAGTAATGTAAATAGGATCCCATGAGTTGAATCATTCAAGGCGTCATCATATGGTCATTGGATGCAAGGATTAAAATTTTCCAAGGCATCCAAATAAGTCAGGTCTACATGATCAAAGAAGTATATATATCCATGGATTCTAATATGTTCATCAGATCCAATGAGTAGAATTTCAAAAGTATTCATAACCAATTATCTCAATATTTCATTAATTATTCATTTTATCATGTCACTAATCCCATCATAATCATTTTAAAGGTGAGGTATTATCCATTTCATACATTTCAAATTTTATGAAAATGATCAAATAGTTAAAGATACCATAAATAATATTCCAAATTACCAAAAAAATTATCAGTTATGAGAACAAGATCAATCTAGACCCTAGGTGGCATAATAATGGTAAAAAGTTTAAACCCACCCCATGGGTGGTTCAGGTTGAGTTCAATGTCCTCCAACCTTAACAAAACATGTCACAACATGTCTTAAACATCTATTTATCACATAAATTGTGGTTTAATTACCTTTGGATGAATCACCAGGAAGGTATGGAGTGATGTTAATCATAATTGGCTATAAACAACCATAATTTTATAGAAATTTTATAAATAACCTACCTTACACCCATAATGGTTTACTCATGGGGTCTTAGACTCTGATTTAGTCTATACTAGAAGAAAATTCAATAACAGATTGACAAACTAATAATAGAGTAGACGTGGATCCACTAAAATAGTGTATCTAATAGAAAGGTAAATAGTGAAAGGAGCATATGGAGTAAATAACTCATCAGTGGCTATCCAACATGATCAACAATATTTAAATCACTGCCAGAATTAGTGTTTATCAAAAATCCCTAGATTGGATTTCCTGAGAGCTTCAATGAGGGATAGAGGGATGACCCTTAGAGAAATAAAAATATAATGTGGGGGTTTATTATTTAGGTTATAATGGAAAATGGTTCATTTACCCCTCATTTAAGGGTTTGAACAGTTTTGAAACATGGTTGGTGAAACCGTGTTCTAACTATGTTCGTAGAATTTCCTCAAGACACCCTTTTATAGTCATGGAACATGTTTAGAAAATCCGTCCACTAAAAATGAAGTTTCAATCTATCAAAAAATCTGCAACATAAGTGAGGGAGTGAGGCTTGGTTAACATGGTAAGGTAAACCCATGAACCCATTATCATGTATTGAGACACATCTCATATATTATTCTAACCATACAGACTAGGATAAATGGTTTGTTCTAACCATGAGGTCTAGATTCCTTCTCTAAACACTCAGGATCTAGGCTTCGTACAATGCTTGAACACTCTCATCTCCATCATGATCCCACTATATTTCACATTTTTTTGGTAAAAACAAATAATTAAACTAGAATTAAAATGGTACCATACCTAATAGAATATTTAGTTTCTTATAATCACCCCTTAAAGAAATTAATAGCCCAATTTACCATCCATGTGTGGTCAAGAATACCCATGAATAACTCCACCCACAAGGAACATATAATGGCCACCCCCTCCCAAGCCCAATGTTGTACATGGCCATGTTTCCATATCAGCCATACCATAGGAACTGACCAAACAAAGTGAACACTCATGCCTCAATCAAAAATACATATATGATGAAACTCAATGGATGCATATAACTATAACTCAAACTCATCTGGATGAATAATATGAGACATATAAAAATGATATTGAAAACAATGATATAAGGGGAAGATTTCATGCATGGCCTAATACCTTTAATGCAAATATAAATGATAGGCTACTAGACCGACTCTTTCTAGGGGACCAATGTAAAGAGGATATAATATCCCATTCATCTGAATCAATCTATTCCCCTTTATTGGAGAATCATATAAGAAAATATGACATCCCACCTCAAACTCTAGTGGTCTAAAGTGAAAATTAGTGTTTGACTCATGTATAGATTGAGGATTAGACATCCATTTCGTGATAATCTAAACCCACTCCCATGAATCCTAAATGATATGTGGACTCAGTGGAACATCCTCTCCAACCGATATCGAGAACATAAGTAAACATCATGGTGTGACATATATGGCCTTTTTAGGATCCATCTGAATGATCACATAGAAGATATTATTATATGAGAAATCAGATAGAGGTAACTGTTTCATTAAATAAACTCCCAATTCAACGACACATGTTTGAATAATTTCCTCTAACACATGTATCATATGATTGGAATAACCATCGTTCTGTGGGTTAAAATACGTCCACATTAGTACTTATAAACAAAGTTCCCATTAAAACTCATTCCATATCCATGATTTGAATTGAGAAACTCAGTCTAATACAATAAAATGTGGAACACCATATATTCACACTATCTACAAAATATAGATCCTCCTAAGATTATCCAATAATAATGTGTCGAAAATACATAAAATTAGTAAACCTTTATCAACTTGTCTATCATCACCTTTAACGAATCACTAATCCAAGGTAATCCTCGAAATACAGTCATGAAATCCATGGTTATGTCATCCCATTTCCACTTATTAATAGGTAATGGTTTTAAAGTCACATCAAGTAGGTAGTTCTCTATATAAACTTTCCGATAGGAGACATGCTGACAAAGAAAAAAAATGTATCTCTCACTTTATCTTCAAAACCCGGTATTGAAGGAAAAAATAAATGATATATCTTGGTCAGACCAAGATGCAAAACCCATATAGAGGCACAAGACTCATGCAACAACACGTCATCAATATCTATAGGAACCCAAAAGCATTCTTTAAAACACAGGATCACATATTCATCAATGATCTCCTATGTAAGAGGGACAACACCTATTACACTCTACCATAGAACCAATTCCTCTAAAAATGAATGTTTCATTATAATTACTATATCTATAGGTGAATATGTCACTAATAATTATGTATTTACCTAATTTCCAATAAAGGTCATAAACCTCCACGTGCTTCTGAAAAAATAGGTCCATAAGCTTCCACTCGTTGTTTTCCTCAAGAAATTCTTGCATCTGTGTCCTCATAATCAGTGAATCAGCAGGTATATTTCCAGGCCCATGAATATTGGGAATCTCGAAGTCAATATATTGTAGGTATTAAACATACCATCATTAGATATTGTATAACTCTCATTGTGAAATGATTTACCTGAGTCTTTTGTGTTATATGTATATCATAAAAAATTATACTTGAAAATTATGTCTTCTGTTAAATAAGGCCTGAAAAATAGTGGATAACTCAAGATCATTCTTATGTATTTCTTCTCTTGTGTACTCCACTAATTATTCATGTATACAAAAAATATTAATCCTTTATAAAAACTTCTCTTATACAGATACCATATACTTTATAAAAGAATGTATAACTACTCCCCAACTTTGGAAGAATTTGGATCAGGGCTAAAATCATTCCTCATTTCCACTCCTAAAAGGTTGTCTTACAGAAGTATGACTTAGTAAATTAACAATCTTTATTGTCAAGTACGTGATAGGTGCTACTAAGTGTGATAATTATTATATGTAGATGCTTTAATATCTAGCTGGATCTAAGAAACATTCTATGGAAGAGACATTCTTTGGATTCTCTGATGAAACTAATACTCTAATCTTCATTATGTTAATTGATAATCATATCGATAAGATAACATGGCTAATAAATTAAATCTTATTCATCCAATTGTGGAACTTTGTGATTTTAGAATATTAGGGATTATCTCTCAATGTATCAAATATTTTATCAAGTTGTTTTCCATAGTAAGGTCGGGTATGAGAATACTCCAACATATTGTCCATCAATACCATGAAAAATGAATCCAAATATGGTTGGGAAACCCAGTTTATCAGTTCCATGAAAAATAATATCATGTTAGTGAGTCCAAACCACATCACCAGATACTCATATAGAATAGACCCACTAAAAAATTATATATGGGTTACGCCTAATATTCAAACACATTCCTCATGATAACCTGATGTCTGATCATTGTTCAAGAACAACCTAGATCTTTTTATTTAGTCAAAGAGATCACCTGCATGAGGAAATGGATACTAGTTTCTAAATGATTGTAGGTTTAGCCAATGGTAATATGGGTGATTCATAGGGGCACTATCTGTTGGGCATGTATTGTCTCAACAATACCCTATTAATATTATTGATTTTGATGCTCACAAATACCCATGTTTGTTTTAATAATGATTTAATTTTGATTATTTTTCAGGAAATTTATATTCTTATCTTGAAATAATATTCAACTATTTATTTAAGAGAAATATTATTTAAACTGTTCAGAATTCTCTTAAGTGTATTTTGGAAACACTGTTCATTGATTGTAATTTAATGGAAATAATATTCATTCAATTCATTGTAGAAAGTAATGTATGGTGTGTACTGTATGTTTATGTTAATGGATCAAGGTGTATATTTAATCAACCTTACATTTTAAGAAACGTATGGTTAAGAAACATAACTTTTGGATAAGAACCCTACATTTTTCAAAAAGAAAAATTATTGTTAAAGAACCCTATATAAGTATGAAACATCCCAAACGTATAGATCATCAGCCTTATTTTTGTAATGAACCTTACGTTGTCTGCCATACATTTGGGAAAAGTGAACATATGAATAATCAATGTTACGTTCAGTGATCTATATTGACGTAGATAAACATATGGATCTTCAACCCAACATTATAATGTTTAACCTTATGTTTTTTAATTTTATGAAGGGACCTTATGTTTGAATTTTCAATGTTAGAAATTTGATTTTACAACTTTGTCGAAGAATTTTTGAACAGTCCTTGCTGATTGTATGGGTGATTTAATGTTAAATTTCGACTGATTCAAAGCTCGTTTGAAATGATTTAAAGATCCATTTATAGTAGAGATTTTCTCTTTTATTCTTAGGGGGATGTTACGATTACTCTGAGCGTATTATTTGAATTTTCATTCAATCGATTTATCTGGAATATTTTGCAGATCTGAAACCATACTAGAGATTAACCATTATATATATCTCTGAGTATCATCTAAAAAACCAACCTGGTTCTACGAGAATATTATTCGATGAATTTTCCCTATGAAAATTATTTATAGTATTACAGAGATCAAGAATCTCAGAAACAAGGACTACATTTTGGAGGTATATATGTTTAATCCTAGAAGCATGATGCTCTATTTTGGTTACTATTCTTAAAATCGAAGATCTCTTCTACAACATGATCTCTTCGAATATATCCCAAAGTCTCTTTTCCTTCTAAAGTTGAATGACCCATCATCTATAAGTTGTGTGTTTCTGCAACTGCGAGCTATATCTATTTCTCATCAATTTACATCTTATCTATCTAGAGTTTCAAATAATTGAATTCATTCATAGTGGAGTGTTATAAAAACTCACTAATTTGTGGTTTTACCAATTCCTAGTAAAATAATTGGAAGGATATATTTTATAATCCTTTTTTTATAAGGGTGAATACTTCCTGCATTCTATAATGGATCGGTCTTATAATACGGGGACCTTACTAGTGAAATTCACCATGCCCACAAAGAGGGTGTATGGTGGAGTGGAATATGGGATCTTTTTCCCCAAATGACTATGTATTGCTATGGTTTGTTCTCTGTTAATATCTTCTTCATATAATCTCATACAGAAAAATCCACAACACTATTTATTATTGCTGGAAATCAATAGAATTGGGAAATTTTTAATAGAAAAAAATTCACCCCCTCTTGTTTTATCATTATAGTATTTCATACCTACCATTTTGTGTGATAGGATGAGCTTTTAAACAGATCCATAACAAGCTAAAGGCATAAGATTCATATTAGTGATGATAATAGAGAATCTGAAGGATGTAATGTCAATGGTATGTTCTCTATATTTCATTGGAATGAATTATGGATGTTGGAAGTCTGGAATAATAATATACATAAAAATCATGGATTTAGAGTATACTCAATGATTGTTACTCCTTACACAATTCTTGAAAAACCTGAAATTTGGTTTAATACTAAAAAATCAGAGTATGATATGAATTTGAAAGAAATGAATTATATTATTTTTGGTGTTGGACCAGATGAATTCAATGGTGTATCCTAATTCCCAATAATCTATGAAATGTGGAATACAATTATAGTAGCCTATGAAGGTACTGACAATGTTAGACAAATGAGTTATGATACGGAAAAATTAATGTTTGATACATTCAGCATCTAGGATGGAGAGATCAAAACAAAAATAAATGGATGAATGATAGAAATTATTAATAATATAATCACTTTAGGTGATCCTATCAGCCAATCTGATCAAGATTTGAATGTTCTAATAGTTCTATTTGCAAAGTGGAATTGAATTTATGATTCAATCCACTAATCAACACCTATCGACAATTTAACAATGAGATAATTTATTAGAACTTTTATAATCTATGAGGCTGAAATGGAAGATGATGTTAAAGATAAAAAATTCCTAGTAAAAATAGATTACACTTCATTAAATGTTACACTTTAGAAGCATAACAGACAAATGAAACAAGAAGATATAAATTTAGACACATCTGATTCAAAAATTGAGTTGGCTCAATTAGCATAAAAATTCATCAAATTCTATATGAAAAAGAGTGGATACAGAAAAGCCTTAAAATGATGGGAAATAATCAAGGGATGTTACATGCTAGAAATACAATAATATTGGTCATAAAAGACCTGATTTTCCTCAGTTTAATGGAGAGAAGATAAAGACAAAAAAGAAATATCAAAATAATGTTGATTATAAGAAAAGAAGAGCAATGAAGGATATATGGAGTGTTTCTGAAGACTCCAACAGCTCGTCAATCTCTAATTTAGAGAAGGAATAATCGAATCTGGAGGCTAATATGTGCTTTATGGATTAAGAAGAAAAGACACAATCTTACTATTCATTTGATTCTGATTCTAGATACTCAAATGATAAAATGGATGCTGCCTCTGCTATACTAAAAGAAAGAAATGACATCATATTAAAGAAACAAAAATCATTAAAGAAAATTCATATTGTTATTTTAGGAGAAAGGGATACATTACTTAAACAACATCAAGATTTAGTTGAGAAATATAGTTCATATACTATAAACCGTATTGACCATGAAAATAATATTAAAAAATACAGGATGGAGTAGAAACTTATAAAAGTACTTCTATTAATTTAAAAAAAGAGATAGTATACTAAAATAATATCTTATATAAAAAAAATAAAAGGAAAAATTTGGTATTGGGAGTAAGGGTGAAAAAATCAAATTGTTCCAAAACTAATTTGTTAATAGTTCTAAAAGAAAAGGCATGTATACTGTTAAATATTTTTTTGTGGTATTAATGGAAATTATGATAATGGTTTCTATTTAAATAAACCTCAATTATTTGGTGTCAAACATGTTGATTATTCCAAATAATTATCTAGTTTGAATGTGATAGATTCTATAATGCATGATGTATAGGCACGAAACAAAAATCTTTCTTCAAATATGTTAACAAAATGTCCACTTCAAAGCCCCTAAAAATTCTTCATATATATTTTTTGGACCATCTATAATTGAAATTTTGATTGGTTAATAACATTTATATGTTTTAGTAGATTATTATTATATATTTACATGGGTATATTTTCTAAAACTCAAAAATGGATCTTTTTTTATTTTTAAATGTTTTTATAAAATTGTTGAAAATGAAAAAGGTTTTAAGATAATTTTAGTAAGAAGTGATCATGTTGGAGAATTTGAGAATCATGAATTTAAATCTTTTTTCTCAAATATGGGTATTAAACTCACCTTCTCTACACCATGAACACCTCAAAAAATGGAATTTCTGAAGGAAGAATATAACTATTCGTGAAATGGCTAGAACTATGGAAAATGAATACAGTCTTTCAACATACTTTTGGAAAGAAGCTATAAGAACAACTTGAAATATTAAAAATAGAGTTTTAATTTGACCATTTTTCAATAGTACTCTTTATGTAGATTGGAATAACGGAAATCCAGAGTTAATGTACTTTAAGATTTTTGGATGCAAGGTATATATTCCGACCACCAAGGATAATCTTGGAAGGTTCGATCCAAAATCCGATGAAGGAATATTCATAGGATATTTTTCATATTCTAATGCTTATAAAGTTTTTAATATGAAGTTAAGGGTTGTTAAAGAATTAGTTCATTTGATGTTTTATGGAACATATCCTTTTAAAAATGATAATTTTTAAAAAGATGATGCTCATGATTCTTCTAACAACATGAGACTTGATAGTATGAAAAATCATTTTAAAAATATAAATGAAATTCAGTCTAGTTAAAAAGAACATAATACTGAATAATCTAAAAGTGTTATTCCTAGAAAATCTTGAATCTTAATGAATCACCCTTTATAGAGTTCTATAGGAGATCATGACATAAGAATAAAAACTATAAGAAGTGTAGGAAACAGAGTTGGATTTTATTCTTTTATATATCAGCTACAGTCTAAGTCAATTAAATAATATTTATAAGATGAATGGTGGATGTTAGAAATGCAAGAAGATCTAAATCAGTTTAGAAGAAACTAAAAATGGAAATTAATGAAAGGACCATCAAATTATCTAGTTATAAGAACTAAATGGGTCTTTAGGAATAAACTAGATGATCGAGGCATTATAACTAGAAACAATTATAGACTAGTAGACAAAGGGTATAATCAAGAAGAACATATAGATTATGATGGAACCTTAGATATTGTATCTAGACTAGAATCTATTAGAATTATTTTGTCCTATACATCTCATATGAATTTTTAATTATATCAGATGGATGTAAAGTCTTCCTTTTCAAATGGATATTCAATGGAGGAAGTTTATGTTGAGAAACCTCATAGTTTTGAGAATTTCAAAAAAACTAGATATTGTTGATAAACATACTATAACACTCTATAACCTTAAAAAATCACCTAGAATATGGTATGAAAGATAAGGTTCATTTCTTTTGAAAAATGGTTTTACTATTGGTTTGGTAGACCCAACCCATTTTCAGAAAAAAAAAATTTGATTATTTTATTATTAGCTCAAAACTTTGATGATGATGTTATTTTTGGATCTACAAATAAAAAACATCGTAATTGTTTTTTAGAACTTATGAAAAAAGAATTTCAAATATGAATGATTGGATTATAAAATTTCTTTTTAGGACTTCAAATTTATCAAGAAGATTATGGAAATGTATTAAATCAATATAATACATTACTAATTTATTGAAAAAAATGGTCATGATAACAATAAGAGATATTTGACTCCCATGTGTACTAATATTAAAATTGACTTGGATGAAGCTATAAAATTAGTGGATAACAAGTTATATAGAGGTATGATTGGATGTTAACTACATCTTACTTATAACAGACCTGTTATTATGTTTTTAGTACTTATTTTTCATAGATTTTAATCAAATACAATAGAATCTCATCTTACTGCTGTAAAATAAATTTTTAGGTATTTAAAAGTGATTTTTGTTCAATCTCATATTTGTACAAAAACTTTTGATTTTAATTTATTATCATATTCAGATACAGATTTTAGATATTTTAGATTATATATAAATATCAATTTAGGTACCTATAACTTTTTAGGAAAATTATTCGTGTCTTGTTCAAGTAAAAAGAAACACATAGTTTCACTACCATTAACCAAATCAATGTATCTTTCTATAGGCAATTTCTAGCACAAATGTTGTGGATGAAAAATACTCTCATGGAAATTGGACTAAATTTTAATAATCCAATTTTTTTTATAATAAAATTTTTATAAACATTTCAAAGAATCCAATAATTCATTCTATAACTAAGCTTATTTATATTAGACATCATTTTATAAGAGATCATTTTCTTCAAAAGGGTTTATCTTTCGAATTGTTTAACATGAAATATCAATTAGCTGATATTTTTACTAAACCACTTACCAATGCTTGTTTTGATTTTATGAAGGGGGATTTAGGTTTAATTATTTTTAATTATTTTATATTATTTACTTTTATATTATTTTATTTTAATTTATACTTAATTTAATTTAATTATTCTTATGGTATTTCATGTAATCTATTTTATCTTAAATTTATTTACGCCTTGTAATTATTAAAACTTTTTCACCATAAATCTATGACATGATAAACGAGGACATGTTTAATTTGTCAGAAACCATTCGTCTTCCAAACCCCTCATCATCCAAACATTATGTTTACCCAAAACAGAAAAAAAACCATGTTTCACATATCCCTCAATCTTCATCCTTCCAATCCCTAGAAGCCGAAGACCTTAGATTTCCAGATCATTAAAAATTAAGAAAACCAAAATAACCAGCAAAGGAGAAGCAAGTGAATGAAAATTAATAGTGTTTTAGGTATAAAAATCCTTCAGAGAAAGGTTATTTATCTCAGTTGGATATACCAAATGAACATACTCTTGAAACAAGCGATATTGTTTCATGGATGTGAGGCTGATTTCAATGAAATCAACTCATAATTTCTTTATGAGTTAGAACTGAATTTGTTTTATAAGAGTGTGCAATTTATTTTTGGAGAATTAAAGGATATGATTATTGCTAGTATCAAAGATATGAATTTATCTATTTTATCTACTGAGGTTGCAAAATTTTAAAATTCCCATATGAAGGAGTTTTCTATCTGGATCTTAAATCGATTGGTGATAAGGAAAATTCTTCTAAAGATATCATGTCTTTTCTATTCAATTCGATACACATCAAATGATTTTTTATGGATTTTGAACCAGAACATATGATTTTCATGATGTTTATTTATATATGAATAGTGCCAAAGATTGATGAAATGGAGAAAATTCATTACCTAGACATGCATATAATCTTTCTTTTTCTATGTGATATCAAATTGAATTTTCCATGATATTTATTTAGGAATATTAATTATTGTTGTTCACTGGATGCTAGAATTAATTTCAATCCATGTGGATGGATAATTTCAAGGATTTTATTTATGAAGGACATGATCAGACTATTTAAGGATAGAGTCAAATGTCAGCATAGTAATGTTATGAATGTTGTAACGTTGAGAATGGTTGGATTTTTTTAGGGAACTATAAAAGGGAAAAAAATTATTATTAGAGCTAAGAAGAAAAGAGCTCAAGAGATTTTTCTCAACACGAAAACGAAGTTGTTTAAAAGAAATGTGTAGCTGAATTGAGAACAGATGAAATTTCTCTAATAACTTAGAGGAGGTTTAGAGTTAACATAGAAGAATAAGAATAAGAAGAGTAGAGTCAAGAAGGAATGGTTATGAAAACAAGAAAAATAAATTATCCTCAAGTTGAAGAATATATATTGGCTTCTGGTAGATTGACATGCTCATTTAATTTAGTAGAAACATTTATTAAAGAGTAAATTGAAGTCGAGAGTCAATTTAGAGATCATTATATTGAACATATGGTATGTGAACAAATACATCGGAGAATTATGGTTGAATCAATTCAATTACCGAACACTAAATTTGAAAATGCTCAATCCTATATTGTTAGAGAATAATTTACTAAAATAGAAGTTGTAAATGAAGGGATGATTTTATAGGAATTAGTAACCGAAATTCATCCCTTAGTTGTAGATAAGACTGTGGGAAAGTCATCTCATTTTATTAGTCACCAGACTGAAGATTTAGATTCTCAGTATTTTTCATGTGAAGAATCAATAATGAAAATAGTGGTGGTTCCTTTTCTTATTGATGGTGGAAATCGGGATATGAATATAGATGAGGGGACATCTGATTCATTATCTAATCAAGTTGAAAATGTTTTGATTAAATTCAACAAGCAACAAGAAGATAATTCCACTCTGTAGAAGGATCTTGAAATTACAATGAAACAGAATCTAGATTAAAATGAGAACACTACTTCTAAAAGAGATTTTGATTCCTTCAAGAGGGATATGTTAAATTATATTGGGAAGATCATATCTAAATATATTTCAAAGACTGATTTTGAAGATTTAAAGTGGTATCTGGATAGTAAGTTTGAATTAGTAGAAGGATTATAGAATCTGGCCAGTTCAACTACTATGACCTCTGCTACAAGGCCATATATGAATATAAGATTTCAGGAAATTATATCTATTATAGAATACATGAATTCTCGTCTTCAAGACCTTCAATTCAAAAACGACCATTTTTCAGTTTTATTGGACAATCAGGAACATATTTTTGATCAGTTAACTCATGGAGAGTAGGGCATTAAATTGATGTTAAGTTAGTTTTCAGAGATGTTAGAGCTGTTTATGATGCTAGAGGAATGTCTTCGTCAGTTTTTGAAGTTCAACATAGTGGAGAATTTTCATGTCAATAATTACTCTAGGATGTTGATAGTTCACCTAGGAGATAGTCTAATGATAAAGTTAAGATTGCAGATGGTTGAGATGAAGGAGCTGTTTGAAACCAATAAAAATACAAATCCAGCAAATCCTTAAATTTTTTTACTACCTTAAACAATGATAATTACAGTTTTCATTTCAAAGGAACAAGATTTATTATATTAGTGAATTTATTTATTAATGTAATTGTTTTCTGTCTAAATGTTATATTTTATGATTTTATATATTTTATTATTTTTGTTTGTTAGCCAAAATACAACTATCTTTACTAATTATAGTTACTTATAACATTCACTTATCATTATGTTAAATATTAAATGTGTTTTAATCCATTTCTATACTTTATTTTCGATATCAAAAAGGGGGATAAAATTAGATAAATGAAATATTTCTTTTATTGGAGTAATTTATATGATGATAATTTTTTTTTGAAATTTTCCTTTAGGGGAGAACATTAAAAATTAATTCTTTATCGAAATAATTATTTCAAATCAAAATTATTTTGTTTTCATGTTTACCAAATTCTAAAATTATTTTACTAAGATTCTAGAATAAATTTATTGCTTTTTGATCATCAAGTAGGGTATATTTGTGGGAAGGTACTGTCTCCACAATACTCTATTAATATTATAGATTTTGATGCACCCAAATTCCCTAGTTTTTTACTAATGATTTTATTTTTGAGTAAATTTAAGGAAATTTATATTCTTATCTAGAAATAATATTCAACAGTTTATTTTCAAAAATTATTCGTTAATGTTTTCAGAATTTTCTTAACCATATTATAGAAAAAAAATTTATTGTTTGTCATTTACAGAAAATAATATTCATTCAATTCGTTGCATAAAGTAACATATGGATCATTCATTAAATTTATATTAATGGATTAGCATGTATGGTTCATCAACATTACATTTGAAGAAATATATGGCTAAGAAACATTAAATTTGGATAAGAACCATACATTTGTCAGAAAGAAAAATTATGGTTAAAGAACCCTATGTATGTATGAAACTTTACAAACATTTGGATCATCAACATTGATTTTTTAATCAACCGTACATTGTCAACCGTACATTTGGGAAAAGTGAATGTATGAATAATCAATGTTGCATTTAGTAATATATGTTGATGTAGATAATTGTATGGATCATCAACCGTACAATTTGAACTTGAACCGTATGTTTTTAATTTTCTTCATTTTATGAAGGAACCTTAAATATGACTTTTCAAAGTAATAAATTTGAATTTATGTCTTTATCAAAGATGTTTACAACATTCTTTTTGGAATATCAAGGTGATTTAAAGCTCGATTTTGACTGATTCAAAGCTCGTTTTAAATTATTTAAAGAGCCATTTACAGTAGATATTTTCTCTCCTATTGTTAAGGGAAGATATGATTACTTAGAGCTGTATTCTTTGTATTTGAATTCTCTCGATTTATCAGGGATCTTTTTCGGATCTGAAACCCTTCGAGAGATTTACCTTCATATATATCTAAAAGTATCATCTGAAAAAACACCCTGGATATATGATAATATTATTTGTTTAATTCTTCCAGTGAAAATTGTTTACAGTATTACAATGATCAAAATTCTCTAATCCAATGGCTACATTTTGGAGATATATGTGTATAATACTGGAAGCACGATGATCTGTTTTTGTTATTGTTCTTAAAATTGAAGATCTTTTGTTCCACCATGTCTATTAAAATATATTACAATGTTTAGTTTTTTTAAGTTGAAAGATCCATATTTGTTCAGTTGTGTGATGTTACAACTAAGAGATATATATATTTCTCATTAAACTATATCTTATCTAACATTAGTTTCTGCTATTTGTATTCGGTCATGGTGCAGTGTCAGCTTCTTAGACTAAGTTGTGGGTTTATCTATTCCCTATAAATGAAACAAACTGATCTAATTTATAACACCTTGTTTGTAAGGGTGAAAAATTCATGCATTCAGTTGTGGATCGGTCTTATGATACGAGGACCTTACTTGTATAATTCACCAATCCCACAGAGAGGGTGAATGGTGGAGTGAATAGGGGATCTTCATGTGGAGAACCACTATAAATTTTTGTTATTTTTTATCTGTTCATATCCGATGAATATACTCTCATACATAAACAGCACCAGCTCTATCTACTATTGATGTGAATTGACAAAATTGTGAAATTTTCAAAAGAACAAAACTCACCCCCTTTTGTGTTATCACTATTGTCTTTCTGACCTAAAAATATCATCCTTCTTGGAGAAAAGGACCTGTGAACCCCACAGATAAGTACTGGGTAATATAAACCGCTTTTTTTCCAAGTCCACTATCAACCTCCCAATATACTAAAACTCAGTATTATAAATCCTTTAAGGATAGATGGATACCAGTGTATCTTTTGGAACTAGATCAATGGTAAACCTAAAAATAATTACAAGTGGATGTCTTGAGAGAATTTCTAGGAAAACATCCCTAAAATGAACAACCATTGGAGGGTATTCCTCTTGATTTATTCCTATCTCGTCTATCTATAATATATCAATTTGATCTATCACCCTGCCAAGACCATGTTGGTCAAGTACAGCTCAAATCACCTTAATGTTTATTCACCCATGTGAATAAAAAACATTCCATGTAGTGTTGTGAAAGTCACCATAGAATAATAGTAATCAATGTAATTAAGAAAGGGAACCATCCTATCCATACTATGAATGATGTAAAACTCGATCTTCTTTAGGATGAAGAGGTCCCATATGAAGAGACAACTACCTACCTCAAGGGGGAACTCTATGAACGAGTGAACACTATTTGATCGAATCCCCAATGAAGTATTGTGTGTCATCTATTAATAAGAGAAAATAACATAGAGCCCAAGGATCTACAAAATAGGATCTTATAATAGAGTATGATAAGTACCTATGTTAATATGTTTAGACACAAATATATAGGCTACCTAACTACTACCTCAAAAAATAGATGACTCGAAACTATGATCCTCGTGTACCAGATATATTTTATACATGTAGAAAAAACCATAGCCCTAGGATGTATAAAAACTACCCAATATAGTTCCATACATTTATTGTGGACTAAAATCACTACCTAGGTATGACTAGTGGGTCATACTCCAAATCCCTTCCAGAAAAGAATATATTGACACCACTCTTGCATGTGGAGTTGGAACAGACCAACTCTCATTGGATTCTGGAAGAAAAGTCCTAAAAACTATTGTAGATTACCAATCATACAAAAAACATCATCACTCAAATAGTCTCATATCACAAAAGCTTGTCATATTTCCCAACCTCTCACATCGATGATAGAATATAGATCTAGCATCACTCATGATCTTCCAATAATTACCCCCTAATAAATATCAAAACACATATTCCTATAACTTGAAACTATAATATTGGGTTAACGGACTGAACTACCCTACTCTATGCCCCCATCTCTCCTCAGGTTACTCTTAGTAATCAACACCTGATTTACTACATCAAATATGGTGGAAGGATTCAAGAAATCCACATAGAATCAAAATTCAAACAAAACACAATCCTAGAATTTCCTTTATTTTAATATCATCTCCTACAAGAATATGTTTGAAACATTATATCTTCATAAGAGAGGAATAATAGTCCCTAACTGAAAAAATTCAATGATCTGAGTTCATAAACTATCTGGATTTATTAACCATAAACCACTTGAGATATAAATATCAATAAGAAGGTTATCTAGAAATAACTTCAAGACATATGATGATAGTGACCCAACTAAGTAATCACATACCACCACCTCTTGGTCAAATCAATTTTCATATATTATGTGATCTTTACTCTCATCTTAAGAGGTTTCCCAAGATGCTCAAAAATTGTTAGCATGGTCTGCATCCATGAATCCACAACATGTGGTCCACCATCCCCCAAAAACATGGCCGAATGATTCTTTTGAAACTTATACATTAAATATTCCATAGTTTAATAAAGTTTCCATGATCCTTGAATAGTATTCAAAAAGTGTAGGGACGTATCTCAAAACTCAGCCTCAACACCCATATCAGGTAAAACTAGAGGTGCCACAAGATGAACACTTAGAGGTTCTTATGGTGTCCCAAGTCCAACCAACCCTAGAGCATAGTATTCACCACCCTCATGGACTGGGTAAGGTATAGATAATAAGATAAAAAAGATACACTATTTATATCCCACTACTATGTTTAGGCCAGGATCAAGTTCTCCTCTCTTTAGTCCATGGTCTTTGTATTTAGAGTGTCATTTCATCTTATAGAGGAAATATCCAATTAAATTTTAATTTTCATCTATATTTAATTATGATGATTTAACTTTTTAATTCATATTCATTTATATTCACCATCATTTATATAACAATTCTCTTAAAAAGGATGAATTATATGAATCATCACTTCTAATTTATATGGTTTCGTACACCTTATAAATTAAACTATGGAATCCATTTGATTCTATCACTTACCAATCAAGTCCCTACCTCAAATTCTAGCAGAGTTCCAAGGACATAATAATATATTCACCAAAACATGCTACATGAAATGAATGCAGTATGTAAAGTTGGCATGTGATAATTAATGACATAAAAATCATGAAGTTCCCATGATGTGGAATTGTGCATTGATTCATTTCCATATCTATCTAAGGAAAAAAATACATAATCATATGGAAGTTCAAACATTAATTGTATGACCAAATAGTGAAATCAAGGGAACCATAACAAGAACAATCATGAACTACATGAAACATATCAGGTAATTTGGATTTTTTGTTTACATGGGTAATATAATTCTAGACATCACCAATTACCAAACTTCTACACATTTTTTAATATCCTATATAATATTCCATAAAAATAACATAAATATTGGAACCACATCTGATATCACTTTTTAATGCCTTTACCTGGTTCAAAAAATAGTAATAGAACCGGGTTGGCCACATGACATCAAGAATGACTACCTATATACTAGAGGCTACATTCTCGTAAAGAGGGTCACTGTTGGAATAGTGGGGAGACTATACCCTCATGATCATAGTTTATAATTGTTGTATAATCATAATAATCAACAGTTTAATCAAATGAGATAAATGAATATCAAAAGAATAAATATCAATTTAACTATTAATGATGTACTCTCATTCCATATTTTCATATACATAGGACGATCATGGAATACTATAAAAATATAGTTAATACAATGAAACAAGCACTCGTTACAATACATGCATCAAAAGTACAAATATATCAAAAAGGAAATATCCCTTGATATCATCCCAATAAAAGCCTAAACTTGTGCTGGTTTTATCTAATGAAACAGGTAATCATTAATTAATAAGTAGTCACATTCCTCAATACCGATAGTAATCTATGAAGTATTTTATTATACCCAATTAAATCTTGAATAATTTGTGAGATAACACTTAGTATGGAACCACAAATGAGTTTATAACAAGTCATGTTCATGGATATTTAATGATGCAGTACACAAATATAATTAGATTACATGTGATAATAAAATAAGTGATAATATCCACCCTATCAAGGATCATTGTGATCACGAAACAATATTTCAAGTGCTAATAACAATCCAGAATAACCTCATCAATGACCTAAATTGAATAATCATGTTTAAATCCTACACATTTAAGGATCCAAGAGTAGAAATATTCATGGCATCAAAGCAAGAAGTATTCATGGAGTAGAAATATAAAGGGAATATAAATATTCTAAGTAAAATAGGTAAAACATATCTAAGGAGTTAACATATCCCACAAATCATATTATTTAATATTAACCATATATGTCAGATCCAAAGAGTTTAAATTTCATATGCATCCTAAAATTCTCATGGTACCTATGTGAGGAAATTTCCATGGTATCTTATTATATCTAATAAAGGATTTAAACTGGATACTTAGAGTAGAAATGTCCAAAGAATACATGTAATATAATTCCTTGAAATAAAATTATCTTAGGTTTCCGAACATGTAATGTCAACATTATCCAAGGAGTATAAATTTCCAAGGCATCCCACAATGGCCATGAGATTCAAATTGTGTAAATATCTAAGGAAAAAATATAAGTGAACTAATCATGATCTATAAGAATAAATTTACATGTAATCCAAATACGATCATCAGATCCAAGGAGTACAAACTTCCACAAAATACTAGTCAATTAATTAATTATTTCAAAAACTATTCATTTGATCATTTCACTAATCTCTTCATAATCATATGTTGGAAAACTTATTACCAATTTCTTGCATTTCCTATACAAATGAAAATGTGATAAGGAGGCCTAAAACATTAAAAAAGTTTCTTAATTACCATAATATATTCACAGTTATTAAAAATTGAGCTCAATGGACCCAATGAGAAGAATAATCACTATAAAAAGTTAGAACCCACCTCATGTGTAGATTGGGTTTTGGTTGATAATCTATAACCTATAGGTTCCATACATATCAGATGTGTTCAATGGGTTATTCCCAACTTTATTTTATTCATTGACAGATGGTCCAACTGATACATAGATGACGATAATGGTCATGAATAATGGAATTGAATCAAATTTTGTAAAAAATAGATAAAACTGTAAAACCAAGAACATGACCATCAAATATAATTTATATGTAATTAAATTAATGAAATAATTACATTTTAATAATTTTATCTTCATTTTTGGATCTAAAAACAAATTTATGATTTTTAATTGTTTCATTATAGGAACTAATATAATATTACTTCTAGTAGTGATCCACAAATATTTTAACAATTTTTGGACATTATTGTAAAAAACTACAGGTGCTTGAATGGGGAATTATTTTTATTACATTGTTTTAGTTTTATCTCCATGTTAATCTATTATAGATAATTACCCTTAATCGTTCTATACTCGAGAATGGAAGACTGTGGAGGATCTATCTATGTTATTGGGAGAGTTATTAGATAAGAGAGATCTCCAAGGATTTTAAAGGATTATCTACATTCATTGTGCAAAAAAATGGATCAGTAGATAAATAACATAATTGGGTTCATATACCTATAGGGCATATAAATAAGTATTTTCAAAAGTTCCCTTTAATATTTATTTAATCCATGTGGAACTGTATGTCTCTAATAATAAGGATGATAATATTTTTCAACGTCCACTAAACTCATGAATTAAAATTAAATATTATTTATAAAAATGACATTCAATATATATTAATTGTCACTAGACATAAAATATCAGCCAGCTATTCTTACATAATATTTATCTAGCCTTTAATAATGTTTATTTTTTTATTATGAATATATCACAACATTATTCAACAATAAATAAATAAATATTATAATAACTAAAAATATAATAACTATTTATTAAATGTTCTAATCATATAATATTATCAAGAATAATTGGTGGAAGAACACGTGAAATAAAGAAAACATAAATAATTATTAAACCAGTCACATGAATAATATTTAATCAACTTTTAAGTTGATAAATAATAATATATATTATTTAAATTATATTCTATATACACCTTATTCTGTTACCCTCTAGGCCTATTTCTCAGTGGCATTTGAGGATGTGGCCTAAAGTCTACAAATTTCACCATGAAACATGCCAAGACAACCATACAAAAATTATATCATGTCAAAATGACATAATACCTTATATAGATGCTTAACATTTTTCATGATTATTTTAATCAAGTATGTTGCATACTTGTTCCATCAACCTATGTGCTCAATGTCTCCTTCTTTGAATTTATGAAAATCTGACATACCCATAAAATATCATGACCATGGATTTATTCAGGCTATAACATTATCATAAACAGTCCTAGGATATCAAATACTATTAAAGAACATAAGGGTAAAATAATTTCTCTTGTTATTCATTAATATTACTCATGGAACACAAAAATTATCCTAGATCACTTTTAATATATGTGGTCATAGTTTTCTTCCACACATGGGATACAGAGCTTATAATATTCATTAATAATAATATTAAAGTCTAATTATCAATACAGACATCTTAATATATGAACACCTAATGAATCATATAAATGGGAATTTTCTACTAGCAGGTCTCAATATGATAATATCTTACTCAAGATATTACCAAGTATGTACACCATGATAATTTACCTCAATGGTCTATGAGTATCTACCATTGATAGGATTTATCATTTGTGTCCCATAAATGATTTCATCAGGCTATAGAAATTATATTTAATAATATTATCTTGGAACTTCTAGGTTCTCATCATTTTAGGGAAGAATAATGATCTTTCTTCATGATAGCTACTCTTAATATATTATCATATACAATTTTAAATATGGGAATAATTATGATGTGATAATAATTTCATTAATGTTTAAAACTATGAATACATATAAACATAATGTACAGAAAAATTGGTTATATGGAAACATGTCAAACAGACTCCAACTTACACTATATCCTATAATTAACAACCTTTTATCCCCTTGTTATCACATGATACACATTATTTTTCTGAGATAGTATATTAAGAAGGGGGTCCTCTCTGTTTTAATCTATGGGAAATATACTTATTATATCATCAAAACTATAATATAAAATCCTCACGAGGTCATAATTTTAAAGTATATTTCTTATTTCTATTTTGAACTCTTATTTTTAAAAGAGATGCCAATGTATTATTATCATAACACAATGTTATAGGGTATTCAGTGCTAGGTAAAACATCAAGAACCTTGATAGTCCTTTATATCCCAAAGGATTATTTGAACGCATCAAAAACAGTTATATACTCAAACACCATTGTAGAATCAAGGAAAACTAGTTTCTTTTATCTATTTCATCTCATAGATCCTCCATTTAAACATAAAATATATTCTATCTACAATATATGGTCAGTAAAAAATATTTAAAACATAAATTAGTCATGCCCCTGATTACTATCTCCTTATCTACTCCATACACCAAAACATAGCCTTAACTCTTCTCATATACTTGTGGATAGCCAGCCGAGTAGACCAATGTTGTTCTATTAGATATTTTTGACATCTTCATATCATGTTCAATGTAAAAGACACATGATGTCTAGTAAATTAAATGGTATACTTGATTGATCCTATCACTGAAGCGTATAGGATCTTACTCATTTTCTACTTCTCTTATTATGTATATAGAAACATTTTATTATAATGTTGTATACAATGTGACACTAGAATCTATCCCCAATTTGATTTTTTCATACTAAATAGCTTTTATATCTCATAAATATATTTACTTTTACATATTCAAATAATCTTCTTATATCTATTAGGAATGATCTTGATCCCTATATTACTGGCCACATTACCTTTTTCCTTCATGAAACTCTTGATCAAACATCTCTTAAAATACAATATGATAGGTATGTCATTTCAAATAAGTAATATCATCCACATATATTAATTTTAAAGTAAAAACATTCGCATTAAACCTCTTTTAAAAAAATGGATCACATTCTTCTTAAGGAAAATAATCTTTTATAGTGTCGTCGAGTCGAATGTTCCATGACCTAGATTGTTACATCAATCCATTAATGGATATATGAAACATGAAATCTTATTTAGCATCATATATTGATACAAACCATTATGATTTTTTTCATATATGCATATTCCCGAAGGTTCCAATTAAGGAATGTTTTTTGACATCCATCTTTCAAGTTAAATAGACATGGAAAGATGTTATAAAATGTAGAATTATTCTATATATAAACATTAAAACTTGTGAAAAGGTTTAATAAAATTCAATTACATGATTTTGTTAAATCCCTTTCACCATTATCCTTACATTATAAGTATTCACTTTACCTTCCATTCCTAGTTTTCTCTTAAATACACATTTTAACTGAATGATCATTACATCATCTTGAACCTCAACAAATATCCCAATCATAGATCTTATTCAAGGAATCTATTTCAAAATTCATGGATTATTCTCATCCATCCTCTTCTTATCAATCTGATTATACTTTTTAGGAGATAATATCATCATTGCCAACCAATAATAAGTCCCCATATTCAGTGATTAGAAAACAATATGTCTATTGTTCTCCTACCAATCTTATTCTCTAACAAAGTATTTGTGTTTCTGGAACTACTTCTTTAGTAGGAACCTATGAAATATGTTCATGTACCAACTCTTGTGCATCATAAAAATCAACCCCATAAAAGTAAATCATTATCCCTTGATACCTTTTGTGTATGTTCTCCCTGTCTTGAAAGATAGATAGTATGGGGAAAATCACTTTCTTGTTTGATGGGTTGTATATGTAATATTCTATTTCTTCATTATGATAAACAATATATATACAATTTTTTCCTTAGGGAGGTAGGTTTTTGCAAGATAAGTCCATAAAAAATTCCTTGCAACCCCATACAGTAGTATGCATGGAAAAAATTTACTTTTAACTCCATAACTTGATGGTAATTCCGTTTTATTCGTTAATTGGTTGTCATTTTATTATATATTCCATAATTTTAATTTATATCCTCGAAAAGATAATGGAAGGTCTATATGACTCATCATTTAGAATACCATATCTAAAAAGGTGTGGTACTGATTTCATTACCACTATTACAATATGGTGTGTTATGTGGAGTGAGTTAAGATAAAATTGCACGCTCCCCTTGAATTTTGACAAACTCTTGGTAATGATTTTCACGAACATTATATGATGAAATATTCCCAATCTTCATTCTATTTTGACTATCTACATAATTTTTGAAATCATTGAATTTTTTAAAGAACACATTCTTATTCCTAAACACGTAGAAATAACCATATCTACTCAAGTGATAAGTAAAATATATGAAGTAATAATACCCACCACTATATTCTACTAGAAATTTCCCACACACATAACGGTGTACCAATCATAGAAGCTCTGTGGCCCTTTCTCCCAATCCACCAAATATGGGTTTTTTCATTTTTCCCTTATAAACAAAAATGGAAACATTAGTTTTATTTTTGATCAGAAGAGTCTAAATAATAATCTTGATTGATTACTTTCAAAATCATGTCATTTACAAGACCAAAATAGTGGAGATAGGTGGTTATTATATGAGTTGTGTGAAGATGATTTTTTTCGATTTTTAGTACCTGGTGTTCTTAATATAAAACATAAAGGTAATTCTTTTAATGAACCACACCATAACATATGTTGTATTTATACAATAAAATACTATAATCTCATGATATTAAAATAAAACAATCTATATATATGGATGATACAAAAAAACGTTTTTAGTAATTGTAGGTATATAATAAAAATATCTTAAACCCAATATCATTCTTGTTGGTAATGATAGCGGAGAAGTTAGCAATAGCTAAAGAAGACAACCTTGCACCACTGGCAACTCGCAGATCCACCACTCCTCTATAAAACTCAGGAAATAAACATTTTACTAAATTTATAGAATGATGTGAGCACCAAAAGATATATCTAATACCCAATTTTGAGATATTATAAGATTAAACTAAATAAAGAAATCATCTTTAGATTCCCATTTTTTATAGCTACAGTTCCTCTTCTAGTTTTCTTTCTTTCCACATAAGAAATGTACATTTTCCTTTTCCCTAATCTATATATAGATCTTTATCTTCATGGAAGGACTATACTGAAGATATCTATTCTTTTTATACATCATAATACCATTATCCATTTTCATCATTTCATTATTCCCCATATATGTTGTTGGTTGATCATAACCCATGTTCTAATCCACTTGGAGCTTCAATGTAAGATGTTTTGATTGAATCTTCTCTTTATTAATCACATTATAATTAATAGTAAAACTATATAAAGTCTTGGATAGTGATGAATGTATGATATATGTGTGGAAATCATTCGATAATCTAATCCCTATGATGTCTAAGTATTCAATATAGCCAATAATTTTAGGTACATGAGGATTACATTTTCCTAACTCTCCAAGATTAGGTTTTGATAAAGAATTGGAGAACTCATATCTATATTGTCTCCCTTTCTCTTGATCGAGATCCAGATCTTCAAAGATCATCCTATATATATCCATGTCCTCATGTTTCTTCAAGAGATCATTGGTCATCGATTATATTATGAAACATTTATCATCTATGGAATCATTGAAATATTATTCATAGAGAGTTAACAATTCACCACATGCCTTAATACTATGAGCTTTAGGAAGTGTTTCTCTTATCATATGTAATTTAATTTCAGGGATAAGTATAACTTGTAAAATCCATTATTAGTCTTAGAAATTTATTCCAGCGATAAGTTTAATCATCTAATATATAGATAACACTGGTATGTTTGAAGTCAATTTATTATTATTTCTACAAATAAGATGATCTGGATTTTAGAATATTATCTGATGAAATTTAGATATATAAATTTATATTATATTTATTAATCTACCACTATTTTATTTAAACCTAATAAATATCATAATTGGTTTCTGAATATCATGTTTCATTGAAAATCAAGAGGAAAGGATTCACATTACCCTTCTCCTTACCCAAACAATGGTTTCGGATGAAACATTAATGGTTTTAGTTAGGCATTCCATATTTCTAATACACTAACACAAATTTCAATGATATATTGAGTGGACACCCAAATCCAAAAATCCATAAATTATATTTTCGCAACATTGTAATGTGAAGAACTTTAAACTATATTTCAATTTTAACTAATATAGTTGAAGGCTATACTAAATGACTATATAATTGATGGATTTTATTATTTATGTATAAATTGGAAATTATTATCATTATTAAATTCTTGTCAATATTATGTGGATTTAATTAAAATACTAACCGTGTTTTAGATATTATTAACACATAATATATTTTATTTTGAATCTAAATTTCATTCTTGTCAATTTATTAATTCTTTGATCAAGAAATGAAATTCATAACGAAATAAAAATACAATTTTATAGATAAATAATATTAAAGTGTAATGATCATGATATTTTATTAATAGATAGTTTATCTAGAGGATGATAAAAAATTGACATATGGGAAAAACCACGATCCAATTAATGTTCCAATTGAAAATTTCCTCTTATCCACCTATGTTTCTCTCTTGAATTGGTTTCTCCTCAGATCAAAACATGAACCACTTATCATATCTTGGGTTCCCCATCTATTACATATTATTTTACTATCATGTATTTGAGGGAAGGGGTTCACATAGAAGAAACAATGGGAATGAAGGCCCTTGTACAATAATAGGAGAGATCGAACACATTCAAAAAATTTAATTTAAAAATTAATCAAATTAAACCAATAACATGGAAAAGACTTGTTCTAATCTCATAATATTTTAGTAGCATACAATGAAATAGGAATTTAATAACAGTTTCATTAAATTGTGATAATTATTAATTAAGAAAAATCATGCTCATATCAATTGATTTTATTTTTAATTGAAGAATTATTTTATCTTATTTATCATCCTGATTTCCTAAATATTATCATCAATATGAATTTTAAATAAATTAAACAAGATTATATAGAATTTAGTATTTACATATATGTACCTCAGTAGACACATGGTGCATACCCACATAAATATACGAAACATATTTTATACTAATATTATATTTACTCTTGAGAAATGTGGCATACATTACAAATCATATACTTTAATGATGTGTACTATCATCTTACTGATTATATGGATTACATAGATTTTTTTTCACATGTAATGCTTCAATACATAGAGAGTATTAAATATAATATGAAGAATACCTGATATGATGATTCAAAAAATGTGAAACAAAATAATTAAACTTTTACATATGTTAAGACACATAATATGTCCCATCATATCCACTTAATGAAGACACAAATGATCATATTTATAATATTTAAAATGATTAATAAATTAACATTAATTTTGAAATAATATTATATGTAAACAATGTGTACTAGAAATCAATATGACATGTAATTTTCATAATATCGATTTGAGGCACATGCCTAGGGACACGGTGTGTAAAACATGCCATATAAAAAAGTTGGAGTTCATAGAGTTTACCGGGGATACAAATTGTGTGATATCCAAGTTACACAGTCAGCAGTCATGTATGTCTAGAATAAGGACACACAACCTGACTATGAATAAAAGACTATAGGCCATGTAAGTGGCCTACCCAAATTGAACTCCGACAGACCATGTTCCATGCTATCCCTATCAAAACAATGTGTGTAATTAAATGAATGTCTGTAACAAATACATATTCCTTGAATTAATTAAAAATTATTTATTGGTATATTAAATAGAAGTATAGAGTGTATAACTACATGATAGATAGTGTGTACTCCAATTTTATCTAGCTAGAATCCTTGTCACATATAGATGTGGTAATCGAGTTTATTTCATTTATATAGATAATAGATTTCATTATATTTATGAGAAACTAAAGGGGAAGAATAAATCCTCACAATTTAGATTAATGAATAATTAAAAATGAATTGAAATCTAAATTAAAATGAATAAATTAATCAATCCTCATTAAATAAGTATAAATAATTTTGTGACCCCTCTAATAATACTTGTAGGTTCCACAATGTGTAGAAGCATGTGATGGCCTATTACACACATTGATTATTATTCATGATTGTTGATAAATCAGATATTAACAAAACAAAAAATGATATGATCAAGATAATTGAATCATAGAATGTAGACAATGGATAAAATGACACAACAATATCACATGATCATCTCAAATTATTTATAATTAATTTAATAAATTATAGAATTACCTAATGATAATTCATTCTCCATTGATGAATATTATAAATTATCTATGTTGTACGATTAGTTAACTGTAGGAATAAAGGGAACATTCCCTCTAGTGGTGGTCCACATGAATTATAAAAATATCCAAACATTTCCATAGGAACCTCTAGGTGGTACCATGATTGATCCTATCACTTGCATTATTTGTAGTTGATTTTCATGAGAATTGCTTCCAAATTATTCTTTTTGACCTCTATAGACATGGGAGTGTAATATGGAGGATGGTTTATCTCTGTTATATAGAGTATTCTTGAAGAAGGGATATCAATTGGGTTTGATGAAGATTCATGGGATTAATTTTCCAAAAAAAATATGAAATAAATCTATTGAAAAATAAAATAATTGGGTTTATATACCACTAAGGTTTATAAAAAGTATCTTCACAAGTTCTATTTAATGTTTATTTAATCCTTTTGGAACCCCATTTCTATATTATTATTATTATTATTGTTGTTTCTCAACATGTGATAAACTCATGAATTGAAAATAAATATTATTTATTAAAATAATATTTGATATATATTACTTCTCACAAAACCTAAAAACAGGGTTCGAAATTCCTTCATAATTTTTATTAGGCCATGAATAATCTCAAATTATTTATTATATAAATATCGTGACATTATTCATAAATAGTTAAATAAATATTATATTCTATAAATTTAAAATAAATATATATTTAATATTTTGATCAAATAATATTTTCACGAATAACTGGTGATAGAATATATCCGATCAAGAAAAATTGAATACTTATAAAACAACATATTGGAAAAATATTTATACATCTTGTTAAATAATAAATAATAAATATATATTAATTAACTGTGATTCTGGAAACACATAAGTGTGTGACCCTCTAGTCCTCTTCCAAAGTGCAATTTGGCGAAGCAACATAATGTCCATGGTTAGCCTCTAATAACATGACAAGTAACACATAGATCTGGAAGTTAAAACCGAAATGACCTCTTACCTCATAAAAATTATTATTGTGTAATATAATCCCTCTATAATGATATCACTAATCAAGCTAGTTGCACACTAGTGCCACCAACCCATGTTCTCGATGTCTCTTTGATTTATGTTTGGGAAATTGAACTTGGATATATAACACCATGTTCATGTATTTATTGAGGCTATACAATTTCCATAAATGGTCTTCAGACATCATCTCCCATTAAAGATTATATGGTAATAATACTTTCTTGAATTATTCATTAATGAAATGTTACTAGTGATGAGCGTAACTTATTATACCTCACCTTGATCATATGTCATCATGGTTTTCAACAGCACAACAAACTACGTGACTTATAAAATTCATTTATAATAATAAAAATGCACAACGATCAATTCAAAAATCCCTGGATAAGAACATATAATGACTCATATAAATGTGGATTTCATACTGGTGGGTCTTATTATTAGAATATCCTACACTAGATATTACCAAGGGAACACACCATGAGATTGTTCCTCCAACTCCTAGAAGCCTCCACAGAATATTTCCTATATCATTTTTGTCCCAAAATTGATATCATATTTTTATAGAATATATATTTAAGAATACCTTTATGGCACTTTGGGGTTATCATAATTGTGGAAACTACTATGTCCTTTTTATGTGACAACTACTCTTAGAACAATATCTCATATTAGATTTCATAGAATAATCATCATGATGTGATAGGAATTTTATTGATATTCAAAAATGTGAATAAATGTTATCATAAAGTACAAAGAATTTCTCTCTTTTGAACAAAATTCAACAAATTCTTGATGAAAGGTTTCATAACATGTCCTAAAAAAGAATTTATCATTTAAATAAATGTATTATTGATTTTGGAATAATCTCTTAGAAATTTAACTCTATCCGATAAAAGAATACATATTTAAATGGACCATATTTTAGGAAAAGTAATATATTACATTCCTTATTCCCATAATGGACTACTCATCTAGTCTCATCATCAGATTCATTTCTAATCAAAAGAAAATGGAATTATTGATGAATTACCTAATAATATGGCATAATTTCCTACACGAAAATAGATTTACCAATAGAGATGAAAATAGGTACAGATCCAATGGAATGAATTAATCACCATGGTTTATCCAATGATACCAACGATGATTGAATCATAGTGTAGATGAGACAGTTATCGAAAATCCTCACCTAAACATCCATGGGAGAATAAATGAGAGTGAGATGCATGGTCGTTGAAGAAATAAATAATTGAGGGGAGATATTTTAACAAATAATTCCCTTAATTGAAAAAGATAATTCACCCATCAATAAAAGAGTTTCTTGGTTTTCAAAACTATTCCCTAACCTTGCACACAATGTTTCCTCAAGGCACCCCGCACACATTCATGGCATATGGTTATATAAATAGTGCACTGATTTCACATTACCCCTTTTTCAGAGAAAACATGTAGCACATGGATAGTCACGCATCCTGGGATTCATGTTTATAGAAAACTGTGAACCCTCGGCTATGTACTGAGACACCCTTCATAGTTTTCTCTAATAATGCAGACATGGATACAGAGTTTATACTTATAATGTGGCCCAACTTCCTATAGAAGAAACTATGTCTATGGTCTCTATATATTCTACACACACCCCCATATCCTCTACGAACACACTAATAATTCAAATTCAGTCCAACCAATAGAATTAAATTGAAATTAATAAGGTTTCTTAACTCATATAAAATATAAGTTATTAGATTAAGAATTAAATCTATTAAGACTAGTGAAATCGGATGAAATGTAAAATATGGATAGATTCATTTAACAAAATATACGGTTTTATATTCAAAGTTTTAAATCATTAGAGTGATTTAGAATTTGAATTTGTTAAAAGAAAAATTCAATGAATCTATCCATTGGAGAAGGTTATAATATTTATAAATAATTGAGATATAATCCCTATGTATATTGGTACCTTTTATTTTTTATATTGAGTTTGGATTATTTATTATAACTTGGAGCTTCTATCAATCCAATCTGAAATTAATGTTGTGTTCCATGCATCTTTCATAAGGACATATTTAACTGACCCATCACATGATCTGAACTTATTGTTTATACAACTAGAGCGATATCTTTCTTATAAGGAACAACCATTGAATACTTTGGATCCGAGATATAATGTTATATAAAACAATACCACCCAACAGGTTAATATTTTTGGTGAAACCGCAAATTCATGGAATCCATATTGGATCTTAGGGATAAATTGAGGTATTAGTATCCACAATTTTATATGTCAGATTTATATAATATTTATGGATAAAATCATTTTATGTTTTGGTGAATATAAAACCTCAAGAATTTATGAAATACTTGTTCCAACAAAATTTAATTTGTTTTGTGGCATGTGTAATAAGAAACACTACATTTCTATGATCTAAAATATGTAATACCATTGTAACATAGAAGTTAAATTGGTAGAAAAATAATATGGATAAATAAGTTTTAAAAATATTATGGTTTAAAATTGAATTAGAAAATTTTATTACTATAAACAGATATGAAATGTAAATAAAAAAATTTTTAATTTAAAATAAATGTTTTTCTGAAAAAATATTTTTATGTGCACAACGTGTTTTTATCATAATAGATAAAACGTATCACTATTATAGAATAATTTTAATGAATTTTTTATATTATATATATTAAATTAAATTTTTTATTATTAATATATTATTTTTTATATACAAGGAAAAATAATAAATCAAATTTTATTATTAATACATTATTTTTTCTAAAAAGTGGGTTATCTAGTTTTTTAATGTTTTTTCGAAATTAATTTTTATAAAATTTAGAGAAACTATATTAGAAAATGGGGTTCATATAATGAAATAATAATTTTGAAATTATCTTTAAGTTAGTTTTTTTTAATTTAATAAAAAGATTCGTATTTCAATGAAAAGTAATTAATTAATAAATTTACTAAAATCTTATATTTAATTTGTATAATATTAAAATAATTATTTAATTCAAAAAGTTTCTAAGTTTAAAATCAGAGAAATAATATTATTATTGATCTTATTCATCTCATTTTATCCCATTTTATATGAATTTTTATATAAAATTCTTATATACTTATTACATCATTTTCTCTGCAAAATAAATATTTCATCGCATCTACATGATTAATTTTAAATAAAATTATAAAAATTATATGAATTATATTTCTCAAAATGGGTTATTTATAATGAATTATTTTAATTAATATTATGTATTATGTTAAACTTGATTTTGGGTAATATTTAATACTAAAATCATTGAAAAATTATTATCATGGTTGATGTTAAAATGAGTTTGCCTGAGGTAAAATAAAAACATAAGGGTAAGTTGGACAATAAAAATTTCCTAAATAATATTTATAGGAAATATTTTATCAATATAATATCATGAATTATAATATATGGTCAATATAATGTTTTTTTGCAATTACATTTTCATATTATATTCTTTTCGGAAACATTCTTATGGTTTTCATGTGGGTCCTCTCCCCACCTTATAAAAGGTATCCTTCTCATATCTTTTATCCACACATAATAATACCTTTGATTCAACCAATAACTACATGAATAAATAATAACAACAACCCCTATATCCTAGAGGCCATTGTTTTATAATTAAACCCACCTTACAAGGATTTAGGTGTAATCCTAGAGAGGTTTTACAAACATTAGGAATAATCCATTACCATGTATCTTAATTTTAATTATTATTCTATATCATCCAAATATTTTTCATTCATGATGATATAAAAACAAAATTATCTAAAATATACTAATATTTTATTATTTTAGTTCCTAGTCCAATATCAATCTCCTCTTCCGTTAAACTGGAAATGAAACCATTGATTGTGTGTATGGAAGACAACCACCTCGCGAACAATGGTAACATGTCTTCCATCACAACCTCTCATGGTAACATATAATGACAAATGTTTAGTATATATAAGTATATAATATTTATGACACAATGTTACATATTAAATTACTGAATCATACATACCTTTTTTCCTTTTAATCAGTTGGTAAACTGCAACCTCACTATTGTGTGCTTGTGGACTACCGCATCTAAGAAGTGTTGTGATATATTTTTCATTTTATATTGATATATTTGTAAATGAGGGTAGATTTAATAATTATATATGGTATCAATTATATAAAAACTATTTTGGAAAGGTGAATTAATATTTACCAATATTTTTATCCATGCATCCAGAATATGAAGGCAAAATTTGTGTGTACGTGTGGATTACAATCTCCAGAGACAGGTGTAATTAATATTATATAGCTTACCCTTTTCAGTGAATAAAAATATAAAAAATTTAATATATATATCATCATTAACAATATTTATATTATTTTACCATAATAAATTTATAATTATAGAAATTACCGAGCCAAAAAATATTAGAAATACAGAATATTTATTACTTGAAAGGGTTATTTTTTCAATAATTGTTAATGAATAGCTTATAATATGGAATATGTAAATAATATATGGTATGATATATATGATTGTGGTTCTAGAATATATTTATAACAAAACTATATTTATAATATAGGATGTTCAAGTATGGTTGAATAAATTGGTTACTTGAGGTATGGAATTTTTATCTAACATTTGTTTCAATGTGACGCATGCAATATTCATCACTTCTTTTCATTTGTGTGTACTTTATAATTTTAATGAATTTATTTATTGATTTATCAAATTAAAATTACTTGACCAACATATACATCTAATGTCCTTAATTTCATGCGGCTGATTATTCGAAAGATACCAAGTGGCAAGGGTTTAATGATACACTCTCATTGATTATCGGGATGGTTTTTGATTATGTTTCTCAGGATGAAATATAATAATTTATATCTCAACAAACACATGAATTATATTATCCTATGTTTAGTTCTATAATTTACATTTTCTGCATTCGTTTTTATCCCTTTAATTACTCATGAAGTCGAAAATATTTTTTGAGGAAAAAATGAACTTCTTTATCTCTTCGGTCAATTTTTTTTATTATATATCCTTGTTTTATAAAAATGTTTTAATAGAATGATTTAAAAAATATATATAAATGTTAAAATTTATTTTACCCATTTTTAAATTTTTTATAAATGGTTTAAAATTAACCTTATTATCATTTTTTGAATGAAGTACTTTTTACTTTTATTGATATTTAGAATGGTTTTTTTAATGTAACAAACAATTACTGAATTATATGCCATCATGACCAGTCAATGAATTGGATATTCACATAGAAGTATCTGGGATTATAATCCATGAAAAAAATTCAATAATATTTTGGATATTGAAGGATTTTAAATTAGTGTTTTTAATATGAAAATGATATTTTCTTCATGAATTATTTTAGTGGTCTTAAAATGGTATTCATCAATGATAAAAATACATGATGCATGGAAATATTTACTACATATACTATTCCACAGTGTCATCGTTATTATTTATTTTGATTTTATATGAATTTAGCGACACTTGTTTTTCACACTGGTTTCATTACCACGAGTTATGCTATGATGAAATGTTTATGAAACCCATTTCCTTTTCATATGTTACGTTATGATGAATGATTTTGTGGAACAAATATTTATGTTTTTTATTACATGATGGGTGGGGATGAAATTATGTTGTTCTCCAATTAAATAAGTAAATATTAATTCTTAGTTAACTCAAAGAATACAATTTTGGTTATCCCATGATAAAAAAATGATTTTACAAGAGTGGTTATCCCATGATTTAAAAATAGAGGGTAAAAAATATGTTATCCAAATCCAAAAATATGTTATATATAAGGTTATACCAATCCTAAAAATGGTTACTCTAAATGTTATACCATTCCTGAAGTAGATATAAGATTTGATAGATGAATCATAAAAATTTATTATTGTCTTGGTGAGTTTCCTTAATGTAGAATGTTATATTATTATGCGTGCTCTCAAAAGATATGTATTTTGAAAATATTAGGTAGTCATAGATTATGTTCATTGATTCCTCAATGAGTCATGTATAATTAATCTTATTAAGTTTTTCAATGACTCAAGAATAACATCTAATATTTTCTGGGTATGGTTTTCTATGTTTTATCTCATATTCGCATAACCTTATTATTATTTTATGTTAATAAATTTCATGATTTCCATTACTATGGTTTTATTCGTACCATTTCTTATATTTTCTTCCCATGGATTATGGAGAATTATATTATGTATAATATTCCTAGGATGTGTTCTTTATAAGGTCAACTTAGTTTGAGATATTGTAGTTCCCTTATAAAGTAGTCTTTTTTAACCATGATTCTGAAGCCTCTATAACTATATGATAATAGTATTCTTTCATATTTTTTGAATATTAATCTATTATTATGTAATATATATTTATAAAATGTGTGGGTCAGAATAGTGATAGAGTATAAATTTTTTAAAGAACCACCATAGGATGATATTGTTTTTATGAAATAGAAAGAAGCAATTTATGTTTCTTTATTATTCCTTAATTATTTATAGAAACATATTTCCTCATCATTAGAAAATTTTCCTTCGAATAAAAATATTATCCTTCTATTTTAATTTATGATTAATTGACTATCTTTTCATCCCTTTCCGATTTATAGTTTTTTGGTCATTAACTTTATTTTGAAATTATTCACAACCAATATCAATTAGTCCTTGGATGCTAGTTTAATCCTTCATTTATATATTTCAAAATCAAACAAATCTTATACTTATAAAAGAATCCAATTATTTTTTATTTCATGAAACCTTACTGTTTCTCAATTTTCCTTTTTAAAGGATGTTTTATTATTAATCTTAATGATGTGAGTTTTCAAAAATTATATTTTGAAATATTAATCCTTTAGTGATTCAGAGAAAATTAGGAGAATTGTTGTATTTATTTTAAGGGGGATAGGAAGTAACAACCATATATATGATTTTATATATCTATTAAAATTATTTTAACAAGCTATATTGCTTTTTTAACAAATAACAATGAAATTTAAGTGAATTAGGATATATTAAAAGTATTACTTTTTAAAAGTGTCCATCATAAAATTTCGTTGAATTATAGATTATGAATAGGACTAATATCATTATGAAATATATTTATAATGTTCCTTAAAAATAAAAATATTTTAATTAATTCATAGGTAATAGTCCCTTAGTATTAATAAAGACATCTTATGCTTCAAAAATTAATTTTATTAAAAAATTAATTTTATTTGTTTTTCTATGAGGATGTTATAATTAATTTCTAAAAAATTTACAACATTTATTTTATAAATAGAAAATAGTTTTTTAAATCATAATATTAATATTTACAAAGGGTGAAATATTTTTATTTTTATGAAGTGATTGATTTTTTTCTGAATAGTGAAAGAATATAATTTCTGTTAAAATACACCAATTGTTTTTCATTAAATAATGTATTTCAAATGTACTATTATAATTTATAGGAGGAAAGAAAGTAAAATATGATCCATTTTATTTAGATGAATCATATTACTTTTATTTTAATAATAAATAATAACGATATTAATAAAAGATTAATTTTATTTGGGAAAACACATTTATTTGAACAACTATTTTTATTGTTTCTCATAAAATTATATAAAAATTATTTTATACAATGTTTAAAAAATTTAGTTGAAAAAAATAAATACAATTTCAATATAATCATGTCTAATTATCTTAAAGAAAGTTTTTGAGAATTTTATTAAATTTTTTTTATGAATGGTGAATAATAATGATCTTTATTGAAAACTTCCAATTCACATAATGTACATACAAATATAAATACTTTAATTTTTTTAAATTATAAATAGTTTTTTAAAATATTTAATAATAAAATTTAGGTAATTTTAACAAATTTATTATTTTTTTATAAAAAAAATCTTTTTATACATAAGAAAACTAATTCATTGGAAATAATATTTTCATCTGGTTTTGCGGGTTTTATTTTAAATTACATTATACAACTTATGTGAATAAAATTTATAGAAATGGATTCCAAATTTTTAACAAAAATAATGAATATTATATTATAAGTCCATATGTGTTTTTCATCATTAATAGTATAAGACGTAAAAATTCCAAACCATGGTAAAGGTTAGTACATATTTACCATGGGTTAAACTAAGAGATCAGGATGAGACTTCCACATTAAAATGTTTAAATAAAATAATATGGATATATTTAGACTTTATCTAGTCCCAAAATCTAATATCAATCCATTTGGTATAAGTTTAGTTAAATATTACATTATTAAATTTTAATATTTTATGAAATACTAAATTTATCATCTACACCACTAATAATTGGACACACTTTTTTATCTTATTTACACCACATTGACCCTTAAATATCAACCATGTCCTTCCAAATTCACCTCTAAACATCCCTATCAATGATGAAGATGTTTTGGAACTATTAAAATATTATTCAAATGGTCCTTAATAAATGATTTATGGGAGGCCTACAAATGAAGGGGAAACCATCATAACCAGAATATTTCAATTTATTTCTTCTTATAACTACACTATATTGTTGGTATTCATCATAAAATAATTAAAACATTATCTTTAAAATTTTAAAACATTCTAATTATTATATAACCATGATTATCCACCCAAAATTACATCATATGGGATGTGAAAGTATCGCTCTAGCGTACATGTAGAATACCACCCCCCCAAATAGAGATACAATTCATTTTCTGTCACCATCAATCATGGACTGTTATTATGACTATTTTCAATTTTATAAAGGATATTTATGAAATAATTATACTTTTATAATTATAATATCATATCTACATTCTTCCTTTGAGATTTTTTAGAACAAAATCACGTTGTTCGTCCATACACGTGGCCTATCGTCTCCATAAAGCGATGTGATTTTTTTCATTTTTCTTCATATAAATGATAATAAGAAAATATTATATTTATTTATGTGATATATATTATATAAAATTATTTTATTAAGGTGAATTGTTATTTTTATTTCTTTTATTCCATCCACATAAAAATAAAAACAATGTTCCTTATAACTTATGGACAACCATCTTCATGAATGGTGAGTTAATATAATCAATATATATGCTTTTAATATAATTATTGACATTATGGATATGATAGAAACATGATCAAATTACATGGACCAGGAACTATTAAACTAAAATCATTATGAAAAATGAAACAATTAACACATAGAAATAATGGTTTTAATAAATAAATATTAATAGATTATTATTGAAATGCTATAAGTAGATCATGTATGATTTTTTATGGACATAAATTATTATGATATATATTTGTGATAAATTTAATGATTTTATACAGGAGGTTATATTTCCTTCAAAGTAACTCCATGATCAAGTATGATATTTTTATGTCACTTGTATTTCTTTGAAACACACGCCATATTAACCACTTGTACCATTTATATGGTGTATTTACTTCCAATGAATGTATTTTATGATGATTAATATATAGATAATGTGGATATAAATTTCTATATATTTTAATATTTTCTCAAGGATTTTATAATAATGGTAATCAATTGGTATGTGATTTCTATTACAATCTAATTGGTTATTGTATCTTTTTATAATTATAATTTTGATGATAAAATTTTAAAAACAATATCTCAAGGGACATTTAATGTTTCCTGTACTATGGTTTTTTATTTGGATTGAATATTTAATTTTATATTAATCTTGTTATGAAAACATCATATTGAATGAATGTTTTTAGAGAAAACCAGAATTAATTTTCCTCTTGATCTAGAATCCTTCCATTCCATATCAATTTTTTATACAAAAATATTCAACAATTTGTTTGATATTATAATATTACTATTTAAATTCATTTTATCCAATGATTGAAATTTAAAAAAAATTAAAATTTATCTTCTTTTATTATTCTTAATTAAATAAAATTTAAATTTTTTTAAAACATGTGAAAGGAATATTTTGTTCACATAAAATTCATGATAATAATTTCCCACCGTCATAAAAAGTCAATAATAAAAATCATTTATTAAAATTTTAAATGTTATTTTAAATTAAAATATTTTTATTAATATTTTGTACATTATTATATTTTAGTGAATTAATTAAAAAACTAATAATGAAATTCTAGTAATGAAATATTCCAAGTGTTCTATTAAAAGAATTTTCATTAATAATAATATGATTTGATGTTCAGAATTTTTTAATGGGTTTATTATCGTAGTATAACATCCTTATTATAGATGGTTTTTTATTATAATGAGGTAATTATAAATCCTATTATTTTCAATGGGTTATGCTATGATGAAATGATTAAAGGTTTAAAAACCCCTTTTATTTTCCATAGGAAATGAAATATTTTCAATGATTTATGCTTTTGTGGAACATATATTAATTTATTTTGATTATGTGACATGTGGGACTAGAAATATTACACCATCAAAGTCACTTGGTAATGATGGATTTTGTATGTGATAATAGGTGATAGAATTGGGAGTGAACCTAGTTTATTAAGATAATTTGTCCATAATTATTTCCTTAGTAGTAGACTATGAGTAAGGACATTATTGATTATGAAGAGGACCCAGATAACTATGATTTAATTTAGTTTTATTCTTGATTATGAAAATTATTTTCTAGGATTATTTTTCATCCCTAAACTTATGTATTATTTCAATGTTAGGATCATCTGGATTGTGTTCTTTGATTCCATTATGATAAAATTATAATTAAATTCCAAAAAAAATTCAATGACTCTAGATTATGATCATTTATATGTAGGGTATGGTTTTAAAATGTTTATCTCATGTTCTTATGCACTTACAATCATGATATGATTAAGTGATCATTGATATATTATTTTTTACACATATTGGGTTTCTAATACCACCCTTTCTTAGGTTTTATTTCATTAGGATATGAAGATGAGTTTTATGTATGATATTTCTTAGAATGGGGATAGTTATGAAGAACATTCTAAGAGGTGATTTAATTCTCATAAGAATTTTTTATGTAACAGTTTTTTTAATTCCCCTAATGATATATGATTCTGGTATGGATTGAATTTTTTTTCAAATATTTATCTAAAAAGATTTAATATGTATATATAAATATCCAATTCCAATATAAATACTACATGATAATGGTCACAAAATGAATGTTATGAGTCATTGTTGGATGATTCTTGGTTAATTTTTTACACCATACTAATCAAAGTTCATGTGGTAACCCATTAATGTGAAAATTATAAGGGGTAGAGTTGGAATTTTACTTAGATACACATTATTCCTCCCATCCCACCTTATATTGATCTTCATGAAACATGATATTAATTTATAAATTTTTCATTGTATTCTTAGACTATTTTCCATACTCCATTGGATTTTAAAGGTGATATATATTCTAGAAATATTCAATTAATATTTTTTTAGTTTATGAATACATTAGATTCGTTATTATACATCTAGTTTCTAGATTTTCATTCAATAACCCTGAGGCATGGAGTATGAGGCATATATTATGGTTTTTGGATGATTGAGAGTGAATTTTTGACTGGATATTAGTGGGTCTTCTTCATCCCAATTGTGGTAGATGGTCTTTAAGTTGTACCTATGTATCACTATATTTATTCAGTGGATGTCGATTGCAGTAAGGAATAATAAACAATGATTTACCTATAGTCTAACAAAATAAGGATTAAAATATTTTCCCATTTGATAAAACTTATGTTCAGTATATAAAGAATCCAAAAATTGATGAATAACATAAAATTTGTGCTTCTATTAGTGTCATGTCAGAAAAATATGAAATACAGGTAATTACTACGAATCCTGGGGGGTTCCCAATGGAATTTTTTTGTGAATGTATGAGTACGGAGTAAGATTCAGAATTTATATAGTGTATGTGTTAACCAGCATGAGTTGTTATTGGTATGAAAAATGTTGAATGATAATGAAATTATTAAATGAAAAAATGTAAAAATTAAATTTATCGGTGAACCCATATAGTTATGGGGTAGGAAGGGGACCCATGGTGTATAATCATATGGTATTAAGGCCAGAAATGGTATAATTTGGAGATACACATAGCTTTAAAGGGATGGATGGGGCCCCTAGTTAATATTCAGATAGTTATAGTGAATGATAATATCCCATAAGTGATATAATTATGTTTTCAGTATAGGAATACCCACTTAGTGATATACAAATCGTTTTGGGGTAGGACCAGGAATCCTTGGGGTGATATTCATTTGGTTATAAGGGATTAAGGACCCACCTATGTGATGCACTTATTTTTTTCAAGATGATTTCTTGTCAGGTTATATTTTTTTGGTACTATGGAATTACATTGTTCCGATATGGTGTCTATGTGACTGGTTGGGAGACACCCAACACTAGTAAAAGTTGGTAATGTCTGTCCCAGTTATCAAATTTTAATGAGGTGATTAGTATTAGTTTATTTATTATTCATTCAATTACATTTAATAAAATATATCATTATATAATGTGTTTTAACAATATATTTACGTATTCCACCGGTGATTCCCTACTGAGTTTTACGCACACATCATGTCCCACCGTAAGTACTCAAGAATACATAATGTCTTTAGGATAAGACAATTGAAAAAGTACGTATGATCGATGGTTTATCTGGAATGTTTATGATGTATCATGGGTGATTAGACTATGTTCATAGTTTAGACAAGCCTTGGATATCTCATCATGGGTTTTTTGGGTTGTATATATATTTTTTTTTATGACCCAACATGATGCATCTAACATAGATGTATTCAATATATACCTTGATTAAAAATATTTTTGGATTGACATTGGTTATGTGTGATTTTATTGGATAGTTATATGATTCTTAATATGTATTATTTCCTTTGATATATGTTATTAACATTAATTAATCATTTATTACTTACTCTAACTTGATGGTATTGTGTCCTCATTGTATTACATTGGACCCTCAATAATAGTTCTTTACCTTTGGTGTATGGGTAGCCATTCTCAAGGTCATGTAACCCACCTAGTCTATATAATGACGAGTGATTTGGGATAAATATGTTACATAGTTCTATGAGGCTATTTTTACCATTTTCTACTATTTCAGAGAGGTAGATATGATATAGGATGTTATCATGTCTTCTATTTTAATGTGAATCTTATAGAATCTAACCCACATATGAGGGAAATTCATGTTACTAGGGATGTAATATTTGTTTCTTATCTCTTTTACAGTTATTTTACATATCATAGGGTTATAAATTTGGGGTTTAAATGTTTGATTTTCGAAATATTTACTCAAATATTAGAAATAAATGGGTTTATATTCACAAATAATATCATAAAAAATGATTACCATGGCATTTGTGTGGATTATTTTGATTGTTTACCTTGTTTATGTGTCGAAGTTAGTTATTAAAAGTGTGTAGAATAATTTTCCTAGTGTACAATAATATATATTGGTGGTTTCATTTCAACTATATGATTCTTATGATGGGTTTTTTTAATCATGAGAAAATATATTTTCTATGGTTCTTATTTATTAAATACAATAAAGTTTGATGTTGTAATATGTTTTCATCTATATCATGTGAATGGTATTTTATTTAACCAAACTAAATTTGATATTATAATTGAAATTATAATTAAAATTAGATAAATACAAATCCTTATGTTGATCATTTGTATATAAAATCATAACCTTGTCTATGGTTGTAGGGGAAGAGAAATTTCCCTATTATAGAAACCCAAAAAACATGAGATGTATGGGATATATAGATACTACTACTGTCAATGATTTTAAAAAATTATTTTATTGTGTTTTTTATGAAATTTATTTTGATGTTTATGTTTAAAATTATATAATGATGCCTCCATAACAACATTTATTAGAGGATAAGCACATACCATAGGTAATTTTCCAAGATCCTCACACGATTCATGGACTGGACATGTATGTCAAACTTTAAACTGATTAATATGGGTGATATAGTCAATAGGGAGAATTAAATAGATTTTATGAGACCCTCCAACTATTTTAGATGATGATAGAGTATTTTAGATACTGAAACCGTTATTATTATTTTTGTGAGGTTCGATAATAGGCGGATGAGTTCCATATAGATTTTATTTGGGCTATATTAAACCATTTTGAGACACCCAATGAGTGTAAAATGAAGTTATCCATACATTTTATTCATGGATAAGTAATGAAATAGTGTGAAATGTCCTCCCATGTAGAGAAAAATTTTGTGTTTTTTGGAATGACTTCCAGACTATGTTTTTCAATCATATAATTTAGATACATTGATGGAAGACAGTACTTGGGTGTTTATAAACCATACAAAATGATGTATTTTTGTCAAGAATTATATATAACAGTTTACTAATTTATATAATTGGTCTCTATTTATATTTTTTTATTTAATAGAGAAAATTTTTCTCCTCATCATTTTGATGAGATATGATGGCTAAGTTCCATTGAACATTTTTCGCATAACCTCCCTTTAAGAGGTTGTTAATTCTTGACTTATTATAGAGTGAAAACTATGAAAGGGTAGGGTATCGGGGGTATATACTCTACTAGGGGAAAAATATTAGGTTCTTCACGTATAATTAATTATTTTATGTTTTAATGATTAATGGTATGATAGTTGTGGGAAGAGTGTACAGAGTAGTGGGTTCTCTCTTCCACTTTATGGGAAAAACTATAGAGTGATTCTAGTATTTTAGATGTCCTGATATTCATCCTCAATGTAACTATACATCAAAATAGTTCTTATTTAGTATTATTATTTGTCACATGTAGTGATTTTTATTTTAGATCCATACACATAGAGTAGTAGCGGATCCAAACATGTTCATTGTATAAGAGAAGGAATTATTATGCAATTGAATAAAGGGAGATGAGGTTCCATCGATAATTTATGTTAGTGTGGAGGGAATGGTACCCCATTCTAGGGAAAACATTAGTAGTAGTGGAGTACCATCTAGGGGAATCTGGTTAGATAAATTTACATCATTTAGGGAAATTTCATTATATTGATTTTTCACTAATATATTATGATACTAGATCATCTTACATCTGTTGTAAATTTGTAGAATCATCTAAATTATCACATTCCTTGGTTGACATGAAAATAATTCCATTGTTTTATATATTACATTTTCATTGATAGTGTGTGGTTATCCATTGTTTATTTATACGGATTTATATCGATTGATATTATTTTGTAGTGTAGTTTAAAGGAATTCATCGATGTAAGGAATGGGCCTAAGTGGTGCGTAGCTAAAGATTTCATAATGACATCATCATAATAGATATAACTAGGATCCTGGTCATTTTATGGATGGATAGTCTTATGAAATATTGAGATGACATTGGATGATCACTTTGACATGTGTCATGTTCACTTATAGATATTGAAAATTATGTTTATATTGGGGAGGGAGATTTATTGGATGGTCATTCATGACCTGACTATCCATACCCGAGTTGGAACATAGCACATGATTCTATCCTTTTTTTGATGATGAGGATATGTGAAAAATTTCCCTATGACATTTTTTTTTCTGTTATTATTTTTTTCAATAATAATTTCATGGTATATACATGTGTTTGAGGGGATTATTCTTTTTAATTGAGTGCATTATAGTTAGAGATAATATTTCTATTCCAAAAAATATAATGGATCTTATAGATCATTGAGAGATGAAAGATTTACAGAGGGTTGAAAATATAAGGGGGTTTATATAAGTGAGTATGTTTTCTTGGGAAATGATAGTATTATTCTATATGAAGTAGAATAACTCTTCAATATTATTAGTAAATTATCATTGGATAGACCAATTTATCATCATGAAACATTGTCCAATACATAATATCACTTAAAAATTTTGTCCAATTTTTATATACTGACTTTTCTATAAGTTTAAATTAATATTGTGACATACTTAATTGAGGTTAAATGAATTAATCATAAATTAATCAAATTTTATAATAATTCATGGTTTCTAAGAGTACATTCTGAATACAACCAGTTTAGAAAATATTCCATCATTGTTTATTTCCATCTAAATTAGTTTATCCATCCAGACAAGGATACTTTTTTTCTTATTTTTAAACAATAAACTTACATAATCTAGGATGAGGGAGAATAAGACCTGATATTTAAATATTTTTTATCACACTTTTAGAGCATCAAATAAAATCTACTCCCTCAAAGCTAACAATTTTCAATAACCAGAAGATACTCCAGAGGAATGTGATATCAAATGATTGAGTACTAGTTCACCTTATATATTTCTAGTGTAGGTATATTGAGAGAGACTAAATATTTTTTTAATATTCATATATTTTTAATATTGGATGGTTGTTAAGTTATTTTAATTTAGTTCCTATACTTTGTTGTAGTGACATTAAAATGTCTAGACAATAAGAAGGTGGATTTTGTTTAGTTTTAAACTAATGAATGGTAATTTTAAAATATGAATGTAAGGCTTATTATATCATCAAGAATGACCATCTATAATCTTGGAAACTAGTGTACATTGTATTGTGAAGAATCACAACTCGTTCCTAGATTATGTTTTATGTAGTATGGTATTATGGTCACATTTAGGTCTACAAAGAGAAGGATTAATGGGAAAACATAATCTATGCTAGATTTTGAACAATAACTGTTGATGAAAAAAAAGGTTTGTTGGATGAATTTTCTTTTTGGGTGAGTGTTTTGTGGTAACCAGGCACCTCACTATCTCATGGTCCGTTTTTTAAATATGGGACTACATTATTCAATAGTGAAGGTTCGTCTGGTGCCTATATTCAATTGATTTTATTCTAGTGATTACCTAGATAATATGTAATTTTATTTCTAATTACTTGGGTAGGTAGTCTCATAGCCATGTTTTTCATCAGTCAAGTAGTGAATTTTAGTTCATTGATCTCATTACATAGTTACATCTTAATGTTTTGAAGTACTAGAGAATAAATATTTTTATATCCTTAAATATCACCTCATAACTTCTTAATATAATGAATATGACTTATTTTACTTATTTTTACTACTTGGGAAAAATAAACATCATATATTATAAGAATCTACCACCATATTTGTCTCTTGAAGATGATGAGGTTCTTCATGTTTGAGGTTGTTTTATAGTCCCAATTATAACAAAAAAGGTGTTGATAAAGGAATTACATGACTCAAGGGGTTATAAACCTAGGTTTTAGAAATATTTACTATGATATAAAATTTTAGTGTTGGTTTCCATGGATAAAGAGGAAATGAAATTGTTTTTTACTTGGTTTCAATCTAGTTAGCAAGTGATGTCTGAGAACCAATGGTGATCTAACCATATTCAGTTGCAAGATATTGTTGAGTGTTTATGTTGACATTTGATTATAGACATTATCACATGCTTATAAAGGAAACACCAAGTTAGTGATATAGTTTGGGTTACACTGGATCCATTAGCTATGGTTACTCATTTTCTTCCAATCTTGGAAACCCTCTCTTTTGATGAGTTGGGAAATCATTATATTTGATTTGAAATATAAATATATGTGGAACCTCATAATATCACATATATTGATATTTAAACATTACATTATTATTTTTGATTTGATTTTAGATGTTTTATTTCAACATAAATTCATTTTAAAACTGTTTATCATCTCTATAAAAAAACCAGTGAAAGAATACTATTTAGCTACATACAAACTTACATTGAACGTCATTCAGAAATTTTAAAACATACATAGTGAATTATTTGGAACATGTGTATTATTCTGAAAATATATAATATTTGTTGATATATATTTTTCTCTTTTATGAATTATAATATATGATATTCCTATCTCTATTCTGTTTGATAGAATATGGGGATTAAATAAATTTCAAGAAATGTATAATTTCGGAGACATCATGGTGGATATGACTAATTAAAATAAAATTTAGAAAACATTTAGACATGGAAAAATTTATATACTAAAAATAAATTCCATTGTATGAAGATTTAGGTGGATGGATGGGGGTCATTCCAGTTTCTACTAAAATTTGGGTATCATTGTGTTTAGAGATATGGGAATCTGGTGTCCTAGAACATAGGATCACTTGATAACATAGAGAGAATCAATAGAGGGGAATACTGATGGAATCTTACAATTTTTTTTCAATATATAGAATTTAGTTCACCTATAATTGTTTCAATAGTAAATTTCCATTGTTTCTCTGGTGATAAATACTAATGACATCTATCTTCAGGTTGATGTATCCTTTTGGGTGTGATTGATGTATATACTAAACCCAAGAAAGAGGAATATATGTGGGAAGATAGATACTATGGTATGATTGTAATGGATGACTGGCTATATTGAAAAATACTGTAGGGGGAGGGATTATATTAGAATTAAAAAAATGTCATGAGTTATTCACTAATAATCTGTGATGATGTTTGAGAACACACTTCAGGATAGAAAATAGACAATTAATATAAATTTTATGACCTAATACCATTTTAATGCATAATAAAATTAAATAGATTAAAAAATCTAGAAAATTAATTACTTATAAATGAATAAGGATTTAATGGGCGAATAAGAGAAGATTTTTGGATTTTTGGAGGATGGCATGTAGTTGAAGTTTTTCATTAGGTAAGTTTCCCTGTTGGGGAGATTCACTATCATGACATCAAACATGGAGTGATTGGGGTCATATTGGATAGTAAAATGAAGAAATATATTTCAATACCTAGGTAATTATTTAATAATATTTTTCATATCAATTAAATTGATTTATATTTTTATAATAATTATAAAAATATAGTGTAATTTGTTTTATCAAAAAAAATAATATTTTATCTAAAATATTCTCATATATGAATATTATTTTAAAATTTTAATTTCATAATTATAAAATTTTATATTGAAAATATAAATAAAAACTATGAATGTAGAATATGAAAATATTCCTATATTGAAATTTGTGGATTTTTTAGAAAATATTGATTTTTATTGAATAGTGAAATTTATGATTTCTCTAAAAAAGGCCATTTATTTTAAATAAACTAAGAAATTTAAATGTAAAATTATGTTAAGATATTTATTTCAAGAAATTTATGTTTTATTTATTATATATAATAAATTTAATTTCTTTTTAATTAAAATTATATGAGATTTTTATACAAGTCTATTTTTGTGTTTATATATGTGTTTTTCTGAAAACAATTTTGAATTGGATAATTATTCTACATGTTAATTAATTAAAATATTTATTAATGGATATCATATTAAGATAAATTTATATATAAAATATCATTTAATCTTATCTCAGTTTCATATAATGATAATTATTAATCCTAATGTTATTATTGAACAATATCTATTCTCAAAAAATACTCTCCTTAAAAACTGTTTTTCCTTACGTCTATAGGTTTTTCAATAATTTATTTTTTACACTTCTTTGAACGTCATATTTTAAAAATTATCCACTTCTTAAATAATATTAATTAATATTTTAAAATAATATCATCTTATTTTTTTTCTCAAAATTAATAGCGAAGGAATTAAAATTTAATTTCTACTGTTTGGGTCAAAATGGATTTATTGAGGGTTAATATAAATGATACGGGTCAAAATTACCTAAAAAAATTGAAAAATACAATTTATGGTTTTATTTAGAACTTATATCTTATAGTATCCATAATATTCTACTATTTTTTCTTTATTATAAGAAAATACATGGGCGGAATTCATTCTCTTCAAAAATTACAATTGTGACACTCACTTCGGTTATAGAATGCAACACCCTCTCCTTCTCTTTTCAAACCATTAAAACATGTTATTTTGGACCATAACTACCCAAATTACTTCTAAAACTCCATAATGTTATCCAATAAGACTTCTTATTATAAATACAACATATTATGGTTGTTGGTGCAAACCAAAATAAGTTACATGAAGATGTGGTAATATTATCAAAAGAGTGAATTTAATTTCTTTATCATCCAACCCATTAAAATTATACAAAAAACGATGATTATATAAAAAAATAAGTATAATAAATATAAATAAATTCTATTATATTAATATAATAACCAAAATTATTATCATCCTCCATCAAATGGGTTGTGAAATTATTATTCGTGTGTACGGTGGACTACCGGCTTGTGAAATGATGCCATTCGTTTTTACATTACCACTTATTAATATTGGGTATGAGTATGGATATAATTTATATATATATATATATATATATATATATATATTATTTATAAAATAAATATAAAATATTATACATTATATCATGTATAAATTTTTTACATTCCATTCCTTAGGGGATATGATAATGTCACTAATGTGTATGATGGGGTACAGTTACACAATACGATGTGATTAGTTTTTCACTAACACATTAAATTGAAGGTACTACGTGCTAATATAAAGATTATATGTGATATATATGAAATCATTATGATATTTAAGACTCATATTTCATTCTAAAAATATAATATATCATTTTATTTCTAACATTTTCACTCACAAAAAAGTTATAACATCGTTCACGTATTTGTGGACTACCACCTTCACGAAGGGATGTGACTATATTTACATAACCACACCATATGTAATATATATATATAAGTATATATAAATAAAAAATATTTTATATATGATATTATTAACATTATGGATAGGTAAAATACTACTTACCACCATTCCATAATGATTTTAAAAAAATGAAAACATTACCCACGAATATACACAACCTACCATCTCATTTATAGTAATGTACTTAATTTATAAAAAACCATCATGATTTAAATTGAAAGAATAATTGATGCATTATTATGACTAATATTTCATGATTAGTATTTTTGGGATGTTTAAATGATGACCTCTTAGACCATAGTCGTTCTACTAAAGTAGATTTTTAAAGATTAGCTAAATATATTCAAAAGATCCGATATAAAATTAATCATTTTATTAATTTCATATAACATGGTAATAAATGAAATAAAAAAAATTGAAACAAAATTAAAAAAATTAAATAGTTATCAAATTTTTATTATTCTGGATTATAAATACACACTTGTCATGTCCAACTCAAGGTAAGGGACATCATCTCAATTTTCTTTCATGGAGTCATATTTTGATGTTATGAACCATTATTCTATTAAAATTTTTACATAAATGCCCTTTGACATGTTATATTATAAATTTATATATTTTCATGATATTTAAGGGTTTGTTAATGTTAGGTTTTTATAATGATTATGATTAAAGTGTTCGAAAAGTGATTAGTGAATTATCTTTTTTAAAAATAATAATCTTTTAATGTTTTTCTATCCAAATATTTCCCATATGGGTCCAGGTTTTTATTGATTTTATGAAATTTGATATATTGAAATAAAATATTTATAAATTAAATTTTACTACAATTTTAAAATATTATAAATATTTTCAATAGAAATATTTTAATGTTTTTTTACAGAATGTTTTAAAAATCAACAAAAGAAATTTTCTATTTAAAAATTTATGGGAAATATATTTTTTCCACCTCCATGACCAATATTTAATTTTTGAAATCATTTTAAATATATCATTTATTCTTAAAAGTATATCCTCTTCTCAATTTTTCTATATTTATTTTTTTAAAATAAATTTTTATTTTGATATTGAGATGTTATTTATTGTGAATATAAAAGTGTTTTTCAAATTTTTAATGTAAGAAAATTATAGAAGGAAAACTATTTTATCCATTAATAAATACAGTATTATAATAAAATACAAACAATTACCCCTATAGATCACTAGGTGATCCTATTAAATATTATATGATGGGTGTGGCTTGATAGCATTGATTGAGTATGATACTGATTAAACAACGGGTGCACCCAGATAGTGCTCTGGTGCAATCGTTAATGTTCCTTTTCTTAATAAGTAAGAGTATTGAGCTAAAAATGGTTTAACAAATTGATTTAATATGAACTTTTTTATTGATCTAATGAGTTTAAAAATGAAATAATTGATGATCCATGTTACCAAGATGTTATGATCTGATGCATTGGGTTATAAATGTGATGATAATTTTTTAAAATAAGTTTTTATAAAATATTATGTGTGTGTTTTTATAATAATGAATTGCATATTTTTTTCATATATTAATGTTTCATTTAATAATTATTAAGTCTTATGAACATTTTTTAATAGATTTCATTGATTAAATATTGCATTTATTCATATAATAATTTTTCATTTCATATTCTCAAAATGATTTTAAGATAATTGTAAATATTCTGTGTCTTTTCATGTTTCCACTAGACCAACTTTTTCATTATTTTTATATACTTTATTGACATTTTTGGGGTTAAACGAAAATTTTAAAGTTCCATTCACCAAATATAAATATATTCAAGAGATAAAAAGATGTTTTGTTTAATGATTTAAATATTTTTATGGAAGTAAATCAGGTTTTTTTATGAAATTTTTTATTTTTTGAGAAGTGGATATAGTTCAGATGTACACACACCGTATTTTATAGTTTTGTAGTGTATGAGTTATTTATTAATTCTCAAAATATATAAAACTAAAAAGTTTATCAAATATAATAGAATTAAAATTTTATGTTATACATAATTATTATTTAATATTTAATACTAGGTCCTTATAGTTGGTATTAGATAATGTTTAACATTACTTTAGAGGTTAGGAAAATGTTAATATCAAACCATGGAAAATTTTTAATTTATGCTAAGGTTCAGTTGAAATATAAATTAAATATTACCCTATTTCTACACTAAACTATTAATTTTATAATGGTTTTCCATATAGGAAATATGTATTCTATATTGGGATGCCACCATTATTAAAATATCCTCTTAAATTAGTACCTAAAGATATTTGGTGTTTAAAATTATCAGTGTTTTATAATAATAGATCAATTTACATAAAAACATAATGTAAGTGTTAACCATGCTAAATAAGAACCTATACAACCATTAAGAAACATTTCAATATTGGAACATTTTAAGAGACAACATCCAGCATATTTTAGTGGATATTATTACTCAATGATAATTTAATGATGGATTAACTCCATTTATAAGATAGATGATGTCATGTAATGTCTAGATTGTCAAAAGAAAACTATTTATATTTATTGATTTGATGGTGAATTTGATCAATGGTGGTTATTGGATAAAAATAATAAAGAGAAATATGATCATTATCACATCAAATGAGATATATTTCTGTATGATTTTGATAAGAAATATTTACCTATATTTTGTTCACTACAGATGATAAAAGAATTCCTAGAACCAAGGAAAAAAGAAAAAGATTTTATAACTGTATATGAAAAAATAACCAGATTATCTAGGTATGTGATAGAATATATTTATAAAATTGATTTAAAAATTAATTAAATTTTCTTGGGATTTAAAAAAAGATAGCAAAGTTCATTGGTCAAATGGGAAATTAAAAGTTATGAAATAATTGTTCATTGTGTTGAAAAATTTAAGATGATGTTTTCTAATGTCTATGTCCTTCAAGATGGAATGGTAAATAAAATATAATGGTGGAACTAAATATAGATGAAACCTTCTATGAATATCATACGTAACCTCAAAAAAGTTTCTAATTGTTGAAAAACAATTCAAGGAATGTTTTATAAGATATTGTAATTTTTTTTGGTCTGGTCAGTTTCGTCATAGGGCTAGTGACTATAAAAAAGACTCCCTATCAAAAAATTAATGGGGTAACCAATATCCATTAAATGATGATTTGTTTTAGTTTTATTGATTTTGGTCATTATGTTTACATGTGTCTAAACATGGTTTCTTATTATTGAAATAATCATGGCTAGAAACTGAAAGGTGTACCAATGTTAACAACCCCAGTTGATGTTGGGTTATCGAATGATGTGGGTACAAGTATGTCCCTTGTGTACTCAAATTATGTTAATGCCATTCTTGACTTATCATCTTGAAATTCTTTAATTTCTAAGAAATTTACATTTTAAATAGAAATATAACAACATAAAAAGAAGATATAAATTTTAGTGGAAGAACTAATTGGAAGTAAACATAATCCATGATTTATAGAAATCATAATATTGTTATTAGTGGGATGGTATTTATTGCAAATAATGTGGAAGTAGAGAGAGTAAAATTTTATATCATTTAAGGTATGGATTATATTTCAATTTATCATGATAATATAGTTTTTTGATCAAATAATTTTTTGTTCAATGATTTTATTCCATTCATAATATACCAAGAAGGTGATATTTTGATTAGATGTGATAGTGAAAGTTACATAGATCATATTTATGAAAATAAATAAACTATTCAAATTAGTGATTTTCTAATAGTAAGTGAATAGATGGATGTATTTGCAGAATATTTTCATTTTTTTATTCATAATTAAGAATTTGAGTTTACTATTGACTTATTACATAATTCTCATCCTATTTCTAAATAATCTAATCAAATGGATCAAGTTGATCATTTTGAATTTAAAAAGAAATACCATGAGTTATTATATGATGATTTCATCTTAACTAACACCTCACGAAGGGTTGACCCTGGTTTTTTGTTAAAAAAATATTGTTTAATGAGGATTTTCATTTTTTATAGATCCTTGAATAATATAACTAATATGGAAAAGATTCCATTTCCTCATATCGATGATGTTTTTGATGAGAACTAGGTATCATAGAGATTTTCAAAGTATGACCTGACGTCATGGTACAATTAGTTCATTTTAAAGGAAGAATACATTCTGATGACTATGTTTATGACTAGATTCTGGCACTATGAGTTTTTAGTAATGTGATTTAAGTTATTTAGTGACACTTATATACTTATGGAAATTATAAATATAGTTTTTATGAGTTATTGGACATGTCTCTGGTTGTTGTTATCAATTAAATTTTAATTAATCACAAAATTAAAGATAAATGTGAATGATACATAAATATTTTTTTGAAAACCTAAAATAAAAGAAAAAATATTCTAAATTTACTAAGAGTGATTTTTTGTTATGAAAAATTTAATTCCACTGAATTTTTTTCTTATATTGGCATAAATATTATCCAGAATAGAAAAAAAATTGTTCAGGAATGGAAAATACCCTTCAATTTTATATAGATTCAATGTTTTGTAATATTAGCTTGTTAGTACTGGTGATTTGTAAAGAAAATTCTTGATTATCGCACCCAGTAAGTAAGAAAACATGAAAAGGAGTAAAATTATTCTAGAAAAAGTTATGTCATGATTTCATATAAGAACTAAAAAGTATATTGTCGAAATATTCAGTTTCATACCAACTTTCAAAAAATGGATAATTTCTCATCTACAATGATCCTTCAGTTTATAGACTTAGTTATGTCTTAGTGAATAATTATCTCATAATTGTTCATGCATAACATTAGTTGATACATCATCAGCTAAATTACCATACAAATGAAATTAATTAATATAATGTGTTGTTTTATTCAAAAATTAAGAGCCATCATTCATATAAAGAGTAATTTTAAATAGTTACTAATAGAAAAAATATTGTTATAAATTCAGAAATAATTAAAAATGAGATAGAGAATATGATATTTTTTTTAAGATGTGTATGTAAGGAAATTGTTTTTTTTTATTTCAGGTTACTATGTAATCACCATTTCCAAAATGAATTAATAACGTCTAGAAGGAGGATAAATCACTGTAATAATATGATAAATCCATTAATAAAGGTTATTTTTTTGATTTTAATACCAAAAACTAAAGTGTTTTATGATTTGGGAAAATATTATTTATGCCTTGTGATTTCTAGTTGAGTTATTTTTCATTGAGTGATGTTCATAGGTCACTTTTTTATTATATCCCAGATGAAATAACATACATAGATACCATTTAGGGTATTAAAAAGGTTATATAATGAAAATAGATATTTCTGAATTATATCTGATGTGTTTGACTGGTTAGTAGGTTAATGTGAAGTAATAATTACTAAATGGAATGCGTCATCTATTAGTAGTGCCTCAGTGGAAATGGGAAAATATATAAGTGGATATCATGGAAACATTTCTAAAGACAAATCATGGTAATAATAATTTTTTTTCGTAATCAATAAAATACGTTTTAAATTTTTTTCCATATTCTAGATATTAATTTTTTAGGTCATCTGTCATGACTATATCTAAAGTAGATATTCAAGTTTCAAGGATTTCCTCTTTTTATTATATTAGACAATGATCTCATCTACACATGTTATTTTTCGAAATCACATTTGAATTTATTTTATACTAGGTTATATTTTAATACATCTATATTTCCTTTTTCTAAGTGGTATTTTTATTATTCAGTTAAAACACCATAATACGATTCATCCACATTCAATGTATTACAATGGAGTCTAGGATCATCTTCTCGGTTTAGATGAGTTTTATTATAACAATATTTGTCAGTCTATTATATAGATGGAACCATTTGAGGAATATAATTGAATGAGTTGTTAGAGACCACAATTTCTTAATGATATAAGAGAAAGGAATTCAATGGGACTATAGCTAGTATAGGAAATAGATGATAAGGTATAGTTGATTCAATAACATATGAGGATTTCTCAAGTTAAGGAGTCATGTTATGTGGATAAACTAAGGTAATATTTTTCTTTTCGTTATAGGATATCTTTTCATTTTAAATTTTTCATAATGGTAAATTTTAATTTTTTTTGGTAATAAGGGAAAGCCATGTCCACGACACACTGGACCTAAAAAATGTGTTTCATGTTTCAATGATGAAGAAATATGTTTTGGATTAAACTCGTTTTTTGAAACAAAATGTAGTTTTTTTAAAAAAGAATCATTATTATGAGAAAAATCCCTTCTATATTATTGAACACAGAGTGTGTTCTGGAATAATGTGATTAACAATGTTAATGTTTTATGAAAGAACCATATGGTTGTAGAGGCAACACAGAAATCAGAAAATTCTATATGGGGAACATAACCCACATGGTTATTAATTTAAAAAATTGGTAGGATGAAATTTATATAGTTTGGGGGTGGGGAATTAAAAAAACTAGAAAAAGATACAATAAATAATTTTCTTGTTTATTAATAGTAATCATATTATCATATTCTTTATAAAACTATTAAAAATTGTTTAGATCAAAAAAGATATATTTTTATATAAAATAGTTTCTTGTATTGTTTATATTTAAAATATTAATTGATATATTTTATAATATTAATTCAAAAAAATTAGTATTATTTTTTAATCATTATATCATAATTTATCTTTTGGGATATTTTTTGAATTTATGGATGATACTGATTTTCAATGATTAGGGAAAATACTGTTTTTTTTTAAAAAAACATATTTTTTATAAATTTAGTTTTTAAAAGTTAAAATTATATTTTTAATAAGATTTACAGTTAAATATGTATTATTTAGTTATATTTAATCCACATAATAACTTTTTAATAGATATTATATTTGTTTTTAATTTAATTTTTTTGGTTTAAAAATAGGTTTTTCAAAAAACTATTTTTAATTTCAAAATGTTTCTCCATTTTAATTAATTAATGTATTCCATAATAATTAATGTTTAAAATGAAATTAATATATTATATATCATTAAATATTATTTTTCCCATATAATTATTCATATTATTCATAGTGTTATTATAATGTCATATTTTTAAAAATAATTGTTCTTCTTTAAAACCATATTTTTAATATGTCTATGGTCTTAGTTTTAAATTGAGTTTTGAAAATTATTTAAATTGAATTTGGTAAATTGTATTCAATATTTTAAAAAATAATAATATAAATTTTCTAATAGTTTTATCTTACTTTTTAACCAAAATTTTTACTAAAGGAAGAAAAAATTAATTATTGTTCTTACGGTAAAAATAGATTTAATAGGGGTTGAACAAAGATGATAAGGGATAAAATAACCTGAAAATATATCTAAAATTTATTTTATTGACATATTTTCTACTTATACCTTGTAGTTTGATAATGATGATGTATTTGGAACTTGTTACATGAAATAAAAAAGGGTGGAATTCCTTCTTTTCTAATATTACAAGTGTTCTAGTCAGAACAATTATAAATGGCCACCCCTCTCCATCTCTTCTCACACAATAAAAACCCATTGGTTCATCCATTTAAGGAAAATATCTCTAAAAAAATTCCATTTTATCATCTTATAATACATATATTTTTTACAAAAAAATACCACATTGGAAGGCCATTTGTACAAACCAAAAAAAGTTACCTGAAGAAGTAGAAAAGTTCTCTAATGAGAAATTGTATATTATTTATTTCTCTATCCCAATAAATTATTCTTAAACCTTTATTATATAATAAATTAATAATATTAAATATACATAAATTTTATTATGTTAATTTAGTAACCAAAATCATTCTCCTATTGAATTAAACAAGTAATGAAATCATCGTTCGTGTGTATGATGGATTGTCCCCTCATGAACTATTGTCCTTAATTATTCAGTTACCTCATATCATAGTTTGGTATGGTGATAGATATAAATTATATATATATATATATATAAATTTTAATTTAATTTTACCTCTAGTTTAATTATATTATTTGTAATTTTTTACATTCTATTCTTGAATGTGATATTATAACATCGGTCGTTTGTATGACGGACTACCACCCCAAAAAATGATGTGATTCATTTTTACTATTGTACTACATTGAGGGTAATGAAGGATAATATAGTGAATATATGTAATATATGTGACAAAATTATTATATTATTGAAATATTTTTCATTAAAAAAATATAACATATTAGTTAATTTATTAAATTTTTATTTATATAAAATTATATAATGTCATTTGTGTACGTGTGGACTACCACCTTCTCGAAGAGATGTGTCTCTCATTCTATCAAAGAAAAATGTGGTTGATATATATATATATATCTATTTTAATTAATAATATAGTTTATATATATATATATATATATTTCATATAATGATATTTCTATAAATATAAAATATTACATACATGCTTTAAACTAGGATTGCTGAAAAATGGAAAAGTTACTCATGCATACGCACAGACTACCATACCCATGATCACAACATACTTAATTTATCAAATAAAACCCTCATTATTTGTATTAGAAGTATAATTTATATATAAATATGATAAATATTTCATTATCATTGTTCATGATGTGTTTAAATAATGATCTATTTGAACATATGAATCCATATAATTCCATTTTTAACATGACAACCAGATATAGTCAAAACAAATGATATAAAACTAATTGATTATATAATTTTATATGAAATGGTAATATGTGAAATAAAATTAATAATATTATTTAATAATGTAAAAAAATTATCATAACTGTATTATTTAGGGTGATAATGGAACATGTGGCATGTCAAACTTAAGGTAATTGACATTGTCACAATTTCATTTTGTTGAGACATATATTGATGTTATGCATCATTATTCATTTATAATGTGTATATTCATATCCGTTAACATGTTATATTATGAATTTATCTATTATATTTTATAATTAATATTTTTTTTACTATTATTATTTCATGCGGCTTACGATTCAAGTGTTTCCCAATTTATAAGGAACTTTTCTTTAAAAAATCATCATTTAATGTTTTTTCCTTCCAATAAATTATCATCCAGGTAAATGTTTTTTAATTATTTTATTAATGTATTCATATTGACCTAAAATAATTATATTTTTTTTATATTTCAATTGTATCTTATTTCAACAGTTGTCAAATGGATTCATTTCACATGTTTTATATGGAATGATTAGATAAATGTGGAAATGGATGTTCTATTTTAACATTTATGGTAACGATGAATATTCCAGCTCCCATGATCATTATTTGATTTCTAGATAACTTTTTAAGAATTAATTTATTATTCTATTAGAAACACATTTCTTTTTTGGTATTTTAATATTTAAATTGGTGTTTTAAAAGAAAAAACTATTTTGATATACTAAAGTGACCTTCTAATGAATTTTAAAGTGTTTTTAATTGAGTTATGTTAGAATGGTGAAATAATAAAATGATTTATTCTTGATATAGTAATTGATCATTATATAATTGAATCAAGTGAACCCAGATGGTGATGGGAGATTCCATTATAGTTCATACAATGGGAGCACCTAGATAGCACCAATTGGTCCCATTATAGCTTAAATAATGAGAGCTCCCAGATAGTGCTCCCTGGAATTAGGTAATGTCTCTGGTCTTAACAGAAAATGGAAGATAGTCAATAGAAGGTTTCAACAATTGATATAACTAGGATCTAGTTACTTTTTATTTGTGATTAAAATGTGTCTGAATGTGATTGTTTAAGTTACCAAATAGTGTTTTTAATTTCTTGTTATGGATTTTTAATGTAAATCTTTCTGAAAAGAGATAGGTTTTTTTTCATGTAAAATAGTTTTTCTTCATAAGATCAGTGAACATTGTAGATAATTGTAAATGTTTCATTTTTTGTTTTCAATGGAATAATGGTATTATTATTATTTTATATCCCATACTATGTTTCTTATGCTTATCCAATATATTTGAAATTTTTTTGACATGATTTAAGGATGGGTAAGAGAATCAATGATTTTATGTTGAAAGTGATGATTTTTATTATGAAATGAAATATTATTTATATTTTTTTATATGGTGGAAAAAATGGTTACTGATAAGAAGTTTTTACTTCACATTATATGTTGTTGTAATGTTTCAGTTTTGATAAAATTTTATAAAACACTAAACCTAAAAGATCCTCAAAGGTAATAGAATTATTTATTGAATTAAATCTCAAGATTATGTAATGTTAATGTAAGGGTCCTTATATTCTACGATGGTATCTAGATATAAGTTTAGACCATCTACCATTATATGTTCATTTAAACTACACTAGTGGTTTTCCATGATTTGATCCAGATGGAGGGATAGGTACAATTTATATGAAAGGTTGAAAAGTTGCCCTAAGGGTCTCCTCGGTGATGAATCCTGGTAGGATTTTGGTTTCATGACCATTCAAAGTTTCACAAAAATCCATTCCATTGATTTTTAATGTTTATTGTTATAACATACACATTATATCAATAATACATTTTCTCGCCCCACATACTCAAGCATCACATGACATTGGATGAATTTAGATATCCTCATTGCTATTCAAAACCCTTTCTCCCACTTCCTTGGTCCATTAATGGTTTATTCATTTTGATTATCACAGTTTATAATTTTTAATCTATAAAATCTATTGATTCCCCATCTGGACTATATTTTCGTGAATTACATTCTTAAACCATATACTTAGAGGGATTGGGCCTATGTTTTTATAATAGAGGATTTGTAATGCCCCGACCCCAGCTACCCAGAGTCGGTGCATTACTTCGTAACATTGGCATGATCACAAAAGATCAAGTCTCGAAAGACTGATTAGTTTAGTAGCCTTGGAAACACTAGATACATTAATAAGTCTTACATTACATCATAATGTAAAACAAAACTACAACATCTTCTCTTAATATCCCCTTACATTATCCCTGCAGATCATTCATAATATATTTTTTCACATCCTGGAAAAATTAAAACATTGAAAGAGGTGAGCTCAGATGCTCAGTAAGGATTACAATATAGCGGAAGATTTCATAAAAAAAACATTAACATTTAAGGCAATGTATAACTAAAACAAAAGCCTTTTAAACTTGAACTTTAGCATAAAATGGTAAAATTAAAATGAAATAATTCCATTTACTTACTCACATGGATATTCTACTGGTAGAATAATCACATGAAATATCAATAACCACTTTCATAATGATGGAATGCATAATGCCAGACTATCATAACCACGTAGCCAAGGCCTCGTGCCAAGACCACAAATAATATTTTGTCAAGGCCTCGTCCCAAGACACTAGTTTTTCTCATGAGACCTACCGATGCATCGAGGATCTATAGAGGTCTCCACCCGTTACTTATTAAGTCCAATGCATTCCTCATATGAATAGGTTTAAACATATCATAAACCATAACACAATCATATCACATAAAACATGCATAAAGGAAACAAAACATTTCCACATTTCAATCACAAGATATCAATACAACACATTGATATAATAAAAAACTTTCAAAACCATTTTCAATTCCAAAATAAAAGAATGTTAAAACATTGTATTTATTTTTCATTAAAAAAAGTTATGGCTTGTAGAGGAAGCCGAAACTAAAATAATGGTCACGGCGGCGGATAAGTCGTTGTCACCGCCTATGTACGGTAAGAAAAAAATTCCCTTTTTGTCTTTTAGTAAAACTCTTTGTATAAAAAATATTCCTTTTGAATAAACGTAAAAGTCAAAGGGGTTTATACACCGTATAAAATAAAGTAGTGTATAAAACAAAATACGCCTCAATGAAAGGAGATTGAGACGAAGACCCTTACAAAGATCATTTTTTTAAATAAAGTAGGTCTATTATGTGTATTCACTATAAGTACACATAAATAAAGTAAAAATACAAGAGAGGACATAATTATATCATGACATAATTTGAAATTAGGAGATTAACCCAAAGAATAGAAATTGGGTTAAGAAGTTCCCTTACCTTTCGTCCTTTCTTGACTCGACCGTTCTTTATCCTCCTGAATAAGAAACTATAGTTAATTTATAATTGCTTCAGAACCTTTTTCATGTTTTTTATTCCTTTTATATCACTTATTACCATGTTATGAACATTATGTAATTATTTAAGTTTATAACGGTAGTTTTGTCGTTCTTTGGTACTTGAGTCAAAAATAAAATTCTTATAATTACAAGTTGTTCATGTGGTAAAATATCCATTATATCCATAATTATATTCATGATATAGATATCATATATCTCATATATATCCAGTATATACATGCATTTATAATATTCCATAACGTTTAGAGGTAAGAAATGAAATGCACCATTCATGGAGACGGTAAGCCGTACGTACGCATGAATGCTACTTTCATTTCTATTTCATATTTAATGAAATAATAATGATATAAAGTTATATTATAATTCCAGTATAATATCATATATAATATCATTTACTCCATCCTTTATACATCCCACATATGGCATTAACGATTCAAATCACTTTGAGGGGGCGGTAGTCCGCACATCCTAAAATGAAAATATTGTGTTTACCCATAATGGAAACAATAATGGTATTCCATAAATGAAAAATACATAAGCTTAAGTAAAACATAAACATATTATATATCATATATAAATATAGTGACATCTTAATGGCCACCTTTTAAGGTGTTATATGAGTGTTGAACAGTCATCATTTCGTGAGGCAGAAATTCGCCATCCACATAAATAGTATATTCTTTAACCATTAGATGTAAGTGTGTGTAATTGTAGCTCGAATAATTCTTATAAAAACATCCTAGTATATTGCGGATACTGGTGTTTTTACAAAAGAAATTAATAAAAAGAGTTTTGGTGGTTGGAGAAGCAAAATAATACAAAACAACATTAGAGAAGACATTACCTTAAAATCGGGTAACTCTTTTTGATTTGAGCCAAAGGATTCCTTGGGAAGACTTTTGCCCAAAGTGAGGCTTCTAGGAGTTAGGGAGGGATGTTGGGAGAGTATTTTGGCAGAGTTTGGCCGAGCCAAAAGTCTTTGATAGTGTGAGTAATGTGGTAGTGGTGGGGGCCTTTTATAAGTGGAGAGGAGGGGAACTCTTGGAAAGATTGAAATGTTACATTATTATGAAATGATTTTTCGGATTATAAAGGTCCAAAAATTATATATTTCGAGGATAAGGTGATAAGGCTTCGAAATATTCTCATAAAATAGGCTTTGGACAAGTTTAATACTTAGATTTTACATTATCCTTCCATTTTATTAAAATTGTTAATTAATGAGGTAATCGATGCATCATCATGGTGTCATAAATAATTTAATTTATTTAATGTCTAAAAATTATAAAACAAATATCATGATGTAGGAAATACTTTTAACTTTATAATGAATATTTATAGTCAAAACTATTACTTTTATAACCCCATTGAAAAAAAAATTTAGTAAAACAACTCTTTTTTGTGACCTTTTTATTTTAACATTAAATAAAAAGTTATTTATGTCCTTTTCCTACCAATGTGGCTCCATGGGGTCCCCAAGTTGACCCATTTATTGTATTGGACGTCCATGACACATCCAATAGAGTTTAGACAAGTGTAAAGGTCATTCCATATTTTTATAATACTATTTTGACCATAAATTTCACTAATTACCTTTAATCGCGATTAATTAAACTTAAAAGTTACTATTCAACAAAAAATTATTTTAATCCCATTGAACCACATTTTACTTCCTAATGACAACCATGTATGTTGGATTTTTGAAAATCAAATCACAGAAGTGGTAATGTTTCATTTAAATGAAAAATCAGTTTTTTTAACTACCACTTAGTGGTTTCACTATTCATCAAAAATTGAAGTTTTTCAGAACAATGCCAAAATTTCACCCTAAGCTATAATTGATATTCCAAATTAAAAAATGATGTCTATTTTACAAAATTCCAAACATATAAGTTGCATTAATTAATTTTATAATTAATTCCCATTGTCACAACAAATAGCGTGTTTTTAAGAAACAATATATATCAAAAGATTGACAATTGTTTATGTCCAATTTCAAAGTGAAATTAATTCTAATGACCACCATTGGATATAATGGTAAAAACTATATTCAAATTATACTTTAAAACCACTAAATAGTATAATTTATCACTATAAATTATTTTGATTAAAAAAGTTGTTTTTAAGTATTTTTCACTATTCATAAAAAATTGAAATTTCTCAGAAAATTTCAAAAAATTCAACTTGGGATAATTTCAATATTACAAATACAAAAATGAAGTCCATTTTGAAATATAAAATTTCTATAATTTTAAAAATTGGTTATTACTATTCATAACGACTACTTTGATTAGTCGCGGTGTGTTAGAACTCGAACATGCGTAAAATGCAAGCTATTGCATTATTGAAAGAGAGGTGTATCGTGAAAGCTCGGGGTGTTACATTCTCCCCTCCTTCAATAAATTGAATCCTCGCAATTTGAAATTTTTATTTGAAAATAAAAGGTTGAAAATAGAAGATACCTTTGTGGAAAACCCACATCGGAAATAAGGTTAATAAAAATATAACATTAAAAGAAAGAAAGTTAAGTACAAAGGTCAACCGAGATAGCCCATAATAGGATTCTATGAAAATATGGATATGTAAGAAAAAAACCATCAAGTTCTGATAGAGAGTTGTAGAAAACTGGATTAGGATAAAGTTAACCATAAGAAAATCACAATCTTGTGATTGGTTAAACGGTCATTGAATCCCCAGTTGGAAAAGTTAACTATAAGGCCCCAGCCTTGAACCTTACTTAATCTTGAGTTAATACAAGATTACCCATTGAGGATCTTTTCAGGTTTAGAGTTTTAGAGAATTAGATCATGAAACATTCATTACATTCCACATTTAAACACAGTGGTTACATAAAAGAGAGTATTCATTCTTCCCATCAGCGGAAACATATTTAAAATATAACACGGATTCTTTCTTGAAACATCCTTGACACTATCATCACATCATGTACCTTTCCCTTGACCTGTGAAAAACATTTCAAAAACTTGGGATGAGCATAAAAAGCTCAGTAAGGGTTATAAAAATATGGAAAGGAAACATGAGTTCATATATACATAAGAATGAAATCATACTTTACCCATAAAACATAGGCACTTTAACATACCTCATCAACCCATGAATAAATCATAGAAAACATAAGACATAAAGGTAACTTGAGGCATTCATAACATTCTTACGTAGGGAGTAACCCTCTTGGTTACGTTTGGAATACCCATCACAGTATATTCCCTAAATCTCTTCGGAGAAACCTTAACGTTTCACTCCTTCGCGTTACCCAATGCATTGGAGAGCTATATCGGGCTCACCCGCCCTTAGTTTATCACGGAACCACCCGTTCTTCATAACAATGCCCAAGAACCATAACATAATCGTATCACATAAACATGAATAAAGGAAACATAACATTTCCACATTTCAATCACAATATAACATTTTAGGATATTGAAATAATGAATCCATTCAAAAAGAAACCATTTCCAAAACCATTTAAAACATTTAATAAAGAGATTTTTGAATCAAAGTGTCCCATACCACCTTGATGCTTTTAACATTTTAAACCATTAATATCCATATAAATAAATCCTTAAAACAATTTTGAAAACATGGATATTAATAAGAACAAATAATGAAAACATTTAAAACGATATTTTGGTTAAAGGGGTTTTACCAAAATTAGAGACACTTGAATATAATAATCAAGGAACAAAATTTAGTCAGAACTTTATAATATCATGAGAATAAAACGATTCATGATATAATACTCCAAAGGACAGTATATACACCATATAAGAGTGAATTGGTGCATAACAACAATGAACCCTCAATAGAAATGTCAAATGTGATGAAATCCCTTATAAAGAAGGTATCCTTAAATTAAGGACAAATCAATCTCAAAAATATGTGTGAAAAATATAAATACACCCAATATATGTGGATATTAAGTGTAAAAAAATAAAATTTCCTTCACACATATTCAATAGATGACATATTCAATGACTACATGTTGAACCCAAAGAAATCGAAATTGGGTTAAAAATTTCCCTTGACAGCCTAACGGCATCACATCAAAATGAGTTGATGAGAGATAAAAAGTGTATCTCATCACTTGGACATAAAATTTACATCAATAAGGATATATGAGAACATATCCCAACATAACAATATGTAAATTAAAAGACCCAACAAAAGAAGTCTTTTAAAAAAGAGGAGGGTGAAAGGTTCCCTTACGGACTTGGGTATCTTTCAAAACACACACCCCATGAAAGAAGGACAATAGATCATTGATGTAAATACTCATAAATGAAAGTATATTACACAAAGAGTATAATAATGGACAGTACATACACCACTCAATGGAATTTGTGGCAAATGTAGCATAAATCTCACGGGAATAAAAGTGAGATGAGAAATCCCTTACGAAAACTCGGCAGCCTAACGGCGCCACATAAAACTTCCAAAAAGGATTTATGAGAGAGAATAGGGTCTCTCATCACATGAACATAAAACTTACAGTAGGAGTAATATAATAGAACATCCCAATAATAAGAAAGATGAGCTTAAAATAAATGACATAAAAGAGTGTACTTAAAAAGAAAGAGAGTTGTAGGATCCCTTACCTCGAGTCCGACTTGACTCGATCGTTCTTTAATCTCCTGAATAATAAACTTGAGTTAATTTATACTTCATTAAGAACCCTTTTCAAGTTCATTATTCCTTTTATATCACTTATTACCATGTCATAAACATTATGTAATCATTTAAGTCAATAATATTTGTTTTGCCGATATTTGGTTCTTAAGTCAAAAATAGACTTCTTATACTTACATGTTGTTAATTTGGTCAAAGGTTCATTATGTCCGGAATGGTATTCATGATGTAGATATCATATATGTCATATATATCCATTACATACATTCATTTATAATATTACATCACATTTATAGGTAAGAAATGAAATGCACCGTTCATGGAGATGGTAAGCCGTACGTACGCATGAACGCTACTTCCATTTCTATTTCATATTTTCTGGAATGGAATCATAATGATATAAGATTATATTATAATTCCAGTATAATAACATATATAATATCATTAACTTTATCCTTTACACATCCCACATATGGTATTAACGAATCAAATCACTTTTAGGGGGTGGTAGTCCGCACTTCCTAAAATGAAGATATCGTGTTTTACCCATAATGAAAACCATAAAGGTATGCCCAAAATGAAAAAAAACAGAAGCTTAAGGAAAACATAAACATATTATATATCATATATAAAAATAGTGACATCATAATGGCCACCTTTGAAGGTGTTAAATGAGTGTTGAACAATCATCGTTTCGGGAGGCAGAATTTCGCCATCCACGGAAACCTTATGTTCTTTAACCATTTGATGTAGTTGTGTGAGAGTGTAGCTCAAATATATCTTATAACAAAATCCTAGTATATTTAAGATACTGGTGTTGTTACAAAAGAAGTAAATAAAAAGAGTTTAGGGGGTTGGAGAAGCAAAATAAAACAAATGAACATGAGAGAATGAATTACCTTTAAAAGTGTAACTCCTTTTGAGTTGAGCCTAAAGGCTTCCTTTGAAAGGATTCTGCCCAAAGGTAATCCTCTAGGATGAGGAGAGGGATGTGTAGAGAGCAAATGGGTAGGGTTTGGCCGAGCCAAAGTCTTGAAGAGTGTGTGACATGAGGTAGAGGTGGGGGCCTTTTATAAGAGGAGAGGAGGGTCACTTTTGGAAAGTAAGAAATATTACTTTATTTGAAAATGTGTTTCGGTTTCAAAAGGTCCCACATTGATATAATTATTGGATAAGGTGATAAGGCATCTAAATCCACTCATACAATTGGTTTTGGACATGTGTAGTTCATAGATTTTACATTATCTTTCCATTTTATTTTAATCGTTAAATAATGATGTCATCACTGCATCATTATGATGTCATAAATAATTTAATTTATTTAATGTTTAAAAATTATAAACAAATTACTATGATGTAGGAAATCATTTTAGCTTTACAATGACTATTTATAATCAAAATTTGGAATTGTATAACCCCACTTAAAAATTGTTTTCGTAAAACATATTATGTTTGTGTCATTTTCACTTTAACATTAAATAAAAAGTAATTTATGTCATTTCCCAACAAAAGTGGATCCATGGGGTCCCCAAGTTGACCCATGGCTTGTCATGGTCGGCCATGACACAACCAATGAGTTTGGGACATGTGTCATGTTCATTTCATTTTATTAAAGCATTATTTTTACCTTAAACTACACCAATTACCACTAATCGCGATTAAGAACTTAATGAGTTACTATTCACCAAAAAAATTATTATAATCTCATTGAACCACATTTTACTTCTTAATGACAACCATGTATGTCGGATTTTCAAAATTCAATACACATTAGTGGTAAAATTTCATTTAACTGAAAAATCAGTTTGCTTGATTACCACTTAGTGGTTTCACTATTCATCAAAAATTGGAGTTTTTCAGAAAATTACCAAAAATTCACCCTAAGCTATATTTGATATTCTGAATTCAAAAATTAAGTCCATTTTACAAAATTAAAATCATATAAGTCACATTAATTAATTCAATAATTAATTCCCGCTGTCAGAGCAAATAGCGTGTTTTTATAAAACAATAAGTATCAAAAGATTGACACTAGTTTAAGTCCGATTTCAAAGTGAAATTGATTCCAACGACCACTATTGGATTTAATGGTAAAAATATTTTCTAATTTCACTTTAAAACCAATTAAAAAGATAATCTAATCATATAAATAAATTATATTAAAAAGAGGTTTTGAATTAAAATACAACATTTTACACTATTCATTAAAAAAATGAACTTTATCAGAAAAAAACCAAAATTTTACACAAAGTAAAATTTGATGTCCCGATTCTTAATAAGAGTTTTATTTGGTCCAAAAGAATGTATAAGAGTGATCAAAACTATATTTAATGACAGTTCTCCATTAAAAGGCGATAAGTGAACCTTTAGTGAAAACTAGGGCATATACGCCTAAAATTAAATTCTTTCTGTATTTTAAGCCTTTAGCTTTTATTGGATAAATGTAAAAACATTTAAAAACATATATAATCATATTTTAGTTATTTCTATCCATTACCGCCATTACAACGGCTACATGTTAACTACCATTTAAAATAATATTATTTTATTATTAGAGTGCAACGTAAGATTCCCAAAAACTCGTTGTTGTGTGCTGGGAACGCCATTGTGCATAGCATCCCCTTTAAAGTAATATTAATATTTGATTTACAAATATGGATAAATATTAAGATGTCATATTCTTTATTTACCCGGGGTGTTACATCCTTCCCCCCTTTTGGGAATTTCGTCCTCGCAATTTTAAAATTGGGCTTGGAAACATCCTTGAAAGTCCCACATCGGAACAAGAGTCGGTAAAACAAACACTTTAAAATAAGGAAAGATAAGTACAAAGGTCACCTGAGTTAACCCATACTAGGATTCCAAGTATGAAAATATGGACATGGAGGAAAAAACCAAGGGTCATGTTCTGATGGAGAGTGATAGAAAACATGTTTAGGAGAAAGTTAACCATGAGAAAATCACAAACTTGTGATGGGTTAAACGGTATTCGATTCCCCAGTAGGAAAAGTTAATAGACAACATTTTTTTTAAGTTACTTTTTATTGAGGAATTTATTCATAAGGAAACATAATCACTTATCATTTTGACATTCAACTTTTACTAGATTTCTTAATCAAACTCATATTTTTTCCAAAAGACGAGTATTTAGGGAGACTTTTTTGCATTAAGAGTACTATAATAAACTTCTAGAGAATCACCTAATCCACAAAAGAGAACTATATGAATCCCATGTCTTTAGACTTTAACCAAATCCAAAACCAAAAAGGCTAGTACAAGATTAGATAATCTAGAAAAGGATAACCCCTTATAAAAAAGAAAATCTATTCTTAATCTCCAAAATTTGTCCAACAAAACCCAAAGTTCAACGAGGACCATCCGATAAATAATTTGTCCATAAAATTCTTCAAAGTAAACCAATATAAGATTGAAACCCAAATATTTGAAGGATTTAGTCACATAGTCTTCCAAGTTAAATCGTAACATTTATCTCCAAACAAAATCAGTTGCTCTTAAAGTCTCGCATTGAAAGTAATTAACCTAATCACATATCCTCCATGATGGGTTAATCATTTTCATTAATAACACAAAATCAACTTACTCTTAATTCATAAAATCATATAACTGAAAAGAATCAGTCAAACTAACCAGGGACTTCACGTAGTCCAGTGGTAGGCGATAAATAACAGTCGCACTTTGGTTGTGGGTTCGATTCCCGCAGCTTTGTCCGATGCGACGGGTAGTCACACGGTCTGCGTGTTGTCCTTTTTCCAAAACTATATAATTCTTAAAACATTCCCCAAAATGAGATAAAATCTTCAAAGATGATCATAACATATTTTAACCTCAAGTTTATATCATGCCTTTCATTTTCCATCAGAACATATAATAACCCATAATTACCTCAAAAGTAAGGATCATATAAACCCTAATGGTTACCTTAATAATTATTACCTGAATTTCCACATCGAGTTGGCCATCTCGTACCTGATGCACTAGAGAACTCACCAAGGTTGAAGTGGTTGATCATGACTCCTTGATAGTTGGTTTAGAACAACCATGAGATTCCTCATTGAATCCCCCATCTCATCCAGTCTCTTAATCAGAGAACCACCACAGTTTCCTTCAAACCCATTGTCACATTGGTACCTGCTAGATCCAGCCATTTACTAAAACCAAAAAGGTCAGTGTGAGTATATCAACAAAACCATCATGTACTAACGAGGAAGGTAAACACTAAGATATACTTACTCATTCACTTTATCTAAAACTAGGACTCTTTCTGAAATCCTAACCATTATGGTAATGTCACTTATGCTTAAAGAATACCATAACCTCTAAAGTTATCTAAACCGACCTTTGATACCAACTATAAGGCCCCAGACTTGAACCTTACTTAATCTTGAGTTAATACAAGATTACCCATTGAGGATCTTTTCAGGTTTAGAGTTTTAGAGAATTAGATCATGAAACTTGCATTACATTCCAAATTTAAACAAAGTGGTTACATAAAAGAGAGTATTCATTCTTCCCATCAGCGGAAACATATTTAAAATATAACACGGATTCTTTCTTGAAACATCCTTGACACTATCATCACATCATGTACCTTTCCCTTGACCTGTGAAAAACATTTCAAAAACTTGGGATGAGAATAAAAAGCTCAGTAAGGGTTATAAAAATATGGAAAGGAAACATGAGTTCATATATACATAAGAATGAAATCATACTTTACCCATAAAACATAGGCACTTTAACATACCTCATCAACCCATGAATAAATCATAGAAAACATAAGACATAAAGGTAACTTGAGGCATTCATAACATTCTTGCGTAGGGAGTAACCCTCTTGGTTACGTTTGGAATACCCATCACAGTATATTCCCTAAATCTCTTCGGAGAAACCTTAACGTTTCACTCCTTCGCGTTACCCAATGCATTGGAGAGCTATATCGGGCTCACCCACCCTTAGTTTATCACGGAACCACCCGTTCTTCATAACAATGCCCAAGAACCATAACATAATCGTATCACATAAACATGAATAAAGGAAACATAACATTTCCACATTTCAATCACAATATAACATTTTAGGATATTGAAATAATGAATCCATTCAAAAAGAAACCATTTCCAAAACCATTTAAAACATTTAATAAAGAGATTTTTTAATCAAAGTGTCCCATACCACCTTGAATCTTTTAACATTTTAAACCATTAATATCCATATAAATAAATCCTTAAAACAATTTTGAAAACATGGATATTAATAAGAACAAATAATGAAAACATTTAAAACGATATTTTGGTTAAAGGGGTTTTACCAAAATTAGAGACACTTGAATACAATAATCAAGGAACAAAATTTAGTCAGAACTTTATAATATCATGAGAATAAAACGATTCATGATATAATACTCCAAAGGACAGTATATACACCATATAAGAGTGAATTGGTGCATAACAACAATGAACCCTCAATAGAAATGTCAAATGTGATGAAATCCCTTATAAAGAAGGAATCCTTAAATTAAGGACAAATCAATCTCACAAATATGTGTGACAAATATAAATACACCCAATATAAGTGGATATTAAGTGTAAAACAATAAAATGTCATTCACACATATTCAATAGATGACATATTCAATGACTACATGTTGAACCCAAAGAAATCGAAATTGGGTTAAAAAGTTCCCTTGACAGCCTAACGGCATCACATCAAAATGAGTTGATGAGAGATAAAAAGTGTATCTCATCACTTGGACATAAAATTTACATCAATAAGGATATATGAGAACATATCCCAACATAACAATATGTAAATTAAAAGACCCAACAAAAGAAGTCTTTTAAAAAAGAGGAGGGTGAAAGGTTCCCTTACCGACTTGGGTATCTTTCAAAACATACACCCCATGAAAGAAGGACAATAGATCATTGATGTAAATACTCATAAATGAAAGTATATTACACAAAGAGTATAATAATGGACAGTACATACACCACTCAATGGAATTTGTGGCAAATGTAGCATAAATCTCACGGGAATAAAAGTGAGATGAGAAATCCCTTACGAAAACTCGGCAGCCTAACGGCGCCACATAAAACTTCCAAAAAGGATTGATGAGAGAGAATAGGGTCTCTCATCACATGAACATAAAACTTACAGTAGGAGTAATATAAAAGAACATCCCAATAATAAGAAAGATGAGCTTAAAATAAATGACATAAAAGAGTGTACTTAAAAAGAAAGAGAGTTGTAGGATCCCTTACCTCGAGTCCGAATTGACTCGATCGTTCTTTAATCTCCTGAATAATAAACTTGAGTTAATTTATACTTCATTAAGAACCCTTTTGAAGTTCATTATTCTTTTTATATCACTTATTACCATGTCATAAACATTATGTAATCATTTAAGTCAATAATATTTGTTTTGCCGATATTTGGTTCTTAAGTCAAAAATAGACTTCTTATACTTACATGTTGTTAATTTGGTCAAAGGTTCATTATGTCCAGAATGGTATTCATGATGTAGATATCATATATGTCATATATATCCAGTACATACATTCATTTATAATATTACATCACATTTAGAGGTAAGAAATGAAATGCACCGTTCATGGAGACGGTAATCCGTACGTACGCATGAACGCTACTTCCATTTCTATTTCATATTTTCTGGAATGGAATCATAATGATATAAGATTATATTATAATTCCAGTATAATAACATATATAATATCATTAACTTTATCCTTCACATATCCCACATATGGTATTAACGAATCAAATCACTTTTAGGGGGCGGTAATCCGCACTTCCTAAAATGAAGATATCGTGTTTTACCCATAATGGAAACCATAAAGGTATGCCCAAAATGAAAGAAAAACAGAAGCTTAAGGAAAACATAAACATATTATATATCATATATAAAAATAGTGACATCATAATGGCCACCTTTGAAGGTGTTAAATGAGTGTTGAACAATCATCGTTTCGGGAGGCAGAATTTCGCCATCCACGGAAACCTTATGTTCTTTAACCATTTGATGTAGTTGTGTGAGAGTGTAGCTCAAATATATCTTATAACAACATCCTAGTATATTGAAGATACTGGTGTTGTTACAAAAGAAGTAAATAAAAAGAGTTTAGGGGGTTGGAGAAGCAAAATAAAACAAATGAACATGAGAGAATGAATTACCTTTAAAAGTGTAACTCCTTTTGAGTTGAGCCTAAAGGCTTCCTTTGAAAGGATTATGCCCAAAGGTAATCCTCTAGGATGAGGAGAGGGATGTGGAGAGAGCAAATGGGCAGGGTTTGGCCGAGCCAAAGGCTTGAAGAGTGTGTGAAATGAGGTAGAGGTGGGGGCCTTTTATAAGAGGAGAGGAGGGTCACTTTTGGAAAGTAAGAAATATTACTTTATTTGAAAATGTGTTTCGGTTTCAAAAGGTCCCACATTGATATAATTATTGGATAAGGTGATAAGGCATCGAAATCCACTCATCCAATTGGTTTTGGACATGTGTAGTTCATAGATTTTACATTATCTTTCCATTTTATTTTAATCGTTAAATAATGATGTCATCACTGCATCATTATGATGTCATAAATAATTTAATTTATTTAATGTTTAAAAATTATAAAAAAATTACTATGATGTAGGAACTCGTTTTAGCTTTCCAATGACTATTTATAATCAAAATTTTGAATTTTATAACCCCACTTAAAAATTGTTTTCGTAAAACATATTATGTTTGTGTCATTTTCACTTTAACATTAAATAAAAAGTAATTTATGTCATTTCCCAACAAAAGTGGATCCATGGGGTCCCCAAGTTGACCCATTGCTTGTCATGGTCGGCCATGACACAACCAATGAGGTTGGGACATGTGTCATGTTCATTTCATTTTATTAAAGCATTATTTTTACCTTAAACTACACCAATTACCACTAATCGCGATTAAGAACTTAATGAGTTACTATTCACCAAAAAAATTATTATAATCTCATTGAACCACATTTTACTTCTTAATGACAACCATGTATGTCGGATTTTCAAAATTCAATACACATTAGTGGTAAAATTTCATTTAACTGAAAAATCAGTTTGCTTGATTACCACTTAGTGGTTTCACTATTCATCAAAAATTGGAGTTTTTCAGAAAATTACCAAAAATTCACCCTAAGCTATATTTGATATTCCGAATTCAAAAATGAAGTCCATTTTACAAAATTCAAATCATATAAGTCACATTAATTAATTCAATAATTAATTCCCGCTGTCAGAGAAAATAGCGTGTTTTTATAAAACAATAAGTATCAAAAGATTGACACTAGTTTAAGTCCGATTTCAAAGTGAAATTGATTCCAACGACCACTATTGGATTTAATGGTAAAAATATTTTCTAATTTCACTTTAAAACCAATTAAAAAGATAATCTAATCATATAAATAAATTATATTAAAAAGAGGTTTTGAATTAAAATACAACATTTTACACTATTCATTAAAAAAATGAACTTTATCAGGAAAAAACCAAAATTTTACACAAAGTAAAATTTGATGTCCCGATTCTTAATAAGAGTTTTATTTGGTCCAAAAGAATGTATAAGAGTGATCAAAACTATATTTAATGAAAGTTCTCCATTAAAAGGCGATAAGTGAACCTTTAGTGAAAACTAGGGCATATACGCCTAAAATTGAATTCTTTCTGTATTTTAAGCCTTTAGCTTTTATTGGATAAATGTAAAAACATTTAAAAACATATATAATCATATTTTAGTTATTTCTATCCATTCCCGCCATTACAACGGCTACATGTTAACTACCATTTAAAATAATATTATTTTATTATTAGAGTGCAACGTAAGATTCCCAAAAACTCGTTGTTGCGTGTTGGGTACGCCATTGTGCATAACATCCCCTTTAAAGTAATATTAATATTTGATTTACAAATATGGATAAATATAAAGATGTCATATTCTTTATTTACCCGGGGTGTTACATTAACTGACAACGTTTTTGTTTAATGTTAACTTTGATAAAGTTGAGGAGTTTATTTAGGAGATTTAATAAGAACGTAAGGGAATATATATACTTGTAATATAGACTTTCATTCATAAAAAAAATTACCACAAACCCATCTTTCACTCTAAAAGGTAATAGAACTCAAAAATATTCTATTTATCCTAATTGTATAAGGTTCCAAATGTTAACACATACCATTTATATTAGTAAAACTATTTTGTAATAACCAGGGACTTCCTATAGGCTAGTGGTAGGTAATAAAGGCTTTTCGCACTATGGTTGTGGGTTCGATTCCTTTAGCTTTTTCTGATGCGACGGGTTATGCCCCACCCTGCAGGTTGTCCATTTCCTAAAACTATAGTATTATACTATTCCAAAAATAATCTTCATAAATGTTTTAACCATAAACAATACTATCCAAGGTTCAACTTAATCCATTCCAACCTATATAGTTATCTAAAATACCTCTGTCCAGACTTTTTCTAAAAGGTCTCTAAATTCCAAAATCAATTGTAACATCAGATTCCCCAAACAAAGTAAAGTTTCTCTTATTGTCACATACTTAAAATATGATTACCTTCATCATATTAAAACCTTAATGAAAAAACAAGTACTGCAGTACAATCCTTATATATATCACATTATTCTTATAACCATAATATAATCCTTGTTTCCAAAAGCACCAATACATTAATTATTCCACTTCAACTGTAGTAACAACATAAGATTTTCCTTGATCCCTTGGCCTTTTCTGAGTTATGTTTCCCTAACGCTTAGGACGTTCATTTGCATAATGCCCCATTTCCCTACAATTGTAGCATTCAACATTGATAGCCTCTTTCTTTCCCTTTCAATCACGATCCTGGTGACCTTTTTCTCCACATTTATAACAAACTCCCATTACTTTTAGGCAAACACCGGGGTGATTCTTCCCACAATTATCACATAATGGAAAATCTGTCTTTCCCTTTTTCCCTTTATCTGTCTCTTGTTCCACCATTCTCTTCTTCTCTTGCTTTACTTTATTGTCATAAGATTTAGAGAATTCCTTTTCTGCCATGATAGCACATGAGACAATATCTTTGTACGATGAGAAGGATTGTGATACTAAAGCTCGACGGAGAAATGGTTTTAACCCATCAAAGAAACGATCGATCTTACTTCTTAGGTTACGTATATAATCTGCAGCATGCCTCGCTAACCTTGTAATGTTAGCCTCATACTTTGCGACATTCTCATCCTCCTTTTGTCTCAGACTCAGAAATTTCCTTTCCGTATCTGCTCGATGGTCACGAGGAATGTATTTTTCTAAGAAAAGTTCTTTGAACTCTCTCCATTCCATAATTGATACTTCTTCATCTTCCTTTCTATTTTGAATCAGCGACCACCATTGATCGGCATCTCCAGTGAGGCGGTAGACTTCCATGACAACCTTCTCCCTTTCTCTACTCCCCAAGGCGTGGAATATTTTCTCTAAGGAGTTTATCCATTGCTCAGCTACTAATGGATTTGAACCCCCATTAAATGTTGGTGGTTGTTGCCTCATGAAGCGGTCTAACATTGATCCTCTACGTTACAGATCAGGGTGCTCCATACGAGTATGGTTATTATTCATAACCTGAGTGAGTTGTCCCAGTATGGTAATAAGTTGATCAGCACCAGTTGTATCTCCAGATCCACAATAATTATCTTGAGCAGGAGGGAAATCCCTACACGGAGTGCGTGCATTGATACGGTTTCCATTCCATCCACTAGGCGACATATCTAAACAATGGCATAAACTAGATTAGTTTATTAATCAAAATACATAATTCCACACTTGTAAAATACTTAACACAAATTGAACTATTTATCGATAAAATCCATAAAAATGTTTTCTTTGAGGAAGTATATACTCATAACCCTTTATAGTGGTTTGTAAAGAAAATGAGAATTATCCTAAGCATATCCCCTGGGAGTGTCGTAACCAAGAGTGCAGCAAGGCCCATTGTCATGCACCAGTTCCCGTTCGAGTCTAGCTCAAAGTAGTGTTTTTGGGTTTTACCCCTAGGTACAACTGTGCCAGAGCCACCTCTACCTGCCCGTATCCAAATAGGGATGTATTCCTTGGAAAACTCACAAAATCTCTATAATAACAAAATTCTAGTAAGTTCTTCTATACTAATCCTCAAAGTCTATCTTTGGGCTATGTGCTCTAATCAGAGTTTATCTAAAACTGGATTCCAAGGGTAGTACTAAACTACCTCTGATACCAACTGTAACGCCCCGACCCTAGCTACCCAGAGTCGGTGCATTACTTCGTAACATTGTCATGATCACAAAAGATCACGTCTCGAAAGACCGATTAGTTTAGTAGCCTTGGAAACACTAGATACATTCATAAGTCTTACATTACATCATAAAGTAAAACAAAACTACAACATCTTCTCTTCATATCCCCTTATATTATCCCTTCACATCAGTCATAATATACTTCTTCACATCCTGGAAAAATTAAAACATTGAAAGGGGTGAGCTCAGATGCTCAGTATGGATAACAATATACCGGAAGATTTCATAAAAAACATTACCATTTAAGGCAATGTATAACTAAAACAAAAGCCTTTTAAACTTGAACTTTAGCATAATATGGCAAAATTAAAATGAAATAATTTCATTTACTTACTCACATGGATATTCTAATAGTCAAATAATCACATGAAATATCAATAACCACTTTCATAATGATGGAATACATAATTCCAGACTATCATAACCACGTAGCCAGGGCCTCGTACCAAGACCACAAAAAATATTTTGTCAAGGCCTCATTCCAAGACACTAGTTTGTCTCATGAGACCTACCGATGAATCGAGGAGCTATAGTGGACTCCATCCGTCACTTATTAAGTCCAATGCATTCCTCATATAAATAGGTTTAAACATATCATAAACCATAACATAATAGTATCACATAAAACATGCATAAAGGAAACATAAAATTTACACATTTCAATCACAATATATCAATACAACACATTGATATAATAAAAACACTTTCAAAACCATTTTCAATACCAAAATAAAATAAAGTTAAAACTTTGTATTTATTTTTCATTAAATAAAAGTTATGGCTTGTAGAGGAAGCCAAAACTCAAATAATGGTCACGGAGGCGGATAAGTCGTTGTCGCCGCATATGTACGGCATGAAAAACATTCCCTTTTTGTCATTTAGTAAAACTCTTCGTATAAAAAATATTCATTTTGAATAAACGTAAAAGTCAAAGGGGTTTATACACCGTATAAAAGAAAGTTGTGTATAAAACAAAATACGCCTCAATGAAAGGAGATTGAGACGAAGACCCTAACTGAGATACATTTTTTAAATAAAGTAGGTATATTATGTGCATTCACTATAAGTACACATAAATAAATTACAAATACAATATAGGACATAATAATATTATGACATAATTTGAAAGTAGGAGATTAACCCAAAGAATAGAAATTGGGTTAAGAAGTTCCCTTACCTTGTGTCTTGTCTTCACTCGACCGTTCTTTAACCTCCTGAATAAGAAACTAGAGTAAATTTATAATTGCTTCAGAACCCTTTTCAAGTTTTTTATTCCTTTTATATCACCTATTAACATGTTATGAACATTATGTAATTATTTATGTTAATAACGGTAGTTTTGTCGATCTTTGGTACTTGAGTCAAAAATAAAATTATTATAATTACAAGTTGTTCATGTGGTGAAATATCCATTATATCCAGAATTATATTCATGATATAGATATCATATATCTCATATATATCCAGTATATACATGAATTTATAATATTCCATAATGTTTTGAGGTAAGAAACGAAATGCACCGTTCATGGAGACGGTAAGTCGTACGTACGCATGAACGCTACTTTCATTTCTATTTTGTATTTAATGAAATCATAATGATATAAAGGTATATTATAATTCCAGTATAATATCATATATAATATCATTACTCCATCCTTTATACATCCCACATATGGCATTAACGATTCAAATCACTTTGAGGGGGCAGTAGTCCGCACTTCCTAAAATGAAAATATCACGTTTACCCATAATGAAAACAATAATGGTATGCCATAAATGAAAAATTAAGAAGCTTAAGTAAAACATAAACATATTATATATCATATATAAATATACTGACATCTCAATGGCCACCTTTGAAGGTGTTATATGAGTGTTGAACAATCATCGTTTCGTGAGGCAGAAATTCAACATCCACAGAAACAGTATGTTCTTTAACCATTAGATGTAAGTGTATGTAATTTTAGGTCGAATAATTCTTATAACAACATCCTAGTATATTTAGGATACTGGTGTTGTTACAAAATAAATTAATAAAAAGAGTTTTGGGGGTTGGAGAAGCAAAATAATACAAAACAACATTAGAGAAGACATTACCTTAAAATCAGGTAACTCTTTTTGATTTGAGCCAAAGGCTTCCTTGGGAAGAATTATTCCCAAATTGAGGCTTCTAGGAGTAAGTGAGGGAATTTGGGAGAGTATTTGGGAAGAGTTTGGCCGAGCCAAAAGGATTTGATAGTGTGAGTAAGGTGGTAGTGTTGGGGGCCTTTTATAAGTGGAGAGGAGGGGGACTCTTGGAAGGATTGAAATGTTACATTATTATGAAATGATTTTTCGGATTATAAAGGTCCCAAACTTATATCTTTATAGGATAAGGTGATAAGGGTTAGTAATATTCTCATCCAATAGGCTTTGGACAAGTGTAATACTAATAGTTTACATTATCCTTCAATTTTATTAAAATCGTTAATTAATCAGGTAATCGCTGCATCATCATGGTGTCATAAATAATTTAATTTATTTAATGTCTAAAAATTATAAAAAAAATATATCATGATGTAGGAAATCTTTTTATCTTTCTAATGAATATTTATAGTCAAAACTAGGACTTTTATAACCCCATTTAAAAATTGTTTTAGTAAAACAACTCTTGTTTGTGACCTTTTTATTTTAACATTAAATAAAAAGTTATTTATGTCCTTTTCCTACCAAAGTGGATCCATGGGGTCCCCAAGTTGACCCATGGATTTTCTTGGTCGGCCATGACACATCCAATAGTGGTTGGACAAGTGTAAAGGTCATTCCATATTTTTATAATTCTATTTTTTCCTTAAATTTCATTAATTACCATTAATCGCGATTAATTAAACTTAAAAGTTAATATTCACCAAAAAAAATTATTTTAATCCCATTTAACCACATTTTACTTCCTAATGACAGCCATGTATGTTGTATTTTTGAAAATAAAATCACAGAAGTGGTAATGATTCATTTAAACAAAAAATCTGTTTTTTTAACAACCACTTTGTGGTTTCACTATTCATCAAAAATTGATGTTTTTCAGAACAATGCCAAAATTTCACCCTAAGCTATAATTGATATTCCAAATTCAAAAATAAATTCTATTTTACAAAATTTCAAATATATAAGTATCATTAAATAATTTTATAATTAATTCCCGCTGTCACAACAAATAGCGTGTTTTTACGAAACAATATATATCAATAGATTGACAATTGTTTATGTCCAATTTCAAAGTGATATTAATTCTAATGAACACAATTGGATATAATGGTAAAAATATATTCTAATTCTAATTTAAACCCACTAAATAGTATAATTTATCACTATAAATTATTTTGATTAAAAAAGTTGTTTTTAAGTATTTTTCACTATTCATAAAAAATTGAAATTTCTCAGAAAATTACAAAAAATTCAACTTAGGATAATTTGGATATTAAAAATACAAAAATGAAGTCAATTTTGAAATATAAAATTTCTATAATTTTAAAAATTGGGTATTACTATTCATATCGGCTACTTTGATTAGTCACGGTGCGTTAGAACTCAAACTTGGGTAAAATGAAAGCTATTGCATTATTGAAAGAGAGGCGTATCGTGAAAGCTCAGGGTGTTACAGGATTAGTTAAAAACAAAGGAGATTATAATGGATATTTTATTTTTTGGGATAATGTTTGGTGGTGTTAATTTATTCCCAACAATAATTATAATATATTTGAGCCTGTTTTTTTTAAAAAAATTAACGACGATCCCCTCAATTGAAAGAATGATAGTTGAGACAGTCAAAGCAGGTGATGGGGTCAATCATGACAACTCCCATTATCAATCATAATCAAGAACCAATTTTTTCCTATTAATAACTAAAATATCAAATTCTTCATAATAATTGATTTTGGTTTTGAAAGTTCCATGCCCACAACCTCAACATAGAGTGTGATGTTCTATCCTCTAAACTCTTACATTATGTCAAATCCCTTCAATGTCATTATCCTATAATTGAGCTCTCATAATATCTGATTGGTCCTCCACCCTCTTTATTGTCTCGTCAAGTAAATCGATCACACTATTATTTTATATTAACATATACACCTTATATACTGAAAAATAACTATCTATCGCTTCATTTATAGATTAATTTTCATGACTTCATTAATTTATTCTTTCACAATGGACCAAGACTACATACTCTGGTCAGAAAAGCCAATTGCCACGGTAGCACTTTATAATACATAAGTAGTTAAGATAGGAAAATTCCCCTTACAAGGTTCCAACAGCATTACATGTAACTTATTTAAAATTTTATTATTTTCTGTAGATTCAACATTAATTTTTTCATTTCATTGAAATCCTTATATGGAATCATTTATTACTCAACAATCTACATTCCTGCTAATTTTTTTATGATGGATTTCTCAATATTTTTATAATAAAATGGTCTCTCTATTGGTTCACCATCTTTTTCTTAGTAAAAATTAATTATTATATAGTATATTTTAGTTGATGTAACATGAGTAACCCCTAGTGTGATTAGTAAGTACTAATTAGGCTGAATTATATTATATAAACCAAGATTTGGATCTGATCTAGTGCCCTCTGTAGATTCCCTTCTAGGATAAAAAACATTAGTATGTTTTAAAATATCCATTTTCTGACCATCTGTATCCTTGCATGAAGATCCAATGGATTCTGTAACCTTTATTTTAAAATAGGTAATCTCCTTGTTTTCTGGATATTGATATGTATAATTGGAATTTTATTCATGATGAATAATATTCTTATCAAATAAATAGAGTTCTATTCCGAAATATCTACCCATGTAATGTCCTTCCCTTACATATGTGGACATAAATTAAAGGTTTCCATTTTGTTTTGTATGAAAAATCCCTATAAAATATGAAAATATTCTAAATTGGGTCCATATGTATTCTTACCTTCAATTTTAATAAACACCGATGGGGGTAGAATCATCCTCTACAGTCATTATACTAAAAAAAATTTCATATGAGTTCCTCTAATATTAAGAGGACTCAAATAATATTATATTTCAATTAGTGAAACAATGATCTTTGTGTAATTTAATGTTCTTGTGTCTAGTGGTATAACAACCACTAAAAAATAGGAAATTTATCATAATTAATAGATAGTTCAAAACTTAAACCCCTTTTATACACTTCCACATTCTATATGGGTGTTGAAATAAGATATACCTCCACCATGGAGTGTATAAGGTAACCAAAGTGTAATTCCTCAATTGCATGATCCAAATTATAAGAGGTTATGATTCATGATCAAATATCAAATAAAAATCTAGGGTATCACCAAATCCTATTTAAACATTATATCGTAACACAAACCTATTTTATTTTTAATTTTTTTTTGTAATACAATTGAAGTTATAGTGGCAGTGTTGGATGCAATGCATACATTATTTAAAAGAGATTGATTTTATCCCCCATTCTTTTCTCTTTAATTCTACTGATTTGAAAAAAATATGAAAGTATCCATGATGAATAGTAATAAAACTATATCCATTATATCTCTAAGAGAAAGAAATTCTATTGTCCAATTAAACTTTTTTCCATGGTTTCTGTCCCAAGGTTTCAACTAAGAATGAATTGATCAAAAATTTAAAAAACATGAACATGTAATGAATTAGATAGTGATTAGTACGAAGGACAGTAGAGTAACCTTTATTAAAAATTCTATTAGAAAACCCATAATTTTCCATAGTGAAGATTTAGTTTCTATAACGCTTCACAAATCAACATGGTATGGGAGATCACACCATATTTTAAGTTGACCCTGAATTCATCCACAAAAAAAGGAGATTTGAAATGACCATGTGCAAGGAATGATTCAGGATGTGAATGATAAACTAATAAAAAATGGAGAACAATTTTGGCCACTACTCAAGGAATTCCCTTAACTAATTCAAAAAATTAATTGGGAAGAAACTATAGGGGTGATAAAATGATGAATCATGATTATGTGAGTAGATGAATATAGTGTATGATTGATATTTTAATTATATTATGATGTAATATGTACTAGTATTGATAGATATGTAAAATGATGACAAATAATAAAATTCATAATAAGAAAATTTTTAAAATGAAATTTATGGGTTACTCACATTGGATATGGGGAATGATGAAGACATCTTAGGTGATAATAGTATAGTTTTGGGGTTGGGAGGGGTCCATCAAGGTTATATGATTATGGTTCTGGGGAGTTATGAGAATACATTAGGTGATATTCATATAGTTCATGAGAAATATTTTGTCCCAATGGTGATAGGCTTAGGGTTCTTAGGATGGAAAAGGTCCACCATAGTGATACACATATGATTCTAGAGTATAAGGTGGTTCTATTTGGTAATATTGTTTTAGTTCTATAGACATAAATTTTCCCCTATGTGATATAACATCCATTATGGTGTGGGATATTATACCCCAAAATGATAATTTTATGGTTCCAAGGTAGGATGTCATCCCCCTTGGTGATTACGTAACAGGTTTGGAGACATCCAACATTTTTCACACCAAGTATGGATGATCAGGGATGTCACCTTAGAACTTAGTTACGATTTCCAAATTTTCTATCAAATATTTTGAAATCTTTATAATATAATTTCAATATAAAATATATTTTAGACTTCATATTTTAGGTATCTATTTTTGGTTGTCTACTTAGTTGTACTCAAACCTTGTTCGGGCCGTCATGTTAACTTAATTATAATTAATTATTACTTTATAGGATAGAGGCAAATGGACTATGATCGATGGTTGATATGACATGACATGGATAAATTATAGATTATAAGACCATGATATGAACTAGTACTTTTTGGGGGACTTTTTATATTGGGATATTTTTTATTATATAGTGATATTGATGTATATGGACCTACAAGTGGGGTCAATCATAGACATACAAATCGTACTACTTGTATAAAATTAATTTTGTTATAAAATATGTTTCATTTTCTAAATTTTTGGTTCATGGCATGATTTATGCTATATCATATTTATATTTTTGTATTTTTATCATTATTTATTAAATTATTAATTACTATGATAGAGGGTACAATATAACCATGGTATTTCCAAGACCCTTACTATAAATTAGATGCCTCTAGAATATGGGGATGTGTTCCTATGGTTAAATAATCAACCCATTCTTAATATTATCGAGTGAAATAGATTAGGGATTATACATTCACCCATGACCCATTATTGACTTTCTCATCAATTTTTATCTATAAATTTTCAGTTTTAAGCTTTATCCCTGTACAAGTAGATGGATAAACAAAAGAAAAAATATAATTAAATGTATTATCTTTTACCATCTTCCTTGATCATATTATGGGCTGATCAAGAGATTATTCCATGATAAAACATTTGTGGAGTAACTTCCAATTTTCTCTATAGATTATATATATTTTACATGTAAAAAATATATATTTTTTCCTTTAAAAGTCATTATAATGATACATAAGATTGATATTATTATTCTCATCTTCAAATGATCTCAAATTTTTTTCCCATTCACATTTTGGATTCTAATCTTCAGACACATATATTTTTTATACAAACATGTAGAGAACTATCAATTTCATTTATTCTATTGTCTTGGAACTCTAATGGAGTATTAATAAAAAAAATTGTTTCATTAATGGATTACTATAATGCATGGAATATTTTCGATACTGTATTTATTAATTTTTATATTCTCATCAATGACCAATTTTAAAATTTTACCATACACAAGAAATTATTATCAATTAATTTTTATAGATTATTACATGATTTTTATTTCATTCATGAGAGGGTATGGTTTTTTACAACTATCCTACAAATTTTATTAAATAACATCATCATCTGTACAAGATGTGACTTTTTCACCACACAGAGATGAATTAAAATATATATGTGAAACCCTCAATAATTATTTTCTTGAAATATTTTATACCATCACAGTAGACATATTCAATAAATTTAATCCAACTATTATCATTATTTCATGAATAAGCTTCATCAGAGGAATCATTGTAAAATATTTTTTAAAACAATTATTACAGTTATTATCTCATGTAGTGCTTAATCCAATTTCTCTTTTCCATCATTTTTAATATCATTACCTCTATATTTTTAATGTTTTTTCATGATTTTTTCTAAAAACACTATCACATTTTTAAATAATAATGAGATTAATTTTCTATATAAGGATTTTCAAAATACTACACAAATCTAGAAAAATTATTATTCTGGAAAAAACACATGAGAAATAGGATTTTTATTCATCTAGAGTGAAATTGTTCTTTAATAATATTTTAGATCTTAATGGATTCTGCACTCACATGGAGGGTGTGAATTTTGTGTGAATAAATTTTATCGAAATTATTCTTCCTATTTTAGAATCGCCTCTAAATATCATATTCACTAATTCTTATTTAGATATAAGTAGATATACTAGACAGTAACTCAATATGATATAATCAAAGTAAATATTTAATATAAATTAATGAGAAAACCATGAGTATTGAAAAATTCCAAAAAAATAGGAAAACTTATATCTTTTGTAATCATTTATTTAGTCCAAGTCCCATATTCTCCAATAAAATTCTTCTTATCAGTTACAAGTGAAACTAGTAGGGGTTATCCTAAACTAACATTGCATACCTCATACTAAATACAATATCATTTGAATACCAACAACATAATAGATTTATAAATCGTAAAATAATACTTATTCCCACGACAGTTTTAAAGAACTCAATAAAAAAAATTAAATAATATACTCTATATGATCATATTGTAACTAAATCAACACAATTTGATATACATCTCCACATGGCCTTTAAATTCCAATTGTTAATCCAATAATATCTTTTCATATATGTTTATGAAAATAGAAAAAAGTAATATATTATTCCAAAGAATATCTGAGGTTCCTCTCTCAAATTATCTCTTATGATCTCTAAGTATCCAGTAGCTCCTCCCTATGAAAGGAACTTCACAGAAAAAAATCAATAATCCCTATTGGTATCTCTCCCAACAATTGATTTTTATCTATTTTCATTTATCTTATTATTAAAAACAATACATTGAAAAATATTATATTATTATTAATCTAATTCAAACCAATTTAATATATATTACTTAATTTTAAATTTTCCTTATCAATCTCATTTTCTTTGATACCTAGGATGTTATTCCTCTAATTCTAGGTATCATGTTATTACCAAATGTAACTTTTTAGAAATATTTTCTCTATATAATTCTAAAATCCTTATTATTAGGATAATAAAAATATAATTTATATATTTTGAATAAATTAATCCTACAAATCTTCACACCGTGATATCTGAAAATTTCCACAAGTCCTCCAAATTAGTGTTCTCTAATGATCACTAAATTTTTATTTGTATGAACAATTTGCCTCCACTAAAATTCATGTAATTAACTTTACACATTACATTATTATTTCTTCCCAGTTATTAATTCCAAAATTTCATTCATCTAATATACATTAGAAACATCGTCATACATGAATTATAGAAATTACATAAATACCAAAAATATTCAATCTCTATTACTATATGAATCATACATCAACAATATATTTTGACATGAATCACTTCACAATGGCATGATAGTGATTCCTTTTTTATATAGTATTTAACTTGAATATTGATCATTAGATAACTTCACTTAGTTGTATTCATAACAATCAACATGGATCATAAACACATTTTTGATATTTAAACCTCTATAGAGTACTCCAAGTATAAAAATTTAATTTATTGAATTATTTAATCAATAATTCCTTGATTTTATATATATTTAATTTCTCAAAAAAAATCCCAATTAAATATTATTCTCTTCACTATGAATGTTGTAATCTCAATTTTTTCTTAAATTACAATATCATGTCCCCAAAATAAAATCAATAAATATATGATTAGAAAACTCCCGATGTAATTTTCATAGAATATGTATTATATAATTTATCAAATAATAAAGCCTTTTAAAAACAAATTATTTCACAAAGTTGATTACTCATAAAAACATTCCATTACAGAAAACCATATCATTATAGTAATATTTATTTTTTATGTTCTCTATAGTTCCATAATCATTCCAATTTTTTAGACTATACTTTTTTTGGAAAGAGTAGATTGAATGTCATATTGTCTTTAGTTTACTTTTTATTTTTCTATTTTCTAGTTAAAATGGAATTTTGAATGTTTCAATGAATCATTTAAATTGCATGACCACTTAGATAAATTTATGTCACTCTTATGGATATCAGAATATACAACTTGTTCAGTAAACAATCTCATTGTAAGGGTAAATTACTTATATAGAATGTGGAAAACTATTATGGAATATCAATAAAACTTTAAATATCCTAGATTACTCTTACAAAATATCTATTAATCTTATTGAACATGAAAAATCATTATAAAACTAGCTGTTGTCTTATATAATCTATATGAATTTGTTATCTTTTTCATTTTCTTATGTGAAATGAGTCTTAAAAAAGTTATAAATTACTCATACAATATTTAGTGATGATTTCCATACTGATATAGAGCCCAATTGACTCATACAAAATCTTTTGAACACATACTTTTACAAATCCCAACATTTAAATTGTAGAAACACATCAAATATCTCCAGAATATCACAATTCTGATAAAAATATAAAAAATGTATTTTAAACTTACATGAAAATTTACAAAACACTAATATATAATATCAAATGTATTAAAATATATAGAATAATGAATTTATATTATATTTTGTACCTTTATAACCTCTTTAAATACACCATCAGTGTAGCTTGTATAAATAATTATATAAATAATATGAATCACTGATTTGAGAAACCTATATAATCAATATTCATTGGATGGTTTCAATAAAAATTAAATAAATTGTCTTTCTATTTGAATTAAAAATTCACAAAAAATAATAAATCCAATTTTTCATTCCTCGAATGTTTTGAAAAAAGTAATTTATTCCACATAAAAAATAGTAATTTATTTCCATGATGATCATATCTATAATAAACACACATATATATCTATTAGATTTAATCTATCTATATTGGTATTTGAAGATAGTAGTATCACTATTCATTACCCATAAATTTATGGGAAGCCTCTTCGTTGTGTTTTGATTTCATCTTCTATACCCAATTTCAAATAAAAATTTCATTTCATTCACATAAATATGTTGATAAAAAATATAAATTTGTGACAATTATTCATTTTTATTTCTTCATCTTGAACCCAAAACATATGATGTAATCCATCCATGCATTACTGTACCATTATAATCTCATATCCCTCTTATACTAGTTAATATAAAATATATATATTAATATTTTGAAATAATCCATCATCTTTGTCCCACAATACATCAATTGATTTTATTCCTCGACACTCTCAACCCTCAATATCACCGGTTTACAGAAAAAATATTTTTTTGTCATATAGTAAGACTATAAATTAATATAATTACCTGTTATCATAGTGTAAACTCAGTTTGATGAAGCATAATCCATACCGACCCAACATATTACTATGTTATCATGTCTCTACCCATTCAATGGAAAAAGGAGAATTCTATTACTATATATCTTAAACAAGATATACTATAGATAAATCAACACCATATAATCAAATTTAAATTCTCTAAATAACCTAATCTTGGATATCACTATGATACTTATCCAACCCCTACCTAGGATCCTTAAAAAAATTTGGCTATTCTTCACACCTTAAAACATCTACATACAATAGATACTTCCCTCTACTATAAGGGGATCATTTAGTTTTTTCTATAGTTACACCATATCATGGCCCTAATGATTATACAATAGAGTCAATATAGGATAAATCTCCCTTAGAACCTATTTCCATGCTCAATATATTTATAATAGTACACATGTTGAATGAAATTGAAATGTTAATAAGAAATTAAACACATTGTTCCTTATGATTCCCAACTACAAAAATTACTTATAACATCCATCCACACATCCTTGCTTACCCATGCTAGGGTTAGGTACCATCACCCCATATATATTTCCGATCTATATATCCAACCCCGCATAAAATCATATTTTCATCCTAGTAGAGTATAATTCTAGAAAAATAATATATTATAAAACACAATATTGGTTGATTTTAAAATATAGAAAATTGAAAACATATGCTCGTTCAAGAACCAAAATGATAATCAAAAGATTCACACATATATTATGTTATAACAATAAGATCAAAATTCTATATAATTCTAGATTATTTCTCTCGGGGTTAAGAGTCAAAATAAAACACATTAACACCAAATACTCAGTTTATTAAATCCAATAACTCAAATATAAACACGAAAAACAAAATAAAAAATTAATCTTTCCAAGGTAACATGAACTATACCCCGTATATTTCATGACATGGAAATAATAGAACATATATCCCATGTTTTATTTCTATAAGAATGTTTTGAAACCTCCCCAAATCCCCACCTACACAGATCAAAATAATAGAATACCTTCCCTTTAAACAATTAAAAACAATTTCTCTTACAGAAATTTTAAGGTTATTAACCATACTGACTCAATATTTTATTCATCAAAGCATCACGAGTCCATAATCATGCCTCCCCAAATACCAAAGGCTACTTAATATTAGTGAAGGTCTATTGGATTACATTGTGGAGACTATACTATCATATGATTAATAATAATAATAACAAATAAAAATATTTGAATAAATAATAAATATCAAGTAATAAAGTATAATATAATTAGAACTATTTTCCTTATAATCACCATGAATCCATGTTTTTATAGTAAAACCAATATATCTACCATATGATGATCACATGTAAAAATTACTACTTAACCAAAATATATCGTTATAGTGAAAATAATCTAAAAACCATCCCATAAAATAATTTCAACATCCTTTCAATAAACCATTAAATTATCTATCTCCAATAGGCTCCCAACGTTAAGACATTTCCCATAAATATTCAATTATACATAATGTTTTCACCCATATTTGATGTACCTTGAAGGGTGTGATAATGATCGCATTAAAAAACATACAATGGTGTGACAAGATAATATCCATTTATATATATATATATATTAGTGAATTTAAAATGAGAAATTGAAAACAAAAACACATCACCTAATGTTTCCCACTCACATAGAACCATCCATGGTTGAGAATTTAACTTTCGCAACCATTGTATATAATGAATGATTCATCCATAGTGTGCAGTATTGTGGTAGACCTATACCTTAAAAAAATATTATAGAACATAAAAGTCCCATTCCATCCAAAACAAATCTATACATCCCATGTGAAACAAAATTACCTAGAAGAATATCCAAAAGTCAAATCATAGCTTCCATGGTCAACTGACCCCTGTACCTACAACAATATCTACAACCTAGTGAATAATAAGCATTGACCTCACCTATCATTTTCTATAAATGTGTCGTCAAAACCAAAATATTCCAAATATACCATGAAAACCCCTCTTCCAACTAATAGTTTAACACAACACCAACCATGGATATCAATGGGATACACTTCAATGTGTAGTTAAACATTTTCTTCATCCTCCATATATTTATCAAATACATTATATATCACCAAGAAACCAATTGTCAAGTATAGTGACCTTATCCTTTTACATATAACATTACCTAATTTTATGAATAATTATACATCAGAGTACAACCAAAGGATTATAAAGTGTGGTGTCTTGGAAGACTAGGTACATAATAAAACATTATAATTATTTTAAACTTCATAATGAGATCCTGTATTCTATTTTTATCATGCATATGTATAGGATAAACTAGGGATAACATGAACGAAGGGGTGAGATAATATCCCCATAATGCAATAACCATAAGAACAAATCATTATCACATGTGATAGAAGGCATGATAAGATGATATAGAAAATGAATGTAATATATAGAATCATAACAAATAAACATGGAATCATATAAACATAGAGTCACAGTAATGTCAGAGAAACATAAAAAAAATTAGTACAATTCAAGGCTAATCATGAAGACTGTTTCCCATAGTATCCCAAGCCAAGCCTAACCAATAAGTCTTTTTCCCATAACTGCACAAACCATAGCAGACCACCAAGACCATAGCACATAATGTCTCATTAGACTCAACATTACCCAATGAATTGGAATGATATCTGGGCACACCAAAATTTACTTTCCATTAATTTTTTCCCACATAATTAATGGTACATAATCAATCATATATAAACATAAGGGTTACCCATGGAAAGGATTGGGTACTATAATCCTGACATAAAGTATAACAAATGGGTTTATCCAAAAAGTTTCCATGAATGAAAGGAACTAAAATATACATGAAAATTAATAAGGAATATTATTAATGTATGATGGGAAGTTATGTGAAGTATTAGTGACAAAATCTATGAAAAAAATTTAATAACTTTTTGCATTAATACATTTTTGTGAGGTTTTAAGGGAATAATATGAAGCCCTTAAAATAGAAAAGGGAACAATAATTTATAAAAAACAGAGGTGAACCTAGAAGTATTTCATAATGAAAAAGGCTAATTTTATAAATAAAATGGTTTCTTAATATAGAATATAGATTGCACTATAAATCAAGTACGAATTCGAGAAGTTCCCTCAAAACATGTTTGCTTATGAGGGAGTATTGAGGAGGGAATCACATAAAAACATGTATATCCCCAAATGAGAAATATTAATGGCTCTTGATAAATGAATTTATTATATGTAAATAGAATTTTAAATATTCACATAAAAATATAAGATAAATTTATTTTCGTAAAAGGCTGATAAAGAATCCATAAGGAACAAAGGAGGTTCAGGTAGAATCTGTTACGAATTACCAGCATGGTATCGAGTTTATTTAAGAAGGATTCATGAGAGAGAAAGTGGTTTCTAATAACTTAAAAATAATTAGGAAAGCATGGGGGAGGTGATAAATTATACCACATCATTATGGATTACACATAAAATGACATAGAATACATGGCATTCTTGAATAAAAGTTAAATGCAAAGGACCCATTACCATAAGTCTGATGGTATTGACCACTTTTTATTAATGACCTAAAGAAAATAATTAAGTTATTGATTAATAATTATAGAACCACATATATAGGAAATTGATTTATTATGAACTTTTTAAGTTCATTCAAGGACAGTTTAATGGGTTATGTGGTTCAATGTCATTGTTTGGGTCTGTTTGTTTTCTTGGTTTTTACGATCAGTTTACTTATGTTCATGAATAGAGAATCTTGTGAAATGGGAATTTTCTTCTAGAATCGATGATATATGTTGTAAGTGAAATACTATTTGATTTCACTATTATAAAATTAATTTGTTTTTTTTGGAGGGATGTTGTATCATTATATAAAACATTAATGATAAACACTTGAATTAATTTTAGTAATCTTTCTCACAAATTAACAGGTTTTTTATTATTATTTTACACCATGAGTACAAAATGATTAAAAAAATTTAATATGATAAAATTCCTATATAATAGTCTACTACGACAAAAAAATTGTTTCATGACTATAATTTAATTTAGTAATATTAATTGATAACATGTCATCCATGAATGTTCCAAATGACCACATCTCAAATGGTGTTTTCATTTCTTTCAAATAAAATGTTGGGAAAGGAGAGATGATAATGAAATATTCCATTAGAATAACGAAATTATATTACATGTATGTTACTATATTTTCCTTAAAATTTGGATGAGTAGAGGCAAGGAAAAAAAGAAAACAATGTATCTTAAAAATGAAAGAAAATAAAAGAGGATTTTTACGTCTTGAATCAACATTACTTGGGAGCCTCTTAACGGGAGAGGTTTTGGTATTTTAGAAATACTAAGGGATTTTAGATGTAGTGGAGGAGCTTCGGAGAGATTTAATATGAATATAGTCAAGGCACAAGGCCTAATAGGAGTAACGAGAAGAGATAAGGAAGGGGTGATATTTATAGTGGAGGGGAGGATGGTTTAAATAATATTCAATTCCTTAGTTTATTAATTTCTCTCAAGACCAGAAATACTGATGATTCCATGACCAAAAATAGTAATATGTGCATGTGAGTTTAAACAAATTGGGCTTATATCATAAAATCCTCATCAATGAAAAAATAAATCCATTATCTATCATTTATCATAAATTATAATATTTTAGTATTCATAAAAAATTGAATTTTTTTAGAAAAATCTCAAAAAATCACCCGAACCATTGTTTGATGTGTAGAATCCATAAATGGAATAAATTATTCAAAATTATTTTTCTAAATATGAAATATATAATTCTTAATTAATATCAATATTTACTAAAAATATAATAATTTTAAAAAATTAATTGTCTTATACCCAGATATAGGTATATCATACTTCCAAATGAATCTTATTTACATACTATAATAGGTAAGGATACTACTCATTAGGGTATGGAACTAATCATAAGGGTAACATTTATCAATATAAGGGTATGTTACACTTCACAAAAAACGTAAATTCTTCATATTAGACTCCAAATAACATACGGATTGCAACCCTATATGTGCAATTTTCAAAATTCAAAACACAGAAGTGTCAGTATTATGATCAAATGTCACATAGTACTTAATAGTTCATTGTGTTATGATTTCATGTGATTATATGACATATTTATAAGAGGTAAAGTTCCATTTAAAACATTGGGTGGTTAAGTTATCCCCTCCCTTATGAAATTTTTTCCCCAAAATTTTGTTTTACATTTTAAGCCATAAACATGTGTGGGTACTATTCATTCATTTCCTCCCCTAGTTCCCATATTTCCTCTTCATACATATAGTTATGTCACTGTACATTTAACAGGTAAGTAGTCTTGTAATGTAGAAATTTATATATATAATCCAAGATCTTTAATGGATTTTTCTCAAAAGAATGATCATTTTCCAACTGTACCACTTCTAAAGAGAGTACATGTGAAGGGTCTGGTATGTACTTCTTTAAGTGGGATACATGAAAGGAATTGTGTACTTTGGACATGGTATATGGAATTTCTTGTATATAATATCCATATCATAGACATGACCATGAATCTCTAAAGGGACAATGAACTTGGGACATAACATTATTTTCTTCCCAAACTCCATGACCTTCTTCCATGGAGATATGCGTAGAAATACCATGTCTCCAACTTTGTACTCAAGGTCTTGTCAATGATTTTCTGTATAACTCTTTTGTCAACTATGGGATTCCTTGATGTGATTCTGAATGGTATTCACCTTCTCCACCATTTTTTTAATCATTTCGGGTCCTATAATCTATATCTCACCATCTTCATCCCAACACCCTGGAGTTCGGAATGTTTTCCCATAAATGACTCTGTATGGTGCTATTTTGATGCTTGTGTGGAAACTCTTGTTGTAGGAAAATTCTTCCATTTGAAGATATTTTTCTCATCATCCTTTGAATTCAATAGAACACTCTCTAAACATGTCTTTTATTTTCTAAATAGTCCACTCAGATTGGGAACCATTTTGAGGATGATAGGACGTACCGAAGTTCAGTTCAGTGCTTATAGAATTTTGGAGACTTTTCCAGAATATTGAGTTGAATCTTAGATCTCTATCAGATACAATAGATCTTGGTAATCCATAGACCCTTAACACTTCATTGATTTATATATGTGAATTTTTATCCAATTATAAGTCCTATATAATTGTGATAAAGTGAGATGTCTTTTTAAGACAATCTACAATAACTAATGTATAATTTTTCCTTTGGATGTCCTTGCATGTCCATTAAAAAAGTCCATGAAAATGTTCTACCAATTCCATGTTGGTATGGATAGTGGTTTCATCATCCCCTTATACTTTTTCCTCTAATACACCACTTTTTAAAATACAAATAAAATTGATGTATATTATGTAATATCCCTTTTCATATTGTCCCACCAAATGTTTTCTCGTAGATCTCAATACATATTAGTGCTTCCTAGGTGAATAGATAATTTAAATCTATGTGTGCCATTCAAAATATCCTTCTTTATCTCTTGATAAAATGGTACATATATTGATGACCCAAATCTTACAAATCCATCATTGTCAATCATGAACTCAGATGATTTCCCAATTTTCATGGCTTCCACCATTTTCTAAATTTCCACATATTTTCTTTGAGCATCCTTTATTTTCTCCATGATGGATGGTTGAGAAATGAATTGAGAAATTATTTATGTTATTCTTCCCTTAAGGATTACCATGTCTATTATCTGTAAATATAAAGAAGATCAGATCCATATCTATTCTAATCATTGATAAGGTTGTAGGATCCTTTCAACTTAGAGTATCTGCCACCTTATTTTTCTTTACCTGGATGGTAGTGGATTGAGCATTCGTAATCCTTGAAAAGCCCTATCCATATTCACTAGTTCATATTAATCTATTTTTGTGAGGATATTTATTTTAGACACTTTTTATCAGTATATATCACACAATTATCCCCATATAGATAATTCCACCCGATTTTCAATGAAATGATCATATCTGCCAACTCCAGATCATGTTTGGCACATTTTTTCCATGTATTTTCGTATGCTTTGAGGCATAGGCTATCACTTTATCATTTTTCAATATCACGCATCCTAAGACATTATTTTAAGCTTTACTATACCCCAAGAATAGTTATCCACTAGTTGGGATTGTGAGTACTAGAGCAGTTATAAGCCACTTTTTCAACTCCTTAAAAAGTCTTCACATTCCTGAGTCCAAACAAACTTTACACCCTACCATGTCTTCTTGTTAATTGTGTTTTAAAATTTGGGATAGTTCTTCAAAAATTGTCAATAATACCTGAATAGACCTAGAAAGTTTTGGATCACCATTATAGATGTCAGTCTAGGCTAGTCATCAATGAACTATATCTTTGACGAGTCCACAGATATCCCTTTCCTGGTGATAACATTCCCTAATAATGATACTTCCTCCATCGAGAACCCACATTTACTGTACATTTCATACAAATTATCCCTTCAAAAAAAATTTAACATAGTATTCAAATGTTCCTCATGATCCTCCTTGCCCTTGGATATATCATAATATTGTAAATAAAGACTACCAAAAATTTGTTGATGTAATATCTAATGACTCCCTTCATTAAAGCAATGAAATATTCTGCAGCATTAGTGAGTCCAATGGGAATCACTATGAAATCATAGTGTGGATAACTCATTCAAAATTATAACATGCGAATATGTTCCTTTGAGAAATAATTGTCCCCATGAAGCTGATCAAACAAGTCATCTATCGTTTTTAGGGGATACTTGTTCTTTAACATGATTTTGTTGAGATCATGATAATCAATGAAGCGGCACATTGATCCATTATTCTTATTTACGAAGAGGATAGGAGCACCACATGGTGAATCTCTCAGGCTTATAAAACCCTCGTCTGGATTCTCCTATAACTGCTTCTTCATCTCTTCCATCTCAATAGTGGCCTTTCTAAACGGTGTCATTGATATAGGAAAAGATCCATGAATACGTTCAATTGATAACTCAACATCTCGATTAGGTGGAAGACCAAAACATTCTTTACAGAATACATTAGGGTAGTCCCTCATTATGGTCATGTCTTCAAGAATGATTTTGTCCTTTGTCTCAATAATTTGATTTAGAAATGATTGATCATAAAAAATTAATTACAACACTTGAGACACTATTTCTAAAAGAGACTAATCTAACTCTTTTCATTTGTACTGAATTTGAGGATGCTCTGGGATACGAAGAGTGATATTCTTTTCCTGACATTTGGTGTAGGAATTCTATAAGGACAGCCAGTCCATGCCCAAAAAAGAGTCAAACTCTACTGAAGGAAGTATTATGGGATTTAATGGGAGGTTTATTCCACAAAATTTAACTAGAGAGGAGCCATATACTATAGACACAATAATTTCTCCATTCTCCATTCTCATAGATAACTTATTCTCTTAATTCTGAGGTGGTTCTTGAATAGTTTTACTAAACAATCAAGATATAAACTAATGCAAAGAACCAGAATCAATACTGTATTCAACATTATTGAATGAATAACTGGCATACATCTCACCAAATCATTTTCTGGCTCCTCCTCAGACATGGTGATAGCATCAAAAATTCCTTGTTTCTTTGGAGGTTGTTTTTGATTTCCTCTGACAACCCTTCACTTAGGAAAATTGTTTACATAAATCCCATGCTCCATGAAGTTGTAACACTACACTACACGGTGACTAATTATCTGAACCTTCCTTTCTTCTTCCAAATTAGAAGGATTCTTAATATCCCTTTGGTTGTTCTTGGCTAGATTTCCCATTATTCATCATTTGAAGCAATTCTTGGTCCCATTTAGATAGTTTCAAAGATAATTATTCCCAAAACTATTACAAGTTGAAATTCAGAAATCATTCCATCATGTGATTTTTTTTAACCACCCATGTTATTATACATTTTTGGCTTCTTTTTACTAGGAAAACGAGACCACTGAGAGTCTCCAATCTCTATTTCATCCTTTAGGGCACAATGGAAAAAATAATCATAATTGTCGAAGTCTTATATCGCAGACACCTTCCATATACTAGGTTTATCCCACTAAAGAAGTGATCCACCTTGATTTTGGTGTTCATGAAAAAGGCATAGGTTTACCTTTCAATCATCGTAATGTTTTCTTCATATGATCCTTTAGACTCATCTTCTATCTTCTTGAGACAAAGGAACTCTCTTTCCATATTGAGACAGAGGGTTCATTGAAAATATTTATTGAAAAAATATCCTCTTGAATTACTCCCAATTCATGGAATGAATTTCCTCTTGAGAATTTGTAGTCTTGATCAATATCCACCACAGATTAGCTTCCCCATCAAAATGATAGACTTCCATTACAACTCTCTCTTCTTCCATGAACTCGAGGATAAAGAATATAATTGTAATAGTGTTAATCCACTGTTCTGTGAGGAGGGTATAAGCAGATCTACTAAACATGGGAGGCCTTTTATGCATAAATTATTCTAGGAAAACATTCTCTTTTCTTGGAGGAGGTGGTAATTCTATATGATTCATGTTATTATTCATAACATGAGCCAGCTGAGCAAGTACTATCATGATGCTTTAAGCACCAATTCCCTTCATATCAAGAATATCAATACAGAAATCTACACATTGCCTATCACATTGGTTGTTGGAACATGTTATCTTATTTCCAATCACTAACTAAGAAAACGAATATACAATTAAAGGACTTGAATACCTAGTTATTGAAAAAAAGAAAACTCTTGAACATAAAAGGATATGCTTGTAAAGGAGAAGTATATCCTTACATGTGATTACTTATGTTTACATCTAGGTTATCCTCATTATATTTTTTAACTTATATTATTATATATATTTATATTCCCTTAATAATGGTTTGTACTAAGATCGTGAATTTACCAAATAATATCCCCTAGGAGTGGAAAACCAAGAGTGCAGTAAGGCCTGTGGTCATATACATCATACACTAGGTTAGGCCTGAAACTCTTTGTCGTAGTTCTCAATCCAAGTTACATCTTTTCCAAATCCACCTCTACCTGTTTGTATCTATACATGAATATATTTTCTTGATAAACCACTAACTCTATGCATACAAATAATTTGGGATGTTTTCTTATACTTAGTCTCATCCTTATAGTTCTCCCAAATATGTTCTATTCCTAATCTCAAAAAATAACTAGACCATACTTTGATACCAAATATAGTGACCCTATCCTTTTACATATAACATTACATGATTTTAATAATAACTATACATCAGAGTATTTGTCAAGGATAGTAAATTATATTGTCTTGGAAGACTAGGTGCAAAATAAATCATTTAAAAAATCATTTAAACTCTATAATGATCTGTTATTATCCATCGTGATCATACATCTTTATAGGATAACCTGTGGATTATATCGGGAAAGGGATGATCTAAAATCTCAGTAAGGGAATAAACATAAGAATAAAGCATTATCAAATGGGATGGATGGCATGACATGAATGATTAAAAAGTCATGTAACATATGGAATCATATCATATAAACATGGAATCATATAAAAATGGAGTCATAGTATTGTGTAAGACACATAAAACATGAATTTAGTATGATTCAAGGATAACCGAAAAGCTGGTTTCTAATAGTATCAAAAGACAAAGCTAACTGCCAATACCGTTGCACATATCTTCACAACCCAAGGGTACCGCCAAGACCGTTATACATTACATATCATGAGACTCAACATTACTAAATGCATTGGAGCTCTATCTAGGCACATCAATTGTAACATTACATGAATATTTTTTCCACAAAATGAATCATACATTATAAAACATATATGAACATAATGGTTACAAATAGAAAGGATTGGGTATAATAATCATGACATAAACCATAACAAATGGGTGTATCATAAAAGTGTCCATGATATAAAAGAACTAAAATATGAATGTAAATTCATAGGGTAAAAATGGAATGTTTCATGGTATGTTATGTCAATTAGAGGTGACAACATTTAAGAAACATATTTAAGGAATTTAAGCATTAAAAATATTTTGAGACGTTTTTATGAAATACTCTAGAGCAATTAAAATCGAAAAGGGAAAAATACACTATAAAAATTAAAAGTGAACCTTGAAGTATTTCATAATAAAAAAAGTTATTTTATAAAGACAATGTTGATTAAAATATAATATTTAATGCACACGAAATCAGATAAGAATTTGGGATGTTCCCTGAAAACAGGTTTTCTTATTGAGAAGTATTTAGAAGGGAATCACATAAAACCATATATATCCCCGATAGAGAATGATGAAAGGGTATTGATAAATAAATTTCGTACATGTACAGAGAATTTAGAAGATTCACATAAATAGATATAAAACATCATTTTGGTAAAAGGATGATAAGGCATCCCAAAGGAACAAAGGAGGTTCAGGTAGAATCCCTTACGGATTGTCGGTATTGTATCGGGTGTTTGTAAGAGGGATTCATGAAAACAAATTGTGTTTCTCGTGACATATACATAATGAGGGATTTATGGTGGAGGTGCTAAATTATACCCCATAATTAGTGATTGTACATAAAATTTCATGGAGTAGTGGACATTCCAAAATAAAATCGAAACAGAGAGGATCCCCTACCTTAAGTCTGATGGTGTTCGCCACTTGTTATTAATGACATGAATAAACAAAATTATTCTTACTAATTAATAATTCTCGAACCAATTATATATTTAATTTATTTATTATACCCTTTTTAATTTTATTCATGTCCTTTTTTATTTGACAAGTTGTTCAATTTCATTGTTCGGGGCTGTTTGTTTTCTAGGTTTTTACAATCGGTTTACTTATGTTCATGAAGGTAAAATCCTCTGAAATGAGATTGTTTGTCCTTAACTGAAGTTATATTTTGTTTTTAGACATCAATAGGATATCATGGTTATAAAATTTATGTGTTTATTTGGAGTTATGGTGAATTATTATATAAAACATTAATGATAAACGCTTGAATTAATTTTTGCACTTTTTCTCACAATTAACTTGTTTTTTATTATCATTATACATCATGACTGAATAAGGATTAAAAACATTAAAAATGAAATAAACATATCATATATTGGTTCTACAATAATAATGGTTTTATGACAAGAATTCATGATAGTAATAGAAATTGATATCATGTCATCTTTTAATGTGCTAAATTAACACATCTCAAACAGTGATTTAATTTTTTTCATATAAAATGCGGAGAAAATAGATATTATAATGAATTATCTCATTATCATAGATAAATTCCAGTAATGTTATTTTAATATAGTTTCCATCAAATTTGGATTTGTAGCTGTTAGGAAAGAAGAGTGAACAAAGAAACATAAAAATGAAAGAAAAGAAAAGTGGAATTTTTCCTCTTGAATCAACATTCCTTGAGAGCCACTTAAGGGAAGAGGATTTGGTCTTTTGAAGAGACTAAGTGATTTTGGACTTTGGTGAGGAGATTGAGGAGATATTTGGTCAAATTATAGGCAAGGCACAAGGTTTGAGAGGAGTCAAGATAAGAGGTGAGGAGGGGTGCTATTTATAGTGGAGTAGAGGAAGGTTTTTAAAATATATAAATCTTTAGTCTATTATTTTCACTCAAGAATATAAATAGTGATTATTACATGATAAAAAATATTAATACGTGAATTTGAGTTCAAACTAAGTTTTCTTACATCAGCAGATCATCTTCACTAACTCAATAAATCCATTATTTTTCATTTATCGTAAATTAGTGTATTTTACTATTCATCAAAAACTCATGTATTTTATAAATAATCCAAATAATTCACCCTAACCATTTTCTGATGTGTGGAATCCAAAAATGATATCCATTTTTCAAAAAAAAATAATATTAATTTATTTTTTAATTAAAATTAAAAATTAATTGAAAAATAACAATTTAAATCATATGTTATTTTCTTCCCTGATATAGGTATATCATACATCCACTTGAATCATATTTATATAATATCATATGTAAGGTTACTATTCATTAGGTAATTTCACTATTCATAAGTGTAACATTACTATTCAAAAGGGAGTGTTACTATTCAGTAAAAATTATGTTAGTTATATTAGACTCCAAATAATTTACTGATCAAAATCATGTATGTCCGGATTTTCGAAATTCAAAACAAAGTAGTGTCAAAATTATGTTCAAAGGTAACATAATACATATTAGTTCATAGTGTTTTGATTGAATGTGGTTATATGACATATTTATAAGAAGAAAATGACCATTGAAAAAATTAGGTCATTGCTTCAAGAAAACATAATAGACTCCCAAATTATGTGCACATGAATACAATGATCTCTACTCATGTGGTGTGAGAGATTGACAACATCTTATGCCAACACCTCACTAAGCCTCTATCACAGCTCATGATAATGGTCAACACCATAGAGACCCATGTAACCCCTTAAATGATAATTAACATCATACACAATCACATGGGCTTAACTAATAAAATTCTTGAAGAACCACGTCAATTATCCCATCCCACGAATCACATCTTTATCGAATATAGAATATTTCCACCAAAATTCTTAAACTACACCACAAATATATCTGATAGATACTATATATGAAAAATTAATTTTCCAAATGAGACATCTATTATTTATTTCTCATGGAATTCATAAACCCTAAGATGTTCTATTCTCTATCTCCCATATTACCCTATAAATGATTATTTTCTACAGACCGAAAAAATGCAGGTAAAACACAAAAAATAACTACACAAAATTGACCATGATATATGAGGATACAAATCACCATGACATTAGTTTTTTATCCACATCTAGTTGGAAAAAAAATTTGTAATATAAAATTATCCTAAATAAAGGGAATTACCTAAAAGTGAAAAAACAAATACATAAATCTGGAAGAAATACCATATAAAAACTATATTTACAAATATCTACTATTGTAAAAATATGACACAAAAAAACAAAAAAAACATTTTATCATGTCCTCACGTGGATTCTAAAAGGAACGTTAATGAGAAGTTTATGGCAGAAAAATATATTCTGGCCAAAATGGCATAAATCAAACTTTTTAATAATTAATTATATAGAGTAATTAAATTTTTTAAAAACTAAAAATTTGGCCTATCCCATAAAAATCGTTTAAATTCATGATGTATTTCTCCTATCCCATCCAACCCATGTGATGTGGTCCCATAAAACTATGTGGGACAAACATCCATTAATGTGCTTAGAAAAACCCTTGCATTACTCTCTATGTTCATGTCTCAATCATAACATTTTTTAGTGTGAAGAACCCCTATGTGATTATTTCATCATTGTTTGGATACATCCAAGAAAACCCTATAACGGGGAACTACACCCCTATAATGATATGACTTACCCCTCACAAAAAGATTCTTAATTTCAATAAATTTTGTATCATTATGGAATGGCATCCCCCATTCATTCTGACTTTTTAAAAAATGTAAAACCATACATGTCATTATGGGATGACATCCACATAGAAACCATGTAGTAGGAAGTTGGTTTGAGACAACATCTACCACATGGATTGCAAAATGTAAGTCAGACCATCTGAGATAACTATGGGGACCAACTGTGTGGCATGTCTAGGGAATTAAAATTTAACTTTTTTTACCTTTATAACCCTCCATATATTTAATCCCAAATCAACAATTTCTCCCTTAAATATAATTTTAAACCCCAGGTGCACATAACTCTTCTTCCACTCTCCATTGGGCTCTATTTTGGTGGGTGATTTGAGTGATATTCTTCAATATACTTCAATTAAGTGACCTCTTCTCTTGATTTCCATCGCTATTTCACGGTTACATCCCATCCATTTTAGGTTTCACATGTCATGAAGGTTTACTAACCTATTTAGGGTTGAATATTGTTTCTTATTTTCTGATATTGATGTTTGTTTATCATTAATTCCTCTATAGGGCTTTATTGAGGTGATGAAGAGGTTTAATGTTGTTTTCAGGATGTTTCTTCACTCAAGCTAGAGGGTTCCATTCATAAACATTCTTTTATGAATTGGAAGTTATATATTTGGTGTTTATGAATATATTATAATTTGTGTGTGTGGTGCGAAGGGATTTTTGAAGGGTTTTTGTATACGTTTTACTAAAATGTGGTTTTCCTAAATGAAATTTTGTGTTTTCTTGTGGGAAACCTTGTTGTGGATTTTGAATGTACTTTATAAATTTTGCACCACATTTTACAAATTTTGCAAGATGTAAGAATTGTTTTTTAGAATAGGTTTGTTGTGATATTAGATTTAAAAGTTATATTGGTATCCATAACAGTGTTTTAATATGCATGTATATATTTTTCTGCCTCATGTATGTTCATGTGGTGATCTAAGTTATATAAGGAATTCCAATTAATCACCAAGGGAATCCAAGAAAACTAGGTGGGATGACTAGGACTAGTATTTTAGTGATTCAGAAGTTTCTTTAGCACAAATTCACTTATTATGATTGAAGAAGTCAAAAATAACTAAATATAGATGATGATCGAAGACCAAAAGATTTTCAGATGGTCTCTTCTCTAGTGGATCATGCATGAGGATGGAGATGTTTGTGGTCTCTATACCAGTGTTCACCATGATATGATGTCTCTATTATCCTGCTCATATCTAGTGCATATATGGATCTCCAATGATTTTTTTCTTTATGGGGATATGGTACTTACTGTCTACTTAAGATATAAATTATTCGTTGTTTGAAAAGAAATCATGTTTTATTTTGAAAATGATTTTAATTTTAAACATTCTATTTTTTTTATACACACTAGAAGGTCATTTAACTTATAATGTTTATAGAATAGAAAATTTTTGTTGAGTGGAATCCTACAATGATTTGAATCACATCATACATACACATTTGGGTGTAAGTAGACATGGTTTTTATTGAAAGTGGTAATGGTAGGGTGTTTGGAGATGGTGGTTCGATATTCTAGGGCATTCCCTCCCATTTGTTGTGCGGGTGACTTGGGGATGATACTCCTCCTATTGAACCATGGTTTTGGGATGGTGTCTTGATCCCCTTTTTTGGTAGGACTTTTTGGTTTTTATTTAAATTTGAAAATTTTAATATAAAAACATATTATTCCATGATTGTTTTTTTATTTTTGAGTTTTGGTTTATTTGTTTTAGTTGGATATTCATTATTATTTACATGGGTAAAATCATTCCCATGTTGTTTTATTGATACCTAGTAAATTTTTTCCCTCATGTAGGGATTGATAATGACCTTTATTCTATTCCATGTACTATGTTGGTTGTCAGGTTTCATGGAGACTGGGCTTGGTTTGTGAGAAAATGGTATCAAATCCAGGTTATGCTCTTTTGGTTCAGGTTATTTGGGAAGATTATTGATATGATAGAGCTAGAATTGTTAGGTATTGAGGTTCTAGTTAAATGTATGGTCCCCGGTCAGCACACCTAATGTTGGAGCTCAAGTCACCATGGTATATTGGTATTTTTGTTTAACTTCCACTCCAGGTGATATGTACAAGCTAGAGACGATATATGGACACTGGGTGGAGGTGGATTAGTTTGGTTACCATGTTTTTGTGATGGGTATAATTTTTTAGAATTTTGGGAATGTTGGTATTTGTTGACATTACTGATAATTATCATAATGTTTGTATTAATTTTTTTTCATGTTATTATTTTCTTTGTGGAAAGATGCATCGCTAGAGACTTCCCATGCAACCACAAAAAATGTAAGAGAGATTTCTCCAACAAAAATTTATTAGATATTATTGGAACATATGGTCCAAGCTATCCAAGAATTTTTATATGGTTTGTGTTTTGTTCCTTCTCTGGTTAGAGATGCTGAACTATGTCATAAGAAGGAAAAATCTTGGGAGTTTCTTTAGATAAAATCCTTCTTCTCTCTGAGGAAGCATAGAAACTCCAGAAAAAGAAGAATTATTTGAGTAGATAGATCAGATGTTCGAATTCTGTGACACTCCTATGTAAGTCATGGTGAAAACTACCTTCTTATTTCTATGTGGTCTTAGTCAGAGGTGGAAGGATTTAGTGACCCAAACTAGAAATCAAGATAAGATTAACTATAAATATAAGGCACCGGCCTTAAACCTTACTTCATATTGAATTAAATAAATAATTCACATTGAGGATCTTTTCAGGTTTAGAGTTTTAGAGAATTAGAACATAATTATTACATTTCAAAAGATTATAAAGTATACACTTCTACTAAGTTTGCATAAAATAAAAACTCTTAAAAATAAACATGTCTAGTTCCATGTTTTTGATAGCATGCCTTTCCCCTGATCCCATCCTTGACCCTATTCTACATTAATTCCTATGAAAAACATTTCAAAAAAAAACTTGGGGTGAGCATAAAAAGCTCAGTAAGGGATACACAAAGAATGAAAACTGTTAGTTTATCAAAACAACAAGTAAACCATGTATACTTTATCAAAGTAATACCTTTCACCTTTATGAAGTAGTAAAAAAACTCTTCACTGAATAAAAGTTCATTACTTACCCTTCTATAACCAAAAGATTACCATAAAATCCATATAAAGATCACATAACATATAAAGGTAATTTGGGACATAAACAAACATAAGTGGAATAACCATAAGGTCGACTTCCACACATATCACTTAATGGAATAGCCATTCGGCCAACTTCCATACATACTTAATGGAATAGCCATAGGGCCGACTTCCATACCCAATGCATTGGAGGTTATAACGTAACCACCCGTCCTGGTATTCACGGCACCACCCGTCATAATGTCCAAGTACCATTATAAAATCATAACACATAAAACCAACATAAAGGAATGATAACATTTCCACATTTTAATCAAAATATATCATTTAAATATATTGACATAATAGAATCCTTTATCAAAACCATTTTCAATACCAAAATACATAAAAGATTACATGGCATTTATTTTATTCTAGAAACATTACGGCTTGTTGAGAAAGCCAACGATCAAACAATACTCGCGGCGGCGGAAAAGGTCATTGCCACCGTGTACGTTAAAAGAAACATTCATTTTTGTCGTTTAGTAAAATGCTTCGTAGAAAAAGATTCCTTTTGTATAAAAGTAAAATTCAAAGGGGTTTATACACCGTATAAAAGAAAGTTGTGTATAAAACAAAATATGCCTCAATGAAAGGAGATTGAGACGAATTCCCTTACAAGGACGGTATCCTTGGATTAAGGATAAATCAATTACATAATTATGTGTGACAAACGAATACACCAAATATAAGTGGATATTAAGTGTAAAACAATAATATATTATTCACACATAATCATAGAATGAAATATTCAAGGAGTACAAGCTTATCCCAAAGAATCAAAATTGGGTTAAGAAGTTCCTTTGCAAAAAATTGTCGGCCTAACGGCATCACTACAAAATTCTGAAAATGAGTAGATGAGAGATTAAAAGGGTATCTCATCACATGGACATATAATTTAGATCAATTAGGATATAGAAGAACATATCCCAACATAATATTATGTGAATTAATAGACATAACAAAAGAAGTCTTTTACAACAAGAGGAGGGTGAGAGGTTCTCTTTACCGACATGGGTATCTTTCAAGAGATGAACCCCGCGAAATAAGGACAATAAAACATTGATGTAAATACTCATAAATGAAATTATATTACACAATGATAAAAATAATGGGTATTACATACACCACTCAAAGGAAATTGTGGCAGATGTAGCATAAATCTCACGGGAATAAAAGTGAGATGAAAAATCCCTTACGAAAACTTGGCAGCCTAACGACGCCACATAAACTTACAAAAATGGATTGATGAGATCAAACAGGGTCTCTCATCATATTAACATAATATTTAAAGAAAGAGTAATATAAAATAACATCCCCAACATAACGAATATGAGCTTAAAATAAGTGACATAAAGGAGAGTACTTAAAAAGAAAGAGAGAGGTTAGATCTCTTACGAAAATTTGGCAGCCTAACTGCACCACTAAAAACATCCAAAATGGATTGATGAGAGAGAATAGGGTCTCTCATAATATGAAGATAAAAATTAAAGTAAAATTAATATAAAATAACATCCCAATAACAAGAAAGATGAGCTTTAGAAGGAATGACATAAAAGAGTGTACTTAAAAAGAAAGAGAGGAGTAAGATCCCTTACCTCGGGTCCGACTTGACTCGATCGTTCTTTAATATCCTGAATAATAAACTTGAGTTAATTTATACTTCCTTAAGAACCTTTTCCAAGTTCATTATTCCTTTTATATCACTTATTACCATGTCATAGACATTATGTAATCATTTATGTTAATAATGTTTTTTTGTCGATACTTGGTTCTGAAGTCGAAAGTGGACATCTTACAATTACATGTTGTTCGTGTGGTCAAAGGTTCATTATATCCAGAATTGTATTCATGATGTATATATCATATATATCATATATATCTAGTATATTCATGCATTTATAATATTACATAACATTTAGAGTTAAGAAATGAAATGCACCGTTCACGGAGATGGTAAGCCGTACGTACGCATGAACGCTACTTTCATTTCTATTTCATATTTAATGAAATTAAAACCTAATGATACATAATAGTATTTTAATTCCAGTATGGTATCATATATAATATCATTAAATATATCCTTTATACGTACCACATATGGTATTAATGAATCAAATCACTTTGAGGGGGCGGTAGTCCGCACTTCCTCAAATGAAGATATCGTTTTTACCCATAATGGAAACCATAAAGGTATGACATAAATGAAAAATACAGAAGCTTAAGTAAAACTAAAACATATTAGATATCATATATAAATATAGTGTCATATTAATGTCCACCTTTGAAGGTGTTAGAAAAATGTTGAACAATCATTGTTTCGGGAGACAGAAATTCGCCATCCACGGAAACAGTATGTTCTTTAACCATTAGATGTAGGTGTGTGTAAGTGTAGATAGAAAACATATTATAAAAAAATCCGAGTATATTTAAGATACTGGATTTTTTACAAAATAAATGAATAAAAAGAGTTTATGGGGTTGGAGAAACAAAATAAAACAAAAGGACTCATGTGAAGACATTACCTTAAAATCGGGTAACTCCCTTTGGTTTGAGCTCAAAGGCATCATTGTGAAGACTTCTGCCCAAAGTGAGGCTTCAAAGAGTAAGATAGGGAAGTGGAGAGACAAAATGGGCGGTGGTTGTCCGAGCCAAAGGCTTTGGGAGTGTGGGTAAGGAGGTAGAGGTGGGGGCCTTTTATAAGAGGAGAGGAGGGGCACTCTTGGAAAGTAAAGAGAAGTCACTTTATTTTAAAATGATATTCGGATTTAAGATGTCCCAAATTGATGTAATTCTAGGATAAGGTGATAAGGGTTCTAAATTCACTCATCCAATTGTTTTTGGACATGTTTAGGTCTTAGATATTACATTATCTTTCCATTTTATTTAAATCATTAAATAATGAGGTCATCGCTGCATCATCATGATGTCATAAATAATTTAATTTATTTAATGTATAAAAATTATAAAAAAATACTATGATTTAGGAAATCTTTTTTTATTTCCAATTAATATTTATATTCAAAAATCTGATTTGTATAACCCAATGTAAAAATTGTTTTAGTAAAACAACTCATGTTTGTGACATTTTTATTTTAACATTAAATAAAAAGGTATTAATGTTATTTTCCAACCAAAGTGGCTTCATGGGGTCCCCAAGTTGACCCATGGATTGTCTTGTTCGGCCATGACACATCCAATGAGGGTAGGACATGTTTCTAGGTCATTTGATTTTATTAAAACATTATTCTTACCATAAACTACACTAATTACCTCTAATCGCGATTAAGAACATAAAAGTTATTATTCACCAAAAAATTATTTTAGTCTCATTAAACCACATTTTACTTCTTAATGACAACCATATATGTCGGATTTTTGAAATTCAATACACAGAAGTGGTAAAATATCATTTCAACGAAAAATCAGTTTTTATAAGTACACTTAGTGGTTTAACTATTCATCAAAAATTGAAGTTTTTCAGAAAAATCCCAAAAACTCAGCCTAAGATATATTTGATATTCCGAATTCAAAAATGAAGTCTATTTTACAAAATTCAAAACATATAAGTCACATTAATTAATTTAATAATTAATTCCCACTGTCAGAGCAAATAGCGTGCTTTTATGAAATAATAAGTATCAAAAGATTGACACTAGTTTAAGTCTGATATCAAAGTGAAATTAATTCCAACGACCACTATTGGATTTAATGGTAAAAATATATTATAATTTCAATTTAAAACCAATTAAAAAGATAATCTAGTCATATAAATAAATTAGATGAAAAAGATGTTTTGAATTATAATACACCATTTTACACTATTCATTAAAAAATGAACTTTATCGGAAAGATACCAAAAATTTACACAAAGTAAATTTTGATGTCCCGATTCTAAAGAAGAGTTTTATTTGGTCTAATAGAATGTATAAGAGTAAAAAATACTATATTTAATGACGGATCACCATCAAAAGGCGATAAGTGAACCTTTAATGAAACTAGGGCATATACGCCTAAAATTAAATTATTTCCGTATTTTAAGCCTTTATCTTTTATTGGATAAATGTAAAAACAATTAAAAACATATATAATCATATTTTAGTTATTTCTATCCATTCCCGCCAATACAATGGCTACATGGTAACTACCATTCAAAATAATATTATTTTATTATTAGAGTGCAATGTAAGATTCCCAAGAAACTCGTTGTTGCGTGTTGGGTATGCCATCGAGCATAGTGTCCCCTTTAAAGTCATATTAATTTTTTATTAACAAATATGGATAAATTTTAAAATTTCATATTCTTTATTTACCTGGGGTGTTACATCCTTCCCCCCTTTTGGAAATTGCGTCCTCGCAATTTTTAAAATTGAGCTTGGAAACATCTTTGAAAGTCCCACATCGGAACAAGAGTCGGTAAATAAATAACTTTAAAATAAAGAAAGATAAGTACAGAGGTCCCCCGAGTTAACCCATAATAGGATTCCGTGTAGAAAAACATGGACATGGAAGAAAAAGAAAAGGGTCATGTTATTGAGGGAGAGTGATAGTAATCATGTCTATGAGAAAGTTAACCATAAGAAAATCACAAACTTGTGATGGGTTAAACGGTATTCGATTCCCCAGTAGGAAAAGTTATTAGGAAACATTTTTGTTTTAAGTTACTTTTTAATGAGGAATTTATTCATAAGGAAACATAATCACTTATCATGCTGACTTTCAACTTTTATTAGATTCCTTACACGAACTCATATTTTCTCCAAAAGACGAGTATTTAGGAAGACTTGTTCACATTAAGAGTACTATAGTCAACTTCTAGAGAATCACCTAATCCACAAAAGATAACTACATACTTCCCATGTCTTTAGACTTTAACCAAAACCAAAACCAAAAAGGTTAGTACAAGATCAGATAATCCAGAAAAGGATAACCCTTTATAAAAAGAAAATCTACTCTTAACCTCAGAAATTTGTCCAACAAAACCCAAAGTTCAACGAGAACCATTCCATAATCAATTTGTCCATAAAATTTTTCAAAGTAAACCAAACTAAGATTGAAACCCAAATATTTGAAGGATTTAGTCACATAGTCTTCTAAGTTAAATCATAACATTTATCTCCAAACAACATCAGTTTCTCTTAATGTCTCATATTGAAAAGTAATTAACTTAATCACATATCCTCCATGATACGTTAATAAATTTCCATAGATAACCCAAAATCAACTTACTCTTAATTCATAAAATCATATAACTAAAAAGAATCAGTCAAACTAACTAGGGACTTCACGTCGTCCAATGGTAGACAATAAATACTTGTTGCATTTTGGTTGTTGGTTCGATTCCCGCAGCTTTGTCCGACGCGACGGGTTGTCACACCGTCTGCGTGTTGTCCTTTTTCCAAAACTATATAATTCTCAAATCATTCCCCAAAAAGAGATAAAATCATCAAAAATAACCATAACATAATTTAACCTCAATTTTATCTCAAGCCTTTCACTTCCATCATAAAATATAATAACCCATAATTACCTCAAAAGTAAGGATCATATAAACCCAAATGGTTCTTTATAACTATGTCCACAAAAGAACAGATAACTATTCCTTGAATAAAATTTTCATATATTAAACATTAGGGTTACACATACTATAAAAAGTCTTCTAATGTAACCCCATCATCAAAAGAGACTTAATAATCTTAAGAATTTCATCATAACTCTTGAATCCCTTATATGTTGACATCTTACTCATTCAACATTCTTCATGATCCATTAACCATTCCTTTCCAACTTATTCTGAAATACTTCTTTCCTACAAACAAAATCATGAATCATATTCTAAGATTCCAAAATAGGAAAACAATAGTTATGAAATAATCCATACCTTTGATTTGTAATTTTCAGTTTCTTCATCCTCAATCGGAATGGAATTAGGTATTGGTAAACGAACATTTGTACAATCTTGGTGATCCCATTCACGAAACTTCTTCATAGGACATGTGTTTGCATAATGACCATGCACACCACTTTTAAAACATTCAATTGATCCCTCAGAAAGAACTTCTTTCCCTTTCCTCGAGTCAACTGGATGCTTCCTTTTTCCATGGCACGTTCTTACTTTATGACCATCATTTCCACATCTATAGAATATTTCTGTCACTTTGAAACATTTTCCTAGGTGTTTCTTTCCACATTTTTGACACATAGGTTTTTGAACATGTAACGCCCCGACCCTAGATTCCTAGAGTCGGTGCATTATTACATAACATTGGCATGATCACAAGAAAGATCAAATCTCGAAAGACCGATTGGTTTAGTAGCCTTGGAAACACTAGATATATTCATAAGTTTTACATTACATCATAAAATCAAAAACTACTACAACAACATAATGTTTCCACAGTCCACACTACAATCCCCTCATAATATCCCTGCAGGTCATTCATAACTTACATCTTCACTTCCTGGGAAAAATAAAACATAGAAAAGGGGTGAGCTCAAATGCCCAGTAAGGATAACAATATAGCGGAAACTTTCATCAATAAGAATAAACATTTAAGGCAATGTATAACTAAAACAAAAGCCTTTTAAACATGAACTTTCAACATGGTATGGCATAAACAAAATGAAATAATGCCATTTACTTATTCACATGAATATTCCACTAATCGAATAATCACATGCAAAAATAAATAACCACTTTCATAATGTTGGAATGCATAATGGCAGACTATCATAACCACATAGCCAAGGCCTCGTGCCAAGACTACAAATAAGATTTTGTCAAGGCCTTGTGCCAAGACACTAGTTTGTCTCATGAGACCTACCGATGCATCGAGGAGCTATAGCGGGCTCCACCCGTCACTTATTAAGTCCAATGCATTCCCATATGAAAAGGTTTAAACATAACATAAACATTCGTATTAAAACTAGCATACGAAATGTCAATACTTTCACAATAAACTATGAATGGTATAAAAATAGCACATCCACAGTCAAACATATCACAAAACCTTCAATACAATATAGAAGTTTTGTATCATAATAAATCAACTTCAAATAATCTTAAAATCCATCAAAGGATGTTGACATAGATGAAATCAAAATTCTTTTTAAAGAAATATCTCATTTTATTTTGAAATCATTTAAGATCCATATAAAATAAAACATTTTCTTTGAAAATATTCTTATAAGCTTGTAAGGAAATCTTTGAAGATTTTATAACGGCGTAAAATAACCGCACCCGCCGTATAAGTTAAAAAAACATTCTTACCTCAATTATGTCGAAAAGGTTAAAAAGAACATTGTTTTGAAAACGACGGAAAGATTCCTTTATAAACCTCTTATAAAAAGTCAAACAAGGGTATAAATGACTTTAACCCATATTCTTGTAAATAGTAAAAATGTTTTGAAATACATTTCGAAGAAACATGGATGTGGATGATAACGAGATCCCAGTAGATTATTACGTATAAACAACCTCGGATAAAGAAGAGATTGTGAAATAACCCTTACCTTGTACTTTTCCTTGGTTGGGGTAGGTTAACCTCCTGTATAATGGTGAAATAGTTGTTATTAAATTATACAAGAATCATATATATTAATATGATATCATATATGATCTTTTAACATTGATTTGTTAATAATATCTTAGAATTATCGTCGTTTCGGGAGTTAACTTACTCATTTTCTTTTATATGTTTTGTTACATAAGCCATGGTTGTTGTATCTTATTCATATCCAGAATGATATACAGTCATTAAACATCATTTTTAAATCATCAAATGATAATTATACTTGAATGGATACGATGGAGAATGAATCTCATCGCGTTCGTGGAGACGGTAGTCCGTACGTACGCACGAGCGACAATATCATTCTTTTGATATTAAAATAATATATAAATGGATGGTATATAATATATACAGAATCATTAACATGTTATATTTATTATTTACATGAGTTACACATCATTATTATACCCATCCAAATAATATTATATTGAATAACAATTACACCACGACGTGGAGACGGTAAGCCGTACGTACGCACGTATGGTGACATGTTATTCAAAGGGTGGATAGAATACTGAATATGATTGTACCATATTTATAATAACATCACAGTATATGTGAGATACTGGAGTTATTATTTCAGAATGGTAAGAACAAAGGAAGAAGAAGTGGAAGAAGAAATGAACTTAGAAAAGGGTGGTGAAATCATTACCTCTTCTTCGGGTTCTTCCTTTTGATTTGATCAAAAGGGCTCCTTAGGTTGGCTTTCTGATCAAACTAAGGCCTCTAGGTTGTATTGAGGGATGTTGGGAGAGTATTTGGGCAGAGTTTGGCCGAACCAAAAGGCTTTGAAGGTGTGAAGAAATGAGAAGGAGGAGTGCCCTTTTATAAGAGGGGTGAGGGGCACCTTTGGAAAAGTTAGAAATATTAATTTATAATAAATTCATATTCGGTTTACAAAGGCTCCAAAGTTGACTATTCAAAGGATGAGGTGTGGATAGGTCGAAAACAACTCATCCAATAGAATTTAGACAGGTTTGGGTACTTATATTAACCTTATCTTTAAGTATTAACTCTAAGTTAATTAGTTTCACTTTTACAATGTCTCTTTGTATTTTTATATAATATGATTAATAAACTTACTATATACATCCAAGCGACCCCCAAGTGGTCCATTAATGAGGAACCTATCATAATATAAGTCTCTTGGCCGATCCTTAGATTTTTAGGAATTTAATATCAATTAATAATATAATATTTGTTTTAAGAACTCTTTTATGTCAATTTTGACACTATTCAATAGTTGATTTTTGTGAAACTCCTAACAGATTGATTACTTCGAACAAAGTCAATTAAATCAATCCTAATATATCATATTATCATATAAAATTAGTTTAATTCATTAAAAGTTTCATATTATAATTATTTGGGTATTTATAAGATCAATTATTTTTATTTTTCACTATTTTAGTAATTACTGCATCATCATTGTGTCATAAATAAAATAAATTATATAATGTCTAAAAATTATAAATAAAATATCATTATGTAGGAAATCTTTTTAGCTTTCTAATGAATATTTATAATCGAAAATCCAACATGTATAACCCTATGTAAAAATTGTTCTTCTAAAAGATGTAAGCTTATGCCATTTTTATTTTTATTTTAACTTTATTAATATAAAGTGTCCCTACCACATACAAGTGGCTCCAAGGGGTCCCCAAATTGACCAAAGGATGCCCATGGTCGGGTATGTGTCCACCAATAAGGTTAGGACACGTTTTAGTGTAATTTTTTATTATTATAATATTATTTTTTTTAACCCTTATTTACCGGATTTACCCTTTAACCATGGTAAATAAAATATTTACCACAGTAACTATTCAAAATGTCTAAAAATAAAAGTTACCTATTTACACAATTTGAACATCTTGATTCCAAATATGGAATCCATTTTCCTAAATTCAAAACACAGAAGTGGCAGAAATTAATTTAAAATTAATTCCCGCTGTCAAAACAAAAAGCGTGTTTTTAAGAGATAATAACTATCAAAAGATTGACACTTGTTTATGTTCGGTTTAATTGTAAAATTATGTCCAATGATAAACATTAAATTGAATGGTAAAAATATATTCTAAATATACTTTAAAACCACTCAAATTCATAATTTATCACTATTAATTATTTTGATTAAAAAAGTTGTTTTTAATTAAAATTTAGAAATTTTCACTATTCATCAAAATATGAAAGTTATCCGAAATGTACCAAAATTTCACCCTAGGCTAATTTTGATATTCCGAATCCAAAAATGAAGTCCATTTTGAAATATAGAATATATATGATTTCAAAAAGTAGGTATTACTATTCACAACGGCTAGTTTAATTAGTTGTGGTGTGTGTTAGAACTCGAGGTTGCGTACAACACACGCTAGCGCATTATTCGAAGGAAAACGTACCGTAGAAGCTTGGGGTGTTACATTCTCCCCTCCTTCAAATAATTGCGTCCTCGCAATTTCTAGGGTATTACTGCATAAAAAGACTCGGGTGGTTCTTCATCATAAGTTCCTCGGGTTCCCACGTTGCCTCTTCCATTTTATGATTTCTCCACAAAACTTTTACCAGACGCGTCGTCCGGTTTCTCAGTACTTGTTCTCTTGTATCAAGAATCCTGACGGGCTCTTCGCAATAAGACAGATCGGGTTCCAGTTCTAATTCCTCATAGGTGAGTACATGCGTTGGGTCAGGCATGTATTTTCTCAACAGAGATACGTGGAACACATCGTGAACTTTGGAGAGACTTGGCGGCATTGCCAATTGGTAAGCTACAGCCCCAATTCGTTCTAGAATTTCGAAAGGTCCGATGTACCTGGGACTCAATTTACCTTTCTTACCAAAACGTATGACTCCCTTCCACGGAGATACCTTTAGGAAAACATGATCACCGACTTGAAATTCCAAATCCTTCCTTCGATTATCGGCATAGCTCTTCTGCCTACTTTGAGCTGCTTTGATGTGATTTTGGATTACCTTCACCTTTTCCACCGTTTCCTCCACCAGTTCTGGGCCTACAAGTTTTCTTTCACCAACGTCATCCCAACAGGTTGGTGTACGACATCTCTTTCCGTATAACGCTTCATATGGTGCCATTTGTATACTCGAATGGAAGCTATTGTTATAGGAAAATTCTACCATAGGTAAATATTGATCCCACATACCCTGAAAATCAAGTGAGCAAGATCTCAACATGTCTTCTAAGGTCTGAATAGTCCGTTCTGATTGTCCGTCTGTCTGAGGGTGGTAAGCAGTGCTCAAATGAAGTTCAGTATCCAGGGATTTCTGAAGACTTTTCCAAAATCTTGAAGTAAAACAGGGATCACGATCAGAAACAATCGATAGGGGAACTCCATGAAGTCTCACAACTTCATTAATGTATAGTCTTGCTAGACGTTCCAGGGGTAGATCTTCTCTTATAGCAAGAAAATGTGCTGACTTGGTAAGACGATCAACAATAACCCATATTGCATCGTTCCTTCTAGGAGTCTTTGGTAGCCCCATGACAAAGTCCATCGTAATATTGTCCCATTTCCACTCCGGTATGGGAAGAGGTTGCATGACTCCTCCAGGCTGTTGCCTTCCAGCTTTCACTTGTTGAAAAACCATACACCTTGACACAAAATCAGCAATCTCCCTCTTCATGTTGTCCCACCAAAAATGTTCCTTCAAATCTCTATACATTTTGGTGCTCCCAGGGTGTATAGAGAAATTGGAACTATGAGCATCATCCAGCAATTCCCTTTTTAGATCAGGTATATTGGGAACACAAAGTCTCTTCCCGAATTTCAAAATTCCATCTTCATACACAAAGTCTCTCAATCTCCCATCATTCACAGCTTTAATCTTCTTTTGGAATTCGTTATCATCGGTCTGAGAACTCTTAATCCTTTCTAGTAAAGATGGTTTGGCAACCATTTGAAAAAGCATTGATGTTTCACCTTCCCTGGTTATTCCCATGTCCATTTTCACTAGATCCATGAAAATTGGATCCCTTTCAATTCTCATATTGTTCAAAACTCCATGGTCTTTTCTACTCAAAGCATCTGCCACCTTGTTTGCCTTCCCCGGGTGGTAGTGTATCGTACAATCATAATCCTTGAGTAATTCAAGCCATCTCCTTTGCCTCATGTTGAGTTCTTTTTGTGAGAAAATATACTTCAAACTCTTGTGATCAGTATAAATCTCACATTTTTCACCATAGAGGTAGTGCCTCCATATCTTCAAAGCAAAGATCACAGCTGCTAACTCAAGATCATGAGTAGGATAGTTTTGTTCATGAATTTTCAACTGTCGTGATGCATAGGCAATAACTCTATCATTCTGCATAAGGACACAACCAAGTCCTTTCTTTGATGCATCACTATAAATAACGAACCCATCATTCCCCGATGGTAGAGTCAATATAGGAGCATTGACTAATCTTCTCTTCAGTTCTTCGAAACATTCTTCACACTCTTTTGTCCAAACAAATTTAACCCCTTTACGTGTGAGCTTCGTTAATGGGTTAGCCAATCGGGCAAAATTCTGGACGAAACGTCGATAATAACCTGCCAAGCCAATAAAACTACGTACCTCAGTTATACTCGTAGGTGCTGGCCATTCTTGGATTGCCTTGGTCTTAGAAGGATCAACAGAGATTCCATCTTTAGAGACAATATGGCCAAGAAAAGAAATCTCCTGAAGCCAGAATTCACACTTGCTAAACATTCCATATAATTCATGCCTCCTCAGAGTCTTCAAGATAATGCGCAAGTGATTTTCATGATCTTCGTAGGTTTTGGAGTATACCAAGATATCATCAATAAATACCACCACAAATTCATCGAGATACTCCTTGAAAACTCTATTCATCAGATCCATGAATATAGAGGGTGCATTAGTCAATCCAAACGGCATTACAGTAAACTCGTAATGCCCGTACCTGGTTCGAAATGCTGTCTTCGGAATGTCTTCCTTCTTTACACACAACTGATGGTATCCAGATCGAAGGTCAATCTTTGAAAAGTATTGAGCTCCATGCAGTTGGTCAAATAAATCATCAATACGAGGTAGGGGATACTTGTTCTTTATCGTTATAGCATTGATCTCCCTGTAGTCGATACATAACCTCATAGATCCATCTTTCTTTTTAACAAAAAGAACAGGGGCTCCCCATGGAGAAACACTAGGGCGAATAAATCCCTTATTACTCAATTCCTCTAGTTGTTTCTTTAGTTCGACTAACTCTACAGTGGCCATTCTATAAGGGGTCTTCGATATAGGCCTTGATCCAGGAATCAAATCAATAGAAAACTCAACTTCTCGTTCTGGAGGATGTCCAGGTAAATCTTCCGGAAATACATCTACAAATTCTTTCACAACAGGTACATCCTCTATTTGAACATTCCTTTCCTCACCGACAGTTATTTCATTCTCTTCCTCCCCAATAATTGAATTAAGTTGAGCTACTGGGGGTGGGTCTAAATAAGAATTAGGTGGTGACGATTCTGCTCTAAAAATAAGGTGTTCCTTATCATTATCATCAAGAATCGTAACCTCTTTCTTCTTACAATAAATCTTCGCATCATAGTCCGAAAGCCAGTCCATACCGAGGATTATATCAAACTCAATCATAGGTATGATGATGAAATCAGCAGATAAAGAAAATTTATGTGCTCTAATGGGGACTGATTCACAAAACTTTGTTGCAACGATACTTCCCTTAGGAGTTTTAACTGACAACTCCCTTATTAAATCAAATTGGAAATATCTAATTTTCTTAGCAAACTGGGAAGATATGAAACAATGCGATGATCCAGAATCAAATAATGCATTTGCTAAACTTGAGGAAACCATTAAATTACCTGCCACCACGTCTTTCGGAGTTTCTACCTCAGCAGTAGTGATAGCATAAGCCTGGCCTTGATCCCTTGGCCTTTTCTGAGGTAAGTTCTCCTGACGCTTAGGACATGCATTTGCATAATGCCCCATCTCCCTGCAATTGTAGCACTGAACGTTGGTAGCTTCCTTCTTCCCCTTGCAATCATGAGCTTGGTGGCCTTTTTCACCACACTTGTAACAGACTCCCATTCCCTTCAGGCAAGCACCGGGGTGTTTCTTCCCGCACTTACCACAAGATGGATATTCAACCTTTCCCTTCTTCCCCTTATTTCCATTCCCAGATTGATCAGCAGGTCTCTTCTTCTCTTGCTTTGCTTTAAAGTCATAAGACTTAGAGAATTCCTTTTCGGTCTTGATAGCACATGAGACAATGTCTTCGTACGATGAAAAGGTTTGTGAGACTAATGCTCGACGGAGAAATGGTTTTAACCCATCAAAGAAATGATCAATCTTACTTCTTGGGTTGCGAATATAATCTCCAGCATACCTCGCTAACCTTGTAAAGTTAGCCTCATACTTTGTGACATTCTCATCCTCCTTTTGTCTCAGACTCAGAAATTGCCTTTCCATATCTGCTCGATGGTCACGAGGAAAGTATTTTTCTAAAAACAGATCTTTGAACTCCCTCCATTCCATGTTTGATACTTCATCATCTTCCTTCATGTTTTGAATCAATGACCACCATTGATCAGCATCTCCAGTGAGGCGGTAAACTGCCATGGTAACTTTTTCCCTTTCACTACTCCCCAAAGCCTGAAATATTTTCTCTAGGGAAAATATCCATTGCTCAGCTACTAAGGGATTTGTACTTCCATTGAACGTTGGTGGTTGTTGTCTCATGAATCGATCTAACATTGATCCTCCATGCTGCGGATCAGGGTGCTCCATACGGGTAAGGTTATTATTCATAACCTGAGTAAGTTGTCCCAGTACGGTGATTAGCTGATCAGCACCAGTTGCATCACCAGCCCCACTATAATTATCTTGAGCAGGAGGGCAATCCCTACATGGAGTGCGTGCATTGATACGGTTTCCATTTCTTCCACTAGGTGCCATTTCTAAACAATGGCATAAACTAGATCAGTTTATGAATCAAAATACATAATCCCATACTTATAAAACATTTAACATAAATTGAACTATCTATGGATATAATCCATAATCATAAATATGTTTTCTTTGAGGAAGTATATACTCATAAACCCTTCATAATGATTTGTAAAGAAAGTGAGAGTTATCCTAAGCATATCCCCCGGGAGTGTCGTAACCAAGAGTGCAGCAAGGCCCGTTGTCGTGCACCAGTTCCCGTTCGAGTCTAGCTCAAAGCGGTGTTTTCGGGTTTTACCCCTAGGTACATCTGTGCCAGAGCCGCCTCTACCTGCTCGTATCCAGACAGGGATGTATTGCTCGCAAAACTCACAAAGTCTCTACAATACCAAAATTCTAGGAAGTTCTTCTATACTAATCCTCAAAGTTCATCTTAGGTCTACGTGCTCTAATCAGAGTTTATCTAAATCTAGCTTCCAAGGTTTGTACTAAACTTCCTCTGATACCAACTGTAACGCCCCGACCCTAGATTCCTAGAGTCGGTGCATTATTACATAACATTGGCATGATCACAAGAAAGATCAAATCTCGAAAGACCGATTGGTTTAGTAGCCTTGGAAACACTAGATATATTCATAAGTTTTACATTACATCATAAAATCAAAAACTACTACAACAACATAATGTTTCCACAGTCCACACTACAATCCCCTCATAATATCCCTGCAGGTCATTCATAACTTACATCTTCACTTCCTGGGAAAAATAAAACATAGAAAAGGGGTGAGCTCAAATGCCCAGTAAGGATAACAATATAGCGGAAACTTTCATCAATAAGAATAAACATTTAAGGCAATGTATAACTAAAACAAAAGCCTTTTAAACATGAACTTTCAACATGGTATGGCATAAATAAAATGAAATAATGCCATTTACTTATTCACATGAATATTCCACTAATCGAATAATCACATGCAAAAATAAATAACCACTTTCATAATGTTGGAATGCATAATGCCAGACTATCATAACCACATAGCCAAGGCCTCGTGCCAAGACTACAAATAAGATTTTGTCAAGGCCTTGTGCCAAGACACTAGTTTGTCTCATGAGACCTACCGATGCATCGAGGAGCTATAGCGGGCTCGACCCGTCACTTATTAAGTCCAATGCATTCCCATATGAAAAGGTTTAAACATAACATAAACATTCGTATTAAAACTAGCATACGAAATGTCAATACTTTCACAATAAACTATGAATGGTATAAAAATAGCACATCCACAGTCAAACATATCACAAAACCTTCAATACAATATAGAAGTTTTGTATCATAATAAATCAACTTCAAATAATCTTAAAATCCATCAAAGGATGTTGACATAGATGAAATCAAAATTCTTTTTAAAGAAATATCTCATTTTATTTTGAAATAATTTAAGATCCATATAAAATAAAACATTTTCTTTGAAAATATTCTTATAAGCTTGTAAGGAAAGCTTTGAAGATTTTATAACGGCGTAAAATAACCGCACCCGCCGTATAAGTTAAAAAAACATTCTTACCTCAATTATGTCGAAAAGGTTAAAAAGAACATTGTTTTGAAAACGACGGAAAGATTCCTTTATAAACCTCTTATAAAAAGTCAAACAAGGGTATAAATGACTTTAACCCATATTCTTGTAAATAGTAAAAATGTTTTGAAATACATTTCGAAGAAACATGGATGTGGATGATAACGAGATCCCAGTAGATTATTACGTATAAACAACCTCGGATAAAGAAGAGATTGTGAAATAACCCTTACCTTGTACTTTTCCTTGGTTGGGGTAGGTTAACCTCATGTATAATGGTGAAATAGTTGTTATTAAATTATACAAGAATCATATATATTAATATGATATCATATATGATCTTTTAACATTGATTTGTTAATAATATCTTAGAATTATCGTCGTTTCGGGAGTTAACTTACTCATTTTCTTTTATATGTTTTGTTACATAAGCCATGGTTGTTGTATCTTATTCATATCCAGAATGATATACAGTCCTTAAACATCATTTTTAAATCATCATATGATAATTATACTTGAATGGATACGATGGAGAATGAATCTCATCGCGTTCGTGGAGACGGTAGTCCGTACGTACGCACGAGCGACAATATCATTCTTTTGATATTAAAATAATATATAAATGGATGGTATATCATATATACAGAATCATTAACATGTTATATTTATTATTTACATGAGTTACACATCATTATTATACCCATCCAAATAATATTATATTGAATAACAATTACACCACGACGTGGAGACGGTAAGCCGTACGTACGCACGTATGGTGACATGTTATTCAAAGGGTGGATAGAATACTGAATATGATTGTACCATATTTATAATAACATCACAGTATATGTGAGATACTGGAGTTATTATTTCAGAATGGTAAGAACAAAGGAAGAAGAAGTGGAAGAAGAAATGAACTTAGAAAAGGGTGGTGAAATCATTACCTCTTCTTCGGGTTCTTCCTTTTGATTTGATCAAAAGGGCTCCTTAGGTTGGCTTTCTGATCAAACTAAGGCCTCTAGGTTGTATTGAGGGATGTTGGGAGAGTATTTGGGCAGAGTTTGGCCGAACCAAAAGGCTTTGAAGGTGTGAAGAAATGAGAAGGAGGAGTGCCCTTTTATAAGAGGGGTGAGGGGCACCTTTGGAAAAGTTAGAAATATTAATTTATAATAAATTCATATTCGGTTTAAAAAGGCTCCAAAGTTGACTATTCAAAGGATGAGGTGTGGATAGGTCGAAAACAACTCATCCAATAGAATTTAGACAGGTTTGGGTACTTATATTAACCTTATCTTTAAGTATTAACTCTAAGTTAATTAGTTTCACTTTTACAATGTCTCTTTGTATTTTTATATAATATGATTAATAAACTTACTATATACATCCAAGCGACCCCCAAGTGGTCCATTAATGAGGAACCTATCATAATATAAGTCTCTTGGCCGAACCTTAGATTTTTAGGAATTTAATATCAATTAATAATATAATATTTGTTTTAAGAACTCTTTTATGTCAATTTTGACACTATTCAATAGTTGATTTTTGTGAAACTCCTAACAGATTTATTACTTCGAACAAAGTCAATTAAATCAATCCTAATATATCATATTATCATATAAAATTAGTTTAATTCATTAAAAGTTTCATATTATAATTATTTGGGTATTTATAAGATCAATTATTTTTATTTTTCACTATTTTAGTAATTACTGCATCATCATTGTGTCATAAATAAAATAAATTATATAATGTCTAAAAATTATAAATAAAATATCATTATGTAGGAAATCTTTTTAGCTTTCTAATGAATATTTATAATCGAAAATCCAACATGTATAACCCTATGTAAAAATTGTTCTTCTAAAAGATGTAAGCTTATGCCATTTTTATTTTTATTTTAACTTTATTAATATAAAGTGTCCCTACCACATACAAGTGGCTCCAAGGGGTCCCCAAATTGACCAAAGGATGCCCATGGTCGGGTATGTGTCCACCAATAAGGTTAGGACACGTTTTAGGGTAATTTTTTATTATTATAATATTATTTTTTTTAACCCTTATTTACCGGATTTACCCTTTAACCATGGTAAATAAAATATTTACCACAGTAACTATTCAAAATGTCTAAAAATAAAAGTTACCTATTTACACAATTTGAACATCCTGATTCCAAATATGGAATCCATTTTCCTAAATTCAAAACACAGAAGTGGCAGAAATTAATTTAAAATTAATTCCCGCTGTCAAAACAAAAAGCGTGTTTTTAAGAGATAATAACTATCAAAAGATTGACACTTGTTTATGTTCGGTTTAATTGTAAAATTATGTCCAATGATAAACATTAAATTGAATGGTAAAAATATATTCTAAATATACTTTAAAACCACTCAAATTCATAATTTATCACTATTAATTATTTTGATTAAAAAATTTGTTTTTAATTAAAATTTAGAAATTTTCACTATTCATCAAAATATGAAAGTTATCCGAAATGTACCAAAATTTTACCCTAGGCTAATTTTGATATTCCGAATCCAAAAATGAAGTCCATTTTGAAATATAGAATATATATGATTTCAAAAAGTAGGTATTACTATTCACAACGGCTAGTTTAATTAGTTGTAGTGTGTGTTAGAACTCGAGGTTGCGTACAACACACGCTATCGCATTATTCGAAGGGAAACGTACCGTAGAAGCTTGGGGTGTTACAGAACACACTTACCTTTATGATTAGTACCTGTAGTTCCATAGGGTTTGTTTCTCTCATATATGATGCCTTAGAGAAATCACCAACGTTTAGGTGGTCAATAATTACTCCAGATAGTTGGTTGAGGATAATCACAAGAGTTCTCATTGCAGCTCCCATATCATTCAGTTGCTTGCTCAAAAAAACTGTCACAGTTTCCTTCACATCCACTGTTACTTTGGTGCCTGCTAGATCCAGCCATTTACTAAAACAAAAAAGTTCAGTGTGAGTATATCCACAAAACCATCATGTACTAATGAGGAAGATAAACAATAAGATATACTTACTCATTCACTTTATCTAAAACTAGGTCTCTTTCTAAAATCCTAACCATTATGGTAATGTCACTTATGCTTAGAGGATACCCTTACCTCTAATGTTATCTAAACCGACCTTTGATACCAACTATAAGGCCCCGACCTTAAACCTTACTTAATATTGAATTAAATGAATAATTCACATTGAGGTTCTTTTCAGGTTTAGAGTTTTAGAGAATTAGAACATAATTATTACATCTCAAAAGATTACAAAGTAGACACTTCTACTAAGTTTCCATAAAATAAAAACTCTTAAAAAGAAACATGTCTAGTTCCATGTTTTAGATAGCGTGACTTTCCCTGGATCCCATCCTTTACCCTTTTTCACATTAAGTCCTGTGAAAAACATTTCAAAAAAAACTTGGGGTGAGCATAAAAAGCTCAATAAGGGATACACAAAGAATGAAAATTGTTAGTTTATCAAAACAACAAGTAAACCATGTATACTTTATCAAAGTAATACCTTTCACCTTTATGAACGAGTAAAAAAAATATTCACTGAATAAAAGTTCATTACATACCCTTCTGTAACCAAAAGATTACCATAAAACCCATATTAAGATCACATAACATATAAAGGTAACTTGGGACATAAACATACTTAAGTGGAATAACCATAAGGTCGACTTCCACACATATCACTTAATGGAATAGCCATTTGGCCAACTTCCATACAAACATAATTGAATAGCCATTCAGCCGAATTCCATACCCAATTCATTGGAGGTTATAACGTAACCACCCATCCTGGTATTCACGGCACCACCCGTCATAATGTCCAAGTACCATTATAAATTGATAACACATAAAACCAACATAAAGGAATGATAACATTTCCACATTTCAATCAAAATATATCATTTAAATATATTGACATAATAGAATCCTTTATCAAAACCATTTTCAATACCAAAATACATAAAAGAGTACATGGCATTTATTTTATTCTAAAAACATTACGGCTTGTTGAGGAAGCCAAAGATCAAACAATACTCGCGGTGGCGGAAAAGGTCGTTGTCACCGGGTACGTTAAAAGAAACATTCCTTTTTGTTGTTTAGTAAAACGCTTCGTAGAAAAAGATTCCTTTTGTATAAAAGTAAAAGTAAAAGATGTTTATACACCGTATAAAAGAAAGTTGTGTATAAAACAAAATATGCCTCAATGAAAGGAGATTGAGATGAATTCCCTTACAAAGACGGTATCCTTGGATTAAGGATAAATCAATTACATAATTATGTGTGGCAAACGAATACACCAAATATAAGTGGATATTAAGTGTAAAACAATAATATTTTATTAACACATATTCATAGAACGACATATTCAAGGAGTACAAGCTTATCCCAAAGAATCAAAATTGGGTTAAGAAGTTCCCTGGCAAAAATTTGTCGGCCTAACGGCATCACTACAAAATTCAGAAAATGAGTTGATGAGAGATAAAAAGGGTATCTCATCACATGGAAATAAAAATTAGATCAATAAGGATATATAAGAAAATATCCCAACATAATATTATGTGAATTAATAGACATAACAAAATAAGTCTTTTACAAAAAGAGGAGGGTGAAAGGTTCCCTTACCGATATGGGTATCTTTCGAGACATGCACCCCGCGAAAGAAGGACAATACAAAATTGATGTAAATACTCATAAATGAAATTATATTACACAATGATAAAAATAATGGGTATTACATACACCACTCAAAGGAAATTGTGGCAGATGTAGCATAAATCTCACGGGAATAAAAGTGAGATGAAAAATCCCTTATGAAAACTTGGCAGCCTAACGGCGCCACATAAACTTACAAAAATGGATTGATGAGATCAAATAGGGTCTCTCATCATATTAACATAATGTTTACAGAAAGAGGAATATAAAAGAACATCCCCCAACATAACGAATATGAGCTTAAAAGAAGTGACATAAAGGAGAGTACTTAAAAAGAAAGATAGAGGTTAGATCTCTTACGAAAATTCGGCAGCCTAACGGGGCCACTCAAAACATCCAAAATGGTTTGATGAGAGATAATAGGTTCTCTCATCATATGAACATAAAAATTATAGTAAGAGTAATATAAATTAACAACCCAATAACAAGAAATATGAGCTTTAGAAGGAATGACATAAAAGAGTGTACTTAAAAAGAAAGAGAGGAGTAAGATCCCTTACCTCGGGTCCGACTTGACTCGATCATTCTTTAATCTCCTGAATAATAAACATGAGTTAATTTATACTTCCTTAATAACCTTTTCCAAGTTCATTATTCCTTTTATATCACTTATTACCATGTCATAGACATTATGTAATCATTTAAGTTAATAATGTTTGTTTTGTCGATACTTGGTTCTTAAGTCGAAAGTGGACTTCTTACAATTACATGTTGTTCCTCTGGTCAAAGGTTCATTATATCCAGAATTGTATTCATGATGTATATATCATATATATCATATATATCCATTATATTCGTGCATTTATAATATTACATAACATTTATAGTTAAGAAATGAAATGCACCGTTCATCGAGACGGTAAGCCGTACGTACGCATGAACGCTACTTTCATTTCTATTTCATATTTAATGGAATTAAAACATAATGATACATAATATTATTTTAATTCCAGTATGGTATCATATATAATATCATTAAATATATCCTTTATACGTACCACATATGGTATTAACGAATCAAATCACTTTGAGGGGGCGGTAGTCCACACTTCCTTAAATGAAGATATCGCGTTTACCCATAATGGAAACCATAAAGGTATGCCATAAATGAAAAATACAGAATCTTACGTAAAACATAAACATATTAGATATCATATATAAATATAGTTTCATCTTAATGACCACCTTTGAAGGTGTTAGAAGAATGTTGAACAATCATCGTTTCGGGAGGCAGAAATTCGTCATCCACGGAAACAGTGTGTTCTTTAACCATTAGATGTAGTTGTGTGAGAGTTTAGCTCGAAACCATCTTATAAAAACATCCTAGTATATTGAATATACTGTATTTGTTACACAATAAATGAATAAAAAGAGTTTAGGGGGTTGGAGATGCAAAATAAAACAAAAGGACTCAAGTGAAGACATTACCTTAAAATCGGGTAACTCCCATTGGTTTGAGCTCAAAGGCTTCCTTGGGAAGACTTCTGCCCAAAGTGAGGCTTCAAGGAGTAAGAGAGGGAAGTGGAGAGGAAAAATGTGCAGGGGTTTTTCGAGCCAAATGATTTGGGAGTGTGGGTAAGGAGGTAGAGGTGGGGTCCTTTTATAAGAGGAGAGGAGGGGCACTCTTGGAAAGTAAAGAAAAGTCACTTTATTTTAAAATGATATTCGGATTTAAGAGGCCCCACATTGATATAATTCTAGGATAAGGTGATAATGCTTCTAAATCCACTCATCCAATAGGTTTTGGACATGGTTAGGTCTTATATATTACATTATCTTTACATTTTATTTAAATCGTTAAATAATGAGGTCATCGCTGCATCATCATGATGTCATAAATAATTTAATTTATTTAATGTCTAAAAATTATAAAAAAGTACTATGATGTAGGAAATCGTTTTATATTTCCAATGAATATTTATAGTCAAAAATCTGATTTGTATGACCCCATGTAAAATTTTTTTTAGTAAAACAACTCATGTTTGTGACATTTTTATTTTAACTTTAAATAAAAAGATATTAATGTCATTTTCCAACCAATGTGGCTTCATGGGGTCCCCATGTTGACCCATGGATTTTCTTGGTCGGCCATGAAATATCCAATGAGGGTAGTACATGTGTCTAGGTCATTTAATTTTATTAAAACATTATTCTTACCATAAACTACACTAATTACCTCTAATCGCGATTAAGAACTTAAAAGTTACTATTCACCAAAAAATTATTTTAATCTCATTGAACCATATTTTCCTTCTTAATGACAACCATGTATGTCGGATTTTTCAAATTCAAAGCACAGAAGTGGTAAAATTTCATTTAAATGAAAAATGAGTTTTTATAAGTACCACTTAGTGGTTTCACTATTCATCAAAAATTGAAGTTTTTCAGAAAAATCCCAAAAATTCAGCCTAAGCTATATTTGATATTCCGAATTCAAAAATGAAGTATATTTTAAAAAATTCAAAACATATAAGTCACATTAATTAATTTAATAATTAATTTCCACTATCAGAGCAAATAGCGTGTTTTTATGAAACAATAAGTATCAAAAGATTGACACTAGTTTAAGTCTGATTTCAAAGTAAAATTAATTCCAACGACCACTATTGGATTTAATGGTAAAAATATATTCTAATTTCACTTTAAAATAAATTCAAAAGATAATCTAATCATATAAATAAATTAGATTAAAAAGAGGTTTTGAATTAATATACAACATTTTACACTATTCATTAAAAAATGAACTTTATCGGAAAGATACCAAAAATTTACACAAAGTAAATTTTGATGTCCCGATTCTAAAGAAGAGTTTTATTTGGTCCAATATAATGTATAAGAGTGAAAAAAACTATATTTAATGACGGTTCTCCATCAAAAGGCGATAAGTGAACCTTTAGTGAAAACTAGGGCATATACGCCTAAAATTGAATTCTTTCCGTATTTTAAGCCTTTATCTTTTATTGGATAAATGTAAAAACATTTAAAAACATATATAATCATATTTTAGTTATTTATATCCATTCCCACCAATACAACGACTACATGTTAACTACCATTTAAAATAATATTATTTTATTATTAGAGTGCAACGTAAGATTCCCATGAAACTTGTTGTTGCGTGTTGGGTATTCCATCGAGCATAGAGTCCCCTTTAAAGTCATATTAATATTTTATTCACAAATATGGATAAATATGAAAATGTCATATTCTTTATTTACCTGGGGTGTTACAATAAATACATAAAAGTTTTCCAGAATGACCACTACTATCCTAAGGTTTTGGTCTATGTCAGATCCCATAAATTTATGGATCTTAATCAGTTTTATGAGTCAATGATGGAGTATGAAATCCTCTTTGATGATGTAGTATGGTACACATCTGAAATTGCTTCCAATGAGCATATTAAGGCTCAGAGGATCAAGAGGGGGTTGCGCTGAATGATATATTCATAGGTATTTCTATTTCATATAAATACATATGAAGAGGTGTTTGACCATTCTTAAATTGGGGATATTGAAAAAAATGGTAGGTCTTGTTTTCATTGTTGTACAATCGGTGATGGGCAATGGTAGTTCATTTGGAAAATAGAGGAAGTGGGGTGAGTAAGGGATTAAGGAAGGTGGTTGTTCAGGCCACCATTCCCGGCAATCCTGTTCTATGGCTTTAGATGATGATTTATTTGTGTGTTTTCAGTTCTAGATGTTTGGACACACTAGACCTGGATACAAATCCCCTCCCAAACCATTACTTCAGTGTGGAGCTATGCGGCACATGTAGCGCTTCTGTAGGACCCCTAAATCTTATCATAGAGGGGTAGGGTCTGTGGATTCCTTGGGAATTTCAGCCTAGTCCATCTAGGTTGATGGGATCTCAATTTGGTGATCATGGTGGTAGGACCAGATCCCTTTCATGTCAGATATTGTTAAAAAAAGATCCAAAGGTATGTGGTTGTGTTCGAAGTCAATCAGATATAAAGAATCTTCATATTGATGACCAAGAACCAACAAATCCAAATGTAGGTCCTTCGAGAGTATGAGGGACTATTTTCATTGAATCATAAATAGATTATATTCTTTTTGATAGAGGTGATTCTATTTACTTTATCTCTACCCATATTTTGGATGATTTTGGTTTTATAATAGATTGGATGTCATTTGTGATGGATTTGGTGACACCTCTTTGTAAGAAGAAACAACACGGTCTCAAATGTCCTTTTTGTGCACTCATCATGTCAAGGGTTGGGATGGATTGGAATCTATTGGTTTTAGATATGGGAAACATTGATGTAATAATCGGCATAGATTGGATGCTACTCTTTTAGGAACATATCTATTTCTATAGGTGGTGGGTGAGTTTTATGAAACCTGATGGTAATACCCAGGACTTGTGGGGAATTATATCATTTATTGGGTCGTTCTAGACCACCTCCTCCAGATTTAGGTAGTCTCATTTTTCTCCTATCATATCTCATGTCTGAGGATGGTGGTGTGGATTCTGAGGGCTGATTACCTCTTGTGGTGGATGATCTCTTAGAGGTACTCCCTGATGACTTGTCACGATTTCCTCTCGAACCAGATGTGGAGTTCTTTCTAGATTTTCCATCAAGATCCTAATTGATGTCTCATACCTCATATTGTATAGAAACCACCAATTTGATGGAATTAAATGTACAGCTAGTAAATTTGAAATCAAATGGATTCATTCACTCGAGAATCGAACCATGGTCTTCTCCTATTTTGTTCATGAAAAAAGTCCAATAGATCTTTTTCATTGTGTATTTATTACTAGAAACTGAATGAGGTAGCCATCAAGAACTAATATCCATTTCACCACATTGGTCAGTTATATGATTAACATCATGGTTAACGGTGGTTGTCTAATATTGACATTCATTTGGGTTACTAAAAAGATAGATTTACAAAGGTGGGTGTCCCGAAAATGGAGTTTTAAAGCTAGTATGACCATTTTATGTATTTCTTCATGACTTCCAGGGTGAAGATTCATCCATTGGTCATTAAGGATTTATGAATACGGTGTTCCACCAATTTCTTGATTTTTTTTGTTTTGGTATCTGTGAAATATATCCTTGTTTATTCTGGATCTAAGGAGGAGTGTGAGTTGCTTTTTTGGTCATGTGGGGACACTTCAAAAACATCGCCTCTATGCAAAGTTCTATAAATGAAACTTCTATATTAAAGTGTTGAAGTTTTTAGGTCTTGTGATCATTTAACACGTGGTTTCAGTGGACCCTGAGAAGACCAGTATAGTTATGTCTTGGGAAAAACAAAAGAATGTGTTTGAGATCAGAAGCATTCTAAGACTAGAAAGATATTACTGGTGATTTTTTTACGAAATCACTCATCTTGATTCACCCATGAAAACACTCATCTGGAATGGGTTGAAGTTTAATAGGAGACTGGAGTGTCATTTTTCATTTAAGGACCTTATGTAGTCATCAAATTCATGTCTGATGCTGATCCTTCTAGAATATAAATTCGATATGTGGGTTATTGCAATGCTTTCGGTATGGGTCTCGGGTTTGTGCTTATGAAAGATGATGATGTGGGGGCATATGAATCTCTCTAACTCTGACCACATGAACGAACTATCTTACCCATGACTTGGATTTAGTAGTGGTGATACATCCTCTAAAAACCTAGCACCATTACTTCATTGGGGTAAAACATGTAGTTTATTACAATAATATGATTTTAGCCATTATTTTCATTCAAAAAGATCAAAATTTAAGTAATAATCACTTGGATGATTACTTTTATGTGTTTGATTTTGATTTATTTTTAACCTGGGTAAGGGTATGGTTGTGCTAGATTCTTTGAGAAAAAAAAAGATTTAATTATTTCTTGGACGGAGTCTAGTGATGAGTGGACCTTGATGGGACTCCACACTCAACTACACGTAGAGACCATGTATCATTTTGAAGATTCATTCTTATCTAGTGTTTAGTTGGCTCCCTCTCCTCTCAAGATGACTCAGTGGGATAATCTTGGAAATGAGTTATTCTTGTAGTCCATAAGGTTCTTTCAGTGTGGGGAGATACCATACGATTGGTCATTGTACCCTGACAGAGTTATATATTTGAAGGGTCATCTTGGGGTGCCATTATCCTTAAGGAAGGTGTTTATTTAGTATAGCCCCAGCCTTAGTGGTCTATTCATATTGGATCCAAAAAGATTCATTATGATGTTCGTCAAAGGTTCTATTGTTTACGTACGAGATGGGATATCACTGACTTTCTATGAAGGTGTTATACATGCCAAAAGGTAAAAGTAGAGCATCAAAGGGCCTCTGGTTTTCTTCATTTGCTACCCATTCCTAGAAATATGTGGAACATGATCTCCATGGACATCATTATCATCAAACCTAGTACATCCTCAGGGAATAATTCTATATATGTAGTGAGTGATCATCTAATAAAATCATCCCACTTTATTCTGATCAGGGATTCATCCTCAGTGGATGTATTGGGCCGATGGTATGTTTGGTAGGTAGGGAGGATTTGTGGCGTGTGATTGGCGATTGTTTTTGATAGGGACCCCCTTTTCATATTTCTGTTTTGGGATGGCCTTCATAAAACAATCAGATCATAGATCATGTTAATCACAACATTCCATCACCAAATAGATGGTCATATTTAACAAAAAAATCAAATTTTGGAAGACAAGATCTGAGCTTGTGTCTTGGATTTCATAGGATCATGGGATTTTCATTTTGTATTTGATAAGTTTTCATACAATTACCAATCCCCAATTCAAATGGATCTCTCTAAGGTTCCCTATGGTTAGCCTTGTCGGTCCAATTTATATTGGGATGAGGTGGGTGAAACATCACTATTTGGACAATGATTAGTGTATGATACATCTATTATGGTCAAGATGATTGGGCACTGGTTATGGAAATCTCAGAGTCACCACAAATCTTATGCTTACCATAGGTTCCAAGATCTATAATTTTCTATGGGTGAAAAAAAATATAGCATATTTTTTATGTTTTAGTGTTTAGTGCAAGAAGTAGATTCCCAAGATAAGGTTATTTGAGGGAAGTATATTCCCCTGGTCTACATTCTTTGGATGCATGATATCGATAATCAAGATACTTGGGAGCTAAATTTATGGTTTGAGAAAGTGCACCCATTTTAATTCTATGATGAAAATTTTGAATGACTTTTTGTTGGTTGAAATTTAACGTGGGGCGAGTGTTGTCACACCCGTGACTAGTTTTGAGATATTTTCAATGTATTTCTATTCTATCTTTTTTCCCATTGGATTACCATTTTATAATTGGATAAAAGTGCTAAAATATTTGATGACAAAATGTGGAACATGGTTTCATGCACGGTTAGTAGAAACTAGTTGGCCCTTCTCATGTAATACTGTACTAGGTTGGTAGTTTTAGGTAGTATCTACTGCATAAATTGCTCATGGTAATTCACTCTGTTATGGATAACTATATATTATGTCCTACTTGAACTGTAAGGGGATCACAATTTTCCCACTGTTTGGAAAACCATAAGGACTAATCATGCGGCCTATCGTGGTTATTATAATTTTTCATACCATTCTTCCTGTCCCCATATTTAATCAAAAAATCATCGTATTTCTCCCCCAGTCAACAAATCCATCCCAAGTTGCACCTCCCCATTCCTATCCACTCCCATGGTCTCCATTTTGGTGGGTTATGTCGCTCATATTCTTAATGAAACATTACATAAGTGTTCTCTTCTCTTGATTTCTTCCTCTATTTTAGGGTTTCTTCCCTCCATCTTTTGGGTTCACATGTCAAATGGGTTATGTATAAAATTTAGGGTCATATCTTGTTTCTAGAGGTTTGATATTGACGTCTTATGTTCAAAATTTTGTTTACAGGGGTTAATTAAGGTGTGGTTGAGGTTTAGAACCACATTCTAGATTTTTCTGCACTCCAAGAAGGCATTTTCATGCTTAAACTCTATTTGGTGAATAAGATATGTTTTCTTGAGTGTCTAATAATATTTTATGATTTTCTTGCATCGTTAGAAATGCAGTTTGGGTGTGTTTCGATATGAATTTGGTTTGAAAGTGGGTTTTCTAAAGAAAATTGGGTGTTATCATGTGTAAACCATTGTTGTGTACTTTTAATATATTTTATAAATTGTGAAATTACTATGAAACATGTTTTATAATGGTTTTTTCTGTGTGTTTTGATTTAAAAGTAATTTCTTTTGTGGAAATGTTGTTTTAATGAGCATGTTAATATTTTTTTGGATTGGGTAAGTGTATGTGGTGATATATGTGATATATTTAACATGAATTACGGATAATAAAACTCCTACGTGACTATGTGGGAAGAATAGGAATAATATGAATGTGATTCGGAAGTGGGTTTAATTTGTATTCTCTTAGTGGGATTGACAATGACAACCAAAACTAAATATTGATAAAGATCAGAGGCCACTATAATTTTTTATGTTCTCCTCTCCAACGACTCATGCATGAGGATGTAGATGGTTGTGGTTTCTACACCAATTTTCATCATGATATGACGTCTCTAGGGTACCAATATTAGCTAGATGTTATAGGGATTTCCCTTAACATAGTGATCAATAGTGATATCATACATACCATGAGCATAAAATATAGTATTTTGGTTTTTTGAAAATAAATCAACATTTCTTTTAAAATATTTTTATTCAAAAAGGTTCCAAGTTTTTTTAAACAAGTAGGGATTTCATTTATCTTATAATGTTATTATCTTGGAATATTTGTTTTTGGTGTAATCCTACTTGTCTTTTGCTCAAACCCTACATTCACCATTGGGTACAAGTATTCTTGGTTTTGATTGACATAGGTAGTGGAATTCTGTTTAGAGATGGTGGTTTAGGATTATATTGGCTTCCCATTCCTGGTGTTCTGGTGGTGACTTGATGATGATGCTCCTCTTGTCGCATCATGGTTTTTGGATGGTGTATTTTTCCACTTTTTTGTTAGACTTTTTGCATTTTTATTTATAGTTGAAATCCTGAATATGAAATATTATTATGCCATGTTTGGTTATGATTATCCTATTTGGGATTTTTTTTGTATTTTTATAAATATTTACATGGGTGAAATTGTTCAATAGTTGTATTATTGATAACTATGAACTTGGGGCCAGCCTTTGGGGATCGAGAATTCCCTTTGAGCCATTCCATGGACCAGATTAGGTGTCGGGTTTGATGGTCACCAAAATTGGTTAATGATACATTAATTATAAAGTTATTACTATTTTTTAACATTTCTATGAACCCTTCAATCCATGATACATCAATGACATGTTGTCGTTCTCCATTGGTTCTTGCCTCACATTCCACGGAACTACCAGAGAACCAATGTAATCACATTGCCGCACCATGATAACTTCTACCATATTCTATTATTCTACATAATGTATAATTCCACCACCTAACTTGGGAATTTTTTTTTGACTAAATCATTGACCTACACCATCATCCCTAACACCAAGATATAGTTAAAATTTCATATGATCGATCAATGATCATAATCGATCACCACTTGAAAATAATCTGGGAATTATAAGGAACTATTATAACTATTTTATGTGATAAATACTATAAATAAAAATATCACACTAATGTTACATATAATAAAAATCATCTTTTCATAAAATTATTAGTTACAATCTAGTAATCAATAGGACAATGTAATTTTCTTGTTGGGAACAAACTCTAATATTATCGCGCTTTCACTAGAGTCAACAACCAACAACTTTTAATCCATTATCAACCAATTGATTAAAAATCTTATTAATAGAAAAGGTTTTGGTTAATTTAAATTTCACATACTGTAAGGAGGCCACTCTACATATTCTGACTTCACCTATTTTAAAAAAATTCTTCATATGGTGATACTTATAATTTTTATTCCTCATCTATTAATGTAAAGTAGGTTACATGGATAAAACTAATACTGTATTATTTTCAGTATACAACATGATATCATCATTATAGTGAGGTATATCACAATGCACTATAAAAAAGTCTCATATTAGTATAACTTCTATAGATTTATTAGATTATTTAATATAATTAGAATTTAGTGTAAAATTTGAATGTATTGCTTGTTTATAAATCTCCATGTTCATTACTTATAGATTATTGTGAAACAAAGACCCTAATTGTAATTTTAGATCATTATTATCAATTTGGAAACTATAATTGATATATGTACCCAGAATAACATCCTTTTTTCCACTATAAACCTTGATCAAATCCTTTTTAATCCTTATGTACTTCAGAATAATCTTTATAGTTTGTTGTTTTGGTTCTCTTAAATATTAATGATATCATATTACCATGATCAATGAATTTGGGTGTCATAAAATTTATATAATATTTAATGCATCATTGGTCCAATTCGAAAAGAACTGTGGATTATAATCACACATTATTTATCAATTTTTTTAGAATAGAATTTCTTCGAGTGATGTGGACAATGTGGCATTGGAAACATTAATAAATAGTATTATTTTTGTACTGATTCTCTATAATAAATATTCAATTCATGTATCTTGAAATATTAGAATCAGGATATTTTATCTATCTTGGTGGATCTTTATCTATAGAAAGTTATATAATTCACCAAATAAATAAATAAAGAAGTACTTAATCATATATGTTTTAATTGAATATAATAATTGTATATCATTTCCCATTATATATATTTAACCAGATAATAATATAATGAATACTACTTCATTCTCACTATACTTCTTATTAACACATGACTCACGTTCATTATTTATCAATCCAAATTCTCATGTGATATTATAAAAAAGAATGAAAATGATATGTATACCTACTCTAACCCATATATGCATCTCTATAACATTGTGATAAAATTAGAATACATTAATGTTATGAAGCATTTTATTTGTGTTATATAAACACCTTCCACTAGGTTTCCATTATATAAGGTGGTCATAAATCAATTTTTAAAATCTCATTATCCTTGTAAAATTATTTTTAACATAGAAATATAATTTATTATTTCATAGGGATGGGTGAAATGGATTAATCATTATCTCTTCCTTGTTATTCTAAAACCATTTGAAATCCAAAGAAACATTCTAGTGACTAGAGATACAATCCATGCCTATTTTTTTAGGAAAATCCCATATTACAGAATGGAATTTACATCATCATAAGAATCTACCAAAATCCAAAAATAGTTTTTCTGTATGGAATCCATTTTAGAATTTTTATATTATTTTGAAATTTCAACTTATACATATTAGTTTATTCTTAGCTGGATATGGATTTATTTTTTCCGCTAATATGGTTTAAAATTATAGACCTTAATTCATTACAAAGATAGAAACTCTTGTGAGTGGTTTCCATTGATGTTTTGAAAGAGACAATGTGAAAATGGAGGATTTAGATAATGGATTTAATCATTTCAAAAATTCTATGGTGTGGTATGTAGGATGTCATTTAGTTAAGGTAGGACACAAAATGGATTACCCCTTGTGTTTTAGAGACTTAGAGTGTAACAGAATGATAATTTTTATAGTACACATTAATTTAATCCTAGTTATAGTTTGGATTTTTGTTGTGGCATGGAGTCTAGGAGGGGATTTCCCATGGTTTAGAAGAAACCTTGTGCCATGGGGTCTCATGTGGTTGTACGTTTTAATTTTCGATTGATTTTAGGGTTCCTATGATGCTCTGAATGGGGTGATTTGTCTCCTTATACCCTTTTTAGATGGGATATTGGAATGATCTTTGGAATGTAATCTTGTGGACAAATTGGTTAAGGTTCCTCACTATAGAAAGACCTGTGTTGAACGGTATTGATAAATGAGAACCTAATTGTTGTAGAGTGGCAAAGGGTTCTACACGATGGTAATTAAATCATATATTTTTTTAATTTCTTGAACCCATTTGAAATGGTTATTTCCCTAAGTTGAATAATATCTCTTAGGTGACTTGGGTGTTGTTTTGGCGGTCTTTCACTGCATCGTAGTGAACATTGATCTTGGTAATAGATCGATTGAATCTTTATTATTCCAGGATTAAAATAACTCTTTATGATAAGTCTAGTTTTATAGTCATCCCTTCCTACCCTCTTCATAGTATAAAGTATAAAAAACTCCTCATTTACTGCAGGGTATCAATTTTCCATAGTTTCTAATTGAATAAGTGTGAATATCATGCCTTTTTCTTACTTTAAGAGGATTGTATGGGATGATATAATTAAATAATTATTTTTATTTAACCGAAATTTATTGGGACAAGGATTATTTAATATGTGTTTAGTTGTATTATGATATAAATTAAAACAATATCCATGTTTTCTACTATTTATAAAAATCATGCATGGCATGTGCCTTTTTGTGCTTTGGCTATTGTGATTTATGAATGTTTTTGCAACCCCTTGTAAGAATCAGTAATCCATAAAAGGTCAGGAACTTATTCATTGACATGGAATCAGTTTACCCCAATAAATATGGATTATTAAAAACAACCTTTTTAATTAATGATGTAATATATATTAAAAAAACTTTTAAAACTGATTTTATGGTGGAGGTGAAGGCGATATTTCTCTTCGATGTGTTTTTGTTATTGATGTAAATTTGTGTTAGTTATGAAAACCATTGTAGGGATTATGCATAATGGTGATGACCATTTAGAATGTGGTGTGTGTATTTATTGTAGAGTTTTGGTTTCTAGGAAATTTCTATGATGGGGGAAATTTTGCTATGTTTGGATTACAATGATTTTTGTGGTGATATGGTTGGGTTGGTGTGAAGTTTTCCACCTATTGTGGTGGATGTTTTTTGAGAATTATGTGGGATGTTTTGTGGTGTATTTATGGAAATATCTCATTAAAAAAAGAATTAATTGTTAATGTTTAATTTGAAATGGAATGTGTTAGATGTAAAATTTTGGTAGGATCTAATAATTGTATGATATCTATCCAATCAAATGGGATAATTAATGAACATATGGAACCTAAAAAGGTGTCATGGTTAGATTGGGTCATAATTAAATATAAAATGAATTATTTAGTAACCATAATATGGTTTAAAACTAGTAATTCAATAAATTGTTTAATTTGAAAAGGGGATGTTAAGTTGTAGAATTTGTTTGGATTGTTTATATTGGGTGTTAACATAGTGTTTGTATTTATGGATTTTAGGGGTCATTATTTTTTTAGTGGTGTTGAGGGATGGCACGAGTGGATATGGATGTGAACCCATACGTATGTTATGGTGTGTTATGTATCAATATTTTATTTTATATATTATTCAAATACACCCCACAACCATGTTGGATAACCAAACCAGGTACCAACTATTTTTGGTTTTAGGTTCTTTTCCCAACATCAATTTTAGTTGTGAAATGGATAGTTACCTTACCATTACTACCCAGTCCTTCGTATATTGTAGTGATGATAATGTATTATGTTAGAGATGCTTATTTATAATGATGAATGGGGATTTAGATTCCTAGTGATGATGAGCATATGAAAAGTAGTTAGGGTCATTCATAGCAGGAAGAGGCCATGGGTTTGATGTCTTTGATGTTCATCAGGGTTATGTGATCTGCATATTTATCAATGATATCAATGGAATCTTAGACTTGTGGTGGAGTATTATGTTTGTATGCACCATGATCCACATCTATGAATGATGGATATGTGATGTTATTTGCATTTATGTGATGGGAGTACATGACATTTGACTTTGGTTTTTGATAGTAGAAAAATATTAAAAAAGTGTTTGTGGGAAATAACTGCATATATTAATTTGATATTACCTTGCTATAATGATTGTTTGATTTACTATGTGTTTTTTAGTGAGGTTGGTATTGGTTGGTTGACCTGTTAGGTAAATATCAGTTCAACTACTTGTTCACTAGTGCATTATTATACCCTTAACACATTTTCAGAATAAACTGTGTGCATCATCCTACTAAGTATACTTGTTATTCTATCCCTAGGTATATATAATTCGAATTGTTTCCAAGTGGATTCAAAGGATCACATATTTAGGTTATTATCATTAAAATTGGGGATTTTTTGAGTTTCTAACATGTTGTATATCATTGGCTTTTTTTACATGGGGACTTTTATTTTTTACTTTGTTCATATTTTTCATGCTTTATAGGGTTATAAGATTCTATTTTACACTATATGATGGATGTTATTTGGGGTTATTACATTATCCCCTCATTATACATAGATTATTACAGAAATGATCTACAAATGTGTTATTTTTATACCGTCGAGGAAATTTTCCATACCAGAGTTTATCAATGGGGGGCTTTGGGGTCATTATTTAGTTTTATAAATTTTCATCCCATTAAGTGTTCATTTATTGGGGGTTGGGGGGTCATGAAAAAGTGGTATCAATGTATTGGTTGAGAGATAAGATGAATTTTTGATTTGGGAACTATTGAAGACACCATGAGTTAGTAGGTAACATTATTAGTCAAGATTAGTGCATGAAAAACTATATGGACACCAGATAGGACACATGATTTTAGATCACCCAATGATTAGATGAATGTATAACTAATTAATTGAGTGGTAAAGTGGACTTTTCTTTCTTATAGTGTAATGGATTTGGACACGTATTTCTGTCCTGAATTTTTTTATGTAGTGTTAGATTTGAGATGGGTTTTTGGAATTAAATTAACCACATAAAATAAATTTTAATAAATTTCTCGATAACATGTTTAGGGGGTTTTTTTGTGATATTAAGGTTTGTTTTTTCTTAAATCATATATATATGTTTGAACACATATCCTATGATGAATCATTATTATATGGGGTGTTTTCATGAAATGTGGGCAAGTTAGGGCCATCTAAAGTGGTGAATATCATGGTGTAGTGAATTTGTTCACATGGATTGTGTGATTGATTAAACATTATTATTATAGATGTATGTTCATGTTTTTTGGGGAATATAATGTTGTGATGTTTTATAAAATGGGATACCAATGATACTAACTTACAAAAAATAATAAATAGAAGAATTAAATTTTGAGTGTTTTTGGAAATTAACAATATGTTTATTATATGAAAAATACTTAAACATGAGAATATGGTTTATATAGAGCTAAAATTATAAATCATGAATAATTTAATGATTTTTTAATTTATAAATAACCATTATGTTCCATTTCCATATCATTTTAAATAGTTTAACTATTTTCTCATAATATCTTGACTATTTTGAAATCATGATGTTCCTTCTTTATCAATAACTGATAATTTTTCTTTTAATATGTATTATGATGATGCAAATATGATCCTTTAATTAGTGGGTGGGTTTTTAGAAAAGGTTTTCATAAATTATATTGTCAATTTATTGATATGTACACGGATAATCTCTTTAATTTCACTTAAGATTTAAATTTATAATTATATTTTTGAGGCTACTTACATTGATTTTTATTTCATTTAGTGAATTTTTGAAATTTTGATGCATCGATATTAACTTTATTCACACTTTGTTAGCCATGTTGCATCATAAGTCCAAAAATAAAGTTATCTAGTTCTATTTAAACGATCCTGTTTGTTTTATAATTTTTGAATATTTATTATCAAAATTATGAGAGCAATTTGGGAATTTTAGATTAATATAAATAGATTATTAATGTGTATTATTTGATGAAACATATCTATTATATCATAATTTAAATGATAGAAAACAATCACGGGATCCATTATTAATTTAATGTTCTTCAAATGGAGTGTTTTAGTTGAAGGTGATAGTTATTAAATACAATTTAGATTATAAAATTCGGTAACATAAAAACTTATTGAAAATGCCAAGATAAATTGAATATAACTAAATGAATGTTGTACATGTCACTTCATTAATGAATTATCATTCTTAGAGTGTGAACCCTTGTTGGTTAGATTTTTCATGTCACATCTAACGAATGTAATATTTAAAAAGGTAGTTAATGAATCTTGATCTAGATTAATGAATGTTTTGCTGAATATTATTAATGAATACCGTAATAAAAATTATTATACAAGATTGCTAATTTCTATGACATATTGTTCATTCCATATAAAAAATAAATGTTGTGAAATTTATGAATAAATCTCCTTAAATTATTAATTATGATATTTTTTCAATAACTAAAAGAATAATAGTGTAACATGTATGAATTAATTGATAAATTATATGAACGATAGAATTATTTAAGTGATGGAAATGAAATATTCTATGAATGTGTCCCATAATTTGAGTTTATCATGTTGTGTATTTGTTTTTGAGGCCATGCTTACCGAAAAATATCTTTACTTATTTGATTTACATAATTATATATGAAATAAAAATCCTATTGATTTTCTTCTATGGTAGTATATAATAAATTAAATTTCCATGTTTTTTGATTTTGAAATTATCAATAAAATGATTTCAATTTATAAAATTATCTATTGATGAGAAAATGTATTGTTTTGGGGGCCATTCTATGGAATACATTAATTTCAACAAACATTTTTTGTGTAATTTATTCCCCGCATCCATGATATAATAAATTCTTATATTAAGAACTTATTTAAATGGTATATTTCATTTCATTGTTATATAATTTTGGTGAAGAAGATGTGAGTTTATAACAATTACTGAATTAGAACAATGTAACCTTTACCATAGTGGAAAAATTTCCTTTGGTAATTAATGGGAATTGTTTTGATATATTTGTATATTTCATGAACCAAGATTTTGGTTCCATGTGAAATTTATAAAAAAACATATGATCACGTGTATGGTTAGTATGTTATCTTTTTAATATTGAAACATAAAATAACTCTATTAAAGGTTGTTTGAATCTTTTTTGGGGAATTGAAATTGTTTTCCCAGTCATTTTTTACATCATGAATTTTATAAAGGAAGAATAGAGTGACAATATTTTACCCACTTATAAAATGAAAAAATGTTTGTTGATCATAAAACATTTCACTTGTGTCCAACCAAAAATAAGAATTTAAATAATTCATTTGAATTTTACATTTTCATAAAATCAATGAACTTCGTGTTTTAGGTAAAATGTTTGGAGGAATATCAGATTGTGATTATAAACTATTCTATAGGACGTAGCAAGTAAATACTTTAAATTATGTGTTGAAAACCTATCTATGTAGTGTTAATTAATTAAAATGAAATATTAACTATCCAATAATGTATCTTAGGGATCTATAATGTTATTTTTAAAATATGGATTGCTGATTTTTCTCTTTATTTTTTGTTTTTTATGTAAAATCATTTTCCAAAAACCTCCAATTTACACGAAAAGGTTTTTATACCCGAATTTTTTCCCTAATATACATTTCCACATAATAAAGAAGTTATTTTATTAGAATAAATATGAAATTATTTTTATCAATAATTTCCTTGGTGTTATGAATTATTATATATTTATTTATAAAATCACTTGTAGCGACTCGGGTTTTTGGCCCTGTCAGACTTTGGAATATTTCTACGAATAATTCCAGATCTAGGCGCGAAGACGGCGTGCGATTCCGAGGCCCGGTGTGCCCGGAATTAATTTTATAAAAATATTAAGTATTTTTATACTATGCACGTGGCGGAGGTGTGATATCTCCTAAACGGTAGCTCAGAACGGGAATCTGAGGGCACGATTGCGTCCTGAATGTGCCGTTTACCCTAGGCGGGGTGTAAAATTTGCGGGCGCGGGCCTGCGGTGAGAAACGCCACCAGGGGCGTTTTCGTAAATAAGTGGCGAAGTTAGTGTGCGGGCGTCGGCTCAAATAACTTCTGAACGGAGTCTCGGATGGAAAATCTGAGACCGCCGTTGCGTTCAGAACGGCGCGTTTACCCTAGGGGTGACCTTACTTTTGTTCGCGTCGGGCGCCGGGTCGAAAGCGATCGGGAGCCGAACAGTTGGATGGAGAGGAGAGGATTTAATTAAATAAATAAATCATCGCCCCTTATCTCTCCTTTGTGCGTACGAAGGACAGGAAGCCCCTCCCCTCCCCTCTTTGGCGACGAACAATCCGGAGGCCAAATCAAGCAATCAAGGTGTCGTTGAGCTCCGATTTTGACGGCGATCACTCCTAGATTGAGCAGCGGTAGCAGCGGAGCACGCAAAGCGTCGGCGATCCGCCAAAAGGTCGGTGTTTTACGTTTTGGAAATCCTGGATCCCTTTTATGCGTTGTTTTTCTTCAAATCGTCATAAGGGTTGTGTAGTTCGGATCTCGAGGTTTCCGAAACATGTTTCGGATCTGATTTTGGAGCACCGGGGTGCTCCCGGGGGTCCCCGGAAGTTTTCCGGCGAAAATCCCGGATTCCGGCGGCGGCCATGGCGGAATCCGGCGAGGCAGGGCGGCGGCGCGGCGGCGGCGCGGTGGTTTCCGGCGACGGCGCGGTGGCGCGGCGGAATCCGGCAGCGACGCGGTGGTTTCCGGCGAGGCTAGCGGTGGTCCGGCCAGGATTTTCCGGGGGTTCTTTAAACCCCCGTAACTCGCAAACCGTAACTCCGATTTGCGAGCCGTTTGCGGCGACACGCTCCTTACGTTGAGACTGACCTTTTGAAATCACTTTGAGAGTTTAAGGGTTCGAGATCGTGGCCCGGGAGTTAGAAACGTCGTATAAAATAATATTATTTTATTATTTTACGACTTCGGGCCGTTGTAACTTCTACCCGGAACGTCCGATTGACGTGCCGTCAGTGGCGTTAAGACCCTGATGGTACGACGGACTTTTTGAGATGGTTTCCGGGTGTTGGGTCTGTGAACGGGGTGCGGGCCCCATGAGGCCGGGTTTTGGCGTTTGCTGGGAAACGCAGCTTTTGCACCAGGAGTCCGATTTTGGCGGATGAATAGTCGATCCTGTGTGTTTTTCCGAGAGGAACGCAATGGTGTGTTCCGTTTGGTGAGTTTCGGAATCCAGGTGTGGGCCCCACCCGAGCCGGCCTTCGGTGAATAGTACCTTTTTCACCGGGTGTCCGTTCTGGGCGAGCGAGTAGTCGATTCCGCTTGTTTTTCTGAGGGGATTGTCGTGGTGTGATCCGCTCGATGGGTTTCGGGATCGTTGTGTGGGCCCCGCACGAGCTAGCTACGGTGAATAGTGTCGTTTTCACCGGTGCTCCGTTTTGGGCGAGTAAACAGCCTATACTACGTGTTTTCCGCGTGGAACACGATGATGGCCTCGGTTTTGGCTTTGGAGGTGCGCAGTGTGGCTTTGGGGCGAGTCGCTCGGGTTAGCGACGTTTGGACCAGCAGTGGTTGAGGGTTCTCCCTTGGTTCGATCCTACGAGGGTTCGTGTGGTATCACAACCTTCGTATGGGTTTGTGATCCTCTCGATGGGATGTTTAAACTGTTAGAGTTGTGGTATCCCTCCGGAGGGCCCGGAGTGGATCCTCTAGCATCTTTACCCTAGATCGGGTTCTTGGTATCGCTGTGACCACTTATTCACGGGCAGCGATCCCCTATCTAGCAGGTTAACCCCGTAGGGTTTGTGGCATCATCGGGAATATGATCCCCTACGCGGTGGGTCGTGCATAGTAGGGTTGTGGCATCGTCGGGTTTACGATCCCCTACTCAGCATGATGTTTATAGTAGGGTTGCGGCATCGTTGGTTATACGATCCCCTACTCAGCGCTTGGTGTCGGTAGGGTTGCGGTATCGTTGGTTATGCGATTCCCTACTCAGCGCGTGGTTTCGGTAGGGTTGTGGCATCGTCGGTTCGATCCCCTACATCACGAGTTATCCCAGATAGGGTTCCGGTATCGTCGTGACCATCTTTATATGGACGATGATCCTCTATCTGAGTGTGAAGCTTCTGTCGAGTGCAGATCGGGTTGTGGTATCCCCCAGTGGATCCTGGGTGTGATCCCCCATCTGTGAGAACTACGTATGCCAGATCGGGTCGTGGTATCCCCCAGCGGACCCTGGGAGTGATCCCCTATCTGTGAGTTACGTATACCGGAGTGGTTCTTGGTATCCCCTAGAGGACCCTAGCGGTGATCCCCTCTCCGAGGAGTTTGGTGGTTATGTTGTTTCAGCGATGTTTCCACAGTGATGCTATCTGACGAGCGTGGTCTCTCGGGTGAGCGTCTGAGATGTTTGCGAGTATCCCGATGGAGTGTATCTCTCGGATGAGTGTCATCTGGTATGACAGTGTTCGTGGTGTACTCTCCTGGTTGGGACAGTTGCTGGTGATGAGGTCGGTACCTCTTGTGGCTTTGTGGCGTGAGCTGTATATATCTGGATTGTTCATGGTGTATGTATGGGCATACACCTGAGCTGAGTTGAGCTGACTAGTTGTGTTTAGCCGAGGATGGTCATGGGATGGAGTTTCTCTCTCGTCTGGGTTCCCTCTGGCTGGGTTGAGCGGACTGTTGCCTTCAGTTTCTCCCTTGGGTTTTGGGTTTTTGGGGTGCCTACTGAGTATGTTTATACTCACCCCTGCACGGGCTTTGCCCGCACATGTTTGTGTCTTGTGCAGACCACAGGCCTTTTGACGGAGTCCCAGGAGGACCCGGAGCAGGCGGAGCTTAGTGAGCGAGTTGACCGGGGTGTTTACCGGAGCTGTGCCGAGGGAGCTTTTCGGCGGGTGTTTGTGGCAGCGTTCCCCTTCTTCAGAGCAGGTTGGACGCGCTTTGTAGTTTTCTTTTGGTGGGCCCTGTTTTTCCCTTGTACTTTTGTTGTTTCACTCTGGTTTGGGATAGATTGTATGCATGCATTTACTTTTGAGTTTCTCTATCTCTGCACTGTTGCATGGAGGTGTTTGTGGGTGCGTGTGTACAGGTACCTTAGGCTAATGCCTCCCATGTGTATGATAGCCTACTCGGCGCTGGTCGCCAGCCCCTGGCCTATTGGAGGCGGGCTTGGGGAGTCGCGGCTCGAGCCCCGTTGGGTCGGGTCGTGACATCACTAACCATGAACGAGACATTTATTTAATGAATTAATAAAAGAGGTTTTTTATCTATAGGGAGTGGTAATGATGTCATAAATTCCACACATAATTATTAATAGATGAATGATGATAAAATGATCAAATTATATGTTTTATTTATATTTTTTTGGTTGACTATGTTGTGTTTACTATGCCACGTATAGTCTCAATTAAATATTTCTATTTCCATTTTATGTGGTTATATGTTAATAGTAGTGGTTTTTCGGTATATTTACATTGTAGGAATGATATGATATGACTTTGGCGTGTTAGCTATTTTTAGAAGGTTTTCTAGGGATAATATAATATTATATGGATACTGTATATGATAAATGGCTAGGGAGAGTATTATAAGAATGAGATAATTAAATTAACATTCATATTGGTGTGTGAGAGAGTGTATCTAATGGTTATCATTTTAATTTGTTTGGTCATTACCTCCTTAAGGTAGGATCTATTTGAGAGTTACCCTTCCCAAGTGTGTAATTTTTGGGTGTTGGGTGGTATGTTTTAAATTCCTCATAAAAATTATTTTACATTAAATACTTATGTTTTTAATAGTCATTCATGGTTATTGGTTTCATTTGGGCTGTAATCAGATCCTAGAAAGGTATCTTACGGTATGGTTATTCGGACCCTTCCATTTTTCACTTCTTTTATGCATTTATTTCTGATCCATTGGGAAATAAATCATTGTGGTTGTATTGAATTTAACATTATAGACTTTATAACCCATTAATATTATATTTTTTATGTCATAGTTGTGTTCAAGGAAGTACTAAGTAATCAAAGGATTATGTAGGGCCTACAGGCCATATAATGGTCTAAATTCCCAGTGGGCCTTCAGGCTATGTAATGGGTCTCCCTCTACCCAGTTAAAAGAGGCCTTTTCTTTGCTTTAATAATAAATGAGGCTTCGGCCCCAACCTTTAAAAAAATATAAGGATTATGTAGTGGAGATAGTGATGGATACCAACAAGACATGGATTTTATTTTATTAAGCTATATGGTGTGACAAAGTGGAAGGATATTATGGTGTATATGTGGCTATTATGAATAGAATTATCTAGGTGACTGATTTGAAGTATTTCTTGTGTCATTATTTGTTTAAGAGTAGAGAATTCATGGAGATAGTCTATAACAAGGAGTCTTGGTGGGTTTGAGTTCAATTATCTTATAGATTTGGAACATGTTTAATTATAGCATGGAGATTGTATAGTAGTGTGTTTGGACGTTCCTTCCTATGTTTTTAAGAGGAACTATGGTGTAGAGGCTCATGTTTTTATATTTTTTATTCCCATATTGATTAGAGGGTAGCTAAACTAATGATTAGGTTTTTCACCACATCCTTAGCACTGGTAAATAGGATGTTTAAGTGATATGTGCCATGAAATATGAAGTCCAGTTAGTCCAAGGCTCCTTGTGTTGTAGGAACTGATGTTGATATGTATAATGAGGTGAAATCCTATAAACATCAGTATAACTAGTTATTTGATGCCATGATATATTTACTATTATACTGGGTATAAATTTTAAAACCATCTTCAAACTCATTATCCCCTTAACCTCTATCTCAAATCATAATAGACCTATTAACACCCTCCTATTAGGCTTTTTTACTAGGAATACAGAGATTTAGAAGTATATATTCTATGTTTTATATATTTACATGATGAGATTCTGATTTGGTGGGTCTTCCTTTTCATTTCCCTTGTGAAACAATTATGAAATCTTATGTTACGGTAAGAGGATTTCTCTCCTCTACGTATAAGTGAATTTTTGGTAATTATGTGATTTTGTTTTCCTTTGGTGGATATTACATGAAAAAATAATTTGATAATTAATTTCAGTTGGATAAAATTGAAGGGTCTGGGTTTTATTTTACATTTTTTATATAATTTTTTATGTTCTCAACTATTTCGAAAAAACATGTTTTCTAGGAGTCTTGTGTTTGATATCGATACTATGATTTTTGTACCATGAGATGAAACCTTTTTTGAACTCAATAATCATAAAAATTTCGTAACATATCTATTGGTTTGAATCAAATTCCCACATAAATTTTGATTTATACAAAAAACCAATTTTTTTAAGTGTTGAATTTTTTATATTGAATTATTATATTAGGTTTATTTTTTTAGAAGTGATGCCTATAATCTATTATAACGTGTTGATTCATCTTCTATGAGTATGTAGTTTTAATGTGAACCTTTTTGAGGGACTTGTTGGACTGATTCTGACCTAATCAGATGTGGTACATATTGTCTTAATGGAGTTTTGGTCAGCTAGAATGGGTTTTATGGGGGTCAATGTTCATTATCAAGATTATACGGACTATTTCTCTGAGATGGTTGGGTTATTGTGATAGTTGTTGCGTGATGTTGTTGTTGTTGTTTATAGGTACATGGGATAGTTTGTTATATGTTTATGTTAGTATTCCATAAGTAATGGAATGAAGTATTAATGACTAAATTGAAAAATAATTGGTTGAATGTTAAATTTATGTGGGATGGAATTAATTTCTAATGATTAAAATAATTAATAGCATGAGTAATAAATATACAGAATTTAATTTGGCAGTGATGGGTTGAGTGGGGTTTCATTAAATTTGAAATGAATTTTTTAATTTGTTAAATACAGTTTGAAACATTACAATATATAAATTGGATACCCTAAAAAAGAGAAAATAAATTTATATTATTGAGACATTATTTTATATTTTTTGAATTAATGGTGTCCAATATTGATGTAAGGGGGTGATAGATGTTATTGTGGGGTTATGGGAAGGGTTAGTGAACTTTTATGTGAACCTTATGTTGGGTTTAGTGTAATTTTTTCAATCATTTATTTTACAAATTATTTATAAATACAGTGCACCCTAATAGTTTATCATTACCCACACACAAATGGTTTTCTTTATTTTTTTCCCCAATGTCTTGGTTTGTGGTGAAACTGATGAGTGGATACCCTGTCTCCACCCTTTTCCATTAGCCAAAGTGATGATGATGGCCAGTGTTGAAGATTTCTATCGATGACGATGGTCGATATTATTGATTCCTAGTTATGTATAAGATATGAAATTTGGTGGGTACATGTATTTTATGTGGTGGAATGTGGTTTTTGACTATCACATTCATGATACCCAACTTCCTCAGTCATGTGATAAGTTTGTGTTGTGGGTATAGACTGATGTAAATACAAGATGCTATACATTGAAAAGGTGGGGTTGATAGGGAAGTTCATTATCCCATTTCAATTATGGATGAATATGTGATGTGATGTGTGTGGAAGGGATGGAGGCATAATATGTTTTCCATTAGGTTGTGAGAGTTTTAAATTGGTGAGAACGTTTTAAAATCACTCAATTTGTTATATTATTTATATATTACCTTACAACACCAGATAAATTAATTAGTAGGTGTCCTATAGTAAGGTTTTTATTGGTTAATTGACATTTTTTGTGTATAGTCGTTCTATTTTTATCCCTAGTGAATTTTAATTATTTTGTAATATTTTCACCAGATCACAAGGCTATTTTACTAATGTGTAATCCTATTATGATAAACCTATATATATATATAAACTATTTTTATATTTTCAAAATTATTTTAGGGATAGAGATGAAAAATATATAAAATTAGGGTTTGGATTAGTTTTTGGGTTGATTCCATTAGTGATATTTCTATGGATTTTACATTTATACTTTTATTTAAATATTTCAAACAGTTTTCATAGATTAAATAATTGTTTGGTACTATTTTATATAATTTTATGGAAATTATTTGTGATTTATGATTATCTCCATATGGTAATTCAATTATAAATTCTAATTCCATCTATATGTTTGAATTATATAACATAAGTTATAATAAATATCCTGGGTCGGTCAAAAGAAGAATTTAATTGTTCATTCTTATTAAAAAATCATTTTTATTCTAATATGGGCACCATTAGTGTGGGGAGGTTGTTATAGAGTGGAATCAAATGTTTGGGTGAGATATAAGACTCAGTTTTAGTTATGAACTCATGTGTATTTCATGGGTTATTAGGAGAACCATATTATTTGAGCTTGATGCTTGACATAGTTTAAGGATACTGTCTATGAAACATGATATTATATCCCCTGACGACCTGATGCAAGGAATTTATGTTTATCAAATTATGTAGTGAAGTGGTTTCACTTAAAAGATAAAGACCCAATAAAGGTACTTGTATGATGATTTTTTCCATTTTTTTATTGATAAAGGGGTTTGTTTTGGAATTACTTTTATCCAATTAAATATGATTGATTAAAATAATTTTACCCTATTTTAGTGGTTTTTAGTGATAATATGTTTTATTTCATCTATCAGATGATTGTGGAGGAACCTCTCTCATCATGGCACATTATTTTCTATAATATTTTATTATTATATATGAGTGTCCATGCTATCAATGTGGCTTGTATCAAAGTGTGGTGGATGGGCCCTGTTAATTATTATATTCGAGGAATCTCTATTTATGTTGATATAAATAATTTTTTCTTTCTAGTTAATATAATTTAGTGATGAATTCAAAATTGAGGAAGTAATGGTACTCACTTGTAATTAATGCTAAATATAATCATTCATTTTTTAGTGTTTTAATTTTTGATATGATTCTAGTAAGTAATTAAATGTTAATATCCTATGGTTTCTTTAATCCTAAAAAAGTGAATTGATTGAAAACTAAATTTTAATTCCTAATTAATTTCATTGTGCTATGATGGGTAAAATAATATTACATTACATTAGAAGATAAAATAAGATATTTCAATGAATATTATTCTTACATAAGCTTCAGTACTATTTAATAATATATATTTCACCATTCCCATATCTAGAAAAATAAACAATGCTCATGTATCTTTAATAATATCCAATATAATGTTTTTCCGTGATGCTAAAAGAAATCATACATGAGTTATCATCCATTGAAATTAAATATTATACAGTTATTTCAAAAACAAAAGAAAAATATTTAATCAATTAAATAATACTTTTAAAATCAAACAAAAATATAGAATTAAAAAAATCGAAAAAATTCACTGAAATCCATAATCAAAATATATTTAAAATTAAAATTATTATTTTCATAAAAAATATAAAAAATATTTTAACAATTTAAAGGATAAAAATAATTTTCACAATTAATAATAAAGTTATTATTTCGATAAAAATTTTATTGATAAATTATTTTCAACCAAATTCAATATATATTAAGAAATAATCATAATATATTAATTTAATAAAAAATTAAACAACAATTACCATGTAATTAATTGGTCTAAATGTTATATAACATTGAAACATTGTAAAAATTGAGTAAAATAAATACATAAAAACTTTGGATAATTCCACCTGAATATTGTAGGATTTATGGGGTGTGTATATACCAAATAAAAATTCAATAAGACCAACATAATAAGATAATTAAATATGTAAAAATAATCCATTACAATTGTTAGTTGAAATTTTAATGTTATTTTTATTTGGAAACTAATGAAATAAAATTACGTATAAAATTATATCAATTTTATAATATTAATATAGAATTATAATAATAAAAATAAGTAGCATTTATTTTTTATCATTTTTAACTCAAACAATTTCTCTAACAAAATATTTTTATTGGTGGTTTCACTAATGTACTTAAACCCCAATGTTTGTAAAAAATCATGAAATTAATTTAAAGAACACGAACGAATGTGAAAACAAATGGGGTTTAAAGATATGTTCTATTAAAAATGATGAGACCACATTCATCTTGGTAATTAAATTAATCCCAACTTTCTATTAACCTATAGCGTTTATGGTAATTATATACTCATTCCAAAGTATTAGGAAATTATTTCTTGTAAGGAAAATTATCTCCTTATTTTTCATCTCAAATGGTAATTCCATGAATAAATATTCCTCCAAATTAATAAACAAATTATATGTTAATAAATATGGTATAAAATATAATAATTTTTTCTTCAGGATCTATAAAAAAAGATTACAAAACATTTTAATATCAAATGGTTTTCAAATTTTATTCCTCATTATGAGAGGGCTAAATAACGAGAAAAATAACTATTCTACCCTTAACATCAATACCTGAAACATCATTCTACTATTTCTATCATTAGAGACTATATTTTAAAATGAACTAAAATTAATGAGAAAAATATGACATCATTCTTTAATTAAACAGTGTTGTATTTAAAATGGATCTCGATATTTTTGACCAAATGTTGTTATCTCACATGAAATAACTTAAATTAAATGTAGATTAATTATGCATTAATATATTTATGTTATAATATGGATTTAATTCCCCATAAAATATTATTGAATCTGTGATGGAGTTCCATATAGCTTCATGCACACCTCCCAATAATAAATAGGATGAAAACTTTTAGCAAGTTTATTAATGTTCTTAGTTGGGGGAATATACAATCAATACCAAAAATTTAATGTGTATATATTAAAAAAATATAGTATATAATAAATTCTACATAAATTGGAGTGAGAATAATATCAATTCATATATAAGAAAAAACATGGAACCCCAAGGTTGCATGTAAACCCCCATTATAAGCATGATTAGAACATAAATAAAATTATATGGTATCCCACAAGAGTCTACCATGGTACTTCCTCTGATCAAAATGTTCTACCACCCAACTACCTATCATTGCAACATTTCCCCATGATATAACCCGGATCATAAGGTTTTTAATCACATTGATATCATTTTTTGTCTATAAGTAATAAAACCCATTAGGACACCATCAATTAATCCTTGATTGGATATAAAATTCATGAGAGTGAATGTTATTATAAGAAACAAATGCAAAAGAAATAAATAAAATCATGTATGAAGAGGCCATGTACTAACAAATCCATCATATACTACTCACCATACCTTATTCAAATCTATGAAAGAAACATAATAATAATTGATAACATGAACTCGAGTCAAACACAATGGAACCACATGTGTCCCATATACTATACAAGTATAACATGTGTTGGGACATACATTTTAATCCCCATATCTCAAATAGATATTCACTAAAGGATGTTATTTCTAGAAACTAACCTTTGTTTCTACATAATGTTTTGTATCCTAAAACTTTGTCTGATGATAGATCGTTGTAGGAAACCATGCCATATTATCTCCTTTTAGGTTAGATCACACAAAACCATCATGATCCCAGGTAATGACATATGGAAATAATTCCTTTTCATTTATCTCAGTACAATCATCATGTAACATGAAACAACTCGAAATGATTTCCCTCTATGTATATTAAGTCATTATATGTTCTCCTATCACATAGGAACTATTCAAAGAACACTAACATAGTATATATATAACAAATCACAATAAAACAAGGAATATCATACATAGGAAAAAAATTCCAAAAGAGTTGGAAAACTATAGAAAAACACAAAGACATTTTATTAAAAAAAATTGGTTCTTAAATTCTACAAATTTTCATGCATTTGATCAAACATGAAACATGGTCTCATGGAATACAATTGAACACACATGCGATATAATTCTTTTTTTTCTAAATAGTACTTAAAAAGACATCATATCAAGATAATAATCATAAATGAAACATATACACAATACGATACTTCCTACCTCAGGTGTGTCAATTTAAATATAATGATATTTATAGAGTCCCATTATCCGAACCAAGTTCTCAATACTATTGGAAAAATCATTCCCACTATGAGTTCCTAGAACCATTTACAATCTTATATGAAATGGTTCCATAAGGTTTCCTCATGGAAGAATTAATTCAAGTGGTAGAAAAATCACATACCTAATGTCATTGTCCAATAATTGTAGCCTTAACGTCTCAAAGAGGAATGAGGAATTTTATTTCACTTGTATAGGGATAAGAAAAGATGTGTGAGGCTCCCAAAAATTCGGTTCAACAAGATCAACAAAAAAAATAAATGGTATGATTTCAACCATGGTAATTTAAGAGGATCCAATCTTAATGAGGTTATTCAAGGGGAAAAGTCAATACAATAATTATCAATGAAATCTCTCATGGTTCACCTAGTATTCATGAATAATTCATTCAGGACAATTTAATCAATATGGAACAGAGAGATGAGTCAATTTAAAGAGTAAAACAATTGAATAATAACACATAAAAAATCAATCATAAATACTAGACAAGTTTCAACTAAGAAAGTGGATAAGATTATAAGAAATAGGTGATGATTTCTTCCTTAATAAAAATTTTGCGGATTCTACAATTATTTCCAACACAGCCTGACCAAAACCTTGATACTCCTAAAAAAATCCACTCTTAACATATAATCCCTATGATATATTTATTGATAGAAAGCTATTTCTCCTTTTTAATAACCTCTAACCTGGTTATGGTGTAGCGACTCGGGTTTTTGGCCCTGTCAGACTTTGGAATACTTCTACGAAGAATTCCAGAGCTAGGCGCGAAGACGGCGTGCGATTCCGAGGCCCAGTGTGCCCGAAATTAATTTTATAAAAATATTAAGTATTTTTATACTATGCACGTGGAGGGGGTGTGATATCTCCTAAACGGTAGCTCAGATCGGGAATCTGAGGGCACGGTTGCGTCTGGAACGTGCCGTTTACCCTAGGCAGGGTGTAAACTTTGCGGGCGCGGGCCTGCGGTGAGAAACGCCACCAGGGGCGTTTCCGTAAATAAGTGGCAAGTTAGTGTGCGAGCGTCGGCTCGAATAACTTCTGAACGGAGTCTCGGATGGAAAATATGAGACCTCCGTTGCGTTCAGAACGGCGCATTTACCCTAGGGGTGACCTTACTTTTGTTCGCATCGGGCGTCGGGTCCGAGGCGGGTTTGGCGCCGGCGGGCCGCTGATATAAATATCAGTGCCCCCCCCCCCCCCCCTTAACCGTTCTTCGCCGCCACTCTGCCAAATTGAGCCAACGGAGCGCCCACGAGCTCAGAATTCGACGGCGGACGTTCCAGGAGCGCGCAGCGGAAGCTCAGGAGCGCGGATCTGAGGCAGAACGTCGGCGTTTCGCCCGCAAGTTAGGCGGTTTGAGTTTTAACCCCCGATCCCATTTTTACTGAATTTTTCTGTAAATTGAAGCCGTTGCAGTATAGATCGGGTCCCGAGGGTCGCGTAGACGCCTCCGGATCGCAAAACGGACCTCCGGGGTGCCCCCGGCGGTCCGCGGAAGGTCCGCCGGCGCGGCGGCGCGCGGCGGAGCGCTGCCGGCCAGGGCGGGCCGGCGGCGGCGGCCGGTCCAGGCCGGCCGGACCGGCCGGTCGGGGCCGGTCCGGCCACTCTTCGCATACGGGGGTCTTAAAACCCCCGTATCTTGCACTCCGGGAGTCGGATTCACGCGCCGTTTGCGGCGATGTCACCCTGACGACGAGGCGAACCCTCCGGTGTGGGTTCGATGGTTTAAAGGTTCGGGACCGTGGCCCGGGAGCTAGAAACGTCGTAAAAAATAATATTATTTTATTATTTTACGACTTCGAGCCTTTGTAACTTCTACCCGGAGCGTCCGATTGACGTGCCATCAGTGGCGTTGAGACCCTGACGGTACGACAGACTTTTTGAGATGGTTTCCGGGTGTTGGGTCTGCGAATGGGGTGCGGGCCCCACGAGGCCGGGTTTTGGCGTTTGCGGAGAGACGCAGCTTTTGCACCAGGAGTCCGATATTGGCGGATGAATAGTCGATCCAGTGTGTTTTTCCGAGAGGATCGCAATGGTGCGTTCCGTTCGATGAGTTTCGGAATCCAAGCGTGGGCCCCACTCGAGCTGGCCTTCGGTGAATAGTACCTTTTTCATCGGGTGTTCGTTTTGGACGAGCGAGTAGTAGATTCCGCTTGTTTTTCCGAGGGGATCGCCGTGGTGTGATCCGCTCGATGGGTTTCGGGATCGTTGTGTGGGCCCCGCAGGAGCTAGCTACGGTGAATAGTTCCTTTTTCACCTGTGCTCCGTTTCGGGCGAGTAAACAGCCTATCATGGGTGTTATTCCGCGTGGAACGCGATGGTGGCCTCGGTTTTGGCCTAGGAGGTGCGCAGTGTGGTGATGTGGCGGGTCGCTCGGGATAGCGACATTTAGACTAGCAGTGGTTGAGGGTTCTCCCTTGGTTCGTTCCCACGAGGGTTCGTGTGGCATCACAACCTTCGTATGGGTTTGTGATCCTCTCGATGGGATGTTTAAACTGTTAGAGTTGTGGTATCCCTCTGGTGGGCCCGGAGTAGATCCTCTAGCATCTTTACCCTAGATCGGGTTCTTGGTATCGCTGTGACCGTTTATTTACGGGCGGCGATCCCCTATCTAGCAGGTTAACCCCGTAGGTTTTGTGGCATCATCAAACATATGATCCCCTATGCGGTGGGTCGTGCACAGTAGGGTTGTGGCATCGTCGGGCTTATGATCCCCTACTCAGCATGATGTTTATGGTAGGGTTGCGGTATCGTTGGGTATACGATCCCCTACTCAGCGCGTGGTTTCGGTAGGGTTGCGGCATCGTCGGTTCGATCCCCTACATCGCGAGTTATACCAGATAGGGTTCCGGTATCGTCGTGACCATCTTTATATGGACGATGATCCTCTATCTGAGTGTGGAGCTTCTGTCGAGCGTCAGATCGGGTTGTGGAATCCCCCAGCGGATCATGGGTGTGATTCCCTATCTGTGAGAACTACGTATGCCAGATTGGGTCGTGGTATCCCCCAGCGGACCCTGGGAGTGATCCCCTATCTGTGAGCTACGTATACCGGAGTGGGTCTTGGCATCCCCTAGCAGACCCTAGCGGCGATCCCCTCTCCGAGGAGTTTGGCGGTTATGTTGTTTCAGTGGTGTTTCCTCAGTGATGTTGTCCGACGAGCGTGGTCTCTCGGGTGAGCATCTGAGATGTTTGTTTGTGACCCGATGGAGTGTATCTCTCGGATGAGTGTCATCTGGTATGACAGTGTTCGTGGTGTACTCTCCTTGTTGTGGAAAGTTGCTGGTGACGAGGTCAGTACCTCTTGCGGCTTTGTGGCATGCGCTATGTATATCTGGATTGTTCAAGGTGTATGTATGGGCATACACCTGAGCTGAGCTGAGCTGACTTGTTGTGTTTAGCCGAGGATGGTCACGAGATGGAGTTTCTCTCTCGTCTGGGTTCCCTCTGGCTAGGTTGAGCGAACTGTTGCCTTTCAGTTGCTCCCTTGGGTTTTGGGTTTTTGGGGTGCCTACTGAGTATGTTTATACTCACCCCTGCACGGGCTTTTCCCGCACATGTTTGTGTCTTGTGCAGACCACAGGCCTTTTGACGGAGTCCCAGGAGGACCCGGAGCAGGCGGAGCTTAGTGAGCGAGTTGACCGGGGTGTTTACCAGAGCTGTGCCGAGGGAGCTTTCCGGTGGGTGTTTGTGGCAGCGTTACCCTTCTTCATAGCAGGTTGGACGCGCTTTGTAGTTTTCTTTTGGTGGGCCCTGTTTTTCCCTTGTACTTTTGCTCTTGCACTCTGGTTTGGGATAGATTGTATGCATGCATTTACTTTTCAGTTTCTATATCTCTGCACTGTTGCATGGAGGTGTTTGTGGGTGCGTGTGTACAGGTACCTTAGGCTAATGCCTCCCATGTTTGTGATAGCCTACTCGGCGCTGGTCGCCAGCCCCTGGCCTATTGGAGGCGGGCTTGGGGAGTCGCGGCTCGAGCCCCGTTGGGTCGGGTCGTGACAGAGTGGTATCAGAGGAGGTTCCACCTTTGGGATCTCAGAGTGTAGCTGGTCTAGCTGTGAGTTTGGATTGGGTTGCATAGCGGCAGTGTTAGGATGTTTCGAGCTCAGATTTCAGGCCTGGGACTCCAGTGTTGGTGCGGCGGCCGACGTATCTATACACCAGGACTCTGATAACCTGCCTTTCGACTCGGGACATTCGTACACTGGTCACGGGGACATAATGGTACATGCATCACATAGGACTGGGTTTTTGGTTTTTCCTTGTCCTACTTGAGTCAGCTCTCCAGATATACTCTTTGACTATGGTGCATCTTGAATGTATTTCAGGATGCCTCCACGACGACAGCCAGCGAGGGTTCCGCAGCAGGATTGTGCTGACGACCTGCCTCGTGTAGTGGCTGTGGAGCAGGGCGTAGGTTATGAGGTTGCACCTCCAGGTGGTCTGCCAGTTGAGCCACCACCTGTCGAGCAGCTGGTTGTGCCGGCGGTGCAGGACGAGGTTTCACGCAGGTTGAGTGCAAAGCACGAGTTCCAGAGGCAGCGACCTCTGAGGTTCCGGGGTGATCCAGACCCCCAGGAAGCTGATGACTGGCTCGAGGCAGTCACCCGAGTTTTTCGCCTAGTGAGGACACCTCCAGATCAGATGGTGGTCCTAGCGGCGAGCCTTCTGCATGGTTCTACCGGGCGATGGTGGAGTTTGGTGACGCAGTCCAATGACGAGGAGACACTCACGTGGGCAGAGTTTGAGCGGCTCTTCAGGGAAGAGTTTTATCCGGTGACACTGAGGTCAGTGCGGATCCAGGAGCTTCTGCTGCTTCGACAGGAGAGCATGACTGTGTCGGAGTACTCAGCGAGATTTACAGACCTGTCGCGCTACTCCCTGGATATGGTTCGAGACCCGTTCTTTAGGGCTCGGACCTTCGAGCAGGGCTTACGCAGGGATATCCGAGCAGGTGTGGTTTCCTTGTGCCTGCCCACCTATGCTGGAGTGCTGGAGTGAGCGCTGGTGGTGGAGAGCTTCCTGGCCGAGCAGATCTCTCCTGTTAGTGCTGGGCACGCGAGAGCTGAGACTTCGTCGGTCGGATCGGCATCTGGTAGCCGACGACAGACTCAGGGGTCTGGATGTGGCCGACGTTTCAGGAGGCCACCCCAGGATGGAGGATCTGAGCCTCAGGGCTCACAGGGCTCGCAGGCCAGTTTTGGCCAGCCGCAGGAGAGGCGGTGTTACGCTTGCAATGGTCGGGGACATCTTGCGAGAGATTGTCCGACCCGACGAGCTGCTGAGAGGGAGCCGGTCGACGGACCGCCTTGGCAGAGGCAGCGTCTCGAGAAAGGAGGTCCGCAGGGCGGCGGACATGGCGGCGGAGCTGGTGCAGCGGGAGGTGGTGGTAGGGAGTACCAGTTTCCACCACCCCCACCCCCAGGTGGTCCACGCCAAGCCCAGGGAGCTGGTGGTCGAGGGCGGGGACAGCTGCATGCCCTGGAGGCCGTTGACCCAGAGGCACATCGGATGGATAGAGGTACGCCTTGTGTCCTTTCTACTTACTGCAGTAGTTTTTCAGACACTGTTTAGTGGTACTCTTTCCTTTTGTTACTTGCTCGAGTTTTTCTCAGGGCATTGGTAAGACCCTGTGTGGGTGTTTGTTGGTGAGCTCGGTAGTGTGTGAGACCGAGTTGAGAGTCCAGTCGCTTTCCTTGTGCTTAGGGCTTTTCGAGGACGAAAAGTTCTAAGGGTGGGAGGATGTAGCGACTCGGGTTTTTGGCCCTGTCAGACTTTGGAATATTTCTACGAAGAATTTCAGAGCTAGGCGCAAAGACGGCGTGCGATTCCGAGGCCCGGTGTGCTCGGAATTAATTTTATAAAAATATTAAGTATTTTTATACTATGCACGTGGCGGGGGTGTGATATCTCCTAAACGGTAGCTCAGATCGGGAATCTGAGGGCACAGTTGCGTCCGGAACGTGCCGTTTAACCTAGGCGGGGTGTAAACTTTGCGGGCGCGGGCCTGCGGTGAGAAACGCCACCAGGGGCATTTCCGTAAATAAGTGGCAAGTTAGTGTGCGAGCGTCGGCTCGAATAACTTCTGAACGGAGTCTCGGATGGAAAATATGAGACCGCCGTTGTGTTCAGAACGGCGCGTTTACCCTAGGGGTGACCTTACTTTTGTTCGCATCGGGCGTCGGGTCCGAGGCGGGTTTTGCGCCGGCGGGCCGCTGATATAAATATCAGTGCCCCCCCCCCCCCTTTTAACCGTTCTGCGCCGTTCTTCACCGCCACTCTGCCGAATCGAGCCAACAGAGCGCCCACGAGCTCAGAATTCGTTGGCGGACGTTCCAGGAGCGCGCAGCGGAAGCTCGGGAGCGCGGATCTGAGGCAGAACATCGGCGTTTCGCCCGCGAGGTAGGCGGTTTGAGTTTTAACCCCCGATCCCGTTTTTACTGCATTTTTCTGTAAATTGAAGCCGTTGTAGTATAGATCGGGTCCCGAGGGTCGCGTAGACGCCTCCAGATCGCAAAACGGACCACCGGGGGGCCCCCCGGCGGTCCGCAGATGTTCCGCCGGCGCCGGCGGATTCCGGCGGCCCGCGGCGGAGCCGCGGCTGCCGGCCGCCCAGCGCGGCGGAGCGCCGTCGGCCAGGGCGGGCCGGCGGCGACGGCCGGTCCAGGCCGGCCGGACCGGCCGATCAGGGCCGGTCCGGCCACTCTTTGCATACGGGGGTCTTAAAACCCCCGTATCTTGCACTCCGGGAGTCGGATTCACACGCCGTTTGCGGCGACGTGACCCTGACGACGAGGCGAACCCTCCGGTGTGGGTTCGAGGGTTTAAAGGTTCGGGATCGTGGCCCGGGAGCTAGAAACGTCGTAAAAAATAATATTATTTTATTATTTTACGACTTCGAGCCTTTGTAACTTCTACCCGGAGCGTCCGATTGATGTACCGTCAGTGGCGTTGAGACCCTAACGGTACGACGGACTTTTTGAGATGGTTTCCGGGTGTTGGGTCTGCGAATGGGGTGCGGGCCCCACGAGGCCGGGTTTTGGCGTTTGCGGAGAGACGCGGCTTTTGCACCAGGAGTCCGATGTTGGCGGATGAATAGTCGATCCTGTGTGTTTTTCCGAGAGGATCGCAATGGTGCGTTCCGTTCGATGAGTTTCGGAATCCAGGCGTGGGCCCCACTCGAGCTGGCCTTCGGTGAATAGTATTTTTTTCACCGGGTGTCCATTTTGGACGAGCGAGTAGTCGATTCCTCTTGTTTTTCCGAGGGGATCGCCGTGGTGTGATCCGCTCGATGGGTTTCGGGATCGTTGTGTGGGCCCCGCATGAGCTAGCTACGGTGAATAGTTCCTTTTTCACCGGTGCTCCATTTCGGGCGAGTAAATAGCCTATCCTGCGTGTTTTTCCGCGTGGAACGCGATGGTGGCCTCGGTTTTGGCCTAGGAGGTGCGCAGTGTGGCGATGTGGCTGGTCGCTCGGGTTAGCAACGTTTGGACCAGCAGTGGTTGAGGGTTCTCCCTTGGTTCGTTCCCACGAGGGTTCGTGTGGCATCACAACCTTCGTATGGGTTTGTGATCCTCTCGATGGGATGTTTAAACTGTTAGAGTTGTGGTATCCCTCCGGTGGGCCCGAAGTGGATCCTCTAGCATCTTTACCCTAGATCGGGTTCTTAGTATCGCTGTGACCATTTATTTACGGGCGGCAATCCCCTATCTAGCAGGTTAACCCCATAGGGTTTGTGGCATCATCGAACATATGATCCCCTACGCGGTGGGTCGTGCACAGTAGGGTTGTGGCATCGTCGGGCTTACGATCCCCTACTCAGCATGATGTTTATGGTAGGGTTGCGGTATGGTTGGGTATACGATCCCCTACTCAGCGCGTGGTTTCGGTAGGGTTGCGGCATCATCGGTTCGATCCCCTACATCACGAGTTATACCAGATAGGGTTCCGGTATCGTCGTGACCATCTTTATATGGACGATGATCCTCTATCTGAGTGTGGAGCTTCTGTCGAGCGTCAGATCGAGTTGTGGAATCCCCCAGCGGATCCTGGGTGTGATTCCCTATCTGTGAGAACTACGTATGCCAGATTGGGTCGTGGTATCCCCCAGCGGACCCTGGGAGTGATCCCCTATATGTGAGCTACGTATACCGGAGTGGGTCTTGGCATCCCCTAGCAGACCCTAGCGGCGATCCCCTCTCCGAGGAGTTTGGCGGTTATGTTGTTTCAGTGGTGTTTCCTCAGTGATGTTGTCCGACGAGCGTGGTCTCTCGGGTGAGCATCTGAGATGTTTGTCTGTGACCCGATGGAGTGTATCTCTCGGATGAGTGTCATCTGGTATGACAGTGTTCGTGGTGTACTCTCCTTGTTGTGGACAGTTGCTTGTGACGAGGTCGTTACCTCTTGCGGCTTTGTGGCATGAGCTGTGTATTTCTGGATTGTTCAAGGTGTATGTATGGGCATACACCTGAGCTGAGTTGAGCTGACTTGTTGTGTTTAGCCGAGGATGGTCACGAGATGGAGTTTCTCTCTCATCTGGGTTCTCTCTGGCTGGGTTGAGCGGACTGTTGCCTTTCAGTTGCTCCCTTGGGTTTTGGGTTTTTGGGGTGCCTACTGAGTATGTTTATACTCACCCCTGCACTGGCTTTGCCCACACATGTTTGTGTCTTGTGCAGACCACATGCCTTTTGACGGAGTCCCAGGAGGACCCGGAGCAGGCGGAGCTTAGTGAGCGAGTTGAACAGGGTGTTTACCGGAGCTGTGCCGAGGGAGCTTTCCGGCGGGTGTTTGTGGCAGCGTTACCCTTCTTCAGAGTAGGTTGGACGCGCTTTGTAGTTTTCTTTTGGTGGGCCCTGTTTTTCCCTTGTACTTTTGTTGTTGCACTCTGGTTTGGGATAGATTGTATACATGCATTTAATTTTCAGTTTCTATATCTCTGCACTATTGCATGGAGGTGTTTGTGGGTGCGTGTGTACAGGTACCTTAGGCTAATGCCTCCAATGTGTGTGATAGCCTACTCGGCGCTGGTCACCAGCCCCTGGCCTATTGGAGGCGGGCTTGGGCAGTCGCGGCTCGAGCCCCGTTGGGTCGTGTCGTGACATATGGTTAGGTTTTTATAGTCTATAGATGCTTTTAAATGTTCCTCACTATGGCCACACCAATTTTTCACCATTTGTATTTTACCTAGGGTTCACCAAATACCACCACGACCGACAACATAATTGATGTGTTTTGTATATCATAAAAAAACCTGAAAACCCTGTTTTGACTTCTAACAACCCCCAAAAATATAAAGAACCCAGTTTTATCCAAAATGAGGTTAAATAAATTATATAATATATGAAAAATCTTATATTTACACCCCAACTAAAAATGAGGGATTTAAAAATCATCGACTATAATAACTTATTGTTTCTGAGAAGAATCTCAAGTGGTCCTTCTCAATTAAATATAACCACTCATCATAAATATCATAATCCAACTCATATGTTTCCATTCATATCCATCCATGTTTTAATTAGTCTCTAACAAGTTTCAATATATTTTCTTACAATACCTTCTTTCACTTGTCTATTATCGACATTAGGCACTTCATAAATGATGGTTTTAGTTCTAACTCAATATCCTCAAATTAGATCACATTTATAAGGATGGTAATGTATAAATAATGTATAAAAATATATATAAAATCATTCACAACTCAGTAAGGCAGATGGACATCCATTCGGAAAGACACTACTCTAAAATATTTGGTGATCTTAAATTATAACGACCTGACCCACATTACCCAGAGTCGGTGGATTATTTTAATACATTTGTATGATTACAATGAATCATTTCCCAAAGGACCAATCATTTTAGAATTATTGGAAAATATATTACATACATGAATGTTACATTACACTTTATATCATACAACAGAACATAATTAATCCTTTATGAATTCCATTATTCTCTTAGCTTAACCAAACATATCAATCACAATGCACTTCTTGGAATCGTGGGAAAAATAAAAAATAGAAAGGGGTGATCTCAGATGCTCAGTAAGGATAACAATACTGTAGAAAGGTTCATAAATAAGAATTAACATTTAAGGAAATGTATAAAACTAAAACAAAATCATTTTCTACATAAAATTCATCATAATATGGAATATATAAATAAAAATAATTCCATTTAATTACTCACATTGATACTCTACTAGTAGAATAATAACATGTAATATCAATATCCACTTTCATAACGATGGAATGCATAATGTTAGATTTTCATAACCACATAGTCAAGGACTTGTGCCGTGACTACAAATAAGATTTTGTAAAGGACTTGTGCTAAGACACTTATTTGTCTAATGAGACCAACTGATACATCGAGGAGCTATAGGGAGCTCCAAACAATGACTTACTATGTCTAAATCATTCCGCAAATTAAAAAGTTAAACATAACATAAACATTCATATTAAAAATGGCATACAAAAATTTCAATAATTTATCCATAAAACATGAATGGAATAAAAAACCACATCCACATTCAAACATATCACAAAACCATAAATACAATATGAGAGATTTGCATCATAATAAATCAACATCAAACAAGTTTAAAACCCATTAAAGGGTTTTCACATAGATAAAAATGATTTGTAAAACTCGTTGAGTGAAATATACCTTTTTTAGGAAAACATTTCAAAGTCACACAATTTATAAAGGAATACATTTAAAGACAGTTTCGAATCATAGTGTCCCATACCACTTTGAATCTTTTGAAAGTAATTAACATTTTAAAACATTTGTGTCAATTTAAATAAATACTTAAAATTATTTTGAGAACATGGAAATTAATGAGAATGGTTTATAAAAATAAATTTTTAAATCATTAGAAATGATGTTTTAGTAAAAATTACCTTAAAAAGATTCCCTTTGAAAACATGGACATTAACGAGAATGGATTCGAAGAATAAATCATTAAAACATTTAAAATGAAGTTTTTGTAAGAGTCCCTGAAATATAATCCTTTTGAAAACTCATTTATGAAACATTTATGTGGGTAATAAATATTTCCCAGTGAAAACATACCTATAAACAGTCTCAAATAATAATGAGATTGAGAAATTAACCCTTACCGTGAACTTTTCTTTGGTCGAGGGTACATTTAACCTTCTGTATAATTACCATAGTATGTTATTAAATTATACCAGAACCATATTCATATTTATTATATCATATATGATTCATTTATTACTTTATACTGTCCATTTAATAATGATTTCCATGTTAAATTAACATTTCGGGTAATAATCGCTTTCTTTATTATACGTGTTTTAACTTGTTATTATTGATCGTATAATTTAGATAATTATTTAAATACTTCAAGAATATAAAAATTAATTTATATATGATATATACTTAGAATATAAATATTTATAATAGATAGATATATGAAAGGAAAAACACCGTTTATGGAGATGGTAGGCTCTACGCATGCATAAACGCTGTTTTTTTTTAAATCGTATTGAATGAAAGTAAGTGAATAAGATATATGTAAGTACATAAATACATATATATATATATCTTAAGTATCATTATTCTTTCATAAATTACATACTTATTCGTAATATATATTTTTATAATCTTTGATGAATATTGAATGTACAAATGAATCTCACCGCGTCGTGGAGACGACAATCCGTACATACGCTCGAGTGACAATATCACTTTTTAAAGGTGTGCAATTTGATGGTATATTATTTATATAGAGACATTGTCATGATATTTTCATTATTTATATACATATTACTCGTCATTATATCCATCCAAATAAAATAGTGTTGAATAAAAAATTACTCCACGGCGTGGAGACGGTAAGCCGTACGTACGCACGCATGGTGACATTATCATTCACGGGATGGATAAAACAATGAATATTGATGTGAAATATTTATAATAACATAAAATTATATATAAGGTACTTTATTAATTATTTCGGTATGGTAATCAAAATATAAATAGTAAATGAAAGAAGAAATGAACTTGAATGAGGGTGGTGAAATCATTACCTCTTTTTCAGGTTCTTCTTTTTGATTTGATCAAAAGGGATCCTTATACTGGATTTATGACCAAAGGAAGGACTCTATAATGAAGTTATAATAGTTGGTATTATATTTGGGTAGGGTTTGGCAGAGCCAAATGGCTTTGAAGTTGTGAATTAGAGAGAAGGGGGAGTTCTCTTTTATAATAGAGGTGAGGGGAACCTTAAGAAAATCTAGAAATATTATTTTATAATAAAATCATTTTCAGTTTCTAATGGATCCAAAATAAATTATTTAAAGACTAATGTGGGTATGGGTCGAAAAAATCTCAACCAATAGGTTTTAGACAAGTTTAGGTTACCATTTTTACCATATCTTTTAAATTTAACTCTAAGTTAAATAGTTTTACTTTTACCGTGTCTTGCGTATTCTAACACTATAGGGTTATTAAACTTACTGTAAACATCCAAGAGAACCTCAATTGGTTCATTAATGATATATATAATATTATTTAATCTTTTTTTATGAACCAATGATTTTTAGGAATATTATATCAACCAATAATAGTGTATTTGTTTTTAAAACTAATTTATGTCAATTTCGACATTATTTGGTATTTGTTTTTTTGTAAAAAACATAACAACATGATTAAATCGAAAAAAATGGATTGAATAAACCCTAACATGTCATATTTACCTATAAAATTAGTTTAATTCATAAAAAGTCTCATATTTATTTGGGTATTTATAATATCGTTTTTTTAATCATTCATTAATACGGTAATTGATGCCTCGTCATTGTGTCATAAATAAATTTAATTATTTATTGTTTTAAAATTATAAAAAAAATACATTATGTAGGAAATATTTTTATATTTATAATTAATAGTTATAGTCAAATTTATATTTTGTGTAACTCTATATTAAAAATGGTTTAGTTATCAAACATTGAATTTAACTCTTTTAACTTTTCTTTAAATAAAATAATAATAAATGTCCTAATCTAATCCAAGTGGGACAAAGAGGTTCATATTTTATTCCTAAGGTTGTTTTTTGTCGAATTATACTTATAAAATAGAATTAGGACATGTGTTAGGGTAATAATAATATCATTTTCACCCTTAATTACCATATTTACTTTTAACTATGGTAAATAAATGTAAAAAGTTACTATTCACAAAAAATATTTTCATCTTATTGAACCAAATTTTACTTAATAATATTAATCTTGTCTCTCAGATTTTTGAAATTCAACTCACAGAAGTAGTAAAATAACGTTTTATACAAATTTGAAAATGCCCCAAGGAGGTGGGTAAAAGACAGTAAAAAGTTCAACGAAATTTTTATATATCTAAAATTATTAAAAAATGACACCAATAAATTATATCGAACATATATAGGTATTATGAATCTATTTTTACCTAAAATAAATATAAATAAAAATAATAATTATTTAAATAAAAATTCGGTTTTAACCAATAACTCAGTGTTTTTCAAAATTCATAAAAAATTGAATCTTTTGGGGGAAAATATCAATGTTTTACCTTAAGATAATTTTGATAATTTGACTTCAAAAATTATTTCTATTTTACCAAATTAAATACATATAAGTTTCATTTATTAATTTAAAATTAATTCCAGTTGTCAAAACCAAAAACCCTATTTTTATGAAATAAAAACTAACAAAAAATTGATAATTGTTTATGTTCAATTTCATAGTAAAATTATCTCCAATTAATGAGATTGAATTGAATGGTAAAAATATAATCTATTTATACTTACAAACCATTAAAATGTATAATTTAGCACTAAAAATGATTTTTATTTAAAAAGTATTTTTCTGTTAAAATATATTATTTTTCACTATTCACCCAAATATGAAAGATTTTAGAAAAACACCAAAAATTTATTAAAACTAAATTATTTTGTCCTAATTCTAAAGAAGAAGTTTATTTTTTCAAATTTAATATATATATGTTTCAAATATGTGATTTAAAAAGGCTTCACCATTAAAAGGCGGTAAAATTACATTTTTCTAAAAAATACTTCTTTTATTTAATAAATGAATTATTATTAAATTATGTATAAGAAACTCATATTATGGATTCTGACATTATAAGGATTATATAAAGATCAAAATTCAGTAATTACTATTCAAAACTACTTTTGAATGACTAGTTTTGTATGTCGTGGTGCGCTTGAACTCAGTGTTGCGTGTAGTTAATGTTACTGAATTACTTTGAAGAAATAACGCACTATGTAATCTTGAGGTGTTACATTCTTCCCTCCTTCAATAAATTTCATCTTCAGAATTTGAAATTGTTTTTCAAAAATAAAATTTTGAAAATAGAAAATTCCATTGTGGGAAAACCAACATCGGAAATTTGGTTAATAAATTATTGTCTTAATAAGAGGAAAAAATTATATAAATATATATATAAATATATACCTGACAAGTAGAGATTCAACCTTCAACTAATTCTTATCACAAACTCATATTTCACTCCAATAGATTTAAAAAAAATTATATTTATCCTAATCGTATAGGGTTCTAAAAATAATGAATTTATAATTCATTTGTCAGACTATTTAAAAAAAAACTAAATTATACAAACCAGTACAACATGTAGTCCAGTTGTAGGTGATGCACCCTTTTTGCTCTTCGATTGCGAGTTCAAGTCTCATGGACTTTCCGGACATTACTAGTTGTTGCCCAACCTCTAGTTTGTCCTTTTTATAACAATCCAAAATTAACCTTACCAACAGTATCAAATATCAAACTTAATCCATTTAAACCTTTAGACTTATCCAAAATACTTCTATCCAAACTCTTAGTCCAAAATTTATATTGATGTTAAACACAATGAAGATCCTTTTTTCCAGGTAATAATAGTAAACACCTTCACCATGTATTCTTTTAAAACACTACCACATCATGAATTACCCTAAAACCTTATTGATTTCATTCATGATCCCTTATTCCTTATAGAATACTGAATATATTCCTTATATCCAAAAATTTTATAAACTCAACAATGATGGAATATAAAAATCATTAATCAGTATCAAGGTAGTCAAGAATATCCAATATAATTTATCCAAATAAACCATCTCTTATTCCAAAATCACTACCTCCTTATCGGGACCATATTAAGGATTACCTTTCCTTAAACCAGGTATTTTCCAAAAATTGTAGCTTACTATTAAGTCACTTATCATAGAACCATATAATCTCAATACTCAATAAAATAGTATTGTAGTACAATCCTTCTTTATCTCCATAATTCATATAACCAGTATACTATTGATACAACACTCAAATGAAATATTTCTATAATAACAACATAAGAAAACTAGTCATTCCTCTTCATCTGAGGTAGTATCGTAACTTGATTATTATCCAATAAAATCATTTTTGGTATACTCTTGTGACTAGTACATTGATTCGAGTAGTGTTCCAATGCCTTGCTGATAAACCATTTTACATTTGAAATCTTTTTCTTACCCTTGCAATCATGTACATGGTGTCCTTTTTCTCGACACTTATATCAAACTCCCATTCCATTCATATATTTACCAATGTGTTTCTTCCCACATTTACTGTAGGATAGATATTTAACTATTCTCTTCATCCTCTTATATCCATTTCTAGAGTGTTCAGTAGATCTATTCTTCTTTTTCTTTGTTTTAAAGTCGTAAGACATAGAGAATTGTTTTTCTGTCTTCATAGCACATGATACTATATCTTCATATGAAACGAAGGATTGTGACACTAATTCTTGATGGATAAATGGTTATAACCCATCAAATAAATGATAAATCTTACTTATTGGGTTATGTATATAATCTGTAGCATGCCTCGCTATCCTTGTAAAGTAAGCTTCATAATTTCTGACATTCTCATAATCTTTATGCCTCAGACTCAGAAATTACCTTTCCATATCTGCTCGATGGTCACGATAAAATTACTTTTCTAAGAAAATCTCTTTAAACTCCATCCATTCCATATTTTATACTTCCTAATCTTCATTTTTATTTTGAATCAATGACCACCACTGATCAACACTCCAGTGAGGTGGTAAACTTCCATGACAATTTTTTCCCTTTCGTTACTCCCCAAAGTGTAGAATATTTTCTCTATGGAATTCATCCACTTCTCAGCAACTAGTGGATTTTTACCCTTATTTAATTTCGGTTGTTGTTGCCTCATAAAGCAATATAACATTGATCCTCTACGATGCGGATTAGGGTGCTTCATATCGATAAGGTTATTATTCATAACCTGAGGGAGTTGTCCCATTATGGTGATTAGTTTATCCGCACCATTTGTATCACCAGCTCCAATATAATTATCTTGACTAGAAGGGAAATCCTTACATGGACTGTGTGCATTGATACAGTTTACATTCCTTCCACTAGGCTCCATTTCTAAACAATGGCATAAACTAGATTAGTTTATGAATCGAAATACATCATTCCAAACTTGTAAAACACTTAACATAAACTGAAAATTTTGTTGATAAAATCCTTAATCATAAAAAAAAATCTTTAAAGAATTATATACTCATAAACCCTTCATTATGGTTTGTAAAGAAAATGAGAATTATTTAAAGAATATCCCTCAGGAGTGTCATAACTAATAGTGCATCAAGGCCCCTTGTTGGGCACCAGTTCTCGTTCGAGTCTAGCTCAAAGCGATGTTTTCGGGTTTTACCCCTAGGTATATCTGTGCCAGATCCACATCTACCTGCTCATATCCGGGAAGAGATGTATTTCATGGAAAACTGACAAAATCTCTATAATACCAAAATTCTCGTAAGTTCTTCTATACTAATCCCCAAACTCTATCTTTGGGCTATGTGCTCTAATCAGAGTTTATCTAAATATAGATTCTAAGGTTTTTACTAAACTTCCTCTGATACCTAATGTAACGTCCCGACCCCAGTTACCCATAGTTGGTGGATTATTTTAATACATTGGTATGATTACAAGGAATCAAGTCCTGAAGGACCAATCATTTTTTCAGTCTAAGAAAATAGATTACATACTTCCATGATACATTACACTTTATAACATATAATACAACATAAATAATCCTTTATGAATGTCATTATTCCTTTATCTTAACCCTGCATATCAATCACAATGCACTTCTTGGAATCCTACGAAAAATAAAAACATATAAAGGGGTGAGCTCAGATGCCAGTAAGGATTACAATACAATGGAAACATTTATAAATAAGAATAAACATTTAAGGAAATGTATAAGACTAAAAAAAATCCTTTTCAACATAAACTTCATCATAATATGGAAAATATAAATCAAAATAATTTAATTTACATACTCACATGGATACTATACTAGTCGAATAATTATAGGCAATATCAATACCCACTTTCATAATGATGAAATGCATAATTACATACTTGCATAACCACATAATCAAGGACATGTGCCAAGACTGCAAATAATATTTTGTTAAGGCCTTGTTCCAAAACACTAGTTTGTCTCATGAGACCTGCCGATGCATAGAGGAGCTATAGCGGGCTCCACCCGTCACTTACTAAGTCCAATGCATTCAACATATGAAAAGGATTAAATATAACATAAACATTCATATTAAAACTAGCATATGAAATGTCAATACTCTATCTATAAACCATGAATGTTATAAAAACAACACATCCACATTCAAACATATCAAAAAACCTTCAACACAATATTGAATATTTGTATCATAATAAATCAACTTCAAACAAGTTTAAGATCCCTGAAAATATTTTTACATAGATTAAAATGACGTTTAAAACTCTTTGAGAGAATTATACCTTTTTCATGAAAACATTTAAAACTCACCCAATTTAGAAAGGAAGACATTTAAATACATTTTTGAATCAAAGTGTCTCATACCACTTTAAAACTTTTGAAAGAAATTAATATTTGAATACATTCATGTTCATTTAAATATATCCTTAAAACCATTTTGAGAACATGGACATTAATGAGACTGGTTTAGAAGAATAAATCATTAAAACATTTAAAATGATTTTTTAGTAAAAAGTCACTTAAAAAGAATCCCTTTGAAAACATGGACATTAACAAGAATAGTATAGAAGAATAAATCTTTAAAACCTTCAAAATGAGGTTTTAGTAAAAGTGTACCTTAAATAGAATCCCTTTGAAAACTCTTTTATGAATCATGGACATGGTTAATAAATATGTCATAGTAAAAACTTACCCATAAACAATCTCGAATAATAATGATATTGAGAAATTAACGCTTACATTGCACTTTCCATTGGTCGAGTGTACGTTTAACCTCCTATATAATGACCATAGTATGTTATTATAATATAACAGAACCATATTCATATTTATTATATCATACATGATTCATTTGTGAATTTATACAACCCATTTAATAATCATTTCCATGTTAAATTAACATTTTGGGTAATATCTGTTTTCTTTATCGTACGTGTTTTAACTTTTTATTCTTGATTGTATTATTTAGATAATTATTTAAATACATCCAGAATATAAACCATGATTAATATATCATATATATTTAGAATATAAATATTTATAATAGATATATATATGAAATTTAAAACACTCTTTATGGAGATGGTAGGCCGTATGTACACATAAATGATGTTTCTGTTTTCATATCGTATTGAATGGAAGTAAGGGAATAAGATATATGTAAGTGCATAAATACATATATATATATATCTCCAGTATCAAAATTATTTCATATATTACATACTTATTATTAATATATATTTTTATAATCATCAATGAATGGAGAACGTAGAAATGCATCTCATCGCGTCGTGGAGACGGTAATCCGTACGTACACACGAGTGACAATATCATTTTCATGAAAGGTATGGAATTTTGTGGTATATTAATTTTATAGATACATTATCATGTTATTTTTATTAATTATATACATATTAATCATCATTATATCCATCCAAATAACATAGTTTTGAATAACAAATTACACCACGGCGTGGAGACGGTAAGCGTACGTACGCACTCATGGTGACATTATCATTCATAGGATAGATAGAATAATGAATATGGGTGATCCATATTTATAATAACATGACAGTATATATAAGGTACTGTATTTATTATTTTGGTTTGGTAATAATAAATAATGAGTAAATGGAAGAAGAAAATAACTTGAAAAAGGGTGGTGGAATCATTACCTCTTCTTCAGGTCCTTCCTTCTGATTTGATCAAAAAGGCTCTTTATGTTGGATTTCTGACCAAATTATAGCCTCTAAGATTAAGGTAGGATAGTTCAGAGGATATTTCGGCAGGGTTTTTCCAATCCATATGGATTTTAAGGTGTCAATTAGAGAGAAGGGGGAGTGCCCTTTTATAAGAGGGGTGAGGGGCACAATAAGAAAATCTAGAAAAATTGTTTTATAATAAAATACTTTTTGGTTTATAACGGCTCCTAAATGAATTATAAAAAGGATATGGTGGGTATGGGTATAAATCCTCTCAACTAATAGTTTTTATACAAATTTAGGTTATAGTTTAAACCTTTTCTTTTAGATTTAACACTTCGATAAATAGTTTAACTTTTACCGTGTATTCTTGTATTCTTAAACTACATGGTTAATAAACATACTATAAACATTCAAGAGAACCTAAAGTGGTTCTATAATGACATATATAAAATTATTTAATCCATTTTACCAAACCTTAGATTTTTAGGAATATTATATCAACCAATAATATAGTATTTGTTTTAATAACAATTTTATGTCAATTTTGACATTATTTGGTATTTGTTTTTTTTGGAAAAATCATAACAGCATGATTACATAAAAAAATTTATATAATAAACCTTAATATGTCATATTAATCTATAAAATTATTGGAATTCATAAAAATTCTGAAATTACATTTATTTGGGTATTTATAATATCGATTATTTTAATCATTCATTAATACTGTAATTACTTAATCATCATTGTGTCACAAATAAATTTAATTATTTAATTTATAATAATTATAAATAAAATACCATTATGTAGGAAGTATTTTATATTTCTAATGAATATTTATTGTTGAATTTATATTGTGTGTAACCCTATATTAAAAATGGGTTAGTTATTAAACTTTTAATTTAACTCTTTTAACTCTTCTTTAAATAAAATATTAATAAATCTCTTAATCTAATCCAAGTGGACCAAAGAGGCTCATATATTATTCCTAAGGTTGTTTTTGGTCGAATTATACTTATCCAATAGAATTAGGACATGTGTTATGGTAATAATAATATCATTTTCACCCTTAAATACCCTACTTACTGTTAACTGTTGTAAATAAAAGTAAAAAGGTACTATTCACACAAATATTATTTTCATCTCATTGAACCACATTTTAATTTTTGATATTAACTGTGTCTCTCGGATTTTTGAAATTCAAATCACAGAAGGGTTAAGATTATGTTTTATGCAAATTTTCAAATACTACTAGGAGGTGGGTAAAATACGGTAACAAGTTCAATAAAATTTTTATATATCTAAACTTATTATAAAATGACTCCAATGAATTATATTGAACATATATAGGTATTGTTTATCTTTTTTTTACCTAAAATAAATTTAAATAAAATAAATAAATATTTAGATAAAAAGTTGGTTTTAACTAATAACTCAGTCTTTTTCACATTTTCATCAAAAATTGAATGTTTTCAAAAAAAATACCAAAATTTCACCTTAAGACAATTATGATATTCTGAATTCAAAAATTAAGACTATTTTACAAAATTTAAAACATTGAAGTTTCATTTGTTAATTTAAAATTAATTCTCGTTGTCAATACCGAAATGCTTGTTTTTAAGAAATAATAACTAACAAAAGATTGATACTTGATTATGTTCAATTTCAAAGTGAAGTTATTTACAATGAATAAAATTGGATTAAATGGTAAAAATATAATCGTTTTATATTTCCAAACGATTAAATTGTATAATTTAACACTATAAATTATTTTGATTAAAAAAGATGTTTTTAGTTATAATATAGTATTTTTCGCTATTCACCCAAATATGAAGGTTTTTAGAAAAACACTAAAGATTTAATGAAACTAAATTTTTATGTCCCGATTCTAAAGAAGATGTTTTTTTATCAAATTGAATATATAAATGTTTCTAATATTGGATTTAAAAAGGGTTCTCCATTAAAAGGCAGTAAATTTTCATTCTTTGAAGAAATACTTCTTTTATCTAAAAAAATGAATTTATTATTAAATTATGTCTAAGTAACTCGTAATATGGATTCTACAATTATAAGGATTATATAAAGTTCAAAATTCAGTTAATACTATTCATAACCACTTTTGAACCATTAGTTTGGTAAGTCATCGAGCCCTTGAACACAATGTTGCTTGTAATTAAAGTCATTGAATTACTTTGAAAAATAGCGTACTATTAAATCTTGGGGTGTTACATCCTTATCTCCTTCAATAAATTTCATTCCCGCAATTTGAAATTGTTTTTCGAAAATAAAAGGTTGAAAATAGAGAATACCATTGTGGAAAAATGCACATCATAAATTGGTTTAATAAAATTTAGTCTTAATAAGAGGAAAAAAATTATATATATATGTTCATACATGACAAGTAGAGTTTTATCCTTCAACTAATTCCTATCCCAAACTCATCTTTCACTCCAAAAGATTTCAAAAAAAAATGTATTTATCCTAATCATATAGGGTTCCAAAAATAAGGAATTTATAAATCATTTGTCAGACTATTTAAAAAAACTAAATTATACAAACAAGTACATCACGTAGTCTAGTCGTAGGTGATGCACCCTTGTCGCTCTTCGGTTGTGGGTTCAAGTCTCACGGCCTTTCCGGATGTGACTAGTTGTCGCCCAACCTCTGGGTGGTCCTTTTTATAACAATCCAAAAACAACCTTACCAATAGTATCCAATCTCAAACATAATCTATTCCATCGATTAGAATTATCCAAAATACTCTTATCCAAACTCTCAGTCCAAAACTTATAAGGAATTTAAACACAATGAAGATCCTTTTTCTTAAGGTAATAACATGTGATCGCGTTCATCATGTATTCTTTTAAAACACTGAAACATCATTAATTACCAGAAAACCTTATTGATTACATTCATGCTCCCTTATTCCTTATCGAATACTGGATATATTCGGTCTATCCAAAAATTTTGTAAACTCAACAATGATGAAATACAAAAATCATTAATCTGTTTAATGTTAGTCAAGAATATCCAATATAATTTATCCAAATCAACCATCCCTTATTCCAAAATCACTACCTCATTATCAGGACCATATTAAGGATTACCTTTCCTTCAACCATGTATTTTACCAAAATTGTAGCTTACTATTAAGTCACTTTTCATAGAACCATATAATCTAAAATCCTCAATAAAATGGGATTGTAGTATAATCCTTATTTATCTCCATAATTCATATAACCAGTATACTGTTGATACAACACTAAAATGAAATAATTCTATAATAACAATATAAGAACACTAGTCATTTCTCTTCATCTGAGGTAGTATCATAACATGATTATTATCCATAAACATCATTTTTGGTATACTATTATGACTGGAACATTGATTCGCGTAATGTCTCAAAGAATTATAGAGGATGCATTTTACATTTGAAACTCTTTTTTACCCTTGTAATCGTGTACTTGGTGTCATTTTTCTCCACACTTATATCAAACTCTCATTCCTTTTAAGCATTTACCAAGGTGTTTATTCCCACATTTACTGTAGAATGGATATTCATCTTTTCCCTTCTTCCCCTTAATTCCATTTCCAGAGTGTTCAACATTCTCTTCTTTTCTTTCTTTGCTTTAAAGTCGTAAGACTTAGAGAATTTTTTTTCTATCTTGATAGCACATGAGACAATATATTTGAATGACAAGAATTATTATGAGACTACTGATCAATGGATAAATGGTTTTAAACCATCAATGAAATGATCAATATTACTTATTGGGTTATGTATATAATTTGCAGCAAGCCTTTCTAACCTTGTAATGTTATCTTATACTTTGCGACATTCTCATCCTCCTTTTTCCTCAGACACAAGAAATTTCCTTTCCATATCCGGTCGATGGTCACGAGGAAATTATTTTTCATATAAAATCTCTTTAAACTCCCTCCATTCCATATTTGATACTTCTGCATATTCCATTGTCTTATGAATCAATGACCACCATTGATCAGCATCGCTAGTGAGGCGATAAACTACCATGAAATTTTTTCCCTTTCGCTACTCCCCAAGGAATATAATATGTTTTCTAAAGAATTTATCCATTTCTCAGCAACTAGTCTATTTTTACCCCCATTGAATGTTGGTGTTTGTTGCCTCATGAAGCAATCTATCATTGATCCTTCACAATGTAGATCAGGGTGCTCCATATGGGTAAGCGTATTATTCATAACCTGAGTGAGTTGTCCTAGTATGTTGATTATTTGATCAGTACCAGTTGCATCAGCATCTCTACTATAATTATCTTGAGTTAGAGGGAAATTCCTACATGGAGTTCATACATTGATACGGTTTCCATTCCTTATACTAGGTGTCATTTATAAACAATGGCATAAACTAGATTAGTTTATGAATCTAAATACATAATTCCAAACTTTTAAAACACTTAACATAAATTGAACAGTTTATTGATATAATCCATAATCCTAAAAAATGTTTTCTTTTAAGAATTATATACTCATAAACCCTTCATAATGGTTTGTAAAGAAAATGAGATTTATCCTAACCATATCCCCCAGGAGTGTCGTAACCAAGAGTGCAACAAGGCTTGTTGTAATGCACCAGTTCCTGTTCGAGTCTAGCTCAAAGCGGTGTTTTCGGGTATTACCCCTAGGTACATCTGTTCCAGAGCTGCCTCTACCTGCTCATATCCAGAAGGGGATGTATTTCTTGAAAAACTCACAAAATCTCTATAATACCAAAATTCTAGGAATTTATTCTATACTAATCCTGAAAGTCTATCTTAGGGCTATGTTCTCTAATAAGAGTTTATATAAATCAATATTACAACTTTTTTATTAAACTTACTCTGATATCAACTATAAAGTCCTTACCAAAGTTACCCAGAGTCGGTGCATTATTTTAATAAATTGGTATGATTACAGGGAATCCAGTCCAGAAGGACCAATCGGTTTAGCAGTCTTGGAAAATAGATTACATACATGAATGTTACATTACACTTTATAATATAAAACACAACATAAATAATCCTGTATGAATTCCATTATTCCCTTAGCATAACCATACATATCAATAATAATCCACTTCTTGGAATCCTGGGAAAAATAAAACATAGAAAGGGGTGATATAAAATGCTCAGTAAGGAAAACAATACATAGAAAACATTCATAAATAAGAAAAAACATTTAAGGAAATGTATAAAACTAAAACAAAAGCCTTTGCAAAATAAACTTCATCACTAATGCCTCTTACTTACTCACATGTATACTCTACTAGTCAAATAATCACATGCATTATCAATAACCACTTTCATAATGATGGAATGCATAATTCTAGACTTTCATAACCACATAGTAAAGGTCTTGTGCCAATACTACAAATAAGATTTTGTCAAGGGCTTACTCTAAGACACTAGTTTGTCTCATGAGACCTTCCAATTCATTGAGAAACTATAGCGGGCTCCACCAATCACTTACTATGTCCAATGCATTACTCATATGAAAAGTATTAAACAAAACATAAATATTCATATTAAAAATGGCATACAAAATGTCAACACATTATCCATAAACCATTAATGGTATAAAAATAACACATCCACATTCAAACATATAACAAAACCTTCAAAACAATATGGAATATTTGTATCATAGTAAATCTACTTCAAACAAGTTTGGAATCCATGAAAGGATTTTGAAATAGATTAAAATGATTTGTAAAACTCTTTGATAGAAATATCCTTTTTTATGAAAACATTTAAATGTCACACAGTTTAAAAAAGAAGACATTTAACGACATTTTTTTAATCAAAGTGTCCCATACCACTTTGAATCTTTTGAAAGTAATTTACATTTTAAAACATTTATGTCTATTTAAATAATTAATTAAAACCATTTTAAAAACATGGACATTAATGATAATGGTTTTGAATAATAAATCATTAAAACATTTAAAATGATTTTTTAGTAAAAAGTCCCTTGAAAAGAATCCCTTTGAAAACAAGGACATTAGTGAGAATTTTTTAGAAGAATAAATCATTAAAACATTTAAATTATGTTTTAGTAAAATATTACCTTAAATATAATCCCTTTGAAAACTCTTTAATAAAACATGGACATTGGTGATAAATATGTCCCAGTAAAAACTTACCCATAAACAATCTCGAATAATAATGATATTTAGAAATTAACCCTTAACTTGCACATTCCTTTGGTAGAGGGAACATTTAACCTCGTATATAATGACCATTGTATGTTATTTAATTATACCATAACCATATTAATATTTATTATATCATACATGATTCATTTACGATTTTATACTAGTCTTTTAATAATGATTTCCCTGTTAAATTAACATTTCAGGTAATAACCGCTTTCTTTATCGTACGTATTTTAACATGTTATTCTTGATTGTAACATTTAGATAATTATTTAAATACTTACAGAATATCAACCTTGATTTATATATCATATATATTTAGAATATAAATATTTATAATAGATATATATATGAAATTGAAAACACTATTTATGGAGATGGAAATCCGTACATACACATAAATGTTGTTTATGTTTTTATGCTGTATTGAATGGAAGTCAGTGAATAAGATATATGTAAGTACATAAACACACACATATATATATAAATATATTTATCTCCAGTATCATTATTATGCCATATATTACATACTTATTAGTAATATATATTTTTATAATCGTCGATGAATGGTGAACGTGGAAATGAATCTCATCGCGTCTTGGAGACGGTAATCCGTACGTACGCACGACCGACTATATCATTTATTTAAAGGTGTGTAATTGGATGGTATATTAATTTTTCAGAGACATTACATTATTATTTTCATTATTTATATACATATTATTCATCCATGTATCCATCCAAATAACATAGTGTTGAATAACAAATTACACCACGGTGTGGAGACGATAAGCCGTACGCACGCACGCATGGTGAAATTATCATTAATATGATGGATAGAATAATGAACATGGTTGTGAAATATTTATAGTAACATCGTTTTATATATAAGGTACTTGATTTATTATTCTGGTATGGTAATAACAAAGAAAGAGTAAATGGAAGAAGAAAAGAACTTGAAAGTGGGTGGTGAAATCATTACCTCTTCTTCAGGTTCTTCCTTTTGATTTGATAAAAAGGTCTCCTTATGTTGGTTTTCGGACAAAAGGAAGGCCTCTAGGATAAATGAAGGATATTTGGAAGGATATTTGGGCAGGGTTTGGCCGAGCCAAATGGCTTTGAAGGTGTGAATTAGAGATAAGGTGGAGTGCCCTTTCATAAGAGGGGTGAGGGGAACCTTAAGAAAAGCTAGAAATATTATTTTATAATAAAATAATTTTCGGTTTCTAATGGCTCCAAAATGAATTATTTAATGTCTAAGGTAGGTATGGGTCTAAAAACTCTCATACAATAGGTTTTATACGAGTTTATAGTTCCATTTTTAAAATATCATTTAGATTTAACTCTTAGTTAATTAGTTTAACTTTTACCGTGTCTTATTGTATTCTTACACTATATGGTTAATAAACATACAATAAACTTTCAAAAGAACCACAAGTGGTTCATTAATGACATATATAATATTATTTTAGCCTTTTTTCTAATCCTTAGATTTTTAGGGATATTATATCAACCAATAATATTGTATTTTTTTTAAAACTATTTTATGTCGATTTTGACATTATTTGGTATTGGTATTTTGTGTAAAAATCATAATAGCATGATTACATAGAAAAAATTGATTGAATCAACCCTAAAATTTCATATTCTCCAATAAAATTAGTTGAATTAATCAAAAGTCTCAAATGACATTTATTTGGCCATTTATAATATCAATTATTTTAATCTTTCACTAATACGGTAATTACTGCATCATCATTGTGTCATAAATAAATTTAATTATTTATTGATTAAAAATTATAAATAAACTCCCTTTATGTATGGTTTCATTTTTTTTATAATGAATATTTATAGTCAAATTTATATTGTATGTAACCCTATGTTAAAAATGGTTTTGTTATTAACCTTTGAATTTAACTCTTTTAACTCTTCTTTAAATAAAATAATAATAAATGCCCTAATCTAATCCAAGAGGACCAAAGAGGTTTATATTTTATTATAAGGTTGTTTTTGGTCGAATTATATTTATCGAATAGAATTAGGACATGTGTTAGGGTAATAATAATATCATTTTTACCCTTAACTACCATATTTACTTTTAACCATGGTAAATACAAGTAAAAAGTTACTAATCACCAAAAACTATTTTAATATTATTGAAACAAATTTTACATACTGATATTAACCGTGTCTCTCGTATTTTTGAAATTAAACTCAAAGAATATGTGAAATTAAGTTTTATACAAATTTTCAAATGCTCCTAGGAGGTGGGTAAAAGACGGTAAAAAGTTCAATTAAATTTTTATATATCTAAACTTATTATAAAATGACTCCAATGAATTATATTTAACTTAAAAAGGAATTATTTAAATATTTTGAACTAATTTAAATTTAAATAAAATAATTAATTATTTTAATAAAAAGTCAGTTTTAACCAATAACTCAGTGTTTTTCACTATTTATCAAAAATTGAAAGTTTCCAGAAAAATACCAAAATTTCACCCTAAGATAATTTGGATATTCTGATTTAAAAAATTAAGTCAATTTTACAAAATTCAAAACATAGAAGTTGAATTTATTAATTTTAAATTAACTTCTGTTGTTAAAACCAAAAGGCGAGTTTTTATGAAATAATAACTAACAAAAGATTGATATTGTTTATGTTCAATTTCAAAGTGAAATTATTTCCAATGAATGAAATTGGATTAAATGGAAAAAATATAATTAATTTATACTTCCAAACCATTGAAATTTATAATTGAACACAATAAATTTTTTTTATTAAAAAAGCTATTTTCATATAAAATATAGTATTTTTCACTATTCACCAAAATATGAACGATTTTAGAAAAACACCAAAAATTTATTGAAACTAAATTCTTATGTCCCAATTCTAAAGAAGAATTATTTTTGTAAAATTGAATATATAAAAGTTTAAAATATTGTATTTCAAAAGGGATCGCCATTAAAAGGTGGTAAAATTGCGTTATTTTTAAAAATACTTCTTTATCTGAAAAAAATGATTTTATTCTTAAATTAGGTCTAATAAACTAATAATATGGATTATAAAATTATAATGATTATATAATGTTTAAAATTTAGTTAATATTATTCGTAACCACTTTTGAATGGCTAGTTTGGTAAGTCGTGGTGCGCTTGAACTCGATGTTGCGTGTAGTGCAAGTTATTGAATTACATTGAAGAAATAACATACTATGAAATCTTGGGGTCTTACATAAATTTTCCTCTGAATAAAAATGAAATCTTCATCTACATCTATAAAAAATGATGTCCCAACCAAGTTGACCCCTATAAGACAAATTGGTCAACAAAAAATAACTCTAAAGGCTATCTCCTATGATTTGAATATGTTGACCTACTAATCTTAGTTATAACCAATATATTTTTAATCAAATACAATATATCGAAGGAATCATCTACCACAATCATCCTAATAACATATACCTATCCCAGAATGTTCTAATACAATGGTTAGGTGTATATACATCTCTCGTGAGCCTCAACATTATTCCATTTGAATACAAGATCAAAAAATATTCTTGAGTTAGACGTTTACCATGTATAGGTTCTCATACAATGGTACAAAACTGTATAGAACACATTCCCAATGTATTTACATAAAGATATAAATTTTTCTCTATGACTTTGCATTTGTCAATAAATGATTTTTTTACTTATCTTTAACTAAGATGAAAAATCCTTATAAAATCCTTTAAACAACCTCTAAGTAAAATTAATGTATCTATTTGACATGATACTGTAAGTAACTATGTGAAGTCATAAAATCTATAAAGCATAAAACATTGACAAGTCACCTAAAAATTATTTTATTGGATCAAAAACATGTTTTATACCTTATTTATCAATCAACTATCAATCAAAAGGAATTTTGAATCCCCAATTTCTTGTGTAACCCCTTCATAAATTCTGTCGTAACCTCATACCACATACACATAGTCATTATAAGGGGATGAAGATAAATACTAGGAAATAGATACTCAACTTCATCCTTTTAATGGAAATGCATTGTAAAAAATATCCAATGATGTCACTATTTTTACATGTACATAATTATTGATTCCAGTTTCCATGGTATATCTTTATAAACCCCAGATGTTCTTCCCACATCAGAATAATGAAAGTCTATAATTGGATCCTTTACCAAGGAATCCTTCACATCTACCCTGTAATAAATGTTGATCATGTTTTTATTCTCTACTAATAATCATGGATTTGGTTCAATTTTAACCAATTATTCTCATGTCGGCAAAAACTCAAGAATAAACTAATGTGGATTCTTTATCTGTTCCACTAAATCAGACATGACAACCAAATGTTCACATGCCATTACATATTGATACTCCAATGTATCCACCATCCAATCCACCATCATATTCATCATGTTTTATTTATCCTATTAATTCCACTCTATAAGCTATAGTATTTTTGACATTTTCTTCCCTAAAGAGTCTATAATGACATTACATTTCCGGAGAGAATATTCTATATAAAAGTAAAATATATAAAAAATACTCCATCCAATGCCTCTTTCTCTCATGTCAGGATCCCATTGAGAGATTATATATCAAAGTAAGTTGTTTTTTGTATTTAAGAAATCACTCTTTGATTAGGTAATGTCAGTAATACTTCATAACATGGACCACATCTGCCAACTCTATGACAGAGATTGGGTAAATCAACTCAAGGTGTCATGCCTAATGTTATCCCTGAGTTACATACAAGTCATAATACATTATAAAAACACCAAAACTGACACATGAGTCATCATAATAAATTTAACATCTAATCCTAAGCTCAATCCATGTGAGGATTAGCATTTTCTTCAATCATTACATTATATTTACAAAGTCCTATTCACAATGATCTATCCACTCAAACATCAGTCCATTATTTATAATCACAATCACATGATTCAAATAAGTGATGTTTTGTATAATCCATCATTATTATATAGAATAACCAAGGAAACATCGGATCTCAAAAACATATCTCAGGTGGTCCCAAGATTTCACCTCCTCATCCTTTTATGGGTCCAAAGAATTTAACTCCTCATAAATTACATGACTGGTGAATCTGAACTCCCAAATCTATAAGGAAAACATCAATATTCTTACATAAACATGATCATCATGATTAGTATTCAATAAAATATCCATGTTATTAGAATTAAAATATGAAATTAATTTGTATATGGAAATATCATCATGAAATACCATATTGAGGGGGTAAATATTTGGATGGAAATTCCAATTCATGGGAGCCATGGAAACATCTTACACTTGGGTTATGTCACGACTCGCTTTCACCAAAATGTGGGAAGGGTCAGCAGATTGCCAAGCCCTTCCTTCTTTATGTTGAAGGAGATATAATGACCCCTGGTTCACGCCTTCAATAGGTCATGGAGTGGCGACCAACACCAAGGTTATAGAATCTCACAAAAAATGGAAGGAATTACCCTTTTTATTTTGATAGGATCGAGAGATAAGATAGAAAACCCAACAATACCGAATCGAAAAGTAAAGGTAAATCCAAAATCAAACCATTCCCATATGCATGTTCAAAAGTAAAAGATATAAGCCACAAAAACTTAGAAAATAATGTACCAGGATAAAGTAAAAACGACAACAGCAACTTCCCCAATGTCCAAGCAAGTACGGTCCCACACAATCCCTGAAGTCCTCCTTGACACCAGAAATCAGTTTTATATATGTTGGGTGAGCATACAAGTACACTCTTTAGGGAAAACCAAAGACTCTCGTGCACAAGTAGGGAGGAATTCTAATGCCCTGTGAGAAAATAAAAACCAAAGCACTTAGCAAGGAAAAACAATCCACTCATGTCTCACAAAGAACACATCCCAAATAACGCAAGGAAAGTAATGTATAGTAATAGCACATCGATTTTTGGGTAACCCGTTCCACTTTCCCATTGGTTATTGAATACATCTTACACATCGAACCAGTCCCGCCATTCTCACCGCTGTCCCACTCCCAAATCCCACCCTCACACACCTGGGCCACTGCCAAACCCCACTCGCACACACCTGGGCTATAACCTCACTGGAGTCCCACTTCCAAACCCCGCCCGCACACACCTAGTCCTGAGAAACTACTGCCACGCCCAAAAAAACCTAGGCCAGAACAACTACGGCCACACCCGAAAACACCTGGGTCTCATCCCGAACACACATGGGAAACAACCTACCCGTAGACACCTGGGCCAACCACCACAACTACCCTACCCGAAGATTCTCCGACTAATAATGGACATCAGGCCCTCACAGCCTACTCGAGGAGTCTTGGGCTATTCGGGAAAGGGAGCAGAAAAGGAGCTAATAACTAGCCACTCATAGGAGTGTTGGGAAAAACACCCTCCCCATGAAATGGGGCGTTTGTCACTAAGTGCTCAACTTGGGTGGGGCACGAATAAGAAACATAAAAGGTACGGATATACGTATAGGTAACAAACCCTCATCCCATCCTAGGGGGTTCCAAAACCAAAGCACAAACACCCTTGTTACTTTTCATTCACAAAAGAAGCCACGACACTGATGGACAAGTCACAACTCATTCCCAAACTAATTCCCCACTCAACCATTATTGTTTTCATGTTCATGTGATCTCATTAGGGTGAATTCTACATTACTGGGCTACTAAAAGGTATAAACACAAGCCAGAAAAGAGAACAACCAAACACCAATTTATGTATTCACACCCAGTCCTCTCGTAGAGTTGCATCAACAAAAGGGGATTAGTGATATCCATCAAATTACTGGGATGAAAGAAAACCTCACAAAAGGGACAAGTGAGATCCCTCGAAGTACTAGAAATAAAGAAAACCCCGAGACACAGCCCCATGTCCCCAAAACTAGGAACCAACGATTCCCCAACAATAAAGGATTCTGCCCGAGTTCGTGTCATAGCAGAGCAACCACACAGCTTCACATTCACAGCCAACAATCATGCCAAAACTGAGTATCCCATCCCCATTAACATTTTCCCATGAGCACCAGTCAGAACAACACACCCACCACAAAATAGAGTGGAAAAATCCAGGTTCAAGCACATCATTTATTAGGTTCTTCTTTCTGTTTGTTAATCGGGGTGGTCACAAAAAGATTCTTGTTTTACTGAACATCCATTTAAGACAACTGATTTTACATGATTAACCAACTTCCAGGTTAAGCCTTTTAATCATCATAGAAGACAAAGGTTCATTAGTGCTCAAGGGAAGACCAACAACGACCATGATTTTCAGTGAGAATAGTCCCACACAATTCACAACGCATACACCATAAATGCAGTACAATAGAAACATCGATCACACCCCCCTTCATTCTCTAAAAGTCTGTTCATTATCTTCATTAAGTGTGGTTTCATCGATTCCCAGAAAGTCAAAATAATAACCACCCCGCATGATACACAAAAAGGAGAGGTGAAGGAAAACCATACTTGATTGATCGAAGATCGAAGTTCTTCTTCACGCACAAAGAATCCAGGAAATACGTAACTCGTAGGGGAGGGATGTCGGGAACTCCAGACGTACTAAGAATAAAGGAATCCATCCAAGTGGATGAAAAGGGAAGAGTAAACACCCGTGAAACATATAGATAAGATCTCGTTGTTATGGGATATAGGGATTTTGAACGGCTTTAAATTCGGATCGTGGTTCCCCATGCGGTTGGGTGGTTACATACGACAGAATTAATTGTTATTTAATTCTCCATTGAGGAGGTCCCTATGGATTTATTGGGTATTAATTATGTGATTTTTAATGGATTTGAACCACTTGAAAAAAAGTTGAAATGCCCAAAATAGGCATTATGGAAAAAACTATGGAAGAGAATCCCGACATGGCTATGTGACATTGATCAGTCGCGCCAATCGGTCACACCGATCTGTCGCGCCGATCAGTCGCATCGATCAGTCGCACGTCGAAATGTCATCCTACCACCGAGACATCACCCCTAGGATATGAAATTTGGAAAAGGGATGGACCACAAGGGTCCGAGTCATCCCATCAGATACCTCTCAAAGCATTCTCACCCTCGAGAATTTAAAATCAGGCTTGAAGAAAGGAGGGGGTCCGAACAACCGCCCCTGAAGATACCTCTCTAGAGCGAACCTGAACAATTACAATCACCGATAAAAAAAGGACTAAACCATCCGGTTATGTGTTGAGGGGGTTTCCCTTCTTCCATGTTAAGATACTATCCACTTTGGGCAGCTTTGACTCGCCCGCACGGGTTTAGGAACATCAACTCTAATGCGTCTTAACTAGGGATTAGGTCCTCCCCTCCCCACATCTCAGGATACATCCCACACATCCACAGAAAAGGAAAACCACACATTCCATAGTTAACAAGGTAAAGGGTTCCATCAGAACAAGTACAAAATTGAACACCACAAAAACAAAAAACAACTCTGTGTACTGGGCACGCTTCTGTGCTTCCCGTTCCCAAGTACTTTCCTCAAGCCCACTATACCTCCAAAACACACCAACCAAAGGAATGGTTCATCCATGAAGAACTTTCTCTTCATGATCCTCGACCCTCACTGGCCTTTCCACAAAGGTCATGTCATCCTCAATATCCATCTCTCCCCAGTCGAGGATGTGTGAATCATCGCGCAGATACTAACGGAGTTGAGACAAATGGAAGACGTCATGAATCCCCAATATTGGCGGTGGTAACTCTAGCTGAGAAGATTTTTCTCCGACCCGCCGCAACACATCGAAGGGTCTGATAAATCTGGGAGAGAGATTTATCCCCCTACTGAACCGCCGTTTTCCACGCCGAGGGGAGTCCTTCAAGAACACGTGTTCCCCGACCCCGAACCCTAAGGGTATCCTCCTATTTTCGGCATATGACTTCATTCGGTCCTGTGCCGCCTTCATCCTTTCCCGTATAAGCTGAACATTCTCTGTTGTGCTCTACAATTCTTCTAGGCCAAGAACACTTGCTTTTCCAACCACAGTCCAGCACATGGGTGAGCAACATGACCTCCATTACAAAGTCTCTAACAGAGCCATGCCAATGGTAGAGTGGTAGCTATTATTGTAGGAAAACTCTACCAGAGGAAAGTGTCGCACCCATGATCCTCCTGAGTCCAGAACACATGCCTGCATCATATCCTCCAAGGTCTGGATTGTGTGCTCTATCTATCCATCTGTCCGGGGATGGAATGTTGTGTTAAGATGTATCTAGGTGTCAAAAGCATGCTACAATCCTCTCTAGATTCATGAGGTAAACCATGCATCCCTTTCCAAGACTATGGATCTCAGAACTCCATGCAACCTCACCACCTCATCCACGTACCTTCATGCTAAAGCATCCCCTGCACCTGACTCCTTGATCACCAAAAAGTGGGACAATTTCTTCAACTGATGCACCACTACCCAGATAGCATCGCAGCCTCCTCAAACCTTGGGTAGACCCATGACAAAATCCATCAATATGTCATCCCACTTCCACTCGGGAACATCTATAGGTTGCAACAAGACACCTGGAACACGGTGTTCAGCATTCACCTACTAACACAATAGGTATATTCCTACGAACTTTGCTACATCTCGTTTCACCCCGGGCCACCAAAACGGACTTCTTAGTCCCTGGTACATCATGGAAACTCCCGGGTGCACCGCTAGGGGTGAGTTGTGGAACTCACAAAAAACTATTCTACACATTGCCTATGGAATAAACTGCTCTCCTTGGAAAATCATACGGTTCTAACCACCCTTCGTCCATCCTTTCGGGCCATCACCTTGGGTAACCCGGTCACGTATCACATCACCTTCTGAGTCTCCCCATTGGGACTCCTCTACCTGCCTTAACAGAGAAGATTTCACAGTCATCTGATACATGAAACTTCTACCACCTTCCATCTTAGCATCCTGGTGCATGGCAGCCAACTCCTCCATCTCCTTCCAAGTATCTGCCGACTCTTAGACTGCATCCTTCCGCGAATTCCTTCTCAAGGCATCAGCCACCACATTCCCCTTTCCTGAGGTGTCAGAAATCTCGAAGTCATAGTCTTGAGGAAATTTGATCCACCTCTGCTACTATAAGTTCAGGTCCCGCTGGGAGATGATGTACTTAATGCTCTTGTGATCCGTGAAGACCACTAAATGCTATCCAACGAGGTAGTGCCTCCACAACTTTACTGCCAACACGACCGCCACATGCTCTAGATCATGGGTGGCATAGTTACGCTCATGGGGATTTAACTGCTTAGACCATAGTTGATAACCCCGTGCTACCGCATTAACAAACATCTGAGGCCTTTCCCTGAAGCATCACAGAACACCTTATATGATGCCCCTTCTTCTGGCAACCTCAGCACTGGGGAACTAACAAACTTCTACTTCAGATAGTTGAAGCCTGCCTCACATTGCTCTTCCTACACAAAATCCAGGTCCTTCTTGGTCAAGGCTTTCAAGGGTGCCAAATCTTAGAATAAGTTGGGAACGAACCTCCAGTAGTAACATGCCAGCCCAAGGAAGCTACGAACCTCCACCATGTTCTAGGGTGATGCCCAAGAAACAACCACCACAACCTTCTATGGGTCCACTATTATCCCCTGCTCAGACACCACATGCCTAAGTAAATGCATTTATCGCGTCTAGAACATGCACTTGGACAACTTCCCATATAGCTGGTGCCGCCAGAAAAACTCTAAAACCATTCTCAAGTGCTCAGCGTGATCCTCCCCCGATCTTGAGTAGATCAAGATGTGGTCAATAAAAACAGCTACGAACCAGTCTATATATTCCTGGAAGATGGAGTTCATGAGCCCCATGAACAAGGCGGGAGTGTTCATAACACCGAACGGCATGACCACAAACTTAAAGTGGCCATATCTGCACCTAAAGGGCATTTTCGAGATGTCTCCCTCTTACAACCTCACTTGGTGATATCCAGACCGAATATCGATCTTCAAGAACCAACCTTCTCCCCTAAGCTGGTCAAAAAGATCATCTATCCTCGATAGATGGTAGCGATTATTGGCCATCAGCTGATTCAACCTCCTGTTTTCTATGTATAGCCTTAGACCACCATCCGCCGTCTTTGAAAACAAAATAGAAGCACCCCACGGTGACGCAATTGGCCGAACAAAACCCATCGTCATCATATCATCAATCTTGATCCACAACTCCCGCAACTCCGAAGGTTCCATCCTATAGGGGCCATCGAAATCGGATGAGCACCAAGTTGCAAGTCTATCCCAAACTCAACATCACATCAAGGGGGCAGAGTTTACACCTCTTCAGGGAAGATGTCCATAAACTCACTAACAATTCCTGGGACTTCCTCCATTTCTGCAACCACTGACTCCACTGATAGCTCATCCAGCAAGGAGAGGAGGGGGTTCCCCTCCCTTTCTTCTTCCCTAGAAACTCTGATCGCCTATTAAAGTCACCCATCGGCCCCCCAAGTCCGAAAAAAACCCTTACTCGGAAGCAGTCAATGACAACACATATGGAGAACAGCTAGTCAATGCCTAGGATGACATCATATGGCTATATCTACAATAATAAGAGATCCTCGACTGACTGATGTTGCCCTATCATCAGTCTGTATCCTCGACAAACATACAAAAAGTCGGTTTGTCCTCTGACTGGTGAGCTGAGCAGCAGGGGAACAAGAATTCTCTTAGCGTCTAAACCCATAGCATGGGCTAGACTGGGTGTAACAAAGGAGTGTGAAGCTCGTGTATCGAACAAGGCATATTCAAGGGTACTAAACAAGCTGATCGTACCTCGAACGACCTCCAGCCTTACTAGAACTGCTGCCTCCGCGGCGTGCAACTGCCTACACCCAGATCCTCTGCCTCTCGGCTATCAGCCACCTCCCCGACCACAACTAGTTTGAGGTTCTTGAGGAGCGCCCTGAGGTCGGCCTCATCCTACAACGTCGGCCCTCGGCGAAGAGGGAGCCCGCTACCCCTGCTGCTGCTACTGAAAGGGCCAAGCGGGGAACTGTTGCTGCTTAGGTGGGTGTTGGACATGCCTACCCCCCACCGTACTGTACTCTATTTGGGAACTAGTTTTGAAGGTTCACATGGCTTCCACAGACGAAGAACCTCGGTCTCGTGCCCGAAGGGAAAGGGCGAGGACAGAGAGACCGGAACTGGAACTATTGCGGCCTTCTCCCTGGTGGTCGGATCCTAGAGGGCCCGGATGCTGGAGGCCTGCTGCTGACGGCCTTCCCCTTTGAAGAGCCCAACTAGATTCCCTCTCGCGACACAACACCCAGCGTGTGCATCCTCTCCACCACTTCAGCCTTCTTCTTCACCTTCGTGTATGTGGGTTGGGTGAAGGGCGTAACAGCGTACTAAAGAGAAGGTCGGAGTGCCTCTTCTAAACATCTCGCCCGAGACTCCTCATCCGAAAAGCGGTCCGGAGAAAAGAGAAGGAGATACTTGAACTTGATCACCAACTCTCTCACTAACATACTCTCCTACTGGAGGGAGAGTAGCTCCTGCCTCTTCTCGGCCTTCATCGTGGAAGAGAGGAATTCCACCCAGAACTCCTTCTCAAAGTCAGCCCATGCAACCTCAGCTTCCCTCTTCTCTCCAAGATAAAGTGTCCACCACTGACGTGCTACTCCATGCATCTGGCTGACGGATAGAGGAACCAAGTACTCCGTCAAAGCCCAAATCAGGCTGAAAGCTATCACTAGTTCCTTGAGCTAGATCTCTGTCTCCATATCCGAGGTGCTGCCCTCGTAATTCACGAGGGTCTCTCGCTAAAAGGCTCGAAGCATCTTCTGCCACTAATCATCCTCCTCCTATCGGTCGGCCCTCCGTCGATCAGCAGGGTCAACCTCTTGGGCCTCGATCGCTGCACAACATGTGGTCATCTCCCAGGTGCAATATCTGTAAGGTAAACAAGGAATGCCTAAGCCTGAGTAGTGCAGAATATTGTTCTCAAATTTTCATAGACTCCTTTATTTATTTTGAATCTCCAAGACACCTATGAAACAAAAGAGCACAATTCATTTTGATGCATGTACTTTTCCTATGATCTCTACCCTACAATTAGTGTAGCCTCACTTGGTCGTTCGGTAGGTCCAATGTCCTTTCTTCGGATAATGGAGGGCCCTAATATCCCATGTCCTAGCCGATCTTCCCTGGCCTAATTCATGCACCATGGTCATCCAACATTTTTTCCCTACCACCCCATGCAATCCTCACTATGCCTAACTCCATACTCCATCCTATCTCTCAACCTCTCATCTGATACCATTCTATCATGACCCGCCTTCACCAAAAGGAGGGAAGGGTCAACAGATTTCTAGGCCCGTCCTTCATTAAGTTGATGGAGAGATAATGACCCCCAAAACCTGCTTTGAATAGGTCCTAGAGTGGAAACCATCACCAAGGGTATAGAATCTCACTCAAAATAGAAGGCATTGACCTTTTTATTTTTATAGGATCAAGAGATAAGATAACCACCCAAACAATACTGAAGCTGAAAGTAAAGGTAAATCCAAAAGTAAACCATTCCCATATGCATGTTCAAAAGTAAAAGATACATGCCACAAAAAATTCAAAGGTAAAGTACCTAGAAAAAGGAAAAATGACAACAGCAACTTCCCCAAAGTCCGAGCTAGTACGGTCCCGCACGATCCCTGTAGTCCTCCTAGAAACCTGAAAGCAGTTTTATATATGTAGGGTGAGCATACAAGTACACTCAGTAGGGAAAACCAAAGAATCTCATGCACAAGTGGGGAGAAATTCTAATGCTATGTGAGAAAAGAAAAACCAAATCACATAGCAAGGAAAAACTATCCACCCAAGTCTCACCACGACACACATCCCAAATAACGCAAGGCAAGTAAATTATAGTAATCGGACATCGATATTTGGGTACCCTGCGCCACTTTCCCACTGGTTATTGAAGAAATCATACACATCGAACCAATCCCGCCATTCTCACTGTAGTCCCACTACCAAATGCCACCAGCACACAACTAGGACAAAACCTCACCGCAGTCCCACTGCCAAACCCCGCTGGCACACACCCGGGCCACAACCTCACTGTAGTCCCACGACCAAACCCCTCCCGCACACACCTTGGCCAGAGCAACTACTACCATGCCCGAAGACAGCTGGGCCAGAATAACCACTTCCATGCCCGAAAACACCTGGGCCTCATCCCGAAGACACTTGGGAAACAACCTACACGCAGACACCTAGGCCAACCACCACAACTACCCCGTCCGAAGATTCTTGGGCTAACAATGGACCTCAGTCCATCACAGCCGGCCCGAAGAGTCTTGGGCTATTCGAGAAAGGGATCCGAAAAGCAGCTAATTACCAGCCACTCATAGGAGTGTTGGGAAAGACACCCTCACCATGAAATGGATTGTTTGGCACTAAGTTCTCAACTTGGGTGGGACTCAAATAAGAAACATAAAATATACAGATATATGTATAGGTAAGAAACACTCATGCCAACCTAGGGGGTTCCAAAACCTAACCACAAACACCATTGTTACTTTTCATTCAAAAAATAATTCACGGTACTCACGGACAAGCCACAACTCATTACCAAACAAATTCCCCACTCAACCATTCTTGTTTTCATGTTCAAGTGATCCCATTAGGGGGAATTCTGCACTACCGGGCAACTAACATGCATAAACACAAGACAGAAAAGAGAACAACCAAACATCAATTTAATCATTCATATTCGGTTCTCATGTAGAGTTGCATCATAAAAAGGGGATTAGTGAGATACCTCAAAGTACTAAGACCAAAGAAAACCTCAAAAAGGGACAACTGAGATCCATCGAAGTACTAGAAACATTGAAAACCCCGAGACACAACCACATGTCCCCAAAACCAAGAACCAACGATTCCCCAACAATAGATGATTCCACCCGAGTTCATGTCACCGCAGAACAACCACACAGCTTCACATTCACAACCAACAACTATACCACAACAGAGGATCCCATCCCCATTCACATCATCCCATGAGCACCAGGAAGAACAACACACCCACCACCAAACAGAGTGAAAAAACCTCCAGGTTCAAGCGCATCATTCATTAGGTTCTTCTTTCTGTTTATTAACCGGGTTGGTCACACAGAGATTTTTGTTTTACTGATCATCCATTTACACCAACTAATTTTACGTGATTAACCAACTTCCAAGATAACCCATTTAATCATCATAGAAGAAAAAGGTTCATTGGTGCACTAGGATAGACCACCAATGACCATGATATTCAGTGACCATAGGCCCGCACAATTCAAAAAACATACTACATAAAAGTAGTACAGCAGAAACATCGATCACACCCCCCTTAATTCATTAATAGTTCGTTTATTATCTTCATTAAGTTTGTTTTCAACAATTCCCATTGAGAAAAAAGCATACCTACCCCACATGATACACAAAAAGGAGAGGCAAAGGAAACCCCTTCTTGATTGATCAATGATCGAAGTTCTTCCCCACGCGCCAAGAATCATGGAAATGCACGACTCGTAGGGGAGGGACTTCGGGAACTCCAGACATACTAAGAAGAAAGGAAGCCAGCCAAGAGGATGAAATAGGAAGAAGAAAATCCCATGAGATATATAGATAAGATCCCGTTGTTACAGGATATCAGGATTTGAAGGGCTATAAATTCGGATTGTGGTTCCCCATGCGGTTGGGTGGTTACACATGACAGAATTAATTGTTATTTAATTCTATATTGATGAGGTACCTGGGGATTTATTGGGTATTAATTATGGGTTTTTAAATGGCTTCGAACCACTTGAAAAAAAGTTGAAAAACCCAAAAGAGGCGTTACAGGAAAAACTGTGGAAGAGAAACCCGACAAGGATGGGTGACACTGATCGGTTGCGCCGATCGGTCGCACCGATTGGTCGCACTCCGAAATATCATACTACCACTGAGACGTCACCCCTAGGATCTGGAATTTGGAAAAGGTATGGACCGCGAGGGTCTAGTTTATCACAGGTTAACTCTAAGGGAATAAAAAATACATATATATTTCATATCAAATCCTATTAATTGATGTTGGAATATCCTCATCTTTCACCCAATGATGGTGGTAACCTAACACTATTTTACTTTTGGTGAACCATCAATCTCCTAGTTGCTGGTCAAAAAATGCATCGATCATTGATAATATATACTAAATCTTTATGGTCATGATGTTAGGTATCCTTGTGTATAGAAAATAAATACCATCCATATTGTTTGTGAAAAATATGATAATACCCTAGGTAGATTTTCTTGGTTAAATAAATCCTTTGCAACAAAAACCTTGAGCATTATATTCAATTCCTTCAAGTCATCTAATTCCATGTGATATAGAGTAATTGATATGGGTTTCACCCCTAGAACATGTTCAATAATGATTTAAATTCCTCTATTCTGAAGAAGTACTAATAAGTCATTTCAGAGTGAATCCTTAATAAGGTCCACCACTAGAAGAAAATATTAAGCTACTATTGGGTTTATAGTAAGAACCACAGTATCCATTTATTTTGTAATGGATCTGACCCGAATCACGTCTGGTCTCACACTACATATTCTAACAACCTAATGACCTATAAAAATAACTCCTCTACCTTTGGAATTTATATGTTTTAAATTTTTTTACAGTATTCAAGATTTTATTGATAATTATTCATTCAGTCCATTTCAATTATAACATCCAAACTAATAATATCACGGTTCTTTAAATTTCATAGATATATAGAGACTCCAACTACTGAAATACATTTTAGACTTTATGGAAGGCATCTAATTTAATCCTCAAGTGTGTTTTAAGATCCAACATATCAGAAGAAAACATGAATGATATTAAAATTGTAAAAAAATTATGTATAAAAAACCAAGGGAAATAACTAGAAAAAAATATAGGCAGTTAGAGTACAGGTTATCAATACCGTGCATCGAACATTCCATAATCCCATACCAAAGTCATATAGAACCTTTTAAATCAGAGAAAAATAACCTTCCTCAACTTGACAACCCTTTCATAGATATGAAATACCCACCCATGTCTTCATCTTCTAAGTGGTCAACAAATGGTTCTATGAAATTTATCTAGTCCCATACCACAATTCTTATTTATTAATTGAACCCCCTAGAGACCTTGTCCAGGAAAACCATAAAATAAGACTCTACGGATTCCCCTTATTATTAGACTAATGAAACTTGATTTCAGTAATTGGGAATGGTTTTCAATAATAACCACCTTGCCTGTAGTTGAAACACTGTGGAAATACTTCTGCCACTAATGATAATGATGAAACACTGCTCTAAAATGGAAATAAATTTCTAATCATTCATTAATCCACTACTTTCCTCATAAAATATTAAGAATTATAACTTGGAATTCCAATAAAGGGTAAATGAAAACACATAGATCTATCCCCTTCCAAACCATTATCTATCATATGGGACATTCAAATCACTTTATAAAACTTATTTTGGTCAAAAAACCTAGCATGATAGCTCAAATACATTCAATGGATGACCTTGAACATCATAAAAATCTTTCCCCCATTCCCATCCAAGAGATTGATGATGTGTAAGAAGTTAAATGTGTTGAATATTTAGACACAGGAACCGAGCCACACTGAATCTCTATAATATCCTCATCATGGTCCATTATTTTTTGTACTTGAAAATATCACCTGGATGAAATATTTATTTATAGTCATCCATGTATGTCCCTCACCCCTCCCAACAAGATTCTTAATACAACACTAGCTCCTAGAAGGCCCTTGTTTTCTAAAATCCTCTAAATGTGCATGTAAATACTTCAAGTTATCCTAGATATAAAGGATCACCTCTATGATGTTATTCAATTCCAATGTATCCTAAGGTCCTACGGTTCCCTCAAAGGAAGGAAGGTGTTAGAGTTAAATGAATTGAGAGATGATGAATGTATTTTTTGAAACATGTAAAACATAAATATAATCTATAAATATGATTTTGTTCTAAAATTTACATTCAACATGAACAACTATAGTAGGAATAGAAGTTTGATTTGTTGCATTCTCATGTACGAGTAATGGTAGAACCAGATCTTCTTAATTTGGTGAAGTGTTCTAGTCTGGTCCCCCAAAAGATACAATCCCGAATCTCTGAGGTGTCATTTCTCGACATTAAAAAAAACTATATCCCCTATTATAATACATTTAACATCCGATGTTGTTCATAGGTATAAATAACAGATTTTTGAAAATGTCTGAAGAGATTCTATCTAAAATGAAAACACATCCCTTCTAGTAATAGGCTTGGATAAGACGTAGTTATCTATTAATACACAAAATTCACAATCATACATACAAAAGCAAGTGTGCTCAATTTCAAAAAATAATTTAACTCAAAAATATATGAAAAAAAATTATACAACTTAAAAAGGATTTAATTTAAGAACTACAATACATATCACTACATGAATATATATATATATATATGACATGGGATACTAATATGATGTTAAGTATTCCAAAATGATGTGGTTGTAAAATAACATACAAGACATAGTAAATCCATAATTGTAATAACATTCCCAATAATGGAAACTCAAAGGTCTGTGACACATGTGATGGATAATCATGCACACTAATTCACTATGTGAGTCCCACACAACTGTAATCCATTCCAGATTACCTCAAGAAATGCTTATGAGAATAAAATATGAAATAAATTCTTTGAATATACATTGTAATGCCCAAATTAGAATCACTAAATCAGATCCAAAGTTTCATATGGCCCCAAACATAGATACCAACACATAAGAGGTATCCAACTAGAATCAAATGTTCATATGACATCTGCGGGGACACTAAAAACTCATTATAATGTAATAAAATTATAAACAATAACAAAATATTCTAAATTATAAAATCTATAAGAAATAGAATAAAATGAATCTCCTGTCATACAAAGGTAACCCATGTGAACCCATTATTTCTTGGCAAACAAAATTACAAGAATTGTGGAAATGAAATCAATTAGTATGGTATAACTCAATAGTCTACCCAAAAAACACTAACAATTAAAATTATTCATTTAAATTCTCTATTTTTCATGGGCCTTTCACATTCCTAAATGATATGTCATGATGTCCTCGTGTGAATCTAGATTCTCATGAAAGGTGTGTATAATAAAACCAAACAGGGCATTAGAAATACATACTTAACATGAGTTTAAATTCCTTAGATTTTATGTCACAGTAATAATTAAAACCCCAAGAAACAACAAACAATCATATATTGAGAAATCAAATAATGGAAAAGATATGAAAACCCCGAAATCCACTTTATTTGATTCTATTATAGATATTTATTCATAATATAATTCCTAAATAAGATTCGACTACATAGTCCACAAATGTATCCCAATGCCACTAAAAGGCTATCGAGTCATGACACCAGATAGTCAATCCTCATCTCTAACATATACTATAACACGTGGTTACCATATCCCAACACTACATTGGGTCAAGCCATAGGGCTATCATATCCGAACACTATGTCCTATGCCCGAGTACTAAACACCATCACCCCCACTATCACCTTCAAGTTTAGGAAAAAAAAGCACCATCATTTACCCTAACATGTAAATAATGAAATCATTCCCCATTATCTGTTTTTCTACTACTATTATGTCACATGTAATATCTACACATGCCCCCTTTAGGGATGCTGAGTCACAATGGGTTCAACTATCACTTTGGAATAATGAATATACAAAAAATATTTAATATACCAATTACATCACATTGAACAAGGCATAACATACCATAAACAAAAATATAAAACCATGAGTGAGAAGATAGAATCCAAACAAATAAACATGTCATAAAACTCAAGAATGAGACTCATTGTAAACACACACAAATGTGATCAAACCTCAAACATGGTCACATGGGATAAAAAAATTAAATAAAACTCAAGAATGGTATAAATAATATATATTGAATATGTCAATCATTATAATAATAAAATACATGGAATTTTTGTTGAAAGAAATTCATACCTTTATGATGTCAACATAACCATCAAAGTTATTCAAGCATATCATGAACAAAATCAGGTTTTCACTCCAACCAAAACATGATTGAACACATGTTTTCTTGGAAACAATTATAATCCCACATATAATGGTTCTTGAATGTTATATCAAGGGATAATTAATCCAAGTGGTTAGAAAATACACAATTTCAAGAACCAAAACATTTAGTATTCAATTATAGCTGACGAAGGTGGAATTTCATTGCTCTTGGAATCAATAGGATAATATATGTTATCATCGCACAAATACATATTAAAAATATAATCCATAATCTTCAATGGACAATTCTCTATATGGGAAAGTGTTGAGATTTGAGAAGAAAAAGGATATACAAGGTATAAAACAAAAAAAAAGATGGATAGATCAACTAAAATTAGGATTATTTGAATGTCTTATAAAAATAATCTAGATCGTAGGAATAACTAACCGATGATTGACCACCATGCCCTGCACCATGATGGCGGTGTTTCCCTCATTCGACAAAAAACCACAAAACCCATTTTTATGCTTTGAAAATCCTCTGAAACAATGTTTTTCCTTTTTTAACATCACTATAAAAAACAACACTTAAGGTATTATAGAATATATATAAACATACCCACTAAATACAAGTGTGTTAAACAAGTTAACTCTTTTGATAATTATAATACATGGGTTTTGGGTAGGCTAATCAGTCATAACCCATGAGTCTTGATAACCAATTAAAATTAAATTTAATCGAGGTTATTAAATTTTTTCATGTTAATAATGTCATATTGGTCATGATTTGTGGGATATAATGGATTGATGGATTTTTTATGTGGGTTATTCATATTAAATCATTAAAATGATGGATTTTAGGATTTTTTTTACTTATACATGTTATTCATGTAATTTATAGGTTGACACTTATATGAATTTTTTATCTCAGGTCAACCAATTTAAGTAAATTGGATATATTATGGTTTGGTATAAATATGTTTTTTTATAGTTAACCTAAGAAAAACCTTACAAATAAACCAAAAATTTGACACTTAATTTTAATTGGGTTGTTGAGTGGATATATTTAGTTTCATAATTTCTTTTTATGAATGACTAAAATATTTTTTTATAAAAAATTTCATTATAAAATATTAGTTTCATGAAATAATAAGGTAAAGTACATGTTCATTTATGATGATTTATTTCCATTTATTAATTTCTTTATCAATTAATAAAATAAAATACATAATTAAAAATTAAAAATATAAGACTTCATATATTCAATAAAATAATAAATAATAGTGTATGATTAAAAATAAAATAAATAAAAAAATTATGTAATTAATTTATAAAATACTATAAATCATTAATATATATTAAATTCTCTAATTAAGTGTGTTAGATTATATTTTAATGTAACGAAATAGAATTAATTTTTTTAAATTATGTTTTAATAGTGACCAAAAACATCAACATTATTAGATGTAGAAAGAGTAATCCCCACTAACATAGGTATTAGGATTTTTTCACATGTAGTATATTATGATATAATAACTATATAAATATAACTCACCTCTATAGTCTGAACATGATTATTCTCTAACATGTTCATATGGACCATTATGAAATCGATTGAATAAATAAACCCATAACCCAATTAATGTGATAAAATAGAGTATTGAATAATATATTTTAATTTATATTAACCTAGTTCCACCCTTAAGCCCAAGAAAAATGATGCTTGAAATATAATAGAAATATTGGATTTGATATATAAATTAATCTGAAATGTGTGTTTTCAAATACACTCATCTAGAAGAAACTGACCCATGGATTTTTTTATCCTATAAATATTGTACTATCATTAAAAATATAAGGGAATGCCTTTCATTATTATCTATAACACATGTAAAATAAAATCCATTTTCTCATGAATAATCACGTACTATCAGATAAAATGATAACTACAAGTACTCAATTATCTTCATTATATAGAGTTGGTGGTGATGATGTGTTCTTTATTATAGCATCTTCATATGTCATAATAAATGGTTTTAAAAAACTATATTTGTTAAATATTTAAAGGATTTTATTTTATTTTCATGCATATCAACCCATGGTAATTAATTACAATTCATAAAAATTATGGTGAAGTGATAGGAAATAATAACATCTCTCATCCAAGAGAGAGATGTCTCAATTGTAAGAAACCATTTTTCAACCTCAAAACCATCTGATCCAGATCAACTTAAAAAATAGATTATAATAAGGATATATGAATAAAAATTAACACACAAACCATTCCATAAAGATCATTCGAAATGAAACCAGACACCCTATTTCAAATGAGACAACTGACTATATACACTATCATGTATAACTAATTATTTAAAATTAATGGTCGATATCACCAGATGATTATTTAGTAAATAAAAAATTGTAATATTATTTATCTTTACTTATAGCACACTTTTTATACTCTATATAAATAAAAAATTAATTCAATTTAGATATTTTTTGAGGAAATTTATTACAAATTTAGAAATAATACAATGATAATAATACATTATTGAATTATTGTTGACTTTTTTAAAGGGTATTTTTTTGGGTGGAATATAAATTATAGTTTACATATAAAATATTTTTTTATGATGCCATTGTGATGTAAAAATGACTCAATTATATCCAAAATTATTTTTATTAGAACTATTTTTTGATGAATTATATAGTTTAATTAAATATAGTAATAATAAATATTAATACCCATGTAATATTTTTATCATCGGATTAATATTTTAATAAATTAAATAATATTTTTTATGTATAAATAATTTATGTATAGTAAAAATAAATTATTGTATAATTTTATTCTTATTACTTGATGATATAAAATGAAATATTATAACAATTGTAATTAATTTAAATTAAAATTTTAAATACATAATTTTTTAGGTCCTATGTTGATTAATTATAAAATATTACCTCATGGTTTAATATAAAAATACACATATTATATAAATTTGTCTTTATAGACAAGATATTAATAATTTTCACCCTCATGTATTCTTAACCACTTATCCTATAATTGAGATCATAATTTTTTATAGAGACCATTCTCTATGTCTATGAAGGGATACACATGTTAGGGGTTCCCTTACCCCTTCATCATAACATATTACACATTTCGTTGATTTATCATATTTATTATTTATGATATAACTGAGGTATATATATATATATATTCTATTATAGTTATTATTCCTATGGTATACAAATTACATTTCCATATAGCTAATTCATATAAAAAACATTTTTTACCAAATAATTGTATTTCCCAAGGGAGGGAAGATAGGACATGCATGTTAAAATGTAATTCCTATAATATGGGAGACACTTGACTATTACACCTTACTAATTAAAGATCATAAGGTGTTTTAATTCATTATTAACATCACTTATTTTTTAGTTTCCCTTCCATCCCATTTTATGTTGATACGATCAATTGAAAGTCCTTTAATATGGCCTTTTTTATTTCTAGATATATTTATATAGTAAACATTTCTATATACCCCATCATATGAATACTTCATAATATATATTATGATTAACTAAATTTTCTCATGATAAAATTACCATCCTTTGGAAAGGTATATCATTGATAGATAACCAAACCTCATAAAAATTGGCTAAAATGATATTATATTGGATATTTTTATTTTCTATCATTATTTAACTGTGTATTTATTAAATTTGAATTCATAAACATTATAGTGTTGTAACATAATAATATAACCACCTACTAAAATAGGTACTTATTATTCACTAGAGAGGCAATAATGTGATGCCTATGTAGTTATCCATTCCCATATGACATATTCATAATTAATCTTGGGATTATATAAATTACACAATTTTGATATTATAAATAAATCACTTTATGATGTATAAATTAGTTATTTACTTGTTTATCTTGGTTATTTATTATTATAATATTTTTTTAAAATTTTTATGATTTTTTGAATGTTACATAGAGAACTATTTGATAAATATTAATCATATTTTTTGCTATCCTTATATAAATTTTTATTGGGGAAACAATAATTTTCTCAAAATACAATATAATGAATAACATTAGATAATAATTTGTTACATAAATGTCCTTAATGGTATTAAATTTATATTAAAATAATTTTTTTACAAATAGTGTATAAATAATTTTCATAATTAATTGAAATTAAGAATAAAGAAACTAAGTGCTGGTAAAACTACAAAATCTATGAAATGAATATATGAAGTTTTTTGTTCCATTTCAGAAATTATTAGTCTGTGGAATTTTTTATTACATTATGAAAAAATTTATTTATTTTTGGGTATATGTTGTTGTAATATTTTAATAAAATCTTATGTTCATAATAATTAGTTAAAAATTAGTATTAGTGACAATTTAAAATGTACATGGGTCAAATTAAATAAATTTTAAGGTTTTATTCATTATTTTTCTAACACAATTAAATTATTTTTTTACTATACGGAATTATGAAAGTTATATGATAGAAAAAGAAATGTGAAGCATGATTATAATTTTAAATGTTGATATTTCTGAATTTTACAAACTAATTTCGTGGGATCTAATTACATTAGGCTATTTGAACTCAAATATCTACATTCACGAAAAATAATCAAAGTAAAATTAAATTTTTTACCTTATGGATCATTACAACTGGATCAATTCTAAAAAAATAAAAATCCTGATTTAATGTGTCCATTATTCATAATTTCAATTAACTATCAATGAATTTATTGAAAGATGTATTTTTGGAAATGACGTTCTTAGTGAATAAAATATTGGTGTCAAGGTTTTGACCCTAAAAAATGGATTTTGTTAGTGGTTAATTTTCATTATGAATAAACATTATGTAGAGGAAATTAAATAAATGATGCATGTATATTTAATGAATATATTTGTAATAAATATTCTTTTTAATAGTTTTATACAATATATAATCTCATTACGTGTACATAATAATAAATATGATGTGGCGATTCAGAAAAATGAGTAAAATAACATTAGGTTTTCTTTATATTAAACTAATTTTACCATTTACTTCAAGTTTTTGATATAATGATTTTTTAATAACTAAAATACATTTTATTTAAATATATTGGTTATTAATGATTTTGATATCAATTAAGATAAGTAATGTTGTTATGTAAACTTAGAAAATGAGTATGTAGATTCTAAATGGCCTCCAGGATCAATATAAAATTTTTTTAGATAAAAAAAAGCATAGAAAATAATATAAATTTAGAAAATAAGGGGAGTTGTTTCATCGATATACATATAAAAATTTATAAAAATTACTACTTCAAAAAAATAATTCTAAGAAGTAAAATTTTCTAAAAAACTTTAAGCACCAGCCACATGTCCTGAGGTTTATATGGGGATGCGAAAAATCATATGATGAAAACAGATTCAGATAAGTGTTATATGGTAAAATAACAATATATATTTTACTGTTACATTGTTAGATAAGATGTTCAATATGTGAATCGGGTCTATAATCCAAGTATATTGGAGAGGAACCATTGTCCACAATAAGAAAGGAAATATGTCTATGTTTTTTATTTTTAAATTATAACAAAAGAATTTGAGGCTCCAAATATTCATTTAAAAACACTATAATTATGAATATAAAAGATAATGTATTATTTTTCACTAAAAAAACACATTCCATTATTTCATCTATGTTTATAATGGGTATAAAATAAAATCCAAATCTAATATAAGTAAGGTTATCATTTAATAATTTCATGGGAACTAATATTGAAAGAAAATCAAGATTACTTTTATTCTTTATATCGATTAAATATCATCAATAAATAAGTCGTGCTATGTATAATTGATTTTGATTAAATTCATGGAATTAATTACCTCTAAATTAATAATTTTAATAGTAATTAATTATATCAGGAAATCCTTTCTATCATATGCATTCAAATTAATTTCATATTAAAATGATAAATATTCCTATATGATTCTTCCCCCTGTAGAAAAATTTAAAAATATAATATATGATTAATTTTAGGAATGTACAAAAAATAATTATAAAGGATATACCAATTATTTTGTGAATATGTTGACATATTTCTAGGTGATTTACATGGACCACCCACTAATTAAGAGAGAGGTCAAAATTGTACACATTATTATATAAAATAAAATATCAATGAATTGGTAGAGTATCAAACATTTAGAATTATAAAAACTAAAAAACCATAAATGAACTCCTAATAAAAGTCTCAATTATAAAAAATTTATATATCGGGGGTGAACTTTCCATTTTTTTTATTAAGAAGGATAAATACATTAGGATATGGATTGAACATATTTAGTTCAATGGAATATATAGAAAGATAATGTATTCGATTATAAGTAATTATGATTTTTTTACTATCCTCTTTGGTCTCAATGCTTTTATAAAGTTATTATTTAATGTTGAAATTATAAATTGTTTGTTAAGTGGTTGGTGGGGTATTATGAGGACTAAAATTCAAAAAATGTATGAACATAATGAGTTTCCTATCATGTCATTTAAATTATCCATTTCACTACTTATATTTATATATTTTATGAATATATTATTAGAATATTTTGAAGTTAATTCATAGAGGTATTTATTTATGATATTAGATTTTATTATAAATTTATCTAAACAAATTTGGAAAAAATTATATATATATTAATATATATAAATAACGATTTCAAATATATCAAATTTTTTAAAATATAGTATTAGTTATGAGATTTTATATTCTAGAGAAATATTATTACCTATAAATTAATTTTTGTTTTTATATCAAATACAATATTTTTTTGTGGAAGGAATTCATATCCTTACAGTAATAGAGGTACCTAAATTATTTTTTATACATTCAAATTATAAAATTTAATTTAATTTTTTAGAATATTAAAATCTAGTATCCTAGTTAAAATGTAACGATTTGAAGCATATCTGAATCTAATTTTTCAGAAAATATGTTGACATAAAATGAGAGGGGTGGTTACTACTATTATATTAGGAATTAATTTATGAAGTGAATGATATTTCCTATACATTGATCCTTCAATGATTTTACATGAGTGTGTACATTTTTTAAATTGATAAGATGATATATGATTTATATCATTTGTTAAAGACTCAAAATAAGAATATTTTATTAATGACATTGAAGCATCCCTTAAAATCATCCCATTAATGAAATAAAAAATATAATTATATTGAATAATTTAGGATATTTTCATAGTCTAAAAAAATTTAATTCCTTTGAACATAGAAAATGAATTAAATCTATCGAAGAAAATATAAAGGGCACGACTTAATGAATAGGAATAAAAAAACATTATAACAGATGAATAGTAAACATATTGGAATATTCATTGAATAAGAAATTTTATAATGTCCCTGAAATTATTAGGCTTAAAAGAAGGTTGTTTGCTTTTTATTTAGTGAACATAGATATGAATATTCAAAGATAATGGATAACATAATACCTAAACTAAATGATTGATCAAATATCATCATGACACAACATTATAGAATCTATATGAGTTGATCATTGGCTATAAAACGTGATGGGAATTGTAAATCAGTGTATACTTATTAATTTCAATATTAACAATGACAATTTTGTAAGGATTCATATAATAATTTGTATTGGGGATACAAAATAAATTATAAAAAAATTCAAAATTTTAGATGAATATAGAATTCATCTCAATAAGATACGCACCTCAAACCATATTGATGTAGTGTCTCTATATACTAAATAAAAAATCAGATTAGATAATGAATAATATTTTACTTGTCCCTAAATTTTATTCTTATACAAAACCACACATAAGAATACCATAACAAATTCACAATAACATGGTGGAAGAAAGCATAATAATAGTTGACCTAAGATCCTCAGTAAGGTAATCAAAATATATTCAAATTGATGAACATAAGTGGTCATAAGAAAACTAAAAGTCTATCATAACATGATAATATCTTATGGCTATCATAGCTGATTATTCATTGATCACTAGTCATGAGTCTGATTATTAAATATTGTCCAAAAAAAATAAGTCTCAAGAAAATAAAATAATCAATAATCAGTCATGATACTTTTGATAATATCATAACAATAATGAAAATTTTTCAATATAAAAACAATCTTAGAAAACTATTTCTTTATTTTAGGATCCATTTTATGACTATTTAGTGTAAAAAGGTTAAATTTTGGACTATGTTTACTCCCAATTCCATTTTTTCATTACTAAATTTTCACTCCCAACACTATAAGAGTGTTTTTAGTCCCAACGTGGACTGTGTTCACTCCTCATTCAATCATTTCCTTAGTAAATGTGAACTTATTGGACTATCATTGTAGAAAAAGTCACATATATGACTTGGTTACCTCACCATTTATTCCATAATACCTCAGCATACATCATTATTTACCCATTGCATTAGAGAGATAAATAATTATGAACCAAATAATAACCTAATAATGATAATACATAAGAATTACGCATGAACAAAAAATCAGTACTCATTTAATCATATCATAATCTTGGAAAAGAAATGGGTTTCTACAATATTTCACCATCACATAATTAACCTGTGGGAATGTAACCTATTTTATAGAGTCAAACATAAATCATTATAAACATAATTTATCATAGGAATTAATTTGTATGGTATCACAAAATCATATCCACAATGAAGAATGACAATTCATAATGGATGATTAAATATGTGTGAAATTATTTTGAATGTGTTTTAAGTATTTATTTATGAATAGACAAATTATCCATTTCTTTCAGTACCAATAAAGATGTTAAATTCCCTGAATAATGAGAAATATATTTTTTCTAAAAATTAAAATTTTATCTAGTAATGTAATAATTAATAAAATTAATTATTATGATTGTTGTAAAATTTATTGATGTTGTAAAGGATAAACGGGGACATTTTTCTTTTACATTTTCCAATAGTCCAGAGTTATTCATACAAAGACATTAAAAATAATATTTTTAATGAACTTTACATAAATATAATTGTATTAAAATAATAATTTTTATTCATATAATTAATTATAAAAACATATGTAAAATATTTTGAACAAAATTGGCATAGAGGAAGATGTTTGTCGAAAATGAAGATATAATGTTGGTTTTTTACAAAAAACATGTCCAAACTCATTTTATATAACAAATATTGGATAATTTTAATATTATATGAAATTTCTTTGAATAATTGGAGGATAATAAAATATATTTCTAAGGAAAAAAACCATCACATTTTAAAAATCAGAAATTTGGAATGGACAATCCCCAAAAGAAATGAGTTTATTATATAAACAGTTTCGTTAGTTGATTTTTTAATTTGTACACATCAAGACCACATTTGTAATAAATATATATTTGTTATATCTTTATTCTAGAAAAATATTTATATACAGAATACTATATAAAATTATTCTATAATATCTAATTATAATTGTATTAATAATTCATCACTAGATATAACATTCCACTAGAAACTATTCTCTTTTACTAGCGAGTTTCAATTTGATGGTTCCGATTTTTGAACACTTTTTCATGGTTTCATAAAATTTTTAATATAATAAATTTCATATAAATATAAATTTATTTAACCATTCGTACACTATCATGATGAGTAATAAATTATGTCACTTTTTGTGGCATTATTTTGTATATAAACACGAGTGATGTTTTCACTTTTTTATGTACAGAAAAAAAGAAATGTAAATGGTAATTACAATAAAAATTGTTAGAATTATATAGTAAATATCATATATATATATATATATTAAACCAATCCTTACGCAAATTTATCTACAGATGAAAAGAAACAATAACCACATCTCTTTATAGAGCTGATTGTCCATTATTACACATGAGCGCTGTTATAATTTTACAACTGATGAAAAAGTGATATGGATTACATTTTTTTATTTTTTATATAATATTTTGGGTAAAATTAAACAATTGAAACATGAAAAACAATTTTAATATCATATCTCACTTATTTGGTTATCCTCCTTTGAAAATCACCTTAAGTATTCATTGATTCAAATTTTGGGAGGAACAAAGCCTTATTATCATGGATAAGGGTTTTAAGAGATTACATGGGAAGATGTTGGTCAATATAAAGGGATAAAATATTGTTGATAAGTTATGTGGTGTGGTACCATTTTATATGAGAGGATAGAGGAGTTATTGTAATTAGTATGAATATTAAAATATAAAAATTCACACACATGGGATCATAGCTTCTAATTTTTTATTTTTTTAATATAATATGATATAAAAAATTAATTTATCCATTTATATTTAAACAAGTATTTAGTTAATTTTAAACCATGTGTCATTATTTCAAACCCTTGACAAACCTTTTAACCTTTAACATAGAAATGAATTATTATCTTCGATATTATTCATAATGAAGAAAAAATGATATTAAAATCGTTATTAAATTTTGAAATATGGATTCAAAATATGAAAAACTATTTTATAACAATAAATTTCAATAGGATCTATTAAATAATTTAAATATAAGTTAGAAAAATAAAAATAATTAATGAAATTAATTACTCTATATAAAGTTGAATTTATTCTCATTCCTTTTACATTAAAAAGAATTAAGTGAATGATTATTTAATTTAAGTAATATATTTTAGTAACTTTTAACAAAAATAATTCACTAATATTGAAAAATTAATTTTATTTTTAAATAATAGAGTTCAAAAAATAAAAAAAAATTCCAAATAAAATATTTCTTTTTACATTAATTTCTTTTCATTTATGAAAAACTGAAAATCAATGTATGAATAATTAATCAATTTATAAAATTTAAAACCAATATATTTCATAAATATTCACATTCATTATTTGTCATGCTAAATAACATATATAATAAGAAAATACTTTCAAAAATTGTACCCTTAACATGAAAAATTAATATTTTCAACTGTTACTTTTCAGTACTTATTTCATAGAAATTATTTGATTAAATTTGACTGTATAGAACTTTATTATTTTTATTTCAAAATATATATTTTCTTATTCATACACTATAATCCAATTTTTTTTATATAAATCACATTTTATAAAAATATATCAATAGCATACCTAGGTTTGTTTAAAGTCCATGTTTTGTGTAAATAAATATTTTAGGGACAAGAAATTTATTTAGAGATAAATGTATCATAAAACCTATAAATGTTAAATGTATATCATATACCAATAATTTAAAGAAATAGTTATAATAAGAATAAAATTACTCAATGTCCTATATAATCTTTGAAATCAAAAAGACTCATATATATCTAATATAACAATATTGGGTATAAAATATAACAGGGGAGAATAAAAAACTACACAAACAGGTTCTAAAAATTTCAAAAAAAATCAAAAGAATTTATAGTAAAAAAATGTTTTGAAATAACTATATAAAGTTTTATGTATTTGGTATAACAACTATACATGTTTCTGTTACTTTTAATCCAAAACAACTTATGAAATAATACCATATAGGTTATTATTGGCCGACTCACAGTGTTTTCTATTTGAATATCTATTTAATAAAAAATTTATATTATTTTCCTTGGTTAACATAATATTATTTATTTGGTGACGAATCATGGTACACCACTATCGATTATATTTGTGTTATGACTCTAGGGATAAAAGAACACAATGTATAAGTAGTATAAGACAACAGAAACCAAATTTCACAAGAATATCATACAATTAATATCAAAACCATGTATATTTCAAATAATGATCATTTTCCAAAATCTGGATATTGATAATTCTTATCTATCATAAAATCATATTTTTGATAAAGATACCATTAAAATAATCCATATGTATCTTTCTTATATAGTGCCTCCATTGTTCTATCTGAATCACTCATCACTTGGGAAATACTTTCTTTCACACCCAATCTACCCTAGTACCTCTTGGTGGAAAATGGAAGAGTACAATGAGATAATTTTGAGAATGAGTAGGATACTCAGAACTCTTGACATCCATCTCAATCATATAAACATTCTTATATAGTCCCTTAAGACACTCCTTATCATCCAATATAATTTTATTGAAATTTATGTACTATTAGTGTATTTTTGTCTGTTAAAACACCTTTATAACCCACAATGAGGCCTATTTTCTCAACAATTTGAACATATGAATTTTTACAATAAATGATAACTATGGGTGGAATATTCTCGTGTTATAACTCAACATTTAAATTCCATACAAAATCAAAGACTAACATGATTATAATATGATATTAATAACTTAACTATGATTTGAATTCTTGTATTACATAGTTTGGGATGGAAGTAGCTATGAAATCCATATATTTTAATAATCAATATACCTAAGAGGTATCAAATATTCCTTCTTAGAGTGAATAAGATAACCTTTTAAATTCATATATATATTTATAAGGTTATAATGAATATCCCAATAAATATCACTCTTTTACCATTTCTATATAGTCTATCATCCATTTTACCCTATTCTATATTGTATGAAAGTACATGTGAAATCATACCAAAAAATGATTTTGAATATCTTTGATTTTTTTAAATATTCATTAAATTTTCCATGTATCCCATCATATAAAATACGATGTGAATTCCAATCCAAATTAGTTTTGAAAAAACTCTATAAAATATATATATTCACCATAATTTTCATATGATATTAAATATTTTGTAATATAAAAGGTTTTACCCTATGTACATTTATATAATTGTTAAAAAAAGTATTAATTTATTAATTTATAGGTGTACGAAAATTGAGCCTTCTAGAAAGGATTCCATGATTCTATAACTTTAATGGGACCTAACATGATCTCAATTAAACCCATGTATAATGATACCAATATCAATCAATAAGAACAAATACAAGAATTCATTTTAATGTGATTTGTTTTTTTTTCAAGACAATAACTTGAGATGGGAAACATAGTATTTAAATATAATATTGGAAACCCATGTGATCTCAATTATTCAAGTATAAAGTGATATTTTTTATGAACAAAACACATGTCATTGACCAATATGGATGAGCACACCACATACCCCTCATATATTTGTGAATATATTCATTTTTTATATCTAATTGTGGATATACACTCATATGGTCAACCCCAATCAAGGAACTGTGTATCATCATTAACATATAAGAGGAAAAATCCCATTATTGTGATACTCTATCCTACTACATGACCAATGACATAACAAATATCCCACTAATTAGCTAAGAATAATGGATTTTGGAATAATTATATCTATGTATCATGGTTCTCAACCTGATTATCCTACTACTATATGGTATTATGAAATAAAAATATGAAAAATGAATTTTTATTATTTAAAACATATAGTGTATAACACAATTTTGTTTACATAGCATGTAATATTGTATAAAAACATTATATATGGCTCATGATTCTATTTGAGATGTATATATAATTTTCTCTTCTAAATATATCCTTTAAATTTACAAATGACTTATAATTATCCATGATGATCATTAGTTGTAGACCACTCATTGTTGTATATTGAAATGTTAATCAATATGATTTTTTTGTAAATATAAAACCAACATCAGTGAACAAAAAATTTGGTGGTTGAATTTTATATAACATGATACATTTAATATTAATATGAAATTTTAATGGAACCACTAATACCATAAGTTTTACTCATATTACATTAACACATATGATGGACCATACAATTACCCTAAGGTTTTCTATAGTTTTAGGTTTTTTGTTATATTCATTTTATTTCAGTATGAGCATTTGAAAAAATCTTCACATTGAACTCTATTAGTGAGTAAAATATACTGTGTATGGTATTTTATATAAGGTAGACCCTTTTGAATCATATTAATATTGTTAAACTATTTTAGATTAGTATTTATATTCCATTTTTTAATACAATCTAATGTTAAAATGTAAATTACATATTTTATATCATTAAAACTCATTATATTTTTTTTATAATTATCAATATTGTAGACATTATCCATATATATTTTCATTAATATAATTTTATAGATAAATTTAAAGTTCATTAAATTATAATTACCAATACCTCCTAAAATCTGTTAGGATTTAAATTGAATTTATCATTGTTATGAAAATAAATTAAAATTTATACCTTTATCTTTACATACATAACATATACTATTTTATAATATTAAGGGACAATAACTTATATTTTTGAACCATAATCATTTATAAGTTAATAAAAAAACCTCAACATGCCATAATATTATTCCGCTATCATCATAGATGTTGTATCCCCATATAATATTGTTCCATGTAACAGAATATCATTAATGTCAGAAAATAACACTTATTTCCTTTCATAGGAATATTTGATAAGTAAAATATCACATCTATATCATATTTTCCATAAATTATTTTTGGTATTTTATTTTGAAAATTATATTATTATCTATGATATTCTATATATGGTTAGTGGGATTATATCCCATAAATATCATAAATAAACTATATTATCATTCATAAAACAACTTTTATCCATGTCTTATTTTCATGTATGCTATATAGTTTGATTATATATAAACCATGTGTTTAATATCAACCAAATTATATTTTTTATAACAATTCATATTCAAATTCCAATATTTATTATCATATATTTGACATCCCTAGTTTTTTAAAAATAAATACTATGTTCGATAGCTTTCAAGATACGCCGCATCGACCTTAAACATACAACAACATATTGTTATTATCTAAATGTTGTAATTATTAGAATTCTATTATAATAGAGTTTTTGAAAAGGGCTAATAGAATTGTGAAATTATGGTTTAAACATGTGTATATAAATCATTTACCACTTAATTATATATAATGTAAAAACCATTTAAAATAAAAGGGAATGTTTTTTCAAAAAAATATTTAGATATAGAGAAGTGTTATTTATTCCTATGTATAAAAAATAAATATGTATGGATTTTATTTATGATATATATATATATATTAAATATAATTTTTAAAACTAATCTTATTTTTATTCTATGAATCATATAATAACAAATCCAATTTTAGGCATAAAAGAATTATTTTTCAAAAAAGCAGTTTTTCCGCCTTTTGATGGGGAACATATTTGAAAAAATATTTTGAAAATTTAGAATTATATTTGAAAAAAAACCTATTATTATGAACATTAATAAAATATTATTTTTTTGGAATATTTGGTATTTTTCAGAAATGTTCATTTTTTGTTGAATAATGAAAAATATTGAAATTTAATTGAAAACTAATATTTCATAAAATTTGTGTATAGAGTTAAATTATGTTTTAATGAGTTTTAAAATATAATAAAATAAATTTTTTATCATTTAATACAATTTTTTCATTAGAGTCAATTTTACATTGAATTTGGATCTAAAATCATTTCAATATTTTGATGGGGTTTACATTAAAAAATATCTTTCTTATTTCATCCAAGGGATCAATTCTAACAAATTTCTACAATTTATGTGATTGGAATTTTAGAAAATAAAGTTAAAATTAATAATCCAAATTTCCAAAATTAATTACTAGTTTTCTGTTACTTTAGTACATTACGAATAATGTATTTATTACATTTTTATTAACACAGTGAATGGTAAATTGAGTAATTAAGTGTAAACAAATAATAAAAAATTACACTATAACTTGTAATAATTTTATTGGATTAGTGGGTGTCGAAAAAATAATATTTTCCTAAAGTTATAACCTTTTTATGATACTTATATTCTAGTATGAAATCTATAATATTTTATTTTAAGAAAAGTCAAATATTTCATACTCACATTTTCTATAATTAAAAAAATTAATATGGGGTTATATAGGGGATATATTTTACTATAATTATAAATTTGAAATATAAAATTTATATCTCTATCATGGTAATTTATTTTTAATTTTTAAGAAATAAAAAATTTCTTTAAAGGAAAAAAGAATGATTTTTTATTATTTGCTTAATTAATTGATATATCAAATAAATGATTTTACAAAAAATAAATTAATTATTATTTAATATAATTAATATCATAAAATAATTTTATAGATTAATTTGAAATTTCATTGATGATTTAAAATATTTTTTTCAAATATATCATTTTTTATAATATTTTTAAAAGACATGTAATGAATAGTGTCAAAATTTATATCAATGCTATTTTAAAATAAATAATATTTCATTAAAGGATATAAATTTCATAAGTTTCTAAAATTCATCATAACTATTTGGATAGTTATAAAGAGTTCATTAAAAAATTATTTATTTATTTTTTATAATTTAACTGAAATTATATTGACCCCCCAAAATGTACATTATAAGATATCACACTATGAATTAAAATTGTTATATAAGAGTTAGAAAAGGATAATGATTAAAAAAATAGTCAAAAAACATATAATTTTTAATGGATGAAATTATATCATCCCAAAATCATTTTACATTCTAATTTAAATTGTTTGGACCCATTTTGGTAAAATAAATAAATTTATATTAATTTAATATTTTGAAGAGTACTAAGAGTGCCAATCTCATCCCTTAAAAAAGATAACCTCTTATTCTTTTATTAATCACACCTAAATAAATATTTTTTCATAAACTATATTATAAAATACCTAATTAGAATCCATACAAACGCTATATAGCTCTTAGTTTAGGTAGAAACCCACCCATAGTGGGCTTAAGGTGTCAAGAAAAGGAGATCATCTCAAGAAGAGTTATTGTTTTGATCATGTATTTATATTTTATTTCTTCTTAAAACTCCATAAAATCATCTTAAACATTGATGGAATATTTAAAACATTATAGTTAATATACATAGATGATACTATGATAATATAATCACCAAAATAAATCTCTGCATCTATCAAATAGCTGGATTATTAATCATTAATTTGTATGCCACACTACCACCCCACAAACAGATATAATTAGTTTTCCATAACCATATATCAATAATGGATATAATATTGGAGTAAATATTAATATTTGATAATAATTAAATTTTTATAATTATTAAGAGATAATATACCGGTTATGTTCTTAACATTCTAAGAACATAAAAATTATAACATCATTCATGCATATGTGATAATTATCATCTCCTTGAAGCGATGTGATTCATTTTTATTCACCACATAACATTAATAATATATATACATTCAATTAAAATTTTAATATTATATAAATTTTATAATTATCATTAAATAAATTTAAAATATTACTTACCTTCTTTCCATAATGATCATTGAAAAATGAAAATATCACTCATGTGTATGTATGACATACAATCTCCATGAGTGTATCATAGTTAATTTTTATATCAATTTGTAATGGATATATTTAAAATTATAATTTTTTAGGAAAATATCTTATTATTTCATTAATACTATTCTAAAGATGATGTCATAATGACCACTTTGACTTTAGACATCACACCAAAATCACTTTTTTAATCTAGTACTAAATATCGATAAAACGTTTGACATGACCATAAATAATTATGTAAGTGTTATAACATGATAATAAGGGATATAAAAGGAACAATAAAAATATAAAAATGGTATAATGAAATTAAATAATTAAACTAAGTTCATTATTATGTAATATAATGTTTGTATGAGATGAGCTAAACTCAAGGTAAGTGACTTCATCTTAATTTTCGTTCATTGAGGAATATTTTGGTGTTTTGAACCAATTTTAATTTAATAGGTCTATAGAACATTCCAATAAAACTTCATATCATGAATTTATTTATTATCATGTTTTTTATTTATTTCTAACAATTACCCTTTTTTTGGCATACGATTTGACTGATGATAAAGTAGTTCATGAATTCATAACCCAATTTCTATTATTTGGGTTAAACTTGTACATCATGATTATGTCGTGATGAGAATATGTGAGAAATTTAATATTATTATATTAATCTATATTTCTACTTTTTTATGTTGATTTATGGTGGATACACATAATAAATTCATTTGATTAATGACCACATCAATAACATGATATCATTGTGAGAGTCTTTAACTAAAACATAGTATGAAGTGTTTATATCAATACTTAACATTTATTTACATGTTAGAAAAATTTATTTTATGAATATATTTCAATGAAAATTATTGTTTTAAAATGTTAATTTTATAATTTTTCTCAAATAATCATTTTTGGTATTCGACACATTGATTTAGAAATTTATTTTTAAATGTGTTCAATGTTTTTTGAAAATAGACAAGTCATTTAAATAATATTAAATGTTTTATTTGTGTGAAAATGACATTTTAGGATTGTTCTGTTGAATATTACAAGATATTGTGTTTTATGAATATATAATGGTACTTGGAAATTTGATTGTTGGTTACGTGATAAACCAATGATTAGTGGTTATTTAATCAACTAAGGATGGGTGGTTACCTTATAACCTCTAATCTAGTTGGTATGTATGTTAGTTGTATGTTGTATTCATTTTTCAGAGTGACATATATGAAAGATGAAAAAATAGATATTCCATTTGATAATAATTATTACCCATGTTACCTTTTTTCATTTAATTTTTTTCTTATGAGTTTTTTTTGGAAATAAATTTATTTTACAAAGGTGAGCAAAGATTTTCTTTTGAAATCATGATTCATTTGTAGTGTAAAAGTGTATATTTTTTTGAAATTTTTTTGGGTTCTTAACAGGACAGTGGTTTCCATTATTTTAAATAACTTATTCCAATTTCATGATCATATCATGTGTTAAAAAAAATTCATTAGGTCTAAGGAATATTTTGGAGAATAATGAGATCATATGAAAATTTTGAAGATATATTATCATAAGAAATCATGAATTATATTATTGAGTTTTGTTTAACGAAAAAAATAAATACTTAGTATAATTTTAAACATGTAATTTATGGGTTTACAATTTAATATTTTTTCACAATTCTCTATAAATAAAATCCTTAATGTTGTTTTGGAAATGAATGTAATATCTTGGTTTAAAATAACTAGAACATATAATGTTTAGGGTCGGATCCTTATTGTAAGTATTAAGGAAGTGTTCAAACAACATTAGATATTAGGATGTTTTCTAATTATTTAGAGATATCATAATGAGTTTAAAATTGTTATTTTTATAGTATTTTCAATGTCAAAGAAACCCCTTTTTAGGTTTTAGGTTACAAAATTTTAAGGTGATTAATGATATTTTTGGAGACATTTATTTTTTATTTAATTATGGGTCATTAATTTTTGGGAATAAATATGAAATATATGATATAATCATTGAGGATAAAAATTCTATATTTATTTTTTAGGACATTATCACATTTTTTGAATGTGATACTAATTATATTGATTTAGAAAAATGAAAACATGAAAAATTGGTGACAACCCATCACTTCAACTAATGTCTTATGAATCAAACCCACAACCGAAGCGAAACATGCATGCATTGCCTACTACTAGCATACATTAATCTCGTTGTATGAATATTTTTAGTTAAATGATTTTGTGGATTCATAAGAAGTTGATTCTAGGAACATATATTTTATCAAATAGAAAACTATGGGATTAGAAAATTGTTTAGCTATTATGTTATTAATTATTTTTTGGAATACATTCACTATTTTAGTAACCCCATAAGATCAAAAAAAAAAGAATACATTTGGATTTTATTTGAGAATTAAATTTTGAAATAATATATGATTTTATTTTGGAATTATGGGGATTCAGTATATTTATGGAAATAATTATCATATCATGAAAATTATGTGATTTAAGAAATTAAATATTTTTATGATACATAAAGTTTGACTGATTTTGTTTTGAGATAAATACATAAATTTATATTGGAATTCTATGTGATCAAAACTTTATGAATTTTGTGTTTCAATTATATATTTTATTATTTTTAAAAATATTGTAGATAGTTATTTTTTGTAATGGTTTTTGTTGAACTATGATTATTACCATTGAATTTTGGAGATTGAAGTACTTTTTTCATTATATATGGTTTATTATTTTTGGGAAATTATCTTATACTGTACTTAACATTTTTATTTTGGTTATTTTTTAAAAAGGGTATAAATATATAGGTAATTTTTTGTATCATGATATTCTATAGATGTAGATTCTTGTGCTTTAGGGATGAAAAATTAATCTTGAATACTAATCATTTACAGAAAATATTATTTCATAGTGGAAACTAATGAATGAATGAAACCATACATTTCAATTAATTATGTTTCCTTATGTTATTAGACTACGAACTAATTTAATTCATGAACTATTTCAAAACAAACGTAAAACAAAAAATGTACCCCTTTATTTTTCTTAATAATAAAACAATAACCATTTAACCCATCAAATATATAATCTTTTTTTATTGCTTGGATTATCATTACCATGTTCTCCATCACTGCCCATCATAAAATGGTAGTTTTTTTAACTTCCATCTCCCTAATTTCATATATTGAACCCTAGTATGTATTACCTCATGTGATCACTATACCTCCCTTTCATTCCTTTAATATGGAAGTTTAATTAATATTTTTTCACTATTGGATGTTAATAACGTTATTTTTAAAATTAAAACCTTAGATACATATCCTGAGTTCAAAATAGTAAGGATTAAATTTCCATAATATAGAAGAAATGCAACATATCAAGCTAAAAAACAAATACTATGTTTCATAGCATACAGATACGCCATATCAAACTTAAATAAACAACTAAATATGATTATTTTAATGTTATATTTGTAACCATGTAGTTTGAATGGTGGGTGTAATAAATTTTCACATAATTTTAATATCATTTTTTTACATGTATATATATTTCTTTTACCAATTAACTATAAATGAAGGTGAATCCCTCTTTAAAATAAAAATAAATTTTTTATAGAAATCTAGTAAAATGTGGAAAAGTTCTTTTAATACAAATAAATTAAAATATCACTATTGTTGGATTATATTTATGATATATATAAAATAGTCATTTAAATGATTAAAATTCATCTTATTTCTTTTATGTACATTATATAATAATAATTCTAATTTTACGCATAAAATGATTATTTTTTTAAAAAAGGAGTTTTTATGCCTTATGATGGAACACATGTTTTATATGTTGTCTTGACACTTTTATAAATTTGATTTTACAAAGAAAACTTATTTTATGAAATAATAATATAAAATTTTAATTGGGTAAAAACTTTTGTATTTGTAAAATCCCGACATGGGTTCCATGTGATGTTGCCCCAGGGTGGTATGCCACATGACCTCAAGAATTCCTTCCATTATACTAGAGGTTGCTGACATGCAATGAGGGTCAAGTAAGTTATTCATCGAGAGACTATTACCACATTTATTAGAGTAAAATTATTATAGAAATAAATAATACATGGTGTATGCATATAAAAAACTAGAAAAATACTCATGTCACAAGATAGCCAAATGAGAGAACAACATTCAACGGAAAGGAAAACATTATATACAAAGTAAAATTGTCTAGTGACTATAATACAATTGAAAATAAATCCACTAAGACTCCCCAAGAGTGTTTTGAACCATGTCTAGTTCCCTCATACCAGCTCTATCCCCAATTTGCCACATATCCCCATGCATTTTCCCATTTCTAGTCCTACTACCATATAATGGATTTGGGTACGGATTCAGTATACTAATTAGGGTTTGAGTAAAACGTAATAGGCGACCACCAATGGTCTCTAAAATAAGTCCAGTCAGATGATATTTCAAGTAGTTATATAATAAAATATGTAAAATCCAGTAATAAATAGTCTATCACTTTCTCATTTATTCTTATATAACTAAATTTACTCTATGGATACCAAGGATACCTATATCATAATACTAACAACATATCTTACTATAGTTCTAAGTGCTCCCTACGTAATATCATATCTTAATATCTACTTCTAATAGAATCTCTAAGTATTCAATGGTGTTATAATATCTCAATAAATTTTTTAACTCATCCTAGAGCTCGAATATTTTCATGTGATGCCACAACTTAAAGTGTAATTATTTTCATTTTTTAAATTCAAATTTATAAGCCACATTTTCAAAGTTACCAATATCACAAACGTAAGTAGGATGACGAAGTTATCATGATTACTCCACAATATTATGACCATGTTCCCATTATCTTTACTTCTGTTTATAATTCCCCTACTAACATGTATATATCTCTATTTAGAATGACTATATTACTGTTATATTTACTCATAAGTATGATAACTATGTTAACATTTGTACTTATCAATTTATAATGACCATGTTCCCATTATTTATCACATAATTAATTTACCAATTAATTATCCACCACAATTCAACTACTAATTCAACAATTAGTTAAACACATTCATTCAATTAGTTAAATTGACAATCTAAAAAGTGCATCCAACCATGAATTAATTCATCAATTAATTAATCAATATCACAATTCATATTCCATAATTAATTTTCTATAATGAATTATCTTATTCTAATCTCATTTTTCATATTTAATCCCATAATTAATTATCTCAACTTTCCCATTTCAATATGCCATACTTATTACCCTAATTAATTATCTATATTACAACCCCTACCTCTTATAATAAATTTCCAAAAATTAATTAAATAATAGGGCAGTACCTTAGTCTCATGATTAATTCCCCAATTAATAACCTATTTCAACAAAAATGTAGTTACTGAATTGGTCTATCTAATAAACCCAATTCTAGGAAATCAATTGATAATGGATGCTATCAATTCTACAATATTTCATATAAACATCAAATCCACAACTATGGGAATTATATTTAGACCACTTTTCTTAATATATTGATGGTCATTTCCCAATGGAATTTCCCAAAATCCAAGTAGCACAACGATGTAAATCTGATATTCTGAATCTAAATTCCAAAATCATGATATCAAAACATTAAGATATAATAAATCATGGTCTAGATCTACAATCCAATATATATATCTCACCACATAGATTTAGATTAGAATAAATAGAGGATAATATCTACCTAATGATCAAGAAAATAATATGGAATGATCATGATAGACATCAGGATGGAATATACTTACTCTGTGACGATAAGATCTTTTATTCCCGCTATGATTCTTGAATAACTGATGCCGAATTTCCTTCGAACCCCACCATAAATTTTTGGTATATCCTAAAATATGTCAAGCCGAGTCCATGGTAAAAAAGGGGGAGTTTTGGGGGTTTAATGAATTTTCAGAATAATTTTTCAAAGTTGAAAAACCACATACACAGTTTTCCATGACAAGGGTGCACGGTTTTTAAAACCGTGCACTAACCATGTGGACCTCACAGTCCCGGGTTTCATGGTTACCTAGGTTTAGGCACCTGGTTTTTCAAACCATGTGAAAAATTGTGTATTTCCCATACCCTTAACCTTTCTTAAAACCCAACCAAAACACACCACAAAACATAACTCCAATCAAAGGAACTTAAATGTAACCACAAGTACCTGAAAATGTGCTTGAGAAAACTGTAAAAAAAATTTATATCTTACAATATACCCACCTTATAATATAACATCCATGATCTACACTTCTAAGAATTTCTATGATTCTGAGCCAAAATGATCGAGCCATTGTACCCTCATACCAGCTTCCCTTTCCCATGTTTCCTCTTGCAAACATGTATGTTTTCATAACACATGAACAATAAATATGGTCTTTCCTTTAAATAGATTCTCACTACGATCCAACACATATATCATATGCTCCTACAAGGATGAATCTATATCATGGTAAAACTTATCCATATCGATCACATGAGAAGGGTCAAGATGATACTGCCAAATGTTTGATACATGGAAAACATCTTTAAGGTCATTGTATCTTTGTGGAAATGCCAATTGATATGCCACTGACCTGATTGTCTCCCCTGTCTCAAAATGTCCAACAATCCTAGGTTCCAAATTAACCTACCTCTGTATCCTTTGGTGACCCAACCTAGGTGATACTCGAAGGAATACACGATCCCTCTCTTCAATCTATATGGTTGCCTTTATATATCAACATATAACTTATGCCTACTCTGAGCTATAGCATTATGTTTTCAGATCAATTACACCTACTCTAATGTATCATACATGAGACTCAGTCAATTATACCTACTCTGATGTCTCCTACATGAGACTCAGCCCCTAGAACTCTAAGTCACCTTCCTTTATCCATTATAATGTGGATTTACAAATCCTTCTATAAAGATCCTTGTTCGTTTCCAAATGTATTTTTTCTAGGAAAATATTGTTATATGAAAAATCCACAAAATCCGAGTGTTTTTTCAATGACCTACCCAAGTCAAGCACAAATTCCCCTAGCATATCCCCAAGCACTTGTATAGTGCATTCAAATGGAGCATTTATCTATGGGTGGAAATTCTAACTCAATAAAACATTTGAGCATTGTGATTACTACAATCCCTACCAAAAGTGTGACATAAAGCATCATTCACGATTTGAAACTATAGTATATGGCACTCCAAGCAGACAGAATATCTACTAAACATACAGTTCCCCAACTATTCTACTATAATGGTTTCCCTTATAGGTAATAAATGTGATACATTTGTTAGTTGATAAATAATGACCCAAATCACATCAGTATTCATAATCATCTTTGGAATACCCACCCCAATGTCTATAGTCACCTCTTCCCACTTCCATTCCAGAATAGGAAATGGTTGTACAAACATCCTTGTTAATAATGTCTTACATATCCTACCAAAAATTGAATCATATTATCACAAAACATTCTATGTCCTTTTTCATTTCTGGCCAACTAAACAGTAATCGTAGGTCACAGTACATTTTAGTTACAAATGGATGCACCACCCACTTTAGGGCATGAAATCAATGCATGACATCCTTTTGCATGATCTTCGGCACCACAACTCAATTCATCACATAAATGATCTCATCACTATCTATCAAAAATTCTAAAGAAGTCTCTCATCATTCATATATTTCCCTCAAGCATAAGCACTCTTGATCCTCATACTCTCTGTCCCTGATCTATCTCTAAAGTGTAGTCTCCCTTTCAACTATAACTATATTCATCTTCTCCTAACTCTCATGAACCACCAAATGAATTTTAGGCAACAAGGTCATCATCTTTGACTCTGCACTCGACTCTTGAACCATCTGAGTCTGAGTCTTCCTACTAGGGGAATACACAATCTATTTTCTTTCCCGAGTGTATATTTCAACTAAAAATCCAAAGACTACATATACATTACCCATTTTTTCTTGTATAATATTCCAATCATGATGTGAAAACATAAACATAAAGCTCTTATAATCAATAGAAACTACAAATTTTTTTCCAAAAAGATAGTTTCACCAAAAAAATAAGAGCATAATCGACTACTTCTAACTCAAGGTCATGCGTGAGAAAGTTCTGTTCATGATTACTCAACTGTTGAGACCCATACACCATAACTCAATCTTCTTATATCAGCACAACTATAAGTCTGATCCTAGAAGCGTCAAAATAAACCATATACTTCTCACCTAACTCTATTAGTATCAAAATATTTTCTAATGTTAAGGGAAACATTAACAAATGAAAAGATCTCTCGTAAGCCTCTAACAATTTAAGTATTACTCTTTGTTTGGTCAATCTATAAAGTGGCACTACTAAATTGTAAAATTAATGGATCAATATCATGTAATATCCATCTAATTCTAGTAAACTTCGGATATCAAAAACATTCATGGGTTGTTCCTAAGAAACCCCTCCTTTATCCTTCTCTAGGTCAACTGACAAACCTTCCTCATAAATGATGCGCCCCTGAAATGTTCCTAATTAATTTAAAAAATGACACATAGACAGCTTTTTGTATAACAGATGGTCTCTCAATGTATTATAGATGTTTCCAAGTTGTTAGAAATTATTTTCACTTGTCTTATAAAACACCAAGATTTCATTAACAATCACCAGCATAAACTGATCTAGATATGGACGGATGATACTATTCATCAATGCCATAACCACTGTTGGTGCATTTTTCAACCAAGATGAAAATATAAACAACACATATTGTCTATAACTGCTTCTGAATGTAGTCCTCAATATATCATAAGTCTGTACTCTCAACTTCTGATACCCTAATCTCAAATTGATCTTTGAGATCACATAAGCTCCCTTCAACTAGTAAAACAGGTCATTGATACCCAAAAAAGGATATCTGTTCATCCTAGTCATTTTATTCTACTTCTGAAAATAGAAACACAAATGTAAACTCCCGTCAAACTTATTCTTTAACCAAATAGGTGATCCCTAGTGTTATTTACATGGAAAAATAAATACCTTATCAAACAATTCCTCTAATAGAGTCATCAGTACATGAAGCTCAGTTAGTGTCATTCTGTATGGTGGAACATATATTAGCTTATCCTTTGGAAAATGCTCAATAGTGAATTCAATGTCTCTCTTAGGTGGTAGCCCTGATAAGACTTTAGAAATGATATCCTGATATACATCCACTATTGGTGGAAGGATATATTTTCTAAAACCTCAATTATCCAACAAATAATATCAACTCAGGCTCTGAGATCACCTTGTTTCTTAGTAATTATCCATGCTCAGCCGGCCTGGATGTCCCACTCTCCATGATAAATATACTGGTCACCCTTAGGAGATGTAAATGTTACCCTCCTACTGTAATAATTGATGTGGGATTGGTATGTGATTATCTATTCCATACCCATAATTAGGATGAAGCTCGTCATATCAAGAACATAAAGATCCAATAAAAATGATATTAACCAATCTATAGCTTACATCCCTTGCATAGACAAATATCTCTAGAACGCACACCCAATGGTGTATCTATAGTCATAATCCCACTCCGAAACACCACTACCAGGCTCAAACCATTAACATGTTTTCTAGATATAATTGAATGAGAGGAACCAGTATCAAACATGTCACATGATAAAATAGAATCTACTAGAATTTTACATTTCACAATTAATAGTCTACACTCAGTTTCTATAAGTGCTGGTTGCACTACATGTAACTATGCTTCCCCTCTTTGTTGTGATGATGTCTGACTCCCCTGAGTATCACCACTCTGCTGATATGGGTGCTCCTGCCTAGAAGTAGCATCCCACTACCTCTACTTCATCATCCAGTAGAACTCCAACTGCTAACTCAATATGGTGTGGAAGATCCTATTACTATACTCTGACTGTACACAACTCCCCCTTCAGTACCAGTCTATCACTATAACCTATATAATTTAAGTCGATGTACCATGTTGCCAAAAAATATCCACTCTACTAGTGGTCATGAACAATGTCTACGATAAAGTCTTAGCCTACAACACTGATGAAAGGTCATCCCATTAAATTATTTCCCAATGACCCTCTTATCATCGTACCTTTCTTCCCACTGCCTTGGATATAGTTTTCATAATGACACATTATTCTCTTTGAATTCACCCCTTTTGATCATCTAGTAATAATTACTTTTATAGCACCTGAACCGTCCATCTGGTTCCCTTCAACTATGAGAGTCTGTTGCACCACTTCTGTAAACTTCTTGAGCTTGATGTTATTTAGCATGTACATAATCTCACACTTCAGTCCATCGTAAAAAAGTTTTTCCATATCAACCTCATCTTCTTAAAAGGATGGGGAAAGCGTTTCCAATCTTTGTAACTTCTATCATAGTCCATCATCGAAAATCTCCCCTTTTAGAGATTCTTGATCTCAGATGATTTCTCTTGTCTCAGCATCTTTGGATAAAATCAATTCATGAAGTCCTTCCATAACATACTTTTGTTTTGTCCAGTTCACACATGAATGTCCCACCAGTGCCTCTCTGATCCCTATAGCATAGAACTAGAAAACTTGACCCTCCTCTTATTTGGGGTCTCCAAATGGTCTAGGATTGTATCTATAAACTCCACCAAGAATTCATCTCCCCCAGGCCCACCCTCTCTAGTAAAATTTGGAGGGTGCTAACAATGAAACTCCCTTGTCATCTCACACATAATTTTCAACACCCGACATAGGTATTTTTCCCTGAATTGAATGAAATGAAAAAAATTTCTCCCATAACTCATCCCCTTCACCTTCACCTGCCATGATCGGTGCCTCAAGTTACCTAACTAGAAAATAATTCTTAGGTATGCCCCTCATTCATCCCCTCAACAAGCGTCATGGAGTAATACTCTTAAAAAATCCAAAAACATGTCTCAAGTCTCACAAAACAACCTTATAACATTTACATAAGAAGAAAAGATCACAATAAGTCTTTCCCTCCCCACCTCGCCATATAGTAAAAATAGAGGCTCTATCACTAATCTTAGTCATCCTACTCCTACGATTTGGTTAACTAGTTAAAAACACTATCATATCAAGTTTCTCATTTAAAACCCAAATTATTATCACTTTTCATCATCTTAAATTGCTACACAATTCTTGATTGGAACAATTTTTCATATTAATCTTAAAAATAATAAAAATAGTTCGAGTTTAACCGTATACCGATAACTCATTTCTCGTATGTAGCTAAAACGTTGCTTGTCACGATTACCCTATATGCCTAGAATGATTCATGAATACTCAACTCTCAATATATTATGGGCCTGAATCAATAATCAAAAAATTCTCAGAAACAAGCGTCACATCACACCACTAATGTGCCACCCAAGGTGAAATTATACTCAACTGTAATAGAAGACAACAAAAAGAACAATACCACCTTGATTACTTGGGGGTTCCCCTATACATGGGTTTCCAACTCCCATGCACGAGTTCATTACCAAGACCCAACTCTTCCTAGAATCTTATATACCTTTACCGGAATAGTAAGGCAACAGAAGAAGAACAAAAACTATAAATATAGTACCACTTTGTAACGTCCCAACTCAGGTTCCACGTGATGGTGCCCAGAGCTGGTACACCACATGACCTCAAGCGCGCCTCCACATATGCTAGAGGTTTCTGACAAGCAGCGAGGGTCTGGTAAGTCATTCATGGGGAAAATATTCCCTCATTTATTAGATAAGAAATCCAGCATAAATAAAAAAAGAAAAAGAATTTATTTAATTATAAATACAATATGATACCGCAAGATAGTTCTGAACCAAGTCTGGTACCCTCCTCTAAGATTCATCCCCATTAAGCTACCTATCCAAGGGAATTTTCCCCTAATCAGACCCATATTTATATATTATATTTGGGTAATGATTAGGTATCCCGAGTTGGGTGTCAGTTCAAAAAAGTGGTACATAACTAATAATGTAAAAAAGAAGTCAATCCAAAAGATAGTGAATGTAGTTAAACAAATAAATAAGTACGATTCAATAAAAAACATTTTATCACATTTCCATTCATTTTTATCTTACTATATTTACATCGGGGCTCCCAAGGATACATGTACCTCAATATTAACATCATCCGGTACAATATCCAGAAGTGTTCCTTAGGTAATACCATATCATAATACCTACTTCTATCTTAAGAACAAAGTATTCAAAAGTGATATTATATCTCAGTTACTGATTTGACTCAGGACGAAGATAGAACATTGTCGTTTGATTATATAAATCAGATTTTCATTATTTCAATTCTTTAATTTCACTTTTATAAACCAAATATTCATATTTACCAAAATACTAAATGTAAGTAACGTGACCATGTTACCATGTTTACTCCTCAACAGAATGATCATGTTCTAATTCTCTACAATCCTAAGTAAAATAACCATATTAACATCTATACATCTCAATTTAGAAGGACCGTGTTTAAATTCCCATTAAATATTAATTATGATGAAAATTTTACCAGTTTTAATTCTTAATTTAGAATAAACATGTTCTCATTACTTATCAAATAATTAATTTACCAATTAATTAGCCACCCCAATCCCATTACTAATTCGACAATCATTTAAACACATTCATTCCATTAGTTAACACAATAATTAAATAAGTGCTTCAAATCATTAATTAATTAATCAATTAATTAAAAAAATTCACTATTCATATTATATAATTAATTTTACAGAACTAATTATCTAATTATGATATGAACTTACATAATAAATCCCACATTTACATATCTATATCATTTTATCAAAAGCACAAAATTAATCCACAATTAATGATCAAAAGTTATTTATTTTAATAAATCAAAATTAATACACAAATTAATTATCTATATCACAACCCATACCTTTTAAAATCAATTTCCTATAATTAAATATCTAATAGTGTGATCCCTTCGTCTCATGATTAATTCCCCAATTAATCAACTATTTCAAAAAAACATCAATTACTCAATTGGTCATTCTAATAAACCCAATTACTAGAATTGAATTTCTAAAGGGTGCTCCCAATTATAAATTTTTTCATATAAATATCAAATAAAAAATATTAGAATTATGAGACCATGTTCCTAGATTTGTTGATGGATGTTTTCTTAACAAAAATCTCAAAAATCTGAGTAGCACAATGACATATATCTAAGATTCAGTATCTAAATCCCTATATCAATATATCAAAATATCAATATCAAATAAATCTAGATCTGGATCTACAATCCTAGATCACAATATCACCACATATAATTAGATATGAAGAAATGGAGGATAAACTCCAAAAAAGATCAATAGATATAAAAGGAATGATCTGGAAAGACATCGGAATGAAATCCATCTTCTGAGGGAACTGTGAATCTTCGATTCAAAAATTCAAACTTGAAGAATTGATGTCCAGAGACCTCGGAACCCATCTAGAAATCTCCTGGATCATTCATAATACATCATGGTTAGGGATAGGTCAAAAAGGGGTTGATTGACGGGTTTTAAGAATATTTAAAAAAACTTTCAAATGAAATAAAATCACACACACTATTTTCCCTAGTAGGGGAACATAATTCAGAAAACCGTGCACTAACCATGAATACCTAACTACAAGGGGTCGCATGGTTACCTGGGTATATGGACAAGGTTTTTTAAACAGTTCACAAATTATGCCCATACCCCTTTCTTTAAATATTATTAAAACCCCACCAAAACACACCCCAAAACATTACTCCAAAAAAAGGTACCTAAAAAAACAAAAATTACCTAAAAATGTGCCTAAGATGACTCCATAAATGGTTAGGATCTTAAAATATTTTCCTATTAAGTTTCATGTTTCGATGAATAATGACATATATAGAAATTGAATTAAAAATTGAATTTTCATACAATTTATTTATAGAGTTAAATTATATTTTAAAACTATTTTAAAATATAATAACATCAATATTTTTCATTTATACCAATAAATTTCATTGGACTAAATTTCTTATTAAATTTTCATATTAAAATATATCAATATTTTAATGGTTTTTACCTTAAACCCAATTATTCTTATTCTCTCAATGAGATTTATTTTTAATTATTTTTTGAAATTTATGTATTTAATTATTAAAAATTGATTCAATATTTAAATTCATAAAGTAAAAAATTTATAAAATTTTACTCTTTTATTTTTTGGACATTTTTAATACTAACATAAGTAGTTTTTCTGATTAACACGGTTAATGAGAAATCTGAAAATTAGGGGTAAATATAATTTTACAAAATTAAACTAACATGGAAGGTAATTTATTTTTATGTGTAGGTGTTAATAAAATAATAACTCCTCTAAGATTATAACCTTTTAAAGGAACATAGATGAGAATGTAAAATTTATAATAATTTATTTATTAAAAATGTAAATATCTCATAATCATGTTTTTAATAACTATAAAATTTTTAATATAAAGCTATAAAAGAAGTAATTTCAATGATAAATAGTCACTTAAAAGATGAAATTTTAATATTCCTCCTTAAAATTGATTTCTAATTTATAGGAAATAAATAATTATCTTAAGGGCTTATAGAATGATGATACAATAATTGCTTAATTAATGAAAAAATTAAATAAATGTTATTAACAATATAAAAACAAAGAATTGATATAATTAATGTCATTGAAGAATTTTATAGATGAATTAAATATGTTATGGATGTTTTAAATGTGTTTTTTCAAAGATATATTGTTTTTTATTATATTTTTAAGAAGACAAGTAATGAATTATGTCAAAATTGACATTAATGAATTTTCAAATAAATAATATTTAATTATATAACATAAAATTCATAAAAATATAAAATTCAGAAAACATATAGGTATAATTATATACATGTCAAAAATTAATAACTTATTTGTATGTATATATTTTATAGATAGTATATTAAACCAAAAATTGTAAATTACATGATATTATGATGGGAATTTAAAAGGTTAAATAAGGGTTAAAACCAAAAGATAAGTATTAAAAAAAATTCAAAACATATATATATATATATTATTTCATGAATTTATTTGTACCCAAAATCATACTTGGTTTTAATTAATATGTTTAGATACATTTGTATTATAATATTAATTTATATTAATTTAATATTTAGAATATTTCCATGAGTGCCCCTCCCATCTATTATAAAACATAACCTATTATTTTCTATTATAAATTTATAAAAAACAATTTGTATCATCCATTATATTCACAAATACCTTCCTATAATCCCTCCTCACATTATAGTGCTTTATTTTAGGCATAACACCACCCTTAGTGGTTTTATGGCGTCATGAAAAGGATATCGTTTGAAGAAGTGGTTCTGTTTCAATCCAGTATTTCCTTATTATTTCTTCATAGACATCCATAAATTATTCTTCAACCATGAAGAAATAATAAATCCAATTTCATAAATATAAATTGTTGATATTATGATAATATTATCACCAAAATCAATATCCACTTCCTCGAATTGGGGAGAGAATTAATCCTTTGTGCGTATAGAGGACTACTACCTCAAAAACTGATATAATTCATTTTCCATCACCATATATAAATAACGGTTATATTATTTGAATTAATTTTCATATATAATATTAGTGAAATATTTATCATTGTTTTCTAATAATACATCATTTATGTTCTTACCTTTCCATGAACATAAAAAAGGCCACATCGTTCGTGTATACATGTGAACTATCACTTCCTGGAACTGATGTGACTCATTTTCTTTGACTGCATTACATTGATGAAATATAGAATTATATTTAAATTATTAGTATGATATTAATTATATTATTATAATTTATTAAATATAATAAAATTAATATCTTCTTTCTATAATGATCATTAAAAAATTAACATGTCACTCATGAGTTTGTACGACTTACCATCTCCATAATTTTAATGTAGTTATTTTTTGTATCCATATGAGATGGATGGATTTAAAAATATTATTGATTTATAAGTGTGTTTATAATTTCATTATTATTATTCAAGATATTATTGAATAAGTATCACTATAACTATATACATTACTCCAAAATCAATTTGGACTCTACAACCGAATATAGAAAAAAACATAAATAATTAAGTAGCCAGAAGGAATAAAAAACAATAACAAAGTTATAGAGAAATTATGTAATTAACCTACATTTATTATTCATGAATATAAATATTTTACGTGATGATTCTTACTCATAGTAGGGTAGTGCATCTTAATTTTCATTTATTGGGGAATATTTCGGCATTATACACCTTTTTTAATTTTTGAGATCTAAGTAACATTCCATTGACATATTATATCAAAAATTAATTTATTCTAACTATAATTTTTTCAATATTACTCTTTCACATGGAATACTATTTTTCCAATTACAATTTTTAAGGGATTTCCTAACACAATTTCCATTCATTGAGTAAAAAATATAGCACATAACAGTGGAATGCTAAGATTATATGTCAAATAAATTTTCAATATAATAGGTTTAATTGAATTTTTTATATATATATTTAAATAGGATACACAAATTAAATTCATTTCATTAATGATAACTTTAATGATATGATAATTGTAATGGAATCATTAATTGAAACATCCTTTTAAACTGTATATTCTTATAAATCCTTCAATTTCATTTTTAGGTTTTCTAAATGGTTTTTATGAATGTATTTTTATAGAAATGAATGTATTAAAAAGCTAATATTATAATGTCATTAAATTTTTTCACTGTGGAATAGGACACATTGATTTAAATAACACATTTTAATTCTTTTTAATGTGTTTGAAAATGGATTTTCACTTTCAATAACATGAAATGTTCTCAGTGTTCTTAAATGAAATTTTATGAGTTGAATGTTCAAAATTTCATGATTCTTTATTTGAGTATTATAAAATTTTACAAGGATTATTTATGGGTGGTTACAAGATAAATAAATTACAGAAAGTTCCATTATATTCCAAGGATGGGTGGTTACATTATAACCTCAAATGTATTGTGTACGAATGTCGGTTGTATGGATATTTCATTTATTAGAGGGACATGAATGGAATTAAAGATCATGGTTATTAAATTTTTGTATAATTAACTCCCATGTATCCTACATAGCATTTATGTTATTTCTTAGGAGTTTGTGTGAAAATGTTTTGATTATAAAAGCATATGATAATAATCATTTTGAAATGATGATACCTTTTATATTGTAAAAATGTATTTTTTTTGGAAAATTTCGTATGAGTATTTACTATACTAATGGTTTCATTTATTTTACATCATATACTAATATATTTTTCTTATCCCATGTTTTAAAAAAATAATAGGGTTTTTGGAGGAGTTGGTTCAAGAATGATATCAAGGGAAAACTATGAAGATGCCTTAGCATTAGAAATCATTTTTTATTTTAAATCCATTTTTTATGAAAAACAATTGATACTAAGTATAAGTTTCCACTTGTAATTTATGGTTTTAATATTTAATATTTTTCACTCATTCTATATATATCTAAACATAAAATATCTTTTGTAAAATAATATTAAATCTAGAATTATAATGACTATAATTTCTAATATTTATGTTTGGGTCCTTACAATATATAAAAAATAAGATAAAACACCCATCGTTTCTCTATATTAATCTGAGCAAGAATTTGTATAAGAAAATAAATTCCATGAATTGAAAACCATATTATTTATCATTGGAAAATAAATTATAACATTTTATAATTCTAATATTAATTTTATCCTTTATTATATTTAAAAAAATTATAAAATATATATTTTCTATCATATAACCTCCAAAAATATAATTTATTTATATTACCTAGATACGTGACATGGAAATCCAAAATAGTTATTAAAATAATTCAGGTATCTCGGAAAATCGTATCATATAATAAAATTCTTCAGGTTTTCAGATACCTCAATTAAGTTTTAATTCCCATGGATGACTATTGTACTATATATTATTTTCTAATCCAAATCAATCCAACAACCATCAATACGATCAACATAGTATATGAACTAGAACATCACATTCCCTATTTTTATAATATCAATAATCATATAAAATAATTTACTTATTTCATAAAAACATTCATGTTTTTGGAAAATTGTCAACTTTTTCTAGAATGAGTTAAAATTTTTGATCAATTCATTATGATATATTTAGTCTCACAATGTTTTTGGGACACTCATTCACATTGAGTGTGAAATTGGATAGTAAATATCATTTAGTATTCATTTATTTGATGTATTTTAACCATAAATCTAGCCATTTAGATAATATTTTAATATGAATCTAAATACAAAATAATCATCCAAAATTGGATAATTAAGATGGTTTGTAATAACACATATATATTATCTAATCATTTTGAAAAATAAATATCAATTTCATATAACTATATATTAATATTGTTACATTATGTACCACCCTTTTGTATATATGAACCCTAATAAATGATTTATGATGATCATTTTATATCTTACAAAAATTACTTTATCATATAATTATAGTGATTCATATTTATTTAATAATAATTTAAATTAAATATTTTATAAATAAAATAGTTAACACTTATTGAATACATTACATCTACTTGAGGAATAACATCCATATTTTTGCGGGAATATGCTCACCATGAATGAATGTAACTCAAAACTATTCATGGAATAGAATTATTTTATTTATAATATTTAGGACTCTTAAATAGTTAAGGGGAAAAATTATTAATTATCCTATCATATGTGTTATCTCCACTCTATTGTTTGGAATCATCATGCGAATTATTCTCCATCTAATTATAATCTATAAAATATGTCTTAAACAAGGGTAATAGGTGTTAATTTCAACTAATTGCATATCTTATTATATGGATCATGCATAGAATGAACCATTTCAACAGCCTACATAGATTGATAATGAAAATCATGAACCTATTTCGTTGTAATAAATATCACACTTAATATTTAAGAAAAATTCGTCTCAAAAAATTATATTCAACCATTTATATTTTTTCATTTTTCAAATAATGTATTATATATTCTTTATTCATTTAAATAAATCCATATATTTAAACACTATTAACATTTAAGCATTTATACAACCAATAAAATTTGTTATAAATCGAAGTGAAAATCCAACTATACTTATACACGTACACATTAATTCAATGAATAATTTATAAGTAAAAAATTCATGTAACTTTTGAGACTAAAATGACATTAATAATGTTTTTGTATGAAAATTTATGTATAATTTATCTATTTTTTATAGTGCTAGGGTATTATATATAATGATAGATGGAGGATGGTGTAGTTGAAGATGATATTTTAGCTAGAAGTGGTTATTCATGGAATATCCATACATTTTGTACAAGGAAGGGTTAACATTAATAGAAAGATATAATATAGTCTGGTGTGTCGCAAATTTATGGTTGATCAATGGGGTGGTTCTTGTGGTTCTTATAGGGTTGTGTTTTATGATTTTTTGGCACCCCACTACCTCATTTTGAAATCATTATTATGGAATAATGTTTTTTGGTAATGTTGTGGTCTCTATGATGCCATTAATATACATGGGTATGGATATAAAATCTATTTCTAAGTGAGGATTTTGGTTTTCCCATACATAATATTATTCAAATTTGTAGGGATATTTAGTCATTACATGATTTTTATTGGCGTATTTTATTAATTTTTCTTGAGGTCTCATTATGGAGTATTTCTATCTTCCTTGATGTGATGTTTTAGGTGGATGATTTTTTAAATTATTCCTGATTTTGTGTTATTCCAATACAATGTTATTATTATTACATGGTGGAGTTTACGGTTGTCCCCTACCAACCAACAAATCATGAATTATGGGATCAATACATTTTCTCCATCATGACCATCATTATAAGGATAAAGTTAAATAAGTTTTGGGTGATAAATTTTAGTGGAAGAAACAATAGGACATGATGTGATTTCACAATGTTTTATCAATATAAGAACATTGTGGTGTGACTATAACCTATCACACCAAGATTACAAAAATTTCAATTTTTAGTATAAAATCATGAACACGATAAATTTTTTTATATATTCCATCACTTTACCCTTGAACCATAGGTGATGAGAGTTGAATCATTAGAGGTATTTAATCATAAATTTGATTAGTTTTGGCCTTCAAATTCAAATAGATCGACCCTTACCTTCTCCATTTCAATTTATGTTCCCTTATTCTTAATACTATTCACTTATTTTTGGGATGTTTGTGATAATAGTGATGATCAGATTATGTGTTGTTATCTAAGCACCTTGAGGTCTTAGTGTGTGTTAAGTTAATTAAATATGTTGTTTCAAAACATGTGATATAATCAAAAAAATAATTATAAATAATAGTTTATTAAAATTATTGTTAAAAATGAAAACCATTAATATATAATCAGGAAAAAATAAATTAACACTCGTTGATAAATTATATTAAATATGGTTAAGAGGAATTAATATATAAAATAGTAATTTTTATTTTAAAGTAGTTTTTATTAATACTAATAATTTTATTTAAACAAATATTTTTTTTATCAATAAAATTTTGAAAGAAAGAATAAAAATTAGAATTAAGTATGTCAAAATAATATTAGGATGATTTTTTGGGGTTTTCCATAAATAATTTATTTTTGGGAGAATACTGAAAAATTCAAATTTTACTTTTACTGTTATTTTTTGAAATTATCATGATACAGGAATGAAATTAATTATCCTGAATTTGTTTTATAGATAATATAAAATTGTTATAATTATTATAGTTCATTTAAAAAATAATTGATGATATTATAAATAAGTGTTTTATTTATTGTAAATCTATGTAATGAATATATTCAAATAAAATACAGTTTCTCTTATAAATTAATAATGTTGTGAAAAGAATATATTTAGTTTTTTATTGCTTTTATTTTCAATTAATTGTTATTATATTTAGTATAATCCAATTAATTTCATGATAATTCAAAATTAAACCTTATTTTGGTATAAAATAATTCTTTAGAAAAGTGTTATTTCTATAATTAAAAGTTATTAATTGCATCGCAAATACTTATTTGGAAAGTAATTTTTATCAAATATTAAAGTTGTTTCATTTAAAATTAATTTCATATAAAAATTATAATATTAAAGTTATTAAATACATTCCCCCTCATTTTTATCCATAATGAAAAGTGACTAAGGTAATAATGTTGTTACAAGAGTTATGGTAAAAGGATTAACCGGAGGTTAAATTAATGTATAGGGATTAAAATATAAAAAATATCTAAATCCTATTGAATGAATATATATATATACCACAACATAAACTATAATCATAATTGGAGAAAATGGACCAATATTCAATGGGAATGACATTTATTTTATTAAAAATTTCTCGATATTCATAAGATTGAAACTCTGCTCAATTATAGAACGGATCCTACTCTTCAAGGTTATGCCAAAAAATTAATCATTATACATACCATGGTCTTCTAAAATACAACTGAGAATCTAAAAAATTTCCAAAAGTCCCGGTTTCACAGAAATAACAATCATAGTTGGCTTATGTTGTGATCCAATATATGATATCAAATTAGGATATTAAAGCCATAACCAATTGTTTTCAGAATTATTTGTTATTATACCTCCTCAAGATATATTATTCCTACTATAAAATAATAAAATCATTATAATTAGTATACTATTTTAAAAAAAAGTATTTTTTTCATTTTTTCATCCCACGAGTATTGAAAACATCACACATTTGTATCGGGGGACTACCACCTTCAATGAATGATGTGTTTCATTTTCAAAAATCATCCAAAATGGATTTTTATGAAGAATTATTTTATAGATATGTAATATGATTAATAAATAAATATATTTATTTAATTAATATATATTACTTAAATTCTTACCCTACCCACTGTTGGTAATTTTAAATATCACCCAATTGTACATACAAACTACCCAATCCAAGAATGATATATTTCATTTCTCATTAGCAACTCACATGGATGCTCATAAATTTGGATTTAATGAATAATTAATATATTTATAACATGATTATTAATATTATATAATATTTATAATTTATCTTCTTCTTTTCATTTTTTTCTATTTAAAAAATGAAAATTCCGTTCATGTGTATATACAGATTATCATCTCAAGGAAACAGTGTGTTTTGTTTTTAATAACCACCATACATATTCGTTTAAAAAAATATTTAAAATAAAAAAATTATTATTATAATTTTTTAGAATTCTTGAGATTATAAAACAATAATCGCAGTGTAGGTATTAAAACCACCAAACTATAACATCCATGGGAAACAAGACAATTGACACATAAAAGTTGATTTTAATAATGATTTTTTAGTAAATTTATAATATGAAATTATAAGACAATGATATGGAGTAATATAAATATAAATATTTATATTATGTAGATATATAATCGTAATAAATTTATTATACTAGGGCTTTTGAACAAGTTAAATTAAAGTATAGTTTGATGTATATGGATTTTTAACTCAATTTCCATTCATTTGTTTTATCACTTCTTCATGGATTATGTTATTATATGATTATTTTATTTAATGTACCTAGATGTTTTTATACTGTATTGCAATTTCATTTATTTTTATTTAAAATGATATTATATAGAAAATTATTTATTTTATTCATAATACAAATGTTTTTAAATTTTTAAACATCTAATTCTCAATTTTCATTCCATGAGAGATGTTTCAGGTTGTGCAATATATTATCAATTATATTTTTTATATACTTCCATTTGAATGTGTTTGGAAATATGTTTTCCTATTAATAATGTTTTTATTGAATCAAACTATTTGTTTCCTTTATTTTATTTTTATTCAAGCATTTCGACTATTTTTAGAGCTTCTCATCTCAAACTTCATTCACTGACTCCAGTTTAGATTCATGATTATATGTTTCATATATTTCCTATTGTTTATGTGATGTCTTAAAATAATTTTAATCGGGTTATTTTATGATCATTATCATGTTCTTTCGTCAAAAATGGATTCTAATTTTAAAACCCATATTGTATTATTCTTAAAAATATAGTTTTATTTAATTAAAATAATATTTTTCTTGTTTATATTTACCAAATTATTTTATTGTATTTTATACCACCTTTTAGTTTGTTTTAATATTATTAAAATTATTCTTCTCAATCATTTTTATAATGAAATACACTTAACCCTCTTTAAAAAAGTGTGCAAATAATGTTTTTAACAAATATGAGATGAAAATATTTTCGGAGCCTCGTTATTGTTTTTTTATACAAAATTATTTACAAGATTATATTTTTTTCAAGTTCAAATATTCATTGGAATGCTTTAATTTTTAATGTTTCCAAAACAAAAGTATACCCCAACTTATTTTTTAATTAATATTTTTAATGGTTTTTCCATAGTTTTTTTACTTCTTCAATATCATTAACATGATTCTTATAACTCAATGAATATATATTATAATTATTCCATCCAAAATATTAATTTTTATAGACAATGAAGATATTTTGAGGAAATTTTCTTTATGAATTTTCCTTTTCCACATGTCAAACATTTTATAAAGGAATTATTGTAATTTTAAGGAGTTATATTTTAAAATGGAAGCTCGTTGAGTTTTTTTCTTGTTATGGTTCTTGGAAACTATATATGCTAACAGGTGAGCCTAGTATATACCACTCTAATGTACTAGGAAGTGATTTATTCATCAAAAAAATATTGGAGGTAAAATATTAGGAAACTAAAATTAGAATAATACAATGATTGAGTTTAAGAATAATTCAAAAATAATGTACCAAGGTACTTAAATAAGTTTGTTTATTTCTAAAAATTATAATGGTTCACTTGAATAAAATATTATTTCTTGTGGTCCATGATCATGGCCTAAAATGAATTTTTCATTATATTTTTTCAAAATTATATTCTATGACTCATGAATTTTGAATCATTTTTTTGATTAATGATCTTATATGAATTTAATTGTTATTATTTTCACACATTATTGTAGCCATATTTATATGACTCATCATTATCTATTTTTTTATGGATATGATTAACTATACTGAGTGTTTCATCAGACAATTATAATGTTTCCTTTCATAGAGGACATCAAGAACTGTAATATGAATTTTAAATATTAATGGTTATAATGAGTGATGAATATTGTGGGGAAATTTTATGAATTATCATGGAATATAGAAATATAGGAATAGTAAAAATGACCATTTTATGTGAGAATAATTTGTTTTAATATATATAGGGGTTTTCTTCATTATCTAATGCTCATTAATATAATAGTATTTTTTATGTAATTGAATTAATATTTTTAAAATATTATTGTGGTTGTTTATGATAAAGACTCTATAGTTTCTATTGATGAAGAAATATAAATTTTCTATTTTTAGTAATAGATATAGGTGTATGAATACAACGAAATATATATCTTATAAAGGAATGGTTTTTGATAACATTAGATTCAAGAATATTTTCAAATGATGATAATTTTTGAGTTTCAAAATCCATTATGGGTTAATAATTGTATGGTTAATCATAATTTAAATTGCATGGACTCCATTTTGTGGTTTTTTCTGTGATGGGTGTGTTATATGATTAAATATATTTTTGGATACATTTTTTGGGGATTTAAGAAGAATACATAATTGGGGTATATATAATCTTTATGTTTTCCATTTTATTTATTATGAAGTATATTTTGGACGAATTTTATTATATCATCCAAAGATTCTAAATTTTATTGATAAAATTATGACTTAATGTGAGATTAGAAGATCATGAAGTTATGTCTAATCATGATAAAGGGTTATTTTTTTGTTATAAACATTTTCTTTATCCTACAGATAACCATGTGATTGAATGGGGACACTATTATTAGGTTGTGAAATCTATTTTTGAATATGTTGAATAAAAATCTTGAAACATTATAAAAATTAAGATGAAAGGGATATTTTCTTCTTCTATAGGATTTTTTCAAAAAACTATTTTTTATTATATAAGAAATAAATATTAATTTTATTTTTGTATAGAATATTTCATTTGTTTTAGTCTTATAGTTTATTTTAATACAGGATTTTCATATTTTGCGGAATATATTTTTATAGAATATGAATGGTTTGAATGTTCCTCTACAAGTGAATAAATATTTTTATAGATATATATTAAGTAATAAAGGAAAAAATATAATCATTTATTATCAATCACATGTTAATTTTTCCTATTTTATAATGAAATATTAATCATGATTATTTAATGATTACAATATGAGATGGAAGTAAAATGAAATATTACTCAAAACATTACTAAATGATGATATTATACTTTTATATTTGACCGAAATTGATTAACTATGATTTCTAATATGCTCAATCATTAGGGTAAAATAATAACTCAAATTAATTAAAAGAAAAATAAATATAACAATTATTATGTGAAAAATATCACTTAGATAACTATATACTTTTGGAAACACATTCAAAGGATTTAATATTATAATGATACATACTAGGTTTTTGAAAAATTTCATCATGAATTACTATATTTCCATGTAATAAAATAGAAATTAATTATTATGATCAGATAAAAATTAGTTTTTATAATTTTTTTATGATAATATTTTTTTATATGAATAAATTAAGATTTCATTTATGTAATTTATTTAAGGGGGTGAATGTAACACTATAAAATTCAAGTTTTTATAACATTAAGTAAATATCTTTTTTAATAGAATTTAATATAAACAACACTAAAATAAAGATAGTAATAATTTACTATAATTCATGGAAAAAGATAAATTATGAATATTCAATGTCAAAAAAATAAATTAACACTCATTATTAAATGATATGATTAAGGTTTAGAACATTTACTTCATAAAAAAAATTTCTATATATTTTTTTTTCATTCAAATAAATATTATCGTTTAAAATATAATTTTATAAATTTTTTAATTTTAATTGTAATAAATTAAATATTTTTTCTCGATATAAAAATTATCATAGGGTGAGTTTTGTTGACTTTTTGAAAATCATTATTTTTTAGTGATTATTGAAAAATATGAATTTTACAAAAACATTCATTTTATGAAATTGTCATAAATAAGAACAAATTTAAATTTTATCAAAAAAACATAAAAAATTTATTTATTTTATTATTAATATATTGAATATATAATTATAAAATTGAACTTATTAATATGTATTTATCATTTTGGAAATAAAAGTAATGGTTTTCATCCATTTTAAAAAGGTACTTAGGTTCTTCTAATTCAACAAAGAATTTACAAGTTTTATTTATATTTTGGTATGAGATTAAAGCATAATAATTTTTCTTTTTTATATAAACACAAATTAATACCATATGAATCAAGATTATGCATGATATTAGTTTAAAGAAAATTTCCCTAAAAGTTAATTTTTCTAAACAACTATCTTAATTAGGTTACACATAAATATTATAATTTAATTTTGTTTTACCACTTCTAGAAATTTTAATGGATTATATAATTTTGATTATAATAATGAAACTTTTTAATATTTACTATTTTATTATTTGTCCAAATGTATTTTTAATGGGGGTTATACTATGGTAAAAGGACACAAATAGCACATAAACATGTCTAGATATAATTGGATCAGTCAATTTATATCATTCTCTATCATATATGGTATATTAAACTAAATTGGATATAATTTTCATCTTAAATTAATTAAATATATTAATTTCTCTAAATATTTACAAGAGTTTCACTCCATTCAGTTATAAATAGTCTTTCCCTATTATCACTTCTTAGACTGCCAGAGCACATCATATTTCCTACCTACAAAAATTTCATCAAAACTATCATCCCAAAAACATTATAGGATTTGTTTCTCACAAAAATACATTTCCCATATTGCTAAATGTTTAATATAATAGAAGATATCCAAGGGGGAGGCATAGTTCTTAAACAAAATCATTCAATCGGGTTTCTTCACCTACCAGATTAAAATATATTATAACCATACTAATATTATAAAATATGAAAAATTAAAAAACTAAAATTTAACCATAATCATGGAATAACTATTTTTATTTCTTTTCCATCATATGGAAATGAAAATTCCACCCATACATATATGTGGACTGACTCCACCATGAATCAATGTGTTTTATTTTCAATCACTACATCACATGGATTGTTATATTGGTTGATATAATTGATATATATTATCATTACAAAATAATAATGAATATCTGATGAAAATATATTTCCTACCTTTTTACCCTCCCATCCATTTTAAAATGGAAATGTTTATTCTGTGTAACTATAGATTAGTGCCTCTATGAGAAACACTATACATTTTCTCCACTATCATATCATAAATCTATTCATAAGAAGTAATTTAATTAATAAATATGATATTTATAAGTAAATTATTTTTATTCAAAGGTAAAATTTTAAATACATTTTTTCAATTGTTATCTGTTAGAGAAATGAAAAAATCGTTGATTTTTTGTACAAACTATAGTATCTATGAAATGATGTATTTATTTTTTCGCGATCACCATACATAGATGATTTTAATGGAATTTTCAATATATAAAAACTATGTCGTGTTTGAAATTACTGAGATGATGATACCATGAAAAAGGTGCAATGATCGAAACCTCCAAATCAAAACATTCATATGAAGCAAGATAATAAACATATTTAAATTTAAATTATAAATTATGTAACATCTTTTGCTGAATAACCACTAAAATAGTATCTATACTAATGGGAAACATGGCATATATCATTCCTCCCATTATAATAGAGGCTTCTGATAATCAGAGAGAGTCTCAGGAGGTGATAGTGGGGATATTATACCCTTGTATCAGAGTAGCGCAATGGTATCAGAAAAATAATGAGCAACAAAAAACTAATATAATAACTGCATTAAAGTGTAAAAAACTATTTACAACATTCAATTTAGGTAATATGATTCTACAGGTACAAATATAGATAATTTTAAATACAAATACAATGTAATAAAAGAATAATTGTACAACGAATTGATCAACTAGAATCTCAATCACTATATTATTCTTATTCTCTCGTGCTCAAAATTGTTCCAAGGTGGAGTGTGAGAAATAAATCTCAGTCGGCCGACACCCACAGTGTATAGAACAATCCATTTCATGTTATATATAAATAAATAAATAAATCATATAGTTTAAATGTATATTGATAAAAAAAAATATAAACATGGTACGAGTTCCTAAATAGACACACGTCTAATACGACCTACTTCGGAATATCTCAGATATCTTATAAGGGGTTCTTGTATAGGTCATAATGTACAAACTATCTGATATAAAATCAAATAATAAAGTAAAAACGATGACCTAAAGGCAATGATTTATCTTGGAGGTCACAATTTCATGTAATTATATATGAATGCTATAATATATATATATGGGTCTTGACAAAATAACATACATGCATTCCATCGATCCTTCAAATCTAGTGGTCGATCCCCAAGCCCATCAAAGGTGTTCAAAATATAATCCTAAGGGTTCCTAAAGGAATGAAAAATATAACCTAGTAACACTATGTCTATCCATGATGAACCATACGGTGTCCCTACTACCACTCAATGAATGGGGTCTCTAAAACCATCCCTAATAACTTACATAGGGTACTGATTATCACCCATAGAATTGAATATCCATATTTCCAATGGTTCCTTCCACAATTGCTCCCCTAGGTATCCAGTATCACTGATGAGTATAAGAAACATCCTGGGTAGCCCATACATAGATATGAAAACAATCACTCCCATGAGATTGAGTTATATCCCTTAGATCATGGCATGTCCATTCATGAAATACTTAATATGAGACCCATGTTCCCTCCCATTAAATATCAAGGGATCCATATGAAGAAAGAAAAATTAAATGGAAAGTCCAATATATAATAGTATTCCATTAAGTATTCATATCATGCCAACAACTAAAAAACTACTAATGTATGAAAAATCAAACATAAAAAATCACAAGGCATCAATCACAAATCATAAGTGCGAGGATACAAGATTTGATAACTAAAAAATATTAATTATGCAAAAAAATGGGACAAAAGAATGGGGAGACGGAATTAACATGCCTCGAATCATATTTCATCATTGAAATTTTAAAAATTCAAGCTTGCAAGCCTGCCTAAGCATGAAATTCAACTCAAGCCACACGTCCAACATGTATGATAATTAAATATAAAGCATTTTACATGTAAGATGAATCATTAACCATATGCATTCAAATATAAGGTGTGAGGCATGAGGCTCAAGACACCCACTATGTAATATGGAAAATGGAAATATGCACTAATCCTAAAAACAACCACCCAAATATTATGAAATGCATATATCATTTTTAATGGATAAAATCTCACCACATTTAGTGGATTTATTAAAAATCAATTCATTATTTAAAAAAATTCATTTCATTCAGAAAAATAGGTCAATATCAAATCAAGGAGTAATGTATATAGAATATGACATAAAGTAAGGGTGCTTAGGGAGACATAAATGTTTGGTGGAATATTCATAATAATTTAAAAACTTCTAGAATATGCATGGAACATGATATAAGGAATAATAAAAATCTAAAAAGAAAATACCATAATCATGGAACCCTACCTCAAGAAAATATCCAAGCCAAACACTTCGACACTTGATGTTTTCTTCGACGACTGCTTGAGGCTACTCTTTCCTACATTCAAGCATATTCACCATTGAATATACATACAGAGATTTAGCCACTATGTATATATTCACATGCATATATATTTGAACAATGTGATCCTTACAAATATTCTTATATATGCGTACACCCATTTCAACTTACACCCATATTAATTTTTCATATAAATATACAGAAGAAAATCATTCCCCGATATATATATATATACATTCCCCCAAAGATGAATATATATATGATGGGAAAACATGTATGTACATGTATTCCTACCTATTCATATGTGCTAAGTCGCCTTTGATTATGGTGACTCAAACCTGCCTCAAGGTTGACCATAATTCACTAATAATGATACTAGGTAATAAAAAAACTAGAAGATACCAATTTAAATTGGGAAAAACAATGTAGTGGGAGAAATATACTAGCATGAGTGGTGAAGGAAAACCAAAATACATTGAAACTCACCATCTTCAGCGGTGAACCTGAAAAGATGTATGATTATGTAACGGGAGAATCATTGCATGCCCTAAAAATGGAAGAAAACAATTCAGATGAATGAAGTATGGTGATATGAGAGAGGAAAAACAACCCAAAAAGGGAAGTGTAAGAAGCCATAGAATTTACCAAGAAGGATCGTGTATGAAATCAGATGAAAATAGGAAGAATCGATGCGTGGATAGGAGTTCATGTAGGAGGTGTCGCATGCACCAAGAGAAGAATGGGGAGTGGATCCACAAGATACGCAAGGGGGAAACACATTGTGGGTTTAATAAAAACCAAACAATATTTTTATTGATATTTATCATTATTATAATAATAAACATAATACTATTAAAATAATTATAATAATATTATTAAATCATTTCGTTTTCTATTTATGTTTTTTAATTTCAATTGTAATTTAATTTAATTAAATTTATTTAGATAAAAAAATATTTTTCACATTTTGGGTTGTATAGTTTGCCAAACTGTATGCCAACCATGCGAGGAAAAGTGCCAGAATATTTTCATTTTGGAAGTTACTATGTCGGATAGGAGGACGGTTTTGGTAAACCATACATAGCCCATGTGGTCCATTCATATCCTCTAAAATATGCCGCATGTTTTTCTATTGAGGGTCTCAGGGTTTCACACAAACCGTGAAACTCAATTAGACCATAAAAAACAATAATTTTAGGACCTCTAAAACAATGAAAACAATAAAAAGACTCATGAGGTACCCCTTATAACTTTTCCTAAGTCTAAAAACATAACCTTTAAGTGTTTAATATTTTGGAATTATGTTCTGAAAATAAGTTTAGAGAACAACCCTTTCAGTAAATTCCAATGATCAAATTCTATTTCTTTTTGTGCATTCAAAAAACATAGGTCATTAAAAACACCCCACCATAGAAATTATCAACTCCTACAAACCTTATGAAACTTATTATACATCACATAAACTATTTGTGTTGTGAAGGTTCAATAAAATGGTCACATTAATTTTCCAAACACCAAATGCACCATCGATCATCATTTAAGAATATGACACATAATCCATCAACAACTGATCCACCAATCATTTTCAAATTGAGAAAATGAGATGACACTTACATGATCTTATCTAGCTATAGACACAATCAAAACCTTGTCTCTATAAACATGTGTTTAATGGTTCTCCACACATTAGGATTTAATAGAAAAAGGGGGAAAATATGATCTATGACACCTCCCCCATTGGAACAACCCTAAAAATCACATTTGATTAATTCTAATGATGATATGGAATGATTTCAATAAAAATGAAAAAATTACTACATCTGAGGTCATACTAGGGACCTCACTACAAGGGAATGTTTAATCCTGATCAACTTAGAAAAAACATGTTGTGTGCAATTTTTTTTAAAAAGACGCAACCATCTTTATACACCACAACCACCAAAACATGGCTATATGCTTAAAATGGTCTCTCACCAACTGAACTCATCGAACAAGATGAAAAAAATGTAAATCCATCTCAAACTAACCATTCCCAAGTAAAATTCTTAGATGGTTGCGTATTACATCCCAAATCATAAGGCCTTCTTCCACGGAATCTATTGTTTACAATGAGTATGCTCACCAAAGTCCATACTCAAATTCGGTGATGTTCCTTGGTAAAACCCCCCTAACCATTTATTTCATCATTCCATAGTATGATCAAAGGTAAAATCTGGATCCATCCCACTCAAATCAATACCATTTAGATGTCCCTTCTAAACCCAAAATCTAGTCAAATATAACTTTATATTCAATGAATTGGTTTCCTAAGAACTATCAAAGGTATACCACAATACAAATATATAATTTATATGTTTGAACGAGGAAAAAAAAATCACATTAGATTATTGACTAGGCCAGAGTGGCATCCACCTTGAGGATGAGAAAAATAAAGTTACGACTAGTGTCAAGGAGCCCACCCATGGTATTCCAACATGGAAAACCAATCACTAATCAAGACTAACCAATCCAGGAACAAAACTATACATCCAACATGCTATACTAGGGAAAACCATTCAGTAAGTCCAATGAAATTTAAAAGCATTAATGTGATGTAAGATTGATAGATTCTTAGTGAATCATCGACGAAGTCCACAAATGGGAAATGATCATCGCTTCTAGAAGATTACACTATCATATGTTTGAATATTACCTATAATATCAGTCGAACCATTATCTTTCGGCTTCCCTTGAAAGAAACATTGTTTTACAAGCTGATGCACCAATATGAACTGAATCATGAGTTCGCTATCACCTGAAGCATTTCTTCATCATTAAAGAGTTACCACTAATGAACTTCAAGATCAATGGTGTTTCTCAAGGGTTGAAGGCATAACCAATCACATCAACATCATGATGTCGAGTAACAACAGACATGATTTTACATGTTCAAGCCTCACAGTAATTCAATAATGACCAACCATTTCTAAATGGTCATCCTTAGCTCTGTTCCTTTTATTGGAAGGAAACACTCTCACTATAACTAATAAAATGCTACCATCCTTAAGAGTGTACTCATTTTCAAAAGAATAGATGTACTAGATGTTAATAAATGTGCTAGGACAGAATCCCTATACTCATATGTGTTTCTCTCCTTCGAGTCACAATTATAGATAAAAAGAATAAATGGGAATCTATCACGAAACTGACCAGTATGTTCAAAGACCTGAGTCACCATTGAATCTAATCCTGAACATAGGGATGATATTGATTTTTTTTAAAGCACAGTTCAATTTAATACAAATACAACCCAAGAACATACAGAACATCGCAAGTCTCAATGATTTCATAGAACTCTATAGTTTTATTACATTATATATCACTCAACATGCACTGCATTCATGAACGCATGCCACTCTGAAGTTTTAAGAGACATCTACACATCTAGGATACTATCTATAGGCTTATCATCCCTATTTAATCAAGTAAAATATGGTTCTTAAAAGATATTTATCCCAATATTTTATTTACATATATGAAAAATAACCTACACAATGACATGGCTAGTTATCCATCAACGAGGAAGAAGACATGTGTCACACAACCAATAATGATGCTGACCATGCTCTAGACATATATAGCTTGTAAAAATGAGCATTACTCAATGCTCACACCCTATAAAATATGTCAAATATTCCTTGACCATTAGTCTTAAAAATTTTTCCATTTAAAAGATAAGAATCCTACTAGGGACAACGATAGTATAACGACCCCATGCAATAGAAAGATAAATTTTTTTTAACGGGAATTTATGATTTACGGGTGACAACTACCATGGGCTAGTCGCTTTCGAAAGAAAACACACTAAACATATCACCAGCTCATGCCAACAAAACAAAATGCAGGGCTTAAAAGTCAATCATTATTCCATTGATGAAAAAATAAAATGGACTATGGTAAATTCTTGTGGTATCATTCCTAGGTTACACAAAGAGATTGATAAACAACCGTTACATGAGGGGTTTTTCAAAGGTCATCAACTAGTGTTCCATTTAATGCCATTACATAGATTCCCAATAAAACTTTTAAACATTTGAAATATTTAAAACAAAACACTGAGACATACAGGAAGGCTATTAAAAATCCTTTCTTACAATTAAAAATTTATTGACATCCCTTTATAAGTGAGGTAGTTTATGATATAAAAACTTTTTATGTTATAAATGTTAAGGAAAACTATTGATGTCCTATTGAGCCTACCATGTATAATCACAATGAAAACCAATAGAATATTATTAATTATTAAAAATTATAAACACCCATAGAGGTTTATCTATTAAGGAACATTCCCCAACTAACCTTCTTTGTCGAATTTGTTCATTTAATAGTTAACCACAATGTTTGAATTAAAATTAAATACTTTCCATCATTAACCATTCCATGTTTTCTACAACATGTATCATATATAAAAAGTCTCACACATATGGGTGGCAATCTACAAATCCATAAAGAACCATAAGCTTTACAAATAGGTATTTGAATTTCTTTAATCAAAATAATATTTACATTAAAATTTGACTTTCACATCCTTTTATATTATAAAAACATCCTCTAAACATATATATAATGCATAAAATATGGTTCAAATATATTGGCTACCTTTTTACAATTATAAAAAACCCATACAAATTATAACAAAAAATTGGTTCTTGTTTAATCACAACCACTTTATTTGTCCCATGAAACTATTTATCTTAATCAAACAAACCTAGCATGTCATCATAAAATTAATTCAAAAAATATTGCTATGACATTGAGTCATGTCATATAAACACTGAATCATGGAATAAAATAAAAAAAAACAATGAATCATATTATTTATGTAGTTATGATGAAGAAATACCTAAATCCATACAAAACTAATCATGTTATTAAAATATATGACATGCCATATTACAAGCATGATAATAATAATTAGGTATAGAATGCCCCCATGGAATGTGATTCAAAATAAGAAAGTATCCAACATATGTAACTACATGGATCAGAATGTGGATTCTTAAGTTCCAATAGTGATGAATGTTATTCAACTTTATTATAGTAATAGGAAAAGGGTAAAACTCCATAAATCTTATATATCAATAAGATTGCGAAAAATACACTAATCACTCGAGGTGATATTAAATCGACTATGTTATCAAGTAACATGAACAATAATCATAGCCCCAACTACTTGGTCATTTATCCATAGTTGGGGTGATCATTTCCAAAAAAAACTATTTAATAATTGATAACACATTCCCAGTCTCATGTCTATAAGACCAAAATACAAATACAATAGAAATTAAGCTCTGATATGACTCTATAATGTCACATCGAGACTAACAATAAAAATGAGAGCCAGAATGGTGAGTGACATGGCCTCAAGAGCATTTCCCTATACACCAAAGGTTTCTAAATAGGAGTAAGGTTATGAGGAGATGATATTGAGGAGACTATACCCTCATATCAAAGCCTAAAAAATGTATCACATAAGTAAATAGAATAAAAATGTAGAAAAAGTATAAAGGAAACAAAATAGATACAAAAAAATAATATAATAACTTCAATTAAGTGGAAACCACCAATTTATTATAACTCATGTATGAAATTTGATGAACCAACTACAAGTAGTGAAATTTTAAAATAGAAAAAAAATATAACAAAAGAATAACCTCCCAATGACTAGATCCACCAGAATCTAGAGCAGCGGATCTGTATTGTTCTCCCTAGATCCCACATACAAAACTAAGCACAAGAAATGATTCCATATGAATTTTAATAAGTAGTCTACTTGAGTAGCAAACAGTGTTCGAGTTGGGTGTGAGATATAAATCTTAGTTGGCCAGCACCTAGGATGTATAGTCCAGCCTATTTCTTATAATAAGTAAATAAAATATAGTGTTCCATATAATTTAAATGGAATGTGATAAGAAATTAAATAATTGAAATTTTTCTGGGTTTATAAACATACACCTATCTCATATCGAGTGATCTATATCATGAAAGTCACATAATGAGGAAAGTCATATATATATATAATAACATTATTTTAATTAAACATCTCATGCCAAAAGCTAACAAGATATTAATGTATCAAAACTCAAAAATAAAAAACCATAACGAAATAAACACAAATCATAATATCTAGGCTATATGATTTGATCACTATCCAGTATTCATTAATAAAACAACAATGGCACAAAGTCATAGTTAAATAGAATTTACATGCCTCTAATCACATTTCATCAATGATATTTAAATAATTCATGATAATAAGCTTGTCCAAGAATAGAATCCAAATCAAGAAATCCAATCAATGTTCATAACAATTGAATATAAATCAGTCAATATATAAAAAGAAGACTTATGAATAAGAATTCAAATATAAGGTGATTGGCATGAAGGTCAATCCGACTTACTATGGCATGTGGCCAAAGACAAAAGGAAGTAATCGTAAAAATAAAGAAAAGACAAAAAGGTTGTTCATTTATAATTTCTCAATTCATCATAGATCACTTCATTGAGGGGTTTTATTAGAAAATCTGAAATTATTTTAAACAATTCATTTCATTTAATTAAATAGTTTAATTTCATCTCAAGGAATATAGTATATAAAATATAAAAAAAGTAAGGGTTTAATGTGAGACAAAAAATCATGATGGTACATTCATAATAATTTAACATCTTCTAAAATATGGATGTAATGTGATAAAAGTCATAATCAAAATACATAAATAAATAGGTATAAGCAAGAAACCCTACCTCAAGCGAAGAACCAAGTTCAACACCTTATCACTTGATGTTTTAATAGGAAACAACATGATACTACTCTTTCCCCCTCTTAAGCATATGAACCTTCACATATACATAAAGACACATATCCCTTATGTACATATTCAAATATTCATAAATATGTAACAGAGGATCCTGAGATAAATTCTAATATATTCATACACTTGTTTCCACTTACACCCATATGAATTTTTCATCTATATACATATGCACATATATACACAATATATATATATATATTAATTCCACCATGGGTGAATATATATATAAGGGGAACCCATATATATATATATATATGAATACCTATGCATAAACGGTAAGTAACCTATGACTATGGGGACTAAAACTAGCTTCAAAGATGACCCAAACACACAAAAATAATACTAGGAACTCCAACCCACTAAATATACCCAATTTACATCAGCGAAGACAATGTAATGGGAGTAAAATCCCACCTCAAGAGGTGAAAACAAAACAAGAATTTCCCACAGTGGTGAACACCAAAACAAGCATGAAGATGTCCCGAGTATTCCAAGAAAATCAATAACAATGAAAGAAACCAAAAAATTTGTTCAACCCCAACCCCAGAGTTTAGTAAATTATTATAGCGTGATGGGAGTGAGGAAAAAATATAAGAAAATAGATGAAAATGGATCGATAGACTTAACATTGAATGATCAAGTGGGAATCTGGATGAAAACCATGTGGGTCGACATACAAATAGGATGCCATAGAGGAGGTGTCTTATGCACCTGTAGTAGAAGGTGGTGAAGTTCCATGAGATAGATAATGGTAAACTCCTTATGGGTAAAATAAAAACCTTGAAAAATAATAGTAATAATAATAATAATAATAATAATAAGCATAATTATGAAAATAAAAATATTATTATAATTTTTTTATTTTTATTTTTAAATCATTTATTTATTGTTTCCATTTCATTAGTTTTAATTTTTTTATTTATTTAAAAAAACATGCCACGTGGTTTGGATCACATTGTAAGCCAAAATTTGTTCCAATCATGTAATGAATAGTGCGAGCATACTGCCCATTTGGCATAAATCATGTTGGATAAGATGTTGGTTTGGGTAAACCTTATGCAGCTCCTATGGGGAATTCATCTCCTCTAAAACAAGATGCAATATTTTCTCTTAAGGGCTGAAACGTTTCATAAAAATAATGAGCCTCTATCACACAATCCAAAACATTTATTTTCAGACCTCAATGCTTCTAAAACTCAATAATACTCTTTAGGGACCCTAATGTCCCTTAACCATTTCCAATAAAATAACATTGAAGTGTTATAACTTTCATAATTGTGAAATAGAGGTAGGTTCAAAGAACACCTCATTTAGTAAATGTCATAAGTTCATATTCCTTTGCGTTTTAGCCATTTCCAAAAACAAGGGTCATTACAAAAGACTTGTTAAAAATAGTCATAGAAAATTATAAGTTAAATATGGAGTTTTCGAAAAATATAAAAATATTTATAATGTAGATTTATAATATGTGATAATTTAGTATATAGGACGCTAGAATGTGTTTGAACATGTAGAAGTTGGAGGTAAGGGGATATATAACTTGTGTTCTTTTTTGTGTAGTTATATTAATTTATCATTGCAAATGTTGATACATTATCATTTGATATATTATCATTGGATTTTCAATGTTTTATTTCAACTTTTTCAAAATATATTTTTTCAAATACTAAGTTAATCAATTTATTCATGCCTCAAATGTTACAAATGTTTTCATGGTTCATGGTCTCAATTTAATTTCATTTATACATGTTTGTTTTTATTAAAAAATATTTCTTATTTATGGTCAACATAAGAACCCAGGAAATGGGTTTGAAATATTATTTCATATATATATTGGACTTTGAAATTTTAAATTATGTTCTATCATTAAATGGTTTTTTAATCAAGAATCAAAAAATATGTAAGGGTTTCTCCTTGTAATCATCATTTGATGATATAATTTCAGATTTTTCTACCAATATTCATTTATATGTTGTATATACTACCTTATTGGCATGTATTACCAGGTATTTAATTAATAAAAAATTATTTTATGTTCTATATAAATTAACTTATTTAAAAATGATATTAGATTTTTAATATAGTGAGGGTTTTCCCTTAAAAACATTGTTTTTAATGTTTTGAGAACTATTTATATTATATCTATGTTCTAATTAATGTTTAAAATATTTTTTTATAAATACATTGTATCATCTAAATATGAATGTAGATTATCAATTAAAAAAGGTGGTTGAATTTTAATTTTAAATGATTTCATTTTTAACCTTAAGGAAAGCTATGTTTAACAATTTAAAACAAGGTAAATTCACATAACCTCTTTTAGTTCTATAAACGTTCTGGGTTTTGGAAATGTGGTTCTGGAAATGACTCTTATGGAAAGTTTACAAGGAAAAGATTCTACCTTAAATCATATTGAATCATACTTATTAGAGTATAAAAAAGGAAAACAAAGTATAATAAGGTTATACTTTCTCCCATTATCAAAATACAGCAGAAATAAACATGAAACAAAAAAAGTAACAAGTATGAAATCTTTTAGCCCAAGAAGAAAGGTATCCAAAAACCATGGATAATGGTCCCCTGATTTATACTTTCAAAAATGTCTTTCTTACCCACACGAGGGTAATCCCTCAATAGAAATATCTGAATCTGTCTTTCTATCCCCATAAGACCTCAAACATTAAGGTAGTCAGAACCTCCCTCTTTCTATCCATGGAATTCCTCGAACATTAATGTAGTCGACATCCCTATATTTCTATCCCTGGAAGTCCTCGATTGTACTCAGTAACAATCAGAGTCGCTCGAAGCAAGATGAACAAGATGTTCAGTATGAACAAGGAATGAGAGTCTCTATCTCTAGAAATCACTTCATTAGCTTGCAACTTGTAGAGTGATCAAGTCAGTTATCTTTCATTAATGAGATCATTCAAATGAGCTCACTTATTATAGACACTTCTCCAATAGTCGGCTCCCTCCTCCAATGGTCATATTTTTCCTTGATTTTTGTAGGGACATTTATACATGTCACTCAAACAATAGTTAGTTACAAACAGAATGTATGACATCAATTCATAACTATAACACGTGTATATAAAATTAGTTTTCTTAACCAAATCAATTTTTGGGAGTCTAGGAAAGAATAAAACTACAGAGTCAACGAAAATAATAATTTGGAGACAATAAATCATGGATATTTGGATTCTTTTTTCCAAATAATTCAGAACCCAAATTCTATATATTTCTAAATCTGAATTCTGAGGAATTCAGCATTGGAATTATGAGGAATTTGGAGTTGTAATTCTGAGGAATTCAGACTCTAAATTTCAGAGAATTTTTTGTCTTAATTTCAGAGAATTTGTAAGAGGAATTTTATAGAATTTAGTGTCTAGATTTTAGGGAATTCAGAGTCTGAATTTTAGAGAATTCGGAGTCTTAATTTTAGAGAATTTAGAGTCTGATTTTTAGAGAATTAAGAGTATGAAAACAAAATACTCTACAACCAAGGATTTATAGGATTATTTGGTTTTAGATTTGAAACCTAATCTTACCCTTTAGAAACAAAATGTGTTATATTTATAGAAAACTATAAAATGAACAATGAAAACGTAGGTAAGGATAAAATTTCCTTGGGGAATGAAAATTTTCTTTATTTAGATAATTATTAGGAACAAAAATTTCTTTAATATAGAGTGTTTGTGATTTTCAAAACATAGAGGAATGGAAAATTCATAAGGATACTTTATTGACTCAACAATCTCCCCCTTTTTGGAAAGCATAAAAGTCCTTAAGAAAAAGAATATAAGTACTTAGAGTTTTTCTTTATGAACAAAAAATAAAACATATCTCTCTTTACATATGAATCACAATGTATATGACTAACTCACCCTTAGGTTTTGAAATCCCTAAGGATAGTATTCTTGATTTCCTGAATGAGATTTTACATTATATTATATATGAAAATCTTCTATGATAAGAACTTCCCCTTAGATGAACTCCCCCTTACATAGGACAATATCTTCTTTACATAGAAATATTTTTATCATTCTTTTCTCCCCCTTTGTGATTTTCAAAAAGGAGTAAAGAGAATGGAGAAAAATATGGTACCTGGAAAATTATCACTAAACAACCAAATATATGAATAAAAATTGAATTTTCCTTATGATTGAAATAATTTTTACAAAGAATAAAATACAACATATGAACAGAATGGATTAGAATTATCCTTCTTTCACTTTCGAAATTAACTTCTTTTGTAATGGTTTTTAACTTCTTTATCTCTTTGTGATCTTCTTCAATATGCTTGAGCTGCTGATCTAGATCGTCACTAGTCCTCTTTAAGGCTTTTATCTTTTCTTCCCAAGCCATAACAATATTTTCCTGATACTTCAAAACTTCTCCTTAGTTAACATGATTTTCTTTAAACTCAATTCTAATATCCCTTTATCTCTTCTAATTCATAGCCCCTAAATTTATCTTTCCATTCAATCCATTGTCTTCATGCTTTCATGTTTTCTGTTCTATAGTCAAAATTTCCTCAAAAATCTTAGAAAGTTCATTATGCTTCCCATCTTCAGTTTCAAATGAATCTTTCACATTATCTTGAAATTTTTCAAAGGCTCTCAAATCGTCAATTGTATTCCCCAACCAACTTTTATTCTTCATGCTTTATCTTTTTATGAGAATCATAATCAATGAAGAAGGTTTTGAAATCTATCTCAATATTTACAAACATATCCATAAGCATGGTGACAGAATCTGCCTTCTGATTAAACAAGTGTTGAAGCATCTGGAACCTCGAGTTTATACTTGGAAAAAGGGAATTGTGTCAACAAACTTTTTCAATGATTGTACCATAAAATCAGGCCCAAGGAGAGGATGACTCAGAATCAAATTGTATGGTTGGTCCGGATTGTTTTTCTAAATCTTCTGCTTTCCTCCTTAACGAAGAAACAACACCTTTCATTTTAACCACATATTTCTTAATTGTATCAACCAACACATGATTTCCCCTATCAACTCTTAGAACTATCTCTTCTGCTTTGGGTGATTCATGTTCACTATCTTATAATTGAACAATCCTATCTTCTTGATGATTTTCTTTTTCAGCACCTACCACAATATCTTATAGCTTAATAAAGTCATTGTTGTAACTTTCTTCTTCAGATAGCTTACTTACATCTTCCTTACTTTTTTTTCTAGGAGTTTCATGTTTTGAAGATCTGGCTTCAGATGTTCAGATTGATAGTTTCTTTGAATGATTCTCCTTCTCATGATAATCCTCTACTTGCCTTATAATCTCTTCAGTATCAACACTTCCTTCTTCTTCATCTTCTTTTACTTCTTCTTCTACTAATTTTTATATTTCTTCCTCTTGCACAGTTTTTTCTTCTTGTTATGGTTCAAAAATTACTACGTTATTTACCATAGTCTCAAGATGTGATTATTTTAAAAATGATTCAAGTAATTGGATTTTTTTAGGGGCTTTCTTAGTATCCTTAATAAGGGATTGAACTATTTCATCTTCATACAACGTTTTCCTTTTCTTCTTTTCTTTCTCCTGCTACTCAAAATATTAAGCAACCTTAATCTTTAAATCTTCTGCTACAGAAGGGTCTTGGACAAATGTAGGCTCCCCTTCCTTTTTGTTCTTCCCGTTCTCTACCCACTTAGCCACTAATTCATTAGAGTAAGTCTTTTGATTATTTGGTTTGGGGTGTTCGGATTGTGTTTTCTTATCTATATGGATTTTTTCTTTTTCTTCTAGTTCCATTGGATTCCTCTTACTTCCATCCTTTTTTGATACCTCAACCACTTCTATTTTCATTGATCGAGCTTCTATTTCTGATTCAAACAAATCATAAAAATCTATGGATATACAACTAAAGTCAATAATCATCCTTATTAAGTTATCATCGCTAAGCATCATAACCTTGTAATTTTGTGGCTTAGAACATCAATGTATTTTGAACGATTGAAGGCAAAGAATAATAATCTTGGAGAGAATTTCCAGATACATGATATTTTGATACTTTAAATTTCTATTCTTGATATTCTCAATTGTAACCAAGAAATACTGGACCATGTTTATCTTCCTAAGGTTCTCCATGAATTCCAGAACATAGATATCACTTTTTATTAGGGAATCCAAATCCCCTTTTCTCATAATGATAAAAACATGATCCCATAATTCAAGAATCTAGATGTTTTGTAAACATATAGACAATCTTCAAAGCCTTAAAATTTTTTAATCCAAGGAACACTAAAGCCTTTCCCTTATCAAATGAACCTACTACATCTGGTAATTTATGGGGGAAAAATTTAGCTTCACCTTCATAAGGAATTATAATTAGACTTGTATCCTTGGTGTAGAAAATAGATTAAGTCTTTCCATATCTCTTGATGGAAAAACTATCTCTCCCTCTTTTGTTGAAGAAGCATACTGATTTGTAAAATTTAAGTTAAAAATCCTGATAAACTGGATCATGTGCCTTCTTTTTTGATACACATAGCCATTCCATGCCATTCAGCTTGATATTCATTGAAATAATTAAATCATACTCAGCAAAGAAATTTGGATCGAATAACCATTCCTTTTATATCGACCATTCAAATATTTTCATTACATTTGACATTTATTTCTAAGGAGAGGCTTCAATAGACATTCAGAACTGAGGAAATCATGAAGATATGGAATGACCCTAAGTAAGAGTGGAAAACTTTCAGCAAGAAAAGGCTTTCAAGATCGATGTGGGCCAACCAACAGGGGTCCTTTTATAGGCGCTTGAGAAGACGGATCAACTTCCTTGGTTAGTCTGACAGTTAAAGAACTCATGATCAGATCTGGCGGTTGATATGTTAGCCGATAAAGAGATTTGGTAGGTTTTGATCGTTTTAGTTTTTTAAAGAAAACCATTGAGATTTAATAGAAAGTAGAACCAAAAAATTTTCTTGAACAAGATAAACACACCAACATGAATAAATGATTACAAAAATTTACGAATGAAAACATACATTATGGATTTCTAGGAAAATTATTCATAATGAGGATGATTCTTCTCAAAGAACTTTAGATTTATAAGATAATGTTTACAAAAATTTTGATTAAAAAAATTTTGATTATGAAAATTTTGATTATGGAAATTTTAACTATGAATATTTGAATTAGGAAAAGGGAGAAAAAAAGACTAACAAGCAAATGTACCCCCCTATAAAAAGGTGTTTCTTACTGTAAGGATATTGGTTTCAGAAGTTAATAGGGAATATTACCTTATAGTTATCATTCCTAACTTTTGTATAATGTATTCAAATCTATCGGAGGGTAATGATTTTGTGAATATATTAGCATGTTGATACTGTGTTCTGATAAGTTGAAGAATGATATCTTCTTTTTATGTGTGATTCCTAAGAAAGTGATTCCAAATATCTATGTGTTTTTCATTCGAGTGATTTGAATGGTTTTTACTAAGGGTAATGGAACTAGTGTTATCAAACAATATTTGTGTTTTGGTAAAACTCATACCATACTCTATGAGTGTGTGTTGTAGACACAACACATGAGAACAACAACTTCTATCTAGTACGTTTTGAGCATCAGTAGTGGAAAGTGAAAATGAGTGTTACTTTTGGCAGGACCAAGAAACTAATGAAACTCATAAGAAATGAAAATCTCCTGATGTAGTTTTCTAATATACTATAAATCTGAATTTTTTTTAAAACAAATTCATTTCCAAAAGTATAAACTATTCTTAAATCCATTATCCCCTTTATGTAGTGAAAATTTATTTTCACTTCCTTTATGTAAAATTCTATAGGATTTGATTGATATATTTAATATCGGCATACTGAAAACATTAAGTCTAGATGGCTAGCTGTTAAGTATAGTAAACTTCCAATCATAACTCTAAATAATTTTTGATATACTAGTTTCCCATCTTCATCAAGATCAAGTGAATTTGAGGTAACAATGGGAGTACTAATACTCTTAGTGTTGTCATATCCATACTTTTTTAGATGTTATTTAATATACATATGTTGGGATATATATGTTTCTTATAGTTTTTTTTAAAATTTTAAAACCTAGGAAAAACATTAACTCTCCCATCATACTGGTTTCAAACTCTGGTTTTATTATATTTGCAAACAAATCAGTTAATGACTGCTAAGTTGAACCAAATATAATGTCATCAACAAAGATTTGAGTAATCAAAACATTTTTCTAATATTTATTTATAAATATGGTTGGATCAACATTTCCAATAATGTAATTATTTTGTATAAAAAATCATATAAGTCTATCATACCCAGATCTAGGGGCTTGTATAAGTCCATATAAAGCTTTGGTAAGTTTGTAAACATGTTCAGGTTGTTTTGTATCTTTAAAACCATAAGGTTGTTCAACCGAATCTTCTTTCTAAACATATCCATTAAGGAAAGCTCATTTAACATGCATTTGAAAAAATTTAATGTTAAATAATTCTGCAATGGAAAGTAGAACATGGATAGATTCATGTCTAACTATAGAATTATTGTTTTATTTATAGTATATTCCTTCTTGTTGATTATAGCCTTTAGAAAATAATCTAGCCTTATTTTATACCATTATTCCATTTTCATCACACTTATTTTGGAAGACCCATTTTACTCCAATAACATATGTTTCTTTTGCTCCCTTAACCATGGTCCAGACTTTATTCCTTTCGAATTAATTTATCTCATGTTATATGGATTTTATCCATTCATCATCACCTAAAGCTTCATTAGTTATTTTTTGTTATAATTGATATAAGAATGTTAGATGTTTTACTTTATTTCTTAAGGAACTTCAAGTCCTTACTGGTTGATTTACTTCACCAATGATATCATCACTGGGGTGATTTTTAAGAAACAACCGATTTGGGTTTTGTAAAACATGTTCATCAACATATGGTAGAAACAATCATCTGGGGTAAATGTCTCAAAACAATTTTCTTGGAAATTATCTTTATTACAATTATCTTCTATCAGGGGTTGATAATTAGTTTTTGAAAACACATTAGAATATGGAGGTTGAGGTTGTTTAAAAACCAAAGGATCAGTTTCATCAAATTTAACATGTACAGTTTCTTCAACAATATATGTATTTTTATTAGAAACACTATAAGGATTAGAATTTTTAAAGTAGCCTACCAAAATTCCTTTATCAAATTTGGGTGTGAATTTATGTAAATTATATTTAGTATTCAAAATGAAAACTTTGCATCCAAATACCATGAAGTAGGAATGTCTATGTTTTCTACCATTCCATAACTCATAGGAGATTTTGTTAAAAAGGGGTCTAATCAAAACTCAATTTACAATATAACAAGCAGTACTATCAACTTCAACACAAAAATGTTTGGATACCGAATATTCACTCTACATGGTTCTTGTTATCTATTAAAAAATTCAATTTCTTCTTTCAACAACACCATTTTATTGAGGGGTTATTGGTGCAGAGAAGTTATGAGTAATTCCTTTTCTACTACAAAAAGTTTTAAAGTCAGAATTTTGAAATTATACTCCAGGATCACTATGAATAGTTATCAATGGAAGGTATTTCTCATTTTTAACTTGGGATCTAATGATTGTAAAATAAAAAAAATATTTCAGATTTATTTTCTAGAAAATAGACCCACGTAAATCTAGAGTAATCATCAATTAGAACAAACAAAAAGTATTTTCCTCCAATGATTTGAGTTTTTGTTGGACCAAAAATCCATATGCACCAACTATAATGCATTATAAGTTGAGACTTCACCAATTTTTTTAAAACATGGTTTTTGATTCTTTCCATGTTGACAAGGATCACAAACTTCTGAAGAATCAAATCTAAGATTAGGTAGATCCTTAAAAATTCTTTTCATAGATAGTTTACATAGGTTCATATAGTTATAGTGTCATAAAATTCTATGTCATAACCAAGATTAATATTACATTGCTCTAAGACAAGGTAGATCATTGCTTCTATGGTCTTCTAAGTTTAGTGTGTAAACATTCTTTTTCCTATGGGAAGAAATAATAAAATCTTTCTTGGAATTTTGTACTATGAATTTATCATTTCTAAAATTTACAATGTAACCTTCATCACATAATTAACTTATGCTAACGAGTTTGTGCTTAAGACCATTAAAAAAAACATTTGAAATCAAAGTTTTTCCACGAAGAACAATGTTACCTATACTAATAATTTCTCCATGAGAATTAACTCTGAAAGTTACTTTTCCTCCATTCGTGTTGATAATATTTTCAAATAAGTTTCTGTTACAAGTCATATGCCGGAAACAACCACTATCTGTGTACCATGTATTGTTGTTGGTATTATCCTTATTTTCCTGAAAATAAGAGTGTTATACTTTCAGAACCCAAACATTCATTGATCCAGAAATTGCAGAAAGAAGAACTTTTAATATCCACATTTTCTTAGAGAAATAAACTTTTTGAAAACCTAAAGACTAAATATTATTTAAAGATTGATTTTTTTCCCAATGCCCACCACACTAACATTTAGTGCAGAATGGGGGAACTTTTAAGAACAAAATAGTATTTACTAAAAACTGGTTTAGAATGAGTATAACAAAATTCAAAATTATTCCTTATAGGAAAAATTTTGGAATAAATATTAACAAAGTTTTCCATAACCAAGGTAAAGTTTGAAAAACACTTCCTCAAGGAAAACATTTCTATCATTAGTTTAGTAACTATGTTTTTATCCTCAAAACATTAGTTTTATAACTAGTGTTAGTCCCAAAAATATTTTTCATAAAAATTGCATTTTCAAGATCCTTGGAAGTTTTAGATTTCTTAGATTTATCATCATCAAGGTTTTTTGAAATATTTCAAAATCATGAATTATCTAAACAATATATTTAGAATGATCTCATACTTCTTTATTAAGAATAAAAATTCTAGAATTTTATATTTCATGATTTTTCTTGAGTTTAAAATTTTCATTATCAAGATGTTTAGAAAAACTAGAATATTATTCATAAATAGGTAACTTATTATCTTCATTAAAAGAGGATTATTAATCTTATGACTTATAATATTTATTATCAATATAATTTGAATTTAAGGATACATTAATTATGGACTCATCATTGTGTACCTTATTCATTAGAAAATTATTATCGATACGTATATTGGTAAGGAGACCAGAAAATTTTTTAACTAGAATATTCATACTCTGATGATTAATTAGAAGAATCTCCACCACTCTCACTCTAGGTTTCATTATCATTCCAAACATTCTTAGCTTTATCAATGTAGTATTTATTTCTATTTATCTTAGAATTATTTTCCTTTATATCTTTTTTCTTAAGTAATGGAAAATCTGGCCTTATATTCTCTACTCTAATGTATTCATAACATGTGACTTCTTACTCTTTCCTGTCATTTCATTCATTCTTCTTAAATATATATTGAAAATATTTCTTCCCAACTAACTTATTCATCCTTCGAGCAAGATTTTCTAACTCATTATTAGAACATTCACCTTCACTGGATTCATATAAAACAATGACTTTCTTTGAATTTAATCGTTTAATCCTTTTAGGATTCTTAGCTTTATTAGTTATAAAGGCTACACTCCCAGGGACATTTTTCTTCTTATTCATATCAGCAACTCTTTTCATTCTTGTCTCATGTTTAAGAAGTGTTCCAAAAACCTAATCAAGAGTAATTTGAGATTCTTTCCTATTCCCATCAATATCTCCTCTTAGATTCCCCCTCAATAGGCATGATATCTATAGTTTTTTCCAAAAGTGCATATTCATCTAAACCTTTCTCACCGATGGATTGTAAACTATTAACCATATCCATAAACCTTTTTTATACCTTTTACATTAGTTCTCCATAATGAAATAGAAATCCCTGAAATTCTTCTCTAAGCATAGCTCATTTAGTTTCTATAACCATAGATGTACCAAAGTGAGTAACCTCCAATTTCTTCCAAATACTATTATCATGTTCACAAGAAGAAATTTTTCTATATATATTCTTGGTTATGGGACACAACAAAGTATTGCATATCTTGTTGTTTAGATGATAATATGACTTTTCTTGATTAGTAAAATTTCAAACTTCTATATCAGGACTCTTGTATTCTCCAGTAAGCATAACAAAGTTTTACACTCCATTATTAATAACAAATGTCTTTATACAATCTCTCTAATATTTATAATCATTCCAATAAAAAATTGGTGGTCTAGTATGATTTAGATTGTCAATCTAAATGACATTCATTCATGACCTCTAAAAGAAAATGTCTTCCCACAAAAACCAATAAATAGTAAAATATTGTAAACTAGGATAAAAATCCTAAGGAAAATAAATATAACAATGAAAACATGGGAAAGAAAACATATTTGTGAATATAAGTATTTCAGATACCTCATATGATATCAAATTTAGGATCGAAATATGAATGTATATGCTAAATTACTAGAGGGGGAGAGGTGAAATGTATGTTTAAAAAGTTGAGTTCTTAACCTATAGAAATACTATGTTTTACAAGGATAAGAAGGTAAATTCACAAAACCCATTCTAGTTCAACATACATTCTGGGTTCCAGAAATGTGGTTCTATAAATTAAACTTAAGGAATATTTATAGGGAACAGAGTCTACCATAAATCATATAGAATCTTACTTATTAGATTATACAAGAGAACAAGAATGTATAAGAAGGTTATACATTCTTAAATTATCAAAATACAGTGGAAATAAACTTGAAACAAAACAAGTAACAAGTATGGTATCTTTTGTCCCAAAGAGAATTTTATCCAAAAACCATGAATATGGTCCCATGATTTATAATTTCAATAAAATATATCTTAACCACATTAGGGGAAGCCCCCGATGGGAATATCAGAATATGTCTTGATATCCCAACAAGCCCTCGAACATAAAGGTAGTAGGAACCTCTGTCTCCCTATCCACGAACATCCTCGAACTTTATGGTAGTAATCACCTCTATATTCCCATCCTTATAAGTTATAGATTGTACTCAGAAACAATCAGAGTCACATGAAGAAAGCTATACAAGTTGTTTAGTAGGCACAAGGAATGAGAGTTTCTCCCTCTAGAAATCACTTCAGTAGCCTGCAAGCTCTATATTGATCGAGTCAGTTCTCTTCTAGTATTGAGCTAGTTCAAATGAGCTCCTATTTATAGGAACTTCTTCAAAGGCCGACTCTCTCCTCCAATGATCATATTTTTCCTTGAATTTCAAAGGGACCTGCAGATGTGTCACTCAAACAACGGTTAGTTAGAAACAAAATGTAATACATCGTTTCATAACTATAACAGTTGTAAGTAAAATAAATATACTTAACCAAATCTATTTTTTAGTGTATAGTAAAAAATAAAAGTTTGGAGTCTAAGAAAATAATATTATGTTGACTATATATCAAAGATATTCAGATTATGTTTTGTAAAGAATTTGGAACCCAAATTCTATAGATTTTGGAATCTGAATTCTAATAAATTTAGAGTTATAATTATTTTGAATTCAGAGTATGAATAATGAGGAATTATAAGTTAGAATTCTAAGGAATTCAAAGTCACAATTTCAAAGAATTTTGAATCTTGCTTTTAGATAATTCAGAGTCTGAATTTTAGTGAATTTGGAACCCAAATATCCATGAATTCGTAGTCTGAATTTAAATTATTTTGGAGTTTGAATTTCAGAGAATTCGGAGTTTGAATTTCATAGAATTCGGTGTCTAAATTTTAGAGAATTTGGATTCTAAATTTCAGTGAATTCAGAGTCTAAATTTTAGAGAATTTGGGGTATAATTTTCATAGAATTCGGTGCCTTAAAATAGAATACTCTATAACCAATGATTTATAATATTCCAAGGTTTTATATATGAAACTAAATTTTACTTAAGGATAAAATTTCCATGGGGAAGCAAAATTTTCATTATTAATATAATTCCTAGGAAAATTTTTTTTTCTTAAGATAGATTGTTTGTGATTTTAAAAACATAGAGGAATGGAAAAGTCATAAGAAAACCTCATTGACTCAACATATATAATTATTTTAAAAAATAATTTTTATACCACTAAAATTATTTACAAATGATTAAAAATATTTATTCAAAAAAAAATCATATTACTACATTTTTTACATTATTTACAAAACTGTGAAAATAATGGGTTTTGAACATATATGGCATGAACATATTTTTTTGGGTGTCTTGATTGTCTGACATTATAAATAATCCATTACATGTGTCAATTTATTTGAGGGTAATTTATTTTACTATTTTAATGTATTTTTTACAATAAAAATTTAAAAAAATGAAAATGTCATTTACTACATTATTTCAAAGAACATTTTTATGTCTTCTTCAAAAGTATTTTTGAGTCATTTCGACAACCATTAACTAATTCTTATGATTCAGTTATGACATTTTATAATGATTCAATCCACTTATATCTATTTATTGATTATTATTATATTTTATGGAATTCATTGTAAAATTTATTTCCTTTCAATGGGTTAATTAGGATATAAAGGAAGGTTGGTTGTTTTTATGGGTTTTATATTGAAATGAATGATTTATGAGATCTTTCCAAGTTTAGGTCCTTCAAAATTTTATATCATGATGTGTAAGATCATGATATATATCTCTAATTTGTTGGGTAATGATTTATTAGTAGAAAAATAAATATTAGATATAATTTATTAGGTTACACACATTTTATGTGTTCTTTGATTATGTTTATCACATGATTGGATTTGATGTCCTACGAAATAAAAATGGTTTTTTATTTTATATGGGTTTTATAGACAAATTGATCGAATTTTTTTTTCCATGGATCTTTATCTTTTTCCCATATGAATTGGATCTTATTATATTCCAATAATTTATTCCATCACCCTTTATTAATTAATCATGTATTATTGGGTATGAATCACTTTTAATTTTAATTTTTCTTATGATATGATTCCCATTCATGTCATTTTATCACTTCTAGTTTTCAATTATTTATGCATATTATTAACAATTCTCAATGTTTGAGCTCAAACTTCTTATGTTTGCTTATCCCTATGTAATGAATAAGACAAATATATATGTTATATATAGATAAAAATCAGGAGAGGATCGTTTTTTGGGAACTTATTAAGGCTTATTATGGAATAAATATGTAAATTTATATAGGAAAAAATTCCCAATTTATGATAAATATAATTGTCTTTCTAAATAAAGTGTTTTCCTGATTTTTTTAAAACATAAATACTAAATGATATTTATGATGTATACAACTCAAATTTTAGTTTTACAATTAAATTTTGAGTTCTTGTGTTTGGGTTTCAATAGTTGACATCAAAGAGAATATGTAACCAGTATGTTTCTAGTACTAAATCAAGTTGTATGGGTCTATTTTTTTATAGTTATTCTAGAAATTTTATCGATTATGGTCAATAAGGCCGTCAATGTGGATCCCTGACCATTGTATTATTATGGATGGGATTTTCTTCAACATTAAACCCCTGGAGTGGGAAAATTATTTTGAAATTGGGGATTTATGACTTATCCTATACATTTCATTGAAATTAGTGATTTATCTTGTTTGTTAATTATTAGGTAGATGGTATGAATTAACCAAAAAAATTTTATAGAATCATAACTAATGGAACTTCAAGAGAATATATTGATTTTCCTATGATTATATGATTATATCCTATTACATGTAATGCCTGATTGGATAATGTTTTTGTAGAGAGTTCTATTCTATGGTGACAAATCTATTGAATAAATTGGAAGATATATAATAATCAACTGTCAAAATTCGTATATCAATATAATATTTTATCAAAATAGATATTGTGATTTTTGGAAATATTGTTATTTTTTATGAAGGAGTGTACATTTGTATTTTCAACATTGACTACATGATTTTTTTAAATTATACTTCAATTATTATTATTTCATATTATTAAAAAAAATTATTGGTGTATGTTTCAATGATAATATTTTAAAATACAATTCATATGATCTTAAAATTCATATTTCAATAAATCATGAAAATATTGTAATAAATATTATGTGTGGAAATGTGGAATTTAACTTTGTGACATTTGAACATGAAATTCTTACATCGTATAAATGAAAAACTAAAAATAATTCATATTTTGTGAATTTATTCTATGGTTAATTTTTTTCATTGTTTATATGTGGTCTCTCATTAGTTGTATAAATTGGATTTATTTAGTTGATGGGTCAATTTAGAGGTTCTTTTATTGTATGATAGTGGTGGTATGGAAAGTTGGGGGTAAAAGAAATAGTTTTGTGTCATTATATGGTTTGGGGTAGAGTTTCTTCGTGGCAAGAAATTTGATTAGAAAAAATGGGATTTGTATTGTGGTATATAATTAAAGGGCTATGTTACTATATGAAAAATTATTAATTGGTGGAATTATTTTGATTTAAAATGATAAAAGATGAGGAAATTGTGAATTATTAATTTATTATTGACATTGAATCATATATTGATTAGTTAATGAAATAATGATTGTAGTGAGGATATAAAATATTAATTTAATGAATTGAAATAGTGATATGATTATATGAAATGTAAATCAAGATTGATATTGTTATATTCTATGAAATGGTACCCTAGATAATTTCATGGTTTCAAAAATTACTATAATTAAGAAATATTGGGGGTGAAACAATTTATTATGGTATTATTTATGTTTTCTTGGTATGAACCCTTTAATTTAGAGATTTATTTGGGATATGTTATATGTTTTATTTTCATGTAATTTCATACACACCCCACCTATGTCAGATAATCATACCAACAACGAAATGTTTTTAGATCATGATAATATCTCTACCATCTTACATAGTAGGGAAAATAATGGATGAATAATCCCTAATACGTAATTTCCCTATATTGAAATCAAATATTTTGATGTATCAATAGAGGTAAATACATATAGTTAGTGATGGTATAAGGATATATAAAAAAATATACTAAATGACATAGTATTTGGGTTATGATCATAATTTATGTGGTAGTTCTTTAGGATAAGTAGAGGATACAATATATTGTTAAGTTTCATTACCCATTAGGGGTGAATTAATTATTCAATTTTTATGATTTATTCAATTTGAATTTTACCTGTTGAACTAGTTTTGTTTGATGACCCACATAATAATATTTTATATTATCATATATTATGAATAAATAATAGGGTATCACTAATCCAAAAGTATTTACATGGTTAATTATAATAGAAACAATAATACATGTTTTTATACCCCACAACATGTATTATCAACTATTTTTTTTCCTCAATTACAATAGATAGTATAAATCCAGACTATATAATAAATTCTCAGCCCACACAGTTGAATATTTATACTACTTGAAACATTGTTACCTGAGTCCATACTATCCCTTACACTATTATTTTAATTTTGTGTCTCATATACATGATTTAATTTTTTATTACCATTACTTTTTTATGGAATATTTATCTTCACCTCTGACTTTTATATCATCATGTTTCCAATTTTTTATAACTTCTCATCAACATTCACCTTATTTTATAGTGTTATTATATTTTATTTAGCTTAATTTGATTCATCCTAAAAAAATTTAGTCAATTTAAATAGACTATGGTATAAGAATAGGAAGTATTTCTTGATATTCAAAATATTAATAGAATCATCACATGAAATAAAACTATTTTTATGTTAAATTCTCTTAATTTTCATAGTATATAAAATATATCATGGTTGTTATATCAGGAATTTATTAAATATGTTACCCTTTGTATTAGATTTACAATAATATTTTTTAATGAATTAAAATTTATTTTGATTTGTCATCATGGATGGGCTTCTGATGACAATATTAATTCTTTCAAAATATATTCTCATATAATCACCACCACTCTCCATGATTTAGAATTGTTTCCTAGATACAAAATAATATAGAAGAAAGTGTAGGCTCTTTTCCCATATCATTTAAAAATTTAAAAAAAAACCAATATAATTAGACATTCCTCCTTGACACATAGACAATCCCAACACCTATTGGTACTAAAATTCATAAAAAACCATCATTTTATTATGGGTTAGGTATTTTATTGAAATGCTTATAGTTACCTTTTATGTAGAAGTGTATTTCTGACTAAAATTATTGGTAAAAGTTTTTTATCATTTCTCTACTTTTCTCACAATGCATGTCATACTTTTCACATTTAGTTTACATTCATAACTTTTTTATATAATTATATTCAAAATAGTTGGTGATTTTTGGATGATTACCACATAATAGAACTCATCATAATAGTGACCACTTCTATTGAGATACTCAAAAAATTATTTGAAGCATTCCAATTAGTAATTTGTTGTAAATATTTTATATCTTTCTCTTCTCAATCATTGTTATTCCCTTTTATTCATATTTTACCCCATGAAATGTAGTTCTTCTAGAATTTTTGTTTATTTTCATGATTTTATTACATTGTAATTGGTTCTGCAAATAAACTTGTGATAAAACATTAATAAGTTATGAATATCCTTGTCAACATTTTTTGAATAGTTATTCTAGATTCCAATGATTTATGGCCTTTCTATTTTTGAGAATAATCACCACTAATTTCGAAGCATCATGGGTAACACCTCATAATATATCATTTCTCATCCTGATTTGATGTTGTATGTTTTTAATATTATTTACTAACATTTTCTAACTAGAATTTGGTTTCAAACGTGTAGAAAGAGTTGAATCATCATTATCAGATTAAGTACTTTCTCATTTATATGAGAAATTATTATTGGTAAATTTTCCCATTTTATGAGAGGATGATCCCATGTCCATCATGGAGTCAATGAATTCAATGTAATATTAGGTGGAACCATATCTTTTCCCTAAATTTTTTATGTTCCATCTGGTAGAGCTATTTGATTATTTAATATCTCCTCTAGCTCTGAACACATCATGGTCATGGTGTTCTTTTCAGCTCCAACTAATCTCAGCACATCATACATATTTTTCATAATATTATTTAATCATTTTTCATTAATTTTTTATTAATATAAATAATAATATGTCTATTTTTTCAAAATTACTATATCTATTAATTGAGCATCATTTATATCTATAGAGACATTTTGATAAAATTTATGAGTTTAAAAAGTCTTTGACAACAAATCTCAAATAAATTTCCCTTAAAAACATTGTTATTAATTATTCTGTAACTTAAATATATCATTAATTGAAATGAAATATTGTTTCATCCTTTTATCTTGCTTGTTTATTGAGGTTGGTACATACACTAAATTTTTAAACAATTATTATTAAATAGAATTAACCACGTCCTCCATTAATATTTTTTCATCATGGAGACCTATGATAGGAAAAAAATAAAATTGAAAACTTCTTCGGTCACCTTATTTAGATGTTATTTTAACTCAGAATATAAATCATTATGTAATAAACAATGACTAAAAATAAAACATTCCACAATACAAGAACCAAAATCTAAAACATTATTTCCAATTATACCATTCAGATTACCTTCATTTTGAGGAGTCTCTCGATTTACTATAAGATATATATTAAGATTACTTTTTTATCATTTCATCCCATTATTCTATGTATTAGAAGAAATATATAGATAACTTTAATTGAGAATATATTATTATTTCGTTATCTTATATAACACACAAAAGTATCAAATTTTACACATCATAAGAGATGACATTGATCTTTATAGGGAACCTTACTTGGAAACAAATTTAAAATACCCAAGTCAGATTGACCAATAAGTTAGGGTAGAATTAATTATTTACATATTATGAAACATTTCTTTTGAATTAACCATTTTGAACTTGTTATGGTTATACACCCAATAAGTGATATCTCACAGTCTTACCTACTATAATGATACAATAAGGGAAATCATGAGACATAGTATTTAAATGTTTTAGTATAATGACATTATCCATCCCATGCTAGTTTCCCACCCTTAATTATTTTCCCATTATGAAAATTAAATAATTTACAATAGAAAATAGTGATTCAAAAGTAATTATACCCCAATGTCTATATTTGCGGATATTTAAACAATTTCCCATAGTGTTACCAGAGCGCACACTAGACATTAAACTATTGAGTCACACGATAGGATCTTTATACTTCTTCATATAGTGTTAGCTAAGTCCACATTGGCCTTTACATTATTGTGTTAAACAAGAGTATATTTATATTTGTTCACTTATTCATCACATTATTAAAGGATTTATCCACTATAGAATGATATCTTATACCTCCAATTTAATTCTTCACTAATAGTGTTTTATCTCCCTTTAAATTCATATTGAATCTAATTTGGTTGTGTATAAAAACTATTATAAATTTTTAGATTTTATATTTTCAAAAAATATTTTGGATCACCCATGTATGATTACTTTCATTTGTGAAAAAATATCAAGAAAATATCTCATTTGTTTGATGATTTCTCTACCACACCTGAAAGTACCTAGGCGATGTACCCAATTACATAAATATTATTTTATGATGATAAGAGTTACACAATTCAACAGAACTTATTTTAAAATATCAATTAAAATTACTAAATAAACACTTCATAAATATTTTATTTAATTCGGAATAGATTACAGAGAATAAATAAAGAAACATGTATTATTTATTTCATTATTATATTATGTGTTATCTTAATTTTAAAGACTCCCAGTCAATATTATTCAGGTATAATTATATATACATGGGTTTATATGTGTTATTTGAACAATTTTACATGTATTTATATCTATGATATCATGTATGTGGTCTTCATCATATATGTCTAGTCATGTAGAACATGAAATCTATATTAGATTATGTTCATCTGAACCAAAATTATATGAATAGTTTATGTGAGACAATTATGTCCTCATTACTAGACACAAGTTGCTTACTTTTTCATTTATACATCATAATTCCAATATACACTGATACTCAAGTGTTCTTATAGAATTTTACTTCATATTCTATTTCGTGATCTTTCTTTACATAAAGTACCACATGAGTTGTTTTTATTATATATTATAAATATATGGTTAAAATATTTATTAATTATGACAAAAAGGTAATTCTATGGGTTATCCTTTCCATTGTGTGATAAATCAGGTGACATATTTCTACTTTCTGTACTTTCATACACCAGTTCTTCATTTCAATAATAAATAAGAGAGATCTATAAAGTCACAAATAGTTGTTTTAGATCTCATTCCTTTTTCTATGTATTTATAGGTGATATCATTTCTCCACAGCCTTTGATAATTATGGAGAGTCATAAAAAATTAAATTCCTAGATATCTCATGATCTCATTAAACATTGAATTCCAAATATATAATATTAATCATTAAATGTTTAAGTGAACATGTGATCACATGATTGCTTCACTTGATCATGAAACACCTCATCAAACACACCAATCTTGAAATAAATCCTATATGATATGGGATCATATTTTTTATATTATTATTTATATGATACAATCAAGAGATCGATCAAATATATGAATCTCTCTACAGAGATCATGTAAAATTTAAAAAAAATTTACACATGATGGGGAGAAATTATATAAAATGAATTGGATTAATCAAGAAAGTAACACATGGAATTTACATCACTTAGTTACTTATTATGGACAATATGATATTATCTTCATTTCATGTAGAAACCTTTCAATGTCTGAAGGATGAAGACAATTGTTTTCAGAATATATAGCACATGATTAATCAGATAGTGAAAAGTTATTTTATTAGAAGACTAATATAATGTATGTATATTTTCATGATGGAGATACACTATGATTTAAAGGTTATTCCAACATTATTAGTTTATTTTTTTCAAAAACAAAATTGATACTAAATCATTTTACATTCACCATTAAAGACAACATTGGGATAGAAACTGATACACACTTCAAATACATTATCTTCCCTGCGTATTCCTCATAGAACTATTCCACTCACACTTGTCCATGAAAACTCTCTTGTGTTCATCTTCACAGCACCATGTGTCCACCTTCCTACCATCAAGTGTTCATGCATGTGGCCATAGCTATACATCCATAATGATTTACATGATTGGATCATATTTCTCCCATAATATCTTAGTCTAGCTAACTCGGTTATCCATATAAGATCAGACCATATTTTTTTGGTTAAGAACAAAATTAACTATACTAAGTATACAAACTAAAAAAATTAAAAAATCAAATAAATGTTTAATGAAAAATATAATTTCACATGACTTCAGAAAACATAAAATCATTTTTAAAATTTATTCATATTCTCATTTTTAATTACTCATGAATACTAAAAATATTTCATGATTTTATTCGAAATATTTGTTCAACATGTTTAAAACATTGGGTCAAAATTTGAATAATTGACCCAAGTATTTAAAATTATGGAATGTTTTGAAACTCATTAGAATTAACCAAAGAGAAATTATTATGTATGATAACCAATTAAATAAACTAAATCATTTATAATTCTCCTAGAAAAATTACTTTGTATTCACTCACTATACCCATATTCACTTGTTGACATTAACATACTTACATACATGGGTTAAATAGGTACATGGTTGATTTCATTGATGTTCATGATATCCAAATCTGATTGGATTTTTGATATGTTCAAATGGATAGGATCATGCATGATATAAGTCTGCAATGAGGTTGAGGAATTTCATTAACATTGAACACTAATCTTATGGGAATGTTATATGGGTATATGGTTTATATAAGATACATGTTTACATGAATATAAAATAAATAGGGGAATATGACAAAAAAAATTGGTCGATTGTAGTTAAAAAATAGTGCGAAAATTTTTATGGGGGTATAATCTACATATATTTATTAGATACAATGATATTATACTTAAATGTAAATATTTAGTGATATATCATTTTTTAGTTTAGGTAATAATTGACCTTATATAGTTTCTGTTTTGTTTTGTTATTTACTCACTAAGGAATAATAATTATTCATCCATAATGAAAATGAGGGGTTTAGGGTATTGGTGAGTACTCTTGATTTCCCATACCTATATATATACATATATATATTTATATATGAATATATTTTTTAGATTTCCATGACAGATTGAGTGACTGAGAGAGGCATTACTAGCTTGTGTCTTCGGAGATTCATTCACACTCTCTATCACAAGAGTTTACATTGTATTTTGTTTTAGAGAAATAATTTTGGTATTCCATTAATAATAATTTTTTAGGGTTTTACTTTAAATTTTTATTTTATTTTTTATATTTTAATTATATCTATTGAAAATTCCTCCCACATGTGTGTTTTATTACCATGGTTCTAGTTTACAATCCATTATGTATTGGTGACTAGAATCGAGGGTCACACTCATCCTCACTACTAGCACATGAGGGATTCTAGGTGGGGGAGATACGTGATAGATTGGTATCATATCAACTGATAATAGTTATGAAGGAATTTTATGTTAGACACTATTGACTTATTCATAGGATTGGTAGATTTTACCTATCATAAAAAATTAGGTTGTGATGTTGCAATAGATACATTCTAAGAAACAAGAATTTTTTCCTCCCTATGATCTTGAACAAAAACCAAATGATTATTTCATATGATAAGTAATACGTTTTTTATTTTTGATTAGAATACTATGTCTAGGAAATTCATCCGAAAGATAACAATTTTTTTGAAGATGGGTGACCCTAGTGAATGAGAGTATTTGTAATTAAATTATCATTAGAAATTTCCATATTCTAATATTAATGATTTGTTTCATACTTGAGGCCAATTTAATGGGTTTATGGATTTATAGGGTTTATTATAACTCTCAATATTATTACCTCTATTGCCCCATGGTTTTATTTCTACAGTTTCTCTTACTATTGTGGGTTACTCCTATTTTCATTGATTTTTTCATATGACTATTTATATACTAATCTATTTTTGATTTAATATAATATTATAGGATAAGAATATTTTATTGTAGTGAGTAATAGTATTTCATTGAATTAATTACATTATGTAAAAATTAATCTCTAAGTAAAACCTAGGAAATGATATTAAATTCATATTTTTTATAATTTTTTACTACTTACCTTCTTATATTATTTGTCATTGTAGATATATTATTAAACTAAAGGAAGAATTTATTTGTTAAAATTAAAGGTTTAAGCATTATTTTTTATTTAATGTTTTATGTTTTAGTCATGGTTTAAATATTTATTTTGAATGATGATTATATTGGTTAGATAAATATTATGCATGGACTATATAAGGGGAAATTTAAATTAGAATGAATATGAAATAATTTCTACTTTCGGATATTGGAATTAATAATTGAAACATTTATAATATGGCATGTTAGACACTATTTATAGAATATTGTTATTTTTTTATATCTGTATATTTTAATAAGGGATAATAGGTGAATCATTTATTGTATTAACAACTGAAATAATATTATATTCTAATTAATGTTAATTTAACATGGTTAATGTATCAGTAAATAATGTTTGTTTGATTAGTTAATTAATCATTGTATGATTTTTTTGGATTTGAGAATGATAATTTTTTATAATTCTTACCATTTTTTCTAATAGTTTGTGGAGTGTCAATTGATGAGGTCATTTAGACATACTTAAATAATGACATGCTTTTATGTAATATGTTTTCCTAAATAATTTGATTACTTAATTTTTATGAATGTGTGATTATTTTATAATTTTAATTACTAAATGGTTTGTATTGTGTTATAATTTTTAGGTGGGTTATTTTAATGATCAATTTAAGAGTTTTTAATTTAAATCTTTTTTGGGGAATTTTTATTTTTTTGGGAGATCTTGTTTTTTCTTTAAAAAGATAAAAATGTGTTTGTTTTAAAGAATTTTTCTTATTTTTTAATCTACTGTTTTATTTTTTGATACTTTCTTGTAGGATTTTATTTTTTAAATTTACACCATAGGATTATTGTTCCTATAGAGGGTAGAGTTGAAGTTCCTTTATATCTTTGACTATTTTACATTATATAAGGTAGAAATTATTCCCATAGATATGAAATAGATTATTTATTATTCAATTTCTTAATGTATAATTGTATTATATTGATGAGGAAGTTGTGTTATTATAGGAATTAATTTTGGTGATTTTGGAAAGGCATTATATTTTTCAATAATGCAAAGATTATTCCAGAAATTTATGGATAATATCTTAATTTTATAGTTGTTTTTGTTTTATTCATTGTAATTTTGTGATTTGATTTTTAGAACTGATCTAATTTGTTTGAATATTTTTGTTAAATAAATTTTCTTAGTGCATAAATGGGGTATTTTTATTTAGATGCTGATGAAGGAGTAATGGGATATGGTTTTATTCCAAATTTAGTAGTAGAAAGTAACAATGCACGTTAGTGGAGTGTTGTTTATCTTTGATGAGATATTTCTTTATGTGAATGATGTTTATATTATAATGACAAAAAATATAGATACATTTAGGGTTAAAATATTTTTTTCATCATGGGGTCTCTAATGTGTGATAGAAGATGAATCATTTTTCTCCCAAATAGGTTTATTGGGAAGAATTTATTATTTAACTAAAGGTCTATTTTTCTTCCCCAATTATATAGGTAATAACATATGAATGATTTATTATAAGACCAATAAGGTGGGTGATGTTTTTTTGATCTTGGGGAAACCATTAAAGCAATTATGGACTAGTTTCTAGACAACCTTACCAATAAAAAAACCCACCTTGATATTTTGAGTGTTTCTTATAGGTAGGGATATGATGGAGGTGAGTTTTTGTATGATTGACGCCTTAGTTTGATTTGCGGTATTTTTATTAGGTGAATGGGGTTTCTTTATCCAATATGATTAGAACACTATATATAGAACCATGATATATATCGTAGGTGGTATGTGGAGGTGATAATTGAGGATGCATCTTAATGTTTGGTATGAAAATGTAACCACGTGTTTGAGTTGTTCTATGATTCTTATGTTTGGTAAGTTCACTTTTTTCATTATTATTGAGTGGGATAATAGCATTATGTGTAACCTATAATTCCTGATATTTCAAAGTTTAGGAATGGTGTTTTTTTGTAAGGGGTAAAAATTTTAAAAGGTAATTTAGTGATGGTGAAATGAATTTTTTATGAGAATATTAGAGTTTGTTGTTTTTTGATTGTAACCTAATAACTTTTTGAAAATACTCCTTAAAAAATATTTAATGTTCTACTATAAAATTACATTGGTATGTTCTCACTCTAATTTTCATAATTTGGTCATAAAAATTACATTATATTTCACTAAAATTTTATATTTATGTTTAATATGATCATTTATAAATTTTATATATATATTTTTTCTTTATAATGAAATGAAGATGGTTTTATAAATGTATGGATGGTTTTGTAAGAAAAAAATTACTTGATTACATAAATTGAATGATTTAAAATCCATTATTTAACAATGTGTTATGACATTATAAAATGATTATTGGTTACTATGGAATTTATTTTATTGTTCAATTGATTAATTTTTTCTTCTTTAATATTATATTGTATATAGTTTTAAAAAAATGATTCTTGTTTGAGGTGTATCATATATATTGGTTGGTTCGTAGGTAATATATTTTTATATTGATATTATAATGTTGAGTGTGGAGCATTTGTATTAAATTTTTTTCCATGATTATAATAATCAATGATAATTAGAATATAGTTACTAGAGTGCAATAGAATTTCTTTGGTTTAAATAGTATTTTCTTTAGATTTCTCTAGGATTATCGGGGAGGCAATCCTCATAGTGGTTTTTAATAGGTTATCTCCCCTAGATTAAGTTGATGTTGAAAATATTAATTCCATGAAGTCATGATTGAGGATATCATTCCATGAGTCATATTTGTGTTTCAATATTTGTATGATACATAATTTAGATATATCACCCATTAAATTATGGTAGCTTTATCTATATATTTCATACCATGTTAGTTTTTTTATGATTAGATTCATTTGAGTGGTTACAAATGTATCACCATTGAATATTTCAGACCATTAAATTTTTATTTAATGGATTTTGGGTTGTTGAGATTAGGTTTGAGGGTTCAAGGGAATATTGAATCTAATATTTCATATCGAAGAGTTCTATAATAGATTTATCATAGGTTTTAAACAATAAAGGGTTATCTAGAATATGGTAAATTATAACGTAGTTAATGTCATACCCTGAGGGTTGAATCGTGGTTCAGATTCATTGTTATAGTATGAGGTTAAATCAGTGAGAGTATAGTTCCATGATATCATGGGTTTGAATCTAGGAAATGACATGAGAGTTTTTTTCCTTGAGGGATAACTCCCAACCCATTCTTAAAAAATTATTAGATGAGTATATTTAAGGGAAAATGAGTTTTAGGTTTTATACATATATAATATTACCTCATGTAATGAGTTACCTTAGTAGCCATGTGAAGTGTCATGTGGTGGGGGATAAATATTTTCTGAGTTTCCTTTTTTTAATGTTCATAGATTCAATAATATTAACCCCAAGATAGATTATTTAATTGCTATTATTTATTAGTAATCATTTCAAACTTGTAATATTATGACCCTAAGGCTGTGTTTTAGGTCATTCCATGTTTTTATAGGGATTATTAATTATAGAGTGACCAACATGGTTACAACATTTCCTTCAATGGATGTTTGTAAATGTGAGGGTATTTACCATGATATTTCTAGGGATGAAATTGGTAAACCATATTGTTATTTATTTAGGTCTTGTTTTCTTTTGTAAATAACAATATGAGAACAAAATATCATGTTATGATTCCCAAAATATCATATTTTAGAAAAAAAAACTCTATCCCATTAAAATTATTCTAGATTTATTCATTTTTCATTATTTCCTATGAAATGGTTGGTGCTTCCTAGGAAAAAATTAAATGTAATTTATATTGATTTTATCTCTCAAAATTAAATATATAAACCCCTTCATGATGTGAGATGATTTATCTTCCACTGTTCTTGGTTATCATTAAATACGTTGTTCTTGAGAATTGTATGATATTAGTATCAATTGGGAAGGACATTCTTATTTTAGGGATTGTATACAGTATTTTGGATAATATTAATAACAATTGGCTTTTTTGAACTGTTTTTTAGAGCTTCTCCCCCAATCCACTCATTGATTGTGAATAATTTATTGAGGAAAGGGATTTGATAAACCAATATTTTATTTATGCGTAATTTTCTATTAATAAAAATATGTATTTGGTGGGGATATGGTATGAAATAAACTAATTATTCTTAATGAATACTATATGAAGATATTAATGGGAATATGTTGATTCAAAAGTGGTAATTTCATTCCTTGATATTCAAAATGACTAGTTATTGGTAAAAATATATTTCCTTCTTATAATTATATAGAAATAAAAAATTTCACACAATCATATATATGTATTGAAATTAATCATTTTTTGGAATAGATAATAAACTAAAATATTTTATTATGATGTTTAACAAAGGAAACTGTTGGATTTAACCATATTTAAGAGGCAATAGAAAATATTAATTTTATCTAGATTGACTTCAACACATCATGAATAAAATAAAAAATTATGTAAAAATGTTTAGGAAAGATTTGGGTAACAAGATATAACTAGCGTCTTACTCAATATATAACAATTTCAATAAACCATGATATTAAAATTCTAGGTTATTTTTTTCTTAAAATATTTTGGGAAATGATCAATCCTCGTAATTATTGGTTCTATAACATATTAGTTATATTTTTCATTTATTACCTATCTAAATTCCATGATATCCTTCACTTCTCAATTATATTAATGTTTATAAAAAATAAAAGTTATATACTAAACAATGAAAGAGAGTAACTAAAACCACATGTTTCGTAAAATAAATAACCCATCGAAATACATGATAAAATATTACATGGGATATATAATACAATTAAATAACTAATGATGGTGTAATCGATAAATTATATGTTTGAATAAGAACATGGTAGAAATATGGCACAATAAAAGAATCATATATTCCTCTATTATAATTATGTAAGAAAAATTATAATTTGAAGGGTTGGATATTTAATTTGGAGATGGTTAATTTTCCTAAATTGGAAATATTATTTTATTTATAATATCTTAAAATGGAGTTATTTTTATAAATTTATAATTTATCATTAAAAATAAGGATAAGTATTTTCCATAATATTAGTAAATTTAAAATAGGTTAATGAACACAAGTAAATAGTATCATATGAATTTAAAAAAGTTATGGAGGGTAGTCATAAACAAGTACTTCAAATACAGAAAACATTATACTAATATTATATAATAAATATGGTAAGAATATTAGAAAATTAAGACAAATTACAGTATGATAGAACTATGTGAATGAATAATGTCGGATTTAATGAATATTTATATGTTATAAATCGGAAATATGGATTTTATTTTGGTTATGGTGTATATTGTAAATATGACTATGAGACTAGATAAAGTTCCATTGTAATGGTAATTTTATTATTTTAGGTAAATAAATAAATTACATTATATATAATATAATACCATTATATAATATGAATATAAAAATAATATTAGTGGATATTAAATTATTAAAATATTTAAATTCATCACTCAGAAATAATGTATACTAAAGTAAAAATAATTAAAGATTATTTTTGTTTATTCAATAGTCGTTAATATTATATTTCATTCAATTTTAATATTTATATTTACATATTTTGTAATTAGTTTATAAAATATTACCATTTTTAATAACCATGTTGAAATTATTCAAGAAAATGATTAAGGATATTAGAAAAAATTTAATTTTTTTGGCAAGTTGTAAAATTAATATTATATATATGATATACTATATAATTTATTTTGATATTCAAAATAATATACATATTTATATAAATAACTTCATGATAAAAATTGAGATTTTTTATTTTAATAATATTTTATAAAATAATAATTTAAATCCTTATTCCTATAATGAACATTACAATTCCTCAAACAAATTTTCCTCATTTGAAATATATTTCATTATATATAAATAGATTTTTATATTTAAAATTAATTATAATATGTAATTTTTATGGATTCATTATAATAGTTGAAAAATAATTCTTTAAATTTAAAAATATATTGGTAAAGATAATGTAAAAATAAACTAAAATGAATAACATACATGTAAATATTCTAAGACCTATATTAAAAAACAATAAAAATGTTTCTAAAACATGGATTTAAAAACAAAACTAACTTTATTAATGTTCTCTCTAGAGATCTTGAGCTTTTCATATCCCTTAACTTCCCCCACATATTTAATTTTATTATAAATTCCTGCTCTTTTGAATTGATTCGTCTATGTTTAAGAATAAGTATTCACTATATAGATTCCCTTCATACCCTCTCTCTCTCCCTCTCCATATACCATTTAATGTTCCCTTGGGTTTAAATTGTCTCTAATAAATTTATAATTAATTATTATTATATATTAAAGATATTAGATATTATTTCATTTATTATTCTCATGTAATTATTATTATATTTTATAGAAATTATTTATAAGAAAAAAACGTTTTATAACACAATCATTTTTTCTCCCAATGAATTTAAGTTAGGGCATGGGTCAGAAAAAGAGATAATGGGTATGTGGATGGTCACATTTCATCCATTGATGTATAATGAAATTACATATATACAGTAAATTCATCCCTAGGGGATCCTTTGGGGTAATTTCCCTATTTCACTCATTTGTGAGGATAAATTCTATTTTACATTGATAAATCATTAATGAAACCCTTTAACACAATTTAAAACAAATTATTATTATATACTCAATAGGTTGAATATAAAATTTTTCCTTGTTCAAATTAAATGGTATTCAACTAAATGAAATTATAATTATTTCTTTGAAAAATTATTATATTTACAAAAAATTATACTACTGTGGGTTTATCCATTATCAATTATCTTATTTTACGAATGTTTCAATCAATTTCATCTGAAAAATAATGTATTTAAACTATATAAATCTAATAGGATGGCCTAGAATTATATATCCAAAATTTGATTAAATGGTTTTTATTATTGGAAAATGTTAGGAAACAATGTTTTGGTTTCTTTCATCACCGTATGTTATATTAGTTACAACCCTTGTTAAAATGTTTTTATTCTATAGTACAAAACCTTGGTAATATATTAATGACTTCCATATTCATGATATACATTTTAATAAGGTTTATTTGTCATCATATTAATGTTTTATAAATATATATCAATCTATCCTATATTATATATAATAATTTTCACTAGTTTATAATTATATTATTACAAAACTTTTTTTTAATATCACGTATTATTTTAGTGAATATTTATATGGAATAATGATGTTAATGGGTAGTAAGAGGTTTCCATAAAATAAAATAGATAATTCAAAAAAATACTCAATGTAATTTTGTTTCTTATTCATTTTATTATATAATTAATACCAACGACATTGATCCTTGGACTGATGGAAATGAATGATGATAACATTTCCTATTATTCTAATTTTATGTTTGATTATTTTACACTGGATAATAGAGTGAGTAATTTTAACATTTTAACTCTAATTTATAAGAAAAATTTGTTTAATTTACATCAACCTATTACATATATCATGGGAATTTTACAATTAAATATAAATATTTTGACCAATTTTGATAAAGTAGTGATCCATAATTTATTACATCATTTCAAGAGGACTGTAATTTTTTAAAAATGATTGTTTAGTTTTCTAAAGGTTTGATTTCATTCTTGGTGAGTGATTATTTTTAGGAATGTGGTATAAGAAATTTAAGTTTAATTATTTCCTATGATGTGGATTATTATTTAATCGTATATTTTTCTTATCATATTTTTAATTATAATTTATTTTTTATATTCATATATAACAGTTTGATTGGATTACTCAAGGATTTTAATTATTAAATTTTTCAATTAGGTTTAGATACGGAGGTATTTCATGATGAATATTTTTTATATGGTAATTTCAGATATGAGTGTGAATAAATCAAAAGAACTAGACAATAAATCATGTATTATCAAAGTTAGTATTAAAGGATCTTGATATTATATAGATCACTACTGGGGAGTGGTTTTTTTATATATGGGGTAATTATATGTTTATGTTTCATATATCAAGGATTTTAATTATTGATGATTTACATCTATTGTTATTATTATTGATTATTACTATAGGATATCTTATATAATGGTGATAATTTCTCCATTTATGTCCTTGAGAGTATTTTTAATGGGTTTTGTTTATTATAACATTTGGAATGTTTCCATGTCATAATATATATGTCATCGTAATTAAAGATTGATCAATTTAAGTACTTAACCATTGGTGGGAGATGATATATGAGTTAACATTAATTCCAAAACAAGCTTTTATTTGATCAACAATTTTCAATATTGATCTTGTATTTGATAATATTTTGAATGTATATTTATAATAATTTTTAATTTAAATTTCAGTGATATTATATAGAACCTTATGAAACAAGGTTAAAGAGGGGTTACTATAGGTTACTAGGTTCATCAATGGTTTATTGAATTTCCCAGAGAGCAAGAAAAGTTATTATAATTTTGGATGGAGTTTTATTAATTGTTTAATCATGTGTTTTAAATGATTTGTTACTTAATTAGGATGAATTATTTTTACATGAATTTGAAAGATAAATATATTTTTAAAATTATGAGGATTTTTTTCATATTAAAGTAAAATATAATTATTTAGAATTTTAATGAAAAGAGAATTTTATGATTCCAATTTTAAGTTTTGATAATATTTTTTGAAACAAAACAAGGAACTTTGGAAAATAAATTTGATAAAAATAGACTATATTATGTGGTGTTTTAATATGATTAAAGAACGTGTGAAAAAAATACTTATGGACATAAAACTAAATAATTAGTCTTCGTGAAGTGGTAAATATAAATAGATTAACTAATTATAAAATAGAATAAATTTTCATTTTAATAAAAGATCAACATTTTAATTAAAACTTACTCAAGAGACTTTTATCTTGTATGATATACTGTTATTATTTTGAGAATAATTTTTAACTGAAATGGTGAGGATAGAAATGGTTAGTTTAGAAACAGTATCCTAGAAATACCACTTTTATGATTTAATATAAATGTTTACATATATTATAATATACTACATTATATTCTATTTTAATAGATACAATTTTAAAGACTATTGATAAGTGCATTTTATTTGTGAATATAAATGGTTTATATCATTTTATGTTTTTATTTTATGATATATATTTCACCATGTTGTGGTGATGATACTACATTATTTTTTAATAAAATCACTTATTTCTTTTTGTTTATTTTTTTAAATAAATAGAGATGACCTGTTATGTATTTTTATCCATATTTAAGAAAAATAACATTCCACGTGGTTTTTTCTTGGATTAATTTCATGTTTTGAATTTAGTTTTATATAGTTGAAATATATTTTAATTTAAATTTGTTCCAACATGTTCATGTAAATATTTTATTTAGATTACATTCACATTAAAGGACTAATTCACCACTATTGGTTTGATATAATTATATCATTATATAGTAATTACTTTAAAGTGGGGGTAATAATTTGTAGAATTATTTGTACTTATTTTTTTAATTAAAAGCATCATATGATATATTTATCTCAATTATATTATATTTCTAACAAAATATTTTATATATTAATTATATAATCATTGACCAAAAGAGCTTGATAAATGATAATTTATAATATTGTAATGGTGACTGAACTATAAGAGTAGTTGTGATTCATATGTTTTACATATTTGTGATTAAATAATTATGATTTATTTTAATTACAAAAACAATGCAAGGTAAAATTATTTAACATTTATTGATTGATACTGACCATATAGAAAGTAATTATTTACAATATATAAAAACTATTTAATTTTATAAATTTATTATGTGAATTTGAATTATATATTTTTGTAAAAATTATCTTTTTTAAAACATGTTCCTTCACATTTTATAAAAACGTAATTTATAATTAGTGTTAGGATATTTATATGATTTTTACTCACACATTTTACATAATTTTAATTAATATTATAATTTATACAAAATCATATATGGGTTCTTTATTTTGTCCTCTACTTTGACTCAAGGATTCCCCCTTTATTTTTTTACATGTTTTTTGTTTGACATATAATTTTATACATTTTTATAATTATATTTTTCTATGGGTGAAATAAAGTCTATAGGAGTTTTACTATATCAATGATGGTGAAATTCAAATATTATTTCTAGTGATCCACTATAGAGCATGATTTAGGTTAATATGAATATAATTATTGTTAGAATATCCTTATATGATATTCCATGTAATTTTTCAAATAAGAGGTTGTTTTTTTATAAATAATATAAGGGGTTATTAATTTATTAGTAAAAATGGTTAAAGAAACAAAAGGTTTTGGTAATTATAACTTTTCTATAGAGAGGTATATGATTACAGATAGATTCATTATGAGTATAATCTTATTATTTAGTTACTCAGACTAATTATCATCAAGGATTAACCAAGTTAATTTTCATATTTATAATTTCATAGGTTATAGTTGATTATGTAATTATAGGGAGATTTAGTTTAATATGTATTTATAAAAAAAAATTCATGTTTTTTTCAATATAGTGGATGCGTAAATATAATTCCCATGTTTAATTATACCTTGATACTATATAAATGGTAAAAAAAATCTATATTGGAATCCATTACTTTATATACCCTAGAGTTTAGTGGTGAGGAATAATTTTATAACTATTGTGGTACTTATTCACTTAGTATAAACTCACTAACTCATTTTTGGGTTCTAGTTGATATCAATAATGAACTATTTTCAAATCTTAAATCCAAACAAAATTCAAGAAAAAGTTTATCTTCTATCCAAGAATCATATAAAACTGATTATTTAAAATTTAAATAAAAAACATTCTTTATCATAACTAAATATAGTATGATAAATAATATTTATTTCATCGTTGAACTCTAATTTCAGTATTATTGAATTCTTGAGTTCCTTTAGTTAACAATATAATCTCATTGAAGTTATATTTTAATCATTAGAGGTTCAACGAAACAAAAAAAATTAAATAAGATATTTTATAAAAATTATCTTTGTAAAATTGAAAATACCTAAAAAAATTACCTTGTCATTAAAAAATATCAATATAATATTTCTTATTTAGTATATTTTATTATGTATTAAATATTAATTTAATTTTTTCAATTCTCATATATGCTCTATTTTAACTAAAAATAATTAATTTAACCATTAATTAAATAGATTAGTGTTTATTATTTATGTTATAATTCAAGAAAAAAAGTAAATGGGAGGAGGTGGTTTTCATTGAGGTTGGATTATTTTGTCATTTTTATCTATTTGTTTATACATATTTTTTATAGTTATTAAATCTATAACATATAGTTTATATATATAACATATAATATTTGTGGGTGAAATATGAGAAAAAATTTATAAATAAATATAAATAAAATTGGTGTTCACAATAATTATAATAATAATAATAATATATTTTTATTTTTATAATATCATTGGCCTAAGAGAAATTATTTACCATTATTTTTAATATATTAGGTCATCATGGATAGGAGTTGGCATCGATTATTGATATTGAGTTATATTGGGAGAGAAACAAGATAAAGTGGTTATGAATTTGATCATAGAAAACCCTAACATTTGAACCAACATATGGTTGCATTTTCAAATATGAGGTCTATTTTGGAAATAGGATAATTTCAACACAATAATCATGGAGGGAGGCCACAATGGGAGAAATAAATACCACCACTGGTAGTAGATCTAGTTCATTTGAATGGTTATAATAAAGATTCTTATAGTAAGATAATACAAGTTCATGAGTTAGAACAAATATAATATTGTAGAATATAGAATTATGCGACTAATATGGCCTTTTAATAGCCACATTGTTCAAATTTTGGTTAATATTATGGGCTTATTCCTAACTATATCCTTGAGAGATATGGAATCATAAGTGTTCCATATGTGATGGTCAGTAACCCGACAATGTGTCTTGAATAAGTTATAAACTTTTGAGATCTGATGAGCCATGATCCTTCAAGATTTGGGAAATTTATTTTGGGTTATTGAGGCCTAAATCATTATTATGTTCATTATACATATCTTTCAACGTGTTCAGATGAACAATGTTGATTGTACATTTTAAATTTGTTTAAGTTCTAACACATTATGTGGTGTATACCAACAAGAAACACAGGGTTAAACACCTGGATTTTAAAATGGAAAATATATATATCATTAAATTTTTAAAGTTTGGTTTTTAAATCTTATATTCCCAATTATAGATCCATGAATAATATCTTTATGTTGATTTTTTATGTATACCACAATGATGGTATTTTCAAATTCAATTGAAATCGATTAAGATATACCCTTAAACCTTTTAGAATTTGGAAACCTAATATATAATCTTTTGGATCAAAAAATTAGAATAATAATATTTCACTCATTGACTCACATAGAGAATATGAATACCATGGAATGGGTCATTTATAAATACTTAAATATAATTTTTTTAAAAAATTATTTAGAAATGAATTCATCGTTACTATTGTTTTAAAATAGTTGAAATTGTGTTAGTATACATGGCTCTCTTAATGGATACCATGAGGTGTTGGATATCAATAAATGTAATATTATATTAGTAAAGAATACTGATGGTAAAATTTCATGATATGATTATTTATTTTATATATATATGGTCTGTTATTTTGGTGGAGAGTTGTTACGAAAAATGGAGGATCCATCTTGTATATCTCAATTCTGATATGATAATGTGTGAGACAAATAGGTCATGTGTTGATGACTAGTATTCTTATTAGAAAATTATGAAAATTATGATATATCTTCATGTACTCTTTTACAAAGAAATTTTTAATGACCAAAACTCCCATGGAAATGAACACAGTCAATGGATCCCATTGTCTCCTATAATACATAGGTCTCCTTCTGAGGAAACCACAAGGTAATACCCAATAGGGTCAATTATCTTCCTAATATATAATCCAAAAGGCCAACACATGTTATAATAGTTTGTTTTATACACAATAAAATATAACTTGGGGAACTAACAAGGTGATCACCAATCCAGAATCTACTCTAGGCTATGAGTGCCTAAATATGGAGTTCAAAATTGGTAGGATTTTCAAAATAAATGTACTCCTTGATGTAATGTATTGTAACATTTTTGTATTTATGTTTTACATCCATAGATGTTATATTCCCTCCCTATAAATTATTATTTAACCTTTCTGGGCTCCACACATAAATCCAAGTAAATACCTCTTTTCATCAATATGATTATTGGCTCTAATACCATTTGCACATCCTAACCTCCTTAGAGTATGAACTGGTTCATTGACACTATGGGAATTTTTTATTACCTTTATTTTCATACATGATCACTAGTTGATATCACCAACCATTCCACTTATTATACTAATGGTTGTCCATATATGAAGACAAATTTTCTTTCATGATTTTTTCCAAAATTACACAGACCTTGGAGAACATCCTAGGAGGTCTCTATAAGAGCCGAAAACTCACAATCTCCGATCCGGTGCTATAATCCTAAACATTAAATTTTCATCATTGATACTGATCATTGTGAATAAATATTGTTTCCATCAAAACCATACAATATGAAAGAAAAAAAATTAGATCACTTAAATTCCCATAGACCTTTTATGCTTTTAGATTTTGAGAATATGTATAAAATCCAACATATTTATTACCATTTTCATTAAATGATTATTTATCTAAATTTACCAAAAAAAAATAATTTAAAATTATATTTTCATCATAATATATATTAAATTCATCCTAAAAATAATTTTTCCCACATCATTAGATGATAAACAACATAAAAGAAACCATAATAATGATGGGATAAAATTCTCAGAAAATATAAACATAATCATTATGATGAGAATGTATCTTATGAACATAAGAAGTTCATAAGGTTATGAAGACATAATCAATGTGCAAAAAAAACATAAAAGAACACATACCCAACAATTATATAATCATCAATTTAGAAACATGGAATACTAATATATGAAAATCAAGAATTATCAGAATCAATAATAAATATCCATGTGATAATAATATTGATCAAATGAAACACTATAGTCCCGTATAAAGAATAAATAAAACATGTTGTGTCATGGAACATAATTTTCATACAACACTTATTGTAGCCTTGTAATACTCTTACAAATTGAAAAACAAAAAGGATTAAATTAAATTTAATTCTAGGGAGAACATAATCATCAGCTAATGTATTGGAGCACTATTTGGTCACCCAAATCCTAAAATCTATATATGGACTACTTGACACTGTCTAGGTGAGGTCATTATATGTGTTTTAATGGGATCACTCAATGCTATCTGGGTCGACAAGTCATATATGTTGCCCAAGAACCAAAATATGAATAAATTTTAGAGATAATTCCTCATGAAAGGAATATAATGATTCACTGTTATTTTTTTATATTGATTAACCCATAGAAATGTAATAGGTTTCCTGATAATATCCTTGAGACTAGATTAACCCATGCAAATGAAATGAGTTCCAAAAAAATATCTTTCATCATAGTTAACTAATGGAAAAGAAATGGTTTCCTTAATAATATCATTAAAGAATATTTCACATATGGAAATGAAATGGTTTATATAAAAATAACATTGAAATATGATTATGCCATGGAAAAATTAATGGGTTCCATAAAAACCTCATTGAAACAATCTGTATCGATCTACAGATAAAAAGAGGGTGTTATTAGTAAAAAATATACCCATTTAATATAGAATAAATGGTTTTTATCATTGATAAATAAAAATAACATATATATACCATTAAATATTTTCTCGGATAATATATAATTTTCATTTTGACAAAAAAATGAAACTAAAAGTAGGATTTTTTTAATGACCTTTTTATGAAAATAGTATTTGAATCTTTTTAAGTAGGTTTTATAAAATTTGAGTGTTCATGATGGATTCAATTATCTTTCATACCACACTTGTTTAAAATAATATTATATTTAAATTTTTTTTTCTAAAATCCATATAAATTTCGTTTTAAAAAGTAGAAAAATATTCCATTCAGAAAATTTAAAACAAAAAAGGGTAAAATAAAAAATTATAAATACCTTATAAATTTTTAAAAACACTTATGTATTTTTTCATTTAAAAATAGATTTGGTCTAAAAAATATTTCCAATCAATGGTAGAAATGAATTTGGATATTGTTAAAAACATTTTATCAATTATTTGACCAATAAAACAGTGGTAAAATGACACCATTACTTTAAAATATCTTTTATAACTAGAAGAGAAAAAATTAAGTTGGTTTATAAGATAATTATCAAATACATTCCGTCAACATAAATTCAATAAAGAAAAATCTCAATTTGAATGATATTTTTAACGAAACAAATAAAATTTTATTAATATTGAAGTGAAAACTGATCAATGAATCGATTATGTGTATCCAATATAAATCAACTTAAAAATTATAAATAAAATATTATATAGTCCAAATTCATTACCACTTTGTAACATTTAATTCAAACCCACATCAATTAATTATATAAGTGTGAAACAAAAAATAAGATTATTTATCAAGGAATCATGATATATAATTTTAAAGGGGTTTTATATAACCCATATAAAGGAAATTATGTTGAAAAAATTAAATTATTCCTTTTTGAAATGAAATTGATATGGAATCCTTTTCAATGATTATATCATTAATGTGGGGATTAATAAACAAATTCCTTATGTGAATAAATTTTAAATAAACATAAAACAGGTGTAAAGAAAAAATAAAATAATAAAATATCATTATAAACATAATATAATCAAGAAGAATTCTATGAAGTATAAGTTTAAACCAATGAATATAAATTATATTGAGAAATCCCTTACCACACGCATTATTTTGGTTGAACATACTTTTACATCTTATATACTTGATTCTCAAAATCTCATTAACTTATCGAATGATGATATTAATATTTATAATTTAATAAATTATCCTTTTATATCATCTCATCATTAGTTCATTACGAATAATTTATTATTTTCAATGTTTCTAGTGCTCAATTCATTGATTCCTCATTTGTGCTTTTCAATGTACGTTATTGTTCTTATGCATATAAAATGATTCTATAATATTATGAATAATAATAATGAAATAATTGTCATATTTAAAGATAAATTATACTTTTTAATAATAATAATTATTTATTATTTTAAAAAATAAATTTCATTTGGATCCTAGAGAAGGTGGCCCATATTTACATATGAGTAACATTTCAATTTTTTAATTTATATTATGGAAAAGAGTTAGTTAATATCATGTATATCCAAAATGATTATAATACCATAAATAAAATATTATTTATTTATATACTTATATATATTATCCATGTGGTGTGGTAATAAAATAAAGAGTCACATTGTTTCCAGAATAAAGTAGTCCACATATACACGAACGATATTATCATCTTTTAGTGTTTGAAAAGGTAAGATGTAAATGATATATTATATTTTATAAATTTTAGATATATCTATATTAATATAACTATTTCATATTTTTTGACATATATTAATTATATCTGTCCTTATTTCCTTCCTTGAAAATTCATCGTGAAAAAATTCACATCGATTCACAAGATTGTAGTATGTCGTACACAAGGGCGATGTTCTTGTATCCACTATAGAATGGAAATGAAAATAATGTATATATAATATAAATATATATTGTTATAATTATTTAATAAATATAAAATATTTTATTTATATCCATGATGATTCCTATATATGAGATATGGTAATGGAAAATTGAATGGTACTGTTTGGGAGGCTCTAAGTCACTATACACATGAATGATGATTGCGTAATTCATTTGATGGAATAGGATAATTATTTTAGTAATGAAATTGACATAATAAAATTTCAGTACATTTAGTATATTTAGGATATTATATAGTTATGGTTTAGCAAGAATTTAATGTGTTAGAGGAAGAAATAAAATCACAATGGTAATTGAATTGGGTTACCTCTTCTTCGGGTAACTAAATATTTTTTGAACTAAAGGGATCACATGGTTGGATTTATTTCCACACAAAGACTTATTGGATTACCTGAGGGAATAATATATGTTTTTTTTGTTTTTTTATTAATAATTAATTTTTATGATATGAATAAAGGAGGAGAGTGGGTGGCCTTTTACAAGTGAGGTGAGTGGCACACTTGTAATGTTTAGAAAATAATGAATTCCTCCTATATTGTTTTAATGAAATAAGGATAATACAAGTTCCCATTATTGATAATAGAATGTATAAGGTCAAAATAATAACAAAACTGGATTTTATTCAATTGTTTTGTACTTTAATCGCATATCCTTTTTGTTTACGCCCAGTAAACGCATTATTACCTTAACCATGGTAATTAATTTTTACTATTCAGCTATTTAAAATTGTCAAAAATTAAGTGGAAAATATTAGATAAAATATATAATTATGACTAAAAATATTGAATCTATTTTTCTAAATTAAATTCAAGGAAGAAGAAAATTTAATTTTAAATTTTATCATGCAGACGTGTTGAGAAAGCATGTTTTGAAAGAGAAAATGCTCAAATTATACCAAAGATTTTATCTAGAATTTTACAATTGAATGTGATAAAAATGAAATAAATTGGATTAACAAAAATGTAATTGAAGTAATTTTAAAATAAATAAAATTTAATTTTTTAAATTATATAAATAAAATTGCGTTTTTCAATTAAAATAATTTTTTTCCCAATTCATCAAAAAAAATATTTTCATAAAATTATAAAAAAATAAACCAAACTTATTTTCTTATTATAGTTTAAAAAATGAGTTTTTTTAATAAATTTCTACAACTGTATGAAATTAAATTAAAAAAATTCGTATATACAAAAAGAAATAGTTGGCCTTCATGGAGTGTGTTTTTTTGTAGCAGAAGATGAATGTATTTATACTCTATGCCTAATAAATATCATTCTATGAAGATAATTTAATATTTATTTACATATAATATATAAATTTCAATAAAATTATTCCTCAATAAGGTTATTTTATTATTTAAAATGGAGTAACATTAAATAATTTAAAATATTTCTATGAAAAATCTGATTCTTAAAACAAAATCAAACACATAATAAATTACAATATAATACTTATTAAAATGTCATTAATTGGATTAAATAAATTTATATAATAATTATTTTTCTTCAAATAATACTAAAAACATAATTATTTGGACTAATTACTTAATTTATTGAAAATAAATCACATTTTTACAAAAATAATTATTTTTCAATATTCATTAAAAAATAACTATTTTCTAAAAAATCTCATAATTTTCACCAAAGTAAATTTTGATATTAAAATTTTAAAAATTAATTTAATTTTATAAAATAAATATTCTAAATTTTCTATAAAATATTTATAAAAATTTTCATGAAATTAAATAATTGATTTTTTAAAGAAAACAAATTTTTAAAAATTAAAATTACATTATAGAATATATTTTGGTTATTTACTAATAATTTATAAATAAATTATATTTATTAAGAAATATATATATATATTTCATTAATTTTTTAATAATATTCATACACACAAATTTTACAGCTAGGCTATAATTATGTAATATATCGTAGGTCATTTGTGCCCGATGTAACATGATGACTATGCTATCGAATAGAAAAATATCAGGGTTGTTTTCATGAATATCATTAGAAAGATTAAATTTATTTATAAATAATTATATCATAATTTCTTGAGGAGTTTCATCCTCGTCCATGTTTAGTATTGAGTATTTTTTATACTATCGAACATAATTTTCATCTTTTACAATCTCTTGGTGTTATATCAAACCACCCTGTAATAAATTGCATCCCTTCAATTTCAACATTGTCTTCGAAATTGAAATATGGATATCTTAAAATACTTATCTTGTAAACTCAATTCTAAAAAATTCTTAATAAAAAAAATTTCCCATATAATTGATTGTGAAAAATTAGTCTCATATAGAATAATACAAACTAGGTTTCAAAATAAGAGAACATGGGTGGCAAGTGAACATTCAGAAATTGAATAAAGTCATAAATAATTACAAAGAGTGATTGAGGTCATTGATAAACAAGTGAATGATCAATGGAAATCTAAGTGCCTCAAAACCATAAATAAATAATCATTTAAGATATCATCTGATTCATCAGATAGGTATTTAATACGACACAATTTTTTTGAGGATCCTATTTCTAAATTTAAGGAATTATTTCTTCATATAGACTGAAAACATAGTGAATTACATAGACGTGAAAAGTATAATTTCATCTTTTAACAAATTTCTACCATAATATCATCCTTTTTTCATAATTATTAGTATCGAGAAAGCATTTTTCATTCCTAAAGCACTAAAATTAAAATTTTAATTGATCAAATAACCATAAAATGCATATTAATCTATTAATACAATCATTTGACATTAAAATAAATGGTTATAACAAGGTAAGATAATTACCATAATTATTATACCATTATATGTGGAAAAATATGTTAAAACTTAAAAAATAAAAAGAATTACCAAAGATAAAACTAAATCATTCCTAAAAAACCAAAAAAAATTAATAATATTTTAAACATCATTATTATCTCAAACTATTAAATTTTCAAGCACAAAATATAGTTTTTTTTAATAAAAAATATAACTTTATCACCAAATCCTATTTCAATCTCATAATTATTTATATCATAAAACATATCTTCCAATAATAACCTCAATATCCAAGATCCTAAAAAACATCAATGTTATAGATAAAATATATATTATTTCCACAAATTGTAAATTCATACATCACATTGAAAACAATAATTACATATAATTCATCCTCATAAAAAATATCTTAAATTGTTATTAATAAAAATAATATATCATCACTGTAAACGTAAAAAGTTGTGTTTATGACGTTGAAAAAGCAGCCATCCTTAATATTTTAGACAAATAATGGAATCCAAAAATCTTAGGAAAAAACATTATGACATCCTAATAGCCCAATTTATCTTAACAATCTCTCTAATACCTATTATAATAACCCATAAGATGCACACACTGGTCTAGTGATGAATTTTTAAACATTAATTTTTTTAAATTGATATTGATAATTGTGATAAATGTATTCATCCCTCCAAATCATACAACATCATAAGGAAAATAATTGAAACATAAATTTTCATGGACTATTTAGGAATAGTGTTTTAGATAATTTTGAAAATCTATTTGTAACATCTTGTTAATATTTTCAAGTATTTTTTATCGCATCATTCAACCATTCTTTTTTGGTTTTTTTAAGGTTTTTTGGGATAAATTTTTAAAATTTTGATGGTATTTTGGTTTGTGTACAGTTGGAACACATTTTTCCCAAAATAGTGTGCCATGTTAGTGAAAATCGTGAAAACCTATGTATTGAGGGTTATCATGGTGGGTGCATGGTTCAAAAAACCATGTTCCCGCCAAGAAGAAACCATGAAACACATTATATGGGGGAACATAGTTATGGTTAATGGTTGGGGTACGTAGTTTTTCTAATCGTGTGTGTGACTTTTAATTAATCCGTTGTATAAAAAAATTCCTAAAACCTTATTATGACCCTCACTCATCCCTAACACAGGGTTGAATTGTTTCATATGTATTTTTGGATCATAAGATCCAATTTTGGGTCTAGAAAAACCTATATAAGGAAGGGTGAAGCTATTAAATATTTATTTGTTCCTTTCTAGGTAATTTTCCTTTCCCCATTCTTTATCACAGGATCTCTCATTCTATGCTCCCATAGTTTTAATATATCTCTATGTTGTTATAGGATCGAACAACCTTTATTTAAAATAGTGAATCTTTGTTTTATTCTGAGATATTAATTTTTTATGTTCATTATTGGGGTTTCCCATTAAGTCATTATGATTCGTGAACCAGTGATCCTTAGATAGGTGGTTCCATGTATGATTTTTCATTCAATTAACACTATATTTTTTTATTTAAATTAAATTTCAGGATTTAGCCATACATATTTTCAATTTATTTGTTAAAAACCCAAATATATTCAATGGGATATTTTAATTGTATGTGGGAAGAAATTGGGGAAAAACATCAATTATAATGAATTAGGCTCCATTTTTGGGAAATTGGTGGAATTTAAAAAAATTAAATTATATAATATCATGGTGCAATTTAAATTGTGAAATTCATATCAAATTTTTATTTGAGAAAAATGAATAAATTGATTTAATAAAACCCAATTTAATTTATTCGATAAAAATTCATTATTTGATTAAAAACTAGTTCTAGTTTTTCAATGAAAATTTGCATATTTGTAATAGTAGACTGGGTTAAATTTTATATTAAACAATTTTGAAGCAATTTTTCATTTATAGATTATTTTTTCATAACATTCAAGATAATATAGATAGTGAGTTATTATGGAATACCCATTGTGATAAAAATGACCATGAAACAGATTGACAATTTTAAACTATAACATAAACTGATTGTAATGTCTTATCTGTAGCTTACTGTTGTTCACTCCTCTTTAAATAGTGTTAGAGGGACATGTGTGCACATTGACACATTAATTTTATAAGTATGTGAGGATCCCATAACCTAGGAAAATCATACATATTATATGTTGATAATTTTAATCCCTTATGATTATTTTGATATATATTCCATTATTTTAAATATTTTTACACATGCCTTTGGAATTTATATAAATTGGATTATATAAAGTTTTTATTAAGAGATTTTTTTAGTGTATTTTCATTAATTGAAATATAAGGCATTTTTTTAAATATTATTTTCAATTATATGCCATATTGTTTAAATTAGAATTCATTTTTTGGTTAATTAATTGAGATATCTTATTTTGGAATCATTGGAGAGACCCTACAGGGATTTTAGATCACTGCCTATGTATTTTATTGAAATTTGTTAGATTTCTTCCTGATAGTTTTTAGTAAGTGGAATGAACCCCTTATAAGTTGTAATATAAGTCCCCAGACATAAAAATTACATAATTTTGGGGTATTTCAATAATTTAACTTTATTTCCCATTGAGGATATTTCCAATTTTAGACCTCTAGAGAATTAGGCCATACTCATACATAACAACCCCATAGAAAAAAAGTGTATACTTCTAACTTTATAAATTAATTCCATATAAAATAATATTTTAAAATTAAATGTGGTTTATTTTCATGTCTAATCTTCATAACTATTCCTTGATCCCATCCTTGAATCTATTTTTCCTTATATATTTTGAAAAAAAATTCAAATAAATGTGATGAGCGCAAAAATGCTCAATAAGAGATACAAAATATGGATTGTAACTATTATTCCATAAATATTTTAAATTCATGAAATCATTTTCTCAAAATTATACATTTCTCTCATAAACCATAACCTCTTTATCTTTTCTATTGAAATCAATAGATTCATAAAAAACACTTTAGAAATCATAAATCCTAAAGGTAAATTTCGGAATCCATATCATACTTATATTATTGATTTCAATTATACATAGGGAGTAACCTTTATGGTTACGTTAGGAATACACATCATATTATATTCGATAAATCCCATTGGATAAACGATGTTTTTTAACTATATCCCATTACCCAATGCATTGGAGAGCTATCATGGGCTCACTCGCCTTCAGTTAAACACGGAACACCCTTCATCGATTTATCACATAACCACCCACCTTTGGTTCATAGCATAACCACCATTCCTATATACAAGTATCATTACATAATCATAAGACATAAAAGATTGAAATTATATAAATTTAAGTCATTACTCATAAGAAATCTTTTCAAGATATTGATATATTCAATCCGTTTCCAAACACATATAAACTATTTAATAAATAAATTTTTGAATCAAAGTATCCCATTTCAATTTGATCCTTTTGAAAGAAATTAACATTTTAAAACATTAATTTACATTTAAAAAATCTATAAAACCATGTTTAAAACATGGACTTTAAATAGAAATATTTATAAGAATACATTGTCAAAACATTAAAACGAGGTTTTGAGTTAAAAATCACTTTCCCTTGAGTTTGAATCATCACATACAATCTATATAATCCTGAATAATAAAATTTAGTTAATTTAAACATTTTTGATATCCCTTTAATGTTTAAAATTCATTTTTTATCCCTTATTACCAAAATATAACTATTTCATAATTATTTAAGTTCATGTCAGATGTTTTGTCGATATTCGGTACTTGAGTCGAAAATAAAATTTCTTTGATGTCACTAGTCCATGTGGAAATAAGCCCATCATCAACAAAATAATATTCATGAAATAATTACTGATTTTAGACATCCATTATACTTTAAAATTAAACCATTAATTATGGTTATTAAATATGAACAATGTTATAATCATGGAGACGGTAGGTCGTATGTACACTTGAGTAACATCTTCATTTTTAGTTATTCATTATAGAATGAAGTTATGTACTATTTTATATTTATAAAATTATCATAAAATAATTAATATCATATTAGTAATTTAAATATAATTGTATATATATATCCAGAAACTGATTTAGTGAATAAAAATGAACCACATCACTTCGGAGAGTTGATAACTCACACGTAAGCAAGAACAACATTATCATTTTTATGTGTATGTATAGTAAGAAATTAATTGAAATATAATTATTTTATAATAACTAATATTTCATGAATATAAAGTATTAACATTAATTCCATTATTATAACCATTCACGACATACTGTTATGGAATAGTAATTAGATCATTTCTTATATGAGAGTTCACTTGTATACCCGAATGACTAATTCCGTTCCCATTTAATAGAAATGATGATGGATGTAGGTGTCTATACTAACATAATAACATATCAGTATATTTTGAATAATGGGGATATTTTTTCATCAAGGTTAGACTATATTTTAGATATGTCTTACAATAAATAAAATATAAATACTTAAAAAAGATACATCTTCTTCAGGTTATCACCTTTGAAGAATATCTTAACACCTATAAGGAGGCTATTCTACCTAAAATAAGGACAAAAGAGTATGGAGAGGGATTATAGGAAGGTTTATAAGGATATATTTTTTGAGAAAAAGGTTTCTTGAACTGTATGTATTAGATAATAGTGGGTACCTTTTTATATGAGAGGGGAGGGGAACCATTGGAAACTCTTAAAATAGTAAATTTCAATAAATTTATTTTTCAATCCAAATAACTCCAAATTAGTTATTTATAATATAATAGGATTATAGTTCTAAATCCTATCATCATATATTATTTATAGATGTATTTATTTTACTTTAAAACTTATCTTTTTGGTTTACCCTTAAATTTTCTTTATCAATTTTAATTGTGGTAAAAACATTCTCAATATTAATACGATATTACATATATTGGGTAAATTCCCATATTTGGACCTTTATAAAAATTTATACATTATTATAGACACTTAATTATTTTAAAAGTTTTTAGGATTTTTTTTAATTTAATAAATTATAATTTTTATAAAATACAAATTGTGTGAATTTTTATACTATACATTTTATTGAATTTAATAAAATCTAAATAGATAGTTAAATTAGAAAAGAACCATTTAATGTAATATTGGTAGGTCATATTACCTTTAAAATTCTTGGATAGAACAAAATATTTCAAATTTTATTTATTTTAATATTATTAGTATCATTTATTTGATTCTTCCTTTGAGAAGTCTATTATTTCATCATCAGTATGTCGTAATCAAATTTCATTATTTTATTCCTAAAAATATAAATAAATAAGAATGATATAGGTAGTATTTCTATATTTATAAATACTGTATATAGTCTATGATATCACATGTATAACTCCATATTTAAATACTCTACTTTTTAGAAACAAAATTTTAACAAAAAATATTATTCAATGAATATGACATTATAAATGAATTAAATTAATCCATTTGGCTTCATGTGGTATTAAAATGAACACAAGGTTTATCATGGCTGTGATACACTCATCCAATTAAATTTTTACATGTTTTATGGTAGTCTTATATTATTATAATATTATTTTTATCTTTAATTACTCGATATACCTTCAACTATGGTAATAAAAAAATTACTAATGTTACTATTAATATTTTCTAGAAATAAAAGGGATATATTTACATAATTTAGAAATTATGACTAAAAATATGTAATACATTTTTTAAAATGAAAAACATATAAGTTTCATTAATTAATTTAAAATTAATCTAGTTTTTCAAAACGAGAAAATGAGTTTTTTAAAAGAAACAAATATCAAAAGTTTGACATGCGTTTATACATAATTTCACAGTGAAATTACTTCCAATAACCAAAATTGTATTAAATAATAAAAATATAATGTAAATATAATTTCAGAACAATTAAAAAGATAATCTAACAATATAAATGAATTTGAAAAAATTGAATTAAAATGCAGTATTGTTTATTATTCATTAAAATATGATTTTTATTAGAAAAATAGAAAAATTGCAACGAAAATAAGTTTTGATGTCGCACTTATAAATAAGTAGTTTATTTTTTCTAATTTGATGTATAAAATTTTAATAAAATATATTTAAAATTATTCACCATGAGAAGACGGTAAAACTCTATTTAAAAAAACTCATTTTATCTGTAAAATTGTATTTATTCTTATATATTTCTTATAAAAAACATAAGATTAATTTTAAATATTATATTGAATTAATATTTCATTAATATAATCTAAAACGAGTTATTTTCTTTTTTTATGGACATAATTATTAAAATTTATATATTTTTCTATAAAAATACATTCTTTATATTCAATTGGTTTTAATTTTCTTTTCATGTTAATTTGGGAACCAAACAATCATAATATAAACATGTGTAAACTATATTTTCCTTATCCTGCTAACACTATTCATTCCCACCATTCTAATTGCTCAGTGATAACTACCATGTTAAATAATAATACATAGTTGTTCATTTATGCTTGATGTGCTGAATTACTTATGTTTTCAAACATTATGTTTCCTTTTAAATTATCAGGATATTACATTATTCCCACCCTTTAATAATTAAATCCTTGTAGTTTTAATTTGGGTTTTGGAACTATTTTATGAAATTTTAAAATACCATTATTGTAATCCCACATCGAAAAAATTATTTATAAAACTACCACTTTAAAAGAAAGAAACGATAGTACGATTTTCACTTGAGAAAACAAAAACTATGATTCCATATAAGAAAACATGAATATATATGAAAAAATTTCCATAATGTTTTGCTAGAGAGTTATATAAAATATGATCAAGAGAAGTTTAACACTCACAAAATCATAAATTTGTTATTGGATAAATGTTCATTGTTTTATAGTTGGAAAAGTAAGAAGAAATTTTTTTAATATACTTTCCATAATGATGATAAATTATATTACTTCCCTGACTAAGAACTCAAGTAATCATAATTACTTGAAAATTTTAGCTTTATCCATTAATAAATTTATACCAAAAAAATCAACTTTTTCTTCAAAGGAAGAGTATTCAAGATGAATTAACTTCTATAGAATCCCATAATCATCAAAATATTAACTATATATTTGTAGTATCTTGAAAAAATACCCAAGAACAACATGGTTATGATAAGATAAGATAATTAAAAAAATAATACTTTATAAGAATAAAGGCTACTTTTTATATCAAAAATTCAATAATAAAACACAATGTTCCGAATCGAACATTCGAAAAATAACTATCCTTAAATTTCCTCAAATTAATCCAAAGTATGATGGAAAAACAAAAATCAGAAGGATTTGATCACATAATATTCTTGGATAAATTTTAACAATTTATTACAAATAGCATAAATCACTATTAATGTCTCATACCAAATATTAATTAACCTAATAACATATTCTCCAAGATAGGTTAATCATTTAAATAAATAAACCAAATCTACATGAGTCTTTTATAAAAACATCGATTTTTCCAAAATAAAATTCAACCATTTATCTAAAAATAAACTTCTATAGTATTATATTTTTCTTAGGAATTTAGGGGACCAAAAATATTGAACATCATCCAAAATAATAATAATCTCTTAATTTGAAAATCATATTCTTATAACAAGAATATCCTTTTGATTATACATAATATCTAAAATTAAACATATTCTTATTTCATCAACACATTTCACTAAAAAAATTCATACTCACCAGGTACATAAAGTAGTCTATTGGTATGAGATAAAGCCATGTCACACATCAATTATGTGATCGATTCATACAACCTTGTCTAACACTATATATTGTCACCCTTTAAGTGAGTTTTAATTTTTTCAAATCTATATAATTCTAGTAACATTCTGAAAATGATGTAAAACTCTAAAAAATAACAACAACATGTTTTAACCTCAAGGTTTTTATGTTTCTTTTCATTTCTAATCCCAAAATGTAATAGACCATAATTACTTCAAAAATAAATGTCTCAAAAACTACAATTAATCCCCTTAATTTTTTTTAATATAAATCCCCAAAAGTAATTTAGAAGGAATTAATGTTTTAATAAATCATAAAATTTCAAACTCTTAAGAAAACATGATAACCACAAACTTTGTCTTAGCCGTCATCAAATTACAATTATAGGGCCCCAACCTTAAACAATACTCAATCTTGAGTTAGGTAAATAATTTCACTTTATTTTACATTGAAAAACATTTCATGTTCAGAGCTCTAGGGAATTATGTCATAACTCATATGTAACAGACCCCTAGAAATATTATGTGGACACTTCCAATAGTATTCATTTCCCTCCTAAAACAGAAACTTTTAAACTGATATGTGGTTTCTTTTTATGTTTAATCATCATAACTTTTCCATGATCCCATACTTTAAACTATTTTCCCTTAAATACAATGAATTTTTTTTTAAAAACCAAGCATGAGAACAAAAATCTCATTAAGGGATATATAATAAAGAATGAAACCATTCGTCCATCAAAATTTTAAAATCATGAAATAATTTTTTCAAAATCATACTTTTTACCCATAATACATAAATTCTTTATAATTATTCATGAAATCATATACTTCCTAAAAATAATCGTAGCAATCATAAATCATAAAAGTAACTTGTGGCATCCATATCATACTTACATTTTAGTATTCACGGCTACATAGGGTACAATCTTCATGGATACATTTGGAATACATATCACATTATATTCCCTAAATCTATTAAGATAAACTTTATCATTTAACAGCATCTCATTACCCAATACATTGGAGAGCTAGAACGGGCTCACCCACCCTTAGTTTAACACAGAACTATCTATCTTTGATTTATCACATAACCACGCATATTTAGATTATAACGTAACCACCAATCATCTATCCAACTACCAATACATGGTTATAACACATAGAAGATTTATATTATCAAAATTTCACTCACTAATTAGAATAAATCTTTTCAAGATATTGAAATATTCAATAAATTTCATAAACTATTTAAAACATTTAATAATGAGAATTTTTAATCAAAGTGTCGCATTCCTCATTTATACTCTCAAAAGGAATTATATTATTTACAAATTCATGTCCCTATATTTAAATACTTAAAAAAATTCAAAAAACATGGAAATTAAATATATATATTTATAAGAATATATCATCAAAACATTAAAATTATTTTTTTGAGTTAAAAAGTCCCCAACCTAGAGTCCGACTCATCATGTACAAGCTCTATAATACTAAATAATAATCATAGGCTTAATTATATTTCTTGGTAAAAAAGTTATTTTTTATTTTTTATTTTATATAATTTATTAACATGTTATAATAGTTAGATAATTATTTAAGTTCATGTTAGACGTTTTTTCGATATTTAGAACTTGAGTTGGAAATGAACATAGATTACTGTCACTAGTCCATGTGGCCATATTTCCATCATCCGTAGAATAATATTTGTGACATAAGGATCAATTTTACAGATCTATTATACAATGAAATAAAACTATTAATTATGGTTATTAAAAATGAACAATATCATAAGCATTGAGACGGTAGGTGATACAAATGCAAGAGTAATGATTTCATATCTCATTGATATTTATGGAAAGTAGGTATGTGCTGTTTTATTTTTAAAAAATGATCATAACTTAATTAATATAAAATTAATTATTTAATGGTAATTATATATATCAAACAAGTGATGTAGTCAATTAAAACGAATCACATCACTTCATAGAGTTGATAGTTTACATATATGCACGAACAACATTATCTTTTTTATGTTAAAGGAAATTAATAATTTAATTGATATATTTTTTTTATAAGGATTAATAATTCATTAATAACATATATGAATACTAATTACATTATTATAACCTGTCATCAGTGGAGGGGAACCCTTGGAAACTCTTAAATTATTAGACAAATATAAATACTTTATATCCAAATGACTCCAAGATGAGTTATGTATATTATAAAAAAATTATATTTCTATACACTCTCATCATATAATTTTTATACATGTATTGATTTTATTTTAATCTGCATCTTTTCTGTTTACCATTAATTTATCTCTTTTATTTTTAATTTTGGTAACAATGTCTTAAATATTAAGAGGCTGTAAATTTTACTTATATTGTTTAAAATCCAAACAAAAATTAACACTTAATGAGATTTTATATCTCATTACATAAACGTTAAAATTTTTAATGATTTTTAGGATTTTAAATAATTTATAAAATATTTATTTTTATAAAATATCAATTTTGGAAATTTTGCCATTATTCATTGTATTGAATTTAAATAAAATAAAAACTATGTGATGTCTTAAAACCCCATTTAATACACTCTGAATATGTTATATTAACATTTAAATTTCATTGATGGTATAAAATATTTCAAATTATGTTTATTTTAATAACATTAGGTTTATTTTTTTGATTCTTCCTTTAATAAATATATTATTGCATCATCATTGTGTCATAATAAAATTCAATTATTGAATTCCTAAAAATTATAAATAAATTACCATGATGCAAGTAATATTTTTATATTTATAACAACTATCTATTTTCAAATAGATCCCATATATAGACCTATTTTTAATTACTTTACATTTTTTAAACAAAATTGTAACAAAAAATGACAACTCTTTAAATGTTAAATTAATCCAAGTGGCTCTAATTGGTCTTAAAATAGACCCAAGGGTTCTCATAGTATAGATAACCACATAAAATTAATTTTTTATAGGTTTTAGTGTAGAATTATAATATTACACTATTATTTTTACCTTTAATTACGAAATTTACCATCCACCGTGGTAATAAAAATAATTACCCAACTTATTATTAATAATGTTATAAAATAAAAGGGATAAATTTACAAAATTTAGAACCTCTGATTCCAAATATGGAATTAATTTTTTCATATTCAACACATATAAGTTGCATAAATTAAATTAAAATTTATACCTATTTTCAAAATAAGAAAAAATGTTTTCTAAAAGTAAACACCCTGAAAACATTGACATGTGTTTATATCTACATTCAATGCGAGTTTACATAAAATGAAAAAAAATGTCTTAAATGATAAAAAATAAATTTAAATATACTTTAAAACCAATTAAAAATATAATTTTAAATATAAATAAATTCGACAAAAAGAAAGTTTTGGATTAAAATGCTGTAATTTTTTACTATTCATCAAAATATAAATTTTTCATAAAATACCAATATTTTGACCAAGTTGACTTTTGATATCCCACTTCTGATGAATGTGTCAAAAAATATATTTAAAATGGGATCTCCATCAAAAATCATTAAAATAATATATTTAGAAAAAACACTCATTTTATCCATAAAATTGTATTGGTTCTTATATAATCAAAATAAAACACATAAGTTGAATTTTTAAAATTAAATTGATCAAATATTTCATTAATGTAATCCAAAAGGAGTGATTTCTGTATTTTATAAATTAAATTATTCACATTTAAATAGTTTTTCATAAAAATACATCCATTATATTCAATTGGTTTTTGGTTTCAGGTCATGTTAATTTGGTAACCAATAATTCAATATATAAACATGTTTAAACAATATTTTAATTATTCAGTTAACACCAAAAATTTCATCCATTCTTACGGAAAGGTGATAATTATCATATTAAATAATAATATTCCGTTGTTTATTTAAACTTGATGTGGTGTATCATGAACACTATTGAACAGTTTGTTTTCTTTTAAATTCTCAAGATGTAATAGGTATTTTACATTAATTGTTGGCCTTTAGATGCTATTTCCCTAGTTACTTTAGTGGTTATCTTGTTTTCTGGTATATCATGCTTGTCCTTTGTGTGGTTTTTACCTGTTTGTGTTCTGGAAAAGTTATACCTATAAGGTTTTATGTTGTACATATTGACTAGAATATTTTATTTCAATTTTTTTGTTTGAAACAAAGAGTATAACACCATCTAGTGTGGATTGGTAACCCCCTTTGGTCCATTTTAGTGTCGACATGTTTATTAGGGAAGCAGTGTATATCAGATGGTTTGTGATCGAGTTTTATCAATTGTGTAGCTTATGCATCTTCCCATAATATTAGTATGCAATTGTGTAATCGTTTCATGATATAGGTGTTATTTGACACTATGTGTATGCCTATATCTCACCATAATAAGCCCTATGTCACCAGGGGTGCTTTGGGGAATGAATTCAACAGCATTATTTATATTCTTTTTCTTTATTTTTATTTGGATTGAATGAATTCCAAATATTAATTATATATTTTGGGGATTAATTTCCCATATTTCTTAATTTTTGTGTCAATCATGTGTCTTCAATGTTGTTTTTGATGGTTTGTATCATCTAACCACTAATATGAAATGAAAATCGGATCCCGGAAGAAACATCTGATGTACTATAGTGATCCAATCCACTCATGGACATGAGTGTGGTTGAGGTGATTATGTGTATCATTCAAAATATGGGACATGCATCACTACCAATGCTCATTTAGGCTCGAGTTGTAAAAATTCATAGTGAAGTTTTCTAAAATCATGCATTAGAGTTCCTTACCAAGAAGCCAAAAGATTTCTAAGGATACTATAATCCCCAAGAGGATGAGTATTTATTATGTAGGCTATTTCATTTTTTATAAATTATTGGATAAAACTATTGAGATTAAGGATAAGTGTTCCACCTTCATATTTTAAGGTCATAGTAATATATGGTGGGACTTGATGGTAAAAAAATAATCATTACTCATTATAGTGGAAATATTTCAAATATATTTTCACAAAAAATACAATGCAAAGTACATGGTGTGGGTCATGCCTATTGAGTTTTCCAAACATGAGCAGGAGAAAAAAATTGTGACTGAATATGAAAACAAGTTTGATGAGATTGTTTAATTTTCACCTGATATTTATAAAGTGAGAAGATGAATTTCAAATAGTTTGAGATTTTAATTCGATATGATATTCACACTCAGGATTCCTTTAGGAAACATTATTATTATGATGATGTGTTGGATATAGTATTGATGGTAGAAATGGACCTAGATTGTAGGTCTTGGAGGATGAGTATTCCTTTTTATCCAAGTGGAAGTTTAATGATTTCAAATAAAGGGAAAATGAAACATGATTATTCTCATAATGGTTCTCGATAGTAGGGGTTTTCTACACATCATTCATTATTTGGAATATGCGATTAGATTTGTCGCTATTTCGAAAAAACTAGGAATTCCAAATGGGTTATAACTAATCCACCCATGATATTTGATTCCTATAGATTTTTGGGTTTAATATAAATGTTTTATTATGTCAATTCCCTATAACAGAATGATACCATCAACAAATACTAAAACAGCGGTGCAATAAGATGATTCATAAACAAAGGGTTTCTTGAAATATGATTCCAAAATGAAGCTTCTTCACATAGTGGAAGATTATCTATATGAAAGAAATATGTGTCCAATAACTATGATGGGTACCATAACCAAACCATTATCTCTAATTATTATTTTAGTTGATACTATTGTTTCTCATTGGTTTATTTCAACATGTGTTTCGAATCTTCTTATTCTTCCCATAGATATTAGATCTTATAGGATGGATTTTAGTACACCCCTTAGAATAAGAAGATAAAAGGATCTCTATATTCCACCTTTTGTTTTATCTTTTGATTGTGTTTTGCTTTCCTAAAATTTTAGGTTCTCGACATGAAATTTCTTGACATCATTTTTTTGGATGGATTAGATCGTTGCTAATAAATCAAAGATTGATTCTTAATATCAAAAGCTCCACTATACTTCTTATGATGTGGTATGGAACACATTTCAAGGATAATGGGACCAAAGGTTGAGTAGTGTGGGACTATATTATATAGTCTTGGGGAAAGTAGTATTTATGATTAATTTTTATCTAGAGAGATAATCATTTTTCGATGATCTTCCTATCGTTTTCATTAAGTTTCGTGATTTTTTCCTTATGCATTCTCTTGTATTCCACAAGTAATTGAGGTAGTATCTTAAATGGATTTTTTTCAAGTACTACTAGAATCCATCCCCTATTATCACATAGAACTAGTATAAATTAATGTGATAAATTCTTTGTTGGGTGATATTTTAGTGAATGACTTTATACCCCATATATGTCACCTTGGGTGGTACCCATTCTCTATGTGAATAATATTTATGGATTACTTTGTATTTGTGTGGATTAATAAAAAATAAATTGAGTCATAGTAAATAATAAGTATCGGTTACCACAAATTGATGATTTTTTATATTATTTGAATGGGTAAATGTGGTTCTTAATGGTTGATCTTTCATAAGTTACCATAAATTAAGAATTAAAGAATATGACATTAATAAAACGTCTATTCAAAGTAGGTATGACCATTATTCATACATTTTCATTCTATTTGGTTTATCCAATGCTCATACAGTTTCATATAATTAATTAACATGATCATCTAGTCTTATGTTGACACTTTTGTGGTGGTATTCTCAGATGAAATCCCTTTTACGCCATTTTTGAGAAGGATGGCATTCAACATCTGACCGTAGTTATGGAATTGTTGTGAAATCATCGGATTTATACCAATATATCACAATATAATTTTTGGATTGTGGATTTAATGTTCATTGAACTATTGGTTTTGGAACATTGTATTTAAGTATATCCTAAAAAAGAGAAAGTTGTTATGACATGAGAATAACCCTGAAATGTTTTTTAGATTTTGTTCTCCTTGGGCATAGCTGGATATGATCTATGGTTTTTTATGGACTTCTCTGTGTTGGCTTCTCCAAAAAGTACTCTAACTTAGAAGAGGGTATATATTTCTTAGCATACGAAATTTCTAAACTCTATTGTTGAGCTTAAAATTCTTTGACTACTTCAATGGCGTTGACTATTACAAAGTACATACAAGACTATGTGGTCTTATATGGAAGATTATCTTCATGTTTGGGTTTCATTATTCGGATTAATGTTCATGTCATGGCCGTGGTCTGTCAGCATCTTTTGAAACATGAGAATAATTACACTACCCATGACCTTGAACATTTAGCTATGATGCATGAAAGTAATAGTTGGCGTCATTAACTTTTTAGGTATTGGTTTGCCTTATATTCCAACCACAAGGCCCTGAGTTATATCTTCTCTAAAAATTATTTTAATCTCCACCATAGTCATTGGGTGGAATACCTATAATATTAATACATTGACATTTCATGTACCCCATGGAAAGGGGATGTCTCCAGGGATGATTTGAGTAGGAAACATCATATTTATGCCCAGAAAGAATCATTGGAAGGGTGGGATATTTTGGACCTATTTGCACAGTTTCATTTAAAAGTTCAAGAATCCTCGGATAAGGATTATTTGGATAGCGTTTAGTTTAAAACCTCTCTTCTCAAGGTGAGACTTTATGAATAACATTTTGACTATGAGTTCTATTGGAATAGAGTCTCTCTTTATATTGGTGGGACCGATTTCAATTGGTTGTTCTTCATAGAGGGAATTGTGTGTCATAATAATCTCTTTCTAGTACAATTATCAATTAGGAATGATATGATGGGTAATTTCCATAATTCTCAGTGGGAAGGGAACCAAGAAACCATGATGATTTTCTATGACATTTCATGTTTGTTCTAGTGGACAATTATCAGACGGGGCTTTACTGATTTTTTCTTCTACTGTTATACATTCCAACATGTCATGGCCGACAACCAGGGGCCTTTAGGTCGTCCTCATCCACTTCTAATGATTATTTGTAAGTGTTATGAGATACCTATACACATTTTGGTTGAATTTATATGTATTCATAGGGTGAGGAATGTCATATGGTTTGTGGTCGATCGACTGACTAAATCAAAGCACTTTATATCTAATCATTATATGACTATTGTAGATGAACTTTGAAATATCGATATGAATGATATTTTTCATTTTTAGAGAGTTATATATGCTATAGTTACTAATAGTGATCCTCAGTTAAATTATCATTTTTATACATACCATCAAGAGGCACTCGGACTCAGTTTCATTTTCACACGACATTCCATCCACATTCAGATTGCTGGATAGAAAGATATATACATATTCTGACGGATTTTCTCCACTCTCTTGTTCTCGACTTTTATGGGTCTTGGGATAACAATTTAGGGCTGGTTTAGTTTTCTTATAACAATAGTTACTAGTCTAAGATAATAATTTATATTTTTGATTTCGTGAATTGCTTGCGTTGTGAGTCATTATTGTTTTTGTTAGATGTTTTTGAAAGCACCTTGGTTTGAAAGAGGATGGATAAATAGAAGAAAGAAATTATCTATTAGATTCACTATATTATTTTGAAAACACATTGTTGGTATATGTTTTATTCTTATCATCATAATATTATTATAGATTTTTTTTTGTGATAAAGTGTTCTTAAATGTTTCAACATATTTGGGTCATCAACTATTTGGGAGGAAAGAGAAACCTAATCCATATTTTGTAGGACCTGTTTTGGATTTTTTGGAGGTTGGGAATGTGGAATAATTTTGATATATTCTACCATATATAACATCAAAAAATAATGTGTTTCATATATATTATCTAAATAAGTTTATTTTGGGTATATCTCATGTGCTAAGCATGTCTGATCATAATGTTGAGGATGATTTATTTATTATAGAGCATAATATCAAAATAGATTATTCTAAAACTAAGGTACATCATGAGACTATTATACCATTTTTTGAGCTCTAGGGAAACATAGATATTATACTCATGAAATATGATGGAGATTGACACTGATGATATATTAGTGACCTCATCATTTTGACAAAGAATCTTCTTAATTGTCTTTATGGGTATAGAATGTTTCTATAATGGGAAGGTTGTAACATATTGAAACTTTTTTTATATATTAATAACACCTTCATTTGATCATTCTTTGATTGGATTTCAATTATAATTTTTTGGGTAAATATTTTTTTTTAATTTTTAAGGGATTTTTGGCTGTTAATTTTTGACAGCAGGTTTTCCAAAACTGTGTGTCATGCTAGTGCAAACTATGCAAACCCTATATGTGATGGTTTTCAAAATTGGTCATAGTTTTGAAAACCGTGCACCCACCAATGAGAAATTTTAAAACCCTGTGGTATGTTGTGAATAGTTGGGGCACATATTTTGTCTAATCGTGCGTCCTTGCACAACTAATCGTGCATGTGACTATTAATTAATCTAAAAATTGATTAAAATTTTTTGAGCCCCTATTTTGACCCTCTATATGCCCAAACTAAGTGTTGAATATTTTCATAGTTATTTGGGGCTCCCAATATCAAATTTTAGATCCTACAAACCCTCTCTAAGGTAGATCGAATCTTGGTGATCTTCATTTTGTACTTTCCCAATATGCTTTCTTTGTCTATTTTTTATCATATGTTCTATTCTTCTCACCTCCCTTGGGTAAAATATAGCTCCATGTTGTTAGAGGATGTAATCCCTATTGTTTTGTATCTTGAATCTAGGTATGATTGTAAAATATTCATTGTCAATGTTATTTTTTGTATTTTACCATTTAAGGATTTGTGATTCAGAATCTCGTGAACACATGGTCAGTGTTTCCATTTAATATTTTCTATTTGATTAACCCTAAATGTTAGGTTTTAAAGTAAATTTATTAATTTCAACATAAATCATTTCAATTAGTTTGTAAAAACCCAATTCTATTGAATTGGGGATCATAATATGTTATAGAATAATATTGGGGAAAACCTCTAATTTGATTTAATTGGGATTTGTTTATGGAAATTGATGTAATTCAGAAAATTAAATTGTCAATTTGAATTATGGAATTTAAATTTTGAAATTTATTTATGAAATTTTATTCAAATTTGTACATGATAAAATGTAATAAATTTTTTTATATATACCCATTGGATTTATATAGGAAAATGCATGATTTAATTAAAACCCCATTTAGGGTTTCAATTAGAAATTAACATTTTTGGAATTGTACAATGTGTTCAATTGTATTTAAAATAGTTTAAAAATATGGTTTCTATTATTTATTATTTTTTTATATCATGCAAGAAAAGGTTGTTAGTGAGTTGTTAGGGATAAAAAAAGTTCTGATTGGAAGGACCTAGAAACAAATTTATTATTTAAAACTCTATCCAAAACTGATTGGAAGGCTCTATCCCCATAGATTTGTTGGTCAATCCTCTTTGAACAGTGTTAATGAGAAATGTGTGCACATTTTTGTCTTTATTATAGAAGTGTGTGAGGATTTCATATCCTGGAACTTTTATACCATTTGGTTAATGGCCTTGTTTCTCCCTTGGGATTATTTTGATTTACATTCAATTATTCTAGACAACATTACACATTCCTTAGAAATTTATCTATATTTTTTTAAATATTGTTTTTATTAATCCATTTTCTTAATGAATTTCCATCAACTTAAATCCAAATCATGACTTGATTAAATTATGCTTTGAATCTGAAATATTTGATTTTTTTAAATTCATGTTTTTGTTTGGTTAATTAATTCTGTAATTTTATTATAAAGTCTGTGGTGGGACCTTATTGGTATTTTTTCTCGCACCCTACATCTGTCTTTGGGCCGTTGTATATTTCCTCCATCAATTTATGATCAAGGGGTAAACACAACTTAGAGGGGGTAGTCTTTCTTGATCTTTAGGACTGAGTTGATGTGTTTGTAGGGACTTCGGTGGTTATCTTATTTTATGGTACATTAGGGATGTACTTTGGGTTTTTTAACCTGATTTAGTTCTTGTATAGTTTTCTCTATAGAGTTTGATGTTTTGAAATTTGAAATGTATCTATTTCTTCATTTATGCTTGTGGAAAAATATTTTCAACATTCATATTATGTGATACCAGGTACTTGTCACCAACCCATGGGGACTCGGAACACCCTTCGGTCCAAGTCCGGGTTGGCTTGGTTATTAGAGTAATTGGGTATTCGATCTGGTTCGTGAAACACTTATATTAACAATACTCATGTATATAAATAATCATTTTCTCCACCCCACCATTAGTGGTGTGGTGGTAAGGGATTAGGGGGTGAGGGGCAGGTCACAAGGTCAAGTCCCTGGGCTTGAGATTTACATGTAATTTTCATCCTTGTGTGTGTGATGCTTTCGCGGTTATACCAAAATTTAAAAAAAAGATCTTTTTTTCCACCTAACCAAGATTTTTTTAGTTCAAATTATGTCATCATCGTTATCCATATGATATCCCATATATGAAATAATTATCAAACATCATTTCTTGATAAATAAGGGATAAATAAATATAATAAGAGTGATAAAAATTTATCAATAAGGGTAATAGTAAGAATTATAAGGTGAATATCATCAGTGAACATAATAAGCTCATAAGGGTATGAAGACATAATCAGAGGGAATCTGAAAATAATAAAATAAAACATATCCAACATTGTGTGAATCATCAATCATGAAATATTAAAAAATAATAATGAATGAAAGAATCATTAGAATCGATTATCATAACCCATGTGATATTAATCTTGATGAAGGGATATACTATTATTCTTCAGAAATCACATATTAAACATGTTGGTATCTTTCAATAGAATCATCATATAACACTTACAATACTCTTTTGAAACACTTACAAATGGAATAACAAAATGGTGGACTAAAAATATAATTATTATGAAAACGAAATCATTCCCTAATGAATTATACTTCTATCTGGTTTCACCCATATTATTATCTATATCATCCATACACGATGAAATATATGGTAACCCACTGCAGAAGATATAACAAGTTCATCTAGTATTATTTGGGTTGTCTTATATAATGTCCAACAAACACGCCATGAATAAATTATATAGATATCCCATCAAAAAACCCATAGAATAAATAATAATTATTATTATAAATTGATCTACCCATATAAAACAACTGTGTATTTTTAATATATACAAATCATTATTTAGCGGTGGGAAAAATGGGTTCCATAAAAATAACATTGAATAATTCTTAAGATGTGTAAATAAAATGATTTCGATTAAAGAATCTTTCAAACATGATTAACCTATGGAATAGAGATGTATTCAATAGCAATATTTTTTAATCTTGGTTTACCTGTGGAAAATAAATATGTTTCCAAAAAATATATTTGAAGCAATATTAATATATCTAGAAAAATAAAATAATGATAGTATCAATACAATATATACCCAAGGGAGTAAAAATATTGTGATGTTGTTATTGATGAATTGAAATACAATAAAATAATTTTTAACAATTTATTATGGAAAATACCCTTTTCTTTTTGAAAATAATATTATAAAACTAAAATTTCACAAACAAATTAAAATAATATTCATAAAAATAATCATTAAAATTTATAAAGGAATTTTAAATCATTTTAATGGTCATGGTGGTTATAAATAACAGACATTATATACACGTTACAAAAAAAATATTCCATTTACTTTTGAATTATATGTCAAACGGACATTGTTAAAAGAATTATATAAATATGCATTTGAAAATATTTTCAAAATAAAAAACTGTATAAAAATTTCACTACAAATAATTAGTAAAATGTTAAAAAAATTGAAATCATATTTTATAAAACATGGTATTAGTAGAAGATTGATTTATGATTGAATATATAAATGATGTCAGATTCTCAAAAAAACATATATCATTTAAATTAGGTACCAATGTGTAGGATAGTGGTAATATTACATGAAAATTTCATTAAGAACCATAGGAGAAGAAAATTAAAAGGGTTTATTAGAAAATTATGAAATAATTTCATTCAACTATAATATAAGAATAAATAATCTCAGATAGAATTTGATTATAAAATAAACCCATAAAATTATCAAAACATTAAAGATATAGTTAATTATATGTATAATCTATAAATAGTGAAATTAAAACTAGAAATAAAACATTATATATTCAAATTCCGTTACATAAAGAATCAAATAACATCAATGATAACAATGTGGTAATAGAACCAAAGGAAACAAAATAGAGCTATAAAATTAATTATGAAATGATAACTTTTCAATAAGACCCCTAATGGATTAATTATTTCAAAAAAACTACTTAAAATACCAATAATTAATAATGAATAACGATATATAATGTTTTATAAGATGTATATAAACCATAAAAAAAAGAAATTAGGTGTATAGAATCACAATATTCTTGATGAAATAAAATTTAAATTAAATCTATTACAATGATCACATCATTAAAGTTGGGAATAATAAAGGAATTGATTTTGTGTATGAAATGCAAAACCACATAAAAAATTGAAATATAATATAAAATAATAAACCATAATTACACAATATATCATAGAAAGACATAATTATTGAAGTATATGTTTAACCCAAATAATTGACATTATGTTATGATATATGTTACCACATACTTCCTTTTTATCAAATGTGATATATCCTCTCATATAGTGGAATTAAAATTTTTTAGAAATATCAAAAACCATTCTAATATTTATTGTGTCATATAAAATTCTTTTATAACATCATATCTGGAATTTTTTAATATTCTCTCATTATTTCAATTGTTTCATGTGTTAATTTCCTTGTATTCTCATTTGTTCTTTGATATAAATGTACATGTTTTCATGGATATGGTATTTATATATAATATCTTGAATAATAATCATGACATAATTTTCCTATTTATACATTAGTTATACTACATAATATCAATTTTGGAATAATTTTTTGAAAAATTAAGTACGTTACAATCATGAAGATGAAAGGCCATATGTACACAAGTGTAATGATATTTTTTAAATGGTAAATAAGTAATGGAGGTAAGTAACATTTTATATTAAATAATGTTCATAATATCCTAAATAACATATTGTTTTATTAAATATATTTTTATATATAATCCATGTGGTTAGGTGATAAAAGATAGTGTCATGTTGCTTTTTCAAGGCGGTTATCCACACGAACAAGAATTATGTTATCGTCATTTTCATTGAGTGAAAAGGAAAAAATAAAAATTAGATAATATATTTTTAGAATGATAAATATGAAATTAAAAACACAATTAATTCATGTATATGAAATATCTTAATTAACATTATCCTTATCATCTTCTAAGTAATGAGTTAGTGAAAAATGTATCACACTACTTCGCAAGGGGGTAGTCCTTCATACAAATGGCCAACATTAACGTGTCCCTCAATCAATGATATCTAAAAAAGGTATATTACTTATATCATGAGTACAGAGGTATAATTATATTTTATATGACATTTAAATAATTTATATCCTTAATCATACCAAACCGTGAGTTTTGGTAATGGAGAAATGAATGACATTGGTTCGTAAGGCGGTATTCCATTATCCACATGAAATATGTTTTCGTAACACATTTAATGGAAGAAGAGAATTATTTATGCAAATAAATTGAAATTATAACATATAATAATATTTATTATACTAGTTTTTTATATATTAATGGTTTAAAAATAATTGAAGGAGGTGTAGATAGAAATAATATTATAATGCTTGCTGAAGAATGTTACCTCTTCTTCGGATAACTTCTTTGTTTTTAACCAAAGGAATTCCTTGGTTGGATATTTGCAAAAAAATATGGAATCTATAATAATATGATGGAATTTGGGATGCTATTTTTCATATTATTGTATGAACCAATCATTTTTTATATAGTTAAGAGAAGAGGAAAGTGGGTGTCCTTTTATAAGTGAGGTGACTGGAAGACTTGTAATTGTTTGACAATAATTAATTCCACCCAGTTTTAACATTTAACATGTCTTAAATAAATAAACTTTACTTATAAAATAATTTTTTAGGTCAATATCTGGCCAAAAAATAGATTTTAGATAAGTTTTTATGTTATTTAAAATGTCATCTTTAGATTTTAGCCCCCAATAACACATTTTTATTTTAATCACAGAAATTTATTTTCTCTATTTTCCTATTTATTTTTTTAGTAAAATAAGTTGAAATTATTATATAACATAAATTATTCTTACTCAAAATATTTGATCCATTTTTTAATATTTAATTCATAGAATTTAGAAATTTTAATTTAATATTAACTCTGAGGATATGATGAGAAAGTGGATTTTCAAAGAGAAAATGTTCCAATGATTACAATGTTTTTATACCCACATACAATATGACATTGATAAAATTACCAGAATTGGACTAATATATATATATTAGAGTATGAATTTTAGTATAAAATAAATTACAAATATAATTTAAAATTACAAATATTTTAATGTAAAAGTCTGTTTTCAATTAAAATTCATTATTTTTCACTAGTAATCAAAAAATTAATATTTTCATAAAATTATAAAAAATCAACCGAATATATTTTTTACATGATGATTTAAAAATTTATGTTTATTTTTTCAAATAAATTTTATTTAAGTGTCAAAGAATAAATTAAACAAACCTATATACTTGATGAAAAAGTGGGTTTTCAAGAAGGGCATTTTTTCAAGAACAAAATGATTTTATATTAAATATATGTCCACTAATAATCATTGTGTGAATGTCAATTAATATTTATTGATATACTGTCTATTTGTAAATTTAAATCATCCAAATTATGGTTTATTTTAATCAATTATAATTGCGAAACATTATGGATTCAAATAGTTTTTAGAAATATCATGTTTTAAACACAAAACAATTATATAATAAAAGAAAATACACCAATGATTCAAATTCAATTGATTTGATTAAAAATTAATTAAAAAACCTTATTTTTATTGAAATCGTAATAACAAATTAATTTTAATATTGAATTACTTATTTTATTGAAAGATGACATTTTTAAAAAATAAGTATTTTACAATATTTACTAAAAATCAAAAATTTACAGAAAGCCCATAAATTTCACCCAATTTGAATTCTTATATGAATATTAAAAATAATTTTATCAAGTACATTTTATAATAGTTCCAAAAACTAATCAAAATATTTATTAGAAATACAATACAATTCATTATTAATGAAAACATATTTTTGAAAAATAAAATAAAATAACTAAAAATTGATTGATTATTTTTACTAAAAATCTATAAATAATTTATATTTTTTGGTACATATATAAATATATTACATAAATTGTTTTTCTATTATTCATATCCATCAATTTTATGGTTAGTTTATTATGATTATATATATTTTTGGATGTTTAAGCTTGGTGTTATGTGTTCAATATGCTATTGAACCTAAACATTTAAGGGTAGCTTGTATTGAAGGCTATCTATGAGATTAAATTTATTTTAATATAAGTATATTGTAAATAATCAGGGAAGATAATTCATATATAATTTCATTGTTTCATATTTTATATGAAATCAGATATAATTTTCTTCTTTAAAATCTATTGGTGTTATGTACTCTACGCCTTTAATAAATTATATCTTTACAAGTTGAAAATTATATCAATAATAAAAGGATGAACATTTTAAAATAATTTTGTTGTAAAATTACATCATAAAATTGGGTAAAAAAATTCTTGAAAATAGTGGGACAGATCGAGTTCATTGGTCACAAAAAAAATGAATGATCAATGAATAAATAAGGGCCTCGAAATTATAAATCTATGATGATTTGATATAAAATATGATTCATCGGATATGAATTTCATTGTATTTTTTTAATGATACCTTTTCTAATGTTGACAAATTTTTTCAACATCTAGACTAAAAACATAGTGAAATATACTAACTTGAAAATAATAATTTCTTATTTTAACCAAATACCACCAAAAAACATCTTTTTCTCTAAATAATCGGTATTCATTTTGAATTTTTCATTCTCAGAGCACTAAAAATAAACCTTCAAAGGATCATAAAACCATAAAAGGTATAAAAATGTATTCCACATGTCATTTCAAATAAACCAAATCCAAAATGTTTAGAATATTATAGGATTTTTTTCAAAAATATTAAAACATTATATGTTTAAATAACACATTAATATCCAAAATTCAACAGTAACTCCCAATGTTCAAAATATATCATTCCAATACAAACTCAACATTAAAGAGTATTTTAACATCAACTTGTATTTCATAATTTTATGATTTCAATCCCAAACTATTGTGTTCCCATATTTATCTCAATATCCAACATCATATAAACCCTAAAACTTGTCAATAACTTAAAATATTATTCCCTAAAAATGTATATGTATAGTTTATGTAAAGCCAAATACTTAAATATAACAAATCATAATAAAAAATCATGAAAATTATCATTAATAACATTATGATATTTTCAATTTAAACCTTAGAAGGGGTGTCTAATACTTTAAACATATGATCATCTGTAATCCTATATACTTATGATAGAATCCACAACTCTTATGAAAAACTCGCATTACAAAATCTTAATCTCCATTTTTTTCTAAAAAATAACTCTAAAACTAACTATTTCAACCCATACACCCGGATCTGGTGTTGAAATCATAAACATTAAATTTATGGACTTGATACCAATATATGTGACCCAATTTTTTCCCATTCAAACCTTAAAAATTAAAAGGGAAGAAACTAGATCACTTATATTATCAATAAAATAATAAATTTATAGTTTTTCAGAGTTATAAAAAACTCATATATAAAAATACTCATGTAATTTAATGGGAATTTTCCAACTTAACCTATATCTTATTATTTCTCAGTATTTCATAATATTCATCCATATTCCATTATATTTAGAAATAATTCATTCAAAATAATTTCAGGATAATATGGGGAAAAACATAAAAAGTGTGAGATCAAATTCACATAAAGGTTAAACATAAGAATTTCTAAGTGAATGTAATAATTGAACATAAAAACTATATGAGGTTATAAATAAATGATCTACGTGCATGAGAGAATCATAAAAAAACACATACCCATCAATGATCGAATCATCAATCATGAAACAAGGAATAAGACGTGAAACAAAAGTGTTATAAGAAATGATAATATGAGCCATGTGATGTAAAATTTGATCAAAGGAAACACTATATACCTGTAATAAGCATAAGTAAAACAATTTTGTATGTTGGAACATCAACTTCATAGAATAATTATAGATCCTTTACAAATAGAATTATAATACTGTCGAATTAAATTATAATTTACTATATAATATAATCATTATCCAATGAATTGGAGTGTTATCTAGGAGACAACATCATATAATCTATTTTGGGTGTAGTTGATACTATCTCAGATCACCCTTCATATAATATATAATGGAATCACTCGATACTAGTTGGGTGCACCCATCATATATAATGTATGAAAACCCAAAAAGGAATAAATTTCATAGGTCATTCATCTTAAATGATATTGAAATAATAATTCTTCCATTTATAACCTTATTATGCCATGGAAAATAAATATGTTCTATAGAAATATATTTAAAACATAGTATACCTGGGTATAAAAATAGGTTTCATATGAATATTTTTGAAATGTAGTAAACATGTGAAAAAAATAAGTTCTATGAGAATCTTTTTAAGACATGATTAACCTATGGAAAATAAATGGTTTCAAAAACAATATTTTAAAAAATTATTAATCAATTTAGATAAATAATAACGATGTTTTCAAAACAAAATATAACCTATGGAGTAGGAACAATGATTTGTTGTCACTTATGAATTAAAATTACATTAAAATATATTTAAAAACAACCCGGATAAAAATATACTTTTTATTTTGAAAATCACTTTTTAAAACTAAAAAATCAAAAAATATTAAGAAAATATTTTACAAAAAAAATATTCATTGTAAAATATACAAAATGTTTTAAAATTATTGAGTGTTTAGGATGGTTGGAAATTTCATTCTTTTTATACACATTAAAATGTAGAATCCTTTCACTTTTTTTGTAAAATTCAAATGTGCATTGTTTTTAAAATAAAATATATATTCCATTGAAAATATTTTTATAAAATAAAAAATTGGGTAATGTTTTCATTAATAAGTCATCTGAAAAATGTTTAAAAATATTTTGAACATATTTTCTGAAAACATTCCACTTTATAGGAAATATATTTCCATCCGAAGAGAGAAATAAAGATGAATTTTTCTAAAAATTATAAGTTATTTTATGTAACAAATAGTGAAAAAAGTATACTATTACATAAAAATAGTATTATCAACCAAATTAGAAGAAAATTAAATGGTTTTTAAGACAATGATTAAATACTTTTTTAAACTAAAATTCAATAATATACAGTCCGGGTTATAATGAAATTGTGAAATAAAACATTATTGTGATCACAATAATTAAGATATAATTAATAAATGAATCAATTAATTATATCAACAGAAAATCCAAAAAAAATTTAAATAAAATGTTATATATCTAAAATCCATTTTACATGTTATCATAGAATATAAAAGAAAATGAGTGGGTAATATATCCCAAAGAAATTAAATTATGTTATGAAATTTTTACCACATGGTAATTGTTAAGTGCAACAAAAAATCGAAGACGTATTTCTAATTGAAAAATAAATTACTATGATTTATTTTTGAATATTGATATATCATTTAATATGGTAATTTTATAATCATTATAAAAACTACATGCATAACATCATAATATTCCTCTATGAAATGAAATTTAGATAAAATTCCTTATCAAGTATATATCATTAAAGTGGGATTAATCAATTAATAGATTATATTTTTAAAATTAAAATAAATTTAAGAATAGTGCAAACAAAAAATTAAATATTTAAAGGCCATTACACATATAATCTGTGAATTACATAATCAGGGAAGTATATGTTTAATCCGATGAGTAGATATTGAGTTAAGAAATCATTGACCTCATGCTTCCTTCTAGTTGAAACTGATTTAACATCTTATATAGTGGATTTTAACATTTTATTAACAATATAATTAACCTTATTAGTATTTATTATATCTTATATTATACTTTAATATCACTTTAACACCCATTCATTTATGAAATTTCATTATTTTCATTGTTTCAAGTCTAAATTCCCTTGTTTTTTCATTTGTTTCCTTTTATGAAAGATCATTCTATAATGAATATAATATAGTTATATCATAGAACAAAAGTAATGAAATAATTATCCTTTTATTAAATAAATTATACTTTTTAAGATTAATTATCAAATATGGTTATGAAAAATAAATAGTGTTACTATCATCGAGATGGTAGGTCGTTGGTAAAAATAAAGAATGTTTTCGTTTTTCAATGATCATTATGAAAACAGTTTAGGTAATATATTATTTTTATATAATGATAATTGTATCATAAATAGCAGGATATTTCTATAAATATACAAAAACATATTTTCCCTCTAGGTGGATTGGTTATAAAATATAGTCACATCACTTCAGGAACGTGGTAGTCTACACATATTGGAATGATGTATTTATTTTTTGATGTGTTAAAAGGTATGAATGAAAATGATATATTAGTTTTTATAATGATAAATATATCATTTTTAACGTTATTTATTCATTAATATCATATATTTTCATTAACATTATATTTATTACCTTCCATTAAAAATAGTACTGAAAAATGAATCACATTGCTTCGTGAAGCGATAATCCACCGTAAAACAATAACCATTATCATATCCCTTAAGGAATGGAAATTAAAAATATAAATGTATGTTATAATTATACAATAGGTATGATTATGTTTTAAAATACATATATGTACATTAATAACATCATCATACCCAATTTTAAGAGGTGGTAATGGAAAGAAGAATTACATTGGTGCGCATGGCAGTAACCTGTTGTAGAGACAAATATTGATTTCATTAACCATTTAATGGAATATGAGAAATATTTAAGTTATGATATTAACATAGAAAAATATTATTTTATTTAACATATGGTTTTTATTAATAAATTATTATTTAGTAATAATTCAAGAAGGTAGAGACAGAAATTTAAAAAAGTCATTGAAGAACGTTACCTCTTCTTTGGGAAGCACATTTAGGTTGCTCCAAAAGAATTCCTTGTTTTTTTGTGGCCAAAATATGTATTACAGAATGATTGGAGTGAGTGATAAAAAATATTTTGGAATTTATTGGATGAACTGATGGGGTTTCATTTTAGGGATAGAGGAGAGGGGTGGCTTTTTATAAGTGAGGTGAGTGACACACTAGTCTTTCTTGAAAAAGAATAAATTGAAACCTAGAATTTTTTTAATGATACCAGTGTTAAATAAATATATATTATTGATACAATACGGGATAATATATATATATGGAGATAAAATATATTTTAGATAAAAATTCGGTTGTTTTCACCCTTATCTATTTCATTTAACCCTCTGAAAAGCAATTTTTATTTTAACCGTGATAAAAAAATTAATATTTTTTTATTCAGTTTGGTAAAAATAATTGGGTGAAAATATTATATATTATAAATTATTATGATTCCAAATATTGAATAAATTCTTCAAAACACAATTAAAATAAGATTCAATATTTAATTTAAAATTATTTTTGTTGACACGATGAGAAAGCAAGGTTTCAAAGAGAAAATTTTCAAATGTTTACCAAGTTTTTATATCCAATTTTAATATAAATTATTGACAATCAAACAAAATGAATTAATATATACATAATTTAATTAATTTTACTTTAATACCAATTTAAAATATAATATATTTTAATTAATAATTTAAATGCAATTTAATATTTCAATTAAAATTAACTATTTTTCAGTATTCATAAAAAATCATTCTAAAAAAATATTTAAAATTATCACTAATATTAGTTTAACATTATAATTTAAAAAATTGATTTTAATTTTTAAAAATTAAACTTTAAGAAACTAATAAAATTTTTAATTGAAAAATAAAATGCGGACTATATGAAAATGATCATTTTTTGGAAGTGTATTTTTTCCAATCATATTATGATTTTATATTAACTCTATGACTAATAATAATATTATTATGAATCTCAATAAATATTTAATTATCTATAAATTATATGTTAAATTAAAATAATTCTTAATTGTGGTAAATTTAAATTAATTAAAATGGAGAGACATTATGTACATTAAAATACTTTTCAAAAAATATCCTTATTAAAATGAACAAACTTATACTGAAATAAAATATACTGATGTTTAGAAAATAATTATGTTCATTAAATATAAATAAATAATATTTAAATTATATTAAATAATATATATTACATAATGTGATATTTAAATAACTTAATATATTGAAAATAAATTATATTTTTACAAAAATCAATATTATTCACTATTCACTAAAAAATCAATATTTTGAAAAAAAAGCCAAAAAATTCAGCCTATATAAATTTTGATATGATGACTTAAAAAATCTTATTTTTTTATTCGAAATTTTTTTATAAAATGTTCAAAAAAAATATAAAAACTTATTCATGAAATTCAATATAAAAAATTTTTAAGGAAAATATATTTTTGAAGAAAAAAATTACTTTCCTAAAAATTGATCGGATATTTAATAAATATTAATAAATAATTTATATTGAGTAATAAATATACATCATTATATTACATAATTTAGTATATAATATTCATATCTACCAATATGAAGGCTATGTTATAACTGTTATATATATTTTTGTTCGTTTGAGGTCAATGTTGGGAGTTGAATATACTGTCAAACAAAAAAACGTCAATTTTTCATGTACCACAGGCTATCAAAGAGATTAAATTCTTTTAAAAATTAATATATTTTAAATTATCATGGAGTTTAATTATCATATTAATTCATTTTTGTGTATCCTTTATACTATCAAACATTATTTTATTCTATTAAAATCTTTAGGGTGTTGTAGTTAGCTATACTAAAACAACTCCACACTAATCATGCTTAACTGTAGAGTTTTAATCAGGTGGCATCATGAATTTAAATGTCCATCTTCGTTAAAGTGGTAGAAACATTTATATATATGGGGATTTTTTTTGGAGAGTGGTTTGGATGTAGTTTTGAGCTATATTTTGAACCTCCTTTTTGATAGAGACAATGTATGCGACATATCGGTGATGTGTGAATGATTGATTTTTTAAGAACCTGGATCTTCTTTTCAGGTATGGTTTTCCTTTTCTGGAGTTTTTGAGAAAAGATGAGTTTATGTAAATTTTTTAAGTACACGCCATGTACATTATAAGTACATGCCATGTACTTTGATGCCACTCAGGACCGTGTGTTGGCTATGTCATGACCACACACATGGCCATGTAGGGGTGATGTGGAGACCGCTTAATTCGAAGTACGGAAAAGCCTAGTACATGCAGTGTACTCCAAAATTACATGTCGTGTACTTTATTTTTTTTCGTTAAACGGACCGGGGTCACGTCTTAACCCCATAAATGTCTTCTTCTCCATCTTTTTCGACCAAGAGCGAGGGTATGGTCGCGGATCTTCTTTGATCTGCCGATCTGTCACCGGTTATCCAAATTGGATGACTTCAGTTGCAATAGAATCACAGTGGTGAGTTCTTTCTTCTTCTTATTCCACGTTTCTTTATTCCTTCTCTCACCTGAGTTATCTGAGGTTGAGCGTTTTAGATTTTTTTTCATATCTACTTAATTCTAGGGAGATTCATGGACCCATGTTCAAGTATATCGATCTCTTAGGATCGAGGTAGGTGGTTTGAAGCCTTACATTGAATGTGTTTGAGTTTTTGTGCAAAAGCGTTGGATACCCATGTATCGGGTATCACAGGTTAGGGTTTTGATCCTACATTATTATCTGCATTAGATTACTTGTGTTCTTGAGACTGTTAGATGAGTAATGATTTCTTGTTAGCATATTTGAGGATCACCCCATGGGTGTTTCCCTTGTTTTGGCTATTTATCACCGTTTGGCTTAGGTTTCCTGTGAGGCAGACCTTGTTGCATTGATTGCCTTCCTTGATATAATTGAGTACATGTATTGCCTATTGTTTATATGCTTTTGATGAATTGTAGTTATTATCTAAGTAGTTATTGATTTTACTTAGGGATGTTGACAGTCATTTACGCACGACTAGACTGCTAAGGGATGTGTGAACCTGGTGCCGTAGACTAATGAGGGAATTGACAATTAAGGGATTCCCTAGAGAGTCAGTTGTAAATTAGATCATTCGTAGGACCTATATGAATTGGACTTTGTGCTTCCACATAGAGTCCTCAGTTACGTATCGAGACTACAGGAGGAATTAGATATAAGTTCTTCCTCAGATAGTCTATAGCTCTCATTGCAAGGCCGCGGGGGAATTGACTGTGAGAGCTTCCCAGAGTGTCCATGCCTTTTTATGATTACTTAACTAGAGGTGTATTCCAATATGAGCCACCCAAAGAGTGAGTTTGAATATTGTTTGGTTGGTTGTGACGATCCCACCAATCCAAAGAAAATGCTTGGGTTTTGTACTGCATATTGTTTAGGTAGTCTCATGAGATACATGTTGTGTTACTTACTATAGCATGGGAATTTATAGATGTTTTCTATATTCCTTGGTTAATAATTAAATGATTGAATTGAACTAAAAAATAGATGTAAATGGAAGTTTGTAAGGTTGTTTAACTTAGTGTACTTTTGTTTCTCTGCTGAATTTATATCCATCACTTTTTCTATATTGCTCACAGATAGTAGGGCATAGATCTTGTGGTGGTTACCGACTGGGATTAGACTCACACCATGTTTGGGTCCTGCTTTTCAGCACAAAAAAGTTATATGGTTGCAGGTGTGGATAGGGATTGTGGCCCTTCTAATTCAGGTACATGATTTCTGGTTGGAGCTGGAGAGCATGAGACTGAGCTTAGATTTTCGATTCTTCTAGATTTTCTCTTTACATTTAGGACTTGTTTCTCAGTTTTATTTCATCATGTTGTTGTGTTTGCTACTTTCCTAAGATAATTGTACATGCTGCATCATTATCATCATCACTATATATTTATTTTGTCTACTATGTAGTTTTAGTTATTGTGTCATGTTATTGCTTCCGCTATTGACTGTTATTTCCTTTCCCTTTTATACCTTACCAAATTAGGTCATAGTTTCCCCAATGACTCACAAAGGCCCTCGCAGCAAGTCGGCAGTCTCTGGCGTTTGGGGAAATGCGCATGGGGTCATGTGGCGAACCGGGTATGGGGCACCAGTTGAGTGGCTCTGGATTCAGTTCATTGCTAAGTAGTATCGGAGGAGGTTCTTTTCTTTCTATTGACTTACTGTTTTGCGACATTAGACCGTTATAATATGGAATAGGTAAATGGTAAATAGTTGTGCCCGGGTGTTCTATAACTCGAGTACGGGGAAAAATCCAGGTTACCTCGAATATTGCAATTTTTGAGTATTGCAAATGTTATAGTTTAATTTATTTCTCCATTCGGTGGTGCACTTGTTTTCTGTTGTTACTATTTATATTATTGTGGTTTTATTTTTTTTTTCAACCCGATGAGATGAGGGTATGCCATATCATGCACCATATAAGCACTTTTTAGAAAATCACATGTCATGTATTTTTTCATGACATCTAAATTGCATTATACATTGTATCTTATTGTGATAGAATTTTTGATAGACTATTCATGTTGTTGTGATAGCTTCTATGATATAATACCTTCTATGTTGATAGGTTATCATTTGTTTAAGGCTTCTTTATCATGGACGACAAACTTTGGTCTTATAGGTTTTATGGGCCCTCGAGGATCGGAATTTTGTGGATCGTGAGTTTGTTATACTTTTTACTTGTTATATGGATTTTTATGATGCCAAACATTGATTTGCGGGTAGTATGGGCCCTCAAAGATCATAATTTTTCACCTTAACGCTTGTTTTTCTGTGTTTTCTTGGCTCTGGTGCAGTTCTGAGGCAATTGTCTGGAAAAACCCAGAATACACAGCGTGTACTTTATGAATACATGCTCTGTAGTTTTTCTCTGTGTCGCTGAATGTGTGGGAAGGGACACGGGGTTGTGAAAGTTCTTGTAGGAACACGTTGTGTACTACGTTTTCATGTAGTGTAGGTTAATCTAGGTACCCGACCATGTCACGAAAAACACGGGTCTGTGTTATCCTTTCTTATACACGTTGTGTCCGCCTAAAACACGCCTTATAGTGTCATCCATGTAGCCGTCCGTGTAGCTAACCACACAGTTGTTAGGACTTATTAGTACATGCCATGTCTTTCTCTAACACGTCGTGTAGTGTGACCTGGGTACATAGGCCAAGTCACAAACAACGCAGGCCATGTGAAGCTTGTTAAGTACACGTCAAGTATACCTTGAACACGTCATGTAGTTTTGTCTAAGGAGATCTGTGTGGCTTAACCAGGTAGAAGGAATCAGGTAGGGAAGGGAATTCAAGTACTCAACATGTGTTGGGACAACATGCCGTGTATCTGGGGTGTTACACGACCAGATAAGTAAAAGTACACACCCATGTAAATGACTTAAGGGAACAAGCTGTGTAGTCTTTATACACATCATGTAGTCATGTTTTGTTTTGTTTTAAATGATTCTTTCCCATGTTCCCTTCTTAAGAACCTAGTTTTCATTTCCTAGTAATGTGATCTAAAGTGTGATTTTGACCTTGTAGAGTCATGGCACCGAGACGTCCTCCTGTTGTCCGTCAGGAACCCGGTAGTGACCGTACGCCTGATATGGCATATCAAGGACTACCAGTAGTTCCACTTATCAATCCAAACATGGAACCTGTAGTGATTCCAGAGATTGGTGGTGACCCTATTTTCAGATAGGGTTTCATGAGAATCATGTAGACCTTCCAGGGAGCTCAGCATCCTGTCTCGTCCATGGCAGAGCTGATGCGGGTTTTTCAGCCGCAGCATCCTCCCATGTTTACAGGGGATGGAGGACTGCAGGCTGCGGGTCATGGCTAGAAGCCATGCTATCCATCTTCGAGCACCTGTAGATGCCTCTGGAGAGGATAGTGAAGCTCTCGAATTATATGCTACGAGATTCTTCCAAGAGATGGTGGGATGTGTTTTCACAGGCAGGCCGCCAACAGGCGACGACTTGGGATTAGTTTCAGCGTACGTTCTATAACTACTTCTACCCGGAGACGATGAGGGATGACAGAGCAAGAGAGTTCATGAACCTGCAGCAGGGTACTCTCACAATTATGGAGTATTTCTCCTACTTCACACAGTTACAGTGTTTCACTCCCATTCTGGGGAATGACGAGCTGTTTTTAGTGAGAAATTTTGAGGAAGGCCTCAAACCGAACATCAGAACCTAGGTGAACGTCTTATAGTTGACTTATATTACTCTGATAGTCAACCAAGTTCTTATCACGTGGAGAAATATGATGGATACTAGAGCTGTGGACCAGGGCGTTTCAGCATCCAAGGCAAATTAGTTTCAGATATACAGCAGGAAGCGCCACCGAGAGTCTACAGGAGGTGACCCGAGTAAGCGAGGTATTCCTTCTGGTAGATAGGATCTTACTTCGGGCAACGAAGTGGTGTGCTATCAGTGTGGAATAAGTAGGCATAAGAAGCTTCAGTTCCAGAGAGACCCAGTGGAGTGCCAATCATACGACAATATGGGTCATCTGCAGCGTTTCTGTAAGGTTCTCCTTCCAGCCGCTAGTGAAGGAGGATCAATTTCAACTCTGCGTATAGGAGAAGTATTACCAGTTCTGCAGCAGACTTGGGGCTGCAGTTCTTCAGGTTTTTCAGGCTAGGGTAGACGTGGTGGACGTAGTGGTCAGGCTCAGCGAGGGTCAGCACAGGGATCTCAGGCTGCTACATAGGGCCGCGGTGGAGGACAGACTTTTGCGGTAGAGCATATTCATCTGGAGCAGGATCCTGGACCTTCTACAGTTCGAGGTACGATTTTAGTAGCCTCAGTTTTACCCCTTGTACTTTTCGATATAGTAGATTCTCATAGATTTATTTCTGTGCACACTGTGGAAAGCCTTAGACTTACTATTTATACTTCTGAGGATATGATGACGCTAGACACTCCCTTAGGAATTAGAAGTGCTAGTGTGCATTAGTGCTTAGACTGCCCCCTTGAGGTTGGTGGGTGTCGTTTTTCATGGAATCATTATCTTTTGGAGATGACAGGCTATGATGTCAATCTCGGGATGGACTGGTTAGTTCCCTTCCAAGACTTTGTCCATTTCTATCGTCGTAGGGTGAGTTTCACATCGCCGAAGGGTGGATCTTTTCTTCACAAGGGAGAATGGAATGTCTAGGTGAGTAGAGCTACACTAGAGCATCATGGGTTGGGCAGTGTTACGGCCTAGATTTCTAGCTTATATGTGGATTACCAGGGGACTTCTCAGTTAAATTTTCCTCCAGTGGTTTATCGCTTTCCAGATGTCTTTCTAGAAGATTTTTCCTGTTTTCCTCCGGAGTGACAGGTAGACTTCTCTATTGAGCTTGTTCCCGGAGAAGTACTGGTATCCATACCTTCTTATAGGATTTCTACACCTGAGTTACAGGAGTTCAAAAATCATTTTGAGGAGTTGCAGGAAAAGGGTTTCATCCGACCCAGTATTTCACCTCAGGTTCACCTGTTCTATTTGCAACAAAGGCGGATGGTACTTTAAGGATTTTTTTTGGATTATCAGAAGCTAAAAAAGTTGATGGTCAAGAACTGATATCCATTTCCATTTTTAGATGATCTCTTTGATCAGCTTCGAGGAGACAACGTCTTCTCCATGATCGACATGAGATCCAGGTATCAACAGTTTCGTGTCAGACCATCTGATATACCTCTTACAGCCTTCCGGAGCAGGTATGGTCTGTATGAGTATACGGTTAGGTCGTTCGGTCTCACCAATGTGCCATCAGTTTTCATGGCTCTGATGAAGAGAATTTTGCAACCTTACTTGGATTCTTTCATTGTTGTTTTCGTGGATGATGTCTTGGTTTACTCTCACACTCGACACGACCATGCTACCCATCTTGAGATCATTTGGATTACATTGAGGGAGCATTAGTTATATGATAAGCTCTCAAAGTGACACATTTGGATGGATGAGATTCACTTCCTGGGTTATGTCATCTTAGAGATAGTAGTATCAGTAGAACCAGAGGAGGTGAGAGTAGTAGTTACCTTGGAGAAGCCAAGGAATGTCTTCAAGGTACGATGTTTCTTAGGGCTGGCTGGTTACTATAGGTGGTTTATATAGGACTTATCATGCTTAGAAGCACCGTTTATGGGATTGACTAAGAAGGGGGTGAATTATGTTTGTTCAGAAGCTTGAGATTGAGCCTTTCATGAGCTGAATGGGTGATTGACTTCAGCACCAATTCTAGTTTGGCTGGAGCCGGGCAAGAGTTATACATTCTTTTGTGATGCATCTAGCATCCGGATTGGAGCAGTGCATATGCAGGAGGATCATGTTGTTGCATATGGATCTCGGTAGTTGATGCCACATGTGAGGAATTATCCTACACATGACCTGTAGTTGGCTGCAGTTGTTCATGCTTTGCATTGTTGGAGACATTATCTTCTATGAGAGCATTTTGTGGTATATACTGACCACAAAATCCTCAAGTATATCTTCACGCAGCGTGACTTGAATATGATACTGCGGAGTTGGGTTGAGTACCTAGAGTCTTTCGATTCAATATTTCATATACGCCTTGGACGGGAAATGTTGTGGTAGACGCACTGAGCAGGAGGATGCGGATACAGGCAGTTCAGGATGCCAGCAGTGAGTGGAAATTATGGGTCTGTTCTATAAAATGCATTTGGAGGTACACAATATACGGGGCCATACCATTCTTTCTTCTGTATCTGTTACCTCTACCCTTCTTGATAGAGTACAAATGAGGCAGTTATCAGATTCTGAAGGCCTTGTTCTACGGGAAAGCATGTCAGGAGAGGACCCTCTTCCCGGATAGTCGTTAGGTTAGGGTGAGATCTTGTTTTTCTAGGGACGCCTATGGGTGCCAGTAGATATACGTGAGGAGCGGATACAAGACTGTCATTCCTCTGCTTGGGAAGTTCATCCTAGCATCACCAAGATGCATCGTGATCTACACCGCTAGTATTGGTGGACAAGTATGAAGAGGTATGATACTAGTTTTTTCATGAGGTTTTCCACCTCTCAGCAGGTGAAGGCGGAGCACCAGTGACCAGTGGGGCTTTTACAACAGCTACCCATTCTTGAGTGGAAGTGGAATGATGTAGCGATGGACTAATTGATAGGTTTAACCAGATCTACTCGAGGGAATGACGCGGTATGGGTTTTCTTTGACAGGCTCACGAAGGCTGCTCACTTCTGGCCGATTAAGGAGACCTTCGGTGTTGATGAGCTTATACAGATGTATATCCATGAGATTGTACACTTGCATGGGGTTATGAGTACTATCATTTCCTATAGGGATTCCCACTTTATGTCACTTTTTTGGAAAGGGCTACAGAAGTCTTTGGTTACACTGGTACATCTGAGTATGGCTTACCATCCCCATACAAATGGCCAGTCAGAGTGCATGATTCATGTGGTAGAGGACATGCTATGATCATGAGTGCTTGATTTTGGAGGTTCTTGGGAGAGGCATATACCTCTAGGGGAGTTTTCCTATAATAATAGTTTTCATGCAACTATTCATATGGAACCTTATGAGGCTTTGTACAGTAGGCTGTGCCGATCACCCTTTTGTTGGCTGGAGGCAGGAAAGGTAGCTATGCTGGGACCTCATCTTGTTCAGGAGACCACATAATAGGTGGAGTTGATTCCAAAAAGGATGGATACTGCACAGTCTCAGCAGATAACTTATGTTGATCAGTGGAGATGACCTTTGGAGTTCATGGTCTGAGATCAGGTTTTCCTACGTGTTACCCCAAGGTTGGGACACAAGAGGATCAAGAGACAGGGTAAGCATTCACCAAGATATTTAGGGTTGTTTGAGGGTCTAAAGTGTGTCGGTCTGGTTGTTTATAGGTTGATGTTACCTCAGAGGTACCAGGCTATGTAGGACATCTTCCATGTTTCTCATCTTTGATGCTATTTCTCAGACTCATCTCATGTCTTTCAACTCAAGGAGGTTGAGATGGAGCAGGATGCATCATTCGAGGAGCGTCGTATCAAGATTTTTGATCGTATTTCAAAGGTACTCTATGGCTGGTCTGTTCCTCTAGTACAGGTGTGATGGAAGCACGACCGTGTATAGGACGAGACTTGGGAGAGGGAGGCCGATATGCGATCACAGTGGACATATTTTCTTGTGGTTTCTTCCTCTCCACCTTATTAGGGAAATTTAGGGTTGAATTTATTTAAGCGGGGATGTTTGTAAAAACCCGGATCTTCTTTTTCAGGTATGTTTTTCCTTTTCTGGAGTGTTTGAGAAAAGAGGAGTTTCTGGAAATTTTTGAAGTACATGCCATGTAATTTGATGTCGCTCAGGGTTTTGTACTCGCCAGGTCATGACCACACACATGGCCATGTAGGGGTGATGTGGAGGCCGCATAATTCGGAGTATGGAAAATCCTAGTACAGACCATGTACTCATAAAGTACACGTCATGTACTTTCTTTTATCATTAAACGGACTAGGGTCGCGTCTTAACACAAGAAACTTCTTCTTCTCCATCTTCTTTGACCAATAGCATGGGTACGACCAAGGATCTTCTCTAAGCCGCCAATCTGTCACTGGTTATCCAAATCAAACGTTGTCGGTTGCAATAGAATCACAGTGGTGAGTTCTTGGTTCTTTTTAGGCCACATTTCCATATTCCTTCTCTCATGTGATTTACCTTAGGTTAAAAATTTTAGATTTTTTGTAGATCTACTTCATTCTATGATGATTTACAGGCCAAGGTTCAAGTATATCGATCTCTTAGGATTGAGGTAGGGGGTTTGATGCCTTATGTTGAATGTCTTTGAGTTTTTGTGGAAAAGTGTCGGATACCCATGTATCGGGTATCTTGGGATAAGGTTTTGATCCTCCATTATTATCTGCCTTAGATTTCTTGTGTTCTTGAGACTATTAGATTAGTAATGATTGCTCGTTAGCATATTTGAGGATCACCCCATGTGTGTTTTCCTTGTTTTGGTTGTTTATCGCAGTTTGGCTTAGGTTGCCTGTGTGGAAAACCATGTTGTATTGATTTCCTGCCTTGATATAATTGATTGCATGTATTTCCAACTGTTTATATGATTTTGATTCATTGTAGTTATTATACAAGTAGTTGTTGAACTTACTTAGGGTTGTTGACCATCATTTACGCACTACTAGACTACTCAGGGTTGTGTGAACCAGGTGCGGTAGACTAAAAATGGAATTGACGATTAATGGATTCCTTAAAGAGTTTGTAATAAATTAGTATCATTCACAGGACCTACGAGAATTGAAATTTGTGCTTCCTCATAGTTTTCTCAGTTATATATCGATACTATAGGAGGAATTAGACATAAGTTCTTCCTCAGAGATTCTATAGCTATCGTTTCAAGACATCATAGGAATTGACGGTGAGATCTTCCCAGAGTGTATGTGCCATTGTATGATTACTTAACTAGAGGGGTATTCCGGTATGAGCCACCTAGAGAGTCAGTGTGAATATTGTTTGGTTGGTTGTGATGAGTCCACCAATCCAAATAACATGCTTGGGTTTTGTACTGCTTGTTGTTTAGGTAGTCTACTGAGATACCTATTGTGTTACTTTCTATGCCATAGGAATATATAGTTGTTTTCCAGATTCCTTGGTTAATAATTAAATGATTGAATTGAATTAATAAATAAATGTAAATGGAGGTTTTTAGGGTTGTTTACTTTAGTGTACTTCTATTTCTATAATGCATTTATTTCCATTACGTTTTCTATATTTCTCTTGACTGTAGGGCATAGATATTGTGGTGGTTGCCTACTGGGATTAGTCTCACACCCTGTTTGGGTCCTACTTTTCAGCCCAAACAGTTTCTATGGTTGCAGGTGTGGATAGAGAATGTGGACCTTCTACTTTAGGTACATTATTGTTGGCTGGAGCTGGAGAGAATGGGACCAAGCTTAGGCTTGAGATGCTGCTGGAGTAACTATTTACTTTTAGGACTTGTTTCTCAGTTGTATTTCAGCACATTGTTGTTTTTACTTCTTTGCTTAGATACTTGTACCTGCTGCATCATTATCATCATTACTATATATTCATTGCTTCTACTATTTAGTTTCAGTTATTATGTGCTGTTATTTCTTCTGCTGTTGACTATTATTTCCTTTCCCTTGTATACCTTACCAAATGAGGGCATAGTTTCCCCAATGACTCAACAAGTCCCTCACTGCTAGTCGGCAACCTCTAGTGTTTGGGGAAATGTGTTTGAGGTCATATGGTGAACCTTTTATGGGGAAATAGTTGAGTTTCTCTAGATTCGGGTCGTTACATATTTTCTTATCAAAATTTTAATAAGACTAAGATGTGTGAACAAGGATTCAATTTTGGAAAAATATCCCATGACAAGACAGTCATAGGTAATTAATCCAATCACATAACCTTGTAGGAGTATTATAAGACCATATTTTCCTTCTGATCACACCACTTTATATGACCCATGAGGTCACCCATTCCAGAACTAATCTAGGAAAAACATTCTTAATAATGGGGTTATAATTAGTTAGGATCCCAAAAACATTCTTCCACCTTGTTGTCATGGGTAGTGAAATTTATTCATTTATGTATCACTTTTCCATGGTTTTCTTTGTCTTTCCCCTTTATAGAGAACAACCATTATTTTGGAACACACACCACAAACCCATGTAGTACCTCTCAACTTATGGTTTTTCATTTTCAATGATACCATTTGTCATGAGTAAACCTCCACAAGCCCTGAGCCATAAATCTGACCCTATGGGACTCCCATAGTACATTGGCTTCCATTGTAAATCATCACAAGATATTACCCATCTGGGTCCCTTATTAGACTAATGACTATACACACAGGACAAACATGTTATTTTAGTGAGTTTTTTCTTTACTCTCACAAACCCTATAGAACTTCAAAAGAATTTTCCTATATTGAAACACCTAAAATAAAAACATTGTTATCTTTGGAGTTCTAATAAAGCATGATCCCAAAAAGGATAAGTTCTCCTTATTGACTTGGGATATAACATTTAGTTTTTTATTAATTTTCGAGGGGTGTTACATAAATATGGTCACCGTAAAAGTTCTTATCTAATATTATCTTAATTATTTTATTTTATTTTATTAATTATTTTTAATTGAAAACTACTTTGTGTTCTTAATTGAAAAACATACTTTCATATTGTTCAAGAATCACATGATTCCAAATTTTTTCCAGTAGTTCATTATCAATAATTAAAATAAATATTCTATTTCAATATTCTCATGAATGATACTCAATTCTAACCATATCTCCTGGGAGTGTTGTAACCAATAGTTCATCAAGGCCCATTGTCGTGCACCATTTCTCGTTCGAGTCTAGCTCAAAGCGGTGTTTATTGGTTATAACTCTAGGTAAATCTGTGCCAGAGCCTCCTCTACCAGCTCATATCTAGACAGGTATGTATTACATGTAAAACCCATATAATATTCACATTACCAAAACATTTTGATGTTCTTAAATACTAATACTTAAATTCTATCTTAGGGTACTATTTTCTAATCAGAGTATTTCTAAATCAAGCTTCCACGGTTTGTACTAAACTCTCTCTGATACTAAATATAATTCCCCGACCATAGTTACTCATAGTCAGCACATTATTAAATAATATTTTCATGATCAAAAGAGATCAATTCTTAAAATACTGATTAGTTTAGTAGCCTTGTAAGTACTATATACATACATAAGTATTATATTAAATCATGAAAAAAAAATTGTTCCCCCTTTGAATACACTGATATCCTTTAGCCTATCCTTACATGTTAATCATAAAATAATTCTTCACAACCTAGGATAAAGAAAACATACGTAATGGTTAATAATTTATTCTCAGTAGGGATAACAATATAGTGGAAACTATCATAAATCAGCCTAAACATTTTAGGATATGTATATTAGAAAAACACGAAACTTTTAAAAATAAACATCATCATAATATAGAAAAGGTAAATCAAATAATTCCATTTACTTATTCACATGGATATTCTACTAGTCAAATAATCACATTTAATATCAATATCTAATATCATAGTGATGGAATTCATAATTCCAGACATCATAACCACATAGTCAATGCCTCATGCCAAGACCACATATAAGATTTTTTCAAGGCCTTATGCCAAGACACTAGTTTGCTTCATTCAACCTGCCGATGAATCTAGAAGCTATATCAGGCTCCACTCATCACAAAATAATTCTAATGCCATTCTCATATGAAAAGGTTGAAATATAATCTAAACATTTGTATTAAAACTAGCATACAAAATGTCAATATTTTAACCACAACCCATGAATGGTATAATAATAGCACATCCACGGTCAAAAAAACTCATTCAGTAAAATATGGAATATTGTAATATAATAAACCAACCTCAATCAAGAATAAATAAGGATATTGACATAGATAAAAATAATAAGTAAAACTATTTGAGAGAAATATCCCTTTTTTCTTGAAAACATTTAAAAGAATCACTATTTATCAATAAGTTGTTTAAAAGAGATGTTTTAATCAACGTGCCCCATACCACTTTGAAACTTTTAAAATGAATTTCAATTTTAAAACATCGATTTCAATATAAATAAATCCTTAAAACAATTTTTAAAACATCGACATCTATGATAAATATTTAGAAGAATAAATTTTAAAAACATTTAAAATGATATTTTTGTTAGGGTTCCTAACCAAATGAAAGACACTTGAATACAAATAATTGAGTTAATAAAAACCTTATAATATAATGAGAATAAATGGATTCATAATATAAAAGTTCTAAGTATAGTATATACACCATATAAAAGTGAATTAGCGCATAACGACAACGTAGTCTCAACAATGACTTGGATGTTTAACTCAATTAATGGAAATTCAGTTATGATTACTCTTATCAAGATCATATCGATGACTTGAGAATTTATCAATGGAGTGATTATGTGTATAAAAATTATATCCACACAAAGGGGAGTGTAAATTACTACATAAATAAACAAATAGTGATTTCACACATAATCATGGAGTAAAAGTATCGAAGAAGATTGCATAAAACCCAATGAGTGGAAATTGAAATTAGAAATTCCCTTACTGATTTGGTAACTTATGAAATATACACCACAAGAAATAAGGATCATACAATGAAGTTTTAAATACCCATAAAATAAATTATATTACACAAATAATACAATCATGGTCATTACGTACTCCACAGAAAAATTATAGCGGAAAATATAGCATGAATCTCACAGGAATAAAAAGTGAGATAAAAACCCCTTACCCTGTAATTTTCCTTAGTAGAGGACAATTTAACCTCTTTTATTATGGATAAATCATTGTTATTAAATTATAAAAGTACCACATATATAAATATTATATCATATATGATCTTATAATATTACTCTGTTAATGATATTTCAGTAGTATCATTGTTTTGGGTGTTAAATGATTCATTTTCATTTATATATTTTTTTAGTAAGTCATGTTTGTTATGGATAGGATGAATTTTATTCATATCTAGAAAGATATTAAGTTCTTAAACATTATTTTTAATAATCAAATGAATATTATTCTTGAATGGTTATGATGGAGAATGAAATATGGTCGCGTTGTGGAGATGGTAATCCATACACACGCACGAGTGAAAATATCATTCTATTAGTGGTGAAATCATATGTAATTGGATGGTATATTATATATAAATAATCATTAAAATGTTATATTTATTATTTATATCTATTATACTCATTATTATACCCATCCATATATTGAAGTGTTGAATAATAAACTACACCACAACATGTAGACGGTAAGTCGTACGTACACATGTATGGAGACTTTGACATTCATAGGATGGATAGATTAATGAATATGGTGGTAAGAAAATAACTTTGAAAGAGGTGATGAAATTATTACCTCTTCTTCGAGTGCTTCCTTTTGATTTGATAAAAAGGACTCCTTAGGTCAGCTTTCTGATCAATGTAAGGCCACTAGGTTTAATTGATTGTAGTGTGGAAGATATTTGAGAATGGTTTGGCCATGGAAAATGGCTATGGAGGTGTGATTTTGATGGAAGGGGAAGTAACCTTATATAAGAGAGGTGGTGGTCACTTTCAGAAAAGATTGACATATTAATTTATTATACAATCATATTCGGTTTATAATGGATCTAAAAGAATTTTGTTCAAGGATTAGGTGTTTCTAGGTCGAAAACCTCTCAACCAATATGTTTTAGACATGTTTAGGTCACCATATTAACCTTATTGTTTTTATTTAACTCTTAGATAAATAGTTTAACATTCACCATGTATTCTTGTATTATTATAATAAATGGTTAATAAACATACAATAAAAAGACAAGATCACCCCAAGTGGTTCATTATTTAAATATATAACATTATCTAAGTCTTTTTTCAAATCCATATATTTTTATGAATATTATATCAATTATTAATATAGTATTTGTTTTAAAAGAAGGTTTATGTCATTTTTGAAACTATTTAGTATTTGGATTTTTTAAAGTAAAAAAAATTATTAATTAAAAATAAATAAATAAAATCAATCCAAACTATTCAAATTAACCTAGAAAATTAGTTTAATGCATCAAAAGTCTCAATTTACATTTATTTGGATATTTATAATATCAATATTTTTAATCTTTCATTAATAAGGTTATTATTTCATCTTCGTTTGGTCATAAATAAATTTAATTATTTAATGTCTAAAAATTATAAATAAAATAAAATTATATAGGAAATATGTTTAAATCCTTAATGAATATTAATATTTGAATATATATTATGTATAACCCTATATTAAATTTGTTTTAGTTATGAAAATTTGAATTTTACATTTTTAACTCTTCTTAAAAAATTAATAAATGTCGTAATCTAATCCAAGGGGATCAAATAGAGTCATATTTTATTCCTTCGGATTATTTTGAATGAAAATCACTTATCCAATAGAATTAGGACACATGTTAGGGTAATAATAATATAATTGTTTTCATTTAATTACCCAATTTACTTTTAACCGCAGTAAATAAACGTCAACAGTTACTATTTACCAAAAAAATCAACCTATTTAACCACATTTTACTTATTGATGCAACCCTGTCTCTCATATTTTTGAAATTCAATTCATAGAAGATGTAAAATTATTTTTTATGCATATTTTCAAATGTGTCTAGATGGTGGGTAAAAGACATTAAAATATTCAATAATCCTTTATAAATCTAATTTTATTATAAACTAGCTTCAATGAATTCAATTTAACTAATATTGTTATTATGTATCTATTTTTAATTTAAAATAAATTTAAATTATAAGTTGGTATTAAATAATAACGTAGTGTTTTCACTATTCATCAAAAATTCAATGTTATTAAAAATACCCAAAATTTACCCAAAGCTAATTTTGATATTCCAAATTCAAAAATGATATCTATTTTACCAAATTCAAAATATATATGTGTTAAACAATTTAAAAAATATTCCCGTTATCAAAACCAAAAAGCGGGTTTTTAGAAGTAAAATCAATCAAATAATCGATGGGTGTTTATGTCCAATTCAATTGTAAAATTACTTAAAATGGATAAAAACGGAATAAATGATAAAAATATAGTGTAATTATTCTTCAAAACAATTCAAATGTATAATTTAACACTACAAATTATTTTTATTAAAAAATTTGTTTTGAATTAAAATTTAGAATTTTTCACTATTCGTCAAAAATATAAATGTTTTCAGAAAAGCACTGAAATATTATCCAAACTAAATTTTTCTGTCCCGATTCTAATGAAAATTTTTATTTTGTCAAATTAAATATATAAATTTTTCAAATATTGGATTTAAAAAAGGTTCTCCATTAAAAGGCGGCAAATTTTCATTTTATGAAAAATATATCTCTTTTCTAAAAAATTGAATTTGTACTTATATTATGTCTTAGAAACACATAATATTAATGGTAAAATTATATGGTGAATATAAAATTCAAAATGCAGTTAATATTATTCATAATAATTTTTTGAACGTCTACTTTGGTAAGTTGTGGTGTGGTCGAACTTGGGGATGCATGTAGCACAAGAAATTGAATTACTTTAAAGAAAATAACTTACTTTGAAATCTTTGGGTGTTACACATACTGTCATGATAGATGTGAAAAGATACTCATAATGGACTATTTATGGGTTTTATTCCAAAACATTGGTGAAAATACATTAAAACCCCCTAAAAGTGTAGCAAAGGAGGAGTACATGGTTTGTTACCCTAGTACACAACATTTATCCTCAAGTCCCCACATGGGCGTGTACTCTAGCGAGACTCAGTGTGTAAAATCTTGAGTACATAAAATCTAACATAGGTACATGGAATTTACCCTACACGATGTATCACCCCATTTTACTCACAAGGAAGGTCATGTACATGGCCTAGAATTGCAATTATACAAGGCTTATTAACCACATAGGGTTTGGCTTCATACTCAACACAGTTGTATTCCTCAGCACTGGCAGCCTAGTTGGGTACTTAGCTACACCACTGAGCACCAATACATTGTGTGTACTCCCAGGTGCATGGTGTGTACCTCAAAAAATTTATCATCCCCAAATATGAATAGCACACAACATGTATCCATGAACTACACATAGTGTAAATGGGTTTTCCCTAATGAAAAACCATCAAATCTCCATGATACCCCCATTTTCACCACAAAGCAACAAATCAGGAAATAAGGGGACATATGAATGAATATATGGTGTTTGAAAAAATTAAAATGATTTCACTTTTTATTTTTTTAGTAAATCATAAAAATGGACTATATTTGGGTTGAAACCACCGATTCATCACCCGTTTTCACAGGCTATAGTTTCCACACTGTGATCTGGCACATCCTGAGCTTCACGATGGAACCTCCATCTCTTCTAATCTAAATTTAACTCTACATATACCATATCACTTGGTTTGTAAGAATATAAGGAGTTACCAATAGAGTAGGGGTGAATATAAAGGAGAGAAAAATAAAATATTGAAAAAAATAGATGGTAAAAAAGAAAAATAAAAGAAAACGAGGCATCAATCTCCCCTAGTTCCCAACTAAAGTTTATGCCCCTCCTAGGAAAAAATATCATTTATAAACTCAATTATTGAGTTGGAATGTCAATAAAACATGTTTATCCAAATATATGACTTAAAAATTCAACATTAATAATTTAATATTTAATCTACGAAATATTATGCATTAATTATTTCTCTAAAATTTACACAGCCTAGATTTTCCCAAAGATCCTAACCTATGGTAAAAGACCTATTCCGGGACAAATAGTGCGGTCATAATCTGAGATAATATTCTACTGTAATGTTGATTTTTTCTATTTTAAATCATCTAAATGAAAAAAAAATCAAATTGGTGCTCAAAATTTCATTCCATAAAATCATGGGTTGTTATTGATATGTTTATCATTGTAGATATTACATAATTTTTTATATCATTGATGAATCAGAAGGTTTTTGGAACTTCTATCTCCTAATAAAAATATTTTATACTATTATTGAACAAGTTAAATATGCATGAATGAAAAATTATTTCAACACCAAATATTTCTTGGTTCAAAAATGGAATGAATAAGTATGGATGATTATTTGATATGGAAAAATACTAAAATATGATTGAATGATGTTTGTTATTGAATATAATGAAGGTGGTCATTTTCCATGCTATTTTTATGTATATTGATTTTATATTAGTTTGAAATATGAATATAATACCACAATGAAAATAATTATATGGTACATTAAAGGTACTCTCAAAAATGTATTGGTGTGTTAGATAAGTAATGATTGATATTTTATGTCTTATTATGCTATAGATTGGTTTGGGGATATTGTTGTTGATATATTCAAAAGTACAGGTATATTATTTTTTGGAATAAAGTGTATTGAATATAATAACAATAATATACGGAGTTCTTATATTATAATTTTTTTAGTGGATTATATTTTAGATACATAGATATATATAAAATTAATATGCATACAAAATCAAGATAGGGATCATAATAAAGAGGAAAAGATTCCCATGGTTATCAATTGTAATAATAAGTGTGAGAATAAGTTGAAGAATAATATATTATAGTATTCCTTCATGAAACATAACAAAATTAAGAATTATTTGAATAAATAGAAGGACATCGAATGATTGATCATTATGGACTATATTTTTACATATGAATATATGGAGGGATTTTTTCTTAACCCTTTGGAAATATCCAAATTTGGGAAGAATCAAATGAGACATTGTACTCAAAGAACACCATCAAGCTGGGTAGGTTTCTATGACAACCTATCTACCAATATGCATTGACTGTATAATATTGTTAATCAATATTTGGTAGTACATTACCCATTTTCATTTGTTATCAATGGGTGAGAAATTAAGTAATAGATTGAGATTTAGTTTATTAAAAACATGGAAATGAATTTAATTGTGGGAATTCATTCATCAAGGGATATTATACCTTTAATGTTGCATTTTTTATTTAAGAATGTAGGAAATATGACTCAAGGTAATCTGTTAATGTATATGGCCAAAGATATGGAGTAATTTTTCATTTAATATACAATATATAGTTTTTAATATGAGAGGCTTTTATTGGTCATATAAGTGTATCTAACATAAATGAGTTTTTATAGGGATATCATGAATTTCCAAAACAAACTCAATTTTGATGAATTTTGGATCCACGTTAGCTTAAATTTGATAAAGGGGAAATGTATAAACTATTATCTTTTTTAATAGAGAAATTTTCGAATCATATGATAATTTTGATGTTGTATTTGGTAATATTTCCATTTGAATTTATGTAATTCCATAGATATTATTGTATTTGGTTTGAATATTTTTGTAGTGGATTTCATAAAAATGGACTAAACCATGAAATAATAAAATAAATCTTTCATTTCATGATAATTCCTAATAGTAAAATAAATTCTAGATTTTATTGAACTCCATAATGTCATGTATCACAATAAAGATTCTATGTTCTATCCACCATGGGTATCCAATGAAAATATTATGAAACACTATAAAAATTATTGGAGATTTCACGTTGAGACTAATACCATCACACTTTATTAAAATTTTTGTGTGGATTAAATATAGTGATTCATATATTTAAAAAATAAATTTAATAATTATGAAAGGCTATGAGATTTTAGGGTGTATTTGGATAAAATATATAATTGAAGAGAGAAAAAAAACATGATGGACTATTATATAACTTTTTAATGATTTTAGATCATATAGATAATCATAGTACAGTTTTCATGGAATGCAAATTGATACATTATTGAGAATCATTGGATATTTGGTTATTGTTAAATAAAACATTAATGCATTGTAGCATAATTAAATTGTGTGTAACCTTATTCACATTATTAAAAAATAATTGAACTCGTGTTATTGATTATAAGATTTTTATGATTTATTAAATATTTATATATATTTAAAATTAGGTTATGATTACCACTAAATTGGGGTATTTTAATTACGGTATTATGGTTGATTTAAGGTCTTAATAAGCATGCGACATATAAAAAATTCAAGGCTTGTATTTTGGTTGGATTATTTTGATGAAAAGAGTGAGGTAAGAGAAAAACAATACATACCTAATAATGTTGATAGATATTAAAATCAAGAGATCATTACACACTATGGATATTGAATATAGAATTACATGTTTTGATAAGGAATTGAATAATTCGGAAAACAGCCTAATTTCAGAGTATTGATCATCTGTATGATAATAAATTAAGGTGATATATGAGTCATGTATATATCATATTCCACTTATTTTAAGTAGTTTTTTGGATGTAAATAAACAAATATTATCCCTATTATTGTTTGTGATTCCATCATTAACCTTGTAATCACATATATATTTTTTAAAAGGATGGGGAAGAAGCCTTATTTATTATTAGATCAGAGAAAATATCACTTTTAACTGGGTAGAGAGAGACCCATTGCATATACCAAAGGCCCAATGGGAATTTGGCCCATTACATGGCCCTTAGGCCAAAATTTGTTTCCCAAAGCCCATTCTGTGAATAGTACTGCTAAAGTACACCGCCATTTCTATAGTACCGCCGCTACTACAGTATGCTACAAAACATATACAATACCATGCACCCAATTGGTTTTGAACTCCCATTTTCATGTAGGATTATGGGCTGTTTTCCACTAAGACAAACCCTAACTACTTGAAATCACATATCGTTAATTGTGATATCCTTCGATGCATTAACATATAATTTAATTGTTCTACATGATTTATCTCTTAGTGTTGAACCAAGAAAAATATCAAGGTTTCTATATTTATTTCAGGTACATGTATTATTTAGTTATGTGGTTCTTCGTGATAGGTTAGTATCAATATTTTAAACATAAAAAATATGATTTAGTTAAGGTTGAAATTGAATATACGCCCTAATTTTTCACATTTATGGGTGTGTTGAGATGTTGTAGTTTTACCAATATTACTATTTTATGATATAAAACATTACATATTAATGATTTAAATATTTTTATATAATGATTTTATATTTTTTAAAAAAAAAAATTGAATGATTTTTATCAAACAAATTTATATTGTATGATGTGGAAGAATTAGATGACATGTATATATATGAATTATAATGTATATTAACAACAGTTTTTACTAATATAAAAAATTATAATGTTCTAAAATTAATATTTACCATATCATTAAATTGTGACTTAAATTCATTTATATCATGTAACCTGATTAATATATAATCCTTTAGAGATGAATAAATAAGATGTCCATATTTTCTGATAATAATGGAATGAATGTGCATTTGATAAAAGATACAAGTAAAAGGAAGGATCCCAGTCTCATTGAAGATGGTTATCAGGTGGGTGTACCAGAACATTGGGTTCTTTTTGTTTTATGGCATAAAAATATTGGAATGATTGACACATGTTTTATGTTTTTACATCTAATTATCTTATGCTAGATTCTTCATTTATTAGATAAACCCCCATTTAATTCTTTCTAAATATACTTTTCACATTGAGGTAATGTGCTCCCAAATAGATATTTCGTATTCTTATAATAACTGTTTTGCAATTGTTTAATGTGTAAATAAATCCTGGAGTTTTTTAGACATTTTCAATGGTAGGATAAATGTTTTGGTTGAAAAAAATTATCCACAATAACTATAATTGAATACTATAATATTATCTATGTCCATTGAAAATTGGGATAAAATGACTAAATCAATGATGGGATTTCTTTTAAGAATTTTATTTTGTGGTTTGGTTCATTAATTCCCAAGTCAATCGAATAATATAGAATTAAATTTAAATTCCAAATTTTTAATTATAAACATGGGCGTAAATATTTAAGGTGAATTGGTGGGATGAACCCCAGAAATTATTATTCATTTAAAATAATATATAAATGGTTATTATGGAAACTATCAAAGAATAATCTATTGAAAAAAGGGCGCACATATTATATTTCAATGATTGTTCATGATTTTCAAAAAATGTTCAAGGTCTTACAACTATAATAGTGATTCAGATATTAATGGTTTAATTCTTATCAAAACAGATTGTAATACCATAATTCATTTTCAAGTATAATCCACATATTTCTAACTTAACTTTTCTTGATATATATTCCAATACATTTTCCTATAAAAATAATACCGTTAGTATAATAAAATTTTAACAGATATGGTTTAATAATAAATAAGCACAAAAAAATATTACGATTTTAGATTACAAATAGAACTCAGAAAAAAAAATTGTAGGAGTATAAATAGAAAGAATAATCTCAATATCCTTTCAAACTATATATAACCCCAGCCCTTATACCCCTCTAAAATTAACTACACTATAGAGAAAAATAAAATATAATTACATTTATGGAGATAAATATAATTAATAAATAAATTTTTTAGTGAAGAGAAAGATAAAAAGTGGTGAAAAATTATAGGCTGATAAATGGGGGTGATATATTTAAAAAAAATCAAAAAAATTAACTTTTATCATAGCACTAATAATACTAATTATTCATATTATTTTACCATTACTGTTGTCTCTATGATTCAAAAAAATAATCTTATATTTTATGATATATAATAATTAATAAATAAATCCAGGAATCAAATTTTCAAGGCTATGAATCACAATATATGATTCAAATTTTGAAGAAATTAAAAAATCAATACTTTTTAAACATATAAAATATAAAATTAAGTGCAATAAAAATTACATATTCTCAATTGTAGATATTATTTTATAAAAAATAAAATTTTACTATTTTTGGTCTTCAATATAAAATTTCATTGGAAACATGTATACATATTACATTTTATATAAAATTTTATATTCATTTTAGACGTTAATCATTATATCTAATTGATCTAGAATTGTTTCCACTTGAGATCAAATAAAATTCACTCCAATGACTAAATATAAAAATTTATTGGTCATGTGGTTAATAATTTGCTCTTAAAAATTGTTATAAATTCAATATATTTTATACATCAATTCATGGATCACATTCTTATGAAACACATTGATGTTTAATATTTTATCAACAAAAGATTTTATTTTTTTAATATATTTTTTTCATGAATATAACAATGATAATTCATATTGGTCACTTCCAATAAAGATATTCTAAACTCATAGTCAAGATTTATGTGACAACTTAATTATAACTATTATAATAATCATTTATATGAATGAAATACTTTGATTTCGTTCATTAGGCATTGATTTATTGAAAAAATAATAACTTTTCTATCAATATTTGGAGGGGTATTTAATCTATAACACATTAATTTAGGTTATTTTTTATTTATTTTCAGGTCATTTATTCCTGGAGAAATGATTTTTTTTATTGAAATAGAGATGAATTGGGTCATTGAAATTAAAATAGAAAAATGGATCCTCTCTGAATTTAATTTGATTATAATGGTATCTATAATGTAAATGAATTTTATGGAAAGGTTTTGTTCTGTAAGATATCGAAATGTGTTGGGCATGTAATTTAATGTGGCATGTGGTTTTAAATAAGAAAATGTGTAAGGGAAAGAGTGGTATTCATAATCCTTTTTAATAAATAATATATTAATATAATATAGGGCCTTTGTTAATGGAAACTTATTTAGATTTCATGGAAGCTCTCATTTATTGGGATATCATGATTACTACTGTATGATAACTTCATCTCAAATATTTCATCAAGTTGAGATACCTCATACATAATCATGTTTCTCCATCAACCCATGCTAGTGTAACAAATCACTCTTGAAGAGACCCATTAATATGTAATTTCTTTCAAATTTATTTTAAATTAAATATATGTTTGATTTGATTTATTTCTAGGAAACAAAAACCAGTATAAATTATAAAAAACTATATTTTGTATTTTAATTAAATTATTTTTCTCCATTATTAAGTAAAATAATTGAATTATATTATTTAAATGATTATTTGACATAATTAAGAAAAATTATAGAATGACATTGTGGTCCCCAAATAGTCCCACAGAGGATTTATTGTTTGATTAATAGACACATAATGTAAAATAGGTGTTATTATGAGGGTCCATTAGAATGCTTCTAATAGATGAAAAATAAACTTATTATACTGTGGAAAGGGATACTCAAATAGATAATTTATTATAAAATTAATTTTTAGACTTCTCTCCCTCATCGAGTATAAATATATCATTCTTGATATATATATCTATTAACATTTACCCTATTATGTATATAATATTTCATATATCTATATATGAATAATTATTTTGTATTTTGATGTATTTTCATCCAATAAATATAATGGTGGTTAAAATATCTATTTCCTCGCCGTAAAAATTTATTATTATTTAGGAAAATAAAAAGGTTATAAAATATAAATCACATAAGTTATTTGTAAATTCGAATGAATTATTCAACTTCAATGAGTATTTATTTTTTAAAATATTAAATGATCATATAAATTAGGACATATAAACAATCTAACATTTATATTTTTGAAGAAATATACTTTTGTTATTGTAGTATTAACCTATATAGGGATAACCTTGAAAAATAACCAATTTAGAGATTGAATTGGTTATATATGATGGAAATATTTTCTTCCTATGAAGGTATAGAATAAAATGAGACATTATTTTTAGAATTAACTTTTAAATCCTTTATAATGAAAAAAATATTTCAATTTTGGGAAGTTAAATTTTTAAAATATTTTATATGGGTTATCATATGAGTTGATAAAAAACTAATATTCATAGTTGATGGGAGAAGAAGGAGAAAGAATTTTTAATATAATGAAACATGTTATTGGAATGTATATTGGTTAAAAATGAAATGAAATGATTTTTATTTTGGCTTCAAAAATGGTATTTTTTTATGATTGGTAATAGATTCATGGTATGTTCTTAGTTTAAATCTATTAATTATATGTCTATTCTAGAATTTTTTATGAGATAAAATATAATAAAAAATTAATCATTTAAAAATAACCAGATTGTATAGAATAAATGAGTTTATTTCTCTGATACAAAAATATATGAACTGTGATTCTTAAAACTATGCAATTATCATTATTATATATGTTTTTTATGGAGTTTAAGTAATGATAGAATGAATTATTCACCTATTTGATCAATTATAATAGCATGATTTTTAGAATTCACTGACTATATATGAGTATATTTTTTATTAGTACACATGAGAGTAGATTTTCATAATTCAAATATATATTAAGAATACAAGTTTCTAATTTATGGGGATAAATAAAGATGAAGGATTAAAAAGTAAAATCATAATTAAGTGCCACAATTTTTATTCCTATTTTTACTCATAGGGTTACTATTTATCGGAATATACATAAACTTTGTATGGTTTAATCGATGATAAATTATTTTCATACACAAAAATATGATTCCTTTTGAGGGATTACTATACAAACACTTCAGGTGGTGTTCCCAAAAGAGCGTACTATAATAAATATTTTGTAATAACTAATAAAAGTTTACATTTAATGATCTAGGATGTGTTCCTGGGTGGAAAAACATCATTAGAACATAATTAATTTTACTAATATGATGAACTATAGAAGAATTCATATTATTTACACTCATAGTTATGTATTTGTGGGGATATTAAATAATTTATATAGTTGGTGATTCCCAAATGATATAATAATTTATAACATAAAATTATGTTGGAATTATGATTGTACATGTGAAATATGACATGCAAAATGCAGTTTGGTTCATGTGTTTCTTGTATGGTTAGTATGGTATGTTACACTTCTGGTGTATAATATCTGGTATTTAATTTATAGTTGTACTTTTATGAACCAATACTATTTTTCATGCCCATTTTCCTATATTATAGATTAATTTTTTATATTATTCTATTTTTATTGTTTATTTTTTAATTTATATTTTTTATTTTATGGTTCAAAACTAGTATATTAATTCATTTAACTAACATATTGGGTTATTGTAATTCCTTTTGGATAACATAGTGTCAGTAAGGGTGTGGGTGAATCAGTGAAAATCCAGTTTTTACTACTTCTTAAAATATGAAACATACCCTATCTTTATCACGAACTATTATCCTGGATAATAAATACATATCATTGATATTGTCTCAAAAATTACTTTAATATCAAATATCAGCAAATTAAATAAAAACTAAATTATTGGTTATTATAAGTTTCGAATATATCCATGGGAACCTACTCTATAACATTCCCAGATATCATCAAGAACAAAATATTTTTATTACATTAATTTAATGTTATTATGAGTTCCTGATAGTCTACTCCCAATGGTTGTGTTGCCACATCCCTTTTCCTATCTCACACATCGCTATCCTTCCAAAAGATGGTTGCTTTATTTTTATTAGGACGACCAACATTAATGGTTATTCCATGAAACATAAAATATTTATTCAATTTAAAGGATATAATTATCAAATATTCATCTATGTTACCCATTTTATTAACTTATACACTCCATGAATTTTAATCATAGTATTTTTTATCTCTTAATGAGTCTCAATGCAATCTGATAGAGAACAATATTGTCATATTTCTCTTCTTAACCTTATTCTTCCCTCTATGATACAGTTTTATCACTAAATTATACATTATTCTCCTATTGAACACATATTTTAACTCAAAGATGTGTTTGAAATCCATAAATACATATCAATAAATGAGATATCATTAGTTCTGTTTCAACTTATCTATCACCTTCACATGATTTCCATATAATTACCGCAAATATAATTATTAATGAATAATTATTTTTTCTCTTATATACAATAAATTTAATTATAATATAATGAGTAATTCATGGAATATTATTATCATAATATTCATATTTATGTTCTATATAATATATATTGATTATTATCATATTTTAACTCATTACAAGTAAATATATATTCAAATTTCAATTTGAATAATTACATGATATGTGGTTTATTGAATTCTCTAGAGCTTTTGTTACTTCATCAAACTTAAAAAAGAAATTAATTTTAATTTAAATATCATGAATACATAGTAATATTACTTAATGAGGCATTTGAATAAAAATTTCATAATCATCCTCACTAATCATGAATATCCAACTATTTTAAACTAAATGTGTGTGAATTGTGTTTCACCATGGATTGGAATAAAACGTGGAATGAGTCATTGTTTATAAAAGTTAATGGTCTCTCTTAAGATTACTAATATTTCATCATTGTAACCAATACAAAATAGTTTTCACCTTCACATTAAATATATCATACCATATCAATCTTTGATGAATTTTCACAGCAACTTCCATTGCGTAACCTCTATCATTGAAAACATCACATCTTAATTTCACATGGTATCTATTTATATAGTTAGTATAATAGTGACCTATATAAAAAAATCCAACAGATCCCATATATCCGGTTTTAAATCATTATAAATTTATTTTTTATGTTTTTTAATGCACTTATCTTCACCATAAATAATTCAAATAATTTATTATTAATTTTTGATCAAGATATTTATATTTTAATATCATATTTGAATGTTAAATATTTATACTACAGTGATCACAAGATCCTATTTGACATAATATTTAGTAATGGTTTATTCGAATGATCATATAAATTAAACACTAAATTATTCATGAGATAATAATATGGATGAATAATCTTAAAAAAATTATATATTATGGAATTATAGTATACCATTAAAAACCTGAGGAAAACTTCACATAACTCAATATCTAAAAACAAAACATAAATTAAAATTTATACAGAATTTATAAGATTCTAATTACCCTTATATAGGTCCTAGTTCATATTAATTTCTTTAACGTAGTATCCAAACTACCTTTAGATATAAAATACATTCTATAGATGATATTTATGGATATCAAGATTTGTAGTGTTGCCTTTAAGTGGAACCAGAGATACATGAATACAGATATTATGTGTGACACCCTGCACCTACCTCATTGTCTTGAGGAGGCGGTGAGGGATACTTGGCCTTAAGAGACGTTCCCAATATGTCAAAGGCTGGCAATAAATTCCTATGGATAGAAGATCATATTGAAGAACGATTTTCCCTTAAGACAAAACCAACCAAACCATCCATTAACCACCACTATAAGATGCAAGTCAATAAAACATTCCAACATGAATCTCTAAGAGACAACTGAATTGTTCCACCTTACAACCCAAATCAAAAACAAACAACACAATATTAGAGTTCTATGCGGAAGACCAAACAACAAAGCACCACGTGCCCTGATACTACCACAGCTCTACACCATGCTCCATGCTCTAAGCTCCACCAATACATCAAAATGCACTACTAAAGGAGGGAAATGCCTTACCTTTTCCCACATCCTAGTACACAACATCTGCAAAGACACCAACGTGCCAAAGCAGGGGGTGAGTACTAAAACTCAGTAGGATTTCCCAAATTGACTTTTCTACACATGCCACGAGGATAAAACTGTTAGCACATTTAATTAAAACAATTTCTATAATATAATCACAAGTGAAACCATTTACATAAGCCCAACACACCCTTACCAAGACATCTTACAAAAACAAAGAAGCCAAGGGAAAGCCAAAAAGCATGCCACAATCCATTTCATCATTCACACACTAGCACAAGAATTTTTAAATTGCAAAGAAATTCAGAAAAAAACCAAAACAACCAAACGATGGAGCTTCTGTCCAGCCTGTTCACCCATTCACACATAGTGGTACATCTCGTCCACTTATCCTTTGATGGTGGCCCTTTCGTCCACTATCCATACATTTTTTATAGTTTTACTTATCGCCACTCCCACACAACATTCCACTCAATCAAAACCAAGCATATAACCCACCAATGTCACAAAAACATGCAATCAACCAATTCCATTCTTATACCATTCTCCTTCAAAAAATATTCCATTTATTGAAAACCATTTTCCATGCCAAACCACATTTCAATAAAAACAACATATTTATTGAAAACCACTTTTTATCATCAATTTTCCCAAATAAATCTCAACAACCAATTTTAAAATCTCTGTTTTAAAATCCTTAATGATAAAATTTAACCATGAAACCCCCTTTTTGCCAAAAATACCAAAATGGATTCCCAACAAATTTTTCAAAACAAATCACAATTAATTTTTAGAAAAAAATTTAATTGTAACAAATAACCACAAGTTCTAACCAAGTGGAGTCGATAGAGAAGCCACCTACCTTTAGGGTTCTTGAGAAATCACCCCACGAGCAACCGCACCTCCAATCCGGCGAACACACCACCGAAACCTCTCTAGATCCCTTTCCCTAAAATTCATAAGCCATAAAACCAACATCCAAGGAAACCACACCCCTAGTACTACACACAAAAATTGTAGATCTAGGAAACCAAGTAATATAGGGGTGTAGATCTAGAGGAAAACACAAGGAAACCAAGAGGAGAGACTTACCCGGGAGAAACCACCTTCAAACCGCTATGAAACCCCTTTGAATCACTTCCAAAATAAGTGGGAGAGCCCCTAAAACCCTTGAGAACCGAAAATACTGAGAGAGGCTCGAGTGGTAGAGTATTTGGAGAGGAATGAGGAAACCGTGAGTGAAGTCAGGTTTTAAAACCCTATTTCAAGTGGATGCACGATTAACCGGCACGGTTTGGAAAACCCTACGCTAACTGTGCACATGCTACTACCTCAAGATCAAGGGTCCACATGGTTTCCTCACACAGTTGGGAAAACAGTGCATAGGCTGTGTGAAGCCTACTGTCTCTCTTGCACAGTTTCGGGGAGCACCCGCACGATTTTCCTTAGCCGTGGTCAAACCGTGCACCCAAGAAAAGCCTCCAAACTTATCCAAAACCATTCTAAAATCTCCCAACCTATTCCCAAATCATCCCATGCACTTTAAAAACATAAAAATTAATAAACAAAGGCCACATACATCAAAATGGGGCTTCTTCATTCTCCACACTATTGGACTTTCTGTCCCCAGAAAGTAGTGAACCCGCTCTTTGATGAAAGAGTGCGGGCCACTGCTCGACCATCTCTTTCTCCCGCTCCCATGTCTTATCTTGAATATGGCCATGCTACCACAAAACAAGAACTAAACCAATGATTTTACCATGTAATACATTCTCTTTCCTATCAACAACCCGCACTGGAACGTGCACAAACGAAGCATTTGGTTCTAGTTCAACATGATCCCATCGAATCACATGGTCACGATCCGGCTGATACTTTTTCAACTGTGACACATGAAACACATTGTGCACCACACTAAACCTAGTTGGAAAATCCAAATGATAAGACACCTCACCAACCTGCTTCAGAATCTCAAAAGGTCCAATATACCTCAGAGATAACTTTCCCTACTTCCCAAACCGACGATGTCCTAACCTAGGATGGTTCCTCAAGAAAACATGATCATTCACCTCGAACAGCAACAATCGTCGTCGATGATCTGCATATGATTTCCGATGACTCTGAGCTGTCTCCATTATCTTCCTGATCAACTTGATCTTCTCTGTAGTCTCCTAGACAAGGCTTGGTCCAACCATCGAGGACTCACCCGTTTCCACCCAACATAGTGGAGAACGACACGACCTCCCATAAAATGCATCAAACAGAGCCATATGTATGAATTCCTGATAACTATTATTGAATGAGAACTCAACCAACGATAAGTGCTCCTCCCACGAGCCACTAAAATCTCTAACATAAGCCCATAAAATTACCTCCATAGTTTGTATCGTCCTCTCGGATTGACCATCCGTCTAAGGGTGATATGTCATTCTCATGGTAAACTTAGTTCCAAGGTATTGCTGTAAGGATTTTCAAAAACAAGACATAATCCTCGGATTTCTATCTGATACAATCAAAACTGGAACACCATGCCTCTTTTCCACCTCCCGGATGTAGAATTTGGACAGATCATCCACCGTATGAGATTCACAAATTGGAGTGAAATGGGCTAATTTCGTTAGTCGATCCAAAATCACCCAAATGGCATCGTGCTTTCTGAATGTTCTTGGGAGACCTGTAACAAAATCCATCACTGTTTTCTCCCACTTCCAAATAGGGATTGGTAAAGACTGCAACATTCTTGCTGGCCTCTAATGCTTTGCCTTGACCTGCTAACAAGTCAAGCATCTCAAAACAAACTCAGCCAATCTTCTTTTCATACCATCCCACCAGAACTTCTCTTTCAATGTTTTATACATTTTCTGAATTCCATGATGAATAGGCCACCTAGAATGATTATACTCCCGTAGAAGATCCTCTTGACAAGCAACTGGTACAACCATCCGATTCCAAAAACACAAAACTGAATCTCCATTCAGTTGCCAACCCTCAATCGTCTCCGCACCATTGAGTCTCGACCCATGGTCACACACTCAGAATCAGATATTTTTTCCTCTCCAACCAAGAAATCCAAGTCAGGAATCAACAAAATAGTAATGAAGACCACTCTATCACCCTGGTCCTCACATTCAAACCACATATTGGCTATAACCGACATCAACTGCCACTGGTCTGATGCCTCTTTCACCATCTTAGCGTATGATTTTCTACTTAATTCATCTGCCACCAAAATTCCTATACCATGTTTCTACATTAAGTAAAAATCAAACATCTTGAAATATTACATCCATATTCTTTGCGTCATGTTCAAATCCCTTTGTGAGAAAAATGTGCTTCATGATCTTATGATCTGTATATACAGTGAATTTCTCACCAAAGAGAAAATGACTCCACACTTTCAAAGCATGCACCACTGCATCCAATTACAAATCATGAGTTAGGTATTTCTTCTCATTCACCTTCAACTACCATGATCCATACGCAAGTACGTGATTTCCTTGCACGAGAACACACCCCAACCCAGATCCTGATGCATCGCAATACACCATGTACCCTTTTCCTGGTTCTGGAAAAACCAATATTCTTGCTAATATAAGGTGACCCTTTAGCTCTTCGAAACATTGTTGAAACTGTGTGTTCCACTAGAATAGAACATTATTTCTTATCAAAGCTGTCATCGGTGAAGTCAACCATGAAAAATCACGAACAAAATTCTAATAAAACCCATCTAGACAAAATAAACTCTGTATCTCAAGCACATACTTTGGCGGTTTCCTTTAGATAACAGCCTCTATCTTTTCTGGATCCACTGAAACAATGCTTTTATAAATCACATGGCCAAAAAAATGAACTTCCTCTATCCAAAGGTAACACTTTGAAAATTTGGCATACAACTGATGATCCCTCAAGATCCCTAGCACTGTCTCTAAGTGATGCTAATGTTGCACACTTGTCATTGAATACACTAGAATATCATCTAAAAACACCACCACAAATGAATCCAGATATCTTTGAAATATCCTATTCATGAATTCCAAAAACACCATTGGTGCATTCGTTAGGCCAGAGGGTATAAACACATAATCATAAAGGCCATATCTACTTCTGAATTTTTTTTAGGTTTATCGTCCTTCCTCACCCGTAGGTGATGATATCCTGACCTCACGTCGATCTTGGAAAACCAATGGGATCCCCTCAACTGGTCGAACAAATCATCAATTCGTGGAAGTGGATATCTGTTCTTTATTATCACTTGGTTAAGTATATGATAATCTACACAGAGCCTCAATGTTTCATCCTCCTTTTTCACAAACAAAACTGACACTGCCCACGAGGACATGCTATGCTGGATGAACCCTTTTTTCTATCTCTTCCAACTAGACTATCAATTCCCACAATTCATTTGGGGCCATCCAATAAGATGGAAGTGAGATATGACTGCTCCCCAGAAGGAAATCAATCATAAACTCCACTTCTCTGACGGGAGGTAACTTAGATAATTATTCAGAAAAAACATCTATAAACCGATCCACCATTTCCATAAGTACACTATGCTCAACACCGTCTACCGATTCCAACAACAACACTGCCAACTGATACAATATCGTTCCCACTGCTGGTTCCAAAAAACCCTTTGCACCCTGCCTTTCATTCCTCTCTCATCTAAAGAGATGCATAACGCCATAGTGTGTCGTAAAATCCACTGTTCGCACATCGTAGTCGGTGTGGGCCTTAAAATACACCAGCCAATAAATTCTTAGGATTACAAAATACCCATCCATCTCAATCATTGATAAATTCCACATTAGCTTAACCTCTCCCACAATGATACAACATGCTCTACACAAGAAGGATCGACACTCTCTTCGACCTAGAGGAGTTTGATGTTTTAAAATCGAGGGTATAATTTCTGACTTTAAAGCCAGAAAATCAACCACACGTCCAATAATAGAGTTCCCGCCTTGAGAATAAGTGTCCCTCCTCTACCTGAAACAAGAATTAGAGTTCCCACTATTTCACATGGGTACCACCATGCTTCCTTCGCCCGGGGCTCCCAACAGATCCTGCTCAGCCACTGATGCTCTATTCACCATCTCTGAGTAATCATCTATACACAATACTATTTTCTTTGAATGGATTTCATGACTTAACCATGCTTTAAGTATCCTTGCCTTCAACAATGTTCTACCCTCCACCTCTGGTGAAAACCTTACTAAGTTCATAAACATAGCTACATACTCTTTCACTGACTTAAGATCTTACGTCAAACTGAAGAAATCAGTCTTGTGCTGAATTCTGAACGTATATGGGTAGAATTGTTTATTAAAAAACTCTTCAAAGCCTTCCCACATCACACCTTGGTCCGTCCCCGCTTGGAATACCAACTCCCACCAATTAATAGCAAGATCCTCTAGCTTATACATCATTAGATTTACATTTATCTCTACTAGAATCCCCAAGAATTCAAAAATTCTATTAATTCTGGATAGCCACGCCTCTTCCCTTTCCGGGACTGAATCACCCCTAAAGATGGGTGGATTCTTCTACTAAAACTGGACTGCATAATCCACATGTCTTTTCTCATCCGCTTTATTTCCACATTCCACAGCTTGGAAAGCTTGCACTATACATTTCACTAACTACTGGTACACCTGGCGCTCAGGTGCAACCACATTCTCCATAGCCTCCTCCAGTTGGTCTCTACGACGCCTACCCAGTGCCATTTCTATCACACAAAAAACAAACAACCAAGAGTCTCACTTCTGTAGACATCAAAAATTCATATTTCTAATCACATTACACAACACTATTGCATATAGCTTTCCACAACCTCACATTTTCCACATTGACCACGTTTCACCATTTTTGAAAACCAACCCATTTTCCAAATACAATATTTATTCACATTACAATTTCACAAATTTGCAAAAACGTATCTCAATTCATCCCACAAATAATTATTCCCCAGTGAATTATGATTCCTAGAGGGAAGTCATTTCTACCATATATGTCGAAAACATCTCATGGGCTACACCCATGACAATGATATTTCCAATGCCTATAAGTGTCTCCAAAACACTTATGTACCCAACTCCCTGGAAACATAAATTTCAGCATAAAAGTTTTAGCTACGTAATTTTATGCTATACATTCCATGTTCCGAAAAGCCAATGCCTTGCTACCATCCTGACTCAAAGAATATAACACAACGAATGTCAACTCCAAATCTAAGAATAAACTCCAAATAACCGAACAAGCTAATACCATTTGTAACACCCCGCCCCTACCTCATTGGATTGGGGAGGCGGTGAGGGATACTTGGCCTTAAGAGACATTCCCAAGATGCCAAAGGCAGGCAATAACTGCTTAGGGCTTCAAGATCAAATTAAGGAACAATTTTACATTAAGACAAAACCAACTAAACCATCCATTAACCACCACTATATGATGCATGTCAATAAAACATTCCAACATGAATCTTCATAAGACAACCAAATTTTTTCACCATACAACCCAAATCCCAAAAAAACAACACAATATCCAAGTATTACACGGAAGACCAAACAACAAAGCACCACGTTCCATGATACCACCACAGCTCTACAGCAAGTTCCAAGCTCCAAGCTCCACCAAGAAAACACAATGCACCACTAAAGGAGGGAGATGCCTTAACTTTTCCCATGTCCCGAAACACAATATCTACAAAGACACCAACGTTCCAAAGTAGGGGTTGAGTACTAAAACTCAGTAGGATTTCCCCAAATGACTTCCCTACACACGCCACTAGGATAAAACCATTAGCACATTTATATAAAACAATTTATATAAAATAATCACAAGTGCAACCATTTCCATAAGACAAACACACCCTTACCAAGCCATCATACCCAAACCAAAAACCCAAGGGAAAGCCAAGATATATGCCACAATACATTTCATCAATCACAGACTAGCACAAGAATTTTCAACTTGCAAAGCAATGCACAACAAAAAACCAAAACAACCAAACGGTAGGGCTTTCGTCTAGCCTGTTCACCCATTCACACCTAGTGGTACTTCTCATCCACGTATCCTTTTATGGTGGCCCTTCTTTCCACTATCCATCCCCTTTTATAGTGGTAATTCTCACCACTTCCACACAACATTCCACTCAATCACAACCAAGAATATAACCCACCAATGTCACAATAACATGCAATCAACCAATTCCATTCCATACCAACATCCTTAAATAAATCATCCATTTATTGAAAACCATTTTACATGCCAACTCACATTTCAATAAAAACAACATCTTTATTGAAAACCACTTTTTATCAGCCATTTTCCAAAATTAATCTCAACAACCCATTTTAAAATCTTCTATTAAAATCCATAACGATAACATTTCACCATGAAACCCCCATTTTCCCAAAAAACCCCAAATGGATTCCCAACCAATTTCTCATAACAAATAACAATTAATTTTCTGCACAACAATTAATTGTAACAAAGAACCACTGGTTCAAACCAAGTGGAGTCGAGAGAGAATCCACATAGTATTAGGGTCCCCAATAAATCGATCCACGAGCAACCACACCCCCAATCTGGAAAACGCGCCACCAAAACCTCTCTAGATCCCCTTCCCTAACATTCACAAGCCTTAAAACCATCATCCAAGGCAACCACGCCCCTAGATCTACACACAACAACTGTAGATCTAGAAAACCATGAAAGATAGGGATGTAGATTTAGAGGAAAACATAATGAAACCAAGAGGAGAGACTTACCCGGGAGAAACCACCGTCAAACCACTTTGAAACCCCTTTGAATCACTTCCAAAATGAGTGGGAGAGCCCTTCCAACCCTTGAGAACTAAAAATCCTAAGTGAGGCTCGATTGGGAGAGGATTTGGAAAGGAATTAGGAAATCCAGAGTGAACTCGGGATTTAAAACCCTATTTCATGTGGCCGCACAGTTATCCCACACGGTTTGGCAAACCGTGTTCTAACCGTGCGCATGTTACTGACTCGAGAGCAATGGTATGCACGGTTTGGAAAACCGTGGGTAGGCCATGTGAAGTGTACTGTCTCCCTTGCATGGTTTCCTGGTGCTCCCACATGGTTTTCTATAGCTATGCTCGAACTGTGAACCCACAAAAATCCTCCAAACTTATCGAAAACTATTCCAAACTCTCCCAACCTCTTCACAACTCATCCAATGCACTTTATACACATAAAAATGCATAAAATATCCACATACCTCAAACCGGGGGTACTACATTATGGTTCAAGGATAACTTTCACATAACTAGTTTTTGTATGGGGACACCATTATGTAGATACAAATCTTTCGGTTTAGATTTTCACAACATAGTTGAAAGAAATTTCATAGGTACTAAAAACCAAAAAGTCCCATTTCTTAGGTAAATAACTTCTCTATATATATATTTATAAAATAAAATCCATCTCTCAAATAGATATAAGGATAATTTTATCAATTATTAGTCCTAATAAACACAAGAAAACTCTTAAAAATCTCATTGTATCAACCATAACCTTTTAAAAAGAAATTTATTATTCAATAAGTAGTGCAGCCTTCCATTTCACTTCTTATACCTTTCTCAGAAACACCAATGTTTCCAAAAAAACTGAAGATGGCCTACTCATAAAGCCATTTTGTAATATATTTTTGATAATATTTCTACAACTATCAAAATATGTCTTAATTCATTGAATATTCATTCACAAAAAAACATTAGATATTAATTTTTATTAAATTTAGTTTAAAAAGATCTTTAAAAAAATACATCAATCATCCTCATTCCTAATTTTCCATATATAATGATAAAATACCCATAAATTACATTTACATTTATTATAGTATTTGTATAAATACCTTATTCACATTCAAAAAAAAATATTGACATGTTCTCCTTATCATATAAATTATCCATATGAATAATAAATTAAATTAGAATATAGGAACATCAATATCTCTATTTTTATTTTGAAAAATTTCATTAAAAACATTTATTCCAATATGTATGCATAAAAATTAATTTTCATTTCCTTCTTATTGATGAAAAATTAAATGGTTAAATTAGTGGTACCTTATTAAATTTCCCAATTTTAATATTGAGAAATGGGTTTCTCCATAAAATCTTCTTCTCCTTATAAAAATATTTACATTGTCTAAATTTATTTGTGAGATAGTGATAATCTTGTAAAAAAAATAACCAAAATTCTTTATTTTTATCACATTAAGTCTCTGTTTGAGAAACCCATGTAGAAAAGAAGATATCCTTCATTATAATAGAATTAATATCCACAAGTTTCATGAATGTATTATCCTAATGAAAACATCCCATTTTGGGGATCAATATAATAATATCTTTAAGGATATAAAGTTTTCTAGATTCATTATAGGTTTATTGATTTTTTACCTCTTCATATTACCTCTCACTCAAGTAATGCACTACTCATTTCATTATCATGAAAGAACAAACAGTCACTGATGGTAATCTTTTCAATGTTGTATAACATTAAAAGTATCTCATCCTACTCAAAATTTATTTCAACTCACTCAATTACATATATGTTATTATACATCGGTAAAATAGAATACATATGGGTTTCTATTTTTTCTTTAACAATACCAGTAAGGATTTTTTTTATCTGTAAAAAATATATCAATATTTTCTTACATCATTTATATCGAGAAAACACACTATTCTGAGATCTTTTTTTTGTTTCCATGTTATGATTTTTTCATGGGAAGTATAGAATTAATTTTTATTTCTATATTAATTTTGGAATCTTGGAATATTTTACCTTTTGAAAATAAGGTTCTTTTATCCAAAGTAACATTTACTTTTACATAAACATTGTTTATCATTTATGTTTTTTATCCGAGAAGTGTCAAGAAATTTCTTACAACATTTTTATTTTGATTTTAAATTCAATAAAAATTATTTTTAGAGGTCAAAATAGTTATAAAAACTCCCTTAACATTTTATTTTTTTTCATTTCTAATAAGCTAATATCCAATATCCATTTCAAAAGTTTCAAAATTTATATGTCTTTATCTATTTTAAATTAGTCAAGGTGAATAAGATAAAACTACATCTTAAAAATAATAGATTTCTTGGAGTGGCCACATGGGTTTCTCACAGTCTTAGTGTTAGCCTTTTTAGGAAAATTCTCAAGTTCTTGGATCCCTTTACCGCTAAAATGTTCCTCTATTCCATCTCCTTGTATGATTTATCTTTTTGAAATAAAATTTTCATGGATTCATTGAAAATGTTATAGGGTGTTTCTATTTTTTCATAAAAAATCACGGACTTAGACCCTCAATTTATGGAAAAATTATTCTCAACCTTTTACTCAGATTGATGTGATTTTTTCAAATTCTTTTATAATATGTTTTCATTATACCTTTTTCTTTCCTCTGTTTCATATTCATTTATGATGCTTTTATTAGATTGTTATGTTAGTGATATATGATGTTTATATACTAGAACACGTCTTAATAATGATCAACCTAGTAAAAATAAACATCAATATTCTCCAAGAAACCATATATGCTGTCAATGAATATATATTCTGTTTCCAATGAAGACTACATCATAAGAGGTCTTCTTATTTATTCAAATTTTCAATCCCTTTATTGAATGCACTAATAGATTTCATATATTTACATATTATTCCCACATTAACATTCATTATTACCAATATTCTAGAAGAACTAATAGTTAGCAAATAAACTCATTCATTTTTTTATCGAGATGACCTCAAAAGAATTATTTTTATTATATTCTTCATTGTAATAACTCATTTCATAGGATTTTCTTGTGGATAATTTTTTCTATTATAGTTCCATATCATTATTTGATGATAGAGTATGATTTATATCATTTTTTGTACCAATATCTTTACAAAAATCATATTTAAAACTACACATATATATGAAATAACCTTAGATTAGAAAACGGTTTTAGATTTTTTTAGTATGCCTTCCATTGTAAACATGAATTATATTATTCTATAGCTGATTTTTATTTTATTTTTCCACCAACTTGATTATTATTTTACTCATAAATCGTATAATATATATATATATTATCATTTAATCTTGGAGAAATAAAATTCTCTAGTTATATATATTTAAATTTTTATTTAAATTAAACACGCTTCATGTTGAAAGAGTTCCACACATTCATAAGTAACCAGAAAATATTATCACATTATAATTTCTTATTTCTAAATCACATCACCATATATTTTAATTTACACATTAAAATAAATGTATATCTATTTTTTCTACTTCAAAATTATTTCAAATTGAGATTTATTAAAATTTATAAGTTTTTTACCTAGTTTTTATGATTCATCGATTACATCTACAATAAGATGTTTTAATAATATATTTTCGGAATTACTTATTTAAAATTCCACATCAAAATAGTGAAATTTTTTCATGAATTGGTCCGTAAATTCTTTGACTAAAAAATGGATTTTTAGTTTAGTGAACTATCCAACTGTATTTTAACCCAATTTTATGGAGGAAATAATTGATGTCATTCCTAAATAGGTTGTGATGTTAACGGATGATGAGTTTTAGTTTAGGAAGAAGTTTATTTTGGGTTACACTATAAAATTGATGTCTTTGTATAATAGGATACCATTATCTTTGTAATATATAACTCTTCATATCAATGACAATCAATAGATGGGGTTTGTGCTTTCTAGTTAGTATCTTGAGGGTTTTTCATTCTGGATTGTAAATAATGTTAATGAAATAATATGATTATAAATTAATTACCATTCCTTCAATGTAATGATTTTAAGGAACCAATATCCACATAAATGAATAGAAAACTAGTATTTTTAAATTAAGGATGATAGTTAGTTCTCGAAAAAACATTTCAGCAAATACTCATCAGATATAAGTAATAGATGATGATATTTTGAATACCTCATTTTAATGATATTTTAGTAATTATAACTTCAGGGAAATTCTATTTCGTATCACTAACTCATGAATAGGGTTTATGGGACCAATTATGTAACACCCCATGATTGAACGTAATTTATATGTTTTTTCAATATTCCAAAATGCAACAAAATACATAAAATTCTGAATACAGAGATATATGTAGTAAGCACTTTATTTATACAAATTCCATAATACATCCTTGACACACAAAAACTAAACCTTTAAACTCACTGTTATCGATAATAAAAAAATTGGAATTCCTCTGAGAAACACAATGATATCGATCGGGTAGTTCACATCATTAGGATCTGATAGAAGCACAAAATTTGTTGCAACAATAATAGCAATGAAACTAAGAATATGAGGATTATATAAATCCATTTACGAAAGTAGTGTTATGAGAATCGCGGTATTATTTTCCCTCTCTATTTGAATATCCCTTAAACATTGATATTTTTATCATTTTACACGTCTGTTATAAAAACTATCTGTTAGAACATGTAATTTTTAAAAACAACATATGATAACTATTAATATATAAATAAAATAAATAGACAATATAGATTTGAATATTATTATTTAACTTTTAATTGATATAAAATAAAATAACATTGTGTATTTAATAAATTTTCTTAAATAAATATATATATATATATTAATATTTAATAGGAAATTATAATCTAAAAAATTTTAATTACAAAAACATAATATTACTAATAAAATTTGAATTAATATTGAAATTTATGAACAAATACAATATATGGCATCAATACTAGTTTTATAAATATTTTTTTCATTATGTGAAGTTTAATAATATTAAGATTTTTTGTATATATATATATAAATGTTATTTTAAGATATTAGTATTAGTATTGTAATTAAACATCAAACTTTAAATTGATTTTAAATATATTTATTAATATAAAGAACATTATATGTTTATTTTTAAACTAAAACCAAAATAATGAAATGAAATATAAATAAATAAATAAAAGAAAGGGAAATCAGATTTAGGGTTTGGGTTTCATGTAAAGGGGTTGCGAGGTCAGAGGTAGAGCTTGATTTGGAGATGAGGCCTTCATGAAAAGACCAGGGAAACTTTAGGTTGAATCCGGTTGACATTTCGAGTTGAGGCTGAAGTAGGTTTGAGGCGAGTACGAGTCCAGATCGATGTCGAGCTTATAACAACCATGATCTTTATTACACACACTAAAACATGATTTATTACATAAACGTCACATGATACAACATAAAATATCAAGAGATATAGTGTCTTTTGGGATTTGGAACATTAAATAACAACTTAACACATAGAACACAACATTTTATTGAAATATTCCTTTACATGACCACTACATTCTCTCCTACTTATCATTGTATAGGATAACTTGAGGACATGCATAATAAAAGGGTGAGCTATAAAGACCAGTAAAGGATTAAAAAGGTATAACATGAAAAATAAAATACATGTTAGAAAATAGGCATAACAATGGAGCCCAAGATAATCATGAACATAAAGGCATGATAAATCTTGATAATCATAACATAGAGATGTTGCAACAACATTTAACATGATGTTAGCATGAGCCAAGGCTCATTGCACGTGGAGCATTAGTAAACCCTCATTACACATGAATAAAGAGTAAAACCTCATTGCACATGAATTACCATGATTCCACACTCATTTCAAATTGTGTATCATGATACTATACTTTACCCAATGCATTAGAGCGCTATTAGGGAGCAACCTTCTTAAACATTTCATTTAATGCAAAGGTGTGCCACATGGATCATATAACATGGAATCAATCAACTTCATAAGTTATTAAATTATTAAGTAATTTGGAATAAATACATGAAATTACCATTCAATGTGTATATGTGAATAAAGTTTAATACCCTTGATAGAGACTTGGATACTGTATTCACTACACAAAGATCTTGTCTTGAAAAAATATGGTGCAATTTTGGCACCATAACAACGTGACATAAGGATTCGTGAAAATGGTTGATCAGAGGGAAATTTTTGTCTCATCATATTGACATGAAATGGATAGTAACAGGTTCATATTGATACATGTACCTACAAAATTAAAGGAATTTATATTCATAATACCAAATAATTACTTTGATGTAAAAGAGGAGAGAGAAATACCTCATGGAATTTCGGCACAGTAACAGGTGTACATGGGAGGCATTAATTAGAGAGAAAGGGTTCTACCATCATCTAAACATAATGACGGAAGTATGGGTGAGGTGTGAAATCGTACCCAACATTTTTAATTGAAGAAAAATGGGCATAACAACTAAATGAAAATTGGACAAAAATGAGAAAGGAAGAAATCCATGGCTTGGATGTGCGATCCCAAAAGCATGGGAAAGGCTTGAGAGAGTCTTCTTTGGAGCTCGGGGAACCTTGGGAAGATTCTAGAGAGGGGAGGTCTAGGGTGAGTTGAACTCCAAAGGTTTTGAATGAAGAGGAAGTGTGAGCTTCAATGGGTTTATATAGGAAAGAAGAGGGGATTATTTATTATTTAGGATTGGGACACCACACAGTAAACAAATCAAAACCACAAACACGCCCATGGTTTTTTCCCATGTTTTTTCCAAAGTGATGTGGAAAAAAATATTTTATAATCCCAATGTCCTAACTTCTTATAATGATATGGTTGCTTATGTGGAGATGAGTCACACTCTCACGAAAAACAATTTAAAAAGAAAAAATGTTTTATAAGTCTTGAGGGGTCCACTGAATTATTGTAAAATGAATCAAAGAAACACAAAATAACATTATTTTAATGATAATAAATATATAGTAATAAAATCATGTTTATAGTATTTTATTACATAACTATTAGGTCCTTATGATGTCATAAAACACACTATATATTTAAACAGTATTAAATTTTTTCCCAAAACAATCGAAAATATCGGAAAATTATGAAAAAATCACCATTGAATAATTTCAACACCCTGATTCCAAAAATAATATTGATTTTATTCAAATAATTTTCTAAATATGGGAATTTTTAATTTTAAAATAAAAACTGACGTTTATCAAAAATTAATGGGTTTTGAGAAAAACAGCTTTCAAACCTTAATAAAAAAATACAATTACATTCAAAAAATTATAAGATAATTTATCGTTAATAAAAACTAATTTAATAATAATATTATTATTTTATGACAAATAATAATTAATTCAAAAATAATTTAATCCATCAAAGTAGATTTCCTAGTTGAATATTAACTAAAAATAATATTCTTGTTTTAAAAACTATTTACATTGTAACAATAAACAAATGTATATTCTCTATAAAAGAATAATGTACATAGTCATAGTTCTAGTTTCTCATTACATAACCACTTATAACCCCCGCATAAGACCAAAGGGTAAGGTTTGTGATGGTGAAAAACTATTAGGGTGGCTCAAATAGCATCGCTCGGGTGGTAGACTCTATTAACTTCCACTTCTCCTGTAGTCAGTTTTGCTCATTCTTAACATGTTCAAGATCTTCTTGGGATTGGTCAAGAGCGAAGCCCAATGTTTCCACCAGTTTCCCGAGCTCCGATAAGTGGGCTTTTTATAGGGAAAGTCTACTGGATAAGACCATCTGTTTTTTTGTGTGAATAAATTGTATTTGTTAAAGCCCTATATTTATACTAATCATGTGATCTCTGTTTAATGACTATATTATAAATGGTCACAATTATTAACATTATTTTAAAAATCAAAACCTAAAAAAAATAAGTGCATACGTTTTACATTACCATAATAAGAAATTCAAATAGACCAAGAAGAATTTTCATTAATGAATTTTTTGGTCATTACAATCTTCACACCTTAATTAATTTAGTACTCGAATTTTTCTATTCCCAAAAATAACATATGTGGGTAACTTTGGTTTATCGCTTCCTCAGATTCCCACATCACTTCTTCAAACTTTTGGTTTCACCACAACACCTTGACGGGGGGAATTGACTTATTTCGTAGAACCTTTTCTCTACGATCTAAGATCTTAACTGGTTGCTCCTCTAAGAAAGATCATCCTCTAGATGTAAAACCTATGAAGAGAGTACATGTGAAGGGTCCAGTATGTACTTTCATTAAGGGGATACATGATAGATATCATGTAATTTGTCCCTGGTAGGTGGAAGTGCTTATCGATAGGCCACATCCCCGACACGATCAAGAATCTTGAAGGGGCCGATTTACCTAGGACTTAACTTACATTTCTTTCCAAGACTCATTTCCATATTCAACAGAGATATGAACATAAATACCATATCTCCAACTTTAAAATCATGGCCTCATCGACAGTTATAGGTATAACTCTTCTATCGACTCTGGGATGCCTTGATATATTGCAGAATGTTTTCACCTTCTACACCATTTCTGGTCCTAGAAGCTTACACTCACCAACTTCATCCCCATATGTTAGTGTTCTTCACCTCTTCCCATGCAGAGATTCAAAAGGTTCCATTCGGATTCTCGTGTGGAAACCATTATTATAAGAGAATTCAACAAGTGGAAGATGTTGATCACATACATCTTTAAAGTCTATTGAACGTGATCTTAACATTTCTTTTAGTGTATGAATAGTTTGCTCAGATTGTCCCTCAGTTGTTGGATGATAGTCCATACTGAAGTTCAGTTCACTATCTATATCATGTTGACTACTCTTCCAAAATATAGAGGTGATACTTGGATCTCGATCTGATACAATAGATAGTTGTACTTCATGCAGTCTTACCACTTTTCTGATATATATTCATGCCAGATGATCCAATGAAAAATCCTCCTGAATTGCAATGAAGTGTGCAGACTTTGTTAGATGATCCACAACCACCCAGACTACATTGTAGCCTTTTTATTTCTTCAGAAGATCGGTGTCAAAGTCCATGGTGATGTTCTTTTATTTCCATGTAGGTATGGGCAATGGTTATATCATCCCTCTGGACTTCCACCTCTCTGCCTTCACGTGATGACACACCTGGAACATTGATGTATACTCAGCGATCTCCTCCTTCATATTATCCCACAAATATTGTTCTTGGAGATCTCGATACATCTTTGTGTTTCCAAGGTGAATAGATAAAATTTAACTATGTGCATCATCCAAAAGTTCCTTCTTCAGCTCCGAACTTGATATAACACATAGTCTTTTCCGAAATCTCACAATTCCTTCTTCATTAACATTGAACTCTGAGTATTTCCCTTTTCTGATAGCTTCCACTTTGTTCTAAACTCCCACATCATCCTTTTGAATATCTTTTAACTATTCCAAAAGAAATGGTTAAGCAATCACTTTTGAAAGGATTGATGACGTTCCCTTCTTTATGATTCCCACATCCATATTCATCAAATCTAAGAATATTGGATCCTTTTCAATTCTCATCAATGACAGAATCATTGGGTCCTTTCTACATAGAGAATCATTCACCGTGTTCGCTTTCTCTGGGTAGTAATGGATTGATCATTCATAGTCATTAATCAGTTCTAACCATCTTCATTGGCGTATGTTCAACTCTTCCTATGTGAAAATATACTTGAGGCTTTTATAGTTTGTATATGTTTCACACTTCCCCCCAAAGAGATAATACGGCCCAATTTTAAAAGAGGAAAACACTGCAGCCAACTCCAGATCATGTGTTGGATAATTCTGCTCATGAACTTTCAATTGCATTGAATCATATGCAATGAGTTTTTCATTTTTCATCAACTCACAGCCTAGACCCTTCTTCGAAGAATCACTGAATACCACAAAAAGTTATCCACTTGTGGGTAATGTGGGAATGGGTGTAGTGATAAACCTCTTTTTCAACTCCTTGAATCTTTCTTCACATTACTCACTCCAAGAAAACTGTAATCCCTTTAGAGTTATCTTGGTAAAACAGTTAGACAATCATGAGAAAATTCTCACAAATCGTCGATGATATCCAGCAAATCCAAAGAAGCTACAGATATATGTTACTGATGTTGGCCTCAGCCATCCCTATATTGTAGGTGTCCTATAGGGATCCATAGATATCCCATTTCTTGTGATGATATGGCCCAAGAATGAGACCACCATCAACCAGAACTAACACTGGTTGTACTTTTCAAAGAGATTCTCCTTTCACAAGGTCCCTAGTACAGTTCATAGATACTCCTCATGATCCTCCTTGGTTTTGAGTATATTAGAATATCATCTCTAAATACTGCCATAAATTTGTCGAGGTAGCCTTTAAAGACTATATTCATAATGTTCATGAAGATTTATGGAGCATTAGTTAGTCTAAAATGAATTACTATGATTTCATAGTTCCTGTATCTTGTACGAAAATTAGTCTTGGTGATATCGTCCTTCTTCACACTTACTTGATAATATCTAGACCAAAAATACGTATTGGAGAAGTATTGCGATCCATGCAGCTGATCAAACAATTCATCAATTCATGGAATAGGATACTTGTTCTTTATCTTGATTTTGTTATGCTCAGGATAATCGATGCAAAGGCACATTGACCGATCCTTCTTCATGATGAAGAGGACTGGCGCACCCCATGGTGAAGTACATGGGCGTAAATAACCTTTATCCAAATTCTCCTATAGTTGTTTCATTATCTCTTCAAGCTTTACAACATCAATTCTATATAGAGTCTTGGATTTGGGCACTACCCCAGGTATAACATCAATTGAGAATTCAACATCTATTCTAGGAGGAAAACCTAGAAATTGGTCAATAAACACTTCAGTGAATTCCCTCAAAATAGGCATGTCTTCAAAGATGGTTTCCTCTTTAGAATAAATCATCTAAGCTAGATAAACTTTCTCATAGGGAAGTAATATCCATTCTTGAGATGATAGAGCTAAAGATGATTCATCTTCTTCTTTGCTCTTGTACAAAATCTGGGGTCAATTCTAAACATGGAGAGTGATTTTCCTCTCATGGAAATTTATGTTGGCTCTATATGTGGAAAGACAATCCAAGACAATAATTGCATCAAATTCTACTAGAGGTAGTATTGTGAGATTATTCGAAAAGTTCAATCCACCGATTAAGACAGGGGAGGAGTTATATTCATGGGATGAAATGATTTCCCCATTTTTTGTACTCACCGAAATCATTACTTCAATTATTTGTGATGGTGTTGGGATTGTTCTACTTAACATTTCGGATATAAAAGATTAAATTGAACCTAAATCAAAAATTATGTTCTCTATTCTTGAATTAACAACTAGCATACCTCCCATCACTTCATTTTTTGGCTTCACTTTAGCGGTAGTGATGGCAAAAGCTCACCCTTTCTACCTTAGATGTTGTTGGTTGCCTCCGAAAACACTTGGCATAGGGCACTTATTTGCAAGATGCCCTGGTTATTTTCAGTTGAAGTAGTGAAGAATGAGTTGAGAGTTGAACGGAGAGTTCACATCCTATGTTGCAGCAGTGGGTTTTTCTTGTTGGTAGTTAATGGATAGGTACCCTTCTCTTCCACACCTAAAGAATTTACTTGTCCCTTTCAGGCAGTTTTTGTGGTCCTTCATTCCGCACCATTGGTATGTGGGGTACTATATTTTCTTAGCACCATTAAATTTACCCATCAGAAAAATAGAATTGACGTCTACCTTATTCTTCCTATCCCCATGATACCCCTGTGGTTTTCTAATCTCCATTTCATCTTTGAGGGCACATTGGACAATTTCCCCATAGTAATCGAAATCACGAATCGCCAGGGCTTTCCACATGCTAGGTTTCAGCCCACCAAAGAAGCGGTCAACTATGTATTTGGGGGTAACAACAAAGCTAGAAGCATATCGTGAAAGCCTTGGGATGTTTTCCTTGTACGCTCTGACAGATTCATCATATTTTTTCTGGAGGGCATGGAAGTCCCTTTCCATCTTAAGCGGTAGGGTGTGTAGAAACTATTTACCCAAAAATATCTTCTGAAAATCCTTCTATTCCAACGCCTTTATCTCCTCATTAGGCTTCTTATTTTTAATCAATGTTCACCATTAATCTGCTTCACCCTCCAAATGATAAGCATCCAGATGAACCTTCTCTTGTTCAGAACATTGAAGGATGGAGAAGATCTTATCAATGTAGTTGATCCATTTTTCAGTGATTGAGGGATCAGATGATCCATTAAAAGGAGGAGTCCTTTGTTTCATGAGGCTCTCGATAGAGAATTGTTTTTTCTGAAGGTGGGGGGGTTAATTGTTCCTCTTGATCCATGTTTCTATTCAATGCTTGAGTTAACTGAGAGAATATCGTGAAAAAGTTCTTGATTCCCGCTCCCATAGGATTGGGCATCTCATTAGAACAGTCATCACATTGGTCTTCACATTGCTTGTTAGCCTCAGTCCTCATATTACAGGCCATTGTCTAGAATAAAAGTAAATTTAGGGGTAACACATAAAGGGTAATCCATGGAAATAATAGATTACTTATAAATACTTTTTATTTCTTTAAATTATGAATATATATTCTTCAATCTATGTTATAAATGATCTACTTTCTAACATATATTCTTAGGGGTGTTTTTTTATTCCATTAATAATGGTTCATACTAAGATTGTTTATTTACCAATTCATATCCCTCAAGAGTGTCGTAACCAACAGTTCAGCAAGGCCCATTATCGTGTACCAGGATACCTCGAGTCAAGCCCAAAACTCATTATCGAGGTTTTCACCCCAAGGTACATCTTAGCCAGAGCCGCCTCTACATGATCGTATCAATAAAAGGGTATATTTTCATGAAAAACCACTTACTAAATACTCACCTATACATAGGGATTTTTTTATTTTACATTGTATTATCCCTAAGTATTTCACTAGTGTCTCCCAATCCTAATCCCAAAAAATAACAAAACCTATTTCTTGATACCAATTATAACAACCCTTCTCTTTATTCCACACTAAAACATTATTTATTACATAAACTTCACTTGATACAACATAGAATATCAAGTGGTATAGTGTATTTGGGGCTTAGGAACATTACATAACAACATAACACTTAGAACACATCATCTTATTGAAATAATCCTTTACATGACCACTACATTTCCGCATACATAGGATTGCATGTGATAACCTGAGGAAATGCATAAGAAAAGGGTAAGCTATAAAGCCTAGTAAGGGAGTAAAAAAGGGATAACATGAATAATAAAATACATTTTAGAAAATATGCATATCAAAGGAGCACAAGAGAAACATGAACATAAAGGCATGATAAATCATGATAATCATAACATGAAGATGTTGCAACAACATTTAACATGATATTATCATGATCCAAGGCTCACTGCACATAGTGCATTAATAAACCCTCATTGCAAATGAAGCACGAGTAATCTCTCATTGCACATGAATTAGCATGAGTCAACACTCATTAAACATGAAGTATCATGATATTATTTTTTACCCAATGCATTTTAGCTCTATCAGGGCACACCCTTCTTAAATATTTCATTTCATGCATAGGTGTGCCACATGAGTCATATATCATGGAATCAATAAACATCATACGTTGTTCCACGATTAATTGATGTGGAATAAATTCATGAAAGTACCATTAAATGTGTATATGTGCATAAAGCAGAATACCCTTGATTGAGACATGCTTATGGTATTCATAACACAATGATCATGTCTAGGAAAAATGTGGTGTAATTTCGGTAGCAAAATGGTGTGACATAAGGATTCATGAAAATGGTTGATAAAAGAGAAATGGGTGTCTCATAATATGTACATGAAATGGAAATTAAGGGGGCCATATAGATACATGTCCCAGTAGACGTAATGGAATTTAGATTCATAATACAAAAAAATTACTTGTATGTAAAATAAGAGAGAGAAATTCCTCATGGAATTTCGGCATGGTAACAGGGGTACATGGGAGGCATTAATGAGAGATAAAGGGGTATCCCATCATCAAAACATAAATAGGGAAGGCTGGTGGAGGTTATAAATCATACCAAACATTTGTAATTGAAAATAAATGGGCATAACAACTTAAAAAAATTGGACCAAAATGGGAAAGGAAGAAATCCTTTACATGGAAGCGTAATCCAAAAATCATGGGAGAGGCTAGAGAGTGGCTTCTTGGGAGCTTGGGGAACCTTGGAAGGAACATATAGAGAATAGGGAATAGGTTGGTTGAACCTAAAATTATTTGAGTGAAGAGGAAGTGGGATCTTAGGTGGATTTATATAAGAAAGGAGAGGGAATTATTTTTTATTTAGGTTTTGAACGCCACACATTAAACTAATCCAAACCAAATAACATCCCATGGTTTTTGCCCATGTTTTTCTCTATAGGGGAGTGTAAATTAATATTTTATAAGGCCAATGTACTGAATTCTTATAATAATATGGTTGCTTATGTGGAGGTGAGTCACACTCTCAAGGAAAACAATTTAATAATAAAAAATGTTTTATAAGTCTTGAAGTGTCCACTAATGCTTTGTAAAATGAATTAGACAAACCATTAATCACATTATTTTATTGGTAAAACATACATTGGCCGAAATTAATGTTTATAGTATTTTATTACATCACTATTGGGTCATTATGTTGTCATAAAACACATTATATATTTTAACAGTAATTAATTTTTACCCAAAAATTTTACTATCTTAGAAAATTTTGAAAAAATAACCATTGGATAATTTTGAAATCCTGATTCCAAAAATAATATTCATTATATCTAAATAATTTTCTAAATATTTTAATTTTTACTTTTAAAATAAAAAATGACTGTTATCAAAAATTCATGGGTTTTGACAAAAACAACATTCAAACCTTCATAAAAAAATACAATTGCATTCATAAAATTATATAATAATTAATCTTTAATAAAAAATAATTTTATAATAATAATAATAATTTATTAAAATAATATTTAATTCAAAAATCCATTAATTCATCAAATTATATTTCCTAGTTGAATATTAACTAAAAATATTATTCATGTTTTAAAAACTATTTACATAGTAACAATAAAAAAATGTATATTATCTATAAAATAATAATGTACATAGTCATAGTACTAGTTTCTCTTTACATAACCACTTAAAACGCCTGCATAAGACCAAAGGGTAAGGTTTAAGATGGTGAAAAACTCTTAGGGTGGCTCAAATAACATCGCTCGGGTGGTAAACACTATTAAATTCCACTTCTCTTGTTGTCAGTTCTGCTCATGCTTAAATTGTTCATGCTTTTCTTGGGCTTGGTCAAGATCGAAGCCCAATGTTTCCACCACTTTCCTGAGCTCCAATAAATTGGATTCTTATGGGTAAAGTCATATCAGTGAGGCCATCAGTTCCTTTTTCTGAATAAATTTGATTTGTTAAATCCCTATATTCATACTAATCATGTGATCTCTATTCAACGGATATATTATCAACGGTGAAAATTATTAACGGTATTTTAAAATTCAAAACATAAAAAAAATAAGTGCATACATTTTACCTTACCATAATAAGACATTTAAATATACCAAGAATAATTTCATTAATGAATTTTTGGGTCATTACATTCTTCCCACCTTAATTAATTTAGTCCTCGAAGTTTCCTATTCCAATACAATAACAGATGTGGGTAACTTTGGTTCATCACTTCCTCGGATTCCCATGTCGCTTCTTCAAACTTTTGGTTTCAGCACAACACCTTGACGGGGGGCATTGTCTTATTTCTTAGTACTTTTTCTCTAAGATTTAAGATATTAACTGGTTCCTCCTCTAAGAAGGATCATCCTCTAACAATAAAACCTATGAAGAGATTACATGTTAAGGGTCTGGTATGTACTTTCTTAATAGGGATACATGATGGACATCATGTAATTTGTCTGTGGTAGGTGGAAGTGCTTGTGGATAGGCCACAACCCCAACACGATCAAAAATCTCGAAGGGGTCAATGTTCCTATGACTTAACATACATTTATTTCCAAACCTCATTACCTTCTTCGACAGAGATATTCATATAAATACCATGTCTCCAACTTTAAAATCATAGTCTCATCGATGGTTATAGGAATAACTATTTTATCGACTCTAGGAATCCTTGATATTATGTAGAATGGTTTTCACATTCTACACCATTTCTGGTCCTAGAAGCTTACACTCACAGACTTCATCCCAAATGTTAGTGTTCTTCACCTCTTCCCACACAGGGATTCATAAGGTTCCATTTGGATGCTCGAGTGGAAACTGTTATTATAAGAGAATTCGAAAAGAGGAAGATGTTGATCCCATACTTATTTAAAGTCTATTGAACTTGATCATAACATTTCATTCAGTGTCTTAATATTTTGCTCAGATTGGCCATCAGTTACAGGGTGATAAGCCCTTCTGAAGTTCAGTTCAGTATCCAGAGCATGTTGAAGACTCTTCCAAAACATAGAGGTGAATCTTGGATCTAGATCTGATACAATAGGTAGTTGTACTCCATGAAGCCTTACCACTTTACTGATATATATCCATGACAGTAGATCCAATGAAAAATCCTCCCAAATTGCAATTAAGTGTGAAGACTTTGTTAGATGATCCACAACAACCCAGAATGAATTGTAGCCTTTTGATGTCTTCAAATGTTCGGTGACAAAGTCCATGGTGATGTTCCTTGATTTCCATGTAGGTATGGGAAATGGTTGCATAATCCCCTTGGACATCCGCCTCTCTGACTTCACCTGATGACACACCAGGCACTTTGATGTATACTCTGTGATCTCCTCCTTCATATTATCCAACCAATAATTTTCTTGGAGATATTGATACATCTTTCTGTTTCCTAGGTGAATAGAGAAATTTTAACTCTGTGCATCATCCAAAAGTTCCTTCTTTAGCTCTAGACTTGATGTAACACATAGTCTTTTCCAAAATCTCACAATTCCTTCTTTATTAACATTGAACTCTAAGTATTTCCATTTTCTGATAGCTTCCACTTTGTTCTAAACTCCCTCATCATCCTTTTGAATATCCTTTAACTTTTCCCAAAGAGACTGTTGATAAATCACTTGTGAAAGGATTGATGATGTTCCCTTCTTTATGATTTCCACGTCCATATTCTTCAAATCTATGAATATTGGATCCTTTTCAATTCTCATCAATGATAGAATCATTGGGTTCTTTCTACATAGAGAATATGCCACCTTGTTTGCTTTCCCTCGGTTATAATGGATTGAGTAGCCATAGCCATTGATCAGTTCTAACCATCTTCTTTGGCGTATGTTGAACTCTTCCTATGTGAAAATATAGTTGAGTCTTTTCTGGTATGTATATGTTTCACACTTCTCACCAAAGAGATAATGAAACCAAATTTTAAAAGTGAAGAACACTTCAGCCAACTCCAGATCATGTGTTGGATAATTTTTCTCATGAACTTTCAATTTCCTTGAATCATATGCAATGAATTTCTCATTTTTCATCAACACATAGCCTAGACCCTTCTTCTAAGCATCACTGAATACCATAAAATGTTATCCACTTGTGGGTAATGTGGGCATTGGTGCAGTGATAAACCTCCTTTTCAACTCCATGAATATTTCTTCACATTCCTCACTCCTATAAAACTTTACTCCCATTTGAGTTATCTTGGAAAAACAATTAGAAAATCGTGATAAATTTCTCACAAATCATGGATGATATCCAGCAAATCCCAAGAAGCTTCAAATATCTGTTACCGATGTTGGCCTCAGCCATCCCTCTATTATAGCTGTCCTAGAGGGATCTATAGATATCCCATTTCTTGTGATGATATGGCCCATGAATGAGGCCCCCTTCAACCAAAACTCACATTAGTTGTACTTTGAATAAACATTCTCCTTTCACAAGGTCTCTAATACAATTCTAAGATACTCCTCATGATCCTCCTTGGTTTTTAGTATATTATAATATCATCTCTAAAGACTACCACAAATTTTTCATGGTAGTCTTTAAAGACTATATTCATTATGTTCATGAAGATTTATAGACCATTAGTTAGTCTAAAATGAATTACTATGAATTCATAGTGCTTGTATCTAGTACAGAAATTAGTCTTGGGGATATCTTCCTTCTTCACCCTTACTTGATAATATCTCGACCACAAATCCATCTTGGAGAAGTATTGTGATCCATGTAGCTGATCGAACAATTCATCAATTCATCTAAGAGGATACTTGTTCTTTATAGTGATTTTGTTATGCTCGTGATAATCGATGAAAAGGTGCATTGAATGATCATTCTTTGCAATGTAGAGGACTGGCGCACCCCATGGTGAAGCACGTGGGCGTAAATAACCTTTATCCAAATTCTCTTGTAGTTGTTTCATTAGCTCCTCAAGATCCGCAATAGCAATTCTATATGGAGTCTTGGATATTGGCAATGCCCTAGGTATAACATCAATTGAGAATTCAACATCTCTTCTAGGAGGAAAACCTAGAAATTCGTCGAGAAACACTTCAGTTAATTCCATCACAATAGGCATGTCTTCAAAGATTGTTTCCTCCTTAGAATCAATCATCTGATCTAGATACATGTTCTCATAGGGCAGTAATATCCATTCTTGAGATGATGGAGATAAAGAAGATTCATCTTCCTCTTTGCACTTGTACAAAATATGGGGTCAATTCTAAACATGGATATTGATTTTCCTATCATGGAAATTTATGTTAGATCTATAAAGGAAAGATAATCCAAGCCAATAATTTCATCAAATTACACTAGAGGGAGTATTATGAGATTATTCAGGATGTTCAATCCACCGATTAAGACAGGGGAGGAGTTATATTCATGGGATGCAATGATTTCCCCATTTTTTATACTCACCGACATCTTTACTTCCATAATTTGTGATGGTGTCTGGATTGTTCTACTAAATATTTGGGTATAAATAATTCATAGAACCTGAATCAAAAAGTAGGTTCTCTATTCTAGAATGAACAACTAGCATACCTCCCTCCAATTCACTTTTTGAGTTCACTTCAGTGGTTGTGATGGAAAAAGCTCACCCTTTCTGCCTTGGAAGTTGTTGCCTGCCTCCAAAAACACTTGGCATAGGGAACTGATTTTCATGATGCCCTAGTTCTTTGTAGTTGAAGCAATGAACAATGCGTTGAGATTGAAACGGAGTGTTACTATCCTATGTTGAAGTTGTGGGTTTTTTTGTTGGTAGTTAATGGCTAGGTACCCTTCTCTTCCACACCTAAATCATTTCCTTGTCCCTTTTAGGCAATTTCCATAGTCCTTCATTCTGCACCTTTGGTATGTGGGGTACTGGATTTTCTTAGTACCATTAAATTTATCCATCGGAAAAATATAATTGACATCTACTTTATTATTATTATCCCCATTAAACCCCTATGGTTTTATAATCTCCATTTCATCTGTGAGGGCACATCAGACAATTTCCTCATAGCTATTGAAATCATATATTGCAAGGGCTTTCCACATGATAGGTCTCATCCCACCAAAGAAGCTGTCAACCTTGCATTTGATGGTAATGAAAAAGCTGGAAGCATATCATGTAAGCCTTTGGAATATTTCCTCTTACGCTCTAACATATTCATCATCTTTTTTCTTGAGGGAAGAGAAGTCCCTTTCCATCTTAAGCGGGAGGGTGCGCGGAAAATGTTTACCAAAAAATATCTTCTGAAAATCCTTCCATTCTATCGGCTTGATCTCCTCATCAGGCTTCATATTTTTAATCAATGTACACCATTTATCTGCTTCACCCTCCATATGATAAGCATCCAGAAAAACCTTCTCTTTTTTCAGAACATTGAAGTATGGAGAAGATCTTTTCAATGTAGTTGAACCATTTTTCAGAAATTGAGGGATCAGATGATCCATTAAAAGTAGGAGTCCTTTGTCTCATGAAGCTCTCGATAGCGAATTGTTCTTTCTTGGGGTAGGGGTGTTAAAGGTTCCTCTTGATCCAGGTTTCTATTCAATGCTTGAGTTAACTGAGAGAATTTCATGACAAAGTTCCTGATTCCTGCCCCCATTGGATTGGCCATCTCATTAAAACAGTCATCACATTGGTCTTCACATTGTTTGTTAGCCTGAGTCCTTATATTATCGGACATTGGCTGGAATAAAAGTAAATTTAGGGGTAACACATAAAGGGTAATCCAAGGACAAAATAGATTACTTATAAATAACTTTTATTTATTTAACTTATGAATCTATATGCTTCAATATATGTTATCAATGATCTACTTTCTAACATATATTCTTAGGTGAATTTTTTTATTATTCCAATAATAATGCTTAATACTAAGATTTTTTATTTACCAATTCATATCCATCAAGTGTGTCATAACCAAGAGTGCAGTAAGGCCCATTGTTGCGTACCAGTATACCTCAAGTCAAGCCCAAAACTCCATGTTGGGGTTTTTACACCAAGGTACATCTTAGCCAGATCTGCCTCTACCTAATCGTATCAAGAAAAGAATGTATTTCCTTCATAAACCACTTACTAAATACTCACCTAAACATAGGGATGTTTTTAATTTACTTAGTTTTATCCCTATGACATTAACTAGTATTTCCCAATCCTAATCCCAAAAATAACTAAACCAATATCATGATACCAACTAGAACAACCCTTCTCTTTATTCCACACTAAAACATGATTTATTACATAAACATCCCTTGATACAACATAGAATATCGATAGGTATTGTTTCTTTGGGGATTAGGAACATTACATAACAAAATAACACTTAGAAAACAACATCTTATTGAAATATTCCTTTATATGACCACTACAGTTCCACGTACATAGGATTGCATGGGAAAAACTGAGGAAATGCATAAGAAAAGGGTAAGCTATAAACCTCAGTAAGGGAGTAAAAAGGTATAACATGAATAATAAAATATATGTTAGGAAATATGCATATCAATGGAGCACAAGAGATACATGAACATAAACGCATGATAAATCATGATAATCATAACATGGAGATATGGCAACAACATTTAACACGATATTAGCATGAGCCAAGGATCATTGCAAGTGGAGTATTAGTAATTCCTCATTGAACATGAAGCAAGTGTAAACCCTAGATGCACATGAATTATCATGAGTCAACACTCATTAAACATGATGTATCATGATATTATACTTTACCCAATGCATTGTAGTGCTATCAGGGCACACCCTTCTTAAATATTTCATTTCATGCATAGGTGTGCCACATGGATCATATAACTTGGAATCAATAAACATCATACATTTTTTCATGATTAATTAATGTGGAATAAATACAAGAAATTACCATTAAATTTTTATATTTTCATAAAGCTAAATACCCTTGATAGAGACATGCGTATGATATTCATAACACAATGATCTTGGCTTTGAAAAATGTGGTGCAATTTCGGCAGCATGACAGCATGACATAAGGATTCATGAAAATGGTTCATAAAAGAGAAATGGGTGTCTCATAATATGTAAATGAAATGGACAGTAAGAGTATCATATAGATACATGTCCCAATAGACGTAATGGAATTTAGATGCATAATATAAAAAAAATTATTGTATGTAAAAGAAGAGAGAGAAATTCCTCACGGAATTTCGGCACGGTAACGGGTGTACATGGGAGGAATTAATGAGAAAGAAAGGGGTATACCATCATCCAAACAAAATTAGGGATTTCTGGTGGAGGTTCTAAATCATACCAAACATTTTTAGTTGAAAACAAATGGGCATAACAACTTAAAATAATTGGACTAAAATGAGAAAGGAAGAAATCCTTTAATTGGAAGTGTGATCCCAAAAGCTTGGGAGAGGCTTGAGAGTGGCTTATTAAAAGCTTGGGGAACCTTTGAAGGAACATATAGAGAAGAGGTAAGGGGTTGGTTGAACTGAAGATTCTTTGAGTGAAGAGGAATTGGGAGCTTGGGTGGGTTTATATAGGAAAGGAGAGGGGATTCTTTATTATTTAGGTTTTGGACGCCACACACTAAACTAATCAAGACCACACAACAGACCATAGTGTTTTCCCATGGTTTTCTCCAAAGGAGAGTGGAAAACAATATTTTATATGTTCAATGGCCTAACGTTTTATAATAATATGGCTGCTTATGTGGAGGTGAGTCACATTGTCAAAGAAAACAATTTAAAACGACAAAATGTATTATAAGTCTTGAAGTGTCCTCTAAAGCTTTGTAAAATAAATCAAACAAACCCTAAATCACATTATTTTAATGGTAAAACATACATTGGCTGAAATTAATCTTTATAGTATTTTATTACATCACTATTGGGTCATTATGATGTCATAAAACACAGTATATATTGTAACAGTAATTAATTTTTACCCAAAAATTGGACTGTCTCAGAAAACTATGAAAAATTCACCATTGGATAATTTTGACATCCTGATTCCAAAAATAATATTCATTTTTTCTAAATAATTTTCTAAATATTTCAATTTTTACTTTTAAAATAAAAACCAAAATTTATCGAAAAATCATGGGTTTTGACAAAAACAATTTTCAAACCATATTAAAAATTACAATTGAATTCATAAAATTATATGATAATTTACAGTTAATAAAAATTAATTTAATATTAATATTAATATATTATTAAAATATTATTTATTTTAAAAATCCATTGTTTCATCAAAATAGATTTCTTAGTTGAATATTACCTAAAAATATTATTTTTGCTTTAAAAACTAAATACAAAGTAACAATAAAATGAATGTCTATTCTCTATAAAAGAATAATGTACATAGTCACAAAGCTGGAGTCTCATTACATAACCTCTCATAACACCTGCATAAGATCGAATGGTCAGGTGTGCGATGGTGATAGACTCTTGGTGTGACGCAGATAACATCCCTCGGGTTGTGATCTCTATTAACTTCCACTTCTCTTGTAGTTGGTTCCGCACAAGAATAAATTATTCAAGCTCGAATTGGACTTGGTTAAGAGCGAAGACCAATGATGCCACCTCCTTTCCAAGATCTGACAAATGGGATTTTTATGGGTAAAGTCTACTGGATGAGGCCATCGCTTTCTTTTTCTGAGTGAATTGGATTTGTTAAAGCCCTATATTTATACTAATCATGTGATCTCTGTTCAACAGCTATATTAGCAATGGTCACAATTCATAACAATATTTTAAAATCCAAAACATAAAACCAAATAAGTGAATATGTTTTACATAACCATAAGAAGATATATAAATAGACCAAGGAGAATTTTCATTCATAAATTTTTGGGTCGTTGCAAAGTTAGTTCGTTTATAGATGTAGGGTTGATGATGATCGCTACAGTGAGAGGCTTTGACCGTCGTTCAGTTTACGAGAAGTAATTTTTTGATCAAAATTAATGTAAAAGACATTTGAGGAATGTTCTTGTAGATTTTAGTTTCATGGATGAGATTTGGGGAATAGATGCTCAGTTTTTTGAGATCTTGTTCGTGTCATCAAGATTTGCAAATATGTGTTGTTTATTCAAGTTTTGGTATCGATATTTAATTTTTAGATTTGTTTTTTATGTATTATCTCGCTTTTGCATTGTTATCCATTGATTTTTCTTCTTCGGATGTCGATAGATTAATATTACCAAATTTCTATGGGGTTTCTTCAATGAAGATAATCTTTTTTCCCTTCTGGTTGATTTTTTTATTCAATATGAGGATTATTTTTGTCCCTGTTTTATTATTTAAAATAATTTAAAATGACTGTGGTATCATTTCTGAATGAATTTAGTTCGATCTTATTTAATTCCATAATATATTTTTAGACTTAAAATTGAAGATAATAAATTACGAATAAGATTATGATTATAGACTAACAACTGGATATATATTTTTAAATGATTACATTTATCACTTCTGTATTCTTCAGTGATACTATCTTATAAAATATAACTATCTATTCCTATAAAATCTCCTAACGTGCTTTAACACATAACCCCACAATAAAATTTGTTAGCTAGTTGAATTAAAATGTTGCCTTGATGTGTGTATAAATTGAGATTGGGGCGATGTTTTGTGAAAATCAATATCCCCTCCACTTAACTTCATTTATATCAAGGAAGAAGATCTTCTCTGCAAATAAAAACTATAAGGGATTATTTATTCTCGGATGCTTTATTTAAATTTTCAATTCCCTTTTATTTTTTCTGGAATTACTCTAATAAAATCTTTCAAGTATAAATTTATTTTATTAAAATCATGTTATAAAATATGGTTTGGTTTAAGGGATGATTTTATTTAATTTTATCTATTTTCCAAATTTATATTAAGAGATTATAAGTCTATTTATTTCAAAATTTTGATTCTTATTTTGACTGGGTTCTAGTAAGGGAATGATACTTTTAATTATATTTTTCTTTAAAATTATACCTTCTTTAGAAATAAAGATATTTATTTATTTCATTTTTAAATTATAAATTTTATTTTCATGGGTAATCCATCTCTTCAAATATTATTACTATGTTATACATACATATATTGTTAAGTGTTACTCAAATTTATTAAATTGTTAAGTCTTCAATTTTATTCTAATTGAGTTTGTGTTCTCAAGAAAAATTAAATAAAGAAGAAAATTACCTTTTAATTTAATTCAAAATCAACATGTATTTATATTGAATTTATCAGGGAAATCTAATATTATATATATATGTATATATACACACACTTATATGATTCTCAAGTATATACTTGTTTTAAATAAATTATTAATCATGTATCCATTCACATATGAATTTATAAATTAATAATGTAATAATTTTGTCATGTGCATGACATAATAAAGTGAAGATTGTAACCATACATGAAGGATTTTGTTGTCATGAAATTTATACATTATATATATATATATGTAATTAAAGTCATGTTCCATAAAGCCTTAGTTCATATAAAAGGATAATTGTATTTATAAAAGACATGATTCTTTGATAATTTTTGTGTGCGACACATAATTATATATTAATATTGATTAATTTTAATAAGATAGAATTATTTGTTCACTATTATTAATAGTTTATACCTTCATTCCTAAAAGTAATTTAAGAAATATTTCATTGAAATGTCAAGTGTGTGGATGTTTATTTAACTCCCATGTGAATATGAAAACTTTTGTATCATGTGATCTTATCATAAAATGTTGAATATATAATTTTTAGTAAATAATAGTATTTATTTGTTCTAAACATTATTATCGATATATTTTCAAAAATAAAACACCAGCGAAAACATATATATATATATATATATATAAATGGAAAGCTATACAAAACTGTTCTTATAAAAACCAGTACGTGAATTCTGTAAATACAATAGGGAATTGGATAGTGAATCCATCCCTCAAGTGGGTAAGCCCAAGATAGACTTAAATGTTTCGAGTGGCCTTGGTAGTTTTTTTTTAAAGAATGCTTAATATTTTCAACTGAATCACTGGATTAGTTTTAAAATAATTTTTGATGTATAATTAATTTTAAAAGCGTTATTGTATTTTAAAATGGTTGTTTAACAAATGAATTTCTATTAGAATTTTTTTCAAATTTATTGTTAAAGAGATATTTTTAACAGAATTTATGAGAGGTTTTGAAAACTCCATACTAGGAAATTGAATGCTCACCCTTTGTTTAAAAATGATTTTTCACAGGTATCTTATAAGTTTATTTACAAATGTCGCTGATTTCGTAGTTAGCATGTGGAAGTATAGTGGACAATTGTTTTCATTCAACTCTGATAAAATGGGAAATGTACTATAATTTCTCAAGAACATAGACTAGTAAAAGTTTTGTGTTTGTATAAAGTGTTGTGTAATTGTTAAGATTCTTTTAAAAAAAATTACACATCATTTTTTCAAGCACCCATTCTCGAAGAGCGGTCATGGGGAATTATAATTGGTATCAGAGACATGATCCAGATAACTCTAGAATGTTATAACCCTTCTATAGATTGAGTATCCTTTCTTAGTCAAAAATTCTTCATTGTAATTTTTAGATGGAAGGAAGGAGAACTCAAACAAGTCTCTTAGTCTTTCGAGATGAATTACATGCTATCATCATGTAAAATCATGCAACAAAGTATCTTATCCATACAAATACATGAAACATTCCTATAAACGTCATTACAAAGTATCTGGCATGTCGGATGTACTTCAGTTTCCTTGTGATTTGGGTTTTGTCTTCGAAGACATCAGATAGATTCAACGTCACTTCTATAGACACCAAGGGGCGTATAAAGAGGGATCTTTTAGGTGTTTTACCCTAATGGAGCAGCTAGAATCAATCACATCTTTCTATAGAGTAACAGAAGAAGGAAATATTCGTGCATCTTACATGTGTCAACTTTCATGGTTTTTCTTCACAGGAAGAATTTACAATGACTATGAAACTTTTGAAGATGGTGCAATGAGACATTCTTATATGAATCAAATTCAACACGAACTACTCGGATAATATTTTGATTAGAATTATTTTAGGACTATCTTCAAGTGCATACATATATACAACCCATATTTCACAAGTTGTGTTTGGGAAAAGGTGATGGAAGATTTTGAGGCCACATTGAACTTTAATCTCATAGAAAGATATGGTAACCATGGAAGACAATTGTAAAAACCTTGGGGACATCATTTGAGACTCATAATAGGTGGAAATTAGAAGTGATAAATGTATATGAATTGTGAGGGATCAATTCAATTAAGTGCGGTAGAATGTAACGCCCCAGGTTTAAAATTATGTTTTATGTTTTTCAATGTTCCAAAATACAATAAAATACATAAACTTCTAAATGCAGAGATATACATACTAAGAAATTTATTTATACAAAGACCATAATGCATCCATGACAAACAAAAACTAACCCATTGAACCCACTATAATCTATAATAAAACAATTGAAATTACTTCAACAAACACAACGGTGTCAATCGGGTTGTTCACATATTTTGCATCTGAAAGAAGCACAAAAGTTATAGAAAGAACAATAGCAATGAAACTAAGAATAACTGGAACATAAACAACCATTTCCAAAAGTAGTGGAGTGAGTGTTGCGGAATTATTTTTTCTGTGTGTTTAAACGACCCTTAGAAATTGATATTTATAACGTTTTACCCGACTGTTATAAAAACTATCCATTAAATTTTGTAATATTTAACAACGATATATGACAACTCATAATATATAAAAAAATAGAAATTGTTGATTTGAATATTATTATTTAACATTTAATTGATATAAAATAAACAAACTTTATATATTTAATAAATTTTCTTAAATAATAATAATATATATTTTTTAAAATAAAAATATGAAATTATAAATTAACAAAATTATAATCACAGAAACATAATATTATGAATAAGAATTGAATTAATATTGAAATTTTTGAAAAAAAATACTATATATAGAATTAAGACTAGTTTTATAAATATTTTTTTATCATGTGACATTTAATATTATCAAAATCCGTTTTGTATATATATATATATAAGAAAATTGTTAATTTAAGATATTAATATTTTTATTGTAATTCAACATCTAATTTTACATTGTTTGAAAAAATATTTATGCATATAAAGAACTTTTTATGTTTAAGATTAAAATAAAATTAAAATACTGAAATGAAGTACAAATAAATAAAAGAGAGAGAGAGAGAGGGAGATAAATCAGATTTAGTGTTGGGGTTTCACGTGATGGGGTTGCAAAATCGAAGAGAGAGTGTGCTTTAGAGCTGAGGCTTTCAGTACAAGACTTGGGCAAGTGCAGGTTGATGCCAGTTGACGTTTCAAGTTGATTCAGAAGTAGGATCGAGGCGAGTGCAAGTCTGAATCGATATCAATCTGGTTCTCCTTCAGATGTAGGGTTGAGAATGGTCACTATGGTGAGTGGTTTTGACTGCCATTCGGTTTACGAGATGTTTTGGATTAAAATCCATGTCAAATCCATGTGATGTATGTGCTTCTATATTTTGATCATGTTGATGAGATTTGGGGAAATAGATGTTGGGTTTTTGGTGATCTTCTTCGCGTCATCCAGATTTTCAAATATGTGTTGTTTATTCAAATTTTTGGAATCGATATTAAATTTTTATATTCGGTTTGTTGTATTAACTCACTATTTCATCGTTATCCATTGATTTTTCTTCTTCAGATGTCGAAAGATTACTATTACCTATTTTTATATGGGGTTTTGTCATAGAAGATTGCATTTTGTCCATTCTAGTTGATTAGTTTATTCAATTTGAGAACAATTTTTGTAACTATTTGATTATATAAAATAATTGAAAATGATTGTGGTCTCGGTTTTTTTATGAATTTAGTTTAATATCATTTAATTCTATACTATCATTTTAGACTTGAAAATTGAAGAGAATAAATTACGTATAAGATTATGATAATAGTCTAAAACTGGATATATATTTTTAAACGACTGTATTTAACACTTTTGTATTCTTCAGTGATGTGATATTATAAAATATATCTATCTATTTCTATCAAATGACCCAACTTGCTTTACAACAGAACCCCACATTAAATTTTTTAGCATGTTGAGTTAATATATTGGCTTGCTATGTGTATAAATTGAGAGTGGGGCAACATTTTATGAAAATCAATATCCCCTCCAATTCACTTTATTTCTATCAGGGAAGAAGTTCTGCTCGGTAAATAAATATTGTAAGGGATTATTTATCCTTAGATGCTTTACTTAAGCTCAATTCCATTTTATTTTTGCAAGGAATTTCTCCAATTAAATCTTTTATGTATAAATTTATGTTTAAAAATATGGTTTTATGTTAGGGATATTTTTATATAATTTTATCTATATTCCAAATTTATATTAATATATAGTTAGTCTTTTTATTTCAAAATTTTGATTCATAATTTGAATGGTTTCTAGTAAGGTAATGTTAATTTTAATTATTATTTACTTTAAAACTATACCTTCTTTAGAAATAAATATATTCATTTCTATTATTTCTAAATTAGAAATTTTATTCTCGTGGGTAATACATCTTTTCAAATATTATTTCTATTTTATACATATATATATTGTTATGTGTTACTCAAATTTATCAAAATTTTAGGTCTTCAATTTTATTCTAGTAGATTTTATATTCTCAAGAAAAATTGAATAAGGAAGAAGATTTCCTATTCATTTATTTCAAAATCAATATGTATTTCTATTTTAATTTATAATGTAAATATAATATTATATATATATATGTGTGTGTGTATAAATACATTCACACTGACATGATGTTCAAGTATATAATTATTTTAAATAAATTATTCATCATGTACAAATTCACATATAAATTTATAAATTAGGAATGTCATAATTTTATCATGTGCATGAAATATAAAATTCAAGATTATAACCATACATCAATGATTTTATTATCATAAAATTTATACATTATATATATATATATATGAACATAAAGTCATGTTCCATAAAACTTATGTTCATATAAAAGGATGATTATATTTAATAAATAAATGATGCTTCGATAATTCTTGTGAACAACACATAATTATCTATTTTTTTTATCATTTTTAAAAATATAGATTTATATGTTCTCTATTATTATTATTTTATACCTTCATGCATAAAAAAAATTTACAAAATATGTCTTTGAAATTTCAACTCTGTGGATGTTGATTTAACTCCCATGTGATTATGGAAAGTCACGTATCATGAGATCTCATCATAAACAATCTGAATATATTATTTTCAGTAAAGAATAGTATTTATTTGTTCCAAAAAATGATTAAAAATATATTTTTGAGACTAAAACCCCAGTGATATATATATATATGGCAAGCTAAGACAAAAATATTTTATCAAAACCAGTACTCGAACTTTGTAAATACGATAGGGAATTGGATAGTGAATTCATCCCTCAAGTGGGTAGGCCCATGATAGATTTCAATGTTTTGAGTAGCCTCAGTTGTTTTGTTTTTAAGAGCTTGCATAATATTTTCAACTGAATCACTGTATTAGTTTTAAAATCATTTTGAAGTATAATTAATTTTCAAAGCGTTATAGAATTTTATAAAGGTTGTTTTTCAAAAATATTTCTAATTGAATTTTTTTCGAATGTATTATCAAAGGGATATTTTTAACAGAATTTATGAAAGGTTTTCAAAACCTTTTATTGGGTAATTGAATGATCACCCCTTTTTTAAAATTGATTTTTTATAGGTATCTTATAATTTTATTTTCAGATGTTTCCACTTTCAGAGTTAGCGTGTGGAAGTGTAATGGACAATTTTTTTCTTTCAAATCTGGTAAATTGGGAAATGTACTCTAATTTCTCTTGAACCTAGACTAGTAAAAGGTCCCCATTTATATAAAGTTTTTTGTAATTGTTATGTTTATTTAAAAAAATACACATCATTTTTCAAGCACCGAGTCCGAAAGAGAAGGATTGGAGAATTATAAATTAACTTTGTGTTCTATGAGATTATGGATTGATTTATGGTGGTTTTCAATGATGAAATATTTCATTTTTTTTTATAAAATTATCATAAAAGATTCTTGAAGCTATTTTGGTGTCCCTTTAGAATCATAAATGCTCTAAGAGTTTATTTAAGTGATGTTTCATATTTTTTTTTTACTTATGGTGGAATTTCATGTCTTATTGGGGAGTATTTGTTAATAATTTCATGATCAAGGTAGTTGATTTATCAGTAGCCCCATATAATACTGTAGATGATTATATATTTCTTATAATTTCTTGACGTCTTTAGAATTTCACACCCAAATTCTCCAGGATTTTCACACCTATGAAAGAATATAATATAATAGATTCAGCTTCTTAGCATACTAACCATTTTTAGGATTCTTTTTATTTGTTAAAGAAGAACATTTCCAATACTCAGGTTCATTTTTTCCAGGGGAGATATTTATATTTTATGTTTCTTATGATACTGTGCATGTTTGATTGGGTTTAATTTTGATGAAAAAGATATGTCTTCTCTTATTGGTCTAAAAAATTACATATTTATTTTCATAATTGTGGTGCACCTACTTTTGATCTGGATATTGTGTATTTATCTCTAACGTTGTGGAGAAATTATATCATTGGTAAGGAATTTATGGAATTCATAGAGGATAAGAACCTATGGTATATTTTTAATTGATGTGAATTGAATATACAAGATTGGTGTTTATTAAAATTCTTAAATTATTAACACCTCAATATTTCTAGTAAACGAGAGAAAAGAAATTGTTTGACTGTTGTTCTAGGTTGGATTTAGTGTAGTAATAGTGTTCACCAATCAAGTTCTTCTCGTAATAATATTTTGGTGTTATAAATGGTAAACATTGAATTGGAAATTATTTATGGTATAATGTTTCTTTATTATATCACAATGAATTCAGGTGTGATAAAGCATTCAGTGGATTCTATACTATGGGATTCAGAGGTAGTGGTTTGGAGAGATCATGTTTTTTGTGATTCTCTTGATGGAAGGTCCAAGGATGATACAAAACATATATCACAGAGGGGAAGTCATTTAATTCCATTGGTGATGATTAATGATGATCTATTTGTGCTCCATACACTCATCTAGAAATATATATTATTCTATAGAAAATTTATTATTCCTTTAATGTTTTACTATGGTCTTATAAAATGAAAATATTAGTTATTAAGTTTGTATCTATTTGTTTAGTTGACTATATTGTGAGTGTTGATAAGCATGTTCTTGGAGGTATTCATTAGTGACATGGTGTTATCAATATGAAGTGGGATGAAAGATTTAGGGACATATACCCTAGTTTATTATAGAAATCAAGGTGTTGGAGTGTGATTGAAATGATTTTTATCAGATATAAATTTCCTTATAGATGAAATGGATTCATGAAGTCCTCCACGTATTGAAACTTCATCCATTATGTTTTTAAATATTAACTTATACAATTCCATGGGTTAATGAACTGGTAAATATAGGTTTTTAAAATTTATTTTTATTTATTTCAGATTTAGTAATTAGTTACAATTTTAATTAAACAATTGTAAAGTCTCAACCTTGGTAATGTATTTAGTAAATAAATAGATGATGAAGAAAGGTATTTGAAAATTTTCCTTCAATTGGATAGTAATATACTAAAATCCAGGGTTGTTTAGTCTCCCCAAACACATATTATTCATTATAAAAAACAAGGAATAATAATCTTATAGTGTTTCCATGGTGTCAAAATATACCAATACATAGTCAAATTAGAATATGAAGTTCTAAAATAACATAATTAAAATTATTTAATATGATAGGAAAATCATTATGAACTTTTGGTTTCTTCAACAAGAGTAGATATATATTTCCCACAATGAGCCTTAAAAAATATTCAAACTAAACTAGTCATCTCATGTGTATATGATGTGTAAATAATTCACCAACACAGGTTATAATGATCTTAAAAAATGTGAATGCTCAATTAGATATATAAAATAAAAGGTGAATATCATCTTCTTCATATCTCTTTTTTTATCATCTTTTTTAATTTTCATGATGTTATTTTTGTTTCATTGAAAATATCTCAAATTAGGGGAAATCATAACACATGAATAAAATTAATTCTTATTATAAATTTTTTAGTTTATTATTCTCAATAATTTTCTCATCATCATAATGAAACACATTATCCCTGATTTCCATAAAAAATTAGTCGCATATATTTTAACCATTATCCCCTATATGTCTTTCATTTTTCATTAGTTCATGTATGTAGTGAAATGCCACTTCAACAATCATTAACTCTCAACAACATTGTAAAATCCAAATTTCCGAAACATCACCATAATCACATAATAAAAAAATTAATTAATAAATTTTGATTTATTTATTGAAAAAAATGTAGATACCTTAATTCTCATTGAGTAAAAATCAAAATATATATTCCTTATATATCTAAGGAAAAGGTGAACTTTATGTCAATATTGCACACTATAGGAAAATATCTTGAATATTAATTTCCTACGGCTTAAACTAATATCATAACATATAATGATTCTAGTTATTATATGGTCTTATGGAATAAACCACCACATTTAATTTATAGATTTAACATTTAGTAGCTCATCCCAAAAATAGAAGACATTAATAATATCAAATTCATTTTTAATGATCTATCCTGAAACAACAAACAAATTCCAATATAAATCACTATTAAGAAATTATATCATTAAGTATCTTGAATAACCTTTTAGATATGAAGTTTTAAAAAATGATAATCTTCATTGAAAACATTGTGATTAATATCATAAAACGGAAATAATGGAATCTAAAAAATTATCTAAGAAGACTCAGTTGAAAATTACTTTTGTATGAGATTGATAATAAGGATGATCAGTTTTGTTAATCTACCAAACTGTTGGTATTGACCATGTCTATAAAACACATGTTTTTAATAAACATGTTCTTATCAAAAAGATCATAATATAGTGATAACATAAATGAAATTTCAATTGCATGTTATAATAGACACACCACAAATTTTTAACTGTTCTAGTAACTAACTACACAGTAAACCTAATAAACCACAAGAATTGTTCAAGTGACCCACTCACATTTCATTCATATTTATGGCCACATGACTGAATAAAATAGAAACTAATCATTTAGATGATTTTTGATTTACTATATGATCAACATACTAACCAAATCAATAAAATGAATAAGAACTCATAATGTATCAATTAAAATAAGAAATTTCATTACAATTATCATAAAACTCATTTAATTTTACCAAAAACATTCTTAAACTGCATATAGTGCTTAAATAATCATAATAAAAGTACAATCTAATAAATTAATCATCATTAACTCCAATATGTCTTTAATATCAACCTTATTGGTCTCTTTTTAAAATATATCATCTGTTACATAAAACCATAGATCTATTAAAATTCACATATTTCATATGAATAACCACATTCCATTTGAAAAATCAAAAAACATCTTTTCTAATAGATGTGGTCTTTTTCATCACATAACTAGATAAGGTTATATTTTTAGAGTGATTTATCTTCTAATGTAATGAAAATATTTCTAGGGGAGATATATGTACTCCTTCTCATCAAATTTATCAAATATCACAACCAAAAAAATTACCACATTTACTTTTAGTCTCCTATTCAGATGAAATGGATATGATCGCCCCTTAGGTTATTAAGAATTATCTTTCACATTGAGATATATTTTCAATATTATATCTCCTCCATTTTCAAAAGAAATCGAATAATAGTGTATTAAAAGATCCAAAATTCATCATGTAATATGATAGGGTTCAACATATAGTTTCTGTCCTAATTTTGAAAATGCCTCACTCATAAGTAAAATTCTAATGATATATGAAATCTAATTCTATGTTTAAATGTATTCAGTCATGATATCTCTACACAACACTTCTTCTTTAAAGAAGTGATACATGGTATCAATTTTTTAATCTCAAGTGTTTTATCATATTATTTCATAAATAAAATGAAATATTTGTTTCAAACGAAATTGTATGTGGATCCTCTCTTTAAACACTCGAATATTTGAACTACACATCCATCCATAAAATTTTTTACATTCATGGTAAGATGCCATATATTCATTCTTATCTATTCTAAGAATAATTAAGTTCTCATTCAAAATGTTTCATCTCTCTTATCCCTTGTTAATAACCAAATTCTTAAGGGATGTGTATTTTATTGATATATAATCACGAACCCATTCTATATTACTTTGTCCAAGTAGAATAATATTTTTACTATATCTGAAAATAATTCCATGATTTGTTTTGAAAATCACAAATCTTAATACCCTCTTTCATGTAATCATGTGTGACACGCTAGTGTCACTATGAAGCTAGTCATAAAGACTTACAAAAAATTTCATGTCTATTCATGAATATAAAAATGAAAGAAACATCTATTGAGTCTTATAATTTTTATTTTATCAACTTTCCTACCACTCTCAACAATAAAATATATGATACCAAATTAAATATTTATTGAGAATTGACTTTATTGTTGAATTCAAAACCTAATCAATGACCCATTAGAATATTTTTGTTATGAAAATAATTTGAAATATTGGTTTTTATTAATATTGAAACATAAAAAACAATTCTTTTTCCCAATACTTGGACATAAAACTTATTTAGTCAATACTCACTTCTTGATTTCTGTATTCCTTTTGTTTTGGAAATTACAATAGCTTAAATAAATATTTTTTTGGTAACTCAATTTTGTTCAATGAATTTCAATAATGTGTTTATCTTACTTACATTGAGGACATTGTTTTCGGAAAATAAATTCATATTTTTTAATTATAATTTTCTTAGTGAATATGATAAAAAATCATTCTCATAAGAATTTAAATAATGAATTATTACATGATTATAAAAACGGGACTGAATATGATTTATATCATACAAATTGGATATAATGTATTTAATACATGTTGTGCAGTATTTTGTTCTAGGAATATTTTTGAAATGATATAAATCATAATGACTCTCATTACATAAATCATCGGACTATTTTTTATCATACCCATAAAACTATATAGTAATGAAAGTAAATAATTTAAATAAAAGTGATGTCATGTATTATATGATACTGAAAATGATGTCATGATTTCAGTTTCTACATGATCGTTAGAGTGATAGGTGTCCATGTCCCTCCGATATTTTAGGAGAGAATATAACTGTTGGAGCTTGAGATAATAATTGGGATGAATGCCTATAAATACAAGGTCATTTGGGTGATCTCATAGACATGAATTCTAGACACTGTGTGAGAGCTCAAATAAATTTTATATATGTGAAAGATCTGAAGCTTACAAGTTATGAACTACATGTTTCATACACCTGTAACATTCTAGATATTTTTTTCATTGTGTTTCACAGATTTTTTATGAAAACAATTGCGGATTTGGGTGGAAAGAGAGACAGAACTATGCCAATTTTGTGAAGATTGAGGGTTTATGAGGCTAGGAAGAAAAAATATGTGATCACCATCTCATTCCAGGGATTCTCAGGATCGAAAGACATACCAACTTTGATAATCATAAAGAGGGGTTACCCTGGTATGGGTAAAACATACTTTCTTGAATGTATAAATCATGGGACCTTAATCCATGGTTACTGTATACCCATATATTTGGATTAAAAGAATTATATTAATTTACATTTATTTCATTTCTTCTACTATTGTAATAGAATTTGGATAGTTTTATATAAAAAGTTATCTATTTTTTATTATATTTATTATAATTAATCTGATTAAGATAATTTTTTTATTATGATTAAATAAATTAGTCTAATTACAATTCTATTCTATATAATGTAGAATAATATTTTTGATGACCTGAGACCTATAAAATAACATAATCAACTTAATTATGTTATAATTATAATTAGACCCAAGAGCTAGACCATTTTTTATAAAAGGCTTTTTGAATAATTTTAGTATAAATTATTATAAACTAATTTATTTTAGGTTAGAAGACAAAATAAATTAAAATTAAAATTAACCCCCTAGTCGTTTTCCATTTTCATATACATTCTAATCCAACAAATTTTATCAGATCCAAGTCTATGTAATACTGATAGTCACATTTGGAGTCAAAGGACAGTTACACTATTCATATATTTTCTTAAATTACATTTTCATGTTAGATTTATTTTTTGTTATGAATTCATTGTATATAAATACTTCTTACACTAACATGTATTGTGGAAAAATAAATTTGTATAATTTTAATGATGGAATGAATTAGTTTTGGTTCAATAACAAATATAAATCCTACAAGACCACCAATTTTAAATTGTAATGATTTTGAATAGTGGATATATTGAATTAATATTTTGTTGTCAACATAGGAGTTGATAGTTTTGTTTTGTTGACTAGTGACTACAAAATTCATTAAAAAGAAATCATAACTTTTAAAAGTCAACAAAAGTTGGAATATCAGCTAAATTAATAGGAATGGAATATTTTTTTATGTTCTATAAAGAGAGACATATATTTCCAAATTTACTCTTGTGAGGTAGATAACTGTGTCTAGAAGAAGTTATAAATCAATCATTTTAGATATTCTAATGTTATTGTGCCTAGAAATACTTTGTTGGGAGCTGATTGTCAAGATTTTAAATTTCTTCATGGAGACCCTGTTTTCAAGGTTTAACAATGATTCTTAAAAATTGTTAATTGTTTAAAAGATATGAGTGATCAAGAATTAGATTTTGAATTTATTCTTCAAAATAACATTTACATTAAGCAAAACAATTGGGAATCAAAGGGAACAATAGTGGATGAATCCTAGAATATTACAAATATTAAACTTTCTTACTTATTTGGAACTCTCTTATATTATTAGGTTAGGATGAAATAATATGATGAGAAATATAAAAATAAGAAAGGTTGAGTTTCATTTACTTCTACTTAAAATCCGTTGAAATAAAAGTCTTCTAATTAGAATAAATATACGATGAAAAAGGTTATTACTAAATTAGAAACTGGTGATTCAGAACATTCAGAGAGTGAGTCAGCCAATATTTATCAAATAATGAACAAAATTATTTGTAAAAACTATTTTTAGTATCATTATAAGAAATGTAACAATGAAATAAACAATAATAAATATTTTGAAGATACTTTTTATGAATGTAAAAGAGCTAGACATATAATACTTGACAATAAAACACTAAAAAGGAATGATAAAAAGGAATGTAATACTAATATAAATAAAAAACACTATTGCATGTCAAGCTAGAGGAAATTCATTAAAGATAATGACTCGTTGAGTTCTAGAGGAGGAGATCCCTCTGATGATTCTTCAAACAATGAAATTTCTTGATGAAAGAATATTAGTCTCTATGAAGAAATTCATTTTGAAAATAAATGTTTTATTGCTATGGTACACACTTTTGATTCATTAAAAACACGTCTTTAAGTGAAAAGTTCCTAATAAGAATGTTTATAATATTATAAGATAATATTTTACCATCATATGAAGAAAAATCTATCTTTTCTACATTTCATAAAAATGAAAATTTTAAATTATTAAACATGGGAAAGAAAATCAAAGAATAAATGTTTTTAGAAAAGAAGTACTAGATATTTCAAAATATATAAAAAGAAAACATTTGAAATTTAATCCATTTAAAAAAACTGTGAGAATGCTAATCTTTAAAAGGATAATATTTGTAAAGATTTTGAAAAATATATTTATGGGAAAACAGTTTTAGAAAAAAACTCAAATTCTAAATCTAATGAAAGTAGTTGTAAGAATTTATTTGCAAAATTAATGAATGAAATTTTTTCATAAAAGAATGTTTTATCAAACATTACTTCTAGTAAGGGCGGTTGTGATAATATTTTTAAACAACTTCTTCCTCATGTAAATAGTTATGGATTTCGTTATTCACATTCAAAAAAAAATTAGTAAAAATTATTTTATTCCTAAAAATTCTTATTTTTATACTAAGTGTCAAAGTGGAGGGTAGTGGAATAAAAAAAATTATTGAAATGAAATTCAAATTTTTTTAGTTCCAAAATCCAATTTCCTAAACAAATGTCAATTCCAGATATTTTATTTAATAATATTTCTGAACCCTGGAATGTTTGATTCGGAAAATCAATTTTTCTTTTTTTCTAGAAAATAAATTGGACTTACTATAAGGCCCCAACCTTAAACCTTACTTAATATTGAGTTATTACAAGATTACACATTGAGTATCTTTTCAGGTCTACAGTTTTAGAGAATTCAATCATAAAACTTGCATTAAATTCCACATTTAAACAAAGTGGTTACATAAAAGATATTATTCCTTTTTCCCATCAATGGAAACATATTTAAAATAAAACATGGATTCTTTATTGACACTTCTTTGACACTATCATCATATCATGTACCCTTCCATTGACCTGTGAAAAACATTTCAAAAACATGGGATGAGCATAAAAAGCTCAGTAAGGGATATAAAAATATGGAAAGGAAACATGAGTACATATATACATAAGAATGAAATTATACTTTACCCATAAAACATAATCACTTTAACATACCACATAAAATCATGAATAAATCATAGAAATCATAAGACATAATGGTAAGTTGAGGCATTCATAACATTCTTACATAGGGAGTAACCCTCTTGGTTACGTTTGGAATACCGATCAAAGTATATTCCCTAAATCTCTTCGTAGAAACCTTAACGTTTAACCCCTTCGCATTACCCAATGCATTGGAGAGCTATATCGGGCTCACCCGCCCTTAGTTTATCACGGAACCACCCATCTTCATAATAATGCCCAAGATCCATAACATAAAAGTATCACATAAAACATGCATAAAGGAAACATAACATTTCCACATTTCAATCACAATATAACATTTTAGGATATTGAAATAATGAATCCATTCAAAAAGAAACCATTTCCAAAACCATTTAAAACATTTAATAAAAATATTTTTGAATCAAAGTGTCCCATACCTCCTTGAAGATTTTAAAATTTTAAACCATTAATATCCATATAAATAAATCCTTAAAATCATTTTGAAAACATGGATATTAATTTGAACAAATCATTAAAATATTTAAATCAATATTTTGGTTAAAGGGTTTTTACCAAAATTAGAGACACTTGAATACAATAATTGAGGAATTACATTTAGTCAGAACATTATAATATCATGAGAATAAATGGATTCATGATATAATATTCCAAAGGACAGTATATACACTATATAAGAGTGAATTGGTGCATAACAATAATGAAGTCTCAATAGAAATGTAAAATATGATGAAATCCCTTATGAAGAAGGTATCCTTAAATTAAGGATAAATAAATCTCAAAATTATGTGTAGCAAATATAAATAAAACCAATATAACTGGATATTAATTATAAAACAATAAAAGGTCATTCACACATGTTCAAAGGATGACATATTCAATAACTACATGTTGAACCCAAAGAAATCGAAATTGGGTTAAAAAGTTCCCTTGGTAAAATTCGACAGCCTAATGGCATCACTTTAAAATTCAGAAAATGAGTTGATGAGAGATAAAAAGGGTATCTCATCACTTGGACATAAAATTTACATCAATAAGGATATAAAAGAACATATCCCAACATAATAGTATGTGAATTAAAATACATAACAAAATATGTCTTTTAAAAAGATGAGGGTGAAAGGTTCCCTTACCGACATGGGTATCCTTTGAAACATACACCCTGTGAAATAAGGATAATACAACAATTATGTAAATACTCATAAATGAAATTATATTACACAATGAGTAAAATAATGGGTATTACATACACCACTCAAAGGAAATTGTGGAAAATGTAGGATAAATATCACGAGAATAAAAGTGAGATGAAAAATCCCATATGAAAACTCGACAGCCTAACGGCGCCACTTAAAACTTCCAAAAATTGATTGATGAGATAAAATAGGGTCTCTCATCATATTACAATAAAATGTACAGAAATTGGAATATAAAATAACATCCCCCATCATAGCAAATAAGAGCTTAAAAGAAGTGACATAAAGGAGAGTACTTAAAAAGAAAGAGAGGGGTTAGATCTCTTACGAAAATTCGGCAGCCTAACGTCGCCACTCAAAACTTCCAAAATGGATTGATGAGAGAGAATAGGGTCTATCATCATATGAACATAAAAATTACAGTAAGAGTAATATAAAATAACATCCCAATCAAAATAATTATGAGCATAAAAGGAATGACATAAAAGAGTGTACTTAAAAAGAAAGAGAGGAGTAGGATCCATTACCTCGGGTCCGACTTCACTCGATCGTTCTTTAACGTCCTCAATAATAAACTTGAGTTAATTTATACTTGATTAATAACCTTTTTCAAGTTCATTATTCTTTTTATATCACTTATTTCCATGTTATAAACGTTATTTAATCATTTAAGTTAATAATGTTTGTTTTGTCGATATTTGGTTCTTAAGTCGAAAGTGGACTTCTTACAATTACATGTTGTTCGTGTGGTCAAAGGTTCATTATATCCATAATTATATTCATGATTTGGATATCATATATATCATATATATCCATAATATACATATATTTATAATATTACATAATCATTTACAGGTAAGAAATGAAATGCACCATTCATGGAGACGGTAAGCCGTACGTACGCATGAATGCTACTTTCATTTCTATGTCATATTAATGGAATTAAAACTAAATGAAGGGTATGTATATTTTAATTCCAGAATTATATAAATCATTTAAATGTAACATAAATCATATATAATGTCTTTAAATACATACTTTATACATCCCACATATGGTATTAACGAATCAAATCACTTTGAGGGGGCGGTAGTCCTAGCTTTCTAAAATGAAATTATCGTGTTTACCCACAATGGATACCATAAAGGTATGCCACAAAAGAAAAATACAGAAGCTTAAGTAAAACATAAACATATTATATATCATATATAAATATATTGACATCTTAATGGCCACCTTTAAATGTGTTATATGAGTGTTGAACAATCATCGTTTCGTGAGGCAGAAATTCGCCATCCACAGAAACAGTATGTTCTTTAACCATTTGATGTAGGTGTAAGTGTAGCTCGAATTATTCTTATAACAACAACCTCGAATATTGAAGATACTGGAGTTGTTACAAAATAAATGAATAAAAAGATTTTAGGGGGTTGGAGAAGCAAAATAAAACAAAAGAACACAAGTGAAGACATTACCTTAAAATCGGGTAACTCTTTTTGATTTGATCTCAAAGGCTTCCTTGGGAAAACTTCTTCCCAAAGTGAGGCTTCTAGGAGTAATATAGGGATGTGGAGAGAAAAAATTATCATTTTTTGGCCGAGACAAAGGCTTTATAGGTGTGGGTAAGGTGGTAGAGGTGGGGGCCTTTTATAAGAGGAGAGGAGGGGCAGTCTTGTAAAGTTACAAAATGTTACTTTATTTTCAAATGACTTTCAAATTTTAAAGGTCCCACAATGATTTATTTCGAGTATAAGGTGGTAAGGGTTCGAAAAATACTCATCAAATAGGTTTTTTACAAGTGTAGGTTTTAGTTTTTACATTATCTTTTCATTTTATTTAAATCGTTAAATAATGATGTAATCGCTGCATCATCATGATGTCATAAATAATTTAATTTATTTAATGTCTAAAAATTATAAAAAAATATCATGATGTATGAAATCTTTTTAGATTTCTAATGAATATTTATAGTCAAACATATGACTTCTATAACCCCATTTAAAATTTGTTTTAGTGAAACATCTCATGCTTGTGACATTTTTATTTTAACTTTAAATAAAAAGTTATTTATGTCATTTTCCAACCAAAGTGGCTCCATGGGGTCCCCAAGTTGACCCATGGATTTTCTTGGTCGGACATGACACATACAATGAGTGTAGGACATGTGTCTAGGTCATTTAACATTATTAAAACATTATTTTTACCTTAAATTACACTAATTACCTCTAATCGCGATTAAGAACATAAAAGTTACTATTCACCAAAAAATTATTTTAATCCCATCAAACCACATTTTACTTCCTAATTACAACTATGTATGTTGGATTTTTGAAATTCAAAACACAGAGGTGTAAAAGTTTCATTTAAATGAAAAATCAGTTTCTTTAACTACCACTTAGTGGTTTCAGTATTCACCAAAAATTGAAGTTTTTCAGAAAATTACCAAAAATTTACCCTAAGCTATATTTGATATTACGAATTAAAAACTGAAGTCTATTTTACAAAATTCAAAACATATAAGTTTCATTAATTAATTTAATAATTAATTCCCGTTGTCAAAACAAATATCGTGTTTTTAAGAAACAATAAGTATCAAAAGATTGACTCTAGTTTAAGTCCAATTTCAAATGATATTAATTCCAACGACCACTATTGGATTAAATGGTAAAAATATATTCTAATTGAACTTTAAAACCAATTCTAAAGATAATCTAATCATATAAATAAATTATATTAAAAAGAGGTTTTGAATTAAAATACAACATTTTTCACTTTTCATTAAAAAATGAACTTTATCGGAAAAATACCAAATATTTACACAATGTAAATTTTGATGTCCTGATTCTAAAGAAGAATTTTATTTTGTCAAATATAACACATAAAATTTTCAAAAAGTGGATTTAATATAGGTTCACCATCAAAAGGCGGTTAATCGGCATTTTAAAAAATATTAGGATGTTTATGCTTGAAAATTGGATTCATTCACATTTTTAATCCTCTAACATTTATTGTAAAAAGTAAAAATATTTGACAAAAATATATAATAATTTTGTAGTTAGTTCTGTTCATTCCCTCCATTACAACGGCTAGGCGTTAACTACCATTTAAGATAATATTATTTTATTATTAGAGTGCAACGTAAGATTTCAAAGGAACTCATTGTTGTGTATTGGGTAAGCCATCGAGCATAGCGTTCCCTTTAAATTAATATTGAAATTTTATTCACAAATAGGGATAAATATAAAAATTTCATATTCTTTATTTACCTGGGGTGTCACATTCTTCCCCCCTTTTGGGAATTACGTCCTCGCAATTTCAAAATTGGGCTCGGAAACATCCTTTAAAGTCCCACATCGGAACGAGAGTCGGTAAAAAAATCACTTGTAAATAATGGTAGAGGATCACCTAACCCAAAAAAGAGAACTATATACTTCCCATGTCTTTAGAATTTAACCAAAACCAAAACCAAAAAGGTTAGTACAAGATCAGATAATCCAGAAAAGGATAACCCTTTATAAAAATAAAATCTATTCTTAATCTCCAAAAATTGTCCAACAAACCCCAAAGTTCAACAAGGACCATTTGATAAACAATATTTCCATAAAATTATTCAAAGTAAACCAAAATAAGATTGAAACCCAAATATTTGAAGGATTTAGTCACATAGTCTTCCAAGGTACAAATTAACTTTTATCTCCAAATAACATCAGTTGCTATTAAACTCTCATATTGAAAAGGAATTAACCTAATCACATATCCTCAATGATAGGTTAATCATTTCCATAGATAACCCAAAATAAACAGACTCTTGATTCCTAAAATCATCTAACTAAAAAGAATTAGTAAAACTAACCAGGGACTTCACGTAGTCCAGTGGTAGGCGATAAATACCATTCACACTTTGGTTGTGTGTTTGAATTCCGCAGCTTTGTCTGACGCGACGGGTTGTCACACGGTCTGCGTGTTGTCCTTTTTCCAAAACTATATAATTCTTAAAACATTCCCCAAAACGAGAAAAATCTTCAAAAATGATCATAACATATTTTAACCTCAAGTTTCTCTCATGCCTTTCATTTTCCATCATAACATATAATAACCCATAATTACCTCAAAATTAAGGATCATATAAACTCTAATGGTTACCTTTATAATTATTACCTGAACTTCCACATCGATTGGTCATCTCATACATGATGCATTACAGATCATACCAAGGTTCAAGTGGTTGATCATGACTCCTTGATAGTTGGTTTAGAACAACCACGAGTTTCCTCATTGAATCCCCCATTTTATCTACTATCTTAATCAGAGAACCACCACAGTTTCCTTCAAACCTGTTGTCTCTTTGGTGTCTGCTAGATCCATCCATTCACTAAAAACAGAAATGTTAGTGTGAGTATATCAACAAAACCATAATGTACTAATGAGGAAGGTAAACACTAAGATATACTTACTCATTCACTTTATCTAAAACTAGGACTCTTTCTGAAATCCTAACCATTATGGTAATATCAATTGTGCTTAGAGAATACCCTAACCACTAAAGTTATCTAAACCGAACTTTGATACCAACTATAAGGCCCAGCCTTAAACCTTACTTAATCATGAGTTATTACAAGATTACACATTGAGGATCTTTTCAGGTTTAGAGTTTTAGATAATTAGATCATAAAACTTGCATTGCATTCCACATTTAATCAAAGTGGTTACATAAAAGATAGTATTCATTTTTCCCCTCAACGGAAGAATATTTAAAATAAAACATGGATTCTTTCTTAACACTTCCTTGACACTATCCTCATATCATGTACCCTTCCCTTGACCTGTGAAAAACATTTCAAAAACTTGGGATGAGCATAAAAATCTCAGTAAGGTATATAAAAACAGGGAAAGGAAACATGAGTACATGTATACATAAGAATGAAATCATACTTTACCCATAAAACATAAGCACTTTAACATACATCATAAAATCATGAATAAATCATAGAAATCATAAGACATAAAGGTAACTTGAGGCATTCATAACATTCTTACGTAGGGAGTAACCCTCTTGGTTACGTTTGGAATACCATCATAGTATATTCCCTAAATCTCTTCGAAGAAACCTTAACGTTTAACCCCTTCGTGTTACCCAATGCATTGGAGAGCTATATCGGGCTCACCCGCCCTTAGTTTATCACGGAACCATCCGTCTTCATAATAATTCCCAAGAACCACAACATAAACGTATCACATAAAACATGCATAAAATAAACCTAACATTTCCACATTTCAATCATAATATCACATTTTAGGATATTGAAATAATGAATCCATTCAAAAAGAAACCATTTCCAAAACCATTTAAAACATTTAATAAAGAGATTTTTGAATCAAAGTGTCCCATACCACCTTGAAGCTTTTAAAATTATAAACCATTAATATCCATATAAATAAATCCTTAAAACCATTTTGAAAACATGGATATTAATTAGAACAAATCATTAAAACATTTAAAGCGATATTTTGGTTAAAGGGTTTTTACCAAAATTAGAGACACTTGAATACAATAATTGAGGAATAAAATTTAGTCAGACTATTATAATATCATAAGAATAAATGGATTCATGATATAATATTCCAAAGGACAGTATATACACCATATAATAGTTAATTGGTGCATAACAACAATGAAGTCTCAAAAGAAATGTAAAATGTGATGAAATCTCTTATAAAGAATGTATCCTTAAATTAAGGATAAATTAATCTCAAATTTATGTGTGGAAAATATAAATACACCCAATATAAGTGGGTATTAAGTATAAAACAATAAAATTTCATTCACACATGTTCAAAGGATGACATATGCAATAACTACATGTTGAACCCAAAGAAATCGAAATTGGGTTAAAAAGATCCCTTGGTAAAATTCGACAGCCTAACGGCGTCACTTCAAAATTCAGAAAATGAGTTGATGAGAGATAAAAAGGGTATCTCATCACTTGGACATAAAATTTACATCAATAAGGATATAAAAGAACATATCCTAACATAATATTATTTAAATTAAAAGACATAACAAAAGAAGACTTTTAAAAATATGAGGGTGAAAGGTTCCCTTACCGAAATGCGTATCTTTCAAAACATACACCCTGTGAAAGAAGGACAATACAAAATTGATGTAAATACTCATAAATGAAAGTATATTACACAATGAGTAAAATAATGGGTAGTAAATACACCACTCAGAGGAAATTGTGGAAAATGTAGCATAAATATCAAAGGAAAAAAAGTGAGATGAAAAATCCCTTATGAAAACTCGGCAGCCTAACGGCGCCACTTAAAACTTCCGAAAATGGATTGATGAGATAAAATAGGGTCTCTCATCATATTAAAATAAAATGTACATCAAGAGAAATATAAAATAACAACCCCCATCATAACAAATAGGAGTTTAAAATAAGTGACATAAAGGAGAGTACTTAAAAAGAAAGAGAGAGGTTAGATCTCTTACGAAAATTCGGCAGCCTAACGGTGCCACTCAAAACTTCAAAAATGGATTGATGAGAGAGAATAGGGTCTCTCATAATATGAAAATAAAAATTACAGTAAGATTAATATAAGAGAAAATCCCAATCACAAGAATGATGATCTTAAATGGAATGACATAAAAGAGTGTACTTAAAAAGAAAGAGAGGAGTAGGATCCCTTACCTCGGGTCCGACATGACTCGATCGTTCTTTAACGTCCTGAATAATAAACGTGAGTTAATTTCTACTTGCTTGAGATCCTTTTTCAATTTCATTATTCATTTTATATCACTTATTTCCATGTTATAAACATTATGTAATCATTTAAGTTAATAATGATTATTTTGTCGATATTTGGTTCTTAAGTCGAAAGTGGACTTCTTACAATTACATGTTGTTCGTGTGGTGAAAGGTTCATTATATCCAGAATGATATTCATGATTTGGATATCATATATATCATATATATCCAGAATATACATGTATTTATTGTCACGACCCGCCCTCGGGGCCCGTGCCGTGACTACCCCAAACCTGCCGTCCATAGGCCAGGGGCTGGCGACTAGCACCAAGACGTAAATCCCGGTAAAAAGGGAAGACATTACCTTTGAAAAGTAAACAAGAACCACAGAGTAAGCAAGCGGAAAAGTAAACACTAAGTAAAAAAAGAGTACAACTGAAGTGCGGAAAACTAAAAGAGCCAGTATACAAACCCAAACTGAATGTAAAGTACTACTCAAAAGGGAAAACAGCATTTGTAAAGTAAAAGCTGCTACGCCGAGCTGTCCACTGGAAATCCCACCTGAAGGGTGAGTACAGATAGCTCCATTGCTCCTCGGGCCCGTCGTCCGCTCTGAGCACGTCCCGCCCAGTGGTCCACCTCCAGGTACCGTCTTGCTTTGCGAGCCTCAACCACGATCAACGATGTCCGTCGTCTGCAACAAACACAACGTAGTGCGGGCATAGCCCGTGCAGGGGTGAGTATAAGCTACTCAGTAGGGACCCCGAGACCCCCGAAGGTGTCCCAAAATCCCCAAAGGATAAATCACAAAGGATAGATACAAAAACGAAGTAACAACCGACACTGCTTAGGTATATGCCCATACATATACCTAAGTCATAAATTCCCAATAAGCTCCAACCTCCGAGCCCAAGTACAACTCAGTCCACACAGGAAAGTATATGTATTCCACACAGGAAAGCAAAATGAAATCTACACAGGATAGCACAACACAATCCACACAGAAAAGCAACAGGATTCATCTCACACAGGTATACTTCTTCGAAAGACGGTAGAGATGATCACTGATCCATCTAAGTCGTCGAACCCACAAAGGATCGATAGGTACTAACCCCCACAAAGACCCACACAGGATCGGACCCACATAGGATCTGTAGGCGCTGGTTCACACAGGACTGCTGAGCGCAGACCCACACAGGATCGGACCCACACCAGATCGGTAGCACTGATCCACACAGGATCGCTGAGTGTTGTAGTCGTCGTCATCGAATCCACTAAGGATCTCTACACAGTCATCGTCGTAGTCACAGTAGCAGTCGCAGCCAGCTCTAGGGTTCCCGCACACAGCAAGCTCGTTCGGGAGGGTCCGCTCCACGAGCCGAGAGGCTGATACATCAACTATCAAAAATTCCAGAGTTGATGTATCCAAAAGTTCCGTATCGTCCACAAGAACTCAACGCAACAGACGGCACGTCAATCGGACGCTCGGTCTGAGAGTTATTGGCTTTTTTGTCCCAGGGGCCCGGTTGGTTTTTAAGGCAAAACCAACCCGACCATACTCCATCTGCGTCCAAAACTCGGGCGGAGAGTGCCAAAAGATCCGTCTCACTAAGAGGAACTCAACAAAGTTGATGGCACGTCAATCGGACGTCTGTAGTTCAAGATATGAGCGTTTCCGCTCCGAGGGCCCGGTTGGTTTCGTGTACGAACCAACCCGGCCGAACTCAAAGTATTCCGAAACATTGAGTGCGATATACCGAAACGACCGTCTCGATCCAAGGATCGCATCGCCGCTAACGGCGCGTCGTCTGGAAGTCAGTATCCCGAGTTATGGGCATTTGAATCCAAACCACTCGGTAACGGGGGATTCGGGCCCGTGCCGTCTCGACCCGAGACCCCCCGGTTGGCCCGAACCGGGTCGACCCACCCCGGACAGGGTCGACCCGCCCCGGAACGGCCCGTCCCGGCCCGGCGCGACCTAGCCCGGTGCGGCCCGGCCCGGCGCGGCGCGGCCCGGCACGCCGGTTCGGCGCAGGGGAGCGCGCTTGGCGCGCTGCCAGCTCGGCCGAAGGCCGATCTGATTGAAAACGGGGAGCGCCAGCACCCCTTTGTGAAACCGCGGCCCCCCCTCATTATGGGGGGCCGTTTTGCTGGCCGGGGGAATTAATTCCCCCCGGTTTTTCTCCCTTCCGGTCAGCCCGACCTGGCTGACCGGTTCTTCCTCAACAGGCCCGGCAAAGGCCGGTCCCCTTCCGGCTTCCGACACCGGCGGCCCGGCTGGCCGCCGGTCATCATGTTCCGCGGCGGCCCGGAATCGGCCGTGGCCTTCGTCGTCCGGCGCGGTGCGACGGCACCGCGCCCCTCCACCGCTTCCTCGCTCCGGCCGCGGTGCCTTCGACTTTCTTCGACGCGGCGCGACGGTGTCATGTCCTTGCATTATTTAACGACGCGGCGCGACGGTGCCGCGGGTTTCTTGTCGTATGATCCTGCGCGGTGCGACGGCACAGCGCCACACCCGTTTCAATTCACAACAGAATCAACATGAAAAAAAAGGAGGGTCGGCCGTGTTCGTGCGGTCCGGCCCCCTCGCGTTATACGCTAACAATTGGACAAATTTCACGAGGAAATAATCACGGGTATAAATCATGATCAATAGAATAATTAAATAAACCCCTACCTCGGTTTCATGTGCGGAGCACATCAACAAGCCGCGGAAAACTAGCATCGCGGAGGTCGAGCATCGTGGAAATCGAACGTCGTTTCCGTTGGCGTCGAGGTGCGTCCGAAGAGGTACATCGCTGGAGAAGCTTCATAAGCTGACGGAGATAGTCCAAGGAGGAAACGACGTATCCTTTCGTTGACACGGGAAGAAGATCGAAGAAGCGGTGTCGTCGATCTTCGGAAACACACCGGCTACGAAGAAGAGAAGCGGCGTTCTTCGTCGGAGCTTAAGTGTTCTTCGTGTTCTTCGTCAAGGTTGAAGAAGATGAAGAGAGAGCTTCCCAAAACCTCTCATGGGACAAAGGATACTAACCAAATAAAATAAGCTTAAAGCTTATTTTATTTACACAACTAAACCACTTGAGTTTCAAAAGTTTGAAATTAAAACAACTCAACTCAATTAATAACCCAAGTTGTCAAGATTAATTAGAGACGAGTTATTGGGAGTTTAAAGAGGAGATGAAGTGTTAGGGTTCATGTGGGCCCCACCACACTTAATCCTCTCAAGGGAGGTTAAGTGGATGTGGGACCCACCCCTAACTCCCTTTGGGAGGATATAACCAATTGGATAAAAATAAAATGTGTTTCCACATTTTATTTAACTTCATTTTAAAATCCCCAAAACTAACTCTCAAGCCGCATAAAACACAACCTCGAAAAAGGTCTCCTTAAGCGAATATCAATGCTGCGAGATCATCGGTGCCCTCGGAATTCGATTCCGGGCACCGGTTCAAAAGTTAGAAAAACCCGCTCGTTCGTTCACTGAACATACCCGAGCCAAACTTCAGAAAATGATTCCGGGCACACCGGGCCTCGGAATCAGGTGCCGTCAAAAACCGCGTTCTTGTAAAATTCCAAAGAAATTTAAGAAAAAATTTCCATTGAATTTTATGGGTCACTACATTACTCCCACCTCAGGGCTTTACGTCCCCATAAAGATACATCAAAACTAGGGAAACAAATGAAGGTACTGAGCACATATCTAAGCCTCCCGCTCCCAAATGCTCTCCTGGAGGTTCCCGTGCTGCCATCTGATGCGCACTAGAGGAATCGACCATCCACATAGGACCCGCTCCTATCGATCCTCGATCTCCACCAGGACCTCTGTAAATGTCGCCCCATCGTCAACGTCAAGCTCCCCATGGTCAATGATGTGCGTCGGGTCGTGCACGTATCTCCTCACCTGAGACAAATGGAAGACGTCGTGCACCCAGTGCAACTGAGGTGGTAGAGCCAGGCGATAAGCCACCTCGCCAATCCTGCTGAGGACCTGGAAGGGTCCGACGAAGCATGGAGATAACTTGCCGCCTCAGCCAAATCTATGTATACCACGTCGAGTTGAGACCCGCAAGAAGACGTGGTCGCCATCCTCGAACTCTAGTGGCCTCCGCCTCCTGTCAGCGTATGACTTCTACCGGCTCTGAGTTGTCCTCATCCGCTCCTGGATGACCTGGACCTTCTCCGTTGTGGCATGGACCATCTCTGGTCCCACAAGTGCTGACTCCCCTGGGTCTGTCCAGCATAAAGGAAATCTACAAGGTCAGCCGTATAACACCTCGTACGGTTCCATCCCGATGGTAGAGTGGTAGCTATTGTTATACGAAAACTCCACCAAGAGTAGTTGGTCCTCCTAGCTACGACCAAAGTCGAGGACACATGCGCGGAGCATGTCCTCGAGAGTCTGAATGGTCCGCTCTGTCTGACCATCCGTCTGAGGGTGAAAGGCTGTGCTCAGACGTAGCTGCGTCCCGAACACCTCCTGTAATCCCTTCCAAAGCCGGGAAGTAAAGCGAGCATCTCAGTCAGAGACGATAGATGATGGCACACCATGAAGCCGCACAATCTCCTGAACATAGAGACATCCCAAGCTCTCCACTGAGCCTTGCTCTCTGATGGGTAAAAAGTGAGACGACTTGGTGAGTCGGTCGACAATCACCCAGATGGAGTCATGACCTCTGGAAGTGCGTGGAAGTCCAGTCACAAAGTCCATTGATATGTCTTCCCACTTCCACTGTGGAACCTCCAAGGGCTGTACTAAGCCTGCTGGTACCTGGTGCTCAGCCTTCACCTGCTGGCAGGTGAGGCATCGAGAAATGAACTCTGCTATAGCCTTCTTCATGCCCGACCACCAGTGCTGTTGTCTGAGGTCCTTGTACATCTTCGCCACTCCAGAATGTACCGCCAAAGGAGAAGTGTGAAACTCTCTCAGCACCTCCTCCCGCAAAGCGACTGGTACAATGGTACGTCCTCTGAAAAGGATGTTGTGCTCTACTCTAAGGGAGAAACCATCAGGTGCATGTCCCGAGGATATCTGTTCACACCGTGTCTCACAGTCAGCATCCTCACGATGTGCCTCTCTGACCCGCTGCAGTAGTGGAGGAGTGACTGTGAGAGACTGAAGGAAGGCTGCTCCATCTCAATCCACGAAGGATATCTGCAAATAGGCTAGCTTCTCTGTCACCTCCTCAAGTAGCTGAATGTCCGTCCTCCTGCTGAGGGCATCGGCTACCACGTTCCCCTTTCAAGGAGTATAGACTATCTCAAAGTCATAGTCCTGAAGGAACTCAAGCCATCGCCGCTGTCTCAGGTTCAGGTCCTTCTGAGAGAAGATATACCTGAGACTCTGATGATCAGAAAAGACTGTAAAGCGCTCTCCCATCACGTAGTCTCGCCATGTCTTCTGAGTGAAGACCACTGATGCTAACTCCAGGTCATGGGTAGCATAGTTCTGCTCATGTGTCCTCAACTACCGTGATCCATAGGCGATCACTGCCCGCTCCTTCATCAGAACACAACCGAGTCCGGTCCCTGATGCATTGCAGTAGACTACATACCCTACTCCCTCCTCAAGAAACCTCAAGATAGGTGCGCTAGTCAACCTCTGTCTCAGCTCCTGGAAGCTCTGCTGACATCTGTCTGACCACACGAAGGGTTTCCCCTTCTTCGTCAAAGCTGAGAGTGGTGCCGCAACTCTAGAGAAGTCTAGCACGAATCTTCGGTAGTATCCAGCTAGTCCCAAGAAACTTCGAACCTCCTTCACGCACCTAGGTGGCTCCCAAGCTAACACAGCCTCGATCTTCACAGGATCCACTGCAACTCCCGCCTCAGAGATGATGTGTCCCAAGAAGAGGACCTCACGTATCCAGAACTGGCACTTAGAGATCTTATCATAAAGCTGGTGCTCTCGGAGTGTGTCTAGTATAACCCGTAAGTGGTAGGCGTGCTCCTCCTCAGTCGTCGAGTATATCAAAATGTCGTCGATGAAGACCACGACAAAACGATCGAGGTATGGCTGAAAGATCTTGTTCATGAGGGCCATGAACACTGCTGGAGCATTGGTTACACCGAAAGGCATAACGAAGAACTCATTGTGGCCATACAGACATCTGAAGGTCGTCTTCTGCACGTCCTCGTCTCTAACTCTGAGCTGATGATAGCTTGACCTGAGGTCTATCTTCGAGAACCACCGTGCTCCCTTGAGCTGATCAAAGAGGTCATCAATCCTCAGTAGCAGATACTTGTTTCTCACTGTCACCTGGTTCAGGCGAAGATAATCGACACACAGTCGCAAGCTCTCGTCCACCTTCTTGGCGAACAATATCGGGGAAGCCCAGGGTGAAACACGGGGTCGGATGAACCCCTTGCCCTGCAAGTCCTCCAACTATAACTATAGCTCTCGAAGCTCGGTGGGGTCCATCCGATATGCTGGAGTCGATATTGGGGCTGTCCCGGGGTACAGGTCAATATAAAATTCTACCTCTCTGCGAAGAGGTAGCCCTGGAACGTCGTCGGGAAAAACGTCCGCAAACTGATCCACCACTGCAGGAAAACCTGGACTCTGCACGTCAAATGCTCCTAGGATGAGACTAGCCAACTGATGAGTGATGGGTTGTCCCCTCCTCTGTGGAAGTCCATCCTGTGCTGCGAAGGCTCCCTTATCACCGGTGAAGGTGAACCTGCTCCCGTCGGTGCGTACACATCACACCTTGCGCCTAACATAGTCAATCTGGGCATGGACCATAGAGAACCAATCCATGCCCAAGATGACGTCGTAAGGCCTCGACGCTACTACAAGAAGATCCCAGCCGAAGATCTCGCCTCCTAGAGTAAGCTCACTCTGCCGGCACCAGTGCGTAATCGTCGAGTCTGCTCCCGTAGGAGTCTCTAGCCGTAAGGATCGAGCCAACGGCTCTGTCGGAATCTCCGAGCTCCGAACAAGGGCAACGGCTATGAAAGAGTGACTCGCTCCTGTGTCAATAAGTATTGCAGCAAGGGTGTAATAGACACAGATAGTACCTCGAATCATCTCGGGCACGCCATGGTCTTAGGCCTCGGCTACCTGGAGTTGTGCCTGTCTCTGCCCGCCAGCTCCCTGTCGTCGGGGTGGACCTCCAGGTGGTGGTGGTGGTAGAGCCTCAAAGCATCGCCCACCACCTACTGCTTAGCCAGCTCCTCTGCCTCATCCGCCTCCTCCCTGTGCACCGCCACGGTTGACCCTCTGCCTCTGCCTCGGTGGTCCCTCAACCGTCTGTTGCTCCTCGGCACGGCGGGTCGGGCAGTCACGAGCCATGTGGCCCTGCCCGCCGCACGAGTAACACTGTCTGCCTCTCGAAAGACTGGCTCCGCGCTGTGTTCCCCACATTGCTGAGCCAGTGTCCTGAGGTCGTCTGCTTGAGGGTCTAGTCGGCCTGGACCCCTGAGTCATCCATCGATTGCCTGCTGCAGAAGACTCTGCCATGTGCCGCCCTGCGGTGGGTCACGTTGCTGGTGTAGACTCGGCAAGAATGCTCTCGATCAAAAGGGCCTACTCCAGTACTCCCGTCTGAGTCGGTATGCTGAGGGAGATCAGCGATGCCCGGATCTCGTGTCTCAAACCATGCTGGAAGGTCCGGGCCCGGAAGAATGGGTCTTGTACCATGTCGGTCGAGTAGCGCGAGAGATCGGTAAATCTCATCGAGTACTGAGCGGCCGTCATGTTGCCCTGCTGCAGCTGAAGAAGCTCCGGAATGCGCACCGCACTGAGGGTGGCTGGGATGAACTCCAAGCGAAAGAGGCTCTAAAAGTCCGTCCAGAGAAGAGATGCCTCATCGTGCACCTGGAGCATCAAGATCCACCATCGTCCAGCTGCTGCGTGTAGTAGGCTCGCAGCGAGGATCACCATGAGATCTGCAGGTGTCCTCACTAGCCTGAAAACTTGGAGGACTGCCTCCAGCCAGTCCTCTGCTGCCTGGGGGTCCGTCTCCCCACGGAACCTGGGTGGTCGCTGGTGCTGAAACTCGTGCAGACCTCCGAGGCGACGTGCATCATCAGCGATCGGCGCTGGAAGCATCGGGGGCTCGGTGGGTAAAGGTACCGCCGGTGCCTCAGCTGTCAACGGGCCCTGTACCGAGGCCTCGTCGCTCGGTGGGCTGTCGTCACGCTCAACTCTCGGAACCCTAGCTGGCTGCTGTCGTGGGGCCATCCTGAAAAGGAAACAGGTGTGCCACGGTCAGAACAGTATACCTGGTGAGCTGATACAAACACTACTAGAAAAACAGGTATTTGCGACGGGTCATTTGCGACGGGATCCCGTTGCTGAAAACGGTGTCGCAACAACAATTTTTTGCGACGGGCCCGTCGCTAAAGCCTTTTTTCGCGACGGGGAGAATCCCCATCGAAACTTGTACTCCGTATATTTGTAAAAAACTATTTGCGATGGGCCCCGTCGCAAATACCTGTTGTGATTGGCCCACCGCAAATAGTTGTTGCGACGGGACCCGTCGCAAAAAACTATTTTAAAAAATAATAATAATAATAATAATACTATTTGCAACGGGAATAGTATCTCGTCGCAAATAATATAAAAAAAATAATAATAATAAATTATTAATAAATTATTTTAATTAATATAATAATTATCCAATTATGATTAAAAAATAATAAAATAATAAAATATTAATAAATGATTTTAATTAATATAATAATAGAATTATAATTCACAAATAAAAATAATAAATTATTTTAATTAATATAATAATAATAGAATTATAATTCAAAAATAAAAAATAATAGAATATTAATAAATGATTTAATTAATATAATAATATTAGAATTATAATTTATAAATAAAAAAATATTAATAAGTAATTTTAATTAATATAAAAATAATAGAATTATTTTTCATTCAAATATTAAAATAATTCAAGTATTACAAAAAAATATAATTGAATTATAATATTATAAAATTTTAATATATATATATATATAATTTTATATTATAAAATATAAATAATATTATTATTCATATTAATATTGTTATTTAAAAATATAATATTATTAATATTTTATAATTAGACAGAAACTACGAATAGAAAAAAAATCATAGTTTGATTTCACAAATTTTATAACATAAATACAAACTCTAATCTGAAGGAGGGGGGAGGGGGGATCTGAAGATGGTGGTGGAGGAAACTTCATCCCTAAAGCATGAGTGAGTCGGCGCATGTACTCCATCTGCTCCTGATGCTGCTGCTGCCACCGACTCGTCTGCTCCTCGTACAGTTGCTGCAGGCGTCGACGCTCCTCCTCATGCTACTGACGCATCTGCTCCTCCTCCTGTCAGAGACTCTCTATCAGTGCAGTCTGAGATCGCATCAAATCCTCATACTGTGTAGTAGAAGAAGATGCACGAGCTCCTCTCGAGCTGGACGCCGACATCGCAGCACTGCCATAATAATCTCCGGGAGTCAGTCGAGAGCCGATACCAACTACCCGGTCCTTCTCGAAGGCATACTGGGTGGCTTGCATCCATGCCGCCTCATCAAACTGGCGGCCAGTGGTCTGATCTGATGACTCGGCCTGACTCTCAGGTCGGGCCTGTGACGCTGCGGCCTTATATGACTCCTGTATTTGCAATTTAAAATTAAAATTGTGAATATATTATATGCAGTTTATTTTTAAACTTGAAAACAAATAATACTGACCACGATGTGATGCTGACGATCACCTCTGAGCTCCCCAGTAGCAGGATCACTATACATCTTCCAATATATGTCGTACTCCGTAATATCGGGGTGCTCGACAGCCTATAAGAATAAAAAATAAACTGTTAGTATTTATAGTTATATAAAATATTTATAAATAATGTACGTACCAGATGCTGTCTATGCGTACTGAAAGAACGACTCCCAGCTCGATGATTCACCTCCTGTCTCCCTGGATTCTGCCTCCCCACCGATGATCTCCTCTGAAAGGCACCACTCAACCAGTGCACACATAATCCATCCCATACATGGGATGAAATGTACTCTGGTCGGTGTGCTCTACATGACTCATCAAAATCTGACACTCCTGCTTTCTTCATCGCAGCTTTTCTTAAATTGTGCAAAAACTGACGAAGGCGATCACGCATGGCCATCTCCCCTGCCTCGTGGATGGCGTCATGCATGGTATCCTCGATCGGATACCATAAACCCTACAAATAAATCAAAATATCAAGTTAGAAATGAAATAATTTTCAAAATAAAAATTATTTATTTACGTATGTACCAACCAATGGCCGAACATGGCCTGCTGCACATCAATGGGAATCTGCTCCCATGTGGTCCACGGTTGAGAGAAATAGTTGCGCAAAATTGCGCAGCCCTGTCCGACTGCTATATGCGAAAAACTGTAAAAATAATAAACATTTATTATGTGAATAGATTAATGAAATATTAGTCAAATCCACAGGTTATCACATAGGTTATCACACCTCCGTGTGCGTGGATCAAACCCAAGACGTGGACGTCGCTCGGGGACGGGGTCAGGAATCATCAATCGTGCAAGACCGCGCCCCCTCCGTGTACGCCCTGGAGCACCTGCAGACTGAGGGTCATCTTTCAGCAACTCATCCGCATCGAAAGTTAGGTCAGCATCCGCCAACTCACGAAATGTGGCGTTGTCCATCTAAAACAGAAAATGTTAATGTTGTTAGCAAATAATTGATAATTACTATTATATATACATATATACATATTATGATTGTATATATATACCATAGAATCCTATCAGTGTTCATCTTCATCATCATCTTTATATATGTCAATGTCATCTTCATATTCCTCCTCAACATCATCGATATCCATTCGAGTTACAGTTGCTTCATCTCTTACCATTTCAAATTCATATGTGACATCATTAACATCATCGTCATCACCGACTCTTAAATGAGGGGTGTCGTCATCGATACTCAGGTCTCTTTGTAAAAAAGATTGATTTTGAGTACTCTCTTGAAAAACTTCAATTCTTTTCACATCAGTGAAAGCACATTCACTTTGACTAAACTGATTGTCTCAAATTTTGATTTTTATTACACTCCACCAATCAGTCAAGTCTCTTGTTGTAGCACAGTACTTTGCATAATAAACTTGATATTCCAGTTGAGCCAATAAGAATGGTTCATTTACTATGACAACACTTTTACATTTAATATCGATGATTCCATGAGTCGGATGAACACGCACGCCTCTCTCTGTATCCAACCACCGACATTTGAACATGGTTATGTAATGTTGTCCAAGATAACAGAGTTCAATGATTTCATCAAGTATGCCATAAAAGTCAACTTCATTTTCTCGATGATGAGATCCTCTCAAGCTAACTCCAATGTTCATTGTTTTTTTCGATTCTCCATATGCATGTGTGTGGAATCGAAATCTATTCACCACATATGCATTATAAGTTTTAACAAGTTTGGAAGGTGGGTTACTCAATACACACAGCCGTTTGCCAATTTTATCAGCATGTCGAGACACCTGAAATTTTTTGAAATAATTATCAATATAGTAAACTATACATTGAATGAGTTGCTAAAAGATAAAGAATTTATGTTACCAGTTTTTGAAACCACTGATAGAAATTTTTCAGTCGACGTTCTTCGAGAGCAGCTGCTGTAATTTGTGGAATTTGTTTCTTGATATGATTATCATACAACCTATAAAAACCAAAGTTATTTAATGTAACATAATTGATAGAATAAGTGATATAAACACTTACAGTACAACTGATGTCATCTCTTCACAGTTGAGCAGAACATACGTATGAGCTCTATGATGTTCATCATCTGAAAGCCAGCGTTCATAAACTCCACCAAAACCAAGCTCTAACTGGTTAAAAATAGATAACTGATTGTCGATTTCATCAATATTCCTCCCGTTTCGTCCCATTCGGTTGTGTTTTGAAGGATACTCAGATTCAAAATAATCGGAGTAGAAAAAAGATATTTCCTCTTGCAAATAAGCTTCTGCAATAGATCCTTCAACAGATGCTTTGTTACGTACTTTTATTTTCAATTTTTTAATGCATCTTTCAAATGGGTACATCCATCAAAACTGTACTGGACCTCCACATTTGGCTTCATATGGAAAATGTAACATCAAATGTTCCATTGAGTTGAAGAAAGACGGTGGAAATATTTTTTTCCAGTTTACATATAATTACAACAACATCTTTTTCAAGTTTTCCTAGAGCATCATAATCTGCTATAGCCGCACAAATTTCCCGAAAAAATGATACATGTCTGTTATGGAATCTGCAACATCATGTACTAAATCTTGAAACCGGGATGGATCAGGAATCAAGTTGGTATCACCTGCTTTGGAACTGCGTTCACCGTGTTGATACCAAAAAACATAATCTGGTTGAAAACCAAAACGCAAGAGATGTTCTCCCACTTTGTCAAACGTGTCAAACGTTCTCAATGCACATTTTCTGCAAGGGCATTTTATTTTGCCTTTTGAAACAAATTCTGGATTTCATGCCGCAAATGATAAAAAAGTCTCCACACCCTCTACATATACTGGATTTAAACCAGAACCATTTGGATTTCTACGTTGATTTATCCATATGCGGTCACCTAATAATGATTGTTGACGACCTCGTTGTTCCATATTTCTCTATAGAATATAAAAGCATTACTGGTTTTGAATAATTTGTTAGAAAAAACACTCAAGCTAGGATAATTATAGAGTTTAGGTCATACATGACTGACGCAAAATTTTTATTGAGATAGACCTAAAAATTGACCCTTTAAGAATTAAATATGTTGAGAATAGAGCAAAACATGTTACAAATATTGATAATTTTAATATTATATAAATTTTTTATTATTTTCATAGTACTAATATTATTGGTAATTATTCCTAATTACTGTTAATTATTACTAATTAGTACTAATTATTACTAATTATTACTAATTATTAATAATTATTACTAATTATTACTAATTATTGGTAATTATTACTAATTATTGGTAATTATTACTAATTATTACTAATTATTACTAATTATTACTAATTATTGGTAATTATTACTAATTATTACCAATTATTGGTAATTATTACTAATTAATACTAATTATTGGTAATTATTACTAATTATTGGTAATTATTAGTAATTATTGGTAATTATCGGTAATTATTACTAATTATTGGTAATTATTACTAATTATTGGTAATTATTACTAATTATTGGTAATTATTACTAATTATTGGTAATTATTACTAATTATTGGTAATTATTACTAATTATTACTAATTATTACTAATTATTACTAATTATTACTAATTATTGGTAATTATTACTAATTATTACTAATTATTACTAATTATTGGTAATTATTGGTAATTATTACTAATTATTACTAATTAATACCAATTATTGGTAATTATTACTAATTATTGGTAGTTATTATTAATTATTACTAACTATAAATAATTATTGGTAATTATTACTAATTATTGGTAATTATTACTAATTATTACTAATTATTACTAATTATTAATAATTATTGGTAATTATTACTAATTATTACTAATTATTACTAATTATTGGTAATTATTGGTAATTATTACTAATTTTTGGTAATTTTTGGTAATTATTACTAATTATTGGTAATTATTACTAATTATTGGTAATTATTATTAATTATTTCTAATTATTACTAATTATTTGTAATTATTACTAATTATTGGTAATTATTACTTATTATTAGTAATTATTACTAATTATTGGTAATTATTAATAATTATTACTAATTATTGGAAATTATTTCTAATTATTACTAATTATTACTATTTGCCGGTAATTATTGGTAATTATTGGCAATTATTCCTAATTATTGGAAATTATTACTAATTATTGTTAACTATTACTAATTATTGGTAATTATTACTAATTATTACTAATTATTACTAATTATTGGTAATTATTACTAATTATTACTAATTAATACTAATTATTACTAATTATTGGTAGTTAATACTAATTATTACTAATTATTACTAATTATTGGTAATTATTCCTAATTATTGGTAATTATTGGTAATTATGGGTAATTATTGGTAATTATGGGTAATTATTGGTAATTATTCCTAATTATTCCTAATTATTACTAATTATTACTAATTATTGGTAATTATTATTAATTATTACTAATTATTACTAATTATTTGTAATTATTACTAATTATTGGTAATTATTACTAATTATTACTAATTATTACAAATGATTACTAATTATTACTAATTATTGGTAATTATTACTAATTATTACTAATTATTACTAATTATTACTAATTATTGGGAATTATTGGTAAATAATACTAATTATTCGTAATTATTGGTAATTATTACTAATTATTGGTAATTATTAATAATTATTGGTAATTATTATTAATTATTACTAATTATTACTAATTATTGGTAATTATTACTAATTATTGGTAATTATTTCTAATTATTACTAATTATTACTATTTACCCGTAATTATTGGTAATTATTGGTAATTATTGATAATTATTGGTATTTATTACTAATTATTGTTAATTATTACTAATTATTGTTAATTATTTCTAATTATTTCCAATTATTACTAATTATTACTAATTATTACTAATTATTACTAATTATTACTAATTATTACTAATTTTTCCTAATTATTGGTAATTATTCCTAATTATTACTAATTAGTGGTAATTATTAGTAATTATTACTAATTATTACTAATTATTGATAATTATTAATAATTATTACTAATTATTGATAATTATTACTAATTATTGGTAAGTATTACTAATTATTGGTAAGTATTACTAATTATTGGTAATTATTACTAATTATTGGTAATTATTACTAATTATTGGTAATTATTACTAATTATTAATAATTATTCCTAATTATTGATAATTATTGGTAATTGTTCCTAATTATTAGTAATTAAATGAATAATTACCAATAATTTGGAATAATTACCAAAAATTAGGAATAATAACATTATTAGTATATTTTATTATTAATATTAAAATAATATAATTTTCTAATTTATATACAATTCTCCTTTCATCTGTGTGTTTTCTATCTCCACATACAAATAATACATGTGGAGACAGCAAACACACAGATGAAAAGAGAATTGTATATATATATAAAATTATATTATTTTAATATTAATAATAAAATATACTAATAATGTAATAATGTTATTATTCCTAATTATTGGTATTTATTACTAATTATTAGTATTTATTCTTAATTATTAAAAAAATTTACTAATTATTCCTAATTACCATTAACTATGAACAATAGTAATAATTTAAATTTATTAAGTAATAAAACAATGTAAACATAATTAAATTACAACTAATTAAGAATAATTGAAACTAATAAAAAATTAAAAATAAATATTAAATTAAAATGAATATAAATACCTTGAAAATTGATCTGAGGTTGATCTCTGATCGTTCTTCAAAACTTCATTATCAACTCCGGAGAAAAAAATTAAACTTGAGAAAAACTGAACTTTAGAAATAAAATTTTGAGAAGAAGAAGATGGAGTTTGAGAATGATTTGAAAAAAACGGATGGGGGTATTTATAGGTTAGATTATTTGCGACGGGTTCCCGTCGCAAATACCTTAGCCATCATTTATTACGGTCAACGGTTAAATAGTTATTTGCGACGGGACCCGTCGCAAATAACCACCTGCCGAAATACTATTTGCGACGGAGGAATATTCCCGTCGCAAATACCTTTTACCGCCGCCGGTTATTTGCGACGGGAATATTCCCCCGTCGCAAATAAGTTTCCCGCGTTTTGGCGTGCAAAGCGCGCCAGTCCTTTTGCGACGGGGAAAGCTATCCCGTCGCAAAAGGCTACTTATTTGCGACGGGCAAATACCCCCGTCGCAAATTAGTTTTTAACAGGGCTATTTGCGACGGGATTTATTCCCGTCGGAAATAACCCGTCACAAATACCCATTTTTTCCGTAGTGAAAGTAATCACAAAGAAAACTTGAAACACACACGCAATCAATGTTTTCGTGCATTAAGTTGGAAATCAGAAGTCAGGGTCTTGGTGTACGGATACGTCGGCCGCCGCACCAACACTGGACTCCCTGGACTGATAACCACACTCAATACGCTAAACATTATTGCTTCACATAGAAAAGATCAGAGTTCGCGGTAGAACCGAACTCCTCTGATACCAATTTGTCCCGACCCGCCCTCGGGGCCCATGTCGTGACTACCCCAAGCCCGCCTTCCATAGGCCAGGGGCTGGCGACTAGCACCAAGGCGTAAATCCCGGTAAAAAGGGAAGGCATTCCCTTTGTAAAGTAAACAAGCACCACAGAGTAAGAAAGCGGAAAAGTAAACACTAAGTAAAAACAGAGTACAACTGAAGTGCGGAAAACTAAAAGGGCCAGTATACAAACCCAAACTGAAAGTAAAGTACAACTCGAAAGGGAAAACAACATCTGTAAAGTAAAAGCTGCTACGCCGAGCTGTCCACTGGAAATCCCACCTGAAGGGTGAGTACAGATAGCTCCACTGCTTCTCGGGTCCCGCCGTCCGCTCCGAGCACGTCCCGCCCAGTGGTCCACCTCCAGGTACCGTCCTGCTCTGCGAGCCTCAACCACGATCAACGCTGTCCGTCGTCTGCAACCAACACAACGTAGTGCGGGCATAGCCCGTGCAGGGGTGAGTATAAGCTACTCAGTAGGGACCCCGAGACCCCCGAAGGTCTCCCAAAATCCACAAAGGATAAATCACAAAGGATAGATACAAACACGAAGTAACAACCGACACTGCTTAGATATATGCCAATACATATACCTAAGTCATCAATTTCCAATATGCTCCAACCTCCGAGCACAAATACAACTCAGTCCACACAGGAAAGTATACGTATTCCACACAGGAAAGCAAAACGAAATCCACACAGGATAGCACAACACAATCCACACAGGAAAGCAACATGATTCAGCTCACACAGGTATACTTTTTCGAAAGATGATAGAGATGATCACTGATCCATCTAATTCATCGGACCCACAAAGGATTGATACGTACTAACCCTCGCAAAGACCCACAAAGGATCGGACCCACACAGGATATGTAGGCGCTGGTTCACACAGGACCGCTGAGCGCAGACCCACACAGAATCGGACCCACACAGGATCGGTAGCACTGATCCACACAGGATCGATGAGTGTTGTAATCGTCGTCGTCGAATCCACTAAGGATCTCTGCACAGTCGTCGTCATAGTCACAGTAGCAGTCGCAGCCAGCTCTAGGGTTCCCATACACAGCAAGCTCGTTCGGGAGGGTCACTCCATGAGATGAGAGGCTGATACATCAACTGTCACAAATTCCAGAGTTGATGTATCCAAAAGTTCCGTATCGTCAACAGGAACTCAACGCAACAGACGGCGCGTCAATCGGACGCCCGGTCTGAGAGTTATTGGCTTTTTCGTCCCAGGGGCCCGGTTGATTTTTAAGGCAAAACCAACCCGACCGTACTCAACCTACGTCCAAAACTTGGGTGGAGAGTGCCAAAAGATCCGTCTCACTAAGAGGAACTCAACAAAGCTGACGACACGTCAATCGGACGTCCGTAGTTCAAGATATGAGTGTTTCCGCTCCGAGGGCCCGGTTGGTTTCGTGTACGAACCAACCCTGCCGAACTCAAAGTATTCCGAAACTTTGAGTGCGATATACTGAAACGACCGTCTCAATCCAAGGATCGCATCGCCGCTGATGGCGCATCGTTTGGAAGTCCGTAGCCCGATTTATGGGCATTTGAATCCAAACTGCTCGGTAACGGGGGTTTCGGGCCCGGGCCGTCCCAGCCCGAGACCCCCCGGTTGGCCCGAACCGGGTCGACCCACCCCGGACAGGGTCGAACCGGCCCGGCCCGGCACGGCCCGGCCCGACCCGGCCGGGCGCGCTGCCAGCTCGGCCGAAGGCCGAGCTGATTGGAAACGGGGGGCGCCAGCCCCCCTTTCTGAAACTGCCCCCCCCCCTCATTATGGGGGGGCCGTTTTGCTGGCCGGGGGAATTAATTCCCCCCGGGTTTTCTCCCTTCCGGCCGGCCCGACCTAGCCGGCCGGTTCTTCCTCAACGGGACCGGCAAAGGCCGGTCCCCTTCCGGCTTCCGACACTGGCGGCCCGGCTGGCCGCCGGTCATCATGTTCTGTCGCGTCCCGAAACCGGCCGCGACCTTCGTCGTCCGGCGCGGTGTGACAGCACCGCGCCCCTCTGCCGCGACCCCGCTCCGGCCGCGGCGCCTTCGACTTTTTTCGATGCGGCGCGACGGCGTCACGTCCTTGCATTATTTTACGACGCAGCACGACGGCGCCGCGCGTTTCTTTCCGTATGATCCTGCGCGGTGCGACAACACCACGCCACACCCGTTTCAATCCACAACAGAATCAACATGAAAAAGGAGTAGGGTCGGCCGTGTTCATGCGGTCCGGCCCCCTCGCGTTATTCGCTAACAATTGGAAAAATTTCACGAAGAAATAATCACGGGTATAAATCATGATCAATAGAATAATTAAATGAACCCCTACGTCGGTTTCAAGTGCGGAGCACGTCAACAAGCCGCGGATGACTAGTGTCGCGGAGGTCGGGCGTCGCGGAAATCGAACGTCGTTTCCGTTGGCGTCGAGGTGCGTCCGAAGAGGTACATCACTGGAGAAGCTTCGTAAGATGACGGAGATAGTCCGAGGATGAAATGACATCTCCTTTCGTTGACACGGGAAGAAGATCGACGAAGCGGTGTCGTCGATCTTCGGAAACACACCGGCTACGAAGAAGAGAAGCGGTGTTCTTCGTCGGAGCTTAAGTGTTCTTCGTGTTTTCGTCAAGGTTGAAGAAGATGAAGAGAGAGCTTCCCAAAATCTCTCAAGGGACAAAGGATACTAACCAAATAAAATAAGCTTAAAGCTTATTTTATTTACACAACTAAACAACTTGAATTTCAAAAGTTTGAAATTAAAACAACTCAACTCAATTAATAACCCAAGTTGTCAAGATTAATTAGAGAGGAGTTATTGGGAGTTTAATGAGGAGATGAAGTGTTAGGGTTCGTGTGGGCCCCACCACACTAAATCCTTTCAAGGGAGGTTATGTGGATGTGGGTCCCTCCCCTAACTCCCTTTGGGAGGATATAACCAACTGGGATAAAAATAAAATGTTTTTCCACATTTTATTTAACTTCATTTTAAAATCCCCAAAACTAACTCTCAACCCGCATAAAACACAACCTCGGAAAAGGTCTCCTTAAATGAATATCGGCGTTGCGAGATCATCGGTGCCCTCAGAATTCGATTCCGGGCACCGGTTCAAAAGTTAGAAATACCCGCTCGTTCGTTCACTGAATGTACCCGAGCCAAACTTCGGAAAATGATTCCGAGCACACCGGGCCTCGGAATCAGGTGCCGTCAGAAACCGCGTGCTTGTAAAATTCCAAAGAAAATTAAGAAAAAATTTCCCTTGAATTTTACGGGTCTTTACATTTATAATATTACATAATCATTTAGAGGTAGGAAATGAAATGCACCGTTCATGGAGACGGTGAGCCGTACGTACGCATGAACGCTACTTTCATTTCTATGTCATATTAATGGAATTAAAATTAAATGAGTGGTATGTATAATTTAATTAAATAATTATATTCACCATTTATATGTAACATAAATAATATATAATAACTTTAAATACATCCTTTATACATCCCACATATGGCATTAACGAATCAAATCACTTTGAGGGAGCGGTAGTCCGCACTTCCTAAAATGAAATTATCGTGTTTACCCAGAATGGAAACCATTAAGGTATGCCACAAAAGAAAAATACATAATCTTAAGTAAAACATAAACATATTATATATCATATATAAATATATTGACATCTTAATGGCCACCTTTTAAGGTGTTATATGAGTGTTGAATAGTCATCGTTTCGTGAGGCAGAAATTCACCATCCACAGAAACAGTATGTTCTTTAACCATTTCATGTAGGTGTGTCTAAGTGTATCTAGAATTATTCTTATAACAACATCCTAGTATATTGAAGATACTGTAGTTGTTACAAAATAAATGAATAAAAAGAGTTTAGGGGGTTGGAGAAGCAAAATAAAACAAAAGAACACAAGTGATGACATTACCTTAAAATCGGGTAACTCTTTTTTATTTGAGCTCAAAGGCTTCCTTGGGAAGACTTCTGCCCAAATTGAGGCTTCTAGGAGTAATATAGGGATGTTTAGAGGCAAAATGAGTAGGTTTTGGCCGATCAAAAGGCTTGAGAGGTGTGGGTAAGGTGGTAGAGGTGGGGGCCTTTTATAAGAGGAGAGGAGGGGCACTCTTGTAAAGTTAAAAAATGTTACTTTATTTTCAAATGAGTTTCGGATTTTAAAGGTACCACATTAATTTATTTCGAAGATAAGGTGGTAAGGGTTCAAAATATACGGATACAATAGGTTTTTTGGCAAGTTTAGGTCTTAGTTTTTACATTATCTTTTCATTTTATTTAAATCGTTAAATAATGAGGTAATCGCTGAATCATCATAATGTCATAAATAATTTAATTTAATTAATGTCTAAAAATTATAAAAAAAATATTATGATGTAGGAAATCTTATTATCTTTCGAATGAATATTTATAGTCAAAAATATGACTTGTATAACCCCATTTAAAGATTGATTTAGTGAAACATCTCATGCTTGTGACATTTTTATTTTAACTTTAAATAAAAAGTTATTTATGTCATTTTCCAACCAAAGTGGCTCCATGGGGTCCCCATGTTGACCCATGGATTGTCATGGTCGGACATGACACATCCAATGAGGGTATTACATGTTTCTAGGTCATTTTACATTATTAAAACATTATTTTTACATTAAATTACACTAATTACCTCTAATCGCGATTAAGAACATAAAAGTTACTATTCACCAAAAAATTATTTTAATCCCATTGAACCACATTTTACTTCCTAATGACAACCATTTATGTCAGATTTTTGAATTTCAAAACACAGACGTGGCAATGTTTCATTTAAACGCAAAATCAGTTTCTTTAACTATCACTTAGTGGTTCCACTATTCATCAAAAATTGAAGTTTTTCAGAAAAATACCAAAAATTAACCCTAAGCTATATTTGATATTACGAATTAAAAAATGAAGTCTATTTTACAAACTTCAAAACATATAAGTGGCATTAATTAATTTAATAATTAATTCCCGCTGTCAAAACAAATAGCATGTTTTTAAGATACAATAATTATCAAAAGATTGACACTAGTTTAAGTCCAATTTCAAGAAGAAATTAATTCCAACGACCACTATTAGATTAAATGGTAAAAATATATTCTAATTGAACTTTAAAAAAAATTCAAAATAAAATCTAATCATATAAATAGATTAGATTAAAAAGAGGTTTTGAATTAAAATATAACATTTTTAACTGTTCATTAAAAAAATGAACTTTAACGGAAAAATACCAAAAATTTACACAATGGGAATTTTGATGTCCCTATTCTAAAGAAGAATTTTATTTTTTCAAATATAACACATAAAATTGTCAAAAAGTGGATTTAAAAGAGGTTCTCCATCAAAAGGCTATTAATCGACCTTTTAAAGAATATTAGGATGTTTATGCTTACAAATTGGATTCATTCACATTTTTAATCCTATAACATTTATTGTAAAAAGTAAAAATATTTGACAAACATATATAATCATTTTGTAGTTAGTTCTTTTCATTCCCTCCATCACAACGGCTAGGCGTTAACTACCATTTAAGATAATATTATTTTATTATTAGAGTGCAACGTAAGATTTCAAAGGAACTCGTTGTTGTGTATTGGGTAATCCATCGAGCATAGCGTTCCATTTAAATTAATATTGAAATTTTATTCACAAATAGGGATAAATATAAAAATTTCATATTCTTTATTTACCTGGGGCGTTACACTTACCAAAAAATAATACATGGTACATGGATGGTGGATGTTCCCATCATATGACCGGTAACAAGGATTTTGTTCAAAATATTATCCGAATGAAAGTTGGAAGAGTTCCCTTTAGTGATAATACTCAATAAAATATTGCTGGTATATTTAATATTGTTCTTCTTGAGAATATTTAATTTCAAATGTTTTATTTTGAAAAGGCCATAATAACATCCTTATAAGCTTAATTAAATTATGTGATGAAGCTTACATTTCTAATTTTAGGAATGATAGATTTGTAGTACACAATTCCAAGAATGAATATATTCCATCATCCAATCGGTATTAGAACATATACATATTTAACCTATAATACATTTGGTGCCCAGAATTCCATTGATGTAATGTAATATAACATCAATATTTCTTATGTCATAGAAGTTCATGACATTGTTTCTATCTGAAATTAGGTAAATTAATGAAGAAAAAACTTTTTTATGATATAAGAGAACATATATTTTATTATTAAAATGTTTTTGAACCTTGTGAATATGGAAAGAAACATAATTTATGCTTTAAATCCATTAGTGAAATCTTAACTACTGATGTATTATAGTTAGTGCACATGGATATTTTTTTCTTCAAAAACTAGATGTTTTGGTGGACATTGTTATGACACTTTTTAGTTGATGATTATACTTGATATTCTTGGGTATATTTTTTAGAAATGAAATATGAATCCTATTTTCATTTTAAAAATTTTATATCCAGATTTAAAAATGATAAAAAAATACCCTTGATAACTATTCATAGTGATCATGGTGGATAATTTGTAAACTCCAACTTTGAAACCTTTTCTTGTAATAAAGGAATTACTCATAAATTTTCAACTCCTATAACTCCACTGTAAAACAGTGTTATTGATGAAATAAATCATATTTTTCAGGAAATAAGAAGAAACTTGTTGAGTAAATACTTAATTTCTAAACACTTTTTCGATAAATTAGTTAGTACTTCATTTTATAATATGAATTGTGTTTTAATTAGACCATTTCTTAATAAAAAAATTATGAGATATTGAATGGTTGAAAAAAATTATCATACCATAAATTATTTGGATGAAAAGTATTAATTTTGAATAGAAAAGATAATTCAAAAAACATCAAAACAAAATTAGATGAAGGTATATTTTTAGGATTTTCTACTACTACTAAGTCATATAAAGTTTTCCATAAAAAATATGTACTATTGAGTAATTAGTACATGTTAAATTTGATGAAACTAATCACATAGTTTTTAAACAATCCAAAACTATATATTATGATTAATTATTAAATCTGGAGGACTTTATACCTTACGTTGATGAACATTTTCTTCAAAAACGGATTCATTTGTTTCTTAAGAATCATACCGGGGATAGTATCATTGGGGATGTGAATCAACCATTAAGGGCTAGAAGTTCTTTGTGAAATTAAATATAACATTTTTATTTCCAATCCCAATTCAAACATAAAATTTATGATGAGGATTTATATGATGAAAATTGTATTATGAGTATACAAGATGATCTAAATGAATTTGAAATGAAAAATCATTTACTTTATTTGAAAGACCTAAATAAACCTCTATAATCGGAGAAAAATGGGTTTCCATGAAATAATTTGATTAAAATTGAAAATAATTATAAATAAATAACAACTTATTACTAAAGGCCATAATTAGCATGAGTGAAAATACTATGAGGAAACCTATAATCTGGTATATAGACTCAAATTTATTTGTATTCTATTTTACTTTATAGTATTCATTAATTTTAATCATTTTCATATGGTTGTAAAGTGTGCTTCCCTTAATGGATATTCTCAAGAGAAAATTTTTGTTTAACGACCTCCTATTTTTGAATTCAAAAAAAACCTTGAATACATTTTTAAACATACCTATGAATTATATGGCCTTAAACAATCCCCTACAGCCTAGTATGATAGATTAATAAGCTTTACAAAACATTTTGTAAGATAACTACTGATACACCATAATTCATATATAATAAAAATGTTTTGGTCGTTCAAATTTATGTTTATGAAATTATATTCAGATCAACTCAATAATCTCTTAATATATTCCCTTTCAAAACATATGAAATTTGAGTTTAAACTGAGTATGACAGGTGAGTTAACATACTTTATTTGTTTACAAGTTTCTCAAAAACAAGAATAGACTAAAATATATCTCAGTATAATTAAATTAATTATATTTTAAAAAATTATGGATATGAAAATAAAAAATGTATTAGTACACCAATTGAAACCTCAAATACACATTATCTGGATGATTTTATGCAACCATTTAATCAAACAACTTTTCTGTGTAAGGTTAGAAATTTTATTTAATTAACAACTAGTCATCCAAAATTAATGTTTTTAGTATGCTTATGTGAATGATATCAATAAAATCCAATAGAGTCCCATATAAAATTTATAGACATAATTTGTTGTTGATTAAAGGGAACTATGGATTTATGACTATTCTATTCTTCTATAAATGTTTTTTAATGATTTTCAGATGCTGACTTTAAATATTATATAATAGATAAGAAATGTAAATATAGAGCCATTAACTTTTTATGACATTTATTAGTTTGTTATTATGGTAAGAAAGAACACATAATAAAACATTCCACTGCTAATGCTGAATATCTTCCAGCTCATTTAATTTTTAAAGTGTTTTGGATTTAACACACACTCTCTAATTAATGAATGATTTTTATTAAAACTCAAACAATATGAGATAAGACTGGTTTCATTGATTTAAGTAAAAAAAAATTCACATGAATCACGTCGAAAACACATAGATATTAGGAATCAATTCCTTAGGGATCCCACTAGAAAAACAAGCTGATATTTTTACAAAGCCATTACCTTCTGACAGATATTAATACATAAAACAGAACCTATAAATTATAACTATAATGTAATAATTCATATATACTTCTTGTTTAAATCACATAATTACATTATGTTGCTCATTTTTAAATGGGGGTACATAATGTTGATGGTTTATAAAAAAAATTATCTTCAAATATTTTTTTTCGTACTCATTACATTTAAACTCATATTTTTTCTTATACTCATATTTTTTGTGATCATATTTTTTATATACTCATATTTTTCATACTCATATTTTTTCAAACTCAATTATTTCAAAAACATTTAATTTTTATTTTTTTTTCTTACTCAAAATTTTAGAAACTAAATACTTTTTTTATTTTGTTAAGGAATAAAATATCGAAACCAATAAATCTACCTTGAAATTTAAAAAGGAACAATTTCTAATACCATAAAATTTCCTAATCCAATTATATTCTAATTTTCTGGAATTTTTTGGAAAACCCATTATGGGATTTATTTTTTATATGATAATTGTTATTAAAAACCTGAAGATTTATTTTATTCTTAACTATTGGATCACAGTAATTAAGAGTGAGTCATATAATCTCAATGATCACATTTCATTACATATATAAAGGGACCCACTACCCTATCCCACACCATTTTTCTCATCTTTACACTAAATCATTTCCACCATTAAAGTATCCAATTTTGGCATTTTTCTTACTCAGAGGATTTTATCATACTCATACAGAATCAACGATATAATCTCCCAAGAAAATGCCTTTGATGTATTTATTATACATTATGTTCATCATATAATGGTCACTTAGTAGTTACTTTTATTAATAGTATGATTCTTCATTGAAAATAATTATCAACCTACAAGGATGTTAATCAGTTTAGTTAAAAAACACCCAATTTGATCAAGATACAATTCTTTTTGACGAAGCTATACATTTTTATAGTTCTAGGAAAATTGATAAAGATTTAAAAATACAATTTATCATTTATGAAAGAAAAATTAGTCTATCAGTAAAACAAGCTGAAAATTTTCATGATGTACCAATAGAGGGTCACAACATTTTTTATTCTTGTTGGCTTCCAAAATAAAAATACACCATCAATAAGAAAAAAATATGATAAATAATTATTCAAGATTCATGAGGATAAAAGTAATGTTATTAATCTCTCATATTAAATTCTCCTCACAACTCTATTAATGAATGGATTATTGATTCTCAGTAACAGTGATAGAAAACCCCAAAAGAATTTAGATGCGCTCATTCTTGATTATTTGGTATACATGAGGGTGATAAATTTTGGGGTTATATATATTTTGAACCACAATAAATAATAAATTATGTTTAAATTAAGTTTTAATTGATTAAGTTACCGTTTATTCTTAGTAAATTAATTTCTATAAGTTTGAAATTTTAAAATCCATTAATCAAGTAAATAAAAAAATATTTGAATATTCCACTGGTCAATCGTGATATGATTAGATGGATGAAGTCTTCATTTGATTTAGTATCATAATATATTGTTAAATATATTTAATGTGAATATTCAAAAGAAATAATTGTAGATTGTCTTAATATTTCAAAATAATTAGTGTCAATTTTCTCTAAAAAAATCTAAGTCTAATTCCTCTTTGAAGCTATAGAAACAAAGAATGGAAACTTAATATATAGACGTTGAGTAGAGGAAAAGAATAGAATAAAGAATATAAGAATACCGTCAGTTTGTTCTTGAACATGTAGAGGTCCCTTCCAAAAAATTCATATTGAGAATGATTTTAACCTAGAATAAAGGATAAGGAAAAAATAAAAAGATCTAAATAGATGTTATAGATATTGATTAAAAATTTAAACCTATTGAAAATTCATGGGAAGGAATATAAAAACCCTTACATTAAATACATTGATATTAATTCAGAAATAACATAAATTCATTATAACATATAACAAACCCATGATAAGAATGTATAGGTATAGTGTCTTTAGAATTTGGGAAACATAAACAACTGGTTCATAAAATATATATATTGTCTACTGTTGATTTACTCATAATTAGAATCCTTTTTTCCATATATTACTTAATACCCTTCTTCCTGACCTAGGGAAAAGAAACATACAAAATGTTAAGCTCAAATCCTCAGTAAGGTTAAGAAAAGGAATTATCAATCATATCATTTTTATAAGAACATAACGTTTGAAAATTTTATCCTGCATGTAAAAGAACATAATATCATGTTATTTAACAAATAATAGAAGTGAAATGTAATCCCAATAGTCATAACATAAGACACAAATTGTTTTGGAATATACACACAATCATAGAAAATCATTTCATATTTGTTAAAGATCATTTCCAAAACCATCTTAGTAGAAAAAATCTATTACTAAACTGAGTTCACTCCACGTTCTATCCCTGTATTACTAAACTAGAATTACATTCCATTCCATCAATGTCTATATCAGGAGACATAAATCTTTACCCAACTCTTTGGATGGAGATATAGGTCCTGCCCATCTCATAATCAAATTGTTCTTACTTTTTTCACAAAATATGAAAACAGACACCATAGTATAACCCATGAAATAAAATGTGTTTCTTAAAAATCAATCCATTATAATATAATCTACATAAAATATCATTCCATAATATACACAACTAAATAATATTAAAAATAAGGATATAGAAATAAAACTATTTAAATTTCATCTTCATAGATGGGAAATAACATTGATAAAACACTGGAAATTAATTCTTAAGGAAAATATACTTTATTCATTAAAAACATTTTCTTTTCTCAAAAATGTCAAGAAATTTTAATAGATAATAATTTATTTGAAAAAAATATTGAAATCATATAGAGTAATCTTCATGTAAATAAGGGGTCATGAAACCGTAAAAATCGATATATTCCATATAAGTTAAAAAATATTATCCTCATACTTTTGCTGAAAATTTGAAAAAAGTACCTCAAATCGAATAACGATAAAATATTCCTTTCATACTATTTATAATTTTCTTTACTAAAAGTTAAAATTAACTATAAATAATTTTATAAGAATATATATAATATTACATAATTAGAAATCATCGATGGGGATGATACGTATACCCAAAAAATTACTTACGTATAAACAATCTAAGATAAAAACGAGATTTGAAAATCTATCCCTTAAGTTAGGTCTGATATGATTCATATGTTTATAAAACTATGGAATAATGATTTAAATAATTTTACTAATTTATTCCAGCATTATAATCATTTTTATGATAATATTTATGATTATATTTTCATCTGTTTACTAGTAATATTTCATTGTTACTTGTTATTCAGGTATTAACTGGTTTATGTTCTTGTGTATGTTTGGTATGATAAGTTCTTATTCGTCCTATTAGGTTATAGTTATATCATTTAAAAAATTTATTAGTATAACATATATCATATTTATTCATTCAATTAAATTATATAATAATGTTTTAATGAATATTATGTAGAACGAATCACATCGCGTTGTGGACACAGTAAGTCGTACGTACGCAGGAGCGATGATATCACTCCCATAATTGTTGAATGTTTTTGAATTGGATGGTTTGTGGTATCTCAGAATTATTATCATGATATATTAATAATATAATGTTATTATGTCCCCCAATATACAAATCCAATAATGGTGGTGGTGAAAAACATATTACACCATGGCGTGGAGATGGTAATCTGTATGTACGCACGCGTGGTGATTTTATTTTCTAAAGGATGGATAGAAGGTGAAATAGGGTTATTAAATATTTAAAATAACATATTCATACATACTTAATACTTTTTTATTAAATTATAATTAAACAACTAAATAAGAGTAAGTAAAAGAATAAATAAATTTGAATGAATCAGTATAAGAGATTACTTCTTCGTCTACGTACCTCCTTTAAATTTACTCTTAGGGTACTAGAGTTGATATTTTGAGAATAAAAGAACCTATAACATGTTAATAGTGAAGTTTAGAAGATAAATAGGTAGGATGTTTTCATTCTTGAATGCTCAAAATGGAGTAAACGGGATATGAAGGTGGTTCCCTTTTATAAGAGAGGAGATGGGAACTTTAGGAAACTCTCTAAAATATTAATTTATAATAAATTAAAAACCTTCGCAAAAACCACCAAAGTTTACCAAAATAGAATATTCGTGGCGTTAGGGTTGTAATATTATCAGCCAATAAATTTTTTAGAACTTATTTTGTCAATTGAAACTTTATCTGTTTAATTAAAACTTTGTTATTATATTAAAATTTAATTTTGGTAATAAAATTCTAGATATTTAATGGTAGTGAATATTTACTTCGGTGGTGTTAATTGACCATAAATGGAAACTTTCTTACATTATAATCCTCATTATTATCACTTTTTAATTTTTAAATATTTTTTGTCTTTTAAATAATTTGAATAAATATTATGTTTATAAAATGTCAATAATGTCAAATTGGACACCATTCATTTGATAGACTTTAAATAAAATATACATAGAATATAAATTCAAAAAAATATTTTCAATACAATCCAGTATTATCATAACAAACTATAAAATTAGTGTTGGAAATTAATTAGTTCATATGGTATTTCTTTTAATATTTTTCAAATCATTTATTTTATATTTCAATTAATAAAATAATTTCTACATCACTATGGTGTCATCATTAATGGTAATTATTTAATCTCCACAAATTTAAAATAAATTAATATGAAGTTCTAAATTATTTTTTATTTCTATATATTACCTATATTATATTTTATCTTCTAGTTTTTCAAATATTAAAATTAATATACTTATATAAAACGAGTTTGTGATATTTTGTCCATTTTAATAGTTTTTATTACATTCATGTAATTTTCGTAGGTAAGTGGACATAAAGTTATTAATTGTTGATTAATATATGATAAGGGTATAGTTTTTTTATAAAATTGTATTTTTAATGTTTTTATGTAATTTTATTACATTATTTTTACCCTTAATTACTCGATTTACCTTTAAACTTGGTAATATAAATAATTACAGATGCTACTATTCATAATGCCCAAAAAATAAAATTATCCTATTAACATAATTTGAACCTAATGATTCAAAATATGGAATCCATTTTTCAAAATTCAAATCACATATGTTTCTATAATTAATTTAAAATTAATCCAGTTGTTGAGAAAAAAGGTTTTGAAAGTTAAAACATTATAAAAGATTGAAATGTTTTTACCTATGAATTCAATGTAAAATTAATGATATTGTTATACATTATATTAAATGGTAAAAATATATTATACTTAAACATTAAAACCATTCAATTTAATAATTTAACAATATAAAATATCTCGATGAAAAAAGATCTTTTGAATTTAAATTTAGGGTATTTTTACTATTCATCAAAACATGTAAGTTATCAAAAATTTATTAGAAATTTATCCAAAGTAAATTTTTATATCCTACATCAAAATAACATGTTTACATTGTCATATAAAAATTATTAATGAGTCAAAATATTAATATAAAACGGTTTTGCGATTCAATGGTGTAAAATTAACCTTTATAAAAAAATACCTCAAATAGGGTTTTATTCATAACTGAGGACTAAAATATACAATGGATGAATATAAAAAATATTATTTTAAGTATATAACACATATATATCTTATTAATTTAATTACCAAATGTATTTCACCCTAAAATATAAATATTTATTTAATTTTACATTTTCTATATTTCATTTTCATAAGTTATTATTATTCCCACTAAGCTAACAGCTAGGATATAATTGTAATTTTAAAATAAGGGAATCTCACAATTCATTAAAACTCACAATGGCATGAAAATCAATATAATAAAGAATAAAAATAATTTATAAAAATATTTTGTAAAAAAATCTAGGTGTTACAAGGAATCATTATCAGGGAACCCATCCAAAAAATAATAATCACTCCCTCTATCCAAGACAAGGTAAAGGGAAAACATATAATTGATGATGATTACACTCAATCAAAATATTATCAAGAAAAATTCTTAGAATAAAAATAATATAGTTAAATGGGAGATATATATGAGTATATTGATGAAAATGAAGATATAAATAAAGATAAAGAAAACGAAGAACAAGAAAAGTACGAAAAAAAATCTGGTCAGAAACACAAATATATCACTTCAATAGATTATCAGTGAGATCATTAGAAGAAACATCATGTAAATTACCATCTCTATGAGTTCAGTCATCAATTAATGTTTAACATGGAACAAAATCTACAAAATTAATCTAAATTTTACATAAATAGGATGATAATAAGACCGATTTAAATCATAACCAGGATATGGGATATGATGCTACCAAAACCTATTATGGATAACATCCACATTTTGTGGAAGACACTGAATCCAACCATACAATATCATTAAAACATATTAGTATATTCTTCAAGCACTTAATAGAATGGAAAATACAATTCCATAATTCCTGAGGATCAAAAGTAATAATGATTTGGTCTCTGCGAATCAAAAGAAAATATCAAGCCCAGTTATAGTTTTAAATTGTTGATTGATAAAACATGAGGCTGATTTAGAGAAATTTGAAGACAATGCTTAGGTTCATAATAAGTCTTGTGACATGGTTACAAAATTGGTCTTACAATGATAATTTAAATATCTTATAACAATTATAATAATTTGAATACATAAGGGGTCTTTCAGATTAACTCACAACTGCATTAAACTGGTTAAAATGTGAAACATATATAAAAGATTGGTTCATACCATATTTCGAAAACTCAAAATATATTTAATCAGGATAAATCAAGAACATATATGTGAATTTTTAAAACAACTCATTAGAAATTAAATTTTTGAACGTTTACATGGATGATATAATTGATTTTAAGAATGAAATTGTTTTTTTTTTGAATGAATATATTAAGGAGAAAGAAAAGACAAGAATGCTTCAAGAGGAATGATGACATCTTTAGGAACATAAAATTTGTTCCCATGAAGATATGGTTGGTAATTTGTAAGATAAATAGAAATCCCATGAATAATTGATTTATAACCATGATCAGTTATTTTCAAAACAATAATAGGGGATCTAGACTCAGAAATATATTCTTGAAAAGTTTAATGTGGATAGAAAATAGTTAAAGAAAACGAATACAATTGTCTTAGGCCTCAAATATAAGTAGAATGTAAAAAAATTACTTTTTGAACTCTTGTAGTATTTCTTTTTTGAAAATATCAATGACGTTTTTTATCATCTATATTAAATTTGATTTAATATTTTCAAATAATTTTCAATAAATGTTTTTTTCACTAATTCAATATTATCAAATTATTTATTACCTCCATTATTTTTGTTCCTATAACCCTTTTAATAGGTATTAGAATACTATCTATATTAATTTTTTAAAATCACAAAGGTGGAGAATGATTTAGAGAAGGGAAACAATTATAATGAAGAGAATTATATATATATATATATATATGGATAATGATTTACTCAAAGGGGGAAAATTTATAAATTAAAGGGAATATAATCCATTGAGAATTTATTATCCAAATGGAGATTTTGGTGTATTAAATATCATATTAAGATTATTTTTAAAAAGACACAGGGGAGATAAGTATAACTGCTTCCTTCTGAATATGAAAGATCATAAAAAAGATTGGGCTAAATTTTTACAAAGTAATTTCTCATTTATGTTTTGTAATTTGTGATTTTAGAAAGGGGGAAATTGATGTGTGAAAAGTCTCTTCTCAAATACTCTATTCATTTTGTTTTTGAAATCACCAATTCCTTCTTAAATAACTAATTACTATTTATTATATGTTTAAATCACTTCATAAATATTTTTATCTTAATTACATTGATAACTTTTTTTAAGAAAATAAATTCATATTTTATCATTTCGATTCTCATAGTGCATATGAATGAAATACTCATATGAATTTAAATAATGACTCATTCCATAATTATCATATTGATACTGAATATGATTTATATCATAAAAATGGATATGATTTATATCACACACAATGTACAGTCATTCATACTGACATTATTTTTATAATCCTATAAATCTGACAAACTCCCATTTCGTAAATCAGCAGACTCTATTTTATCGTACCTAGAAATATATATCGTAATAAAATGAAATATTTTAAATAAAAATTTTATTGTTTACATTATGATAAACAATATACTTTTGTGCATTCAATTTCAATAAAACAGTTAGGGTGAAAAGTGTCCAAGTCCGGCTGAGATTCCAAGAGAATATTCAATTGTTCGAGACCAAGATTATCATTCAGACGAATGTCTATAAATACCAGGTCATTTAAATGAGCTCATGCACATAAATTTGAGACACTGTACGAGAACTCTATCCCAATTTTTTTCTTAGGCATATTATTTTACTCATGACAAGAATCAAGCTCATCCATCAACATGTTCTCCAAACTAGTTGGTTTCAAATCATATTCTTCACTATTTGAAGTGTAAAATCCTTTTTTTATAAGTGATATAATATTGGTAAATATTAAAACATGTTCACTTTTAAAATATCGTAATATTTATAATATTAATCATGTTCCAAATTTTTTTCTATATTTAATCGAAAAGAGTGTAGTACCTTTTTGTATGTTTCATTTTATTGGAGAGTATTACTTTCCCTCCTTATTTTACTTATTGAATATATATGAAATAATTTCACTGATTCATTGATATTCTATATCATAATATTTATTTTCAGTTTCACTAGAATTTATTGTATCAATACGCTCTTTATATTCAAATTTTTTAATGGTATTAAAATCCTTTTAATATAATGTTTTTTTATGGTTGTAATTATTCTTATATCATAATCAGCAAGATTGTTATGATATTATTCTAAATAATGTTCCTATTATCATCTATAATTGGAATCGAAGGATCAATATTTTTAATAAACTCTTTATTATATTTTTAAAAAAAATTGGATACTTCATGTTTTAAAAAACCATTAAATATTACCGAAAAATTTTATTTACGAGAGTGAACTAATTAGTGATATTTTCATCCTTGATCATTTTCATTTTGTAAAAATAGATTTAACATATTTTTAGTCTATCCTATTTATATTTCACATTTAATTCAATATATTTTCTTATTTAATAATTATTGGATTTTCTAATTGAGGACCCATCACTTTTGTATAAACTTTTTCTAAAAAGGATATATGAATAATATTTTTTTTTCTTATCTATAACACTCCATATTTCTTATTTTTTCTAGGTTAATTATAGAATTACTTTTAATGGGTGGAGAAAATGTCTACAAAATCTATAACACTGAATCCAAAGAAAATATGTTAGGAAATAATTATGTTCTTCCAACACTAATATTTTCTACTATCCAATTTAGAACACCCCAAATTCTCATATATTTTGGATTTTCTATTTTTACTAAATGATTAATTAAAATAGATAGATCGTGCTCCAATTCCATTTTATGTGCTAAGGTATGAATAACTCTATATATAAATTTGTTATGGATGTGGATGAAACACTAGATAATAGTATATACAATTTCATTTTAATTAAATATTCCTATGTAACCTATTAATAAGTGATTTAATAAAATGTAGTGTCTTAGAGTCACTCATATATATAGAAAATAATGATACATTGAACTTGATTATTTTTATAAGTGTCATCCGCATTTTAGAAACATGCCCCATTAAATTTTTGTATTTCCTCCCAAATAATAGACTCTTTACTATAATAAAAAATAAATCACAAACTTAAAATTTTTGAATATAGTCACACATGGCTAGTATAGAGTTATTGTAAGCTATATAGTTCCACATTACATTTTTCAAAAAATAAGTGACCATGATAACAAAGAACATCTTGAGTGTTTCGTTTCTAAAGTAACAAATATATATGGATCTCCCTCATTTAGCCTTACATGATATTCAAGAACAACTAATGACATAATTTTCATCTGATGTTGAAATTTATTAGAAACTCAGACTCAATTAATCATATTGAAAGCTCTAGGTCGATATTATTTATTAGTGGTTTAATGAACATTCAAATCATACTATGTATTCATCCCCTACTAATTTTTCTAAACATTCCCAATATCCTAAGATTCCAATTTTATCATAAAATCACATCATAATGTGGATTCTTATAACACGTGAATATATTTAATTCCAATAAAATATTTTCTAATTCATACTTATTGATTAGTCTCTTAAAAGAATCATATAATATGATCTTACACATTTACATATTTGGTTTGGCTTGTAATTATGTACCATGATCTCTATAATATTATTCACCTCAATAAAAATCATTAATATAATAAAATATTCTTTATAACATTTCTTTTTTATATAATCTTAGTGAAATTGAATTTTTGAATCTTCTCCAAAATCACATAATATTGAGAATAATAAAAATATAAATAATTTATTAAATCTATAAATACACATATCCACTTCCTCGCTAAATCAAACATGAACAATATCATTTTTTATAGTTAATGATTAAAGGGGATATATCTCACTATAAAACAATTATTTAAAAATCATGACCATCCATTTTAATTAATTTATCTAGAATCATTATATACATTAATTCTAGGTATTATTTTTCTGAATAACATTATAACATTTTTACATTAATATTCTAGATTTAATACCTAGACATTCATTACATGAAGATAATTATAAGACAACATCGAAATCATTTTTAAAAAAGAATAAATTATCATAGAAAAGATAACAATATTAATCACCCTATTGAATTATATTAGGAAACAACATGAAGGGCATATTATATTATATTTTTTAGTCATTGAAAATTAGGGTTATCGTTGTCAGTATTTATTTTTCAAAATACGCAATGTAATAAAACCTAAAAATTAACCCAATATATTCTCTGGAAAATTATATATATATATATATATATTAATGAAATTGAGGATGATTAGTCTAAATATTCTAGACTATTAGGATTGATAATGTCAATTCACATATTATTTTGAAAAAAAATTCCCTTATCATCCAAACATCAAAACTAATCACCATGCATAGACCAAAAATTACTATATAATAATTAATTAATCATAAATTTATTAAACATTATCATAAAGACTGCACCTAAATTTTAATTTAATTCATGAATAGTTAAATTGGTCATAATCGCATTAAAATTATTTGTATATCCATCTGACTAAACAAATTACCAAGTGATCAACTACATGAATGTTTGATAGACCACTTGTCAACTTACTAAAAAATGACCTAACATATTCAAAAGTACAAAATTTTCAATAAAATTAGTTAACTTATTCATTGTCATAAAAATCCTCCAATAATATTAAATAAAATATCCAGTATCCCTAGACCCCTATTCAAGCAAGTTGAATAAATATTCAAACCAATAACAACCTCATTAATAACAGTACAATACTACATTTAGTATCATCATAATGATATGCATGTCAATAATTTGGTGAAGATGGATTTTGAACATGATATCATCATGGTGTGACATATTTTGAATCAAGATTATTAAGTTATGGTTTTAATGGTTTTTCAGTTTCATTGGTTCATGTCAAAAGGTAACACAGTTGTTTGGAGAAGTATATAAGAGAATGTGATTCAATAATGTCGGATTAGGACACTATTGTATTTTTTAAGAATATATATCACCTAAATTGATTTATGATATAGGTTATATTCCTTTATTTTGTTCTATTACCTTTTAATTAGTTTTTTTCACAATTTTTAGTGATATGCTTGAGAGGAATCGTATTGATTTGTTATACCAGGTTCTTCCCTTTTGTTCCTTCCAATTATTTTTTTGATTATATAGGATGGAAATAGATTGAATGCTATTTTATTTAAATATATATTGTATCCAAATAAAATTAGGTGATTATATGTATTAAATTAGGGATGGTGTCTGGGAGGTGTTGTTCATGTAGAATTATAGGTTGAGGAGTAGTTTTGTAATGTTGTTGGTATAGATGAGGCATTGTGTAGTTTTTGTGAGTTTATATTAATTTTCATGAATGGTCCCAATAGTGTGGTCTTATAGATCATGGTGTGGATTCATATTTGTCCATTTTTCATTGTTATGTCATTTCGATAGTCACTAAAAATGGTTTATTTATTTTGAAATGGTTTCATGGGAATTAAGTCACTTGGATCTACTATTTTAGGGATTATTATAAAGTGGTTTCTTGGATTAACTTCGATGATTCCATAGTTTTATCATATTGAAAAATGGAAGAGTATTAAATGGGGGAATGTTTTTTGGATTTTATATTTTGATATATAGAGGGAGGTTCAACTTGGATCCTCTATAGTTTGGAAAACCCCATTGTCTCATAATTCATGTAGAAATTTCTACTTGTGTAGCGTGGATACCTCTATTGTTCTATAGTATTATAAAATTATATCATGTATAAATTAGAAATTCCATTCATATTCACCCTTTAAAAAAACTAGTAAATGGAACCCTAGCTAAAAATATGAGGTTTTATAGGGGACAATATCTATTTTTATTATCATTACCATATTACCTTATATATTGACCTTTTAGAGATATAATGTGTGTTATCATTCATCAAATTTTGTTCTTCCTCTCACCGATTTCCTAATTTAAGGAAATGGAATCTTTATTTTATATATTTTATGTGTTTCTTATTGATGATTGTTGGATGAATCTCTATATAATGACATCCCAGTGAATCAAGGGTTACTCGAGGGTTGGTCAATTTGTAGATCTATGTCTATTATTCCATTCTCATCTGGGGGACATTTGGATACTTCTGTCTATGTGTCACATTCGTGACTAATTCTATTTATATGTGAAATAATGAAAATATCAATATTTATCATACTAGATAAATGTTTTAATTGGACTAAATATGATAATATATTTGTGTTTATAAAATAAAGTGTATTGGAAGCATATTGTTATCAAGTGTGATTATTAATTATATATGATTAGTTTCAACATGTGATTTTCAATATACTAACATTTAGAATGTTGTGATTGTTGACTTCTCTTAGAATATTTGACTACAATGAAATTTTTATGATAAAATAATTGTAGTTAAACAAACGATAATGATGAAGTAACAATATTTGAGTATTCTCTCAGACTTTAAATCATATAAGAATATACATTTCTATTAATGAAAGGTAGTGGATTAATGTTACCTATTTTTAATCACTGGTTATTACGTTTCCCATCATTTAAACCTTCTCATATTGAATCAATTTATTCATAAAACATTTATAATGGTTTTTTCCTAAAAATATTTTTGTTGATATTTTATATTTTATGTTGGATTTCCTTGGGTTACATGACCTAATTTTATGGCCTTGGTTTCCCATTATGTTTTTTTAAATTAATTTTCTTCATTTTACATACTCAAGGATGGTAGATACTTTTCATGGATTTGATATGTGAGTAATGGAATTGTTTTGTATGATTTCACGTGATTGGATCTTAGAGTTCCTATTCTTATTTACTTTTTAGTTACATCAATGGATAAATATAGAGTGGGTCTAGATAATTGGCATCGGATAATAGTACGGATTTCCTATTTTATATTTCATGAGATTGTTTTTATGTTGGGAGAGTATGAATGGTTTTATATATGTTATTTATATGTTTTTTAGTTTAATGTAAACAATTTCTTATTAATGTGGATTCATTTTTAACATCCAAAATATTAATTTTGTTAGATTATGTTCAGTCATATAGTATAATAACATATATTGTTAAATGGATATGAATTTTAAATAATTTATGGGGATTGGTGTTGATTATTATGATGATATATTTAAAATTATCCGTGTATCAGTTGGGATTAATTCTCTCATAAAATTGGTATAAAAAAGGAAATTACAATAATAATTGTAAAAAAATATTTTAATGAATTAATATGAATCGTATAAATAATTTATTATTTTATTTGATAAATAAAATAAAAAATATTAAATTAATAATTTAATAATGATGATGAATCTTAGGGATAGTTTTCTTAGAATTTCCTTTTCATTTTACTTCTAGTGGTAGATGATGTGATTTCATGGGGTAGGCCTACTATAGTTTATATATATAATGTAATAATTTTCCATATATAGGATGGGTTATTTAAAATAATTATTATTTTAATATTTCCCACACTACACCACCAGATTATATTTGGATGTATACACCCATAAATGTATATGAATTTTTATTTATTTCATTATATATTAGATGATGAGGGTATTGATGGTAAATGGACCTCCAACATAAATGTACCTTTTAAACACAATATAACATGTATTAATATCTAATCATTGATGTTTTTATGCCTCACTTATGTGCTCATATGTTTTTTGATGGCTACTATTTTTACCATATATCTATTCATGGGTTGTAGTGGCTTAGGGTTATAGTATATACTTTAATCCTGAAAAAAAAAGGATATTTATATAATAGTTTTAATAAATGAAATGAATTATTTTCATGAGATGTATTTTCATTATTACATGCATTTTGATGGATTTTAGTCTTAATAGTTTGTTAGTGTTTTTATTGGTTTCATGTGGTGCATGATCAGCTGGTAATGCTACAATGAAATTTTTTCCTAGATACTAAATATTACTTATGGAATGGATAGGAGCATCTTGATGTAAGATGTTTGGGTGAGGGAATCCAGTTTAGTATGACATTGTGTAACACTGATAAATTTTAGTTTAATGGAATAATGAACTTGATAACATTTCTAACACACAACACCATGAATTAAAAGAATTTTGATATATTATATAATTATTATTATATGATACACATTTTATTATATTTTAGGAATATGTGTAACAAAAATATGTAATATATGTATTATTTCCAACTTAAATCAAAATTTCGCTTTAACTCCTGAGAAATAGTCATCAATTTCTTGTGAAGCCATTTTATGCTTTAAAATTGATCTTTATAAAAAGTGAATTATATTGAATTTTTTGTATTGAAATTCTATTTATTATTTATAAATTTAATAATTTTATGTTATAATATGATTTTCTTTAATGATAATAACAAAAAAACATAGATGGAAATGTGGGTGTTTTTTTGAAATTGATGCATTTCTAGTGAATAGTGAAAATAATGATTTTTCAAATACTATCATTTATCTTCAATAAATAATGTAATTTATTATTACCGTTTATTTTTTGTCTGTAATTAAATATATATATATGATTCTCTTTGTTTATAATAATGTAACTAATTTTATTTCAATAATTAAAATTCGTGATTGTAATATATGTAAATTTTTTGATTAAAAATGAATCTGTCTAAGAAATTTTTGTTTCATTTCCTATTAAAATTTTATATTTAAAAGGTCATTTTTCAATTCTATATATTTAACCCTAAAAATTTATACCGTATTTTTAATTATGAGGTTTATCTTTTTGTAAAAGGCCAATTTGATTTTTGGTTATTATGAAAAGTAATATCAGTAAATATTTGTGACCTTGGTAAGTGTAAAATGAGTAAATAAGTGTCAAAAGAGTTATATAAGTTCTCAGAAGCAAAAAAATATTTATTTTCATTAAAATATATTAATTCAACCAAATAAACACCAAATTTGAATATATGGAGTTTTGGGTAAATGTTTCCTTCGTTATGAAAATAAAATATTTTATGTAATGAAAATTCAAAAATATATCTCTCTTGATTTTAATTTATTTTAGTTACTCACATAGGGATGAAAAAAAATTATAGACAATTTAGACATGGTAAATTTATTTTTATGATTGTTATTTATTTTTTATTTTTTTCATGCTATAATTATCTTAAATCCTTCCACAAGGACAGCATTGTTCTTATACAAGAAGTAGAAAAACCAAAGTAAATGGTGGAAAAAATACCGGAAGTTGTATTGTATGAATTCATTATCACATCACGTGATTTTTTTGATTAATAACAAATTATAATTTATTTTTCAAGAGTTTATATTAGAACACATTCATTATATTGATGTCTTTAAAAGTCCTAGTAAATAAATAGTTTCGAGTATGACATCAATTATATTTTCTAAAATTTAAAATTTTATACAATTATTTATATTACATAAAATTTAGAAGAGAGTATGTATGAAGAGAAATGATAAAAATTTTAATATCTTGTACATTTACTAACCCATAATTATATTATATTATAAATGAAAAACCATCAATATTGAAAAAATCTTTAACCTGTTAAGGTTAAAATTGGTTAAAAAGCGGTTAAAAATTGATAAGTATTAAAATAAGACATGAAAAAATGTGCATTGTATCAGTTGATGGTATATAAACTCTATCTATCTTAGATTTAAAATTTAATTCACTTAGATAAATTCTCAGTTGAAAATCCACTAATATATTTATATCATTGTATACATTACATATGATTCATTTTCCTCCCTTATGAAAATGATACCCCTCCTTTATCTTCTTCACACTAATTTTACCCATCTAGCATGACAACAGCATGCCTATTTCTATTCCTGAATTTCTAATAAATTATTAATAGTATTATATTCTTCATGAAATACCATTCCACGGTTCCTTAAGAAAGTATCTAATAGAAGAGTATAGATGAACATAAAATCTTCATTATCGACCTCTTACAAATTATATCACATTCTAAATAACTAAAATATAAGTTATTAATCATAAAATAATAAATTATATATCCAAAAAATTACTTAATGTCAATATGATTATGGAACCGTCATTATTCATAGTCTTTTCCATCAAGTGTTTCTCTTTAATACATGTGGACCGCCACCTCTACATAGTGATACAAATCATCTTCCATTATAATTTTTTAAGAATAATTATTTTGATGTGTTTAATTTTTTATATGATATTTATAAAATATTTAATATTTTTGAATTATAATATCATATCTACCTTCTTTCCTTAAAATACTTTGTATGGAGGTAATGTTTCTCATGTTTACATGTAGACTACCACCTACATGAAGCTATGAGATTCATTTTTCATTAATGCATTGAATATATGGTAATAAGGATTATTTAATCTCTATATATATGGGTGTGTGTTATTAATTATATAATTATGTTTTGTTAATGGAAAAATACAATCTATAACTATTTCATTATTCTCCTTCAAAAAAAAGAACAATATTCATGAGAACATATGACCTACCATCTCCAAGAAAAGTGTAAATCATTTTCCAATATATACCATTTATAATTGACTTCAAATGAATATATATAATTATAATAGTATATTTATATCACATTTATATATCTTTATTTAATGTAAATAGGATCATTGTTCATGTATTGGAACATATGAATTGAAACTCTATTGAATAAAGAAACATTTAACATCCGGATTCGACAGTTATAATTATTAATTGATAACAAATGGGATTTTAAATTTTATTAGTGGGTTAAATATGATATTATATGTAACATCCCATTCCTTCCCAACCCATTTCATTGGGTATTTTGTTATATGTTCTTTAGGGGAGGGTTGAGGAAATTCTATCTTGGTAAGATGTGAAAAAGATCTCCTACATAATATTCACATCATTAAAGGTTTATATGATGTGAATGGTTGGTTTATGACATGGTTATCAAGATATTTTCATAGAAAATATTTCATATGGTCGAATCCATGACATGTATTGAGATTTTGAATTATGAATTCGTGATGTGGGGTTCGTTAAAGGCCGACGGGACCTGAATTTCAGTGGAAGTCGAGATTTTGGAGACACATGTTTATTATACATAGTTAGATAGTAACCCAATGTGAAATGGGTGGGTTCTTGGTTTTAAATTCATTTATTTGTCTAACATTTATTCTTTTCTTCACATCTCACCACTCTCTAGTTTTGGGGAAACCCTAGGTAGATCTTAGATTATTTTTATCCCCCATCATCCAACATCGATCCATTTGTTCCACTGGATATGTGTTGGTGATCAATATCTACCATTATCATTATTTTTATTTTTGATTCATTATTATATAGTGGATCCATAGTGGTTGGTTGTTTTTTTCGGTTTGTGATTTGGGTGGCATTTTATATTTTCATTGATGTGGGGTAGGTTCATTTATGGTTTTTTGTATGTGATTGATTTTTTTAGGCATATCTAATTCTCTTAACAGTTTTTAGAGAGTTGGTATTGATGTTTTTATGTAGGGAATTTATTTTATATCACTTTAATATATCATAAATGAAGGGTGTACTCTTATTTATCTATGGATAATTCTTACCTGTATCCTAATTAAGATAAATTAATCAGTTATCTATAATTTATGGGAGAGATGAATGATTCTCATGGATTTAAATCTATTACATTATTTTCATATTAGGACTATAAATTAGGAATTCCCTACTAAAAAGGTTGAACATTGGGGGATTTTTTCCACTGGTTTTTATGCCTTTTTTGATCACATATCATTTGGTTATTATTATATAACCCTAAAATTAAAATCGGTTAACAAATTATAATTTCATAATAATATTATTTCCCCAAGAGTTATGGATTTTGTTATAGGACCCATAAAATATAGTGAAATGTTATTATAACCCCTTTTCAAAATTTATAAAATAATCGTTAATATGTTGTTATGTGAAGTCGTGTAATGTGGTGAAGATGTGTCATTCAGGTGTGGTGGGGGTGATGTGTTTTCATCTATGATTTTATACTGACAGTGTGATGGTCTATTTTTTCCCTCATTAGATGATGTGTGGTGATGGTTTTTCAGTCGTGATTTTAGGGAGGCATGTTGGTTGTTTCTTTCAAATAGTTTTGGGGTTGTAAGGATATGTTAGTTTTGTATGTTCTTTTATGGACACTAAGTTGTGGTTTTTTTATCCATCCTTTTCAGAAATAATTTTGATGTTTTTCATTCCATTCATTTAGGGTAATGAGGTGTAATTTTCTTCTATCATACTTTTGAGGTGTGTGGTCATGATTTGTTTCTTCGTGATTTTGATGCTGGGAGGTGGTGGTTTGTTTGGACATGAATTTAGGTAAGTGAGTTTATGGTTTGTTTGGTCGTGATTATTAGAAATTAAGGTAATGTTATGATGGTCATGATGAGATCCATGAAATGTCTTGGACCATTATTATATATTCTTGTGTAGTGATGGAATAGTTTTATAATAATGATTTAAATGGTTATGTTCTATTTTGTTTGATGATATAGATATGACTAATGAAAAAAAAATAATTAGATGTGTCACTAAATTTGGATTTTGGTAATTAATGAAATGGATGGGATGGATAATGGAAATGGTCGGTTGAGTGGGATGTGACTTGTGTTTTTTCGTGCTACTGCATTTTATACGGTAGAGAAATTGGGGATTTTTTTAGATGGTTGGTGATTTTTTAGCCTATAAGTTGGGATTTTCAGTGGCTATTAGTATATAATTGTATATTTATAATGAATAATTTATAAAACCCATCCACATCCTAAACTATGTGATGAAACACATATTTTAACATGGGGGTGTTTATTCTAACATCTCGGTTATGTGGATGGATGGATACTACACTCTCTTTACCTCTCTCTCTTATAGTCAAGTAGATATGTAGTAGTTGTGATGGATAGAAGTCTGTTAGTTCACAAGGTGATTAAATATATGTTTCTGGGATATATGTGATATATCTATGTTGTGCGGTAGTCACCCAAATATCTTTGGGTGAGATATGATGTGACCTTGTTGTGTAAAGGTGGTATATGTTATTCAGAAGATATGGGAGAAACATTATATTCAAATTTATGGCGTGATTGTATAAAATCCTAGGTAAATTTTTTTAGGGTACTCCTTAACAATACATTTGTTATTATGTTATTATTCTTATCTTAGGTTTTTTGGTGAGCATGTCTTGGTGATTATAGGATGGATAGTTAACCTAGTTTTGTGTTGATTTTTTTCTCTTTTATCATTGGTTTATTAGAATGCTTCATTCACATGTGCATGAGAGAATTTTTTTTCCCTACAGAGTATACTGGTATTATGAATATACATAATCAAACTAATTTCAGGTTTCTTACAGGATTATATGAAATTTTCTATATATTAATGGCTCATTCCATTTTGGATAGTTTCAATGTTTTTCCTCTGGATTTCCTTTTCGTTATTCACTTTTGGAGAGTTTTATCTGTAACAGTATTATTTATACATACATTGTGTAAATTTTTTGGATTCATTATATAATATTTCATGTATTTTATTATGTTTTATTAATCTTATTTCTCTATTCAACCTTATTAAAGATGGTACTTCGACCAATTTCATGAAATTTTTAAAACCTTGGTTCCAGTTGCCAACCTGGGGCCCCATGGAGTTGAGACTCGGGTGAAATTTTCTCTATCTCTTCTTTACAGTATCTTTTTTGCGAGTGGGTTCTGAAATATAGTTATTAGAGGGGATGTTTGGGAGATAATATAGGGTTTTTATTTTTCAATAGTGAGGAATTCATGTGTAGGTATTATAATAGTTATTGTTTAACTTGGGACGTCACATAGACTAGGGAGACTAGAGAAGAAAAGAAATTTTGGGGCCCCCCGTGATCCTATGCATGGACTCCGAACATAATGAATGACTAAGTGTGGTGAATTGGATTGCAGGGTATATACCTATTAGAGTTTCATGTATCAGGATTGCATTTTTTTCCTATTTGAGTAGGGTTTTTTTAATGGTTAACACAAATAAAGTGAAATAAAATGAACCATGATAAAATTCCATACTACAAGGATTAGGAAATTAATATTTTCCTTTCATATATGCCTCCTAGATATCATATTCATGTGGATTGATTAGTTTTTTTCAATAGGCTGATCAAATTTTTCTCCTAATATTTTATCATTTAGAGTAAGAATAGTATTTTAAGAGGGTGGCTCACGATTTTTAGAGGTAAGATTTGGGGATATACAAGTGTAGAGAGCTAATATGAGAAGCTCGAGGTCTCCTTAAGTTTTATCTGATCCATAGTGGTATATTATGTCTATTTAGGAAATTATTCATATTTGGGGAGCTACACAATAGTATTCAAAAAAATATCATGGTGATCAGATGGATGCAGGTGTCTCATTGGTCAACTTTTAGAAAGTGTACTTATAAGATTCACTTTCATCAAATATGAATGTAGTGATGAGGATGGGTCCTCTTTACCTCAAGAAGGCACGTATTTTAGTGTTGGATATGGGAATAATGTCCAATGAAATATTTTATTTTTCCCATTTTTTTTCTAAATGATGACTCTCATGTGAGATGTCATGATGAAGAACTGTGTTTTTCTATCAACTATGCAGTTACTCCTTTTACATTGCTAATGAATATGAGGGTCTAAATAATTTGATATTGTATTGAGGAGAAGTACTAATGAGGAGGTTTACCATGAGAGGGATGTCAGTGGGGTATCATGAGTATCATGGTTGTTAGGGGAATGCCTCATGCACCAAGACTATGATATTTTTGACCAATAGAGAATAAACCATAGTAAATCCCATTTTGGCCTCATGGAGGCAACGATTTTCATTATTTTCTAGAGGAAATCAGGATACTATTATTTTATGTTGGGATAATTTCCACTACCAAAATTAGTTCATACTAGTTATTTTGTTTACAGTTAAGTAGAGGTGGATAAGTTCAACAACAGCCTTAGTAGTTGATTCCAACTATGGCATATCAGTAGTAGGGTTAGAAGGATTATGCTCCACTGAGGGGAGATATAGTAGGTAGAGGGTGACTGTATTATTTTACCCATATTTAGGGAATAGAACCCAATCATGGTTGTGGAGGTATTAATTATTTGATATGAAGTGAATCTTGACTTTAACGGCTCCACATAGTGGAGGAAACAATGCTTGAGGGGTCAAATATCATTCGAGTTACAAACTTCTTACCATCTACACTTGTTTTCCTTTTTGTTGATTTCAGATCATATCTTTCCTTCACTACACCCACAATATTCTGTTCTTTGGTACAAGAATTAGAGAAATATTTCATTCCCCTAGTGTTGAATGTGAAAGTCAGAGGCTTGATGAACTTGTTTGATATGGGGAGGTGATGTGGAATGATGATGGGGCCATATCAATCCCATGAGAAACATTTCATACTAAAAATCCATATATGATTTCATCCTAGGAATCAATTGTTTGTATTCTATGGTTGCTGTTATCTACATCTTTCGGAGGGGATTCTTCTTCCAAAATTTGGATATCCATAATGTTGTCTACATTGGCCAGTGGGGTATTATGTTGGTCAATCTGTGGGTGAGACCCCTATTTTTTAATGGATGAGTTTTGCAGGGAATCAATAAATTCTAGAATAATAGGTTTCCATATGTTTGATGGGAGAGTTTATTGATGATTTCCCTAGGGTGGTTGTGATATTACCTCATCTACATGATTTCATGTTCATGATGGACTTGTAGCCTAGTGCTTCTCTAATTTTAATAACCCTTTATCCAATGTCCTTTACTATGTTACGGGAGATAAGGATTCAGAAATATTATCTGATGCACAAGTCTTTTATCCATCCCAATGAGGTTGGTGGGGTGCACCAGTTTTGTTTTCTAATAAGAAAAATGGTAGTCTATGTTCATGTATAGACTACAATTGGATGAATCAGATAACTATCAACTAAAATTTTCCACTTTTATGTATAGAAGATATTTTATACTGATGGGATGCTTGATTTTTTTATGATTAATCTACAATTTTGATACTAATATTTTTGGGTAAAAGAGAGATATATTCTGAAGACTTCCTTCTATGGTTTTATTGTGCTAGATATCTGATAGTGGTGGAATAATTATTTAATAATGATTAAAATGGTTGGGTTTTTTTGGTTAATGGGATGGAAATGAATAAACAACAAATAAATTTTAGTATGTGTGGATAAAGGTAGTCGTTGGTACATAATGAAAATATTGGCATGGAAAATGGATTTTTCTGGTGGTGTTCTATATGAACAGTGGTTTGTGTGTATTTATGCATCTAAAGGTGGGAATATAAGTGGGGTTTTGTGAGATGGTTATTTTTTATTGTTAAATAATAGGTTGGGATTTTGTGTGTCTATATGTATATAATTTTATATTCATTTTTATTTCTATATCAACCCCACTCACATCGATCAATATGTTCTGACACCAATATTTTCACATGCGGACTTTCTAGAAACATCCTAGTGATGAGGATGTCAATCGAGTTAACTTCTCTTGAATTCTCTCTCTCCTAGGTTAGTAGATTTGAATATGAAATGATGGCCCAAGTTCATTTAGTGCATTATGTGCTGGTCAACGTGTCTTTATGAGAGATGTCACATGATCTTACTATGTGGTGGGAGAGGTTTTTTTGAGCATGATGTAATGTGACAATGTTGTGGGTGAATGATATATGTTATTCATAACAAATGGGAGTGCTAGTACATACGATGTTATGGTGTGTGGGAGGAAAATCATGTGGAATGTGGTTTATGTTACCCTTTGTTTATATTGTTCTTATTATGTTATTATACATGGATTGTGTTATTTGGTGTACATTCCTTTATAATTTTTGGATGGGTAAGTGACCCACTTATGTGTTAATTCTATAATTTTCTCATGAGTGTATTAGTTTATTTATTTCACATATGGATGACGGAATTTATTTTTCAGATGATTATACTTTTACAGGTGAATTTAAAATACTATATATCCTCATAAAATAGATTGTATATCATAGTTTGAACCTTTCCATTATTAGAATATTTATTTTTAGAAATATCATACATATCAGATCAGATGTGATTTGTATGAGTTCATAATTTACCAAACATGTAGTACATAATCTTATTCACTATAATATCTAAGACTACAATAAATAATTTATAATAGTAAAACCCATTTACACATTTGTGAAAATATTCATGCCTAAACTGAATAATTATATTCAATTGATAGGAATTTTAGAAACCCTATTTCAAATAATAGAAAAAGATTAATACATAAGAGTAAACATGTGGCTAGGTTCTTATTATAATTCCTTGGTTCAATTTTGTTAGATATCATTACACTATAGTTCATAGTCATTGTCGTGGTCTTCAAAATGAGTGATAAATTTTTTGGTGCAGACAGAAGGTTTCGGAAATTGTTTTTTTATTTAAAAAATTCTTTTTTAGTGATAATATAGGAAAAATGACCATCCTTATTCGTGTAATAGTTAAAAGTGTTAACTCAGTTATAAAGTTGGAATTCATAGGTGGATCGTGTCTTGATCATTATAATAAAATTTAAATCCATGGTTACCTCTCATCTCTTTTCTTTAATTATTTTTTAATGTGTGTTTGAAAAAAAATATTATTGGATTGATTGAGTTAAAAAAGTTTCATACATGATAAATGATTCTTCTTGTGATTTTTTAGGGATCAATTTCATGTTCATTAGGTTAATGTATTTTGAAGCTCTAATTCAATGTTAAATGAAAATATTTTTAACTATACTATTTTTTATTCCATCTAATGACAATATAATTTTATTCTTCTATGTATTTTGATATTGCTGATTGAATTATCATGGTTTTAAAGTTAGAGAACGTGTTAGAAAATATCATTATGAATATTTTTTTAATTTAATATAATAAACTTAGTATAAGGATTTTATATGAAGAAATATACCTTAATTCCATTAATTAATATTCATTTTTTAATATATCACTCTATTATTTTTTTTATAAATATTTTATTTCATGTTAATTTTCATGAAAACAATTACTAATAAACCCTAAATACATTATATTTGGAATTTATTTTAAGAATAGTGATGAAAAGGGGATTATAAAAACAAATAATCTTAGAAGTAATCCTTTTTATTAACTATGTATGCAAGATTTAGTCTTTAATATTTTCAGTATAGCTGTGAGTTGGTTAAGCTTGGTTAGGATAGTTATATATTTTTGGATATGGGATTTTCTATGTCATTATTTGTTTTCCCTCCTCTTAAATAGTTATTTTTACTGATTTATGTGTTAATGAAAATAATGTGATTATAATGAAATTTTGATGTCTATGTGGGATATTAATAAACTTGATATGATAAATATATCTTCGAACCCTCATAAAAAGTAGTGGGGAGTTAGAATCCTGAATTCATGGTTTTATTAGTAATTTTATTGTTGTGACGATTATGTGGGGTGTTCTTTTATATTCATTGTGAATCAATACATATCATGGGTTTTTTTAGGTTAATAAATTAATATCATTGAGATAGTGTATTAGTGGATTCTTATATATTCTAGTATAATGGATAAGGGTATGTGCTTGTGGTGTTCGGTGTTTGGTGTTGTAGGGAACATGAGGTAGTTATGTGTAAAAGTGATGGGTAATAATGTAATCAATAAACTAAATGAATCATATTTTTATATATAGATTAATATCTTTCTAATAGTAATTATATATAATTTATATGAAGGATAGTGTGAAATGATCATTATGTAAAAATTGCAATTAATTTTTAATTAATGGATTTACATGGGAAGTGCTTTTAATAATGTTTTGAAATTAAATATGTGGTAAATATATTCCATATTGAACATATTATGATTCATAAATTTTAATTGATGTAATTGAATATTATGTGGAAAATGTGATGATATTTAACAAGTGGATTCATTTTCCATAAAATTTTATTTACTCTATTAGTGACCATTTATTTTACAAATTGGTTCCTTTTTTGTTTGATTGTAATATTATTTTTTTATTGTTGTGAATGTGTTCATTGGGATATGATACTATAAAATTGTATGATTATCTGGAATCATGAAGTCTATAAGGATCCATGTTGATATATATATACATTCTATAATGGAATTCAGTTATATTATTATATATACTATCTTCCATGAGAATTTTCGGATGGATGAAACTGGGTATCTAAATATATTCATTGATAACGTAAGGTCTAGAAGGTAAAATAAAGAAAAAATGTCATCTTTTTGTGGTGTGGATACATAGTTTTGGTATTCATGGTAAGATAGGGGAACATGGTTTTTATCCGTCTTGTTTGTGATATACTACATGGATGATGAGGAATTTTTTATGAGTTGAAATGTGTGGAAGGAATACATGGAATGGAGATGGAATGAAGATTATATCAAACCTGCTAACATTTCAACAAAAATATATGTTTTTAATAATTGTGTATTCAGTAACGTAGTATGCATCCTTATTTTTTTATTTTGTCTAGTAATGTTTTATTTAATGAAATATGGTTTGGTGGTTTTCTATTGTGTGATGATATTTTTATTTTTGTGCTTTTGTTAATATTTCATCATTGATTCCTAATTAGTTAGTGATAGGGGTTAATATAGTTGTTTACAAACCAACTATTAATTCAAGTGTCCTCTAAGCTAACAGCATAGAGTAGTATATAATTTCCATGGCTTTTTATTTTGTTGATTTTTTGTTATATTTGTGTAGATAATCATATATAAGTTTTTCAATGTTTGGCTTATGTATTCTAATCCATGGTCAAATTATTTCATGGAATGGGATGTTGAATAATTGAGTGGGGGGGGGTTGTTATTAGAAGTGCATAATTTTATTATAGTTAAGGATAATCAAAGTGTTTAGTGACTTATATTATTATTATTATCCTTGCTATTCTGTGGTTTATTTTTCTTCTAGTAATTATCTATCTTGTATACTTTAAAAAATTTATTGTACATGGATGATGCATTTTTTATAAGGATAAATATAATATTAACTCTCAATTGTTAAAATCAACATAGTTATCTTAGTGTTTTTCACTATATCATAATGAATATGGGGATTTCAGTTCTGGTTTCTTCAATATAGTCGGTGGATGATTTGGAGTCTTAGGAGCTCACCATTAATTCACATTTTGGTATTCTAGAATTGATATAAAATTATCCTCTACATTATCGGAATATGTTTTCTGGAATTGGAATTATTTGTTTTTTATTGGGGTTTTGATTTCGTTATTTCCTAGGTTATGAAGGTAATTCCTCCAATTTGTGGGTTTTATACCTTCGGTTATAGTGAAAGCAAATTTCCCCATTTTTTTAATTTGGGTAACTTTCACATTCAATTTCATCCAAATAGTTGTTCCACTTGTGGTGGGGCATGAAACTATGAATTATCATATATAATATGCAATATACTGCCTATTGATGTCCCACTATAATATCATGTATATCTCATCATACTTTGTTTTCTTCAAGGATGGATAGAGAATGAATATCCATAGTCATCATCTATTAGATTTCATAAAATTTAGTGTTTATAGTGTATATAATAATTTTTTGTCATATTTTTATCCAATTTAAATGGTAAACCATCATAATATTGAATATATGTTTATTTTTATAAATCACCCATTACTCCACATGGATATTCACAAGGATATACAGTCCTCCAAGCATTTGGGAGACACAGTACTCATCCACATTAAAAACTATCTCTACATAAATCCATTATAAGACTATTAGTGTTGGGTAACATTATATCCTCATTAATGATATAGTATCATGATGTATCATACTAAAAGTATCAACAAGAATGTTTTCCTTGTTAGGCTTTTAATGCATTGAGTAGTAATAATAATTAGACAAATACAACTATTTCATCTAGTGAATGTAAAAATAGTTTATAGAGAATTTATTTTTATTTCCTTTTAATTATATATATCTCACTTATTTATAATAAGATAATGAATTTACTTATTTAATTAATTATTATAATTATTTTTCTATATCATGCATCAATTATTTCATCACATGAAACATTAAATGATGTGAGGTATAAGCTCCGACATTTTCATTTTTCACAACCACACACCATAATCACTACATAGATACATCATTGTTTATCATAAATCCATATCCAATATAGGGGAGTGGGAGAATATATATAATGATAGACCCTTTATTATAGACCTTTAATCATTTAATATATTAGTTAGGTTGGGTGAACTCTGGACCCTTTTGAGTTATCTTATTTATAACATTTGAAAATCAAGATAAATTCATCACGAATAATTATTAATATCTTTATAATAAAATAAAAATACAATATCTATTAAATTGGTTGTTGTGGAGAATTTTTTTAATCATACATGTCTTTGAAACATTAAACAATATTCCCTTAATTGAGAATATGTGACCTATGTATAATAGATTTTATATCCAATATTTATACTTTCTAAATTTGGAATACAGTTTCATCTTTCTCATACTATTAAACTCATTTTTCAAATATCACCATTTAATTAATTTCTCTGATAATATTATATAACATAAACTACAAAAACAACACAAATTTGATCGAGGTAATATATCAATAATTTATTCATTATATCCATGAACATGTTTGGGGGAATTCAAATTCCAAAAAGTTCCACTATGATTCATAGTTTCTATATATTTTACAATTGGTTATCTTCAGTATATCACTCTTATTATAAAAAATCGATGATACCTAGAAAGAATTTATATGTTATAGAAGTAATTTTCTTGTTGAATTTTATTGAAAAACCATTTGTATGGGGTAGAAGAAACTTGTTCTTTATCATGATTTTCTATTATTTATAATAATCAAGGAAAAGGTAAATTGATTCATCATTGGTCTTAAAAAATTGTATTTCTAACCCCCTGGGTAAATTACATGGGTATATAAAACCATTATCAGGATTTTATTGTATAAATTTCTTTAATTAGTCCAATTAGAACGGGTTGTTATTTAAGGACTCTTTGGTTTTATAAGGATACCAAGTATGGGTTTATTGTAAAAATAAACATAATGATATTTGTGATCACTCAACAGATAACCCTACTTAGGTATATGCCCATACATATACCTGATTTTTCAAGTAATTCATCTCAATCATGAGGAAAATGTAGAGGTACTGACTTAGCTCACACCATGTATATCTTTAGGTATGGTAGTAGAGATGATTAGTTATAAATACTGAATCATTTTATTTTGTTAAGAGACTCTAATACTGACCTGAATGGAATCTCTAGGTGTTTACCCACACAGGATTGCTTGGAGCTGACGCACACAGGATCGATAGAGCTGACCCACAAGGGATCGCAAGGAGCTGACCCACACAGGATCGCTTGGAGATGACCCACACAGGATTCCTATGAGCTATCCCACACATGACCGCTAGGAGGTGACCAACACAGGATCACTAGGAGGTGACCCACATAGGATCTCTAGGAGCTGACCCACACCGGATCTCTAGGAGATGACCCACACAGGATCGCTAGGATATGACCTGCAAAGGATCTCTAGGAGCTGACCCGCACAGGTTAGCTAAAATCACTCTTCTCATCACAGCCAGCTACTGGGTTTCTACACTAGGCTTGCTTGTCTCTAGGAGATTCCTCTCCCAAAGCCACTAGTCGATTCCTCAACTGCCACGATTTCCCACAAAGAAGTATCTCAACGGACCGCCATGTCATAGAGGTCTCAACGCAACAGACTGCTCGTCAATCGGACACCCAGTTTGTGAGTTATTAGCCTTTTAGTGCTGGGGGCCTGGTTGGATTCGGACTTGATCCAACTCGACTGTACCCCATATTAACCCAAATTTCTATTGGGGAATACTCAATGGACCATCTTTCTCCATGATTTCCAACGTTTTTGATGGTTTGTCAAACAGACGTCTGGTGCCAAAGTTATGTCCAAAAGAATATAAATGGGTCGTAGTGGGCTCGAGACTAGTTTGACCCGGTCGGACAGACCCAGCCCCACCCGGCCTGGGCCGACCCGGTTCGGGTCAAATTGGCCTGACCCGCTGGGTCCAGCCCAGCCCGCTGGGCGGCCCGACAGGTAGTGGAGGGTCACGGGTGACCCAGAGGCTGCGGGGAAACTTGGCCGATGAAGTTCAGCATGAAGGGTGGCGACTGCTCAGCCCAGACGTCGGCGGTGGCTCGGACGGCTTCTTGGCCCGGTGACTGCAGCTTGGGTGGTGGCTCGGCCCGGACTGTGGCGGCAACTCGGCTCGGACGGCAGTAGCGGCTCAGCCCGGACGACGATGGTGGCTTGGACGTCAGTGGCGCCTCAAACAGCGGTGGCGGATCATCCCGGATGATGACAGTGTTTCGGATGGAAGTGGCAACTCGGCACGGACAACAGCGACTCGGCCTGGATAGTGGAGACGGCGCGACCTAATGGCAGCAGCGCGGACGATGGCGGCGGCTCGAGTCAGCTAGGCTACAGATGGTGTAGAGCGGATGAGGCCACTGGGCTGCGATGGCCACAGAAAGCGGAGCACCACATGGCATGGAGCTCACGGGGTGGCGTGGTGTTGTGCCTTTGTCAATGGTTCTCATGTTCCACTGGTGCCAATCGCTGGCACTGGTCACCGTCACCAAAGTCATCTTCTTCCATCATGAAGGATACACCATTGAAGAAGAATGACGGAGGGGTCGGCCCATGTTTGTTTTCCCCACACCCTCCACGTTAGAGCGATAGTAAGTGGCTCAATAAGAACAATAACGTCTATGAAATATATTTAAGAACATCAATCCCCACAACCTTCATCAATCACTAATCCCATTCCCGAAAAAGAAACTTAGGAGGGAAGAATGTGGGAAAAAAACCCCTACCTCATTTGATTCGTCGACAGAGATCACGAGGGATAAGATGAAGTCATTTGGGAGGGGAAGAAGATCGTATATTGAAGACATCCCACGTTGTAGGATGTCCCGAGGAAGAAAGTCGAAGACGATTTCTGCATTCTTAGTTGGAGAGCTTTCTCCCAACTTCTTTAACGCTCTTTCCTTTTCTAAGCATTTTCCCCAATTCTACCAAAATGAAAAGGTATCCCAAAATAATATATTATGATATCTATTATTTATTTTGTTGGAACAAATTAAAAATAGCCTAATTAATTCAATTGAGTTGGCATAATAAATGCTTAAGGAGTTGTAGAGGCTCTCCCACATTTAATATGTAGTTTCCGGGTTTCTCCATTAAAGGGGAGTTCAAGGGGTTTTATACCTCAGGTGGTCCCCACTTCCATAACCTATCATCAGAGGTTAGTTCGGGTGGTCCACACTATCATAACCTCTCATGGGAGGTTTAGGTCTACTGGTCCCCACTTCTCAACATCCACATGGAATAAAAATAAAAATTAAAGTTACACAATTTTATTATTATTTTATTCTTTCACGAATATGTGAAAAGATAACTTCCACCCTCGACCTACTAAGGTCAAGGTTAAGGACTCCTTAAGAGAAAACTGGTGCTGTGAGTTCAACGGTGCCCTCATATTTCAATTCCGATCACCGGTTCAATAGTTATAAAAACCCTCTCGCATGTTTATTGAACGTACCCAAACAAAAGATTAGAAATTCAATCCAGACACTTTGGGCCTCAGAATCATGCACCATCAATTTTCACCGACTTGTAAAATTCCCATATATTTGAAAAGAAAATTACATAGAAATTTAGGGTCTTTACATTCTCCCCACCTTAGGGCTCTATGTCCCTGTAAGCCATAACTAAAACTAGGTAAACAAGGTGGGGTATAGAGCATGCATTTAAGCCTCCCGCTCCCATGTGATATCCTGGAGGTTCCCATGCTGCCAGCGAACGTGCACCAGAGGTATCGACTGTCCATGAAGGACCCACTCTTTTCGATCCTCAATCTCTACTGGATCCTCCTTAAACGTCTCCCCATTGTCGATGTCCAACTCAACATGGTCGATGATGTGGGAAGGGTCATGCACGTATCTCCTCAGTTGGGATACGTGGAAGAAGATGTACACCTAGTGCAACTAAAATGGAAATTCTAAGTGGTAAGCCACCTTTCCAAATCTACTAAGGACTTGGAAGGGTCTGATAAATCTTGGAGATAACTTGTAACCATGGACAAATCTACATAAACCTTGTCGGGGTGAGACCCGTAGAAAGACGTGGTCGCCATACTCAAACTCTAAAGTTCTCCATCTTTTGTTGGCATACGGATTCTGCCATCTTGGTGTAGTCTTCATCCACTCATGGATGATCGGCACCTTCTTTGTGGTAGCCTGTACCATCTCTGGTCCCACTAGTGCTGACATCCTTAGGTCTATCCAGCACAAAGGTGATCTGCAAGGTCACTCGTACAACACCTCGAAACGTGCCATCCCTATGGTGGAGTGACAGCTGTTTTTGTATAGAAACTCCACCAAAACGAAATTGATCCACACAGCTATGACCAAAATCGAGGACGCAACCATGTAGCATGTCTTCAAGGGTCTGAATGGTCCACTCAGTCAGACCATCCGTCTGAGGATGGAAGGCAGTGCTCAAACGAAGCTGCATCTCGAAAGCCTCTTGCAACCCCTTCCATAGCCAAGAAGTAAAACATGCATCACGATCAGAGAAAACCATTGAGTTTACTCCATGTAGTCGCACAATCTCCAACACATAGAGGAATCTTTAGCTCTCTACTGAACCGAGCTCTCTGATCGGTAAGAAGTGGACTAACTTGGTGATTCGGTGGATGATCACCCAAATCAATTCATGACCCCTGGATGTATGTGGAAGTCCTATCACGAAGTACATGGATATATCATCCCACTTCTACTCTGGGGCCTCTAAAGGTTGAACAAAGCATTCTGGTTCCTAATGGTCCACCTTCACTTGCTGACAAGTGAGGCAGCGAGAGGAAAACTCTGCTACTTATTTCTTCAATCCCGACCAACAGTGCTGTCGTCGGAGGTCCTAGTACATCTTCCCCACTCTTGGATATACCTCTAGAGGGAATTTGTGGAACTCCCTCATCACCTTCTCATGATGTGACACTGGTACCATGATACGTCCTCTGAAAAGGATGACGTGATCCCCACCTTAAAAAATCCATTAGTTTTCTTCCCTATGGATATTTGATCATGTCGAGTCTCACTGTCAGTGTCCCCATGTTGTGCCACCATGACTCTCTAATGATGTGGGGGAGTGACTGTAATGGACTAAAGAAAATATGCTCCATCTCTATCCACAATGGATATCTGCAGAGCGGAAAACTACTCTGTATCCTCTCCTAGGATCTGTATACCAGATATCACGCTGAGTTCATCTGCTATAACATTTCCCTTCCCATGAGTATAGACTATATTGAAGTTATAGTCCTAAAAGAACTCAAGACAATGTCATTGTCTCAAATTCAGGTCCTTCTGAGAGAAGATATACCTGAGACTCTTGTGATCCTAGTAGACTGTAAAGCATTCTTCCATCATATAGTGTTTCCACATCATCCAGGAGAAGACCACTTCTCCTAACTCCAAGTTATGGGTAGCGTAGTTTTCCTTGTGTTGTCTCATCTTCTGAGAACCATATATGAGAACTGATCGCTTCTTCATCAGGACACATTTGAGTTCGGCCCATGATGTGTCGCAGTAGATTACGTATCCTACACCCTCCTTTGAAAGCCTCAAGGTGGGGGCACTAGTCAGCCTCTACCTTAGCTCTTAAAAACTCTGCTCGTATCTCTCAGACCACACGAAGGGTTTCCGCATCTTCATAAATACTGAAAGTGGTGCTGCAAATCTAGAGAAATCTATCACAAATCTCCAGTAGTAATCGTCCAATCCTAGGAAACCTCATACCTCTGCCACACTCCTAGGAGGCTTCCAAGCATGTACCACCTCAATCATCCCTGGATCCACAACAACTCTAGCCTCTGATATGACATATCCCATAAAGTTAACCTCTTAGATCCTGAACTGGAACTTCGAGAGCTTACCATAAAGTTGGTGCTCTCGGAGTGTGTCTAGTACTACCCGCAAATGATATGCATGCTTCTCCACAGTAGCCGAGTAGATCAGAATTTCATCGATGAAGACTACTACAAAGCTATCACGGTATGACTGAAAGATCTTGTTCATGAGTCCCATGAACACTGCTGGAACATTTTTCATGCCAAAAGGCATAACCAAGAACTCATAGTGGCCGTACCGACATCTAAAATCCATCTTTTTCACATCCTCTTCTCGCACTCTGAGCTGGTGGTAGCCAGATCTAAGGTCTATCTTCAAGAACCACTGTGATCCCTTCAGCCCATCAAAGAGGTCATCAATCCTTGGGAGTGGGTACTGGTTCTTCACGGTCACCCGGTTCTAGAGCTGATAGTCAACACAAAGCCTCAAGCTCCCATCCACAATCTTGGCGAATAGAATCGGGGTTGCCCAAGGAGAAACACTTGGCCGAATGAATCCCTTCCCTTCCAATTCCTCTACCTATACCCACAACTCACGAAGCTCCGGAAGAGACATCTGATATGTTGGGGTAGATATCGGTGTCGTCTTGGGGTACAATTCAATGTAATAGTCCACATCACTACGAGTAGGTTGACCTAGAACATCATCCTGGAAGACATATGTGTACTGGTCCACCACTAAAGGATAATTCAGAACCTCCACATCAACCAGATCGAGGGTAAGGCTAGCCAACTGATGAGTGATCAGTTGCACCCTCCTCTGGGTATGCCCATCCTACACTACAAAGGCTCTCTTATCACAGCTGAAGTTAAACCTAGCCCCATCAGTGTGGACACACTCAACTTTTCACCTAATACAGTCAATCTGAGCATGGAATGTAGATAACCATTCTACAGGCAAGGTGACGTTGTAAGGCCTCAACGCTGCTACTAAGAGATCCTAGCCGAAGCTCTCGCCTCCTATAATAATCTCACACTACTGGCACTAGTGTGTAATCATCGAATCTGCTCCCATATGAGTGTCTATCCATAAAGATCAATCCAACGGCTCCATCGAAATCTCTGAGCTCTGAACGAGGGAAGTGGAAATAAAAGAATGACTGGAACCTATGTCTATAAGTACTACAGCTAAGGTGGAGTAGACATAGATCATACCTCATATCATCTCCGGAGCGCCGTGATCGTAGGCCTCAGCTGCCTGGATCTGAGCTCGCCCCTATCCACCTGCTCCCTACAGTTGTGGAGGGCCTCCTGGTGGTGGTGGTGGTGGTAACATCTCGAAACATCGCTCACCGCCAGATACATGACTAGCTCCTCTCACACGTCCACCTGCTCCCTACAGACCTCCTCGATTGAACCTCTTACTCTGTCTGGTCGGTCCTTCAAAAAAAATTTGATCATCTGTATGGCAGTTCGGACAGTCACAAGCCATGTGACCCTGCCTGCCGCATGTGTAACACTGCCGGATCTTGGTATGACTGGCTCTGCCTCGGGTGCCCCAAACAACCGATCCTGAGTCATGAGGTCTTCCACCTATAGGTCTGGTCCTCTTGGACCTCTGCGACATATGTCTGCTACCAGCTGCAGAAGGCTCCGCTACGTGACGACTGGTGGTGGATCTCACTGCAGGTGACTGCTAAACAAGGAAACTCTCCACTAAGAGATCTCTCTCCAACACCCCCGCATGCGTCGGGATGTTGAGTGAGATTATCAAAACCCTGATCTCCTGCTTGAGTCTCTGCTTAACGGTTTGGGCCCTGAAGAAAGGTTCTCCCACCATATTAGTGGAATAACATGGGAGGTCAATGAACCTCACTAAGTACTGAGATACAGTCATGCTACCTTGCTGGAGATAAATAAGCTCCTATATGTGCACTACGTGAAGAGTTTCTAAGAAAAACTCTTCCCAAAATAGGCTCTCGAAGTCTTCCCAGAGAAGCGTCACCTCGTCCTGAACCTAGAACATCAAGCTCCACCAACTGCCCGCTGATGCCAGTAGAAGGCTTGTGGCAAGGATCACCATGTGATCGGTAGGTGTCCCTACCAGTCGTAAGAATCCCACCACATCCTCCCGCCAATCCTCATCCACATGTGGGTCTATCTATACCCTGAACCTAGGTGGCCTCTGGCGCTAGAACTCTTGTAATACGCTCAAGCGGCGTGCACCATCTACTACTGGGGCTGGTGGCATCGGTGGCCCAATGGGAAAAGGTACCATTTGTGTCTCCACTAGAAAAGGGCTCTGTACTGAGTCCTCGTTGCTCGGTGGGCTATCAATGTGTAAATTTCTTGGAACCCTAGCTAGCTATCTGCATCGAGGGATCTCGAAAAAAAACAGGTGTGCCACAGTCAATAAGTTATACCTGGTGAGCTGACACAAGAGATCACAAAGAAAACTCTTGAAAACACACACACAGAAAGTGTTTTCATGAACTCAGTCATTAATTAGAAGTCAGGATCCTGGTGTATGGATACGTCGGCCACTGCACCAACATTGGATTCCCTAAAATGATATCCACACTCAGTACACTTAACACTACTGTCATCAAAAGAAAGATCAGAGTCCTATGTTCTGTAGTATAACTGACTCCTTCGATACCAATTTGTCACGACATGTACCCCTGGGCATGTGCCATGACTACCCCAAACCCGCCTTCCTAAGGTCAGGGGTCGATGACTAGAACCAAAGGCGTAATTCCCTATAACTGGGAAGGCATTTCCTTTATAACCTGTAAACACAAAACCAAACACATAGCAAGATATGAACTCAAGTAAAGTGAATAGTAAACAAAGTGAGTACACCATGAAAAAGGGGACAAAATACACGCCAAAATGGAAAGTATAAGGAAAACTGGAAAGTAAAAGACAGTTGATAGGTGAGAATTAGCTCTTAGATCATCCACCTTGATTCTTACTAAAAGGGTAGGTACAGATCGACTCTGTATCACTCCACTTCTACTTGTATCCTCTACGAACTGACATGTCGTATGGTCCACCTTTGAGCACCGTCCAGTCCTGGTACCCTCGTCCTCCGTCAGTGCTGTCCTTCATCTAGAACCAACACAACAAAGTGCAGGCATAGCCCATGTAGGGGTGAGTATAACAATACTCAGTAGGGACCCCGAGACCCTCAAGGTCTCACAAAATCCACCAAGGATAAACCAAAAAGTATGAAATCAACAGATAACCCTATTTAGGTATATTCCCATACATATATCAGAGTTTTCAATTAATCCATCTCAATAATGAGGAAAACATAAAGGTACTGACTTATCTCACACCAGGTATATCTTTAGGTATGGTAGTAGAGGTGATTTGTTATAAATACTGAATCATCTAATTCTGTTATGAGGCTTTGCTATGGACCCGCACAGAATTTCTAGGAGCTGACCCACACAGGATCACTAGGAGAAAACCCACACAAGTTCATTGGAGTTAACCTACATAAGATCTCTAGGAGCTGAACCACACATGATCTCTTTGAGTTAACCAACAAAGGATCATTGGAGGTGACCCACACATGATTGATAAGATTTGACCCACATAGGATCGCTAGGATCTGACCCACATAGGTTCACTAGGAGCTGACCCACACAGGATCGCTAGAGATAACCCACACAAGATCACTAGTAGCTGACCCACACAGGATCGCTAGGATCAGACCCACACATGATCTCTAGGAGTTGACCCACACAGGATCGCTAGGAGATGACCCGCACTTGATAGCTAGGAGCACTCTTCCCTTCACATCCAGCTACTGGGTTTCTACACTAGGCTTGCTCATCTCTGGGAGAGTCCTCTCCCCAAGCCACTAGTCGATTCTCCAATAGCCATGATGTCCCACGAATAAGTATCTAAAAGGACCTCCATGTCATAGGGGTCGCAATGCAATAGACAACACATCAATCAGATGTCTGGTCTGTGCCTTAATAGCCTTTTAGTCCAAGAGGACTGGTTGTATTCAGGCTTGATCCAACACGACTGTATACCATATTAACCCAATTATCTAGTGGGGTATACTCAAAGGGACCATCTCGAATTAAGATTTCCAAAACCACTGACAGGTCATTAGATGGACGTCTGGTGCCAATGTTATGGCCAAAAAATGTAAATGGGTAGTAGTGGGCCTGGGTCCAGTCCGACACAGCCAGACTGACCCGGCCTGACCGGGGATAGGCCGACCCGGTTGGGGTCGACCCGGCCTAACCCGCTGGGCCCATCCGATTGGTTCTAGCCTAGCAGGCTGCAGGCGGTCGTGAGGCCGCGGAGGGTGCCGCCAGAGACCGAGGCCGTAGGGCGGCTCAGTCGGGGGGTTTCCGTGAGGGCACGGAGTAGCGGGGTGGCTCGGCCGGGGTGGTTCGGTCGGAAGGGCGATGGCTGCTCGACCTGGACAGTAGTGGTAGCTCGGACGGCGGCTTGGCACGGCGGAAGTAGCTCGGGCGACGACTCGGCTCGGACGGCGGCGGTGGCTCGGATGGCGGCAGCGGCTCAGCCCGGACGGCGGCGGCGACTCGGACGGTGGCAGAGACTTGGCCCAGATTGCATTAAGTCGTCCAGGATGGAGGCGACTCAGCTCGGACGGTGGAAGAAACTCAGAATGGCGGTAGTGGCTTGGACGGTAGTGGCAGCTCGGGTCGGCTCGACTGAGGATGGCGCAGAGCGTCGGAAGTCGCGGGGCAGCGAGGTCCATGGGGCAGTGGGGGCAGCGGAATGCAGAGGGCCACAGGGCGCAGAGGCCATGGGGCAGTGGGCACCATGCCTTCAACGGTGGTTCTCGAGTTCCACCAGTGTTGTCCGCTGGTACAGGTCGTCGTCACCAAAGTCACCTTGATCCATCGTGAAGCATACACCATTCAAAAAGAATGTAGGAGGGGTTGGTCCATGTTTATTTGTCCATCACCCTCCATGTTAGAGCAGTAGCAGGCGACTCAACAAGAACAAGAATGTGGATAGAATATATTTAAGAACTCCAATACCCACAACCTTCGTCAATCACTAATCCCATTCCCGCAAAAGAAACATAGAAGGGAAGAACATGGGAACAAAACCTCTACCTCGTTTGATTAGTCGAAATAGATCGCGAGGGAGAAGATGACGTCATTGGGGTGGGGAAGATGATCGTCAATTGAAGACATCCCACGTTGGAGGATTTCCCGAGGAAGAAAGTTGAAGTCGAGGTTGGCATTCTTTGTTGGCGTTCTTCATTGGATAGCTTTCTCTGAAGTTCTCCAACGCTCTCTCCTTTTCCATGCCTTTTCCTCAATTACACCAAAATGAAAAGTATCCCAATATAATATATTATGATATCTATTATTTAGTTTGTTGCCCCAAATTCAAAATAGCCTGAATAATTAAATTGAGTTGGCATAATAAATTTTGGAAGAGTTGAAGACGCTCTCCCACATTTAATAGAATGTTTTAGGGTTTCTCCATTAAAGGGGAGTTCAAGGGGGTTTATACCTCAAGAGGTCCCCACTACCATAACCCCTCATGGGAGGTTAGTTCGGGTGGTCGCCACCAGCATAACCTCACATGGAAGGTTTAGGTATGGTGGTCCGCACTTCTTAACATCCACATGGAATAAAAATAAAAATAAAAGCTACACAATTTTATTTTTATTTTATTCTTTCACGAATATGTGAAAAGATAACTTCCACCCTCAACCTACTGCGGTCTAGGTGAAGGTCTTATTAAACGATTACTAGAGCTATGAGTTCAACGGTTCCCTTAGATTTCAATTCCAAGAACCGGTTCAAAAGTTAGAAAAACCATGATGCACTTTTGTAGAACGTACCTGAAAAAAAGTTCAGAAATTCATTCTGGGCACTCTGGGACTCGGAATCACGCACCGTCAATTTTTGCAGACTTGTAAAATTCCCATATATTTAAAAAAATACAAGGAAATTCTGGGTATTTACAAGATCATATTTATCCTAGAAATGATGTATGAACATTAGTTGATCATGGTTAGAAAACTTGATTTCCGAATCCTAGTAATTAAAATAAGATCTTTTTCAAACAATAAAATTTATGTAAAAAATCATTGTTTATATAATTAAATTGAGAATATAGATATTTAAATTAATAATTTTCCAACAAACCACATTCATATAATAATTTTCAACTTGAGATGCAATCATTGAATCACTATTTTTTAGAAATATTTCAATAACTAATCTCTATAGGAGAAAATTGATTATTTAAGAAAATATTTCATAACTGAGGGATTTTGTTGAAAAATAATAAAATAAGACATTAACAATATGTATGGATAATAAACAAACATATCCCCAATTGATACATCATCTAGTCAAGTGCAAAACTGACATTCTTAGGATGATTAATATAAAGTAATAACATAATAAAATTACAATTAACAATAAAATGAAAATAAAATTGCATCATATCATGCCTCTCTGTGAAATAATTCTTTTATACTACGATAGATGTGTATAATGTTATTTCACTTTTAGAACATCACTTATTTACATAGGTTTTATCGTTTATTTCTTTGTGAACTATTCCAAAAAAACTAAACCCTTAATTGATATAAATAAAACTGAATAACCATATATAAATACAAAATACATCATTTACATTATTAATAATAATATTTTAATAATATATAACACCCTCATAACCTATTGGTTTAGTGTCTTTATATATTATATATGGAAATAATTATTCTACAATAATTTTTAAACATCTCCCAAAAAATTCTCTATACATGATACCCATCAAAACATGTTACACATAACACTATTCATACTTATTAAGGGAATTTAAACATAATAAAATTGTGTCATTGGATAGTTTATATGATGAAAAACATAATATATCCAAATAAATACAATATAAGATATTGTAAAAAATAACATACGTTATCATATGATAAACATGTGGGTAAGAGAACATAGACAAGGTAAGAAATTCTAATATAAGGAGATCAAAACAATATATAAAAACCTAGTAATTATGTATATATAAATTACCTAACTTTTTTTGAAAACTCAAAAAATTACACAAACAGACGCTGGAGACCGTATTAGTGTGGTGTCTATGGAAATAGGGAAACATAAAAATTGATAATATATAATCCAAATTATTTCACTATTGGTTATTCATTACACACTTCTATTTTAAACACATCATTATTAATACATATCTCCATAACCTAGTGAAGAAAAATTAAAAATGAATGATATTAGATGCTCAGTAAGGGTAAATAAGGGATACATGAATGCATAAACGTGAGTATAGGGGTATGAGAACATGATCATGATATTATATGATCATACCATGCATAGAAAAGATCATAAAAAGAATCATGGAATAAATAATGGTAGTTAATTAGACATTAATAATATGGGAAACAATAGCACAAGTCATGAAATCATAACATAGGAATTCGACATAAAATTATGGCTTACGCATAAACCTGTAATATCATTCCCAATAAGTAAAAATGCATTTCAAGACCTTGGAAAGTCACTTCCTGGGTAAACCTACTGGGAAAGAAACCCCATAATCCCAAGTAATGGTCCATTCCCTATAAGGGATTATGTTTCCCCATCTTCCCATAGTGGATCGGGTTTCCACATCATCCAATAATTGATCTGCTTTCCACTTCCTCCCATCGTGGATCAGGTTTCCCAGTCATCCAACTCTATGGTCGATACAACTATTAGGAAGTATATTCTACCATCCCTAGTCACAATCATTTCCTTATAAGTGATTGATTTTACCTATCTTTATATACGAGATCAGGTTTCCCCATCTTCCCATAGTGGATCGGGTTTCCCCATCTTCCCATAGTGGATCGGGTTCCCCCATCTTCCCATAGTGGATAAATTCTCTCCATCTTCAATTATTGATCAAGCTCGTTGACTTGAATCCCATCATTATATCATGAGATATAAATCCTTACCCAATTAATTGGAGGGATATATTGGTACCACCAATCTCATAATAAAATCATACATAAGTATTCAAAAAATTTATAAAAACATATAATTAACCCATGAAAGTAAATGTGTATCATAAATATATTATCACATCCTAACCTATGGAAAAAAGGGAATAGTTTCATAACTATTTCAGAACAATCATTACCCATAAAACTAATAAGGTTTCATATACAAACCACCCATTAAGAAGAAATAGGATTCATAAACACATAACTTATGAAAGAGAAATAGGTTTCACAAATATGTTACCCATGAAAGAGAAGGGGCTTTCACAAACACCATGAAAACTAAAAATAAAATATTCATAGAATGAATATGAATGGAAACTTTGGAAAATTTCCCCATAAATTATTGAGTAACATAGAATGATTTAATATTAGATGGAAAATAATGTTGAAATACCATTTAAAAACATTTATTTAGAAAAATATCATTTCTTCATTGAAAAAATCATTTTTAAAACATAAATCCTTCTGAATTTATTTTTCAAATTAATTAAAAATGAAAAATTATAAAGGAGTCATTGAAAAGTATTTTAAAACCATTTTCTTTAGAAATATTTTTAAAACATATAAAGAAAGAACAAAAAAATTTGAAAACAATTTCTTTGAAAACTCATTGAAAACTTATAAAGGATTCTTTGAAAACAATTAAACATTTTCAAATTCATTTTCCACTGAAAATGAAGTCAAATATTCATCATTAAAAACATTTTTGAATACATGGTTTTTGAAATTCGGGGAATTTGTCTCAGTGAAATCAAATTGAGACAGAACTATATTATCGAATTCGTAAATTTTGAAACATAAAGCACGTGTAATATTGATCATAAAAATGATATTTAAATACCAATAAAATTCTTTAAAATAACCATATAATATATTCTAGGGTATTATATACACCACATAAAATTAATGAGTGGTGAATAAGATATAGATATCACAAAAATAAAAGTGAGACAATAAAGCCCCTTACTAGTTCAGTAACATTAGAATCATGATCCCAATGATAGAATAACATTAATTATTGATTTTAATGTCATTAATAAAATTTAATTTCTAATATAACATGTAATATTTAAATATATATTCCACACAAAATAATCGAGGGGTGAATATGGCATGTAACTCATAGAAATAAAAACTGGCTTGAAATTCCATTACCTTATATCTTAGCTCTTTTATTACACCTTAAAAAATCGTCTATAATAAATATATATTTTTTATAAATATTTGAATGAACCATATTATTATATATAATACAAAATTTGGATTTATTATGACTTAATATTACCCATTTTTTAACAATTCCTTGTTAAGGTTACCCTTTGGGTAATATCAGCTTTATTTTCCTTAGATGTTTCTCAATTTTTAATTTTTTGCCCTCATACTTATGTCATTTTTTACAAAAATAAATAAATTGAATAAAAATAATATTTATTCAGTGTATATTTATTTTTAATAATTGATAATATATATAATGATGAAATTGAATACATTGTTCATGGAGATGGTAGGCCATACGTACGCATGTACGTTGTTTCTGTTTTATTTTCATATTGAAGGAAATAAAGTTAATGATATATATATATATATATATCATCATTATATAGAATTGTCATATCATATATATCATATTATATACCAAAAACCGTTCTTATTACATTCTATTTAGCGTTTGAATGAATCTCATCGCATTGAGTAGGCGGTAGTTCACACTTCCCTAAATGAAAATATTATATTTACAAAGAAATAAATGAATGTATGTATGTGTTATATAACAATGTAATAAGAGTAAATAATTAATTAATATCATATATATGATATAAAAAAATATTTTTTAATGTAATTATCTACCATTATAGGTGTTAAAAGAAACATGACAACATCGTTTTGTAAAGTGGTAGTTCGTCACACACAAAAACAATATGTTTGTTTCCCATTAAATGGGATTATCGGTATGTTTAGGTTGAACCAATAAAATAAATATATATATTTATATTAATGATATTAATTATAGTATGTAACCATTTAATAATAATAATTTAGGAGGTGGAAAATCAAATAAAGGAGATGTGCTTGAGGAAGGATGTTACCTCTCCTCTCGGTAACTCCTTTTGGTTTGCACCAAAGGACTTCATTGGCCATCTTAATTCCAAAATAGAGTCCTCAAGGAGAATGGGAGGGAGTTTTTCAAATTTAATTGCATACATATTGGCCTAAATAAATTGGTTTAAGCAGTTTGATGAATTGGAAGAGTGAATTCCTTTTATTGTGGAGTAGTGGAATTCTAGTAAATACAAAAAGGTTAGTACAAATATGAGGTCTCTATTACATAATTTGCTTCAAGAATGGAAATATAATGGATTAAAATGATATAATGGTCCAAAAAATCTTCCCAAAAATAAAAAAAAATCCATTTTTTATAATTGATTCCCTTATTCATTATGTTTCCTTTTATTTTTCATTTTTCTTTTTCATTTTGGGAACTAGTTTTTCAACATGTGTAATTAGATCACTAATAACAAATTGAGGATAGATATATTATATAATACACTAAGACTGAATTATAAATATGATATATATTTTAAAAAATAAAAATCTCATTCTTTTTGGAAAATAATTTTAAAACAAGCACCTGTAACGTGCAAAAAACACAGTTTTAACCAGAACTGTGCTAATAATTTTTTTATTATTTAAAGGTCTATATGTTCATTATAAAAGATCATTTTGTAAATTAATAGACTTTATTTTATATTTTTTAACACTTAGAAATCCCTTTTGATAATATAATATTTAAATTAATTTTAAAATATTTAATAAAATATAATTTACTATAAAATATATTTAATTTCAATGTTGGCATTTTTTCATAATTTTAGTTTCAAAAAATTAAAAACATTATATTAATTTCAATAGATTAATTTAAAATATGTTTAAAGTGATATATTAATCAATAATAATAAATTTTCACAACAATACATTAAATTTACTTTACATTTACTATTTTAATCATATTTAATTTTTTAAATTTATTAACTAAATAATCCATGCATTTGTGTTAGTTAAGTGTTCAATATAACTAATTAATCTCTAGAAATTATTGATAATTAAATAAGATGAAAATAAATCATTTATCATTCAAAATTACATGTATAACCGAAAATATGTTGTGTTTTCCATATCTCAATGTTTTGAAAAAATTAAAAAAAACATAATGTGTCTTTTTTATCTTTTTCCTTACAAAACATTTCAAATGTATAATATTTATTCAATATTATCCCAATAACTCATAAAATTAAAACCATGAATGGATATAGTATATATATGAGAATATAATGAATTTCATACAAGTTTCTAGGTCATTGTTTCCGTTATATTTATGGTTTAGTGTTATGTAAAAGATAATTTTACCTTAATTGTTGTAATAAATTTTAATGAATTCTAATTGTATTTTTTGTCAAAAATTATGTTTATCTCATTATAATAGAAATATTATACTGATTAATACCATGTACATCCATTTTTTTAAATTCAATCTATATATTAGAAGACTTATTTTTACTGATTACCCAACAAACGTGGTGAGAAAGTGGGTTTTTAAAATGTTAATTTTCAAAAGTTTCTTAATAATATTTATCTAAAATAAATATAGAAATAATTAATATTCCATAAATTAGATTAATATATTTATATTTTATCTATTACCACTTTTAAATAATCCTAAAATATAAGTTGACTATATTAAAAAATTATAAAAAATCTATTTTAAAATAAAATACAGTATTTTTAAAAATTCATCCAAAAATGAAGCTTCTTAGAAAATTCCATAAAATTAACCCCAAAGGAATTATAACATTTTTAATTCAAAAATTAATTTCATTTTCTAATATTAAATTTCTAAATTTGTCTAAAATTAATTTTATTATTTCTCAAAGATGAAAATAAAAAGTCATTCTTGTAAAAAAGGGTATTTTCAAACATATAAAGACATTAAAAGATATTTTATGTCTTATTATTAATATTTTTTAGAATATTTAAAAATTATTCATTAGTATTCATATCACTATGTTTAAAAAAATGTTATAACTATCTCATTTAAATAATTATAACAATAATTTTTTATTTTGTAGAAACATAGTGTTGCATGTAATGCAAGACATGTCAAGGTTACATGTAGCACAATATAATCATTATGTTGAATGCTGTGTTCAATTAACTATGTTTTGTGTAAAATCTAAGAAAACATATTTATTTAATATAAAAAGTATATATTCATTGTTTCATTAAATTTGAAATTTTAAAATACTAAATTAATTTGAAAAATAATAACTCACAAAATCTTGAGGTGTTACAAATTGGATAATAAATTAAGAACGTTATATTAGTATTTTAGCATAACATAATAAATTATTTTTATTTATCTAATATGGAACTGAAATATAGAGCATGAATAGTCATGTACAATTATATCTTATTTTGAGGCTCTTTACCTTAACCATTATCCAATAGTTAAATTACATTCACTATAAGATAGTGGACACAAATAACCTACTGGGTCCCATAACATAAATTTTTTTATATATACGATTTGTCTAATGAAGTAGGGGGTAGTTTAATTCCTAAATAACCTATCACATAATTTTAGAAAATATATATATCTGCCACAGTACAATGGAAAATCATAGATCCATTAATGAATAATTAACTATTATGCACGAAATGAGATTTAGGTAATTCATCAGAAGATATTTAAATAAATCATATAAGGTCCAAATGTGGAATATTTTTTTTACCTAATCCCCAATGAATGATACAAATCATTAATAAATATTGACACAAACAAAAATGACATGATAGAAGATGGATAAATCGTTACATAATAGGAAAATATCACTTCAAATTTCTTAACATAATTTTTTGGTAAAAAATTTATAAATTAGCGTATTTTAAAAATATCGAGAAGTTAAACCAAAATTAATTTGATTAAATATAAAAAATACTACAGGAAATATAATAACAAAATCGAAATAATACTGTGAGAGGAAAAAATTGATAGAAAAAACTGAAGTAGAGGAAAAAATATCACATTCACATCATTTTAAATATTTCATGAGAATTATAAATTGACATTATTTTATGATATATGTATTTATAATGAGATATATAAAAATTTAAAAATATTATGGGAAAATTGGAGGAATATTTTCAATCTAAAAGAAGATATATATACAATTTCACTTACAGGCATCAATTTGTTTTGAATTTCATATCAATTATGAGAAAATGTAAATAGTTTCTATTATAGAACAAAATAATTTCTAGGGGATAAAAATGGTGGATTTAAATTTAATGATAAATTATATTACACCAATTAATGTTTATTAATCAATAATCTCAGGTAAGAATAAATGTTAGGTGAGAAAACCTTATAATTACTCCAAACTCCCATTAAATAACATAAACTTCCAGAATAATGAAATTATAAATATAAATTAATTATTTTATAAAAAATTTATATCCAATAAATTTATTCATATCAATTAATTTTTATTTTCAATATATATATATTATTTTTTTATATATTATTATCAGAAGTTAGTAGTTTTTATTTTTTCATAAATGTTTATGTATCGATTCATCGATCGTCCCCCATCGATATTAATGTTATCATTTTATGACTAGTTGAGGTAGTGAAATGATTGTGTAACTATTATTTACATATTCCCATGTTCATTTAAATGATAGTGTGAGTATAGTTCATAAGAACATAATTGACATCGTTGATGATTGGGTTAACTTTACTAAGGAATGTGAGTGAAGTTACATGACCAATAATGTTTTCCCCATATAAACATTACTTGCAATAGAAAACAATATTTAATAACATATAAAATCCTTCATAATTTTTTTATACTCTTCCATGATAGAAATTATGAAAATAATTTTGCATCATTCGTTTTTTTGTTCAACTTCCCCACGAAAAATAATGTTATACCGATAAATAGGTCATTGTATTCATCAACATTATAGAAATTTAATTTTTATATAATAAAAATTTTGTTAATATAACATTTCATGATATTGATACTCGTATTTTTTTATACATACTCAGAATCATTCACTCATTGAAATTATTTTCTTTTATGTTGAAGGATTTTGGAAGTATTCAATGAGCTAGAGTGTACCCAACATTAGAAATGGTTTAGAACAGGGAATTTTAGTTGAAAAAAATTGTAAACTCAATGTATGGTGTGAAATGTAGTGGTTATAGGAGGCGTAATTTCAAAGGGGCCTTCTAGTGCCATTTCCTAAAATACTAATTCATTATTCTTTCATAAATGGTATTTAACATTTAATATATATCCAAAGTTCCAAAAATAATGGATGTTGGTTATTTCCCACCATGAAAAAATTTTATAGATAAAGTAAAAGATCATTTTCTCATTTATCATTTAATTTTAATACCCTTACCTATTTTTACACTCAATTAGTGTAACCCTATTTTCTAGAATTGAAGCGATTTTTTTTTCAAAAAATTAAATTAAAACTATTACTTAATTTCAATACCCTGTTGATGGAAATTAATTCCAATTTTTTTATTTCAATTTCAATTGGAGATTAAAATTAATATATGTGTACGAAAATAAAATACATATATAAAAATTTTGAAGAACTAAATTTTAAAAATGAAATGTATTTATTCTTATTACATTACAAGTAAAAAACATTATATGAATTTCTATTCATTTAATAGAAGATAAAAGTTTTATAAAATTATATATTTTGAATATCATAAATTTTCCTTAAAAAAATAAAAAATAAATATCTAAAAAAATATTTTAAAATAAATAATTACTAATTGACCATGATTCATTAAATTCATACATATTATAACTCCTTGCAAGTTTTTTATATATTAAATATTTATTTTACACATTATTACATAATTTTTTTATTCTATTTTTTGATGTCTTAATTTAGAAGTAATAAATTTAACAGTCTTTCTAACACACTATCATATTCATGTGATTTAGGACATTTTTTAACTACTAAATAATAAAATTTTGGTTATTGTAACTTACATAGGACACTTTACATTTCACATTGATCTTCTCACAAACCAACATGGGTCGACCCCAAATGGTCACTCGATTCGATTTGTAGAAAGGCATCAGGGGAATTCTCTGTCCTCATAGGCTAGAAACGGGTGTCTGTTATCAACATAGTTAACAAGGGGAATGGTTTTTTACAATAAATGTAAGTAAATTCATCAACAAAAACTCAAAAAAATAGTCGGATTTATATATCAATATTTAAATGAATATCCTTTATTTAAAACAAGAAATACAACAACAGAAAAATAAAACTAAACTAAAACCCAATGAACACAATGAAATCTCAATGTGACACCATGGTTCATACTCTGATACCCAAAAAATCATCATCGATCATGATCGATACCAAGAGAAACCTATACAAAATTCTAAAAACAAGAACTATAGGTGTGAGTATTAAAACACAAAAGAAGTGTGAGTAAAATATATTCCGAATTAACAACCTTTAAAATACAAAAAATAAACTTATTTTTTCCAAAACAATATAGAAAAGTAATCTTTTTTATTAATTTTCAATTTTAAAAACATAAATGTTTCATTTCCCTTATACCTTTAAAACCACATTCACTTCTAATAGGGAGACATAATCATTCTAAAATAGATTTATAATGAGAGAAAGAGGGTGAAATATTTCTAAATCCTTTTTCATAAACATTTGAAAATATTATAAATTTTTTGACATAAATTCACAGCACTCAATAAATATGAAAAATAATTATACAACAAGGGAAATTTAATGATAACTACAAAACAATAACTAAAAAATCATTCATCATAATAAAATCTCAGTTGAAAAATAACTTCCAATAGACAAGGGTGAAACCTATGAGCTCATTAATAATCCATAACATATTATACATGTTGAAAAATCTCAAAAATCATCCCTCACTCGATGAAATAAATAACACCCACACTTCTTAGCCACATCCGACCTAGTACAGATGAGGAGCACAATCCCATTGCAATAATAACAAAATATATCCCCTATAGTGGGCCACTATCTAGTGCTTTATATAACTAGTGAAACAATTGTTCTCATAAAATTCTCTCACTATGCCAAGATACCGTGTAAATATGTATAAAGATTTGGGTAATCCAACTGATTCCAATCGAGCATCAAATCACATGCACACTTGCATTAACTCAAACAAAAGTCATCACCTCAGATCTCTAAGGTTCAATCTCTTACTATACAACCCATAGATCATAATGGGTTACACGCTATATATATCATATTATACAAAATGTATATGTGTCATGGGGACTTAATTGTAAGAAAATCCCACCCATTCTATTTTAATATAATAAAGAAATATGACTTTCCAAGAATAGTTTTCATATTAAAAATTTTCACCAACATTTCAAAGTACCAAATGGGCCTAAAAATTCTTTAAGAAACATATCTTTTCAAAGAAGAATATTGTCAATCCAAAAAAATAAAAATACACTATTTATCATTTCAGAACCACTTCATAAAATCCCTTTTAAAACATTCATATCTCATTTTCAAGTCTTTCTATTTTCACTAAAATTCCAAAAAAGTTCATCAACCACCACCTCAATCCAAAACATTCTTAAAATCCAAGTATTCCATTCCATTAAATCCAAAACTACCTTGTATACCCATTTAATAAAACCAAATCATCATTTCACATATCATAAATATATTCACAAAGCCAATCCATTCATTATACATCACTAATCACTTTCCCGAGCCAACTATGAATTTAATCAAACACTTTGTGTGAAATATTTAACAAAAAAATGATATTTAATGCCAAACAAGGGAGAAACCATTACATTTCACACCAATCAAACATTTCAATGATCACACATCATTATATGGATTATAATAGTCGTAGAAAAATCCTAAAATAAGTTATGCTTAAATAAAAAAACAATCGAAAAGAAAATCCTACCTCAATCTCACAGTGCTTCAACAACTGACACCAAAAAAAATCTCCAAGGTTTTTAGATCCAAGATCTACCAAGAGGAACCTTAAAATAAAAAAACACCCACATTAATCATGGGGAAACAAAAACCATAATCCTACAAGACCATGGGATGTATATATCTCAAGTGAAAATGGATTAATGATGAATATAGGGGAACAAAGAGAGAGTGTATGTTAAATATCTACCCCAAACCCATGAAAAATAGTATATCTACCCCAAATAAGATGATTTTTTCCTTGGAGAACATGGGGACATGAGACATAGGGTTTCACGGATTAGAGGGAGGATAAGGGAGGCGTTTTGGTTTAAAAATCCAACAGGGTTCATACTTGGAAGTACATAAAATATTAAATTAGTGAAGCTCGCATTGTTTCGCCACATACTATGCGCCCTTCACTGGACACACCAGGGAACCAACAGGGGATGGCCGTATAGTTTTCAAACCTTGTACAAAATGTGTCATACTCCACTGTCCTGATATAGAATCTCCCTCCATGCTTCCCAAATAGTTTTAAAAATAATGCACAAGTTCAACGCCATAATTCTCCATCCATAACATAATCCTCATGATTTCATATAGCATGTCGAATGGTTTTCCCAAAACATAAACAGACTATGCACCAAGAGAAAAACACCCCAAAACTCAAAACATAAACCCATCACACTCGAATGTCGAGGGCCAAACCTATGGCCCAAATATAAACCAGATCTGAGGTCCAAAATAAAAATTATGGGGTGACAATTCTCTCATCCATTAATGTTTCCCCCTTTAAATCCACAACATCTTCTAATTGATTGATCAAAGACTATGGAATTCACAACCACATAATTCAACCTCTTAAGAAAAAACATCAAAAACAATACCAAATAGTACTTATGTCTAATTCCTAAAATATAACAACAAACTAAAACCACTTCTTGATAAAAAAAATGGGAAGTATCAATCCACAACAACCAATACCATGCCCCAAACACACTTTTTGACCATACTCCAAAACATAATTCTCACTAAAGCCAAAAGGAATCTCAGAAATCCTAAAAAAATCAAAATAAATCATATTCATCTAGAATAACTCTAAAACCAATCCAAAATCCCCACATGGTAGGCCATAATCAAGACCACGATATTATAAAACAATTAAGAAAAATTATTTTCAAAAGAAACTATAACAAGACCCACTGTGGGTCTCCCCACATAAGAAAACTAATCCTACCATGAGGTTCACTACTGATAGAAACTCAAGCAGAGAGGAAACTGTTCCATGATAAAGAAAACAAAAACAAGAGCACCGTTAAATTATCCACACTCGAATGGTGGAAGCACGAGTCGATTCAAAGCTCACCAAACCTATAACGGTCTCCACACTATATGAAATGATTTACTCTTGGGATAATGGCTAGAGCACTAATGATTGATGAAGCTATTGCACCAAATTATTGATCATAGGAACAAAACCCACTTACTTCAACAAGCAACTTAACCCCAATATGTTATTATAAGATTCACACACTGAACATTCCACCCCACAGAATAGAATATCTCTAATTTCCAATAAAAACACACATTCATTAATGTAGGATTTCTCAGAAGATCCACAAAATAACCTCATAATTCAAATAAAATATAACACCAATAGGAACAATAACCACAATATAATGACACATGGTACTTGAAAAAACCTTAAACCAATACCAAATATCACATTACACCTACAAACTGGCTCCACATCACTTCTTAAAAACACCCTAATAGAAATGTAGCAACTGGAATTGGTGCCAAAAATATGGTAGGGCCTTTCAGAACATCATCACAATTAATTATTATGACCTAGAATTCTACACTAATGGAACAACAAAATCGCACACCCAGAATAAGCTAAAAAAATTCTCGAGCCCCCTTAATTCTACTATTATCCCTAATATATTTTGGATGCTTTCCTACTTCCTTAAAAAAATTCCCCTCACTGATTCCAAGAATTTAAGTAATGAATTCTACCTAAATCACCCATGCTAACGCATATTAATCATGAATATATTTCCTCAAAACATCAGCAAAAGAGGTTATATTGAACTCGGACAATTTCGACTAGAAATTTGGGTGATACAAAAACTCAAAATATCAAGGCTTGTAGAAATAGTTCCCCATTAACCCCATAAACAAGGAACCAGACTCCCACATAGACCATAGAAATCCCACATTTCTCCATCACCTTGTTTTGTATCTCTATTCCCCATTCCATTTCTCACCTTCATCGTCTTTGAGAATTACGATTGTGTGAATGAAGCCTTGAAGAACTTCCAGGTAAGATCTTCAGGGGGATTGTTCAAAGAGACCAACTTCCACCACTTCTAGGTCAGTCCTTTAAGAATAAAGGTAGAGAAATTATCCTTCAATGATTAAAAAAACTCAATGAGACCAATGTTCCTTTCCATTTTCCACATCAACAACTAATCTTAGAGAGTTTCTTCTTCACCATAAAAAAGGTTGATTTATCTTCTGAAACTAAAGGAATAAATCCTTAGTTTGATCGAATAGAAATTCTACTAAGGGGGAATCACCCATAGCTGCATCACTAATATCCAGTGAATCTCAATGGGAGGACACAGTGAACAATAAGGATATCAAAGGATAAATCAAAACCAACCCATAAACAAGATTCCTCAAGCTCAAAACACAACATGAACATCACCTCGAGAACATAGAAAAACAAACCACATAAGCATAGGCTACCAAAACAACATAGATTTTATCTTGAAATCATTTTGAAAAGAGATCCAACTTGTTGGGTTTCACACTCACTAATGGTTTCCTTAGAGTCTCTCTCACATGCACATTCTCATAGCAATCGTGGCACTTGTCAACTCATGCCATACTGAGCACTCATCTTCCCAAATAATCATCCATCCACATTCCACACATATCAATGCATGTGAGTATCCAAGGAAATACCAAATATCAAAACAAAACACTTTCACATTCAAATTAATACACTCAACCCACATATTCACACTTTCAATCAACTTCCCATTATCAAGATGCATTAAATTATTTTAATGTTTTACTAACCTCTAAGTGAAGAAATAATTTTCAAACATTACATATCAATCTATTTTACTATTTTCGAATAAAAAACACATTAATTTCCATCCAAAACCCTATTTTAGCTTTTTTTTAAACATTTTTTTTCATCTCAATAAATTTTATACCATAAAAATCATTTTATAGAAGTACACATTCTAATAATTTCTCAAATTAAAAATGATAACACATTTTAAAACATTCATAAATCAAACTGTTTCCCATTAAAAATATAGTTTTCACAATTCTAAATTAATATGTCCCAAAAAAATCCAAGAGAACAAAGAATTAAAAGAAACATGAAAGATAGGACTAGTGTCGATGGGTGACTTGGCCACATGGTTGGAGACCACATGCCAATCTCACTACTCACTCCTAGATTATTCTCGGACCATGTTCTCAACACCACATAGCTCTCTAAGCCCTGTGATCTCACAGGGATCATTATCCCATCTCAATTTCTGTATCCAAAACACCAATCCATACACAATAACCAAATAGAGTAAATAAAATTGGACTTCCTAGGGAAACCAGAGGCTGGGTGTAGAAAGTGTTGACTAGAAACATCCAAAAACCTACACCCTAAGGTTTCAATAGTACCACTCCATCTACCTTAACATACCCAAATAATGTAGGGCACTCAAAAAGCAATGTCCTCTAAAGAATGATTTTCCTGATACTATTTATTCCATGAACCAACATGGTTGGAAACCAAACTGGTCACTAGAGTCGATTTGTGACAAGCTCTGAAGGGCTTTCCCAATCCCCACTAGCTGGCGACTGCTATTGTCCTTTAATAGAGTAAACAAGGAGAATTATTTTACCCTATAAAATTAAATAAACTGAATAGTTGAAAGATAAATAAAAAATCCCAATTTATGTATCAATATCAAAACTGAACATCTTTTATAGAAAACATGAAGGCCAACAGAACAAACAACTAAACTAAAAATTGATGACCACAAATACATCTCCTTGTGATTTTAAGGGTCACTCTCTGATACCTAGAACAATCATCGCCAATGGGGATCGATACCATGTGGAACCTGAAAAATAATATAAAAAATTATAACTACATGAATGATTATTAAAAATTAGTAGTTGTGCTTGAACAATTTTTTCCCAATTCTTTTTCATTTAAATAAATTTACAACAGCTTCAGGTTTTCAATAAAATATATAAAAGTAACCCATTCCACACAATATCCATCTTAAAAACAAACACATCCCAATTCCTTGTTTACTATTAAAACCAAATTCACATTATAGTGGGAGACATAAGCATTTTAAAAGAGATTTATAAAGAGACAAATGGAGTGAAACATTTCCAAGACCTTTTCATAAACATATGAAAAAATATACCTTTTTTCGAATAAATCCACACTGCTCGATAACTAAAAAAATTATCATATATCAAGGTAAAAAATAGGATAATAACATAATATTAACTATTTGATCATGCATCATAATAAAAACATAGTAAAAAACTATGTTTCAATAGGCATTGGGGAAACCAAGGATCTCATGAATAGTCTAGAACAAATTATACATGTTTACTCATCATGGAATGAACAACTCACTTGATGAAAAAAATAATTACCACATGCCTGGACACACCCTACCTAGTATACAATGAGTATTATAATCCAATAGTAATAATAAAAAAACTCCCCCTTCTATGGGACACTAGCTAGTGTGTAATCTAATTACTACATCAATCATTCTATAAAAAGTTTCTCACAATTCCAGGTTTCCATGTCAAGATGTATAAAGAATAGGTTGACACAACATATTCCAACCATGAATCAAATCAAATTCACACACATATTAGCTCAAACAAAAATAATAACTTGATTCACTGTAAGGATCAATATCTTACCATAAAACCCATATATCATAAAGGATTACATACCAAGGATCTCATATTCCACAAAAGGTAAATAATTAATGAGGATTACATATCACGGTAATCCCACCCCTTATATTTTTATATAAATAAGGAAAGATGACAGTCCAAGGAGAGTTTTAATATCAATCATTTTCAACAAATTTACAAAGCTTCAAACGAGCGACAAACGTTCTATATGAAACCATCCTTTTCAAAGAAAAAAATCATTATTCATAAAATTTGAATATACACCATTTCCCATTTAATAATGACTTTATAAAAACCCATTTTTAACATTCATGTCACATTTTCAAGTCAATGCATTCTCTTAAAAATGATAAATGGATTATTAACCACCACCACATGCCAAACAATTCTTAAAATCCAAGTTCGCATTTTTTTAAATCCAAAAACACTCTATAAATCCCTTTAAAGAACCCAAATCATCATTTCGCATATCATAAATATATTCAAAAATCAAAAACATTCTATACACATCACAAATCAGATGAAAAATCAAACCAAGAATTTAATGAAACACGTTGTGTGCAATATTTAATAAAATAATGTTATCAAACACATAACAATGGAGAAACCACTACTTTTCCCACCAAAAATATAATTTCAAATACCATAAAGCATTATTTAGCATAAAAGTGACCACTAAAAATCATGAAATCAATGATTCATAAATTAAAATGAAAATTGTAATGGGAAACCCACTTCAATATCATGGATCTTCAATAATTCACACACAAAACAACCTCGCACATGATTCTAGATCCAAGATATACCAAAAAACCATAACCCCCCCCCCTATAAATTAAGGAGAAACAAAATCCATAGACCCACAAGACCATGGGAGGGAGATATCTCAAAATTAAATCGAACAATATGGATTAGAGAGAAAAGATGACTCAGTTTACTTTGAAGATCCAAACCCAATCCTTGAAGAAATGTTAGATCCAGACCATAGGGGAGGAGTGGATCCTTTGACAATAAAAGATGAATCCCCTTAGGGATTAAAAACTATAGGGATGGAAAATAAGGATTTTTTTTAAAAAAATAACTATGGTTTTTACTTGGAATTTAATAAAATTTTAAATCTGGGTAGCCCAAATTATTTAGCCACACTGTTTACCCAACTGTGCACTAACTGTGCACCCCTCACTAGACACACCTGGGTACTCACACGAGCTGGATTCCCAGTTTCCGAAAAATTCTAAAACCATTTAAAATTCCCCTATCCAAATATATAACTATTTTATATAGTTGTTTCATGGTTTTAAAAATAGTGGGAAAGCCCCACGCCATACAGATTCCACTAACAATAAAATTGAATGGTTTCTTGGTGCATACCACATGTTTTTTCCGAATGATGTGATGACTATGAACTAAAAGAAAAACACCCCAAAACTCATAACCTTAACTCTTTACACCTAAAATTTGATCACCAAACCCAAGGCCAAAAGATAAACTAGATTAGAGGTCCAAAAAATTGGTGTCTGACAGTTCAAGAGGACACGAGTTCATGATGAAATCCCATCCTTTATGGGGAATTATTAAAAACCACAATACATTGTAAATTATTTAGTAAATATTTTTAAATCATTCCTAGTTGTAATAAATATTATTCATAATAATTTTGTTGACTAAATACATCCAATTAATATGACACTACACATAAATGTTATGTTTTCACTAGTTTAAACAAAATATTTGTCTACTCTATAGTTTCAGTTCATATACATATGTACTCTAGTATATAAATCCTTTTATATAGGTCTGGTTTTCCAATTTAAGAATTCCAATGATGTTCAATTTTTATAATCAATAAAATGGTCGTGGATTATTATATACTCATATAAAGGGAATGAGAGCCCAAGTTTTAAAATTCCACATAGTAGGATATTCTATAAATTTAAAAGAATTGTAACATGAAAAATCATGGTTTCTTTTATAGTCATGTAGCCTTGACCAATTCAATATATATTAATGTTATGTGGAATTAACTACTTTGTTGAAGGTCCCCATAATTTTTTTGTATGGGACATATACATAAGTCTCCCATTTTTATGATCCTTTATATTAGTATCTATAAAAGAGAATGGATTTCTAGGGATTATATATAATAACAAGCATTTTTAAATTTTTCATGTTAGGACATTGGGGCATCTTATTCTAATCACATAAGGAAATTAGAGATGTATAATCTACTGATAATCACAAATGGAAGGATGGGTTGTTGTATTCTCCTTACATATGCTCTCTTATGATCGACATAAATGGTTATTGGTTTTGTTAAGAAAATTATATCAAAGGGATGGTCATGTTTATGATATCATTCTACTTTAGAGGGATATGAGATGGTATTAATTATTGGATGGAACTTTAAAAAAGTTCCTTATATATATTAATTAATTGAAATCAAATACCATATAGTTCTGATTATACAATTTATAGTCATCTATTATGTCCTATCTATATAGTATATAAAATTGTGGTAATTAAATATTCATTTTATTTTACTATTCTATATCTATGAGGTTATTTAATGGGGTTACATATAGTATTTTATATAGGACAAATTCATGATAGTACTTTTATTTTTAATCATATCAATTATTGACTATATAAATGAAGGGATTGTATATTTTTATAACAAGTAGTTGTCATATATAATAAACCCCAATAAGTGTATATTGAAAACTAAAAACAAAATATGATGAAGTTTGTGGGGAATATGGATTAGTAAGCATGGAAATGGGCTTAGACCAGGTGGGAGGACCACACTGGTTTACTGTGGTACGTCATCCAGGTAAATTTTTTGGTTTCTGAGAGGAATATCTTAACGGAAGGGGTTTTGTGCAACTAAGTGGTCTATATTAAGAGATGTTATATGACAAAAATAAGATGAATAATTATATTTAAGGATTATATATTATGGATGAGGTACCATGAAGTTTTCCTTGGGGAGTTGTGAAGCTAATATGGGGGGTTGAGCATTGATGTACCCTAGTATGAAGTTTGTAAAAAGTGGAACCCAGGTACAAGGTACTAGATATGTGTTACTCTAGTTATATAACATTTGAGAAACTCATCAATGAATTCAATAAAATAAAAGTGTAAAAATATTATGTGACATATTTAAAGTAACTTCCATGAATGAGTCATGGGTGATATGGCACCTAGGTAGGAGGCCTATAAGATTTATTTCCCATGTATAGAAATCATAGGAGTAGTGTCTCTCTTATTTGATTTCCTAGGTAAAGGGTTCAGAAATTATAGTTTTGTGGGTGATTATTATTCCATTAATTAAGGATGATGTCAATTTTTATCTTTATAACGAGGCATGGGTGAATTATTTCCCCAATATAGAGGAATAGAGAAATGGGTGCTCAAATTATGTAGTTATCATATTTATTAGTAACTGGGCTTCCTTACACTCAATTTGTTGAATCTCATGCCTCAATGCATAGGTGGTCGGTTGTATGGGATATTTTTATTTGTTATTAAATCACCCCATGTTTTTTCTCCCTATATTGGGTGTCTTAATTGCAATGATTCCCAGTAGACAAATCCAGTTATGAGGTCCAAAAAATATACCATTCATTCAATTCGTAGGAGGTTCTAATTTGGATGTCCCTTTTATAATAAAATTAAGGCATAGGGAAAAATGATGGGCACCCTCACTTATTATGTTATCTTCCTCTTAGATATCTCAATGGTTTTGATTAAAATGTTATGAACTTGGGGTTTCTTTTATAGAAAACACCTTAGTTTGGTCACCTAGTTATGAAGGAAAACTCCTTGCTAACCCAAGTGTAAATCAGGGTGTATATTGATAAATATGGGTATACACACACAATCCCATCTATGTGCACTGTATTAGGGTGTGTATAATTTCATAATATAATATTATTAAACTACATCCATGATAAAATTATAAATTCTAGTGACCATAAAGTTTGATCTAGTTGTCTTTTTTGTTATGTTGACTATTAAATTTAACATTTCTAAAGGATTTACACCCATGGATATTAGAATTTTTCCCATACCATGTTTCACTATGAAAATATATATCGACTTTTCACTAAACAAGTATTTTTTATTTTGGGAACACTTTTCATCAATAATGGATGAAATACATGGCATGAACCAAGTGGTATATTTTCAACATAATTTCACCACACTAGTAAAATTTTATGAATGATATATTCCTCTCTAGGTGTCATATGTCATGTGGTATAAGAATATTACATTTTTTCCTTTCATGTAAATATAAATATGATTTTAATAGAATATTAAATTCATTTTCAAAATGAGGACCATAACATGGATTATATGGAAAGTTACATCTAACAAATCTTGTAAAAAATTACCCAAAAAAGGTTTTTTGAATCAAATCTATCCAATTTTCAGGTAATATGTGCTAAATAACTATATTACATGATCAGATAATTGGCCTAAACATATGAAACCCCAATTATAAGATGTTTACATAGAGTAATATCTAAACTCATGTGTTTTTCACATCAATTGTATCTTCCCATATCATCATGTGATGGGTCTATGTGGGATTATTGACCAAAGGATTTTGGTCTCACCAAGAGGAATAAACAACTAATGTATTTTTGTATCCTATCATAAGTTTAATTTAATACAACGTAACTAGAATTGGGATTCCCTTATAAAAGAGTAGTATGGGGAATTTAATTAATGGGAAATTTTTTGGCAGGATTTGAGATAATAAGACTTGGATTTTACTCAATTCTCAATGTCAAAATGAATCAAGACACTAATGATTCCTAAAAAGGGAATTTTTATCCATTTTTAGGATTATAAATAGATGAAACTATATGTTTATTCCTAGTATAAGATACAAAATTTTCAATATAATTTTTTCAAGTGTATGGATATGGTAAAAATAAGAAATGAATTTGAAATGTTCTCACTTCTAGGGAAAATATGATCTAGATGTATTTTATTTGGGACTGTGAAAAGTATTCCACTCAACAAAAATTTATTATAATTAGCATTAATAGTGCATACATAGTTTTTAATGTTGGGAATCTATTTAGAATAGTTTTTTATATGAGAAAATATTATTATTTTGATCTAGCATATAATTACCAAATAATATCTTACAAGAAATTTTAGACATCTGAACTTAGTTATCATATATTGATACTACTAATATGTTTTAAAATAATAGGATATACAATGGAATTCTCAAAATATTATGAGGAAATATAGGATAGACCATACATCAATTAATTTATGGTGATGTGATAAGGACTAATAACAATTATAAAGTTGAGTCTTAAACCAATAATTCAAGATTTCAAAAGGGAGTATTAAAAATCATCGAGCATTGTTCCTTATAGAAACATCATATACATATAAATAAGCATACATTAATAAGATATCATAATAATTAGATGATAATTTTATGACAAAAAAATGTGTTACATTGATGTTATTTGAATGCATTTGAATAACTACATTATGGTAGGGTTCAATTATAACATAATTATCTTCCATTAGATTCGAAATTATGACTTGTGGGGATCAATTGACTATTTTTAACGGTTTAAACACAATAAAAGATTATATAAATAGAGTATATTGGATAATTGTAGCTTTTATTTTGGTAACATTATAACCAAGGTTCCACACATAGGTGCCCTGAATCGGTCAGTCATATGACCCCATGCGCATCTCTCCATATGCCTAAGGCTACTGAATAACAGCAAGGGCCAAATATCAATCATGGGGAGAATATAACCTCTTTATAAATGTATCACAGCAAAGGAAAATAAATAATTAAAAACCAAAATATATAACTAATATCTAGATAAACATGTATCACATGATGACCAAAAATAAGAATAAAATAACCAAGACTAAAGAGTTGATATTTCATGTCAAATATGTGTCAAGTGTTAATGTGAAAAAATAAAAATAATCAAAGAAACTAATAACTACCAAGTAACTCTAAAATCACATCTAGTTACTCCTTCCATTCTCCATCCTAACTCATCCATCAAACATTAGAATCTTAGCCTTATAATTCCCTTCAAACACGGTGTCTATTCGGGTACCGATCAGGTACCATGAGTAGGGTGTGAGTACAACTCAGTATGGTACCTCCAAAACTGTATAAAAAATATCAAATCAATAATATTCTATACATTTATATAAATTACAAGATAAAATTCATATGTAAATAGTTATGAAATTTTCAATTATTCTATAATGAACAACATTGACCCCTAGGTCCCAGAGGACACCTGAACCATCAATACCTACTTTGGCTCCTACCGAATTCTAAACCATAACAAAATAACATGGTTATAATTTATCATTTTATTTCACATCATAACATGGAAAATTAGAACCAAATTACATGCCAAAATCATGGGCGTAGAATGTCATGTCTACCAACTTGTGGGTATTTAGATCTTCTATCCTTTTCCTACATTGCAGTGTCACATGGATTTTTGAATCAGCAATCCCTATCCCATAATTTTATCTAATATGGGTATATAAAGTCTCATTCCTTGTCCCGCACTCATTTATCACACATGGGTATTTGGATCCCCATTCCATGACACAATAAAAAATAATCACATATTTGTATTTGGGGCTTCAACTACTATCCCAAACTCATATATCAATCAAAACCAGAAATTTCACATATATCACATCAAATAATGTTAATAAACATTAACCCTCTTATCACATTTCACATCATGATATTTGATTCCAAATACAAAGACAAATCATGATTCAACACATTAATCACATGGCATAAAATTAGAAATTCACCATTTAAAAAATATAACCCTTCAATACATTAATTAATTCATCAATTAATTAATATAATTACACAATCCCCAGATCCAATTAATTTATTACCCTAGTAATTAATCAAATTCAAAAATCCCAATATCCCATTAACTAATTCACTAATTAATTAATCCAATTTCCAAAATTCAAAAATCAGAACATTCCATTAATTAATTAACCAATTAATTAGTCCAATTCCAATAATTTCATTAACAAAATATTCCATTAATTAATTCTCCAATTAATTAATCCAATTAAATGTTACCAAATATCATTTAATAAATTAATTTATACAAATCATTATTAAATTGAAAAACATGAAAATTAAAATATAAAAACACATGCACGTTGCAGGAATCAGGAAAATGGGAACTCAATTTTGACCACCTACCTCAATAGTGTAGATGATTCTCACCAACAAAAAAACCAAAATTCAAGTGCAATGATGATGAAAATGAAGAATAATGAGAAAAATATCTGAAAATAGATCCAATATCAAAAGAATAAATATCCAATAATCCTAGATCTAGACCCCTTCCATCAGCTAATAAAACATTCATCTTTAATCTGGAAAGAGGAACATGAGGGAGGGAGATCTAATCAGGAAGAAACTACATACAATTATAGGTGAACATCCATCAATGAATCTTCGATTCTCCATGAAAAAAGTTTAAAGATCCTTAGAACTCATCCAGGAACCTCCAAAAATGATTAGAAAATATTTTAGGGTTGAGCTAAGGGATTCAGAAACTAAGATTGGGGTTCATAATATAATAATTGAATATTCAGGGGTATAAAACCTTTCATGATCATTTTCCTATAATGGGTGAACATTTTCCCCTAACAGTATGCCATAATGGTGAACCTCACCTTCAGGTTTTGTATGGTTACAATACTAACTCGAATTTTTGTACAATATTATTACATCATTTTAAAGATAAAAAACATAAAATCATTACATATCAATGATCCAAATGATACATGGGTTGGAAAAATTTGGACCATACAGAACATTTACCTACTAGAGAATAAGAATTATTTAATTCCTTCTTCTATAACTTCTTATTTTTCCTTTATCTTCGCCTAATTAAATGTATTCACCTAAATATATACATCAAAATAAGGGTGAGGTAAAATCCAAAAAAGTGGATGAATATGAGATGTAAAACATGGGTGAGAAAAAATAACCATCATACTATAATCAAAGGATAAATTCCATAATCATTAGATGAGGCATTAGATAAAGGTATAGAATTTGGTAATTCATAAAACTAAAACATCATATCTTTGTGGACAACTACCACAAATAGCTGTGAAAAAAATCTAACATCATGTTCACGCAAAGAATAAGTGAGTCATTGAAACATCATCATTGTGAACAAATAAAGAATCATTTTTATACATATAGAACATTATATCATGAGATACATCACACTACACAATTCATTGCATAACTATATAATTCCATGTTAACCTGTAACATCATAACATTTACATAATCATGCATCCCACATAGAACGTATGGAAATATTTTTTATATAATGAAACATGGAAAAAAATTGGTTTTCATGAGAAGTGTTAAAAGAATACTTTCATGGATAAACATTTTGGTTCTCCAAATAAAAAGTTAATGACATAATTTTTATAAGAATCCTCAATCTTGAGTGAAGAAGAAAAATATCTAGAAACTTTAAAGATGTGTTTTTAGAAGGAATAGTTTTTTTTGGAAAAAAATTATTTTTTTTATAATACCGTATTGGAATCATCAATTTCAATGAAAAAAATGGAAAGGAAAAAATAAATGATATTTAATGAACATTAATGGAACATCCATACAGAGAATGGAGTGAAAGAGGGAAAACCCAAATGAAGATATGTGGATTCGAGAATCCCCTTACATTATGTGTGAATTCTATATTTAATTTAATATCCATAATAATATAATTAGATTCATTAATTAATAAATTGATAACCTATTATACATATATTTTATTGGTTATAATTGTATTTATTTCATTTATAGCCATTATTATGTGTTATAGGGTTCAATTTTATCATTCTATTGGTGTTTGTTTTCTTTTTTTCATAATCGGTTTGCGTGTATACATGTTTTGAAGATTGTGAAAAAAAGGATAATTCTCCAAAATTTATTTTATTTGTTATTATGGACCTTACCAAATATTTAATTTTCTTATATATCATCTTTTTATATGACAAGATGGTGAATCATTAGATAAATAGTTAACGAAAATGATTTAATTTTTTATTGTATTTTACAACCATTATGAGCTTATGTCATCACATAAATATTTAGATAGGTCATAGATCATTATATAACTTATAATATGTGTATTAAAATGTTATTTAAACATAATAATGATTTTATTACATGCCTTGAAGGTGGTATTGAGAAATAAAAACTCATCGTCCATGGTGGTGGTAAATCGACTCACAACATGCGATATTTTATCTTTTAGAATAAAATGGAAAAGGGAAGAGATTTAAAGATGACATTCTCTATTAACATAATAGAATATAAGTATATAAAAGATTGATTAGTTATCACTTCACTTGGAAAACATGATGTAAAAAGAGGATAACAAATGAAATTAAATTAAAAATAAATTAAAAGAACAAGAAATATGATTTTACCTATTTATTTTCTCCTCCTTGAGAACCTCCGTATGGAAAAGGATTTGGACTTTTTATGTTACCAAGGGATCTTAGACATGGGGAAGGGGAATAGAAATAGTTTTGGATAGATCTTGAATAATCTTCAAGGCCTGCAATTTATGTGGATACAAGATGTTGAGAGATGTTGTTTAAAGGGAGGGGATGTTTTCTTATTAGTTTATACATTAGATTGTTAGATTGGCTTCTGAATATTAATATTTTAAACCTTATCACTAAATATACTAAAATAAATAATGAGAGTTAATAATTTTTGGATTACATTAGTATTAAATCAACAATGAGTGAAAAAATCATTTATTTAGCTTTTATCATAAATTATTACATTTTACCATTCACCAAAAATTCATGTATTTCAGAAAAATCAAAAAACCACCCTAATCATTTTTTGACATGTATAATTCCAAAATGACCTCCTTTTTATGAAAATAATTTTCTAAATTTGATAAATATATTTTTTTATCAAAACCATCATTTACTTGTGAAATATTGATTTTAAAGTTAGAACTGATTTTATAACACTTGGAAATATTTATTAAGGTCACATAAAATTATATTATAATAATAAGAAGAAAAATTTTAATTTTTGAATCTAATTAATGAAAATGATTTTTTCTGTATGTAATTATATTCTTATAAAATTATATATAAACATTTATGTTTTATAAAAATATCAACACTATATTATTATTTTTTAAAAGATTTATTTACTTATATGATAATTATATCATATCATCACATACAAGATCCCTAAATTTTATTTATACTTTCATAGATGAGGTTATTGTTATATTGGATGAATTACTACCCATAATGGTAAAATTACTATTCTAAAGGTAATGTTAATATTTCATTGGTACAGAATCCTTAATTTCATGAAATGCCACTTATTTTATTCACTATTCATTTATAAAGTCTATATTTTGTTATTTATGTGATTTTATGTGACTTCTATTATATGAAATAGTTATATGAAGATGATTTCCATTGATACAGTTATGGGTTATTACATTCTTTCCACTGTATGAAATTTATCCCTCGAAATTTCATTTTACAAAAAATGGTGAATGAAAGTATGGTTACTTATCCATTATCACCTCATTGGTTTCTCATGTTACCTCTTTGTACATATGGTTTCTCCATAGTAATTTGATTGGGTGAGTTGTCTTTTTTGTGTAGAACTTTATCTCAATGACCCAAGATCAACATCGGCTTATCCTCATGAGAGAGATCATTTTCTAATAGTACAAACTCTGGATTAAGTATATGTGATTGATCCAGTATTTACATCCTCAATAAGGATACATGGAATACATCAAGAACTCGAGACATGGAAAGAGGGTGTTCAATTCGATAGAACATATATCTAACACAATAAAGAATATAGAAGGGGTCTATGTACCTGGGACATATTTTTCCATTATTTTAACATTTTATTGAACTCTTCCATGGAGATATTTGTAGGAATAACCTATCTCCATCCCTAAACTCTAGGTCTTGTTGATGATTGTCTACATAGACCTTTTGTCAACTTTGGCCTACCTTGATGTGCTACTAAATGAATTTCAACACTTTGACCATTTCTTCTATTATTTTAGGTCATATCTACTTACGTTCACTGAGTTCAACCTAGAATTTCGGTGTTCTGAACCATTTCCCATAAATGGATTCATATCGAACCATCTGGATGCTCAATTGGAAACTTTTTTTTTGTAACATAACTTTACTAGATGCAGATGTTTTTTCCATCATCCATTTAATTATATATAATATTCTCTAAACATGTACTATAATGTCTGAATTGTATTTTAAAAATGGCCAAAAATTTAAGTATGTGATTTCATACAAAGGCTCTTCTTGGTGTTTAGAGAATGTTAGAGGCTTTTCCAAAACATCTTGGTGAATCTCTGATCTCCATAATATACAATCAGTAGTGGTTCTCCATACATCATTTACACTTCACTAATTTATATCCATGAAATTTGATCTAGTGATAAGGCTTATCGAAATGTGATAAAGTTAGAAGTATTTTTAAGACGGTCCACAACAACCCATATGGAATTTTTTTCTGGATGTCTTTATAATCTTAGTGAAGAAGTCCATAGTGTTGTTTTCCTATTTCTATTTTCATATGGGTAAGGGTTACATCATACCCTTAAACCTTTCCTTTTGACCAAAACATGATAAACTACTAGGCACTTTGATGTATATTATGTGATATCATTCATCATATTTTCCAACAAAAAGTTCTCTTCGAGATCTCAATATATCTTTGTACTCCCTTGGTGAATATTGAAGGTTGATTTATGTGTGTCCCCGATAAGAACTTTATTTATCTATAGATTGGATAGTACACATACTCATGACCCAAATCTCACAACTCCTTCCTCATCCATTTTTAACTCTACAAATTTCTTATTTTATATAGCATCCAACTTTTATCAAATTTCCACATCATTTCATTAATTGTAAATTATGTTCTCCATGTGGTATGGTTGAGGAATAATATAAGAATGGATTTTTGATTTTCCTTACCTTAGGATTCCCATATCCATCCTTTTAAAATATAATAAGACTAGATCCTTCTCAATTCTCAGTATTGATAATATTTCAGGATCCTCTCTATATATAGTGTCCACCACATTATCTACCTTACCATAATGGTACTAGATTGATCCATCATAGCCATTGATGATCTCTAACCATCTTCATTGGAAAATATTAATATCATTTAATTTTAATATATATTTGGGGCTCTTAAGATCAATATATGTTTCACACTTATCCTTATATAGATAATTCATCCATATTTTCAATGCGAAGATCCTAGCTACCAACTCTAGATCTTTGGTGGGAAAATAATTGGGAAAAAATAACTCAAGATAACATTGAATTATTTTTGGGTTGATTGTGTTTTTTGAAAAAGTGGGATTCAAAAATGGTCATTACATGGGTATAAGGATTTAGAATTGGTTGAAATTCCTATAAATATGCCTATACCCCCATCAGATAATAAATGAGACTCAAAAAAAATTAGATCTTTAGTTTTTGAAGGTGGTTCATGAATGTGGTTTTTTTTGAAAAATATCGTGAAGAAATAGACTTCTTGATGTCAATAAAATCCAAATTAAAATTGTGAGTTTCAAAAAACATGTGTGATTTGAAATGGATAAGTGATCTTTGTGAATGCAGGTTGCATCTTGAATGATATTTTTTCTTAATGAAATAGAAATCTTAACAAAGTAAGTGAGCATCGTGAATGTGTTGAAAACTGATTACCCAATAAATCTATGGTAAATTGGAATTCATATTGAGGGTGAAATTGAAAAAAAATGATACAATAAATGAGGTGTAAAAAATATTGATTCATTTAATCAAAGGAGAATTTTATTATGAACCCATGAGAAAACTTCAGCTGAAAGAGTAGTGAGCATTAAAATTGTGATTAGTTGTAAACTCAGAGGGATAGTGAGTCCACCCCAATCATCATAACAGTAGTGGTATTTCAGTGGATTTGGTATATAACATATTTTCTTTCTTTTCTCCTTGGATATATCCTAGTTATGGTGAACAATGTAAAATTGTTATTTCTATTTCATAATTTCATTTATTTCCATAAATTTCTATGCGAGTGAATGGTAAGAGTGTTTTATTTAACAATGAAAAAATATCCAAAAGGTAAGTTGTTATAACCTATCATATCTTGATCCACCCCTAGGGTATTTAACATATTTGGAAAAAATAGTTTTTATCATGATTTTTTTACTTCCTTGTGGTTTAGGCTATCATATTATAATTTTACATCAGTACACAACCTAAGACCTCCTTTGAAGCATTGATCTATACCACAATGAGATACCCAGTTGTTAGAATTGTGAGTAATAGGGTGGTGATAAGACATTTTTTTAACAATTTTAAGGAGTCTTCACATTTTCTATTCTATGAAAATTTTCTACCTTATAATTCAGCTTGGTTAGTGGGTTTGAAAATTGTGACAACTTCTTTACAAATCACCCATAATGCCCAGCTTGACCATGGAAACTATGGATCTATATTATAGATATTGTCCCGATCCACTCTTCAATTTACATTATCTTTTAGGGGCCTATATACTTTCCTTTTCAGGTGATGAAATTTAAAAAGAGACTTACGACCTATATGAATTACTCACATTCATTATAATTTTCCTAATTTTCTCCCTTAAAAATTCTTAAACATCATGTTAAATTACTCTTCATGTTCCCCCTCCTCTTAGAGTATATTAAAATTTAATTAGTAAATACAACCAAAAATTTGATAAGGTAATATCTAAATACCCTATTCATTAAGTCATTGAATATTTCAAGAGTATTTTTTAGTCTAAAGGATATCACTATGAACTCATAGTGTCTATACTACATTCAAATGTAATTCTTGGGAATATCTTCCTTCCTCACCATTAATTGGTGATATCCTAACCAATGATCCACCATAAGAAAATACTTGTCCCCACACAAATGATCTAACAATTCATCTATCCATGGAATTAGAAAACTATTATTTACCGTGGCTTTTTGAGCTCAATATAATCAATGGAGAGCTGCATTGATCCATATTTATTCTTTACGAAGAGGACTAGTGCACCCCATAATTAAGAACTCGGGCATATAAAACCCTTTTCCATATTATATTGTAACTACTCCTTCAGTTATTCCAAGTCAATGGTAACCCAAATATATGGTGTCTTTGAAATAGTAAGATAACTAAAAATAAGTTGAATTGAGAACATATCCTCTCATTCATAAGGAAGACCACAAAATTACTTGAGGAACACATCAGTTTAGTCCCTCACAATAGGAATTTCCTCAAACATGATTCTCTCCTTTGCCTCAATCATTTTATCTAGATATTAATGCTCATAAAGAAATAATATAAACAATTGATATGATATATTTTAATAGGATTCATCCATTTCATTACACTTGAAAAGAATTAGTGGATGCCTCAAAATGTGAAGATTGATCTCTCTTTCCTGAAAATTGATTATGGATTTGTATAGAGATAGACAATCCAGGACCAACATACAATGAAACTCAAATGAAGGAATTAATACATATTTTTATGGGAGGTTGAGTCCAAAAATATCATATTCCTAGGAGTTATATAATTTGGATGCAACAATTTTTCCATTTTATATTATCTCTGATAACTTCACCACTGTATTTTGAGGTGGTGTTTGAATAGTTCTACTAAACATACAAGATATGAAAGAATGTGTAGAACCATAATAAAATAGAATGTTTTATATTCATGAATGAATATCAAGAATCACTACCACCACATCATTGTTAGGCTCTACGTAAGCAGTATTGTTGGCATAGAAATTCCCTTTATACTATGTCTTTTGTAGTTATAGATGTTCATTACCCTTGAGGACTCGAGGTTTAGTGCACTGGATTATAGAGTTCCCTTTCTCTCAACAATTTAATCATTGAACAATAGGTTGTATTCTTTGTTATTCCATCACATTTTCAAGATACATCATGTCTCTTCAATATTCATGATCTTAGTGGACTTCCCTCCCACATTTGAAACATTTCCCTTTCCCTTTGAGATAATTCCAATGATGCTTCCACTCAGGTTTTTGACAAGCTGGGGGTTGAGTTTTCATTCAACCATTTTCATTAGATACTTCATCATGAAACTCCATATTTTGTTTCTTATAGTCATATCTGTGGGACCATTCCCCAAACTCAATCTACACATTAAAATAACATCCAACAAAGTCTTCACAAATCCCAAAGACTCGAGTTTATATATCCTTTCAAAGGCATGGTTATAAACCACAATAGAATTTATCTATTTTAATATTATTATTGATAAAAATACATAAGTTTTAGCATTCATGCCTTATGAAATTTTCCTCATAAGTAGTGATAGATTTACCTTTCTTTTTATTCAAATAAAATAGTTCTCTCTTCATCTTTTTGTGAAGATCTAAAGGTAAATACATATTAAGAAATATTTCATTAATGTTTTCCGACTTTATCTATTAAATTTTAACCTCTGGCATGGAATGTTTAATCAACTCCGACCATTGATCGGCCTCTCCATATAAATGATAAATGGCCAAACTTAGCTTCTTTATCAGAGAATAGTAATGAATTGAAAAGATATTCTCCATTGTGTCGACCCTCCATTTCATGACTATTGAATCTGAAGATCCACTAAATTTTGGTGGTCTTTTCCAAAAAAAAGAGTCAATGTCTAGTTTCTCAATCTTAGGTGTAGGCGGATGTTCCACATTGATTATGACATTATTTATAGCCTAAGATAGAAAATTAAGTATCTCCATGATATTTTGAACTCCACCTCCCAAGGAATCAGGTATATTGTTTAGGAATTTGATGCATTGTCCCTAACATGGATTTTCGGCTTGGATTCTCCTTGTTCCCACTATTTTCTAAAATATTAATTAATTGACTAAAACAAAATTCAGTAATTCATTATTAAATAATGTATTTATTTTTGTTAATAAATAAAAAGGCGTATATTGTGATATCTCTATGTTCAGAATTTTGTAAAAATGATTATTGGGTTCTTACATATACTTAGACTCACACTAAGGGTTTTCACTAAGGTTCTATAATCCTAATTGCTTAGTTAACAAGACCATGCTCTAATAACAACTATAGTGACCCCAATTTAATTTCACGATTGTTACTTCATTTTAAATATAAACACCATAAAAACATTACACAACTAGGATCCAAAGGTTTAGTGTCTTGGGAAAATTACGACCGTACAAAAAATTTACATAATAAATAATAAAAATTATTTAATTCTTTCTTCTCTAGATTTTTATTGGCCAATTTTTTACCTCAGTAAAATTATTAATGGGGGATATATATATATATATATGAAAACAAGGGATGAGCTAAAAGAACAGTTAGAGGATGAATAAGAGATATGAAACATGGGTGAGCATAAACATTATTATCATAACATAATCAAAGGATAATAAAAATAATTATTATAGGAAGCATCAAATTATGTAAACTAATGTGGAAATGAATAAAAATGAAACATCATGTCTTAGTGGTCAACTACCACACATATCTATGAATAAAGATAGATTCATGTGTTTGAATAACATATATCCATCATCATAGAATAATATTTTTGACAAAGATACCATGATGTTCAAACATATTTCATATTATCTAATGTGATAAATCACAATACCAAATTCATTGGATCACTATATATTTTTAGTTGCACTCTCCATATCATAATATTTACATAATCATTCATTCCACATAGAACATATAACAATATTTTTATAAATAACACATATAAATAAAATAGGTTTCATGATAATTTAAAAAAATAATACATTAATGGATAAACATTGGGTTTCCCAAAATAAAAAGGGAATAACATACATCATATAGAAATCTTCAATCTTGAGTGAATAAGAAACAATATCGAGAGAAGTAAAAAATATATTTTTAGAGGGAAGACTTCTTTCGAATAAAAATTCATTGAATTTGTCTCAAACCCATATTGAAATCATGTATATACCAAAAAATAAAATTTAATAAAAAAATGATATTTAAGGAATATTAATGGAACATAAATTCTAAGAATGGTGTGAAAGAGGTAAATCCCAAAGGAAGAGTGTTGGTTTTGAGAATCCCCTTACCATATGTTAGGAGGATATTTTCTCATAAATATCTTGGATAATCAAATTATATTAATTAATTAATAAGTCAATATCCTATTATACATGTATCTAATTCATTATAGTTTAATTATGTTTATTTATGGACATTATTAAATGGTATAGAGTTCTCTTACATCATTTTGTGGGTGTTTATTTTCTGGGTTTTCATGATCGGTTTACTTCTATACATGTATAAATGTTCATGTAAAATGGGGATATTTCTCTAGGATTGAGATTATATGTTATTAATGAAGGAAAATTTTATTTAATGTCATTATATATAATTTTCATATAATATATGATTATGATTCATTAGATAAATACTTAATATAAACTCTTTAATTTATTTTTATGGATTTTATGAACATTATAAGCTAATATCACCATGTTCATGTATATATATAGGTTCTAGAACATTATAAAAATAATAATATGTATAATAAAATATTAATTAACTATAATAATGATTTTATTACAATATTTCAATATATTAGTGAAAAATAAAAATTCATCTTCAAATGTGGTGTCAAATCGACACAACATAGACAATATTTTCATTTTTAGAATAAATGAAAAACGATAATAGATTTAAAGATTAATTATTACATTAACATAATAAAATTATAGTATATAAAATATAATAGAGTTATCATTCAACAAGGATATGTTTAGGCAAGTAGAGGATAATAAAGTAATGAAATTGAAAACTGATTAAAAGAAGAAGAGAGAGGATTTAACCTCTTGTTTTTTTCTTCCTTGACAACCACCTTAGGTCAAATGGTTTTCGCTTTTTATGAGAGAAATGGATGATGGATTTGGGGAAGGGGATTGGTAATAGTATTGGTCAGATATTATACAATATTTAAGGCTTGGTACATTTCTGGTGAATAGGTGGCGAGGGGTGGTATCTAGAGGGGGAGCTATGGGTGTTTTCAAATTATTTGATTCATTAGTTTATTATTTTTTCTCAAGTCTAAGAATAGTTTGAACCATGTCCCCAAATATATCAAAATAATTATTAATAGTTTAATATTTTGTGCTTACACCATATTTAAATCAGCAATGTCTCAAACATTCATGTATTTATCTTCTATCATAAAATATCATATATTATTATTCACCAAAAATTCATATATTGTAGAAAAATATTAAAAATTAAACGAAACAATTTTTCTAGATGTATGATTAAAAAATAAACTCCACTTTTTAAAAATAATCATCTAAACATGATAAATTAAATTTTTAATTAAAATTGTCATTTACATGGAAAATACTAATTTTAAATTTATATATGATTTTATAGCACTTTATTAAATTAATAAAGATCTCATAAAATTATTGTTGGCGCCAAAATATGGCCCGCAAGGAAAGAAAGAAAAAGAAGGCCGGCGCGCTGCCCCGCGATGCACCGCCGCGACGCACCCACGCGAAGCCCCGCCGGGAAGCGCCCCGACCATTGCGGCCTCGCGAAGCTCCGGAGGCGGTAATGCTCTGCGAACGCATTTGACATTCGCGAGCGCGCCGCGAAGCACCAGAGGAGGTAATCCTCCGCAAATGCATTTGATGTTCGTGAGCCCGCCGCGAAGCTCCAGAGGCGGTAACCCTCCGCAGACGACGTTGACATTTGCGAGGGCGCCGCGAAGCACCGGAGGTGGCACGCGAGCCCTGCTTCACGGCGCCCCTTCCCTATAAATACTGGACTCCCCCTAAGTCCTGAGGATGGACAATCCGACCTTTCGGCTTCTCCGCTCCCAAATCGCTAATCACTCTTTGCCCCGGGAATCATGAGCTCTGCAAGGTACTTCTACTTCGCAAGACGCCTTTGCTTTGTCTTGTTTTGATCCCCTTTTCTGAGAGGGATTCCCTTCGCGAAGCTCAAGGGCATTCACGAAGGAAGTGGATTCCCAAGGGAACCCGGGCAGCCGCGGAGCGTTTATGCTTCGCGAAACACCCAACCTATACTAGTGATTCCTATGCTAAGGCAAGATCGCTTCACCTCGCGAAGCACACTGCTTCGCAGGACCTTGCTTCGCGAGGCACCTCTCCTTCGCGAGGCAGTGCTCCGCGAACACTGTTCCAATTCTCGAAGCACCTTCCACCCACACCTATGCCCCATGCTAAGGCCAAGGCCCTTCACTTTGCGAAGCACACTCCTTTTCTTAGCGATTCCTCTTCCCGTGAGACCCTCCAGGTTTGCACAATGTGATTTCAAAGTCCCATGGACAATACCACCCGTAGCGTTGCTTCGCCTAATGCTTCTTCGCATAGGCACGCTAATGGATATTGCTTCTTCGCATAGCCACGCTAACGTGGACTCCTTGATGGTTCGTTCCAAAACCCCCCTTAACCATGGCCTTACTGGTACCTTCCCTTCCCCAAGGACCAGAGGGTACCGGTTATGTAAGTCCTAGGGGTGTGGAGTGAACCCACCTCGTCCGAGCTGCAGGACGTTAAACTGCCAAGCACCACATCCTCAACACATGACGTTAAACTGTGACCCGACCTCGTGCTCCTCACGAAGGGTCCCCCCAGCTCGAACATTCTTTACACCACTCATCTCCATGGGAATGGAATCACCCATCCACAAGGGATGATATCCTCCTTGCTAGAGGGGTGTATGTTCATAGGAGAAGAGCGACCCTAGATCCCCAACGGATGGCTGCACCTCTGCATCTCCGTACTTCCCCACTACCAAGGTCAGTGGAGGGCGTGATAGGGAATGAGGAACCTCCCATCATTGGACCAAGGTCCATCTTTCCCGCGCTTTGTGGCTCCAGGGGCCTCCATCCTAGAGTAAGTCCCAGCACCATGGGCCGCCTAACGTGTAAGCCCCTCTTCGCTTCTCACAGACACATCCTTCGCAACGTGATCGTCAGGTCCTTGCAACCTCTTGTTTCTCACACTGAGCATGACTCACGTGGGCTTAGAGTGAGCACCGACCCTGACCCCCCACCCTTAGAGAACTACGATGACTTCGATCCATGTCAAGGCATGGTACGTAGGAAGCCTACATGAGGTTCAAGCCCACCCGTCATTTATTCACGTCAGGTCTCATTCCCGTCCAGCATGACGTTAAACTGCATTCTGGTCCAATGGCAAGCCATTGCGACCCATCCCACCTGAACTATGAGGAATTTGATCCATGTTAATCCATGGTACGTAGGAATCCTCCATGAGGTTCAAGCCAGATTGCTCGGTCGTTCATTCACGTCGAGTTTCGCCCTTGTCCAGCATGACGTTAAACTGTATGCCCCCCCCCCTTTGTCCCGCATGACGCTAAACTGCACACCCATTCCAACCCGAACTACGAGGTCTTTGATCCATGTCAAGGCATGGTACGTAATAAGCCTTCCAGAGGTTCAAGCCCACTACTCATCGGACCAAGGTCCCCCTTCACGTCGGTTCGCCGACAAAGCCCCACCCGAACTATGAGGTCTTTGATCCGTGTCAAGGCATGGTACGTAGGAAACCTCCACGAGGTTCAAGCCCACCCATCATCATTCACGTCGAGTTCTACCTTCGTCCAGCATGACTTTAAACTGCATCCTAGTCCGACGGCAATCCGTTGTGACCAACCCAAACTACGAGGTCTTTTGATCCAAGTCAAGGCATGGTACGTAGGAAGCCTATACGAGGTTCAAACCCACCATTCGGTCGTTCCGACCTCACTCACGTCGGTTCACCACCGTCCTGCATGACGTAAAACTATATTCCCCAAATCCGAACTACGAGGAATTTGATCTGTGTCAAGGCATGGTACGTAGGAAGCCTCCCTGAGGTTCAAGCCCAACAATCATTGGCCCAAACTGTCTCCTAGTCGGTGTGCCAAGCCCCCATTTTCAAACCCATCTCCCATCGGACCAAGGTCCCTCACTTACGTCGGTTCGCCGACACCCACCGCTCGTCGTCTATTCACGTCAGGGTTCACTATCGTCCCGCATGATGTTAAACTGTATTCCATCACCTGAAATACGGGGTCTTTGATCCATGTCAAGGCACGGTACGTAGGAAACCTTCCTAAGGTTCAAGCCCACCACTAGTGGACCCACGGGTCTACTTTCACGTCGGTTCACCGATGAAACCCTTTGAGCTACGGGGTCTTTGATCCATGTCAAGGCTTGGTACATAGGAAGCCTTCCAGAGGCTCAATCCCACCATCCATCGGGCCAAGGTCCACCTTCACGTCGGTTTACAGGCACCATCCCAAACTACGCGGACTTTGATTCCCTGCCATGGGGATACGTAGGAAGCCTCGTCAAGGCTCAAGCCCAACTTCACTGTCGCCCCTGCGATGGTCCCATTTCACTCTCCCTCCACTCCATTCATCAACCTATCACCCATCCCAATTCTCACCCGGACCGTCTTATCCCGGTGAGACCATGTCGGTACGCCCTTCTTCAGAGCCGCCCATGGGCTGGCCTCTGTATCGACATCCCTTCAAGGAGGATCCCTCAATCAGATCTATCCTAGCTAATGCGTTTGTTGGGTTGATCCGTCTCTGCTAGACGTTAAACTCGCGGCATACCCTGTTTTAAACACGGGAAGCTGAGGAAAACCTCAGATATGTGTCTATGACATATAATTCCCCGCACTCGATGTGGGATGCCTCGGGCTTCCACGCCCTCGAGAAGCCCTGTGACCAGGGATAACAGAGAGACATGCCAGGTTCCCCAGCATCCAGACACGCTACGGATGCCTCAACGTGACTACTCCCCCGACTGAAGGTTGCTGCCCTGACTGGACCCTTTGGAATGTCCCAACAGAAGCAGTGTAATTAACCAGTGACCATGGGAACATGGCACTGGGAAGAGTTTCACGAACTACGTATTAAATCTATGAGGGAGACCCAGACTAGGTGACGAGTTCTGAGGAGGAATTCCCAGAAGGAAGAACCGACATCCCATCATCCCATTTCGATCAAGGAGCAGACGTCCCTGAATAAGGAGTGAATGTCGCCCGCCTTTGGAAAGTGGGAATTCGGGGCAACAGAAGCGTCGCGCGTCCTCCTCCGCGGACGGAACGGATGTGCGCGCGCGCCCCGGCGGAAAGCATCCGAAACAGAAATGGTGAACCCGACGTGAAATTCATCTCCTCAATATGGAGATTAGTAGCGTTCGAGACACCAGTAGATTGACGTGTCACCGGATCTGGATATCCGGTGCCTGGTCCCGCCAAGAAAATAGCGGGCCTGTCGTGAAACTCACCGGAAGTCGGGGCCGTAGAACGTGGGGCACTCTGTTCTGCAGCATGTTAGCGTGGATCCTTCTTACAGACGTGGAGAATGGAAGGACGCTGGGGCACTGGCTGTCAATCCTTTTCCTCTCAATACTGATGAGTTTATCCCTTCGTTTCTCAGGAACCAGGATTATATTACAGAGATGCGATCATCGCCCGCTCACCTACGCAGGGGCAGGGGAAACATCGCCACAGCCACCCCACATGGTGCCGCTACCCGCCACGACGACTGCCACATCACGTAATACGGGGCGCCCACGTCCCCTTTCCCCATCAGAGGTCATCCAGCAAAGGGTGATCAACAACCTCATGCACAGGTATGAGGAAGAAGGGGTCATCCCAACTCGGGATATGGCCCACCTGGACCTGGAGGCCTCCAGGCCCCACCGTCAATGCCACCCTAACAGGCCGCACAGGGAGCCCCTGCTCCCCACCCCAACGTTCAACCGTTTCGGGAGCCTGTCTCTGGAATGCCTTGACGACTCCTCGGCTTACGCTGATGAGGCGGGCGCCGTCCGGCTCAGCCCGCTCAGGGTCCCGACCCGAGGGCTCCAGGCGAGAGCTCCCGCCCGGCAGCGTCAGCGCCGCCGTCTGGCCCCGCAGGAAGAGCAGGCAGGCTACGTCCCTGCACCGCCTGCACCAGCCCGCCTGACCCGACATCAGCGCCGGGCCTGGGCTGAGGACGCTCGCCCAGGCGCGTCAACGTCGACAGCTACAGTGGCCCGAGCCACCGCCGACGTGCATCATGAATCCCATGCATACACTGAGCAGGGGCACTCCTTCACCCAACCGGGATCGGGACCCCAACCGCCCCACGGGAAGGCTGGGTTGACTCTCCGGGTTGCAGGCCCAAGTGGTGATCGCCGCGAACTAACCCGTGGTAATATCACCCAGTACGGAGGTCCTCCTCGTACCACTACTCCACAGAGCGTGGGCCTTTCCCTCTCTTAACTTCTTCATGGAGGCATGCCTCGTGCTACCCCCATCCCGAAGGAAGACCTGCCTGTGGCAGTGACGCTCAGCGCGGAAACCTTTCCCGCGCCCACTATATAGGGTATGGAGTCCATCCTCTTGCCCCCGACCGCCAACCTGAAGGCACCGTCCATCCGGTCCTTCTCCAACATGGGGGCCCTCCCTACGTCCTCTTTGCAACCGGCGAAGGTCCTCCTCGCCCCAGCAACTCGATGAGTGAAGGTCAGCCTCGCTCCACTCGCATCGACCATGGAGGTCCTCCCCTTGCTCTTGCCTGTTCCAACAGAGGCTCCGCCTATATGGGTGTTGTTCATGGAGGTCCTCCCCATGTACCCTTCGATATTTTCCCTGGTGCCCCTCGCACCCCGGCTATATCGAGTGGGGGCCCTCTCCGCCACGTCACCAGCGCCGCCCCGAGGCTGCCTGATAGGGGTCAACCCTGTCCCGAAGAGCCGCCCCGGGGCAGGAGAGCGGGTCGTCGCAGCCACAAGAAGAACCCCGGAAAGGCCCAGGTGGAGATCAAACCTGCCCGCTTCTCCGACTCGGAAGCGGAATGTGATTCAGCGATGGAACCTTCTCCCCGCTCCTCCGTATCATGGACTGGGGCAGGAACCAGACGCGTTAGCCTCATTCTCCCGGAATATGAGGTCCACCAGATTCCCATCTCCCTCCGCAGGTACATCCAAGAGGAAGAAATCTTGGGAATTCCGCAGGTCTCGACCACGCAATCACCGCCTTTGTCACCAGAAGCGCCCTCTACCTCTACCAGAGATCACAGGGAGCTATTTTGGGGGCCAACGACGGTAGAGCGACGACACGGCCTGTCGCCAGTAGCCACGACTCCTGTACCGGATGCTGTGGCTATCAGCCTGTCGTGTCGTGATATCGTGGCCAGGTCACCTCACTCTTCGGAGGATGGCCCGGAGTTCGGCGGCCAGTCAGCTCATTCTCCGTATTCTCCACCGCCGAGCTTACTATCCCAGAGGTCCACCTCGGTACCGTTACCGGTCCCTCAGCCGCCCCCGGTTGACGAGTGGGGAAACACAGGGCAAGACTCTGAGTCTAAGACCAGGAGCTTCTGGAGTATTCTCACAGCGGATTACTTCCCGGAGAAGTTCTGGCCGACGGCGGCACTGAATTTTCACATACTGGAGTTTCTTACCCCTGAAGAAGTGGGGTGCTTTTGTCGAACCCTATGGGAGACACACTTCCGCCTTCGTTATGAACGGGTGGTGTACCCCAGGAGTCGAGAGCACTTCGAAGAAATCAGCGAGCAGTGCCGCCTGATCGATGCGGCCACACTCCTTGCGGCCCAACACCCTGAGTCTCCAGGCCGCCAGAGCGCCCTTCAACGGAAATGCGTTCAGAGTTTTAAAGCACTCCGCAGAATCGTCAGGGAAGCCACCCCCCATGTGCAAGTCCGTGGTTGGGGACACTATGCCTCTCTCCTCTTCGACCCCATCCGACGGCAGCCCGATTCGCTATGCGACATCGAGGACATGCCCTCGAGAGGGGTCGCGGTCCACATGGCTGAAGTCGTGGACAAGGAAGATGAGCTTGAATTCCTTGATGGAGACTTACCCCCCGAGGGTGTACCGCCACTGCTCGACCCATCCGGGAGAGTTACCCGCCAGCAGAGGAACCTGCTAGGCCTCCTCGTACCCACCGAGTCGCTGGTACTCGGTCGAAACACCGGCAAGGGTAAGGAGCACGTTGGAACAGTCAAGCACTCTGACCCGTCCGCCTCTGTGCAGAAAACGGACGAAGATCCCGAGAAGGCCACGTTACGCCAGCAGCTTGCTAAGCAGAAGAGGCTGGTTGACGAACTCTTGGCTGAGCGTGCCGCAGAGCAGCGACCCGAATATGGTAATCCCAGGCCGGGGCAGCAGGGGCAGGAAAAATTCCCCCCCGGTGAGATGCCTTCAGGAAACCCTGATCATGCTACTACTATAGACAGGGCAGAAGCCAGAATGTATGGCAAGAGGGCGCGATACGTCTCACCAAATCCCCCCGAACAATGGGGCAATCTGAAGAATCCAACCCGGGATCCCCCAGTCGCCCCGCAGGTCATCCAGCCAGTTGACCCACGAGCGGCCGAAGCCGTCTACCATGTTGAAGAACCTGGAAATGCACTTGTGGTTAGGGATCCCCATAAAGACGGGGACCCCCACCCGGATGATATTATCGTGGCGCTCACAGCCCGCCTCGAAGCGTTGGAAACACGGAAGGTAGCGGTCCCACCGGATAGCAAGCCTTATCCGGCATGGGTGGATGATATTCCCGCACCTCCGGGTTTTGGGAACCCCACTTTCTCACCTTTTAACGGAACAGGGGACCCGCCACAACACTTGGCTCATTTTTCTTCTAGGTGTGGCCCCATGCTGGGGACCCTGGCTCAGCAAGAAGCTGCCAAGCTCCGATGTTTCGTATAGACATTGGAAGGTACACTATTCGTCTGGTACAGCCAGCTCCCTATCGGATCGGTGACCGGTTGGGAGGATCTTCGCCGGCAGTTCTTATACCAGTTCAGCTCCACCACGTGGAAGACCAGCATTGCAGACCTCTTCGTGTGCAAGCAAAGGCCTGATGAGCGAGTCGGAGACTTCATCGCCCGGTGGAAGGGACTTACGTATTCCCTCGATATGCCACTGAATCAGAAGCAATTACTGACGATGTGTGTCGGGAAATTCAAGACAGAGCTGGTACCCTCCTTGATTACCCAGAACTACCCTGGAGGGTTCAGGGATTTCTCAGATAAGGCTCAGTGCCTTGAGGAAGCCCTGCAACATGCTAGTCAGGCATGTTTGTTGCCCCTTATAATCCCGGCCAGGAGGACCGCCAGGGCTGAACCCACCGCGGTGACCTAAGTAGAAGGCCCTAGGCTGCTAGAGTTACTGCCGGCGGCACCTCCCCCATAACCCCGTAGAGGTCCTCCACCTCAAGCACACGCTCCTGCCCAGCAGCGGCCGCCTCAGAACCGACAGGTTCCCCCGCGCAACGCGCCACCGCCACCTAGGCGAGACAATCAGGCGCCGCCTCCTCGGCAGGCCCCTCCGGCCCCTCGTCAGGGCCAGGCCCCCTGGGCCCCCTATCCGAAAAGAAGGCACCAGACTTATTCGTTCAACGAAAATCAGGTCTCTGGCTATTTCCGAAGTGCTCTAGAGCAAGGGATTGTGCGTCTGCCGGAGTGCAGAAGGTCGGCAGAGGCGAATCTCACCGATCACCCCAACTACTGCCCTTATCATCGGATCCTAGGGCACAACCTCAAGCAATGCTATGTGTTTAAATACTGGCTTCAAGACCAGGTCAACAACAACATAGTCAAGTTGGGCCCAGCACCAGCGCAAGTGGCAGGTGTCTTTGTAGGATCAGAGATCGGCAATGACAGCGAAGGAGAGTGGTAGCAGGTCCCCAGCCGCGGATCCCGGAAATACGACGACTGGATGGCTCGAAAAACCATCATTTGTGCCCATGGTATCCACCGGGCACGCCTGAACCAGCCAGAACCTTCATAAGAAGTAGTTGGTGCCTCCGCATCATCTTCACGATCGACCTCTTCCCAAAAGGGCAAGCAGCGGCGACGCAAGAAGAAGCAGCACGCACCGCCGGTGTCGTCGTCATCCCACACCCTCGGTGACTTTATGCCCCCTGAAATGGGGATTCCTCACAGAATCCGCCCAGCGGTGGATGACTCCTTGAGCGACAGCCAGTGGTACGCTTCGGTTAACACCGTGGAGCTGGTAAAGCCCTATATGATTCCCAATGAGGGGGAGCGCCAGGTGAACCCACCCCCCCCCCCCCCCCCCAACGTTTCCGGCCGACGTCAACGTCAGCAGAATCGCAAACGCACCGGTCATCGAGGTACGTCAGCAGGAACTTTTGGCCAAGCCATACACGCTACTGAGACCAGGCAGCAGGCTCAGCGTAGATCTCAGCACGCGCAAACCCATCTAACGCCCTCGACTCTACCTCCACCGCCGTTCGTGCTACTGGATTGGGGGGAGCTACCTCGTTCGTATCACAGTCAGTCTTGCCCGGCTATAGGCCAGCCTCCGCTATCCAATCCTAGTCCGGCGACTACCCCCCAGGCTTCTACTAGTAGGCAGCAAAATGTACCCAATACTATTCAATCGCCGGTTCAACCAGCAGGACCCGCTATGCCTCCAAATGCTGAATGACCTCCTGTAAGTAGAGGCTCGCGTTTGGCACGAAAGTATGATGTTATGAAGCACCTGGACGACATTCCGGTGAGGCTCTCCATCCTTGAGGCCCTTCTCCTGTCATCCAAAATGCGTGAGGCACTTGCCGAGGCCCTAAGGAGCCCCCTCCAGTTTGAGACGGAGGTAGAAGCTGCAAAAGCCTCCCATACCGAGACGATTGAAAACGCTGAACGTCAGGAGATTATCTCGTTCTCCGGTGAAGATGAGGACCCTCCTATACAGGGGCACATTCGCCCGCTGTACATCACTGGCCACTTCCATGGCGTGGAAGTCCGCCGCTGCCTCGTGGACACGGGTTCTGGAATCAATCTAATTCCAACCCAGACGTTGCGAAAGCTGGGTCTATCTGAAGGTGATTTAACTCCCTCTGACCTCAGGATCCAGGGGTACGACAGGACCGAGCAAACCCTAGTCGGCAAGATCCGCCTGAAGACTCAGTTCGGTGGCTTAATTGCCAGCACCGAGTTCATGGTTGTCTCTCAGGACACCGCCTACAACGCATTGATGGGTAGTCCATGGCTCCATCTACATGCATCGGTCCCTTCGTCGTATCACCAGTGCCTCAAGTACTCGCTCAACGGTCGAGTAGGCGTGCTCCAAGGAGATGCGTCCCCTTTCGCTTCTTGTGAGGCCCGCTATCTGGATGCAGGTTATTACAAAAGTAAGGACAAGCAAATCCTGGTAACTGAGGATGAACCCGCCCCGGTCACAAGTGATCCCTGGACAAGCATGGATGATGCCTACATCCTCCCGATCCACCGGTTGGAGGCCACGACCCCCGACATGGGGCAATGTTTTGTTGTTTCGGGTACGCAGGGAAGGCATGTTCCCGTGTCCAAGCGACGGCAGAAAATCACCTCGTACTCCTATATAAACCAGGCTCAGGTCATCCCGGAACCTCCTACCCCTGTACGGTACCAGGACGTCAAGCTTATGACAATGGTGGTGCGCCATACGTGTCTATTCCACCGGGATAGAATTAACCGACTCAGGCCGACACGTCATCACTGCTTTGATATTATCAAATGCGGCCCCTTAGGCCGAAGGCTATATGGGATAGGGTCGACCGCCTTCATCGTTATGGTTTCAATAGCAAGTGAGTCTCCCGATGTGATGACCGCTGCCGCCCAAGCCGGCACCAGCTGCCCCTCGCGTTTTGATAGCCCGGAAGTACCCCCGTCGCGGGAAATCCCCCCACGGGTGGGGAGGAAGACCTGGAGGATGCTCCCCCAGCCTTTCAAGAAGGCGTCTCTACCACGGTTGATGAACTGGTACAGGTGAACCTTAGTAGCGAGGCTGATCCGAAACCCACATGGATCAGTGCAGCCATGCCCCCCGAGGAGCGGCAGCAATACGTAGACTTCCTCAAACAACACTGTGATGTGTTTTCTTGGAGTTACAACGAGATGCCAGGGCTAGATCCCCAGGTAGCCGTTCACCGTTTGGGCCTCACGGAAAAACACCATGGGTTTAAGCAGCCTCCTAGGAATATGAACCCTTCCCATGGTGCTATGGTTTTGGCCGAAGTTGACAAACTAATCAAAGACAACTTCATTAAGGAGGTCCAGTACCCTAAGTGGCTTGCCAACATTGTGCCGGTCAGGAAGAAGAATGGGCAGATCAGAGTCTGCATTGACTTTCGCGATCTTAATCGCCACTGCCCAAAGGATGACGTCCCACTCCTGGTGACGAAGTAGTTGATTGACGCCACAGCCGGGTTCCAAGCTCTCTCTTTTATGGATGGGTATTCCGGGTACAACCAGATCCTGATGGCCCCCGAAGACAAGGAGTCCACTACCTTCAGGGCTCCCCAAGGTACCTTTTGCTACCAGGTTATGCCATTCGGTTTGAAAAATGCAGGTTCCACTTATCAGAGGGCCATGCATCGCATATACAAGCCGATTCTCGGGACATTGGTGGAATGCTACATGGATGACCTAGTAGTCAAATCATGTCAGCGCTAGGACCATCTCAAAGACCTTGAGAAAGTGTTCGGTTTCCTCCGTTCTCATCACCTGAAGATGAACCCGCTGAAGTGTGCCTTCGGGGTCACATCTGGGAAGTTCATGGGCTTTGTTGTCAGATACCGAGGTATCGAGATCGACCCGGAGAAGATCATGGCCATCAGCCAAATGCCTCCCTCAAGCAACATTCGGGAGCTTTGAGGCCTTCAAGGCCACTTAGCCTATATACGCAGATTCATCGCGAATCTGGCCGGCAAGTGTAAGCCCTTTTCCCGGCTCATGAAGAAGGGCGCCGCCTACGAATGGGATGAGGAGTGTCAGACCGCCTTCGAGGAAATCAAGCAGTATCTGCTCCAACCTCCGGTCTTGATGCCACCTGTCTCCGGAAAGATGCTGGTCCTTTATGTGACCGCCCTGGAGAGATCCCTCGGTGCGCTGCTCGCCCAGAAGAATAACGAGGGTACTGAGAACAGTCTCTACTATCTCAGCCGCATGCTTGTCGATACGGAGGTCAGATACTCCCCTATCGAAAATAGCTTCCTTGCGCTCGTCTTCGCCGTGCAGAAGTTGCGACATTACCTGCAGCACCATGAGGTGCAATTAGTCTCCCGGGTAGACCCACTGAAGTACATCCTGAACCGTCCCATGCTGACTGGACGACTAGCACGGTGGGCAGTGATTCTCCAGCAGTTTGATATCAGGTTTGTACCTCATAAGGACATTAAGGGACAGGCGTTGGCAGACTTTTTAGCTGCCCATCCAACCTCCGCGGATCAATCCATGGACCTGGATTTCCCTGATGAGACGATCCTCTCAGTCGATCATGCTGTCCCGTGTTGCCAAATTCATTTCGACGGCGCCTCCCGGAGCCCCACCGGTAGGAGGCTCAATGATCCCAAGCTCAACAGAGTGGGCCTGGGTATTGTCTTCATTACCCCGGTGCAAGCTGTCCTACCATACTCGTTTCTGTTGTCAAAAGGCTGTACGAACAACGAGGCAGAGTACCAGGACCTCATCACTGGTCTCGAGTTGGCCCTTGAAATTCATGTGCCCCATCTACATGTGAAGGGAGATTTCGAGCTGGTAATCAAACATGTTAATGGCGACTACGTCGTCAGGAAACCGGAGCTTGCACCATTGCTGGAGTACACCCTCCGCCTAATGGCCTAGTTCTCTTCTCGACCAGAGGTTACCCATGTCCCACGGTCGCATAACGGTCAGGCAGACGCCTTGGCTAGCTTAGCCGCGTCGCTCGCAGAACCCGAGCAAGATGATTTGATCATACATGTGGCACACCGGAGAGTCATTCCCCCGTCACCCAAGAGGACCATGATGGCCTGCGGGTAAGTCATCTCACCGCTGGACCCTCCACGTCAGGGGTCCCGGGTTCGTCAGACGTAGTGGTTGAAGTCACTTCCGACTGGAGGGCACCTTTTGTCGAGTATCTCCAAAATGGTTGCCTCCCGGACGACCGGGCCGAGCGCGAGCGAATCCGACGTCGCGCACTGCAATTTACCCTCCAGAGCGGCCCCAGTCTTGAACAAATCCTTTATAAGAGGAGTTTCGATGGTGTCCTCCTCCGTTGCATCCAAGGAGTAGAGATACCTCGAGTTATGCAAGAGGTTCACGCCGGTTCCTGTGGTTCCCATCAAGCTGGGCCGAAACTGTCCCATCAAATCCGGAGGTTGGGGTACTTTTGTCCCTTTATGATCCACAATTGTATTGGGTATTCCAAGAGATGCCACGCGTGCCATGTTCACGCCAACTTCCTGCATCGGCCGCCAGAGCCCCTTCACCCCACCAAGTACTCTTGGCCATTTGCGGTATGGGGACTTGATGTAGTGGGACCGTATCCACCGGCAATAGCCCGCCAGTGTAGATTCATCCTGACTACTACAGATTTCTTCTCCAAGTGGGCAGAAGAAGTTCTGCTCAGAGAGGTCAAGGCCCGTTCTATCGTTGACTTCGTGAGATCCAACATTATCCACCAGTTTGGAGTCCCTCACGTCGTCCTCACCGATAACGGCACCAACTTCCGAGCGGCTGAACTAAAGAAACTGTACGCCAAGTACGACATCCGGTCGAACCATACCTCCCGCTACTATGCGAAGGCGAATGGACAGATCGAGGCATTCAACAACACCCTCTCTATCATTCTGCAGAAGATGGTTGGCCAGAACAAGAAATGTTGGTCGGACAAGCTCCCCAACGCCCTCTGGGCTTACCGGACGACCACTCGCAACTCTACCCAGGTGACCCCATATTCCCTGGTGTATGGAGCCGAGGCCGTCCTACCCATCGAGATCCAGCTGACGTCGCTACGCACTGCAGTTTATGATCACCAGACATCAGATGAGGTAGCCGAGATCCATCTAGCTGAATTATAAGCACTGGACGAGAACCGGATTTGTGCCCTGCACAATCTGGAAAGGCATCAGGATAAGATAGCGAGGGCCTTCGACAAAAAGGTCAGTCTCCGCTCTTTTCGACAGGGCGACCTGGTACTGGCCCTTCGAGCGCCAATGATTCCCGGTAGGAAACCGCCCAAATTAGAACCCAAATGGGAAGGGCCTTATATCATCCATAAGGTTTACCCCAATGGAGCATACTCCTTGGTGACCATAGATGGAGAGCGTATAACCCCTCCCACCAATGCCAAATTCCTCAAATGATACTTTGCCTAGGGAAAAAGGGTCCTGCACTACCCTAAACTGTAAAATGGTCCCGCACGACCTTAAACTACATCTTCGTCCTGCAAGACGATAAACTGTGAAACGGTCCCGCATGACCTTAAACTGCACATTATGGTCCAACATCACTCTAAACTGTAAAGTCCTGCACGACCATAAACTGCATCTTCGTCCTGCAAGACGATAAACTGTGAAACGGTCCCGCATGACCTTAAACTGCACATTATGGTCCAACATGACTCTAAACTATAAAGTCCTACACTACCATAAACTGCATCTTCGTCCTAAAAGACATTAAATGGCAAGCCAGTCAGGCCTTCTTGACCGAGGCTCAGCCTCAGGCCCCTTGGCCTCCTCGGTCCCCTTGCCCCCCGTCCTCACTGCAAGACGTTAAACGGCAAGCCGGTCAGGCCTTCCTGACTGAGGCTCAGCCTCAGGCCCCTTGGCCTCCTCGGGACCCCAGCCCCCGTCTTCACCACGAGATGTTAAATGGAAAGCCGGTCAGGACTTCCTGACCGAGGCTCAGCCTCAGGCCCCTTGGCCTCCTCGGCCCCCCGGTCCCCTACTTCACCGCGAGACGTTAAACGGCAAGCCGGTCAGGCCTTCCTGACCGAGGCTCAGCATCAGGCCCCTTGGCCTCCCAGGCCCCCTGGCCCCCCCTCCTCACTGCAAGACGTTAAACTGCAAGCCAGTCAGGCCTTCCTGACCGAGGCTCAGCCTCAGGCCCCTTGGCCTCCTCAGGCCCCCGGCCCCAGGCCCCCTGGTTTTCCACGATTTACCCTCTTAAGGGATTGTACGATATGGTTTACTCGTCGTACCGTACATATCCCCCAAATGAGATGCTCCTCGTCCCACATGATGTTAAACTGCATTTCAAGAACTACGTGTGGCTTGATTCCCATCTTCATGGGATACGTAAGAACGCTCGGATGCCTTGTCTTGAGCCCAACCCCATGCTTTTCTCTCACACTATCCCCTCTGGGAATAGTTTCCTTGGAGGATCTTTGTGTAGCAGGGAGTAGGCTTTCTTGGCCCCGCTCATACAACCCCTCTCACACGAGGATCGTAAGGGTCGCACCATGCACCCACTCCCATTCTTCTATCCTCCCACGTCCTCACCGCACGACGCTAAACTGCATGGCCTTCAAGAACTACGTATGGCTTGATTCTCATCCTCATGAGATACGTAGGAACGCTCGGGCATTTCGTCTGTGGGCCCAGCCCAAAAGCCAAAATCTGCCCCTCAGGTCAAGACATGGCAGGGTGCATACTTTTTCACCAACTCACATCGAGCAAGCCTCGACCCGGCTGCACATCCCCTTGGAGATGTTTACCTCGTTCGTGGATGGATACAACTATGCTTCACCCACTCTTTGACTGGGATTCCATCATTTTTCACACCCAGAGGGACCCCCAAGAACGGCCTGGATACTACGCCCAAGGGCTCTCCTACCGTTATGGGCCAACGCCCCCGAGGGTCTTCAGGCAACAAGCCGATACAAGTCCCGCGTTGTGAATTTGGTCAGCGGTCGACGCTCATTTGTTGCTCCCATACCAGGTCACCATAGGAACGCAGTGTTTTGAACATGGTCAACAGTGTCCTAGATCTTTGGGTCCACCCCGAGATGTCCCAGACATCGAATGTAGTGATTCATTCTGCCCCATCCTGAAGTGAGAAACTCCCCCCCCCCGGTGGTGCTATCAGTCGGGCCCACGACCCTGATTCCCCACAGGAGTGTACGGTGTGGTGTAGGGCTACGTCCTCATTGATGTCGGGATCATGTACCATGTCGTACGCCTTCCCTTATGAGGCCCAACCTCAGGCCCCTTGGCATCCTCGGGTCCCCGACCCCCGTCCTCATGTAAGACGTTAAACTGCAAACCCGTCAGGCCTTCCTGACTGATACATGACCTTAGCCCCCTTGGCCTTCTCGGGCCCCTCCACCCAACTTCTTACCCGGAGTGTACAATGTGGTGTAGGGATACGTCCTCATTCACGTAGGGATCATGTACCATGTCGTACGCCTTCCCTTATGAGGCCCAGCCTCAGGCCCCTTGGCCTCCTCGGGTCCCCGACCCCCGTCCTCATGTAAGACATTAAACTACAAACCCGTCAGGCCTTCTTGAGTGATACCTGACCTTAGGCCCCTTGGCCTTCTCAGGACCCTCCGCCCAACTTCTTACCCGGAGTGTACGGTGTGGTGTAGGGCTACGTCCTCATTCACGTCGGGATCATGTACCATGTCGTACGCCTTCCCTTATGAGGCCCAGCCTTAGGCCCCTTGGCCTCCTCGGGTCCCCGACCCCCGTCCTCATGTAAGATGTTAAACTGCAAACCCGTCAGGCCTTCCTGACTGATACCTGACCTTAGGCCCCTTGGCCTTCTCGGGCCCCTCCGCCCAACTTCTTACCTGGAGTGTACGGTGTGATGTAGGACTACGTCCTCATTCACGTCGGGATCATGTACCATGCCGTACGCCCCATCTTACTAGGCCCATCCTCAGGCCCCTCGGCCTTCTCGGGTCCCCGACCCTCGTCCTCACTGCAAGACGATAAACTGCAGTCCGGCCATCCTGACCAATGCTAACCATCAGGCCCCTTGGCCTTTCCGGGCCATGACCCAGGTCCTCTCTTATAGGAGTGTACGGTGTGGTATGGGACTATGTCCTCATTCACACCGGCTTCTTCACCATACCGTATACTGCCCTTGTTTAGGGGTATATTACTCCCCTTCTCGTACCGTATGACATTAAACTACATTTAAGGATTACGTGTGGCTTGGTTCCCATCAACATGGGATACGTAGGACCACCTGAATGGCCAAGATTCGGGTCCAGCCCCATCTCTCGGGAATCCTCATCCCATCTTGGCCCCTTGGCCCATCCTTTTCCCCATGAGGGGGTTAAATGGTGTGGTGTAGGACTACATCCTCATTCACGTTGGTCTCGTAATGACCACGCCATGTACCTCTCCCTCCTGAGATGCTTCATCGATCCCTTTTTGGCAGTTCACTGATGTGCCTAAGAGTACTCTGGTTTATTACCCGGAACGCCAAGCTTTACTCGGACACGTCCGCACCCGCTTTCCAAGCTTTGTGTACCCCTGCATCAGGGCTTTCATCATTTTTCACACCTGGAGGGACCCCCAAGAACGGCCTGGTTACTACACCCAAGGGCTCTCCTACCATTACGGGCCAACGCCCCTGAGGGTTTTGGACAACAAATCGATAAAATCTTGCGTTGCGAATATGGTCAGCGGTCGATGCTCGTTTGTTGTTACCACCTCAGGCTAATGCGATATGGACACTGTGTTTCCACCATGGTTAACAGTTTTCTTCTATCGCCACGCCAACCCATTAGGCCCAAAATGTCGGGTTCACAATTCACACCCTTCATCACTTCATCGTGTCCAAGTAGAATCTCGAAACTCTTGGTACTTTTCCTCCGTGCACGTCTATGCATTGGGAGAACAAGCTGTGTCAAAGGTGTCCTTCGGGGATCTCTTCCAACTCCCCTTCGATGGGCGCCCCAAGTATTGCGATAAGGATCTTCCCCCCTTGTTTCCCACATCGATTTTATCTCACGTGGGCTTAGGGATCGGGTTGACATCTGTGCTTACTTGGGAAGTCGTCACCATTCACGGTCCGAGCTCTAAGAACATAAACTAAGATTCTCATCTGAAACTACGTTCAGATTGATTTCTATTTTGATAGGATGCGTTGGAATGCCCATACCCCTTATCTTTGGGTCCAGTTTGAGTTCAGAAAGTTCCCCTCTCTAGTCCAGCCTTTAGGACCCCGACTACGGGACAACGTGGCGTAGTGCATGATCATGTCCTCATTCACGTCGGGTTTGCAATGGTTGCGCCACGCGCACCCCCGTTCTAAGGGTTAGCCCTCCCGATCCTTGTCCAACATGACATTAAAAGGCACTCTTCAGAACTACGTGTGGCTTGATTCCCATCCTCATGGGATACGTAGGACCGCCCGGACGCCCTGTCTTCAGGTACAACCCATTTAGAGATCCAGTCTCTCCCCCTGTTTCACCTCTTACCTCTATATAGGCCCCTCGGCCTAAGGTCTCCCTCCCCGATTGGCGTACAAATTGATGTGGGATCATGTCTCCATAAATTGTCTTTTATAACACTACGCACGTTCCCCGCCTAGCATCGTCTCTACTACGTATGCACTGCATGACGATAGAATGCATTCTTGGTCCTATCATACGACCCTAAACTGTGACATTATCGTCCTGGCCTCATGACGAAAAACGGAACTGCATTGTGGTGACCTCGTTGTAGAGGAAATCACGTTTGGGTATTGGTCACGTGCCATGCCATTTGTCAATGACCATCACGGCTTGATCCTTGTGGCGACATCACGACCTACTATTCTAGGCTTTTCGCTTCACAAAAAAAACCATTCACCTTAAAGAACAAACAAGATTTATCAAATTCCGCTTCTTCTAGTGCAAGGGCCACGGCCGCACTCCCCTTTTCCCCTAGAATTGGTACCTTATTGTGCCGCCCTCCAGAACTATGTATGGCTTGATTCTCACCCATATGAGATACGTAGGAGTGCCCGAGCACTTCCCCGCGGGCCCAGCCTAACCTTCGTGTTCGGTCCCTCGACTCGAGCATTTCCCCAAAGAACGCATGGTAAGTAGGGCTTAGGTCCTTCTTCATGTCGGGTCTTGACGCCATGCGTCCCCTACTCCTTTTACCCATTTAAGGTCTAGGGTCCTTCAGAACTATGTGAGGCTTGATTCTCATCCTTATGAGATACGTAGGAGCGACCGGGCACTTCCCCGCGGGCCCAGCCTAACTTTCGCTTTTGGTCCCTTGACCGAAAACCTCTCCTGAGGGGGTCGGGCGGCGTGATATGGGATTACGTCCTCATTCACGTCAGGTTGTTCATCGCATCGTACACACCCGCTATTCCCACTCACTCCAGGTGTTTGTGTTACTCCACCATGTACCTCTTATGTCTCCTCCCATCCATGGTCGAATTCTACGACCATAAACTAAGATATCCCTATGGGGAAGGAATCTTCTCCCTCTCTCTAATACGTCTCGTTGCCGTATTTAGATGTGTTTCGACAAAGATCCCGAAGTGTGGGACTTTCATATGGACATTCCCTTCGTCCCACGACCAGGCTTCGTGAGCTCGCTATTTGGATCCTCATCCTCTTCCACATCCAAAAGGACCCTCGGACGACATGGATACTAGGCTTAAGGGCTCTCCATGAATGCTGGACCTAAGGGCCCTCCAATCATTTTGGGCCAACGTCCCTACGGATATTTGACAACATTTGTGACATGGTCCCGTGTTTCGAACATGGTCAACGGTCAACCCTCATTTGTCTGTCCCCATTCTAGGCTAACGCGACAGGATGCTGTGTTGCGAACATGGTCAGTAGTTATCCTCCATCGACACGCCGTCATCATCGTGATCTGAATCTCGAGCACCATGATTCACACATTTCCACTTCCTCATGTTCAAGTGGAATTCCATCATACTCGGCTCTTTCTCTTCGCGCATCTATGTGTGCCACAAGATCGTGTTAGTGTCATTGGGCTGATATTCACCGAGAGTCCCTTTGCCCTAACCTGCCCCTTTTTGTGTCGGGAAATTCCCACCACTACTTCTTGTTTCCCACACCGAGCGCGACTCACGTGGGCTTAGTAGTTCTGGCGGGATGTGTACCAACACGGCTAGGCTTCTCTTCGTCCTGCATGACGTTAAACTGCATTTCAAGAACTACGTATGGCTTGATTCCCATCCTCATGGGGTACGTAGGAACGCCCGACCACTCTGCTTCGGGCCCAGCCTAATCCTCACTCTTGGTCCCTCGACCTGAAGAGCTTCCTCCGGGGGTATGTGGTATGGTCTGGACTCCAAGTCCTAATTCATGTCGATTTCATACTTACTGTGCCACACGCTCCTTGGGATCTTCTCTTTTATACCACGTCCTATCGTATGACGTTAAACTACAGGAGTCCATCTATCCTCAGTGCATGACACTAAACTGTGGTTCCATCCCGAACAAGTTCAGGATGCCCCAAGATCCCATTGGGAAGTGACAGATCCCCTCGTCAGAGAGGCCCTGACTGAAAGAAGGAATGATCCATGATCAAACCAATGCGCCCATATGGTGTACTTCCACCATGGTGGTGTAACTACCTGAGTGTTGGATTCTGTTTGGACAAACCATCACTCCATATTCCATGCTTTGCGTGCCCCTTATTCGGACCCTCGTCTCCTTTCATGTCTGAAGGGACCCCCTAACGGCCTGGTCTCATGCCGCATCGGCTCACCTACCGTCCTGGGCCAACGTCCCGGAAGACTAGTCATGTTTGGAAGGACCCCCTAACAGTATGGATGCTCGACCTATGGTCCGCCAACTGTCCTGGGCCAACGTCCCGATGGATTGATCAAAAAAATTTGTGACATGGTCCCGTGTTTCGAACATGGTCAACGGTCGACCCCCATTTTTTGTCTCCATTACAGGCTAACACAGTAAGGATACCGCTTATCCTCCAAGGTTAATGGTTATCCCTTATTTTCACGCCATCCCCACAGTGTTCCGAATCTCGGCTATCGTGATTCACGCTTCCCATTTCCATCTGTTTGGACTGATTTCAGCGCACCTAGCGTTGCCCCGTTCGTGCATAAGAGCACGCTGAAGAAACGGTAATTCGGTTATCCTGGAAATTCCTTCTCCAGTCAAGCCTCCCCCATTTTTCGGGAATCTGGACTGGTAATCCGAATCCCGGATTCCCGGAGCATGATCCCCACTCCTACGTTAGGTGGGATGAGAGGGCAACTATCTCCTGTTTCTCACATCGGGCTCGACCCACGTGGGCTTGGGGAATTGTTGCCGAACGTCCTGTAAACATTGTAGGGATGTAACAAGGCAATTCAAATAGTGGAAATCATGCGTGCTACAACATTCAAAACAAAGAAAAAATTTGAAGCACGAAAGTACCAATAAAAGGTTTCTGGGTTTGTTACAATACTCGGGGGTTGACTCCCCCCACGGACGGGTTGACCCCGTCAAAATAGTGTTGCAGCTCCGCCACCCGTTGGCTTGTGGCATCCAAGGCTTGCTGCCGCTGATTTAGCTCCCGCTCCTCCTCAGCAACGGCGGGGCGCAATTCGTCAGTCCTGGCTTTGGCCCTCTCTACGTCAGCTTGAACGACAGCCATCTTTCCGGAGGTCTTCCTCATATGCTCTTCTGCCTCTGCCAGCTGGGCCTTCAACCGTGCGACCAGCTCAGATTGTGCATTGAGAGAGGTTGAAACCTCATCTGCCCGGGTCTGCATCTGTTGGACCTCACTTTCAGCCTCCTAGAGCTTCTTGATGTTGGTCTCCATCCTCCACTGCCAGCCCACGCTGATCCCACGATCATGCTTCCAGATCTTCTCAGCCATAAGATCGCGGATGAGTGCGTGAGGACGTTGGGCATCCACTCCCCTAGCACACAGTTCACGCAACAGCGAGCGGAGTCTATCCATTTCATCCAGCCATTACGCTTGGGGAGTGTCCTTGATAAAACGCCTGATCAGCTTCCACGACCGGCAGAAGACTATGTTGTTGTCTTCCTCGTCAGAGGCCGTTTCATCCCAGTTTGCGCGATTGGCAGGCTCGTACGCGGGGTACGCCCGCAGGAAATCCTCGGCAGGATCAACATCCGGTGTTGAATCCAGTGCGACACCTGGCGTCGAAGTAGGCGCGACAGGACTGGGATCGACCGGTTGATCCTCTCCCTCGGAGTCCACCTCAATGACTTCGGGTACGACCCTACTGGTGGTTCCTCCAGTGATGATGTGCGCCGCGGCTTGAGGAGATGGGGGGACTATTGCCACCATCATCGGCATGCCCCTAGGAGGGACACCACCAGACATCCCAACCAGTCTTTCCGCAGCAGCCCACGCCAGTCGAAGAACTGTACGACAGAGAGGGACATAAACATTAGTTGGCATGGTCTACATGTGACAACGAGGAGGCCGGTAGAGGAGACTTATGGAGATCGACCTCCTGGTGCTGCTCTTGAGCCGGTACTGATGGGACCCTGAGGCGAGGCCCTCCGTATACTGTTGGAAGGTCTGGAGATTCCGGAGGAGCCACCTCGGGTGCTTTGGTCCCACCAGACGCGGAACTAGACGCAGCCATAGGCGCAGGTTCTGAAGGTCCCGCATCATAACCCACCAAGGAGCGAGAACAAGGCATGTGAACAAGTTCATCCTGCATGGATCAAACATCAGTGAGAAGTCCATAGTGACCCAAGAACAGATCGTAAGGAAAGAAGTTCAGAATGATACCTCGAGAGCCTCCGCAAAATCGTCGGATTCTGAGCCTCGGTCTCCGACCTCGCCCTCCTCCAACGGGATCCCTCCTCCAGCCTCATCCTCCTGAGAGGAGCCCTCTGATTCCTCCGGCAGGGGGATGCACTCCCTCATATCGGCAACCGATAACTGTGGGGGGACCGTCTGATTCAACAGTACCCTCACCCGGTCTATCATTGGGCGAGGGACACCACTAGAGTGGACGTAATCCTCCAGCTCGTCCAGGTACTGTTCTTCCTCCGCTGGAGATGCCATGAATCCAGCCCGAACTGGGCCTATGCCCGACAATTCCATCCTGAGGCGATTCAAGTGTGCCCATATCTTGGTTGGGCTGAGGAATTTCCGGTTGACATCCCAAATGTACCAGGCCTCCGGGAAGACAGTATACTCTGCCATGTCAATGTGACACAGCCGCTTCCCCGGAGCCTGAGTGGATATCCTACGAAATCCCCTCTGTGGACGCCCCTCTGGATGACCCTACTCTTCCGGAATCACTGGATCCACCGCTGCTGCCATACCCCCGGCCGGTGCGGGTCTCTCCGCCATGGCAGCCCCGCTACCGCAAGCGGCCCTAGCTGCCCTCTGACCCCGACCTCGAGATAGAGGAGGCCCACCGTCACCGACCCGGATAGTTGGTTGCTTCAGCATCTCCCCTGCGTAAGCAGCCTCCCAACTGATGGCGCACTCCTTCACCAATCCGAAAGCGGCGGTGGATGGAGGCAATGCAATCCGCATCTTTCCATCATCCCGTGTGAACATGAGCCACAACTGCCTCATCACACACGGGTGCTCCTCATGACGCACCTCCCAGTAGACCTGCGGGGTCAACCGCTGGAGGCACCAGAACTGCCTCGCAAACCGATGCGGGGTGTACGGTTCACAGAGCGGCTCACAATCTATTTGTGCCACCAAAACTCCACCTCGGAAGGCCAGGAGGTAAGCCCGATGTTCTTCCGTTCCCCGTCTGTCATCAGTAAGCATCCCCGTCGGCAATGGGAAGGGGTGGAAGTTAAACTCATCCGCCCTCCAAACCCTATTCAGCACCATCAGCACGGCTAATTTGAACGAGAATCTCCCGACCGCGTTTAGGATGGAGGGGCGGAAGTTCGATCCCGGTGGCGAAATGGGGTTTGGATACTCGTAAATCCCCCTGATATGTGCTGCGATCGTCCCATACAGAAGGTGGAAGGGCCCACATATCCTTGGCGGCTTCTTGCCCTCGCTAATATGCCGCAGCATTCTATACAGTTTGGTAAGCATCGGAATCCCCAGATTGATCTGTTGCCCCATGGCCAACATCGACACCATGATAAACAAGATGTGTCGTACCCCCATGCTTGTATCTCTCACCGATAGAATCCAACCACAGATGAGAGCCGCGATGAATGCCGCCAGCCTGACTATCGGCTGTTGTTCAGTGCTGACACTGAAACCCCAAGTCTTCCATTGGCTGTCCTCCAGGACCAGCCAATACGAGTGCCCCATGCCCCGTTGGGCCGCCCTTGGACAAGTTCGAGGCCTCAGAGGGAACTCTCGATTCTCTGGGAAATTTAGGAAGCATTTGAACCACCTCCTAAAATGGAAATCCCTCACTGCCTCCTTTTCCTCTCCATGGACGAGTGCCATCAACGTCGATGCCAGTCGCGGCATTTGCTCCGTATCCCCCCATGCGCTGACGACGGGGAGGAATTCGTCATACATGGCCCCCAAGATCGGGACCCCAGAAATCTGGTGGACATCCCACATGCTGATGCCCACCTCCCCGTGATTCAGGTGAAAATTGTTGGTCCTAGACAACCATCTGCTCAGTAGTTCCGGCATCAGTTGCTTGGGTTGGTAAATGTGGAATTGGGAAGCCCATGCCGCCTCATACAACCACACTCTCCTCAGCTAGGCCCCAAACTCCTCGCATGAGGCGCCTACCCAGTAGGCCCAGGCCTAATCATCAGTAAAGTTTCCGCCCTGGCGTAGGTCCCACTCATCGGACCATCCCTTCTTCGAATCCTGCAAATCCGGCTTCAGCGTGGTACGGTAGAGAGGAGGGGACGTCTCCGGTTGCAGTGGCTTCCCGTCAATGTTGTTCACATGGTTGTAGAGACAGTCAGCGGTGACGGGTGTGAAGTTCTCTTGGGCGTGACCATCGGCCGCCATGAACCATTGATGATGGCATGGTGTGCTCCTGAGCCAGCAAGCTGGTTCATCCCTACTCGCCTTAGGGATAAAGACGTCATCCCTCAGCCCGAAGCCGTACAATGGAAGTTTCTTGCATTGCGGATAATCCTTCCGACCCTCCAATAGCAGATCTGTCAAAGAAGTGTGGTCCGAGTGGCTTCGGACCATCTCTCCCAGGCCTGGACAGTTGGCCATCTCATCACGACGAGCAGCATCTGCAAGAACCCCCAAGACAGCCTCTTGATGGGCCATTTTAACTCTGGCCCTCAGAAAAGAATTTTTTTCAACTGGATCGCGAAGCTCGACCGCGAAGCTGAATCGCGAAGCCGGATCACGAAGATCGGTCACGAGGCGAAGTCGTGAAGTCAGGACAAGGCCGACAAGAAGAAGTTCGCTTGGCACGGACGCGGAGTCGGAGACCAGTGGTTCACCGCGAAGCTCGCTTCACGGAGGGCTGTCGCGGAGTACGCGGAGCTTCGCGAAGTCGAGAGCACAAAAAGACAAGGAAATCACGTGAACACAAAAGAGGTCAACCCCCTATTTATAGGCGGTGACCCAGGAGCATCGCGACGCGCCTCACCCGTGCGGAGCATCGCGGCGCGTCCGGATCCGTGGCCCCGGGGAGCACCGCGGGGTCCCTTCGCGATGTCGCATCGCGAACCACCGACAATTTTGGTGATTTTCCCTCAGACTTCGACCCTTCTCCCTCCGCGGCTCCAAGTCTGAGGGGGGGGGGCATTTGTTGGATCCAAAATATGGCCTGCAAGGAAGGAACGAAAAAGAACGCTGGCGCGCTTCCCCGCGAAGCACCGCCGTGAAGCACCCACGCGAAGCCCCGCCGCGAACCGCCCCGACCATTGCGGCCTTGCGAAGCTCCGGAGGCGGTAATGCTCCGCGAACGCATTTGTCGTTCGTGAGCGCGCCGCGAAGCACCAGAGGCGGTAATCCTCCGCGAACGCATTTGACGTTCGCGAGCCCTCCGCGAAGCTCCGGAGGCGGTAACCCTCCACGGACGATGTTGACATTCGCGAGCGCGCCACGAAGCACCGGATGCGGAACGCGAGCCCTGCTTCGCGGCGCCCCTTCCCTATAAATACTGGACTCCCCCTGAGTCCCGAGAACGGACAATCCGACCATTCGGCTTCTCCTCTCCCGAATCGCGAAGCACTCTTTTCCCAAAGAATCATGAGCTTCGCGAGGTACTTCTACTTCGCGAGACGCCTCTGCTTTGTCTCGTTTTGAGCCCCTCTTCCGAGTGGGATTCCCTTCGCGAAGCTCAAGGGAATTCGCGAAGGAAGGGGATTCCCAAGGGAACCCGGGAAGCCGCGGAGCATTTATGCTTCGCGAAACACCCAACCTGTACTAGTTATTCCTATGCTAAGTCAAGATCGCTTCACCTTGTGAAGCACACTGCTTCACATTACCTTGCTTCGCGAGGCACCTCTCCTTCGCGAGGCAGTGCTCCGCGAACACTGTTCCACTTTGCGAAGCACCTTCCACCCACAACTATGCCCCATGCTAAGGCCAAGGCACTTCACTTCGCGAAGCACACTCCTTTTCTTAGAGATTCCTCTTTCCGTGCGACCGTCTAGGTTTGCACAATGTGATTTCAAAGTCCCATGGACAATACCACCCATAGCATTTCTTTGCCTAATGCTTCTTCACATAGGCACGCTAACGGCTATTGCTTCTTCGCATATCCACCCTAACGTGGACCCCTTGATGGTTCATTCCACAACCCCCTTAACCATGACCTTACTGGTACCTTCCCTTCCCCAAGGACCATAGGGTACCGGTTATGTAAGTCCTAGGGGTGTGGAGTGAACCCACCTCGTCTGAGCTGCAGGACGTTAAACTACCAAGCACCACGTCCTCAACACATGATGTTAAACTGTGACCCGACCTTGTGCCCCTCACGAAGGGTCCCCCCAGCTCGAACATTATTTACACCACTCGTCTCCATGGGAATGGAATCACCCATCCACAAGGGATGATATCCTTCTTGTTAGAGTGGCGTATGTTCGTAGGAGAAGGGCGACCCTAGTTCCCCAACGGATGGCTGCACCTCTGCATCTCTGTACTTCCCCACTACCAAGGTCAGTGGAGGGCGTGATAGGGAACGAGGAACCTCCCATAATTGGACCAAGGTCCATCTTTCTCGTGCTTTGTCACGCCATGGGCCTCCATCCTGGAGTAAGTCCCAGCACCATGGGCAGCCTAACGCGTAAGCCCCTCTTTGCTTCTCACGGACACATCCTTCGCGACGTGATCGTCAGGTCCTTGCAACCTCTTGATTCTCACACTGATCATGACTCACGTGGGCTTAGAGTGAGCACCGACCCTGACCCCCCACCCTTAGCGAACTCCGAGGACTTTGATCCATGTCAAGGCATGGTACGTAGGAAGCCTCCATGAGGTTCAAGCCCACCCGTCATTTATTTACATCGGGTCTCATTCCCGTCCAGCATGACGTTAAACTGAATTCCGGTCCAATGGCAAGCCATTGCGACCCATCCCACCCGAACTATGAGGACTTTGATCCATGTTAAGGCATGGTACGTAGGAATCCTCCATGAGGTTCAAGCCACATTGCTCGGTCGTTCATTCACGTCGAGTTTCGCCCTCGTCCAGCATGACGTTAAACTGTATGCCCCCCCTTTGTCCCGCATGACGTTAAACTGCACACCCATTCCAACCCGAACTACGAGGTCTTTGATCCATGTCAAGGAATGGTACGTAGGAAGCCTTCCAGAGGTTCAAGCCCACCACTCATCGGATCAAGGTCCACCTTCACGTCGGTTCGCCGACAAAGCCCCACCCGAACTACGAGGTCTTTGATCCGTGTCAAGGCATGGTACGTAGGAAACCTCCATGAGGATCAAGCCCACCCATCATCATTCACGTCGAGTTCTACCTTCGTCCATCATGACTTTAAACTGCATCCTAGTCCGACGGCAAGCCGTTGTGACCAACCCGAACTACGAGGTCTTTTGATCCATGTCAAGGCATGGTACGTAGGAAGCCTCTACGAGGTTCAAACCCACCATCTGGTCGTTCCGACCTCACTCACGTCAGTTCACCCCCGTCCCGCATGATGTTAAACTGTATTCCCCAAATCCGAACTACGAGGACTTTGATCCGTGTCAAGGCATGGTACGTAGGAAGCCTCCCTGAGGTTCAAGCCCAACAATCATTGGCCCAAACTGTCTCCTAGTCGGTGTGCAAAGCCCGCATTTTCAAACCCATCTCCCATCGGACCAAGGTCCCTCACTTACGTCGGTTCACCGACACCCACCACCCATCGTCTATTCACGTCAGGGTTCACTATCATTCTGCATAACGTTAAACTGTATTCCATCACCCGCACTACAGGGACTTTGATCCATGTCAAGGCATGGTACGTAGGAAACCTTCCTAAGGATCAAGCCCACCACTAGTGGACCCACGGGTCTACTTTCACGTCGGTTCACCGATGAAACCCTTTGAACTACGGGGTCTCTAATCCATGTCAAGGCATTGTACGTAGGAAGCCTTCCAGAGGCTCAACCCCACCATCCATCGGGCTAAGGTCCACCTTCACGTCGGTTTACCGGCACCATCCCGAACTACGCGGACTTTGATTCCCTGCCACGGGGATACGTAGGAAGCCTCGTCAAGGCTCAAGCCCAACTTCACTGTCTCCCCTGCGATGGTCCCATTTCACTCTCCCTCCACTCCATTCATCAACCTATCACCCATCCCGATTCTCACCCGGACCGTCTTATCCCGGTGAGACCATGTCGGTACGCCCTTCTTCACAGCCGCCCATGGGCTGGCCCCGGTATCGACATCCCTTCAAGGAGGATCCCTCAATCCCATCTATCCTAGCTAATGCTCCGGTTGGGTTGATCCATCTCCGCTAGACGTTAAACTCGCGACATACCCTGTGTTAAACACAGTAAGCTAAGGAAAACTCAGATATGTGTATATGACATATAATTCCCCGCGCTCGATGTGGGATGCCTCGGGCTTCCACGCCCTCGAGAAGCCCTGTGACCAGGTATAACCGACAGACATGCCAGGTTCCCCAGCATCCAGACACGCTACTGATGCCTCAACGTGACTACTCCCCCGACTGAAGGTTGCTGCCCTGACTAGACCCTTTGGAATGTCCCGACAGAAGCAGTGTAATTAACCGGTGACCATGGGAACATGGCACTGGGAAGAGTTTCATGAACTACGTATTAAATCTACGAGGGAGACCCGGGCTAGGTGACGAGTTCTGAGGAGGAATCCCCAGAATGAAGAACCGACATACCATCATCCCATTTCGATCAAGGAGCACACGTCCCTGAATAAGGAGTGAATGCTGCCCGCCTTTGGAAAGGGGGAATGCGGGGCAACAGAAGCGCCGCACATCCTCCTCCGCGGACAGAACAGATCCGCGCGCGCTCCCCGGCGGAAAGCATCGGAAACAATTATCTTAAAATATTAAGGAAAAAAATGATAATTTAGGAATCTATTTTATTAAATTAATTTTTTTAAAATGATTATATTGTTTATAAAATTATAAATAAACATTTATGTTTTTTAAAAATACCGATACTTAATTAGTAACTTTTAAAATGTTTTTTGACTTATACCATAATTATATCATATTATAATTAATGAGATGCATAAATTTAATTTATAAATTCAAAGATTATGTTACTATTCTACTGTCCCAATTACTATTCCTAGTGGTCATATTACTATTCCAAAGGACAAGTTACAATTACACTTTTATAGGTTCCTTAATTTCAAGAAATAACTCTTATTTCATTCTTTCTTCAATTATAACGTTTATATTGTGTTCTATATGTAATTTTATGTCATTTATATTATATTAAATTATTATAATAAGGTTATTTTAATTTAAAGAATAATTTTTTTTTTAAATTTACTCCCAAGATGGTGCATGGTTTCACAAACTGGGCATTATCTGTGTGAATCTCCCCTCTTTGTGTTCACTCTGTTTGCTAGATTGGGTGCACGGTTTTCCCAAACTATGTGCCAATCATTTTCAGTCCCACATCCTTAAATAATTATCCATTTTCACCCAAAAAAATCCCCCAGGTAAAACTCAAACAATAAATAATCAAAAATATAAAAAAAATAGCACCTAAAAAAGCTCAAGGAGTCTCTATAAAAGCTTGTAGTCTTCTAATTTCCAAACCATAACATCTAAAATAGTTACGTAGTTTCTTAAAGGATTTAATTATATTAATTAAAAAATTATGTTATATTCGGATTAGTAAATAAACCTAATAATAAATACATATAAATAGATAAAAAATGTTTATTCGCACATGGTTATGAGTTTCGTTGATGAGTGTCACTATCCAAAGAATTGGGTTTCTAAAGACATAGATATTTATGATATAATGTATGTTTATAGTTTAATTTTTATTAAAAAAGGTTCCGATAACTATAAATTTTACCCCACAATATTTTGAATACATTCATATCGTGTAGGGATATAATAAAAAGTTTCGTGATTATACTATCACAAAAATGGTTTTTTACCCTACTTGAAAATATGACATTATCATAAATCGAAATTTAACCATGACATAACTTAATCCTACTAGAACATGGAAAGGATGATCTTATAAAACTTTATCATATTTTTTGGGTGACAATGAATATATCATGGCCTTCTATAGGTCATATTTGCAGTTCATAAAATATTTTTCAATGCTTCATTTTACCATTTTTCATTTTATAGGTCTATAAAAGAGAACTTTGTAGGGACACAAGACATAAATTTCATTAAAGAATCATTGGTGGGTATTTATCCTAGCATTCCATTTTTTTCTTTCAATGTTTCACACACATTGGATGGTGATTTTAGATAGAATGGAATATGAATATGTGACATGAATTTTTCATAGGACACACTTTATAATTTTTCATCATGAATATCCTTTTTCCCTTATCATTATTATTTTATAATATCCAAAAAAATTGACCATGAAGGGTTGATATTTGTATTTATGTATCTCTGAATAAATATTTGTTGACTTTTAATGTGACATAATATTGATAAAAATTTAATTTTTTTATATATGGAATATTTTAAATGTCCAAACCATTCTGAATTAATGATCCCAACACTAATAATTCATCTAAAGGAAACGTGAGCATTGTTTGACATCATGATACATGTACTAGATATATTTTTCCCCTAAAGTATGATATCTAGATATTACTTCATATTCTAATTTAGTAGGAATGAGGAAATACTTTTTAATGTCTCATATATTCCGTGTTTTATTATTTGGTACTATATGGGATGATTTTGAGACTAGAAGCTGAGATTGTGTGTGATTCTAAGGCCCAGTGTGCCTGGAATAAATGTTTCAAAAATGTTAAAACTTTAAATAGCATGTTCTTGTCATTTTCTCTAAAAAGTGAACTAACTCTTTAATGGGTTACAAATTACAAATCATAGGGAACCATTATGTTTAGAAAAATGGGTTTACCCTAGGTGTGACCTAACTTTAGTTAGCTTGGGACGTTTGTGGAAAAAGATGTCGGGGACGTAAAAATAATAGAATAAATTATTATAAATTATTTTTGACCCAAAAAATTATCCATTAAATTTATTTTTATGATGGAAATCTAGTTTTAGTCTCATAACCTTGGAGATCTCATAAGACTATTCGAGAGAACGCTAGAGAATTATCTCAAGTGAATGACAACATATCATTATTGAATCCGTGATCATTTTGAAATAAAATCTATGGAAATTTTCAATTATGTAAACATAATCATTCTTCATTGAAGTTAGATACAACTTGATGTGGGGCATATGAGTTATTATGTTGGTTCCCCATTCTTGATTCCTATGATGAACGTGGAATAATCCATGAACATATTAGCTATAAATTTGATCGTATTTCCAGGATGAGTATTTTTATAGGTAATTGGAGTTTATTTGATGTGGTTTTCTAACCAGAATCCTTGGATCCTAATCATTTGACAGGAATTCTTGGAAAATGATGATAAACCATTGCTAATGTGTATCTCTCTCTCTATTCTTCGCATTCTTCCCAGTTGGGACCTCACATTTCCCGACACGACAATGTTCGGTGATTCTAAACACTTTCAAACCTGAAAATTAAAGATTAATCAACAAATGAGTACTGATCTATGTATATTGGTAATCAAGGAGCTTGGATCTATGAACTTTTGATTTTTTAGGTAATGTAGGTTAAAAGGTCATAACAAGTGACCACTGGCACGGCGGTGGTTGTTGGTGGCGTGCGGTTGAAAATTGTGATGTGAAGACAATGGCATGATGTGGAGACGGTGGTGGGACATTGTGTCGTCATGCGGCAATGGTGGTGATAGAGGCGACAAGGGATGAGGAGCATTGGTGGGTGGAGGACCAGCCACGTTAGGCAGATGATCTTGGTTGGGTCAGTGGGTCATGTCAGGCTGGTGGCTTGGTCACGACCCAGGCTGAATCTAGTGAAACCAGGGTAGAACCTAGTTAATGTCGACTGCGATAGTTGACAATGGATCCACAGTCACTCATGTTGTCATGGGTACACCAACCATGACGGTCGACCATGATAGTCAACCACAGGTGCAGATACTGTGTGGTTGGGCCATACGGCAGGTCTACCAACTACAGAAGTTTACCTAGGTGGTAGGTTTGGAAGACCCTGACAGGCCTACAAGTAGTTTTTCATAATCTAATATGTCTCCTAAGAATTATTTCCATTTGATGAGTCGTATTTTTCATTCAGACCCTAATGTTGAGATGGTCATTCTGATACAAGTTGTGTGTTTTTAGTTTGGACCAATATAGGCTGATAGAATTCCCTTGGTCCTCTCCTTGATGGTTCAGTGTGGCATTACATCAACATCACTTCATTGTAATCCCCTCTAAAGGTCGAGTCTCAGATAGAGTATAGTATCCCTCCTCAAGAGTTCAGTGTGATCCTCTATCAACCCTACTAGTGTTTGTGAAAATCGTGTAACTCCCTTCAAAAGGGCACTGACCCTCCATCTTGAGGGCCATATCAGTGGGGTATATGGAATCCACTAGAATTTTTGGGTATGATCCCCTGCATAGAGGGGTGATCAAAATTGGGTACGTGGAATACATAATCAGTTCTAGTCACAATTTTTGGTGTCGCCCAATCAATTTTGGGCATGAACCACTATTTTTGTATCATAGCCTTCCTTTACCAATGTGTTCTCTTTGGGTAGGGCCAAAATGAGCTAGAATTCATCGTCAGGTGTTTTTGAGGATATCAATGCTTAAGGAGTGAGTTATCCCAATAGGGGAATGCTTCAAGTAGAATAATATGGATGTAAATTGTGTATGACCACCTAAATTCATGGTTTCTCTCTTGAGTATATTTGAATATTATTGATATATGTGTTGTATAAATATAACAGTGTAGACCTGACTGTAATTTCCCTTGATATATTTCTTTTTTGGTTTCAGGGTATTCTATAGATTATTTTTGTACTCATGCCTTTGGGGTATTTTCCCAGACATTTCATGTCTGTGAAAATGATCACCTTTTTGAAAGATTCTTAGGTGGAAAAGGACAACACAATACATAGTGAGACCAGATAGACTGAGGTGTGTTCCTATGAATTTTTGATAGTAGTCCCAAAACATTTAGATTCAAAATGAAAAAATTTTACAGAAACTTTTTGGTAGGATTTTTTACCAATATTTACATTTCAGTACATTCACTTTCATACTCTATTGTAGGATTGTAGATGTATGAATGAAACCTTTTATTTCATTCACATTTTGGAGTTTTGTTTCTTGAAGATGTGTGTGTATGTAGAGTTACATTAGGCTATCTACTCCCATTTGTGGTATGTATATACTCGATGCTAGTCAACATCCCCTGATTTATTGAAGGCAGGCTTGGGGGAGTTTTAGAACGTTCCCCTCTTGGATGGGTCGTGACATAGTTGCATCGAAGGGGTTTGGTTCTACTTTAGGATTAAGAGTCTATGACATTGGTTTGGTATAACAGTGTTATGTTTTTTGAGTTCTTCTTTCAATCTTGGGACACTGGTGTTGGTAAAATGGCTGACATATCCATACACATTGACTCTTCTTACCTACATTCATCTTAATACTTGAATACACTAGTTTCATGGAAAACAATGGTACATACATCCTATAAGAATGGTTGTGTTTTCCATTTCCTTCTTGAGTCATCTCTCCAGATATAATCTATTGACCATGGTACTTGTTATTTTATTACAGGATGCCTATGTGTAGACAACCAACATGGATTCCTATGCATGATCATGAGGATGATCTTCCTAGTGATGAGGCATCGGTATAGGGGTATGTACTAGAGATAACAAATCTGGGTGGTTTACCAGCAACACCACCACCTGACGACAAGAAACTACTTCCATCACTACCAAATGAGGATGCACATAGGCTGATTTTGTTCCAAAAGTTTTAAATGTACTAGACTCCCTATTTTCAATGTGATACATGCTCCACATATGGTAGAAAATTGGATTTATGTAGTCACCTATTTTTTTGCCATATGAGGACATCTTTTGACCAGATGGTATTGCTTTCCGTGAGACTTCTTCTGGGATTTGTGGGGCGATGGTGGAGCTTGGTGACTCATTCACATGATGAGACAAATCCCTACTAGAAAAATATTGAGAATATCTTGAGGGAGGGGTTCTATCTAGCCACATTGCGATCAGTACACATACAGGAGCATCTGCATCTACAATAGGGAAGTATGACCATAGCATAGTAATCATCCATGTTTTCTGGTCATTAATTCTACTCCTTATATATGGTATGATTCTAGTTCATTAAGGAGTAGAAAATCGAACATGGATTACATCGGTACATCAGGTCATCGGTGGTATCCCTTATCATTTCTACGTATGATTGTGTACTAGAGATAGCCATACTAGATGATAACTTTCTAGAAGAGAAGACACTGAAAGTGGGATATAATAGTGGGAACTAGGTAGTTGAGACCTTGACAGCAGGTAGTTGGCAATAGTCACTGGTATCCAAGAATCCCAGGTCATTTAGGGGTGATCCTAGGACTCAGGGTCAGCACTGCAGGGCTCCCCAGGCTGCTCGAATCAGCCCAGTGATATATGGTGTTACTCTTGAGGTGGTTGAGGAAATGTGGCATGAGATTTCCTGAACCTTGATAAAACTGATTAGGAGATGGTCAAGGCACTACTAAGACAAAGGCAGAGATAATATCAAGGTGGTATATTGGCTAGTGTATGTAATATAGGGGAAAGGATGGTGACAGGATCGGGTTAGTGGTTTGACCTATTACCGCCACCACCCCCAGGTGGTCCATGCCAGGCATAGGGAGCTTGTGGGTATGGACAAGGCCAGTTATAGGTGGTAGAGGATTATTACCACAAAGTTCCATGTACGGTACGAAGTACAAATTTTGTCTTTTTCATCTTATCTATAGTTTTGATATACATGGGTACTAGTCATTCCCTTCTTCCAATGATCCTTTTCTGAAACTCAGAGATTCGGGTTGAACCATTGACTCGACCTTTACACTTGTATACATATACTAGAGGAGACTCGATGATCACACACTGGTTCCGATAGTTTGACTTGACTCTTGGAGGAGTGATTTTCTATTGGGATATCATTGTAGTGGCGTTGAGTCTTTACGATGTCATTCATGCTATAAAAGAGTTATCTATAGTTCATGCTCAAATTGAATGGTTTTGGAAAATAGTGTGGTGTGTCCACAGAGATGGAACCGGTCTTTCCTTTGATGGAGAAAAGGAAACATAGGTAGCACAGTATGGACACACACATAAAATGGTGAATCTAATTACTCATCATTTGTCTACCCTCAACCATGTTATAGTGAATGATATGAGTCCTCAGTTTCCTGAATTGGTGGCAGAGTATGGGGAAGTATTTCTTACAAATGTTATAGGCTTACCTGCCCAAAGGGTGATGGAATTCTTTATTGATCTACACACTGTGACAACACCAATATCAACACTTACATATTGAATAGCTTTCATATACCTTCATGAGATGAGGGTACAATTGGAGGAATATCGGAGGAAGGTCTTAGTGATTCCTAGTGTTTCAACCTAGGCATACACAATTTTTTTTCCAATATGGAAGATAGGATCTATGGTTTATGTGTGTATTTCTTGTGCTTAAACCAGGTGATCATGAAGAACATGTAACCAATAAAAAGTATTTATGACCTCTTTGATCACTATAATGTGGAACAATGCTTCTCAATGATCGACCTCAGATCAGGTTGTCACCATCTATGAGTACACGATGAGGACATATTGAAGATGGCCTTTAGATGTAATTACACTCACTATAAGAAATTGTTAATGTCATTTTTCAGGACTAAATCCTGATCATTGTTCATGGGGCTCAAGAAAAAAATCATTCAACCTTACGTAGAAGGGTTCATGGTGGTCCTCATCGATGACATCCTAGTCTAGTCAGTATCTGTGACAAAGAACGTGAAACATATGAGGATGGTCTTGGACACACTTTGAGAGAAATAAAATGAGGGGAAGCTCCCAAAGTACCCGTTTTGGATTTTAGTGGTCCATTTTATGGGACACACCATTTTAGAAGTTTTAGTTACAATGGATCCAGTGAAGGTTGAGGTAGTCCTTGCTTGGAAGACACCCAAGAGTGCTACAGATGTGTTGGGTTTGCTTGTACTATCATGGTACTATTATAGGTTTGTTCCCATATTCCTCATATTGGTATAACCCTTGAGAACATTGACACAAAAGTTTCATACTTTCTTTTGGATAGAAAATATCTATTAGTACTTTCAGGAGATGATAAAGAGGTTGAAAAGTTCTCTCATCCTAAAGTTACCGAAGGAAGGCATCAAGTATTTGTTTTATGGAATGCATTAGGGATCAGGATTGGTTGTGTCCTGATGTATATTCACACGTTGATTTCCTATGTTTCATAATTTTTGAGACCACATGAGGAGAACTAAGTGGCCCATGATCTTGAGTAGATAGTGGTGGTCTTCATATTAATGATGTGGTGACACTAACTGATAGAAGAGCAGTTTATCATATACTCTAATCAAAAGAGTGTCAAGTATATATTCTCTCAAAAGAATATAATAGGAGATAGTGGTGTTATCTATAGTACCTCTAGGTCTATGACTTTGAGATTTTCCATACTCATGCGAAGGGGAATGTGGTGGTAGATGCTCTCAAAATGAGACCTGGTTTGTGGTTGCAGAACAATGTGTCAGAGTAGTTGTTCTCATTATAGATGCACTTTTTGGATAGAGATATTGAAGCTTACTTCCAATCAATAGTTATCACCACTTCATCTCATAGTTAGTCTGTGAGGCACAACATGGGGATAATGACTACGAGACCGTACATGTTCATATGTCCATAGGGCATACTTCAGATGGATATTTGAAATGTGGTGACCAAGTCATTCATTTTAGATAATGTATATTAGTAAAAGTGGAATTTTGGGACGTGGTTATGAGGGAGTTTCAAACATCCCCTTTGGAGGTACATTCCGGTGTAGTGAAGAAGTACCAAGACCTATGACATTAGTTTTGGTGGCCAAGGATGAACAAAGGAGTTGTAGAGTTTTTTTCTCCATGCCTTACTTGTCAAAGAGCGAATGATAAGCACCAAGTTCTTATCAATTTAGCTCAGGACCTATAGGTAATAGAATAGAAGTGGGATGATATATTGATGGAATTTGAGATGGTTTTAACACATATGTTTAGGGGATACAATTCCATCTAGATGATCATTTACCAACTCACCAAGTCATCCCACTTCTTAGCTATCAGAGAGAAAATTCCGGTTGAGAGATTAGGGTGCCTATAATTGAAAGAGATAGTTTAACTCCTTGTAGTTACATATAATATTGTTTCTCATCATGATTATCATTTTATATATCAGTTGTGGAAGGGATTATAGAAGGAATTTAGGACCCTACTATGCTTGAGCACAAGGTTTTACCCACAAACAGATGGCCAGACTAAGTGAACCATTCTAGTTTTGGATGAAATAATACACGAGCGTATTTTATACTTTGTTCATAGTTGGGAGGATCACATACCACTGGTGGAGTTTTCATACAACATGAGATATCATTCCACCATTGGTATGGCACCATTCAAGTATTTCTAAGTGCCAACCTTTAAGTCACCATTTTTCTGGACTAACCTAGGAGATTCCCCACTCCAGAGGCCAAAGTAGGCGTTAGATACTATAGAGAATATAAAGATCATCCAAGATCATATGAAGACTATACAGATTCTTCAAATGTCTTATGTTGAAATGAAACACATTCCATAATAATTCAAAGACAGAGACCATGTGTTATTTCGGTTTTCACCTCGAAGGGGATTATAGTGGTTTTTCTAGGGGTGGGAAGATATCTACGAGTTTCATTAGCCCTTTCCCTATAATTTTTACATTTAGTGAGGTGGAATACCTCTTGGAACTACCACCATAGTTATATCGGGTACACAGTGGCTTCCATGTGTCATAGCTGAGGAGGTACGTGCATGACCCATCACATGTCATCAACTGGGGTATGCTAGACATCAAGGATTGTGTGGATTTTATTGATTACCAAGTGGAAATTGATTATATATATGAGAGTATTCTTTAGAGATATTGATTATTTTTTCATTTCTATCAGTAGCATGGGAATATCCTGGAGAGCACATAGAAGAAGGAGGATCAGATTTATGCTCATTAAACTCATCTATTTGAGTAGACATTGGTTTGTATTTTTTTAGGGATGTAAATCCTCAAGGTGGGGAGAATTTAATGTCTAATTTTTTATATTTTATTTTTGGATTTTATATGGGATGGTTTAGAGAACATGTGATATGACAGTGTGTGATTATGAGGCCTGGTGTTCCCGGAAAAATTGTTTTAAAATTATTAAAATTTGTTATAGCACATGCACACGGTTTTCCTGAAAAAGTGGAATAACTCTTAAAAATGTTCCTGGAATAGAAATATTATGGCACCGCTGAGTTCACAATATCAGCTTCACCCTATGTGTGACCTAACTTTAGTTGTTGTGGGTTGTTTGTAGAAAATGATATCAACGATGTAATGAAATAAACTAATTTATTAAGAATAATTTTTGATGAAACGAAATATCCTTTGAATTTATCTTTATGTTGGAAATCCAATGTAATCCGCATAAACATGGAGATTCCAGAGGACCATTGGAGATTACATTAGAGAATTCTCTCCGGTGAATGATAACAAATCAATATCAAATAATAGGTCATTTCGCCAACAGAATCTGCAGAGCAGATCAACAAAATAAATGGAATCATTATTCTCCAATGACCAATATAACTTGATTTGCGACATATTATTTATTTGTTTAATTATTCATTCTTTATTCCTATGACAAACATGGACTAATCTAAGAAAAGATTAATCTGTAGTTCAATTTTATTTGCAGGATGATGTTTTTTTACAGGCTATCGGGATTTATTTGATGTTATTTTCTAACCTGAATCCCCAAATATAAAAAATTTGCCTAGAATGATTTCACAACAATGATTAACCATTGCTTGTGTTCATTTCTCTCTCTATTCATCACATTAATAATTGTTAGAACCCCATGGTTCCCAAATCGATGTTGTTGGGGGGTTCCAAACATGACCGGACCATGAGATTCAAGGAGAATCGACAACCAAGGCTGAATTTGTTTAGATTGGGAGTTGAGTAGCTTGGATCGGAAACAATTTATTTTTTGGGCATTAGAAAATGAGTTGTGGTTTTTGGAAGGTACCACTGGTGTTGTGGAGGCATCTGAATATGGTGTATGGTGGTGGACCACGTACAAGCAGTGGTGATCGTCAATAAGGTGATAGTGGAAGGATGGCATAATGGAGGATGAATGTGGTGTCAGAGGAAACGAATGCATAGGCAGTGATGGATGGTGTGGAAATGATATACATGGTGGTAGATACAGAGTGGTGGATGGTGTGGAGTTGTCCAAGTTAGGAGGATGGGCCGAGTAGGGTCTCCAGGTTAGGTCATGCCGGTGGTCCAGGTAAGACACGAGCCCAACCCATGCCGAATCTAGGGAAATTAAGGCGAATCCTTGTTAGAGTCTACCATAATGGTATAAGATGAAGGTCGAGTACCACGGTCAATAATGAAATTTGACCACGATGGTTGACTATGGGGTCATGGAACCTTGAGCTACCACGGGTTCACTGATCGGGACATTCGACTATGACGATCAACCATGGGTGAAATGACCATGTGGCTGAGGCACGTGGGAAGTTGAACAACTACGTTGGTCATCTGTGGAATTCGGTCCACATGCCTCAGGTAGGCTTGTGAGAAATTTCTCTCAATAAATCATATCTTCTAAACAGATCATCTAATCGATGTGTCATTTATGATGTTGATACTTGATCATTGAGATGGTCATTTTGATAAAATTAGTGAGTTTCTAGTTCAGACTAGTATAGGATGAGAGCATTCCCGTTTTCATTTCATCGATGGGTCAAGACGACATTACATCCATATTACTATATTGTAATCCTCTCTAGAGTTCATGTCTTATATAGAGTATGCTAACCCACCCCAAGACTGGAGTGACATCCTCTTTCAATAGGGTATGTTTCTTATCCTTTTTCTTATGTGGAAGATTCATGGTGTCCACTAGATAGTTCTGGGTGTGATCCATGGTGTCCTCCAATCAGTTCCGGAATGGACCACTTCTTTGTGTATCATAGTCTTCTAAGAATAATGTTTTCTCTTTGTGTAGGGCCCAAATGAGCTAGACCTCTTCATAGAGTTTCATTGATGATATCATGGCTCGTTGAGTGAGTTATCCTAAACGGATCATGCTTCGTGCACAATCGTGTGGCTGGTAGTTGGTTATGACTGCCTGATGGTGTTATGTCTCCCTTGATTATGTCTAGATAATATTGTTATATGTGTTTTAGGAATTTACTAATGTTGATCATATTAAACAAAATTTGATTTATTTCTTTGTGCTTTTGGGGTGTCCTACTGAGTACTCTTATACTCACACATGCTGAGCATTTCATACACGTATCTTGTCTTCAGTAGATGACCAAACCTTTGATATATTTTTTTGTAAACTAGGGGAAGACGATGCTTAGTGAGACCAGAAAGACAGAGTTGTGTTCCTGTGGCTTTCAGATAGAAGTCCTAGTACCTTTAATTTAATGTTGGACTTCTGTTATAGACACTTTGTGGTGGAATTTTATTTGGATATCTTTACTCTCTTGTACATTCACTATCTTACTCTATTGTGGAATCTTAGATGTATGCATGAATCCTTTCAATTATATTGAATTTCAGAATTATTTAGTTTGGAGATGTTTGTGTTTTTAAAGGTACTTTAGGACAATGCCTCCAATTTTAGGGATATGGCTACTCGTTTTTAGTCACTAGTCCTTATTAGAGGTGGTCTTGTGGTATTCATGGAATGGGCCCCTCTAGGATGGTTCATGACATTATTAGTTCTAGTATAAGTGTATTTTTCTCATATGTTAGATTTAACATTGCATTAATGTCTTCCAAAATAGAAATAAATCTCAAATACATAGTTAAATGAACCCCCTATGTGAATTGATCTCCTATATTATGGTATTTTTATTTATGAAAAAATATTATAATCCTCACCATAATGTTTAGATTCATGTCATTTGAACAACTACAGACATAATAATGTCTTATCAGTTATATGGTATCTCGTGTTGTTTAACTATATATGAAAACTACTAGTATTCCATTTAGAATATGGTATCGTGATGGGAAATGATTATATTAATTTTATATTTAAAAAATTTATATTATTCTGTATAGATTTACTTCTTTTAATTGGAACACTATCCTATGTAGTTTATATTCTTATTTTACGGACTTAGAGTATCTTTGGGATACATTAAACATGATTCCTTTTAGTTTGATAATATTAAATCATGTAATAATTATAGGATTCTAATGAACCTATAACTGTATTAGGGATTAATATATTTTAACCTAAATACAATCCTCAAATATGATGCATTTATTGATCATATTTCCAAAAATCATAGGTGTTGAAAATAATTTGGATGTTATTTCATATTTTCAGCCTTAATTCTCTTGATAATAAAATTATAAATATGGTTATACTCAAACGAACATATGAGATATACTATGATGTGGTTAAGCCTAACTGAGGATAGTTTATTTCATATTTCATTAAAATATAAAATGCATTAATTTCTATATATAGATTTAATATGATTCTCATGGATCATACTTAAATAAAGTATATATTTTAGAGTCACTAACACTATTATACATTCATAAAAATAGTTTTAAACACAATACATAATGTTTAATCACCACTTGATTATATTCCCAAACAACTGATGTAATTCTAGGTAATTAGAATCATCACTCAAATATTCTACCTTGTCTGTTTTGATCTATGGTTTAAAATAAAGTTGTTATCCTTAGTAAACCATAAATACCTAGTAATGTGGTCTAGTTTGATGGAATACACCATGTTTCATCCTCCAATCCTTTTTTTTGTAAATATTTTCTCCCCTAGGTGAAGTATATTCAAATATAGTAATTTGTGCTTTTTTTAGGCAACCTTTATCTTAAAGAGGCAAGTAATCATCCCAAGTTTCTTCAGGCCATTCTTGATGATCATCAACACACATCCTTCAACAACATTATTTTTAATAATTTTCTAGATATACTTACTTTAATGGTCACACATCAAATGATTTATCAATGAAGTAATTTACTCATTTGATAAGGGTTTCATTCAATAATGTCACATGGGGGTTGATGTTGTGGTGAAAAGAGGTTCTTTACAAATAAAATTTCATGTTGTGCTGGGTGAGGAATCATTCTTTGCCTAGTGAAGATAGCATTCAGTGCATGGGAGTGAAAACACTTCCAGGTGTTCGTGCTATCGTAATCCCAAACAATAAATAGTGGGGAATATTTTCATTATTAGTGTGTGGGCCAACTGGGTGTGGATGGCCTTTGGATCTTTTTCTTGTTGGAACAGACATGGAGGGAAACATGATTCTTTTCTCAATACATGGTTTCAAGGATCGGGTGAACATGTCCCTAAGGGGAAATATTGGGATGTTTTTATCTTTGGCGGGGTGTTGGAATCTGTAGACGTCTAGGAATGATATGAAACACAAAAGACAGAGAGACTCTCTGACTAGAAACATATTCAAAATAAATAATTCTTTTCAATATATAGTCTGCTTGTGTACAACCAGCCATGATGCACCATCGGTTAGTGATCTTATTCGGAACTGTTTTCTATTCAATCAGACCAGTGACACGGGAAAGGGGAATTGAGTCTGATGGTATCCCCACCACCTTGGGCTAAAGATTAATACATATGGGTCTGTTATTTAGGGAGATTTGAGGTGGAGGAATCATCATGAATTAGTAGGGGTGTATAGTTGTAGCATTTTCTTCCTTCTTCGGTAGGTGGGACGCCTTGCTGGATGAGGCACTGGCGATGGCCATGGGTTTGTAGATGTGTAATTAGAGACAAATCATGATAAATGCATTGGAGACGGGCTCCTTAATCCTGTATAAATAACTCTCAAGAACATGCCGGTCTCAATGGAGAATTTATCATATCACTAAGAAGTGCAAACAGCTCATGGGAAATCACATCATGATCACACAGACCTATCGATATGGAAACATGGTTGTAGACATCTTAGCGTCTATGGCTTCACCAAATCATACTATTTCCTATTTCACTTTCCTAGGATTGTTTCCTCAGGAGGTGATTAAGCATGTTATTAATTATTCTCTAGGGTTTCACTATTTCAAACCCCCGTGATCTTTATAGTGTCATGTGTTTTTTCCATGTGTTTTTTTTCAAAAATCAATAAAAATGTTAGTTTTCAATCATTCCATTTTTAGGTGTCGTTGGAAGTTCCTTAGCCTAGAACAATTATTATAAATATTATAAAGCTATTAATGACTAGATAATACATTACTTAAAACTAAAAAAAGATAAATATTATTATCATTGGGATCTTATGGTGAGTAGTTTAGTCGAATGATGTCTAGAATTCACCTAATAGGGGTTTAATAATATGAAAATTTTCCACTGCTAATCAGTTTGTTTATTTTTCTTCATGGAGTACAACTAAAATGTGGTCCTAGAATTTTACAATATTGAACATATTTCAAAATAAACTATATTATCATATTACATTACTATTGAATTTATCACAAGGCGAAATAAATCTATTTTATATTAGTGATGACCCACTTAGTTTCAGACACAATAAAATTCAAATATAATGACACCATTTCATTCCCCAATGGGAATAAGTGTCAGTGATGATAGTTTCCAAGTAAAAAACATAGTGATTATACATTCCACTCACATCAATAATAAGAAATATAAACATTTCCTTCCAGTAAATAAATATTACCCAAGATGACTCATTTAATGTTATGTGGGGTATCACAAATTTCTTCATCTCTAGTGACATGAGTAAAGGTTGTGAAAACATGTGTATCCACTAAATATTATATAAGCATGAATAGTATAAACACATATGATTGTAAATGCGTGACATTTAATCATTAATGTTATTTCTCATCAAAACAATGTAAATAATAATTAACTACATGCTATTAAGATATTTATGGAAAGAGAGATAATGATTTAAAAAAACACTCTTTAAAAATTTTCATGTTTTTCGTACAAATAATAATTATCAAGAAGAAGTATTTATATTCAAAAAATGTGTCTACTATTTGGATGAAGAATTATCATTTCTTTATTTTTTTTGGATGGTACTAATTAAATCATTTGGATTGATTCATTGTGATGGATTGTTTGATGGAATAGTTCCAGTTCACCCAATTGGTTTGATGACACCAATTCTATAGTTTAGTGGAATGATGATATTTTTCTAAATAATGTGTGCATTAAGTCTATATAAATATATAATATTTTTCAATTCTGTAGGGACCCTTATTTCCATTGAATTATTTTCCAATTATATTAGATAAATTGAAACGTATTAGTATTCATTTCTATTGTTAGAGGTATAGAGGAATTTTGAATCATTACTAATTGATTCATTCTTTCCTCAATGTTGTCTTCTAAATGATTCACTTATATATAGATCAACCTTCAATGGAAAAATTATTTATCTCTATATGTGTCTTTTTTACCATTATTCTTTTTATTTTTCATTAGTGATAATGGATGACACATATATCCCATTAAATTATATATTTAATAATGGTATATGATTTATATTAAAAATGGTTTTCATTATATTAATGAAGTTAAATAATTCTAAAATCATATAAACAAAAAATTAATGAAAATTTAGTTAATTTATATGGTAATATTATCCTATATCATATGGATTCTTGGTTTCTGGTATCATGATCTAGTTTCCCCCAAAATTCATAGATGAAGTATCCTATAAACTGGTCCGGATAAAAAAAATTATTTTTTATTCATAATGATATAATGTTTATTACACCACATCCTTTTTAGTTTGTGGTCGATAGCAGATTTTACATTTCCCCTTGATTTACTTATATGTGATGATGGTTATATGTGGTCTCCTTCCATACTATATTAAAATCAATAATATAAATTATGGATTATAAATTTAACCTCTTTCGACCTAATAGGATATGATGGGGGATGATCATGGTTTAAACATCATGTTATACATTCCATTCATTGATATTTATTAATTTTTCATGGTAAGTAATTGTTTCCAATGATTTTTTCATATTATTCTGTCTTATAATGATATCAATGACCCTCATATTAACATTATGCATTCAATTAGATTTAATTAAAACTATTATTCTTCACATAATAGAGTTGAATTGAATATGACATTCAGAGGGTGGTCATGAGGAATGATATTTAAAAAACAAGAAGTCTATTGGAGCCAAAAAATTTTGAAAATTTAATATTTCCAAAAAAATGTGTTTTTATTTATCTTATTATTATGTATTCATAAAATTGGGTCACACCGATGAGAAAAATGGGTAAGGTTCAACTCTAGATCACTATTTTTTAAAAATGATAAGATTATTGGATTAAAGATAGTGGTCATAAGAAATTTAAAATAATACCACTAGAGATAAAAAATAGATCTTTGGCTATACTAGTTATTATCACATATCCATATAATACATCTAATCCATGAGAAATTCTAATAATTCATGGGATATAATGTTTTTATTAATCATTAAACAACACTCCTAGAAATGATTTTTTTTTTCAATAGTGAAGGGGAATATTAATTTTAATTAAAATAAATAAAATGAGAGATGTTATGTGATCTTAAATTGATGTTTTATATCAATTTTTAATTTTTAAGATATTAAATCACCTCTTTAAGAAGTTTTTGATCTACGAGTTTCATGTGGACTTCATCAAACAAATCTAAATTAGTGGGTACATTTCACATTTTAAATCTTACATTGATCTACTCATGATTAATTATAATATAGTTGATATAGGAAATATCATCTTCCACTATGATGTAACACCGTATCTAGGTTTTAGTTAGTCTCACTTCTCATTTAGTTTCACTTAAGATAATAAACATTAATCCACCGACCAATAGGACATCAGTTTCAAAACATGGATATAGTTCAACCTCACTCAAATAAGATTTTAATGTGGGGTTTTCACCATTAACAATGAAAATGTGATATACCAAATCCATTCCATGTATTTAATTTCTAGGATGATATAAATTATTGAGATACTTGGGAGGAATTCCAGAAGGATTCTTACTGATTAGGGTTCAATTGAATTTTATTTTTAAATTTATAATCCATAATAATAGTTTTTAATCTCTACACTATATAAAATGAATAAAATCCATTAATTATTATATATTTAATTAATCTCACAAAACCCATAACACGTCATATCACTTACAACTATTTTCCCTTTATTCATTTTCTAAGTCAATGCCAAATAGTAAATGAAACAAAATCCCTCCTCTTATCTCTATTTTCTTGATACTTTTAAATTTTTAATCATGTTATTAAATATATAAGGTATATATTTTTTGTAATTATTTTAAAATAATTTTTTTTTTCTATATATAATATGTTGGTCACATGAATTATAATCTTAAATTCTATCTTTTGAACCTCACTTCATATAACAGAAGTATGGAACCCTTTAATTTAATCACAAAAAAATATTTCACTTTAGAACTTCAATTGGATTTAAAAAACCAATCAAAAAATATTTCTATTTCATGTAATTTCCTTATAAAAACAATTAAAATTAATAAATAAATTCACTAGTATGTGATATTATGGTTTAGTGACTTTGAGTTCTAGCTACAAAAGAAAAAAATGTACAATAATTGGGAATATTTCTCCATAGTAATGATAAACTATAATCTATCATAAACTTCTCATAAGTTTTAATCATATTTATAACTTGGGGAATGAAACAATAAGAAATGTGTTATGATCAAACTTTTAATGATATAAAGATATATTAATAGTTTATAAATTTTTTAGATCTAATGAAAAAGATAAAACAAGATCATGGAAAAATTTCACATTATAAGAAATAGGGAATAGTTATATTTATGTGGAAATAATGATTGGAGGTCATGTAATATCCAAGGAATAATAATATAAAAATAATTAATTGTGAATAATAATGAGATAATATAGATGACCTATGGGGGTATAAATATAGGCTTATGGAAAGAAAATATAACACACCTTTGAAATATATAATAGAAATTAACATTTGTAGCAAAATAATATCATGGTATCATTATGTTGAGATAATATCAATGATTTCCCACCCTAGATTTTTTTAAGCTAATCTAAGAAGTCCCACCACTTAATTTATGGGCCAATACAATAAGGCCTTAATTATATTATCTCATGCGATATAAAATATTAAAAAATTCATTGGAGGTTGATATAGGACCACACCCATAATATTTCATATATATTTCATCCAGAAGATAATAATAATTGTATATATAATGAAATACCATTGTAATAAATGGAAATTTATATTATTTTCATATGGAATCAAATAACAGGTTATAAAAATTCCATTGGTAGATGAAAAAATTTCAGTCCCCAAAAAGAAATATTTCATCAAATAATTTAGATGTTTATACATAAAACATAAATCTATACAATTAAAATCTATAAACAAAAAAAATAAAGGGAACACATAAAAATGAAAACTTTGAAAAAATTTCTTATCAATGTTTTATTGAGATGAAATTTTAAACAACATTAAAAAAAATCAAGAAATATAACTTATAATTTTTATAAAATACCACCTTAATTGGAATAAAAATGGATTATTCAAAATAGAATAAATATATTACATAAAAAATTTATATTTCTGTTACAAAATAATAACATGATTTGGAAACCAATTATAATGTTATCAAACTACCTTTATGGAAACACACATTATTAAAATAATGAAAAATTATTTAGTTGAAAATAGTAAAAGAGAAATTTGTAAATTTCATGAAATTAATCATATATGGTTCTAAATACAAGAAGAAGATAAAATTATCCAGAGGAGTATATATGTATATATATATATATATGGATGAGAAATATATCATTTAGATTTAATAGTATTTATTCAAAAACAAAATCATACTTTATAATGAAGAATATCATCAATGTAATTTCAATGCAAATAAGGCTAAAAGTGAATATAATATTATCATTGATCGGTGTAAAATTGTCATGTTAAAATTATAGTAAATAAGAAATGATTATTACTAAAGAAATTAGTTGATTTGTGAAAACCCATTACATTAAATAATAACATCCTCTAAATTAGATGAATCGTTGTGAGAACCTGTAAATTCCATTGAAGGACCACATGGAAATAGATTATTTAGTCTATCTATTTGTGACTAGAAACTAAAAGAAATGTAAATTTATTATTTGGGATTTTAAATAGAAATAATATAAATAGAAAACCAAAATTTAGAGTGGTACTGAATCGGTGGTGAGAGACCCCTTTATAAGAATCAATAATTGAATTATTGTAAATAATTGATCATAATATAACCAGAGAAAAAAAATCCACCATGGAAAAATAATGAATTTTAGATAATGTTTAGTAAAAGAAACCTCAACCACTCAATTAGATACAATATTTATTATTTAATTTTATTTTACACAATGGTTAACCTTTTTTCATTTTGAATTTACCATGAGAACTCATTTTTTATCGATGAAATTCATTTTTATGCATAAATGCTCCGCATTAAAAAACATAGACCCTGTGATTCAGAAATAAAAATAAATTTTACGATATTCAAATTGTAAATGTTATATAGATTAATTTTAAAATAATAATTTCATAATGTAATAAAAAACACTTTAAGGGAATTTTGTAACTTATGGTCTAAAATATCAAACTGTGACATGTAAAATGAATTTTTTTTTTAAAATTCATGATATCTAATTTAAAATAAAAAAATTATTTATATTTTTTCATAAATTTCAATGTCAAAATTATCGACTAATAATTCAATAAAATTCAATGTGTCCTTAAAAACTATAAATTGAACTATCCACAAAAAATTTCTTTTTCAAATACATGCCAAAATATTTTTCCAAGGATTTTAGTTTCGTAATTAATATTGAATTTTAAAAAAAAATAAATCTATCTTTAAATATTTAAGAAATTATCTACTAAATGAAATAATAAAATTTGAAAAAAATACTATTTTTAGTTAAATAACTCTTTAAAATACGTGTTTTTCATATTAATAATTTATAAAAATGAATATAAAAAACCATTAAGAAGTAAATTTCATATTTTATTCACATCATTATTTAGATACAATAAAATCAGTTAAAATTTATAAAATATAAAGTATATAAAAATACCAATTTTAAAAAATATTTCCTCGTTTTATTTATATAATTCATATATAAAACTTTGTTAAAAAAATTAATTTAATTAGAATACACTATAAAATATTTGTTCATTTCAATCACCCCTTCATAAAAAAATTCCTCTAAATTTAAATTATTTGTAATTAATGAATTAGTTATGGGTTTTTATAAGATATACATGTCCATAAATTTAACTTCTAAGGAGGTTTCATCATTACTATCCATGGTATGACTAATAGATTCATCTTTTTTCTCATAATAGGCTTATATTGTGACTCTCAATGTCACGACCCGTCCTTGGGGCCCGTTCTGTGATTACCTCAATCCCGCCTTCCATAGGCCAGGGGCTGGCAACTAGCACCAAAGTCAAAAATCCTGATAAAAGGGAAGGTATTTACCTTATATAAGTAAACAAATACAACAAGTACGCAAGCTGATGTAAACACTAAGAAAACTGAGTACAAATGTAAGTGCTGGAAAGTAAATGGTCCCGAATACAAACCCAAATGAAAGTACAGTACAACAGAAAAGAGAGAACAGTTGCAGTAAAGTAAACCAGCAACCACTGAGTTATCCTCCGGATATCCCACCTGAAGTATGGGTACAAATGGTCTCCTCATCTCCTCGGGTCCGGTCGTCCGCTCCTTGTACGTCCCGCCAAGTGGTCCACCTTGAGGTATCATCCTGCTCCACAAGACACCACCCTGATTAGTGTTATATGTCATCTGAATCCAACACAACGTAGTGCAGCCATAGCCTATGCAGGGGTGAGTATACGATACTCAGTAGGGACCTCGATACCCCCTAAGGTATCCCAGAATCCAAAAAGGATAAACTTCAAAGGAAAAATACAAACACAAAGTATAAACCAACTCTACTTTGGTATATGCCCATACATATACCTTAGTCTTCAAATCCAGTTCGGCTCCAACTCAGGAGCCCAAGTACAACCCATTCCACACAAGAAAGCACAACTCATTCCACACAGGAAAGCAATTCAATCATATCAATTATAATGATTGAAAGTCAAGAATAATCTCACATAGGTATACTACTCACAAAGTGGGGTGGAGATGATAGATGTAGCCTCTGAATCATCTCCACTGCCGAACCCACATAGGATCCAAGTACAGAAGTCGTCACTACCGAACCCACGTAGGAACCAAGTACAACAACCATCACTGTCGAACCCACGTAGGATCCTAGTACAGTCATCATTACTATCGAACCCACAAAGGATCCAAGTACAGTCGTCCTCGCTGCCGAACCCATGTAGGATCCAAGTACATTCGTCATCGTCGTCGTCGTCGCATCTAGCTCTAGGATTCCGGCACACAAAACGCTCGATTCCGAGAGGGTCCGCTCCACGAGCCAAGGGGGTTGATACATCAACTGTCACCAGGTCCACAGTTGATGTATCCCAAAGTTCCGTCTCGTCAATAAGAACTCAACGCGACAGACGGCGCGTCAATCGGACGCCCGCTCTGAGAGATAAAGTCTTTTCCGTTCTAGGGGCCCGGTTAGAAATACACTCTTTTCTAACCCGGTCAATATCAAAAGCTGTCAAAAACTCACTTAGAGTATCTCAAAAGAACCGTCTCATCGAAATTGTCATAGTACCGCAGATGGCGCGTCGATCGGACGCGCGATATTTATGTTATTCTCATTTAACTGATTAACAGGCCCGACCCGTTTACCCAGTGTGCTGACGGGTCGGGTTGACCCAGTTTGACGGGTCCTACCCAGCAGGGGTGTTGGACCAGTCCGAAGAAAATACTCAACTCAGCCTGAGGGGATGCAGCCCGGCCCGGCTGGCTCAGCCGGCTGACCGAGCAGCTCGGCCGAAGCCGAGTGGGTTCCAAGTAGGGGGGGGGGGGCGCACCCCCCCCCCTTTTCCGCACCTGTGGCCCTAGGCGGCGCCGCCCTTCCCCAAACCGTCCGGCTAGACCCGCTAGTCTTCTGCACACGCGGCTCACATAGGTGGGCCACCGGTCATCCAGCGCGGTGCCCTCACGGTGCCGCGGTCCAGCTCCGCCCAGCCGGCCGATGGGCCGGCTGGTTCCTCCGCCGAAGTGGCCCATGTAGCAGGCCGCGATTCTTCCCACACAACCGGCGTGACGGCGTCGGTTCCCTTCACCACATTCTCGGCACGACGTGACAGCATCATGGCTCCTCCTCCATCAATTGCTAATTCTAAATTAATAAATGAGAACAACAGAGCGTTGTTAGGTCGTGTTTGTTCGGCATGCACACTCCGTGTAAAATGATAGCAATCTGCCATATTTAACAACGATTTCAAACGAGAATGGGGTAGGTAAACATCCACTTTGAAGAATAAACCCATACCTCAATAATCGATGTCGTTCGCTGGACATCGCGGAAGATGGTGTCGCGGGGCGAGGTTTCGCAAGGGACATCGGAGTGCACCCGAGGAGGAAGCGGCATCTCCCATTTTTGTAACGGAGAGAAGAAGAGGATTTCATGTCATTGTTCTTTGTGGATTCAGTGATCTACGTCGAAGAGGTGTCTTTCTTCACAGAGAGGATGATGTTCTTCAACAAAGGAGGAGCATCCTTCTTCTTTTACACCAAGTCTAGCTCCAAAATCCTCAAACAACAAGCCAGCCCCAAAATAAAATAAGGCCACCCTTTATTTTAATTAAACAAGACATGCATTTCAAAATAAAAAATTCAAATTTCAATTCACTTAATTAATTTAACCATGAGTTGTTTAATTAATTAAGTGATAGGTTGGAAAGTTTTAATGGACTGATAGAGGGAGAGGAAGAGTCCTCATTAAAGAGGAGTTACCAAGTTTAAAGGGGGAGTTTTAAGGAGTTTCAGGGAATGTGAGGGGTTGGGGATCATGTGGGACCCACGTCAAAAATATCCTCACTTGGGTAGTTAGGGGCCCACCCCAACTCCCCTATGTAGAATATAACCACTTAGATATAGAATAAAAATTGTTCCGCATTTTTATTCACTTCTTATTTAATCCAAAATTTTTAACTTCTCCTCCCGCACAAACGCTACTACGGTAAAGGTCCCCTTAAGCAATTATATGCGTTTAAAATTCATCGGTGCCCTTGGATTTCAATTATGAAAACCGGTCCAAAAGATAAAAAACCCGCTCATTCTTTTACTGGACGTACCCGATCTAAACTTCGAAAATTGATTCCGAGGACACCGGGCCTCAGAATCAGGTGCAGTCAAAAACTGCGTACTCATAAAATTTCAAATAATTTAAGAAAAATATTTCCTTGAAATTTTTGGGTCTTTAGAATACTCCCACTTCAGGGCTTTACGTCCCCATAAAGCTACATCATAAACTATGGAAACAAATGTGGGTACTCTACACGCATCTGATCCTCCCACTCCCATGTGCTCTCCTGGAGGTTCTGGTGCTGCAAACGAATGCGCACTAGAGGAATCGATTGTCCATGTAGGACCTTCTCCTATCGATCCTCGATCTCTACCAGGACCTCCGCAAATGTCGCCCCATCATTGATGTTGAGCTCCCCTTGATCAATGATATCCATCGGGTCGTGCACATATCTCCTTAGCAGAGATACGTGGAAGACCTCGTGCACCTGGTGCAACTAAGGTGGAAGGGACAGGCGATAAGCCACCTCGCCTACCTTATTGAGAACCTGGAATGGTCTGATAATGCGTGGAGATAACTTGTCGCCCCGACCAAATCTATGTAATCCACGTCGAGGTGAGACCCGTAAGAAAACGCGGTCGCCATCCTCAAAGTATAGTGGTCTTCGCCTCCTATCAGCATAGGATTTATGTCTGCTCTGTACAGTCGTCATCCACTCCTGGATGATATGAACCTTCTCTGTCATAGCATGAACCATCTCTGGTTCTACGAGTGCTGACTCCCCAAGCTAAGTCCAGTACAGAGGTGATCTTCATGGTCGGTCGTACAATGCCTTTTATGGTGCCATCCCGATGCGGGAGTGGTAGCTATTGTAGTACGCAAACTCTACCAAGGGTAGTTGATCCTCCCAGCTGCGACCAAAGTCAAGGACACATGCACGGAGCATGTCCTCAAGTGTCTAAATGGTCCTCTACATCTGGGAATCCTTCAGAGGATGAAAGATGGTGGTCAGGTGTAGCTGCATCCCAAAAGCCTCCTGCAACCCCTTCTAAAGCTGGGAAGTAAAGAAAACATCTCGATCGGAGACGATAGATGATGGAAAACTGTGAATCCATGCGATCTTCTGAATGTAGAGGCATCCAAATCTCTCCACTGACCCCTGCTCTCTGATAGGTAGGAAATGAGCCGACTTGGTGAGTCGGTCGATAATCACCCAAATGGAGTCATGTCCTCTGGAAGTACGAGGGAGCCCCGTCATGAAATCCATAGATATCCCATCCCACTTCAACTCTGGGACCTCTAAGGGCTGCACCAAGGCTTCCAGAACCTGGTGCTCCACCTTCACTAACTGACAGGTGATGCATCATGAAACGAACTCGTCCACAACCTTCTTCATACCCAGCCACCAGAGCTGTCGTCTGAGATCTTGGTACATCTTCGCCACTCATGGATGTACCGCAAGAGAGGAAGGGTGAAAATTCCTCAAAACTTCCTCCTGTAGTACAACTGGTACCATGGTACGTTCCCTGAAGAGGATGACGTGCTCTACTCCTTCAAAAAATCCATCAGGCGCCTGTCCTTTGGATATCTAAGCACGTCACGCCTCACAGTCAACGTCCCCACATTGTGCCTCTATGACCCGCTGAAGTATTGGAGGAGTGATTGTGAGTTACTGTAGAAAGGTTGCTCCATCCCTATCCATGAAGGATATATGCAATGAGGCCCATTCCTCCGTCGCCTCTTCAAGTAGCTGAATGCCCAATCACTTGCTAATAGGATCAGCTACCACACTCCCCTTCCCATGAGTATAGACTATCTCAAAGTAATAGTCTTGGAGGAACTCAAGTCATCGTCGTAGTCTCAGGTTCAGGTCCTTCTACGAGAATATGTACCTGAGACTCTGGTGGTCAGAGTAGACTGTAAAGCACTCTCCCATCAGATAGTGCCACCACATCTTCAAGGAGAGGACCAATGCTGCTAAATCCAGTTCATGATAGCGTAGTTCTTCTCGTGCATCCTCAACTGTCAGGAACCATAAGCGATCACTGCCCGCTCCTGCATCAGGACACACCAGATTCCGGTCCCTGATGCATCGCAGTAGACTATGTAACCTATTCCCTCCTCCGGAATCCTCAAGATGGGTGCACTAGTCAATCTCTGCCTCAGCTCCTGGAAGCTCTGCTGACATCTATATGACCATACGAAGGGTTTCCCCTTCTTCTTCAAATCTAAAAGTGGTGCTGCAACTCCAGAGAAGTCTATCACAAATCTTTCATAGTACCCAACCAGACCTAGGAAACTCCGCACCTCCGTCACACTCCTAGGTGGCTCCCAAGCAAGTACTGCATCAATCATTGCAGATCCACAACAACTCCTGCCTCAGAGATGACGTGCCTCAAGAAGTGGACCTCTCGAATCTATAAATGACAATTAGAGAGCTTACCATAATGCTGGTGCTCTCAGAGTGTGTCCAGTACAACCTGCAAGTGGTAGGTGTGCTCCTCTCCAGTAGTCGAGTAAATCAGTATGTCATCGATGAAGACTATAAAAATTGATCGAGGTAAGGCTGGAAGATCATGTTCATGAGACTCATGAACACTGCTAGAGAGTTGGTTACACCAAAAGGCATAACCAAGAACTCATAGTGGCCATACTGAAACCTGAAGGCCGTCTTCTGCACATCCTCGTCTCGAAAACTGAGATGATGATAGCCTGAACTGAGGTCTTTCTTTGAGAAACATTGTTCTCCCTTGAGCTGATCAAAGAGGTCATCAATCCTAGGGAGTGGATAATTGTTCTTTATGGTCACCTGATTCAGGTGACGGTAGTCGACACATAGTCGTAAGCTCTTATCCACCTTCTTGGAGAATAAAATTGAAGAAGCCCAGGGTGAAACACTAGGTTGGATGAATCTGTTTCCATGCAAGTCCTCCAGCTCTACCCGTAGCTCTCGAAGCTCAAAGAGATCCATCCAATATGCTGGAGTAGATATCGGGGTTGTCCTGGGGTACAAATCAATGTATAAGTCTACCTCTCTACGAGGACGTAGTCCTGGAACGTTGTCAGGAAAAACGTCCGCATACTGATCCCCCGCAATAGGAAAAATCTAACTTTGCACATCAATTGCTCCTAGGATGAGACTAGCCAAATGATGTGTGATCGGTTTCCCTCTCCTCCGAGTAATTCCATCCTGCGCTGCAAAGGCTCCCCTCTTGTCGATGAAGGTGAAACTGCTCCCATCTATGTGGACACATCGCACTTTGCACCTAATATAGTTAATATGGGCATGAACTATAGATAACTAGTCCATACCCAAGATGATGTCGTAAGGCCTCGATGCTGCTACAAGAAGATCTCAGCCGAAGCTCTCGGCTCCTAGAGTAAGCTCACACTGCCGGCACTAGTGTGTAATCATTGAGTCTGCTCCCATAGTAGTCTCTATCCATAAGGATCGAGCCAACGGCTCTGTTAGAATCTCTGAGCTCTGCACAAGGGCAGTGGAAATAAAATAATGACTCGCTCCTATGTCTATAAGTACTACAACATGGGTGGAGTAGACACAAATAGTACCTCGAATCATCTCAGGTGCGCCGTGGTCGTAGGCCTCGACTGCCTAGAGCTGAGCCTGCCCCTGTCTACCATCTCCCTATGGTCGAGGTGGACATCCCAGTTCGAGTGGTGGTAGAGCCTCGAAGCACCGTCCACCACCTGCTGCTCAGCCATCTCCTATGCCTCATCCGCCTTCTCCCTGCAGACTACCACAGTCGAACCTCTTCCTTTTCCTGGGTGGTCCGTCAACCGTATCATGCTCCTCTGCATGGCGGGTTGGGCAGTCACGAGCCATGTGGCCCTGCCCACCGTATGCATAGCACTGCCTACCTCTCGTATGACTGGCTCTGCTGCGTGTACCCCGCACCTCTGAACCAGTGTCCTGAGTTTGCCCACCTGATGGCCTAGTCCGCTTAGACCTCTGTGACATCTATCTACTATCGGATGCAGAAGACTCCGCTACGTGTCGACCAGTGGTAGGCCTCGCTGGTGGCGTAGGCTTAGTAAGGAAGCTCTCCACAAGAAGGGCTCGCTCCAGTACTCCTTCCTACGTCGGAATGCTGAGGGAGATCATCGAAGACCTGATCTCATGCCTTAGTCCCTGCTCGAAGGTCCAGGCCCGGAAGAATGGGTATCGTACAATGTCCATGGAGTAGCGCGAGAGGTCGATAAACCTCGCCGAGTACTGGGCAACTGTCATGCTGCCCTACCGCAGCTGTAGTAATGCTTGGATGTGAACCGCACGGAGGGTGGCCGAAATAAGCACCGAGAAAAAAAGGCTCTCGAAGTCCATCCCTAGTAGATATGACTCGTCGTACACCTAGAGCATCAGGCTCCACCATCTACCTGCTGATGCATGTAGGAGACTCGCGGCAAGGATCTCCATAAGATCTACTGGTGTCCCTACCAACCTAAAGACTCAGACAATAGCCTCCAGTCAATCCTCAGCTGCCTGAGGGTCCGTCTCTCCAAAAAACTCGGGCGGCCTCTGTAGCTGAAACTAATGCAGCGCACTCAGGCGGCATGCACTCTACACTACTGGGGCCAGTTGTATCGGTGGCCCACCAGGTAGTGGTACTGCGGGTGCCTCTACTGTAATGGTTCCCTGCACAGAGGCCTCATCGCTCGGTGGTCTGCAATGTCGAACGTAACTGGGAACCCTAGCTAGCTGCCTTCGTGGGGCCATCCTAAAAGTAAAAAAGGTGTTCCATGGTCAAACAGTATACCTGGTGAGCTGACACAAAGTAATCACAAATAAAACTTTTGAAACACACATGCAATCAATGTTTTAATGCACTGAGTCGGAAATTAGTAGTCAGGGTCCTGGTGTATGGATACGCCGGCCACCGCACCAACACTGGACTCCCGAGACCGATAACCACAGTCAATACTCTAAACATTATTTCTTCACAGAGAAAAAATTATCAGAGTCCTAAGTTCTACGGTTTAACCAACTCCTCTGATACCAATTTGTCACAACACATCCTCGGGACCTATGTTGTGACTACCCTAAGCCCGTCTTCCATAGGTTAGGGGCTGGCGACTAGCACCAAAGACATAAATCCTGATAAAAGGGAAGGAATTTCCCTTATATAAGTAAACAAACACAATAGAGTATGAAAACTGAAGTCAACACAAAGTAAACTGAGTACAAAAGTAAGTGCTGGAAAGTAAAGGGGCCAGAATACAAACCCTACTGAAAGTATAGTATAACAGAAAAGAAAGAACAACTGCAGTTAAGTAAACCAGCAACCACTGAGTCATCCTACGGATATCCCACCTGAAGGGTGGGTAAAAATGGTCTCCTCAGCTCATCGGGTCCGGTCGTCCGCTCCATGTACGTCCCGCCAAGTGGTCCACCTCCAGGTATCGTCCCGCTTCACAAGACTCCACCTTGATCAGTGTTGTTTGTCGTCTGCATCCAACACAATGTAGTGCGGGCATAGCCCGTGTAGGGGTGAGTATACGATACTTATTAGGGACCCCGAGACCCCATAAGGTCTCCCAGAATCCACAAAGGATAAACCACAAAGGAAAAATACAAACACAATGTATCAACCAACTCTAATTAGGTATATTCCCATACATATACCTAAGTCATCAATTCCAGTTTGGCTCCAACTCACGAGCCCATGTACAACCCAATCCACACAAAAAAGGAAAACCCAGTTCACATAGGAAAGCAAGTCAATCATATCGATGATAATGACTGAAAGTCAAGAATCAGCTCACACAGGTATACTACTGACAAAGTGGGGTGGAGATGATAGATGTAGCCTATGAATAATCTCCACTACTGAACCCACGTAGGATCCAAGTACAAAAGTCGTCGCTGCCGAACCCACAAAGGATCCAGGTACAGTCGTCCTCTCTACCGAACCCACGTAGGATCCAAGTACAGTCGTTATCGTCGTCTGAGTTGCAGCCAGCTCTAGGATTCCTGCACACAGCACGCTCGATTCTGGGAGGGTCAGCTCCACAAGCCAAGGGGGTCGATACATCAACTTTCACCAGGTCTAGAGTTAATGTATCCCAAAGTTCTATCTCGTCAATAGGAACTCAACGCGACAAACGGCGCGTCAATCAGACGCCCGGTCTGAGAAATAAAGGATTTTCCGTTCTAGGGGCCCAGTTAGAAATACGCTCATTTCTAACCTGGTCGATATCCAAAGTTGTCCAAAACTCACATAGAGTATCGCAAAAGAAATGTCTCGTCTAAAGGGTCCTAGTGTCGTAGACGGCATGTCGATCGGACGCACGGTCTTTAGGTTATTCCCGTTTAAGTGATTAATAGGCCCGGTCCGTTTAGCCCTGTGGGCCAACGGGTCGGGTTGACCCGGTTTGACGGGTCCGACCCAGCAGAGGTGTCATAACGGTCCGAATAAAATACTCAGATCAGCCCGAGGGGAAACGGCCCAGCCCGAAGTGGCATGGCCCGGCTCAGCCCGGCCTGGCACGGCCCGGCTGGGCGCGCGGCCCAGCTGGCTTGACCGGCCGACCGAGCGGCTCGGACGATGCTGAGTGGGTTCTAAGGGGGGGATCCCCCCTCCCCTTTCCGCACAAGCGGCACCGCCCTTCCCCAAAACGGTCGGCTAGACCAGCCAGTCTTCTGCGCACACATCCCACATGGGCGGGCCGTCGGTCTTCCAGCGCCTCTCCCTCCCGGCGCCGCGGTCCACCTCCACCTGGCCGGCCAACGGGCCGACCGGTTCCTCTGCCGAAGCGGCCCATGTAGCAGGCTGTAATTCTTCCTGTACAACTGGCGTGATGGTGTCGGTTCCCTTCTCCACGTTCCCGGCATGGCATGACGGCATCGTGCCTCCTCCTCCATCAATTTCCAATTCTAAATTAATAAACGAGAACAACTGAGGGTTGTCGGGCCGTGTTTGTTTGGCCTGTACCCTCTGCGTAAAACAATAGCAATCGTCCATATTTAACAACGATTTCCATTGAGAATGGGGTACATAAACAACCACTTTCAAGAATAATCCCCTACCTCAATAATCGACGTTGTTTGTCGGGCATCGCGGAAGATGGCGTCGTGGGGTGAGGTTTCGCAAGCGACGTCGGAGTGCGCCCAAAGAGGAAGCGGCGTCTCCCCTTTTTGTCACGGAGAGAAGAAGAGGATTGTGTGTCATTGTTCTTCGTGGAGTCGGTGCTCTACGTAGAAGAGGTGTCATTATTTGTGGAGAGGATGATGTTATTCATTGAAAGGGGAGCTTCCTTCTTCGTTCACACCAAGGCTCTCTCCAAAATCCTCACACAACAAGCCAACCCGAAAACAGAATAAGGCCACCCCTTATTTTAATTAAACAAGCCATGCATTTCAAAATACAAAATTCAAATTCCCATTCACTTAATTAATTAAACCATGAGTTGTTTAATTAATTAAGTGATAGGTTGGAACGTTTTAATGGAGTGAGATAGGGATAAGAAAATTCATCATTAAAGAGGAGTTAACAAGTTTAAAGGGGGAGGTTTAAGGAGTTTTAGGGAATGTGAAGGGTTGGGGCTCGTGTGGGCCCCACCACACAAATATCCTCACATGGGTAGTTATGGGCCCACCCCAACTTCCCCATGTAGGATATAACCACTTAGATATAGAATAAATATTGTTCCACATTTTTATTCACTTCTTAGTTAATCCACAATTTTTAACTTCTCCTCCCGCACAAATGCAACTATGGTAAAGGTCCCTTTAAGCAATTACCGGCGTTGAAAATTCATCGGTGCCGCCGGATTTGAATTCTGAGAACTGATTCAAAAGATAGAAAAACTCGCTCGTTCATTTACTGAACGTACCCAAGATAAACTTCGAAAATTGATTCCAAGCACACCGGGCCTTGGAATCAGGTACCGTCAGAAACTTCGTACTCATAAAATTCCAAAGTATTTAAGAAAAAATTTTCCTTGAAATTTCGAGGTATTTAAACTAAATCGTTTATTCCATATATTTTACTATAGTTAAATATTAAGTGTGTCTGGAGATATGTGAATCAAAATATCATTTTCATGATCCTTTTTCTGAGCAAATACTAAAACCGAGTGATAATTATAATATCCTGTAAAATGATAGTAATTAATCTTATGAATATAAAAAATAAATCTAAACATTCCTTCCCAAATGAAAACATCATTTCATTCTATGAATCCAGTTGATCAAGTATGATGTAATTGGATAAAATTATTTCTACAATAGTTTAATATAGAAAATCAATGGTTGTATTATAATTTTTTCTATAGTAATACAATAATTATGTTCTTAAGTCCTTAAAAATGATTTATAAAGACCAAATTAATTTATAAATCAGATATTAATAGAATTTCTAGAATATGGGCAGTCATAGGCCTGATAATTCTACAAAAGTGTAAGGATTGGTTAAATAATCATCCAACATTTTCAAGGGTGATATCACATGGGTGAATTAATGCTGCAACCACATCATTTTTTCAATATCCGAACAAGGATGTAATTTTCTGAAAACTATAAAATATCTAATTTACTAAAATGTTAGGATGTTATCTTATATATTGACCTTCAGAATAGATTTATTCAAAGGTATTTAAAAAAAATTCTCACACTAGTATATAAAATAACATTGCTAATCAAAAAATTAACTGAACAAAATAAAAAAAAATTATTGATCCTTTCTCAGATTAAATAAGATAAAATAATTAAAGCTTATATTAATTATAAATTATTTTAACAAAAATTTAAAGTAAAACTCAAAAATCAACACATAATACAATGAAAGGACGCAATTTTTTTCTTTTATGATCATATATATAAGAATTCAATTTTAAAAAATTTGGAACATTCCTCCACAAGTGAACCACACAAGACCCTTTTATAATATTCCCAAATATTGTTATCATATTTATAAGTCGGTTAATTTAATATTTAGAAAATGGCTCATATTAAATTATTATTAAGGGTGATACTAATAAACATGTCATCAAAGGGAACTATCATAATAATATGATAAAACCTTATTAGATAAAAATTTATTAGTTGAAATATTAATAAATGAAAAGATATTTCTATAAATCCTGAAAGGAGAACATAAAATATGAAATGAAAATACTTCTAAAATGTAATAAAGATTATAAATCATGAAATAATAGGCATGAAACATGGGTATAATAATTGGCATATTTAATGTAAATAAATCATTCTCTAGAGAAGTAGCATAAGAATGAAATTTTTCAGGAACATAATAACATGGTACCGTTGTATTGTTATAATATCCATGAACGTCCACCCATTTTCCAATTAGATTAATCCAATAATTATCACCACTTATTTTGTGAATATATCCTAGAATAACTATTATACATTATTTCATGATTTAAAAAATATTAACGAATATTTTATAATGATATATAGGACCCCACATAGCATAATATATTAATACAATTTCCATATGATTTTAATCATTAAACTTATCATTAAAAACCATTGGAAGAAAACATGTTCATATCATATCAAAATAATATTAGAAAAGAATATACATATTTCATCAGTTGATTAGTAATTTTTAAAAACCCAAAAGAAGTATATCTTTAAAGAGTTTCTTGAACCAAGTTTTCATTTATTATTAATTAGTCAATGGGATTTGGTTGATCAATTTATGATTCTTGGAAAATTGTTCTGGATCCACTCGATGAAATTTTATTCCATGCCTAAATAATTCTCTATGTTATAACTCTGATGATGGGTAAAGTGATCTTTAGTTAGAAAAGATGTGTCATTTCTTAAAACATTTTCTTCTACTAGATGAACAAGTCTTCAATGAAAATTAAATGTAATTTCATTATTATTATTTAATTTAAGTCCCTTAAAAATATATTCATAAATATTTTATTATGTTGTTTTGAAGAATAACATTGTTCTAACAAAACAAATCTACATTAAAGGCATATTTTTATTGGTTGTCTAAAAATATATGAGATAATTTCCTTGGGGAATTTATTTTTGAAGAACAATTGGAATTCCATTTTTATAGTTCTATTATTTATATATATGTGACTAGTCCTCATATTAAAAATTAACCCCAACACATTTAATCCCCTGATGGATAGACCTTAACCACTTATAGGGGGCCTGGAGGGTCAACGCCCATTGGATAATCTACCTAAGGATGTAGCCTATAATTACAGAGAAATTTGTATAATCCCTTATCAGAACCATGTATAAATCCTACAATTGTGTGCACCCATAGGTATAGTATGGTTTCTGTATAACGACCTGAGGGTGTCGGTGGGCCTACATGTGTGAGGCGTGGCCTTTGCGGTGTAAGGTCCTAGTGTGAAAGTTGTTGATCCCCATAGATAGATCAAATGCTGGTAACACTGATTTTATTATAAAATTATGTGCTTCCACTTCATGTTTTCAATGAAATATGCGGTATGACATGTATTTTTCATTCATCCTTTAGTGATATGAAAATAATAGTTGCCACCAAATGAATATGATCTGATCCTTCTGTTTAATCTTGTACAATACTTTGTTATATTATCCTTTCAACAATAACCTCTCTATGAGGCTATTTTGTGGTTGAGATCATGAAAATGTGACAATTCCTATTCTAAAATAATGAAATTGAGATAATTTCAGTCACACTGAGCAAATTAACTATGAAACTTTATTTCATTCCTTCCATGATTCGAAGAAGGATTATGTCAAGGATAAGAGATGTTATCACATGTTGTCATCACTTAATGATCTTATGGTGACATGACGTAAGGGTAGTGCCCAATAAAGATCATATGATTGTATGTAAAGAACCACCATAATGTCAAATGATGATTATGTATCATGCCATAGTAGGGAAAAAATCATGATGCATCTTCATGAGGTTGACTGTTTCTTTAATCATTAGAAGGGTCAATATTTTAAAGATATAATCACTTGAATTATTGGATTCCTTCAAGATTATTTTTACCAGGGAGTCACATGATTAATTAAGTGATCATGAAAAGAAGAAGATACCATACGATCATGTGAAATTTCTAGTGATTCGTATAGAATCTAAATGATTATGTATTCATGAGATTCTGAGATCTTGAGGAGAATTTAATGGTTCTTTGACAAGGAATGAAAATAATTTGAGATTGGTAGTATCCTCCTATATAATAACCAAGCCTCATTTGAGAGTTATATTTTCTGGAAACATTAACAAAATCGAGAGTGAGAACTCTCATGTCTAAATTAGAGTACCCACATGATCCAATGACATGATATAAACATCAATGAACATACATTTTTATTGGTAAGGACAACACAAAACAATAATATCCATTGAATAATAAAACCATGATTCATGATTGTATGATGATGATTTTGGGAATAGAACACATGGAAACAACCAATTTCCCACGAACAACATCACTTGGAAAAATCATTTTCATGTGAAGGATCTCTTGGACAAACCTCCTTTTATGTGAATATCTTACACAAAAGGTATTGTTTTTGAAGGGAGATGATCTAGTGAACATATAGTTGTCATTAAAAGGAGGATAATAATAGTTCATGTGAGCCTAACACTTTTACACAAAGAAGTAAGTGAGATCAAAATATCCTTTCATGTGAAGAAGGAGGAGCACCCACGACCCCTTCAAGGATATTTGAAGAACATTTTTATTGAAGGAGTTTAACCTATGAGCCACACTGAGGTCATGTAAAATTAGTGCATAAATCATGTGCTACACATAAACTATGATATATCTTGTTCTTCACTTGAAATAGTGTTGATTGAAAAAATCTTCCATGCAACACATGTATTCCATGCATGCTATATACCACCATTGAAAAAAATCATTTACATTGGAAGAAAAAAACAAGAATATATTGAAATAGTAACGTGATACTTATTGTGATTCATGAATTTATTTTAAAAGAACATAAAATATTAATGATAATAATATTCTCATGTGACAATAAAATTCAAATATAAATTGAAATAACAAATTGAAGAATATGGTGAGATAACATTGTGTAATATAACTCTTTAAAAAAATATAGTTACAGAATATTTGTGCATCTCATGCACACATCATCAAAAAGGAAGAATATCCTGATCATTTTCTACAATGAAGAAACCAATCAAATAAAGGTGATAAAATATTCGTGAGGAATATTTTCAAGATTCAAAAATGAACTTGAATAGGTACATTTGAAAGTGTTATCCTATCAGATCATCAAGTATGATCAAAAGATCAACCTATAGTGGATAAAGACATGAAGATAAGAGTAAGTCTCTTAGTTGGAGTTTAGTACAGGGGAAGTCTCTTCTATTATTCATGAGCAGATGACTATAGTGTGTATTGTGAAGTATGCCATTTTGAATTCTAGTAAAACTATAGGATATAGTATAAATAACAATATGTGTGGATTCAATATGGGTAAAATGTAACTCTACATTGACTATTATAATGGTTTAAAAGATTTTAGTGTAGAATACATGATGAGAATAATAAAAAATAGGACAAGGAGAAGGTAATTATATCAAACACATTAAATACTTTTGTTATATACCATCATATTTATAATATTATTCAAGGTAAGGATGATAAAAAAGAATATATTATTAAGGGTTTGTCCAGCCATAGTGGTTTAATTGACATAAAATTGTAAATAGAAAAAGGGATCAATAATTTACCCCTACCCCACACAGTTATCAGACACTAATCTGGGTACTTTAATTTGTATCAGAGTGAATGCCACCTATAAAAATGTCAAATAGAATTATAAGGATAAAGAAAATAGATTCAATAAACAACATGGGTATTCCAATTTCCAACTATGATAACTATATTTACTATAAAAATAGGATGATAGAATATCTCCAATAACAAGGGGTTGATGTAAAAGATGTAGTTATAGTGGGTTATACACCCTATGTTTATAATTATTATATTAATTTTGAAGATTTGAAGTATGCAGAGATGGATGGAAAGGCTCAAAATTAAATCTTGGTTCCTTTTTTTGAAAATTTATACAAAAAAGTGATGGTTATCAATATTATAAAGTAATTATTGGATAAAATTATAATACATTATGATGTATTTATTATATTCAAAGAAGTTGAGATGTAGAACATGATAAGAATATTTTAAGATAGAAAAATGGTTGATTATGAATGTGTTTATAACAACATTAAATGACTAAATGATATTGTTAACAACATCCGAGTTTTTGGTGATAATTTTGATGAATGAATAATTTTGAAGCTGGTGAGAATCATTTTAGATTGATTTGATTCAAAATTTTCTAGACTAGAAGATAGAGAACATCTATAACTAAATAAACTCCATAATATTATATTATCTTATAAAATGTGAAACATACCAGATTTTAAAAGGAATGAAAAAGATTATATGACCTTAAATTTATGATAAAAGACAAAAGAAGAGACAAAGAGAAATAATAATCAATTTATTCCAAGGAATATAAAGAAGAATATGAAAAAAATAAATTTGGTGAATTGGATATAAGGATGTATAAAATTTAAATAGATAAAAACAAAAGAAGCCGCCAAAGTGATTCAACAATCATGGATTTATAAATTTGACATTCGATTGTACAAAAGAAAAATTCCAATAGCCCCAACTCTAATGAATTACCACACCACAACAACATAAATTCTAAAAAATAAATAATAATGTGACTATAATAGGAAAAAGAAGATATAATCGAGGAAAATTGATGATATCTGATGAGTAGGGAAATTGATGAATAATTATCATCATGTTAAGGGACAAAATATGAAAAAACTTTTAGAGATCATATGTGTTTTATAGAAAAACAAAAAATGAGGAATAGACTTTCGAAGGCACATAACATAAAGATATAACTGATCAAAAATCTTACTTGAAAGATAATCTTGAATCAACTATTGAGAAAAACATGAAGATGATTAATGAGAAAAAAAATGGAAAATGGAAAATCTATTAGGAAATAAGAGACACATCTTAATGATATATGGTTGAGTGTTTATAAGTTAGTATAGTAAGAAAGGAAACTAAAATATTGTAATAAAAATTCACTAGGAAGATAAGAACTCAATGGTGACGGTATGTATTTCATTTATGATAGAAAATAAAATATATTGAATATATCATTGCATGATAATATAGTGAATGATCATGTAGAAAAACATACTAAGAATGGGGTTGAATTATCTGATATATAGTCATTATTCCTTTCATCTTGAAGTGGGTTAAAGAAGATAAAATAAGCCTCCAAAAATTCTATTTAGTATATGGTTGAATATTATAAAGATATTGAGAATATGGTCCACAAAAAATGGTTTCTTTTATGACTAGTTAATATCAATATAAATATTTTATTTTTTAAAATATAGGAATATGAGTCAAGACTGAATCGGTATGGACCAAAAGAAAAAATGTTAAAAAAATATTTCATAAAGGAAGACTTAAATAATTGAGTAAAAAGGTGTCAACCTATGTAGAAACACTAATAATATATGAAAACACACCAATAAAAATCATCAAAGATGAATAGTTATTATTTTGAAATATCAAGGATCAGAGGCTACTACTAGTGTTGTAGTGTGTGTGTTTTTTTAAGAATATTCATGATAGTATAACATGTAATACCATGAATGATGAATGAATCAAAAGGGTTAAAAAATAAAAAATGAGATCAGATTATTATAAATAGAGGTCTTTGACCATGATACCATTCAAGCTAGTTACATAGATGAAATTTTAATTCAGGAGGTAAGTCTGTGGCTAATGTGGTCTAGAAAGTTAAAAAGATGGGAAATGAATAGTTATCTCACCATGTAAAATTCTATAAAACGTTAATATTTATAGAATATTTTTGGTTATGGAATCTTTAGATGCTACTTTATTATGTGATAAAGTCAAAAAATATGAAAACATAAATAAAGAATGTTTAGTTATCTATCCTTGATATGTGTACATGGCTAAAGAAATAAATAATGAACATAAATTCTCTCAGAAAAAAAGGAATGACTATTGTGATAGTTAAAGAAGTTAAAATGATAAGAATTTATATGTATATGATTACTTGAAATTCATAATGTGTGAAAGGTATGAAAAAATAGGAATGACGTATAATATTTCATGAAAAATTAATCATCCCAAGAAGAAATAATGATGAAGATGTTGAATGTAAAATCCATTTCATATGATATTGAAAATTAAATTAAAACCACATAAGAATATTAAACAAATATGGAATGAATAATCACACATTATAAGTAATGTACAAGGAATAACATTTAAAAATTGTGCTGAAACTATCACTCAGAATTTTATTTATGATAAATCATGAACTCTCACCTTATTATATTATATATGAATTTTTGTATACTAACATTTAGGGAATTGAAGGATATGGATTCATATATTAATGGGGGTAATTAATTAGATGAAACAATAAAATCTTCACTGCATATTGAAATCTGATAATCTAAACTAAATTATTAAATAAGAAGATGAAAGGTGATAATCACACATTCATCCCGTGTTCTTAATTTTATTAATAATATCAATTAAAGGGGAGTGATTGGTTGATGAAAAGATAAAATATAGTGGTAGGTATATATTTTTCACATTAACATTAAAATATTTTTGTAATAGTATGAATAGGATTTATCGTTTCATTTATAAATATGATTATTTCCAACTATTATAAGATAATTGAGAATTTCTAGGAATGATTTCACATACATGTTATTTCATGGATATCTTTGATATCTATGGTTGAATTTATATTGTTTGGTAAATAGGGGTAGAATATGTAAACATAGAAATGAATATCTAATGACTTTTTTATAAGAGAACTATGTGAGTATATTTTTGTCCTAAAAAGGATCTTGAAATTTTCATATAATGAAGATGCTCTTTTTTGAGAAGATGATGAGTTGATAAGACTACATTATCCATTTTCATATTGATTCAAAATAAGGCGTAGAAATGTTAGAATCACATATTGACATATTATGTATACTAATATTGACAAAAAATGTAAATTGGTAGATTAATGAACCTAGATGTTTATTTCTTCCATAATTCAATATGTGCTGGAGGATGATGTGGTGATTCTTGGAAAATTTTAATAGACTCCCTTTATTAAATTGGAAACCATGATTCATCAATTAGTCATGATATAAATATAATGGTTGGTGATGTGTTATTTTGTTCTAGGAATTGTGTCATTGATGAAAAAATATTAACTATATGATTAAGAAGTGTTTGAGGAAAAATAAAGGCAATTTCATGAAGATTATTTAATTGAATTCAATTAAAAAATAAATTCATATATTTTTCTTTATGTTTATTAAAAGAATAAAATTAGTTTATAAAACAAATGGAATTGTATTTTCATGATTATGGACTTTTAGTCATGGTTGTTTTGGCATATATATGAGAAATGTATTTTGGAATTTTTTTCAAGAGTTATTAGAATTCCTTTTTTATAATTAGATTATTTATAACAATGTATGAGAATGTATCATATTAAATAAGAAGACCATCTGATTGAATCCTTCAATGGATACCCGTCAACCACTCTTCGGGGGGCCTAAGAGGTCAATCTTCTTACTGGAGGCATCCCAATGTGGTAGCATGGTGGCATCTAGGGCCATGTATAAGCCCTGAGTGGACCTTTGTGAAAGACCCATAAGAGTACACAACTATAGACACAATTCAGAATGTGTATAGGTTCATGAGGGTGATGGTGGTCATGTGTGTGTGAGGCAAGGCCCATACAACTTGTGTTGAATTTTTTATAGGTTTTGATCTCTTATAACCTTCTAAAATTATAGTAAGAAACAAATTTCCCTATAAATAAGATCATTTTAGCTTCAAATTTTCGATGTGGGGTCTGGTATGCCTCTTACTGGTCATCCATTATTTAATGATGCACAAATAAAACTAACTATACAATATAGGTTATATAAGATTTTTGTTCAATCCTAATTATCTCTTATTCAAATTAAAGTTTCGTCTTATAAGTCTCATTGAGGCTATTGTCCACTCAAGATCATGACATCCGGTCATCCTGTGTTATCAAGTCAAGACATCAATAAAACGTTGATCATGCTAAGAACATGCATGAATTCATTGTCATTCATGTGGTCCATGATTTAAAGAAGGATATGGATGAGTATAATAGGTGTTGATTCATGATTACATTGCATTATGATCTTATGATCACATGAGGGAAGGGAGACAATCAATGAGGAAACACAATATGATATGCATACAATCACCCTGGAATCACATGATGATCATTGATCATGCGATAGTAGGGAGGAAAACATGATGCTTCTTCATCAATATGAACATTTCTTTGATCGTGAAAAGGAACCATTACTTGAAAATATTTTCAAATGAATTATTAAGGATTTTCAAGAGGATTTTTACCATGGCATCACAAGATCAATTCATTGATCATGCAAAGAAAAATCTATCATGATATCACATGATCCTTATCATGATGCATAGAGAAGAAAAATTCTTTGGTATTCATTGGCTCTTGAGATCTTCAGAAGAGTTAAGTTTTTCCTCTACATGACTTGAAAATCAGAGGAGAGGTGGTGTATCCTCCTCTATAAAAACTAAGGCAAAACCAAGAGTTTTATTTTTTTGAAATGATGTAATATGTGAGATATATAACTATTATATATATATCATAGTACCCATGTAATCCAATGTCATAACAGAGAAACCCATTGATATAATTTTTTTTGGTGATGGTTACCACATAAAACAACTATTTCATGATGATGAAACTCACGATCAATCAATTTCTCAAAAGTTATTGAGGTAGGAACCTATGGAAATAACCTATGAACCATGAATAATATGCCATGGGAAAAACCTTGTTACATAATGTAACTCATAGATACACTACATATTACCTGAAGCACGTACATGAATGGAAGTGTTCATGAGGGAGATAATTTCATGAAAATTTCTTTTTCATAAGAATAAAGAGTAGAATCGTTAACATGGTCCAAACATGTTCATGAAAATGCGGTAGTGAGATTTTAATATATATTCAAGTGAAATATAAGTATCACCCTTAACCCTTCCATGGAACTCATGAGAACATTTTTGTTGATTGAGGATAAGCTTTATGCCACACATCATTCATGAAAAGGCTGTGAAATGATCATATATCAAATGAAATATTATTGAGTGGAAACACCATTCATTATATTCCCCATATGTACCACCATTAAAAACATCAATATCTATAGACCGAATTAAAAATTAATAAATCATGTTGGGTACATGAGATATTTTTTGTTTAAATAGTTAATTTAATATGAACAAGAAATATTGAGGATAATAATATTTGCATCTACAAATACAATTCATGAATGAAGTGAAATAAATAATTCACTAAGATAGGGAAATTAAGTTATTCCAAATAATTATTGCATATATATTCATGAATAATTTGTTTTTATTTCTTTCACACATCATATTGAGGCTGAGGATTCATCATTTGAAGGGGGGATATCCCAAGAATTTTGTTTCACTGTGGAAACTATTCAAATACAGGTGATTAGTGATTTTTATGAAGGACCTGAAATATTTAAAAAGGTATATGAACTTGTACATTGTAATTTCTAATCTAGAAAGATCATTGAGTAAGATAAATATATCAACCTATAGTAGATCAATCTTTGGGTAAAGGATGTAGTAACCTAGTCAATGTTGGGAGAAGGAGAATTATCTTATTTGATCCAAGAGAAGATGTCACTAGTACATATTTCGAATTATGATACTTTTTATTATGGAAACACTTTGGATATGTTATAATGAACCTCTTTTGTTGATTAAGTTGATATATATTGTGACATTATATCGACCACTTTAATTTTTTACATGACTACAGTGGAGAATACGTGTTGGGGAGAATAATCAACATGGTAATGAGTATGTATTATTATTTAACGTTGTAAATCCTTTTTTTTCTTTATATTTAAAATATTATTCTAATTAATTCTCATAAACACATGAATAGTGTATCAAGGTTTTAACCACTCACTGTGGTCCAGTTGAAAATAAATAATTTGTAGAAAGAAAAATGGATCATTAATTCACATGTCCCCCATTTGTGATATCCTTGTGATGTGGGAATTTCATAATTTAGAAATTGATAAATAAAATATAATTTTATATTTGAGAGATCATCAAAGTGGAAAAGGGATGAAAATCCATGACAAATAGCTTTTTGAATACATATTTGTTTCATTTTCATATAGATAATATATGTCACATCACTTACAAAAAATATATTTCTAGATGGTAACATGAAAATAATATAAAAATAACACATTATAAACATCTAAATAAAGGAAACACGAAATGGACAAAAATATTTTACAATGGAAATGTATAATTGATGTCTATAATATGAACATGATTTAGAAATTCTTTTTGATGTTTATAAATTACCATTATTGAAACACACAACATAAATTTAGTGATATATCTATATTTTTAAGGTGTTATGGAAAAGTTTGAAAATGTTGATAAATTAATCATGAAGGAATTAGAAAATAATGAAAAGTGAACATTAGAAGGAATATTAAACTTTGATATTGAAGAAAATGATCCCGTTTTCAAATATGAGTGGTCCGCTCAGAGATCAGGTATTCATTTTCCATTTATGTAACATTGATCAAATATACAAAAAAGTGGTAAGAAACTCATTTTACAAAAAAATGATTAAAAAATTTAAAAATTTGTGAATTTATCAATATTAGTATGATATTTTTCACTATGAAAAATTTCATTTAATGTGGAATTTTCCTAAAAAATGAAAATAATAATAATATTAAATTAAATTTTTATTTGAAAAAATAATTAATATTTAACCTAGGTAGCTATAAAAATATACTAATATTCTCTACAAAGATAATTTAAAATATCCCAGTTAAATCCATGTGTTAAATAAAATAGATTAAAGATAAAAATGTAAAATGAAAACCACGTACTTGGTTAATAGATGGGAGTCCTTCCATTGTGTCCCTAAAAATTTTTCTTCCAAGAAAATTCATAGTTTTTTCTATCATTGAGAAACTTAATATCTATACAATTTAAAAAAATTGTATTAAAAGTTAAAAAAATTTAAATTAATAGTGACTTATGTTATCCTACAAAAGAGGTGTGGTATACTCACTTCTTATCATTGAGAATAATTTTAATCTTCTACAGCCAAAAAATGTTATGGGTTTTCAAACTTTTACCAATAAATACTTGTGGTTCCCTTTTGTTTCATTAATTGATTCTTCTCCTTGATGTCCCCTTTTGATGTTGAAATACATTCTCTACAAAAATTATTCTTCTTCACATGTTTTATTATGTCTATAAGAGTGTGTGGGACCTATATTTTATTATTTCATACATCCCTTCATATATCCCCATCATATTCTAATGGGGGATCTCTATAGGGAATATCCAAATTTTCTACTAAACGTTATATAATCAAATAAGTGGACTATTCCTTCATTTTAATGACAAGGGTTTTGAGTTTCCATTATGTCTCTATTTTCTACATAACAAAATCCTCCTTTACTTCTTCTTCCATGATACCATATTCATGAACCTCATAATCACATACATGGGTATGAAATAATTCATTCCAATAAAAGGAAGATAAATATATAAAATTTGTTATGTTAAATCCAAATGAAATTGAGTAAAGGTTTACGTACTCATTTATATATTATATTTTAGAACACTTTTTTTCATGAAATTATATTAGAAAATAGTTCACAATGCATTGAGGCTTGGTGTTTTCAAATTTATCTTCAAAATAGATCCAATTTGTAAAATCACCATCATAATTTTAAGAATTCACAATTTGGGATAGATCTAAATAAATTAATAGAGTATGATAAATAACCATTTAAATTAGTAACATATTATATTGAAATGATCCTAGTTTAGTGTTATCACCCTATTTTGATTCATTGCTTATTTCAGTATTTGAGTATAATTCCTCTTTTAAGTATCTTAACATGGATGTGGTATACAATAGGTCTTCAATATATTCTAGTAAATATATCCCATCCATTATTCACTAATATTACTATAATGAGTAAAAGAGTTTGGTTACGTTATTTTTATTTTATATATTCTTCCAACAGTGTGTTTGGCCTTATATGATTAACTGAGGATGATCAATTTATGTTTACTCTTTATAATATTATTCCTAACATTCATATATGTATTGTAGTCCCCCTCAAATATAAAAGTGACATAAACAATTTATGTTAACATATCATTTTTTTGTTCAATTGTATGATTCAATGGATGACTTTTTCTAAATAGTATTTATTTCCATTGATATATCTTTCATTAAAAAATGGTAATTCCATTTCTTCCACCATCTCATTTCCCCTAATATAATCCCATAATTATTTTCTAATAAAAAAACAACCAATCCTTGAACACATGTATCCCATTTTTTTGATCGTGTATTCCTCTTTCACTTTTGAATACAATTATTGGTCAGATTAATATTTTTAAATATTTATTTTACTGTGTATTCAATATCACCCTAATTTTCAAACAGAACATCAAAATAAGGATCTTATATAAAAAAATGGACTACTACCATTTTTGAAACCTACTAAAATCATGAATTATGTAGGAATGAAAGAAAAAATATAAATATAAATTTAAAAATAAACTAAATATAGATTCTGTAAGTTTATGTAAATTATAATGCCCCACCACCCCATAAACATTGAATATTTCTTAAACTGAGGGTCACCACTATACCTCATGTGTGTCTCCGCATATGCAAGAGAATAATGAGAAGCAATTTCCACAAATAGTGGTATTATGAGGTGACTATATGCCCATATCAATGTGTGAAATAACATATAAATAAACCAAACATCATAAAAATAAGATTATGCTGACAAGATAAATAATAGATAAAAATCATTCTATAATACAATTTAATACATCATAAAACATGAACTATCATGAAATAAAAATCCATTGGGTGTCCATTAGGTCGACAACATATTTTACGTAAATAGAAAAAACAATTTAACAGATCCACTAACCTGTATGAGGAATACAACATACCGCATCTCGAAATACCAGTCTATTTTATCCACCCTGATCAAAATACTCTATAAGAGTGGATCTTCATAATAATTCAACCTTCGGCCACCACCCATTCCATTTTTCTTATGTTATAAACCCAAATTTATAAATAATTTCAACACATACACTAAGGTGATTTTATCGGTGTTAGAATATGAATATTAGAATTCCATCTCCAATTCTGAACCTATAAAATGTTTTCATATGTCCATGCTCATGAAATATTCCTACCTTATCCAAGAAACAAATGTTATAATGAAAATAAAACAAATTATGATCATTTTTTTAAACCAATTTACCATTCATATTTCATTTTGTATTGGGGTGTCTACAAGAGAATCTCAAAGAATGCTCTTCCCAATTAACATATAGGCTCTAAAATCATGGAATCTACAATCAATCGTCATGACTCATGGTTCCCATCAAAATTTAGTCCAAACAAAATATCTCCTAATCTAAGGTAGATCCAAATAGTATACTCATGATTTTGGGGATATAACCCACTGAATCCCTATCATCTAAAATATGGATCAATGGAAGATCCAATAAATACCTTCAATACTCCAAATATAGAAACTATGATAACGATTCTACATGATTAAAAATATTATTCACCTATAAATATGCTCACAAAAATGGGGATAGAACCTTTGGAAGACCTATGATCCAATCTCAAAATTTATAGTAGCCCTTATCTATATCAACTAAAATATACTGAAAAACTAATTTTAACCTTCTAATTTGATTACAAAATTCATGTTATCTTCAATTTGTGATATGTGATTAAATTCCATTGAAGCCCCTATAATTTATTAAGATTCCAATATAATTAACCTCTATCCACCAGTATCCATGAATGTTGTAGCACAATAATGACCACCCGAAATAATAGAATCCCATCAGTATACCATGAACCATGTCAATGGATCCCCATTAATGTTATGATATCCAAAAATGAATATAACATGATTTAGAATAAATAAATATAATGAAAAATATCAAGGGTTTTTGAATTCCCAAACACTTCAGAATCATTTCATAACCATTATTCCTAGACATTAGTTTAGGTTATAGGTGATAGAGGAAACCATACTTATCCAAAACCAATTGACCACACTTAGATTTTTTTCAATAAATTAATAATCCACATTCCCCTTGAATTTATATGAATGTGGATGCATCCTTAATATTTGTATGAAAATAGAGTCTTCCCACTTGGGAATCTCTAGGTTAAAACATATGTGGAGGAATCTGACTTAGGATCCTCTGTTGTAAAATGACTCTTAGGCCAAAGATGATATCCCAAGGTAAAAAATAAAACAATTAAGTCACTATATTCAAATATCCACACTATCCAGAATGGAAAAACCTCACAAGAGTGGTTTCATAATTCCTTACCTCGTTCTAAGTCATTATAGGTTGTCCAGAACAAAAAACCAATCTTCCTCTAAAATTCAAAACCCAATATCATTATCCTAATTCTATACCAATCTACACTAGTAAAGAAACATTCATATACCATTCCAAATAATTCAAGTATTACCACAACCACCATATTAGTTTCATCCTTTATCTCCCTCAAGAAAAATCCAATTTCATTTACTACAGAAAGACCATCCAGTTTATAGATCAATATACCTAAATCACAACCAAGAAGCCCTCAAATCGCCTAAATGTTTCCACTATCAAGTAATAAATAGGAAAAATTCATAATGGACTACTCCTTTTATAATTGTTAATTCAGAATAAAAATGGGAACATAATTTATTCCTCTAAACCCTCCCTCTTCTTGTATCCTAATAGACCTAGTGTGTGCTTTCCATTTATATTTTACGCATGGAACATACTTAGTATGGAACCAAAATCGGGTACCCATACATGTACATTATCCCAAACACATTTTTAACTTATTCGACTACATGCCAGACACCTAATCCACGAGTCATACCCCATGCATATGGTCTTGTGGTATACTACACATGGACATCTACCTAGACACAGGTTGTCTGGAATCTCCTTAATCCATACCCTGAGTATCCATACATAGTGTGTCTAAAAAAAGAACACTGTTTTGTCTTCATCTTCGATCATCCATCCACAAATACCACCATGTTTTGGACTCAACAAAAAACCCCATTTGACTATGTTTTCTCTAATAAGAAAAAAATTATGTTCCCATGGAATACTCAATTCCTCCCATAAAGATATCATAATAATGAACTTAGAGTTCATAATATCCTAAAAACAAGATTCAATATAATTTTTTTAATCAAAATGTGATTTGTGCTTATAAAAAATGAAATTGACTGGCCTTAGGGAAGAATCATATGAATATTCTAGAGAATAGCATCCATCATATGTCGTATGGGTTTCTAATGAAACCTAAGATCCATAAACCTACCTACCTCTCCATCCCTCTCCCTCCCCCTCACTCTGCCTCCCACTATTGAATTTAATTATCGAAATACCTAGTGGGAAAACGTGAGTATAATAGGGATAAGTGGAGTTAATTAAAAATAAAAAGGGAAGAAGAAGAATAAAGGAAAATTAAAAGAAAAGAAAAGTTGGTCATATCATAGCTATAATGTATGAGTCGAGTTTGTGCCTCACATAGAAAAATCCCCCTATTCAAAACTCAACCAAAAAATGAAAATATCAATACAACCCCCAATTCCAAATATATAACGATTTGAACAAGAACGAAAAAAATAATATTTTATTAAATATATATTAAATATTCTTTTAGAATTCAAACTATCGTGATTTCCACTAATTTTTTTTCCAAGGGTAGACACACAATGCACAAAAATGGTTTCGGTATTGAAAATTAATTTTCATTATATACTTGGGAAAAATAACTATTTTACCCATCAATACATTTAAAAATGAATAATTCAAATTTTTGCATATTTTCTACAACTATAAAACACATGATTTTATAATCTAACCACTCTAGAACCTCGTATCCTTTAGAATCCATATGGTTCATTCAATCTCCTTAATTCCACTCCAAGAATTTTTCATCCAATGTTATCTTGAAGATCAACCATTCAGTCCCAAAAGTTTCTACAAATCTTCTGATATATGATACACTCAAATGAAACTGATTGAAAAATCCACTCTATAAGGGTATTCTTATCATCTACTCAAAACTAAATTTCGAGATTCATATCGCACACTCACTCAATCACCGAACATAATTAATAGATATAGAAAAATATCCAACAAAATATCATCAATGTGGAAACATGAGAATCTCATTCCAAGATCAGAAGGAATTTCAATACTTTCGCTCAAGAACCTAATAAAAACAAGAGAACATCCACTAATGACATATTTTTTACTCCCCACTATAGGGATTTTTTTATAAAATTCCCAAATAAAAAACTCAATTGGTCCAACCATTGCACACATGTCCCACCTATCAATATATACACCCTATCATGTCCCTATATGGATAGGGTTGATCTATATCAATCCTGAAAAAAAAAACACAAGATACATTGTCAATGTATCATATACCATAGAAGGAAAATTTATAATTTCAACAGAACAATGGGATATAATTATAAAAATTATATAATTTGTTACCATATTCTGTCATCCCACTCTTGTCTATCATCAATTACAACACCCAAATCACAGTCCTTTGATTCAAACAGCACCAAATCGAAGATGGTCACGATATACAGAATTCAACTCATTCCACACCAGGATATCCCATAGAATTTTTATTTAGTATCAAGAGACATAACCATGTGATGATTCATTGGAGGACCACCTACCCCATAGTTTCTTCGAAGCACTACATGTCTCCTTCCTTGGTCCAATATGTGCCTATCTCATCCAAAATATTTTCTAGAATATGGTCTCATTCTATGTATTGAGAATTAACAAAAATTTTCCATAAATTCTAAAATTAATCCCTGTAAAAGGGTTAGAAACATGAAAACCCCTTCCCATGGAAACACACATAGATAACTATGTAACTACAACTCACATTTCTCATCACTAAAAAATGTCGTAGTCATCCCCATTCCTAGGTCACATGCCTAGAAGAACCCCTATATGCTTTCATCTCTAAGGTAATCCAAAACATAGGTTAACCACTCTAAAATTTCACCCTCTATCATACATTTAATTCAATCACTAATGTCCCAATAATAATTAAGGTCCTCTTGGACTACCACTTAGCCCTATGAGGTCTGGTCTCATGAAGGGTCAATAGGATAAACCAGTAATCCTCTAGGATAAAACTCAAAGAAGGTCACAAAAAATAAGAAAAATATGCACAATCCTTTCATAGAATCCAATTGGAACACATGTTTTATAACACCCTCTCCATCGGTCTCACATATGATGAAATCACATTTCGACCATTTCCCACAACATTGGAACCAATCATCATGAGAATCGACCAATGAGATATCTCCTCAAAAGATCACATATTATCAAACAAATCTTCCCAAAATAAATTAAAGCATCTTAGATAATCCATATCAAGGATATATATCTATATGGTTTATTTGGATAGAATTATATCCAAATATACATGGTAAAATACCAAATATGTTGTTAGTGAAACATTAAATAACCAATCCTCGGCAATAAAAACCCAAAAGGGGCTCTTCGTTAGGCCTCTAATCTCATAGCAACCAACCCTAGGATTACTAAACCTCATGTTAACATTGACTATATATTCATTTTTACTATTAATAATCTTGTAATATATCCAAATGATATACCATTAGAGTATAATATATATAAGTTACTATATCTGAGTAGAATTCCGCCATGTACTTATATGAGAATGTACGGAATGATAATTTACTAAAACATTAAACATACTAGACTTATTCATCAGTGATAAAATCAACACTAGAAAAAAATATGTCATGTGAATACTATATGTCTAACATGATGCATGACACACCATTTGAATCTATAATCCTAGATTAAAACCTATAGATGGTCTCCTTCCAATTACAAAGGTGATAGAAATCCATTATAAATAATAAAATAAACACCAAAAGTGCATCACAAAAAGTTAACATATTATAAAACTATAATATCTAACCTCAAAAAAATAAAACCCAAAACTGGTTAAATTGACTTCATATTGAATAAAAGTTCTTAATTCACCAATCCAACATTCATCACAGGCTCTGACACGTTACTAAATCCTATGTCTTTCAAATCTGAAATTTTCATGTGAAAACAATAGGAATCCTATAATACCATATTGAAATGTCCCACTAACCTAGACCATTGACTAGAATATAGATTTAATGTAACAATTTTACTCCATTAGTGCCTCCTCAAACACCCAAGGTTGATGACAATTAGTGAGTGGTAATGATAATACATTAGGAGGCTACACCCCATTACCAATGTGTGAAATAATAGATAAAAAATAACATACATAATAGAATACATAGAAATGATAAAAAAAATGAAACAAAGTAATTCTATAATAAAATTTAATATGACATAAAACTAATAAAATCATATAATACAAATCAATTGGGTTCCTCTTGTACATGCATATATATAAGAAACAAACTTTTAGTACCCCTCTGAATAATCTGATCCATAACACCTACAAAGTATCATAATACTAAGTAACATACTCTATCATTAATAAAATACTCCAAACATGCTTCTCACCTTGATAATGAGACCATGGTACTTTTCCCTATCTATCATGTTTTTATTCTCAGCCAAAAATTAGACCCAAATTCTGCACATAAATCAAGGAGGACATATAAGGGGTGTGAAATATATCTCAATAGGCCACCCATAATAGTGTTGTTGAAACATGTTCCCATAAGTGATTTATCATGTAATTTTTCTAGATTACACATGAAACAACTTAAATAAAAACACCACTATAGATCCCTCGAGTTAGGACCTTATTTAATCGTTCTTAATTCCACTAGTTCAAGGGTGTCTCTAAGAACGTCTCATAGGCTATGTCTCCCATGTATCATAGTGTATTCATATCTATTCTAGACCAAAATAATCATAACAATTATGGGAACCCATACCAGAAAAAACCAAACATTAATGCTCCTAATCCATGGAAACAGCAATCAATATCCTCATAACTCCAAAGGTAAACCTCATGCCAACCTAATCATCCAAACCTCAAATATATAGAAGATCCTGTAAGTATCCTCTTACCTATAAGGATAGATTCCACAACATATCATTATTATGATATCCAAATCCATAGTATCACTCATAATTACCTTAGATCATCTGGGAGGGATCTAATGAAAACCATGTCATCTGCGCTCAAAATTTGTGACAGCTCCTATAATTATTGTCATTAATTTTGGGATAGAACAACCAACAACCCTATAATCCAAGATTTAAATCTATGGAAGATAATATAAGTGATCATGGATCTACGCCCATAGATCCTCCTACCATATATATCATAATATAAATTCAAAACTGGATCCAATATCAATCTTTATGTCCACGGTATCTCCAACAGTTCTCACCTCTAAAAAATGGTAGCCGAAATATATACCCACAATATTTTACATGGAATCCTATCCTTGTAACAACTTACCTAGGTGAATAATAAAATTTGGATCATTATTAAAATAAAAAAAACATATCAAGGGAGTCCAAACTCCCATATTTATCACCATTGTCTCAGACCCATCTGGATTTTATTGTGCCCCAGGGTACATGTTAAACCATCTCCCCCCAAAACTAAACATGATCAATAAAGGATGGTCTATCAATGTTTAACCCCCCTATAAATTTTGATTAACATGTAACAAAAGTAATCCCTCATAGGATCAATGGAATTTGTTATGAAAATAGAGGAATAACTATTGGGATTATCTGGGTGAGAACAAAATTATATGAATTTTCTTGGTATCATTTATAGTACACCATTATATCAACGAAATACATTTCTATTTTGGTAACACATCAAAAAACCTAGTTTTTAAATCTATTTTCCAAAATATTTAAAAATGGAAAACATTATGGTTGATGTAGAATTAATCCCACCCAAATTCCATGTCTTTCTTGTTTGTCCCAAACTCTTGACATATACAACTCTTTTAGTAACAACATCATCCCACAAACTCTACGAAAATTCAATCTTCACTAATCAAGGACCTTGTTGATCCCATTCCACATCCTCTAACCATTATCAGGGACCTCATTGGGTTTTCATCCCATGTCTCCCCAAGGAGACCACTAATATCATTTAATATATAAATGAACTCTTATTTATAGACTTCCTCCAGAAATCACAACTTAGATTTCCTCAAATCACTCAATGTGTTCGAATATCACATTCTACAAAGAGAAAAACTCATAATTGACACATCCTTCTTCATATTATATCCAATGGTTGAAACCCAGGGGTAATGCTTCTATAGAGAGTGTATATAGTGTGTAACTTTGGTAAACAACATTCTCCACCAAAAATCCTCTTTTTTCGTTTGTCCAAGATAACCTATCATGTGCTTTTGATGTGAATGGTGTATACTCACTTTAAATGTCTTGTACACCATATATGGAACCTTCCAGTTTACCATAGCTCAACATGGTTTGTAAAATGCATGACTACACTTTTTCACATGACACAAACATCATTCCTATCATGTGGCGTATATTCATGAATATTACATCAACATGTTCCTCGATACAGGGTTTATCACCCTTCCCAAATCCACAACCTTGTCACACTGACATGGTGAAACTGGAACACTAATACCACGTGGTATTCATCATCAAAAATCAAAACAAAAAGAATAACATCTGATGTGTAACTTTGGAAGAAACACAATATGATTGGGATTTTATAATAGATATCCCATGTGATCCCCTACAATGATTTATTTCCCTAAAAAACCAAATATATTTACACACTAGGTTTCCTCAATAACATGAAAACAATTTTCAAATAATAAACTAAAAATTATACCTTTTTTTTCTAGGTAAAAACAAAAATATATTCTAACTCCATAGAGAATTCACAAAATATTCACTTGATCTGTTCCTAATAGCTAGTCCATGGAGTCATTTGAAAACACTAGTTTTTTCATATATTCACATATCATATCCCCCAAAGCATATCCATGTTTGAAACATCTTATTTTTTAGGATATATCAATGAATTTATTTTTACCCTATATATGAAATTGATCAAAATAACATTTGTTTCTTGAGAATCTTATCCTAGAACACTTACTATCCTGTAAAAATTATTCAGATTTTTTGCTAGTTTTTTATTTTTTTTAAATGAAAATAAAAATTGGGAGAGATTGTTTTTTTTTCTAATAAATTATAAAAAATCTTGAATTAAACCTATGAAGTAAAAAATATTATAATATTTTTATATATTGATTTCTAATAGGTCATATCACCTTTTAAAATCATTATATATCAAATAATCAAATAATTAGATTAAAATCCATTAATTAAATTATCACCCATTATTTACCCTTGTATAGGAATAATAACCTATACAAGGTTAATCACATAAATTGAAAACACATTTTCTCCTTTATTAACTAATATAACCACTCACTAGTTGTTAATTTTTACAAGACACCGACATGGACATGCTTGGATACCATTCATCCTTTCAAACAACTAGCATTTTCTATTTTAGTTACTAATATAGTTAGGGTGAGGAATTTAATTTTAAAATGTACAAAATTAGTATTTATGGGGTAATATATGGTGACTTACACTAACCATGTTATTTAAATTCAATTAATCACCATAATCAAATAAATAGTTTATAGAATTTAAAATGTAAAAATTCAAGGATCTTGAAGTGATTCGCCTTGGATAATCCACAAGGTTATAGTTCATCACAAACAATAAGTGGTCACATGTACTTCATATGGGTGATTTAGCACAATAAATTTTTGGATGGGGGAGGAACATGAAACTACATAGACAAATATAAAACACATACTAAATATTAAGATGATTATACTATAAAAACATAACTAAAAAATAAAAAGATGAATATATGGAATTGAATAATTTTAAAAATAGTCAAGATGGAATTATTTATAAGTAACACATGATATTATTTTCCATTCTCATTGATATTTATGATTGTAATTACTAATATTTTCTTCCTTATTCCCTCAAAATTTTTACACCATTCTCAACTAAAGGGTTTATATTTATCATATGATTAATCTATTAGAGACTATAAAAAATAAGTTATATCCCACAAATCATTATCTTTAATCCATGTCATATTAATGTTTAATTGATACCTAATGTGATTTAGTATCCTATTTGGGAAGGGAATAATAATATAAAATAGAAATTAGTTAATCCATAAATAATTTTATAAATATTAGATTTTATGAATGAAATAGTGTGACTATGTATCATACAATGATACCTCATTATCATTATAATTCTTTATGTCTAATAGGATTAGTGTGCATTCCCTCCAAATTAATATATTATTTGTATCTTCCATGAATTTTTTTAAAATAGAATAAACTTACATATCACATTAACACTGGGAAATTATATCACAAACCATGTTTCATCGAATTTTGAGACTTTTTAAATTTTATGTATCATATTTCTAAATAAAAATTATACTAGGTATCACATATTCTAAAATTTAAACATTCCAATTTATTTCAAACCACTTATAATTAGAGAAATATTTAATGTATCAAATCTATCAATTGGGTTCTTTATACTTGATATACAAAATGTTCTGTATCACAACTAGATTTTGATTAAAACATATTTTCTTCCACACATACATGGAAAAAATTACATATCAACTTATCCTCAATTATAAATGGAATATATAATATATATTCTCCATTATATTTCATACCACCTTATTTTAATGAGAAAAACTTTTGTGTGATTTTTTAACCAAATTAAAAATCTTTTATATCTGGAAGCCTTTGGCCTTAACGAAAGTACAATACTGAAACAACCCAATGATCATATATAATTCATCATTTTCTAGAAAATTTATTATTCTTGACTTTTTATAGCATCAAAAAACATCCAAAAAAGAAATTGACAACTCATATTTGGTACTCAAAAATCAATATAAATTACATTTATATGTTGCCTTTGTTTATATAATGTCCAAACTGATCGAATCAATAAAAATAATGAATATTGTGTCCATTAATAGTTTAAACCTTGAATTTAAAAGACAACATTTTTATTGTCAAATAATTTTAAAAAATGAACAATATAACTAAAAAATATTAAATCCATTTAAAAAATCATATTCTAGATTCAAAAAATAATCAAAAATGAGATAATTATGCATGAGTTTATTTTTATAAGATTTAATTTTAATTAAAAAACATATTAAAATTTTAAAAATTAAAATTATAATAACTTCTTTACATTTAAAATGTTACACTTTTATGCAATAAAATGACTAAAAATGCGGGAACAAAATTTCATATATGTTACCCAAATTATGGTGACCTATTAACTATAAATAAAAGTAAACCCCTTTTGAAATTATGGTAAATCTTTTGTGGGAAAACTATATTTATGAAATAAAAACGGTTTTAAATTAATAAATGGATTAATAAATTTTTATATATTATTTTTACGAAATATATATTTTATTTTTCATAAACTATTTTACATTCATATTATGTGTTTTCTAGAAAATTGATAAAAATAAAGAAAATTTTATGAAATAAAAGATGTATTTTAATAAAAAAGTAATTTTACCACCTTTTAATGGTGAACCCATTTTAAATATACTTTTTTACACATTTATTATTTTTATTTTTAAAATTAAACTTAATAATTTAAATATTGGTATCAAAATTTTCTTTTGGTGAATTTTTTGTGTTTTTAAGAGAAATTTCATTTTGAATGAATTGTGAAAAACCCTAAATTATAGTTCAAAATAGTATTTCATATAATTTAATTATATAGTTAAATTATATATTATCTTGGTTTCAACGTTTAAATAGTTTAATTTAACAAAAATTAGTCCAATTAATTTCATTAGAACCAATTTCACATTGAAATTTTATATAAAGAGGGTTCTATCTTTTGAAAATTTTTACTTTAAAAATCTTTCTTTTCATCTCATCTAAAAGATTGTTTTTAAATAATTTTATATAACTTTTTTTTAATTTGGAAATATAGATCCCATATTTATATTAATAAAAAAATTTAATTTACGGTAAATTCTAAATATTTTCATTCCAAAATAATTTTTGAAATTAATTAAAATTTATTACAGTGGTTATGGTAAAAACAAGATTACTTAGTGGTTAAATGATAATTTAAGGGGTCTAATAACCTATTAAAATTTAAAAAATCACTTTTATGGGGATTTTTATACGAATTACCATATTGTATCAAAAAATTAACAATTATTGGAAGGTGATGATGTGTGGGAGTCCTCACAATAGTGCTTATATTTTTATATCTGCAACAATACCAGTCCTCCTCCACTATAATTGGGATCCCACCCCCTCACATTATCACAAATATAAATACATTTGTCTAAAAAATACCATAACAAACCCCAAAAACATTCTATTCCTTTATAATATAATCCTATCATTGAGAATAAATCCAACCAATGAATCCCTTTGGTGAAAACCTAGAGGAGTTAGACAACAAATATGTAACATCCTTCTACAATCTATGTTTCTTTATTTCCATAATATATCCCCTCAATTATTATTATTCCATGATTATATAATATCATAAGTATACTAAATATAGTATGATATTTTAATAATATGTTTTCAACCAACACATACACATATCCATCAAACGGGTAATGAACTTACCAATTATGTGTACGACAGACTACTGCCTCACGAAAGGATGTCGTTTGTTTTTTCCTTTACCACATCTCAGGGTTGGATTTTATGATTTAAATTATATTTATAAATAATATATATTATATTTAAGATTTATATATTATTATATAATACAAATCTCCAATCTATTTGGTGAAAATATGATAACTTTGTTTGTGGACAATCTCGTCGTCGAAGCGAACTGATTCATTCAAACATTAAATTGAATGTATTAGGGATAGTTTCAGTAAATATATAAGATATTTATGAAATAATAATTCTTATATAATTATTATTCATAAATATATGCATACAAATATATATAATTTAGTTCCTTCCTTTCAATACAACAATAAAACGGAAACAACGTTCATGCTTACGTATGTTGACCGTCTCTATTAAAGGTGTATTCAATTTCATATAAATATCTTTAATTGTTTGTTAAAAATATATATATATAATGAATATATATGATATTTATATAATTTTTTAGATTCTATAAGGATGTAAATCATGATATATGTAAGAGGATAAATAATAAAAGGTGAAGAAATATTTGAAAAACAAAGGGGATATTACCTGAAATGTTACATTAACATGGAATTGTTAATAAACGGATAATATAAAGTCATAATAAATAAATATATGGAATTTGATATAAAATATATTTATTTTTTAGATTTATAAAAAACCTATATTTGTTATACATAATTTTATATTGTGTATAAATAAATTAGAGGATAAATGTAAGGGTTTTCTCATCTCACATTTCTATTTGTGAGACTTCTTCCATATTCACCACAAATTTATATTTTGTGGTGTATATAATGCACATAAATTTATTCTAATATATTTTTATTAAATTTATGGTTTTATACATATCCATTTTATGATCTTTATTTATTGGGGTTTATGGTTTAAATGATACCAAATCAGTAAAGAAGTTTGACTTAATTTACATTTACTAAGATGGATGCCATGTTATGGACCTATAGTTTTTGATGGGGTATATATATTGTCATGTGATATTTCATATCATAAATATACTAATTTTAAGGGTATTTTAATCTTGATTTTATTTTATTCTTTCCATAAGTTTTTGATTCAAAATTAAGAAAATTATTAACACTTTGTTACAATAATTTCAACATTTATGGATATTGTTTATGACTATTTATCCAATAATGAAATATAATGATCCATATATCAATCAATATAATAAATTTTATTACCCTATTTTTATCCATGTTATCTCCATATATTAATACTGTTTTTAACTCTTTTTTAATTAATATAACTAGGAATTTTTTTTAATAAAATATAACTTTATTTCATTTTATGGCTAGAAAATTGTTTTTTTATAAAACAATTTTTTGGAAAAAAAATTAAAAAAGCCTTACTATGATGTGTAAAATAAATTTTTACCCATAATTCAATTTTTTATTTTAAATTTGTTTTAAAATTATTCTACATATCATTTTTCGATCAAGGTACTTTCCTAAACTTTTGTGGTAAAAGAAGGAATGATCGGCCTATATGGATTTACTCGATTTCATGACCATTATTTCCTTTAAGCTTAATTTGAATGTTTAAAAGGAAATTTTTTTTAGAAAAAAAATTATAATATTGTAATTTTTTTTTATTTTAAATTGGATTTCAAATAAAAATATTTTCAAAAAAATTTATGCATAAAAAGTGTTTTTTTATAAGAATGGGTTTTCTCTCAAGAAAATTATTAAAATATTTTTAAAGGAATAATTTATATTTTTTCCATATTGGTTTTCAATAAAATGTATTTTGGTATTTTTTTGAATTTTAAAAATTATTTTCAATAAAATTTTATTTACCTTATGAAATGCATCTTGTGATCTTTTAAAATCCTTCCACACCAATGTTTCAATTTTTTGCTATAGTTTATTTTTTAACGTTGATATAATCCAAGGAAACCATTATTATTTTCTATTTGATTGATTATTGTTTAATAGGAGACGTTTTTTATGAATATTATTTCTCTTCTAAGGGTTGTACCATGATATAACTATTATGAAACCCTCTTCATATCACATTTTAGTCTACGATGAAATGATTACTAAACATGTCTCCTTTTCAAAAAAAATTATATTATGTTTATTAAAAACATATCTTTTTATGGTAGGTAAAATGACAAAAGTTTTCTTATCATGTGGAACATGCAAGAATGTTTTCATTATGTGAAAGGAGGGCCTTATGTCTCAATTGAATGAATTGGGTAATGATTTATATCTCATCAGTATAAAAGGGCTAGATTGAGGAGTTAACATAGTTTAATATGGTAGGTCGGAATGGGGAGTGAGATCGGTTAAGCAATAAAGGGATGCAAAGGGAATTAAACCTGGTTTAGTAAAATAGAGATGTAATGAGAAGTAAACCTGGTTCAGTAATATAAGGCTAGAATGTGAGGTAAACTTGTTTTAGAAATATAGTGGTGTAACAGGAAGTGAGACCAATTTAGTAATACATGGCTGGGATGGGAACTGAAATGAGTTCTGAAATACAAGGTGATAATAGGGAGTGATCCCATTTCATTAAAGGACCTTTTCCACTAAGATTTACTTTGAAGTAGGCCTGGACTGCTATAGAAAACATTTTTTATGTCTACAAAAATTTAATGTTTTATTCTTATGTTATTCCATCTTTTTTTATGCTCTTGATTACTATATGATTCATGTATTATAAACTACCAATTTATATTCCATCAATCTTGATTATGAGATATGATATGATATGTATGATCTTTTAAGGATACAATCGTGTTCTCATACCATTATTCTCATGATTATGCTTACATATCAACTTGTTTATCCTTAATGATAATTTTAGATCACCCCTTTTATATGTTTCCTTTCCCATTGTTCTGATGAATAGTTTTAAATAAGATTTTTAAAGTCGAAAATTTTTATGGTAGATGTTGAAGATCTTTAATCAAACTAGAAGAATGGTTTCCATGACTCTAATTCTAGAAAATTATTATAGCTTTTGAGAGTTTAATTTGTAATGTTATCAATTTTCATTAAAAATTATGCAATATCCATGTATTCTAAGCTTGGGTCACTATTATTTGTATCAAATGAATATTTAGTCAACCATTAGAAACTATTATAAGGAAACATTAGTTATATTCCCATGGATATTAATAAGGATATGTCTAGGAATCTGTATAAGTATTATTATATGGATAAGTTAATGTATAAAAAAATATCCTAAAATTTTGGTAAAGAATAGATTTAGTGATTTCCGAGAAATAAATCCAAATCTGGATACCATAAGTGATAGTCACTCTCACACAGATGAACATACAGTAACAACACTAATAAATAGTATTTAACTAGACTCAATCTGGAACTTATTCTTTAAAAATATACATTCATCTCACATATTTTGGAACTCCAAGTGGATATAATTTATTAATTCACAAACTCTTTATGAAATATCATTAAGGATATAAAATAATGATGACTTTGAATGATCTACGATAAAAGTAAGGTGTTTTAGATTGAGAAGAAAGATGTCTTGATTTAGACACCCTATAAGTTTTTTTTCATCATTATGTGGTTCCACACTATAATGATTGTTTCTTATTATATGATTTTCCATTTTATTCAATGGATAGAACTAGATGAAACCCTATTAATGGGGAATACAATGGAAAATGACAGGATTTTCTTCATTATAAATCAAATTTCCTAGAAAATGGATGGTAAAACATCCTTTATATGATCAATAAAATTTCACATTGTATGAATCTTTATGAAAACCAACTGATGAATGATGGGAACAATGATTTGTTTTTTCCTTCATGAGACAACACCCACTTTCTTTAAGTTGTTCCAATAACCCACTAGTTGTTGAACAGTGGATCAATACAATTAAAAAAATAAATTATCAATTCTCCATTGTTCAGAGCATGAAAAAAACACTCTGGATATATACCATCTAGAAGGTGAGGTAGATCAATGGTGGCATATAATTAAGAATAATAAGTATTTAGAAAAAATTTACTCCATATATTTGGATGAGTTCAACTACTTATTTTTCCATAATAAATTTCTTTATATTATTCATACGAATATGGAAAATAAATTCATACTGATTAAGTAGAAGTATGATCAATATATTGGATTATATGAATAAATTTTAAAATTCTTGTGAGGTACTATTTTTATATAATCATCCAACATGGAATAAAAATTAGCTGATTATTTTTTTAGCTTGAAACCTAGTCTTAGAAAGGCCTTGGATATTAGAGAAATTTGAATCTATGAAGAAGTATTTCAATGTGCTGTCAAGGAAGAAATGGAATTTGGATTTGGGTATCAATATATTGGTGTCAAAAAGAATAGGAACATGGATAAAAAAGGAAAATCTAAACACGATTGGGAAAAATGATGAAATTTTTATTATGATTATTGGGTGGGAAAAATCATAGAGGAAATTTTCTTAAGGTGAATATGAAAAGATTTTTGTTTAGAGGGGAATGACATAGGTCAACTGATTTCCGAAGTGATCGGAATAAGTTATCTAACAATACGAATATAGATAAATCCTCCTAGAATTCACCTCCCACACACTAGTCTTTAAATTATAGGGAGTTTGGGAATTATGTAAATAAATTCCCCAATCTAGGGGAGGACGTGGATGATTATCAAAATCTAGAGATTATGACAAATTAAAAAGGGAAAACATATTTAGTCAAAATGTATGAAGATAATAATGATAATCAGGGAACACAACTACTTCTCTCCTTAGTTGGAAATTTCATGTCTTATTTTGTATGAATAATACTTAGGAAAATAATATTTTTCATCTTTTGGTGAAATTTCATGTGATTTTCTCCATCTATATAGATTTTAGAATAAAAAATCTTATTTTATATTTTATTAATAAAAGTATAGACCCATGATTTATAATGAATATATTTTTGGTATATAATAAGATACTTTTTAAGTAATGATGGGTAAAATATATTTTGGAAGGGTTATAAGTTTAACCATTTAAGAAATGGATTAATATAAATTTTGATTATGTTTTCAAAAATTAATGTGTTTCTTCACCATATAATGATTTATGCATATTGGATAACTTTTGGTGACCATTTTTTTATGATAAAGACAGATGTAATGACCTGTTATTATATTTATGGACCGCGTGATGTGATAATACTTTAGGAATGAAAAAATCACATTCCTTTATTGGATCAAGAGATGAAGTGTGAATTTATCAATTCCTAATAAATGGTGAGATTATACTAAATCATGTATGTATATATTCTCATCAATATTATTTAAATTTAAGAAATGGGTCTTGAAATAAAAAAATTTCCAATTATCAACATTTTTTATGTTATAAATAACCTTTTATTAACCTTTTGGGTTATAGATTTGTGATATTTAACATCCCCATAAGAATTTATTTATCTCATTATATATAATAACCTGATATTTAAATTTATCTTCCATTTCTAGGTTTTCACTTTCGACCTTTGTTCTCTTTTTTGGAATTTTAGTTATGAGTAACTTTGAGCAACACATGTATTTCCAACTTTCCCATTTTAAATGAATTTTTATTATTCGTTTTTATGTTATGGTTTTGTATGAATTGAATATTAAAGTATCAAACCATTTATAAATTAGATTATGTTTTGGGTAGAAACTCAATTTAATGGTGTAGAATGTCAAACCCCGTGATTTTGGGAAATATATTTGTCTGATTAATTTAATCTTTTTGATTTTTTCATTTCACCCAACAATGAATATATTTTTTTATATGAGAGAACTATGTTTTTGTTATGTTACATGAAACCATAAGTTAATCTATCACTACGTGAAACAATTAGAACAGCTTTAGGTCCACACAACACTATGTTTCTATTATGTTGAACATAATGTCGAGTTCCTTCGATAACTCAAATTACACTCAAGATCGAGTTTTACCAAAATATATTATATTATTTATAATATTATTAAAATACAATTATAGTTTTTACATATTATTTTGAATGGAAGTTTTGAATAACATTAATCAAAATTATGAAAATATAGTGATGAATTTACTAAAAATTAAATTAAAACCCTTTTGAAAATAGAGGAAATCGCTTGTCAGAAAACTATATTTATGAGATTTAAAAACCTTACATTAATAAATTAATTAAATAAAATTATATAAATTATTTTAATGGTATATATATATATATATATATTATTAAGTCAACTATTTAATGTTAATCTTATATTATTTATAAACTAGATATAAGAAAAAATCCTATTTTTTTAATAAAAAGATATATTTTTATAAAATGAAATTTTACAACATTTTAATGTGACAAACATAAAAAATAAAATTTCTTAAATTTTTTTATTTTTTATTTCAATTTTTTAAAATTAATATTTGAAATATAGATATCAAACTTTAATTTGGTTAATTTTATTTCATTTTTCTTAGAATATTCATTTTTTGACGAATATTGAAAAACACTATACTTTAATTAAAAAAATGATTTTTAATATATTTATGTACGTAGTAAAATTATATTTTAATTTGTTTGGAAAGTATAATTTTTTAAATTATACCAAAATTAATCGAATTTTGATCACTCAAACCAATTTCTCATTGAAATTTGATATAAAAATTTCAAGCATTTGAACATTTTTACTTTAAAATTTTGTGGTTTCATCCAGTCTATGGGATTTTTTTTCAATTAGTTTCTACAACTTATGTACTTTTAATTTTGAAAAATGGATTTAATATTTTCATTCATCATAATTTAAAATTTCAAATAATTTCAACTAATTTTTTAACAACAAAAATATTATTAAAATTATTTAAAATTAACTAAAGTGATTAAGGTAAAAAATGATTACTTAGTTGTTAATTGATAATTTAATGGAATAATAAACTACAAACTTCTAAGAAACCTATTTTATGTAAATATTTCAACTAATTACCCTATTGGATCAATAATTGACAATTATTTTAGTCATATTATGTAAGGGATACCTCTCAGAAGTGTTAATCATTTTTTATTCAAAATAATCCCACTCCTCTTCCATTATAAAAGGGCACTCACCTACTAACATATTCACACCTCTAAATCCATTTTTTTAGAAAAAACACTTCCCAAATATCATACCAAATTCCTTTTATTCACCATAGAATCCTCTAATTTGTAATGAATCCAACCAAGGAGTCCCAATGGAGAAAAACATGAGGAGTTACCCAAATAATAGGTAACATCATTCCATAAACTCCTTTGTTTAATTTTAATTATACACCATCTCAATTTTATTAACTCCATGCTTATAAAATAACCTAATTATACTAAATATACTGGGATTTTTTTATTATAAGGGTTATACCTACACTTACACACACTTCAATCAAATGGGTGATGAACGCAACATTCATGTGAATGGTGAACTACCACCTCACGAAACAATGTCTTTCAATTTCCCATTACCAACTCTCATGTTTTTCAATTATGATGTACATAATGTGATTATATTATATATTTAATATTTATGTTTTATTTATTCTTTGGGAATTATTATATTTAATATTCCTTCAGGTTTTCAATTTTGTGTGAATTCAATAACTTCATTTGTGGAGGTGTGAAATATTGCCTCCTCAATGTGATGTGATCTGTTCACACTTTATATGGAATGTATTGAGGATTAGATTAGTAAATAGATATGATATGTATGAAATAATAATTATATTTTAATGATAATATAAATAAATATCATTTAATTCCTTTATTTCAATGCCATAATAAACATAAATAGTGTTCATGCATACGTATGGCCTATCGTCTCCATGAACGGTGTATTTCATTTCATATTTCAATATTGTTTAGATTATTATATAGATTAATATACAGAATATATATGATAATTATATCAGTTTTTAAAAAAAAAATTAAATATGCAAATCATGAGCAATATAAGTGGATCAGGAATAAAATGTCAAAACAAATATAAAAAATGAATCGTATATTGCCCAAAACATAACATTAAGATTAAATTATAAATAACGGGGTAATATAAAGTCATAATAAAATATTTTATGGTATTAGATATAAAAATATGGTCATGTGGTATATTTATAATAAAACTATATTTATTATACATGTGGTTAGAATTTGTATGATTAAATTCAAGACTTAAGGTAAGGGTTTTCTCATCATAGTTTTATTTCTTTCAGAATTATGCCTTATTCATTAATAATTTATTTTATGTAGTATATATACTTACCATTAATGTATCCTATGATTTTTATACCTAAAATTATAGTAATTTACATATGAATTTGATTATCTTTCTTTCATGGAGTTGATGGTAAAAATTTTACCAAATTGGAAATGTAATTTTATCTTAATTTTTCCTTCTTCGAAATACATTCCATGTTATTCCCCAATATTTTCATATGAGATGTATACGCTACCAATTGACATGTTTTATCCCTAATATCATTCTTTGTATGAAATTTCATTATCCATGTAGTTTTAATATTTCCATTTTATTATAATTCAATGTTACTGAATTCGTATTGGTTTATTGCTACAATACCATCGTTTATTGAGATATTTTATGATTATGCTTCCATTTAAGAAATATTATGATCTATATCTCAAGAACTATAATCAAATATATTATACAATGGTTATTTATGATATATCCATTTATTTTTACCGGTATCGCACTATTTTTTCTTAGTATATGTAGAAACGTGTTTTTAATAAAATAAAACATTATTTCTCTCTTTGATAGGAAATTTATTTTATTAACAGAACAATTTTGTCTAAATATTCTTTAAAAATTATTTTTATAGGTTTTTTAAAAAAAACATTTACCCATTTTTAACTATTTAATAAAAACAAGTTTTTAAATAGAATCTCATTGTTCGTTTCTGATGAAGGGACTTTTATAAACTACATACGGTGCAAAAAGTAATGTCCAGTATCAAAAGATTTACCGATGACGAAAATAATCATTTCCTTGAAGATTAATTTTAATGTTTACAAGGTTATTCATAAATAATATGTTACTCTATTATTTTCTATTTTTTTTTAAATTGGTTTTTAAAGAAAATGGATATCATGAATATATAATGTTTAAAATGTTTTTAAATAAATAAATGAAATTTACTCAATAAATAATCTGAGCTATTTTTTTTATATCCTTTTATAATTTTTTAAGGTTATACTTATATAATAGTAGTTTGAAAATTGTTGATTATTTAAAAATTAATTTACAAATTAAATTTACCTTCCTGAATATATACTTCATGTAATATTTCAAAATCAATCCCCACCTAGGATGATGTTGTTTGATATGTTTTATTCTTTACTTGGTATATGATCCAACTACACCATTATTATTATTTATTTGAATGGTTTATGTTTAAGATGAAATATTTTTATAAATACTTTTTATCTTATATAGGTTGTACCATGATAAAATTATTATTAAACTTATTTTGATTAATGAGTTATTCTACAATGAATTGTTTTTTAACCTTTATCCTTTAAACTAGTTATGATACGATGTTTATGAAACCCATTTCTTTTTATGGGTCATGAAATGATGAATATTTGTTTCTTGTGGAACAAGAATATATGATTTCATTATGTTATTGGTGTGACCTATATCTACCACCAATGAATTGGTAAAATATTTATATCCCTTGATTATGAAAGGGATGGAAGGAGGAGTAAAATTAGTTCATTATGACATGGATAGAATGAGGAGTGCACTCTATTTAGTAATAATATAAGAGAATATATGTTATTTTGAGCCTTCAAAATGATTCACATTATTTATAGTGATGATTAACATATTTAAAGATTAAATGATTAGAGAATATATCTTTTTGGAATGTGACGTAATGGGTTATTAGTGGTTTTTAGAGATAATTTTCAATTTTATCTGGGAAAAATATTTGATAAAATTATTTTAAAAGTTTGTATTCAATTTTTTTCTAGAATATTTTGATGATTTTACATTTTATCAGTTATTAAATGATTATGTTGAACTGTGAGTCTTATTTTTTATAGATTAATATAGTCATTACTCATAATATGTTTTATTCATATTTGATTATATATTAAATTTTTCTAACCATTTTCATTTCGGTAAATTCATAACAACAAAATAATTGGCATTTAATAGTTTTATGGATCTTCTAGTGTTGTAGAAGAGTATTTTATTGCATCAAACATAAAAAAATAATCATGAATATTCATTGTGTGTATTAAGTAAAGAGATATAGGTGTAAAATTATTTAGGCACAAATTAGTGAAAATTGAACTTATTGATTGAAATGATATCATTTACACATATTTTCTTATATTATATTTCTTAAGGGAAAAATAATTCCTCCACTCAAGAAAGATTGAGATTGATCTACCGAGTTACATCATTCAATAATTAATGTCAACTTTTATAATAACTTTTAAAGTAGAAGTTTTATAATGTTAAATGTATCATTTAGGAAATATTTATGAAATGAAATGTTTATTATTTTCAATAAATTAATTAATTTTTATTTGACAATATAAATGTTCTAAAAATATATTAAAAGATAATTATTTCTACTTATGTAAATTTGATTCCAAGGAATTGATTCTAAAATTTCATTAAACCCCACTTTTTAGAAATGAGATAAAATTAAAATGAGGAAATTTCATTTAGGTGGTATAATATAACACCCATATATTTTTGAATTCATTTTATTTGGAAAATAATACATTTTATATCATGTTCAACATGAAACACTAATATTAAACTAATAGGGATGTAATATAGAGATACTATTATTTAAATATGATAATTTCAATGTGGCCAACTTATTAGAGGGTATGAATGTGATTAAAAAATTTATAGAATATATGTATATACATATATATATTAGAAAATTAATAATCAATAGTAAATTGATGATCAACTATCTAGAAATGAAGATAAAATATTTTATCGATAAAAGAAATATATTTTGTAAAAATATTATTTCTATATATGTTTATCTTAGTAAATTAAATTGTCACTATTCAAAAATAATTATTACAATGTTTTTAATGTAAACAACAAATAAAATTAATTTAATTTAATTTAATTGTGTTTATTAGTTATAAAATCATAATTAAGTCATTTTATGCTTCCCTATACATTCTACTGAATAATGTTTTTCCTTGAATTTTGTTCCCACTTATTATAACTAATTTTTACCAATTATAGAAATTTTAAATTATAGAGTGGAAATAATTTTATATATCATTATGTAAAAATTATCATTGAGTTTATTTTTTAGATGTTTCTAAAAGGATTGATTTCTGAGTGAATTGTGTGTACTGATGATTTTCACAATACTATCAATCCATCTCATAAAATAATTTAATTTAAAATTTCAATTCTATTTTGGATATTATTATAATGAAACATAAGGTCTCATTTATTATAATTGATTGAATTAATTCCATAGGAATTTGAATTACATTGTATTTTCATATTAGTTCATTTTATATGTTTCAAAATGCATTTTGAAAAAAACTATTTTTTATTTCATTTTTAACATTTAGATTGGATATAATTTTTGTTACTTAAAAATAATTGTTAATGAAAATTTTATTTGATATATTTAATAAGGACTGTCATATTTTTAATTATTTCAATAACATTCGAGGTCATTTAGATTATTTAAAATGGTAAAAATGTTGTCTCCATGGTAAAATATTGAAACATTTTAATTGCTAAAAAACTATTTCATAAGTTAAAATAAGTTCTCATAATTATTATTTGATTATTAGATTTCTATAATTTTAAAAATTTAATAAACTTTTAATTTTTTATGTTCCACATGACCTTGGTAGTCAGTTAAATTTATTTTATAACATGTAATAATTAATATAGTATTCCACCTTACACTTGTAAAAGGGAACCCACTCTCATATATTATTAAAAAAATCTGATCAATTTGTCCTTACAAATACATACAAAAATTCCTTCAAAAAATATTTCCCCAACTACTAGTTCTTTCACCAAATGTCCAAACAAGAATCTTGCAGGTATAAAGGAAAGGATGTTTTCAAAAAAGAAATATAACTATTTATCAAGTGTTTTCATGTTTAATTATTTTTATAACACTTTGAAATATTAATTAATGATTCTAACATAACAATTTATATCATTCATATAAAAAAATTCTATTAAAATTATGTTAGAACCATTTTTTAGCATCATATATATTTTATGTGAGATAGAAACATTGCTCATGTGCACGTGTGTACTACCACCTCCATGAGGCAGTGAGTTTCGTTTTTCATCACCAAAACATATATCTTGTTATTATGATTATTTTAATAAAAAAATATAAGATTTATATAATTAATGTTCTTTTATAATGATATTGTATCTCTTTTGTTATTATAATTCCATCCATTATGAAATAATATCATCATTCATGTGTTTGTGTGGACTACCACCTTGGTGTGATGTTCTTTTCATTTCCTCTATACGTGGATGGTCATAAAAAAATATAATTAATACTATATATTATTATTATTATATAAATTTGAATCTTAATAAATTTTATTTTCATCTCATCCATTACAAGATTGGAAACATCGCTTATCTATTCGAATAAACCCACACATCTAAGAAATTATGTAATTCAATATTCATGACAATTATACATAGATGGTTATAAAAATATATTAAATTTATAAACATTATAATTATAATAATTATTTGATTTTATGTGTGATCTAACCACAGAACCTTCTACCATGTTCATCCACCGAATTCTATATTGGATATTATAAACCAAACGACTACAAAACATCTTATGTAAACAAAATAAATTATGTAACTAAATAAATCATTCAAGTAAATGAAATAAATAGAATAAATAAAACGGAATAAACATAAAAACATTATTATTCTTATATATAACTAATATAATTTTATTTTTCAGGAGTTTTATAACTTATGAAGATAAAAAAATGAGGTAAGGTATATCTCATCACAATTTCTATTCATTTAAACTGAATCAATTATTCACCACATGTTTTATTCTATATAGACGATGAACTACATTGTTGAAGTATTTTATCATTCATTAAATTACCCAAATTCGTAGGATCAGACCCATTAGAATTCCATAAATTAATTAATTAAAAGTAAAATAATTTTATTCTTTACAATACGATGTACTAATATTAGTATGAATCACTCCCCCAATGTCTGCCTGCACCAGTGGTTCACGATAGCCTGGTCTTCTGAAAGACCACATGTTTCTCATATATATGACCACCATATTTGAAAAAATCATCCAACTAATGATTCTCTTCTCTGTAGACATGTGAAATAATCAGGATGATATGCCTTTCATGGTTTATGCACTAGATCCAACGAGGAATGATCCTTCAAGGAATATCACTTGTTCTTTGCTTTAATTCACTAATTAGAATTTCTGAGTCAGACTCAAACCATTAATAATAATATTTATGCTTCATATCATATTTCATGTAATTTATAACATCCTAAAATTCATATTCATAAGTAAACAAAATCCCACAAAATTGTAGAAGAATATCTTTATGAAACAACAACATGTGTGAAAGACACCTCCATTACATAATAGTCCTAGAATACCCATTTATGCACCATCAACATTAATTTTTATCCAAAATGTAATGGGAGGAATAAAATGAACATATTTTAGCATATGTATTTGTTTGTATCTTCCCATAACACCATGTGATCTCAAAATATCTAGACCATCAATTTTTTTATTCATTCCCATGGATTGTATCCTCAAAGTTATAAAAATGTCTTAGTAAATGATATTAATGGAATTGGTCAGTGAGGATAAGTGTTTATAAAAAACATTATCATTTTTTTCATTCCATATAGTAGTAAAAAGATATTCCATTTCTATTAAAGTCATGTTGAAAATATACTCAGTAAGGAATAATGATCTGATATACATCGTTGGTCACTCCATTTCTGTGTTAGAGAAAAGCTACAAATAAAATAAACCAGCGACATACCTCTAGGGGTTCTATGAAAATCCACATTCCAGGAAGATATTTTTTGTATTTTATTCATTCCTCAAGAATAAGTGACATGATAAGACTATGTATTTATTAACCATTCATAATTGATCTTGCGTTGGAAACCTGTTATTCCATACCATCCAAATAAGAAGAAATATAGAGTGTTGAATAAAATGTACCTTCATTTTTTGGGAACCATGATGATAGAAGAGTGGAATTATTGAACTGGATAATAGACATAATATCCCTTCCCACTAGCATTGTGATGATGTAATTGATAGGTATTCATAGTGATACATTTCCCAAACAATTTATAGTAGACTATTCATCCACAATCCAAAAAATAATCTTCATTACAAGGTAGACGGAATGCCTAATTGATGTCCAAATAGATGATGCAAGGGGATGAGAGTAGTCATTCAATAATAAAATTTTAAACTAGTTCTAGATAAAACCTCATAGTAATTGATTATTGATTAAGATATTCAATGTGAATTTCCCAATCTACCCTTTATTAAATTTTCTTAGATCTTTATTTCTTTGCCCGCCTAATTTTACAGTGTTAATACATTGTTTCTATGTAATAGTTATCAACTTCATTTCATTAACGGATCCAATCCATATAAAATTATTTTTCATACCTTAAATATAAATGATGTGACCTCTATAAAATCTAGACATATAGGAGTAAACTAATTTAGATGTAAAAGATTAATTGACCAGGTATATTCTTCAATCTTGAGATATTTATTTTTTATTCCATGTTTTTAGGTGATTATTAATTCTGAATAAAATGTTCCCAAAATAATGACTCCTCACATTTTCAAAAATAATGGGACAACTAGATAATTAAATGGAATGGGTCCCTTCTATACTCCATAATTTCTAGTAATAAAATATTTCATTCTCACAAATTCTCCCTCACCAAAAAAAATAAATTTTTTATTCTAGTTAATGTCTTTCCCTACCATATCTTTATAATGTATGAAGGGTAATTTAATCAATGATATGGTACCATGAGATTCATGACCAAAGTGGATAATATCATTATCATATAAATGATTTGACAGAGTATAGTCATATATCTTTTAATTAATTAACATAAAAAATTATAACTATAGAGGATAATTTTTGAATCTACTCATATAATCTAGAGAAATAGAAAACAAAATCTCAAATAGAGGGTCACCCTCTCCCACTCCACTTGGGCATTGAAATAATCCCCTAGGTGATCCATTAATATGGGTGAGTAATATTACGTATCTGATAAGGGTATTGAAACTTTTAATAAAAAATTTTGAAAACCCATACTTCCGTAGAATAGTAACATGGAAGATCAACTTCAGAACATCAAATGATTTGGATAAATAAATTTTTAGTGAATAATTTCCTTCTTTCTTTTTCCTATTCATCAAATTGATAGAGTCAAATATTGTAAGCAAGAACTTATGAATTATTCATGAAACAAAAAACCCCCATTTGTTTTGATTAACGTATTCTTTTACTATTCTACCCAACCATTTCATACAGATTTTACTAATGATCATAGTAATTGTGTCCCCAATATCAACTATCCTAAAATCTCTAATATCTATTTCAGCTTCTTCATTAGGCATCAAATAAAGGAAACATAAGTTTATTGAATAAGGCATGGAGAAAATAGGAAAAAAATTCTTCATTACACTGACCATATCGTCATTGAAAATGTCACAATAAAACATAATGGTTTTTTATATATATCTAGACCAGCTACATCGTCCATATTTATAGATAAGAGGGACAATTTGACTTCTCCCTTTGAATCTACTGAAATGAGCTCTTGATTATGATGTCCCTGAAGGCATGGAGGTATATTTTCAACCGTTTTGAATGTGTTTTCCATTCCATCATGAGATTAAAATCCTTGAAAATATTCTTCAACTCCTTTATAGATAACATGCCTATAAGTGTTCATGAACCAATCCATGATCATGGAAATATTACATGTCCTTTTTCTATTTTCACTATGCAACAAATGAAAGAAATTTGAATTTTTATCTCTCTCCTTCATCAATTTTTAACATTCTATATCAAATACGTTTTCGAATAATTTTTAAAGGTTTTAAAAGGAATCTCCCAATAATTTCCCATAAAGGATATTTTCGACATCATTCCAAATAAATAAAAATAATGTTTTCATAGAAATAAAATTAATGGATTTTATCTCCCTCGTGTCTATTATTCATTATAAATATTCCTCTTAATGTTTTCATGGATTTAAAATATAATTTTAATTATAACTATTTTTTGGGATTTTTTATTTTTATTATTTTTCAAATGAAGGGGATATTTCTCATAATATTTAAGTAAAATTTTAATGTACTGTAAAATTTTCAAATTGTTGATGATGATAAGTAAGAAAAATATAGATCATTGGGATTAGTGAGACATATATATCTCTCCACGAAATTTGGTAATGAATAGTATTTGAAGGATAATATTGATAGAGATTGCGTATTAAGTTACTCATATTGAATTAATAGGGTAATATTTATCCAAAAAATGGTTAAATGTGTGTGAATATGGGTTCAAATATGATTTCATTAGGATCATTTATTTTTTAAAAATTGTTACAATTTTGTTATGTAATTAAATAATTTTAATGAAGTTGATAAACAAGCATTTAATGGTTAATGATTTGTTTTGATGTAAAATATTTTTCAAAATATCTCATAATTTTCATCATTCTAATATAGATATTGTCTGATTTATAAAGGGTTTTAAGGGTTTTATTTAATGATTGCTTTATTTTATCATGTGGAGAAATTTTATTTATCTTCACAAGTTATTTGTTATGAAAAGGAACATTATTATAATGGTTTTTCATGTTTCTAATGGTACTAAGAGGTTTCTTTTATATGTATATATCTTACAAAGATTTTTTCAATAATAATACATTTTCTAATATATATAAAAGATTCAGAAGATGAGTTGGAATAATTATGATTTCTATCAATAAATAAATGAAATTTTCCTTGAATGAAGGAATTTTATCTAGAAAGAAACATGATTGTGAACATAAGAATCTGGATTTTTGTAAAAAATATGGACAAACCATGAAAATGTGTTTTATTTAATGTTTTTGTTTCATCATTAACTAAAATTGTTAAACAAAAATGTAATAAAAATTATAAAAGTGAAACTCCTATATCAAATCATGTGTTTATGGTATTGATATGTTATGGGTAATTATACTCACTAATTATAAAGAATATTTGAAAATAAAACTAAAAAGATAAATTGATATTTCATTATATAAAAGTATAAAATGAAATGAGATAAATTTATTGGTTTCGCTACCTTGAGTTTCACCACATAGTTCATTGTCAGAGTAAAATGAATCATTTATGTATTATAATATGAAGATGTATAGGATTGGGTCTTCTATAGTTACCTTAACACACATCACAATCATTATGTCCTCATATTCCGAAAAAATAATGATTGTGTTTAGTTGAGACATATTTATTATATATGTCTTACAAGATTTTTAGTAAATATTTTATGATGAAATAAGTGTCCATAATAAAATTTTCTTTTAGAAATATTCTACCTAATATGATTCCAAGAGTTAATGTCCACCCTTAATGATATCAGTGACGAAATTCGGTGTTGGGATATCATGTAATTATTCAAAATTAAGAGTCCACAATGTATTTTCTAATATTTATTTATTTCCATTATGGTATCCGCCATCAACAACATGTAATTTTATTTCTTTATCCTACTATCCATGCCAATTTTTCTCATGGAGGGTTGGTTATTAGAAATTGGACTATCTATAAACTATTTTATCTCACTCATAGTGATATATTCATCCCCATGTTATTATTGAAAGAATTTTTTATAGTATAATATTTTTTTTAAAATGTTTATCCATTTCCTTAAGATAATCTTACTATTCCAAATCTATAACAAAATAATAGTACATTTAGAGATAAATAAACTAACCACTTTATCTAAAACTAGTAAGGAGGTTTGTAGGATAAAATAAATCAATGAAAAAAAATAAATTAATAATGAAAAAAATGATGAAAAATGTTTTAAATTAAGTAGAGTTATAAAAATATATATTTTGGTCCCTATAAATGACCCCAAGTTTAACTTATTCAATTTTTTAGGGTTATAGATTCCGAATTTATGTCCTTTATATATATATATATATATTATAGATTAATATTACTATAACAAAAATGGATTCCGAAATTTAGCACTTATATTACTATAGATAAAAAAATTATTAATTATTTTTCAAATATAATATTGAATAAGAAATGATTCATAATGTTTTTGTTTTAACAAATAAGAAAACCTAATGATTTAGTGATAAAAATAGATCTCACTATAGTGAATTCTAATGGGATCTGTCACAATTTTTAATTGTTCTAAAATATATTTTATAATATGAATCTCAATATTATTCATATACTTATCCTCCAAAATTGTCCACTCTTGGAAATAATCACATATACAAGAACACACGAACATACTACTCTTAGAATATTGGTAATTACACAACTCATTCGGGGGAGTGGGCTTATTGAAACTTCTAACTGTGAATTTAGAACAGCCATGTAACGTCCCAGTTCCGGGTGCCAAGCAATGGGTTTCCTGAACCCGATTTGCCACGTGACCTCAAGTGCATTTCCCAAAATGCCAGAGGCTGCTGACTAGCAGTGATGGCCGAGGTCTGATAGTGGGGAAACTATGCCCTCATTTGTCAAAGTGTAGCGCAGCGGAATATGAAATAAGATACACAATGACAATGGAAGCAATAAACCTTACACATCAGAAAATAAACAACAGTAGTGGATATAACCAACAGTATATAAATAATGATGTTACATGTCTCAAGTTCTATGGAAACAGCCAGAACATGTTATACATCAATACAGTACAACAGAAAGCAGAGTACATCGAAACAAAGAAAAAACAGCGGGCAGCGGCATTGCGAGCCTAGGCTGGGTCCCATGCCCTCTTACTACTGAGAAGAAATCATGTACCTGTATAGGGACTCTTGCCCATATCCACTCCTATAGCAACGTAATCTGTTTGGGTCGAAAAGCATGACCCAAACAGGGTGTGAGAAATATATCTTTGTAGGCACCCACCAAAGGGGCGTGTCCAACTGCGTGTAAGCATGAAACAACAGTGTGCAATAGTAAAATGCAATAAAGTAAGTAGTACTGAAAAGTAAGTAACTTAGATGTTAAATTTCCATTTTATTATTTATTTAATCCATTAAATATTAAAAATCACCACAGTGCATTTCTAAATAAATATTCCAAGTCCTCAGACAAGCCAAATCTTACCCTAGGGTAAGCATAATCCAACCCGCAGGTATAGCCCCCAGGCGTAACAGAAATTTCCCTCAGGAGGAGGAAGTGTCGCCTTCAGGCACAAAAGTCAAGCCCTCAGGCACGAAAGGTTTCCCTCAGGCGAAAATAACTACTGCCCTCAGGCTAAACAGTGTAGTTCCCACCGACTAATCACGACAACGCCCTTAGGCTAACAGGTAATCCGGCCATGCCCAACATGTAAACAAGCAGTAAACAAGCAATTCCTCTCAAGGAAATTCTAAAATTACTAATTTAAAGTCATACACTCTGGTATCCTGGCCAAACGGATAAACAGTGGAACACACCCCCAGGGTGGTTTCGGATCCAAGAAACGATCCCAAACAATAGTTTTACAATTTATTCCATTACCAATATAGTTCTAAGTCGTTAAAATATCCACAACCTCAGCCACACGACACCCAACATGGGTTCGTGGCATGAAAACGCACAAAACACACGGCATTTGGAAAACTAAACATCGAGCCACCTACCTTATACGCCAACGAGTGCTATACCCGAACGTCGGTTCTAGAAACACCCAAAGAAGACATAAATCTGACATAGAAATAAACTCGCTTAACCTCAAATAACTTCTTTTAGAGGAATAATTGGTAAGAAACATACTAGGAGAATAGAGGGCTTACCCGCGTGGTTCCAACATGATCGATAGAAGCAGGATCGGTTTCCCAGTACTCGATCGGCGGATCTCCCAAGGTTCGGTCGTCCTCTCCCAATCTCTTTTCCCGTTCTAAGCCTTCCCTGTGAACAAGGGAGGCTTCTGCCCATTTTAAGAGAAAAAACAAAGTACACAGCGTGTACTTCTAAGTACACAGTGCGTACTTCTTTCTTTTAACTGTTCCTCTGGAGGCAGCGCCACACTATTCATCCGTCGACATGATTACACGGCATGTACTCCCGACTACACGGCGTGAACTGTCACCCAGCTGGCAGCTGCTCCACCGCCTTACTATTTTGGCCTTCCGACTGACTACACGGCATGTAAGGGACCACTACACGGCGTGTAGTTAGTTCCTACACCCTTCATCCCCGGAAAGGCCACACACCCCGTGTACCCATCCCACATGGCCAAAAGTACACAACGTGTACTTCCCAAAATTCAGGATTTTTTCCATTTTCCATTTTTTCTCAAAATCACTGATGGAGAAGAGAAAAGAAGAAACTCGTACCTCAAAATAAGAACCGGGTTCTTACAATTCATACTTTCAAAACACTCATCCCCACTAGTATAGTTATTGATTCAATTGGGTGCAGATTTTTAATATCAACTACTAAATAAATATAGATATGTTGTTTCATGACCCGTCCTCGGGGCCCGAGTCGTGACTACCCCAAGCCTGCCTTCCATACGCCAGAGGCTGGTGACTAGAACCAAAGGCGTAAATCCCGGTAAAAGAGAAGGCCTTGCCATTATAAAAGTAAACAAACACAATAGAGTATGAAAGTAAAGTAAGAACTACGTTAAACTGATTACAAAAGTAAGTGCTGAAAAGTAAATGGGCTAGTATACAAACCCAACTGAATTTACAGTAGAACTGAAAATAAAGTACAACAGCAGTAAGGTAAAGCGGAAACCACTGAGTTGTCCTCTGGATGTCCCACCCGAATGGTGGGTACATATGGTCTCCACAGCTCCTCGAGTGCAGCCGTTGGCCTCATGTACATCCTGCGAAGTTGTCCACCTCCGGGTACTGTCCATCTCCACGAACATCTACCTCGATCAATGTTGTTTTTCACCTGCATCCAACACAAAGTAGTGTGGGCATAGTCCGTGCAGGGGTGAGTATACGATACTTAGTAGAGACCCCGAGACCCCGAAAGGTCTCCCAGAACCCACGAAGGATGAACCACAAAGGAATGATACAATCACAAAGTATCAAACGACTCTACTTAGGTATATTCTCATATATATACCTAAGTCATCAATTCAAGTTCGGCTCCAACTCTCGAGCCGAAGCACAACCCAGTCCACACAAGAAAGAATTCAATCACATCAATGATAATGATTGAAATTCAAGACTCAACTCACATAAGTATACAACTTATAAAGAGGGGTGGAGATGATTAGATGTAGCCTTTGAATCATCTCCTCTTCCAAACCCACGTAGGATCCAAGTACAGAAGTTGTCGCTAGCGAACCCACGGAGGATCCAAGTACAGTAACCATCGCTGCCGAACCCACATAGGATCCAAGTACAGTTTTCATCGCTGCCAAACCCAAGGAGGATCCAAGTATAGTCTTCCTCGCTGCCGAACCCACGGAGGATCCAAGTACAGTCGTCATCGTCGTCAAACCCATGGAGGATCCCAGCACGGTAGACTCTGCAGTGGCAGCCAGCTCTAGGGTTCCCACACACAGCGTGCTCGATTCCGGGAGGGTCCACTCCATGAGAAAAAACGTTCGATACATCAACAGTCACGAAGTCCAGAGTTGATGTATCCCAAAGTTATTTCTCGTCAAAAAGAACTCAACGCGACAGACGACGCCTCAATCAGACACCCGGTCTGAGAGATATTGGCTTTTTCGTTTCAGGGATCCGGTTAGAAATACGATCGTTTCTAACCCAGTCGTTATCCAAAGTCATCCAAAACTCACTTCGAGTATTGAAAAAGGGCCGCTTCTTTTTTAGGGTCATAGTTCCGCAGACGGCGCGTCGATCGGACGCGCGGTCTTCGAGTTATTCAACTTTAAGTGCAAACGGGCCCGGCCTGTTAAGCCCATAGGCTGGCAGGTCGAGTCAACCCGGTCTTGGCCGGTCTGACCCGGATGGTGTCGGACGGACCCGGTGAAACGCGTGGTATGACACAAAGGGCGCGGCTCGGCCCGGCGGGGCGTGGCCCCCCGGCTGCAAGTACCGGCGGCGCCAAGCAGCGCCGCCCTCCCTAACCGGCCGGCTAAAGCCGGACGACCTTCTAGGTGAAAGAGGCCTGATTATGCGGGCCGCGGTTCGTCCGGCGTGACGCCCTCCTGGCCTCGCGGCTCTCCTCTGCCCGACTGGCCAACGGGCCTGCCGGTTCTTCCGCTGAAGCGGCTCATGGAAGGCAGGCCAAAGTCTTCCGCAGTGCGGCACCGTGGGGCTCTGTGGTTCCTCCCTTCAGCCCGGACGGCTATGGTCGGCTAGTTCTTCCCCAGTCAAGCGGCCCACGGTTGTGGGCCACGGTTCTTCCCCACGTGGCCGGCGCATGACCACCACTCCCATTCATCGCCTCCTTCTTGTCATGATTTCCATTCCAATCAAAAGAGACTACGGAGGGTCATCTGGCCGTGTGCGTTCGGCCCGTACCCTCTATGTTAGGTGGTAGCAGTTGGCCGAAACTAAACAATGATTCCAACAAAGAACGGGGTATGAGATAAACACTTCAAAATTAACAAACCCTTACCTTGGAAAAGTTTCACTGTAGTTGAGCTTCGTGGATGACGGTATCGATTCCATCGTTGTTGAAGCATTCCCAAAGAAGAAGTGGTGTCTCCTCTCTTTTTACGGAGAAAAGAAAAGAAGGTGTTTCTTCGCTCTTCATAGAGTCAGCGTTCTTTGTCAAATAGGCGTCGTTCTTCGTGGAAGGATGGTGTTCTTTGTTGGAGAAGAACATTATTCTCCCTTTCTCAAAATCTCTCTCCCTTAACATAGCGAAAGCCCCAAAAATAAAATAATAGGTTAAGGCTATTATTTTATTAACCCATGAAATTCAAAATTCAAAATTCAAACAACTTAATTTAATTAATTGAAGAGATATAATTCCTTGATTAACATGTATTGGAAAACATTGAAGAGGGAGAGAGGGAGAGGAAGAGTTCTAATAAATAAGGGGGGTTGTCATGAATTAAACAATGGAGTTTAAATGGGGTTAAGGGAGGTTATGGAGAGATGAAGGGTTGGGGATCGTGTGGGCCCCACCTATCCAATATCCACACATGAAAATTTGGGTGGGTGTGGGCCCCACCAGTAACTTCCCATGGGAGGAATTAACTTTCATAGATAAATATAAAATTGTTCTAACAATTTTATTTAACTTCTTAATTTCACCCCAATTTTAACATTCAAATCGAATAAAACACAACTGCGGTAAAGGTCCCCTTAAGAAAATATGGGCATTGCGAGTTCATCGGTGCCCTCAGATTTCAATTTTGAGCACCGGTTCAAAAGATAGAAAAACATGCTCATTCGTTCACTGAACTTACCCAAGCTAAACTTCAGAAAATTATTCCGGGCACACCGGGCCTTGGAATCAGGTGCTGTCAGAAACTGCGTACTCGTAAAATTCCATATAATTTAGGAAAATATTTTCCTTGAAATTTCTGGGTCATTACATTATCCCCACCTAAGGTCTTTACGTCCCCATAAAGCTACAACATAAACTTGGGGAACAAATGAGGGTACTGAGCAGACATCTAAGCCTCACACTCCCATGTGCTCTCCTGGAGGTTCCTGTGATGCCAACAAATGCACACAAAAGGTATCGACCATCCACATAGGAATCTCTACTGTCAATCCTCGATCTCCACCAGGACCACCGTGAATGTCTCCCCATCATCGATGTCTAGCTCCCTATGATCGATGATGTGTGATGGGTCATGCACGTATCCCCCCAGCTGAGATACATGGAAGACATCATGCACCCAGTGCAACTGAGGTGGAAGGGCCATGTGGTAAGCCACCTCGCCTACCCTACTGAGGATCGGGAATGGTCCAATGAAGTACAGAGATAACTTTATGCCACGACCAAATCACTGTAATCCACGTCGAGGTGAGACCCGTAAAAAACATGGTTGCCCTCCTTGAACTCTAGTGGTCTCTATATCCTATCAGCATAGGAATTCTGTCTGCTCTGCGCATTCCTCATCCGCTCCTGGATGATCTGAACCTTCTCCGTCATAGCTTGAACCATCTCTGGTCTTACAAGTGCTGACTCCCCAGGGTTAGTCCAGCATATAGGTGATCTGCAAGGTCGGTCATACAGTGCCTCTTAAGGCGCCATCCCGATGGTGGAGTGGTAGCTGTTGTTGTATGCAAACTCCACCAAGGGTAGGTGATCCTCCCAGCAGTGACCAAAGTCAAGGACACATGCACGGATCATTTCCTTGAGATTCTGAATGGTCCTCTCCGTTTGGCCATCCGTCTGAGGATGGAAGGCGGTGCTCAGACGTACCTGCGTCCCAAAATCCTCCTGTAATCCCTTCCAAAGTTGGGAACTAAAGAGAGAGTCTCGATCAGAGACGATAGATTATGGCACACCATGAAGCCGTACGATCTTCAGAATGTAGAGGCCTCCCATGCTCTCTACTGAGCCCTGCTCTCTAATCGGTAGGAAGTGGGCCGACCTGGTTAGTCGATCAACAATCACCCAGATAGAGTCGTGTCCTCTAGATATACGTGGAAGCCTCATCACGGAATCCATGGATATCTCATCCCACTTCCACTCTGGGATCTATAAGGATTGTACCAAGCTGGCTGGAACCTGGTTCTCCGCCTTCACCTGCTGATAAGTGAGGCATCGTGAAACGAACTCTGCTATAGCCTTCTTCATGCCTGGACACCAATGTTGTCGTCTGAGATCCTGGCACATCTTCACCACTCCTGGATGTACCGCTAGAGGGGAATTGTGAAACTCCTTCAGCACTTCCTCCTGTAATGCCACCGGTACCATAGTACGTCCCCTGGAGAGGATGACGTGCTCCCCTCCTTTAGAAAAACCATTAAGCGCCTGCCCTGTGGATATCTGAGCATGTCGCGTCTCAGAGTCAACATCCCCACACTGTTCCTATCTGACTCACTGAAGGAGTGGAGGAGTGACTATGAGAGACTGTAGAAAGGCTGCTCCATCTCTATCCACAAAGGATATCTACAATGCGGCTAGCTTCTCTATCGCCTCTCCTAGTAGCTGAATGCCCGATCTTCTACTAAGAGCATCAGACACAACGTTCCCCTTCCCCGAAGTATAGACTATCTCAAAGTCATAGTCCTGGAGGAACTGGAGCCATCGTCGCTGTCTTAGGTTCAGTTCCTTCTGCGAGAAGATGTACCTGAGAATCTGGTGATCAGAGTAGATTGTAAAGTGCTCGCCCGTCAGATAATGTTGCCACATCTTCAAGGCGAAAACCACTACGGCTAACTCCAGGTCAGGGGTAGTGTAGTTCTTCTCCTTCTGTCTCAACTATCATGAACTTTAAGTGATCACTAATCTCTCCTGCACCAGGACACAACCAAGTCTGGTCCCTGATGCGTCATAGTAAACTACGTACCCAACGCCCTCCTCCGGTAGCCTCAAGATTGGCGCACTGGTCAATCTCTGTCTCAGCTCATGAAAGCTCTGCTGGCATCTATTTGACCACACGAAGGGTTTCCCCTTCATCGTCAAAGCTGAATTCGATTCTGCAACTCTGGAGACGTCTGGAACAAATCTACGATAGTACCCAGCCAGACCTAGGAAACACCGCACCTCTGTCATGCTCCTGGGTGGATCCCAAGCAAGTACCGCCTCAATCTTTGCAGGATCCACTACAACTCCCGCCTCCGATATAAAGTGTCTCAAGAAGTGTACCTATCGTATCCAGAACTGTCACGTTGAGAGATTACCATAAAGCTGGTGCTCTTGGAGTGTATCCAGTACAACCCGCAAGTGGTAGGCATGCTCCTCCTCAGTAGTTGAGTAAATCAGTATGTCGTCGATGAAGACCACGAAAAAATGATCGAGGTAAGTGTGTAATATCATATTAATGAGACTCATGAACACTTCTAAATTGTTGGTTACGCTAAAGGGCATATCCAAGAACTCATAGTGATCATACCGACACTTGAAGGATGTCTTCTGCACATCCTCGTCTCGAACTCTGAGCTGGTGATAGCCAGACCTGAGGTCAATATTCGAGAACCATCGTGCTCCCTTGAGCTGATCAAAGTGGTCGCCAATCCTTTGGAGTGGGTACTTGTTCTTTATGGTCACCTGATTTAGGCGATGGTATTCGACACATAGTCGTAAGCACCCATCCTCCATCTTGGCGAATAAAATCAGAGAATCCTAGGATGAAATACTAGGTCCGATGAATCCATTTCCCTGCAAGTCCTCCAGTTTTACCCGCAGCTCACGAAGTTCAGTGGGAGCCATATGATATGCTGGAGTAGATATAGGTTCTGTCTTGGGGTACATGTCAATGTAGAAGTCTACCTCTCTGCGATGAGGTAGTTCGGGAAAGTCTTCAGCAAAAACATCTGCTTACTGATCTACCACAATAGGAAAACTCAGACTCCGCACATCAACCGCTCCTAGGATGAGACTATCCAACTAATGTGTGGTCGGCTGCCCTCTCCCCTGCGTAAGTCCATCCTGAACTGCCAAGGCTCCCTTCTCACCGGTGAAGGTGAACCTAGTCCCATTTGTGCGGAAACACCACACTTTGCGCCAAATGCATTCAATTTGGGCATGGACTGTAGACAACTAGTATATACCCAAGATGACGTCGTAAGGCCTCGACGTCACTACAAGAAGATCCTAGCTGAAGCTCTCACCTCCTAGAGTAAGCTCACATTGTCGGCACCAGTGCGTAATCGTCGAGTTTTCTCCCATAGAAGTCTCTATCCATATGCATCGAGCCTACGACTCCGTCGAAATCTCTGAGCTCCGAAAAAGGGCACCGGAAATAAAAGAATCACTCGCTCCTCTATCTATAAGAACTGCAGCAAGGGTGGAGTAGACACATATAGTACCTCAAATCATCTCAGGTGAGCCGTGGTCATAGGCCTCGACTTCCTAGAGCTGAGCATGCCCCTGTCGCCCAGTTCCCTGTGGTTATGGTGGTCCTCCTAGTGGTGGTGGTGGTAGAGCCTCAAAGTGTTGTCCACCACCCGTTGCTTTTCCAGCTCCTCTACCTCATCCACCTACTCCCTGCAGACCGCCACAGTCAAACCTCTACCTCTATCAAGGAGGTGCCTCTAATGTTTGATGCTCGTCTGCATGGCGGGCCGGGTAGTCACGAGCCATGTGGCCCTACCCGCATCATGCATAGCACTGCCTTCCCCTCGTATGGCTGGCTCTGCTTCGTGTTCCCCACACATCCAAATCAGTATCCTGAGGTCGCCCACCTGATGGCCTGGTCCTCTTGGACCTCTGCAACATCTCTCTACTACCAGATGCAGAATACTCCACAACGTCTCAACCTACGGTGGGTCTCGCTACTGGTGTCGGCTCAGCAAGAAATCTCTCCACAATAAGGTCTCTCTCTAGCACTCTTGCCTACTTTGAAATGCTTAGGGAGATTATCAAATCCCTGATCTCATGCCTCAGTCCCTACTCAAAGGTCCATGCCTGGAAGAATGGGTCTCGTACCATGTCTGTGGAGTAGTGCGAGAGGTCGGTAAATCTTACCGAGTACTGAGCTACTGTCATACTGCCCTACCGTAGATAAAGTAACTCTTGGATCCGAACCGCACGAAGGGTGGATGGAACAAACTCTGAGAAGAAGAGAATCTTGAGGTCCGTCCAAAGTAGATATGCCTCATCGTGTACCTAGAGAATCAGGGTCCACCATATACCTACTGCTACATTCAGGAGACTCACGGCAAGGATCACCATATGTTCGGCTGGTATCCCTACCAATCTAAAGACTCTGACGATAGCCTCCATCCAATCCTCGACTGCCTGAGGGTCCGTCTCTCCACAGAACCTAGAAGGCCTCTATCACTGAAACTCGTGAAATGCACTCAGGCGGCCTGCACTCTCTGCTGCTGGGGAAGGTGGTATCGGTGGCCCAGCAGGTAGTGGTACCGATGGTTCCTCCGCTGTAATGGGGCCCTAAACTGAAGCCTCGTCGCTCGGTGGGATGCCATCTCGCACGTAACTAGGAACCCTAGTTGGCTGCCTTCGTGGGGCCATCGTGAAAAGAAACAGGTGTGCCATGTTCAAACTGTATACCTTGTGAGAAGACACAAATAATCACAAAGAAAACTATTGAAACACACAAGCAATCAATGTTTTTGTGCATTGAGTCGGAAATCAGAAGTCAGGGTCCTGGTGTATGGATACGCCGGCTGCTGCACTAACACTGGACTCCCTGGACTGAAAACCATACTCATTACTCTTAACACTATTTCTTCACAGTAGGGAAAGATCATAGTGCTGAGTTCTACGGTAGAACCGACTCCTCTCATTCAAATTTTTCACGACCCGTCCTTGGGGCCCGTGTTGTGACTACCCCAAGCCCACCTTCCATAGGCCAGGGGCTGGAGACTAGCACCAAAGGTATAAATACTGGTAAAAGGGAAGGAATTTCCTTTATAAAAGTAAACAAACACAACAGAGTAGGAAAGTGAAATAAGCACTATGTAAAACTGAGTACAAAAGTAAGTGCTGAAAAGTAAATGGGCCAGTATACAAACCCAACTTAAAGTACAGTACAACTGAAAATAAAGTACAACAACAGTAAGGTAAAGTGGAAACCACTGATTTGTCCTCCTGATGTCCCACCTGAAGGGTGGGTACAGATGGTCTCCTCAGCTCTTCAGGTCCGGTCGTCGGCCCCGTGTACGTCCTGCGAAGTGGTCCACCTCTGGGTACCATGCAGCTCCACAAACTTCTACCTCGATCAATGTTGTTCATCGTCTTCATCCAACACAAAGGAGTGTGGGCATATCCCATGCAGGGGTGAGTATACGATACTTAGTAGAGAACCTGAGACCCTAAAGGTCTCCTAGAATCCATGAAGATTGAACCACAAAGGAATGACAAAATCTCAAAGTATCAACTGACTCTACTTAGGTATATTCCCAAACATATTCAGAAGTCATAAATTGTAGTTCGTCTCCAACTCTCGAGCCCAAACACAACCTAGTCCACACATGGAAGAATTCAATCACATAAATGATAATGATTGAAGTCAAGACTCAACTCATTGCATAAGAGCCTCAGCCCAGTTTGTGAGGACTCGCTAGGTGCATCCAAGAGACCCCAGATCAAATCAGGGTGGAGGCATATTTCTGGGATATTGTAGCAGTATTGTAGCAGTACTATAGTAGGCATTGTAGCAGGCACTATTCGGTATTGTAGCAGCCGGTACTATTCATCCATCTGGACCTTCGGGCCACCGGTTTGGTCCTCTGGCCCTATAAGGCTTTCGGGCCACCCAAGGACTTCGGGCCAGTTGATTCTCAAGGCGTTCAAGACACCTTACGGCCTTCGTGACACCCCAAGGCCTTCAGGCAACATGAATGTAGGCCCCAGACACAATACAAAAAAGGAGAAACCCCAGATGGGGATTCAGAGCAGGTGCACTCACTAGAGCAGAGCCAAATGGATTATCAGAATGATAGGGTATGGATATGCCATCGGTACCAGTCTATGCTTTCACGGGAAGCCTAGTCAGACGGTCATGCAAATGTGGAGAGCTACTATGAGGATGGAATTGTTGGGGAGGGGCAGTTCCTTGTAGATAGTCTGGTTGAATTCCCCAAGACCTTCGGGTCATGTAATATCCTAAGCCTACGTGCCATGTAATCTCTGAGCCTACGGGCCTTGTTAGGGTTACCCCTCATCCCTTGAAACGGGGGTTATCAAAAATCAATAAAAATGAAGGCCTTCATGCCATTCATGAAAGACTCAGCTTACATAGGTATACAACATAAGAAGAGGGGAGGAGATGATTAGATGTAGCCTCTAAAACATCTCCTCTACTGAACCCACATAGGATCCAAGTACAGAAGACATCACTGCGGAACCCACGGAGGATCCAAGTACAGTAACCATCACTGCCAAACCCACGTAGGATTCATGTACAGTCATCATCACTGCCGAACCCACGAAGGATCCAAGTATAATCGTCCTCGCTACCGAACCCACGGAGGATCCAAGTATAGTCGTCATCTTCGTCGAACCCATGGAGGATCCCAGCACGGTAGTCGTCGTAGTCTTTGCTAGCTCTAGGGTTCCTGCACATAATGTGCTCGATTCCAGCAGGGTACACTCCTCGAGAAAAAGGGGTTGATACATCAACTATCATGAAGTCCAGAGTTGATGTATCCTGAAGTTATGTCTCATCAAAAGGAAACTCAACACGATAGACGACACGTCAATCGAACGACTAGTCTAAGAGATATTTCCTTTTTTGTTTCAGGGGCCCAATTAGAAATGCATTCGTTTCTAACACAGATATTATCCAAATTCATCCAAAACTCACTTAGAGTATGGAAAAAGTGCCGCCTTGTCGCGAGGGTCCTAGTGTCGTAGATGGCGCATCGATCGGACGCATGGTCTTCGAGTTATTAACCTTTAAATGAAAAAGGGCCTGGCCCGTTATGCCCAATGGGCTGGCAGGTCGGGTCAACCCGGTCTTGGCGGGTCTGACCCGGTTTGTGTCGGACTGACCCGGTGAAACACACGGTCCAGCCTCAAGGGGTGCGGCCCGGCCCAGCAGGACGCGGCTCGGCCCGGCGCGGCCCGGCCCGGCGCGGTCCGGCCCTGGGCGGCCCAGCATAGAAAGTCGCAGCCCGGCCCAACGCGGTCCGTCCCGGATGGATGAACGGTCCGCGGGGGGGGGGGGGGGATGCCCGAACCGGAAGCGCCAAGCGGCGCCGCCCTCCCTAACCAGCCGGTCTTCTTGGCGCAAGCGGCCAGCTCGTGCGGGTCGCGGATCGTTCGGCGCGGCAGCCTCCTAGCGCCACGGCTCTCCTCTGCCTAGCTGGCCGACGGTCCAGCTGGTTCTTCCACCGAAGCGGCCTGTGGAAGGCGGGTCGTGTTCTTCCGCTGCGTGGTGCCATGGGGCGCTTTGGTTCCTCCCTTCAGCCCGGGAGGCTTCGTCCAGCTAGTTTTTCCCTGGTCAAGCGGCCCGCAGTTGGGGGCCGCGGTTCTTCCGCACGTGGCCGGTGCATGGCCACCACTCACATTCATCGCCACCTTCTTGTCATGATTTTCATCGCAATCAAAAGAGCCTACGGAGGGTCATCAGGCCGTGTGCATTCGGCTTGCGCCCTCCATGTTTGGTGGTAGAAGTTGACCAAAAATAAACATTGATTTCCAACAAAGAACGGGCTACGAGATAAACACTTCAAAATGAAAAAACCCCTAACTTGAAAAAGTTTTGTGCTAGTTGAGCGTCGTGGATGATGGTATCAATTCCTTCGTCGTCGAAGCGTACGCCAAGAAGAAGTGGAATCTCCTCTCTTGTGATGGAGAAAATAAAAGAAGAAGCATTGTCGCTCTTCATGGAGTCTTCATTCTTCATCGAAGAGGCGTTGTTCTTCGTGGAAGGATAGTGTTCTTTGTCAGAGAAGAACTCTATTCTCTATTTCTAAAAAGCTATCTCCTTTAACACAAAAAAAGCCCCAAAAATAAAATAATAGGCTAAGGAAATTATTTTATTAACCCATGCAATTCAAAATTCAAACCACTTAATTTAATTAATTAAAGAGTTAGAATTCCTTGATTAACATGTATTGGCAAACATTAAAGAGGGAGAGGAAGAGTTATAATAAATAAGGGGTTTTCATGAATTAAACACGGGAGTTTAAATGGGGTTAAGGGAGGTTATGGAGAGATATAGGGTTGGGGATCGTGTGGGCCCCACATCTCCAAAATCCACACATGGGAAGTTGGGTGGGTGTAGGACCAACCAATAACTACCCATGGGAGGAATTAAATTCCATAGATAAATATAAAATTGTTCTAACAATTTTATTTAACTTCTTAATTTAACCCAAATTTTAACATTCAACCCGTATAAAACGCAAATGCAGTAAAGGTCCCCTTAAGCAAATACTGTCGCTGTGAATTCATCGGAGCCCTCCGATTACAATTCTGAGCATCGGTTCAAAAGATAGAAAAACCCGCTCATTCGTTCATTGAACGTACCCGAGCTAAACCTCAAAAAATTATTCCGGGCACACCTGGCCTCTGAAACAGGGGCCATCAGAAACTGTGTACTCATAAAATTAAAAAGAATTTAAGAAAAAAATTTCCTTGAAATTCTAGGGTCTTTACATGTTGAGGTAAAATGGAGTGACTATCTAAAATCCTATTCTCCACCTTCACTACTGGTCCAAAATCATAAAAATAAATTGTAATTAAAAAAATAAAGGAACCCAGTGTGATTCCCCTTAGAAGTCCAAAAATAATTTATTTCTTAAAAATTATGATGTAATAAATCATAAGTACTACATAAGATTTTATAAACAAAAATAATTTATGGATGATGTAAGAAAAAAATGCAATAAATATGAATTGAAAAAACTATTATAACACTTACAATGAAGAAATTATATAAACAGAACCAAATCTTGCCAACGACACTACCATGGTTTCAAATAAATATTTAAATATTGGGGAGGAAAATATTTTTAATCTCCACTAGATAATATTCTTCTTTCTCATTTAAAATTAATACATTGAATTTTAAAAATGTTATTTTTATCTTTTTTTATATTATTCTACTAACACTTGCACTAGATAGAGGTTGTAGATTCATTAAACGATAACATTGTAAAAAAAATATCTACTATTAGGTCATTTTAAATAATTTTCATATTATTCAGATATTATATAAATTCCTTCGGGATAAACCAAATTCATTTTAACTTATTTGTTAATATTAGAATAAATTGAATTTAATTTATGTTGAGTGCTAAATATTTTCAAGAATTTCAAATTTTATATTTCGCATAGTGATGTAGTGTATTTTCTTGATGGATCCACGTTATATTCATTATTTTCCATGTCAAAATTTCTAACTACAAATTTTTTCCCATAAAATATCATATATATACCTTAACCAAATTTTTTAAACATGAATAAAAATACATATAGGTTTAATACTAGTAAAATGTATTATCTATATTTCTTATTTGGAATTATAAGAGTTCTCAATTTTTTATAACATATTATTTACACAAAATTATCATTTATATAAAGTATTAGGAATTAAAAAACTCCAATATATGAAATATAAACTTCAATAAAACAATATATCTTTTATAATATATTATTCTTATCAATTCCACATCTTTTTAAATCTATAAAATGTTATATATTACAACCGGTTCTAGAGAAAAACACACAATTGATCCTAGATCATAAGAAAGACTCATGTATCAATATCTATTTGATTTTAAAGGATTTAAATCACATATATCACTCATACATATTAAAAAATAATGTATTTCACCATCATATAGTGAGAAAAAGTTTTTTATCCTATTAGACAAAAAAGAAAATTTAACATATGAGGATACCTCATCTTATTTCTGAATATCATTCCTTAAACCACTAGAAGTTCACATATACTATTTATAGTTTATAGAAATTACAAAATTCTAATTCTAACATGATTCACATATCATTTATACCATATAATTTCTATAATTAGTATGTTTCCTGATATCATGAGAAAATACAATTTATGGAATGATTTTTTGAAATTAAATCTAATATAATTTAATCTAAATGAAATCATGAATAAAAATTATTTTCACCATTTAATAAAAATGTATAAAAATATGTTTATTTCTTTTTTGTTCAATCTAAATGGTAATAAATATAAAATAATGATCTCATTTGTTAAAAATTTCCCAACAAAATTCACAAAATTATAAAATATCTATTAATTTTCTACACTATAATTTATTTTCATGTTTAATTTACCCAAAAAATTGTGTATATTCTTAAAAAACAATTTCATTATTGATATACTTATTTCAAAATAATATTTTCACTTAACAAGAGTATAATTCCATTATTAATGGTGGTTACTTTATCATGAAATTCCCTAAATTTTTAGATCTTATCCTTTTTTATGATGATGGTGGACAACAGCATCCTCTAATGGGTGATAATATGGTCATCTGAAAATTCAATGAGACTCTTTCTATGATACGAAGATGGTACCAACTCCATTTTCATTTGGAATATTTTTATGTAATAAAATTATTGACTGACAGAGAAGTTAATCCATTCCCAATAATATATTAGACATGTAGAGTCCCACTTTCTATAATTTTAGTAACCCTTCATTGGGGGATAGATTGTTTTAACAACCCAAGAATAGAAGGGATACAATTTGGAAGGTGAACGATCTTCGGTAGGATTCATTTAACCCATGTTCTCTCATACTCTATTATTATTCACATGATAAATATAAATTGGACACCATGAATTATTATTTGTAATCATAATTTTATTTAATGTATTTGGGGATTAATAATATTTGGATAGTTGTCCCATGATAATACGTTAATTTTTAGGAATATTTAATTGTGATATTTTTTTTTGAAATTCATTTCCTAATTTTTCATTAAATGTTTTTATTATAATTTTATACTTGTATTAAGGATATATATAGGGGTATTCCCAGCATATTATCTATGATATATTAAAATTTTAAATAGATAAAACTAATGATGTTTGGAGTGGTTTATTTTTTTAGCTGTAAATTTTCTTAAAAGAAAAAATGTCCATTTATAATTGTAGGAGGCTACATTGTTGAGAATGTAAAAAATTATACCACTGGTCATTAATCCAATATCGAAATTTAGGTTGAATATTATAGTTAAATAATATATATATAAAAATCGATTGTTATCATTTTTATAATGGATGGTATGATACAATTATTTCTTGTTTTTCATATAATATTAACCTCATGGTTTGAAATAGTTTTTAAAATATCTTTAATCTGGATGTATTTTTACATTATCTTGTAATATTAACATTTCATAGTTTTTAATTTTAGCTTGGAACAATATATTTGGATTTTATTTGTCATTATTAAATATTAAAAACATTTAATTTATATTAAAAACAACTGACTCATAATATTTTTGTCTTTTAGGGATTCAATACAAGGATACTTACATCCATCTTAATAAAGAACCCTTGGCACATTGTTATGGTGATTAAGTTAAACATTTTAATAAATAGAAAATTAATAATGAAATTTTTAATTTCTATAAAAAATATATTTTAGTATTTCCATATTGAATTTATTTTGATTTTGAATCTATGATTGTGTAGAAACTTTTGAAGATTCACATTCCAGAATTAATTTTTGTTTTAAGTATTTGTATGTATAATTAAACAATTACACATATTTTATGAATGTGTAACACCAAATAAGTTTATCATGATTTCTTTGTGTTAACAATGTATCTTTTGTGGAGATTTCTTTTATTAATTACAATAATTCCATTATTTTAAGTTTCTTTTTGGAGTTTTGGTGTTATGAATTTTCATAATTTCATATGGAATGTGTTTATTAATGACTCCCTACAAAAATTATTAGTTTTAGAAACCATAAATTGAATTCTAGTATAAATTTATATATTCTATGATAAAATCATTAAAACATAACATTATTGGATTTATATAAAATATGTGTTTTGAGTTGGGGGTTTTAACATGAATTTGTTATACACCAATATCATGCGAATAACATACACTTATAAAAAATAATTGGTTTAAAAAATATATGTTTTGAATATTATAATGAATGTAATTGTGGATGTGATTTATTTTTTAGTATAAAAATGTTTATTTTGATTATAATATATTAATAACCAATTTTACAGGCTTCTATTTAAAAAAAATATTGAGATGTATGGATCCTGAATATTTAATCAAAGAAGTCATTTAACTTTTTTAACTTCAGGAAATACAATTTTATATTTACTATCCTAATAAATGGTTTTCATTAAAAAATATTCTTTAATATTTTGTTGAATACTTATGTTTTATTTAATAAATATTTAGTCTTTTATTTCATTTAGAAATTTTCTTTTGAATTATATAGACAATTTATTGTGATTTTTTGTTCAAAATTGGCTCATTCGTCCAAATAATGTGATCTTAGACTGAAATAGATTTATTTTGGACAGAAATATTGATCATATATTATATCTAAAAAATTTGAAACAATATTTAAATATTTAAATTGTATATATTGTTATGTTGAATAGATTTAGACATCAGAAAAATACAAAACTATAATAATTAAAATGAATTAAAAACTTTAATCACAGTTATTGACATCCATATTTGTAATTTTTGTAATTATAAATGGAAAAAAATCCATCTTCACTTGCCAAAATGAAATTTAAATATGGTCTTAAATATTTCTTATTCAACCATTTGAATCATTTAAAGTACTAATTTCATATCAAATGTTGAAAATAATTTATCCATCAAGATTGTCTATATGATGTTTTTTATGTGGTTTTGGATATCGAATCCAGTAATATGATTGGTTGAGATTTTTATATTTTATTACTAATATTAGAAACTTTTTTTCTTAACCAACATTATTTTTAATGTAGAATCAATCAAAAATCCATAGAAATTATCATTTCAATGATATACATTTTTCTATTTATTCTTAGAATTATTTTTATAGATTTCAATTAAATCTTGCATCTTTTATTTTAATATGTATTTATTGTTATATAAAAATTTGTTTTTTAAATTTAATACTACTTCTACATGTTGTTATCCAAAAATAAATTCTTGTGATTCGAAAATACTTATTGTTTTAGTATTCCGATAAACATTTTTATTTTTTTACTTGTCAATTTTCAAATAATTTTGCTTATATTTTTTTAAAAAAATTTCAGATAATATTAATTACATACAATTTTATTTTTATATGAATTCCATGATTTTAATGATATTTTTTAACCAAGTGGAAAAAAAATTAAATTTGATCCCTAATCTCGATATATTGGTATATATGGTTGTATTATAATTATTGAATAATTGTAATTCTAAAATTAAATTATTTCCAAAAATAATTTTCATATTTCATTTTCAATATAACATCATATATATCGCTAAAAAAAGTAAAAAAATCATAAGTTCATTTTTTTAAATTTTCTACTTTTGTTACAATGGGTCTACTATAGAGTGATTTTTTTCGAAAATGTATTTAAAAAAATTATACCTTAATGAATGAAATTTATGTCATGATCAAAGTCTAAAATAGAGGTGTAAATAACAATTTATTCATTATGATCAAGTTGAATTACCTTTCTATTCTATTTTTGGAAATAGTGCTTGGGTACTATTTATGAACTCAATTAATTTTGGATGAAATTATCAATTTTACATATCACTTTTTTCAATGTAATATTCTATTCGATTATATGTTAATTTTATTTTTTATCATTTTAAATTGATGATCTAGGTTATATTTATTTTTTTGTTTTATTACCATATTATTACTATCTATATTTATCATCTTATGTAATTTATAATTAAATAAATTGAATGACTTTATGATTTTTTACATCATTATGCCATATATTGGGTTTTTTGTAGGTATAAATTTTTATGCATGTAATGAATGAAATATTAAACTATATATGTTTTTCTAAAAGTACTCATATTGATTTTTGAAAATTAGTTCATTATTCTATGGTATATTTTATAAAAACAGATTCCCTTATGTTATTATTTTCACTGATGAGAAAAATATTTTCGAAGTTGGTATTTATTAAGAAACCATTATTAATAGTATGTACCCATTTTAATTACTAATTTTCATTCAATATACCATACTCAGATAGGCTAAAGTGAAGAAGATTTGTATGAATTAAATTATAGCCATCTAGGTAAATATAAACTTCTGACACCACCTACACGTAAATTTCAAAATAAAGGCAGCAAATAAATGATTTTGGTACAAGAGAATATGTTAACCCCATAGGATACCTCTAATAAATTATTATAAAACCATTAAATTTGAACTAATGATTGATTTAATTAAATATAGGTAGGATCATAATTATTATATTGTGTATTATTTATTTTTCTTGGTTGGAATTTATTAATCGATATAAGAGAAGAAATTGAATTCCAAAAAATAAGAATTTCAATTTCAATTGATTACAAAATATAAATGTACACATGAAATTTAAAACTTATATTATACTTGTATGGTTGAGATTATTTTTAATACCCTTGGTATTAATTTGTTTGGATATCTTAGATAATGAATATGGATAAGAGAACATTAAATGTTAATTTTATAATGAGATTATATTGGTTAATAGAGATGAATTAAGAAAAAGAGTATTATTGACTTAGTTTACAACCCATCAATGTTTTCCTTCATCCACATTTTATAACCATCTTAGACCCCTACTACCATTAGGGAATATAATGAATTCAAATTTATATATCTTTGAATCTATCAAATAGTTTCAAATTATATTTATTATTGATAAGAACATTCATATATAAAATAGATCTTTTATTTATTCCATTGGGGAATTTCAAAAAATTTGATATTTCTATGGAATCATATTCCCTCAATGATCGAAGATGCCCCATTATTTTCATATAGATAGGATTAAAATATTCATCTTTGCTGGGTGAGTGTAGGGTCTTCCATAATTTAAATGTAAATCATGCCATGATATAAGGGTGTTTCATACACATTTATCTTCAAGAATATTTTTATCTATAAATCAAATTGTTTAATTTATTATATAATTCCTTGACGCTTGTGAATTTTATATATTTGCGGACTATGCTTTTCCCATTAGAAATCATTAATTGGTGAAATATTTTTTACAATCATTATAATTGATGGGATACATATATGGAATGTGTTGGAACAATCACTTGGGGGATGTGATATATATACTATGATTCACTTTTTTCATATATTAGGTTAGGTACAATAAGACTAATTTAGTTTCTAATATAACATATGGGTTTCATAAAACAAAACACATTTTTTATATAAGGCTGGTATAAATTCCAGCATATGCCTACATCATTTCTCGATATATATATAAATATCCACGGTAATTGAAATATTTTCTAAATTATTCTAAACAATTATATATTAAAATGAGTAAAAAAAACAATCTCATATGATTGGGTATATTTATTATTGGGTGGGGATAATATAATTACTAATATATAGCACATTAATTGAAAAATCATATAAAAATGTGAATCCTTGAGGTTTCACTAAAATTATTCTCTAGAAATTTTATAAAAAATTGATTTTTGAAAATAAGAGTGTAATGATAATAAAAAATAGATATATACTTTCTAAAGGTTGTTATGTGAAAATATGATATAGTTAAATACTATTGAAAAATTCATTTGGTACTATAATAATTTATTATTACCTAAAAATTGGGTATAGAACATAATTTTTTATTAGATAATCATATGTTGTTGTAATCAGAATATAACATGGAAACTGAATTTATAGAATGATAGTAGGAAATTCATTTTGAATGGATTTAAGGTTACTCTTGGGCTTTCATTTATAAAAATGTTAGTCTTTTAAAATTTGAAATCCATTTTTTATAATAACAATGAGATTTTATTTTGAGGAAAAATATTCGATATTAAATTATGTGATTTTTTAAAATGGTTCTAAAATTGAAAAAAAAAATTAACCAGTGGACTTTACATTATTATTTAAAAAAATAAAAAAAATTGGTATTATAATTCTATCAAAACATATTGCCACTTTTTAATTTTGAGTATCAACTCAATCCTAAATCCAATTTTGGTATGAATCATTTTTTTATCTTTTTAAATATCTCTTCTAAATTTATTATTCTTGTAAACTAATCAAAGATTTTTTATAATTAAATAATCCAATGGTTTCCAGGGTATATTCAACACTTATAACTATATTACTTATAACATGCCATTTTATTTTTTTAATTGTGGTTACAATTTAATAGTATAATATGATTAATTAAAAATAAATAATTTCATTTGACTACTATGAATTAAAATAATATTCTAGAAATAGATAAATTATTATTGTGTTTTTTAGTAACCTTTTTAAATCTACTATTTATCATAAATTTAAAATTTTCTACCTATTCATCTAAATGTTTCACATGGTCAATGAGAGATGTCATGGTTATCATATTTGGTTATTATTAATATTTAATCCCATTATCTATTTCATTATGTATTTAAGGTTGGATGGGATTAAAATATTTTTCCTTATTTGTGATATGGGTTTTGGATCTAATTAAATATTATTTATATATTTTCATCTCTTCTAAATTCTCAAAAAACTAAATCAAGATAACTCTTATTAATAATTTTAAAGTTAATTTTATAAGTTATTAGACGTTTTCCTTTTATGTTAATATTCATTTTTAACATTATTTTCTTTAGAATCCATATTATTATATATTCTTATGTACTTATAAATAATTTATGATTATAAAAATAAAAAAAATTATTATACATGGCAATAAAATTTGTAACTTCTGATACATCCGAATTTAAAATATTTTGGTGTTTTCTTACTATTATTTTTTTCCTAAATTTACTTATTTCAAAATAAAAAAAATTGAACAGTTAATATAATTTTATAGAATACCATGTTTATTTTTTCCCTTATTTTTCATTTTTTCTTTAACTGAAGTACAATCTCATTTAAAAAAACTTTTGTGGGGGTAAAAATTACTATTAGCAAAGTGTTCATACTAAGCACTTGTTTGGTTTTTTTTTAACTAGGATTTGATTTTAAAATAGTAAAATATGACTAATTCTTCATTGTTAATAATCATAATTAAATAGTTATATGTTAATAAAATATGATATAATTTAATTATTTTTATTCTTTTGTCCATTCAATATATTCTTAGTGAAATTTAATGGAAAGATAACTATTAATTTTACTTTCAAAACTGATGAGGTATGATAATCACTTTTCATAAACAATTAATGTAATGAATCCTTCTCTAATTTGGAATGTTGATATTTTATTCACTATATGTTATTTTATTTTTTGATGATAGGTCATTTAATTTTTAATTAATTCCAAAAATATTTTATATAATAAAAATGAAACATGATATCATATATAAAATTTATTATTATATTTAAAATATTATTATTTTACTATAATGTGATACATTATAGGTATTTTTTATTTTATTTTTTAGATAAGTTCAAATAATTTTCCTACTATTTTTTTATTGATTCCAAAATTCAATATTTAATTCATTTAAAATAACAAGGTATGATGAATTTTGTTTTCTTTTATTATAGGTTATTATAATTAAATATATTATTATGAAATTTTTATACATAGTATAAATTATATTTTTGAACTAATAACCATGTGGCGTTTTCATATTATGGGTTTAGATAAAAATTTAATGAGTTCAAACACCAAAATGGGAAGGCGAATGTGGTTAGCTAAAATATGCTAGTAGTTACAACTGGGAACTCAGTTATGGGAAAATGTGTATTTACTAGCCAGGTAAATGAAACTATAGGTCATGGAGCACCACATATTAGTTGGTGGTGGTTCTTCTGATTATTAATGTTGCACCAATTGCACAATTCTATTTGGTTGGGTATTGAGTGGTCTTTTGGGTGTTTTCAAGTTGAGAAAATTTTATCATTTCCATTTCAAATCCACATTTCTTCTATAGAGTAATATCTCAAGTGACCCAATTTTTTTAATCCTCTCCCTATCTATTCATTTTTTTAATTCTCATTAGATCAATAATTATTTATACTATATCGGGGATCATTTTGGTGAATATATGATTTTAAAACACCCTCTTTCCTCTTCTATAATCCATTTACTAGTTTGAAAATGATTTTAGATGGTTCCATTTAATTTTTTAATGTCCTTACAAAAAATTAATGGTGGAACTATACTATTATAAAATGGATTATTTTCTGGTGTCTTATTTCCTTTGAAAGAGGTTAGATTCCAAATATTCCATTTCATTTCTTGAAATGTACATAAACAAATGAATTTTCATAGGGTATTCACTCAATTATTTAGGAATTAGTGACCAATTATATGACATGTGATTGGGGGTTTTATCTTATGTGGGTTAGGACCATGTGATAAAAAATTTAAATGACATTGTTTAAGGGTTTTATTATGGAATAATTCTTATTAAGAACCATTTGAGTGGGTCCCATTGAATTAGTGCAATTAATTGACTATAAATTGTAAAAGTTAAATGATAATTCTCTTTATTATAATGCTGGGTCCTGTGAGAATGAATTAGTTTGGTTGAAAATGGTGAGAAAGGCATGGGGATTGTAACTCCATTTGGAGTTGGTAGTCCCTTTGATACTTGACTTGATCTGTGTATTCATGTGTATTATTAGCTTATAAATTTGGTTATGGATCATGAAGTAATTAATATTTACTGGGTGAAAAAGATATTTCAAATTGTATTTGGTTATGCCTTTTTATATTTATTTTCATGTGTCACATTTTAGATGGATATGTGAGAGTTTCCCAAAAATAAATCATCCAAGTTTTGATTTATTAACATGTTCTAAAGGGATCCCTGCATGGAATTTTCAGGGTTAATAAATCATATATTTACTCAGTTAATACTGAGTAGAAAGGTTTATATTTTTTGTATGGTTAAGACTATGGGTGTATATCCCACACGTTTTTTCAGTTATAAATTGTTTTGGGACAACTCCAATAATAACCTTGTAACCTCATATGTCTATGAGTGTCATGGGTGATATTATTTAAATTACTCTAGTAGATGAGGTAATCCATTCAAAATGGTAATTATATGTTATATGCATATAGAGTATTATAATCAATATATTTTTCTGTATAAAGAAGTTCATGATGACTGTTATGAGGAGACATGGTCTCCCTTTGGTGTGTTTCTCTTAAGGATATATTAGAACACATGATTGGTTTGGATAAATAGTTTGAAGCTATACGAGGGATGAATACTGTAAAAGATAGTATAACATGTAATAAATATATGGGATATTGTGAAGTGCATTTTTTGAATTTCTATATTGATGTGTTTGGAATTATGGTAAAGTATCCAATAAGACACCATAGGGTGTGGTTTTTTAGTTTCCATGTGATACAGATTTCATATAGATTTATTTGTTTTTTTCATATTTTTTGGGGTGTTATTTGGAATGAGTGAGAGGATTAGTGTTTCGGTTCTTTTTTTGTGGCCTATGGTTTGGGATTATGTGTTAGGTATATCCTATGGGCCTAGAATCATTGTGACTATTGTTTAGAAATGGATTCAGTTTATGGTTATGAATTGAGAGGTAGGTCAAGATAATTTCATTGAGTTTTATATGTTATACTCTAGAAAAGAATAATATGGTGATGTGTGTTTGTCTTAATGAGAGTCAATATATCAGATTTTTGTTCCAAGTATTAAATTTTTTTACAATTTCACCTTTATATTTCATTAGTTATTAGATGTGATGTCATAAATGGTATAAGACATCTCCCTAGATGATATTATGGTGGTATTTAAGGTTATATGTGATGAGGTATCAGACTAAAACCTTATTGAGTGGTTAGAGGTGTTTTATGTGTTTCATTTTTTGGTATGGGTTCTCACTATAGAGACCTTGGATTAACATACATAAATATTACATAAATTAAAATAAATATTCATTACATTACAAAATCACATGATTGGGGAAATTAATAGTTTACTGTCTATGGAAAATAAGAACAAAATATTATAATTTGGTGAAAGATATTAAATGTCTACCACAAAGATCATCCCCTTTATTACTTCTCTATAAAACCATTTTTCATAAACTGGGGAAGAGAAACAACACAATGGGTGATCTCAGATTCTCAGAAAGAGTAAATAAAGGATATACAAAATCATAGCAAGATCATAACTGTATGAGAACATGATAATAACATTTGAATATCAAACCATGATTATAAAGGATTATATACATGATTCATGGAATAATTATTGAAAGTTCAAAAGAAATGAAGCATAAGGGAATCAAGATCATAGTCCATGAGATAATAACATAAGAATAAGACATTGAATTTGTTGCATACATGTAGAAACATAAAATCATTCTCAATAAGTAAATGAGTATTCGTAAAACCTATCACAGAAATTAATGGGGGTTATGAATATAGGGTAGGAAGAACCATCATCCCCAGTCATATCCCTTTATATATAGTGGAATGGTTTCACTCCCCAAACCATCTTAATAGTAACAGTTCACTCCCAATACTATATTAGTATTCAAGGGTCACACCCAAGACCATCGTAGTGGGTAATGTGCTTTACTAAGATGAGTTAGCTCCATGTTCCATCCATGTTTTTCTCATGAGATATAAATCATTACCCAATTAATTGGAGAGATATAATAGGATCATCCAGCATAGTTTTTTCCGACACATCATCTAAGACATAATGGATTTACACATCCCTATAAGGGAAACCTCATCGTATAAGCTATAATGGACTTACCCAGTGAAATCTACGCCAACCCATCATATAGGATACGTTAATGATCCAAAACATGATTCAAGTACGTATGTATTTCATATTAACATAAAAATCATAAAAAATATACATTCATAAATTTATTAACCCATGTTAAAGATATTGGTTTCCGGTCATTCTCTCTGAAATGAAATTAACCCATTGAAAATAAATTGGTTTCATAACAATCTCCTGGAATCATTATTAACCTGTTGAAAAGAAATGGGTTCAATAAAAAAAATCCATAAAAACATAAATCATTCATAGAAATAATTTTAATTGTATCCTTCTATCATATCCAAACTAAAGGACAAACTATATAAAATTACATTATCTTATATGGGGAAGAATTTTTAATGTTCTATTGAAAGATAACCTTTTTAAAAAATATTAATTTGTAAAACATATAAAATTTACAAAAAAATTATTGGAAAACCACTTTGGAAACATATAAACTATGAATGAAAATTCATTTAAAACCTTTCTTGAGGAAAATTTCATTTCTGATACGAGAATAACTTTTTGAGACATGAAACATTTTGAAATCCATTTATTTTGAAAATAACTTAAAAAATATATAACAGATGTGTTGAAAAACATTTAAATAACATTTTAAAACATAAAAAACAATATTAACCTTTTAATTGAAACTGAGATTAAAATTTCATTTAATACATTGTTAAAATATTTTTTGAAAACATAGTTTTTAAGGAACATATATTTCCATCCAAAGAGAGGGATAAGTTCATATTTTCCTAAAAATTCATTCTTAATTATTATACTTAAAAAAGTGTGGAAGAACGGTTCCTTTACCTAAAGATATAACTAATAAAAATAGGAGAGAAAATTAATGATTGTTCTTGAGAGATGGACCATATTATTTCATCAATGGATGAATAATAAAAAACAATCCCTTTAAAAGATGAGATTACACGAATAAACTATTACCACTTTAGTAACTTTGAATCATAATCTCCATGATAGAATAAAATTAGAAAAATAATTCAATATAAATTATACAAATATATTCATGACATAACATTTGAAATGGATGTATATATACATTATAAAAGAATATAGTCTTATAACAAAACTTATGTCCCAAAGAATTTAAATTGAGACAAAACTACTATACCGATTTGGTAACTTTTGAACCGTAAAAACAATGAAAAATAAATCAAAAAATATATAATTAAAAATAAAAAAAATTATTTTCTGGATTATAGAATACATTAACGGGAATTATATATACCAAAAAAAATGGGTGGTGAATAAGACCTAAGTCTTGCAGAAATACAAGTGGGAGTTGAAATCCATAACTACTTAAGGAACTTTTGAATCACGAGATCCATGAAATATTAACATTTATTGAGACATTTAATATCATGAAATACTGGAAATTTGTGATGTAACATTTTATATTTCATTATATACCTCACACACACAAAATAAGTTTTGAATATTACTTATACCTCACAGAAATAAACATGTGATGAGAAAACCCTTACCTTAAGTCGTAAATTTTTTCATACACATTCAAACATCCTATATAATGAATATAATTTTGTTATAAAAATAAAAAATAACCATATTATTATATATAATACCATATATTATTTTATTATTACTTTATATTACATGATTAATAACAATTTTATGTTAATGTTACGTTTGGGATAAAATATGATTTGTTTTTCATATATATTTCAATTTTTTTTCATGGTCAAATTACTTAGATCCTGATTTAATTATTTCCATAATGTGAAAAATGATATAAATATAATATATATTAATTGATTAAATATTTATAAAAATATATAATATATTGAAATATGATATAGAATACACCTTTCTTAGAGAAGACTGGTTGCACATATGCATGAACGATGTTTTCATTTTCTTATCATATTGAAATAAAGTATGTAAATAGAATATATATATACATATATATTATAATTATAATATGATTATTGGGTCCAAAATATTATTTACATTTACTAAACCCATTATTAATACATGCCATGTAATTTTTGAAAGAATCGCATTGCTTTGAGGATGTGGTGATCCACATATCCAAAAAATATGTTATCTTATTCCCACAAAATAGAAAAAATGATCATAAATTTTAGATAAAATTTAAATAAGTATAAATAAATCATAAATATTACACACACAGATATATATATATATATATATCTTATTAAAATTTTATTTCCATCATAATTATTAACCATCGGAGGTGGTAAAGAAAAACGAATGACATCGTTTTGCGGGCCAGTAGTCCTCTGTCGACGTGAATGGAATTTTTTTTACCCATTTGATGGAATTTTGTGTGGGTATAGGATAAAACTTATAATAAAATCAAATAAATATTTTTAGGATACTTATTTTATCATAAAATCTAGGAATAATAATATGTTAGGCAGTGGATAAAAAAATAAAATATGACCAACCTGCTTTTTATTACACAATTAAACATAATTTATTTCATAAACTTCACTTCATACAACAAAGAAGATCGATAGGTCTAGTGTCTTTGAGGATTAGGATCATTACATAACAACATAAAACATGAAATACAACATCTTTATTGAAAACATCATTTACTTGACCACTACATTCCCCCATACTTAGCCTTGCATGGGATAACCTAAGGACATGCATAAGAAAAGGGTGAGCTATAAAGACCAGTAAGGGAATAATCATGGAATAACATGAGGAAAACAATACATGATATAAAATAGGCATATAAATAGAGAACAAGAGAAGTATAAACATAAAGGCATGATATAGCATTATAATCAAAACATGGAAATGTGGCAACAACACTTGACATGGAATTATCATGAGCTAAGGCTAATTACACATGGAGCATGAGTAAATCCTAATTTCACATGATGCATGAGTAAAAACTAATTGAAATTGAATTAGCATGAGTAAACACCCACTTCAAATGATATATCATGATACTATACTTTACCCAATGCATTGGAGTGCTATCAGGGCACACCCTTCTTAAACATTTCATTTCTTGCATAAGTGTGTCATATGGATCATATAACATGGATTCATAAAACATCATAATTTATTAAATGATAAAGTAATTTGGAATAAATACATGAAAAAAATTAAACAATAAGTAAATGTGCATATATTTTAATACCCTTGATAGAGAAATGGGCATGGTATTCACTACACAATGACATTAGCTTGGAAAATCGGTGCAATTTCACCAGCGTAGCGGCGTGACGTAATTATTCATAAAAATTGTTTATGAGAGATAAATGAGTGTATAATCATATTTATATGAAATGGATAGTAAGGGGTTCATATAGATACATTTCCCAGAAATTGAAATTGAATTTAGAGTCATGATACAAAAGAATTTCTTGAATGTAAAAGAGGAGAGAGAAATTCCTTTCAGAATTTCAGCATAGTAACGAGTGTAAATGGGAGGAATTTAATGAGATAGAAAGGGGTCTCCCATAATTCAAACATAAATAGGAATGTATTGGGGAGGTGTGAAACCATACCCCAATGTTCAAAACAATTTAAAGAATATTGGACAAAATTGAGAAAAAAAGAAAAACCCTTACTTAGAAGTGTACTTTAAAAGGCTTGAGAGAGTCTTGAAAGATGCTTCTTGGGAGCTTGGGGCACCTTAGGATAATTCTATATATTGGAGGGCAGATATTGGACTAACTCCAAAGGATTTGAGTGAGGGGGAAGTTGGATCTTGGGTGGGTTTATATAGGAAAGGTGAGGAAATTCTTTATTATTTAGGTTTGGGACACCTCACATTAAACTAATCCAAACCACAGACCATCCCATGGTTTTTGCCCATGGTTTTTGGAAAAGGGAATTGGAAAAAATATTTTATATTTCCAAATTCCGATCTTTATAAAATAATGGGGTTACTTATGTGGAGTTGTGTCACACTCTCAAGGAAAACAATTTAAAAAGACAAGATGTTTAATAAGTATTGAAGGGTACATTAATGCCTTGTAAAATAAGTCAAACAAACCCAAAATCATATTATTTTAATGGTAAAACATATATTGTCTGAAAATAAATCTTATAGTATTTTATTAAATCACTATTGGGTCATTATGATGTCATAAATCACATTATATATTTAAACGATATTTAATTTTTACCCAAAAATTTGACTGTCTCAGAAAATTATGAAAAATTTACAGTTGGATGATTTTGACACCCTATTTACAGAAATAATATTTATTTTAACTAAATAATTTTCTAAATATGTTAATTTTCACTTTTAAAATAAAAACCAACATTTATAGAAAATTCATGGGTTTTAACAAAAATGGCTTTCAAACCTTAATAAAAATTACAATTGAATTCCTAAAATTATACGATCATTTATATTCAATAAAAAAATTAATAATAATAATAATATTCTATTAAAATATTATTTAATTCAAAAATCCATTAATTCATCAAAATATATTTCTTAGTTTAATATTAACAAAAATTACTATGTGTGATTTAAAAAATATTTACAAGGTAACAATAATAAAATGAAAGTATATTTATCATTATATACAAAAATAATGTACATAATCATAGTGCTAAGGTCTTGTTACATAACCCCTTTTAACACCCGCATAAGACCGAAGAGTAAGGTGTGCAATGGTGACAGACTCTTGGGGTGGCTCTGATAACATTACTCAGGTGGTAATCTCTATCATCTTCTATTTCTCTCATAGGTGGTCCCACTCGAGCTTAACATATTCAAGCTCTGCTTGGGCTTGGTCAAGAGAGAATCCCAATGACACCACCTTATTTACGAGATCTGGAAAATGGGCTTCGTATGGGGCACGTCTACTAAATGAGGCCATCGCTTCCTTTGTCTTAGTAAATTGAGATTGTTAGAACCCTATATTTATACTCTTCATGTGATCACTGTTCAATGGGTATATTATCAATGGTCATAATTCTTAACATAAACCCAAATAATTTGACATATTATATAAAAACTTTATATAAAGAGACATTTAATTAGATCAATAGGTATTTCATTAATAAAATTATGGGTCGTTACAATCTTCCCCCCTTAACAAAATTCACCCTAGAAATTTTCTTTTCCCACACTAAAACAGATGTGGGTAACTCTGCTTCATCATTTTCATTGATTCCTATGTTGCTTCTTCAAGCATCTGGTTTTTCCACAACACCTTTATGAGAGGCATTGTCTTATTTCGTAGAACTTTTTCTCTATAATCTAAGATATTCACCGGTTTCTCCTCATAAGAAAGATCATCCTCTAACTGTACCACCTCTAAAGAGTGTACATGTGAAGTGTCCGGTATGTACTTCCTTAATAGAGAAATATGAAAGACATCATATACTTTGGCCATGGTAGGTGGAAGTTCTAGTAGATAGGCCACAACCCTGACATGATCAAGAATCTCGAAGGGGCTGATGTACCTTGGACGTAACTTCCCTTTCTTTCCAAATCCCATGAACTTCTTCCACAGATATATGTGTAGAAATACCATGTCTCCAACTTTAAACTCATGGTCTCATCGATGGTTATCTGCATAACTCTTCTGTCGACTCTAGGCATACTTGATATGATGCTAAATGGTTTTCACCTCTCCACCATTTCTTCGACCATTTCGCGTTCAAGCAGCTTACTCTCACCAACCTCATCCCAACAGGTCGGTGTTCTGTACCTTTTCTCATAAAGGGCTTCATATGGTGTCATTTGGATACTCGAGTGGAAACTATTATTATTAGAGAACTCGACCAAAGTAAGATGTTGATCCCATCCTCCTTTAAAGTCCATATAGCATGCCCTCAAAATGTCCTCATGTTTTTGGATAGTCCACTCGGATTGGCCATCAGTTTGAGGATGAATGGTCATACTAAATTTTAGTACAGTATTCAGAGCATGTTGAAGACTCTTCCAAAAATTAGAGGTGAATCTTGGATCTTGATCGGACATAATAGATAGTGGTACTCCATGCATCCTTACCACATCCCTGATATATATCTGTGCCAGTTGAACCAATGAGAAATACTCCTGAATAACAATGAAGTGTGCAGCCTTTGTAAAATGATCCACAATAACCCATATTGCATTGTTTCCTTTGAATGTCTTCGGAAGTCCAGTGAAAAATTCCATGGTGATTTTCTCCTATTTCCATTCTAGTATAGGAAATGGTTGTATCATCCCCTTAGAATTATTCCTATATGCCTTCACATGATGACACACTAGGCACCTTGATGTATATTCAGCGATCTCTTTTTTCATATTATCCCACCAATAATACTCTCGAAGATCTCGATATATCTTTGTGTTTCCTGGGTGAATAGAGAAATTTGAACTATGTGAAACATCCAAAAGTTCCTTCTTCATCTCCGGAAATGATGGAACACATAGTCTTTTCCTAAATCTCACAATTCCTTCTTCATTAACATTAAACTCTGAGGATTTCCCTTTTTCAATATCTTACACTATTTTTGGAATTCACACATCATCTTTTTGAGCATCTTTTAACCTTCCCAAAAGTGATGGTTGAGGAATCATTTGTAAAAGGATTGATGATGTTCCCTTATTTAGGGTTCCCATGTCCATCTTCATCAAATATAATAATATTGGATCCTTTTCAATTCTCATCAATGATAGAATCGCTGGGTCTTTTCTACTCAGGGCATCCACCAACATGTTCTCTTTCCCTGTGTGGTAATGGATTGAGAAGTCATAGTCATTGATCACCTCTAACAATCTTCATTGGTGAATGTTCAACTCTTTTTGTGTTAATATATACTTGAGGCTTTTGTGGTCCGTATATATTTCACACTTCTCCACAAAGATATAATGTCACCAAATTTTCAATGAGAAGATCACTATAGCCAACTCGAGGTCATGTGTTAGATAGTTCTGTTCATGACCATTCAATTTTCTTAAAGCATAGCAATGACTTTTTAATTTTGCATCAATACACATCCCAGGCCCTTCTTCAAAGAATCACTAAATACCACAAAAAGTTCTCCACTTGTGGGTAAAGTGAGCATCGGTGTAGTGATAATCCTCCTTTTCATCTCCTTGAAGCTTTCTTAGCATTCACCACTCCAAGAAAACTTTACCCCCTTTTGAGTTAACTTGGTAAGAGGGTTGGATAATCGTGAGAAAATTCTCTCAAATCATCGATAATATCTATATAACCCCATGAAACTATGGATATCCGTTACCGATGTTGGCCTCGTCTATCCCTCAATTGCATATTCTTTGGAGGGATCCATATATATCTCATTGCTTGTGATGATATGGACTAAGAATGAGACATTATTAAACCAGAACTCAAACTTGTTATACTTTTCATAGAGCTTATCCTTCCTCAAAGACTCTAGTACAATTCTAAGATGTTCCTCATGATCCTCCTTGGTTTTGGAGTATATCAGAATATCATCTATAGAGACTACCACAAATTTGTTGAGGTAATCTATAAAGACGCTATTCATCAAATCCATGAAGATTTCTAGAGAATTAGTGATTTAGAAAGGCATTACTATGAATTCATAGTGCCCGTATCTTGTATGAAAAGTCTTCTTGGGGATATCTTCCTTCTTCACCCTTACAAGATAATATCCTGACCACAAATCCACCTTAGAGAATTATTTTTCTCCACGCAGCTGATCAAACAAGTCATCTATTTGTGGGAGAGGATACTTGTTTTTTATCGTGATTTTGTTAAGCTCGCGATAATCGATGTAAAGGCGCAGTGACCAATATTTCTTCTTGAAGAAGACGACTGGTGCACCCCATGTTGAAGCACTTGGGTGTATAAACCCTTTATCCAGATTCTCCTATAGTTGTTTCTTCAACTCCTCAAGCTCCACAACAGACATTCTATATGGATTCATAGAAATTGGTAGCTTCCCAGGTATAAGATCAATTGAGAATTCAACATCTCTTCTAATAGGAAGACCAGAAAATTCCTTGGGAAAAACTTCAGTAAATTCCCTCATAATAGGCATGTCCTCTAGGATGGTAGCCTCCTTAGACTCAATCATCTGATCCAGATATGCATGCTCATAGGGCAGTAATATCCACGCTTGAGATGACGTAGCTAAAGAAGATTCAACTTCCTCCTTGCACTTATAAAGAATCTATGGTCAATTCCCCACATGGGGAGTGATTTCCTTCTCACGGAAATTTATGTTGGCTCTATATAAGGAAAGCCAATCCATGCCAATAATTGCATCAAATTCCACCATAGGGTGTTTGGTGAGGTTCACCAGGATGTTTAATCCATATATTATGATAGGGGAGGAGTTATATTCATGGGATGCAATGATTTACCCATTTGTCGTACTCACCAAAATCTTCACTTCCTTGATTTTTGGTGGTGTTGGGATTGTTTTACTAAACTTTTGAGATATAAAAGAATGTGTAGAACCTGAATCAAAAATTATGTTTTCTATTATTGAATGAATACCTAGTGTATATGTCACTACTTCGTTGTCGGGGTTCACTTCGGCGGTGGTGATAGAGAAATCTCGCCCTTTCTGCCTTGGAGGTTGTTTATTTCCTCCAAAAATCTTTTTCTTAGGGCATTGATTTGCAAGATGCCCTGGTTATTTGCAGTTGTAACAATTAACAACACGTCGAGGTTCGATCAAAGTGTTCCTCTCATCTGTTATAGCTATCAGTTTTTCTTGTTGGCAGTTAACAGCTTTGTTCCCTTCTGTTCCATACCTAAAGAGTTTCCTCGTCCCCTTCAAGAAATTTCCAGGGTGCTTCATTCCGCACCTTTGGTAAGTGGGGTGTTAATCTTCTTAACACCATTGGATTTATCCATCGGACCACCAAAATTGAATTCCACCTTACACTTCTTATCCCCAAGATACCCTTGAGATTATCCAATCTCAATTTCGACCTTGAGGGCACATCGGACAATTTCCTCATAGCTATCGAAGTCATGGATCGCCAGCGCTTTCCACATGCTAGGTTTCAGCCCACCAAAGAGGTGGTCAAGCTTTCATTCGGGGGTAACGACAAAGCCGGAAGTGTATCATCAAATAATTTTGAATTTTTCCTAATATTCTCCAATATATTCATCATATTTTTTCTTGAGGGAAAGGAATTCTCATTCCATCTTGATTCGGAAGGTGCGTGGAAAATATTTATCAAAAATCATCTTCTAGAAATCCTTCCATTATAACCCCTCGATCTCCTACTCAGGCTTTGTATTTTTTATCAACATCCACCATTGATCAGCTTCACCCTCCATATGATAAGAATCCAGGATAACCTTCTCTTGTTCATAACATTGAATGATGGGGAAGATCTTCTCAATGGAGTTTATCCACTGTTCAGAGATTGAGGGATTGGATGATCCATTAAAATTAGGAGGCCTTTGTCTCATGAAGCTCTCAATAGTGAATTTTTCTTTCTTGGGGGGGGGGGTTGAACATTACTCTTGAACCATGTTTCTATTCAAATATTGAGTTATCTAATAGAGAAGCATGAAAATTTTTTGTGATTCCCTCTCTCATTGGATTGGGCATCTCATTAGTACAATCATCACATTGATCTTCACATCGGTTGTTAGCCCGAGTCCTCCTATAATGGGCCATTGGCTGGATTAAAAGGAATGTTAAAGGTAACACATAAAGGGTAATCCATGGAAAAAACTAAAGACTTATAAATAAATTTTATTTCCATACCATATGAATCTATTGGATTCTGTCTATGTTATTCATGATCTACTTTCTAACATATAATCTTAGGGGGTTTTTTTATTCCCTTAATAAGGGTTTATACTAAGCTTGTTAATTTACCAAATAATATCCCCTGAGAGTGTCATAACCAAGAGTGTAGCAAGGCCCAATGTTGTGCACCATTTCCCATTCGATTCTAGCTCAAAGTGGTATTTTCGGGTTTTACCCTTAGGATACATCTCTGCCAGAGCCGCCTCTACCTCCTTGTATCCAAACATAGATGTATTGGTAGACAAACCACTTTCTCAACACTCACCAAAACTTAGGGATGTTATTATTATACTTAGTCTTTTCTCTAAGGCTTCACTAGGGTTTCCTAATCCTAATCCCAAAAATAATTAACCTATCCTCTGATAACAACTATGACAACCCTTCTTTTTATTACACAATTAAACATAATTTATTACATAAACTTCACTTGATACAACATAGAAGACTGAGAGGTCTAGTATTTGTGGTGATTAGGATCATTACATAACAACTTAAAATCTCAAATAGAACATCTTTATTGAAAACTTATTTTACCTGACCACTGCATTCCCTCGTACTTAGCATTGCATGTGATAACCTGAGGGCATGCATAAGAAAAGGGTGAGCTATAAAGCCTAGTGTGAGAATAATCATCGAATAACATGAGGAATACAATAAATTTTAGACAATAGGCTAAAAATATAGAACAAGATAATAATAAACAAAAAGGAATGATAAATCAAGACAATCATAACATGGAAGTGAGGCAACAACACTTAACATGGAATTAGCATGAGTCCAGCCTCATTGAACATGGATAATGAGTAAATCCTGATTGCACATGAAGCATGAGAAAAACCTTGTTTCACTTGAATTATCATGAATAAACACCCATTTCACATGACATATCATGACACTATACTTTACCAAATGCATTGAAGCGCTATCAGGGCGCACCCTTCTTAAACATTTCATTTCATGCATAAGTGTGCCACATGGATAATATTACATGGATTCATAAAACATCATCATTTATTCCATGATAAAGGAATGTGAAATACATACATGAAATTATTTAAACAATATGTAAATGTGCATAAATTTGAATACCCTTAATAGAGAAATGGGCATGGTACTCACTACACAATGACATTGGCTTGGAAAATCGATGCAATTTTGGCAGCGTAACGGTGCTACGTAAGAATTCCTAAAACTGGTTGATGAGAGAGAAAGGGTTGTCTCATAATATGTACATGAAATGGACAGTAAGGGGTCATATAGATACATGTCCCAACAATTGAAATGTAATTTAGAGTAATGATACAAAAGAATTTCTTGAATGTAAAAGATGAGAGAGAAATTCCTTTCGGAATTTCGGCATAGTAACGGTTGTACATGGGAGGAATTTAATGAGAGATAAAGTGGTCTCCCGTCATTAAAACATAAAGAGGGAAGTATGGGGGAGGTGATAAACAATTCCCCAACATTTATAATTTAAATTAAAAGGGAATAATACTTTAAATAATGTTGGACAAAAATGAGAAAGGAAGAAAAAACCTTACTTGGAACTGTGCTTCCAATGGATTGAGAGAGTCTTGAGAAAGGCTTATTGGTAGCTCGGGGAACAATGGGAGGATTATAGAGAGATAAAGTAAGATTTTGGATGAACTCTAAAGGCTTTGAGTGAGGAGGAAGTGGGAGTATGTGTGGGTTTATATAGGAAAGGTGAGGGAATTCTTTATTATTTAGGTTTGGGGCACCTGATATTAAACTAATCCAAACCACAAACCAGCCCATGGTTTTTGGAAAAGGTAAGTGGAAAACAATATTTTATAATGACAAATTAAAAACTTCTTAAAATATTGGGGTTGCTAATTCGGAGGTGAGCACACTCTAAAGGAAAAAATTTAAAAAGACAAGATGTTTATTAAGTTTTGAAGGGTCCATTAATGCTTTCTAAAATAAGTCAAACAAACCCAAAATCACATTATTTTAATGGTAAAACATATATTTTCAGAAAATTAAGCTTATAGTATTCTATTAAATCACTATTTGGTCATTATGATGTCATAAAACAAATTATATATTTAAACGGTATTTAATTTTTACCCAAAAATTTTAATATCTCAGAAAATTATGAAAAATTCACCATTGGATAATTTCAACATCCTGATTCAAGAAATAATATTTATTTTATCTAAATAATTTTCTCAATATTTTAATTTTAACTTTTAAAATAAAAACCAACATTTATCAAAAATTCATGTGTTTTGAAAAAAATTGCTTTCAAACTTTAATAAAAATTACAATTTCATTCCTAAAATTATACGATAATTTATATTTAATAAAAATAATAATTTAATAAAAATAATAATATTTTATTAAAATATTATTTATTTAAACAAACCATTAATTCGTCAAAAAAGATTTCTTTGTTGAATATTAATTAAAAATACTATTTGTTCTTAAAAAACTATTTACAAGGTAACAATAATAAAATGAAAATATATTCATAATTATCTACAAAAATAATGTACATAAATATAGTGCTAATGCCTTGTTAAATAACCCCTTATAACACCTGCATAATACCGAAGAGTAAGGTGTGTGATGGTGATAGACTCTTGGGTGGCTCGGATAACATAGATCGGGTGGTAATCTCTATCAACTTCTAATTATCTCGTATCTGGTCCCGCTCAAGCTTAACATTTTCAAGCTCAGCTTGGGCTTGGTCAAGAGCAAATCCCAATGACCCCACCTCCTTTCTGAGCACTGAAAAATGGGATTCGTATGGGGCACGTCTTCTGGATGAGGCCATCGCTTCCTTTGTATGAGTAAATTGGATTTTTTAAAGCCATATATTTATACTAATCAAGTGATCACTCTTCAACATATATGTTAGCAACGATCACAATTCTTAAAATAAAACCAAAGAAGTTGACATTGTATATAAACATTTTACATACAGAGACATTTAAGTAGATCAAGAGGGATTTCCATTAATGAATGTTTGGGTCGTTATATAAAATAAAATTGATTATTAAAGGATGCTACATCTTTTCTGGGTAACTCCTCGTGGTTTGAAAAAAAAGGCTTCCATTTTTGTATTTATGACGAAAGGGAGTCTTATATGTTGAATGTATGGAATTTTGGAGGTGGTTTTAGTAGTTTTATTTTAATCAAAATTCCTTTATAGTATTGAAGGAATTAGTGGTTTGGGAACCCTTTTATAGTGGAGGAGGACAAGCATTCTTATAAATAAAATATGTGAAAGAAATTTGTTAAATTACATAAGTGAAAGAAATTTGTTAAAAATTAATCCCACATATGGGACGAAACATCAGGTTTTTATAGTTGAAAAGTTCAAAAGATTGAAATGTTTTTATATACCATTACATTGTGAAATTTTTTATAATGTCCAAAATGGGATTAACTGATATATATTTTATCAATTTATACTTTAAAAAATATAATCTTATTTAACAATATATATAAATTCGATGAAAATGACGTCTTCAAGTAAAATTTTGTATTTTTCACTATTTATCAAGAAATGAAACTTCTTATAAAAATTATAAAAATTCACCCAAAGTAAATTTTGATATTACAATTTTTAAAGAAAATATTAATTTTCTAAAATATTAATTATAAATGTGTCAAATTTTATATTTAAAATTGGTTCACCGTTAAAAGGTAATAAAATTACCTTTAAAAAAAACATATTTTTATTTAGAAAATTGGATTTATTCTTTTTTTATTCATACCTAATATATTGTATGAGTGAAAAAAAATTATTTAAGATGTAATATATATATTTTATAAATAAAATTACTCTAAAGTTGTTTGTTTAGTTTATTGTTATAAAATTTTGTTTGTACATAGAGGAATAGTTTTATTAGAAAAGAAATTTTATCATTTTCAAATAGTTCATAACTTCATTTCTAACTAATTTATAACCAAATGACACGTTTTGAAAACATGTTATTATAATATTTTGACACATTAGTTGATATTATTTGGAAATTAAATTCCAATGGCAGGGTGGTAACTATAAATATATTTTAAAAACAATATTAATAGTATATTATAATTTGGTAAAACTCAATATTACTTGTAAAAAATGCTATCAAAGGAACTCTTCATTATGTATAACATAATCCAAAAATACTGTTCTTTTTATCGAATTTCAGACTATGTTTTTCATGTACCCAAATCATAACTTGGTGTTGAATAGAAGACAAAAAAATTAGGTTCTTTCATATAAAAAATAATTATTCAGTGTTGTGTGAAATGCAAAATATCAAAAAGATTAAATTAAATAAAAAACCACATTTCACCAAATCGTGTGCTATTACACTCACGATTTTTTAGATGGTGAAGGTATGTTATGTGGTACATGATGTTTTATGATTCATATCCCTATTTGGGAGGGTAAATGTATATGATGTAGTATATGATGTGACCACGCCCTAAGGGGTTGAATATATTTGATGTGGTACATGATGTGGAGTGAGGATAAACCCATTGTGATAATGTGGAGGTATGTGTTGTAAGATGTGATGTAGAATGATACCTTAATTTTAGAGAGTGGGTGGTGGTATGCTACTTGATATGAGAACAATATGTGGTACGAGAACCTATCCTAACAGAGATGGTTGAGGCTGATACTGAGTTTTAAGAACCCAACATGAGTGACATGGGATAGTTTTGGGTAAGTATTGTAGGATTACTTCTCTATTGACATTTATTAAGATAGGTGATGTGAGATATTGTTATTTCTTATCTATAACAGGATGGACTAATGTAATTTATTTCATACTATATATTTATTATATATTTATAGTCTTCCATATGAATATATTAATTATGATGGTGTATGTGGGGGGAACTTGGTGATACTGTACTATGTAATATTTTCACCCCTGCATGGGAAACCTATTGTATATTCAAGTATTACATTTTTATTTTTTTGATATTTTTTTAAAATAATCTATTATGAGTTATTTCATAAAGATCATATTAATAGTTAGAGGAGAGCCCTATATTTTTTGGATGAGTCTCCATTATATTATATTGAATTTTATTATATTGTTAATCCCAGTTTTTTCACCCCAGTTGTACGTATTTATAGTTATTGTAGATTATATTTTTGTTTAAATATGTTATTATCTTTTTGATTGATGGTCTAAATGTAGTTTTAATTCCATATTCCTATGCATGTGTGTTATATAATGATTCTTGAAATTCATTTGTTATTCTATGTGTTGGTACTAATAGTATGGACTTCCAAGATTTAATATATACTTTTTCAGTTAGTTGGGGGAGATTTGTTTCATAGGAAGTCAAACCTATTGTTCTGTTATGCATTAGGTATACTGTCATTGGGTGATATTTTTGAGGCCATGGAAAATTTATATGATAGTATTCTTTTTGTTTGAAATTATTTTCGGTACTTTTAGTTGGAAGTTGGATGTTGTTAGAACTTGGGATAAACCATATGATTTCATGTAAAATTTACAAGTATAACAAATATAATTTTATAGAGGCGTTACTGATGTTAATTGGTTTTAGTATTTAGGGTCTCATTTTTTACTTTATAGTGATTATGTGGGTGATAATATTTAATTTTTTACCATTAGATAAGGTTTTAAATATAGTGTATATTATTGTATTAGTTTTTTCATTTAGCTATGTGGGATATGTGTGTGACTTATTTCGAATGAGAAAAATATTTTGAAAATGGAAAACATATATTGAAAACTATTATCATATTTAACGTTTATAGATAAGATTCTTGAAATAATACTACAATTAATTAATGTGTTATGGGTAACATTAATTATTTGATACTATATGGGTAATTTCATGTGTTTTATTTTGATGTGACATTATTTATCCTCAGGGAATATGGAAACACTATTGTTGGTAATTATGGGTATGAGGTCCCCTATGATGGGTTTTGGGAATTATTATCAAGTTCTAGTATGAGAGGCTTTAGCTAAAGAAAGGCTTGTATGTGGGTGATGATTGTAGTGGTAATTCCAACATGGGATAAAGATGTGGATATATGTAGATTGGTTTTATTAGGGAATTGGGGGTAATATACATATTTTTACATATTGGAATGATTGAAATATATTTTATGGTATGTGAGGTTTTTTCTATTTATATAACACTTGAGAGTTTATATATACTTACTCAAAAATAATGCTAAGGTATTCGATAGATTTCCAAACAAGAAACCATGATTTTATATGAATTGTGATATAGTAAAGAGGTGTAACCTAGCTATTAAATTGGTAGAATTGAATATTATTAAAAAAAATTATTAGGGAAACTTATTTTGGATTTAAATAGGGAGAATATATTGATTATTCTATAATAAATATATAATCAATTTTAAGTAATTTAATTATATGCTTCGAATACACGTTTTCATCTACAAAAATTTGGCACATATTTTCCTGTGGAAATTATATTTAAATTTTTCATTTTAAAGAAATATTAATTGAACTAGTGAATATCATTTTTGAAATCATTATTCCAATATTAATTTATGGTTGGTTTTTCTTAATTTTTCCATGGAGAATTATCTTTCATTGAATTATCAAACAAACCAATTTTCATAAAAAAAATTATTTTATTTCCATGTAAATGTACGATTATATTTTTAAATTAATATTAATGTAACCTAATAATAATATAATTTTAAAAAATGTAATTATATATGTATGGATTATCATTATAGTTGATTTCAATATAAGTTCATTTTCATGCTTAAATACTTTTTTCTTAAAAACTATTATTATGCTTAAATTGTATTTTTATGTAAATAATTAAATTAATATAAATTGATTAATAGTTAAAATTAATTTTTTTATAATATATTAAATCATATATTTTAAAATTAATTTCATTTTTTTACTAGGAATTTAATGGATGAAGTTTATGTTTTATGCCACAAAATTAATTTTCTAAAATAGATTTTCATTGAAATTATCATGTATATTTAAAAATAAATTATTCAACTTATAGAAATTGAATCTAGAAAAATTAATTCTATATTTTGAATTAAAATAATTAATATTATTTAATATGTTAAAAATAATTTTTTATTATTGAAAATAGTAAAAAATTTAAAAAAAAAATCTGACAGTTAATGTTAAACAGATTTTTCATAGGTGGGTGGGTTAAACCTTGAGATAATGGAAATACTACCACCAATACAAGAAAAAAATTACTAGATGATGATATTTCAAGCATATCTTATCCTAAATTCTAATATATTTTCATTTTGATATGTTTTTTCATAGATATTACCATATATAATTTAAGTTTTATAATAAGTTTCATGTGTGTCCCATCCTTCACTTATAAAATGTAGAATATTCTCATATGTTATTCAAAAAAATCCCAATAGATCATATATAACCTACATTAAAAAATAATAGAATCCTTCCTATAATCCCATTGTTTTTGGTCTTCTATTAACACCAATACATCAGGCCTTAGGATCTAGGGAAAATGATGCCTTTCAATAAAGAGGTATAAATATTAATTAAGCTATTTTAATTTTATTTACTTCTATAATTATTATAGATAAGTAATACTTTTCAAATAATTATTAATAACGTATCAACATATAAAATTATGACATTATGATTATGAAAAAAACATTTTTCACCCATTCTTTATCAAATGGGGAATAAATGTATCACTCATACGTACACATAGACTACCGTATCCTTGTAACAATACAAATAATTTACCATTATCATAATTTGTGGGTGGTTATAATTATGGATTTAAGTTTAATATATGATATTTATATTATAATATTTCTTCTATAATTATAATATATCAACTTCTTAACTTCTAAAATATTGGTAAACGATAATGTCGATAGTGTGTGTATATAGACTAACACCTTTTGGATGTGATATCACTTAATTATCATTTAAAATTTACATGAATGATAACCATAATATATTTAATGAACATATTTTATTTTTTTAATATATTAATGATTTTTTTAAAATTAAATTATAATTTACCTTTATTTATCTATATCCATAAATAATATAAATACAATTCATGAATATATAAGAGTTATTATCATCATATAGTGGAGTGATTAATTTTTAATCACCTATTTATATGAATTGTTATAAATATTTAAATAATTAATATATTTTATATTTTTAAGTTTAATAAATATTTGGAGATAAGTATTCCGTGATTCATGTGAAGGGACCAAACTCATGAACCAAAATAGATATGAAAAATGAATTATTTAACTCTTGAAATGATTATGATAATGAGATACTGTTAATGAATATATAACAATATGTTATAAGAAAACCATGTATGATATTTTTTTCATGAATTATTTTTTTTATTTATAAAAAAATGTAATGTATAATAATGGAGGTTTGAATGCTTATAATGATAAATATACATGAGTAAAGTGATTTTTAAAACAATATCTTTCTTTACCTGGATTTGTTACTCTTAAATTTATAATGAGTAAATTAATTAATATATAACAAAAAATATATTTTTTATTTTCATTTAATATATTAATTTATATAAATATTTGGTGTTTCTTTAATTTTCAATTTTTTTAGTACTGAAGTGGCAGAAAAAATGTTTTTTTAGAAAACCTCCAACATTTTTCTATTTATTTGGGAATATTTTAATTGATTTTGTTATTTTGGTTATAGTTTTTCAATTTTTTTAATCTTAACAAACTACTTGTTCGAGTCATTTTCTACTAATTTTTGACTTTTTATTAATTTTTTATGGAATATTCTTATCGATTTCTAAATGAGGATCTTTATACATATTGCTAAAAAGATAAAGGGATATTTATTTAAATATAAAGTGCATAAATAGCTTCCCTTGCCCAAATAATTCTATTTACCTTTATTATTTATGTATACAAATATGTGTGTGTTAAAAAAACAAATCCTATAAATTTTTTATTTTTTTAGATTTTAAATAAGTTATTTAAAAATTTAAAGGGGATTTTCCTCAAGAAATGATCTAGTCATATATTAAAGGTGTTTTTCATCTATAACAACATAATTTGATGTTTCATGTGATTTTATGGGAATATTATTGAATTTTGCTATGCGGGACTATACCTTATCAGATCTTCTATTATTATTTTTGGGTGTTTGAGGGGACTACACATGTATCCACGGTGTTTGACAACAGAAATGAGGTGTAATTATAAATCCTAGCATAAACTAGCATTTTTTCATCATACTGTTTGGTGATAGATGATATTATTGGCTGTTATAGTATAATGACGATGGGTATATAGTAAGTAGTCCTGACCGGGGAATTCAGATCCACTATCATTATTGGAATGGAAATTCCACATAGGTAGATATTCTCATAGCCTAGATAGGTTTTGTGTCATGGAGCGAGGTTGTGTCTTAGGACCTCCAATGGTAGTTAAGAGGTTTCATCATGGTGGTTATAGTTATGGAATATATCATTAATCAGTTTCATCCAAATTGAGGGTTAGCTGCATCATGGGTTGTAGACTATGAAACCCCAATCCAGTTTCTTGGATTTATGAAGTGTCTCTCTTACATGGTATGTCCAGGAAGGCAACGACACGGTACATTTCACTATTCATTGTGACCAATCCATGTTATACCCTTATATGGAATGGTATACAGGGCTTCTTCTTCGTATTGTAAATTTAATATTTCTAATAAATAAACTAACTCCCTATGAATCCTCTTTTCACCCATGTTTTCCAAGATATAGAAATTGATCTCCACTATTATAAAGTATTTGTTTAGTGTGTTTTTTGAATGAAATTATTTCAAAATCATTGTTCCTTTTGGGAAAGGTTATTGATGATTTCCATTAATTTTCCATTTCTATTTGAAGGATATAGGAATATTTGTGGTTGGATATTCATTACTTCTCTTTTATATTATATGGATTCATACAACTACTATAATTTAGAATTTTGGGTTTTGGTGAAATTTATAATAATAAAAGAGAATAAATATTAATAGATTATTTTTTTATAGTTAGTGGTCAAATGTGTTATTTGCAATTGATAACAATTTTCTTCTTTATTTACTAAAAAGCCTTCTATATATGTTATTCTTATTAGAATGTATTTTATGATTGGTTTTTCATATTTAATTTGAAGAAATTTTATAAAGAATGTCATGATGGTACTTTTTTTATGGATTATAAATTAAAATGGTATTTTTAATGAAACTGATATTTCACTAAATTTTATGGTAAAAAATCTATGTTATGTAGGTATCATTATAGTTCTTCTTATATGTGTCAATGGGATTGGATAAATAATGTAATGGTGAAATGATCATTATGTTTATTAATAAAAAGGACTACTAGATGAATATTTTTTTCCTAGAGTTTTATAGAACATGAATTGATGCTAGATACCATATTTAAATAATTTAATAGCTTTGTATATAATATACCATAGAATACCCATAGTCATAACCAATTAATTTTTAATTAGTTAATTTTTTATAGACTGAAAACTGGAGTTTTGATAAATATAAGGGTTTGGGGATGAGTGTGGCCAATATTTCATGATAGACTAATTTTTTTATTGTTTTTTAGTGTTCTATTTTAATATAAAAGTTAAATTCTGTGTTTTTAGGGATAAGACGCCTCATTGAATATGTTTTTTGCATACTAACTTCATTGTTTTTTTGATATAAGACTTTCTATGTGATGTCATGTGATTTTGGGATGGATTATGAGTTACGGGTGGGGAGGCCCACTATTGCCAAAGAAGATAGTTCTTGTGATAACGAGATGCACGATAATATGCATGATGGCATTGGGTATTTCACAAGGTTGAGGGATATTAATGATGCATGTCTTAACAGATTTTGGTTTGAAAGAATGAGATTATTTCTTGTTATTATTATCCTTTAGGATCAGATACTTGGGTTTCATATTTATCAACATTCATGTCCCCTCTTACTGAGGTATCATGATGTGATTGGTTATTCATATAATTAAAGACCATTTATTATTTTTTCATAGATTACTCAGAATTTTGGAATGGAAAATGAATAATTAATGTTTTAACTAATTATTTTGTTTTTGTTTTGAATAAAAAATATTTTAATCATAATAAATTATGGACTCATTCAAATTATTCATAAAGGTAATGGTTTCCAGATTGATTAATAGTTAATGAAATTATATCTAAATAAGGTTAATTATTGGATATTTAATTATTTAATGAATAACTGAATTCTAAAAATGGAAAAAATTAATTTAATGTAAACCTTATTAAATGCTTGTGTGATTATAAAATATCTAGTCTCTAGTAGTGGTAGATAGGTTTTCGGTTGACGATAGATAAATTTTACCCAAGGACTAGGTTATTCCAATAATGTGGTTGTAATATATATTATAACATCTATTCTTTTTGAAATCATAAAATTCTCTACCAATGTTGGTTGGGATACTAATAGGTACTACACGCTGATAATTGTTTTCCGAATCATCCATGATGGAGAGTGATATATGGATACTACCCCCACATTCTTCACTATCATCTCTGGGATGTATTATGTATTTGTATTCCCAATGGTAAAATTCCACATACATGTTCATGGATGGATGTCACTAAATTATTTTATTTCACAAACATATATCTCTGGATATATGTTACTAAGTGTATTATATGTATGAATTGTAAGGGATGTTGTCGTTTTAGGTACATACTCATTGTAAGATTTTAGTTGGATTAAGGTATAATACATGATGTATGATAATTTACATGTCAGCTATTGTGTCTATGTGAAGTAACTCTGTTACTATATGGAGATGTTGATGGGATGATTGGATGATGTGATTAATGTGATGCATGTTACAATACAAAGCTTAGCTATCTTCATTCAATCTTCTTTTGGAGAGAGATAGACCAAGATGTAAAACATCTTGAGGAGAATAAAATTGGTGAGGAAGTGGTAGTAAGGTGCCATTTTATTATTATAATATTATATGATCTATTCAATGTGATACTTGGATAGAGATAGAGTGATACTGGAAACATAGCATACCTATTTAGGTGATATTTTTGTTTTCCCTTTTTTAAGAGTCTTTATAATTATTTCATTATATTTATCTATAGAGGATTTGAAGAGGATCCTTCTGATTATCCTATTATGATTACCCTTTGTATATATGAAAGAAAAATTCATGTTAAAAGGATTATTTTAGATACATTCATGGAAATTACAATTTAATTGTTTTTATTGATTTATTTATGATTTTTTTTCAATACCAGGTTTTCATTTTTTTTTTGTAATTATAGTTTTCCACTCCATTCGATTTAGTCGAGTAAGAAATTGCATATATCTACCTGGGGAATTTTTCATCATTATGAGAACTATTTGATTAGTGTATCATTATTATCATCAAGTAATATTCCTTATTCTTTACATATTCTAGTGTTTTGAAACTATATTTCACTTTCTTTCATCTCAATGATCATTTTGGTTTAGGGTTTTTGATTGTTAAGACTAACTCTTACATAGTAAACCCATACATTACAAGGGAAAAACTATACTAGTATCCATTTTTTTCACCAAACCAAAATTTCTAAAACTAAATAAGATTTCATATCTTAAAAAAACTTCATGAATATAAACATGAAATCTTCTTTTCCATTACCAGTCCTTAAACCCATGGAATGTTTTTTTATTCATGGGATCAAAAAACAATATCAAAGTGTGACATAATAAATTAAAATCCATTAGTGTGGTGAAATACATGAAACCCCTTGAAAATAATTACTTTATATTAGGGTTCCTTTAGGGTATCAAATAAATCATTTTCATATAAAAATAACACACACTTTTTCCCAAATTAAAAATATTATATCTAATATAAAGAAAGAACACAAATTTTAAAAACATAGAGAATATCATTAATATCTTGTTTTAAATATATTTATGAAATAACTGGATCCTAGTTAAATCCATAGGATAACCAATTTGTAGCTACCTCCTTCCCTCAAAAGATAAGGTATATTAACCAATGCATTGGAGTGATATCTGGGTTCTCCAAAAGCTATAATGGGCTCACTTAGTGCTATCTGCGAGCACACAATATATAAGATATATGGAGCTCATTGGTGATCTATAATAGGGATATACCCTTTCTATAACCATTATTAGGATTACCCATTTCACATATAATTCCCAAGTTCCAAATAATGAAAAAAACATTTTATGCATTATCCTTTCCTAAAATAAACTAATGAAACACTTTCAAACCCATAGACAAAACAATTTAGTATATAAAAATACTATTTTACTTTAAAACCCCATTTTTTGTTATCAAAATACCTAGGAAAAAGTAAATATGATTTTTTATTGAACAATATATCATTAAAAATATTATTGGGGAAAATAACCTTATCAACATGAAATCACTTATTTTGAAAAACTAGGCACAAAAAAGAGAACATTTTATTTTAAGGTAACCATATAGACATGTAAAGTAATATTAAAAATAATTAGGGGTTGGTATGGTGGTAAGTTATGTTCATTGCGTATATTCCAAAAAATAATTCTTTTAGACCTTTGTAAGAAGATTTGAAAGAGAAACCTGAAAAATACAATTTTTAAAAGAATATTATATACCATGAGTCCCAATCATCGTGTATGTACTTTATCTTCTTGAATAATATAATTATATTAATTTTTTTACATTTTTAATAATATTTCTAAAGTTCATTATTCCTTTTATACCACTTATCAACATGTTTTATACAGTTATTTAATCATTTATGATCACATCGGAAGGTTTGATGGTATTTAGTACTTAAGTCCAATATGACTTTGGTATATTGACTATAGAAAAATTGATCTACTTTCTATTATACCCATAATTTTAATTATTAAAAATTATAATTTTTATATATCAATTATAAGTTAAAAATAATCATTTAAATATGGTTATGATAAATTAACAACATTATAATCACGGATAAGGTAGGTCATACGAACACATTAATAACGTATTCATTATTCAGAAATCATGATTTAAAGAATGTATTTATTAATTTAGCTTTCTGGAATTTTAAAAATAACAAATATATCATATAATTGTTTTAAATATACTTAAATATATATAGCATCCATGTGATTTTGTGATGAAAAAAAAGTCATATGTCCTCGTATAGGTGGTAGTCCTCAGGTACACATGGGTGATGTAATCATTTTAAAATGAGAGTAAAGGTAAGATGATAAATGATATATTAACTTTTGATAAAGTTAAATGTGTTATGATTGTCCTATATAATCATTAATTCCATAATTATAACTAGTTTTGAGAGACGGTGACGGATAAAATTAAAGCGGTTCATAAGCCAGTAACCCACCATATTCTCCACTAAGGACTTGGTTTCTCATTTAATTTAAGAGAATATTGATATAGCTCATTCCATTAAAATAATAAAATCAGATTATATGAGGAAAATTTTGTTTTTTATTTTATCATGGTTGAATAAAGTTTTACAAATTTGGAAGAAAAAAACTAAAACATTAAGATAAAAAAAATATGACTTCTTTCTATAACATACATTGAATAAAACCTAGAAACATTTAAAAAAATTATTAATCCTAAACATTTACCTCTAGTATTATGGGATAAATTCTATGAATTTATTTTTTGGAGGATTGGATAAACAAAAAAAATTATAGTGTAAATGAAAAATATGAAGATTATCTATTTCATAATAGAGAGAATGGGTAGTCTTGGAATATCATAAAATATTAAATTAATATAAATTATTATCAATTCCCAGTCTCACTAGAATTATTTACTTCTAATATATGTTTTTATGGGTTTAAATACCTCTTATAATAAATATACCACATTTTTTACTGTATTTATTCCATCAAATTTAGGTTTGAAACCCTACATAACCCCTTTGTCTATAACCTAGACAACATAATGTTTTTCACATTAAAGGTCAATAATATAACAAAAAATTAAAAACAAATCATAAATAAACCATTTTTTGATATCTAAAACATTATCCAAATCAATTGGCCAAATTTAAAAAATTTGTAATGTAAATTCATTTTGTAAAATATTATTTACTATAAAATATTCATAATATCAATTTTAAAAACTATTCATTACTTTGAATTTAATAATATTAATATAATTCTATTTATTAAAAGAATGTTTTTTAAACTATCACTAACCTGTTAAGTGATTTTATGAAATTATTTTATAACATTAATTATCCTATTTTATATTTTTATTATTATTTTTATTATGGTATATTTGATTTGTATCATTAATTGAATAACTACGACATCATTATTAAGTAAAAATTTAGGTAATTATTTCCTTGATAAAAATTAAAAATTAATTACCATGATGAAGAGAAATATATTTTACTTGTAAATAAAATTTATATTTAATTGTATCCTCCTGTTAAAACCATATTAGAAACAATATAATTATTAAAAACAAGAGTGTGACCTATTTTACTTTTTATTAACAAAAATACTCTAATGGTCATAATCACATTCATGTGCCCAAAAACATAAAAAATTCTACTATTTTTTATTATATTAGAAATATTATCATCCAATAATATTCAAAAAAGTATATGGGTCATTTTTGTATTCATATAATTTTATTTCTAATGAAAATTAAATAATTTATCATTTATAGTGGATAAATAGTTTTAAAAAAATTCATAATAGAGAGGTTTAATAATTAAATTTCAATTAAATTTTAAAAAACAATTAAATATAATTTTTCATAAAAATTACATTTTAAAATATAATATTTCATTATACAATTTTAAATGTAAAATCTATTTCACAAAAAATAATTTGATAATTTTAAATCAAAATTAATTTATTAAAATTTTAAAATAATTTAAAAAATAATGTTTCCCTTATAAATACATTTAAAAAAAGTTAAATTTTTGAATTAAATTACTTATTTATCACGATTAATTAAAAAATAAACCTTCTTATAAAATTATCAAAAATATATTATAAAATAATATTAGCATGGGGAATTAAAAAAATTAAACTTACGTTTTTAAATATGTTTTTAAATAAACATAAAATTTAATTTTATTATTCATTTGTCTCATGAATAAAAAATCACTTGAGGGGGGGGGAATTTAAGGGTAAAATGAATATAATAAAAATTCATCAATTATTTCAAAATATTTATTTAATGAATTTATATTGATTTATAAATATATATTTTTTAAAAAAATCTATTATTTCTTTTAATTCCCGCCAAATTAACAGCTAGTTTTTAATGATTACATTAAAATAATAATATGTCCTTGTTCATTTTATCTTGTTGTTGCATATTTTGTATGATTTTGATCATAAATTTTAATTTTTAAAAATATGAGGATGTTGCATTATCCCTCCATTAAGAGATTTAAACACCTCACATTGAACTCTCGATCGGTATCCAAGGGTTTTACATTTAAAAATATTTTTTTGAGATCCTGTACCATAAAAATGGTTAATAAAACATCCACATGATATTAAAGTAAAGGGATGTTAGAAGGACATCTAGAGTAACACATAATGATCGGCATTTGAGATGAATTTTTCATACATTAAGCTATAGAATCAAATTTTACGGATCAAAAAATACATAAAAGAATTACTTCATATTCCTGCAATATTTATTCATTAACCAAAACCCAAATAAATATCATAGGATTAGATAATTTAAAAAATCAATTAACAATCAATATAAGAGAAAACTTATTTAACAACCATAATTAAATAGTAATACTGAAAGATCAACAAAGATCATTCGGTAAATAATAATCCTTATAATATCATAGAGACATCCAAAACTAATATTCAAACCCAAAAATCATAAGTATTTTATAACATAGCCTTCCAAGAAAAAATTATTATTTATTTATAAATTAATTTAATTAATCCTAATGTCTCATACCAAAATAAAATCTCCTTAATGAAATAAACATCAATATATGATAATCATTTTCATAAATTGACTATATCTTTTAAAAGACACCTTATGATAATATATTCTTCCAAAATATATTTCATCCATTATTTATTAAGACAAAATCCAGTGTTTTCATATATGGTTTCAAGAATTGTACTGATATTAATCCAAAATAACATTGATCACTTAATTACCAAATCAATTAATAAAAAACATGTTCCCAAAACAACATAATCATCATCCCAAAAATCTTTTAACAGAAATAAAATTTCATACTACTAAGGTATTCATGTAGAAATGTGGTAGGTGATACACCCTTGTGATCATTCAGCTTTGGGTTCAAAAATAATTTCATTGTTGGATGAAATGGGTTGTCGCCTGACCTATAAGTTTTTCATTTTATTGAACTATAATTATAATAAAATTAATAGAAATGTGAAATACATCATAAAAATAAACACAAAAATTTTCCTCTTTAATGAAAAGTTTTAACCTAAAAGTTTATATCATACTATTAGTTTTTTATCCCAAAAATGTAAAAACACAAACATACATCAAAATCAAATATCATATAAACCCTATAGTTTATAAATAACATTAAAATATTTAAAAAAACATAAAAACATTATTTATCAAATAATAAATCATGTTAAACACAATTAATATCTATACCTATACAATAATGTCAATAGTCACCTATAAATTTCATAGCTTAAATCCTTAAAAGGGACTATAAAGACATCAAAGATATTTTTGAACCAAAAATTAATAACACTTGATGATATACAAAAATTTTAAGTTAAAATTGCATTAAATCATCCTAATATCCAAATATAAATAAACCTACCTTTGATATAAATTGTAAGGACCCTGTATTATGCATTACATATTCTAGTGTTTTCTCAATGAACTTCACTTTCTTACAATCCTGAGGATCATTTTGGTTTTGATATTTAAGGAATTATAGTAAGATAATACATGTAAACCCATACATTAGTAAAATACAATTATGCTTAGTATTCATTTTCCACACCCAAATTAACCATTTAAATCAAAGAATGATTCCTTTTCATGAAAACCCTTCATGAATTAAAACTCTAATTATTTTTTTCCATTACCCATCTTTAGACCTAGTCCAAAACAATTCAAAAACCTACGATTATCACAAAAATAACAATATGGGGTATAAAAGGAAAGAAAACCCTTAGTCCAATGAAAAATAAGAAAACAAATGAAAATTTTTCCTTTATCTGACTGGTTTTTAAGAAGATGAAATAAATCTTTTACATATGAAAATCACAAATAATTTTATCTCAAATAAAAACATTTAAACTCATATAATGAAAATAAATCACCTTTTAGAAACATATAGAGTCACATTTATAAATAGTTTAAAAATAGTGTCATAAATTACTAGATCCTAGTAATATCTATATAAAAATATCTTTGGTAACTCCATCCCTCTTTCCTTGAAAGACAAAGCACATTACTCAATGCATTGGAGAGATATCTAGGAACACCTAAACCTAGAATGTGATCACCCAATGTTATATAGGCACAACCAATATATAAGATACATTAGGTTAAACCAAGATCTTTAATGGGGCCCAAAAATTAATATAAGGTATAAAAGGGTCACTCGTTTCACATATGATTCTCAAGTACCATATCATAAATAAAATAGTTTATGACTTCAGCTATCATTAAAAAAAATTAATGTACTCTTCAAAACCGCTATGAAAAATATTTTTAGGAATAAAAATACTATTTTAATTTAAAACCTAATTTTAAATTATCAAAATACTATGAACAAGCTAATTTTTTTATTTCAATGATGAAAATATCAATAAAAATTTATTTAGAAAAATAGTCTTTTCATATTGAAATAAATTGTTTTGAAAAATTATACACATAAAAACAATAATATTTTATTTCTTTATAACCATATAATCATGTAATGTATGATTAAAAATATTAAGTAATGATGATAAAAGGAAATTATATTCATTCCTTTTATGGGAAAAAACAAATTCCTTTTGATTTTTTTAAAATGTGTTGAAAGATGAACTTTTATGGAGTATTTTTAAATGAATGTCACTTACATTAAGTCTAAATCAACATAAATTTCTTTTATCATCCAATATAATATAGATATTTGAATTTATATGATTGATTTAGAAAATTTTTAATGATTGTTACTCCATAAATATTACTTATTACAATTTTATATACAATTACATAATCTTTTAAGTTCACATTAGATGTTTTGATGATATTCGGTACATAAGTCAAAAATGAAATACCTATATTGACAATGAATAAATATTTTCCAATGAAATATATTCTAGAATAATAATAATGAAATAATTTTTTATACATCAGTTGTACTTTCATATACAATCTTTAATTATGGTCAGGTAAAATTATCTGTGAAAAAATCATGGAGATGGAAGGTCGTATACACATCTGTAACATTTCCATTTTTCAAATATCAAAATGTAAAGAAGTAGAATATTATTTTATCTTTCCATAATATAATAATATAATATTATTTCATTCAATAAACATATATATATATCATCTATTTGATTCCATTATTAAAAATAAAATGTATTGCTTCGGGGAGGTGGTAGTCCACACGTATGCATGAACGACATTATAATCATCCACTGCATGGAAAGGTAAGAATGTAATTGATATTTTATTCGTTAATAATTCTAAAAATGTCAATAATATATTATATAGGCACTAATTGAATCGTTTTTTCTATTATTTGGAGATAATGATAGAAACTTAATTTGATCAATTCTCAAGGCAGTAGTCCACCACACACACAAATGATGATTTTTTCCTTTTGATGGAATATGATAAAGATATTTGTTATCACATTAACATATTTAAATATCATCATATTTATAATAATAAAGATATTATTTTAACATGGTTGAATAATGATTAAGTGATGTGGATGAAGAAACAAAACTAAAATTTGTAGATAAAAACTAAACCTCTTCTATGGAAAACATCCTTTTCAAAACACATTATGTCCTCTTTGATAAATATTATTTCTAAAATAGGACATATATAATGAGTGAATGGGTATTTTTCATGGATTTTTCAAACCTATTTTTTTAAGAGTCAATAAAATGGAAGAATAGGTTCCATTTTATAAGAGAGGGGAGGGGAACTATTGGAATTTCATAAAATATTAAATTAGAAAAATTAATTTTAAATTACAAATGGATTTGAATAGGTTTTTTTTAATATTAAAGGATTATGTTTCAAAATACCCTCACACAAAAAAGTAAATATATTTAGATGGTGTTTCTACCTTTATCTTTTAATTTTACGTTCTTTAAGTCTTACTATGATAACATAAATTTTTACACATTGAGGGTTAATATAGTTACTACAAAATATACAAAAAGACTCATAAATACACCATAATTAATATTCAAAATCTTATCCTAATCACTTGTTTTATTTTAATATTTTTTGGAATATTATTTCATTTAATAAAAAATTTATATAGAATAACCATAAAGTCAATTTTCTGAACTATTCATTGCATTGAATTTAATAATATCTAGATAACACTCATAATTAGATATAATTATTTTATAACATCCCCAAGATATCATGTTCATATATAAAATTATTTTATTACATTAATTGTCGGAAATATTATTTATTTAAAAACTTTTAATATTTTTTGTTTTTATTTCTTCATTTGTTGAATACTTATTGCGTTTGCATTGTGTAATAATTTAAGTTAATTATTTTTTCACTAAAAATTATAAATAAGTTACAATGATTAGTATAAATATTTATTCATTATAAATAATATTTATAGTCAAACATATCATTTGGATAACAACATATTAAAAATATAACACTTATTGAAAAAAAGAGTGGGACCTGTTTGACTTTTCATTAAATATAAAACTACAAAGGTCATAATCTCACCCATATGACACAAAAAGGTCATAAATTAGACAATTAAATAAATATTTTCATGAAAGACTCATATAATAATATTTAGCCATGTATCTTGGTCAATTTAGGGTTCTAATCATTTTTTATAACCCAAACTACCCAATTTACCCATTGCCATGATAAAAAAAACTTCTAAAGTTACTATTCTTATTGACGCAAAATAAAAGAGCCATATTTACTAAATTTTTACAACATAATTCTAAATAAGGAATATATTTTTTTAATAATCAATACATTGAAGTATAAAAATTAAATTTAAAATTAAACTTGAAAAAACACTACAAAAAATCTATTTTTGAAAAAAAAATCTATTTTTGAAAATAGAATTGATTAATACTAAATTAAAGAATAAAATCCAACTTTAAAAAATAATTTAAAAACTGTAAATATAAATTAACTGATTAAAATATAAAACAAATCAAAAACATAATTTTACCTTGTAAATAAATTAAAATAATATAAATTTTTTTAATAAAACCCAATATTTTTTACCACTCATGGAAAAATTTTCCTTTTTTGAAAATTCAAAAAAAAATATTCTAAGACAATATTTAATGTCGGAATTTGAAAACATAAATTTATTTTTTAAAATATTTTTTTCCAAAATTCAGGAAATTAATTATAACATTCATTCACAAAAATCCTAAAAACTAATTTTTGAAGAAAATATATTTTTTGGAAAATAAAATTCTATTCATAAAAATAAATCAACAATTTTATAATAACTATTCAATGAATTTTTATTGAGTAGGAAATTTATATTTATTTAATAAATTATCTTTTTTTATACATATTTTTAATCTTAAATAATATTTAATAATGTTATCATTAAAAAATAATATATCCTTATTCATTTAAGCTCAGTATAAAGTATCTTGTATTATCTAGAGAAAGTCTTATTATTTTTAAAAGTCTCTGGATGTTATATTATTTCTTTATACCTCATGTTGTATTTTAGGGAAATGCCTCGTATTTTTATGGTTGGAATACACATATTCTTATTTTACAACCCATGATCTATTGGTGGTGGGCCCCGTGCAGTCATTGTTTCCCTACCCTTATGTCTATCCTAGGATGGGCAGTCATTGGGGGGATAGGGTGGTGATATAATGGTATAAATGGTTCATGTTGAGGGATTAAATTGAGTTTGGGGTTATCCATTGGGGATGAATGCATGGTTTGGTAGTGAAATGGCGTAATATGAATGTCGTAAGAATTTTGAACATGGAAGAATAACTGAAAATGGGCATTCACCCCCTGGTGATCTAATTCACACACTTTTTTTATTTATGAAGTTTTATATGACAATTTTTAATCACTGTTATCATAGATATATGAAAATATCATGTCTCATTCCTCTTTGTACCTCTAATAAAAATTGGTGGGCCTCATGATTAGTTGTACCTTAAAAGGGTGAGTTAGTTAATTAGTCATAAATATTCCATATTCTGGGTTTTTGTGGTACCTAAATTTATGTTCATTTTTAGGTATGGAACCTGATTGACATCATCATCATGTTTATACAAAATATCTTCTACAGTATGTTCCATAAGATCACCCTAGAGAAATGTTTGTCAATGATGAAAAAAGGAGGAATAAATTCAAAGAGTTTCAACGCCATGGTAAGTAGAAGAAAAAGGGTTAAATTTTATATCATTGTGAGAAGAATATTTAGATGGCGTTAGATAGCATTCACTTTCATATTTTGATGGAAGTAGAAATAGTTTTGTTGCCTATTATGATGATGGGTGGAGTATTGTTGTAGTGTTAGATCTTGTTCCTCGGTGATCATAATGAGTTATTGGTCTCATGGGAGATGTTAGAGGACCAATTCCTATAAGAGTTTCACTCTTCGGCTATGAAGGTGTTCAGTCACTAGGAGCTTATTACATTAGGTTTGGAGAGTTATAACATGTGGAAGTTAAAGATAACTTTTATAACCATTGTATGATATGTTCCAGGCCTATTTCCATGTGAGGAGGCTAGGACAAGGAATTTAGATGATTATTTTAATCCATAGATTGAGCTCCAAGTAATATTGTTAATATTTCCAAAATATCTTAAGGATGTTATGAGGGAATATGTTGATGAGAATATTTTGTCTACAACAAGGTCATTAGAATAGGTGTGTCATTATGATTCTCCATGATGCAAAAGTTTTTTCTAATGATCATAGATTTTTAGATAGAAGTTCTATCAAATAGCTGATGGTATTTCCTAGACCTCATCGAGTCATTGTTTCTATAGTTGGATCCTCTCTTGCATTATGGATGGAATCATATTCCATTTTTTTCATATGGACGGTGAGGATATCATTATAAATAGAGCCCAAACATTCTGAATAAGAAGCACACACCATGTGTTCTAGTCCAGGTTCCTATATAGATATTGTTTAAGATGAAAATGATGAACCTGCATGCTATAGAATGAAATCAAAAAAGAGTATTTTGAAAAGATAGTGCAAAATTTCAAGGTTCTTTGATTCCAAGGAGAGTAGAGTGTGTCAATTGAGGTGTTCTTTATTAGGGTTATATAGGTGGTGGAGTAGGGAATGGTTAGTTCCTTGTGTTATATTATCTAAAAATGGGAAATCAATACGTAATTCAAGGTAAGCATTTCTGGTTTTATACTTGGGTGTAAGACGTAGTTTTTTAGGATTTACAAACCTTTTCAGGTCACCTTCCCTAGTCTAGGATTTTGTGCTTATAGTGGAGATACCTCTAGTGACCATGGGGTTGGCTCTTCTAGTTAGAGGTCATTTTTAACTGTATGATGTATAAAGAGATGGTTATAAAGTTATGGGGTAGCTATATTATAGGTTAAACATACTAATATTATGGTTATAGTTATATGACATCATTGTTGGTATGGACTGGTTGTATTCTATGAAATTTATGTACAATTTATTTAAGGTGAAGTTTGATTTCTATAATACTAATGGAAGGTAGTAGAATTCATCAATTAGTGAGACTATCATATGGATAAAAGGCATGTTTTTTCCTTTTTTGACATGATGGATTAGATGATTTTATGTTCATCACAGTTTTAGCCATCGGTACATCAATTGGTTGTGGAAGAGTATACTAATGTTTTTTCTAAGGATGTAATTGTGTTATCCTCTCTAATATAGATCATATTTGGGATAAAGATATTATTCAATTATTATTTAAAATGTATGTCTCTATATAAAATAGAACATTCTATTTTGATATTGATTAATGTACAACTGAATGATCAATTATAGTGGGGTTATTTTTGACATGTTTGTCACCATGGATTGAGCAAGTTTTGTTTTTGAAGATGGGTTATGGAAGAAAGAATTTTTTTATTGATTATCATCACTTGATCCAGTGGATAGAAGAGAAACACTAGCCTTTTCATGGATTGATGATTTATTATAGTAGATAAAAGAAGCATTTTTTTCTACAAAGGTTGATGTCTAGTAAATATATCATTAGATGTAGAAGATGGATAAGAATATTTTAAAGACCTATTTATAAGAAAATCATTTGAATTTTGTGTTAATTGTGATGTCATTAGGTGTGATGACCACACCATTTATATCCATGAGATTAATAAAATATGTTATTAGATAATTCATAGACTGGTTAGTGGGGGTTTCCATTGATGAAATCCTCAAGTACCATGCATATGAGGATAAGAATTCAAAACACTTGTATTCGATTTTTGGATTTCAGCATCTCTATAAGTTATTCGAGAATTTTTAAAAGTGTGATTTCTAGTATCATTAGGTTTTTTTCTTGGGGAATTCTATATCATATTGAATAGTTTTGTGTATACTTTGAAGATCATGAAAAGTGTCTCCGGGATATCCTCTTTGACTATTGTGTTGGTGTAGTGTTTTTTTGGTTTTGTAGGATATCAAAGAAGGATCTCAGCCTATTTAACTTGGGTTTTAAGCCTCTAATTTCATTGAAAAAAAGGATAATGTGATATTTTGGACAGGACAATTTCAATTAGCTTTCATGTTTCAGAAGGATATGTTTTTCAACACTTGCGTTGTTTCTTTTTCTATAGAGGGATTCTATTAAAGGTTCTCGGTGATGATTCTCATCTCGTTTTAGTCTATGTTATTTTTAATTTAATATTAGTTAATTATTATCGGTGTCATTAGGTACTCCCCCATGATCATAAATATTACATCAATGATATCAATATAGAAGTTTTTGGGTTTTCCTTGATTTATTAGTGATACTGCCTCATTAGAGATCATTTTTTGGGTTTTAGAGAACAAAAGAGGTAAAGGTATTTCATCCCCCACATATCATTTATTATTAGTTTTATTTTGGGATGGAATTATTGAACGATTATAATATAAATATTTCATACACACTTGTAAAAGGTAATGTTCAATTTGATTTACTGAGAAGGAAGTTACATAGTGATTCCTTAGGTGGATCTAGAGATTCCTATAGATTTATAAAAGTGTTCTCAATGATTCATCTGGATAAAGGAGAGGTTGGAGGGAGAGAATATCTTTTTCTGAATATTGTGAATTCATTATTGGGGAAAAAAGTAGATGATTCCTATATAAGGGGTTCTGAGGTAGAGATCTAGAGAGGCCACATTATCTTTAGGGATACTCATGATGGTTCTTCTGGGGAAGAAAATCACCCAGTGTTGTCCCTGGGTAGGCCTTTTATCCATTTGCAAATTCATGAGAGGGTTCTCTAAAAGTTTCATAGATTATTCATGGTGATATATCATAATGTGAAAAGGTTTTATTAAGAAATAATAGGTTGGTTTTGGTATCCTAGGTCAAGGAATGAAGTCTCGGATTTTTTGTCACAATGTTTGGTCATTGATAAGTTGAAGGATAGGAATAGTGTTCCTATTGTAATGGTCTAGCAGTTATATATTCTTTATTAAAAGTTGGAATACATCTATATGGCTTTTTTATGGGTTTACATCATGTTTTGGGAGGAATTTTTTTATACTAGTGATGGATTATTATTTGATTTAATAATCCTTATTTATATAGTTTTAGGAGTAGAGTTCATTGAGGGATATTTTTATGAAGTATCTGGATATGATTTTAATTCTCAATTTAGTCCTAAGGATTAAAATAACCGATTGTGATATCAATTTTACATCCTATGTGTGGAGTGGTATCCATATTTCTTTTATACCTTAGTTTTTATTTGACACTTTATTTCATACAGAGACATATATTTATAAAGAGCGAACAATATAGCCCAAGAAGACTTGTTTCGTTCTTATTTGTTGGATTTTGGAATGTTGTGGATGAGGAACCTTCCATTGGTAGAGTTTTGTTATTAAAATTTTTCCCACTCCACTGTTGGTGTGAACCCATTTGATGATTTTTTTAAAGACCAATTTGTTCATTGTTGTGAAGGACTATGTTAAGAGATTCCATAATTATTAGGATGGATATAGAGAAGAATATGAATGATATGGTTCATATAAAAAGGGAGAGTATTAAAGAATCACATGATCATCATATGTTCTATACTTATCATATGATGATGCCTTTGGATTTTAATGTTAAAGATCCGGTTTTCTTAAAGGTGACACCTAAATGTGTGAATAGAGGGTTTGGGCATGGGAGTAATAATTCTCTTTAGATTATTCGACCATTTTATGTCCTAGATAACATTGGATCCATCTCATACTCGACAGAACATCCTAAAATGGTGCGCTATACACATGATGTATTCCATGTATCACATATTCGGAATTACCTTCATGATGATTCTCAAAATAATTGAATATTTATATATTGAAATTTATTATGACACATCCTTTGAGGAAAACCTTGTAGAGTTCTATAATTTTTGATAAAGGTGTTACTCAGGCATGTTATTCTCTAGGAAGTTGTGTTATGTTGAAATGATATATTGGATGATTGTGCCATGTAAATTTAGTGCTAGATACGGGCTTTTTACCCAAAGATTTTTTTCTATCTCTTTACTTTTAGTGACTTTCATTTGTGGTTATGGGAATTTCTCAAGTTTTCTAAATAGTTTACTATTTAATAGCGATTTATGTGACCATTGTGTCATTTGGGAGGTATATACCATAGATACTATTCAATAAGTTCTTGTTTCAATTGAGTTTTTTTAGTTACTCTATGTGAGGTAGTGAAGATCTTTTTGGGTAAAAAATCTAGGTAGGTGACTTTGGGGTAGGGGAGGTTCTTATACAACCATTTACTTCATTATCTCCATATTTGGATTTTAAATAATAAGGATTATAATAGTTTGAGTAGTATCTAATATAAGGTCCTAGAATCTGGTAGCCCTTCCATTGATTTTTTCATTTTTGGAGGTGTTCAAGGAATATTTTAAGGCTTTTCAGAATGAAACCCATAAAGTAAATCTAAATCTCAACTTAACAAATTTCTATGCATTATGCACCATGGTACAGTTCCATAAGGATTGAAAACATGGAGTACTGATCCAAACTATTAAACAAAGACTCTTGAGGTAATAATTTAGAGCCAATGTAATTTCTTCATGACTGGTCCATAGAGGTATCTTGAGCGATGTTCTGGATAAGGTGTTGTTCTATGGATCAAGGATATAGTGTAGAAAAATCCTCGGAAAATAATTGGTTGTGTTGTGCAGGTCTTAAATTTCATTTAGAACCTCAAAAGGGTTTTCAAAAAATTTGGGGTATCATAATCTAGATATATAGGTTATTCCATGTCCCCCCCCTCAAGTTTATAAGATCTACACCATGAATCTTTTTTTTTGGATCTCAGATTTTATTTGACAAGACAGGATATGGGATTGTTTATTGTGCTTCATTTTTGTCTTTCAAATGTTATCCCATTATACATCATAGTCCCAATGTCTGCACTATGATCTTATAATTTCTTTTTCTCCATTAAATACCCAACCCTCCTCTGATCTCACTTTTCTCCTAATTTTTTCTCTCAAAACCTAATTTTATTAGTGTTGTTTGGGAAGTATTTGAGTCCCCTTTTTAATTGAATTAATCCCCAACATCCTATGTTTAATTTATAGTGAAATTATTTGAGTCCCATATATTCATTTTGTGGTTTCCTAACCATTGAATCACATTTAATTATATTTCTTCATTCAATTATTTGTAATTTTAACCAATCATTTTAATGGTGATTCTTTTATTTTTAATGTGTACCCTCGTGCCATGATATGCTTGGGAGATAATTTTTTTATTTGGTATTATTAATCTTATATTCACATTGATGTTCAATTTAAATTTATAGGACATATATATATTTGAGGAAGGGGAATTTTTTATTCTTCATTATTTTATATGGCCATATAATGTCACCAGGATTTAGTTTTTTGGGTAGTGGTGGATTTAACCATAATAAAGGATAAACTAAATTAATAAAGTAATTTTTATATTTAGTTAATGTATGTGTTTATCAACAATATTAATAGATTTTACTATTGTATACTAGATAGTGTTTTATCTAGGATATACTTCTTATCATGATTTTTATACGTAGGATTGCATGTCTAATTTGATTAAATGGGTTTAAAAAATTAATTTTGGAAATTTTTTTAATGTATTAAGAACAATTCTAAATTTATGTCTAATTGATATCGGTTACATATTATAACATATTTTGATCATGAATTAAAATTGTAATCTTTTTCTAGATAATAATAAAAAAATCCAGGTAAATGAGAATTTTTCATATCTTTTTATTTAACAAAAGAATTGATGATTGAAAGAAAGATTAAGTAATTAAATATCTTTTATAAGTGATTCCTTAGGTTACATGTAGTTGTAACATGCTAATAAAAAATTGGTTAATTAAATAGGGAATAAAAATGGTTTTTTTATACATATAATAGTTTTGGGTCGAGGGTGCCTATTTTATTTGGAAGGATGAATGTTGTGTTTTTAGGGTTGAGTGATCCATTTTTATATAATGGTTAAATTCAATTTTTTTGCGATATGTCTCCCTATTGACTACGTTAATTTTATATTTCCATATGTGTGCTCTGGATATGATCCTTGATATTCTATTTGATATCATAAATGTGTGGTTTATTAGAAATGGGAAGGAAGTCCCAAGGAAGTGGTAACATCTGATGATTGGTATGTAGAGACAACTATTAATGTTCCTGATGGTGTTGGGGATGGAACCATGATGAATTAATAGGTGGAATATCATCTTACCCATTATTATAATGAAATATGGGATTATTTTTTGTTAATTATATTCATAATAGTTGTATGGTTTCAACTCTTGTTTGTTTTCATTCTTATCCCCATTGATTGAGGAAAATTAATGTTCTTATATTTACAAAAAATTGAGGTTATCTTAGGATGTTTTCCTAGATTACCTTTAATTATGGAATGGTAAATTAATAATTGATGTTAAAAATAATGGGGATGGTTGTATATGGAATGAAAAAGATGTTTATATTGAGTTACTATGGACTTGGATAGATTTTTCTTAAAGGAAATGGTATTCAATTAATTTTATGGTAATTTAAATGTAATTAGAATAATTTTTGTTAATGGATAATGAAATAATTATGAAATTTTAGAATGTTAATATAATAAATAAGTAATTTAATGCAAGGATTCTTAAATTCTAGTGTGGTTATTTGATATCATGTCATTTGGAGTGGTCTTGGGTGTCTGATTTATAATAACTATTGTTGATCCTCGGTCTAGGTTGTGGAAATAGTGTGGATGTTAGTTATACTATTTCTTACATGTTTTTTGATTTCCTATTCTACTGATACTCTTGTTTATAGGGATAGGGACACACAATGGACCATGATATAGTTCTTTCCCCAACATCTATATTAGTTATGGTTAAATGGATTATTATGCCCTCGGGATTCACTCTCTTCTCTTAGTAGTACCATTTTTTTGTTTTCTTGGTGGTAAGATTCCAAAAATATTTGTATATAAGGTTATAATGGATTTTTTCATTTGATACACATTTATATCTATATATAGTGTCCTATTTATTATTATCGATGTGATGTGTCTGGGATGTGATGGATTGTGGTACATATATGTTGTATGGGAAGTGATGTCATGGGGTATAATACTTGTGGTAAGATACATGACATTTGACATGTTGTGTCTCTTAGAAACTATGAATTTACTATGTGGATTTTTGGAAGGTATGATGACATGAGGGGATATGTGATATTCATGACACAAAATGTAGAAAATGTTTCTTCAAACTAGATTATTTTAGAGAGTAATGTCTCAGGATGTAAAACTTTGAGGAAGCGTAAAAAACTAGTAGAGAAAATATACTTAGAACATTAATTTTATAATTATATTACATGATTTATTGTATGTGGTTCCTGGTGAGACACAACACTGGTGAGTCTAGTAATTTTCTATAGAATTTTATGTAGCATGTTTGTTTCACTTCATAATCACTTGTCTTTATCATGATTACATTATATTTTTCATTATGGGCTCTAAGGAGGGCCATTTTAAGTATACCAGTTAATCTCACATTATATGTATATAATTTTTCCATGCATTAGGATAAGGTTAGTGTTCAATTAGTATATTATTTTTTCCTATCATTATAGGTGATGTTTCACTTCTTAATCACAAGTCATTATTCAGTATGTTATCTTATAGGGAAATACATATTGTATGTATGTTTATTATAACCTTAGTGAATCTTGAAATCCCACGGCCTAATGGAGTCAAAATATAGGTTCTCATTATCTCCCATCCATCACTTCTAGAACATTTGGGAAAAAACTTAGTGAGAAGGGTTCGTGACATTTTCCATATTTATTCTCTCTCTGGAGGAATTATGTTGACGGGGATGAAAATTTATGAAACAAATTTTCTATATATTGGTTAATACCTATTGTAAAAGTAAATATTTTTTATAATAGTTTGTAAAATATATGAATATATTATGATTATTGGTTGGGGGGTTCCATTATAAACCAAAGAAATGTGGTTATAATATAAATTACGGATGAGTTGGATTGTTATATCTTCCCAATGAATTTGGTAGTTATGAAGATGTTTTGAAACTTTTATGAGATGATGAACATAATAAACTCATAGGAGATGATGTAGTTTACTAGATAGAAGTCGAAACTAAGAGAATATCATAAATGATTGGATAGGAATTTTCATTATGGTGCTTTTTATATAATGATAATTTTGGGAGTAAACCAAGACTATTGTTGTTCTTTTTCTACGATTATGTGAATTACATTAGTATGTGTATTGTTCTTTTGACATGATCTCAAATCTCATGATTGAATATTGATAATTGAAAAGTCATATATCTTATGTCATTTTAATCCCAAATCATTATAGTGTAATTCATGAGAAATGACCATAATCTGATTAGTTGTTATTATTATATGTTTGGATCATATTCTCATAAGTGTATTCCTATATTTTCCTAACATATGACCCATTATTAATATCTATAATGATTACCCTGAGTGAGTATCTGATCCCAACCAATATTATGTTTCCTTTCCCAATATTTTCAAGAAATGTTTTATGTATGATATTTATAAGAATGGATGTATTTATGAAGAACAAAATAGGAATTAATATAGTTCATCTATGAAATTCTTTTTATAGAATACTATATTAAAAATAGATTTAATATTTATTTATTTTCTATGAATAATACTGAATTTTAGTGAATATTTTATTAAATATATTTAATATTAATATATAAAATGTATAGTTCTCTATAGAAGGTATCCGAGAAATATTTAGTTGTCTCTAGAAACTCAAATAAGGAAACATTAGTGAGAAACCTTAAGATAATCCTATGTATAGGAGTTTATAATAAGTTATAAAAAATATTGGAGTTTGGATTTCATAGAAATACATCCCTATCTTGAAACTTTAGGTGGGTGTAATTTTTGTATAGATGCATCTAGTAGTAGTAACCAAAAAAAAGTGGGCAGAGTGTATCATAGTCATCATTATGGTGCATGGTAAATTATCCCTCACTAATCACTAGGTTTGATGTTTATATGGGATTTTTATAAGTTAAATAACATTTAATTAAAAGTTCATTATAATTTATTTGAATAAATATTGACCATGGAAATACATTATTAAACCAAATATGTCATAGATTGAAAATAATGTTTCTAGATTTTGAAATTCTATAGTTGATTTTCATGATTATATAATTTATCACTCTAGATAATGATTTTTAATTCCCATAATTACCTTTTTAGTTTTAATAATGGATTGTAGATATAATAATAAATTTATTATGGTAAAACATATTCTTAAATACTGAGCAACGGAATTTTATCATAGATATCTGAGTCCCTATATATCAAGATAATTATAGAATACTTTTAATTAATTTCCTCAGTGATTTATTATTAAGAAAGTATTAAAAAATATTAATATTTTTATAAACACATATTGATTTTATGATTCATAGCTTATTTAATATTGAGTAAATGTACTCCCAAAATATCTTGTTATTATACCTTTAATTAAATTTAAATTTATTTTTGTCATAGATTAGCTTTCATTGTATAATTCTTCTATGAATTACCAAGGAAGGGGAATAAATTTTTATATTCTGAACCAACCTATTATTGTCTATCTATGTAGGGATAGTATCAATATACAATAAAAATTATATATATTTCATAATCCATAGTTAAAATTCAAAATGGATAATTATCTCAAAAATTTTGGAAGAAATTCATTATCTATGAAATGATTATTTAATTTTAGTTTAATGATTTTTTTAAAAAATAGTTTCATAGTATTCATTTGAATCATATTATTGATATTTCAATAGAACCAATACCCAATGATACATCTATATAAATATATCCACATGAAATTTCCCAAATTATGTTGAAGTAATTGATGATGAATCGCTAGGAGAATATTGATCAGGGATTGATTCATTATTTTTCATCACATTGGGTTGAAATAATTCATCTTTTCAGGAAAAAAAATATGGATCAATGCAACTATACATGGATTGTCAATAACATAAAATGATCATAGTCAAGAATAATTACATTCATCCATGAATTGATGATTTTCCCAATACATTATGTTGAAATTAATATTTTTCAGTTATGGATCATTTATTTTTTTACAATACATTGAAGGTCAAAAGTTAATACATACCCATTCTAGCCTTCTAATCAAGGTATAGACTATATGGATAAATTTTGATGAAATTTTTTCACTAATTCCAAAAAGATCTCCATTAATTTAATGTGTATAGTATTTAAATTATACCATGATAAATTTTAGTTGTATTTCTAGAAGATAATCTTATATATTATGATATAATATAAGACCGTGACGATCACTTGATGGTTTTATTGAAAATTTTACATAATATGAAGCTTTAAAAAAATTTGACTTCTATGAATCCTTTATGTAAAATATTGTATCATTGGCCAATATAATCTCATGGAAAGGTATATTGGTGGATCTATTAAAGAAATAATTTGTTGAAAATGGTCCAAGACTAAACAACGTTATTGGTATCCATAGTTTTGTTGGATTTGATGGATATTATCAGCACATTGTGATTTATTTCTCACATTTTTCTAATAAAAATATGACGACTACTTTGAAAGTAGTAACTTTATATTGCTGCTTCAATGGTGGTGTAGTAGTGTAGGGTAAAGGGATATAGAAATGGTGTTTGGTGATGGAAGGGGTTTGATTTCTGGGATCCCTCTCCTGGGGTAATTTCCACCTCCCATGTACCACTCATCTTCCAGGGTCACCTGGTGTGTCACCGGGTTGGAAGAATGGGTGCACTTCACTTGGATGGTGGATTTCTGTGTCAAACCATCGCTCATTGAAGAGTTAACCCAAGGGATGCTCTGTCATCTTGACTGACAACGGCTCCTTCCCAACTGGGGAATTATCACATCTTCATGGGGAGGTAGGTTCCCTGGAGTAAAGGGTTTGGAAAGGGCACTCATAGGGATTTCCTTCTAAGGGATAAAGCAAAGTTATATTGAATGGATGGATTTGGGGAAAGTTCAATGGAATGAAAAATGAGTCTGTGTAGTGCACCAATGCTCAAACTACACAATAATGAAGAAGGGTATGTCATCTATTATAATCCATATAATAATGGTGTGTGATGTTTTCAAAATAATAATTAGGTGATAGGGTTTTCCTCACTCCAATAGAGTGTTGATGAGAAAAATTCCCTACCTCATGTTTTTCAATTAGAAATAGTAATATTTTCATTAAATATATGGAGGCCTTATCTATATAGTTAAATTTGTGAAAAATAAAAAGTCATTAAATTTATAATTTTATATTCACCTTGAAAGAGTTTTTTTTAAACCATAGAATATGGTTATATTTTATTATTGATTATGACTTCTGAATACATTGGAACCCTATGAAAGATAAAAAGGTGAATAATTCTATGATTTGAAAGCATAATTCTATATTATCTATGATAAGGTTAAAAAATCCAATATTTATGGATTCTCAATGGATATACCTTGAAATAAAAAATTATGGGGTGAAATCATAACTTTGAGAAAGGATTGGTCCACTATCTAACCATGTGTCTATTAAAGTGGTGTAAAACGAGAAAGTAGATAAAAATGAGGGTGTGAAAATTTTTTATTTCAACCATCAGAGTGATTAACTTATGTGTTTTATGAATTCAATATGTGTCCCATAAATTCCATACATTAAGGTGAATCTATAATATCATCAATCTATATTTTTTTGGGATGTATGAAGATTTATAGTAATGTGAAATAGTATTTCTCTTATTGAAAATTAAAAAGAGATTTTTTGTAGTATATATCTTAGTGCATGGTATTTTGAAAAGTTATAGAAGATAGAAATATTTCTATGGGGATGTTACAAACATTACCCATAACATAATGAAAATGGGAAAACAACTCTATTGATTTCATCATTAAACTTGTTAAAAAAAATACAAAATGTTATTTGTTTGAAATAGATCAAATTTCAAAGTCAATACAGTTCTTTCAAATTAGAAAAAACATGTCATGAACCATCCTAGTAGGGGCCTTCTCATGACTCCTTGAGCCTGCCTATAATAGGCTAGGGGATAGTGACTTGCACTGTATAGTCATATTACTAACATGGGAGGCATTTCCTTAGAACCTATATGCATGCACAAATATCCATGTTCGTAGTGATAAAATTAAAAAACCACTAAGAAAAAAATGCATGCATACCAATATAACCCAACCAGGGTATTATAGGAAGGTAAAGTACATAACTCTAAACCGGTCCAAAATACAATCCCATAAAAAAAGTATATACACTAGTTCTTGAAACTCATCTGCAGAAAACCCTACCGAATCCAACTTGATTGAAAGATGATAGAACTACACTTAAAAGCTGTAAGAACACCTTATACTGGTTGATATCATAAGGATTCATCTGGTTCTAGTCCACCCTAGACATTTTCAAAATATCTCTCATCTACACAAGACATTAGTCACAAGGAAAAAGCTCGTGTAGGGGTGAGTATAACAATACTCAGTAGGGCACCCCTAAACCTCAAAGAAATAAACAAAGGAAAGGTATAGTTATATATAAACAATTATATTCCTATAGAATATAACAAGAATATCCTGATATACCTAAACTAATACAGGTAGTCGAGTTATAAGCTACAACTACCAGATACCACAATAAGGGATCCAGCCCAAATATTTCCACAAAACACTCATCCGGGAGAACACACTTCTGAGTTCGATAACACTAACAATGTTCATCTGAGAATTACTATTCGTTCAAAACCATCATGAGAGAGAGATACACTAAATGATATGAAGATATATATGAAACATCAGATGAAGATCATAGTTAGGTCCATGGGGTGATACCAACAATTAAATATGGATTAACCAACTAAGTAGAGGTTCGATGCTTGGTGAAGTTTGTCATGTTAACACCAAAGACTCTACCAAGGGTAGGAATATTTACAGAGGATTCCACACCATGCCTCATGGGAGATTCCTACAACTCAATCTTGGAAGTCCTATTGAAGGGATCATACTTCTTAAAGTAGTAAACGATACCATCAAACCTTCATGGGAATGGTAAATGGAATGAACCCTATCTAAACTCATCTAAGATATAGTAGATGAGATAATCAGTTCATATAGAGAAGTGGGGTGCATGATGAGTAATAGTCACACCTTTCGTGACCCTTAACACTGGGTACTACCTATATAAATGGCCAGTGTCCCAATAAATATATCTAAGTTAAAAATTGTAATGTATTCTATAAGGATTGCCTCGTCTCAAGGGTCATAATGCCACAAACCCACAAGCTGACCTAAACCAATCTGATCGACCCAACGTAACCCAATCCAATGGGCCCAGTCTTTTCCAACTCATTAGACTACCTGGCCTAACCCGTTGGGCCACCTATCCTGGCCTGTCTCCCCTGGTCAGGCCTGCATACATGTAGGAATGTTTCCCCAATGCACGTTGTCCACCACAACCATGAGCCCCCTAGTCTACGCAGTCTCGTGCTTTATCCCACATGGTCAGTCAGCCACATCCGCATGTTCCCCATTCATTCTACCTAGCCCCATCCTTTTCATAACTATAGGCTCTCATATGACCCCCACAATGCCGCATTCTTCCTCGGTCGGCCACATCACCGCTTAAGTGGACTGGCCGGAGACGCTTCCCCATCGGCTACTTTGTGCCACCACCTGCAATGTTGTGCCCCACCGTCCTAGAAAAATTTTTTCATGCCATCTTCATTGCACCTCTGTTGCATTGTCATAAGGTTAGATCATCAATCTCAGTTAATTCCTAAAGCATAAGAAATGATATGTACATGAAGAACGTCATTGTATAAAATCACAATGAACAGCCCAAGGAAATAACCTCAACTATTTGTTGTTTCATCATCAATCCATTCTATAAATATGATAAAGAAAACAAATTCAAATCTTCCTAAACAAACTCCAATAATAAACCCACAATCAAAACCCATCCTGCAAGGATGATCGAACCATTGAACAATCTATTTGATGGTTGACCCGCATTCATTCATGGATTCATTGAATGGGGAATGAAAGAACTAAAAATAACAACACCCTAATTAGGAAAGGATAATTCTCTATTGAGGATTCATTACTAATGGTGATCTATTAAGAAAAATATCGGTACACCGTCCACTTGGTGTACATTGAGTGATTTCTCTAAGGTTCTCTCCATATAGTCTAGGGAATTTTAGGGTTATGATCCTAACAATGGATCCATTCTTAAAAGGAAAATTTTAAAAATAATCATCATTACATGGAATAAAAATATTTTTATTCCAAATATTTTCAAAAAATATCCTTCACAATTGACCCGTGTCAGATGAAGTTAGGCCTCTCCTAATATAAATTCACTTCTCTGAAAGCAATAGTGCCCTTGGATTTCAAATTTGATCATTCATTTTGATGTTATTCTAATTTTTCTATAAATCCACTCACACATGCTATTTAATGTTTAATATTTTTATAACAATTGTTCCAGGTACATCGGGCCTCAGAATCTCAATCCTTATTAGCACCTGGTCATGAAATAATTCAATATAATATTTAAAAATAATACATGGAAAAGTTTGGGACATTAAATTTTCCCCACCATAGGGATTTATGTCTCTAAAAATCCAAAAACAAGACTACTCAAAATGATGTGGGTATTGTGTATGAATCTGATCCTTCTACTATCACATGCTCTCTTAGATATTATTGTTAAGCCACCAGACACGAAACAATGGAATATCTCAACCACAAATGACCCTCTCCTACCGATCCATGATATACACTAGGTACTCAGAAAAATTCAGTCCATCCTTGATGTCCAGCTCTCCCTAGTCGATGACGTGCGATAGGTCATCCACGTACCTCCGCCGCTACGGTACATGGAAGACTTCGTGTACCCGGTGAAACTATGAGGGTAGATCTAGGTGGTACACCACCACTCTAACTATATATAGTATCTCAAAACGGTCCAATGAAACTTGGAGATAACTTTCCGATCCAACCAATTCTCTAAAACCCACATCGAGGTGAGAGACAAAAGAACACATAGTTTCCCTCTTCAAACTATAGAGGTCTTTAAGACCAATAATCATAAAAAATCTCCCAGATATTTGCAGTGTTAATCTAGTCCTGGATGATCTACACCTTTTCAATAGTAGCTTGCACCAACATTGGTCCACATAGTGCTGACTGTCTGGGTTCATTCCGGTAATGTGGTGACCTACAGGTTTGATTGTATAGAGCCTCGAACAGATCCATAATAATTTTGGAGTGTTTGTTGTTGTTTTTTTAAAACTCCATTAGTGGTAGTTGATCCTCCCAACTATGACCAAAGTCAAACATTCAAGCTTGAATCATGTCCTCTAGAACCTGAATAGTCTTCTCTGTACGGTCATCCATCTAGGGGTGAAACACTATGCTCAATCATAACTGATTCCCAAATGCTTCCAACAATATCATCTGCAACTAGGATGTGAAACAAGAATGACAATCTGAAACAATCATTCATGTCACAATATGAAGTTGAACAATCTTAGGCACATAGATTCATCTCAATCTCACTATTGAACTATGTTCTCGGATAGATAGAAAGTGGGCCGACCTGGTGATTCAGTCAATGATCTCACAAATGGTATCATGTCCCCTGGAATTATTTTATAGACCCATAGTTAATTCCATCGATACCTCATCCCACTTCCACTATGAAACCTCTAGGGGTTGATCCAATCCCGCTGGAACCTAGGGATTAGCCTTCACTTGCATAAAAGTGAAGCATTGAAAGCCCGACTCTACAACTCCCTTCTTTATTCTGAACGAACAAAACTAATGTTAGAAGTACTGGTACATCCTCTCCATGCCTGGATTCAAAGTTAAATAGGATGTATTAAACTCTCTAAAAAACACCTCTAGAAACACCACTGGTAAAATTGTGTGTCTTTTGACAATAACGATGCGCTCCCCACATTTAGAATATCTAACAAGATCATATCAGGTGCATAATTGAACATATAGAGTCTCACAATTATTTTCCCCAAGTTGTACCACCCTAAATTGATGTACGAGTATAGGTGTAACAACCAACCATTAGAGGTATGCTCTCCCATAACCATCTACAAAGGATAACTGCAATGAGACCAACTACTCTGAAGCCTCGTCCAGCAACTGTGGACTTGGTCTCCTGGTGAGAGAATCTACCACCACATTATGCTTTCTAGGAGTATAGGCGATCTCCATGTCATAATCCTTTTGGAACTCAAGCCACTACCTCTATCACAGGATCAGATCCTTCCAAGAGAATATATACTTGAGACACTTTTGATCAGAGTACATCATACACTTCTCACCCATCAAGTAGTGTCCCCACAACTTCAAAATGAAGACTACCTATTCCAACTCAAGATCAAGGGTCACATAGTTAATCTCATGTGGTCTCAACTGACCTAAAACATAATTAATCACCACTTGACTCTCCATTAGGATGCAACCAAGTTGTGTTCCTAATTCATCACATAACACTACATACTCGACACTCACCTCTGGTAATCTCAAGATCGGGGTGCTCATCAAACTTTTACCCAACTATTAAAAAACCTCATGTAACTTCTCTATCCACATAAAAGGGTGCTCTTTTTTGTTCAAAGCTATCATAGGTACGCATATCCCTGATAAATTGGTGAATAATCTTCTGTAATAGCCTTCCATCCAATGGAATCTTTTCACTTACCTTACTCTACTAGGTGGCTCCCATGCTAATACTGCCTCGACCTTGGTCGGGTCCACTACCACTCCATCTGTCAAGATAAGTTGTCCCATAAAGTGGACGGTTAGAATCTATAAATGTATCTTGGAGAGATTCCCATAAATATGGTTCTCTCTAAGTATATCCAAAACCATCCTTAAGTGTCTCATGTTCTCTTAGATTCTGAGTAAAAAAGGATATCATTGATGAATACCACCAAGAGCAGTTCTATGTATGGATGGAAGAACCAGTTCATGAGTCCCACAAACACTTTTGGGGAATTCTTCATGGTAAAGGGAATAAGCATGTACTCGTAATGACTATAGCGACATCTGAAAGTTGTCTTTGGTATAGCCTCTTCTTTTAATCACAGTTGGTGATAACCAGATTGAAGTTCAGCCTTCTAGAACCATCACACCCCTCTCAACTAATCGAAAAAGTCATCGATCCTCGGTAGTGGATTATTGTTCTTCACGGTCACATGGATAAGGTGCTTGTAGTCCTCACAGAACCTCAAGCTCCTGTACTCTTTTTTTAATACAACATAGTGGGGACCCCTGGTGAAACACATGGTCTCATGAATTCCTTCCTCTATAAATCTTATAACTTCACCCTCACCTCTTAATGCTCTGTAGGAGCCATCTGATATGCTGGTGAGGATATCAGTTTCATCCAGGGGTGTATATAGGTTCATAATTCTATCTCCCAATGAGGAGATAATATTGGGAAATCTTTAAGGAAGACTTCCTCGTACTCCACCACTACTACTGGAAACGTGAAGATCGTGACAACAGCTGCACCGAGGGTTGGGCTAGCCATGTGATTGGTGATCGACTACACCCTTTTATGCATTAGTCTATTCTATGATGCCAATGTTTCCTTTTCACCGTCAATAGATAACCTCATTCGTTCACTGCATAAATTTCACACCTTTCACTTAGAAGAGTCAATCTAGTAATAGACCGAAGATGATCCATCTATACCAAGAATAACATCTTAAGTCCTTGACATTTCCACCAAGTGGTTCCCACCAAAATAATCACCACCAAGGGTAAGGTCACAATATCGTCATAGATATTTGATTAAAGAGTCTCCTCTGGTAGGTTTCTCTAATCATAAGGGTCGAGTCAATGGTTCTACCAAAAACTCATGGTCTCATACAAGATTCATTGTGAGAAAGGAATGACTATAACTTGTGTCTATCAGACCAAAAAATTGAGTTGAAAAGACATAGATTGTACCTCAAATCATCTCAAGAGTCCTTGTGTCATAATCCTTTACTGCATGTAGTTATCCCCTCCCTTAGGCTTCGTCTCTTTGAGCTTGATGTGGACCACCTGGGGTGCTGGTGGAGGAAAGTCAAAATGTTGACCACCGAATACTACTCTCTAATATAATCTAACACATCTATAGCCTTACAGTTCTACATTATCTTTCCTCTACCTCTACCTCGGTGGTATATCCACAGTCTCCCTGTTAGCAGCACAGAGGGTTGGAAAATCTCAACCGAGATGTCCCCTAACGCCGCATGACTATCACTGCCTCTCTCTAGGATGATTGTATCCAACTTGTGAACTCTGAAATGAAAATCTATTATCATGTGACCTCCTCCTAAGATGTCTCCCACATTTAAATCTCTGGGACTGACATGGTTTCCCTAATGATGATGTCTCTTCAAATGCTTGTCCTCTGCTGACTTTCACTAACTTTCTCTACTCTACTAAAAGCTATCCATCACCAAGGCCCGCTTAGGCACCCCAACATAAGTAGGAATTATCATAGGCATAATACTAGCTCGAATATCTCTTGACCGACCTCACTATAAGGTCCAAAATAGGAAGCAGTGATCCATAACCATATCTTTTGAGTACCTGGAATTGTGGGTAATCCAAGATGATTAATTAGCTACTATCATCCTGATCTTCTAGAGTTGAAGATGCTCTTTTATACACATAGATCATATCATAACTGGAAAAAACACCTCTCTAAGTAGGTTATCTAGCACTATCTATAAGATAGTCACCTCTTCTGGAGTCTGAATTTCTAGAATCCATCATTACGCTGGTAAGCCCTGAAGAAGGCTCACTTCTAGGACCACCATCTGATCAGTTGGTGTCTTGGTCATATAGAAAACTTTGGTCACCACCTCAATCCAGTCTTTAACCACTTGAGGATCTGATAACCTTAGAACAAGAGGGGTCTTTGTCTCTGAAACTCCTAGAGCATGCTCAACCTATGCTCCTCGTCTACGGGTAATACAGGTATCCCGAGTAGATCTAGAGGTGGGAGAAACACTGGTGCACCACTAGGAGGTACCATCTTGGAAACTGGTCTATGTACTAAAGCCTCATCATTGAGGAATTATCCTCATGATTAAGCTGCTCAATCCTAGCTAGTATGTGTCCTGGTGTAGGGATATATCATCCACCGCACCAAACCTGGAGTCCCTATCCTAATATCCAAACCCGAAACACTTGACACATTTTCACCAAACCAGTCTCACAGACTCTCAGTCCTAAGGTAGAACTAACCACCTTTAATACCTCACTTTTATAACCCCTCCTAGTTGGGGCCCTTTCTACAACTCATCAATCCCTCTTCCAATATTCCAAGGGATGGTCACTAGCACTGAGTAAAAATATCACTAACATAGGAAGAATTTAATTAATACAAGTATGAATGCACACATTTCCAAGCCCATAATGCTGAAAAGTAAAACCCACTTTGAAAAAATTCATGCATACCACTATATCCAAACAAGAGTATGATGGGAATGTAAAGTACAAAAAGGTAAACTGGTCCAGAATACAAGCCCACTAAAAATTTTGTTATTAATAGGTTTCTATAACTCATACCTAGAAAACCCTACCCAATCCAACGTGAATTCAAGGTGTTGGAACTATTTTCTGTAGCTGTAGGAATACCTCAGCCTACCTAATATCACAAGTCTCCAGTCAGACCTGGTCCACCCTGGACTCTATCAAAGGGTCACTTGTCACCAAAAGACAAGACATATATGGTAAAATCTTGTGCATAGGTGAGTATAACAATTTTCAGTTGGACACCTCGAAACCACAATTAAATACACAAAGGAAAGGTATAGTCATCTCTACACAAGTATATTTCTATAGAATATAACAATAATATCTAGATATAACCAAACCAAGACACGTAGTCAAGTGATAATACACAACTACCACATACCACACCTAGGGATTCAGTCCAATGATTTCCATGAAGCCCTCATCTGGAAGAAAATGCACTCGAGTCCATTTGCACTGACGACTTTCATCCAAGAGGTATTTTTCGTCAGAAACAATCATGAGAGAGAGATATAATAAATGACCTGAAGAGATATATGATACATCAGAGGAGGATCACTACCAAGAACATGGGGTGATACTAAAAACCCAATCTAGATTAACCCTCTAAGAAAAATGTCAACACACAGGGAAGTTGATCATGTCAATACCAAAGACTCTACCTAAGACACGCAGATGAATAGAGGATCCCACACTAGGCCTCATAGAGGATTCCAAAAACTCAATCTAGGAAGTCCTGCTAGAGGGATCATACACCTATGAGTAGGAAATGATACCATAAAAAACGGTGGAAGAGTCAAGGGAATGAACCCAAAGTAAACTCTTCCAAGATATAGTGGATATGAGAATAAATTCACATTGAGAAGAGGGTAAACTATGAGTAGTAGTCACACCCTTCATATCCCTTAACCATGTTTACTTCCCATGTAAATGTCTTATTTCACTATAAATTCATCTATGTAAAAACCTTTTATTGGGATCATATGGCTTGAGTCATCACAGAGGTCTCAAAATCATTGGATTCACTTCAAACAGGCACTTTGTTTCAAAGTTATGATCATTTTAATAAAAAGATCTGACCCAGGTCCAGTTCGAGTCCGACCCGGCCCACCGGATCTCGCCCGACCCACTGGCTGACCCAACCCAGTCCAGTCAACCCAATCCAGTCAACCCGGAACAACTCGGTCTTCTTGGTCGCCTATCAAAACCCGTTGGGCCACTTTTCAAAGCCCGGGTCCCCTGGTCCGGCCCGTATTTATAGGGGCCGGTCTATCCACCGCACATGGTCCGCCCTGACCACGTGCCCCCCTAGTCCACATAGTTCCATGATGCATCCCACATAACCATCCTTTTACATCTTCATGCACCCCACACACTCTGCATTCCTAGGCCCTCACCCCCGCTACGGGCCGCCATGAAGCACCTGTCATTCTACATTCCACCTCTACTGGTCGCCCCTTTGGTGACTCACCATCCACCTCGCCATCATCTTGTACAAGCCCCATAGACCTATACTACTGCTCTCCTAGACTGGCCAGAGCTTCCACATAGGCTTCCAGCCCGATTTTTGTCATTCTCCACCATCGTCCTAGCCCAATCCCGTCGCGCTTTCGCAGTTTCACTTACTCTATTTCTTCACAAGGTCAGATCATCAATATTGGTTCATTCATAAAGAATGAAGAAGGAAAAACACGAATAAAATCAATGGAGAAAATCATAATGGGAATCCCAAGGTACGAACCTCATCCAGTGTTCATTCTAGCCTCAATTCATTCCATAAAAAAATATCATGAAAACAAAATCATATCTCTATAAACAAACCCTACTAAAAAACACGCAATCAAATCCCATACTACAAGGACGATCGAGCCACGGGTCAACCAGATCATGGGGTCATCCACATTCATCATTGATTATATGAATGGGGAAATAAATAACTAAGAATCATAATTCCCTACCCGAGAAAGGATTGTTTTCTTTCGAGGATTCATTACCATTGGTGATCTATTATGATTGATCTCAATCCACCTTCTCATTGGATTTTGTTAAGATATTTTTCCAAGGATCACTATAGAGGCTCCAGGGAATTTTAGGGTTATGATACTAAATGTGAATACCTACTTAGAAGGAAAATATTAAAAATATTCATCATTTTGTTGAATAAAAATATTTTTATTAAAGTATTCTAATTTTAGATACATCAAAAAAACTATCATTCACAGTTCTCCCAAGTTGTCCAATGTTAGGCCTCTCCTAAGGTAAATTATCTACTCTAAATGCAATTGTTACCTTGGATTTCAGATCTTGGAACTGTTTAGAAGTTATTCCACTTTTTTCTGAAAACCTCTCATGCGTGCTATTTAAAGTTTAATATTTTTTAAATAATTGTTCCAGGTACACAGGGACTCATAATCACATGATGTCTCAACACCTAGTCTCAAAATAATTGCAGATAATATTTTAAATTAATATATATAAAAAACAATGAAATTAAAGAAATTATCACTTCATCACATTTCTCGTATATACATTATAGAACTGGTTAGGTTGGATTGAGTACCAAATTATTTTGTATTTTTTCAAGATATGAGTTTTACATTGATGTTATAAAGAATTATTTATCAAGATCTAGATAAAAATAGTGTTTGAGTGGAGATTATCATCTTTATATAGAATTTTAGTCTAAGAGGAACATTTAAACCATACAGTATGTGTTGAGATATTATTCCCTATATTTTAATTATTTGTGGGATCAAGATTTTCCACTGGTCCAATTTTCCAACAACAATAGAATTAAATAAATAATTCAGATGGATCTCCATTAATTCCCCTATTGAAAACTCTTAAGAAATATATTTGTGTAGGGATCATGTTAGAGAGGAAATTCTATTTGGACCTACTTCTGATGATTAAAGTACATAGATGATTATATCCATTCACAACCCAATTAATAAATATCAAAGTCAACACAAGAGTAATGACGTAAATAGTTAGTGTGATCTCAAAATTGATGTTAGTGAGAATGTTTACCAATTAATTTCTACATGTAAAAAGGTTAAGATATAAAAAAATAGGGTAAAAATGATCCTTATATATGTCAGTCCATTTTATATTTTTTATCAGATTTGGATTGTTCCAAACCACATTGAATTATCATCAAATCTCTCTCATGGTTCCTGATGTCTTCCATGCATCTCTCAAGATGAATTTCATATTCAATCCTACACTTGTAATGAAAACAATGATTGTACCACTATTACACAATCATTAATATGAAATTAAACAAGTAGAAATATTTGATCATAGATATAGTGTTATATAGAATAAGACTACACAGATGGTTAATGTGTATTGGAGGAATCAGAACATCGATGAAGATACATGGGAACCCAAGGATGTGATGAATAAATGATAATAACATTTTCTTCCTATCAGTGTGATATAAAATCATGGGATATATTCATTTTAAATAGTGGTATAATATATTATAAAAATATTTCATATAAATTAGTTTTAAATAAACATTTGGTATTTGATAGCTTTTTTTACATGCAACCTCTTGTCTATATAAACATTTTTATAATCAAATATCAGTACCTAGACATTAAATTAAATTTTATAAATAGTTATGAAAAAATTTGAAAAATAGATATAAATGTTTTAAATATGATTTTTTTTGAATAAAATATAATATATATGTACAAAAAAATAGTTATTTCATTTTATGCTTTAAAGATATATTTTCATCAAAAATGGTTCTTCTCACATTTTTTCATAAGAAAATTATAACTAATTTATATAATTTTTATAAATTTTATTTGAGTTAATGAATACCAATTTTTATATAATTTTATAAGTCTTATCTTAGGGAAAAAATTTCAGATTTTTCAAAAATGATTTAATTTTCAATGAATCATGAATAATATCAATTTTTATAAAAACATGAATTTATATCAAGTAAATTTACCTTAATGTGTTGAATCTATTATTAATGTAACAAAATTATCATTAATTAATAAATAATTTAATTAATTTCATGAAAATCATCAATATACTCGATTTTGATATTAGATCATTTTTATGATTAAAAAAAGATTCATCTAAAACCATTTTATGCACACAATGTGTTTTTCTATAATAATCTAGAAAATTAAATTTTCATTAATTTAATTAATGGAATTTATATATTATCTATTCAATTATATAATTTAATTTCTATTTTATTTTTTTTAATATTAGGGAAATGGTAATATGGTATGTTTCTTGATTAAAATATCATCTTTTTAAAATGAGATTTCATCAATGTTTGCACACTTCTATAAAAACACTACAAATTATTTAAATTTAATCTTGTAAAATGAATCCATATTATAAATAATATTATTTTTATAATTTTTTATAGTAAACTTAAATTTTTTCAAATTAAATTGTAAAATAAATTGATAGTTAAGGTTAAAATGTGTTTACTAGGGAGTCCTTAAACAAAGTGGTCAAGGAAGGATTATCACCCCATAATATATAATATTTATTTGATGAAAATAATTAATCCTTATATTATTCTAAATTCAAATACATTTCAATTTTGAGGAATATTCCTACAAAAATGATTGTATATTATTTAAATCTTTTAAGAAATTCCATGTGTGTCCCTCCAATCACTTATAACATAGCACTTGTTTTCCTCTATTGTTATCCATTTGAGCCTTAATAATTGTAAAATCCATACAAAAAATTATTCCCTTATTCATTCCCTAAATCCAAGTACTTATTTTCATCTCATGGGACCAATCATTTAAGGCTTGTGGTGCGAGACAATTGAGGACTTTGAATGAAGAGGTATAAATCTTAACCAACATCCTACAATTTTATTTATTATTATACAAACTGTAATAATGTTTTATACAACAAAAAATAATTAATATACTATCATTAATATACTAATATTTTCTAAATATTAAGTGATAACCATTTTAGACCTCATATCTATCAAATAGGAAGTAAATTAGTCACTCAATCGTACGTGTGGACTACTATGTCCACACATAGATATGGTACATTTGTCATCTTCATAAATCATTCATGGTTAAAATAATGAATGTAATTTTTATATATTATATTTATAACATATTTATCCTTCTGTAAATATAATTTCTTATCTAGCTTGACACATTCTGATCCATCGGTAAATGATAGTGTCTCATGTGCATACATATGGACTACCACCTCCACAAAACGATATAAATTCTTATCATTCATGATTTATAGGAATCATAGAAAGGTAATATTTATTTAAATTATTTTAAAACTTATAATATTAAAATAATTATAAAAATTGATTTATAAAATACCATTTATTATATACATCAGTAAAAAAATGGAAACATAACAAGTATGTAGGGAGAGACTATCGTCTTCAAATAGTGATGTAGTTTTTATTCATTAACTTTATATATTAATGGTTATAAATATGTATATATGAGTATATATTATATTTATATCTTGTGTATAATTTTGGATATGAATTAAAAATGATCAAAGTGAGGAGACCATAACTACCAAAATAAAACATATATAAAAAAAATTTACACACAAAATGATGATAGGAAAAAACAATTTTTATTGAATGAGTGATAAGATGTTATAAGAATACCATTTATGTTATTGTAGGTAAGAATATGATTATTTTAAATAATTATAACAAATTGGAAGAAATTTCAGTTGGTTTTATTTATTGTAATTTATGATGGACTTGTGGAAAGGTTTTTTTGTTTCAATTGTTTTAAAATTGTTTATTCTTATATTTTCAATGATGTAATTGTATGAAATATAACTCCAAAATATTATTTTTTCTCCTATATAAAATTCTAGATATTTATTTTGTTCCCTAATTTTAGTCTATTCATGTAATCAAGAAACTCAAATTGTCATTTTAAGGAAAACAGAACATGTTTTTCTCTTAGGTCGGGAATGATTTCTTCATCATCCATATTTCCATAAAAATGTTTTCAATTTTTTTTGGATATAAAAACACATATTAAATCCATTTTTCCAATTTTTTATTTTTTATAGATCTTTTTAAGGGAGTATTTTTAATGAAGTACTATTAAGTTTTTATTCAAAAACTGAAATAAAATATTATTTTAACATAAACCACATGGTCAACATTCCGTGCTATAATAAATAATGTTTCACTTGAAGTATCCCATATAAGTTTCATCGGTTATTTTCAGTGAATATTTTTTTAATTATATTTTTTAAATATATATATTTAAAAGAAGTTATCTTAGTATTAAAAAAAATAGGTTTCTCAATTAATTTCCAATTACCATTTAATGGTATTCTCTATTTATAACAACATCCTTTGATGTTTATTATGAATTATAGGGTATATTATCCAATGTTTCCCTTATTATTATTTCAATAGATGTATTATATTTATAAAGAATGAATCTTTATGAAAAAAATTTCTTTCGATTGGTAAATCCTTGATGGATTGATAAATATTTTCAGGATTTTTTAGAATACATGATAATGGATTAAAATATGTGGAAAATTGGTCCATTATAAACATGGAATGATTGGTTGAATTATATACCCTCGATGGATGTATTTGTTAGATTCTTCCAAAAATCTTTTAATTATGAAAGACTAGAGATACTCCTAAGAGACAATGGAGTTAGTAAATTACCAATTAATGATAGATTAAATTAGATATAAGTAAATTCTTAGTGGATGTGGGAATTGACTTAGTAGTAATTTCCATTATGGTATATTGTAAACAATAAGATTCTTGGGAATTTACATTAACCTAGAAAGTGATTTCATATGCTAATTTGAATACCAAAAATTTATTTCTTATTCTTAGCTTATATTCTCACGGATCATGATTGATTATTGATGATTATTTAAACTTAATAATATTTTATTTTTAATGAAAAAAATATATTCCATGATTCATGATTAATGATATTTGATTGACTGGGTATGATTATTTAAGGTTTTTATCCAATTATTTCATCCTTTTTCTAATCTTATTCACATATATTATCAATTATTTATATGTATAATTTTTATCCACATTGAGTTGCTAAGATCAACCATTTTATGTTTACTTTCCCCAGGTTATATAGAATGTTTTTAAGTATGATATTTCACAAAAGGGTTCTTATTGTGAATAAATTCATGGGATATGATTTATATATTTTATTAATCATTTTTTTATATATCAAAAATTCCATAGATACTAAATATTGTCATTTTTTTTATTGGTAATATTAATATGCAACAAATACTCCTAAAATATAAATTAGTTTTTATATCTATAAATAGTATTGGTTTTATAGTTTACTATGTAGAAACAAGGATGAACCTTTGGTTAATAGAACCACTGTTAAATTCTTCATGTGATTTAGAAATGAATAAGTGGTGTTAAATAGAGTGTCTAGGTTTTTTATGTCTTTCCATGAATATATTGGGTATTTTGGAACATTGGGTTTCTCATAAGTGAAATTATTTCCTTATATAATTCATTATATTGTGGTTTTCTTCTATATTAATTCTAGAAATTGTTGAAGGGATTGTTGTTATAGATTGATAATTTGAATATCCATGAATAGAATAGTTAGTGAAAATGGGAGTATGTGTAACACAGTTGGGGATTGATGATTTGGAAGACATAATGGATTTATATTCCATTTATTTGATGATTCGATTGGTTGTTTTATAAATTATGGTCTGCTAACAATGTATGGGATATTTAAGGATAACCATCATTATAGTTTATGTTTTTAATGGGAAATTTAGAGTAAACATATCCTCCTAGGTTGTTATGTGTTCTTGGAGGAACATCTCTAATATATATTGAATTATTAAAACTACAATGCCATGGGATGAATTTTTTTATCTATCATTAGTGATTTAAAAGTGGTAGAATATTTCAGTGTGGTTCTTTAGTTTCTTAGGGAAACCAATATTGAATACAAGAACATTGAAATATCACCACATGAATTTTGGGTATTTCTAGGGTAGGATCAGTTGCATCTTTTTAAAGGTTTTCTATTTTAGAATTGACTGGGAAAATAAATTTAAGATTCTATCAGGAAGTATCATTAGTTATTAAATGATTAATATAATCCCTAAAAATATTTATGTTAGACATTGACATAGATTTTTAGGATAATTATATGAGAGATGTGTTATAACATATGTGTGATTGTGTAATAATCTATATAGTGGACTTGTAACACCAATTATAATTCAAATTATACATTTTTTCGGATAAAAACCCATTTATTTTTATTGAATTTTATTGGATAGTGATATCAACTGTAGGTTTATAAAATCATATTAGGATATTTTTGGGTTGTTTGTTTTCGTAGAGATTAGATAACTAGATTAGGGGTTATGTTTGATTGTTTTAGAAGTGAAAAAAGGGGTTTGGAAATTCTTGGAGGGATTAATATGATTTAGAAGATTTGTATTAGTTGGGATATGGTATGGACAAGAAGATTGGTAATATAATCACTTCAATTGATTTTTATGTGACTTTAGGATTGAGTAGATATTGTTGCTGGTATAATTTTTTAATATAAATTAAATCTAGATGGATGATAAATCTAGTGATTCTTTTGATCTATATATGTTGATCAATTTATAGTTCTTAAACCTATACAATTTTCATGATTCATTTTTTTGTAAAAGATTTCATCCGTGTATTCAATGACTAATGAGGTGTGTGTATTAATAAATGAGATAGGTGGAGATCATGTGCTCAATTATGTCATCTTGTTTATGGTTATTATTCTGAATCATATGTCATTACAGTGGTGGAAAGTTTCAATTTTGAGAAAATAAATGTGTGTGGGATATTGTGGGAACAGTTTTACATTATTGGGGTTGGGAAATAAGTTCTAAAATTAGAAATTCCATTTAGAAAATGGATGACATGTTTGATGTGATTGTTAATTTTTTTTCAGAGAAACGATTGCAGGAATAGATTAGACATCATCTTATATGATCAAGGAGATGAAAAAATCAAGTAGGGTGGTGTCTTGGAATTTCTATGGTCTGATAAAGGATTAGTGGATTATTATATATTCATATCAAGTAATATAATCCATTTGGGTTGGTTTTAATAGTGACCCATGTCATAATATGTTGGTTATTTTTAGAGTGAAACTAAATTTTAATCTCTAAGGCTGAGGTACAATTGAAATCATTTATTATTTTCTAAAAATTTTAGAGTTGTAACAATCTATAATTTTGCTTTTAGGTTTTTTGGGTGTATTGGGAAATTTTAGATGTGGCTTGACTATTCATAGAAGAGCAAGACAAGGAGGTAAGATAAAGCATTACCAAAGTTTCCATTGTGGGATTTTACAGAAGAATCACTTCTAAAATTTTACATCATTTTAAATTAATATTCAATAGATATCACAATAAGAAACAACCAATATTCAATAGGTTTTATTATCTATTGAGGATATTTATGATGAAATGATCATCATCATTATAATTGATTATTCATGGAAAAAAGAAGTAGGAATAAGGAACCCCCAGAACCTTATTATGGGGTTCTGAAATATAGTAGGCCAAGATAATCTCCCCTAATAAGGTTCACCCACTCATGGGGAAAAGAGTTCACAAACAATAATATATAAAAGTCTGTAGCATGGGATGCTGAATACTAAAGAAAAAATACTACCTGACTTCCTTACCTATAGGTTTGAAGAATGCTCATAGGGTTCTTGATAAGACCTATACTCTCTTTAAAATGTTTAGTCCTAAGAGAGTTTAATATTAATGAACCAACCTAGGTCAAGTGGAAAAGTCAGCTAATAAGATCTTCCAAAAGGTGAGGGGAAACGAAACGTCCAAGTTGTATCATGTATAACTAAAAGGTGATTAACTAACTAAGTACAATGCTAATTAAAAACAGCAAACATACATGATATATAAAATTTCATTCCAAATTGATAAACCTTAATATAAAAAGACAAGATTGAACGAAGTCTCAATATGATCATTCATCACCAGTAATCCATACCATTAAGATATTGATGAAAATGACGTGAATTAGTTGAACTATGTATCTCCCTTCCATTTAACTGTTTCAGGAAAAACAAAACCTACAAACACAAAAATGAAAATGTATTGCATGAGCACATTCCCTAGTATTATATCACCATATAATTTAAGGACATTTTATTACAAGAAAAATGTTAGTTCTATATTCAAAACAAAATATTGATTACAAAGAATTTCTAGAAGGGAAGTAATTTTATTATGAATCCATTAGTTTAAATAAAATACTTTAAGATTCTTATAAAGTAAAAATATAACAATTTTAGTTAAAATTTCATGATTTTATAAGAAAAACCAACAATGGTTACACTATATGATAAGAAGGTGTGGAACCAACCATAAAATATACCATATTGTTTAAAAACAAGAAATAATTGTAAATAAAAATATTTTGATTTTACCCTATGGGAATTCGTACATATACATTTAATGAAATCAATTATTTAGTTATCAAGTTAATCCAACAGATATTGATTCCTTATGTAACCCATCATTACAAATACCTCTAGCGGTTTTCCACTCACAAAAGTCATATGTTCAATTCTTAATTAACTCAAGGTTTAAAATGTAGTATGTTTTCTAAAAATCATTTTATAAACATGATAAAATTTTATAAAAAAATATTCAAAATTAAACATTTCACCTTATATGTAGGAAAATAATTCTTAGAATCATGTATATCATTAAGAAATTTCAACAAACACATACAGTGAAAAAAAAAGTTTTTTGAAAAAAAAATAAAAATAATTCATCTCCTAAATCAAAAAGCCTTTGATATAAAATCCCTAATTTTAATAAAACCAACCAATGAAATACATAATAATATTAATAAATTCTTATATTTTAAACCATGTATATAGAAACATGCCTCAATAATGGAGGTAAACTTATCATCTACAAAAAATGAGATTGGAACCAAGTAGATCAAGTCCTAATGATCCTAAATCGATACAAAAAAAATCCATATTAGAACCCATTAGTCTTAAATTAATATCGGAATCAATTTCTAAAAATATAATGGGAGAATAGATCATATGAGGATATAAGAAGAATATTATGGACTGAATCAAAAATGATACTTACCTTAAAAAGAACCAACAATAATGAAATAAAATCATCAATAATCAAATGGTATTATCCTCAAGAGTGTCTCTATAAGGTTTATTTTGATCCAAATAAATATTAAGAGGTGATTATATATAAAAAAAGACCATTGTAGTAGGGAAAAATTCCAAATTTTTAGAGGTTTGGATCATGCTACCTGGTTAAGTCACCTATTTTAAAAACCATGTTCCAACCAAACATATAATGTTTCAATTTTAAATACATGGAACACATTCACATTAGAAAAATATAGAGTTTTGAAAAAATAAAGCTCAGGCCATGTGTTTCCTATAAGAATCCATCTATACCCCCACATTGTTTCTTGGGTGGGAAACACATTTTAACTAACCATCCTCAAAAAAGAAAATAAAAATAAACTAAAACCATAGAGATCCATACCACATGATTAAAATATATATATAAAAGAATCACCTAAATAATGATCTTGGATAATTTTCAATAAGAAACATGTTTTTGTGCTCCAACCCTATGAATCTTCCCAAACCATGAAATATAATAAAAACTTGGATAAATTTAATGAACACATATGACATGGAGGGTGTAACAACAACCCCATACATAAAATATAATTTCCCCATAAATTGCATAATATTACAAACTCAATAAAATAGAAGAAAACGGTTACCTCATCAATTATTTATGCTCCCATGTCTCATGGAGATGTCATCAATATTGTATCACCAAAAGTTTTTATTACCATTTTTTCAAATAAATTATTTTTTATTTATTTAATGCATTGAAATATACACTATGTCAAAAATTATTTATATCATATAATAATTAATCATTATTTATATGCAACACCCACTTGGTTTTCCTTAAACTCAACAATGAGTTTCTATGAAACAAAATTTTCTTTTTATAATTATTTTGTAACGCCCCGACCCCAGCTACCCAGAGTCAGTGCATTACTTCGTAACATTGGCATGATCACAAAAGATCAAGTCTTGAAAGACTGATTAGTTTAGTAGCCTTGAAAACACAAGATACATTCATAAAAGTTACATTACATCATAAACCAAAACAAAACTACAACATCTTCTCTTCATATCCCCTTATATTATCCCTACAGGTCATTCATAATATACCTCTTCCCATCCTGGAAAAATTAAAATATTGAAAGGGGTGAGCTCATATGCTCAGTAAGGATAACAATATAGCGGAAGCTTTCATCAATAAACATAAACATTTAAGGAAATGTATAACTAAAACAAAAGCCTTTTAAACTTGAACTTCAACAAAATATGGCAAAAGTAAAATGAGATAATTCCATTTATTTCTTCACATGGATATTCTACTATTCGAAAAATCACATGCAATATCAATAACCACTTTCATAATGATGGAATGCATAATGCCAGACTATCATAACCACGTAGCCAAGGCCTCGTGCCAAGACCACAAATAAGATTTTGTCAAGGCCTCATGCCAAGACACTAGTTTGTCTCATGAGACCTACCGATGCATCGAGGAGCTGTATCGGGCTCCATCTGTCACTTATTAAGTCCAATACATTCCTCATATTAATAGGTTTAAACATATCATAAACCATAACAAAATCGTATCACATTAAACATGCATAATGGAAACATAACATTTCCACATTTCAATAACAAGATATCAATACAACACATTGATATAATAAAAACACTTTAAAAACCATTTTCAATACCAAAATAAAATAAAGTTAAAACATTGTATTTATTTTTCATTAAAAAAAGTTATGTCTCGTAGAGGAAGCCGAAACACAAATAATGGTCACAGCGGTGGAGAATTCATTGTCGCCGCATACGTAAGACAAAAACATTCCTTTTGTCGTTTAGTAAAACTCTTTTTAAAAAAATATTCCTTTCTGAATAAAATTCAAAGTCAAAGGGGTTTATACACCGTATAAAAGAAAGTTGTGTATAAAACAAAATATGCCTCAATGAAAGGATATTGAGACGAAGACCCTGACAAAGATCCTTTTTTTTAAATAAATTAAATCTATTATGTGTATTTAATATAATTACACATAATTAAAGTACAAATACAAGACAGGACATAATAAAATCATGACATAATTTGAAAGTAGGAGATTAACCCAAAGAATAGAAATTGGGTTAAGAAGTTTCCTTACCTCGTGTCTGACTTGACTCGACCGCTCTTTAACCTGCTGAATAATAAACTAGAGTTAATTTATAATTTATTAAGAACCTTTTTCAAGTTTATTATTCATTTTATATCACTTATTACCATGTTATGAACATTATGTAATTATTTATGTTAATAACGGTCGTTTTGACGATCTTAGGTACTTGAGTCAAAAATAAACTTCTTATAATTACACATTGTTCATGTGGTAATATATATATTATATCCATAATTATATTCATTATTTATATATCATATACATCATATATATCCAGTATACACATTAATTTATAATATTACATAACATTTATAGGTAAGAAATGAAATGCACCGTTCATGGAGACGGTAAGCCGTATGTATGCATGAACGCTACTTTAATTTCTATTTCGTATTTAATGGAATGAAATTATAATTATATAAAGTTATAATATAATTCCTGTATAATATAATTTATAATACCATTTACTCCATCCTTTATACATCCCACATATGGCATTAACGATTCAAATCATTTTGAGGGGGCGGTAGTCCGCACTTCCTAAAATGAAATTATCGCGTTTACCCATAATGGAAATCATAAATTATGCCACAAATGAGAAATAAAGAATAATAAGGAAAACATAAACATAATATATATATATATCATATATGAAAATATTGTCATCAAAATGGCCACCATTAGAGGTGTTAAATGAATATTGAACAATCATCGTTTCGTGAGGTAGTATTTCGCCACCCACGGAAACAGTATGTTCTTTAACCATTAGACGAAGGTGTGTGTAATTGTAAACCAAATACTTCTCATAACAACATCCTAGTATATTTTAGATACTGGTTTTGTTACAAAATAAAGGAATAAAAAGAGTTTAAGGGGTTGGAGAAGCAAAATAAAACAAAACAAGATTAGAGAAGACATTACCTTAAAATCAGGTAACTCTTTTTTGATTTGAGCCAAAGGCTTCTTTGGGAAGAATTCTGCCAAAAGTGAGGCTTCTAGGAGTAAGAGAGGGAATTTGGGAGAGTATTTTGGCAGAGTTTGGCCGAGCCAAATGGCTTGAAGTTGTGAATAAGGTGGGTGTGGTGGGGGCCTTTTATAAGAGGAGAGAAGGGGCACTCTTGGAAAGTAATGAAATGTTACTTTATTATACAATGAGTTTCGGATTTTAAAGGTCCCACACTTATATATTTCAAGGATAAGGTGATAAGGGTTCTAAATATACTCATCCAATAGGCTTTGGACAAGTTTAATTCTTATATTTTACATTTTCCTTCCATTTTATTAAAATCGTTAATTAATGAGGTAATCATTGCATCATCATGGTGTCATAAATAATTTAATTTATTTAATGTATAAAAATTATTAAAAAAATATCATGATGTAGGAAATATTTTTATATTTCTAATGAATATTTATAGTCAAAAATATGACTTGTATAACCCCATTTAAATTTTTTTTTAGGAAAACAACTTATGTTTGTGACATTTTTATTTTAACATTAAATAAAAAGTTATTTATGTCATTTTCCTACCAAAGTGGCTCCATGGGGTCTCCAAGTTGACCCATGTATTTTCTTGTTCGTCCATGACTCATAAAATAGAGGTAGTACAAGTTTAAAGGTCATTTAATATTTTTATAATACCATTTTTACCTGAAATTTCACTAATTACCTTTAATCGCGATTAATTAAACTTAAAAGTTACTATTCACCAAAAAAAAATTTTAATCCCATTGAACCACATTTTAATTCCTAATGACAACCATGTATGTCGGATTTTTGAAATTCAAATCACAGAAGTGGTAATATTTCATTTAAACGAAATATCAGTTTTTTAACTACCACTTAGTGGTTTCACTATTCATCAAAAAGTGATGTTTTTCAAAACAATGCCAAAATTTCACCCTAAGCTATAATTGATATTCTAAATTAAAAAATGATGTCTATTTTACAAAATTCCAAGAATATAAGTTTCATTAATTAATTTTATAATTAATTCCCATTGTCACAACAAATAGCGTGTTTTAAGAAAGAATATCAATCAAAAGATTGACAATAGTTTATGTCCAATTTCAAAGTGAAATTAATTCTAATGAACACCATTGGATAAAATGGTAAAAATATATTCTAATTATAATTTTAAAACACTCAATAGTATAATTTATCACTATAAATTATTTTGATTAAAAAATTTGTTTTTAAGTATTTTTTAGTATTCATAAAAAAATGGATGTTCTCAGAAAATTACAAAAAAATCAACTTAGGATAACTTCGATATTAAGAATACAAAAATGAAGTCCACTATGAAATATAAAATTTTTATAATTTTAAGATGTGGGTATTACTATTCATAACAGCTACTTTGATTAGTCACGGTGTTTTAGAACTGGAACTTACGTACACTGCAAGCTATTGCATTATTGAAAGAGAGGCGTATCGTGAAAGCTTGGGGTGTTACATTCTACCCTCCTTCAATAAATTGCATCCTCGCAATTTGAAATTTTTCTTTGAAAGTAAAAGGTTGAAAATATAAAATACCTTTGTGGAAAACCAACATCGGAAATAGGGTTAATAAGAATATAACATTAAAAGAAAGAAAGGGATGTACAAAGGTCACCCAAGATAGCCCATACTAGGATTTTATGAAAATATGGATATGGAAGAAAAACAAACCATCAAGGTCTGATGGAGAGTTGTAGAAAACTAGATTAGGAGAAAGTTAACCATAAGAAAATCACAAACTTGTGATTGGTTAAACGGTCATTGAATCCCCAGTTGGAAAAGTTAACCGGCAACGTTTTTGTTTTAAGTTATCTTTTATAAAGTTGAGGAATTTATTTAGGAGATTTACTAAGTATGTAAGGGAATATACATACTTGTCATGTAGACTTTCATTCTTTAATAAATTTTTACCACAAACTCATCTTTCACTCTAAAAGGTAACAGAACTCAAAAATATTCTATCTATCCTAATTGTATAAGGTTCTAAATATTACCACATTCCATTTAGATTAGAAAAACTATTTTTTAATAACCAGGGACTTCCTATAGGCTAGTGGTAGGTAATAAAGGCATGTCGCACTATGGTTGTGGGTTCGATTCCTACAACTTTGTCCGACGCGACGGGTTATGCCCCACCCTGCAGGTTGTCCTTTTCCTAAAAATATAGTATTATAGTATTCCAAAAATAATCTTCAGAAATGTTTTAACCTTAAACAATACTATCCAATTATCAACTTAATCCATCCCAAACTTTATAGTTATCCAAAATACTTCTTTCCAACTCACAGTCCAAATTTTATAAGGAAGGTAAACATAATGAAGATCCTTTTTTCCATGTAACAACATGTGAACACCTTCATCATGTATTCTTTTAAAACAATGCAACATACTGAATTAACATAAATCCTTATTGATTATATTCATGATCCCTTGTTCCTTATAGAATACTAGATATACTCCTTCTATCCAAAAATGTATACAAATCATTAATCAGTTTCAAGGAAGTTAAGAATATCCAATATAATTTATCCAAATCAATCATGTATTATTCCAAAATCACTATCTCATTATCAGAACCATATTATGGTTTATCTTTCTCTCAACCATATATTTTCCAAAAATTTAACCTGCTGTGGAGTCACTTTTCTTGGTTCCACACAATCTCAAGTCCTTGATTAAATAGTACTGCAGTACAATCCTTACATACTCCATAATTATTATAACCAGTACATCATTGATACAACACTCAAATGACAAAATTATTTAATAACCACATAAGAACTCTAATCATTCCTCCTCATCTGTGGTAGTATCATTACTTGATTATTATCCAATAACATCATTTGGGGCATACTCTGATGATTTGGACATTGGATTGCATAGTGTCCCCACTCCTTTCAGATGAAGCATTCTACATTTGAAACCTTTTTCTTACCATTGCAGTCACGCACTTGGTGTCCTTTTTCTCCACACTTATAACAAACTCACATTCCCTTCAGTAAAGTTACAAGGTGTTTCTTCCCACAGTTATCACATATTGGAAAATTCTTCTTTTCCATCATCCCTTTATCCATCATTCTCTCTTCCATCCTTTTCTTCTCTTTCATCCCTTCAAATCCATAAGACTCAAAGAATTATCTACTTATCTTGTTAACACATGATATTATTTCTTCATATGTTGAGAACACATGGGAGACTATTTCCCTTCTAAATGTTGGCTTAATACCGTGAAAGATATGATCCTTCTTACTCTTTGGATCATACGTATTGATGGAGTTCACATTCCTTCTACTAGGCACCATTTCTATACAATGGCATAAACTAGGTTAGTTTATGAATCGAAATACATAATAACAAACTTGCAAAACACTTAACATAAATTGAACTATTTATGGATATAATCCATAATCATAAAAATGTTTTCTTTGAGTAAGTATATATTCATAAGCCCTTCATAATGGTTTGTAAAGAAAATGATAATTATCCTAAGCATATCCCCCCGGAGTGTTGTAACCAAGAGTGCAGTAAGGCCCGTTGTCGTGCACTAGTTCCCGTTCGAGTCTAGCTCAAAGTGGTGTTTTCAAGTTTTACCCCTAGGTACATCTGTGCCAGAGCCACCTCTACCTGCTCGTATCCAGACAGGGATGTATTGCTCCGAAAACTCACAAAATCTCTATAATACCAAAATTCTAGGAATTTCTTCTATACTAATCCTCAAAGTCTATCTTTGAGCTATGTGCTCTAATCAGAGTTTATCTAAATCTAGCTTCCAAGGTTAGTACTAAACTGCCTCTGATACCAACTCTAACACCCCGACCCCAGCTACCCAGAGTCGGTGCATTACTTCGTAACATTGGCATGATCACAAAAGATTATGTCTCGAAAGACCGATTAGTTTAGTAGCCTTGGAAACACTAGATACATTCATAAAAGTTACATTGCATCATAAAGTAAAACAAAACTACAACATCTTCTCTTCATATCCCCTTATATTATCCCTACAGGTCATTCATAATATACTTCTTCACATCCTGGAAAAATTAAAACATTGAAAGGGGTGAGCTCCGATGCTCAGTAAGGATAACAGTATAGCGGAAGCTTTCATCAATAAATATAAACATTTAAGACAATGTATAACTAAAACAAAAGCCTTTTAAACTTGAACTTCAACAAAATATGGAAAAATTAAAATGAGATAATTCTATTTACTTCTTCACATGGATATTCTACTGGTCGAATAATCAAATGTAATATCAATAACCACTTTCATAATGATGGAATGCATAATGCCAGACTATCATAACCACGTAGCCAAGGCCTCGTGCCAAGACCACAAATAAGATTTTGTCAAGGCCTCGTGCCAAGACACTAGTTTGTCTCATGAGACCTATCAATGCATCGAGGAGCTGTAGGAGGCTCCACCCGTCACTTATTAAGTCCAATGAATTCCTCATATGAATAGGTTTAAATATATCATAAACCATAACATAATCGTATCACATAAAACATGCATAAAGGAAACATAACATTTCCACATTTCAATCACAAGATATCAATACAACACATTGATATAATAAAAAAACTTTCAAAACCATTTTCAATACCAAAATAAAAGAAAGTTAAAACATTGTATTTATTTTTCATTAAAAAAAAGTTATGGCTTGTAGAGGAAGCCGAAACACAAATAATGGTCACGGCGGTGGAGAAGTCGTTGTCACCGCATACGTAAGACAAAAACATTCCTTTTTTCTTTTAGTAAAACTCTTTGTAAAAAAATATACCTTTTTGAATAAAAGTCAAAGTCAAAGGGGTTTATACACCGTATAAAAGAAAGTTGTGTATAAAAAAAAATATGCCTCAATGAAAGGAGATTAAGAGGAAGACTGTTACAAAGATCATTTTTTTAAATAAAGTAAATCTATTATGTGTATTAAATATAAGTACACATAAATAAAGTACAAATACAAAATAGGACATAATAATATCATGACATAATTTGAAAGTAGGAGATTAACCCAAAGAATAGAAATTGGGTTAAGAAGTTCCCTTACCTCATGTCCGACTTGACTCGACGTCTCTTTAACCTCCTGAATAATAAACTATAGTTAATTTATAATTTTTTAAGAACCTTTTTCAAGTTTATTATTCATTTTATATCACTTATTACCATGTTATGAACATTATGTAATTATTTATGTTAATAACGGTCATTTTGACGATCTTAGATACTTGAGTCAAAAATAAACTTATTATAATTACACATTGTTCATGTGGTAATATATCCATTATATCAATAATTATATTCATTATTTATATATCATATACATCATATATATCCAATATATACATTCATTTATAATATTACATAACATTTGGAGGCAAGAAATGAAATGCACCGTTCATGGAGACGGTAAGTCGTACGTACGCATGAACGCTACTTTCATTTCTATTTCGTATTTAATGGAATAAAGTTATAATTATATAAAGGTATAATATAATTCCAGTATAATATAATGTATAATACCATTTACTCCATCCTTTATACATCCCACATATGGAATTAACGATTCAAATCACTTTGAGGGGGCGGTAGTCCGCACTTCCAAAAATGAAATTATCGTGTTTACCCATATTGGAAATCATAAATTATGACACAAATGAGAAATAAAGAAGCATAAGGAAAACATAAACATAATATATATATCATATATGAAAATATTTTCATCAAAATGTCCACCATTAGAGGTGTTAAAAGAATATTGAACAATCATCGTTTTGTGAGGTAGTATTTCGCCACCCACAGAAATAGTATGTTCTTTAACCATTAGACGAAGGTGTGTGTAATTGTAAACCAAATACTTATCATAACATTATCCTAGTATATTTTAGATACTGGTGTTGTTACAAAATAAAGGAATAAAAAGAGTTTATGGGGTTGGAGAAGCAAAATAAAACAAAATAACATTAGAGAAGACATTACTTTAAAATCAGGTAACCCTTTTTTGATTTGAGCCAAATGCTTCTTTGGGAATAATTCTGCCCAAAGTGAGGCTTATAGGAGTAAGAGAGGAAAGTTGGGAGAGTATTTGGGTAGACGGTGGCCGAGAAAAATGGCTTTAAGGTGTGAATAATGTGGGAGTGGTGGGGGACTTTATAAGAGGAGAGAAGGGGCACTCTTGGAAAGTAATGAAATTAACTTTATTATACAATGAGTTTCGGATTTTAAAGGTCCCACACTTATATATTTCAAGTCTAAAGTGATAAGGGTTCTAAATATACTCATCCAATAGGCTTTTTACAAGTGTAATTCTTAGAGTTTACATTATCCTTCCAATTTATTAAAATCGTTAATTAATGAGGTAATCGCTACATCATCGTGGTGTCATAAATAATTTAATTTATTTAATGTATAAAAATTATTAAAAAAATATCATGTTGTATGAAATCTTTTTAGATTTATAATGAATATTTATAGTCAAAAATATGACTTGTATAACCCCATTTAAAAATTGTTTTAGTAAAACAACTTATGTTTGTGACATTTTTATTTTAACATTAAATAAAAATTTATTTATGTCATTTTCCTACCAAAGTGGCTCCATGGGGTCCCCAAGTTTACCCATGTATTTTCTTGGTCGTCCATGACTCATACAATAGAGGTAGGACAAGTTTATAGGTCATTTCATATTTTTATAATACCATTTTTACCTTAAATTTCACTAATTACATTTAATCGTGATTAATTAAACTTAAAAGTTACTATTCACCAAAAAATTATTTTAATCCCATTGAACCACATTTTACTTCCTAATGACAACCTTGTATGTCATATTTTTGAAATTAAAATCAAAAAAGTGGTAACATATCATTTAAATGAAATATCAGTTTTTTAACTACCACTTAGTGGTTTCACTATTCATCAAAAACTGATGTTTTTCAGAACAATGCCAAAATTTCACCCTAAGCTATAATTGATATTCCAAATTCAAAAATGATGTATATTTTAAAAAATTCCTAGCATATAAGTTTCATTAATTAATTTTATAATTAATTCCCGCTGTCACAACAAATAGCATGTTTTAAGAAAGAATATCAATCAAAAGATTGACCATTGTTTATGTCCAATTTCAAAGTGAAATTAATTCTAATGAACACCATTGGATAAAATGGTAAAAATATATTCTAATTATACTTTTAAAACACTAAATAGTATAATTTATCACTATAAATTATTTTGATTAAAAAAAAAATTTAAGTATTTTTCACTATTCATAAAAAAAATGGATGTTCTCAGAAAATTACAAAAAATTCAACTTAGGATAACTTCGATATTAAGAATACAAAAATGAAGTCCACTTTGAAATATAAAATTTTTATAATCTTAAAAAGTTTGTATTACTATTCATAAGTGCTACTTTGATTAGTCACGGTGTTTTAGAACTCGAACTTGCGTACACTGTAAGCTATTGCATTATTGAAAGAGAGGCATATCGTGAAAGCTTGGGGTGTTACATATTTAATTTATATAGTTATAAAATTTCCATTATACATAGTAATATGAATGGTAAAAACTAATTTTACACTATTATTCCTCATTATTTTATAAAAATAAAACATTTTAATAATAAATTATATAGTTTTTAGTAAATTTCTTATATGTTTGAAAATACTATTTTTTTCAAACGAACTGATTTTTATATACATCAGTGAAAAATAATAAAATTAATTTTTGAAACATTAAGAAATTTAATTTGATAAAATAAAAATTATATAAATATTTAGACTGTCAAAATTATCATAGGTTGATTTTTAAGAATTTTTTTGAAAAACATCATTTTTGGATTAATAGTGAAAAATATGAAATTTTTATTCCAAATATCTTTTTTATATAATTTATATTTATAGGTATTTTATATTTTGATTTTGTTTTAAAGTGTAATTATATTAGTTTTACATTAACTAATCCAATTTTGTTTATTGGAACCAATTTTACATTCAAATTGGGTAAAAAATACGAAATATTTGAACATTGTTTTCCTTAAAAATCTGATATCGTGACATTTCTAAAGGATGAATATTAAATTATTTTCTTCCAATTATGTTATTAGTTTATTGAGACTACATTTTTTATTTTATTATTATAACTTTTTAATTATAAACAACTTAATAGTGAAACAGATCCAAGATCCATAGTTTTTGTGTCTTGGGAAAATTAGGACCATAAGTAACCTTTATATAGGAAAACATAAATAATTATTTAATTATCTATTATCTATATTATTATTGGAATTAATGTTCTACATAGTATATGTATTAATCTGAGGATATACATTAAATAATAGGTGAGAAAAAAAATCCCAATATGATAATGAATATGACACATGAAACATGGGTGAGCATAATCAACATCGTAACATAAGAAAATTATCACAAACATAATCATGAGAGGATTAATTAGATAAAGTCATGGAATTTGTAAATAAAAAAATGAAGCCTCGTGTCTTAGTTGTTAACCACCACACATAGTTGTGAACAAAGTTCTATCATGTTCATGCATATTTCACATTATCTCATAATATTCATCACATTACCCAATGAATTTGAGTGATACATAATTTGGGATTCACCCATCGCATCACAACATTTACATGTGATATATAATATCTATCACACTCATAACATTATAACATTTACATTATCATACATTCCCCATAAAATTCAACTAAATCATGGATATTAAATTACCCATGGAATGGAATCGATTTAATTTCATAAATAATTAATTAATGAATAAACATTGGGGTTCACAGAGAAAGATAGAATAAAAATTCAGTTATAATAATCCTAAATATTGACTAAAGAAGAAGAAATCTCAAGAGAAGTTAAAGGAGTGTTGTTATAAAGAAGTGTTATTTAGGAAAAATAATTATACTTTTCCTAAAAAACCAAATTGGAAGCATGTATATCTAAGAAAATAAAATGGAAGAGAAAATAGATTATATTTAAGGAACACTAAAGGAACATACTTAAAAAAATGGAGTGAAATATGGATAAACCAAATAATGAGAGTTGGGTTCAATAATCACTTTACTTTATGTATGAGATATTTCTTCATATTAATATCCTGTATAATCAAATTAAGTTCATTAATTAAAATATATATAACCAATTCTTATTTTATTGTATTTAATATAGTTTTATTATGTTCATTTATATGCTTTTAGATGACTTATAGAGTTCAATTCCATCTTTCGGGAGTGTTCATTTTCTAGGTTTTCATGATTGGTTCCCTTGAATAAGAGTATATAAATTTATGTCGAATGGGAATAATTCAAAATAATTGAAATTATATGTTATTAATTAAAATAAACAGTTTAAATGGTTATATATATCATTTATTTAAATTTAATTAGGATGAAACATTAGATAAAAGTTAGGTGATAATCATTTAGATTTTCTTGGCGGTTTTCCGAACATCACAAACTAGTTTTTTCCGTAATATATACTTTTGTATATAATATATTTCTAGATCATAAAAATGGTCATTACAAAAATTTTATATTATCTTAAACCCATTGTTGTTTTTAATGAACATTCATTAAGTCATTAAAGGAAAACTAAAATGCATCATCCATGATGTCAGTAAATTGACACATTACGGGCGAGCATTTCATTTTTGTAATAAAAGCTATATAGAGATATAGGATTTTTATGATGGATCTTCAATTTACATGATATAATTATATTAAATAAAATATACTGGATTTATCATTCACATTATTATAGAGGTGACGAGATATTAGGAAAATAAAAAAGAAATGAAAATAAATTAAAAGAAAAAGAAAGGTGATTTTACCTCTGGAATTTCTCCTCATTGATAACCTCCTTAGGAAAAACGGTTTGGTATTTTGATGAGAAATAGGGATCCTTCTTGTGAGGTTGGGGATTTTGGAATATTGTTGGGTATAAATTGGATAATTATCAATGAATGAAAGGTTTAATACGAAGACGTGGTGAGGTGTGGTATGAATATGGGAGAATATGGGTGTTTTCTCATTATTTTTTACATTGGGTTATTATCTTGGCTAGGACTATGAATAGTTAGAGAATTATCACTAATAATATTAAAATAATGAAGTATATTTCGTTATTTTGGGCTTACATCCGCCATACATCATCTATGACTCAATAGTCCTTGTATTTTTCTTTTATCGTAAATTATCATATTTCACTATTCCCAAAAAAAAATAATGTATTATAGAAAAATCCCAAAAATTTACCCTAACCATTTTTCATTGTGTATAATTCAAAATTGAATTCCATTTTATGAAAAAAAAAATATTATAAATTCAATTTTTAAATAAAATCATCATTTTCATTGAGAATATTGATTATATAATTATAACTGATTTTATAACACTTTGGAAAATTGATCAAGATATCATAAAATAATATTATAATAATAAGACAACTAAATATTCATTTATGGTTTTTTTAGTGAAAACAAACTTTATTTTAAATCATTTTATTAATAATAAAGTTGAAAATAAACATTCAGGATTTATAAAAATACCAAACATAATTAATAATTTTTAAAAAATTTATTTACAAATACCGTGATATAATTATATCATATTATCATTTACCAGATTCCTAAGTTTTATTTATCCTTTTATATGAGAATACAACATTCTATTGGTTAGATTACTATTCCCAGGGTTCACATTAATATTATATAGGTCGTGTTACTATTCCTTTGGTATAGGTACCTTAACTTCTAAGAATACCTCTTAATTAATTAATTCACCATTTATAATTTTTTATAATGTTTTATATATTATTTCATCTTATTTATAATATATGAAATAATTATATGAAGGGAAAATATCATTGATATAATTTTGTGTCATTACATTCTTCCCCTTTTTGAAATTTCTCAGTTGAGATTTTGTTTTAAAAAAATATGTCTGTGTATTTTTCCTTCATATCATACTTTAGTTCCCAAGTGACTTCATCATACTTATGGTTCCTCGACAACAATTTTACAATGTGGGATGTCTTGTAGAATAGAACCTTTTCTCTTCAATCCATAATCTTTATCAGCTTCTCCTCATAAGATATATCATCTTCTAGATATACCACCTAAAATCTTAGTACATGTGAGGGATCTGGTATATACTTCCTCCAGAGAGATACATAGAAGACACCATCAATTTGAGCCATAATTATAGGAAAGTCAAGATGATATGCCATAGCTCCTTTATGATCAAGAATATAAAAGGGGACAATGTACATTGGGTTTAGCTTCCCTTAATTTCTAAAAATCTTGACTCACTTCCATTGTGATATTCAAAGGATTACTTTATCTCCAATGTTAACCTCCAAGCCTCTTAGACATTTTTCATCATAGATCTTTTTCTACACTAATAAATTTTGGTATATTTCTGGAATTCTCGAACCTTCTCAATCATCTCCTTCATGATATCAGGTCTAAGTAGCATTATTTCACCAATTATATCCTAGTAGGTTGGAGTTCTATATTACTTTCCATATAGAGATTCATCTGGAGCCATTTTAATGCTCGATTGGAATTCTTTTCATATAATAACTCACCCAATGGGAGATGTTGATATCATCCACATTAGAATTAAATTGAATAGGGTCTTTTCATGTATTTTAGCATCTAAATAGTCATTTTATATTTTCCATCATATTGGGGGTGATAGGCCATGATGAAATTCAATTCATCACTCAAAACATGTTAAATAATCCTCCAAAATTTGGTTATGAACCTTGGATCAGGTTTTGAGAGGATAGAAAGTGGAACCCCATGCAGCCTCACCACTTCCTTGACATATACCACGGAATGTTTTTCTATTGAGAAGTATTACATAATAGAGACAATGTGGAATGTCTTGGTGGGTTGATCCACTAAAAATAAAATCGAATTATTTCATTTGGATGTCTTTGGGGGACTGGTGACAATGTCCATAATGACATTATCCCATTTAAAGAAGGTTACAGATAGTGGTTGCATCAACCCATTTGAATTTTGTTTTTCTTCTTTATCCTGCTAACATATCAAGAACCCAAATGTATACTCTTAAATCTCCATTATTATATCTTCTCACCAGAAGTGTTTGTAGAGATCATGGTACATTGTGGTACTTCCTAGATCAATAGAGACATTTGAGCTATGAGCATTATACAATATCTCCTTCATTATCTTAGGTTATAATTACACACAAAGCCTTATTCTAAAAAGAATCACATCATCACCATATATATGGAACTCTTGTATCTTCTCATCCTTTACTATATTCATATTATTTTGAATCTCTAGGTTATCCCTTCATTACTCCTTAATCATAAATTGGATATATGGTTGGAAAATCATTTGGGCAAGGTATTATGTATTCCCTATTGTTATGATTTCCAAATCATTCAGGTTCATGTCCATGAAGATATGGTATTTCTCAATTCCCATCACAGATTGAATAGAAGGTTCTTTTCTTCTAAGAGAATCAGATTCCTTTTTTCATATGCCAGGATGATTGAGAATAGGGAAATAATAGTCTTTGAATATCTCTAATCATCTTGTTCGAGCAGTGTTTATCATTTCATTCATGAATATATAATTTAATCCCTTTTTATCAGCATATATTTGACACTTCTCACCATAGAGATAGTACCCCCCATATTTTTAAGGAAAAATGAAAAATTTCAAGCTGAAAATCATGCATTGGATAGTTTTTTCCATGGATCATTAACATCTGTGAAGAGTAAGCTATCAGTTTATTATTTTGCACAAGTACACAACACAATACATTCATTGAAGGTTAATTTCTCACAATTTTTTTCACTTTTTGGTAATGTGAGTATATATGCGGTGATCAACCTCTTCTTTAGCTCTGTGATTCTTTCCTCACATTATTTCATATAGATGTACTTTACCCCTTTCCATTTCAACTTAGTTATCGGGCTAGAGAATCCTGAGAAACTTCTAACAAAACGTTAGTAGTACACTATTAAAACTTTAAAACTATCAATTTCTATAACACTAGAGGGTTTGGTTGATTCCTCAATTGCATTTGTCTTTGAAGGTTCTATATAAATTCCCCAACTTTTCATTATGTATCCCAATAATGTAGCATGCTACATCCATAAGTCACACAATCTGAACATGGAGTACAATTTATCCCTCGTTAATGTCTCCAAAACACTCAATAAATGTTCTTCATGTTCCTCCTTTCAATTAGAGTTGACGAAAATATCATCGATAAAAACTAACAAAATAATTCAAGGTATTGTAAAAAGACTCTATTCATAAAATCCATGAATATTGAAGGAGAATTAAAAAGTATATGGGTGTCACTAGAAAATCATAATGTCCATGCCTTGTACGGAAGGCAGTCTTATGAATATCTTCTTTTTTCAGCTTTATCTGATGATATCCTGAATGAAGATCCTCCTTTGAGAAGTACTAAGCTTTCATGGTTGATCTAACATGTCATAAATCCTTGCAAGATGATATCTATTCTTTATGGTGATCTTGTTATGTTCCCAATAATTGATACATGTATGAATGGAACCATTCTTCTTCTTAACAAATATCACTATCACGCTCAATGTGATTCACTAGGGTGTATGAATCCTTTGTCCAAATGCTCTTGAAGATTCTTCTTTAACTCCTCCAGTCTGATAAGTGCCATCCTCTATGGATATTTTGATATATGTGTAGCTCTTGGTATGATTTATATTGATAAATCAACCTCGTGATCTGGGGGAAGTTAGTGTAACTATTTGAAAATACATCATTGTATAACCTTCTAATGGGAATTTACACTAAATTTATACCATCCATTGACATAACCATTTGAGCGTGTTATGCCTCTTTATATGGAATTAACAAACACGTTATTAATGGATTTTTTATATGAGAGTCATGATCTTACTTTAAATTTTAGGGGATCATTGAATGGTTCTTCATTTGAAAAAATAATAATTTTTCGGAAAATTAATTTCTTCTCTATATAACGAGATCCCACCCATTCCCATTATAGCATAAAATTCCACCAAGGGATGTATCACAAGATTCACTGTAATAGTCTTCCCACATACACCAAAAGGATATGAGTCCTTCACTTGGGTTACAAATATTGAACCACTAGTTTTTTTTATGTATATCTCTATTTCAAGGTTTTAGGTATTTGATTCAATATTTCAAGAAAAAATACAAGAAATAAAGGAATTCATAGAACTAGAATCAAATAAAGTTTTTTTCATTCATGGGTGAATAGGGGGTATACCTTCTACGACATAATTTATTACTCCACTTCCATAGTAGTGATGGAATAATTCTTCACTTGCTCCATTGGGTTTGGTGGCTTTTAATGTTGATTACCCTCGATGACTCAAGGTTTCATGCACTTTTTTCAGTAGTGTCCTTACACCCTAGAGTTAAATCATTGAACCATGATGGGTTCTCTCATTTATTCTATCATATTTCTAAACTTATATAGATATATTTGATATTTTTGAGCTTAGTGGTATTATCTCCCACACATATAGTATTTATGCGTCCCTTTGAGTCAGTTCCCCTGATACTTCTTCCAAAATATTTGGCATGTGAGTGGTTGACATATATTTCCACCTTTCTCATTTGATCTTATAGCCTAAAACTCAATCTTTTGTTTATTATCCCCATATCCATGGAACCATTTTCCAAAATCCATCTCCACATTGATATTTAAAAGAACAAATTCTTCGTAACTCTAAAATTCTTTGATAGAATGTACTTTTAAAGGCGTGGTTTTAAACCACTAGAGAATATATCATTTTTTCTATCATTGATGATAAAAAAAACTTGAGGCATATATTGTAAGCCTTATAAAATTTTCTTCATAGTATGTGATAGATTCACCTTAATTTTTCAGAATATTTATGAATTATCTATTAATACTTTTATTAATATTTTGAGGAATATACTTATTATGAAAAATTATCTTGAACTTTTTCTTATCTATCTCTTAAATTTTATAATTAGGTTTTGTTTTCTTAATAAAATCTCACCATTGGTCACCCTCTCCATCTAAATGATTACTTGATAGAGTCACTTCCGCCAACTATGAAAGTTGAATCACATAAAATATCTTTTACATTGATTTGACTCACTTTTTCATGAAGATTCGATCATAAGATCAACTACATTCTGGTGGTCGTTTCCCCATAAAAGACATGATATCCAATTTATCCCTCTTAGGTGAAGGAGTGCATTCCACATTATTCAAGTTATTATTCATATCCTGATAAATATGGGTAATAATATCCATTAAAATTGTAACTCCTCCTCAAAAGTAATATGGGACTTCATTAAGGAAATTGTTGCATTGTCCCTCATATGATTTTTTGTCCTAGTTTCTACTCGTTCCAAATATTTTCTAAAATAGAAAAGGTTGGAACAAAACATAATTCAACAAGTCATGAAAACCATATCCCTTTTTTCAATTAAGTATAAAGTCATATCATGTGGGATCCCTTTATTTAGAAAAGCTTCTTGTGTGCTTACGTATACTCACTCCCATACTAAGGGTTTTTCATAAGGTACTCAAATTCTAATTCCCAAATTAACTAAACCTTACTCTGATAACAACTTTATCAACCATAATTTTTTAAAATGATAATAACATTATTTTAAAGATAAAAAACATAATTATGCTATAAATCTATGATCAAAATTTTTAGTGCCTTTCTAAAATTAGAACAATAAATATCTTCAACATAACAAAAATTAAACATTTATTTAATTCCTTTTTCTCCAGATTCTTATTGGATTTCATGCACTCCTTATTATAAGTATTCATATAATGATATAAATTAAAGAATGGGAGAACTAAAATCCCCATAATATGATGAATAAGATATATGAAACATGGTTTAGAATAATAGTTATCATAACATAAGCAAAGGATTGTCATCATAATCAAGAGAGTAAGCATTAGATAAAGGAATGGAATGTGGAAATGAAAAAAAATAAAACATCATGTCATACTCGTTAACCACCAGACATATTTGTGAACAACTCTAGAATCGCATTCACACATATTCCACATTATATCATGAGATTCATCACATTACCCAATTCATTGGAGCGCTATATAATTTCAGATGCACCAGTCACAACATAACCTTTACATTATCATGCATTCCACGTAGAATGTATATAAATCGTGGAAATAAAATAACCAATGTGAAGGAGTGTGTTTTATTACAAAAAGAATAAATTAATTAATAAAAATTGGGCCTCATAGAGAAATAAATAATAACATTCTTGGTATAAGATCCATCAATCTTGAATGAAGAAGAAACAATCGCAATAGAAGTTAAAGGTGTTATTTTAGAAAGAAGAGGTCAATTTTAAAAATAATTGCATTGGTCATAAAAAAACATATTTGAATAATTTATATCCCTTAAAATAAAATTTTATTTTTAAAATAAATTATATTTAAGAAAAATTAAAGGAATATTCATAATGAAATGTGATTGAATTAGGGAAAACCCAAATAAGGAGAGTTGGGTTCAAGAATCCCCTTACAATATGTTCAAGTGCTTTCCTCACATTAGTATCCTAGATTATCAAATTAAATTAATTAATTAACATATCCAGAACCACCTATACCTTTTATTTATTTATTATAGATTTATTAAGTTAATTTATAACCTTTTATATGAGTAATATAGTTCAATTCCATAATTTTGGAGTGTTTAATTTCTTGGTATTCATGATCTATTCACTTGAATATGTGAATTGAACTTTATGTAAAATGTGTATAATTATCCCGAATTGAAATTATATTTTTGTAATGTACATTAATAGATATAAATGGTTATGCATACCATTTGTTTAAAGTCTATTAAGATGAATCATTAGATAAAAGTATAGATATAATCATTCATATTTTTTGGAGGTTTTTCTAACATCACAAATTGGTTTTCTTACATTATTTATCATTTTTTATCGAAGTTAGTTCCAGATCATAAAAATAGTTATTAAATAAATCATATAATATGTACCAACCATTATAGTGGTTTTATTAACAACCTTTAAGGTGTTAAAGGAAAACCAATATGCATCATCCATGATGTCTGCAAATTGACACATCATTGGCGTTGATTTCATTTTTAGAATAAAAGTGAGATATATAGAATTTTGATTATAGATGTTTCATCAACATGATATAATTATAATTTATAAAAGATAGTATAGTTATCCTTAAAATTTTAAGTAGGTGGTGAGGAGAGAATAAGAAAAGAAAAATAAATTAAAATACAAGAATAAAAATTTTACATCTTCAATTACTACTCCTTGAGAACCTCCTTGGGGTAAAGGGTTTGGTATTTTGATGAGACAAAGGGATCAAAGACATGGGTGAGGGTCTTTGGATGTGTATTGGGAATAAATTGTACAAGGCTAAAATATTAGAAGTTATGATGAGTAGAGGTGGTGAGGTTGGTATTTAGATGAGATGAGAGATTGGTTTTCTAATTATTTTATACATTAGTTTATTATTTTTGCTCGAGACTGTGAATAGTTTGAGAATTATCCCTAAATATTTTACAATAATGAAGTATATTTTTTGATTTTTTTCTTATTTCCTTAATACATCATCTATGACTCAATAATTCATGTATTTAGCTTTTATTAAAAATTACCATATTTTAATATTCATAAAAAATCTAGTATTTTAAAAAAATTAAAAAAATCATCATAACATTTTCTAATCTTTTAGAATTCATAAATGAAATCCTTTTTATGAAAAAACATTCACAAAAATGAAAATTTAAATTTTTAATTATAATCATCATTTTCTTAGAAAATACTGATTTGAAATTTATAACTGGTTTAATAAAACTTTGAAAAATTAATCAAGGTTTCATAAAATTATATTATAATAATTAGACAAAAAAATATTCATTTACGATAATATTTTATGAAAATAAACTTTATTTTAAACCATTTTATTAATTATAATATTGAAATTATAAATTTATGATTTTTAAAAATACCAACTATTAATAATTAAAAAAAATTACTTAAAATATAAAAAAAATACATCATACAAATATTTATAGGGTACATAAATTTTATTTATACTTTCATAGGTTAGGTCACTATTCTATTTTCTAGATTAGTATTCTTAATTTTCACATTACTATTCCAAATTTCAAGTTTCTCTTCCATTGGTATAGGTTCCTTAACACCTTGAAATATATCTTAATTCATTAATTAATCATTTATAATGTTTTTATTTTGTTTTCTATATGATTTTATGTGATTTTTACTACATGACATAATTATGAGATGGGAAATTATCATTGATAGACGTTTCAAATGTTATAATTATAAATTAGAAAAACGGATTCCATTTTTTGAATCAATAATAATTTATAATTTCAAATATGGTCAATTTTTTTCCAAAAATATTAGTTGAAGTGATTAAATTAATTATAGTGATTAAGTATAAAATAAAACAAAAAAGAATAAACATTAAACATAACATATAAAATGACGTATAAAATTTCCCAAAATCCATTTTATATTAATATTTTGAATATATCCTCCATTTTATAAAATTTTTTCCATTACTGGAGCCAGTTTACTTGATAAAGCAAAGGTGAAATTCACATTTCAAAAAAATTGAAGAGTGTCGCTCCTCCTATACTATAAAAAGGCACACATCCCTCCCACTTATTCACATAACTTGATCCATTAAGATCAACCAAACATTACCCACATTTCATCACAATATCCATAAATTCATCCTAGAATCCTATTTTTGGGTAGAAATCCATCCTAACAATCCCTTTGGTTAAAACGAAATGGAGTTACCCAAAGAAGAGGGACCATCCTTCCTCAAGATATTTTGTTCATTTTTACTTTACCACATATCCTGGATTGGAATTATGATAGAAAATATATCTTCATATGATATTTATAATTTTAATAAAAATATTTAATTTTCATATAAAATATAACTTCATTCTTTCCATTTTTTGTAAATTGATAACTTTCTTTTTGAACATGTGGACTACTTCCTCCTCAAAGTGTTGTGATTCATTCACACTTTACATGGAAAATATTAAGGATGGGTTTAGTAAACATATAGTATATATATTAGATAATAATTATATTATAATGATAATATATTTATATATATACATATATTTCATTTACATTATATATTTCAAAACAATAATTAAAAAAACGATGTTAATGCCTACGTACGGCCTACCGACTCCATAGACAGTGTATTCCATTTCACAATTATATCTTTTATATATTTTTATAAAAATTTATATACTAAATATATATGATATTTATATCAAGTTTTAAATTTACGAAATCTATAAACCATGTTCTGAGTAATATGATCCAGAATAATAAGTCAAACCATACATAAAAAAACATAGTGGATATTACCCATAGTGTAACATTAACATGGAATTATCAATAAGAAGAAAATAAAAAAACATATATGGTTCTATATATTAGAATATGGCTATATTTTATATTCATAATAATCTTATATTTATTATCCTGGAAGTTTTAATAAGTACAAATAAAGAAAATACAGAAGGTATGGGGATTTCTTGTCTCACTTTTATTTCTGTGAGATTTATAAATTAATCACCACTAATTTATTTTATATGGTGTATATACATACCATTAATATATTATATGATTAGTATTATTATATTTATTGGTATTTACCTATATAATTAATGATCTCCCTTTCATGGGGTTAATGATTGAAATGTTTCAAAATTGGTAAAGTAGTTTTTTCTCCATTTTCCTTCTTTGAGCACATCTCATGATATGAACCTAAATTATTATATGAGGTGTATACACTACCATTTGACATGTCATATAATTAATATCATAATATTAATAATATTTTAGGATTGTGGAAATTTCATGTTCTTACCTGGGGATTCTGATTCAAAGTTACCAAGCAGTAATAGTTTAGTGCAACAATCTCATCATTTATCAGGATTGCTTATGATTATGTGTTAATTGATGAAATATTATGTTCCATATTTCAAGAACTCTTTAATTTTCTTATCTATAATCTTTTCATGATGAATAAATTAATTTTCATCATTTTTTTCAATATTTGACACTTATTATAAATAATATAGTTTTTTAATAAATTTACACTATATTTCTTTCTTTTGTCAGAAACCTGTTTGATTCAAAAAATTGGTTCAAAAAATCAAAATATTTCTTGAAACTGTTTTTTGATCTCATTTTCAATGAAAAATATTTTCATGGTTTTAAAAGATTCATTTATATTTTTTTAATATTTTTTTCAAATAAAACTATTTTTATAATGGTTATTTTTTAAAAGATCATTTTTTCAAAAATAAAAAATGATATTTTCCTAAAGAAATATTTTTAAAAAAGCTTATGAAATTATTTTCCATCTATGATAACATCCATTTGTGTTACTCATTCCATTATGGGGAAATGATCCTAAGGGTACATTCATATTATTTCTCATGAGTGGATTATCTTTTGATGGCATGATGGTTGTGAAACTCATTTCTTTTTTCATTAGTTATATGATTGAGAAACTTGTTTCTCTTCCATAGGTTATTTTATTTTGAAACACACTTCTTTTAAGAGGTAATGATTTGATGAAATGATCATAAAACCTGCAACTTTTCCAAAATGAGATGGTAGGAATATATATCTCCCAATAACTAAATAGGTAATGATTAATATCTCATAAGTTAATGATGATATTCAAGTTGATAGTATTAATACACTAGAGAATATGGGGAAACCGGATCTACTATGGAATATGGGGAAACTTAATCCGCTGTAGTAATATGGGGAAACCCGATCCACTATGGTAAGGTAGGGAATTATAATACCCTATAAAGAAAATATGATGACATGGGATGGTGGTGTCTCCAGACCAATAAGTGTTTTCCCCGTGAAGTTTCTAGATAATTTTTGGGTAATGATCCTTGACTTATAGGTAATTACATTACATTTTTCTTCCTCCTCGACAATTCCTTGTCTTATTTCTATATTATGATTTCAGGGATTAAGCTATTGATCCCCTTATGATTCTAACCATTTGAACTGACAATATTTGTTCCATGATTGTTTTTTATGATCTTTTAAATGTAGGGTGTGATATTCTAATTTTATGATCACATTCTCATATTCTAATGCTCATTGTTAATATTATATATCTCTTTTGTTTACCATTATTGAGCATCTTATCCCTCCCAGTTTATGTTTCTATTCCTGAGGTTATGAATATATATATTAAGTATGATATGTCTTTTAAGGGTGAAAGTCATGCAGAACCTAATGGGAGATAATTTATCTTACTCATTTACCCGTGTTCATTTTTTCATGTTTACAAAGGAAATAAAATAAAACAATATTTGGGTTTTTGTTTTTTTAATGTATTCAGTATTCTGTAAAAAAAAAATAATTTTAAAGTTTGTTATGTGATAATTGCTAATGTTGGTATCAGAGAAAATTTTTATTTAAAATTTAGAAATTATGATGATAAACCCTTAGTAATAATCCTATGTAATTTTATAAGGATGGATATAGGGATAAGAAAAATTAAAGGAAAATGTACTAGGATTTTGGAAAGAATAGAGTGAGGGGTTTCCAAGAAATGCATCCCTCTCTAGATACTACAAGTGGGTGTGTCTCTAGAACAGATCTACATAGGGGTAACATCCCAAAAAATAGTATATTAAGTTAGATTCAGTCAGGAACTAGTGCACAATAATGGGCCTTTCTACACAACTAGATTCACACTATTATGGGATATTATTTGGGAATTCCCAAACCACCATGAAGGGTTTATATATGAGTTTGCTATGAATAAACTAGGATAAAACTTAGATGTTATAGTTTAAAGAGTTTTTAATTATCTAGACATTATATAAGATGATTTTCATGATTATATGCTTCCACACTATGACAATAGTGTCTTAATCTATGATTTTTAATATTATTAAATGTTTGGAACCCAATGGAACCATATAAATAGTGATTAAAATGAAAAAGTTAAATATTTTCCTCTGTAGTAACCTAATACAATGAGAGATTGAATGAAAAATATCATTTCTATGCTCACCCAAATTTCCCAAGCAATGAATCATGTTGGTCTTCAAAATTAAAAAAATAGGGAATAATATTATATTGAGTCCTTCATGAGGAAACTTTCCCCTACTTTTAGAGGATCAGCTGATCAACTTGTTTCCAAATAATGGATCAATTCCACTAATTATATATTATCTATCCACCAGTATTCATAACATGAGAAATTCATTCTGGAAGTTTATCATTTATAAGTTGAAGCTAACCAGTGGTTAAATCTAATAAAGAATATGAGTAAGAAATATTAAATTGAATCCCTGAATTGGAATGAGTTCAAAAACTTTTTCATTAATAAGTATGTTCTTCGTGTTCTTCTTACAAAGATAGAAAATGTTTTCCTTGAGTTAAGGAAAAATGATGATGAATTCATTGGAAGCTATGAGGATAATTTCACAAGACCTTGAAGTTATGCTTATCATATTGTCAACTAACTAGAAATTAAGGTTGATTGATTATTTAGTGGATTAAATCCAAGTCACAAAAGATAGATACTCGTAAGAGACATTATTATCTATGAAGAATTTGTCTATTGTTTGATCAAAGATAAAATAATGAGTAGATTTGTGTATCAATCTCATGGGTTTGATAATAAAAGGAATATGTAGTTCAAAGGAAAATCTAAAAACCATAGAGAAATGAATGTGTGACTTCCATTCTACTCTAATTATGGAAAGATGAATCATGGAAATTCTCTTATGGGTTCTAATAAATCCTTTATGTGTTTAAGGGAAGGTGATCGGGGAATTGATTTCTGAACTGATGGGAATAATGTGTCTAATGACGCAAATAGAGGGAAATATACACAAAATTCACCTCCAAAAAAATAGTGATTCATGTGTCTGGAGGATGGGAGTTTTTCTAATCAGTTCTCAAACCCAAGGGTTGGGCATGATGATTAGCGTCAATAGACTCTTAAACTAAGGGTAGAAGAAAAAACTCGTGTTACCATTATTTCTAAAAACATGTGCGATAATGAATTATTGAAATATACATTTACCATTAACTATAGAACTTCTAATTTTTTATTCGATTACTAATCGACCACCTCTTTTATATATTAAGAATTTACCATGTGTATTAGGATCCCTCCCACATTATTGTACGGGGAAATATAATTGAAAACTCCTAATGGAATGATGATTTCATCTCAAGTCAATGATTCCTCTCCAGTTTATGTTTTTGGAATTGTGTTATATGAAAATATTATAATTTTTCCTCTAGTTGAATTCAATTTTAAATTTAGAATGGATTGTATTTATCTAAATAAATAACAAAAAATTCGATGATGGAAAGTTACACTTGATATTTTAAAGTAACATATGATCATATATCAATTTAATGATATGTATGAACTCTCTATGGAGATTACATCTAGTGTATGAGTATTAATTACCATTTAGAAGGGATTTCTGTCTCCAATGGTTGGGGAAAAAGTTGATGTGGATGAAATGCATACTTTTTGGGAAATTCTGGATGCCTTTCCAAAGATTTTCCTAGCGTCCACTAAAATGTGATATTGAGTTCTCGATATAACTCATACATGGTTCCACACTAATTTCAATGAATATATAGAGAATTTATATAATTTAGTTGCAGTAATTTAAGAGGAAACTCTATGAACACCTTTATAAGGGATTTATTTAGGCAACTGTGTCACTGTGGGTTCAACCAATACTTTTTTTGAAAAAAAAGATTGATCAACTTGACTCTACATTGATTATCAGGAGTTTAATAAGGTCAAAATCAAGAACAAGAATTATCTTACCATATTGATGACTTGTTTAATCATCTATCAAGACTCAAAACTTTTCTATGAATGACCTTTATTCTGGATATCATTAACTGATGGTTAATAATGAGGATATACCTAAGATAGCATTACGTACAAGGTGTCAACACTATGAAAATATAGTGATTCCTCTAGATTTTAATAATTTTCATGCTATCTTCATTGATTTGAAGAATACAATCATTATATATTACCTCGATCATTTTTTGAATGTATTAATTTATGGTATTCTTATCTATTCAAGGATAGAGGATTATAATTAAGAACACTAGAGAATTGTACTAATGAACATGCAGATGGATAATTTTTATGAAAAATTTAGAAATAGTTAATTTTGGATGAAAAAGGATGTAATTTTGGATCAAATAATCTAAAAAGAGGGTATAGTGGAAGATTCATCAAATACAGAGGCTTTTGAATATTTTCCTAGATTAACCATAGTGATTAAGATCCCTAGTTTTCTTGGTTTATATGGATATTATCAACTATTAGTGGATAATTTATCGCGAAAATCTATTACTCTAACCATGTTAACTTGGAATGGTACCAAGTTCTTTTGGATATATTTGTGTGAGTAAACATTTAAGAATATAAAGATTATGATAGTCAAACACATGTCCATACTTGACTATGTAGTGGATAAGGTTTTGAAATATATATTGATAAATCCAAGAAGGGATTGGGATGTGTTCTAATGTATTGTAAATAACCAGAAATTTCAAAGAAATTTTTTTCTTAAATTCTTTGGAATTTTACGAGTTCGTTGTTTCTGACGGCGCCTGATTCCGAAACCCGGTGTGCCTGGAATAATTTTCTGGAGTTTTGTTTGGGTATGTTTAGTAAACGTATGTGTGGGTTTTTCTAACATTTGAACCGATACTTGGAATTGAAATCTGAGGACACTGATGAACTTGCAGCGCCGGTATTCGCTTAAGGGGACCTTTATTGCAGTTTTATTTTTTACAGGTTGAAAGTTAATTTTGGGGATTCTTTATAAATTTAATAAAAATTATGTGTTACATAATTTTTGTTAAGGGGTGGTTATTTTCTCCAAAGAAGAATGGAGGTTGGTCCCACACCCCACATAACCACCCATGAGAGGGTATTGTGTGGTGGGGACCACACGAACACAAACCTCTCAAGTCCCCTTAACCCCCCCCCCCCCTTTAACTCCTAAAACCTTTCACCTTCCTTCTTTTCAATTTTAAACTTGTCCCCCCTCTCATGAATGCCAACACATAAGATTAATTAAATGCTAACACCAGAGATTAATTAAATGCCACATTTAATTAATCATTTTGAATTCATTTGAATTTACTTTTCCAACATTAAAAGAAGATATGGCATTATTTTACTTGGGTTGGCCTAATCTTGCTTGGGGTGGAACTTGAGAGAATTTGGAGGATATCACCATCTCCAACGAAGAATGATGTTCTCTCGACGAAGAACGCTGATTCCACCAAAGAACGATGACGTGTCTTTATTATTTCCAACTAGGAAAGAATATGTAGTGACACCCACTAAGAACATAGTCTTCCTTCCTCTTCCTTCGCGTCAATAGAGAAGACGCCATCCACAAAGAACGTCACCAACAACGACGCTTTCTCCTCGGATGCAACCCGACCCCAACAAATCGATTCCATCGACGATGAACGAACCTTGAATCGAGGTAGGGGAAATTCATTTATCTTTTTAAATGAATAAAGTTTATACCTCGTTTTTTGATAAATGTTATGGTTCAACTTTGGCCATTTGTTATCATCTAATGCAGAGGGAGAGGTCCGAACTAACATGGCCCGACGCCCCTCTTTTGATTCTTGATTGTTTTAAAAAAGGAAACGGAGCCAGAAGGGCGGGGCGTCGTCGCACTGGCCGCATGGAGGAAGGTGTGGCCCGCAACCTCAGGCCGCTCAGACAAACCGAACCGGCCGGCCATAGCTGGCTGGGCTGGAGAACTGCGGTGCCCTCTTGGCATCGCGCTGCGGATGAGACGATGCCCAATTCCACGGGCCGCTCGGCGGATGTACCGGTCGACCGCCTGCCGGGCAGGCCGAGGGGAACAGCGGAGCCACATGGCGCCGCGTGCGGAGGAACCGCGACCCGCAACCGTGGGCCGCCCGCGCCGGAAAAAACCGGCCAGCTTCGGCCGACCGGGCAGCAAGGAGGGACGACACTGCTCAGCGCCGCCGGGTGAACCGAACCGGCCCACAACAGTGGGCCGGGTCCACGGGTGGGTCGTGCCCAATTGGGCCGAGCCAAACCCCCCCAAACATGTCAGACCACATAGCCGGGTCCGCGGGTGGGCCACGCTCTACCAAGCCGGACTGACACCCAGCGGGGTCGGACCCGCCAAACCAGATCGTGCTGACCCACCAGCCCACTAGGCTTGACGGGTCGTGCCTGTTTCTCTTAAAAGTGAATATCTTCTAGACCGCGTGTCTGATTGATGCGCTGTCTACGGCACTAGGATCCTCGCGATGAGAAGATCATTTTGTGATACTATAAGTGATTTTTGGACAAATTTTGAAAATGGATGGGTTTGTAATGAGCGTAATTCCAACCGGGCCCCTGGAACGGAAATGCTAATAACTCTCAAACCGTGCGTCCAATTGATGGGTCGTCTGTCGCGTTGGGTTTCTTATGATGAGATGGAACTACAGTATACATCAACTCAGGACTTCGTGATAGTTGATGTATTGGAACTTGTCTTGAAGAGCAGACCCTCTCGGAAATGAGCGTGTTGTGTGTGGGAACGCTAGAGCTGGTTGCGACTGCAACGACTACTGTACCAGAATCTTACGTGGGTTTGGCAGCGACGACTACTGTGCTGGGATCCTCCGTTGGTTCAACGACGACGGCTACAGTACCAGAATCCTCCGTGGGTTCGACAGCGATGACTACTATTCTTATATCCTGTGTGCGTCCAGCAGTTTTGACTTCTGTTCTTGTATCATGTGTGGGTCTGACAAAGTAGCTGGTCTTGTATCCTGTGTGGGTCCGACTGTTTAGCTGGTCAAGTATCCTGTGTGTGTCCAACAGCTTAGATAAATCAGTGACTACATCTGATCATCTCTATCACAATAAGAAATATGTATACCTGTGTGAGGTCAGTCTTGAATTTCAAGCATTATCATCGATGTGATTGACTTTACTTCCCATGTAGACTGGGTTGTGCTTGGGATCTAGAGTTGGAGCCGAACTAAGATTGATAACTTAGGTATATGTATGGGAATATACCTAAGTAGGGTTGGATGTTACTTCGTGGTTGTATCATTCTTTTGTGGTTTAACCTTCGCGGATTCTGGGAGACCATCGGAGGTCTTGTGGTCCCTAATGAGTATCATTACACTCACCCCTGCACGGCCTATGCCCGCACTTCGTTGTGTTGGTTGCAGACGATGGGCAGCACTGATCGAGGTAGAGACTTGTGGAGCTGGATGGTACTCGGAGGTGGACCACTTGGAGAGATGTACACGGAGTGGACGGACGGACCTGAGGTGCTGAGGAGGCCATCTGTACCCACCTTTCAGGTGGGATTTCCGGATGACGACTCAGTAGTTTCTGTTTACTTTTCTGCAGTTCTACTTACTGTTGGGCTTGTAATTCTGGCCCCTTTCCTCTCAGCACTTTCTCTTGTATTCAGTTTTACTTAGAGTTTATTTCCATTTTTTCCACTACTGCTTGTGTTTAGACTGTGTGTGTGTGTGTTACAGGTTAAAAGGAAATGCCTTCCCTTTTATCGGTATTACGCCTTTGGTTCTAGTTTACACCCCTTGGCCTATGTAAGGCGGGCTTGGGGTAGTCACGACACGGGCCCTGAGGACGGGTCGTGACAAATTGGTATTAGAGGAGTCGGTTTTACCGTAGAACTCAAGACACTGATCATTATTTTCTGTGAAGCAATAGTGTTCAGAGTATTCAGTGTGGTTTTCAGTCCAATGAGTATAGTGTTGGTGTGGCGGCTGACATATCCATACACATGGACCCTTACCTCTGATTCCCAACTCAGTGCACGAAAACACTGATTGCGTGTTTGTTTCCTCTGAAAAAGTTTTCTTTTTGATTACTTTGTGTCAACTCACCAGGTATACTGTTTTAACCGTGGTGCCCCTGTTTCTTTTCAGGATGGCCTCATGAAGGAATCCAGCGAGGTTTCTGAGTTACTTACGAGATGGTAGCCCACCGAGCGATGAGGCCTCGATGCAGGGCCCCATTATAGCAGAGGTACCAGCGGTACCACTACCCATTGGGCCACCGAAACCATCGGCCCCAGTATCGGATAGTGAATTCCACATGAGTGTGTTGCATGAGTTCCAGCGCCAGAGCCTGCGTAGGTTTCGAGGATAGATGGACCCACATGCACTAGAGGATTGGCTGGATGCTATCGTGAGATTTTTCAGAAGAGTAGAGACACCAGATGACCTCATGGTGATCCTTATCGCGAGTCTCCTACATGTAGCAGAAGGAAGCTGGTGGATCCTGATGCTCTAGGTGTATGACGTGGTATCATTACTCATGACAGACATTGAGAGTCTCTTTCGCTCAGATTTTGTTTCAACCACCCTTCGTGTTGTGCGGATATAGGAGTTACTTCAACTACAGTAGGGCAGCATGACAGTAGCTCAGTACTCAGCGAGGTTCACCAACCTCTCACACTACTCCACGAATATGGTATGGGACCCATTCTTCAGGGATCAGACCTTTGAGCAGGGACTCAGTCATGAGATCAGGGCTTCGATGATTCCCATCATTATCCCAACGTAGGTGGGGGTGCTATAGATAGCCCTTATAGTGGAGATTTTTCTCGTTGAGCAGTCACCAGCAGTGAGACCCTCCGCAGGACGACACGCAGCAGATTATTCTTTAGGTGGCAGTAAAAAGTTGACACAGAGGTCCAAGAGGACCAAGCCATCACATGGGTGACCTCAGGATACAATTTTGTTTGTGTGGGGAACATGAAACATAGCCAAACATACAAAGATCAGGCAGTGTTATGCATGTGGCGGGTAGGGTCACATGGCTCGAGACTGCCTGACCCACCATGCGAACGACCAGCAGACAGTAGAGAGAACTCCCAGGAAGAGGCAGAGGTTTGACCGTGGTGGTCCGCCAGGAGTTGGCAGACATGGTAGAGGAGCTGGCTGAGCAGCAGGTCGTGGATGAAGTTTCGAGGCTCTACCACAACCACCACCAGGAGGTCCACCCCGACCATAGGGAGCTGGCATACAGAGGCAGTCTCAGCTCCAGGCAGTTGATTCCTATGACCACGGTGCACCTTAGATGATTTGAGGTACTATCTGTGTCTACTTAACCCTTTCTACAGTACTTATAGACATAGGTGCGAGTCATTATTTTATTGTCGCTTCCCTTGTTAGGAGCTTGGAGATTCTGAAGGAGTCATTGGCTCGATCCTTACGGCTATAGACTCTTAAAGGGAGAAGACTCGATGATTACACACTGGTGCCAGCAGTGTGAGATTACTCAAGGAGGTGAGAGATTCGACTGGGATCTTCTTGTAGCGGCGTCGAGGTGTTATGACTTCATCTTGGGTATGGACTGGTTATCCAATGTTCATGCTCAGATTGACTGTATTAGGCGCAAGGTGTGGTGTATCCACAAGGATGGGACCAGGTTCACCTTCACCGTCCAGAAGGGAGCCTTTGCATTGCAGGATGGACTTATGCAGAGGAGGGGGCAGTCGATCACACATCAGTTGGCTAGTCTCAAACTCGGAGCGGTTGATGTGCGGAGTCCGAGTTTTCCAATTGAGGTGGATCAGTACGCAGATGTTTTCCCTAACAACATTCTAGGACTACTTCCTCACAGATAGGTAGACTTCTACATTGACCTGTACCCCGAGACAACACTAATATCTACTCCATCATATCAGATGGCTCTTTTCGAACTTCGTGAGTTGTGGGTACAGCTGGAGGGCATGCAGGGGAAGGGATTTATCCGACCTAGTGTTTCACCCTGGGTATCTCCGATTTTTTTTTGCCCAGAAGGCGGATGGGAGCTTGCAACTATGTATCGACTACCATCACCTGAATCAGGTGACCATGAAGAACAATTATACCCTCCTGAGGATTGAAAACCTCTTTCATCAACTCAAGGGAGCACGATGGTTCTCGAAGATAGACCTTAGGTCAGGCTATCACCAGCTCAAAGTTCGAGATGAGGATGTACAGAAGATGGCCTTCAGGTGTCGGTATGGACACAACGAGTTCTTGGTTATTCCCTTCTGTGTAACCAACACTCCATCAGTGTTCATGAGTCTCATTAATATGATCTTCCAGCCTTACCTCGATCGCTTTGCCATAGTCTTCAACAAAGACATACTGATTTACTCAACTACTGAGGAGGAGGACGCCTACCATTTGCGGGTAGTGTTGGATACACTTCGAGAGTACAAGATTTATGGTAATATCTCAAAGTTCCAGTTCTGGATTCGAGAGGTTTACTTCTTGGGAAACATCATCTCTGAGTTTGGAGTTGTAGTGGACCCAATGAAGATCAAGGCAGTACTTTCTTGGGAGCCACCAAGGATTGTGAGGGAGGTTCAGAGTTTTCTAGGTCTGGCTGGGTACTATCAAATACTTGTGCCAGATGACTCCAATGTTTCAGCACCGCTTTTAGCATTGACGAAGAAGGGGAAACCCCTCGTGTAGTCAGAGAGAAGTCAGTAGAGCTTTCAAGAGCTGAGGCAGAGATTGACCAGTGTTCCCATCTTGAGGCTACCGGAGGAGGGCGTTGTGTACTTAGTTTACTGTGATGCATCAGGGACCGGACTTAGGTGTGTCTTGATTCAGGAGTGAGTGGTGATGGCATATGGATCGTGATATTTTATATAGCATGAGAAGAACTACGCTTCCCATGACATAGAGTTAGCAGTAGTGGTCTTCCCCTTGAAGATTTGGCAACACTATCTGATGGGTGAGTGCTTTACAGTCTACTCTGACCACCAGAGTCTCAGGTACATCTTCTTGCAGAAGGACCTGAACTTGAGACAACAGCGATGGATTGAGTTCCTCCAGGACTATGACTTAGAGATATTCTATACTCTTGGGAAGGGGAACGTTGTAGAATACGCTCTTAAAAGGAGATCGAGCATTCAGCTGCTAGGAGAAGCGATGGAGCAACTGGTCGTGTTGCAGATATCCTTTGTAGATAGAGATGGTGCAGCCTTTCTGCAGTCTCTCATAGTCACTCCTCCACTACTTCAGTGAGTCATGGAGGCACAACATGGAGACGTTGACTTTGAGACACGGCATACTCAGATATCCTCAGGGTATACACCTAATGGTTTTTCTGAAGGTGGGGAGCATGTCATTCTATTCAGAGGAAGTACCATGGTACCAGTTTGACTATAGGAGGAGGTGTTGGGGGAGTTCCAACTTCCCCTCTAGAGGTACATCCAGGAGTGCAAAAGATGTATCAGGACCTCAGAAGACATCATTGGTGGCCATGTATTAAGAAGTCAGTAGCAGAGTTTGTCTCACGATGCCACACTTGTCAACAAGTGAAGGTAGAGCACCAGATTCCAGTAGGATTCGTTCATACCTTAGAGGTCCCAGAGTGGAAGTGGGATGGGATATCCCTGGATTTCATGACTGGGCTTCCACATACATCCAGAGGACATGACTCAATCTGGGTGATTGTCGACTGACTCACCAAGTCGGTCCACTTCCTACCGATTAGAGAGCAGGACTTAGTAGAGGTCTTAAGAAGCCTCTACATATAGAAGATCATACGGCTTCATGGTGTGACAACGACAATCTTCTCTGATCAGGATGCTCGTTTCACTTCCCGGCTATGTAAGGGTTGTAGGAGGCTTTCAGGACATAGCTTCGCTTTAGCACCGCCTTCCATCCTCAGACAGATGGTTAGACTAAGAGGACCATTCAGACTCCAGAGGACATGCTCCATGCATGTGTACTTGACTTTGGTCGTAGCTGGGAGGATCACTTACCCTTGGTATAGTTTGCGTACAACAACATCTACCACTCCACCATCGGGATGGAACCTTACGAGGCAATGTACGACCGACCTTGCATATCACCTCTGTGCTGGACTAACCCAGGGGAGTCAGCACTTCTATGACCAGAGATGGTTCATGCTACGACGGAGAAAGTTCAGATCATCCAGGAGCGGATGAAGACTGCATAGATCAGACATAAGTCTTTTGCTGATAGGATACGGAGACCACAAGAGTTTGAGGATAGCGACCACGTCTCCCTATGGGTCTCACCTCGACGAGGTCTACGGAGACTTGGCCGAGGTATAATGTTATCATAGTGATTCATTGGGCCTTTTCAGGTCCTCATCAAGGTAGGCGAGGTGGCTTACCACCTGGACCTTCCACCTCAGTTGTACTGGGTGCACGATGTCTTTCACCTATCTCAGCTGCGAAGATATGTGCATGACCTGTCCCACATCATAGACCATGGGGAGTTGGACATCGATGATGGGGAAACAATCATGGAGGTCCTAGTGGAGATCGAGGATCGACAGGAGCGAGTCCTCTGTGGAAGGTCGATTCCTCTGGTGAACATTCGCTGGTAGCACGGGAACCTCCAGGAGAGCACATGAGAGTGGGAGGCTCAGATGCATGATCAGTACCCTTATTTGTTTCCCTAGTTTGAGTTTTAGCTTTATGGGGATGTAAATCCTTTAGGTGGGGGTAATTTAAAGACCCGGAAATTTCAAAGAAAACTTTTTCTTAAATTCTTTGAAGTTTATGAGTCCGCAATTTTTGACGGTGCCTGATTCCGGGGCCCAGTGTGCCCAGAATAATTTTCTGAAGTTTTGTTCGGGTACGTTCAGTAAACGTACATGCGGGTTTTTCTAACTTTTGAACTAATGCTCAGAATTGAAATCTGAGCACACTGATGAACTAGCAGTGCCGGTAATCTCTTAAGGGGACCTTTATTGTAGTTACGTTTTTTACAGGTTGAAAGTTAATTTTGGGGATTCATTATAAATTTAATAAAAATTATGTGTTATATAATTTTTGTTAAGGGGTGGTTATTTTATCCAAAGAGGAGTTGTAGGTGGGGCCCACAACCCACATAACCACCCATGAGAGGATATTTTGTGGTGGGGCCCACATGAACACAAACCTCTAAACTCCCCTTGAAACCCCCCCTTTAACTCCTAAAACCTTTCACCTTCTTTCTTTTGAATTTTAAACTTTTCACATCCTCTCATGGATGCCAACACCTAAGATTAATTAAATGCCAACACCTAAAATTAATTAAATGTCACATTTAATTAATCTTTTTGAATTCATTTGAATTTAATTTTCCAACATTAAAAGAAGAGATGGCATTCTTTTACTTGGGTTGGCATAATCTCGCTTTGGGTGGAACTTGAGAGAATTTGGCGGATATCACCATCTCCAACGAAGAACAATGTTCTCTCGATGATGAACGTTGATTCCACCGAAGAACGACGATGTGTCTTCCTTCTTTCCAACTGGGCAAGAAAGTGAGGCGACACCCAAGAAGAATGCCATCTTCCTTCCTCTTCCTCTACATCAAGGGAGAAGACATTGTCCGTGAAGAATGTCGCCAACATCGACACTTTCTCCTGAGATGCACCGCGACGCCAACGAATCGACGCCATCGATGACAAATGAACCTTGAATCGAGGTAGGGTAAATTCATTTATCTTTTTAAATGAATAAAGTTTATACCAAGTTTTTTTATAAATGTTCTGGTTCGACATTGGCCATTTGTTATCATCTAATGCGAAGGGAGCGGGCCAAACTAACACGGTCGGATGCCCCTCCGTTGAATCTTGATTGTTTTAAAAATGGAAACGAAGCCCGAAGGGCATGGTGCTGCTGCACCGTGCTAAAGGAAGGAGGCCACATTCTTGAGGTGGTGGCAACCAAAGGTCAAGCCGGGCTGTGGCGGTGGAGGACCGGAGCAGTCGCGCCGGCTACGTGGAGGAAGGTACGGCCCACAACCATGGTCTACTCGGACAAACCGAACCTGTCGGCCCGCAACCACGGTCCACTTGGTCAAATAATTATATTTTTTTGATGGTTTCTTCCATATCATTAAGTGTGTTTAGGGTAATCTTCATAATTAATTCCAAAATATGATTCCATAGTGAAATTTGAAAACATAAGAAAACCCATATGTAATATGTGTTCATGTTTTGGGTAGTGTAATAGTCACTATATTAAAAAAATTTCTCCAGAAATTCTTTTCACAAATCACCATCACAATGTTTTCATACAAAAAATTGTATTCTTTATAAATGAAAATAATTAATTCAAATGATCTTTCTTAGATAATGGTTATCCCTTATAAATTGTTCTCCCTTACAAAATGTCCTAATTTTCGAGGGAATTTTCATCATGAATATTTGTTCCCTCTATGAACAAATCTCCAAAATCTAATTTCCATGAACTTATGTTACTCTCAAATTATTTAATTAATTGATTCATCATCCTAGTATTTTCATTTATATACATATAAAAATTATTAGTGGTATATTTTCAGGAAAACCAATATTAAAAACTCACTAATAATGGTATTATACATAGTCCCCTTTCTTATACCATCATTACATAAGACTTTCATTGCATCAAAATAAAAAATCACCACTGAATGGTCATAAACAACACTCCATTTTTCATCATTCAAATAATTTTCATATTATGAAATTACCAAGACACATTTCTTATTTTTTTCATGAATGAAATTCTCTGAAGTTTATATAAAAAAGTTTGAATGGTTTTTTCCTTTACATAATTTATTTTTTCATATTCTTCCACTACTTCAAGTAAATATTTAATTTGTGGTTCACAAAAATCATTCATATCTTCTTCCTAAAAATCTTATTTCACATGATTCATTTACAACTAAATCTATCTTTCCTGATTCAGCCTATCACATAACTTCTATATAGTAACCTAAGATTTATTTGAAATTTATTTTATTATATAAAATTCTTTACATAATATCACTGAAAATTATGAACATTTTTTACAATACTTCATTGGACTTTAAACCACAAGAACATATAGAATCATCAATTTATAAAATATTTTAATTTCTATACAGGTTTTTTGAGTAATATTCAATCACTTAAAGCTTTATCACTAATAGAACTTTTATAAAATAATCTATATCTGACTTCACAACTCCTCATTTAACAAGAAATTATAAATAGATAAAATATTTAAATTAAAAAAAATCAATCTTGAATATGAATCACAATGGCTCCCACAGTTGGAATGCACGTCGTTAGCCTATTGACCCCAAAAATTATATTATCATTAGTTACATTGGGGTTAGAACCTAAATACATGTGATAATTGATATAGATATGTAGAACAATATTTTCCATTTAATGGTGTTAATAATTAAGAAAGCCATTAAGAAAACATTATTAAATGTATTCTCTATTTTACTAAAAACAAATAATGTAAGATTTATTTAATCTTCCTTATCCCACGAAAACATTATTTATATTTGAATATTTCCAAATGAAATTTTTTCTAATGGATTTTTGAAAGTGAAATAGACAATTCCAATAACTTTATAAAAAAAATATTATGGATTATAATTGGGAATGTATAACCCCATCCACTAACTATATAGAGAAACATCAAAAACCAAGAAACCTGGGTTACTTTTTTTGGTTGGTGGGAGGAGGAAGAATTTAGCATATGGTGAAATTCTTATGTTTTTATTGGACATTACATGTATTAATCACTTTTATTTATCATTATTCATTTACTAAATATGAAATGAGTAAGAAAAAATATTCATGAATAAAAACTACCATACCCCCACTTTAAATTAATGATGGATAATGAATTATATAAGAAAAAAATTCATATTATAAATCTATTGTAAAATTGATATGTGATATGAAAAAAAAACAAAATTTTGTTCTTTGGTTTATATAAAAAATCATGATTCATAATATAAATCCAATTATATCCAATGTAATGTGTTTTGGAAGGATTATTATGTAAATAAAAATGGATACATATTAGGTGAAAACACATATAATGTATGACAACCATTTTTAAATATTTTATAACATAAGTTTTTACATAAAATGGTATGAGAAGACAATGGATACTTATTTCTAAATATTTTTTATTTGGTTTAGACCTATTAATTTTGATATGTTTTTGTAAATCAATCACTACTTAAAATGGATTTAAATAATATAGAATAATATATTCATGTTAGATATTCCTGTTTTGGAGAATCACCCAAATAGTAATTTGATAAATCTAATACATATAGGGTTAAAAATGATAAAATAAAAATGATACGTACACATATAAATTATCTAATTAAAAATTCTAGTTTTAAAGATGATATGAAAAAACTATTTATTAAAATGGATTGATTTTAAGAATAAAACAGTAGAAACTATAACACAAAAACACACATCCCCCAGTTTTGAGGTTTGACATTCCACTAAAAAACCTTAATTACCAAAGGTAATCAATTAGTTCAAAATATGTTTCACTAAATATTAATAAAACATCTATTGTTACACAACTTTTAAAAAAACTATACCTGGAAAAATTTATTATTATTTATATCTATAATTACCAAGTAATCACCTTGATGTGATAGGTAAAGCATATAATATCCCATGTGATATTATACAAAATATACAGCCACTAATATCTCTCATGTGAGTAGATAATAATTTTACTCATTATCAGAGCATTAATCTACCCATTCCCCTTTATAATATTTATTTTCATATGGTAAAACATAATATTGTATGTTTCATAATTGTTTCCTTTAATAATATAAATATATACTATGATAATGAGGTATTTAATTTTAAATATATTTTATTTGAAATAAAACATTCACAAGTAATAAAAAATTTATAAGATAATGTATATCATTAAAGAAGATGAAACAAAATTGTAAATATATGGTCAAGTCAAGAGAGTATAAATAATCAACTAATGCATTGAAAATAAATTATAATGGAACCCTTAACACACTAATTGGAATTTTTTATTATTAACATTACATTTTCATGCAGAAATAACATTCAAATATCAAAAAAATTCTATATTGAATGTGATTGAAAAATATAAAGGGTGTTCACTACTAATATTATTATTATTAAGAATGTAAATTAAATTCTCAAGAATGAGTAGTTGGTAGAATTAGTTTTTTATAAATACATGATCATAATTTTCATATTTTTTTTCAAAAATGTATCTATTATCTCTATTATAGTTTAATATTTTTCATTTTTATTAAATAATATACTTTAAACCTTTATAAAGTGAAGACCTTACAAACAAAAATTTTGACTCATTACAACTTATTTTACTTCTATAAAAACCCATCAATAGATGAAAAATAAATTTTAAAAAGAGAAAACCAATTAGAAACATTATCGAAATAGAGAATAATAGACTATGTATTATATATAATACCTACAATGTAGTTGCAAATTTCTATCCTTTAATCATATTAACCATGTTATCATTTTTCTCTATTAATTATTCATTTTGGTTTTGTTGGACACACTAGATTCTCATGATGATCACTTTGAATAATTTAAATATGTATTTTTGGATACAATGTAAGGATAACTGTTAAATCAACCATACAAGATGTCTATTATAAACATTTAATATAATACATTTAACATTTTCAAAATAATCTAAAAAATATGTGTTTCATATTATATTTTTAAAAAACAAATTCAATAATTTAGTGGATCTTTTTACCATAAAAACCATTGCATGGGTGTAGAAAATGTCATAGGCCACCTGTTGATTTCTATAACATGATAAGTATTTTGGTATATATAATAGTATTTCACTATAATTGTTTTTATGTTTCTATACTGTCAAAAATAGATTAATCACATCTATCTTGGAAATTATATATGTAAATTTATGAATGATATCAAAATCTATATTAAAAGTAGCATCGTGAAATAAGTATTTCAAAATGTAATATAATTTTTTTAAAATATCTATCAATTTTTAATTTTCCAATATTTTTTGTATTACTAGTATAGTCAGTAATCCACATATTGAAAATGAGAAGTATATTTATTTTAGAATGATTGGGAATCCTACATTATGTAAAAATATAAGCATAATTCATGAAGAGGGGTTTTTCACCCTTTTAAATTTTATTTTATTTTATTTTATAGAGATCATGAAGTGTTTTTTAATCTACTATTAATTCAATAAATATTATAATATTTTTATGTTATAGTTATGAAGATAGAATTTAAAAACAAAAGGTTTTTATTTATAGGGATAATAAAAAATATATAGAGTGTTTTTAGAACACAATTGCATAGTAAGGTTATAAATGTTGGATTCAGATCCAGTAATATTTAAAATATTTATTTTTATTCATATTCTGGATTATTTTTATAATTTTAATAAGATAATAAGGTTTATGCATCAGATAGGATTCATATTATATAGATAAAATAAAGAAAGTATTTTTAAGTACTTTAGGATTGAAAAAATCCACTGAAATTGAAGAGTAAATATGTTATAATGGGTTTTGGAGAAACTATAATATATGGTAGTGATTATTGTAATTTTACAAGACTACTTGAAAAAACAGGTATAAGAAATGAATATATTTAGATAGTCATGTGTGTATACTAAGATGTATAAGATTTTAAATAAATATGTTTTTGAAAAAATTGGAGTGTCTTGGATTTATATTAAGGTGACTAACACTATATTAATATGGTTAGAGCATGATAGAATATGGATAGGTTATGGACATAGTGATAGATTAAGATTAAAGACAAATTTAGTTATTAAAATATGTAGAGGTAGGACAAAATGGACATTTTAGTTTAGAATGACCATCACAAACATAAAACTAAGAAACATCACTATGAGTTTCTTAATACTATTGTATTGTAATATATTTTTATTTAGTGACATGTAGAAATGAACTATACAGAGATCAAACACATAGTGTGGGAATTATGATAAAAGTGTGTATATTTAGTTCAAAGGTAACAATATATTTCACAACATGTGTTGCATAGGAAGATCTAAGAAAATGATCTTACACTATCCTGATGATTTAGGAATATTCTCCTTAATTAATTTGTAACAAGTTTTAATTAATCTCCTACAAATCGGACATGCAGGGTTGCCTGTATAATCCAAAGGCATTATATTCTATTTAAAAAAGAAACTTTAGTACAAGGAATGGGTCACATACTCAAAAATGGTAATGTACAAATGTATTGACGTTATAAACTTGTGAAAATATTGTTAAATCTATTTGAATTATATAATTTAAATTATTGTAAATCTAATACATGTATTAGATGGTATAACTAAAATCCTATATTTTATTTAAAGATAACTTTTTAGTTCAAAGAATTTGTCGCAATATCAGAATTTATAAAACACACTAGTTCTATCTTGGTAGATTAGGATAAATACTAATAATTATTTTTTGACATTTATGAGTACATTTTACAAAAAATTTTTTACATGACGTTGTTGGTATGCCTCTTAAGTGCATCTTTTAATTTAAAAGTTACATATTTGGTTAAAACACTCATCACAAACATCAAAATAAGAAAATATGATTTAATTGTAAAGATAGTTTATAAAAAAGATCATTTATTGATTTTTGAGATGTATTTATTATCCATATGTCATCATTACTTAATTTTTAACTGGTGTAACTGAAATTCCACATTTTTTATTTAAAATAGTAACTTTATTTCAAAACACACTAATCATATTCAAAATATAGAAAACTTTTTTGGATTGTTTTTATACTTTCTGAAAATTATTTTTATATATTAGTGAGATATAGTAATTAACTACATATCTATATTACATGTGGAGGGACCATTATGAATGAAAGTTTTTCATAGACGAAAAACTGAGAAAACGTACTATGTGTTTCATATTAATTTTTAATAGGGTAAATTTTATATATTAATTTTTATTTTTTCATTTTTTCTATTTTAATAATTTTTTATTTATACATTATATTATAATATTTATGTTTTATTTATTTCATTTTAAATAAGCATTGTTTTTTATTATAGATTCAGGCTAGTTTTCTTTGAACTAAGGGATTTGTGATCAATAATTTTTTGTGTGATTAATTTTTATTGGAAGGAAATATTAAGAGTATTGGAATATAGGGATTCTTTCTCTTATATTAGATTGATTATTATTTTTATGGCTGAAAATTTTAAATTTTTGAAATAAAGTTTACATATCAATGTAATTATAATTTATTGAAATGTTTATAATATAAATTTATTCATAGTAGAAATTTGTTATAATGAAATTTATTTTTAAATTACTAATGTTTTATTTATTTGGTAGTTGTAGTTTGAGAATCATATATTAAAAATTGTTTCAATCAAGAGTGGATTCTTTCACTACAAAACATGGCGTTGGTAAAAGTAAATCTTATCAGTGAAAAAACTAGCAATGATAAATTATAGATTTCATCCATGCAAACTATTTTTTTGATAAAAATTTTCTTTTATGAGAGCATGAAATATTATTTGTTTTTTAAGAAAAATATAATATTTAAATATAATAAATGTTAAATCTATAGTTGTTTCTTTAGTGTCATACTGAATATATGGTGGTTGTTACTGCTACATTTAAAATTTATTTTAATTACATAATACATGATATTTCACTTAAAGTAATTCCACATATTATCCCATCTTAGAAACCTCCATTAATAAAATAAAAAAATTATATTGATGTCTCTTCATTTATCGTATATAATATTAAAATTTTATCTATGTTCTGATGCATTGTAATCTACACATTCTTCATTCCATAACACTTTATCACATCATTCAATACACAATGGTTCAAAAATCCCTTACACATTTGGGTTTTTAATTAATATTTTTGATGTTATTCATATTTATTTTGTTGAATAATATGTACAATTTTATATAAATAAATTCTCAATTAAAAAATATTATAGAATAATATAGATTTTAATAAGATAGATTTTGATCGAATAAAGATTTTAAACCACCTTCCCCGTAATATTTGATTCAATTGAACTAAAAACCTCAATATAATTTATATTTTTTAAATTTTTATTATTAAAATGAAAATATTTTTATTTATCATAAACAAAATTCATTAAAAGGAAATTGTTTCACGAGAATAATCACATTGAACCAGATTCCAATTAAACTAAAAATTATAGTATTTATAATTTAAATTAAAATTAATATTTATTAATACCATTTAACACCCGGTAACTCTTATAATAATCCCACCAGTTGTACTCCCTCTAGTCAGTCCCATCACCCATACTAAGAAATATAATAACTACATAATTTTATTCATTTCAGTAGATCTAATTGTTTATCTTCAACCTAAGATCACTCACTTGAAATGCTTGAAATTATGGGGCTTATATCATTGATAGACCAAAACTGACACTATCAATTTATATTTTTTAGCTGGTTTCCAGCCCCCTCAATATCAAATAGAAACCCTAGTAAGTTGTTATTTTATATCTCCAAAAAAATCCCACCACCTACCTAGTTCAACAATCATTAATTTTATCCATTTTACATATAAATTTCTGGATATCTTGGATTTTCCATTATAGATTTTAATCTTCCACATTTCCATTAATCACTATACTCTATCTCATCCAAATTAATCAATGATCAAAACCCATTTCCTAATTAAACCCAACATTAATTCCTTTATCTAATGGAGTATAAAATATTTTCCTCTTGAATTAATAACAATGGTTCAAATTATTACTCAACATTTATCACTAGGATAAACATAACAGTGAATAAATATATCAACACCAAATTAGAAAACATACTCACTTATTTATCTATAGCATTTTCAGTGACCACGATGAGTGGTATCAGAGATTACAATACATAGAATATTTTATAGCATGAGATAAGGACATTAATCAATAGTTGTGTTGAAAAATAGCTGCATTGTGAGATGGAGTGTGGAGGATTAAACATGTATCTATTGTGATGTTGTAGACGATAAATAGTGTTAATCCACTAAAAATAAATTAAATATTATATTATCAAATTTAATTTTATTTTTATGTCAATAATCAAGAATATAAACCAAATTGATATGTAAATTCACATTCTTATCATAGCGGGTCAATAGAATCTATGTTACGCCTATTTAAATTCTCACAATTATATCTCTATAAACATTGGTAAAAAATGATGATTTAATTAGATACTTAAGAAAAACTAATTCTATTTCATGCCTGAAACTATCTATCATTTTTTCCCATTTTAAATGAACTATTTACCCTATGTAATAACAAAAAGATAGAATTTCAATTTTTTGTTCTATTTTTTGTTTAACATCATTTCTCTCCAATAATAAAGAATTCATGTAAGTAATTGAATTAATTAATAATTTATTTCAATTGATATATTTAAAATCAATACTCTACTAATTCATATAAAACACCCTCTTAATATTAAATACCATATTATAATATCAATAAAACCATAAAAATTTTATCTGGGGTCATTTATGTTGTTGAAATTATTATTTTACCCCAAATTTTTCAAATGAATAAAATAATATAGGATATCCAAAAAATTAGAACTTATCATTTAATTTTTTAAGAAAACTATTATGAATGAATAAAAATTAACATATATTTTAATAATAAGATATCATAAAATTTACAGCCATTATATAACATTGTAATGATCCGTCCTTTCATGAAGGTGCATATAGTTGTTTTTTGTTTAAATTATAGTAAAATACCCTAATAATGATGATTAATCAAGTCAGAGGGGTCTCAGTTACATATGGGGATCATTATTATCGCAAATCCCTGAAATGGGAGGAACAAACTTGGCCACTTGATTAGGAGAAACCATGCAGCCTAGTTCATATGATTTCCCTAAACAATGTGGTTGTAGAAATTGGGGCGGTAGGGGTCGTACAGTTTTTCTTCAACTATGCGACCCTAGGTTTATGTTCATGTATAAAAACTTCAAGTTTTGAATACATTGGTTTCGTGATTTTTTCACATCATTATACAAACCATGCACCTAACTGTGTTAGGTTCCATTTTGATGCAGTGAATAGACCATGGTCAGTTCAGGGTTTGATCAACCATGTGGCCAAACCTTGTGCCCCCTATTTTGAGAAAAAATAACATTTTTATTATTATTTATTCCTTAAAACATTGTTTTATTTTTCCTTTTATTATTCTAGCATTTAGCAAACTTCTTTTCCTCTAAAATGGATCTAATCTCCCTGAACCTATAAATTGTTCTATCTCCCATTTTGGGGTCCAATTTAAGTATAGAGACCGAGTTTTTTCCTTATAATACATTGAAATTTTTCTTTAAATATTTCCAGATCTAAGATGTTAAACAGTGTGCGATTCCAAGGACTATTGTGCTAGAAATTAATTTAATAAAAATATTAAATATATTCTACATTGCACAATTGAAAATTTATAATGAAAATGGGATAAATCATAAATGGAACCTTGGAAAAGAAATCACCACGGTTAAGTTTGGAATGTAGTGTTTACCCTATGTGTGACCTAAAATGGGTCGACGTACAACATACAGATCCCTCCCCAATTAGAGGTGCATTTAGTGGGATTAATTAATTTATTAAATTAATTAATTAAACTAATTTCACTAAAATTTTTCCTTCAAATATATCATCATGGCGGAATGTCCAAGAAAAGAATCATAATCTGAGAATCACTAAGGATTCCCTCCTTCCTTATTCCATTGGTGGATCACACTAGACGATGAGCTAATGCTGGATTGGAGAAGATTAGGAATCGGTGAATAAAATGATCCATCATCCCCATTAAAGAGCACAAACTTCATCAAATACTGATCCAATATCTAATTAGGACTCCTCTATAGGTTTTTTACTCCCTCTGGTTAAATTTATTGAGTAGATCTATCCTTGTTCTTGGATTTTCACAAATTGGGTCAATCGCATGCGCCCGTGTATTGGAATCACAATTTATTTCAATGGTTTCAAACCCCAAAACATTGCTCTTGATAAATTTAGAAGAATTTTTGGTCAAAATCATATAAAACATTTTTATGATATTATTAACCCCTTTCTTATTCTCGTTCATCAATAGTAGGACCCTACCGTCCTGTTTCGACATTTTCAGGCAGTACCGAGCTAGATCAGCCCCTCAGAATCCTAGGAAATATGGAAAAAAAGCACATATCAATGAAGTATGGCCAGATATAGGTTGTTGGTGAGGCACAAAATATCATTTTTATAATCAAATTTATAATCCATGGAGGTGTAAGGAACAGTGGTGTGTGGTTCCTCCAAAAAACCCTCGATGAACAATGGTGGCCAAGTTCTTTTGAGAGACTACCAGAATCCACAATCCATGGCCAGATCCATAGGTTTTGGTAATATTTATGGTGAGATTTATGGGGAATTTAATATATTCAATCATGGTAAGTGGATCTGAAAAATTATAAAAAAAACTAACTACACCCTATGTATAAGGATGATCATGTGGAATGTATCCCCTCAGTAAGGGTGTCTCTGTTTTTAAAAAAATTGAAGGATAAAATTGTGTGTAGACCTCCTACATGTTATGCACAACTTACCAAGATGGATAACCTATGTAATGGATCACACTAGAGTTAATTCGTGTGTAATTAATGAACTAGGTACATAATTATGTACCCATGTACATAGACATGAAGTCAGTACATGGACATGTGGTACGGTATGTGGACACTACCATAAAGACCCTGCTCAGACCTGGGTAGCTTGGACACATCGTGCAGTCCACCTCCATGGCATTTACTGCTACATGGATAGGTAGAAGTGTCCTGGACTTGGACTTTTCTAGGTGGTGGAGCAAAACCAGATGTTGTGTGTCCCCTCACACACCATGTACCCCTTAACAACTTTTGAGGAATATACAATCATCATTATATCCTTCCTTTAAACTCAAATTATGGCTCAAAAGTATCATATATTTTGTGTTTTCCACATAGAAAGAAATGATACTCTTCATTGTGGATTTAGATATATGATGTAAAATGTTCTGGGATTGATGCCTTGTTAGGGAACAACAATGATGGTAGTGATCATATAGGAACACCCAGACCATTCACAGTGGTACCATCTAGAAGGGTTGGGTAGTGGAGTTCCCCCAATAACCATTCCAATTTTTACCGTCTAATGGGAATAGGTAGTGGATTTCATCAATGGCCATTATGAGTGGTACCCTTCAGCAGGGTTGGAAAGTGTATTTCTCTGACGACCTTTCCAATTGGTACCCTCTAGCAGGGCTGGCTATTATATTCCTCGACAACCTTTCTAAGGGGTACCCTCTAGTAGGGCTCGCTAGTGTAGTTACTCTATGACATCTTCAAGTAGTAACCTCTAAAAGGGATCAGTAATGGATTTCCTCGATGAATTTTCTAACTGGTACCATCTAGCAGTGCTCAGCAGTGGAGTTCCTCTACGACCATTCCCAAAGGTACACTCTAGCAGGGCTGGGTAGTGGAGTTCTATGGTGATTACCAATTTAACCCTTTAGTAGAGTTTGGAATTGGATTCCTATATGGTTACTATAGTGGGATCCCCATCGGTATAGGTCGGTTCCTCTATAAAGACTTTACAAGTGGTACCCTCTAGCAGAGTTGGGATGTGGTGTTCCTCGATGACTGTTCGAGCAGTACCATCTAGTAAAGCTGGGTAGTGGGGTCTCTCGATCAATATTGACCAACAACATCCATCAATCATGGGTAGTGGAGTTCTTCAACAACTATCATATAGGGACTCTCTTGTTGTATTAGGTCATGGGTTCCCTACCCAGAGATTCTAATCCACCACTATAATGACCCTACTCTTTATTACATACTTAAACATGATTTATTACATAAAATTAAACTTAATAGAACCCATAAGAATGAGAGTTCTAGTGTCTTTGGGGATTAGAAACATTACAAAACAACTTTAAACATCAAATACACATCTTTATTGAAAACTTCTTTTACATGACAACAACATTCCCTTATAATTAGAATCTCATGGGATAACCTGAGGATATACATAAGAAAAGGGTGAGTTATAAATCCTAATAAGGGAGTAAACAAGCCGTAACATTAAGAATACAATAAATTTTATCTAATATCTATATGAATGGAGCATAAGAGGAACATGAACATGAAGGTCTGATACATCATGATTATCATAATAAGGAAATGAGGCTAACAACATAAAACACTCCATCATTAACATGATGGAGTTAGGTAAATCCTTTTCCCAACATGGTGTGAAAATTCCTATAAAAAATCAGGTAAACTAATGTCCCAACATGACGTATCATGATACTAAACATTACTCAATGCGTTGTAGCGCTATCAGGGTGCACCTTTCATAATCATTTCAATCCCAAGATTATGTGTGCCACATAGAACATATAATATAGATTCATTCAACATCATCATTTATTCCATGATCAAATACTGTGGAATACATACATGTAGGTACCCAATCAGTAAGAATATGTGCATAAAGTTTAATACCCATGATAGAGGAATGTGTATCATGTTCACTACACGGTGATTTTGGCATGGAAAATCATGGTGTAATTTTGGCCGCATAATAGCGTCATGTGGAAATTCATAAATTGGGTTGTTGAGAGGGAAAAGGTTCTCTCATCGTTTATAAAATAAATTTAAATTAAGGGGATCATGGAACATAATATCCCAATATATAAAATGGAATTTTAGATGCATAATATAAATGAAATTCTTGAATGGAATTGAGACGAGAGAAATCCCTTATGAAATTTTGGTATTGTAACGTCTTAGGTGTGGGTAAAATGGGGGATGATAAATGGCCCATCACTGAAATAACATAAAATTTATAATGTGGAATTTATTATAAATTTATTAAAATATATCAAATTGAAATTAAAAAGAAAAATTTCAAACAAGGTTCTTGAATTGAAAAGGAATACACGAGGTGACGATCCCTTACATGGATGTGTGAACCCAAAGGCTTGGGAAAGGCTTCTTTTGAACTTAAGGGAGCCTTGGTAGGACTCTAGGGAGTATTTGGAATAGGTTTTTTGAGTTACATAGATATTGAGTGAAAAGGAATGGGTGCGTGGGTGGGTTTATATAGGAAAGGTGGAGGAATTCTTTATTGTTTTTGTTTTTTACACTACACAAAAAAATATTGAAAACCACAAAACATGCCCTGATTTTTTCCTAGGGTTTCTAGAAAAGGGGAGTGGTATAAATTATTTTAAAATGATAAGTGTTGAATATTTTAAAATATTTCCCTTTCTTATGCAGAGGTGAGTCACACTTTTAAAGAAATTATTTTAAAATCATAAAATATTTTATATTTCTTGGAGGATTCACTAAGGATTTATAAAATAATCAAATAAAAACCTAAATTTGAATTATTTTAAAATAAATTATAAATTTTTCTGAATAAAACCTTTATAGTATTTTTTGCATCACTATTAGGTCATTGTGATGTCATAAAACAAATTATATATTTAGAGAATAATTAATTTTTTCCCAAAAAAATTGACTATCTCGGAATACTATGAAAAATTAACCATTGGATAATTTCAATATCCTGATTACAAATAAAATATTAATTTTATCTATGTAATTTTCTAAATATGTTAATTTTTTCTTTTAAAAAAACATACATTTATTCAAAATTGATGGGTTTTGATTAAATAAGTTTTCTAACATTAATAAAAATTTCAATTGACTTCATAAAAATTATACAATCATTTATATTTAATAAAATCAATTTAATTTTAATATTTTATTAGATTATTATTTAATTCAAAAATAAACTAATTTAACAAAATAGATTTCTTAATTAAATATTAAAATTAGCCAAAAATATAATTTATGCTTTAAAAATAATTTACAAAGTAACAATAATAAAACAAAAGCATATACATTATTCTATACAAAAATAATGCACATGATCATAACTATCTGTTCTTGTTACATATCCATTTATTACACCAACATACGCCCTAAGAGTATGTTTTCCATAGTGGGGCTATCATGGGGTCGTTCGGTGAACATGGTTTGGGTTGTGATCTCGATGAGCTTGAATTTCTCCCGTAAACAGCTTCGCTCATGATTAACTTGTTAGATATCAGCTTGGGATTGGTCTAGGGAAATCCCAGAAATGATATCTCCCTCAAAAGCGTCGACAAACGGTCTTTATAGGGTACGATCATACTAGTTTAGGCCATCACTTCCTTTTTCTATGTCAAAAGGATTTGTAAAAACCCTATATTTATACTAGTCATGTGATCATTATTCAACAGCTACACTATCAATGGTAAGAATACTTAATCTTCATTTAAATCCAATTGGACATAATAAAACAAACAAAGTACATCTGTTTTATATGTCAATAATACATTTAATTGAAAGAAATTTAATTTTATTCATCATAGTTTGGGTCATTACAACCTACCCCCCTTAAGAAATTTCAACCTTGAAATTTCCTTTTCCCAAACTAAAACATATAAGGGTATTTATGCCCTGTCACTTCTTCCAGTTCCCACATCGCTTCTTTAAACCTGTGGTTTCTCCATAAAACATTGACGAGGGGAATTATCTTATTTCATAGAACTTTTTCTGTACGATATAATATCTTCATCGATTTATCTCCATAGGAGAGGTAATTCTCCGATTGCACCACCTCTATATTGAGTACATGTGTTGGGTTTTTTATGTACTTTCTTCATTTTGATACATGGAATACATCAAAGACTTATGACAGGTTCGATGGGAGTGTTAGTTAATAGGTCACTACTCCGATGTAATTAAGGACCTCAAAGGGGATGGTGTACCTTGGAATAATCTTTCCCTTATTCCCAAATCTCATAAATCTATTACAAAGAGGTATTAAAAGCAATAACATGTCTTCAATATCAAACTCTAGGTCTTGTTGATGATTCCCATCATAGATCTTTTTTCAAATCTGATCAGATTTGTTGTGCTTCTGGATGGTCTTAACCTTTTTCACCATTTCGTCAACCATTTACAGATCTATAGGTTTTTGTTCCCCAAATTCATCAAAACATGTTGGTGTTCTGCACCTCTTCCCATAAATGGATTCATAAGGAGAAATTTGGATGCTGGAGTAAAAATTGTTGTTGTAAGAGAACCCTACCAATGGAAGATGTTGGTCCCATCCTCCTTTGAAGTCCATTGAGAAAGCGCTCAATATGTCCCCAAGTTTCTAGATAGTCTTCTCAGATTGGCCATCATTTTAAGGTTGATAGACCATTTTAAAGTTCAAATCACTGTTCAAAGCATGTTGGAGACTTTTCCAGAACATAGAGTTGAATCATGGATCTCAATTGAACTCAATCGATAGTGGTATTCCATGCATCCTTACCACTACTCTGATGTATATTTTTGATAGTTGATCCAATGAGAAATCCTCTCAAATTTCAATGAAGTGTACAATCTTTATAAGAAGGTCCATAAGAACCCAAATAGCATTTTTTCATTTGGATGTCTTTGGAAGTCTGGTGAAAAATTATATGGTGATGTTTTCCCATTTACATGTCAGTATGGGTAATTGTTGCATCATCTTCTTAGACTTCTTCCTCTAATACTTTAATTGTTAACATACCAGTCACTTTGATGTATTTTTAGTGATCTCTTTCATCATGGAATCTTATCAATATTTCTCCTAGATATCTCCATACATCTTCAAATTTCTTGGGTGAATAGAATAATTCAAACTATGTGCATCATCCAAAACATATTTATTTATCTCTAGATTTGATGGAACGCATAGTCTCAACCCAAATCTCAGAATTATTTATTCATTAACATTGAACTATAAGGATTTCCCTTTTTTATAGCTTCTACTTTCTTCTGAATTTCCACGTGATCTATTTTAGAATCCCTTAACCTTTTCTAAAAGAGATAGTTGAGAAATCATTTGTGAAAGGATTGATGATATTCTCTTATTTATTATTCCCATGTCTATATTTATCAAATCTATGAAGATTTTTTTCTTTTAAATTCTTATCAATGATATAATTGTTGGGTCCTTTCTACTTTGAGCATTTACCACCTTATTAGCATTCTCTGGGTGGTAATGGATTGAGCAGTCGTAATCCTTGATGAGATCTAACCATCTTTATTGGTGCATATTCATATCTTTCTGTGTGAATATATATCTGAGACTAATGCGATCTGTATATATATCAAACTTCTCCCAAAAGAGATAGTGCCTCCATATTTTCCACACAAAGATCATCGCTTCCAACTCCAAATCATGTGTGGGATATTTTTCTCATGAATTTTCAACTGCCCTAAGGCGTAGGCAATGACATTGTAATTATGCATCAACACACAACCCATTCCCTTCTTGGTATCATTGCAGAAGACTAAGAAAACCTCAACATGTGTAAGTAGTGTGAGAATAGAGGCAGTTATAAGCCTCTTATTCAACTCCATGAATCTTTCTTCACATTTATAATTCCATGAAAACTTGACTCCTTTCCTAGTTAGCTTGGTTAGAGGGTTTTAAAATAAAGAGAAATTCCTCAAAAATCGACAATAATATCTATCTAACTTCAGGAAGCTACAGATATCCATCACAGATGTCATCCTGATCCATATCTAAATTTCTTTTTTTAAGGATCCATATATATCTCATTTCTTGTGATGATATTCCCAAATAATGAGACTTTCTTCCACCAGAACTCAAAATTTCTATACTTTTCATAGATTTTCTCCTTTCATATGGTCCATTGTACTCTACTTAGATACTCATCATGCTCCTCTTTGGTTTTAGAGTATATTATAATTTGTTCTATAAAGACTACCAAAAATTTTCTGAGGTAATCTCAAAAGACTCTATTCATCAATTCCATGAATATTTCTAGAGAATTAGTGAGTTCTAAAGGCATTACTATGAATTCATAGAGCATTTACCTTGTACGAAAAGTAGTATTGGGGATATGCTTCTTATTCATCCTTACATGGTAGTATCCTGGCCGCAAATCCACCTGGGAGAAGTATTATACTCCATGTAGTTGATCAAACAAGTCATCAATTCATGGAAAATGATACGTGTAATTTATCATGATTTTTTTCAGCTCACAAAAATAAATTCAAAGGCTCATTAACCCATCTTTTTTCTTGACAATGATGATGGGTGCACCCCATGGTGAAGCACTTGGTCATATAACCCCTTTTTCTAGATTCTCTTGTAGTGGATTTTATAGCCCCTCAAGTTCTACAACAGCCTTTATATATGAAGTCTAGGATATTGGAAATTCCCTAGGTATAAGATCAATCGATAATTCAACATCTTCCGTAGGTGTAAGATCAGTCAATTCCACATGAAACATGTCAGCAAATTCCATCATAATAGGCTTATCTTTGAGGGTGGTTCCATCCTTAGACTCAATCATCTGAGAAAGATATGTGTGTTCAAAGGGAATTAATATCCATGCTTGAAATGATGGTACTAAATAATATTCATCCTCCTCCATGCACATGTATAGAATCAGGGGTCAGTTCTCTATATGGAGTGTGATTTACCTCTCACGATAATTTATATTGGCTCTATATAGGGAAATCCATTCAATACCAAGATTTTCATTAAATTCCACCGAGGGAAGTGTGATGATGTTCGTCGGGATGTTCAATCCATAAAATTTGATAGGGGTGGAATTGAATTCATGGGATGCAACAATTTTCCCATTTTCTATTTTCATCGACATCTCTACTTCCATTATTTCTGGTGATGTTTATATTGTTCAACTAAGCATATGGGATATAAAAGAATGCGTAGAACTAGAATCGAAATGTATATTCACTATTTCGTAATTAATAACTAGTTTACTCACCATCAATTTCTTGTCAGGATTCACTTCAGCAGTAGTGATGGCCGAAGCTCTCCCTTGCTACATTATAGGTTTTTGGCTGCCTCCAAAAACACTTGGCATAGGGAATTAGTTCTCAAAGAGCCCTAGTTATTTGAATTTGTAGCAATGAAAATTGTGTTGAGGGTCAAACGATGCATTCCTTTCCTATGTCATAGTAGCGGGTTTTTCTTTCTATAAGTCACTGGATATGTGTCATTCCATCCCACACCAAAATAATTTCCTTGTCCCATTTAGGTAATTTCTAGGTTTCTTCTTTCTACACTTTTGACAAGTGGAGTGCTAGAATTTTTTAGCACTATTGTATTTATCCATCGGACCTGTTGAATTAAATTTGATCTTCCACTTCTTATCCCCATGATATCCATTAGATTCTCCAATATCCATCTAAACTTCGAGGGCGCATTGGACAATATCCTCATATCTACTAAAGGCTTGAATCATGAGGGATTTTTGTAGGGTATGTTTTAGCCCACCAAAGAAGTTGTAAGCCTGGAATTCGAGGGTAACGAAAAAACTATAGGTGTATCATTCATGTCTGGTAAAGTTTTCATAGTATGCCCCAATATCTTTTTGGTACTTTTTCTTGAGATTAAGGATATCTCTTCCCAAATTAAGATGGAGGGTGCAGGGGAAATATTTATCAATAAATATTTTCTGGATCTCCTTCCATCTCATCGTCTCAATCTCTTCCTCAGGCTTCGTATTTTTGATCAATGTTCACCATTTATTAGTTTCACCATCTATATGATAAGCATCTAGAAGAACCATCTCTTGTTTGGAATAATGAAGGATAGAGAAGATCTACTCAATGTATTTGATCCATTATTTGATGATTGAGGGATCAGATGATTCATTGAAAGTATGAGTCCTTTTCCTCATGAAGCTCTCGATTGAAACTTGTTCTTTGTTAGGGGTGGGGGTGGGGGGAAATTTTTCTTGATCTAGGTTTCTATTAAAAACATTAGTTAAATGAGAGAGTATTGTGATAAAGTTTTTTATTCTTTCTCCCATCATATTGGACATCTCATTAGGGCAGTCATCACATTGATGTTCAAAACGATTGTCAGCATAATTCCTCAATTTTTTGTCCATTGGCTAGAACAAAAGGAAAAATTAGGGGTAAATATTTTAAACATTTAAATAAATATAAGGGAATATAATGACAAAAAGGGATAACTTATAAATTAAATTTATCTTCTTAACTTATGAATTTCTAAGCTTTGATCTATGTTTTCCATGATACACATCCAAACATATATTATTTGGGGCATTTTTTGATCCATTAATAATGGTTCGTACTATGCTTATGAATTTACTGAAGCATATCCCTCCGGAGTGTAGGCCAACGAGCCCATACCTGAGTGGTAAGGGCTCATGCTTGGCATCCAAGAGACTCAGGTTCAAAACTAGTTGGAGGTGAATTTCAGGGGGTACTGTAGAAGACTGTAGTAGTACTGTAGCAGTTACTATTCGGTACGGTAGTAGCCGGAACTATTCACCCGATTTGTGTTTTTGGGCCACCAGTTTGGGACTACAAGTCTCTAGGTCCTTCAGGTCATCAAAGGACTTCGGTCCACATAGCCTTCATGTCACGTAGACCATGGAGTAACCTAGTTCACACAGAACAGGCCCCAGAAGAGGATCAGACCAACAAGAGTAGGAGCCACAAGATGCCTAGCTAACCGGATTGGAAGAATGAGAGGGTATGGCAGCTGCCATCAGGACCAGGCACCATGCAGCTTTGTATGGGGAAATTCTAGCCGATCAGAAATGCAAGGTGGGGATCTAAGGCGATCAATGATGCAAGACACTGGGGAGGGGCAGTTCTAGTGGGCTAGACCTACGGGTCATGTAATGGGCATGGTATGCCTCTGGGCCTTCGGGTCATGTATTGTAGGTCATGTATGGCCTTGTTCCTTAGGCATATGGGTCATGTACGGGTTCCCCTTCAACCTTTAAAAGGGATATTATCTTTAATAAAAATAAAAATAAGGCCTTCGGACCATTCGGTCAAAGAAGAGTTTTGGGGTTCTACCCCTAGATTCATCTATGATAGTACCACCTCTACATGTTCATAACCATACAGGGATATTTTTTCTTGATAAATCAATTACTCTATACTCACCAAAACTTTTGGATTCTTTTCTTATACTTATAATTATCCCTAAGTATTTCACTAGAGTTTTCACTAGAGTTTTCTTTAATAGTAAATTGAGGCTTCAGCCCCAACCTTTAAAAAAATAAAAATAAAACCCATAATATCGATATTTATAGTTTCTTTTGGGTTTTTAAATATTACATAACAACTTAAAACATGAAATATATATCTTTATTGAAAAAAAAATTTATATGACCACAACATTCCTTCGTAATTAGCATTGCATCAGATAACCTAAGGACAAACAGATGAAAAGGGTGAGCTATAAATCCTAGTAAGGGAGTAAACAAGACATATGACGAAAAATAATATACATTTTATTAAATAGTAATATCAAAGTAGCATAATAGAAACATGAAAATAAAGGCATGATATAGCATGATTATCATAACATGGAAATGTGGCAACAACTTAAAACATTGAATCATTGACATAAAGGAATCTGGTAAACCCTTATCCCAATAGGGTGGGAAAATCCTATAAATGAATTAGGTAAACCCATATCCCCGCATTACATATCATGATACTCTAAATTACCCAATGCATTGGAGATCTATCGAGGTGCACCCTTCATAATAATTTTAATCTCATGCTTAAGTGTGTCACTTAGATCATATAACATGGATTCAATAAACATAATCATTTATTCCACAATAAAATAATGTGTAATACATGCATGTAATTTCCTACTCAATATGTATATGTGCATAAATTTTATTATCCCCAATATAGGAATGGGTATGGTATTCACTACACGATGATTTTGGGATGGAAATTCATGGTGCAATTTTGGTTGCATAACGGCGTTATGTAGAAATTCATAAATTAGTTTGATGAGAGATAAAGAGGTATCTAATAATTTATATAAGAAATTTAAAGTAATGGGATCATATTACATAATATTCTATCATATGAAATTGAATTTTAGATGCATACTATAAAAGAAATGCATGAATGGAATTGAGAAGAGAGAAATGATTTACAGAATTTCGGCATAGTAAAGGCTTATATTTGGGTCAAATGGGGAAGGATAAATAATCCCACATTGAAATAACGTCAAATTTAAAGTATTTAATTGATTATAAAATGATGAAAATATAACCAATTGAAATTAAAAAGACAAAATTTCAATCTAGGTTCTTGAATTGAAAAGGAAGAGAGGGTGTGAGGATCCCTTACTTTGATGTGTGATCACAAAGGCTTATGAGAGGCTTCTTGGGAGATTAGGATAACCTAGGGAGGAATATAGATAGTAGGATAAGAGGGTGGTAGAGATTTAAATATCTTTAATGTAGAGTAATGGGTTCTTGGGGAGGTTATATAGTAATGGTGGGGAAATTTTTATTATTTTTTTTTGGACACTACACACTAAAATATTAAAAACCACAAACCATGCCATGGTATTATCCCATGATTTCCTGAAAAGGGGAGTGGTAGAAATTATTTTAAAAGACTAATGGCGAAAGATATTAAAATATTTCCCTTTCTTATGTGGAGGTGAGTCACATTTTCATGGAATTGATTTTAAAATCTTCAAATATTTTATATGTCTTGTAGGATTCCCTAAGGCTTCATAAAAGAAATAAATTAAACCTAAAATTAAATTATTTTTAATTAAATCATATATTTTTTAGAATATACCAATTATATTATTTTATTACACCACTATTGGGCCATTATGATGTCATAAAACACATTATATATTTATACGGTATTTAATTTTTACCCAAAAATTCGACTATCTCGAAAAATTATAAACAATTCACCATAGGATAATTTTACCATCCTAATTATAAAAATAAAATTCATTTCATCTAAGTAAGTGAATTTTCACATTTAAAACAAAAACCTAAATTTATTGAAAATTGACGGGTTTTGATAAAAATAGTTCTCAAACATTAATAAAATTTACAATGGACATTGTAAAAAATATATGATCATTTATAATTAATAAAATTAATTTAATAATATTATTTTTATAAAATATTATTTAATTCAAAAATCCATTTATTCATCAAAACATATTACTTAATTAAATTTTAATGTTAACCAAAAATACTATTTATGCTTTAAAAATAATTTACAAAGTAATAATAATAGACAAAAAGTATATTTATTATTCTATAAAAAAATAATGAACATAATCATAATGATACTATTTATATATATCCCTTTTATTACACCAACATACACCCAAAGAGTAATGTGTGCAATGGTGGGGCTTTTATGGGGTCATTCGGTGAGCATGGTTATGGTTGTGATCTTGGTGAGCTTAAACTTCTCCCGTAAAATGTTTCTCTCATGCTTAAGTTGTTGGATCACAGCTTGGGATTGGTTTAGGAAAAATACCATAAATTCTAACTCCCTCAAAGGCATTAATCAATGGGATTTATAGGGTATGATTCTAATTGTTGAGTTTATCACCTCCTTTGTATGTGTCAAAAAAAAATTTAAAGCCCTATATTTATACTTATCTTGTTATCACTATTCAATGACTATATTATCAATGTTAAGGATACTAAATGGTCATTTAAATCCCATTAGATATAATAAAACAAAAGGAGTGCTTGTGTTTTATATATCCATAAGACATTTAATTAAATGAAAGGAAATTTTATTCATAACAGTTTGGGTCATTACAACCCCACCCCACCCCCCAAACCCCCACCCATACTATGGGGTATAATGATCAGATGTGGATTGACTTTGATGGATACTTCTCTACAGACATGTGAGATGGTGGGAATTGTTGATGGACTTTTGGAATTATTAGTGACAGTTCTTCCTGGGTTGAGCTATTATATGGATATCCCCTTACTCTCTCATTTGGTCTTATTTTACCTATATATATATATGTATATATATATTCCTCTATATACACACCTTGGATTTGGTTACTATCCATATAGGATAGGAGACGATTCCCCGGATATGCTACATGTTTTCCATGTTTAGATTATCTAAGTTGGATAAGCCTATTATCCTGATATTGGTGGTGAATACTCGACGTGTAGATCATCTACTAACTGTGTCAATCCCATTGTGATTCGATGATGATTCTTTTGATTTTGGTTTCGGTTGAGCTATTTTCTTTGATTGTATCTTGTTTCTACAGTATTTCTATTCCTATTTAATCTCTTACTTATCCCCTTTACCTTTCAGGGAATCCTATTAGGTATGTATATAATCACCCCTACATGGGATTTTCCCACACATTTCATTTATTGTGACACTAATGGATAATTTGGGGGTTGCATCAGAGGATCTTAGAGATACCTGGTACTTTGGGCCATGTACAGTGGTCACAGCTTCTGATTCAAGAGTAAGGCTCTCTCAGTAGTTTACTTTTCTAGTTTTTTCATCTTGGGACATATTTCTGCTTGGGTGTGTGTTTTTCCCATTACGTTTCAGTTTCCAATGTAGTACTCTTGTACATAATAGTTTTTATGCATTCTCAAATTATATTCTAGTTGTGTTTCATATTCTACTCTTTCCATCTGCACTTTTTCATTCATTTGATTGTGTGTTTCAACACATGTACTGAGGAAAAGGTCCCCTCATGTTAGTTATGCCTTCGGTGGTGGTGGTCGGCCCCTAACCTATGGAGGTAGTCTGGGGGTAGTTTCCACTCATGCTAGGCTTTGGTCGGGTGATGAAAAAATAGTATTATAGGTGGTTTGATCCTTGGGATGTTGTTCAGACTAGTCCCCTTAGAAGTTTTTGGTTGGGTTTAAAGAATTATTTTCAAAGTCTCTATAGTGCAGCTCTTAGTCTAGGGAGTCCAGTAATGGAATGGGTGGATGACATATCCATTCACCCCAACCCTGATTACCTACTTGCTCACTCGACATACTGAGACATTTGTTGCAAGGATCAATGGTACATGCATCATATAAGATTGATTATTTTACTGTCCTTTTTGATTTATCTCCCAATTATTATTGATATATATATATATTCTCATTTGGTTTTGGTATATCTTTATAAATCCTAGGATTCCTCTATTACGATCAAAATACAGTATATGATTTATAGATCATGAAAAAGATATGATTCATAGTGAGGCCTCAGTTTAGGTCCATCTTGTGAGCCCTTCCTCCTAGTGGGAAGGTTGTATTACCTCCACCTATAGGGAAGCAGATCAATCAAGGACATTATTCCGAGGATATGTATAGTCTTAGTAGACTCCATGATTTCCAACACTAAATGCCTCTGAGGTACCATAGTGATCCAAATCCCAAGGTAGTAGATGATTGCCTAGAGTCGTTGGTCTGTATCATCAGGCTTGTACAGACCTTGATGGATCAAGTGGTTTCACTATAATCTAGCCTCTTCCGTAGAGTATCTGGGAGTCAGTGGAACCTCATTATGCATATTCATGATGAGTCGACAATCTCATGACCTAACTTCCAGCAATTATTCTGTGAGGAGTACTACCGCTCCTACTTAAGCTCAGTCTAGATCTATGAGATTCTAGAGTTTTAGTATGGAGGGATGATGGTGGATGAGTATTAATCAATGTTTAAATACATTACTTGGAACTCCCTTGACATGATCTATAATGGAAGCTTATGATCATGGAAGGTTGAGTAGGAACTCTACATAGATATATGTGTTAGCGTGGTGCCCTTGTGCATCCCCACATATGTTGGGGTTCTAGTGTGGGAACTGATGATATAGATATTTCTATCATAGGGACACCATGAAGAATCGTCTAGCATTGGATATCACATTGCTGAGTCATCGACAATAGTTAGCAGGCATGATTCGGTGGGACATCGGCATAAGAAACCCTTTCGCGAGCAGACTCAAGAACGTGGTCATATAGTACAAAGATAGTGTAGAGTAATAGGGTAGTCCAAAGTGTTTTGGTGATTCACATGTAATATGAATGGTCACATTTAATATGACTACTCATCCAGATGTGTCCAGGCATGTAGTAAGGTAGTTGATGGACCACCACGGAAGAGGGGACATCGTGATCTGGGATCTCCCAAGTGAGGGTAAGGTGGTACCCAGGGTGTAAAAGCTGGACAAGGATCCATAGGAGCAATGGGTGGTGTAAAATTCCATGTGATTATTCCCCCACCATCATTAGGTGGCACATGTCAGGCTAAGGGAGCTGGCATCCAAGGGTGTGGAAAGTTATAGGCTTTTCACGTTTATGATCCCACGGCGCATTATATGATTATAGGTATGATATTTTGGTTTTTTAATACTCCTTCAGTACTATTACACATTGGTTCTAGTTAGTCCTTTATCTCTATACACATGGTTCATGAGCTGGCTTCCAGTTGCAGTTCTATCCCATCATCTTTTTCTTGAAGTTCCTACAGGTAACACTTATTTTGAATCATTCATCTACAGATAGTTTGACCTATCACATGGTGGATAGAGGTTCACATTGGACCTTTTTGTAATCATGATGGAACTATATGATTCCATCTTGGGTATAGTTGGTTATCCATGTTCAAATACCATATTGATTTTTACTATAGAAAATTCATATTCTTATGTATTGATGGGATGTGACTCTCCTTTTCTAGCAATAGAGATCTCATGGTAGGGAACGTGGGTTATGTAGGAAGAATACAACAACCCTTCACCCATCAATTGGATATTGTATCCTTTAGTGTAGTTTAATATTCAGGAATCTGTATTCTTTCAGTGGTGTATTATTACATGGACGTCATAATCTATTACAATTTGGGGTTGCCTCCAAGGAGGGGGATGGATTTTGTCTTTGACTTGCATCCTGGTACCGCTCTGATATCTTCTATAACATATTATATGTCCAATACAAAGGTCTTGAAACTACGTTCATAGTAGTTTAACCTTCAAGAGAATGATTTTATTAGACTATGTTGACCCCTTGGGAAAATCTAGTGTTGTTCATGAAAAAGGTGGAAAAGAGCTTGAAAATTTGTGTATATTATCATCGCCTAAACTCATCCACAATAAAGTAAATGTACCCCTTTATAAGAATTGATGAAATCTATGACCAGTTGTGATTCACGAGAGGGTTCTGGAAGATTGATCTAAGGTTTTGATACCTATAGTTGAGGGTTCCTGAGGCTGATATTTCAAATGTGGAATTCTAATGTCTCTATGGACAATATGAGTTCCCAGTGAATCTCTATGGTGAGAATAATGAATATACCATGTTTATCGATCTGATAGACCAGGTATTCCAGCTACACATGGACCTATTTATAATTGTATTCATCAATGACATGCCCATCTTCTAGGCATCATAAGAGGATCATGCAGGGCACCTGAGGATGATCCTACAATTTCATCAAGAGCACCTGCTTTTTAGAAATCTCTCAAAGTTCCAATTATGGATTCATGTGGTTCGCTTTATGGGAATGTTATATGTGAGCCTCCATTCTCCATGGACACATCAAAGAACTATTTAAATATTTCTAGGGATTCACCCAAGAGTGTGTCATAGGTGTAGAGATTTCTTGGTTTGGAAGGCTAGTACAGTAGGATTATGGAATACTTCTCCAGAATCATAGCCCCTGTGACTTCCCTAACACAGAAAAAATAGTTTTTTATTTGTAATGAGAATTTCTAGAGATCCTTTGAGGAGTTGAGTATGGGAATAGCTAGTTATACAGTGTTGAGACACCAAAGGAAATCATTGAGTTCATAGTGTATTGTCATACCTCAAGAGTTGGGCTCATTTGCGTATCAGTGTAGTAGAAAGAAGTTATCATATACTGATAAAAGTAGATGAGACCTCGTGAGTAGAACGATGAAACTCAATACCTAGATCTATAAGTGGTAATTTCCTCCCTAACGATGTGAAGATTTTTCCGTCTAGGAGGATTCTTTTTTGTTTACTCATACCATCATTGTCTCAAGAATATCTTCACATAGAGAGACATGAACCTGAGACAAAATTAATGGTTGGAGTCCTACAGGACAATTATATTGAGATAGTCTATACTCTAGAGATAGGAAAAAATGTAGAGGATTAACATAAAAGTAATCCTAGGATCACTTGGTGCAGGAAGATTTATAGGTATTGGTCTCCTTGTAGCTGAACTTTGTGGAGTATGTGGGTATAGCTTATATATAGTCAATGGTGTTGACTCATCCACTTCTTGAATGTTTTAGAGAGTCCTATATAGGAGACATCGATTGTGAGTTCTTACATGATCATATATACCTAGGTTAATCTCAATATGGATATTTTAAAGAATGAAATCATTTCATCCTTTTCTAGGGATAGAAGTTGGTCCTAGTCACATCATAGGATGACGTGATGTGAGAGTTCTAGACATCTCCCTTATTTGTACATCATCGATTGGGTAATATGTAAAATGAAATTTAGTAGTATTTTTGGTGTTCTAAAATGGGATGATGTTTGGTTGATTTTGTCTCCTGGTGCCTCACTTGTCAGCTGTTGAAGGCTAAGCACCAAGTTTGAGCAGGTTTCTTGCAGCCCCTTTAGATCTCAGAGTGTAAGTCTGATGGTATATCCATAACTTTGTGAAATTTATTTCATGCACAGTGATGGTAAATGATGTGATATTGATGATTGTTAATCGACTTATGATGTTGGTACACTTCCCTACTTTCTTGGAGCAGAGTTCGGTAAATAGTTTGGGGTAGTTGTATGTATAAGATATTATTAAACATCATTGGGTTCCCCCAATGTTTGTCTTTGATCATGACACATGGTTTATGTCATGATTATGGAGAGGTCTACCAACCCCAAATGAGGATGAGTACATCCTTTCACCCCTAGATCGATGGGCAGACTAAGTGCACTATCTAGGTGGTAGAGTATATGCTAAGGGAAACACTTTTAGACTTCGAATAGACCTGGGAGGATCACTTTCCCTTGGTAGAGTATTTATGTAAAAACATATACCACTCTACTATTGTCATGACACCTTTTGAGGCCCTTGTGCAGGACAAAGATTAGTGAGACAACTCTTGTGGGCCCAGAGATGGCTCAGGTAATGATGGAGAAAGTACATATCATCCAAGAACAGATGAGGACTTCTTAGATCGTACATAAATCTTATAAAAATCCTTATCATAGGCCCTTGGACATTGAGTATGGAGACCATGTTTTCTTGAGATTCTCCCCATGATGGGTAATTTACAGGTAATGTCAGGGATCCACGCTATCCCTGAGGTTTATTGGACCATTTGAGATCATGTAAAGGGTTTTCAAGGTTGTTTACCTCGTCTCCCAATACAAATAGCTGGAGTAGGTGCATGAAGTCTTCCACATGTCTCAGTTGAGGAGATACGTGCATGAACCAATGATTGTTATTGAAAATGGTGAGTTGTATATCGAGTATGAACACACCTTTGTGAAGAACCTAGTGGTGATTGAGGATAGAGAAGATAGAACCCTATGTGAATGGAACATCCATAGATTTTCTATGTTGTGGCATCATGGGATCATTCAAGATAGTTCCTAGGAGAGGGAGAGCTAAGTTTGGGCTTAGTATCCTGAGTTGTTTGATTTTCATTTCTTTTTAGAGATGAAAATCTTGAAGGATATAATGATGTAGAGACCGAGTTTATTCCATGTAATAATTTGAAAATTTTCAATATCTATTTTCAGAGTTATGTGATGAGATGGCATGTGATTCTGAGGCATGTTTTTTAAGGAATTAATTTTATAAAAATATTAAATATATTTATATTTCACAAACATATTTTGTTAAAGAAATAGGATAGCTATTAAATATAATATTAAATTAGACATCCAAGACCACATTTTAGTTTGGAACATGGTTTTTACCATAGGCGGGACCTAAAATTGGTCAGAGAGGGGCATTTTAATCCCTCACATATTGGTGGTATGTTCAATGGGTATGAATAATTTATTAAATTAATTAATTAAACTAATTTGAAATAATATATTCATAAGAAATATATCATTATGTATTGTTTTAAATGGTTTTAATCATAATCTTGGAATCACCAACGATGCTCTATTTCCCTCTTCTTTTGTTGAATCACATGAGATGCCAACAAAATTTCAGATTGGAGAAGATAAGGACGGAGAGAACAAAATGGTCCCTATTCCTAATTGGTAATCATTTTATTCATCAAATAATGATCTAATATCTAGTTAGGACTCTTAAATTTTTTATGTATTCCCTTTGATTATATTTATTGAGAATATCCATCCTTTTCCTTGGATTTGTGCTAATTTTGGCCTATTTCACATGCCCATGTATTGAAATCTTAATTTATTTTATTTATTTCTAACCCTGGATCACCATTATGTATCATTTTACAAGAATATTTAGCCAAATATTTTATAAACCTTTGTTGTGATGATTTTATACCAGTACATCTTTAAATTCCTCATTGGTCAGACCTTGTAGTCCTAGTTCGACATTTTCGGGTAGTACCATTCCTAATAGAACACCTAGAATCATGATAGATTGAGAAAAAAAACATAGATCAATGATGTATGTCTAGATATAAGATGTTTTCTAGGTTGGGGATATCATATTTATGATCATAGTATAAATCCAAAGTGGTGGAATTCATAGTGGAATGTGATTCATGCGGACAACCCATGATGAATAATGGGGGCTGATTTCTTATGAGAGACATCCAGAATCCACAGCCATATCCCTAAGTTTAATGAAAATTGGAGGATAGATATATAGAAACACAAATATATTTAAGTGTGGGAAGTGGGTACGGAAAATAATTAAAAACCCAAATACACTATGTGTATAAGGATGAACACATGACGTGTATCCCCTCAATGAATGCAGATAGGGTTTTGAAAAACATTGAGACTGACACAAAATATATCCCCCCTATACACCATTTACCCCTTCGCCAGATGGAAAACCTATGTGATGGATCACACGGGTGGGAACCTGTCTGGAAGTGCTTGTCTAGGTACACGACCATGTACCCAAGTACATGGACATGGGGTTAGTACAAGTACATGGGTTCTGGTACATGGACATAGCTAGAATGACATGGAATATACCTAGGAAGACAAGAGAAGTCATGTAGCCCACCTACATATCATGTACTACTACACTGATAGGGATTCATGTGTCAGCTGGGGACACGGCCAGGAGGTGGATCTAGACCACCCATTATGTACCCCTAGACCTCTTATTAGAAATATTAAATCATATGTATCTTCTTTATTTGAACTTGTATTTTGGCCCATGATTATCCGATCCTGGGTTTTTTATATATAACATGATGGTTCTATTTGTTCGTGATTTTGAGATATGATGTGAATCTTTCCATGCATGATCCTTGGTTAGGCATCACCTGATGATGGAAGTGATCATATTGGATCAACCAGAACGTTCCAAGTGGTACCCTCCATTAGGTCTGGGTAGTGGAGTTCCTCAAAATCCATTCTAAGTAGTACCATCTACAAGTTATAGGAATTGGAGTTTCTTAATGACCTTTTCGAGTGGTACACTCTAGCAGGGTTGGGTAGTGGAGTTCCATGGTGACCTTTTTGAGTGGTACCCTCGAGCAGTAGTGGGTAGTGGAGTTTCTCAATGACTATTCCTAGTTGTACCCTATAGTAATACTGGGAAGTGGAGTTCCCTGATGCTTTATGAGTTGTAACATATAGCAGGAATCGACAGTGGTGTTCCTTGATCATTAACAAGTTTGCCCTCTAGCAGATTTGGGTAGTGGTGTCCTCAACAGTTACTAGAGTGTTACCCCCCATCGGTATGGACACAAGCCCACTACAGAGAATTTCCATGTGGTACCCTCTAGTAAATCTAGGTAGTGGAGTTCCTCAATGAATTTCTAAGTGGTACCCTACAATAGAGTGGGTCAATAGATTTCCTCGATGACTATCAAGTGATACCCTTCAATAGGGATCAATAGTGGATTTCCTCAATGATTATGAGATTTGTACCCTCATGTTGTAAAAGGGAATTGATTCCCTACCCAGAGTTCCCCCCCCCCCACCCCCGACTGTGTGGTATAGTTATGAGGCATGGCTATAATTTTATGGATGCTTATTGGTAGACATGTGAAATGCTGGTTATCATTGATGGACTTTGGAACTATTGGGGACTCTTTTTCTTGGGAAGAACTGTGAGATAGAGATCCCCTTAATCTATTTGGTTGGATTCCTTTACCAGATCATATATATCTATATATATATATATATATTCTTATATATCCACTCCTGGGATTTGGTTACACTTCTTCCATGAGAGGCGAAGACACATGGGGTATGCCAGGTGATTTTTGTGTTTAGCTTCGCATGTTTGGAAGATACTAATCTCCTTATATTGGTGTTTATGAATAGAATTGTAGTTCATATACTCTCAATTTTGTGCCCATTGTTCTTTGATGATGTTACATTCTCATTTTCTTGGGGTTGAGTTATTATATTTGATTGTATCTTGCATATACTATCTTTAAATTCAAGTTGTATATCATAATACTCCCCCTTTAGCTTTTGTGGCATCCTACTAGGTATGTATATACTCACCCTTGTATGAACTTTGTCGGCATGTGTTATGTCTTATACATATGATAGATAGTTCGGTGGTGACATCAGAGGAGTTTAGGGATACCTTGTGTATTGGACTGTATATAGTGGCCACAGCTTCAGATTTATGAGCTAGTCTCTCTCTATAGTTTTCTTTTCCATTTTTTTCAGGTTGGGAGATATTTCTATAAGGGTGTACATTTTTATCCTTTAAATTTTAGTTTCCACTATCGTATTCTAGAATTCCTTAGTGGTTATGCATTCTTGGTTTACTTTCTAGCCATATGGCCTCTTTTACTCTTTCCCTGTGCACTTTTTCATTGATAAGGCAGTGTGTGTGCCTAAAAGTACTGAAGAAAATGCATCCCCATGTGAGTTATTCCTTCAATTCCAATCACCATCCCCTAGCATGTGGATGTGGGCTTTAGGTAGTTACGGATCAATCCCTGGATTAGGTCAGGTTGTTACATCAAGATCTATCAAAGGAAAATGATTCGTTAAGGTGATCTCTTAAATCCACTCCCATCCTATCTATATTATTATTTGAATACATCTCTCTATTTAGGTGAAATATTGTTTGCCCAATTTTTAGGGTGTTGGACCATTTTGTAGAACTATTCCAACCTACTCTATATTGGAGGCTGATATCATGCAAGGAGTCATCTACGACCTTAAGGTAGGTGGTCTCATCAATTTCCCCAAGAGTTTTGAGTTCCATAGTTATGTCATTGTTCCACACACCAACTTTTTCTGAGAATCACCTTTAAATTGATTTATTCATATAATGTTGATCAGTGCACCTTGATATACACACTTTTGATCTCTGTATAGTATTTCGTAGGATGGTTTCCCCATTTATGGACAACCCTTGGGTGTGCCATGTAGAATTTCCCTTTATAGTTAAATGTATGTATGCCCGAATCTCGTCTTAAGCATTCATCTTAGTGTTAAATGGAATTCCCTCTCTTATATATTTGTTAAAAGAACCCAAGGAACCTCTTAGGTTCTTGTCCCGTATTATTAATTTGAATTTTCCATGTAGGAAATTAAAATATTGACCATCCCACATTTCTAAATGACCCATGAGTTCTATTAACTGAATTTCCATGTTTCAATGAATTAAATGGATGATTAAATGGAATTAATTATACAAGATGTTTTTGTTTTCCTTAAATGAACTTAATGAATTAAATGGAGTGGTTTATAAAGTTTGGTGATTCCATTCCTTTTTCTTGTGCTTTATGAAATGCTTATATAAATGTAATACCTTACTTGTGATTGAACATGGATATTGAGATACACGAGAGGTAATTCCTCATACAGTACATTATAAAAAAATTATGCTATGGTATGGTTATGGTATGATGGTAAGGGTTCAATTGAGTATGAAAAAAAATCATCCTACCTTACATCGGGTGTTGATAATGATGTCTCACACTATTGAAACTAGTTGGACGGTGGGCATTACTTTCTATGTTCTTTATTAGAGTGTTTACATGATGGAACACTCACCATATAGAGTGATGAGAATGACGTCTCCCACTCATTATGAGATGATGGGAATATACCCTATTTATTTATTTTATAGTATTTTTAGACTAGTTATATATTTCTATGTTATGCCCTGGTCCAACCAAAAACTAGGATTCCAGGTATTTGGCCACTTAAGTCCGCATGTGCTTGGTTCATATAGGTGAATGCAATATATAACTATTCTATATATATATATATATATATACTATTACTATATATATAGTAAATGTTCAGACATACATTCTTTCCATGGGATGAAGTAGGTAGATCCACCAGGTCTCCTTTAGGAACCTGAGTAGAGGGTTAATTATTTATTAAGTAGTGTCTATTATTTCACTTATACCTTCACACTATTTAGTTACGATCACTACTTGTATTACTTATAGATACCATTAGTGATGTCCGACTAAGATTTTTGTCTCAAAACGTACTCAAGCTTCTTTTAGTACCTGTGAATATTATCTTCTTACATGCAAGGATGAGAGAAATAATCCTTCTATAGGTTCTTGATACGCTTACTTATAGATGGAGCATAGGAGAAAAGGACCAAGCATAGGCTCGATACACTAGTGGAGTAGTTTTTTCCAAATTATATTTTTGTAATTTTTGTATCGCATGATTTTATTTACCAAACCCATATTCCCTTTTTTTCTTTCAGCATGACATTCATCCATGTATATGAAACTGACTGAAAATTAAATTTTTATTTCAAAAGTACTTCTGAAAAAAGAAATGGGAAACCCGAAATAAAATCATACAAAAAGTAACCCAAATCAAGACACTAGGAACTAACCATTCCCAATGAATACATTGTTAATTCAAGCCTCCACCTCACATGACCCCTCAGTAAAATGTATCATGTAGGGTTGTGTAGTTCTATTATCGATGGAAAAGCCATCCCCTCTCATTCTTACAAAAATGAATGGCCATGCTCTAATGAATTCTTCCTAGTCTGATCCTCACCTAGACTTGATCCTTGTAGGGTGATGGTTTATTTCACAATAAAATTCATAATAAAACCAAATCCAATTACTTCCTTAAATCCTGTCAAATTCAGATTTCAAAATCCAACTGAGAATTTTCCAAATTTCAAATCCAAAAAGTCGCCAAAAAGTGATCAAATCGATAATATCCACTGATTTCTTTGAATTGGACACTCGAACTCACGACCCAAAGAACTAAGAATACCACCACACTACTCCACCTCAGAGAGAATAGAGGAATCCTGGAACCATTGTAGATGACCAATCAAAGAGAGTCAGGAAAATTGTCGGTGATACCATGTCACCATCGTAGTCATCACATCAACTCGAGCATCACTATCTTTAGTTATTATAATCAAAACTAGTGTAGGAAAAAACCATTGGATCAGCCCAAATCACATCACAGAAGCAACTGATGTAACCAGAAAATTCATTTTAGGGGTGACTGGAGCAACTAAATGTGCATTAGACAGAAAACTGAAATAAATGGAGATTCACAACGTAGAGTCATATGGAGCTGCGTAAGAGCGTATCAAAAGGCCTAAACCCACAACTATGGGGTCTAGAAGCCTGAGAGGGAGAGAAAAAAGGAACCAGAGACGACAGAATCACATCGTAGAGGAAACTAGAAAAACAAAAAATTTCATTGTAAAGGTTACTGGAGAAACTGAAGCACATCATAGAGGAAACTAGAGCAACTAGAGACACACAACATAGAGGCCCCCTGAGTAATGTAAGAGCGCATCACATGGCTGAAAACCTCTACCACTAGTTATGGACCCCCTATGAAGCCATAGGATCCAAAAATAAACCATCCTACTAGGAAAATAGGAATCCAATGCTTCATAGCAGACAAAAACATCTTCAGTTGATTCATGAGGATAAAAAAATGATGTAGGAGAATTGGAATCTTTGACACTTCGAACTGACTCAACCACATCCTCTCCTTCGTAGACCACATCCTGCCTCTTGCATCAACTTTACCAAAACAAAGAATCCTACTCAAGTCCTCCATATACCAAAAAAACAATGAGCTTTGTGCCTTTAATCTTGGAAAAACACCATATGAGACACCACACGAGCCTGAATCTGTCCTCAAACTAGAGAAACCCGAAGACTCCAAGCCACAGAAGAAACTACAATGCCACACGAATTTGAAAATTTCTAGATCTGGAAAATAAAATCAAACTGAACATGAACTAAATGTCAATAAATACATTAATAAATTTGGATAACTCCATGTCTAAAAGAATCGTAGTAGAGAATACCTCCAATGATGCGATATATTGGGACTGGGGAAGGAACAATAGATCTTCGACGTCAGTGGGCTGGGTGAAACCCTCACCACCAAGCTGAGGCAGACCAACATTTTCTACTAGATTAGAATGATGACACCATGTTGGGGAAATTTCTAGATCAACCCCATACCATCATGATTGAAGCCGAAGATGGATCGGTAAGAACCGCGGCCAAAGCCGTCCGCATCACCGCAATGGAGGAGACAACCGTCTGAACTCTAGCTGAGCTGTTGTCTGAACCCTAGAAGTGGTGCATCACTATCTGGACCCTATCTAATATGACATATTCAATGTCTTAATGGAAGAGATATTTTTCTGAACCCTAGTCGGGCCACTGTTCGAACCCTAGCCGCAATGGAGGAGTGTCACAGATGATGTTGTGTCCCCCCTTCCCCTATATAACACTACCTAGTGGATTTTGATTATTATCAGGTATTCAGTTACTTACTCATTCACTACTTTATTTTTTCTTTATGTTTATATTATGATTTCAATATTGTTTTTCATCTATTGTATCTAGTGTTCTACTCTTATATAAAGGTATAGTCTCCCCATCGTACCACCTTCACACCCTTATTGCTAGTCAGAAACATCTAGAATACAGGGAAGCATGCTTGAGGCCATGTGACCCATCAACTCAGGGAAGAGATTAAGTGGACCCGGTGTCAGGATGTTAAATAGTGGTATTAGAAGAGTTTATCTTCCTTTATCTTACAATTTTGGAATTATATAGGAAACTATAAGTTAAAGGGATTCAAAATGGACCATGTGTCTGGATGTAGTTGACCAGTCTATAGGGGAAACCAAAATTACATAGGATGGAAAATTGCATTGATTGATTATGCCATCTATAATTGATACGACTTCACCATTTTGTGGCACACTTGTCTTATGATGTTATTGATATTGTTATTTTTGAAATGATGATTTTTTCCCTTTCTGGTTCAAATAAGGGATTTTCAATAGACCATGCAAGATTATTAGGAAAACTAGGACTAATATTCCATGCATTTTTTCATGTTCTGTCAATTTTTAGAAATCAATTTCCTATTTTATATTGATTGTTCCAAGAAAATGTATTGAATTGGGCTGACACAACTAGAAGGGATTGGAAAAAATTATTGGTACTTAAAGTGTATGACTTATCCAAATAGTTTTCTCTTGAATAAGTTAAACAAGACACCTTAAGAAGTCAATTATGGCATATTGATCCATGGACCACTGGTCGCATGGGTCTGAATTTTTTATGGTGTAGGTTAAGTTGATTCCATATTTTATTTCATAAGGATTATGAGCCCTTAAGGATTGGAAAAGTTAATCCACTTAATTTATCCATTTAATGGGATTTACATAATTGAATGAGAAGAAATTTAATGTAAATATGACTTATAAATTAATATTAGTTATCCTATACATGAGGATATAATACTCATTCCTAACGTTGATTTTAGTAGTGGGTAGATAGGTGTCTCTTACATTTTGATGATATATTGTGGTCTCTTTTTACCATCTAGACCAATATTTTGAAGAAGGAAGAGAGGCCTATTCATTTCTATATTAAGGATTTAGACCTTTCCTAGTTTCATATCTTCAATATTTTAATTTTTCATATATCTATTATAAGGTGTGCATTTGGAATTATAGTATCATGCCTCCATGACGTCCCCCATCCATATTCCCTAAAGGTTATGAAAACCATGCACCTGAGGTTGTAGGTCATAAGACACCATTGATTCCTCTTATAGTGCCACCTATGGAACCTCTAATTATACATTATATGGAAACTAATGACTAGTTCCCAGAGGATTCAACTTGTTCCCTAAAAAATATACAATGTGTCAATTGACCCACCTAGAGCATGGTGGTGTTGACTCGTGAATTCTACAGTAGAATCCTCCCACCTTCTCAAGGGATGGAAGACCACATGATACTGAGTCTTGGATAAAAGATATTATTTCCATATTCAAGTATCTACAGAAACCTATAGAGCTTAGGTTTAATCCTTGATGTGTGTATGCTACACAATTCTGTAAATCGATGGTGGAATGTTATCACCCAATTAAATCAATGTAGATATATCATTGGGGGAGACTTCAGATGATATTATATTACTATTTATTTCCCCAAACTCTGAGGGATGAAAGTTCTCTAGTCAATGTGTCTTGGATATTATAATTTATTAAATTACCGACCAATCACTTATTGTAGAGAGATATTTGAAGGAATTTTATAGTGTGAGTCAGGGCAGTTTGGCACTTAGTTCTATCAGTGGTTATTCTTCTAGATGAAAGAGATTTTTTTAGGCTACTTGTGGGAGTAGTAGTAGTTAGGAACCTTGTGATGAAATATTTATGATGTTTCACTAGTGTAGGAAGCTAAAACACATAAAGCCTCAATGCTTTCATAATCCAATGTAGTTGAGAGGCTATAGAAGCAGGGTATATATCCAACATTTTAGAGGAATCGTAAAATCGGTGCCTAGAAATTAGGGATCTGTTCCCACTCCATGGTCAAAAGTAGGGTTAATAGGATCACATTATGAAGGAATCTAGAGTACCACAGATCCGTCAGATGAGGTGGTAGTTGAGGAAGAGGTAGTAATGATTATGATTCTCAATTCTAGGAGAGTGTTCTTGCTTAGGGACGTTATCCTGTGACTCAGGGTTATGGTACATGTTAGTTTCATACATTCCATCCTATAATGGAGTAGTAGAGCACCAAACATTATATTGTACGAGGTACTATTATAGTTTCCTTCACATTATTGTCTACAATAGTTGACATAGGTGCATCTCACTTTTTTATATCTGAGATAATAATATAACTTTTTTTGCCTTGAGATTGAACTCTTTCCTAGTATTATGATACTATATACCCTATTTTTTATCAAATCATAGGATATTCTTAATTTTTAGGATTATCCTCCTAAGTTAGGCATATAACTTTTCGTTTGGAATGTTTTCCTCCTCTACATGATGGGATTTTATGTAATCATCAAGATAGATTGGTTAGTTCTCTATAAAAAACCATATTGACTAGTATCATCAGAGGGTAACATTTAAGTCACTAGAGGGGGTTAATAACAGGAATAAGGAATAATGAGGTGTTTAAGATACACGATCAAGACCCCAAAAGCAGAGGTTGCATAGTGTTATTGCCAAAATCACCAGTTTTTTCTTGGATGACCATGAGTTAAAACCAACAATTTTTCCTACTATTGTGGAGAATTTTATGGATGTATTTATAGATAAATTATCTAGTTTACACTCAGTGTGGGAGTTAAATTTCACTATTGATCTTCTTCCAAGAGCAGGACTAGAGATCATTCATCCTTAGAGGATAGAACCTATGATTCTTCTAGAGAACTACAAGAGGTTGGAGGATCTAGATGGTAAGCGTTTTATATTCCCCATCACTTCCCCATAAGGTTCACCAAACCTTTTTCCAATAAGGAAGATGTTACACTAAATCTTTTCATGTATTTCTGTTAATTTATCCAACACATGGTAAAGAATCGGTATGAGTTTCCTAGAATATATGATATATTTGATCTGATCTGATGATAGAAGGTGTTTTCAAAGATATATCTCTGGTTGGCCTATCATCATGTGTGTTTCAAGTCATCTTACATACCTTGAAAAGCCTTCAAGATTAGGAATGGTTTATATGCGTACCAGTTTATGCTTTTTGGAATCACGAACGCATTTACAGTTTTCATGGATCTTATGAATCTAGTTTTCCACCCATATCTGGTTCAGTAATGGTGGTCTATATTGATTATATTTGGGGGTATTCATGTTATATACATGACCATGGAAACTTTCATGAGATAATTCTGAATACACTAGGAGAGAGTCAACATTCTGCTAAGCTCATTAAATTCCACTTTAGGATTGACAAAGTACCCTTTCAAGGTCACATTATCTTAGAGTTAGGAGTTTTTGTGGGCCTAGAAAAATTGAGAGATATAGTTTATTGAGAAAATACAAAGAATTTATTGGACATTTAGAGTTTCTTAGGATATCTAGATATTACATATGCTTTATTGAGGATTTATCACGCCTTGTAGAAACTTTTCTAGGATTTGAAAAAAGGGAATGAAATTCCAATGGTCAGAATCTAGTGAAGTAGCCTTTCAACTCTTAAATGGTAATTTTTTAAGAGTTGGTGTCCTAGAAACAACTTGTTTTACTTTTATTACATGGATATTTAATGTATTATTACATATTTTTCTTTTTTCTGCATGACTATGATGTAATAATGTCCAAGAGTATTTGTTTCATTGATAAGGTCATGGAAGTTCCACTCTATGATGAGAACCTGGAAATAATATTATAATATTCAAAAATATAGTTCTACATTTGGATGACATACTATGATGGGACACATAGAATGTAGATCGTCAGGTACGAGTACTGGTAAGCATATGAGACTTCCTCTCATGAAGTTTGCACTTGGTAATCTACAAGATAAGAGATTATGAGCACAGACCCGCTAATAGGAATTCCGCATGTATTGGTGTCATTATATATTTCTATCTGTGAGTGTGTGTAATGATCCTTAGACTTTAATATTATCCTTAATGTGTGTCATTACCCTCTCACATTGATTTACTAATGAAAAATGTCACGCAGAAAGTTTGCGGGAAGTATGGTACATTGGGTTCGTCATGAGTGGCATGTTATTAATAGATAAGTCGATGAAGGATTTGTTACTTACATTTATTAAAGTTTATATCTCTTCCCTTTGATTGAAATAGAACTGTCGCGTGAAATTTCATGTCTATGGTGTAACGATGTGTTTATTTCAGGTAGGAAAAGAATGATGTATCAAGCATAAAAGTTGAGGACACTATCAGGAAACCCTCTTGATGAGATATTGAAAAAAGGGATTATATTACACATTCAGTGTTCATATGTGTATTTTGTTTTTGTGACTTTATGTTCTTTCTCTAGGGTGACTTTACCCATTTCTAGATATTACTCTTGGACTTTAGGAAACCTCGCATAATGCCAACGAGAAAAAATCCTAGAGGGTCACACACTAACTGTTTTTTTGGTGGTATTGGTTAAATTCTATTTGATTTTAATTAATGAAATAAATATTATTCTCAAAACTGTGGAATAATTTTATTCAAGATGATCGCATAAATTAAATAAAATCTATTTATTTATTTTATTGAACATTTAATAAATATTTATTTATTAGTTTTTATATAAAATATTTATTTAGGAGAATAAATTATTTATTTATTTATTTGGGTGTCAATAAATGGAATTGGAGTTCGAGTGGACCAAGGCCAGTCTGGTAGTAAAATAATTATATTTGAAATAGTAAATAATTATTAGTTTGCACAAGTAAAAATAATAATGATGCTACTATTACATTGTGATGCAGAATTTTATTCATAATCTTGTTTTGTGCAAGTTGGTGCTTCATAAATAATGACACATTATTATTATAATCATGGTTTTTCACTAAGTTCATAAATGTATTTAATTTCTGTTATGATATTAAATATTGTAACTAAGGTTCCATGCATATAAATAGACAAGTACATCTATTGTTCCATGGAGAACACACTGTATGCTTGGTGAATTGAGAATTGTTAAGATAAAAAATTTCTCTCATGAATCCCATTCTTTCCCCTCTCAAGATATAGAGACGTTCTCTAATGCCAAAGAACAAGAGATTAAGAACGACTGACACAAGACACTCACTTCACCGCGGTAGCACCCAGAGAATGAGTGGTGTCAATCAAAGGCCATCAGAGCACGTGTGGATCACTGCTAGATAGAGTGCAACGAGATAATCCAGAAGGGTCATTCTGAATGATCAATATCATCAATGAAGAAAATACTAAAGATCTTGGTATTATTTTCTTTCTGAAATTAATTAAATTAATTATAAACATGATGTGCAAGATCCTCTATAAAGGTTTCATGCCTCTTCCTTATTTATCTAAATATTTGATTTTATTCTATGGAGATTTTCATTCATCATTGTATTGATCCCAGAATAATCATAGATCATGGTAAAAAGTAAATTTGGGTGTCAGCCCAACCGCGCTTCCGCTGCATCCGAAACCTGTAAGTGGTATCATAGGGGTTATATCATAGTTTATAATTATTTAAATATTTTTTTGAATATTTATTCATTTAATAATTTAATTTTTTCAATTCAAGTTAATCGTTCGTAATATCATAATCTCAAGATTTGTTCCTCCTCTTTAATTTCTTGTTCACCTTACAGAAATAATATTTTCTTTTAATTTTGATTAAAATAAAATAGAGGATCTCATCCAAAGGTGCCAAAGCTTCATGGACATACAACACCAGAACACACAGAGTGTATTTGGTAGTACATGTCGTATAGTTAATATTCAATCCATCGGATGGGTTCACCAAACCAATCCATGTGTTGGAGTCTTTCTAAGTCTTAAATGGCTCCATCAATTAACTAGGAACAGGTGGCACATGGTTTGTGTGGCCCAATGGACACGGCGTGTAGTCCCATAGGTTTAGGGTTGGATTGTCTACCCTGTACATGGCTTCCCAGCTGGAGACCATGTAATGAGGAAATATAGGGCATGTGGCCTACTAGACACGCTGTGTACTCTGAATATTTCCAAAGTACACTAACATGCCATTTCTTCAGGCGTGTACTTCTTATGGATGGTGAAAAATAGTACATGACGTGTAGTTGGAACTACAAACCATATACTCATCCAAATTAAGTATATTTATTAAAATTTATTATATTATTATAAAAAACCTTGAGACATGTAGCATCGTGTAGGTGTAAAGTTGAGACACAACATTTGATAGGTGTTTTATATATCTTGTTTAATTTAACATATGCATAATATTCATTTCTACTCATTGGGTAGTTATGAATAGGAATTCACTGGGTTTCCTCCATGGAACAAGTTACATACAAAGAAAATTTTAAATGAATATATTTGCTTAAAATTATGCTGGATGAGAATCTCAAGGAAATTCAGAAAAGGGTTTAAGATAAAAATATTGATTAATTAAAGATGATAATTAATTGATTCGAGTGTGATTTATCTAAAATAAGAATGATTAAATAATTTAATTCTTGTTTTATTTATTTTTAAATATCATTTCATGTATGGATTATCATGAGCTATACCAAGACCTTTTTATGTGGATGGTTTCTTTTAATTAATTTATTTAAATTAAATTTGTTGTCCAGTGAGCTTTCTCATCATTAATATGTAGGGATTGTGTGCCCAAGGTTTCTTTTATTCAAAACCCCTTTTTACCCCACACCTGCATGTGATTTAAAAAATTCATATGTAATGGAAGGAACTCCTAAGCTAGTGGAGGCAGTTCAAGCTGTAGTTAAGACAAAACCAATCCCATGAGATACAGAGGTCGATAGGTGGAAGCTGTAAACATGAACTCAAAAGGTTCATGGTGTTTCTCCCCTAGGTCAGCGCTAGTTTATAAACCACTAGAAAAACTAACCATTATAAAATCTCATGATCATTCCAATTACTTTTTTTTAGTTGCATGGTTTATCAATATGGATGTGTTGTCGCGATCACATAATTAATGAATTGAACAAGCATGGAAGATGGAACTAAAATAAACCATACTTATGTGTAAATATTATAAATACATGGTTAATCACTTAAGTAAGTTCCACTTAATATTAAAATGTTTGTGATAATGATAATAATAAATTCTCTTATAAAAGATAAAAATCCCTCAAACAACATTTTAAGTCATACAAAGCCTTCTGTTAATTTATTAAGGGAAAAAGTCAATAAAACTATGTGTTTGACCAACACTTGTTGGGACGGATAATTTTATATAGGAATCCCTTATTTAAGGTTTTGGGTTGACTTGACCATATTACATCAAGAGGAGTAGCCCTTGATAGACTTGGTGTAATATTGGGGGCAAGAGTTGAGGAAATCTATAGTCGTGATTTCAGAATTGGGGATTCCACTCAACAGATCAAGGAGCAGCAACCCAGTAGTTGGAAAAGACCATACTACCTAAATACCTTATAATTTCTTGACCATCCCTTGCTGGGGTTATGAGACGGAGAATATGGATCCTTTCCACAAGAATGTCTTGGAAACTGGACATTCCAATTTTAATGGTGAGGGACATTGGGACATGATAAAATAGTGGGATACTTAATAAAATTTATTATGTCACATAAAATTCAACCAAGAAAGTACTAATGATATTCTCTTTTAAATTATATAATAAAAATGACATGTTCTTCAACCACACTATCCCTACGATCAATTATGGATAAAGACAACGTAATCACTAGAAGTAACTTCAAGGAATGGTCTAGACACCTTCGGGTTATCCGACTCCATGAACAGAAATCTTACATGTTGGAGTCAGCATTACCAAATCCGCCTGCCAAATAGGCGAGTGATGAGGATTTTCTAGTCTATGAGAAATATATGAATGACGTGGTCAACGTTCAATGTTTGATGTTATCATTAATGTCTAGTGAGCTCATGAAGTCTCATGAAAACATGGATTCTTATAGCATGCTCGATCACCTCCATGGTCTTTACTAGGAGAGATCAAGACAAGAAAGTCTTGAGATCTCTAAAGCACTCTTTCAGAGTAAGCTTGCAGAAGGTTCCCCGACTGTGCCTTATGTAGTCAAACTCATTGGCTACATTGAGCTCCTGGAGGATATAGGGTTTAAAATCCCCAGGGAACTAGGCACCGATCTTGTTCTCCCATCACTCCCTTATAGATTTTCTAACTTTGTTGTAAATTTCAATATGAACAATATTGAGAAGTCTCTATCTGATCTTCTTATCCTCATTCACCAAGTGGACAAAGATGTGAAGCGAGAAAATTCTTCTATCCTTATGGTTAATAATAGGAAAGGGAATGTGAAGAGATTTAAGCCCAAATCTTCTTCAAGAACTTCCATGAAAAGGAATATCAAAGGGGAGGTAAGGGAACATAATGTTGTTTGTTTCACATGTGGTAAGAAGGGCCATGGGAATAAGAACTGCACCCAGCCTAAGTAGTAAGGGGAAGCTTTAGGTGCATTTTTTATCAAAGGAAATCTATCTGTTTCTACAAATTTTGTATCACATACAGCTTTTGGTGCTCACATATTTATCTAAATACAAGAACCAAGTATATTCTGGAAGATTAACCAAGGGGAGGTAGATCTACATGCATCCAATGAAGACATACTTGTTGTTGTAGTTTTCAGGGAATACCACCTCACGTTTCCAACTAGAATGATCTTGCTATTAAAGGGTTTTTATTATATGCCTTCTGTTACTAAAAACATTATTTTTGTACCCAGATTATATACAGATGGATTTGTTTTCAATTTTGGAAATGAATGATGCTTCTTTTACAAATATTTTCTTTATTTTGGTAGGGAACATTTATACAGTGGTATTTACTTGTTGGATTACAAAAACCAAGTAATGGAAATCGATAACAAAGATACATCACATGACTCATACCACACCCAAATTTGGCATCACCAACTAGGTCATGCAAATGAGAAATGCTTGAAAAAGTTACATCAAGTGGGATATTTATATTCTTTTGAACTAAAACCACTTGGCGTATGTCATGCATGTTTACAAGGAAAAATGACCAAAGCCCCATTTATTGGGAAAGGTGAAAGGGATAAATAACTTCTTGAATTGTTTCATATCGATGTGTGTGGACCATTTCCCATTGAAGCATGGGGATGGTAATCATACTACATAACTATTACTAATGATTTTAGTAGATATAGATACATCTACTTAATGAGTTATAAGTCGGACTCTTTTGATAAGTTCACAGAATACAGGAATGAAGTTGAGAACCATATTGGTAAGAATATTAAGAAACTCCACTCAGACTGAGGTGGATAATATATTAATCAATACTTCATTGATTACTTACGGGATTTCGGGATCCTATCCCAACTCACTCCTCCATACACACCCCAATGGAATGGTGTGATTGGAAGTAGGAACCGCACCATGTTGGACATGGTGAGATCAATGATGAGTCATGCGAGTCTTTCATTATCCTTTTGGGGATATCCGTTACAACCAGCGACACACATACTAAACCAACTACCAACTAAATCAATAAATGGTATTCCACACGAGTTCTTCAGTGGAAGAAAATTCATGTTTTGTAATTTACATGTGTGGGTTAGAGAAGTGTTTGTTAAGGACAATTTAGGTAACAAACTCTCACCCCAAGGCACAAAGTGTACCTTTATACGATACCCCTAGAAAAAAAGGGGATATTACCTATCAAAACCCTCAAACAAGTTTATAGTGGAAAGACATGCCATATTACTTGAGAGGGACCACATCTCCAAAAGATATAGTGATAGTGAGATAGAATTTGATGAATTCGAGGATCAAGGTACACAATATTTGGTACAGGAGAAAATTCCATAAACCCATGTGGAAGAAGAGTCTGTTTCAGAGAAACAAGTACTTTGTGGGAGTACAATAGAGGTTATAGAACTGGAACGGTATGGTTTTCTAGTTATCGAGGATGGTGACTCTTTATTATTTGATAATTATGATCCTTTAACATATAAGGAATCGGTATGTTTTACAGACGTTTCCATGTGGCAAGAATCCATGAATTCTAAAATGGATTCCGTGTATCAAATCTATGTCTGGATTTTGGTAGATCCTTCAGTTGATGTAAGGCATGTTGGTTTCAAATGGGAATTCAAGAATAAAGTGGACATGGATGGAAAATTTATTACCTATAAGGCACGACTGGTTTTAGAGGTGTTTAAATAGTGGTAAGTAATTAACAAAGATGAAACTGTTTCACCAGTTGTGATGCTAAAATACATTAGAATAATAATTTCCATTTCTTCTTACCCTGACTATGAGATTTGGAAAATAGATATCAAAACATTCTTCCTTAATGGGAACCTTCAGGAAGATGTCTACATGAAACAAACTAAAGGGTGTGTGACTCCAAAGGATTCCAATAAGGTATGCATGTTGTAGAAATCCATTTATGGATTAAAGAAAGCATTTAGGTCATGGAACTTTTGTTTTGATGAATCCATAACAGAATTTGGTTTTATCAAGAATGAATGTGAGCCTTATGTCTACAAATGGTTTAGTGAGAGTGTAGTCGATTTCCTAATATTATATGTTGATAACATATTACTTATTGGAAACAAGATACTAGTCTTACAGTCTGTTAAGGCATGGTTGGATCAATGATTCCCCACAAAGGACTTGGGTGAGGAAACATATATTCTTGGGATCAAGATCCATCGTGATAGATCAAAGAGATTGTTGGGACTAATACAAAGTACATACATTGATAAGATACTGAAGAGACTCAGTATGGAACAATCCAAGAAGATATTGTTTCCATCATCACATGGCATTCATCTTTCCAAGAAAATGTGTCCTTAGACACATAATGAAAGAAAGATAATGGAAAGGACTCCATACGCATCATCTGTTGGGTTAGTCATGTGTTACATGCTATGTACTAGGATGGATGTCGCCTACGTATTGAGTGTGGTAGGCTAATATTAAGCTGACCTATGTGATCGCCATTGGATGGTAGCCAAGACTATCCTAATATATTTGATGCGTACTAAGGATATGTTCCTAGTTTATGGAGGAGATGAGAAACTAGTCATCAGAGGATATACACATGCTAGTTTCCAGACTGATCAAGATGACATGAATTTGAAAATGGGATAGATCTTCACTTTTAATGGAGGTACATTGAGCTAAAAGAGCTCAAAGTAGAGTGTGGTCACAGATTCTACTGTAGAGTCCGAGTATATCGCTGATTTTGAGGCAGCTAAAGAAGTAGTTTGGAAGTGAAGCTTCATCCAGGAGCTATATGTGATACCTAGAAGAAAAGATCCTATCACATTATATTGTGGTAATACGGTTGTGGTGGTTCTCACAAAAGAGCCAATGTCACATCAGTGGATGAAGCACATACATCGTAAGTATCATCTGTTGAGGGATTTTTTTCAGAGAGGTGAAGTTGAAGTGATCAGTATTTCCACAGAAGATAGCGTGGTGGACCCCTTGACTAAATCCTTGCCTCAGCAAAAACGTGATCACCATGTGAGGTCTAGCAGACTGAATGTCATAGGTAGCTGGCTCAAGTCCAAGTTGGAGTTTTTAAGAGTTTTTGTCTTAGAACCAACTGGTTTTACATTGATTACATGTATATTTAATGTATTATTATATATTGTTCATTTTTCTTTTTGACTATCATGTAATAATGTCCTAGAGTATTTTTTGCATTGATAAGGTAGTGGAAGTACCCCGCTATGATGAGAACCTTATAATGATATAAAAATATTCTTAAATATAGTTCTATGATTGGATGACATACTCTTATAGGAAAAATAGCATGCAGACCGTCACGTGTGAGTACTCATTAGAATATGATACTTCCTCTCATGAAGTTTTCACTTGGTAATCTCCAAGATAGGAGATTATGAGAACAGACCCACAAGTAGGAATTCCGCTTGTTTTGGTTTCATCAGATATTTCTATCTATGAGCGTGTGTAATTATCCTTTGACTTTTATATTATCATTAATACGTGTCATGACTCGCGAGATTTGATTTACTGACAAAAACTGCCATGCAGAAAGTTGGCAGGAAGTAGCGTATGTTGGGTACGTCACGAGTGGCATGTTATTAATGGATAAGTCAATTAAGGATTTGTCCCTTCCATTTATGGAAGTTGATATCTCATCCCTTTTATTGAAATATAACCATCGCATGAAATTACATGGCCATAGTGTAATGATGAGTTTATTTCATGTAGTCAAAGAAAGACGTATCAAGCATAAAAGTTGATGACACTATCATGAAACATGCTTGATGAGATATTGCGACAAAGGGATTATATTACAAAGTGAGCATTCGTATGTGGATTTTTGTTTTTGCAACTTTACATTCTTTCTCTTGGGTTCCTTGAGTCATTTCCAGATAGTACTCTTGATCTTTAGGCAAGCCAGCCTAATGCCAACGAGAAAGAATCCTAGAGGGTCACACACTAAGTGTCTTTTTAGTGGTCTTGGTAAAATTATATTTGAATTTAATTAATGAAATAAATATTATTCTCAAGACCATGGAATAGTTTTATTCAGGATGATCACAAAAATTAAATAAAATATATTTTTTTATTTTATTAAACATTTAATAAATATTTATTTACTAGTTTGTATATAAAATATTTATTTAAGAGAATAAATTATATATTTATTTATTCAGGTGTTCAATAAATGGAAGTGGAGTTCAAGTGGACCAAGGATGGTCCAGTAGTAAAATAATTATTTGAAAGATAGAAAATAATTATTGGTTGGAAAAAGTTAAAATAATAATTATGCTTCTATTATTTTGTGACGCATAATTTTATTCATAATTCCGATTAGTACAAGTTGGCGCACTATAAATAATGATGTGTATTATTATAAGCAAGGTTTTTCTCTAAATTCATGAATATATTTAATTTCTATTATACAATTAAATATTGTAACTAAAGTTACATGCATATAAATAGAAAAGTACGTCTATTGTGCCATAGAGAACACATGGTACACTTGGTGAATTGAGAATTGTTGAGAAAAGAAATTTCTCTCTTGAATCCTCTTCCCACCCCTCTCATGAATGAGATACATTCTTCAAGGCCGAAAAACAAGTAATCAAGAACAACTGACATAATACACTTGCTTTGTCATGCTAGAAACTGGATAACAAGTGGTTTCGATCAAAGTCCATCTGAGCATGTGTGGATCACCGTAGGAGAGATTATAGTTTCGATCCTCGCAAGCACAACGAAATAATTAAGAAGGGTCATTCTGAACGATCGACATCATTAACCAAAAAAATACTGAAGATCCAGGTATTATTTTCCTTATGAAATAAATTAAATTAATTATAAACATGATGTGCAAGATCCTCTCTAAATGTTTTGAGCCTCTTCCTTCCTTATCTAAATATTTGATTCTATTCCATGGAGACTGACGTTCATTGTCGTATTGATATTAGGATAATCATTGATCATAGTAAAACTTAAATTTGGGTGTTGGCCCAACCGGGCTTCTACTGCACCCGAAACTAACACATTTGACATCAGCATTGATATATATTCTTATATATTCAGGAAAAGTTATATTGTATAATATAATGCTTTGGGAATTGGGCTTGGAGTTTTTCTCATATAGGATGAGTGATTCGTCATGGATAGGTCACATCAGTTATGGCCTCATGAGTGAAATTACCCGACACACATCCTTGAGCTAACTCTTGTAGTTCATGATCTATGATGTTGGTGGCACAATATTCAAAGATATTTTTTTTGTTATTAACATATTACAAAATATTCAAGTAAATCATTAAAAAGCGAGATCCAAATATCAGGCAGAGAAGGTGGGTTGAGTACCTACAATCATTTGATTTTGAGTTTACATACATGCTTGAGAAAGAAAACACTATAGCCAATGCTATGAGGCAGAAGAATCAGATGCAGTCAGTATTGGAATCCAATGATTAATGGAAACTCGTGGACTTATTCTTAGATATTCACATTGAGGTTAAGGAGTACCATGGTCAGATTATTCTCAAAGCTTTATTTGTGACCTCATTGCTTCTGAAATAGGAAATAATGAGGCAATTATTGGATCCTAAAGGACTTGTCTTAAGGGAAAATTTCTTAGATGAATATACATATTTAGGTCAAACTGTGGATGGGGATGATATCATACTATTCTATGGGATTGTATGGGTCCCAGCTGACATCATAGAGGAGATAACGTAGGAATTTCATGCCTCAACATGTTTGGTTCACCATAGGTTCACCAAAATGTATAGACATATATATGCCTATATTGGTGGCCAAGTATGAATCCAGAGATGGTAGGATTCATCACTTAGTGTTCCACCATTTAGTAGGAAAAGGTAGAACATCAGCATCTAGTATGGATTTTACACCTGTTTCACATTCTAGAGTTGAAATGGGATGATGGTTTGATAGAATTTGTGACTGTTGTACCCATATCACCATAGGGAGACGATATTATGTTGTTTTTCATTGATTTTTTCATGAAGATTTCATGCTTCTTGCGTATTTGAGATACTTACTTAGTAGAAGAGTGTGGGAGGCCAAATTTCAGGGAGTTTATATGTCTTTATAGAACTCCTATTTCTATCATTTCTAACCAAGATTCTCGCTTTATGTCATGGTTATGGAAAGGGTGGAAGAAGGATTTGGGTACACATGTGCTTCTGATCATTTCCTTTCATCCATAGACTGATAGAAAGACATATCCTATTATTCAAGTTCTATAGGAAATTGTTTGTGCATGTTTCCTTGACTTTGGGGGTTCCGGGGAGAAACACATTCCTCCCATTGAGTTCTCTTATAATAAAAGCCTTCAAAATTCCAATGAGATGGATTCTTATAAAGACTTATATGGGAGGCCTTTTCATTTACCTCGATGTTGGTTAGAGGTAGGGTAGGAAGTTGTGCTTGGTCCAAGTCTCATATAGGAGACTATAAAACTGATCCTAATGATCAAGAAGTGCATGATGAAAACTCAAACTAGATAGTAGTCATATGAAAATAGATGTCAGCGACCTCTTGATTTCATGGTTGAAGACAGTTTTTTCTTGCGATTCTTTCCCAAGCTTGGATATGGACGTTTTTAGATGCATGGTAAGCTCTCACCGAGGTTCGTTATACCCTTCATGGTTTAAAAAAGATCATAATTATAGATTACTAGTTGGTACTTCTTTATAAGTACTAGTAAAATAAATATTTCTTTCACATGTCTCAACTTCATTGATATCATCCATACCATTCACATGTCTTTTATCCTAACGAGGTTCAATTAGATGTAGACACTTCCTTCGAGGTCTATCTAGTTCATGTTGTTTATTGAAATGTATAGAGAATTTGATGAAGGTCATTCCCATGGATACAGGTGATATAAAAGCATTTCTAGGTAAAGGATGAGACCAGGGAATGGGAAAATGATATACTAGCTTAGTAATCAGAACTCTTTGCCAATGAATCTTTTTTACCGTCAGGAGTAAAACATAGGAACAATTTTCTTTAAGGAGGGGATGGTTTAATGACCCATATTTTCATAAAGGTATGGATAATTTTATTAGTTTAAATTATTATAAACATCCATGAAATGATACCTAATCAAGTCAAGCGGGTCTCGGGTTCGTCCGGAACTTGTTCGGTGCTCGGAGTCCTAAAATGGTACGAAAAAACTGGGTTGCGCTGTTAGAAGAAACTATGAATCCCAACGCACATGGTTTCCCTAAACCGTTCAACTATAAAAATAGGGTAGCAAGGCCCAAATAGTTTTTCTATAATCTTACGACCCCATGAGCATAGCCATGTGGCCAATTATTGGTTTGTAGCAGAGCGGTTCTACATGGATTGTGCATGGTTACACAAATAGTGTGCCTAACTACTTGAGGTTCCCTTTTGATGCACTGAATGGTGTACATTTAGAGCATAGTTTTTCCAAACATACAACCAAACCATTCCCCAATATTTTGAGGGTGAAATTTCATTTTTCCCCTATCTAATATTTAAACCTAAATTTTCTTTTTCATTTATCATTCTAGTGTGCATCACACTTCTCCTCCACTCTCATGGATCAAATCTCCATTAGCCTTGGAATTGATATATCTCCCACTTCTGGTGTTTGATTTAAGATCCGTCAAGGAGTTGGATTCCTTAATGTTTGCTATCACATCTTATCCCTTAATATCTAAGTTTAACTTTGAATCCACCATGATATTTAGGTGGAATCTCATTTTCCGTAGTTTAAGGGAGTTGGACCGTTTCTTCGATCTCTTCCATCCTACACCAAATCTAAATTCGTCTCTATTGAGGAGTTTTCTACGACCTTGAGGTAGGTGGTATTGTCATTTTCTAATTAGTTTTTATCTTCTTCAGCTATGTTGTTGTGACTCACATCTTCTTTTATTGAGTATCACTTTGAAATTGATTTATTTATATAAAATTGATCATATAACCTTGATAAAGACTTTTTTATCTCTATTTAGTAGTTTAGAGGATGTTATCCCCATTTATAGAGACCCTTGTTTTTTTCAAGCTGAATTTTCCCTCATGGTTAAATATTTGTTTGCTCAGATCACCTTTTAAGTGTTTTTATTCGTGTTAAAATGGGATTTTTCCTGTTATATATTTGGTAAAGGAACCCAAGGAACCTCTTAAGTGATTGGAATAACATATTAATTGAAATTTTTTATTTATCAATTTTCCATATAGGGCATGGAACCTTTCTAAATGACCCCTGAGTTTTATAAATTAAGTTTACAGGGTTGAATAGTTTAAATGGATTGATTAAAATGAGTGTATTATACATGATTTTTTTACATTACTTAAATGAAAAGAATGAAATGAATGGAATGGTTTATAAAGGGGGTGATTCCAAGGATTTTTCTAATGATTTATAAAATTTTTATATGAACTGTAATGCTTTTATTGTGATTGAAATTTTCTATTGCGAAATATGAGAGGTAATTCATTAGGTCTTACATTAAAAATATAATTATTCCTAGTTATGGTTGTGGTGTGATGGTAAGGGTTCAGTTGAGCATGACGGTATAATGCTTCATTGCATTTGGGGTTGAGCTTGATGTCTTACACCACTAACACTAGTCGGGCGATGGGATTTACCTTCATTCCCCTTATTAGTGTGTTTACATAATGGAACACTCACTATCTTGAGTGAAAATCTTGATGTCTCCCGCTCATTATGAGATATAGGATATGTACCATATTACTTGAGTTCAGTCTCATTAGACAGGTTTTGGATGTCTAAGTTATGCCCTAGTTTAACTCATAACTAGTATTCCTGGTATATGGCCACTTATGTATGCATGTAATTGGTTTATATATATGGATGAAATATATAACTATACTATATATATATATATTATTACTATATATATATATTATTACTATATATATAGTGACTGGTCAAATATACATTCTAATCATGGGTCGAAGCTGGTAGAGCATCTGGATGTCACTTAGGAACTTGAGTGTAGTGTTACTTATTTTTTCAGAATTTCTTATTATTTCACTTATATCTATAGTTATGATAACTTATTATATTACTTCTAGACATTGTTGGTGGTGCCCTACTGAGATTTTTATCTCACACCCCACTTGGTCTACCTTTAGTAACTGAGAAGATTATCACCTTGTAGGTATAGATATGGGAAAGTTCCCTTCTATAGTTTCATTATATGATTACTTATAGATATATTATATGAGGAGAAGGTCAAGAAAAGGCTCGAGATACTAATGGAGAAGTATTTCCCCTTTTTTCTTTTTCTTTTAATTTTTTATTAGCGTGATTGGATTTTCAGGACCTTGTTCCCTTTTTTTCTATCAGCATGACAGGTATCCTTGTATATGAATCTACCTAGTGCATTTTAATTATAAATTTTTGTCCAATTACTTACTCTTTAATTGATTTATTTATTTATTTTCTATATTATGCTTCCACTATTTTTTTTCTTTTGATCCATTATGTTGCTTTGATAAGAGGGTATATTATCCCCATTGTATCACATTTACACCCTCACACTATTGGAATTTGTGCTATTGCCAACGGGCTATTTGCGACGGGATCCCGTCGCAAATAAGCTATAGCGACGGGGTCCCATCGCAAATAGCCCGTTGCAGAAAATGGCCTCGCAAATACCATTTTTTTGCGATGGGCCCGTCGAAAAAAATGTTTTTTGAAATGGGGAAGTTCCCCATCGTAAATAACTCTCCGATTATATACATTATATAAAAATAATCATTTTGTGACGGGCCCTTGGTACGGTCGCAAATAGTATTTAAAAATATATATTTAAACTATTTGCGACGGGATCTTATTGTAACAGGTCCTGTCGCAAATAATAACAATTTTTTTTTTAATAAAATTATAATTAATGAAAAAATAATATTAATATTATTAAAATAATAAAAAAACATAAAAAATATTAAAATTCTCAATATTCTCAAAAAAAACTCCCAAAATATTATTATTATTATTATTAGTAAAATAAAAAAAACATTAAAAATTATAATACTAAAAAAATTATTTATTAAAATTATGATTAACTAAAAAATAGTATTAATATTATTAAAATAATAATAAAATATTAAAATTCTCAATTTTCACAAAAAAAAATATAAAAAACTCATAAAATATTATTATTATTATTATTATTATAAATAAATATTAGAAAATATAATAGTAATAATAAATAATAAAATATTAAAAAAATATGCAATATTCGCACCAATATAAAAAACAAAAACTAAAAATAGTTCATATTACAACAACTCTTGAATTTAAATTTTTTTAACATAAAAACATTACTCGAGGGAGTCGTCTTCTAGAGGAGGTGGAGGAGCTGTAGGAGATGGAAGAAGAAACTCCATCCTTAAACTACGATTCAGACGACGCATGTACTCCATCTGCTCGTGATGTTGTTGTTGCCATCGACGCATCTCCTCATCATGATGCTGTTATTTCTGTGTTGTTGCCAACGCATCTCTTCATGCTACTTCTGCAAACTCTCTATAAGCTCAGCCTGAGTTCACAACTTCTCCTGATAGTATGAGGCATAAGATGATGCCTCTTCACAAACTCCTCTCAAGCTGGATGTCGACATTGCAACAGTATCATAATAAGTACCAGGAGTCACCTGAGAGCTGATACCAACTACTTGGACCTTCTTAATACTATACAGAGTCACCTGTATCCAGGTCGCCTCATCGAAATGGTGGGCACTGGTCTGATCAATCGCCTCGTCCTGACTCCCAGCCTATGTCTGAGAGGTTACAGCCTCATATGACTCCTTTAATTCCAATTTGAAATTTAAATTGTTAAAATATTATATGTTGTTAATTGTCAAACTAAAAAAAATACTAACCACAATCTGACGCTGGCGATCACCTCTATTCTCTCTAGTGGCTGGATCACTGAACGTCCTCCGATAAACGTCGTACTTCATAATATTGGGATTATCTAATACCAATAAAATTATAAAATAAGCTGTTTATATTTAAAGTTATCTAAAATGTTTAAAAAAGATACTTACCAGATTCTATCTATGCATACTGAATGTACGGCTACCAACTCGATGTGTGACGTCCTGTCTCCCCCGGTTCTGCCGACCCACTGAAGACCTCCTCTGAAATCCACCACCCAACTAGTGTAAACATAATCCATCCCAAACGTGATATAAAATGTACTCTCGTCAATGGGATCTACATGACTCATCAAAATCTGTCACTCCTACTTTCTTAATGGCCATCCTTCTTAAATTGTACAAAAACTAATTGAAACGTTCACGCATCGATACCTCCCATGCCGCGTGGATCTCTTCACGCATGCTATCATCGATGGGATACCATAAACCCTAAAAATAATTTATAATATCAAGTTATTAATAAAATAAATTTAAAAAAAAATATTATTTATTTACGTACCATCCAATGATTCAACATTTCAACCTGCACATAAATAGGAATTTGTTCCCATGTGAACCATGGCTGAGATAAATAATTGTGCAAGATAGGTCTCCCCCGTCCAAAAACTACATGAACAAAATTGTGAAAAAAGAATAAATAATAAAACAATTATTATATATAAATAAATTAATCAAAGCTAACTAAAATATATATGTCATCATACCTCCGTGTGCGTGGATCGAAGTAAAGATATGTATGTCGCTCGGGGATGGAGTTAGGAATCATCAGTTTCGCAAGACTGTGCCCCCTCCGCATACCCCCTAAACTACCAGTAGGATAAGGATCAGATGATCCCAAATCCCCCTCATCAAAATGTTTCTCATTCTCCTGTAACTCATGAAATAGATCAGGGTCCATCTAAAACACAAGATTATTGTTGTTATCAGATAGTTGGAAATAACTATTATTTATTGATATATATTGGTTATGATTATAACCAGAATTTAACTGTGTCAATGTTCACCTTCATCATCATCATCATATCTGACAATTCCAATGTCTTCATATTCCTCCTCGGCATCATTAATATCCATATGAGTTTTAGTTTCATCATCTCTAGTCATTTCAAATTCATTTGTAACATCATTAACATCTTCATCACCATCAACCCTTAATTGTGATGTGTCATCATCGATATTCACATCTCTTTGTGAAAAATATGGATTTTGAGTAGTCTCTTGAAATATTTCAATTCCTTTCACTTCAATAGAACCACGTTCAGTTTGAGTAAACTGATTTTCCCAAGATTTCATTTTTATTTTGCTCCACCAATCACTTAGGTCTCTTAAAGTAGCACAGTACATTGCATAATAAATTTTATGTGCCTGTTGAGCCAGTAAAAATTGTTCATTTACTGCAAGAAGACTTTTATATTTAATATCAACAACTCCATGAGTTGAATGAGGACACAAGCCTCTCTCATTATCCAACCACCAACATTTAAGCATCATTATTTAACTCTATCCTAGATAACACAGCTCAATAATTTCATCCAAAATAACGTAAAAGTCAGCTTCAGTTTCTCTATGATACGGTCCTCTCAAACAAACTCCATTGTTCATTATTTTTTTTATTCTCCATATGCATGTGTATGAAATTAGAAACCATTCACCACATATTCATTATAAGATTTAACCATTTTGGATGGTGGTTTACTCAATATATATGGTCGCTTATCAATTTTATCAGCATGTTAAGACACCTAAAAATTTGTAAAAAAATTATCAATATAATAAATAGCGAATTGAATTGATATTAAACCATCAATAATTTATGTTAACAGTTTTTTAAACCATTGAGAAAAAAATTATGCGTTCTTCAAGAGCATCTGCTGTAATTTGTGGAAGTTGTTTCTTGATATGATTATCATATAAGCTAAAAATAAAATAAGTTTACATATTATAACATAAATTATAGAATAAGTGATAGAATCAGTCACAGTAGAAATGATTTAATTTATTCATAGTTAAGCAGAACTTTTGTATGAGCTCTTTGATGTTCATCATCTGAAAGCCATCATTCTTGAACTCCACTAATGCCAAGATTTGGCTGATTAAAAACTGATAATTGATTGTCCATTTCTTCATTAACTTTTTCCTCATTCTTTCCCATGCGGTTTTGTTTTTAAGTGTATTCATATTCAAAATAGTGAGAGAAGAAAAAAGAAATTTCCTCTTGCAAATAATCTTCAACATTTGAGCCTTCAACTAATGCTTTGTTGTGTACATTTTTCTTCAATTTTTACAGGCATATCCTGAATGGGTGCATACATTGAAACTTTAATAGACCTCCACATTTAGCTTCATATAGAAAATTTAATATCAGATGGTCCATTGAGTCAAAGAAATCTGGAAGAATGATTTTTTCTATTTTACATATAATTACAGCAACATCTTCTTCTAGTTTTCTTAGCACATCATAGTCTGTTGTCGCTGCACAAATGTCTCGAAAAAAATATGATATGTCTGTTATCGAATCCCAAATCATAGAATTCAACAAACCTATGAATCCAATCTGCATAAGTCTTTCCACTATAACATAACAATCAAGACATTTTAATCCACTTATATGACCATTCCTAACATGTCTTCCAAAATTGGAATCATAGCTATTGGAATGTCTCAAATCTTCAATACACTAACAAAATAATAAGAGACTCTCTTTGGAAAGTGTATAAGCTGCTTTTTCCTTCATTAACCTATATGATATGACATTTTAAAATAGTTTAAGTTTTGGTGACCTGCAAATTTGGGAAAGATCTAATTGTGCTTTTACATTATCTTTGGTCTTACTTGGTGTATCCAAAACTTTTTGGAATAAATTATCAAAATATTTCTTCTCAATATACATGACATCCAATATGTGGTGGACCAACAAATCAGACCAATATGGAGGATCCCAAATAATTATCTATTTTATCAAATTATGTTCTTTTCCAAAGCCATGAATTTATATTGGTTTACTGTTGGCCAAATGTGATGGGAGGTAATGAAAATACAAATGATTTTAACACTGTACCTAAGATCATTTTTGGAGGTTCATCCTTTCCAATTGTGCCTTTTCTGAAATGAGATTTGTTCCTTTTAAAAGGATGATTGGTTGGAACAAATCTACGATGACAGTCAAAATATAAAGGTTTTTTCCATTGACGAGCATGAAGGCTTTACTATCTTTCATATAGTAAAGAAATGATTTTGGACCAAGTGTACTCTATCCCGATAACATGCCATATTCCGAAAAGTCACTAATCGTCCACATCAATGTAGCTTTTAATATGAAATTTTGTATCGCAATAACATCATATGTACAAACACCGTTACTCCACAATGAATTTAACTCATCAATCAATAGTTTCAAATAAACATCAATATTCTTTTTCGGATTTCCTAGGATTAATAAGGTCAAAAAGATATAGGGATCCGTCATCAACATCCATGGAGGTAAATTGTACGGAGTTACAAAGATAGACCAACATCAATACTAACGACCATAAGAACCAAATAGATAGAAACCATCATTATAAAGACCCAATCACACATTTCAGGCTTCTAAAGCAAAATACGGATGCAGACGATCAAAATATTTCCATGAATCACCATCAGCTGAACGATTTAAGCTTTAATCAGTTGAAATATTGGTTTTGGGCCATGAATTTATTGACACTATGTTATGAGACATAAATAAACATTGCAGCCTTGGTGTAATGGGAAAATATCTCAACTGTTTTACAGGAATCGATCCAGACTTCCCTGGTTGAGCTTCTTTATACCCCGATTGTCCAGATGCGGGACAACTGTCCAATGACTCATTTTCACCAGAATATAAGATGCAATCATTTTCACATGCATGAATATTCTAATAACTAAGTCCCAGATTACAAACCAACCTCTTGCTCTCATAGTAATTTTCAAGAAACACATTTCCTTCAGGTAATAGTGTTTTAACCAAAGAAAATATCTGATCAAAATAGTTGTTTGACATTGCATTATTTGATTTTATAGCCATAAATTTTTCAATCGCTTCTAATTTTATTATCTTCCAGCCAGGATATAATACATCCTCAGCAGACCTCAACAACTCATAAAATTCATATGGTGCTAACTCAGGAGTTAAATCGATATCATCTTGAGTTTTATTTTGTTGAACAGATTGACATGCAACATCATGTACTAAATTTTGAAACCATGATGTATCTGGAATCAAGTTATTAGTATATTTTATGGAACTGTGTTCACCGTGTTGATACCAAAAAACATAATCTGTTTGAAAACACAACCGCAAGAGATGTCCCCCAACTTTTTCAAATGTGTCTAACATTCTCACAGCACATTTTTTACAAGGACACTTAATTGTGCCTTCTGAAATATATTCTGGTTTTGATGGTGAAAATGATAAGAAAGCTTCAACACCCTCAATATATACAGGATTTAAACTAGAATCATTTGGATTTCTATACTGATTTATCCAAGTGTGATCATCTAATAATGAGATATGTTGATTTCCTTGTTCCATATTTTTTTACAAAATATAAAATCATCACTATTTTTGAATAATTTGAAATTATAAAAACACTAACTGAAAAAAGAAGATAAATAATTACAACTTATTTTTAATAATTTCCATTAATTTTGGGCGACACAATTTCTAGTGGATTCAAGGATACTCTTTTGTCTGATAGCTTATTTACATGAAACTTTCTCTCATTGAAATCACAATGATGAATCTGCTCAGAGGTATGCATATTCATTCTCAAGCATATGAGAATGTATAAGTGTACCTACAACCAGATTACTCATTGTGATTTCACTGTAAGAAAGATGCAAGTAAATGAGCTGTCGGACAAAAGATCCCCCTTTTTGTCGATGAATCATCATCTTGCAACTATCACCACCAGAAAACATGATGAAAATGTGGTACAATGAATTCATATTCAAACTCGTGCATATGAGATTGGATATTCATACGTAAAAAAATACTTTTCATACTATTTTGAGTCAGTGAAAGTTGAAAGAATAAGAGTTGTCGAGCAAAAGGAGTGTCGTCAATCCACTAGAAATTGTTCCATGTTATTACAAGTTATTACAATTTATTACAATTGATATTATTACTAATTATTCCTAACTATTACTAATTATTCCTAATTATTCCTAATTATTTCTAATTATTACTAATTATTACTAATTATTACTAATTATTACTAATTATTTCTAATTATTACTAATTATTCCTAATTTTTTTAAATATTCTTAATTATTCCTAATTATTCCTAATTATTCCTAATTATTCCTAATTATTCCTAATTATTTCTAATTATTCTCATTAGTCCTAATTATTCTTAATTATTCCTAATTATTCTTATTTATTCTTATTTATTCTTATTTATTCTTATTTATTCCTATTTATTCTAATTTTTTCTAATTTATTCTTATTTATTCCTATTTTTTCCTATTTTTTCCTATTTATTCTTATTTATTCCTGTTTATTCTTATTTATTCCAATTTATTCCTTTTTATTTCTATTTATTCCTATTTATTACTATTTATTACTATTTACCCCTATTTTTTCCTATTTATTTTTTTTATTCCTATTTATTCCAATTAATTCCTATTTATTACTATTTATTCCTATTTATTACTAATTATTACTATTTATTACGATTTATTCATATTTATACCTATTTATTTCTATTTATTCCTATTTATTCCTATTTATTCCTATTTATTCCTATTCATTCATATTTATTCCTATTTATTCCTATTTATTCCTATTTATTTCTATTTATTCCTAATTATTCCTATTTAATCCTAATTATTCCTAATTATTCATTATTATTCTTATTTATTCCTATTTATTCCAGTTTAATCATAATTATTCGTATTTATTCCTAATTATTGCTATTTATGCCTAATTATTGTTAATTATTGCTAATTATTTTTAATTATTACTATTTATTCCTAATTATTTCAAATTATTTCTAATTAATACTAATTATTACTAATTATTACTAATTATTACTAATTATTATTAATTATCACTAATTATTACTAATTATTGATAATTATTACTAATTATTAGTAATTATTACTAATTATTCTTATTTATTCATAATTATTGCTAATTATTCGTAATTATTGCTAATTATTCATAATTATTCATAATTATTTCTAATTATTCATAATTATTGCTAATTATTTGTAATTATTACTAATTATTCATAATTATTGCTATTTATTACTAATTATTGTTATTTATTACTAATTATTGTTATTTATTTCTGTTTATTACTATTTATTTTCTATTTATTCCTATTTATTGCTAATTATTTCTATTTATTATTAATTATTACTATTTATTTCCAATTGTTACTATTTATTACTTTTTATTACTATTTATTAATAATTATTACTAATTATTCTTAATTGTTACTACTTAATACTAAGTATTCCTATTTATTATTAATTATTCCTATTTATTACTAATTATTCATATTTATTACTATTTATTTCTATTTATTCCTATCTATTTCTAATTATTTCTATTTATTTCTAATTATTGATATTTATTTCTAATTATTGCTATTTATTTCTAATTATTGCTAAGTATTCCTATTTATTGCTAATTCTTCCTATTTATTGCTAATTATTCCTATTTATTACTAATTATTCCTATTTATTGCTAATTATTTCTATTTATTCCTAATTATTTCTATTTATTCCTAATTATTACTAATTATTACTAATTATTCCAATTTATTACTAATTAATTCTATTTATTACTAATTATATCTATTTATTATTAATTATTACTATTTATTAGGAATTATTCCTATTTATTAATAATTATTCCTATTTATTAATACACTGCTACAAATATGGCTTATAATAGCGCTAAAAACGGCTTTTAACAACGCTAAAAAAGCGTTGTTAATCTCGGCGAAGATAAAGGGGGTCCCCTTTATCAGCGCTAAGTGAGCGCTGATAAAGATAGTATTTATCACCGCTATTTTCAGCGCTGATAAATATATAATATATCAGCGCTATTTTGAGCGCTGATAAAAACTACCTTTATCAGCGCTCAAAATAGCGCTGATATATTATCCATTTATCAGCGCTTAACTAGCACTGATAAAGGCCAAAGTTCCTATCCAAATCCAAAACCTACACCGAACCTGCCCAGCACCTGCACACATTACAGCACTTGCACGGTCCAAACAATACCTGCACACAGCACACACAACACCCACACACAAAGCACATAAGAACAAAAAATGATACATACATTTACTTGAAATCATGAATACAAAACAACACACTTCTATATACATTTCAAACAATGTTTAATTTGGTTACCATTACATTTATCCAACAAACAGTTAAAAAACAATGATGTTCCATCATTTTTGCATCCATCCGCTCTAAAAAATTGTCATCCATGGCGGCGGTTTCTGAACAAAGCATTCGAACTGAGGAAAAATATTTCACATACATAATAAAACAAATATTATGTTAGTAATACAATAATGAAATAAAGAATGGGGTTGCTAACTGGAATTATACTTGTGAGGCACAAAACATAAAATAACCAACTATACTAGTGAGGCACAAAACATAAAACAAATATTATGTCCCCCCATTCCATAAAAAAGAAGCACCCATGCCCCCTTCCCCAGCACACCCCCTACACACTGCCCACCCCCGAGCACACCCCCTACCCCTGCACACTCCCTGCCCCCTGAACACCCCCTGCCCCCTTCCCCAGCACACCCCTGCCCACTGCACTTCCCCCTGCCTATTGCACACACCCCCCCCCCCTTCCCACCCCCTATATATTTCAAAATAACCAAGCACACCCCTGCTCCTTCCCCTACCACTTTTCCCCTTCCCCCTCCCCCAGAAAACCACCCCTGCCCTCTCACCCTGTCCCCTTCACATCATAAATAAAATACATTGTATGGAAATTGTGCTCAATTTACATTATACACATCATATATATCAACACATTCTCATGTACTTTCATTCAATGTAAATACACATATATATAATCTCTACATTTCATAAGAAAACCCTCATTAAAATTTAGAAACACATTAAATCCATTTGAAAACACCCATCACACAACTTTCTCATTTCTTCAAACACATTTAAAGGACTTAAGCATGAAAATCGACAAGAAATACAACTGCATTCATTTTAAAAATAACTTTCAAGTCTATACACACCCCAAATTCCTTTGATAACACATTTTTAACCACACAAACATTTCATATAGTACACTTAGCAAGCGAATACTAGATAATAAAATCATCATATAATGTAAAAGCATGGAATCACCTACATAAAGCGTGTAATCTTCCGAAATATACTGGAAAACATAAAACCACACCTCCACAATACCTTAATAAGGATTGATTAAACATTAATATTGAATATATTAATGGAAACCCATGTTTAACTTGTGGTATTCCATGAGTTTAACATCCCACAAGGATAGAGGGTCATGATTTAATGTCTTACAGAGATGTAAGACTTGGGTGGATCAAAACACTTATAAAGGTGGATTAGGTAGGTACATCTCTAGGAGGGAGAACCTGGAATGTTTACCAGATAGATGGATCAAAATGCCCAATGAGGTCTGACCCAGGTGTGGTGCATCCCATAAAGGTAAGGTTTCTCATTTTGAAGAATTATTCGGATGCCACTAAGGGAAATACAATAGGGAAAATAAGCGAAGGTTTACCCCAGTGAGGGGGTCACCATGGTTTACCATTGGTTGGGATTTAACCTCATGGAGGCTTCCTACGTACCATATTTAGAATACAAGGATCAAAACCCATATATTTAAAAGAGGTATGTTGTGGGTATTACCCATGGTTAGCTTCCCTTCACACTAGGAATACTCTTGGTTGGATGAGTATGGGTCTTTTGGGGCTTATGCATTGTCAGATTCTCAGGTTCTTCCAAGAGTAGCAATGGGCTGAATGGGACATACGTGCTAAGATGGACCATGTGAATGGAGTGATCCTTGTAAAGAGGCATGAGCCCCAAAAAACATGTGGATCTGTCTGTAAACATTATTTGTGGTGGCCATGTGGCTTATCAGACTCCCCATACCTTCCATAAACACCTCAAAACATCACGAGGACCAGATTCTACATAATGGTGCATCACAGGGTTGAATATATGGGTCAACGTCGAAACTGTTATGAAAAACGAAAAGGTGGGCCTACTCCCAATCTGTAATATTGATTGTGACAACCTCTCTTCCAGAAATTCCTTCACCCTCAAGCCACTCAATGTGATGATATTTCGGTAGTCCAACGATTTCCACACCAGACAGGTATTCGGTACAAAATTCAACAGCTTCCTCAACAATATATTGCCCGGCAATACAACCATCTGGACGACTTCAGTTTTTGACATACCCTTTCAAAATCTTCATATACCGTTCAATGGGGTACATCCATCTATAATGTATAGGACCACATAGTTGAATCTCTCTCACCAAATTAACCATCAAATGAACCATCATATCGAAAAATGTCGGTGGGAAGAACATTTCCAATTCACATAATATGATGACAATTTCTCTTTCAATATTTGGCCATTTCTTCGGGTCTATAACTTTGCTGCATATAGCTTTGAAGAAGAAATAGAGCTTCGTTAATGTATGGCGGACATTCTTGGGCAAAATGCAACGTAAATCTATAGGAATTAGATCTTGCATCAAAACATGGCAGTCATGTGATTTCAGACCCTTTAATTTTAAATCTCCCATTGACACGATGTTCTTGATATTTGATGAATACCCCTCTGGAAACTTTATGTCATTCAAGAAGTTGCAAAATTGATATCTCTCCTTCCTGGAAAGAGTGTAAGCAGCAGGAGGAAGAAATGTTCGTTTTTCACCCTTCACTGGTGCCAACTCTTCTCGTATTCTCATCTCAACCATGTCCAATCTGGCTTTAATTTCATCCTTTGTTTTTCCAGGTGCATTTAGCAACGTGTCGATGACACTATCACATACATTTTTTTCAACATGCATAACATCAAGAAAATGTCTGACATACAGACAATTCCAGTATGGTAATTAAAAAAAACCGATCTCTTTTTTCAACCAGTATTCATAAGGTTTTTCAAAAATTGTTTACCAAAAGTAGTGACCAAATATTTCACTTTCTAAAACAATTGATCACCTGTTAGCGGAGACAGTGTAGTACGTTCCTCTGAACTTCCGTCGAATGATGTCGTCCAAGATCGGTACTTATGTCGTCGGGGTAGAAATCTGCGATGTCCTAGAAACACGGTTTTCGATGAATGTTTCAACCTAATTGACTGTGTACCTTGTTCGCAAACGGGACACCCTTGAGTTCCTTTAATGCTATATCCTAACAAATTTCCATAGGCAGGAAAGTCATTTATCGTCCTGTACAACATGGATTTCAAAGTGAACTGTTCATTTTTGTAAGCATCATACATCATAACACCTGAATCCCATAATATTTTTAAATCCTCGATCAATGGGGCCAAATAAACATCAATATCATTACCCGGTTATTTTGGTCCTGATATAAGCATAGATAACATGATGTATTTTCATTTCATGCATAACCACAGTGGTAAATTATAATTTACCAACATAACCGGCCATGTACTGTGACTACTGCTTTGAAAACCAAAAGGATTCACCCCATCTGTAGATAATGCCAGGCGAAGGTTTCTCGGCTCATTCCAAAATTCAAGATACTCATGATCAATTCTCTTCCACTGAGGAGAGTTTGTAGGGTGATGTAGTTTCCCATCTTTAATTCTTGTATCTATATGCCATGTCAATTGTCTTGCAGTCTCCTCACTTCCATATAAGCGTCTAAACCTAGGAAGGATTGGAAATTTCCATACAACTTCCGTAGGTCTATGATCATCTTTCTTGTATCGGGAAGCACCACACTTTGGGCATTCTTTAAGTGATTTGTGGTCCTTGCGAAACAATATACAGTCATTCGGGCAAGCATGTATTCTCTCAGACATCATACCCATCGATCGTAGCATTCGTTTGGAATCATATGTTCGTCTTGGGAGTTCATTATCTTCTGGGAGCATGTCATTCAAGAGAGCAAGTAGTTTTGTAAAACTGGCGTCACTCCACTCGTTGCCTACTTTCAAATTATACAGCTTCAATACTGCTAACAATGTTGTATATTTAGTGAAACCAGCATACAATGACGTTTTTTCACAACTCTTTAACTTCTCAAACAATTTTGGGCAATCACGAAGTTCATCTTCAGCTGTCATTGTCATTTCCTCAATACAGTCTTCATCATCGTTCACATCTGTAATCACACCCTCCATACGATCGTCTTTATTGTTCACGCTTCTAATCATATCAGATGATCTATAAAATGTTGTGTTCTCTGAGTCACTACCTACATTGGTTTTTTCCCCGTGTTTATTCCAACATGTATAACTTCAATCTATTCCATGACAGATCAGGTGTTCTTCCAACTCCTCTGGACTAATTTTTCTTGAATAACAACAGCATAAACACGGACAAAGGATTTGATAAGGGTCACATGCATGATCTTCGACAAACTTGATAAACTCTTTCACGCCATCTTCGTACTCTTTTGTCAACCGATTGGCATTCATCCATTCTTTATTCATATTCATCATATTTATGGGTTCAATCTCGAGAACTTGCCTAATATTATGTTTTAATTAATCAGGTAGCATTTTTTGGGTTTTATAAAAACATATCATGGTACAAATTTATTTAAACGCATGTGAAATCCATATACATGGTGTGTCCAGTAGGGTGAACATCGTGTATGTATAAGATACCTGATTTAATCTGACATATATCAAATTTATTCCAAGTTGGTCTTACAAAGACTAAATGATGCCATAGAAAATACATGACATGCAAACAAGAGTAAACCATTGAGTAACAGGAGAAAACAGTAATAAATATGTTTCTATCTCAATGTACTCAAGGTGATGATAAGATGTTGGTCAAGATCAACTATGGGTTGGGAGTGCTCTAATATTTAATTGAAAAAAACTACTAAAAACTGATCCAGAAAAGGATGAAATATCTTATTCGTCAAGTCCCTTAATACAACCAATGCATTAGTTAAACCAAAAATCACCGCTAGAAAATCATACAGGCCATAACTACTCCTAAAAGCAGTCCATGGTAGGTCTATCGATGTCCAACTAATCTAATGGTATCCTAATGTCAAATCTATCTTGGAGAAGATCATAGAACCTCATAGATGATCAATGTGACTATCAATGCGTGGATGATGATACATATTCCTGACTATCATTAGGTTCAATCTCCAATAGTCCAACAAAATAATAAATACCAATCAACCATCTATTTTAGAGAACTATAAAACCCCATGGTAAAGTACTATGCCATATGAAACCATTACATTCTATATCATCAAATTGTAATTCAAAAAACTGATGCTCTTTTGGTGATATTTTTGAAATTGTGATAGAAACTGAATTTTCTCCCAAAACTAACTAGATTATAAAGTTTATCTCTTTATTAAGAAGTAAATTTTATACCTCATCAGTGAAAACATCCTAAAAATGTACTACCATTGGGGAAAATGAATCCTACAGCATTCTAGAAACATATACAATATGCCTGACTATTTGAGCCATTAGGGTACAGTAAATATATAATTATAACATGCTATTTAAAATGAAATGTGGAAACAGGAAATCATACAGACTCCTGATAAACCCATAATACAAAACATATCACATAGTATGTCTGTCACATATACAAATAAATAAATTAGAAAAAAACATGCTACAAAGAATAAAGGTGCCATTTAATACTTACATAGTTCAACATGTTTTAGAAATTGTTTATCTTCATCCGTGCCTTGTACTTGCACCCATGAATTTGAAGGTGAGTATGCATACACGATAGTTGACCTTCTTAGAGAAGAGTTTCTGGAATAGTATAAGAGACATGAAGCAATGAAGATCTTGTTATTCATTGTGGCAATCAGCTTTTATAATGTGGCCTAAGTTACAATACCTGCAAGTTGTAACTTCCACCGCATTGCACAAGACAATTGCCACAATGTTTGTAGCAACCACATTTACTCCAACACTCTAATGATCTTCATTGCATCATGTCTATTATACTTCTCCAGAAACTCTTCTCTAAGAAGGTCAACTATCGTGTACGCATACTCACCTTCAAATTCATGGGTTCAAGTACGAGGCACGGATGAAGATATACAATTTCTAAAACAAGTTAACCAATGTAAGTATTTAATGGTAACTTTATGCTTTGTAGCATGTTTTTTTTCTAATTTATTTATTCGTATATGTGACTGACATACTAGGTGATATGTTTTGTATTATGGGTTCATCTTTGTCTAATCATATAACTATGAGATTATTCTATGTGATGAAAATTAAAATGGATCCATCATCATTTCCATTGGAATAATCTTTGGGAATCCATATAACCATAATATTAAAAACTATTTCCTTTGTATCTCATACATAAATATTCAACTCGAAGGTGTAGAACTTACCGACCATGGTAACTCAAAATAAAAAAAATGAAAACAAGGGTTGGTTATCCACAGAACTAATCACACATAACCTTGGTAGACCTCTCACACATGTGAACCATCATAACTAAACAATTTCCATATACTTCATCTTAGATTCAAGATATCCCTATGGAACCTATAGGGTATCCAATTCCACATCATTCACAAACAACCCACTTGTGTTGCTAAATATCAATAACATCTCTTATTTCAACACTCATCACTAATTATGAATCACATCCCTAGACATAATCATAATCACATTAAGACCACACTATCTATTATGGAAATATTTACTGGAATTAGGCTCAAGATATGGTATTATTCCTATCTCACATTTAAATTTACTATTTGGTCCTCACACACACAATATATAAATAATTTACCAAGGGAATACCATCCTTGGAACTCACCTCCCACCTTGAGAGCACGAGGAGGAGGAGGACGAGGCGGCGAAGGTCGTGGAAGCGAGGGTGGAGGCGGCGGCGGCGGTAGAGGCAGCAGTGGTCGCGACAGCGAGGGTGGAGGTGGCAGAGGCAGAGGTGGTCGCGGTAGCGGGAGCGGGGGCGGAGGCGGCGGTTGCGGCGGAGAAGGAGGAGGACGAGGAGGACGAGGAGGTGGAAGGAGGAGGAAGGAGGAGGAAGGAGGAGGATGAGGAGGACGAGGTCACGTAGCGAGGGGCCTGGTTCAGCTTCCGCAAGAGCTTGACCGCAAGCAAGCGAGGATGGCATGTTAGGGTTATTAAATAAAAACTGAAATAACCATTATCAGTGCTCGTTAAAAGTGCTGGTAAAGGTATGTTTTATCAGCACTAAAATAAAAGCGCTGATAAAACATTCATTTATCAGCGCTTTTTTAGCGCTGATAAAGATATACCTTTATCAGCGCTACAAAACGCGCTGATAAATGTTACCTTTTATCAGCGCTTTTATATATCACTGATAAAGGCATACCCCGTTATCAGCGCTTTCTGTTTAGCACTGATAAAGGGCAGCGCTGCCCTTGCCCTGTTTTGTAGTAGTGATAATTATTTCTATTTATTACTAATTATTACTAATTGTTACTAATTATTTATAATTATTACTAAGTATTTCTAATTATTACTAATTATTGCTAATTATTACTAATTATTGATAATTATTACAATTTATTACAATTTATTTCTAATAATTGCAATTTATTACTAATTATTACTAATTATTACTGATTATTAATATTTATTACTAATTATTCATATTTATTCCTAATTATTCCTAATTATTCCTAATTATTTCTATTTATTCAAATTTATTACTAATTATTCCTATTTATTCCTATTTATTCCTATTTATTACTAATTATTCCTATTTATAACTAATTATTCCTTTTTGTTACTAATTATTCCTATTTATTGTGAAGTATTCCTATTTATTTCTAATTATTTCCATTTATTACAATTTATTCCTAATTGTTGCTATTTATCCCTATTTATTTCTATTTATTGCTATTGGTTGCTAATTATTCCTATTTATTGCTAATTATTTCGATTTATTACTAATTATTCCTATTTATTACTAATTATTCCTATTTATTAATAATTATTCCTATTTATTACTAATTATTACTATTTCATACTAATTATTTCTATTTATTAGAAATTATTCCTATTTATTACTAATTATTAAAAATTAGTACTAAAAATTTCAATTTATTATTACAAATAAATACTGATAACAAAACTATTTAAATCTAATTTAATTACAAATAATCAAAAATAATTAAAATTAACATCAAAAAAATGAAATAAATACTAAAATAAATAAAATATAAATACCTTTAAACCTTATTCCATATTGATGTAGACGACTTTGCAACTTTTTCATGAAACAAAAACTAACTCACACAAATATTCACTTTGAAAATAGAGTTCCGAGAGAGAGTGTGAGTGGGAATTGAGAGGACGATGTGAAAAAACGGATGGGGGTATATATAGGTTGGACTAGTTGCGACGGGACTGTTTGCGGCGGGCTACCTGTCACAAATAGTATTTGTTGCGATGAGACCCGTCGTAAAAACCTTCGCTAGAATTAATTACAGTCGGTGGTTAAAAGAGTATTTGCGACGGGACCCTTCGTAAAAGGTACCTACCGACACACTTTTTGCGACGGGAGACCATCCCGTCACAAAAAAAATATTTACCGCCGCTGGGTATTTGCGACGGGGGAATACCCCCATCGCAAATAACCTTCCCGCGGTTGTGATGGGATTAATTCTCATCGCAAATAGCCCGTCGCAAAAAGCTATTTTCCCCGTAGTGTCGTAGGAAGTCAATAGCCTCTAGCGTATACGAAGGTGTTCTTGAGGCCATGTGACCCAACAACTCAGGGAACTGGTTGTGTGGACCCCAGGTTAGGATGTTACAAGCATTGATAGATAACTTTCCTATAGGTCTATGTTTAAACACCAACATGCCTCTCCTCAAATGATTATCCAATTATCCATCGCCAATGAATATGGAATCCACTCGTTTTCAAGAATTATAGTAAAAAATATGCATGCACATTAAGATATGAATGTTGGAGTGAGTAGCATGACACTCAATAAGATTTCCCTAAACCACTCCAATGTATGATAAATCTATGAAAATATAACCATTTCCATCTGGAATATTATTAGTAAATAAAAGAATTATAGTATTTAAAAAATTCAACTTGAATCCAAAATCAAAAAATTAAATCAACTCGCCAATGAGTTTTCCAAATTGATGGAATCCCAAATATTCCATGTATAATAAAACACTGTCATTGGTAATATTAATTCTAGAAACTATCTAAAATATCAATAATCAATTCATTAATAAAAACCAACTATCAAAGTGTTACCAACCATAGAATTTTATCCATCCTTATTTTTCAATTAATGAACCACCCAACTCAGTATCACACCATGTTCCCCTATCTATATCAATCTAAAACACATTCATTCATTTTCAACACTTAAATTTGTTTCCCTGATCCTCCTATCCATCTATTACAAATTTCAAATAACATAGATGGTCGGTCATTCAAGTGTGTTCAAAACATAAACTTATTCCCAAAATAAATTTATAAAAAAATATAAAAACACATTATGTTAAATTAAAACAAAATTTCTTATTAAAATCCACTATTCATAAAATCCAATTATGACTAAAAAATGTAACATTAAAAATTCAATTCCAAAAAATCAAGTTCAATGATTTTCTATAAATTTAATTCTATTGGCTTTATCAAGATCCCATTAATTATTCATAAACCAAAAAACTATAATTTAACAAATAAATTTCATATAGTAAAGTACATGATAAATTCAAATTCACGGATAATTTGTAAAAAACATAAAAACACACAACAACAATATGCAACATATTGGATGTAATAAAAATAACCAATATCTAATGGAAAAATAAAGAATCCAAATGATCTAGGATTATAGATCTTAACCACAATGAAACTATTTTATATATATTACTAAATTTGAATGTTAATACATTCAAAACCAAATTCTCTTGAAAAATAATCCCATATAAAACTGAATTAATAGTTAAAGGATATATATATATATATATAATATTCTAATAAAGGAACTATATTTACGACCACTAACTTTGATCTAGTTTTATTTGTCTATCCAATCAAAAAAAACTATCAAATAATTGTAAAGGGAAAATAAAGTATATTTTGAAAAGTGTTAAATTTATCCAAAAAATATATGATCTAGTTATGGGAGCTTAAAAAGGGTTTCAAGTAGTTTCCAAAAAAATCATTGAATTTTCCCTATTGAGCATAGTTTTCTAACATTGTTTGGTAATTTCATGTTGAACCATTCAACTCTACCCAAATATAACCTTTCATGGTCATCCCTAACTTTTCATTTTTATCTACAATAATAACAACTTAACATGTATAGCATGCATGATTTACATACCATCTTTTCTAGCCATGATTTAGTGAAAATGATTCCCAAACGTTTCTATTTTTTCTAGAAACACCTATCCCGGAAAAAATAATTATATACCAAATACAAGTTGATACAATTATTCCCACTCTACAAATTTTTTCACTAAAAATTATCCAATAACTAACTTTTTTGAATTACTCCATCCATTTTGACCCCAAATAGTATGTTAGAGTTGGTGTCCTGAGAACCAAATGATTGTACTTTGATTACATGAATATACACTTGTTATATATTGTTCATTGTTCTGCATGACTATAATATAATGATGTCCTGGAATATTTGTTGCATTAATAATGTCATGGTAAATCCCTGCTATGATGAGAACCTTGAAATTCTCTAATAATATGCTTAAATAAAGTTCTACAGTTTGATGAAATACTATGATAAGACACATATTATACAGACCGTCATGTGCGAGTACTCGTAAGAAGACGAGACTCCCTCTCATGGAGTTCGTACTTTGTAATCTACAAGATGGGAGATTATGAGAACAGACCTGCCAGTAGTAATTCCGCATGTCTTGGTGTCATCAGACATTACTATCTACGAGCATGTGTAATGGTCCTTAGACTGGATGATTATCATTAACTCATGTCATGACTCGTGCACTTAGATATGATGATGAAAATCGTCATGAAGACAGTTGGTGGGAAGTAGGGTACGTTGGGTGCGTCACGAATGACATTTTTTTAATAGATGATTCAAGGAAGGATTCATCCCATCCATATTTATGGAAGTATATATCTCGATCACTTTGATTGAAATAGAACTGTCGCCCAAATTCCATGACCATGGTGTAATGATGATTTTATTTCTGGAAGTCAAGAATGACAGATAAAGCATATAGGTTTATGACACTGCCATAAAAACTACTTGATGAGATATTGAGACAAAGGGAATAAATTACACGGTAAGAATTCGTATGAGGTGACACATCAATGCGGCATTAACTTCTTTCTCTTGGGTGCCTTGACCCGTTCCCAAACAGTAATCTTGGACTTTAGGCAAGACCGCCTAATGCCAACAAGAAAGAGGCCTAGAGGGTCTCAAACTATGTATATCCAAGTATCTCAAGTAGAATAAAGACTATTCCCATACGTGGTTTAATAATTATTCAAGGAAGCCTAAATCTTTTTTATGATGGAGGAAGAATAAAATGAAAACAAGATATACACGTCGGGTTTTAATGATTACATGCAGTGTAGTTTTTATTTTGGAAAAGAAATGAAAAACAAGTACATGTTGTGTATTAATGATTACACATCGTGTAGTTTTATGAAAAACAACTACACACCATGTATTAATGATTACATGTCGTGTAGTTTTTCCAGTCAGGATTTTGATGAAATGATATTGTTTTATTAAATGATATTTATTATAATCAGCATGGGCGCATGTCAAGGAGTTAATGATTCGACATGTGGGGGTTTTCAGTAAGAGTTAATGAAATAAATAAAATGTGTAACGTGCTTATTTATTGTCATAACTCTATGTCCTCAAACCTGATTATAAATATCCTCACAACCCAACACATTTCATTAATCGTTGTGTACAACAATTCTATAGAATTCCCTCAAGGCCGAGAGAAATACTTCTCCAAGAACACACTCAAGACCGAGAGAGATCCTCCTCCATCAGATCAAAATGATCTAAGGCGGACAATGCAATCAAAGGTTTCCCCACACTAGCACCCAAAGAATCCTTTGGTTATGTCTAGAGATACGTGGTGCATGTGTGGATCACCGCTAGAGGTAGTCTACCCTTGGCTTCTGCGACGCAACAACGAATCACACTGGAATGTGATCAAGAATATCAACGAATAAAGAACATCCAAAAATGTTTTTTCTTGTCAATTAATTAAATTAATTATAATCAACATGTGATGGTCCACGTTTTTGGTTTCGGGACCATCCTTCTTCATTGTCTATTTCTATGATTCGATCCATGGAGACTGGCATTTATTGTCGTATTGATCCCGGATTTATCCTTGCTACTGACAAAAAGCCAAGTGGGAACATCCACCCACGACCTTCCGCTGCACCCGGAACCTTCATAGTAATCATAGTCTCATGATCCCTCTTAAATCATTCTATGTCTATATAACACTCTTACCAATGGAATAATTCATCCCCTCTATATATTATCATATTTTTAATTACTAAAGAATAAATATTAAAAAACTAAACATGAGGCCCCTAGTCGATCAAATCACAATGAAGAACAAGGGAAGAATCTAGTTTCAAAATCCTTAATTGGGAAACATAGAATATGTCATAAACTTAAAAAAACTTAAGGGTAATAACCTAATAATTCAAAACTTTAATAAAAATTTAAAATAACTCAAAGGAACCCTTATACTTTAGTTTCATTTTACTATATTTTTTATTCATTGATATCCCTACCAAGGTGTTACTCACTAAAAGACTTCATTTCAAACATGAAGTTTTATGTTCTCCCATTAGTGATTAATATATCATTTATTCCTTTTCCAATATATCATCATTCAATTTTGGGTCAAATAATCTTGATCAATTATATCCTATATAAGACTAGGTCCAATGGGATCATTTTTTCCACCATATCCCCACATAATGAAAATTAACATAGTCTTCCATATAATGATCATAAAGATGTAGTTTAAATAAAAAATTGAAAAATAATATTACAAATAAATTTAAATAATGTATTGTTATCTTCATAACATCTTACAAATTAAAACAAAAAATCTAGAAGAAAAATAATTTTTTCAATTTTTTTGGATTTCCCGCCTATATAAGGAGAATATTTTGTATTCATCTATTGTCAAATACCTATAAAATTTTAAATTAATATCTATAATCATGAATAAAATATTAATATTTATCAAATATTATATATGAAGGAACTCTATGAATTCTTATTACTTATTTTGTATACATACTACAAAAACAATCTATGAAAATTTTCACATTAATGAATGCGAATTAAGAAGGTTTTTTTGGTCATACCATAATCACTCCTATAGAACCATGCTTCTAATATGAATTTAGTATATATTTGGGTGATGGAATGAAATATTTTTAATATTTAGATGTTCTAGTTTGATAGTGGTCTATTTTCTATAGTATCAACTAAAAATTAAATGAATGTTGGAGAAACTATCACTAGAGATGTTGGAGCATTTTGTGGAAATTATATACATATATTAAATAGTGATTGGATAGTGTCACCTAGTTATATATATATATTGATCCCTTAAAATATGATTATTTTCTATATAATATTTATCAAAGTAGGGAATATTGATATCATAATATAAAGGGGACAAAAGAAGAAGATTGGTAGAAACAACAAGATTGGAAATTCCCTTACCAAAAGAAGATCCAATGAGACCATTAGAGCTTTGATTCTCAAATAAAATGGGTTAGAGGAGTCAAATTCACTTCTTTAGAGACTTAATGGACCATGTAATCATATTAGTGTTTAAATTGGTTTCTCGGTGGTTAAACTAAGGGTTTTAGGATTTTTTAAATAATTTTTAGTGAATAAAATTTATTTATGCTTGTTTTTCTAAAAGGGGAACTATTAAAAAAATTGTGTGCCTTAACCGTGAACCCATGCTATTTGGGATGTATAGTTTCCCATTTGTGGTAATAGGGTTTAGTGAACCATGTTAAAAACATGAATCTCCTACTGTTTGAAGTGCATGGTTTTTTATAGGGGGAGCACCGTTTTTGAAAACCATATACCAATAATGAACTGCTAAAAAGGGTTCCAAAGTTTCAGAAATTTGACCAAAAACACCATAAGAAAATACCAAACTAATGGGAAATAAAAAAATATTCAAAAATTACATAATATAAGATAATTGGGTGTTACAAATCTCCCCCTAAGAACATTTTTCACGAAAAAGCATGTCAATAAAGCTCTATGCCAAATAGATGAGGTCATTGGTCTCTCATTATTCAAATATACTCCCATTTCATATCTAAATCAAATACAAATAGACATAGAACATAGTAAAAAGTTAATTTCTTACCATTAAGTATGTTTTCCTCTAAATCAAGAATCATTACTGGATGATTAGTCACAGAAAAATAAATTTCAACTTCAAGATCTTCCCAGCCAAGAACTTGAGAAGGGTTAAAAAGATAATTACTATGTTTTGATACATGAAAATCATTGTGGATTGATTTAAAATATAATGGAAGTTCTAAATAGTAATCCATTTTACCACCCATTCAAAAATCTCAAGTGGGCTCACAAACCTCGATACAAGTTTTCCCTATTTTTGAAGACGTCGGTGACCTAACCGATGTTAAACTCTTCAGAAAACTAGGTCCTAAACTAAAAACTCTAATAATTAATGATCATTATCGACATAAAACATTTAAAATCTAAATTTTATCACCATTATTTTATGAATAAATTGAATATTTTTCATTATCTCTTGGATAAAACTTAGTCTAACCAATGAAACTTCACCAATCTCTAGCCAACATAATGGATATTTACAAAACCTTCCATAAAAGTCCACAAAAGAAGCAATCTTAAAAGTGGGATAACAAGTACTTTTTATGTAAAATGCAACCAGTCCAAAATGGTCATCCAAATATCCAACAATTTTAGGAGTGAAAGAATATATAATGTTCGGAAGAATCTATATAGCTCATTTTATATGTAAATATGTCTGTTTGTAATATCCCGGACATCTTGGAGGTATGTTCTTGTATAAATTTCTTTTTGAATCCCTAAAATTTAGTAAATTAAATGTTTTTTTGGTGTATGAGCAAGATTGGTGGTGTTCTAAGGAATCACGACCTGAAGAAAGGGAAATTGGGCCATTATGTTTAGGTAACATGGTTGGTGCACAGTTACTGTAAACCGTGCAAGGGGAATGAAAAATCATGCGACCTTGGACGGATGAATTTTTCATGTTCAGTTCATAGTTTTTCAAACCATGTGGTATCCCCATGTAACTATTTTACAATTATCACTCTTGGATAGAGTATATAACATGGTTTGGAAAACTATTTTTCCAAACTATGTGACACATTAAAAGGTAAAATTTTACAATTTTTCCTCCACAGGATTTTAAATTGTCTTCTTGATTTCTTCCCCATTTATTCTATAGTAACCCTAGTGAAAAATGTAAATGATCAAGACTTCCCAAGGGTCAATTTCCTTAATTTCTAGGATGTTTTAATTTTCATTGGGTGTGGATCGATTCTCTAGGTGATTCCAACGCTCCTCTTACTTCTCTTTTCTAGAATAGGTTTTATGGTTTCATTCTTATTCTCTTGAATCCCAAAAATGATATTTTTCTATAGAATCGAAGGATGATTATTAAAGGATTTATTGAATATTAATCTATGTCTATGGTTAAGTGAGGTTTCATCTACATATTTTTGGTAGGTGGTCTACATTTTATATCCAATAGTTTAATTGTTAATAGTGCATGTGTGGTTGTGATATTTCTTCTATATTGATTTTCATTTGATTCCCATAGTAATATTTGGAAAAAAGGTTGTATAAATATTATTTACACCACTCATGATCCCCGTGGGATTCATTGAGATTTATTAAACCATTTTAGGCCACCAATGGGATGTTCCAATATTCCCAAACATGGTAAATTGTAGTGTTAAGCCTATAAGTTCACTTGTATTGAAATAGATCCCAGGATAAATGTGTTTACATGTAGGTTTAAATTATAAATAGGAACTAATGGTAGTTTTTTTAATTTATTGGAAGTTAAATAATGGATTTTTTTTGGAAAATTTGAAAAGGGGTTAAATGGAAGAGAGTGATTGTGTCAAATGACTTATGAATTTGTAATAGAATTGCCTAAACGGGATAATTCATGTAAATTGATAAACCATATGAAATGGGTAAATGTAATGAAAGTGTGGAGTATAATACAAGGGTTAAGGTATAAAATGTTAAATGTTTTAAATGGGTTAGGCTATGTAAATGGTAAATTTTATAAGGGGTTTATTCTTGATCATTATTTATGTATTGAATTATATGTAAATTATAAATGTTATGTGTATTTGTTTATCATGTTTTGTGATATGGTACATGTGGTTGATAGATAAATAAGAATGTGCACATGACTTGGTTGTTGGGGGGTATTGTACTTGAGGATCTATACCCATGGGTCTAGTTAGACTATGGCTCAAAACCCCACCCCTACAAAGCATAGGTTAGGGAAGGAGTCTAAGGAATTATACCTATAATGATTTCATTTGATGAGACTACCTGGACTGAGGCTCCAAGGTAAGTGTGAAGTATTTTTTTATGAAATTTTTACCCCTAGTGAGATATGGAACAAGACATATTTCCTCACACCTAATAAATAACCTACTTAGGTTGTAGTGTGAATTATGTAAATGCTTAACCCACTGAAAAAATTATGAAAATGGATAAAGTGAACATTGTTAAAAAATGGAACCTAAGTTTTCTTTTTCACACCTTTTCATTTATTTGATACTTTCACACGTTATCTATTTATACATGATATTTTTTAAACATCATTGGTGGTGTCCTACTGAGTTTCACTCACACACTTCTTAGGCCACCATTGGATACCTAATAAAACTTCATTATTGAAGGTCTAGATAAGGAAAAAGGTTATATGCTAGATGGTTGAGTTGGCATGAGACTGTCATGGCATAGGGTTCTATACTTGGAGTCCGAACCTGTTTTGGGGATTCTTCAGTTGTATTTTTTTTGGGATTTATTTACACATGAAATTTTAATGACCTTACATATCAAATTTACATGGTTTTAGTCTTCTACCTAGTTTTTCGAAATGTTGGTAATGCATGTTCATTTTCTATTGACTATTTATTACTTTATTTTTTTATCTATTATGGATTACCCAGAAAGATGAGGTATAGTCTCTCGAAGTTACTTGGGAGACCCTCACTGCAAGTCGTCACCCTCTAGTATATGGGGATGTGTGCTTGAGGTCATATGATAGCTCCACTCGGGGAACTAGATAGTGTACTCTTGGTTGGGGATGTTATGAAGTAGTATTAGGGCGTTTTTTCTATAATTTACTATTTAGGAATGGTAGAAAAGATATTAGGAAGTGTTGAGCCTTGTTAATGTGCCCATGCATGGGAGAAACTAACCCATGTATAAGGTAATACATAAGTACCGAGGGAAGTAATTTTAGTTCATGATGTGTTTTATTATAGTTGAATGATATTTCACCATTGGGTGATTCACTTTCTGGGTGATGTGAAAATTTTATGTTATTTGTATCGTGTCCATCATAGAGTGAGGTTGTTAACTCATTCATCATTGTAGGAACCTAGGGATATAGGTGGTATGCATCATGATATACACACACAGGATGGGAATGTGGGACATGAATGTTAGGGTTCATTTTACTTTCTTGAAAAATAATTGAAGAAATAGATTTATAATAAGGATGATTCAAATGGATAAATGAAAAGAATTTTAAATAATGGTTAAATAATTGTTCTCAATGAAATGTTATAAATGATTTAATAAATTGGTCATAAAAAGTGGTGAATTGAGAAATGTTCCTAAGAGTAAATATTTATGTTGCAAGTGGGGGAATGGTTTTAAAAAAAATTCTAATGAAAAACTTTTGACTATATAGGTTGGATTTACCCCATATTTTTAAAGACCCAGAATTTCCATGTAATTTTTTTTAAATAAATGGGAATTTTACGAGTCTATGAAAATTTACGGCGCGTGATTGTGAGGTCCGGAGTGCCAGGAATGTTTTTCTGAAATTTAGTTCAGGTATGTTCAGTGAAAGTTCGAGCGGGGTTTTATTAATTTTGAACTGATGCTCAGGATCGAAATCTGATTACACTATTGAACTCACAGAGCCAGTATTCACTTAAAAAGACTTTCACCTCGACGGTAGTGGGTTGGTAATTAAAGTTAGTTTTTTGGGTTTTTCGTGGAAAATAATAAAATAAAATGATCACCACTTTATTTTATTTTGATCTTCCATGTGGATATTTCTGGTGGGGTCCATTAGAGCTAAACCTCCACATGGAAGTTGGAAGTGGGAAACACCGCACCTTAACCTCCCATGAGAGGTTATGGTGGTGGGGACTACCCAGGTTTTTTTAAACCTATTGAAACCTCCCATTAATTGGGATAAACCTCTCAAGTCCCTATTAAATGTCGGGGGGAGCCTCTTGGTATCCTCCCAATAATTATAGCAAATGCACCTCTTAAATTGCGCCAGCATAATTAAATTAGCTTTCACCTTTTAAATTTAAATAACAGCGTCATTGGAATTTTGGAAGGTTCATAATAAACGAACTGTAATTAATTCCAATGATTTTAACCTTCCTCCCTCCCTCTCCTCTATATAAAAAGCTTGGGAGGAGATTTTGAGATGGATTCACCATGAGATGAAGCGCTTGTAAAGTGATGTGAAGCCCAACACTTGGAGGATTACACTTCCTCCAGGAAGAGTGCATTCTTTCAACGAAGAATGCAGGCGAGAAGCGACTTCGACTTCCTTACTCCGAACCTACTCTGATGTAGGACGCCTTCGACTACGATGAGTCGGCGCACAAACCGACGATGGAGGAAAATGCTAATGACACTGATTTCCATCTTTTCCCAACGATCAATCTTCTTCCCTACGCCAATGTCGACAAACATTGAACAACGGTAGAGGGTTTATTTGCATGTTAATGATTTCCTTGATTTTCTTTTGCGGATTGAAAAAGAATCGTTGGGGAGGCTATATAATTTGATGTTCATCGTTCTCTTTTATTGATGGACTGATTGTTATCTTCCTAAACGCGGAGGGTGCGGGCCAAACTATCATGGCCTGACTCCCTCCTCTGATCTCTTTCTGATGTTCTTTGATATGGCGACGAAACGACGAGGCGACGAAGGTGACAAGCAACGAACGCACTACCCGCAGACTCCGAAACCCACGCTGCCTTCGTGGCATTTCGGACGAACCCTCTCTTGGTCACTGTCGGCCTCCCGTGGGCCTGCCGGCCACTCGTCCGCTAGCAGGCCTCTCAGTTTCCTTCCACTGATGGCCTCCCAGCTTCCGGACGTCGTCGGCCTCCCGTACTTTCGCTGGCCCCCGACCGCCCGCCGACCTCCCAGGTTCTGGCCATTGTCAGCCTCCTGTGCGCCCGCCGGCCCCCCGACCACCCACCGGCCTACCGTGCACCCGTCGGCCCCCCGAACACCCGTCGTCCTCCCGTGCGCCCACTAGCCCCTCGGCCGCCCACCGGCCTCCCGGGTTTCGGCCGTCGCCGGCCTCCCGTCGGCCGCCCAGCCGCCTGCCGGCCTCCCTCTTTTCAGCCGCCTCCGGCCTCCCGTGTGCCTGCCAGTCCCCTGGCCGCCCTCCGGCCTCCCATGCGCCTACCGGCCCCCAGGCCGCCCGCCGGCCCCCCGGCCACCCACCGACCTCCCAGATCGAGCCGCCCGTGTTGCGCCCCTCATGGTGTTGTCCGAACCAGCCTTGGCCATCAGGTCCGAGCCCCCGAGATGTGCCCCATGCGCGCATGGATGAGCTGGCCTTTCGCGCCCCTCGTGGAGCCTCCGGGACGAACCGCCCTTACACCGACGCGTGGTCGGTCTGCGCCCTCGCGACCGGTCTATGCCCTCGCGATACTTGCATCCTACACGACCTGCTAGGCTGGGCCCACTGAGTCGGGCCAGACCCAATGGGTCAGGCGGGGACGACCCGGAGGAAGGCTTGATGAGGGGATCCTTGCTTCAAGAGATACCCCTCTTACAATGGTTGTAGAATTGGATTGAAACCTCTTCTCTTCTGCCTCTAACTTCCCAATGCATGTCCCAACCCCTCAAAATGAGAAAAACTCTAATTTATAGAGGGGAGGGGAGGAGAGGTTACAAGTGGTTTCAAATGTGATTGTGGAAATTAGGCCAAATATTTTAATCCAACTTACACCGCCCCTTTTATTGCCTCAACGCGTGAATCAGCTCTTCTTACAGAAGGATGATTTGTGAAAAATCATGTCCCCGAGCGTTTCTCAAAATTTGGGCTCAATCCAAGCCCGGATGGAGAATCTATGACCCAAATACAGAACTGATGTCCATTCTGCCAACTCCAGCCCAACTTTGACTTCGTGGCCCATTTTCAACAACAAAATGCACTCTTTAGGTATAGTGTCCTGAATAAAATTTGTATAAAATTGAGTTAGGAACACTGTTAAAATATTTCAAATTCAAATAATAAATATAAAAAATTTATCTTCGAAATACTACAATGCACTATAAATGGTAAAACTGGAATTTTCACCAAATTTTCAAATGAATGATCAAATACCAAATATTTTATAAATAAACATATTTAACACAATGTGAGGAAATTATATCATTTATTATCAATAAAATATTCAAAAAAATAGTGTTTTATCAGCTATAGTTCTTATAGACACAGGCGTCGGTCACTCTTTCATTGTTACCGCCCTCGTTTGGAGCTTAGAGATTTTAACGGAGTCATTGGCTCGATCCATATGGCTATAGACTCCTACAGGAGTAGATTAAATGATTACGCACTACATTCGGTAGGGTGATATTACTCTAGGATGTGAGAACCTCGGTAGTGATGTTCTAGTAGCGGCGTAGTGGCCTTATGATATCATCTTGGGTATGGACTGGTTATCTACAGTCCATGCTTAGATTGAATGTATTAGGCGCAAAGTGCAGTGTGTATGCACAGAAGGGACCAGGTTTACCTTTACCGGTGAGAAGAAAGACTTTGCAGTATAGGACGGGCTTACTCGGAGGAGGGTGCAGCCGATCACTCATCATTTGGCTCACCTTACCCTCGAAGTAGTTCATATGGAGAGTCTGAGTTATCCTATAGTGGTGGATCAGTACGTGGATGTTTTCCCTAATGATGTCCCAGGTATAACTCCTCGTATAGAGGTGTACTTCTACATTGAACTATACCCCAGGACGACAGTGATATCTATACCAGCGTATCAGATGGCTCCTGTGGAGCTTCGCGAGCTGCGGGTACAGCTAGAGGACTTTCAGGGGAAGGGATTCATCTGGCCAAGTGTTTCTCCCAGGGCAGCCCGGATTCTATTCACCAAGAAGGTGGATGGGATCTTGAGGCTTTGTGTTAACTAATGTCACCTGAACCAGTTGACTGTGAAGAACAAGTACCCACTCTCGAGGATTGACGACCTCTTTGATCGGCTTAAGGGAGAACGATGGTTCTCGAAGATAGACCAAATATCAGGTTATCACCAGCTGAGAGTTCAAGACGAGGATTTTCTGAAGACGACTTTCTAATATCAGTACGGCCACTAAGAGTTCTTGGTTATGTCATTCGGCTTAACCAACGCTCTAGTAGTGTTCATGAGACTCATGAACAAGATATTTCAGTCGTACCTTGATCGCTTTGTCGTAGTCTTTATCGACGACATTATGATCTACTCGACTACTAAAGAGGAGCATGACTACCATTTTCAAGTAGTATTGGACACACTCCGAGACCACCAACTTTATGGTAAGCTCTCAAAGTTCCAATTCTAGATCCGATAGGTTCACTTTATGGTACATGTCATATTGGATGATGGAGTTGCAGTGGATCCAGCAAAGATTGAGGTGGTACTTTCTTGGGAGCCACCCAAGAGTGTGACGGAGGTACGAAGTTTCTTGGGTTTGGTTGGATACTACCAGAGATTTCTACCAGACTTTTCCAAAGTTGCAGCACCACTATCAGCCTTGACGAAGAAGGGGAAACCCTTTGTGTGGTTAGAGAGATGTCAGTAGAGCTTTCAGGACCTGAGGAAGAGGCTGACTAGTGCACCCATCTTGAGGCTTCCAGAGGAAGGCGTTGGGTACGTAGTCTACTACGACGCATCAGGGACTAGAATCGGATGTTTCTTGTTGCAGGAGTGAGTAGTTATCGCTTATGGTTCACGATAGGTGAGACAACATGAGCGGAAGTATGCTACCCATGACCTGGAGTGAGTATTAGTGGTCTTCACCTTGAAGACGGGGAGGCACTATCTGATGGGCCAACGTTTTATGGTGTACTCTGATCACAAGAGTCTCAGGTATATCTTCTCTCAGAAGGACCTAAACCTGAGACAATGACGTTGGCTTGAGTTCCTCGAGGACTATGACTTTGAGATAGTCTATACTCCTAGGAAGGATAACGTTGTTGTAGATGCACTCAGCAGAAGATCTGGTATACAGCTACTAGGCAAGGCGATAGAGCAGTTGGTTGCTTTACATATATCTTTTGTGGATAGAGATGGAGCAGCCTTCCTTCAGTCTCTTACAATCACTCCCCCACTTATTCAGCGAGTTAGGGAGGAACAACGTGGGGACACTGACTGAGAGACATGACGTGCTCAGATATCCATAGGGCAGACACCTGATGGATTTTCTGAAGTTGGGGAGCACGTCATCCTCTTCAGAGGACGTACCATGGTACTAGTGTAACTTCAAGTGGAAGTATTGAGGGTGTTCCACACATCCCCTCTAGCGGTACATCCAGGAGTGGGGATGATGTACCAGGACCTTTGACGGTAGCACTGGTGGCCAGGAATGAAGAAGGCAGTATCAGAGTTTGTCTCTCGATACCTCATATGTCAGCATGTGAAGGTAGAGCACCAGGTACCAACAGGCTTGGTTCAGCCTTTAGAGTTCCCATAATGGAAGTGGTATGGGATATCCAAGGACTTCGTGACAGGACTTCCTCATACATCCAGGGTTCGCGACTCGATTTGGGTGATCGTTGAATGACTCACCATGTCCTCCCACTTCCTATCGATCAGAGAGCAGGGTTCAGTAGAGATCTTGGGAAACCTCTATGTATAGGAGATTTTCCTGCTACATGGAGTTCCTTCAACTATTGTCTCCGATCGTTATGAATGTTTTTTCCTCCCTACTATGGAAGGGGTTGCAGGAGCCTTTTGGGATGCAGCTTCATTTGAGCACCGCCTTCCATCCTCAGACAGATGGTCAGACTGAGCGGACCATTCAGACCCTCGAGGACATACCACGCTCTTGTGTCCTCGACTTCGGTCGTAGCTGTGAGGATCACTTACCATTGGTGGAGTTTTCATACAACAATATCTATCACTCGACCATTGGGATTACACCTTTTGAGGAGTTATACAGGTGACCTTGCAGGTCACCCTTGTGCTAGATTGACCCAGGGGAGTCAGCACAGGTGGGACTAGAGATGGTACGAGATACCACAGATAAGGAGTAGATCATCCAGGAGTAGATGAAGACTACGCAGAGCATGGAGAAGTCATATGCCGACAGGAGACAGAGACCTCTGGAGTTCGAGGATGGCGACCACGTATTTCTTCAGGTCTCACATCAACGAGGTTTACAGAGATTTGGTCGAGGCGGCAAGTTATCTCCGAGATTCATCAGACATTTTTAGGTCCTCAGTAGAGTTGGAGAGGTGTCATAACGCTTAGCTCTTCCAACTTAATTGCACCGGGTGAAAGACATTTTCCATGTATCCCAGTTGAGGTGATATGTTCATGGCCATTCTAACATAATTGACCATGGTGAGATGGACGTCGATGATGGGGAGACTTTTACGGAGGTTCCAGTAGAGATTTAGGATCAAAAAGAGTGAGTCCTATGTGGACATTCTATACCTCTGGTGTGTGTTCACTGTCAGCACGAGATCCTCCAAGAGAGCACATGGGAACATGAGGCTCAGATGCGTTCTCAATACCCCCACTTGTTCCCTTAGTTTGAGTTATAGCTTATGGGGATGTAGAGCCCTGAGGTGGGGAGAATGTAAAACCCAGAATTTCCATGTAATTGTTTTTAATTAAATGGGAATTTTATGAGTCCGTGAAAATTTACGGCGCACGATTCCGAGGTCCAGAGTGCCCAGAATGCTTTTTTAAAGTTTTTTTTGGTACGTTCAGTGAATGTTCGAGCGAGATTTTATAACTTTTGAACCGGTTCTTTGATTTGAAATCTGAGGGAATCGTTAAACTCACAACGCCAGTATTCTCTTAATAAGACTTTCAAATCGACGGTAGTGGGTCGAGAATGAAAGTTAGTTTTTGGTTTTTTCGTGGAAAATAATAATATAAAATGATCTCCACATTATTTTATTTTGAGCATCCATGTGGATATTTCTGGTGGTTTCCATCAAAGATAAACCTCCACAAGGAAGTTGGAAGTGGGGACCACCACATCTTAACCTCCTATGAGAGGTTATGGTAGTGCGGAACACCTGAACCATAACCTCCCATGCGAGGTTATGGTGGTGGGGACCACCCGGGTTTTTTTAAACTGCCTTGAAACCTCCCATTAATTTAGAGACACCTCTAAAGTCACTATTAAATGTGGGGGAGCCTCTTGGTATCCTCCTAATAATTATAGCCAATGAACCTCTTAAATTGCGCCAGCATAATTTAATTAGCTTGCTCCTTTTAAATTTAAATAACCACATCGTTGGAATTTAGGAAGGTGCCTAATAAATGAACCGTCATAAATTCCAATGATTGTTACCTACCTCCCTCCCTCTCCTATATATAGGAAGATTGGGAGGAGATTTTAGGATGGCTTCACCAAGCGACGAAGCGATGGTAATGTGGTGCGATGCCCAACACTTGGAGGATTACGCTTCCTCCACGAAGAACGCATTCTTCCAATGAAGAATACTGGCATGAAGCGACTTCAACTTCCTTCCTTGGAAGCTACTCCGATGTAGGTCGTCTTCGACTATGACGAGTCAGCGCAAAAACCAATGATCGAGGAAAATGCCGATGACACCGAAGTCCGTCCTTTCCCAACGATTTGTCTTCTTCCCTGCGGCAACGTTGACAAACAATGAACAAAGGTAGGGGTTTATTTGTATGTTAATTCTTTATTTGATTTTCTTTTTTGGATTGGAAAAGAATCGTTGCGGAGGCTGTTGAATTTGAATTTCATCGCTCTCTTTTCTTGATGGACCGAATGCTATCATCCTAAACATGGAGGGTGCGGACCAAACTAACATGGAACGACTCCCTCCACCGATCTATTTATGGTGTTCTTCGGCATGGTGAAGAAATGAAGAGGTGACGGAGGCAACAGGAAATGACCGTGCGACATGCGGACTCCGCCACCCATGCCGCCCTCGCACCGTTTTGGCCAAACCAGCTTCCAGTAGCCGTCGGCCTCCCGTGTGCATGCCGGCCTCCCTTCCGCCCACTGGCCTCCGGGTTTCCGGCCACCGCCCGCCTCCCGTGCCCCCACAGGCCCCCTGACTGCCTATCGGCCTTTTGGTTTCGGGCCGCCGCTGGCCTCCCGGGCGCCCACCGGCAGCCCACTGGCCACCCAGTTTCCAGCCGCCCACCGACCTCCCTGTTTCCGGCTACCATCGGCCTCTCGTGCACCTGCCGGCCCTCCAACCGCCCGTCGGCCCCTGTCGGCCTCTCGTGCACCCATCGGCCGTCGGGCCGCCCACCGGCCCGCCGCCCGCACGCCGACATCCTAGGTCGAGTTGTGCCCCTCACGGCATTGACGTAACCAGCCTCGACCATCCGGGCTGAGCCGCCCATCCGTGCCCCACATGCTCCTGGCAGAGCCGGCCTTCTCTGCCCCTCGCGGCGCCTCTGGGATGAATTGCCCTTACACCGACGTGCGGTCGGTCCACTCCGTCACAACTGGTCCACACCCTCACGCTACTCACGGCCTTTGCAGCTAGCTGGGTCGGGCAAGACCCAACGGGTCAGGCCGGGTCGGACCGGAGTCGTGCCCACTTTGACCCATTTGAGCTCCGTCGGCCATATATTTGGCATCGGACGTCCGTTTGACAAACCTTCATCGGTGCTGAAAATCTTGGAGCATGACGGTCCCTTAGATTATATCCCACTGCAGTTTGGGGTATATTTGAGATACGGTCATGTTGTATCTTGCACAAATCCAACCGGTCACTGGGACTAAAATGATAATAACTCTCAGACCGGGCGTCCGATTAACGCATCATCTGTTGCGTTGAAACTAGTGCAAAAAACATCATTTACATCGGTTAATTTTTATTTCCTTATGTCGGTTTTTAGCCGACGTTAATACGGACGATGTTATAAATATTGTTTTTTACATTGGTTATTTAAAAACCGACATAAAAAACATAACATCACAGTGTTTATCACGTTGGTTATTAACTAACTGATGTGATAAAACATTTCCCAGGATTTTATCACGTTGGTTATTAAATAACCGACATGAAAAACCAGGGGGTAGGGTTTATCAAGTCAGTTATGTAATAACCGACGTGATAAACTAGTACGGGGGGGGGGGGGTGTTTATCATGTCAGTTATTAAATAACCGACGTGATAAAAGCCTAGAAAATGGTTTATCATGTCGGTTATTTATTAATAGACGTGATAAACTGGTGGGGAGGGTTTATCACGTCGGTTATTAAATAACCGATGTGATATACCAGTGGGGGTGGGTTTTATCACATCGGTTATTTACTAACCGACATGATAAACACCTGGAAAATGGTTTATCGTGTCGGTTATTAAATAACCGACGTGATAAACCAGTGCGGGGTGGTGTTTATCACATAGGTTATTAAAAACCCGACGTGATAAACCATTTTTCAGGTTTCTATCACGTCGTTTATTGAATAACCGATGTGAAAAACCAATTTTTTTTAAATATAAAGAATTCCTCTGCTCTCCCCAGAAACAACCAGAAACCAAACCAAGAATTCATACCAGAAAAACAGAAGTAGACCAAAACAAGAACCAAAGAAAAATTAAGAATTTACATTGACAACATTTTAAACTTACCCCACTAGATAGCCCCCACCACCCCCTGGACAGCCCCCTGACCCCACTGGATAGCCCCCCACCACACCCATAGACACCCCCTCACCCTACTGGATAGCCCCCACCACACCCCTGGACACCCCCCACACCCCTAGACTACCGCTGAGCCCCTGGACAGGCCCAAACACCCCTGTACATCCCCACCACCCCCTGGACACCCCTCCATACCCCCGGAAAACCCTACACCTTCATGTATACCCCCCACTCCCTGGACAGCACTCCCACACCCCTGGACAGCCCTCCCACACCCCTGAAACAGGACCAAAATGTTACCAAAAACAGATCACAACCCCCTCACCCCACTGGACTGCCTCCACCACACCCCTGGACACCCCCACACCCCTGGACATCACCACCACCTCTGGACATCCCCCCACCCTCCTGTATACCCCCCACCCACTGGAAAGCACACACACACCCCTGGACAACCCTCTCACACCCCTGAAACAGACCAAAAAGTTACCAAAAACAGACCAGAACCCCCTCACCCCACTGGACAGCCCCCCACCCCCCCCCCCCCCCCCCCGCACCCCTGGACTACCCCCACCCCTGTATGGCCCCCAACACCCCCGGACAACCCCCCCCCCCCCCCCCACACACACACACACCCTTCTGGACACCCCCCCCCCCCCACACACACACCCCTAGACTGCCCCACCACCCCCTAGCCACCCCTGGATTGCCCCTCACCCACTGGACATCCCCTGGACAGCTGGTGTTGGGAGAGGAGGTGCCACCATCCCTCGGGGGGCATTCCACTGTAAGGTACTCATCACTCCCACATGCGAAGCTTGAGATATCAAAATGTTTCACATGTGGGAGTGATGAGTACCTTCCAGAGGCGTTCATCCCCCTGAGGGATGGCGACACCTCCTCTACCACCCCCCTGAACTGCACCCCCCCCCCCATCCCCATGGACACCCTAGACCCCCCCCCACCACACCCCAGTGGACAGCCCTCCCACACCCCAAGACACCCCCTGAACCCCCACTCCCCTGGATAACCCTTCAACCCTCCTGGAAATGCTCCCACCCCTTGGGAATGCCTCCCCCCCACTCCCATTGACACCCAGGATACCCCCCACCCCACCAGACAACCCTCCCACACCCCTGGATACCCCCACTCAATTAAACAACCCCCCCCCCCCCCCCCGCACCCTTGGAACCCCTCCCCCCATGACCAGAATCCATACCAGAAAAACCATCATAAGTAGACCAAAACAAGAAGTAGAGAAACATTAAATATTCAAATATATAACATTCAAAACATAAAATTTCAACTTAAAAGAAACTAAGTCCAACCTAAACGACTACCAAATACACAATTACAATTACTATGTTCAAAATTAAATTTTACACTACAAACAACTAAAAATCAATCAAACCTGTAAAATAATTTGACCATTCCACTTGTAAGTGTTTGACGTCTTCAGCACTATATGGTTGAGGGTCATCAAATATCTAAAAATTAAAAGGATATTAGTTAACGTGTACAATGAATAAATCAAATTAAATATTATGGAAATGTTTAAAAGGAAATCTTTCTAGGTCGAAGTTCACAACTATCCCAGTTGTTATTATTTCATACATAAATATTAACATATAATATCCGCATTCGATGATGCCATGTTGTTCATGAAAATTCTGTTTGAATGAGTGTAAATTAAATATATTATTTGTACGTAATAAATCAAATAGTAAAAATTATAAATGGATAGTTACCTTTACATTTGCATATTTGATCTTCTAACTCCTTTTCTTTTTTGTTTTTTCAAAAGTAGAACTATCCCCTATTAGAAAATAATACAAATGGGATAAATTTATAATTCATTATAATATAGAAAACTATTGAGAAATTGAATCTTACTTTTCCAAAATTTTCATAAAACTTTCCCACACATCACCATGGACAGAGCATATCCAATAAAGTGTTGTCTCCATTGGGAAAAAAACCCCTGACATCCAATGATCATTGATAAAAAAAATTAAGGTTAGTGGTTTTTTTGTTAAAAGATAATGAACTATTTGAGAGAGATGTATTTCATACCTCTCACAAAAAGGCATCATCCAACATTGTGTGACTATATTATGTTCAAGTCTTTCTGCAATATAAATCATTCTTTGTTACTCAACCAATGCACATGCTTTAGGGGAAATCAAATGTGGGTCCATGAACCCATATACATCTGTTCGCTCATTCTTCTCACAAATGTTATAAAGATACCTAATACAAAACAGACATAAGTATACATTTTTAATAAATATAATGCAGGGAAAAGGTGTTAATACTTGCATGAAAAAAATCTACACCATGTTGATGCCCAACTTATCTCCAGTAACAAGCTCCATGATATCAGCTTTTATAATCCACATAGTTATTGCACATCCACAAACATGAACTTCCATTGGAAAATAATAATGATTCGCCAACAAATTTGAATATCTTGACAATCTGTCAAAACCACTTGAATCTATATCTGATGTCATAGCCATTTGTCTTTGTTGTTTTCTATACAGTATTTCTTTACCTTTGAAGTATTCCTGTAAAACTAAATAGAAAAATATATTATTTTTTAAATGATAAAACATCTTTAATAAGAAAAATAAAATAGAAGATATAACATACATACCTCTATGGTAATGAGTTGAAGAAGTCTGGATGGCCAAATTAAAAAATGTCTGATACTATGTCCAACTGTCTTCACCTCATCTATAGGTAATGGTACACAAGCTGATCTATCTATAATATCATGTACCATGACCCTCTGATTCTATACCTCTAATTATTGATGATGAACAGTATCTCCTATACAATATACCAATCCATATGAAACTATATGATATTGAGGATCATAAACATACAACTCGCAATAAGTAGGAAGCTGTGGCGGAGGAGTAGGATAGAAAATGGGGTCCGCAGGCTGAGGTGGGGGAGTGGGAGCTACTGGTGGAGGTGGAGGATAAATAATGGGGTTTGCAAGGGGGGTGGAGGAGTGGGAGCTGCAGTTCGAAATTTTCTTTTCATGTCTTCTAACATAGACTGTACCGATGCTCTAATATTTTCTTCTGTCGTCGCATTAATATTATGAACTTCAGCTTCGAAGGATTATATTTTTTTTTATAATCACCCTCAACATTAGTAGTTGAGGAATGTGGAAACACTTTTCTTAGCGATACACCTTCCGCATATCCTCATACACGACCAGGATGTTTGGGCTTTCCCAATGCTACAGATAAAATATCTTGCCTCCCAGTAGCTGTAAATACCACCTGTGAACTCTGCACCTCAAGAGAATCCTATAATAATTAATTGAACAATTCTATAATGATTGAAATTATATAAAGAAAATAGTTAACTTAAATAAATAAAATATATATCTTACAATCCTCTTCGCAACGATTCTCGAATATTCCGAAAGATATTGCCCTTTTTTTCTCATCTGAGCTCTCTTTTATTTTTCATGTCTAGATGGAGGGGATGGGGGGGCCACCTCTCCAGAGATTGAAGACTCAGTTCTTAGTTTTTGTAATTTTTATGCCATCATTTGTTCTTCCAATAATGTATATCCTTCCCGAGATAAACTATGAGCATATACATTTTTAGATTGCATCTCCTGATGAAATTTCCTTGTTTTTTGTAAATTAAGAATAAAAAATCATTAAAAAATAGTAATAAGATCATTTATATAAGAAATCTTATAAAATTTTACATTTCCCTTACAAAAATGATTCTTTTCTTCTAATTTCAACAAACTTTCTCCATGTGTCTTCATCTATGAAAGGAAATATACAACATGGATTTTCATGACTCCTATGACCAAAAATGAAATCAGATATGAGGGTTGATTTGAAATCCCTCCATCTCTTGGAAGCCATCGATAAGCATTTCTTCCTGAATCCTCCAGTTTTAGGAATATCAAATGTCATTTGATAAAGAAGAATTTAAACATATTATATATACTTGAATCATTTAAAGAATAAGAAAACAATAGAAAAATATCTTACCAAAATAGTCTCCCACAAATGAGAGATTATCGCTTTGGCCACACTTCTCCAGTCATCAAACAAAATGATTACTTTTCTCTTACCCTAAGTGGATACAAAACTTTTAAAATCTTTTGCATTTGGACCTCTAGGAATATCATCCTCATCAAACTCATCGAGTATCCTCTGATCCTGCTTACGGGAAACTGATAATTTTGGTAAACATGTGCACCCATGTTTACAAACTCTTGAACTCTTTGTAGTAATGGGAACACATGAGGAATATTGGGGAACATCAAGAGGAGAATGTGGATGTTCATCCCCAGAGGTATGACCAATATTATCATCTATATAATCATGTGGTTGATCAACTGATTGATCTGTCATTATCCTTGAAATCAAAAAAAACATCAGTTCAAAAATATACAAATTCAAATATATTAATACTACTAAAATAAAAAAATATAAAAGAGTACTAAGTTACGTAATAGTAAACATGGTTAATATGGTAAGCATGTTAAACAATGGTAAAGATGGTAAATATAGTCAAGATGGTAAACATGGTAAACATGGTAAACATGGTAAACATGGTAAACCTGGTAAACATAGTAAACATGGTAAACATGGTAAAGTAATTGTCACTGAAATGAAATAATAGATATATAATTTATGTAATGGTAAACATTATAATGTAAACTAAACAAAATTAAAACAAGGTAAACCTGGTAAACATGCTAAACATGGTAAACTAATTGTCACTAAACAAAAACAATAGATATATAATTAATTTAATGTTAAACATGATAAAGTAAACTAAACAAAAATAAAACAAACAAAAACATATACTTATTTTGTTTTAGTACATGTTTTAATAAATAAAAAACATACAATATCTACCATTTTATGAAAATAATAAATGTAAACAATAAATAAAAAAATGTTACCTATAATTTTAGGAATATACAAATGGATTGTTTTCCCAAATTCCTTCATCGTGATCGTTCCTTATGGCACAAACCATTTCTTCAACATGCTCATCATTATGTTTTGTTAATATTTCCATGAAAGTAGGGATCTCATATAAATCAGCATCTTCATCAAGTTCATCCTCACCAACATATTGTTTTTTCCCTTGTAAAACAACATACCACTTCATATATGATTGATCTACTACATAGAAAATTTGTTTTGCATGTATTGCCATTATAAAATAATCAATTGTGTCTTCCAATCTATTCAGATTAACAACTGTCATTCCAAATTCATCGTGCCTGTTACTGTTTTTACCGATAAACCATTTACAGTTAAAAATAAGAACTTTAATTTTAATGTAATCCACCTCCCATATGTCTTCAATCAGTTTATAATATGAACTTGATGTAGAAATTGGGTTTTCATCCTTAGCACTCAAAAAAATCATTACTTCTGAAAATACTAATACACCACTATTCTGAACTGCACTTATGTTGTCCTGAGCTTTCATATGAAATTTATAGCCATTAATGTCATAATCGGACCATGTTATCATATTTAAACATGGACCACCCACTATCCATTTTAATGTCTCTGATACATCTGATCTAATAATCAAGGTCTTTTTAAACAATGAAAAAAATGTTTTGTTGTGCTCATTCAAAATCCACATTTCTTTCTTCTTTGGATGACATTGTTTCAACTCATTAATATGAAATGTGATATACGGTTGATCATCACCTATGTTATTCAAGATGTATGATTCTAACTTCTTCATCTGTTCAGCTGACAAAGATTTGACTTTCAAGCCACAAATCCTCTTTCTCTCATTATTAACTCGTTCATGGTGAGAGGGAGGAGAACCTATGTTTTCTTCCATAGCCAAGTATCTCGTACAAAACTTTGCAACCTCCTTATAAATATACTTTTCAATAATGGAGGCTTCAGGTCAATATGGATTCTTAACATACCCCTTTAATATTTTCATATACCTTTCAAAAGAATACATCCAACAAAGATATACACATCCACAAAGCTTTATTTATCGAACCAGTTGAATCATTAAATTCACCATTATATAAAAAAATTTGGAGGAAAATACATTTCTAATTGAAAAAGTATAAAAATTGCATCCTTTTCCCAAATTTCCAGAGCATTCACATCAATCACCTTATTACAAATTGAATTGAAAAAATAACACAACTTCATTATAGTCTTTCTGACACGGATGGGAAATATTCCACGCCATGAAACTGGTAGAAGTTGTTGTATCATGACGTTACAATCATGAGATTTCATACCAATCAACTTCAAGTCCTTCAATGAGACAATTTTTTTTACATTTGAAGAATAACCTTGTGGCACTTTGATATCATGAAGACACTAACAAAAGCTAATTTTCTCCCTCTTCAATAATGTATGAAAAGTCAGGGGAAGAAATGTTCGTCTTCCATTAGGAGTGTGAGATAACTCCAAACGTATTCCCATTGATAGTAAGTCTAATATTGCATTCAACCCATCTTTTATCTTTCCTTTAATGTCTAAAAATGTTCCAATCAGAATATCATAGATATTCTTCTCTAATTTCATGACATATATATTATTTTTAACTTCATGATATCTCAAATACGGTAGCTCAAAAAATGTTGACCTTTCTACAAATATGTCTATCATTACCAGATTTCTATGTCTTTCCCAATGTTACATCATGGTTTTTCACCCTCTCAAAATACAGATCAGGGGATAAATGTTTTTGAGAAATATCGAATTCTTGTAGTCTATTGAATTCCTTTTTTAGTCTTACATAAGAGTGATCTATATGCAAAAACATTTGATGACCAATGTACACTATTTTCCTCCCATGATGCAATTGACAATATGACGTTTGTTGTTCGCAAATTGGACAAGCTTTATTCCCTTTAACACTATATCCAGAAAAATTTCCATATGTTGGGAAGTCATTTATAGTGAAAAAAGCACTTCATGCAGTTGAAAATATTCGATTTTATAAGAATCATACACCCTAATACCATCCTCCCATAAAAGTTTCAAATCATCAATCAACGGAGACAAGAAAACATCAATATCATTGTCGGGTTACTTCGGACCAGAGATCATTATACTCAACATGAAATATTTTCACTTTATACAAACTTCAGGAGGGAGGTTGTAAATTACCAATAAAATAGTCCATGAACTATGTGTGCTACTGAGGGTCTGGTATGGATTAATTCCATCTGTGCACAACCCTAGTCTAAGATTTCTAATTTCATTTCCAAATGTAGGATACTGCTCATCAATTTTCATCCATTGTGGACAATCAGATGGATGACATATTTTTCCATCACATAACCTCTTAACAACATGTCGTCTTAACCTTTTTGCATCATGTGAATTAGAAAATAAACGTTTGAAACGATGAATTATAGGAAGATAGAAAAATACCTTTGATGGATATTTGTAATCTCTACATCAGCCTGTGATTTTTCTTTCACCTTATACCGTGATGTCCCATATTTAAGACACTTTGATGGAAATTCATTTTCCTTCCTATATATCATACAGTCATTCAGACAGGCATGTATTTTCTTGTATCCCAATCCCATCGGGCATAATATTTTCTTGGCCTTATAATGTGAATCTATAAGATCATTATCTTTTGGAAGAATGTATTTCATCAATTGTAGTAGCTCTGTAAAACATTTTTCACTCCATCCATGTTTCACCATCTGGTTAATCAATCTTAACATCGCCGAAAAAACCGTAAAATATGTACAACAAGGATATAATGTTTTTTTAGCATCACCATATAGACACGCAACTGTCAGTTCTATCTCAATTTGTTCTGCTGTAATATCGTGAATCATTTATTCAATTCCATTGGAGTCACCATCTTTCAAATCATCATCATCAATGACATTCCGTCTAGTTTCACCATGCCAAATCCAAGGGCTATAACTCGGATTAGAACCATGACAAGTCAAATGATCTTTTATCTCTCTACTTTTCAACTTCTTCATATTCAAACATTTCAGGCATGGACAGAAAAAAAAATGTCACTACTTGAAACATTTCGTTTAGAAAATTCCAAAAAGGCATAAACACCTTCCTCATATTCATTTCTCATTCAATGTGTCGTAATCCATCTCCGACTCATTATTACCTATAACAAATATCAAAATTATACATCTTTTTAAGATAAGACAAATATATGTTTATATGAAAAAAATCATAATTTAAATGTAAAACAATTTTGAAATATAAAACAAATCTATGCGTATTTAAAAAAATATTCTTGAATATGATTTTAAAAATAAAATATAGTTAGGTATAACAGTTTTAAATTCCATGGAATCAAAGAAAACCATGGGGCCACTAATGGTTGATAGAAAATTGGAGAAAATAGAGTAAACCAGAGAATCAAATCAAATTTAAAATAAAAACTCAGATAGAGAAAATCACAATGTAAAGCCAATCATCACGACACAACGGGGTCAGGATAACTACGCATATTGGAAAACCACAACATTGTCTCCCCCATAACCCATAATTTTTTCATATTCGATGACTGGTCAAAATATATATAACCAAATAGAATCATATTGCAACACTAATATCCATGAAACAATACAATCATCATGTCATAATCTCAAAAACCACGATGCAATAGTCAATCCCAACTGAAACTTATCACTGACCCCCTTGGACACCCCCTAGACACCCACATCCCCTTAGACATCCCCCACCCCCTTGGACAGCCACCCACACCCCCTGAACATCAGCCCCCACCCCCTTGGACACCCCCTGGACACCACCACACCCTTGGACAACCCCCCACCCCTCAGGATACCACCCCCCACCCCCTGGACAACCCCCCCCCCCCCCCCCACCCCCTTGGACACCCCCCACCCTTTGTGGGCACCACCACCCACCTATTACCCCCTTGGACACCCCCAACCCTCTGGACAACCCCCCCCCCCCCTCGGACAACTCCCAAACCCTCTGGATAGGCCCCCACCCCCTTGGACACCCCCCATACAACCCCCACCCCTTGGACCCCCCCCCCCCACACACACACAAACATGGACTGCCCCCCCCCCCTCCATGGACACCCCCCAACCCTCTGGACAGCCCCCCGAACCCTCTCGACACCACCCTCCACCCCCTTGGACACCCCCATGACACCACCACCCCTTTGTACAGCACCCCTCCCTACCCCCTGGACAGCCCCCACCCCACTAGATAGCCCCCCACCCCCACCACTCCTGGACACCACCTCCTACCCCCTTGGACACCCCCCTAGACACCCCCCCCCCCCCCAGACAACCCGCCAAACCATATGGACAGGCCCTCACCCCCTTGGATACCCCCCCCCCCCCACCCACCCCCTTGGACATCCCCCCCCCCCACCCCCTTGGACACCCCCCCCCCCTTTGACCCCCCCCACACACACACCCCTGGACTGCCCCCCCCCCCCCCCACCTCCAAGGACACTTGGACACCCCAACCCACTGGACAGCCCCCTGAACCCTCTGAACACCACCCACACCCCCTTGGACACCCCCTGGACACCACTACCCGCCTTGGAAAACCCCCACCCCTCTGGACAGCCCCCACCCCCTGGACAACCCCCACCCCTCTAGACAGCACCCTGCACCCCCTTGGACACCCCCACCCATCCTAGACACCACCCCCACCCCTCCTCCCTTGGACACCATCAACCCTCTAGACAGCCCCCGCCCCCCGGAAAACCCCCCAAACCCTATGGACAGGCCCAAACCACTTGGATACCCCCCCCCCCACCAACCCACCCCCTTGGACAGCCCCCCACACCTTTGTCACCCCCACCCCCTTGGACCCCCCCCCCCCCCCCACACACACACCCCTGGACTGCCCCCCCCCCCCCCCACCTCCATGGACACCCTGGACAACCCCCAACCCTCTGGACATCCCCCATCCCCCTAGACATCCCCCAACCCTCTGGACAGCCCCCCAAAACCATGGGATTTTAACCTCAAGATACTATTTTTGGCATATTTAGGGATTTTAATCTCAAGCTACTAGTTTCGGTATGATGCCATTATTCAAAATGAGAACCATGAACTGTATCTCCAACTAGTCTAAAATTCTCTATTGTTAAATAAATCGGGTTTTAATAGCTTATGAAGACTTATAATAGTCCAAGGGAATAAGTGACGTAAATAGTTTATGGAACAACCAAAAGTGATACCCAAAATAGAAACATCCAAGGATCCAAAACAAACATTCCACCATGAAAAACCATATATAATTATAAAATAAATCACACTGCTACACGGAATGGGTTTATCACAATGGTTTAGATATAAATTGCAGTAATATAGGTGAATGAGATCATTAGTTGTCAATGACAACAAATATTACCATAAATGTAGGGCATCCGCAAAACAAAAACAAACAAAATAAGAGTATGTGAGGATTAATTGAATATTTTGAGTTGATCTAATAGATATGGTGATAATAAATAATATGATGATGGAAAAACAAGGTAAGAGGGTTTGAAATCGAATAATCTTACTTAGTTTAAACAAAAAAAATCGCAAAACGTAAATATAGACTATCCAGGAAAAAACGAATGAAATAAGGTCGTGGGAGGCTTACTTGAGTGTTGCGAGTGGAGATGATAGAACCGAGGACAGTAAATATGATAAGTGATGATGGAAAAATGAGTTTAACGAAATGAGATCGAAGAGTCGATTCTAGGTTTTCCAGGCGAGAGAGACGAGTCGCAGGTCTGTCGATTGAAAAATCAGAAAAGACAATCCACAAGGAGTGTTAAATTTTTTAAATGTTTTATAACATCGGTTATTTAATAACCATCAATATAAACTATTTTATTACATTTATAATGTCAGTTATTATAATAACCGGTGTTATAAATGTATCAGATACTGCATTTTTTATGTCGGTTACTTTATAACTGATGTAAAAAAACCCGCCTGTTGTTTTTTACATCGGTTATTTTATAACCAAACTAAAAACTACTGTGTGTTGGTGTTTTACATCAGTTATAATATAACTGACGTAAAAACTTTTGGGGGTTGGGTTTTCACGTCGGTTATCAAATAACCGACGTCAAAAACGACTCAGCTGCCGCTTTTTTTACGTCGGTAATTTCATAATCGACGTAAAAAAGTCATTAGATACCTCATTTTTTACATCGGTTATTAAAATAACTGACGTAAAAAATTTACTCTCAGAATTTTTTACGTCGGTTATAAAATAACTGACGTAAAAAATCACATATCACAGATTTTCACGTCGGTTATATATAACCAACATCAAAAATGGTGACATTCAAAAAAATTTCTGCACTAGAGTGAGACCCCTATGATGTGGCGGAGCTTCGGGATATTTCTTCTTGGGACTTCTTGGAAGTTGATTTATCGACAATTATCTTGAGGAGTGGACCCTCCCAGAATCATGTGTACTTTGTGCGGAAACCCTATGGATGGATGGTCTCTGACTACTGTTCCTGGAACCTGTGTCGGTTCGACAGCTCTGACTATTGTTCTTGGAGCCTGTGTGGGTTTGACAGCTCTTACTACTGTTCCTAGATCTTTTGTGGGTTCGACAGATCTGACTACTATTCCTGGATCCTATGTAGGTTTGACAACTCTGACTACGGTTCCTGGATCCTGTGTGGGTTCGACAGCTCTGTCTACTGTTCCTAGATCCTGTGTGGGTTCGACAGCTGTGAATACTGTTCCTGGATCCAGTGTGGGTTTGACAGTTCTGATTTCTGTACCAGGAACCCACGTGGGTTTGATAGAATATATGATTTAGTGTCTAAATCTAGTCATCTATAACTCTCAACAAAAATTTTATACCTGTGTGAGCTGAGTCAGTAACTTTTGTGTTTTCCTCATGACTGGGATGGATTAGTTGATAACTTAGGTATATGTATGGGAATATACCTAAGTAGGGTTATCTGTTGATTTCATACTTTGTGATTTATCCTTGTTAGATTTTGTGAGACCTTGAAGGTCTCGGGGTCCCTACTGAGTATCGTTATACTCACCCCTGCATGGACTATGCCCTCACCTCGTTTTGTTTGATGCAGACGACGGACCGCGCTGACTGAAGATGAGAGCACCAGGACCGGATGGTACCCGGAGTTGGACCATATGGCATGACGATACACGGAGGAGACGAACGGCCCTGGAGTGATGAGGAGGAAATCTGTACCTACCCTTCAGGTAGAAACCTTAGAGAACGACCCAGCGAAAACTTTTCTTTTCTTCAATTGTACTTTCCATTTCCTTGTACTTTATAGTTGGGCTTGTATTTCTGGCCCACTTTTTACTTTCAGTACACTTTGTCATATAGTTTTACTTAGTGTTTTTCTTCCATATTGTACTCTTTTGTGTGCATTTATATGTTATAAAGTCAATGCCTTCCTATTTTTAGGGATTTATGACTTTGATGTTAGTCGTCAGCCCCTGGCCTCTGGAAGGCAGGCTTGGGGAAGTCGCGGTACGGGCCACGGAGGATGGGTCATGAAAAATTGGTATCAGAGGATTCGGTTCTACCACAGAACTTAGGAATCTGATATTTTCTATGAAGCAATAGTGTTAAGGGTACTAAGTGAGGTTTTCAGTTTAGGGAATCCAGTGTTGGTGCGGCGGCCGATGTATCCATACACCAGGACCCTTACTTATGATTTTCGACTCAGTACAAAAAAACACTGATTGTGTGTGTGTTTTCAAGATTCTTCTTTGTTATATATTGAGTCAGCTCACTAGGTATTACTTTTTGACCATGGAGCACCTATTTCTTTTTAGGATGCCTCCACGCAGACAGTTAGCTAGGGTTCCGAGAGTTATATGTACAGATTGCCCACCGAGCGATGATTCCCCGGTGTAGGGCCTTTTTCAAGCGGAGGAACCAGCAGTACCACTCCCCATTGGGCCACCGATGCCACCATCCCCAGCAGCAGAGAGTGAACACCACCTGAGCATGTTGCATGAGTTCCAGCGCCATAGGTCACCCAGGTTCAGGGTTGAGACGAACCCACAGGAAACTGGGGATTGGCTGGAGGATGTAGTGAGTGTATTTAGACTGGTTGGGACACCATCCGGCTTTATGGTGTTCCTTGAAACTAGTCTCCTTCTGGAAGTAATGGGTAGATGGTGGAGCCTGATGCTCCATGTGCATGACGAGGAGACACTTCTCTAGGCAAACTTTGAGATCCTATTTCAGGAAATGTTTGTACCATCCACCCTACGTGATGTGTGGATATATGAGCTACTTCATCTTTATAATGGAAGCATGACGGTGGCACAGTACTCAGTGAGGTTTTTTGAACTCTCACACTACTCCACTGATATGGTGTGGGACCCATTCTTCAGGGCCTAGACCTTCGAGCAGGGGCTCATACGGGAGATCAGAGCTCCGATGATCTCACTCAGCATCCCGACACAGGTGGGGGTGCTAGAGAGATCCCTCCAAGTTGAGATTTTCTTTGCTGAGTAGTCTCCAGTAGCGAGATCCACCACTAGTCGACATGTAGCAGAGTCTTATACAGCTAGAAGCAGACAGATGTCATAGAGTTCCAAGAGGACCAGACCTATAGGTGGATGACTGCATGACTCCGGATTCGTTGTGCAGGGCATTGGAAAGAGAGCCAGACATGCCAAGAGCAGGCAGTGTTACTCAAGCGGCGGGCAGGGTCACATGGCTCGTGACTGTCCAACCCACCATTCAGATGATCAGCAGATGGTCGAAAGACCACCCAGGCAGAGACTGAGATTTGATCGAGTCATTCCATAGGGAGTAGGCAGATGTGGTAGTGGAGCTGGTCATACAGCTGGTGGTGGGCGATGTTTCGAGGTGTTACTGCCACCACCACCAGGAGGTCCACCCCGACCGCAGGGAGCAGATGGACATGGAAGAGCACAGCTTCAGGCAGTTGAGTCTTACGATCATGGAACTATAGAGATGATTTCAGGTATTATCTATGTCTACTCTTCCTTAGTTTCAGTTCTTATAGACACAGGTTTTAGTCACTCTTTCATTGCCACTGCCCTCATTCAGAGCTCGGAGATTCCGACGGAGTCGTTGGCTCGATCCTTATGGCTAGATACTCCTACGGGAGAAGATTCGACAATTACGCACTGGTTCTGGCAGTGTGAGCTTACTCTATGAGGCGAGATCTTCAGCTGGGATCTTCTAGTAGTGGTGTCGAGGCCTTACGACATCATCTTGGGTATGGACTGCTTATCTATAGTCCATGCTATGATTTTCTATATTAGGCGCAAAGTGTGGTGTGTGTGCACGGATGAGACCAGGGTTACCTTCACTGAAGATAAGGGAGACTTTGTTTCACATGAAGAACTTACTCAAAAGAGGGTGAAGTTGATCATTTATTATTTGGCCTGACTTACCCTTAGAGTAGTTGATGTGGAGAGTCTGAGCTATCCTGTAGTGATGGACCAGTACGCAGATGTTTTCCATGATGATGTCCCAAGTCTACCTCTTCACAGAGAGGTGGACTTCTACATTGACATGTACCCTGGGATGACACTGATATCTACTCCAGCATATCATATGGCTCTCATGGAGCTTTGCGAGCTGCGGGTACAGCTAGAGTACTTACAGGGGAAGGGATTCATCTGGCCCAGTGTTTATCCCTGGGCAGCCCCGAATCTGTTTTCCAAGAAGGAGAATCGGAGCTTGAGGATTTTTGTCGACTACCGTCACCTGAACCAGGTGACCGTGAATAACAAGTACCCACTTCTGAGGATTAACAACCTCTTTGATTATCTTAAGGGAGCATGGTGGTTCTTGAAGATAGACCTCAGATCAGGATATCACTAGCTCAGAGTTCGATATGAGGATGTACAGAAGACGGCCTTTAGTTGTCGTTACAACCACTATGAGTTCTTGGTTATTCAATTCGGCATAACCAATGGTCTAGAAGTGTTCATGGGACTCATGAACAGGATCTTTCTGCCTTACCTCGATCACTTTGTTGTAGTCTTCATCGACGACATTCTGATATACTCGACTACTGAGGAGGAGCATGCCTACCATTTGCGGGTAGTACTAGACACACTCCAAGAGAACCAACATTATGGTAATCTCTCGAAGTTCCAGTTTTGGATCCGATAGGTTCCATTTCTAGGACATGTCATCTTGGAGGCTGGAGTTGTTGTGGATCCAGCAAAGATTGAGGCGGTACTTGCTTGGGAGCCACCTAGGAGTGTGATAGAGGAACAAAGTTTCCTGGGTTTGGATGGATACTACCAGAGATTTGTACCAGACTTTTCAATATTTTCAGCACCACTACTAGCCTTGAAGAAAAAGGGGAAACCCTTTGTGAAGTCGGAGAGATTCTAGCAAATCTTTCAGAAGCTGAGGTAGAGGCTGACTAGTGCCCCCATCTTGAGGCTTCCAGAGGATGGCGTTGGGTACGTAGTCTAATGCGACACATTAGGGACCGGACTCAGATGTGTCTTGATGCAGGAGTGAGAAGTGATCACTTATGGTTCACGAAATCTAAGACAACATGAGAGGAACTACGCTACCCATGACCTAGATTTAGTAGCAGTGGTCTTCGCCTTGAAGATGCAGCGGCATTATCTGATGGGCGAGCGTTTTACTGTGTACTCCGATCACAAGTGTCTCAGGTATATCTTCTCTTAGAAGGACCTGAACCTGAGACAACAACTTTGGCTTGAGTTCCTCCAGGACTATAACTTTGAGATAGTCTATACCCCTGGGAAGGGGAACGTTGTTGCAGATGTACTCAAAAGAATATCTGGTATACAGCTGCTAGGTGAGGCGACAGAGTAGCTGGCTGCTTTACAGATATCCTTTGTGGATAGAGATGGAGAAGCCTTCCTTCAGTCTATTACATTCACTCCTCCACTTCTTCAACGAGTCAGGGAGGCACAACATGGGGACACTGACTACGAGAAACGACATGCTCATATATCCACAGGAAAGGTACCTGATGGATTTTTGGAATGTGGGGAGCAATTCGTCCTCTTCAGAGGACGTACTATGGTACCAATGTCACTTCAGGAGGAAGTTTTGATGGATTTCCACACATCCCCTCTAGCGGTACATCCCGGAGTGGAAAAGATGTTCCAGTACCTTCAACAACAGCACTGGTGGCTAGGTATGAAGAAGACATTAGCGAAGTTTGTCTCTCAATGCCTCACTTGTCAGCAAGTGAAGGCGGAGCACCAGGTACCAGTAGGCTTGGTTCATTCTTTAGAGGTCTCATAATGGAAGTGGGATGGGATATCCAAGGACTTCGTGATAGGACTTCCATGTACATCCAGGGGTCAGGACTCGATTTGGGTGTTCATTAACTAACTCACCAAGTTGGCCTACTTCCTACCAATCAGAGAGTAGGGTTCAGTAGAGAGCTTGGGATTCCTCTATGAACAAGAGATTGTGGGGGTACATGGAGTTCCATCGACGATTATATCCGATCATGATGCACGTTTTACTTTTCAGCTATGGAAGGGGTTGTAGGAGGCTTTAGGGACGTAGCTTTGTTTTATCACCGCCTTCCATCCTCAGACGGATGGTCAGACTGAGCGGACCATTCAGACCCTCGAGGACATGTTTCATGCTTGTGTCCTCAAATTCAGTCGCAGTTGGGAGGATCACTTACCTTTGGTGTAGTTTTCATACAACAACATGTATCACTCCACCATTGGGATGACACATTTTGAGGCGTTATACGGGTGACCTTGCAGATCACCCTTGTGCTGGACTGACCCTGGGGAATTAACACTAGTGGGACCATAGATGGTACGAGCTACCATATAGAAATGCAGATCATCTCAGAGCGAATGAAGACTACACAGAGTAGGAAGAAGTCGTATGCTGATAGGAGATGGAGACCTCTGGAGCTCGAGGATGGAGACCACATCTTTCTATGGGTCTCACCTCAAGGAGGTTTACAGAGATTTGGTCGAGGCGAAAGGTTATCCTTGAGATTCATTGAAGATTTTCAGGTCCTCAACAGAGCTGGTGAGGTGGAATACCACTTATCTCTTCCACCTTAGTTGCACCGGGTGCATGATGTCTTCTATATATCCCAGTTGAGGAGACATGTGCATGACACTTCTCACAACAACGACCATGGAGAGATGGATGTCGACGATAGGAAGAATTTTACGAAGGTTCCATTAGAGATTGAGGATCAACAGGAGTGATTCCTACATGGACGGTCGATACCTCTGGTGTGTGTTCGATGACAGCACGGGAACCTCCAAGAGAGCACATGGGAACGGGAGGCTGAGATGCGTGCTCAGTACGCCCACTTGTTCCCTTAGTTCGAGTTGTATCTTACAGGGATGTAGATCCCTGAGGTGGGTAGAATGTAAAGACTAGGAATTTCCATATTGTTTTTATTTAAATGGGAATTTTATGAGTCCGCAAAAATTTACGGTGCACGATTACGATGTCCGGAGTGCCTGGAATGTTTTTCTGAAGTTTTGTTCGGGTGCATTCAGTGAAAGTTTGAGTGGGATTTTATAACTTTTGAACTGGTGATCAGAATTGAAATTTGAGGGCACCATTGAGCTCGTAGCACCGGTATTCGCTTAAGAAGACTTTCACCTTGACGGTAGTGGGTCGAGAATAAAAGTTAGTTTTTGAGTTTTTTGTGGAAAATAATAAAATAAGATGATCTCCACTTTATTTTATTTTGAGCTCCCATGTGAATATTTATGGTGGGTTCCATCGGAGCTAAACCTCCATATGGAAGTTGGATGTGGGGACCACCGCACCTTAACATCCCATGAGAGGATATGGTGGTGGGGATCACTCGAACCATAACCTCCCATGAGAGGTTATGGTGGTGGGGACCACCCAGGTTTTTTTAAACCACCTTGAAACCTCCCATTAATTGGGAGAAACCTTTCAAGTCCCTAATAAGTGTGAGGGGAGACACTTGGTATCCTCCCACTAATTATAGCCAACACACCTCTTAAATCTCTCCAGCATAATTTAATTAGCTTTCTCCTTTTAAATTTAAATAACCACATCGTTGGAATTTTGGAAGGTTCATAATAAATGAACTGTCATAAATTCCAAAGATCGTTACTTACCACTTTCCCTATCCTATATATAAGAAGCTTGGGATGATGTTTTGGGATGGATACCCCAAGCGACGAAGCGTTGGTAAGTGACACGACGCCCAACACTTGGAGGATTACGCTTCCTCCATAAAGAACACATTCTTCCAACGAAGAACGTCGGTGAGGAGTGACTTCAACTTTCTTCCTCAGAACCTACTTCGATGTAGGACGTCTTCGACTACAACGAGCCGGTGCACAAATCGGCGATCGAGGAAAATGCCAACGACACCGATGTCCGTCTTTTCCCAACGATTCTCCTTCTTCCCCGTGCCAACATCAACAATAATCAAACAAAGGTAAGGGGTTTATTTTCCTATTAATGATTTACTTGATTTTATTTTTCATATTGAAAAAGAATCATTGCGGAGGCTGTAGAATATGAAGTTCATCATTCTCTTTTCTTGATGGACGTATTCCTATCATCCTAAACTCGGAGGGTGCGTGCCAAACTAACAAGGCCCAACTCCCACTGTCGATCTCTTTGTGATGTTCTTCTGCAGGGCGATGAAACGATGAGGTGATGTAGGTGACAGGCAACGACCGCACTACCCATAGACTCCGCAAATCGTGCTGCCCTCACGACATTTCTGTTGAACTGACTCCCGGCCGCCGCCGGACTCCCCTGTGCCCACCGGCCACCCGGCTGCCCATCGACCTCTCAGTTTTCAGCCGCCTCTGGCCTACCATGCGCCTGTCAGCCCCCTGCCACCCGCTGGCCTCCCGGTTTCTGGCCACCGATGACATCCCGTGCGCCCCCCAGCCGCCCGCTGGCCTCCTGTGCGCCCGCCGGCCCCTATGCCACCTGCCTGCCTCATGTGCGCCTGTCGGCCACCCGCCTGCCCGCCAGCCTCCCGTGCACCCGTCGGCACCCCGGCCATCTGTCGGCCGGCCGCTGGCCTCCCGGGCTGAGCCACCCGATCCTTTCCCCTCACAGCATTGGTCAAACAGGACTCGTCCATCTAGGACGAGCCACCAAGCCGTGCCCCATGTGCACCTGTCCGATTCGACCTTTCGCGCCCCTCACGACGCCTCTGGGCTGAACCGCCCTTAGGCCGACTCGCGGCCGGTCTGCACCCTCATGACTATTCTGCGCACTCGCGCTACTCGTGGCCTATGATGCCTATTGGGCTAGGTCCAGTGGGTTGGGGCAGACCCAACGGGTTAGGCAGGGTCGACCTAGACCGGGTCGGCCTAGACTGGGTCGGGCCAAGTCGGACCGGACTCGGGCCCACTTCGACCCATTTACACTCCTTCAGCCATATAATTGGCATCGGACATCCATTTGATGAACCATCAGTGATGTTGGAAATCTTGGAGTGTGACGGTCCCTTAGAGTATACCCCACTGGATTTTGGGGTATAGTTGAGATACCGTTAGGTTGGATCGTGCACAAATCCAAACGGGCCCCCGGGACTAAAAGACTGATAACTCTCAGACCGGGAGTCCGACTGATGTGTCGTTTGTTGCGTTTAGACCTCTATTAAGAGGAGGAACTTCAAGATATTTCTTCAAGGGACTTTGGGGAAGTTGATGTATCGACACTTGGCTTGAGAAGTGGACTATCCCGGAATCAAGCATGCTTATACGGAAACCATGTCACTGGCTGCTCTCTAACAACTGTTCCTGGATCCTATGTGGGTTCGATAGCTCTGACTACTATTCCTAGATCCTATGTGGCTTCAAAATCTCTGACTATTATTCCTAGATCCTGTGTGGGTTCGACATGACTATTGTTCTTAGATCTTGTGTGGGTTCGACAGCTCTAAATACTATTCTTGGATCCTATGTGGGTTTGACAGTTCTGATTTCTCTACCAGGATCCTATGTGGGTTCGACAGAAAAGATTATTTAGTGGCTACATCTAATCATCTCTAAATCTCAACAAAAGTTGTATACCTATGTGAACTGAGTCAGTAACTTATAATCTTTCCTCATGATTGAGATGGATTACTTGATAATTTAGGTATATGTATGGACATATACCTAAGTGGTGTTATATATTGATTTCATACTTTGTGATTTATCCTTGTTGGATTTTGTGAGACCTTGAAGGTCTTAGGGTCCCTACTGAGTATCGTTATACTCACCCCTGTACGAGTTATACCCACACCTCATTGTATTGGATGTAGACAACGGACATCACTGACTGATGCTGAGAGCACCAGGACCGGACAGTACCCGGAGGTGGACTATACGGCGTGATGATACATAGAGGAGATGGACGGACCTGGAGTGATAAGGAGGTGATCTGTACCTACCCTTCAGGTAGAAACCTCGAAGGACGACCCAATGGAAGATTTTCTTTTCTTCACTTTTACTTTCTGTTTCCTTGTACTTTATAGTTGGGCTTGTATTTCTGGGCCCCTTTTTACATTCAGTACACTTTATTATATAGTTTTACTTAGTGATTTTCTTCCATCTTGTACTCTGTTGTCTGAGTTTTTAGGTTATAAAGACAATGCCTTCCCAGTTTTAGGGATTTATGCCTTTGGTTCTAGTTGCCAGCCCCTGGCCTATGGAAGGCCGGCTTGGGGTAGTCGCAGCACGAACCCCAGAGGACGGGTCATGACAATATTAATTGTGACTATGGTAGGAATGTTTGAGGGTATTATTCTAAGTGTGTCTATTTCTATTGGGATAGGGTATGCAAAATTAGTTGTTTAGGGCTAGTGGATATCCTTCTCTTTGTTATCTGTGAAAGCATTATGTTATGTGTTCTAAGACTCATGTTTAGAATTGTAGATAAATTCAGCCCCGATAGAGTGTATTTGTTGGGTGACAAGCAGATATCATTGAGTATTCTCCACAAGTATCAGAGCAAGAAAACCCACTAGTCTAAGTTAACCGAGGAGAGGAGAAGTTCTATGAGAACATACAACATTTTATTAATATTATGGAATGATACCTATGATGGTTCATTCTAAGTATTTTTGATTTAGATATTTTCAGTTGTAACACCCTCCTTTGATATTTGGAAAGGGTGGACTTGATTTTCAAGCATGTGTTAGGTTGAATAATTAAAGGAAACAAGAGATAGGTATCCCTAGTGTTGTGAATATATTCTATGTATGGGTGGTTTAGGTAGTAAGAGTAACTTAGTTTGGACACCTTGGTGTGTTTTATTTGTTAGATAGAGGGTCATCATTTGGTGTAAATTCAGTTAGGTTGTTTCCTAGAGGTTGGGAGGTATCATTTGATAATGTGGATGAGGTAACCCTTGTGGACTGTGATTGAGAAAGATGCATTGGGTTTGAAATGGAAGTCTTGGTTTTTAGTGTTGTTGGTAATGGTTGTTTTGTAATAGTCTTGGAACCTAGAGTAAATTCATTACCTATGTGTATGATACAATGATCTAGAATGGGGGAAGGAGATCCACCCATGAGTGGAGTATTTTTAGAAGTTTTATATATATGTACTAGAGGGGAGGACTAGTGACTTGTTAAATAAAACCCTAGTTTTGAATTTGGTGTATTTAGGCCCTCAAAAGATACCCTTGAGATTGTTCAGTCATTAAGTTAGTGATCCTGGGTGCAATAGTCACATGTGTGTGTTTTTGATTGGGGTAGGTGTATGATTTTCCAATAGGGATAAGTCAGAAGGTAAATGGTTTTGGAAAATGTGAATCAAGTTGTGAAAATGTGTTGAAAGTCTTAGGAAAATTGAGTGTGACCTCAAAGAAGGTTATCCCTGTGTTTTAGGTTCCTTCGAAAATGAAGTATAGGACATGATTCAGTTGTGGATTCGATGCATAATGAGTACCATTGAGATTATGTAAATGGTATGGTTGTACCTTGGTTATTTCAAAAAATAACTGAGGGATATTAGTTGGATGAAGGGTTTGTTTTGAAGGGTTGTGTCTTTTTGATGTTTGGCCCATCTATTTAGACTCTGATTAGTGGATTCCCCAATGATTATTTTAGGCAGACGAGATAAGGTTGGATGAAGTGTAGAAGGATGATTTTGTTATGAAATTGATTCCCAAGATAATGGTGTCCATGTGGGAGGGATTATTTGTACGATTGGTTTGGTCATTCGGTGAGATGTTCAGAATACCATGATTTGGATGGAGATGACAGACTAGGAGGTGCATTCAGGTGAGTAAGTAGGCTTTTGAGAGAGGTTATGTAAAAATTTGGATCATGTGATCTAATGGTAATTTTTGTATGTGGTTATAGAAAGTTGCAAGGCCTCAAGATATCTGGGGGGTCCAGATGTGGGAACGTGTTGGGAAGTCACGATGCCATTTTGGATATTTTCACTAGTGTCTTAGAGGCAATCATTGTTTTTTCATGAGAATAGCAGAAAACTGGTTATGTGAGGGCTTTTTTGGTTCTAGATTAGTGTGATGGGTCTTGTTTTTCTATTTTGAATTTCCAGATTCATGCTGGGAGAACTAGAGTAGTGTGGTGGTGGTATAAAAAAAAGGACATTTTGGTTCACAGGTGATTAGTAGAGGGTTTTTAAGTGGTGGTGAGTTTAGTTGGTAGCCCGACTTGATATGGGATGGCCAGGTGTGATGAGATATTATAGGAAGAGAATACCAAGACTCCCAAAAGTTCAAGGTGTCTTTGTAGTGGGAGGTGAAATCATTAATGAATAATTTCTAATGGTGTTCATCGATGACGTCTCATTGTACTTTTAGCTAGTGAAGATCATTCCCAACATCTTAGTATCGAATGGGTTATGTTGAGAAATATATGGAATTAAAACTAACGACTTGAATTAATTTGGTTGGATGTGGTACATCATGGATGTTATGCTCATAGGTTAGTATATGGAGCTATATGCTGGGATGTACACCATAGATCATCTATGGGTGAGGACCTTGAGATGGACTGGGTGTTGAAGAATGTTATGGGTGTCATTATCGGAAGAAGGGGATGGGTATCAGGTGATGTTTGTTTTATAGTTCTGGTAAAAGATGCATGGCCATTTCCATGTTTTTTAATTCAAATTATGATTAAATATTCATCCAAGGTATTTTTAAATCCTTGAGAAAATCAATCGTAATGACACCCCTAAGGTGGGGAGCTATGATTCGGTCCTTCGAGGGTGGAGTAAAGCATGGCGTGGACGAAGTTCCATTAGAATGACAATGAGAAATTGGTAAGGCACATGTTGGGTTCCTTATAAAATTTCAGGTGGGCCTTGGATGTGGTGGTTGAATGATCCAAGCATTTTCTTGGGGCTCAGGGTTGTTCCAAATGATATTTTATATGCTTTTGTTAAAACTATTGAAGGGAATGGTGAGACATGACAACGGTTCCTGATAAATGAGGTTGGGTTCTAGAACCTCATAGGAGGAAGAGTATAGTCCTAGTAGGTGTTTGGGTGGCCTCAGAGTGTCCTTAGGTTTGCAGTCATCTTCTCTAAGTAAGGTAATGGAATTAAAATAGTGAAGCTAAGTGTTTCTAGGGTGAGTCCATTGGGGATAGCCTAACTCGACAAGGAGCATGGGATGAATGTGCAGAGTTGTAAACCACCTTCGGGGGATGTTTTGGAAATAAGGGTACATTTAAAAATTTGGAAATGGATTTTGAGTAAGAACCTAGTTGGGTTTATTCAGTCTATGGATGATGGGAGTACTTGTGTTTGAAATATAGATAGGTATAGTGGTGAATGATGATGGTTTAGAGGGTAGGGAATGTCTTATCGGTGAATTTATAACAAGAGATAAGGAATAACCCCAATTAGGTGTGTATTATATCATTGATAGGGCTTATGTAATAAGGATCCATGTGAATGTATAGCAAGTAACATATTAATTATGGAAGATGGGTGTTTGGGGAAAAGACATTTGGGGATGGTCTCACATGATATGGTAAAAATAAACATACGTGGTAAGTAATGACCCATCTCTAGTTTGGTGTTCATAGTGTAAAGTATATTTTAGAAATGAAGATGAAAATGAGAGAGATAATGTTCTTCTTAGTCCAAAAATTGGTGGTGTATGTATATCCTTCCATGTGGTTTCGATTGTAAATATGGATACTAATAATGGATGAAGTCCTTATAAATGTTCAAGTGTAGTGAGTTGGGAAAAGTTTCAGGTATTTTGTGAAGTATAAGTTGAGAATTTGGTGTTATTTTACTATATTGGAGGTTTCAACCACCATAGGATGGTGTGGGTGAGCTAAATTGTATGGTGGGGAGCACCACGGTGGGAAAGAGGTTAGATGATGACCCAACTAGTGTTTCAGGTTTTGGATGGACTTGGGTAAGTATTGTTCTTCTTATTTTTCCTCAATGACAGGCGTTGTCTCAAGTTTGGCTAATTGAGTGCCATTAGGGTTTTATTTTTTCTTTGGATGTTCCATTATTGAATGTGACACTCAGTCCTAATGTTTTCAATCAATGTAGGTTGGGAAACGTAGCTGAGAGAAGCAAGGGTTTCTTTAGGCGGTGTCGATTTTGGGTCATCACTAGAGTATGAAAACAAGGAAAGAATGGTGAGAAGTAATTTGGGATGAGTATTTCTAATAGGATCTGGCTAAGGAGGTGTCTACTGGATCTTCTATGATGGTATGATGTTGCATGGGACACTTCCTTGGGTTTAATTTTAAGCAGCAGTTCTGAGGCTTCCCTATACAGTTCTTGTGGTTGATGTCTGGTATGAGGTTTGTGTGTCCTTTGAGGATAATATGGTTCATCTTTGGGATCATAGTGATAATGTCATGTGGGAAAAATTGTGCCTTTAGTTTTATTTTTGGAAGCATGGTAATGTTCTAGAAGATACATAGGAGACAGAGATGGATATATGAGACTAGTGTCCTGATCTTGTTTCTTCAGAGGCTTAGTGATGCTTGAAAGTGTAGCTCGAGCATGATCCATTTTATGTTGGGGTGGTTTAAAGATCCTGAATTTTGTGGAAGTATTTACATGTTAAAATTTTAGGTTTAATCCCTTAAATTTCACTAATAAAATTTTTAGCAACTGTATAAAGAAGCTCAGAGGTGTTTTGGGGGTTTGGGATAGGAAAAAATGGATATAGAGACATCGTGTGAATGTTTCAAAGTTTGTGCATAGTTATTGAAAACCATGCAAGGGGGAAATTCAAACCACATGAGCTTAGATAGGGAAATTTCACCAGTTTGTCCCATATTTTTTCAAACTATGTGGGATACGCCAGTAACCATGTGACTTGGACCCCTCTTGAATAGAGGTTGGCGTGCGGTTGGCACATCGTTTTGAAGATTGTGCTGCCAAAGCATGCGACCCATTAAAAAGTTTAATTTTACCCTTTTTCCCCTCAGTATTTTAATTATATTACCCAATTTATTCCCTATATTTTCTCCAAAAACCCTAGTGGCAAAACAAAATGACTAAGACTTCCCAAAGGTTGATCTCCAACATTTCTAGGCTGTTTAGAGTGTCGTTGGGTGCGGATTGAATCTCTAGGTGAGTATACCACTTCTCTTGATTCTCTTTTCCTCAAAATGTATTTTGGTTTCATTCTTCTTTTTATAAATCCCTAAAACCCACATTTTCCAAAAGATATTAGTTTGGGGATTCAAAGGGTGCTTGAATCTGAATCTAAGGCTAAGTTTAAGAGAGTTTTTATCAACATATTTGACGTAGTTGGTCTATAAGTTATATCCCATAGTTTTATTATTGATTTTTTTGTTGTAGTTGTGATATTGCTTCCATCTTGATGTGAATTTGATTGATCAAGTGATATTTGGTAAAATGGTTGGCTAAATGATAATTTATACCCCTCTTCATCACTGTGGGATGCATTGAGAATGATTTATACCCCTGATAAATGTTTTGACATGTTTGTTCAAATTATAAATAGGAACTAATGTTATTTCTATCAAGTTGTTAGAAATTGAATAAGGGGTTATTTTGAAAATTGTGAAAATGCTTAAATGGAATAAAGTGAATGTTTAAGATGACTTATGATTTTGTAATGGAATTGTGTAAATGGAATGATTCATGTTAATTGATAAACCATGTGAAATGGGCTAATGTATGAAAATTATTGAATATGATAAATGGATTGAGGGATAAAAAGGGAAACGGGTTAAATGTAAAATTCTAAGTAAATTTTAAATTTTCTAATGGGTTAAGACTTGATGATGATTTTTGTGTTGAATTTAATGTAAATTAAAAATGTTATGGGTTTTGTTTGAGAAAGGTTTGTGATATTGTATATTTTTTAATGGATAAATAAACATATGAGCATGTCTTGTTAGTTCTATGGTATTTTACTTATCGATCTATGCACATAGGTCAATTTAGACTAAGGATCTAAATCCCACCCCTATAATACATGGGTTAGGGAAGGAAACTGAGGCTCTATACCTATAACATTTTCGTTTTATGAGACTACATGGATATAGACTCCAAAGTAAGTGTTATTCCTTTATTTATGAAATTATTACCCCAAATGAGATAGGGAACTTGACTTATTCCCTTATGCATTACAATTGACCATTTAGGTTGTGGTGTAAATGATTTAAATTCTTTACCCATGTAAAATGATCTAAATAGATAAAGTAAATATTGTTAACTAATGGACTCTGAGTTTTCTTTTTATCACCATTTAATTTATTTTGTATATGAATGCACTATCCGTTTAGACTAGATATTTTGTCTACATAGTTTGTGGTTTCGTACAGATTTTTACTCACACCCTACTCAGGCTTCCAATGGGTACCCAAGAAGACTTCATTGTTGCATGTCTGGACAATGGAAAAGTCCCTATACAAGAGGGTTGATTTGGAAGGGGGTGTTAATGGGTTATGGATCCATACATAGAGTTGAAAACCATTTTTGGGATTCTTATATTTCCTTTTATTATTTGTTTTCTTTACACTTGAAACTGTAATGAAATTAGATAGCACGTTTTCTTGGTTGTGGGCTTGTACCCAGTATTAGAAAATGTTGGTATTTCATATTAATTGTCTATTGATTGTTTCCTACTTTCTTTCATGTTCATCTACTATGTCTTACTCTAAAATAGAGGTTATAGTCTACCCACATGATTTTTTATACCCTTGCTGCTAGTAGACATCCATTAATGTGAAGGGAGGCACGTCTCAGGTCATGTGGTGACTCAACTAGGGAACTTGATAGTTGCCTCCAGGTTGGGGGTGTTACACTATAGATGATATGTTGTACTCAAATGTACTTGGGATCACATTTCCTCTTTAATCCCTCTCCAAAATAAATAAGTAAAATGGGGGTCACTATTAGACACTTTAATAAATAGAACTTTTTAAAATTGGACTATCTCATTCATATAGAGACTTCCCAAGTCCTATTCTTTGGTTTTATCTAAAATGGGTATAAAGTGAGTCAGTTTAGTCAACTTATTGATCACAACCCATATCACATTATTCTTTTTAGTGGTACATGGAAACCAAAACAAAAAACCCAAAAAACTTTAAGTCCATGTCCAATTCACCAGTGGAAGTGGCTAAAGAAAACCCAAAGGTCTCTGGTCATTCTCTTTAACATATTGAAAACTATAACAATAAGTAACAAAGTCAATGATGTATCATATCAGTACTATCCACTAGATTCATTATAAAATGTCATAGAAAATCTTTTTGGTACTCATGTACACCATCCACTATGCATTATTGAAATAACCACTCACGTCCTTTCTCATAGGTAAAGTCACAACATACGTACTTTGGAAGCATGAAACACCATTAGAGGACAATAACCACTCAAAAATGGTATCCCAACAATAAATATAGTTTTTAATTCCACATAATTATACATCAAGATACCAATATTGAGGAATCGACTCAAAAATATAATAATTCAACAAAAAATTTATACAAATAACCTTAGTTACATCCTCTTGGACTAAAAAACAATTGAGTAAGGAGATCAATTAAATTATACTATTCTGATGATTCTTTCAGGGTTTGGGTCAAAAGTTTTCTGCACAAATCCTCAGAAATGAAATTTCTCTTACCAAGGGTGTAGAAAATTTTGAAATAAAAAGACTAAAAGTACTCCACCCAAATATTTTGTCATAGTTTCAAATAGTTTTTGAGATAAGATATAACTCAAGATTTATTCTTCAAAATAAATGGTAATCCTTTATCCAAAAAGGTATTGATAAAAACTCTTAAGACCATGCATCAGAGATGTGAGTTCAAGATCATTGTTTGGGTAGTTTTTCACATGTGTCCAAAGCTTCTTGTAACCCAAGGACCACAAAACCTAAAACTGATGCATCACAAAGGACCACATAACCTTTCGCAGCCTCTAGAGGTGTCGACACTTTTACATAAGTAAAAACATGTTTCAACATATCAAATGAATTATAACATTTATGATCCCAAATGAACATACGTCCTTTATGGGTGAGAAAGGACATTGAAGAAGCTATTTTTGAGAAATATTTAACAAACTTATGATAATACTCCACTTATCATAAGAAAATATAAATCTACAAAACATAACATGGTTAATATTATTTTATAAAATCCTTCCCCTTAATAGGATCAAATTAAATTCCTTGTTCTAAGACCACATTTACCAAAAAAACTCACTTCTTGGATCCAGAAATTAAACTTTTAAATCTTTGAGTAATGCATGTGATTTTTCAAGATTTTTAGAATTGATATAAGATGACACACCTGATCTTCCTCAATTTAGTACTAAATAAATATTTCATCCATACAAAAAATTACGTTTAAATAATGATTCTCGTGGAATATTAGGTTCCTTTAATCCATAAATGAAATAAGAAAATAGGTTAGACCATATGGAATAAAAAGATAATCATATTGAAAAACCCAATTATGAATAGTGGTGTTTTGAATATCAAATTCATCAATTATCAACAAGTGAAAACCAGACCAATGATCAATCCAAATGAACCAGTTTTCCCTTTTAAACTGGTAAAATATATCATATATCTATAGAAATTGATACTTGTTACTTACTTAAAGTATATTTAGTATTTGGTAAGAAACACATAGGTGATGTTCTCCATTATCTTTCTTTGTAAAGAGAAAAGAATTTACCCAAGGTGACAAGCTTAGGATGATAAAACCCTTCTCTAATAGATCATAAAAATGATTCATCAACTATTTTGACTCTCCTAGTGGAATATGGTCATAAGTAATAAACACTATCTAATAATCAGGTTCTAAATCTATTGAGAAATTTCCCTCCCTTATTGGTGGGAAGATATAGAAATCAAAAGAAAAGATGTTTGGAAACTCCAAAACAAATTGAGGTTGATAACAAATCCAAGATTCCAACTCCATGACGAAAATAAAACCTGGATATTACCATACCAAACTCTAGAAAAGAAGAAACATCTCTACATGACCTCGGGCATCATTTTCCCTAGAAAACACATCACAGCCCTTCAAGTATAAAAAATGAGACATTTCAAAGACAAGAGTAAATCAAAGTCTTATTTATAATCATCCAGTCCATAATAAAAATTATTTAAATAGGTTTCATGTTGAGAAATAAAAAATTCTAGGTAAGATCAATATCAAATAGAGAGAAAACAAAACCGTTACACTAAATACCCAATTCTTTATTTATTCGGAGGGGTGTAGTAATATCTAACACATATGAAAAAAGTTATATTAAATGATTTAGAAATTTTTCAATAATAGTTGATGCAAACAAGTGAGATGAACCAATACCAAATAAAATATTCAAGAATGATGAAGTTGTAATGATGGTACCAATCTCATTTGTTGGACCCACGTTAGTTTTCTCTGGATACAACTCCACTATTTGATGAATCTTTTTTTCGAATTCATGCGGCTGGAACCCGTTATTCATTGAACAATATGATTGAATTGTACTAATTCATGGTGTTAATGATTTTTTTCCACTTCATAGAAAAGAAAATACTTTTCATAACTTCTAAAAGTTACTGGATAATCTATATGAACTATAGGTGTTGGTTTCCCCAATGAAAACTCATTTCAAATGCCCAAAATTTCCACAATGAAAGAAATTTAAAAGGCCTCAACTAAGAACTATAGGAATTATAGACAATGTATTCTATTTATAACCATTGAGATACTCATGATGAATTCTATTTCATTTAAAGGAACTCAAAACAAATGACACTGAGTGGAAAAGGAACTCCTTCTAACCCTGAAATACCATCCAGATTAAGCTTAGCCATCAATTCTATATCAAGAACATATGTATAAGAAGTTATATATAGCATGAAAATCTTGGATTGTATATCAGATCTAAGACGCATATCAAAACATTGGGCCTTCATTTTTTTATTCATAACCACCTTAGGAGAAAAGTTAAATGGCTTATAAAAATAGTTCACCTACTATATCATGGTCTTGTCACCCTTCTGGAGGATAAGAAACTCTATTGAATTTTTCAAGACCATTGACTCTGGATATATCCAATCCATGAGAAAAAATCTAAATTATTTTCACTCTAATTCATAATGATTCTTTCCCATCACCATTGAATCCCACTATCTCCATCTATAACCCTCAACATTAAAGGTAACAATTTTCACTATAAATGAATCAGGAGTTACTGAGAACTCAAAAATAATATCTATCATTTTTAACCAATACCCATCTTATTGGGGATCATTTTTTCCTTGGAATGTGGATGGATTCTGATAAAGAAACTATTGAGAATGATTTTGAGAATCTTCCCTTTTACGTTTCTCAATCGGAGCTTAAACGGGAATGGGTGTTGATAGTTTTCCCAGATCTTGGATTTCATGCACAAAAATCTAAAAATATTACATTTCAAAAGATAATTTTCTTGTTGCAGTTCACCAGTATATTCCTCTTGTGATCTATTCAAATATATTCTCATGGTCATGATGAAAAAAGTGTCAACATAAAACACAAAAACATCCACAAGGATATGTAGATAAATGATACATAGATCAAGGATACAAGAACTGTGAATTCCATCATGGAAAATTAAAGATCTCTATTTCAAAAAACTCAAATCAAGTGTTGGGAAAAAAATAGATTCAGATCTAAAAATTCTTCAAGGATGATTTTCATAAAATCATATGGTGAATTAAGGATCTCTGTGAAAAGATATGTCTAAGAACTCACTTATAACTACCTATTAAGTCCCAACATTTGTACCTCTTATAAACTAGAACCTCCCAGACTAAACACAGAAATAAAGAAAATATGAACAAACTGAACAATATAAGGTAAACGATATAAGTTGGTATTTAAACACCATTCATGGAGAAAGTATCAAAATAAAATAAGTAAAATAATAAACTAAACTAAACAACATCAGGGAAACAATATATATTAGGTTAAAACCTCAAATATCCAATGTAACAAGTGATTCAAATCTCCACCAGTCACCTCCATCACCCTACATCCTAAGTATCCATAACATCCACCACCTCCAAGTGGTGATTTCCCTTTTAATAGACCTAGAAAATGATAATATAAAAATTACAAAAAGAAATGGTGGGGTGTCATCTAAACATCCAAGTTGGGTCACACCAAGTTTTTCTATAATTAATCCCAAAACAATAAACTATTTATTTTTTCAATTTAAAAAAAAACATGAAATATAATTTAATTTCCTAATTTTCAACAAAACGTGATTTCAAATAAAAGAAATGGTACATAAATCAATACAAGATTAGTTGAACATTTTATATATAAACTATATATATAATAATTGGAAGGAATAAAAAAAATCATAATCTGTGTAATGTAATCAAAAAATGAAACCATATCATAGAACCACGGAATATGAAATCTTGTGTGTTAGTTTCTTGTAATAGAATCCTCACACATCTCAATCATCATCACGTATAAATATATGTGTGAACACACGAATCAAAACCCCCTCAGGGGATCCCACTATGGGAAATATTTTCGAATTAGTTTTAGTTGGTATGTTCATTATAAATCCATTTATAGGGATTCAGAGTCCTAGAATGACAGTCTTAATTACTACTAACAACCCAAGATCACTTTTAATTCAATAAATAAATCAGTCATTAGTAAAATCATTCATTTCAAACCATTTCATCATTCAAAGTTCAATTTCCCATATTTCAGTATTCAACATGACTTTTCAATTCAAAACCAAATCATACAGTTTTAAAAAATTCATTACCTTTTAAGTCATCTTTATATTTAATAAAATTTATCAAAAATCCTCAATAACTAATTTCATCAAATAACCTCTCAAATCAAGACATACTTCTCTCAAATCCACCAAACAATTAAAATTCGATTGAAATGGGGGGTTTTGAAATTTCCAAGACCATATCAAAATCTAACATCAAACATATCAAATACAGGATTTTAAATCATTTAAAAACTCAAGGTTAAAGAGTTAAGAAAATAAAGGTCTCGATTGTAGGGAAAATACATATACAACCACCAAATATTAATCAGGATATCCAATCAAAAAAATATCCAAAATGGGATCCACCAACAAAGAATAAAGGAATAGAATATCAAGGAATCAATCCCATGTTTAATCTTCATCAAAACAAACATTAAATACATCAATAACATGATGATCTATCACTCTCTAAATGGGAGAGAAGAAGAAGATTGGGACAAACCAAATGGGTGGAGATTCACTTACTGCAATTAGATCCAATGAGATTATAAAAGCTTCAATCCCAAAATAAAATGGGTTAGAGGTGTAAATTAATCTTTTTGAGACACTCTAAGGTACATGAAATCATATTAGGGTCGAAATAGGGTGATTATGTGTTGAATTGTAGGGTTAGAGCTTTTTAAAATAATTTTTAGGGAATTAAATTTCTGCATGCATGGTTTGCTGGTAGGGGTGCACGGTTAAGTAAACGGTGTGCCTTTACCCAGAGACTAGGCTATTTGGTGGGCATGGTTTCCTCTGGGTGGGTATATGGATTATTAAATCTTGTAATAACCTTTAATACCCAACTATTTGGGTTCTATCTTAAATAATGGTGGTACACATTTTCGGTCAACTATGCATTGACCAAAAAGATTACAAAAATTTTCAAATTTCGCCCGAAGCACCCCAATACAAGATGCAACCAAAGGGTAAGAAAAACATGATTAAAATATACCTAAAATAATATGAAGGGATTTTAAACATATTTTATTCCACATTTCATCCCTTTTCTACTTGTATTAATAAAATAATCATTTAAAATAAAAACTTATCTTATACAACTTTTTGATTGGTTATACGTTTCAAACATATCCATATTTTTGAAAAGTGTTTAACAAATTATTTAATAAAATGATGTACGAAAGATATTTTAATATATAATTTAATTTTTATAAATTTTGAAAGGAATATTTAAATGTTTTATGAAAGATTCATTTTCAACTTTCATTAGAAAAAATTAAAAATTAATGTTTCATTTTAACTTATATGGTGTTAAAGGACTTAAAAACTTCCATAAAATTTTAAGGATTTGTATATTATTATAAAATATTTCAATGGTTTTAAAAAGAAAAATCATCTAAGAAATATTATTTTAATGATTCTCTTCTATTTTCTTCTCTCCTACAAAATAAATTAATGTATCACCAAGCCAATATTATCTCTCATTAATTTTGTGGTCAATATCATTATAATGAAACATAACTTTCTTATGATCATTAGAAATTACATTTTTCTTGAATATCTATATTCATTATATCATGGATATGGTTATTTCATAAACTATATACCATTTCTATAAATGGTGTTTACTTGGAGTGTTATTTGATTCATAGGGGAAATATTTATATCTTGTATTATTTATGAAATATGGATATTTTTTTAATTAATATTATTTGTGAATTAAATTTATCATTGAATATATAACGAATAAATTGGAAATAAATTGATGGGTGGGGCCAAAATTATATAGGCCCTCAATGAATTGATAGCTCTCATGAGACAGATCAGTTGTCCAAATTAAATAGTTTTTTAGTGTACACTTACCATCAATAAATATGTATTAGAACCAGGTATTGATGGTATATATAACATGATTTCTATGATCATGATGAATAAAATTAATCATTTCCTTTATTGAGAATTTAATTATTTTTATTCATGAAACTATTACATTGATATTATCCATGGGGTCATTTTGTGCTCAGGTAATTGATTAAATGGAATGTGTTTTTAGTTTTTTAGCTTTCCATATTGATAATTCTTTATTTACTAATGATATATTTCAATGTACATGACCCTTAATGAGTACTTGATCTCACCCATATTTTGTTTCCTTTACCCATGTTATGGAGATGAAATAGTTGAATGAGCCTCAAGGATGTAAGACATTCACTATTTTTAAGTTTTAAAATTTATTCCCAATGAAAAATGGGTATCATATATGTATATGGGTCTCTAATAAAACTAAAATGGTTATTCCATAGGGATTAAAACCCTTATATCTATTAAAATATAATAAATTTGACACTGGCATTGGCTTAATAGAGGCATTTTTATTAGAATTATTAACATATAAAGGTTAGTAGAAACCTTGGGAACTAAATTTAAGAAAACATATACAAGGGAACTGTAACACCCTGAAATTATGATGCATAACTATGTATTCGATTGTGTGCATGACATACATCACCAAGAACATAAAGGAATATAGTATCCTTATACTCTACTATATATTAAATATTCTAAATATATTCAATATATGATATATATTTTAATGAATGTGACATCTATTTAGCTTGTGTTGCATACAAAGAGACCTTCCTTGATATATGTTACATTACACGCAAGACTGTGTTTCACCAAATAACAATCTATTATTAAAATATTGTTATTTACTAAAATATGACATATCCTAGATGTTATGTTAGAGGTTATGAATATTATCAACTAACTTATGAAAATTTATCGTTTATATAAATATAAAATTAATTCATTGTTTACAAACTAATGAAAAATGAAAATAAGAACCAATTGGATATAAAAAGAGAAATATTATAATTTATATGCTTCCAGAGGATTTTTTTTCTTAATAAACATAGTTAATTAAAATTACTGAATGATTTTAATAAAATATACATTTTATATATTCAATAAATATTTTTTATTCATCTATTTTGTTTTATCTGTATGAGATAAGCACAACCCCTATTTTACACATAAAAACTTATATTTTTATAAAGGCAATATTACGGCCATTTAATGTAGAACCCATTTTTAATATGAATTTTGATGGTTAAATTGATTTAATATGTAAAAAAATAAACTTCATATTTTATGTTGGAACAAAATAATTAGGTTATTGTGCATTTTTGATATTTTTCTGAAACATTTCATCATTTTAATGAATAGTTAAAAATACTGAATTTGGGTTCAAATATCCTTTTTCATATAATTTATTTATAAGGTCAAATTATATTCATAATTATTTTCATCGTTTAATAAGATAATATTATTATAAATTAATAAAATTTATATCACATTGAAATTGACTATAAAAGCACAGCAAATGTTTGGACATTTTTACCTTAAAACTCCCATATCGTCCCCTCTGTAGGATTAAATTTAAATTAATTTTTTCTAATTATGTGATTATAATTTACAAAAATTCATTCCATGTTTGGAATCAAAAAAAAATTATAAAGTCTAAAATTGTCAACAATGATTTTGACCAAATATATTAGTGAATGTAATTAAAATTTATTATCATTATTAAAGTAAAATTAAGCTTCACAAAGGACTAATAAACCTTTAACATAAGGGACCAAATAACCTAGACACTTTCCAAAACCTATTGTATTGGAATATATCATCCATACAATATACATTATTGAGTTTTTTTGGTTTTTTATGAGTTTTTTAGGTATGAACATGTGTACACCTAACTTTTCTTCCAAAATTCCTAGGGTTTCCTTTTCCTTCCCTAAAAAAGGTCACAAACTCTCCCACTTATTCACACATATCAACCCTATTAGATTCAGACAAGGTCTACCCAAATAGATTCCCAAAATATATCCTCTAAACCAAGAATCCTCTATTTGGGAAGATATCCTTCTAAAGAAACCTTTTCCTAAAAACCAAAATAAGTCACCTGATTAAGAGGTAACATCTTCTCTCAAGTTTTTTTAGTTTCATTTCCATTATCCACTCCCTATACTCATCTTATTATATTCTTACATAAAAACACCAATATCCTAAATATACTAAGATGTTATTATATTATTATTTTGACCAAAAATTATACACACCTCCATCTAATGGGTATCGAACATACTGTTTCTCTGTATGGAGAACCACTACGTCACAAAATGATGATTTTTCATTTTCTCTTTACCACATATCATGGAATCCATTATGATGGACACTTTGTTTATAAATGATATATATGATATTTATTGTATCTATATACTTATGTAATTTTTATAAAAAATATACCTTTAATACATCCCATTTTCAGGTTAATATGATAACATCATTTGAAATAATGATCAAAGAAAGAGGAACAACAAGTAACAAGCCCAAACATACTTGGTAAATCTAGGAAATTAACACATTAAATTTCATAAATAATGAAATATTATTAACAAAAGGGTAAAAAAATATTGTAATAAGTTAATATATGATATTATAAATACGATTATGGAACTGGTATAAGTTAGTAACATATTTTAAACAACTATATAGAAGGATAAATACCACTCAATAAAAGTAAGGTTAAGGTAATGGATTTCATCTCAATTTACATTCCATTGAGGCTTATTTTTTTTAGTGCCCTGAACATTTTATGGTATGCTTCTATTGATTACATTTTATTCACAACCTATAAATCACTATGTTCCTTTGAAACAACACTAGGTTATTTAGGAGATAGTCAAAACCTATCCATTAAATATAAATTTTCTACTTCTATGTTTTGAATTTCAGGAAATGGTCATCTAGAGTTGTGTTCAGTAAGTCATTTGGAGTCTGATAGAATAAACTTGATTTTTTTTAGTGAATAGTAACATACCCTTATGAATAGTAATATAAATAGTAATATGAATAGTAGTATGACCCTTGAATATTAAATAATGAAATTATCTTATTTTCTTAAGGTAATAAGATAATGGGATCGTAATTAATTTTTCAATGTCACATAAAACCAATTATACCTCTAAGATTTTTATTTTTCGAATTAAATATGAATTTATTTAGAAATTAAATTAATAATATTTAGAAAATTATTTTTGAAAATTGGAGTTCACTTTTGAATTCTACACATCGAAAAATGGAAGGGGTGAATTTTTGGGACTTTTCTAAAATTCTTGAATTTTCAATGAATAGTGAAATACGGTAAAATAACACATATTCAATGTATCAGTTAAATACACTATTTAGGACATCATAAGTTATGTAAGGCCACTTGATTCCAACTCAAATGATCTTATTACTATTATGGGTCACATTAAACAACACTATTGGTTGTCTTGAGGGAAATAATAAAATAATGAATTAAATATTCAAAATTTACCCCACTCCACTATAAAAACCCCTCACCACTCCCTCTTCTCTTCACTCCTCTAAGCCTTGAATCTCCTCAAATTTCTGCCCAATAATTCTCCTATGTCTCTTCCACACGTCCTAGATCTTCTGGTCTCACCAAGAGACCAAAACCAAAGCTTTTAAGAAGGATCTCAAGGAGAAGAGATCAAGAGGTAAACAACCTCTTTTATTTTATTTCTTTTCTTTCATTTTATGTTATTATCTTCCATTCCCTTTGGATTGTGTTGGGATATTTCATTAAATATTCCCCCATAATGTCCTTATTATTTATGAGTTATTAGATATTCCATTTCTCTCATCAAACTATTTTTATGAAATTTTAAGAGACGTCGTTAGGTTGCCGAATTTTCGTGAGAAATTTATCAAGTTTTCTTTCATTTTATGATTCCTTTATTTTCATATTCTTTCCTCACCACCTCTTAACCCAGTGGCATGGAAGTTATAGAATCATGTATATTATGGATTTTATCATGTTTATGGAAAATTTATCATCATTATTCTTCTCCTCTCCCAGTTATTTAACGAATAAAAACATTGTCTGTGATGTGTCGAATTACCGACATTATGGACGATGTAATTTCAATTTACATTAATTCTTTCAAGTATGGTCATTAAACCAAATATATGTTTGAACCAGGTCATAATATATATGTTTTATCTTGATTAATGTTCTGGAATCTTTACACATTCATAATATGGAATAATAATACAAAAAAAGTTTATTGAACACAAAACTGCTAAGCCAAATTCATGTGTTTTTTTTAACTCATCAAATGAGTCATCCTCATGGTATATAACTAGAATCACTATAAGATAATTTATGTCTCTTTAATTTCACTAATAATATATATTAAAAATTCTGGATGTTTAACCATATTTCAAACCAACTTCCATTCAATAATACAAGTAAACAAAGCATGAAACCAAGTAAGAAAATGCTTCCAAAACAATAAAATTGAATCTCTTAAATCCAACAAAAAGGCCATTAATGAACTTAAAAATATTATAACATATAAATTAAATATAAAACAGGTTCTGGACTTATTAATTAATAATCCTAATTTTTTTATTCAGGTCTTTAATAACAAGTCAAGAACACCTTCAAGCATAAGGTAAGGGGTTTCTCATCTCACTTTCATTTCTGTGAGATTTCCATTGCTCGCCAATTATTCCTTATATTTGGTATATGTGTACTTCCATTTGATATATAATAAAATTATTCTATTTATATTCATGTTATTTAATGATTCACCAGATGGTTATTATGTTCTGGTCATACGGTTCGACCGATAACATTATGGTAAGGGACTTTGTCTCAGCTGCCGTTTTCGTTGTGACTATCTTTATGTTGTGCACCTAAAAATCTTTATGTGGTGTACCTACTTCCCATTTTAGATAAATTTTAATTTGAAATTATATTTATATTAAATATCCATAATCTCATGTCATGTATATGTTTGTTGTCTAAAATGTATACCATTTTTCAGACGGTGTTTATTTGGAAAGGTATTTTAATTATGGAAATATTGATGAATCTGCATACTCTACTCCATACGAATATTGAAAGGGAATATTTCTCTTGTATTGAATCAGTTTATAAAGAATTATTTTGACATGGAGTGCTGGTTGGGGCCCTCTATAGCCCCTCGATGAATCGGTAGGTCTCATGAGAAAAACATTTTGGCGACAAACCCTTCGAGTTTGTTTCCAAAAATCAGAAGGGTTTCTTCCCATAGAATTAAACCATTTTTACGGTATTATGGTTTCATGTGCCAGATACATGAAATCCAATTAATAAGCATTCTCTTTATTCATTTTCAGTTATTATTATTATCCATGATTATTTCACTATGACAAACTCTATGGATGTAGTTTCATTTTTATTTATTTATGGTATTAGTTATTCATTTATTCACTATGTCGTATTGATTATGTCAGATTATGTATGATTAACTTATTATTGTACTCATGATTCCAATATTTCTAACCCTTGCTGAGTGTTTTAGCTCACCCCTTTCGTTATTTACCTTCTATAGGTGATGAAGAGAAGGTATTCTTTTTAGTTCTGGTGGATTCGGATTTTAGTTTTTGTTATGTATTGTATTTTGTAACCTTTTCCAATGTAATTTGAGTAACATCTATGTATCTAGTTTCTTAAAAACTACTAAACTGATCGTTCCTCAGAGATTTTCATTCCTTATAACCATACCAATATCACAAGTAATGCACCGGCTCCAGCCTAGAGGGGTCGGAGTGTTATAGTTGGTATCAGAGGAAGTTTAGTAGAAAACATGGAAACTAGAGTAAGAAATGTATAGTAGGGAACAAAGCCCTAAGGTAGTATCTAGGGATTAACATACAACAAAATTCTGGTATTTTGGTAAGGAATAGATTATGTGAATATTTTATGCAATACTTCCCCGTGTAGATACAAGAAAGTAGAGGCGGCTCTGGCACAGATGTATCTAGGGGTAAAACCCGAAAACACCGCTTTGAGCTAGACTTGAACGGGAACTGGTGCACAAAAACGGGCATCGTAACACTCTTGGTTACGACACTCCCAGGGGATATGTTTAGGATAATTCTTTTTTTATTTAAAAGCCATTATGATGGTGTTAATGTAAATTTTTCCTTAGAGGAACCATTTTAATAAGATTAGCTATGCATAGAATTTCAATCTATGTTGAGTGCTTTTTTTATTCATAAACTAATATAATGTATCACATTATTTATAAATGGCGTCTAATGGAAGAAGGGGAATCAATACTCATGGTCAATGTAAGGATCTACCTACTGAGCAAGTCAACACAGTCAACATTGGAGCAGATCAGATCATGAACATATTGGGACAACTTACTCAAGTTGTAACGAATAAACACTCAACACCTGTGTTGGATTGTTTCATGTGGCAGAATCCCCCATATTTCAGTTGGACTACTAATCTAGTGGTTTCTAAGCAATGGATCAAGTCCCTTGAAAAGATATTCATGGCGTTAAGATGCAATGAAAATGAAAAGGTAGATCTGGTAGTATATTGTCTTAAAGGAGACACTGATCAATGGTGGTCCTTGATTCAAAACATGTTGAAGGAAGAATATATGGAGGATATGTAATGGAGGAATTTTAAGGAAATATTATTCAAAAAATATTTTCCTCATGAGAAACGAACTGAAATGAAGAGGAAATTCCATGGCTTGAAACAAAGGGAAGAAGATAGTGTTGTAGAGTATGAGGCTATCTTCACAATGCTAGAAAGGTATGTCGTGGATTATGTTCATGACTCAGCGGAAAATATTGATCATTTCTTTGAAGGTATTAAGCCAAGTCTTCGAAGGGCACTAGCTTTTCAATCATTTTCATCATATGATGAAATAGTATCAAGTTCCATCAAAACAGAGAAGGAATTTGCAAGATCAAATTTTTTCAAAGGAAACCAAGATAAGAAGTAGCATTCTGATAACAAAGGAAAAGGAGAAGCCCCAGAGAAGAGCAAGATAACGAATAGTTTCCAATTATGTGATAACTGTGGAAAAAATCATCCCAGGAAATGCTTGAGGGGAAAGGGAGTCTACTATAACTATGGAGAAAAGGTTCATCGATCTGATGAATGCAAGGGGAAGAAACAATTCAATGATGTTCAATGTTAAAATTGTAGAGATATGGGACACTATGAAAATGAGTATCCTAAGAGCCAAGGAAACATGCCTCAGAAAAATCCAAGAGCGCAAGAGAGAGCTTGTGCAATTACAACCACGGAGTTTGAAGTTCCTAGTGACGTGGTGGCAGTTACTTTAATTTTTTCCTCAAACTTAGACATAACTTTATTTGATTTTGGATCATTGCATTTATTTATATCCTATCAATTTTCCAAGAAACTTAGACATGTCCAATTTTATTTAATAAAGGAGTGGTCAGTCAAAAATCCTATGGGATGTATCTTTGAAACAAAGGCATGTTGACTAGTCCCCCTCCAAACACCAAAATGTGCTTTAGTTTCTAGCCTTATCATCATACCCATGAATGAATTTGATATAATTCTCGGTATGTATTGGCTATCAAATATTGATGTGAGGATTTTTTGCAAGAAAAAAGAAGTTACAATTTTTGAAAATGGTGTAGAATCTCTTATCTTTAGAGCGGAGACTTCACCATCTGATTCTTATCTAGACCAACCCCCAGTAGCTCTATTGAATGCAATTCTTAGAGAAAAAGAGAACCCAATATCTATGGGTGAGGAAATAAATATTCAAATTGAAGATTTTCATATAGTGAAAGAATACATTTATGTGGTTCCAGAGGATTTACCTGTACATCCTCCAGACTGTGAAATTGAGTTTTCCATTGACTTAATTTTTGGTGCAAGACCTATATCAAAGACCCCCTATATAATGTCCATGGTGGAGTTGGTGGAGCTAAATAAACAACTAGAAGAGTTGAGTGACAAAGGATTTATTCGACCTAGTGTTTCTCCATGGGGATCCCCAGTCTTGTTAGCCAAGAAGAAAGATGGATCCATGAGGCTATGCATTGATTACAGGGAAATCAATGTTATTACAATAAATAATAAGTATCCTCTACCACAGATTGATGATTTATTTAATCAACTTCATGCAGAGCAGTACTTTTCAAAGATTGACCTTCAATTCGGATATCATCAACTGAGTGTGAGGAAGGAAGATATTCTTAAAACAGCATTTCAAACTAGGTATGGGCATTACGAGTTTACAGTGATGCCTTTTGGACTGACTAATCCACCCTATGTTTTCATGGATTTAATGAATACAGTTTTCAAGGAATATCTTGATAAATTTTTTGTTGTATTCATCAATGATATCCTTGTATACTCAAAATCTATGAAGACCATGAGAACCACTTATGAGTTATTCTGAGAACTCTTCGAAGCAATAAATTATGTGGGAAGTTTAGCAAGTGCGAATTATGGCTTCAATCAGTTTCTTTTCTAGACATATTGTATCTAAGGATGGAATCCTAGTTGATCCTATGAAGACAAAGGAAATCCAAGATTGGCCCACACCAACAAATATAAACGAGGTACGCAGTTTTATTGGCTTAGCAGGTTACTATCGGTGTTTCATTCATAACTTTTCCCGACTGGCTAACCCACTAACCAAGCTCACATGTAAAGGAGTTAAGTTTGTGTGGACAAAGTAATTTATAAAATGCTTTGAATAATTGAAAAGAAGATTGATCAATGATCCAATTTTGACTCTTCCATCTGGAAGTGGTGGATTTGTAATATACAGTAATGCATAAAATAATGGGATGGGTTTTATCCTTATTCAAAACAATAAAGTTATTACTTATTCATCAAGACAGTTAAAGACTCATGAGATAAATTATCCAACTCATGATCTTGAGTAAGCAGTCGTAATCTTTTCTCTAAAAATCTAGAGGCATTATCTCTACGGAGAGAGATGTGAGATTTATACAGACCACAAGATTTTGGAATACATTTTCACACAAGAAGAACTGAACATGAGGCAAAGTAGATGGCTTGAGTTACTCAAAGATTACGATTTTTCAATACACTACCACCCGGGAGAGGCTAATAAGGTGGAAGATGCATTAAGAATGAAAGATCATGGAATTCTAACTCAAACGAGGATTGAGAGAGATCCTATATTTTTGGACCTAATAAATATAGATATGGGAATTTTTAAGGACAAGGAAACATATTTACTCATTCAAATGATTGATAAACCGTCTTTATTAAAGAAAATAAAAATCTCTCAATCTGATGATGAGAACTTGCGCAAGAAAATAAATGATGTCAAGGATGGGAGACTGGCTGAATTTGTGTATAAAGGAGTTCTGAAGTTTGGGAAGAGGTTATGCATTCCATCAGTACCTGAGCTAAAAAGGGAACTGTTAGACGATGCTCATTGCTCAAATTTCTCTATACACCCAGGTAGCACCAAGATGTATAGAGATCTAAATGAATATTTTTGGTGGGATAATATGAAGCGGGAAATTTCTGACTACGTGTCAAGGTGTCTTGTTTGTCAACAAGTGAAGGTAGAGAGACAACATCCCAAATGAGTGATGCAACCTTCAACTATTCCTATGTAGAAGTGGGATAACATTACGATGGATTTTATCACCGGACTATCGAGGAAACCTATAAGGAACGATTCAATATGGGTAATTGTTGATCATCACACAAAATCAGCACATTTACTTCCTATACGAGAGGATTTTCCACTTGAGTGCCTGGAAAGACTTTATATTAATGAAGTTGTAAGACTTCATGGTGCACCTCTGTCAATTGTGTCCGATCGAGATCCCTGGTTTACATCAAAATTCTGGAAAAGTCTTCAGAAGGCTTTGAATACTGAGCTTTTTATGAGTATTGCATATCACCCCCAAACCGACGGATAGTCTGAAAGGACTATTCAAACACTAGAAGTCATGATGAGGTCAGGATATCTTGACTTCCAAGGTATGTGGGATCAATATTTGACTTTGGTGGAATTTTTATACAACAATAGTTTCCACTCTAGTATTAAAATAAATCTATATAAAGAATTATATGGAAAGAGATTTCGAACTCCAACTTGTTGGGACAATGTTGGTGAGAGGAAACTTATAGGCCCATAACTTATTGAAGAGACAATGACAAAGGTGAAGAAAATACAAGCCCATATTAAAGAATACCAAAGTAGGCAGAAGAGTTATGCTGACAATCGGAGAAAAGATTTGGAATTCCAACTGGGAGATCATGTCTTTCTGAAAGTATCTTCATGGAAGGGTGTCTTAAGGTTCAGAAAGAAAGGGAAACTGAGTCCCAGGTATATCGGACCCTTTGAAATTCTAGAAAGAATCGGAGCTGTAGCTTACCGTCTAGTGATGCTGCCAAATATTTCCAGAGTTCTTGATGTATTCCATGTTTCATTGTTAAAGAAATACATTCCAGACCCAACACATGTACTCACATATGAAGAAATTGAACTGGAACTGGATCTGTCATACTGTGAAGATCCTATCAAGATTCTTGATACAAGGGAACAAGTATTGAGAAATCAGACAACTCACCTAGTCAAGGTTCTTTGGAGAAACCATAACATGGAGGACGAAACATGGGAACCTGAAGATATTTTGAAGAAGAAACACCCACATCTTTTTTGTGGTCTTTATACAAGAAATTTTTAGGATGAAATTTCCGAAGGAGGTAATAATGTAATTCCTCGAACATTTTATTGTATGATTCTCTTGATTACAGTCTATTCACAACCTATAAATCACTATGTTCCTTTGAAAAAACACTAGGTTTTTTAGGAGATAGTCAAAACCTAGCCATTAAATATAAATTTTCCACTTCTAGGTTTTTAATTTCGAGAAATGGTCATCTAGAGTTGTGTTTAGTAAGTCATTTGGAGTCTGATAGAACAAACATGATTTTTTTGGTGAATAGTAGCATACCCGTATGAATAGTAATATGACCCTTGAATAGTAAATAATGAAATTATTTTATTTTCTAAAGGTAATAAGATAATGGGATCATAATTAATTTTTCAATGTCACATAAAACTAATTATACCTCTAAGATTTTTTTTTTTGAATTAAATATGACTTTATTTAAAAATTAAATTAATAATATTTAAAAAATTATTTTTGAAAAATGGATTTCACTTTTGAATTATACACATCGAAAAATGGTAGGGGTGAATTTTTGGGACTTTATTTAAATTCTTGAATTTTTGATGAATAGTGAAATACAGTAAAATACCGTATATTCAATTTATCAGTTAAATATACTATTTATGACATCATAAGTGATTTAAGGCCACTTTATTCGAACTCGCATGATCTTATCACTATTAGGGGTCACATGAAACAATATTATTGGTTTTCTTGAAGTAAATAATCAAATAATGAATTAAATATTCAAAATTTACCCCTCTCATCCACTATAAAAAACCCTCACCACTCCCTCTTTTCTTCACTCCTCTAAGCCTTGAATCTCACAAAATTTCTGCCCAATAATCCTCCCAAGTATCGTCCCCACGTCCTAGATCTAATGGTGTCACCAAAAGACCAAAAACAAAGCCCTTAATAAGGATCTCAAGGAGACGAGATCAAGAGGTAAACAACCTCTTTTCTTTTCTTTCTTTTCTTTCATTTTATGTTATTCTCTTCCATTCCCTTTGGATTGTGTTGGAATATTTCATTAAATATTCCCCCTTACTGTCCATATTATTTAAGAATGTTGATATATTCCATTTCTCTCATCAAACTATTTTTATGAAATTTTAAGAGACGTCGTTATGTTGCGGAATTTTCGTGAGAAATTTATCAAGTTTTCTTTCATTTTAAGATTCCTTTCTTTTCTTCTTGTTTCCTCACCACCTCTTAACCAAGAGGCATGGAAGCTCCAGAATCTTGTATATTCTTGATTTTATCATGTTTATGGAAAATTCTTCATCATTATTATTCTCCTCTCCCACTTATTTAAGAAATAAAAACGTCGTCCGTGATTTGTCGAATTACCGACATCGTGGACGATGTAATTTCAATTTCCATTAATTCTTTAAAGTATGTTAATGAAACAAAATATATGGTTGAACTAGGTCATAATATATGTGTTTTATCATGATTAATATTCTTTAATATTTACACGTTTATAATATGGAATAATAATACAAAACAAGTTTATTGAGCAGAAAACTGTCAAGCCAAATTCAAAGGTTTATTTTTAACACATCAAATGAGTCATCCTCATGGTATATAACCAGAATCACTATAAGATAATTTATGTCTCTTTAATTTCACTAATAATCTATATTACCAATCCTCGATGTTTAACCATATTTCAAACCAACTTCCATTCAAGAATACAAGTAAACAAAGCATGAAACCAAGTAAGAAAATGCTTCCAAAACAATAAAATTTAATATCTTAAATCCAACAAAAAGGCCATTAATGAACATAAAAAGTTTATAAGATAACAATTACAGATAAAATAGGTTCTGGACTTATGAGTTAATAATCCAAATTTGTTTATTCAGGTCTTTAATAACAATTCAAGAACACCTTCAAGCATAAGGTAAGGGGTTTCTCATCTCACTTTCATTTCTGTGAGATTTCCATTGCTCACCAATTATTCATTATATTTGGTATATTTGTACTTCCATTTGATATTTAATAAAATGTTTCTATTTATATTCATGTTATTCAATGATTCACTAGATGGTTACTATGTTCTGATCATACGGTTCGCCCGATTACAATGTGGTAAGGGACTTTGTCTCAGTTGTCGTTTTCGTTGTGACTATCTTTATATTGTGCACCTAATAATCCTTATGTGGTGTACCTAATGACCATTTTAGATCACTTTTCATTTGAAATTATATTTATATTAAATATCCATAATCTCATTTCATGGATATGTTTGTTGTCTAAACTTTACACCATTTTACATACGATGTTTATTTGGAAAGTTATTTTAATTATGGAAATATTGTTGAATCTGTATACTCTACTCTATACAGATATTGAAAGCTCATATTTCTCTTGTATTGAATCAATGTATAATGAATGATTTGGACATTAAGTGGTGGGTAGGGCCCTCTATATCCCCTCAATGCATCGGTAGGTCTCATGAGACAAAACAGTTTGGCGACAAACCCTTCGAATTTGTTTCAAAAAATCAGAAGGGTTTCTACCCATAGAACTAAACCGTTTTTATGGTATTATGGTTTCATGTGCCAGATACATGACGTTCAATTAATAATCATTCTCTTTATTCATTATCAGTTATTATTATTATCCATGAGATTTTCACTATGACAAAATCTATGGATGCAGTTTCATTTTTAGTTATTTATGGCCTTAGTTATACATATTTACTATGCCAGATTGATTATGTCAGATTATTTGCAATTCACTTATTATTGTACTCATGATTTTTGTATTTTTAACCCTTAATGATCATTTTAGCTCACCCCTTTCATTTTATACCTTTGACAGGTGATGAAGAGAATGTCTTCTTTTGAGTTTCGGTGGATTCATATTTTAGTTTTTGTTATTTATTGTATTTTGTAACCTTTTCCAATGTAATTTGAGTTACATATATGTATCTAGTTTCTTCAAGACTACTAAACTGATCGTTCCTTAAGAATTTTCATTCCTTATAACCATGCCAATATCAGAAGTAATGCACTGGTTCCAGCCTAGAGGGTTCGGGGTGTTACATTTTTGTTATACACCAATTAAATTTTATATGGTGTATATACAACCATTTGACATTATATATCATGAATCTACTTATTCTAGTGATATTATATGTTTTATTTAATTCATAGGTAACTATGATTTAAATTTTTCAGGTGGTATGAAACACTTTTGAATGTTTAATGTTTATTTTTCCCCTATAATGTTTAATGTCAACATCATTGTTGTTACTTATCCTCCTTTGAGGTATTATTGATAAATTCATATTATTTATTTAATATACATATTTGATAGGGTAAATTGTCTATTCAATATATGAGTAATGATTTTGAGATGAAATACGCATGTTTGGGACTACTTAAGGATATCCCTATGGGTTGGGGATTGGTTAATGCAAGTCCATCGATGCATCGGTTGTCTCAGGAGAAGAATTAATTGGAAAAATATTTTAAACTGTCTCTTTATGGTAAAGGTATTATATACCCGGGAAACACGACAGCCAATAAATAATAATTTCCTTTTCTAATAATTTAGTTATTATTTATCCATGAGATTTTGCATCAAAATATCTATGGATGAATTTTATTTCCCTTTCACTGATTTAATGCCATGTGTTTTTAGTTTCTTACCTTTCTATATAGATATTTCATCATATAGTTAATTTTTTTGGATGTGTTATCAGTTATTTACCTTCCCATGTTAATTTATTCCTATTTATTCATTTTTTCTTCCAATATACTTATCCTTACTGAGTATTTGAGATCACCCTTTTTATATTTCCTTTCCCCAAGTTATGACGAATAACTCTTTGAATAAGCATTCAAGGACGCAATTTATTTTATTTTTATGTATCTTTATTTTATTTCATATTTAACAATATATTATGGGTATAATGTATTTAATATGTCTTACCAAGATATCTAAACTTATCATTCCTTCGATATTTGATTCCTTGTAATCATGCTAGTGTAAAAAAATAATGCACTGGATCTGGGTTCTTGGGGTCGGGGTGTTATAGTTGGTATCAAAAGAAGTTTGTAAGAATCCTTTGAAACTAGATTTAGAAAACATTGATTAAAGATCACAACCCTAAGATAGACAATAATTTTAAGTATACAAGAACATCCTATAATTTTGGTAAGGTAGTGATTATGTGAGTTTGTAGAAATGCATCCCTATATGGATATTACAAGTGGATGTGGATCTGGAACATATGTACCTAAAAGTAATATCTATGATAAAGCGTTTTGGGCTTGATTTGGGGTAACCTAGTACATGACAACAGTCCATACTGTGCACTTGGTTTGACACTCTCGGGGGATATATATAGGATACCTCACATTTTCTTTACCTACAATTATGAAGGATTTAAAAATAAACACTTCCCCGAAGTTTCCAAAGTTTATTATTATTGGATTCATGATGAATAAATTTATGTTATGTTCTATACCATATTTACATTTATGAAAATTTCACAACTTTATGAAATAATCCAGTGTATGACAGTATTTAAAAATGGCACCTGGAAGGTGGAATGGTATTAATACTTATTGAAAATGTGGAGATTACCCATATGAGGAAACAAATAAATATGATTTTAGAAATAATAAAGTTATGGATATATTAGGGAAGCTTAGTCAGGTTATGAAAAATAACCTTGCCCGAATGGAGTAACCTGTTCCAGAGAGAGAATATCCATTGCTGAATCGATTTGTATGGAAATCCCCCATCATTTATTGGAACTAATAATCCACTTGTATCATAGAAAGGATTAAGTATCTAAAAAATATATTTACTATCTTTTAATACAACGAAAATGAAAATGTTACACTTGCGATCTGTTATCTCTATGGTGACACTAACTAATGGTGGTCTCCATTCCAAAATATAGGTGAGGAAAAATAAATTGAAATCATGGAATGGATAAATTTTAAGGATACATTCTTGAATAAATACATCCCTAATGATCAACAAATTGACATGAAGATGAAGCTATTTAGGATAAATCATAAGGAAGAAGAAAGTGTAGTGGATTATGAAGATACCATTACAAAGATATCTAGGTATGATTTAGATTATATATGCAACATGGAGTGTAAGATCAACCACTTATTTGAAGGTCTATAGCCAAATATTGAAAGGGAGTTTGTTTCAAATAATTTCTAATCATATCAAGAGATATTTTTATGTTACATTAAATCATAGAAGAAATTATCGATATCCTATGTATTCAAGGGAATCTAGAGAAGAATAAGTCTTCTGAACACCATGGAAAAGGGGATGAGTCAAAGAATATGAATGGAAAGAAGGATTTTCCAACTTGTGATAATTATGGAAAGAATCACACTGTTAAAAGATTGAAAATATTGGGAGTTTACAATAATTATGGAAAAAAGGGTCACCAGGAAGAGGAATGAAAAGGAAAGAAAGAAAATGCTTCTATTCAATGTTATAACTGCAAGAATATGGGGAACTATGCAAATAAATGCCCCATGTGTCAAGAGAATATACCTAAGAATAAGCTAAGGGATCAAGGTCAAGAATATATTATTGACACAACCAACGTGTAATGATTAATGTACTTATATATAGGGATCTAATTAATATGTTGTAAAATTATTTTTTATGATGTTATCATCATATGATTTATGAAATGCGTAAGGATTGTAGTTCAATAATTTTTTAGTAAGGAATTGATATCATATAATGAATAGAACCAGTAAATTTTTTTAGTATAAAGTTAGTTTTTTTGGAAAACACGTGATTGAGGGAAATAGAATCCTTAATATGTTCATGATATGAAGATTATGATAAAGAAATGATTGATTTTCAAAAGGGATGACTATCTTGGAACTAATTAATGAATTATCGACAAGTATTCTATAATATCCTTGATGGTGTTTACAACACTTTTGGATTTAAGGAATATATCTAATAACATGTGTCTTATTTAAGGAATAATAAAAAATTCATGATTCCAACATATTTTTATGGTGATTCTAGTTATTACCATATTTCAAGAGGATAAATGATGATTTTGTTCACATATTTACTAAGTTGTAATTATTAAGCTACTTCATGTTGATTAAAGGCTAATGATAATTTCGTTTTGGTAATTTAGTGACTCTCCTTCATAAGTGATTGGACCGTAATATTTTAAAAAATGTAACCATTTATAAAACGGTTTAATATGATCATTGGATGAGATATTTGAGGTTAATGTATTACTTCACCATATGATGAATCAGGTGTTAAGAGATGATGTAGAAATACTTCAAGGACTAATAAAAGGAAAAGATTATGTTTAAATAAACATATATTTACTTATATTCTTATACAGTGAATTAATTCTTTAACTACAAACAAATAGGTTTGAAACAAAAAATGTTGTCCTACTATCATCATCTTTTATGATAATAATGACCTTTACTCACACTAATGGTTTCTGGTTTTGGGTTCAACAACTTTCACCTAAATATTTCTCTAGTACTCTATATCAAGAACTTTATTAATGGAATTTTTCTTCCCTACCCATGTTTCCATTTCCACCTATGTTCTCCTACCAGGGAACCTAGTTACAAGATAGTTGTACTTTCCTTTCTCTCTTTTTAAGAACATGTGATATTAACTTGTATTATTATGTGGGTCTTTAAAAATAGTTTATTTTAAATCCTTATATTACTGAGGTTAGGTTTAAATTCTGAGGATGTAATTTAATTAAGGTGGGTATAATGTAACTCCCAAAAATTCTAATGTACAACTTTGCATTCGATAGCATGCATGACATACATCACCAAGCCAGTAAGAGAATATAAAATCCCAAGAATCAACAATATATTTACTTTTTAAAAAATATTAAAAATATTATATATATATTTTAATGAATGGAAAATTGAGTTATCTTTCACAACACATAAAATTGACCTTTCTCGATAGCTTTTACTACATACAAGACCGTGTTTCGCAAAATAACAATGTATTATTAAAATATTATTATTTAATATGATATGATATATCTTAAATATTATGTTAGAGGTTATGAAAGTTATTAACTAACTTATGAAAATTTATGGATTATATAAATATAAAATTAATCCATTGGTTACCAACTAATGAGAAAGGAAAATAAGAACCAATGGGATATAAAAAAATATTATTATTTATATTCTTCCAAAGGATTTTTAAATTAATAAACATAGTAAATTAAAATTACTGTATAATTTTAATGAAATATATTTTTTATATATTCAATCAAATATTTTTTGTATTCTTCCATTATGTTTGATATTCATAAGACAAGAACAAACCATATTTTACACATAAAAACCTATATTTTTATAAAGGCAATTTTACCGTCTTTTAATGGAAACTCCATTTTAAATATGAATTTTTAACCTTTAATTGGTTTAATATGTCAGAATAAAATTCATATTTTAAATATAAACATAATAATTAGGTTAGGGTGATTTTTTTATATTTTTATGAAACATTTCATTTTTTAATGAATAGTTAAAAATACTGAATTTTGGTTCAAAGCATCTTTTTCATCTAATTTATTTATAAGGTTAAATTATATTTGTAATTGTTCTTAAATTTTTATTAGATAATTTTTATCAATTAATACAATTTATTTCAATGGGTTCAATTTCAATTTAAAATTGACTTTAAAACATAGCTAACTTTTGCACATTTTTACCTCAAAACCCGCATTGTCGTCTCATCTACAGGATTAAATTTAAATTAATTTATGCCACTTAATTGATTAAAATTTGGAAACTTTGGATTCTATTTTAGGAAACTAAATAATTTCTAATTTATAATAAGTTCAACGTAGTTTTTCACCAAGAATATTAGTGAAAGTAATTAAAATTAATTACAATTATTAAGGTAAAATTAAGATTATTAAAGGACTAAACCATTAACTTAATGACCAAATGACAAATTCACTTGTTCAAAACCTATTTTATGTACATATCCAAGATATAAACCAGCCATTATTTACTTTTTTTTTTCTTTTTTATGAATTTTTTTAGGTAATAACATGTGTACATCTAACTTGTTTCCAAAAAATCAAAGTGACTCATTTTCCTTCCCTATAAAAGGACACCACCTCTCCCACTTCTTCACACATATCAACCCTCATTGTTTTGTCCATAATCCTCCCAAATAGCTTCCCAAAATCCCTGATATCTACTTTTTAGGCACCCTTTGGGCATAAATCCTTCAATGGAATCCTTTTTGTATATACCAAAAGAAGTTACCCGATTAAAAGGTAAAGTCTTCTCTCAAACCTTTTAGTTTCATACCCATTCTATACTCCATATATTATTATTATTCTATTATTATATAAAAAAAACAATATCATAAATATACTAGGATTTTTTTCATGTTATTATTTTTACCTACACATACACACACCTTTATCTAATGGGTAACGATCATACTGTTTCTATGTATAGAGAACTATTTCCTCATAAAATTATGATTGTTCCTTTTTAATTTACCACATATCTTGGTGTCCCTTATGATGGAAAATATGTTTATATATGATATATATGAAATTAATTATGTATTTATTCTTCAATAATCCTTTTATTAAACATATCTTTAACACTTCCCATTTTGTATTCATACGATAACATCGTTTGCGGAAGTGTGGACTACTGCCCCCTCGAAGCAATTTGATTCTTTTACACTATATATGGAACATGTTAAAGAATATTTTAATAAAAATATGTGACATATATACCATATATATGATAAATTAATTGTAATATTATTATGTATCATTCATTTTTCAATCTTTTAATATGACAAAGAAATGATAGTAGTGTTCATGCTTGCATATAACCTACCATCTCAATGAATGGTGCACTTCATTTCTCATCTCAAAAAATTATACACTATTTTAAATACATATGTACTGAATATATAATATAGATAATTAATGATTAAAATTAATTATATTATGAAATAATGATCTATAAAATAGTAACAATAGGTAAAAAATCAAAACATACTTGAGAAAACTAGGCAATTAACACACGAAATAGCTAACATAATGACACAGTACTAACAATAGGGTAATAAGATATTATAAGAAGTTAATATATGATATTATAAACATGATTATTCTTATAATATAAGTTATTAACATATTTTATACCACTATACAGGCGGATAAATACCAATAAATAAAAGGATGGCTAAAGTATGGTATTTCATCGCAATTTACATTCCGTTGAGAATTATTTTTGTTATGCACCTATTCATATTTATTTAGTGTATATAGAAACAATTAAAATGAAATTTCATGAATCTAATTATTCCCATGATATTATATGTTTAATTTAATTCATATTGAACTAATATTTAAATGTTTCATGTGGTATAGGACACTTTAAAAAGATTAAATTTTATTTTTCCACATAAATGTTTTCATGTCAACAACCCTTCTTGTTACTTATCCTTCTTTGAGATATTACTAAAAAATAAATATTATTAATTAAATATGTATATTTTATAATGTGAATTATTTATTAAATATATTATGAAAATATTTGGATAGTTTAAGGAAAGCACTACGGGTTGGGGACCGATTATAGCATGACCCCTGATGGACAAGTAGTCTCATGAGATGAATTATTCAGCCAAATAGTTTAAAAATTTTCTTTATGGTAAAGGTATCATATACCTAGTAAACATGAAATATGATAATTAATCAATTCCATTATTGAGAATTTATTTATTTTTTATCCATGAGATTTTTTTGACATATTTATGGATGATTTTTATTTTCAGTTCACTGTTTTAATGGAATGTGTTTTCAGTTTCTTACCATCCCATATTTATATTTCCTCATATATTTATTTTTATGGAATTTTTTTATCATTTATTTAGATTTCTAGTTATTTTATTCCTAACTATTCATTATTTATTCCACCTTACTTTCCCTTACTGATAATTTGATCTCACCGTTATTATGTTTCCCTTCCCCATGTTATGAAGAATAACTCTTTAAATAAACTTTATAGAATGTTGTTTATTTTCTTTTTAGGTATATTACTTATATTTTCTCTTTTGTAATGTATTATCGGTATCATGTATATAATCTGGAATTATAAGATATCTAAACTGATCGGTCCTTTGGGATTTGATTCCTTATAATCATGCTATTGTAATAAAATAATGCAACGACTTCATGTTCTTGGGGTCAGGGCATTACAGGAACATAACCCTATGATATAATTTAAGGATACATCTAATTATGGAATAAAATCATAAAATTTCGGGTAAGTTTGAGATTATGTTTTTTTTCTAGAAATTAATACTATTATAGATAATTCTAGTGGATGTGATTTTGAAATAAATGAATCTCGGGTAATAACCTTGAAAAGAGTTGGTTAGTTATATCTAAACCATTATTCTACAGCATGATGAATAGGAACTTACAGCACACCAATTTTGAAAATCCTAAGAGATATTCATAGGATAATTCATGTTTTCTATAAAAACATTATGAATGTTATGAAAATATTTTCATGATTTTTAGATATTCCCAAAAAAACAATGTATAAAATTTTGAGATTACCAATGCATAAAATTTGAATTTGTGTTAAGATTTATATAATGTTTAGAGTTATATATTATTACATTATATTTATAATAACATGTGCTATTTTAGTATAAGAAATTGTTTAAAAATAGAACCTCTAATAAATAATTGTATCAATATTCAAGGCTAATGAAGAAATTTTCTTGGTGATAAATATGATAAAACTAATGTATGAGTTGAGTATATTATAGCCATATTAGAGATTATAACCCATTTTATGACTAATAACCTTTCACATATGGACCAACATTATTTTATATATATAATGATACACCTATAATGGATTATTTCATGTGATAAAATCCCCCATATTTTAGTGTAAATACTAATCCAATGGTTGTTGAGTAATGGATTATGTCCCTTCAAATGATATTGTTAGGAAAAGAATATGATGAAAGGGAAAAGGTTATACTGGAATTAAGGGAGATACTAATCAATTGTGTTCCTTGATCTAGAATACTATGTCTAAAGAATAAATAGATTATATAGAATATATAACTTTTAATGTAATAATATTCTATTAATATTTGCCTCATGAGAAACATAATAAAATGAAGAGAAAGATCTACATATTAAAGAATAAAAGAAATAAAAAGTTTCAGGGGGTATGAGGCTACCTTTTAAATAATATCCAAGTATTATAAAATTATATGTATAATTTAGAAATAAATATTGACCATTTCTTTGAAGATCGTAATCCAAGCCTCCAAAGGGCACTACTCTCTCAAAACATTTCATCATAGGATGAAATCGTTTTATACACCATAAAAATAGAAGAGTTTTATATATCCTATATATTTAGGGAAAATAAAAAGTAAAATAGATCATCTGGACACTAATAAAAATTAATCATATTAAATATTAATAAAAAAAATGAACCATTTTTGATCATGTGAAAATTGTGGAAAGAGACATCTGGGAAATTCTTGAAGGGCATGTGAGTTTGTTGAATGTTTATAAATAAGAGTAACTTGGATAATGAATGAAATGGAAATAAATAGACCACTCCTATACAAGGTTTCAAGATTAATTAAATAGAGAACTATTAAAATCAATGTCCCAAGAATCAAGGAAATCTACAACGGAAGAGGCCAAGAAGAGAAGTCCATGAATATGTGATCACTAAAGTTGATGTTAAAGTCCTTAAAGATGATGTGGTTGGTACATTGACCATATACACAAATTTATTAAATTTCTTTTTTATTAATGGACCCTCTTACTCTTTTATAACTTCCATATTTTTCAGGAAAAATATATATTTCCCTAGATTCTTAAGAAAGGAGTTTTCAAAAAAAATCATAGTGGATATCTCACCACAACAAGGATGTGTCAAGAATTTCCCATTATGGAATATAAACATGATATATTTTTCGAATTTATTGTTACACCTATTGTTGATTTTGATATAATTAATATTTGGTATAGAATTTATTTTTAAATATCATGAAAAACTTTATTACAAAGATACAAAAATTATGATTCATGATGAGGATATGTAATTCCTTATCTTTAGAGTGAATACTTCATCATTTGGTTCATGTATTAATCCACCCCAAGAAGATCTTATGAATGATATTTTTAGGGAATAAGAGAAGACACAATATATGTATGTAAAAGACCATCTTCATATTTACGATGTAACTATTTTATAAGAATTCATTGATGTGTTTCAAGATAAATTACCAGGACATCCACCAGAGTTTGAAGTTGAGTTTTCCATTTATTTGATCCCTAATATAAGACATATATCAAAGACTCCCAATATATTAGTCACTATGTAGTTTTTTTAATTGAATAGAAAATTATAGGAGTTGGATGATGAGGTATTTATACTCCCTAATGTTTCACCTTAGGGAGCTCCTACTATTTTCAATGAAAATAAAGATAGATCTATAAGGTTTTGCATTTATTATTGGTAAATCAAGGATATAATGATAAAGAAAAAGTATCATATGTCTTGCATGGATGAATTATTCAATCAACTTCATGGTTATTGACATTTCTCATAGACTCAACATGACTTAGGTTATCATCAATTGTGAATAAAGAAGGGAGATATTCTGAAGAAAGCACTTCAAATGAGGTATGGACATTATTAGTTTCTAGTAATTCTATTTGGAGTGACTAATGAACCATATTTTTTTGAATATAATGAATAGATTATTCAAGGACAATCTATATAATTTGGTTGGGGTATTTATTAATACTATCTTATTGTATTATAAAATATATTAGGATCATTAAAATAACTTTTGAATCATTTTTGAGACTCTTATATGAAAAATGTTTATGGTAAATCTATAAAGTGTTAATTTCTATCTTTGTAAACTTTATTTTCATGTCCAAATAGTCTCAGATGATGGAATTTGAGTTAATCTTGTAAAGAAAAAGGTTTTTAAAAAATTAAATACACCATCTGACATAACAGAGGTATGTAGTTTCATTATTTTTATAGGTTACAGTCTTTGATTCATTCAATATCTTTTCTAATTTGAAAACCCATTAACCAAGATTACATGTAAAGGGGTTAAGTTCATATAGAAAAAATAATGTGAATATGTTTTTTGAATAATTGAAGAGGATATTCATCAATGCTCCGATTTTGACTCTGTAATTAAAAAATGATTGATTTGTGATATATAGTGATGCAGCAAAGAATGAAATTGGTTTTGTGCTTATGTAGATTGATAATATTATTTCATATACATAAATAAAGTTAAATAAACATGAATAGAACTATCCAACTCATGATCTTGAGTTGGAAACTGAAATATTTTATTTGAATATATGTATAAATTATCTCTATGATGAATGATGTGAGATATACACAAACCATAAGAGCCTGAAATATATCTTTTCACAATTAGATCATCACATGGGGTTTTTATGAACTAGCCTATAGGGGTCATCCTGGCCAATGATAATCCATGTTTAACACCCAAAGCCCACCAAAAATAGGCCATGGGTGAGATAACAGCACCGAGATGGAATATCCCACCTATGGGAGGCATTATCCTAATGTATATGTACAGGAAAAAATATTCAAGCTCAAAAAATGATGAAATTTAAAACAAAATAACTAATAAAATTTCATACATACATATTAATATTCCCATAATAGTATGAAAAATTTCTAAAAGTGATAAATGGGACAAATACAAGCCCATCCAAAAGTTAAAAAGAGTCTATACTACTCAGGAGGGGACTAGTGTCAAATGAAAACTAGTATGAGGCACTGAATTTATAACTTAATACCACGCTCTACTACTCATAGTCATCCCAGGACTTCATTAAAAATTCTATCATTTTCATAAGACATGACATGGGTTGGAAGATACCATAAAGGCGTGAGTATAACAATTCCCAGTTGGACACATCGAAATCACTAAATGTAAAGCATCAAGAGTAGTCATCTTATTGATATACATATATCTCAATCAAGATATGATACATAATGATAAAAAACCAAATATTCTACTAACAGACAATAGGTATCAAGAGTTCTCAACTAATACAACCATCCACAACATTCTGCTCAATGATTCAAGAAAACAATCATCTTTTTGGGCTCGCTTCATGTGCCATGATGTCACTAATGATATCAATCTAATATTTCATTCTCATATGGACTTAACATGATTTAATTTTCATATCTCCAATGATAATGGTGCCAAGATAGGGGTCACACCTAAGACCACATGGGGATTCTACCAACCCTACTGGATAAATATTTTACATAAGGGATTGATGAACCATATATTGTGGTCATAATGATGCCATGAACCCCACATAGGTAGTATGTGATTTAGGATCACATCCCAGGCCTCAATAGAGATACCTATATCACTATCAAAAAACAGAACCTGTGGAGAGGATCACAATCCAATATCAATTATTTAATTCCACATTGTACCCTTGTGTGGATGGACCAAGGGACCACAATCAAAGAAATTGTGTCTATACAAATGAGATGTTGGGCCTCACACTAACTTATAAAAATTACATGGAATGTACTAGAGATGCACATCATGTATCGACTACTCCAGGGGTCTACCCATGTCTCTCCATCTCACATGGCATATGAACCTCCATATTCATAGATTTCCCATTAATGGTACATGGTGTGTAGAGGTCATCTGAATAGTCAATGTGTTTCTAGCCGATGTCATTATACATCTAGTTGTTCTTGTAAACTATAGGTTGTGACCATGTATTGTGTTCGTTCCCATTTATTAGGTTGTTTCTGAGTATCTCTTCATGCCTGTGTACTCTATGCATGCTTGTATGCCTATTTATATTTAATCCTTTGTATCATCCACAATACATGTTAATCATCCAAAACTAGTTCACATGACATGTGAAATGTTTTAGATGTAATGTAATATTTTATTTCAATTGAAACCCTAGATTTAAATATAGGGACCTTATATGACAAGTGTTCTTCATGGTACATGTCATGTAACATCTAATTTTTTGAAGTCATACTATTCATCAATGCATCTTCTTTTTTATTTATCATTACAACAAGTCATGCTTAGATATTATAGATATAAGGAAAACCATCCATTTCATCATAAATTTCTGGAATATGGCCATCAACTCTTGTTGGAAAACACCATCATAGAGTTAGGATGTCATTTCATGTCAACCCACAAATCAGTAAACCATTTAACAGATCCCAATATAACTCTAATAATCCACAACATTCATCACACCTTGAACACACCCATGATATCAAACCACACCCATGGTATCAATCTATTATTCCAAATAATAGTAGCTCAATGAACAAATACAGGTTATTTCATCAAACCATCATCCAAAGAAATATCAATGAAGAATCCTTTGTAGAAATATAGGAGAAATTTAACAACCAAAAATTTGGCACAAACCTCATCCATTTTTAGGTTAGCATCAATTAATTGCATTTAAGAATGAATAATTAAGATTAATAACAATCAATGAATCAATTACCCTAAATACCATGGAGAAAAAAACCTAAACCCAAAACACGGCCATCTCACCAATCAAATTATGAGAAGAATTGATTCAAATTCATCATTTGATAAACAAAATTTAAAATATATAGAAAAAAATTTAATGTGTTAGGTTTCGATATATCACTAATGAAGAACAAATTTTTGATATCATCATCGTTGGAAAGATACTCTAAATCCATTGGAAAAAATAATCATTGATTTGTTGTTGTCATTACACAATACTTTCTACAATTCTCTCTCTCAATATGCATGTTACGGTAGTTAACCTTTTGAATTATACATAGCAGTGAATCTATACAAGATATCTAGTTAATGTTTCTTATTTTAAATAATTAAATAATTATTTCAATTTATATAATTATTTCACCCATGAAGGCGAACAATCCCAACACCCAACAAAAACCATTTTTATGTAACTCCTAGGGTAAAACCCACATTTTGGACTCAATAGTGTTATTGGAATTCCCATCAAAGTCACAATTTAGGATTTATTCTATTAAATTAGGAAAACTACATTTGTGTGTGTGTGTGTGTGAGTGTTATTAATACATTAAATATTCATTTCTGGACTCACTGGGCCTCAAAATCTCACATCATCTCACCACCTGGATCTAAAAATATTATTCGATATATACCAAATAATTACAAGGAGAACATTAAATTATCCCCACATTAGATATTTTTGTCTCAAAAATTGAGAAATTCTAAAAAAATGTTTTGGGTACTGTTCTCATATCAAGGTCTCCCAGTCAAGGGTGATCTCTTGAATACTCTCATACTCCCACAAAACACATAATAAGAGACTGCCTCATCCACAGAGGATCTTCTCATTCTGGTCCTTGATCACCCATGGGTACTAATCAAAGTAAGCTCCATCCTTATTGTCCAGCTCACCCCAATAGATAACATGCAATGGGTTATTAATACACCTCATCAACAGTGACATGTGAAAGACATCGTGTACCCAGTCTAACTATAGTGGTATGGTCAAGTGGTATGCCACATCACCAACCCTGCATAGTATCTAGAATAGGCCAATGAATATATGAGACAAATTTCCACCTCATTCAAGTCTATTTAATACAAATTGAGGTGAGACCCTCAAGAAATTATGGTCTCCTTCCTTAAACACCAAAGGCCTTTGTTTCTAGTCTGCACTAGACTTTTTACAGCTCTGTGTAGTCCTCATATTCACCTAGATAATCTTTAATTTCTCTATTGTAGATCACACCAACTCTAGGTCCATGAGTTCTAAATTAGTGGTGGCCAACATGGTCACCTATAAAAAGTCTCGAATTGTGTCATACCGATGGTGGAATGGTATCTATTTTTTTAGAACTCCACTAAGTATAAGTGATCCTATATATGATTTCTAAATTCCAACACACATGCCTAAATAATGTCCTCCAAAATTTGAATGGTCTACTCAGTCTGGAATTCACTCTAGGGGTGGAACCCCATGCTCAAATGAAACTGATTCTCATATAACTCTTATAATCCTCTCCACAATTAGGATGTAGGGTGAACATCGTTCTCTAAAACAATATTTGATGAAACTCTATGGAGTCATACTATCTATGACACACAAAGGCCTCCCAATATCTAGACTGAACTCTGCCCATTGATGACTATGAACTGGTCCAATTTTTTGAGTCAGTATACAATCACAAATATGGTATCTTTTTCTCTAGATTTTCATCATAACCATTCATTATTTCCATAGATATCATATCCCACTTCCACTCTAAACCCTCAATGGGTTAAGAAAAACTCAGTAGAATCTAGTGCTTATCCTTCACCTACAAATAGTTGAGGACTTTATAGAAAAACTCTATTACACACATATTGATACCTGGCCACTAAAACTAATGTTAGAGATCCTGGTACAAATTCTACAAAACGTGATAAACCACCATGGTGGATCTATGGAACTCCTTCAACATCACTGGATAAAACATCATAGGTACCATCATCTATCCTTTGAAAAGAAAAATAAGCTACCCACCACCATAAAATGAATTAGGAGAAAATCAAATAGATATATTAGCATGTAGGATCTCGTATTCTGTATCTCCCGTTTCATCCTCCCTAAAAATCTGTATAATTAGTTTGGTAATAACTGATAATGAACTGACCCAAATACCCTGTCAAACTATTACCTGACCCGACCATCCACATACCCAAAGGGAGTTCTTGATCCCAACAGGGTGGATACTAATACTTGGGCATCAAAAAAACTATAAGGGATGATTTCTTCCAACCTAAAGCAACAATATGGCACATATATACAATAGAAACAACAAAATAAAACATAAATATATGTCGTACCGGAAAACAAATAGTGGAAACCAAACAACTAAAGAGAGGAAAAAGTATCCAAGTACATGTCTAACCACAAAGGAACACCAAAATGATATAACCAACTAATCTTTGTGATAAAATTTGAATACTCCCACCATCACACCATTAGATACTCAACTCAGCTGATAGAAAACCTTGCTTTCTCACTACAATGCCTTACTTTTCCCAACATAAAAATACATAACCAGTTCTACACACCATCGAAGGGATGTGTATGGAATGAGCTAACATGCTTAGTAAAGTCTCACTGAGGTTATCCATGAAAAATATTCTTAAAAATTAGTCATGTATGATCATTTTAAATAAAACATGTAAAAATAAGCAGTAAAGCAATTTTATCAAAATCATGGAAAATATTTCCTTTTTCCAAAAATTTCCAAAAAAACGTAGTTATATCAATTTTGAGCATAATTTACATTATTATTTATCAAAATTTTAATAATGCATATCAAATCCAAAATAGTACAACCCCATTAACAGGTAACTCATTCCATATAACTGAACGGGTAATGCTAGCAGACTACTCAAACCCAAATAATGACTAGTGCACAATAAGTCCCAAGAACACAGTCCTAAGGAGTATTGGAACACCCCATGAGTGAACCCCCCCATCAATTTCACGAGCATGACGCTATAAAAAAGGTCTAGTGAGAAGAGTACAGACCCACGGTCAAATATCCCAATGGTAATATAGATGATGTCTCTTAGATAAATCTTCCACCAACATTCCCAAGTATTATAATGTGATACATTTTCAAAAATCACTAATTTTTTTTGAAAATATCCCTTTTACAATTATCAAGAACCATAGAATAGTCACCTTTCATCACAAATCCATTTGTACACACAAATAAATCATGCCGAATTTATTTATAAATCAATTTAAAAAAAGAATATAAATAAAATTCATCCAACACTAGTTAGATACAAAACCCCCTACCTCAAAATATAGGGTCGCACACACCCATAAAGTATCCACCAATAAGAATATTTCATAAATGAAAATGGATTCCCTATAATTAACCTACACATCTTAAAATATATTCAATTCAATAAAAGGGTTGGTGTAGAAGAGTAAACACCATGTACCTCAAGAACGCACACTCGTTTCATGATAAACAACAAATGAAATGGCCCTCGGAACAATATTGCATAATGGATGAAGAAGTAAACAAGAATAAACTTCACCATAGTTCAATAGATTCAGTAACAAAATAAAAAAGCATTACCATGATTTAAACATTGAAGAATCGGAAATGATCTCTTACTTGTAGGGATGAAAACCAACCGCAATCATGATCAGTCACTAAATAAATCAATACTTATTGAACAGAGACTCCCAAAATCACCATAGAATCCTTCTAGTTCAATAAAAACAATACCTGAAAATGAATTAAATAACATATAAATCATATGGTTCCCTAAAATCTATGTTTTCAAAATGTAAATAAAATTTTATCCCTTTACACATCGTGTCATCCTTGGGACTCAAATACACTAAACATATGTCTCCATTTTATTAAAAATGACCTTTTAACTTTACACGGTGTGTAATATGTACACTGTGTATAATCCCTTTGTACTATGTTCTATGTTCACAGCATCCACCATTTAGAATATACATATCGTGTACTCACATTACACAGTGTTTATTTTTCTTGCAAACATAAAAAACTAAATATTCTTACACACACAAAAACTGCAAAAAACTCAAGAATTTTCCAAACTTTGTAAGAACCCTTAAACTCCACTAATATATTTATACTAGAGGTCTATTAATTTAAAAAAAAATATACATCCCAAAACATTAGGTCATCCCCCCTCCCAAGAAATTATATTTATCCTTGGGAGTCCCAAGATATACCCAATTAAATAGTAAATCAATTAAATGAAAGAGAATTTCCTGAATGTGGGTAATGGGATGTTACAGACTCTAAATGATAAGATTTTCCATCCTTGAGAAGTCATGTGGAAGAATGACGTCTAGTAAATAGGTGAGTTCATTTATCCCTCATCAATGAATCAACCTCCCAATTCTCATGAGAATATGATTCTTTCCTTTATAACACTCTAACCAATGTAATATACTTCCCATACAAGACTTTCACATGAGAATCAACGATCTCAAGTATATTCTCCAAAACATAAACATCTACTTATAGCTTGATCTATTCCTAATTGAAAACACGAGAGGGATCAATATTATATTTCCTAAGTTGTGATATGTGGAAAACATCATGAATGCCTATTAACTGAACCTGTAATTCCAACCAATAAGAAATATGTTTTGTCCATTCAGTAACCTCACATAGTCCAAGTATATCTTGGATTAAACATACCAAATTTTCCATATAGCAACCCTAGATTAATATACATGGATATTACATCATTTTAGTTGAATATTTGGTATATTACAATAATTAATGCATGAGGACCATAATAGTTTAGTGTCTTTTGAAACTTCATAAAAAAATATTCTATCCTGGCAAAAGATCATAAACATATCCCATAAATATCTCCACCTTTATAACTTGTGCTAAAACCTCTCTTCATAACCTAGGGTAAGGAAATATAAGAAATGTGTGGGATCATATTCTCTTTAAGGTTAAAGAAAGTAAATGTGTATGTATAACATGAAGAAAAAGGTATAAAACATGAGCATAACATTGGAATATCATACCCTACATATCAAATATCAAAATACGAATTGGAAGTTCATTAGACGTTGTTCATAAGAGAATTAAGAGCATAAGTCATGAAATCAAAACGTAGGAATAAGAGATGGGATTTTTAACATTTACATTGGTTTATAATGTTGTAAATTTGTATAAGTAGAAAAAGGTTCACCAATTATGTTATGGACATGAAATCAATCCCACACATAAACTTATTGACATGAAACCAAGTCCATGCATAACATTGTGAATTTGTAATAAGGTTCGGGAATAACCTTATGAACTTGAAACCATGTCCATTCATAACATTTTGAACATGTAATAATGGATACACATAACATTGGGAGCATTTAATCAGGTTCACACATAAATATATATACATGAAACTAGGTCCATTTGTAGAATTGTGAAAACGTAATAAGGTTTACTTATAGCATTGTGTACATGTAATCAGGTTCACGCATAAACTTATGGACACACAACCAGGTCCATTCATAACATTGTTAACATGTAATCAAGTTCATTCATAAAATTTAATCTCATTATTCATCCATCGTTACCCAATTCATTAGATAGATATATCAGTCCCTCCCATCTCATAAAACAATATTTCATACACGTTCCATAAGATAATAAAACTTTCATCATATCTTAACCCATAAAAATAGATAGGTTTTTTAAACATCAAATCATAACCCATGAAATGAAATGGGTATCATTAACATTACATCACATCATAACCTATGAAAGAGATATGTTTCATAATCACTTCATGGAATCATAACCCATGAGAATAAAAAGCAATTTTCAAAAGCATAAAACCTATGGAAGTGAAATAGGTTTCATAAACTCCATCCTATCAAAACATAAACCATTCAAGAAATAATATCAATGGAACCTTTGGATAATTTCCTATAAGGGCTTGAGTAACATCAATGGATGTCATTTTATATGGAAAATAACTCGGAAGGGGATTTTTAAACATTTCTTATGGTAAATATCATTTATTATTTAAAAATAATATTTAAATCATAAAATATATTGAAAACAATTTTCTTTAAAATAAACTTTAAATCTTATAAGGAATATTTGGAAACATTTAAGAAATCTTTTTTAATGAAAATATATAAAGAGATCTTGAAAACATTTTGAAAACCATTTTCATTAAAATATATAAAAGGATCTCCAAAACGTTTTGAAATCCATTACTTTGAAAATTTATTTTTAAAAAAATTCTTAAAAATTAACATTTAAATATGAAAATAAAGGTTTAAATGATTAACAATGTATAAATTTGTACATATCGTATGGGGTAAAAAGAATATTCCTTTTTCATGGTAAAAAGTTAGAAAAATTCCTCATTTAGGAAGTGATAAGAATATTAATATTATATCTTTTTTGAAAGACAAAAAAGTTAAAAATTTCTTTTAATGATCATAGGATATTAGTATAATATAGTTGGAAACCCTTTCTAGAAAACATGGTTTTCTAAATAAATATAGGGTAAAGTTGGGCTTTCTTGAAAACTCTTTCTTAAATATAATATGAAAAAAAGAGTATAAATATAGTACCAATAAAATATTATAGCATGAATAACTAGAGGAGAAGAAAATTCATTAATTTCTTGAGATATGGGTTGTAATATTTCAACAAATTAAGCATAAACATAAACAGTCTTGAAATGCAATGAGATTATTTCAGTAAACTTTTATCACTTGGTAACTTGGGATCCTGCTCTCCATGTAAGAAAAGGATATTAAATGAAGATTATAATTTCATGAAAATATGCAGTTTCAGGTTATTATACATAAAATGTAAGTATACCCACCTCAAAAATGAATCTAGCTGCATTACAAAACATGATCCTCAAAGAGGGAAATCGAGACAAAAATATTTTACCGATTAGGTAACTTTTAAAGCTTAAACCACATGAAATGAGGGTCATAGAATGGATATATAAATACCCATTAAGTTAATAAAAAGAATAATTTATTACATCCATGGTTATTATAAACACAACATAATTGGAATGGGTTTTGAATAAAGCAGGTATCACATGGAAATAAAAAAAGTGAGAAAAAATCCTCTTACCTTGTGTCTTTACTCTCATAGTACTCATTCAAACCTATTGTATAATAAATATAAATTTATTATAAATATTTCAAATAATTTTATTCCTATATATAATACCATATATATATTTATTATGAATTTATATTACCCTCTTGTTAGCAATTTCATGTTAAGGTTAAACTTCGAGTAATATTCGCTTTATTTTTCGCATGTGTCTTGGTTTGTTATATCATTGGTCCATATACTTATATCATGATTTCTAGAATATAAATCTTGATATAAATATAATTTTTTTACAATAAATGTGTATTATAAAAATCTATTTAATACATCTGTATGAAATGAAATACACCATTCATGGAGATGGTAGTCTATATTGTATGCATAAATGCTATTTCTATTTAATTATCATGTTAAAAGAAAGTAAAAGACACATATGTATATACATGTATATATATCAAAATTATATTATATTTATGATATCATATATGTCTTATATATTCCATAAAATGATCTTTAATATAATCTATGTTGTGTAACAACGAATCATATCGCTTGGAGTGGGTGGTAGTCCACACTTCCTCAAACAAAATTATCGTATTAATACTGTATTGAAAGTATAAATATATGTGTAAAAAAATATAGAAGATTAAATGAATAATAAATATAATATATAACATATATAATCAATGTTCCCATAATAATTTCAATCATGATAGATGGTAAGGAAAAGTGAACAATCATTTTTTAGTGAGGTGGTAGTTCATTGTACACATAAAAAATATGTTTATTATCAATTAGATGTTGGTGTGTGTAAGTATAGGATAAAACCTTATAAAAATATCCTTTTGAATTTGGGATACTTTTTTATATAAGTATGGAAAAAAAATTAAAGGGGTATGATAAAGAAAATAATAGAACGGACTAGAGAGAAGATGTTACCTCTTAATCAGGTAACTCCTCTTGGTTTATTCAAAAAAATATTCCTTGAATTTCCATCTTCCCAAGGGAATGGTTGTAGTAGTAAGGGATTATTTTTGGGAGCTTATTGAGTTGAGATTTTCTGATCTTAATAGGTTTTTGATGTGTGAAGAAGATGGAGAGGTGGTGGCCTTTTACAGGGAAGGAAAAGGGATCATTTAATTGTTTTTTAAACAAGTTAGGTGCGCACTTGATCTTGCCTTAAAAGTCATTAAAAACCAAAATAAATCAATAATGGAAGTTTTATAGCCTAATAATTTTCATAAAAATGGTTTTAGTTCAGTGTCTTGGTCATTTGGGCCCCTAAGATTAAGGTCTAGTCCCTAATTAATCTAATTTTGACCCTAATCACTATGATTAATTTTAATCAGTTATACTAATATTTTCGTTCAAAAATAGAGAATGTTTTTATACCATAAATATTATACTAATTAAAATTTTTTATTTCCATTTTTAAAAATTCAATTGATAGAAGCAGAAAAATTAATATTAATGCTAATCTCACAGACGGGACGAAATTATGGGGTTTTAAGGTAAAAGGAAGTTCAAAAGTTTATTAAGTTTTTATATTCAATTTCAAAGTGAGATTGATTCTAATTACCTGAATTATATTAATATATGTATAATTTAACAAATTTTAACATTAAAAAAATAAAATATAAATTAACAAAAATAATTATTTAAATGAAAATGTAATGTTTAACTAAAAAGCATTATATTTCACTATACATCAAAAAAAGAAGTTTCTCAAAAAAATCCCAAAAATTCACCTTAATATAATTTATAAATTCTAAATTAAAAAATAAATTTTATTTTATCAAATTGAATTTATAAATGTGTCTAAAATTAATTTTATTATTAAAATCGTTTAATTTGAGAAAATAGTATTTTTAAACATAAAAAGGGCATTACCAAAAATTATATATTTCATCATCAATATGTTTTATTTCTATTAAACCCTTATAAAATAGTGTTTGAAAATTAGTTATAAATATTAATATCATTGTTTTTAATGGATAGGTTATACTTATATTTCTTAAAAAATTCTAATAAACTGATTCTTCAAAGAAAAACTCGATGTTGTGTGTAATGTACGCCAAGTCGGTGTTTCGTGTAGCGAAGCCAAGTCGGTATTGCAAGTAGCGCAAGGTAAGTCTGTATTGTGTGTGAAAGGAATGTCTAAATTAGTGTTTTAATATATATATATATATATAGGGTTACGTGAAATGAAAAATATCAAAAAGATATATTAATTATGAAAAAACAAATTTAGAAAATATCAGTGTGTTACATTCCAAGTCTACAGTGACCCGACTGGGGGGAACCTTTCCCAAAAAACCCAATAACTTATAGAAAACTATAAAGGATGACATAAGTGATCAGTATAAGTCTTATTATGATATTACACTATAACCAGATGTTGAAGAATATCTTTAATCCTCATAGACATCTTCTGAACCAAACCCGGTCCCACTAAAGAAGCTTCACCCACCTCTAGCCAATAAATAGGTGATTTTCACGAGTGATCATACAAATCTCTAAAAGGAGGAATTAGTATTGATGAAAGATAAATTTTATTATAAGAAACTTCAATGAGTCCCATATGTCTATACCAGATCCAACAAAATCCAAGACACGTGCATGGAGCATATCCTCTATAATCCTAATAGTATGCTCCATTTGGTCATCTGTCTGTGGATAGTAAGATGTACTCAACCTAACCTAAGTCTCCGTATCCTCTTAGATACTTATATAGAAACTAGAAATAAACCAAGGATACCTATATTAAATAATGGTATAGGGAACCCCATCTGACCTTAAAATTATATATATATATATATGTATATATAGCTAACCCAGATCTTCAACTTTTGCAGTGTCTTAAATAGGAATAAAATGAACTGACGTTTTCAAATCATCAATCACCACCAAGATAGTATTACTACCTCTGGTATTGCTTGCTAATATGAAAAAAATCCAATGGATACATTTTCCCATTTCCAAACTAGCTCTATAAGAGGCTGGAGAAAACTAGAACGGTTCAAATGCTTTACCTTTATCAACTGACGGGTGTAACAGCAGGACACAAAATCAGCAATGTCATGCTTTATACCCAGACACCTAAATCAATATCCTATGTCATAATACATCTTCATAGTGACTAGATTAATGGAACAGGAATAATTATGACAATAAAAGATAACAAATCCCCTCAGAGAAGTTGGGATGTCAATCTGATCCCCAAAATTGAGAATGACATCTAAAGAGTGAGACAAACCTAAAATAGTCTCCCCAATATATAGGGTATCTAGTATTCCTATGAACTCAACATCCCAATACTGAATATATAGAATATAATCAAGGAGGTATTAATATAATTGAATACTATTCAAAACCATTCCTGAGACATCTTACTAAGAATTCAGATGTAACTAAGAAAAAATCACCACAAGGTTCCACTCTTCCTTCGATTCCAAAACATCTTGCGATGGAACATTCCTTGTAAGAGCATCCATAATGAAATTAACCATAAAAAAGGGGTACTAAATTTCAATTTCAAATGTATAAAGGTATTATACCTACCACCTCTAAATAATATTTAACTCATTTTGATAAAATATATATAAAAAAACTATTATTGTCATAAAAAACTACAGACATTTCCCTAAAAAAGATAATGGCACCAACACTTAAGTGAATGAATAAATTCAGTAATATCTAAATCATTAGTGGGTTAATTATTATCATGTGATATAGGAATATTATAACCATAATCCCCTATATGATATTCTAATATGATCCCACAACCCAAACCAATTTCATAAGAATCACAGAAAACCACATACCCCTTACCGGGGTCAGGTTAGATCAAAATAGGATCAAATGTCAGAATTATTTTTATCTCATTGAATTAATATTGAAACATTTCTTCCCATATAAATTCAAAAATTTTCCTCATAGGAACAATTAAAGGTGACACCAACTTAGATAAATCATTGACTAATAGTCAATCGTATCCAAGAAGACTAAGGAAACTCTGAATCTCATAGATATTCTATGGATCTTCCCATGACAAAACAACTTTTACCTTCCCAGGATCAACTAATAATCTATGCTAAAAAATCATGTTCCGTGAGAACATCACTAATTGGATCAATAAATTTAAATTTTAAATCATTACATATAGATGTTTAATTCCAAAGATTTCTACAAATAAACTCTTATGGTTCCCATTCCCACACTCAGATCTTAGGTAAACCAAAATATCACCAATGGACATTGACATAAAAGTGTCAAGATACTAGTGGAATATCATATTCATAAAATCCATGGATAATATTTTTGCGTTAGTCAAACCAAATATAATTTTAAGATATTCATAATGGTAATTCATGATCCTAAAAGATATCTTTGGTATATCACCCTCTAGAACTCCGAGCTTATGATAACCCAATGGAAGGTCAATCTATGAAACCCACATTTCCCCATTTAACAAATCAAAAAAATCATCCTCATGAGGAAAAAATGATATTTTCTTGATCATTGCTCAGTTCAACTTATGATAGTCCACAAGTAATTTGAGTGACCCATTTGCCTTCTTATCAAAGTGAACTAGGGATTCCCAAGGTGAAACACTAGGTAGAATGAACCCCGTTTTCAGAAAATCTTCCAATTGAATCTTGGTTTATACCATTTATATCATTTATATATGATAAGAAGGTATCAATATTTTATTTTTTTTTCTAGAACCAGGTCAATCAAAAACTCTACCTCCATCTATGGGGTAAGTCTATATAAATCTTCTCAAAAAATAACTAGAAAACTATAAAAATGGTAGTAAGATCAAAAAAAAGAAGAAATTTTAATGTCCTTAATAGAAACCATAGATAGAAAACTCATGATCTTGGGGAAGAAATGTAATCAATGGTCATACCTTGAATCCCACTCCCCCTAAAACACCAATGATATTCCATCGACTATAATAAATGAGACACACTGATAATAACAATCAACCTCAAGATGATGAGAAATAATAATATCCAACATAATGATGATGTTAAACAAATATATATCAAAGAAAAAAAATTATATACTAGCTTCACATTAGCTATTGATACCACACAAGAAGGACACTCAAACCCCTACTCGTTTCCCTTCTCAAGAGGTGTCACAAACTCTATAACAAAGGGAATGTGTTTTTTTGGATGGTAAATCAAATAAATAAAATGGAAAAATGTAAATGAGTGGGAATCACCAATATCAAATAAAGTAATCAACAGTAAGTACGTAATAATGTTGGTACTGCTCACTATTACTAGGAGTGGGAGACTATGATCTTGCTCAACAGCCATCATATCATGATTCATTTTTCTTTGGAGGAGGACCTCATCTTCGCCAGGTCGAGTGCCCCCTATATCTTCAATGGGTTTCGCTTGTTCTTGTTGTAATGGTCTTTTGAGTTCCATATGAAACGTGATACTACAGTTGCGGTGGTTTTGGTAATATTCTCTAACTTACCCTTACCATTTCAAAATCCTCATATGATTAGAATGTTTGGAAATATTGTTGGTAGATTCCTATGCTTGGATAGTTACACAAAGTCAGTTTTTCATCTGGTCAATCTGCATGTGTGTCTGGAACTTGATCTGTCGAGGACTCCATTTGATTTTGTTTGGATCATTGTCGGTGAGGAGTACATATGCAAATAGCGGGTGATTTATGAGAACTGGATGGATTTCTTCTCTACATAAAAGTGGTTGGGCCATTATTCGGAGTTTTTTCAATGGGTCTCTATAACACTGTTGTGTAGGGGTTTTGGCAAGGATGTTTCTTCAGTACCCAAGCAATCGGGTCGCTCGGAGGAGGTTTATCACTAGGGAGCTTAGGTCTCGCCTATGGAAGATAGTGGCAGGGGCAAGATTCTTATTTTTTGGGTGGAGGATGGCTTGGATCTGATGGAAACAGAAGTTGAGGGTAGGGATCGGGGATCGCAGGCATTGCGGTCAGTGGAGGAGGATTTTTTTGACCGTGTTTCAGTGGTATGTGAGGCTTCTATGAAGGATGTCCTTGGGTCTATCAAGGGGAATAAGTCCATGGTTCCTCAGACCAACCCGAAGGTATCTGAGGTGCTTAACAGGCTGAGGAAGGACTTGGATGGGGGTTCTTCCAATCTCAGTGTGTATAAGGGTGATGAGTTAGTATAACGTGGGTCTGGTCAACTAATGAACCAGAGGAATGGGAGTAAAGCGTTTATAGACTAGATGGTGGGAGGTGAGGAGGTTGTTTCAGGTGCTTCGTTCATTGAGGTGTTAAGGTCTAGTAGTGGTGGCGTGTGTAAGGGGAAGCAAAATGCCGATATTGAGGTGGTTGTTCCAATTAGAGGTGGGAGAACAAGGGGTTCAGATTCATTGATATGAACCTCAATACACTTGAGTAACAGGATTAAAGGATTTTTGGAGGTAGTTTTGAGGTCTGATTACACTGAACCGGTTAATGTTAAAGGGGTGTGTGTGAAGGAATCCAATAAAAGCGAACTTAGACAATCATCAGATGAAGGTTCAACTCTGAAGAGTAATAGGAGTTTCGGGAGGAGGATGGGGAAGAAGGATTACTATTCCTTACCACCTCCCTTGGAGACTTGATCTTCAAAGAAGGTGAACATCAATTAGATAGCCATGGATACTTCGAGTCATCAGGTACCAAAGGATCGGGATGACTCATCCTTGGTTTTTCTGTTAAGTTCCAAAGAAGAATTGATAGAGAAGGTCTCATTGCTTAATGAAACTGAGGAGGGGGAAACTAAAATGATGGGGAGATACTTAAGAGTATCTCTCAATGAGGATAAATACTCATGGATTGATAATCGAGATCTAATTCTTATAGGGGGATTCACAAAAGGAGAGATAAGTATTGAAGAGTACATACAGTCCTGGGACCAATTGGCTTTTGAGTTTGAGAAACTAGTGATGGAGGTACCAGGTATAAAAGTCTTTTATTTATCTTAGAATTTATTTAGGGAGACGAACTTTGGTAATCTTGAGATAATATTTAGTGACTCTGTTTAAACTAACGGTCTTGGTTTATTGGTTTGAGAGGAATACTAGTACGTGCAGTACCTTTTTTTGGACAATCTTCCATTTGATTCTATTGTGAGGTTTGATGTTACGTAACCAAGATTCTACATGGATCTACTTTAGAAGGGGATTAGAGAATGAGGTCTTCATTAGTGCAGGTCTTTTTGATTTGGATGATTAAGAGGATATGGATTTTCCATCGGTTTCATGCTCATTCAGTTCTCCATGAGACTTCTTGCTGAAGGATCCTACTCTGGTGAAGGCTTTACATCATATTATAACTGCAGGGGAGAGTAAAATCCTATAGTGTATCCTGGGGGTCCTTTCTATGAGGTTTGTTCTATGGTTGTTTTTCAGATTTTTTGGTTTCTCACTTTTCCCTTAAAAGTATTTTTATAATAAAAAGTAATTTCCAAAAGAAGAAATAGAATTTAATATGTGCCTAACCTTACTACGCTGAGAGAATGTTAAAGGCACACCACTAGCTACAAATGGAGGAGTTAAAAAGTACTTTTACTGAGAACAACACCACCACTCATGTGATGATCCTTACACTTCCTGTTTTTATCTACATTCCACTGAACCATCCACGGGTTGGAAGATAATGAGTGGAATATTTGACGTTCCCTACCATATTCATTTCTTCCATTATATCCTTGTCTACTTTCTCTATATAGGTAGAAATATTCAACATAAATACATGTGATCTAATATCAGGTCACAAAACCTACATGTACTTATGAGCTTTTAGTTGATCATTATTTTCCACCTCTAGTGTAAAAGGAACCAACTCAACAAACTGATTGGAGTACACCAACATTTCATGCTCTCTCTGATGTAAATTGAGGAAGTCTAGTGGATTTTCTATCATCAGTGACTCTGGAAAAAAGTGCTAGAATAAGTAAGTATTGAAACCCTTCCACTCATAGCCCACATTCTTATAAGAATGTTCTATAGAACCCCACCAATGCTTTTTAGGGCCCCCAAGTATAAAATATTTTCACTTTACTCATATATTATAATGCAAATCCAGGATGTTGAATATTTTATGGATATTTTCTAGCTATTAATATTCATATTTAGGTTTATTTTTACCCTTAATGTATGGTTTCTTCTCGTATAAGAACTCTTTTTATCCATATATTTATCCTTTAGTTCCTAGCAGTGCCTCAACGACTGTGTTCTAAACATCTTTTGCATTCTAATCAATAGAACAAACATCTCACATGATATCCTTGATAAATTTTAGATCCATAAGAGGATTTATTTGTGGATAATCAGTTACACCCACTTATGGATCTCTAAAAACTTGTCTCGAAGGCATACTACTACACACTGAAAAAAAATTGGTTAAAAAACAGAACAATATCAATTCAAACTAAAAATATCATAATAAAAAAAAATAACAAAAATAACAGAAAATTGGAGACACGTATCCCAATATCGCATGGTAACTTTAGTCTCAATCACATTAAGAGCTATAAATGCACTATCCGTAATATACATCTCAAGTCCCAATAGTCCTATCTTCAGTCTACAAACTATATAAACATAAGTGCTCTTGAGGATAGACCTCCCTCTGACGCAAATCTATACTAAACAAACCCAAATACCCTCTCAAACTGGTACTCGACCCAACACATCACATACGAGAAGGGAATTCTTGATACCCATGGGATGGAGATGAGCATTCAAGCATAAAACAAAAACCAGAGGGAATGACTTGTCCCAACCTAAAGCAACAACATGGAACATGTATACAATAGAAAAAATAGTGAAAAAGATAAATATTTTCAATGACTGATAACAAATAGTGGAAACCAAACAAATCAAGAGTAGAATAATCAGAAAGTATAGGTTCAACCAAAAAGGACTACGAAAACTGGAAAACCAACTACTCCATGTGAGAGCATAGGCAGACTCACACCATCTTAACATCGGATAATCAACCCAGCTATTAGAAAAATTCAACACCTCACTACAATTCCTTTACTTTACCTACATCAAAAGACATATCCAGGTCTATACGCCACCCATGGGGTACACAAGGTGTGAGATAACAGGCTTAATAGAGTGTCACCCATGTTCTCCATAACATGTCACAATACATATAACTCCAGTATTTCATTTTTTAATAAATCCTATTATGATAATTATTAAATAAGTTTTATGAATATCATGGTAATCATTTTAATTTTCTGAAAATTTCAAAAAAAAGTAGATATATTAACTTTTAGAATAATTTATAATATTATTTATCAAAATATAATTCATGCATATCAAATCCAAAACATTAATAAACCAAGGAAATGTAAATAAATCCAAGGAACTAAATAGGTTAGGCTAGTATACTACTCATACCACAATAATGACTAGTGAAAAACAAGTCCCTGGAACACAAGCCCAAGCAGTTGGGAAACACCCCATGAGTGAACCTCCCAACAATGTCAATAACATGTACCTAGAACAACAATACTAGGCCAAAGAGAAAATACCAATGAGAAAATATAATAGTGTTAATATGGATGATGTCCCTAAGCTAAACCATACACCAATATAACCAAGGCTTCCCATATGTTTCATTAAATAAATCACTTTAATTCTTTTAAAATACCATTTTTCCTATTTTCTAAAAACATGGGAAACTACACTTTTTATCACAAATCTATTTACATAAACATGAAAATTATGTCTAATTTAATTATAAATCAATTTATAAAAATATGAGTAATAAAATTCATCCAAAAAACACTGAAGATAGAACCACCTACCTCAAAACTTGGGATCGTACATGCCCATAAAGGATCCACCAATAAAAGATCACAATAATGACAACATAGGACCAATAATCTACCTACACATCATAAAATTGATTCAATTCAACAAAAGGGTGGATAGGGAAGAGGAAACAACACATACCTCATGAACACACACCTGCCACACCATACCAATCAAAGGAAACGACTCCCAGAACAAAATTTCACAATGAAAATTAAAGGAAATAAGAAGAAACATCTACAAGGTTCAATGTTCTAATAATTAAATGCAATGACACTAACTAGATTAAATAAATGTATAAGAATAAATGATTTCTCCCCCATATGTATGAAAACTAATTTCAATGGTGATCAATCAATGAATGAATCTATCAATATCAAATGAAGACACCAAAAATCACTGGAGAAACCCTATAGGTCTAGAGAAACAATACCTATGGATGAATGAAATAAAATATCACTCATAAGGTTCCCTAAAATTTCTATCTGTGACATTTACATGACATGTTTTCCATTTTCACATCGTGTAATCCTCATAACCCAGATACACTAAAAACCCAAAGAATTTTTTAAAAAAATTGACCTTTTAAGATTGTAGGGATTATAATATGCACATGTAAGGTACTATGTTCATGTTCTGTACTAGTTTCATAGATTCCATGTTGCGGAACTTACACTTTTTGTAATCACAGTACATAGCCTGTATTTTTCTTACAAAAAACAAAAAAAATTAACACACACAAAAACCCAAACAAGCTTGGGAGTTCTCCAAACTCAGAGAGAACCCTACAACACCACTACACACATTTATACCTATCCTTTATTAATTCAAACCAATATACATACCCTAACTTTAGGTTATTTTCCCCTATCAAATTTTCTCCATCCTCTAGAGTCCCAAGATGCACCTAATTAAAGTGGAAAAGAAGTAAAGGAAAGGTAATTAACAAAAGGTGGGAAATGGGATGTTACACAATCCTTTGTTGTAGTTAAGCTACACCAACCTTTCCTATTAAATACAATTATAATGATTCTAACAGATTTGAATCATATCTTAACCACCATGAACAATTTATCCTTATAAGAGCTTATACTACTATATTTACCTTACTAAGAGTATAGAAAATCATGAATTTATAATCCTGTTAGAACTCTAGACATCATCTCTATCTCATGTTAAGACCATACTGATATAAAATATACTTGAAGATCTTATGGTCATATTAGATGATAAACCTCCCACTCATAATTTTGTGTTTCGATGTATTTAGGGTCAAGACTATCACAAAAAATTATAGATCATAAGTCATTTAGTTATACTCATGTGGTGTCAAATTTTGGGACCCATAGGCAATCATTGTGTACCTATATATTAGAACATAATGAAGTCTAGTCCTTGAGGCATTACAGAACACTAAAAACTTGACATCCTCATATAGAAATATCATTATGGGATCACTCTTCAACCTCTACCAAAACTCCTAAAAATCCTATTGCAACATTTCCATAAAAATGAAATGTTACCCCTTCCATGTCAACGTAGTCAATGGTTACAATATCTTGGAGAAATCAGTAGTGAATATCATGTACTATTCTTATAACCAAATGAATCTATGCACCTTCATCATTATATTGGGTGGATACCAATCTAACACTACCTCAACCATTTTTTTTGTCCACTACTACACTCTCTTTTGAGATGAAATTTTCCAAAATGAAAACCTCTTGATTCCATAATTGAAACTTCAAAATATTCCCATAAATTTGGTTCTGTTGAAGTATATTCATGACCATCCTCAATTTTCTGTAGTGATCATCCTCTAAAACTGTGTACAATAGAATTTCATCAGTTAAGAACACCATAAACTAGTCTAATAAATACTGAACAATCATGTTATTGATTCTTGTGAACATTTTTAGGGAATTCAGCAGGCATAAAGGCATAACTAAGTACTAATAATAACCATAAAACATATAAATGTCATATTTGTTATATCTTCATACCAAACTTGAATCTAGGTATAGATTCATCTAATGTATATCTTTGAGAACCAACACACCCACTCAAATTATCTAAGAGATCATTAATCCTGGTAATTGATACTGATTCATAATGGTCTCTAGATTTTGGCAATGATAATCCACACACAACCTCAATCTTCCATCCATATTCTTGGGGAACAAAAGAGCAGATGCATAGGGGAAATATGCGGTATGAAAAATCCCTACCTTTGTAATTATTTCAATTTCATCGTTAGCTCTTGATCTTTATGGGAGACATATGATATATTGGTGAAGATATCAAGGCATCCTCAAGGTTAAAGTTAATGAAAAAATATATCTTTTAGTGGGGAGGTAAGTTTGTAACATCCTCAAGAAATACTCCCTCATCCTCCACCACCACAACAAGAGGATAAAATATTATACTATCAACCGTTTTAATGGAAATACTAACCAAATGATGAGTACTCAGTTGTATCCTCCTATATATGAGATTATTCAAATCATACTAGGTTTCCTTATCACCCACAAAAAAACATGATCTGTCATTAGGGACACACTACATCCTTTTCCAAAAAAAGTTTATATGGCCTTGAATCGTGGTATCCAGTGCATACCTAAGACAACTTATTAATTAATCTTTGTTTCAACAAATATTACCCATAATAAAATCATGCCTCCATGATTCATATCATACTTTCAGAATAAGTATGTGATCACTGAGTCTCCAATGGTAGGAGTTCCAAGCATAAAAATAAATACAATGGATCAATAAGAATATATAATTCTCAAACCATATAATTGTAAATAAAAGATTGGTTGGAACATGTCTATATTAGTACTATATCAAAATTATAGAATATTCATATAATACATCAAATCATCCTGGGAGATTTAGGGTTTTAGGTATTCACTACCTGTACTTGTCCTCTTCCATGACCACCATCTCCATGCACCTCGAATGGACCACCTAGGGATGGTTCTAGAAATAAGAAACTTCATCCACCTACTGATGTATCTACCTAGGTCTTCTATTAGCTACCTCTTAGTCAGATGTATGATGGGTTAGAATATCTGATGTAAATTTTCTCTGACCATCATAAGAGAAGCACTACCTCTCCCAATGATGACTCAAGCCATCTTAAAAACTCCTAATTGAAAATTCTATATCTTGGTATCATTACTTGAATAATATAAAAGGCCTAGATCCCAATAAAAACCATCAACTACCAGGTTTCAAGGTCTTAGATCCTGCGTTCCCACTACGAGCACCAACTACTGACATTTTCTCTTCCAAGAAGCTATCCACCACTAAATTCCTCCCAAACACTTGAACATTGATAGAAATGAAATGAAAAATATCTCCATACCTTATATAATAGCATAATTTAATATCAAAACTTCATTCCTTGATGAATCTTTTTCAATACATATCTGAAGAGTATTTTGAAGGGCCAGTGAACCTTTCCAAATACACCGCCATGGTCATTCTACCCTTTTCTAACTGTAGAATCTCATATATGTGAACTAATTGAATCATGGTAGAATATAAATCATATTTGAATTGATGGTAGAAGTTTGTCTAGGAGATATCAATATCATCATGTAACGGAGTCACCAAACTAAACTATATCTCAATGGATCCCTCAATATGACTCACCACAAGGTTCACCATCTGATCTTTAGGTATCCTCACAATATGGAAAACTTGGGTCACCGACTCAAAAAATCCATCATCTGCCTTCGGGTATGGTTCACCCCGAAATTAGGGTGGTCAATACCTCTAAAACTCATGAAGTGTGCTTATCCTATGCACATTATTGGCATGTACTTTCAGAAAAATCTACTACTCGATGGGTGGTGGAAAATCTGGAAAACTACAAAGAGGTTCCACCTCTTATCAAATCACCTGTACCGAAGCCTCGTTACTCTATTTTTAATCCTAGTGAGAACACAATGGAATCTTATCCATCTATATTCATATAGTCATACAAAAATAAACAAGATACACCATAGTCAGTGTGTATATCTTGGGAGTCAACTCGAGAAGGAAATAGAAACCAAAACTCATTCCTTTATGGTGTAGGTACCAAAAAATCCTTGAAAAAGGTTTATACATGTACTAATTCAACAAAAAGGTTATTAGATTCCTGAGTAATGGAAATATCTACCACCATAACAACACAAGATTCTATGGATGAAACTATAAACTCAAAACACTTTAACATAGTTTCCAAAAAACCAAAACCAATATCACTACAATATAATTCCCAAAATCTATTCCAACGGTAGAATTGCACTCAGATACCCATCTATCATGACATGGACCACCATAACCTATTGTTTATTGATAATCCAAGTGTTTTACCTCTAAACTACCACTAATATTCCATGTCTTGGTGACCACCATCATGTATTCATATCCCTCATATGGGATTCATTTCCCTAAGGAACATGTACACAAGCACACATCTCCAATCTCATATAATGATGAAATGCATAACAACCCAAATGATACTAATGAATGAACGCTTCTAAATCCCACCATTAAAGTATGAAAAAATAACTAAAATTGGTTAATGGGTCAAATAAAATCCCACTGAGAAGTGAAAGAGTCCACCCTACTGAAAACATGGGGAATACTATCTAATGAAACACTTATATGTATATCATTCTATCTATCCCAATACTATAATGTGCCCTCTCTTGATCCTCCTAGGACTCTATCAAAAGGTATTTTATCTGTATAATACATGATATGTGTGGGTAGATCCCATATAGGGTGAGTATAACAATACCCAATACGACACCTTGAAATCACTAGGAATAAAGAATCAAGAGTACTCAACTCATCAATATACAAATGTTTCAATCAACATATGATATATAATGATAAATAAATATAATATAAATTCTCATAAAAAATAACTAATACCAAGAGATCTCAACCAATACTTCCATCCATAGGATTCTTCTCGAGACTTCAATGTAATGTGCATCTATGAGGTCTCTCTCTATGAGACATTTTGTCAACTAATATACTCATCCATGAGGTCATTCTAATCTAGCCTAGCCATGATTTACTAATAGTATTTTTAAATATTGAACTTCTAAGATAAGCACTCACATCTGGGACCATTTGGGGATGCCACCAACCCTAATCGATCAATATTCTAGATAGTGTATCGATTCCCTATGAATGGTAGTGATGTTAGTGCCGCAACCCCCACCTAGAAAGCATATGATAAGGGATCCCACCCTATGACTAATGGAGGGATACCATGAACTCTATCTAAAATAGATCCCATAAATGGTATCAAAATATTAATTCCACATTATACCTTCATGGGGATGGACCAAGGGATCATAATCAACTGAATGTGGTTTATACTAATAAAATAGATGGCCTCACAATTCCCTAGATAAATTACAATACATGTACTAGGGGAACACAGCATGTATCACCCACCTAGGGGTCTTCTCATGTCTCTCTATCTCACATGGAATATAAGCATCCATATAAATTCTGTGACCATTAATGGTACTTGTTGGGTAGTTTTTGGGTCGGCACTCAGTACTTCGCCATCCCATTCTTGTGTACATAGTTTTGTTTATGTTCACTTTGGGTCATGATAGTGATGGTACCCAAGAATCTAGATGGACTAAAAATACAATCCAATGATATATGAGAAAAAATCAATCATTTCTTGAGTATCATCCATTTTTTTGTGCTATAAGGATGTTACGACTTGGGGTTTTTGTTTTTTATTTTAAATTACATTTTTAATTCAATGCATCTGCATATTTTTAATTCAAGTGTTTTTCCTTTCTACATTCATACCTATTTCTCTTCTAACCATAATCTCATTATCACTCTTTCCTTATCCCACTATAATCTCTTTTCATTTCTCAATCGAAATTTACAATCTCGAGGCTTGGCATTAGGGGAGGTTTTTCGGTGTTTTTAATTATAGTGATTAAAAATTTCAAATCGTTTATATATATTTCTTCAGAATGTGAGGGAAGTTCACAGGTTAGTTGAACATCCATCTTGACATGAAACTCATGTTCATTCCTATTCACTACTCTCAAGAGGTGAAATTTTGTGTTCCAAAGTGGTTTCTTAAGTAACCTTAAAATACTTCTCAGGGTAGTGAATAAAAATCCATATAGAGAAAAGGAAGGATTTTAAATTTGAATTTAATAATGAATTAATTTTTATAACCAAACATTATGATCAAGACCTTTCCTTCCAAACATGAAATATTTCTACATCCCCATTTATGTTTTAATTCTACCTTGTATTTGTTTAATTACACTTTTTCAAAAACCCAAAAATTATATCCATTTTTTTCAAAAATAATAAAAACAAAAAAAATAGATTAGGTGAATTAGAAATTATTGTTTGATTGACTATAACGCTTCTCAAGTGAGATGAATCTGGTAATCCTATGTTCTATATTATAAAAAATAAAATTTTCATTTTTCAGACACCTTGAAAATCATGTGTCGGTCCCCATTTATTATTTATTCCACTATTTTAGGAAAACTATCTGCACATTATATTTTTTATATTTAACCATTCTATTAAATCATCTTAGGACTCACTAATCATTATAATCTCATGTCTCATTAGTTCCTAGAATTGAAAATGTTATTAAATATTTTCCAAATATTTTCATGGAAAAAACAGATGTTACAGAGGAAACATTTATGGCTCAAACAACTCATGTATTATGATTTCTCAATACACTACCTCCCAGGGAAGGAAAATATGGTTTTCGATTCATTGGTCAATAATTATAATTGATTCTTAACCAAAATTAGTATTGAATAAGATCTTATGTTCATGGATATAGTAAATATGGATGTGTGCATTTTTAAGAAAGAGGAGATATCTCTCTTTTTTTAATGATTACCAAACCACCTTTAGTAAAAAAGATTAATAGTTTCGAACAAAATGATGATAAATCAAAATAAAATTAAATCCATGCATCATATAAATTAAAATATTTTGTCTTTCACGATGGAATTATAAAATTTTCAATGAGAATATGTGTTCTATCTGTACTTGAGTTGAAAATGGAATTCTAAGAAGATTCTCATAACTTTAGTTTCTCAATACAAATTGGTAGCACCAAGAAGAATAAGGATTTGAGGGAATGTTTTTTTTTTGCATAATATGAAGTGGGTAATTACAATTTATGTATCAAGTTACTTAGTTTTTCAATAGATGGAGGATAAGAGATAGCGTCTAAGGGGAGCCATGAAAACTCTACCAATTCTAATGTGGAAATTTGATGAAATTATTATGGAATTTTTCATTGGATTACCAAATAATCCTATAAATAATGATGCAATATGGGTTATTTTAGATAGCCTAACCGAATCTACACATTTAATTTCAATAAGATAATATTTACCTCTGGAGTTCCATTCATGAAAAAATATTAATGAAGTTTTAAGAATTCATGATGAACATATTTAAACTATGTCTAACCCTGAGCTATGATTTGCAACCAAATTTTGGAAAATTCTTTTGAAGGATCTTGATACTGATATTATTTTGAGCAATTTGTATCACCCACAAACTGATGGACAGTCTAAAAGTGCTATATAAATTTTAGAATACATGTTGAGAAAATTACTACTTGAATTTCAAGGTATATAAGATAAATATTTTCATTAGATATATATTTATTATAATAATATCTTACATTCATGTATTTAATTGGTGTTGTATAAAGAATTATATGGAATGTGATTTCGTACTCAACCTTTTTTGGATGAAGTTAGTGAAAGGAAGCTAATAGGACCATAACTTTTTGAGTAGGAAACGATAAATGTAAAGACTCTTCAAACTTATATTAAAGTATACAAGATCATGAAAAATATTTTTACTGATAAATGATGCAAATATTTGGAATTATAAGTGCGAGATCACATCTTATTGAAATTATCTACATGGAAGGGTGATGTAAGATTTGGTAAGAAATGAAATTAGATCCCCATGAACATCAGAGTTTTTGAAATAATAAAAAGAATTAGAGTTGTGGATTTCCATTTAGAGGTGGAACCAAGTCCCTCTAAATTACATGTTTTTTTCATATATCATATTTAGGTAAGTACATTCCATACCCAATTCATGTTCTCACCTCTGAACAAATAAAATTTGAAATTTTTCTCTATTACTATGAAGGGACCTTCTAGATTATTGACACTATAGTGAAAGTATTGATTTATTGAATGGATCAACAGTTTGAATTAACTCAAATAAATAATAAAATGGTGTGTAAAACATGAGAACCAAAGGATTTTATAAGCAATAAAAACCCTCATTTGTTTAGAAATTAATATCTACAAAAATTTCATGTATGAAATTTTTATAGGAGGAAAGAAAATAACACTTAATCTTCAATTATAGTAAGTGAAAATTCCATTTTTATAAAACTATAATACAATGAAAATTTTAATATTTCATGAAACATAAATTCTAATTTTATTGGATGAATATAAATTGTGAACATTATAGTTTAAAATAATCCTAGAATTAGTTTTTAAAATTTTCATATTCAATTAGGATTTTATGAATAATTGAAAATATAGTATTTAAATATTCCACATACTATTTATAATAATGGGTTATAATATATATAATTGAAAATAAAATGGCTATAAATTTGAAAAAAAATAAATATAATACCACTTGGATGTAAAAAAATGATATTTGTTTAGTAAACTGCTTTGTTAAGGCATAATTTCTTTCCATTTTAAAAATTCATTTCATGAAAACAAATTTTTAAACATGTTTTTCATTATTATTTTTAAATTAAATTATTTCTATTATGTGAATTTAATTAAATAAAATTATATTCCATTTTATTAATAAACATAATTAATATTAGGTAATAAGATAAACTTAATTTTTTGTCATAATGAATTGTAAAAAAAGTAAAAAATTGTTTATTATAGGTATGGTTATAATGGGTTTGTTGGGGATAATACTAAAAAGATAAGGGTTAATAAGACCTAAAAACTTTATAAAATCTCATTTTTGGATGGATTTATAGCCTACCATTTTCAAATTACAATATGATCCATTTTGGATCTATTTTTCAAAGAAAGTGACATGGCATTATTGTAAAACATTGAAAAATTACAAGTGTGTCGCTCACCTCAATTATAGAATGGAACATCATCCACTTACTTATTCTCACCTATTGAACAATTTAGCTCAATATAGCACTACCAAAATCTCTCCCCAACAACCTTATCCTTGTTTTATAGATTTTGGTATTTTTAAAATTCCAACCCTAGGGTCTATAATAAGAAACCCGAATATGTTTTTTAAGTGCATGTAATTGTCTCCAAGAAATTTATTTTTACTTATTCTCTTACCACCATCACTTTTGACTTAATAATTACCATATTGTAGCATCAGTGTGTATGATACACATATTTGTCAATAATTTTGTGTCATAGTATTTATCCATCTCCTACTCCATCAAAATGGAATCAAAACCATTGCTCTTCTATACGTTGGACTACTGCCTCGCGAACCAATGTATTTTTTTCCATCACTGACTCACATGGATAATATTAATTATAGAAAAAATTAATATATAATATAATTATGAAGTAATATTAATTTTTTAATATTTATATATCATTTACTTCCTAATAATTTCACATAGTAAGGAAATAATGATGTTTCACAAACATATGTACCGCCTACTGTCTCTAGGAAGTTATGTGATTCATTTTCAATGTCCATATTTCAAGAATGGTTAAAAAATTATATAATGAAATTTTTGTTTAATATATTATGGGACTATATCATATGCATAAGAAACAGAATTTTCAAGACAATATATGCATGAGAAAATGAAGCAGTAAACACCTGAAACAAGGGTAATAATTAACTTTTATTACCAAATAGGTATTAAGATGTTATATAAGGATAATATAAGATATTATAAATATTATTATTATATTATTATTAATTATTAAAATCCTTGAAAACATTACATAAGATGATCAATACTGTTCAACTAAAGGGAAGAGTGAGATAAGGGGTTTTGTCTCAATTTACACTCTATTGAGATATATTATTTATTATGAACCTATTCATGTTTATGTGGTGTATATATTACACCACTAATATATTTCAAATAAATAATTGTTTTTTTAATATTAATAATGTTTAAATTCAAGATTATTATTCTTAAGGATTGAAATTTAAAAGTTACCAATTATGCAAGAATTTATTTTACAATCTCACTTTCTTTTGGGATTCAAAATATTTTCATTCAGGGAATTTTATAATTTATTCATCATAAGATCCAATAGTTTAATTGTAATATGGATATTTAATAAGTTTACATATTTTCTTCCAAATTTACCTCTCTTTTTAACTTGAATAAAGCAAAGATATTATTAATAGAAAAATTGATCTTATTTCTTGTTTTTGATCGGTTATATTTCCTCCAGTGTCAATATTTTTCAAAAATATTTTAAAATTTTGATTTTTATTCACTAAAATGATTTATTAAGTATATTTTAATTTATACATTACTTATTAAAAGGTTTGAAATTAATATTTACAATTTTTTTGAATGGTTCTGTTTTTACTATTATATGAAAAAGTCCAAAGGAATGTTTCACTTTAACGTATACAACATTAATGAATTTTCTCACCGCCATAACTCTTTTACAATACTTCCGTTTTTCAAAATGTTTTCAATGGTTTTATGAATACTATTTTACTAGGAAATTTTATTTCAATTTTTATATTCTATTTTATTTTATCTTTTAAAAGACATGAATTTATCACAAATCATCTCTTATCTCTAATTAATTTTGTGGTTCTTAACATTCTGTTGAAACATTAAATTTATTTTGATCATTGGACCTTAGATTTATCTTTAATATATGAATTATATGTATCATAGATATAATTATTTATGAAACTATATACCATTCCCAAAAATGGTTTTTACATTGAATTTAATTTAATTGACTTTGGGAATGTTGAAATTATGTGTTCTTTAGGCAATACAGATATTTTTTTATAAGAAATATTGTGTATGGAATAAATTTTTATAATTATATATATGGATAATGAATTATACCTGAACTAACAGGTGGGGAACAGAATTGCATAGCCTTCTGATGCATCGATAATTATCATGAGGAAAATTAGATGGACAATTTAAATAGGTTTCTGGTGGATACCTATAAATTGATTAAACTGTCTTGGATCGGGTTGTTTATGGTATAGATATTATGATTACTAAAATCATGAAATCAAATATTATGCATTTTCTTCATTGATAAATTAGTTATTATTATCCATGATATTATTACATTGATTGAATCCAGAAATAATTTTTTTTTTAAATAATTTACTAAATATAATGTTCTTTCAGTTATTTACCTTTATATATTGATTATGCTTTATCTACTCTTGATATATTTTTTTGTACAAAACACTTAGTGAGAATATTATATTTGAACTATTTTGTTTCCTTTACCCATTTTATGAATAAAAAAACCTTGAATGAGTTCCAAGGATGAAAAAAAGTTCACTTTTATAATGTTTTCGATTTTATACCCAATTTAAATTTGGTATTATGTATGTATACGGATCACCATGAATACTAAATTTATTGGTCATTCAGTATTATATCCTTAATATAAATCTCAATTTTATAAAGTAGAAATCAACTCTCGGTAACTAATGTTTGGGTTATTACATTCATTCCCTTTTGGGTGTATATTTTTATAAAATCAAAAGGAACTATTATGTATTAAAACTTTACAATAAATGGTGTACACATCCACTAAATTTCCTATCATTCAATAAAAAAAATTATTTTTAAAATTTAAATGATTATTTCATTCCAAACAATGTCACTTATTTTAAGATGAATCCATATAGAAAAAGGTAATACATTTCTACAGTTAGTACTCATTCATAAGACCTGTGAAAACATTTTAAAATTTAGGATTAGAAAAAATATATTACTAAGTGAAAAAAAATCCCATTATACTATTTTGAAAATCAGGAATTCAAAAATAAAATTTCCATTTTTATCCTAATGATCAAAATAATCATTTTCTTAATCAACAAAATTTACGTAACCACCCAGTTACTTCCATGAAAATATCATAAAAATATATAAAGTCAAAATCATACTCATTTAGTTTTCTTTTAAAATTAGAGCACTCATGGGAACATTTTCATAAAAATATAATTTTAACCATTAAAAGGGGCATAAAAATTCCTTAAAAAATAAGATCATTAGCTTACATTAAAAAATAAAAAATATTCCTTATAACTAATTTACAATAATATAAAATCTATATAGGTACCTTGGAACAACATAATCATAGGACCCTTAAAATAACAATTAAGGATGGAATAAAAAACTTGGTTAACTCCAAAATAATTCTTAGAGAACCAAATAATTTATTAATTCATTTGAGAGATATACTGAGCTACCTATTCATCATAAATAATGTTCAAGGACCATAAAATACATAAAAACTAATAATATTCCATTTATATAAAAAATATCATAGAATATTCAATTTAATATATATATATATATATCCCTTCATTTGAGGTTCTCATACAAATAAAGAAAAAATATTTTTTCTTTGAAAACTCCTAAATGATAAATTTCCCAAAAAATAGTAAATAATATTTTCTTTAAAAAGGAATAAAAATTTATTGAGGAATATTTTTAATGAAAAATGGCTTGGGTGGAAATAAATTCCACTCATGTAGGTTATATTAAAAAATATTATATTTTTCATTTTGGTAAAAAGAGTCAAAAGTGACCCAAAAGAAAAACATAAAAAGGATTATTTTTTTAAAGTTTATTAAAGTATGTAAAAAAGTTTTTAAAATTAATAATTACTTTTTTTTTGAATTGTAAATAATATTATTATAGAATAAATTTAAAGTAGTATGTACAATGTGGAAAATTATTTGAAAGTAGTACTTTACAACAAGGTTTTAAAGAAATATCCCCTTTGACTTTAGTTATATTTTGATAAAAAAAATGGAAGAGAGAACATTAAAATAATTTGTAAAAAACATTAATTTTGTTAAATAAATTTGTAATTTTATCCATAAGTAATTTTATATAGAAAAAAATATGTGGGTAAAACATAAAAAGTTACAAATAAAGGAAATTGAGATGATAAATCCCTTACCTCGAGTACAGAATTTCTACGTAAGTATTTTAATTTCCATAATAAAAATATTATATTAAATTTATATTTTGTCTATAACATTTTCATTTTCATTATATTTCATTCATTACCATGACTAATTTATTTATTAAATCAATTGAGTTTACATTTGAATTTTCATGAAAGTTTAGTTCATAATCCCAAAAAAACTATGGTAGGTTGACCATGTTAAAAAAGATTAGTATTAAAACACATATTAAAGTATTAAACATGTTATAACTATAATTTTATATATTAAATATCTTTTTATAACCATCAATGTAAGGCGGTAATGAAAATATAGCACATGGTTTCATGTTGGTTTTTATTATATGTACACGTGAATGACATTTTCATTATTCTACTCGGGGGAAAAATAACATAGATAATGTTTATATTTTTCAGAATCATAAATATCTTATAAATTTAATAATTATTCACTATTTGTAACCATATTACCATTCATCTATGAATAAAATGAAAAACTAATTTCATCACTTCGAGGTAATGGTATTCCACATGTAAACTTGAGTAACTTTATCATTTCCCAAGAGATGTACATGTAATATGTTAAGTAAAATATTATAATAATCAAAATATTTTTATAAATTTATTATATATTCATTATTTTCATATTTATAGCTAAAATTTTTAGGCATTTATGAAAATTGAAATGAATCTCTTTGTGGTGATTGTAATTCAAACATCTGAATGAGCGATGCTTTCATTACTAAATGGATGAAAAAGGATAAGAAAGGGGTTATAGGATATACAATATAAAATTAATTGTTATTTCATGTTATAATGTAATTATATATTAATAGTTATTTTAGGATAGAATTTGGTACTAGAAGACATAAACTTAAAAGAAACTGGCTACGACTTATACCTCCGCTTTTGACGTCCTCATTTTTATTGAGCTTAATTCCATAAAAAGAGGTATTTATGGCCACTCCATGTTTTTTGGGACATTTAAATTAAATATTATGGATGTATTTTGGAATATATTTTAGATAAAATTTAACATGATTTTTTTTTGAAAATCATGAAGTGAGTCGCTTATCTTAGGTAAAAATCAACGCTTGTTTTCACAAATTCTCATTCATTAAGTGTAAGGGATGCAATCTTAAAAAATTCAAGTAGGATATAAATTTAAAATTAATGATATTATAAAATATTTCTCAATTAAATGAATTAATATAGGTTTTTTATTATTTTCATATGATTTAAAAATAATTTTCAAACATTAAATATTATTTGAAGTCATTTTCATGACCATTCACATATCATGACTTTAAAGGCATCAAGATAAAAATGGAATTAGAATATAAATACTTTAAACACCACTAATACTATATAATTATCAATTAAATTGTTTTAACATGAAAATTCATCAAAAACATATTACTTTTAATGTTTCTAAATTCATTTACTTGATTTCTCTACAGTATACAAAAGCACTACATCTATATTTCGTAAGCACTGAAGGTAATTATTCCATACCCAAAAATTAAAAATAAATTCCTACAATAAAAATTTTTTATTCTTATTAAAAATAATTATTTATGACCATTCGTAAGTTTTGTTTTCCCTTATGACAATATATTAGTTATATATTAATAAAGAGAGTGACATTTTTTTATTATTCTTTTCTTAAAATTATATAAAGGTCATTATAAAAGGAAAATGTGTTGAATTAATATATTTTTCAATTTAAGGTGATAATTTTTAGAATAATATTACAAAATAAAAATTAATATGAAAATGGTGACCTTATCCCAAAACATGAAAATTAATTAAGAAGATTTACCCATTACAATGGTGAAAACCTTTTAAAATGGTTACTATTCATTATAAAGAAAATGAAATTAAACTCATTCATAAATTTTATCTTCTTGATTATAAATATGAAATCCGTTTTTCAAGATTAAATTTATATATTTTTCATGAAAAAAAATATTTTTTCACAAAATGCAATGAGATTTGTTTTTAGAAAAATAGTTATTTTTCCATAAAATCGATTCTATGCCAAAATAAAATATAATATTGATTCCCAGAGATTTAGTTGAATTATATTTTATGAAAATAAACTTATTTTAATTTAAAAAATCAAATACAAAATTAAAAATTGAAATTACTATGATTAAAACATAACAAATGACAGTTTTTTTAAAATCATTATTTTTCAATATTCACCCAAAACTCAACAATTTCAAAAAATTATCAAAAAATTACCTTAATAATATTGTTATATAATGATTCAAAAATTAATTTATATTTTATCAAATACATATATTCATGTGGTGGAAATAAATAATAATATTCATGCACAAAATGAAATGAAACCCATTATTGAAAAAATATATTTTAAAGTATAAAATGAATTTATAGACATTTCTTATCTATTAACCAAAATCAGATAAATTTTAATTTATTTTATTAAATTTATAATTTGATAAATTTCACTAAAATCATTCATGTATAGTGATTATCTTAATTTACTTTTATAAAAATTCAAAGTTCACATTAATCAATTTTATAAAAATCTCTTGTTTAATATTTCATTTAAAATTTTAATTATTACTTCCTCAGAATTAATCATTACATTTATACTAAGGAAATATTCACTATATATATTTTATAATTAAGTAACTCATGATTATAATCACCTATATAATGAGGATTTAATAATGTTAATATTAAAATAATAAAATTTTGACAATGTATCACACTTCGTTTTAAGCTTGGTATTGTGTTTGGTACATGAAATCAAACATACTATTATGTTTTAAAAAAAATTAGGGTTCTATATATTATAAATTATTTATTTTATCGTACATTGTTAATTAATTATGTAAAATCAACAAAATATTAACAATAATGTAAATGGAAAAATAAGAATATTTATTCATAAGATTGAAAATCCCACTATAAAACATTAATCAAGACAAAATATTCTATTAGATGACTAATAACTTCCCCATAGTTCAAAGAACTTATCTGGGTTCCATTAGGGTGATTTAAATAATTTTAGAGTTCAAAATAAATTTTTGTGCTGACTTAACCTAGTTTGAATCAAGGGGATATTGTCTCTGTGATACACTATCCAACTATGAGTCATGTGTTGTGGAAAATCTAGTTAGGAATTCTGGATGGGGGTCCACTGAATAGATTAAGTAATTTTCATTTATTTCAATTAGAATGAATTATTAATTAAATATGTTTTAGTTATTTGATATGGACTATTTATGTTTCACTTGAAGGGGAATATAGATTATTTCCACTTGAATGTATAGGTCACTATATATTAAAAATATAATGGTCTAGGCTATTGGGATTTTATAATATAGTTAGAGACTATTAAGATTTAATTTATTATATCATACTTTTTTAATCAAGATAATGTACTGTAATATTCTTTACTTTATTATAAAAAATAAAAAGATAAACCATGGTAACACTCTAATCATTTCTTGGCATAGACCATGTCTTCACCATAGAAAACATTTAAGAGTGTTGTAGCCATTTATACATTTCAATACAAAAAAATATTATGTATTGTTGTCCCATATTCTTGATGAGCCTCCCCACTAAGTTATAATAGGTGAAAAGGATGACTGAAAGAAGTATATAAAGGATACTTCAAATGTATTTTGTATTATGAAATCACCAGTGTTCTAAGTGTTGAATATGAAACCTAAATTAAAGGATTCATAGACCATGGTATCTCATATTATATCTCTTGATAAAGAAATATAAAGTCTTAAGATAAATGAAATTTATACTACACTATACCAGTGTAAACTAGGAGATGGGTTTCTAGGTACTGACCTTTCCTTCAAAATTTCAATGTAAATTGATTAGTAATAAATTATGGGATTCCTTTTTTATAATAAATTATCTATGAATCTCATGTTATTATTCTTATGACATGGATACTCTATATTCATCTAGAACTATATGATGAATGGTATTAAGTATCCAATCTATAATATTTTTACTATGAATCTCTAAAATGACAGAGAATGGCTGGAACAAGGTGTCTCAACACTTTTTGTCTAGAAAGTGAAATATGAAGTTGAAAATTTCAATTTTGGTTTAAATTCGATAGATCATTTACATAATTATTAAATGGTAAAAAAAGGCTTAGAGGAAGTGTGGTGAAAAATAATTTATTAGTGTCTTGTCTGGAAAGAAATGAAACTAGAAGAGGAAATTGAATGATTTGAAGAATAATCTCACAATATCATATACTTCAAGTATATCCATAATTTTATATTTCTGATTTATTTCTTGAGAATTAAATAAAATATGAAATTAACTTATTTGTGTCAAAATAAATGATCCATGTATGTTTAAAATCATTATGATTTGTAAGGTAGTATCTATAAGTAATTAAGAGTGGTAAATTCCTCATTCATCTAATAGGTTGACATAAATTCAAATTTACATGGGGATTGATTCTTGTTAAAATATTAATCTATACATAGTATTACAAAAATATTTTTCTCATTGTCTACTTAAACACAATACGGGATTATTTATTTTTTGGAATGAATTTTGTTATGGTATTTAATTTTTCTAAAATTTTTTAGTATTAATTGAATCTAGAATATCCAAATCATCAAGGAGTGATGAATAAAAAATATAAAACTCATGCCTTGTTGTGGATAGATAATTATTTATCATGTAAAGATAAAAGTAGTTTTCAAGGACACACCCAATTGGAGTGAAAAAAACTTGGTTATTAGATATATTTACTTATTATGTTTGAAAAATTTGAGCCTATATAAAAAATTTAATTCACAAAATATTATGGAGTAAGTTTTTCAGAATGCGAAAACTATTCTAAGGATAATATTGAAGAAAATTCATTGACATCATGGGATTCCATTAATGTATGTTATAGATTCTTGGTGATGAAATTAATACACCTGGTAAAAGATATTGTATTCATAAGGAGGGAATGTGAGGGAATATTTTAAGAATTTATTCAATTATAATATAAATTTATAGTGGAGTATGCATAAACTCATATTTCATTACATACAAAAAACACTGGATGATAGTAGAAAAGGAATATTTATATGGAGTATTATATAAATTATATATTTCATATAACTTGTTTGAAGAAATTTATCACTAATATAAATTAAAAATATAATAATATGTGATAAATATTGAAAATGGTTTCATATATGTCATTATACGAAAGAAACCCATTATTTTATTGCTTCAGGGGGTTTAATAAGAACATATGGTTGAAAGTTGGTTTCACTAAAAAATACATCAAGGAAAAAAATATCATAATTAATTATTGTATATCTACTCTAGATATTAAAGTCCCAATGATAGAAATGTATTATTTTAGACTAAATATATTATTATAAAATGGAATCAATATTATATGGGAAATAAATTATATGAATTAAAGGATTTTGATATTCACGAGTTTTCATAGGAATATAAGACATCTCCAGAATTAGGTAAGATTTTATTCTGATGACACATACTATATAAGAAATTTAAAAACAAATTGGTGGTTTTATATTCACCATCAATAATGATATATTATTAAAAAAACCTATAAGGAATTATTAAATGGATATAAACTAATATTTGAAATTTCATGTGAATTCTTAAAACGATTCCTTATACAAAACATCAGCCTCATTTTTTGGTAGTTTCTTTAGTTAATTTAATGTTATTGTGAAGAATAAAATAGAATCCATAAATTGATGGTGAAATATAGAACAAATATATCGTGACTGATCAATAATGGTTTAACCTATATTTATACATACTCTATGAAAAAACCATACACTAGTCATCATAAAAAAATACTTCATAATTCTACATGTATTAGCCACATTCTATGATGATATAATATTAATTTGATAAATCCAATGGATAGTGTGTTTAATTTAATTATAGATAGTTTTATCAGTTTTTACATTGGTTTAGTGGGAATTTAATGGTTTTCCTAAACATATATAATGATAATATATATAAAATATATGATTAGTTATAATGTTAATTAAGGTAAAGGAAAATGTTTCCATGAATAATTTATATTATCTACCCATGTTCATGAAAACAATGTCTATAAACATTGATCTATGGGTTTTTTTAAATCTAGTCATCATGAATTCTTAAACAGTGTATTGAGAATAAAAAATGGAATAATTCTAGAGTATATTTTTTCTTATGTAACATGTCATGAAATTTCTCTTAGTTTCAATGTGAAAACCTATGAGAATATTGGTTTGATTAATATATAATATATTCCTTAGTGTACATTGGAATCCGTCTCATGTTTCATGATATGTACTAAGGATTTATATTTCTTATGAGTAAATAATGAATGAAGAATATCAATTAAAACTTTGAGAATAGTAAAGACTTTTGGTTATATCTATCCAAAGTTACTTAAGAAAGTATAAGTGGGTGAGTTCCCAATAGTTGGGGTAATGGGAATACTTCTGATTGAATGGAGATAAAACTTATATTTTTTAGGCTTAGTTTGATCGACTATCATAATAAGGATAAGGGAATATTTAAGAAAAACTTATTATAGAAAATGGATTCAATTTTTAAATATTCATAGTATGTTTTGGGTTCTAAATAATATTTAAAACAATTCTACAACATTTATATCTAGTTCATGGTTTAACCAAGTTTTTTGGTTTAACAAGGGAAAAAGGTAACTACTTAGTGAGATCACCTATTGAGATATTTCCTTAGAGGTTTGAATACATAGTGATAAAAATAGCAGTAATAACCTGTTAGGACTGATAGTAATTTCTATGCCTCATAAAAATCATGCTTATCATGTGAGGATAACCGATTAGATAGAAGATATCCTGAGTGAAACCAGGATTTTGTGGGAGTTAGTTCCTTAGAACCAATATAATTTATAATTTTGAATACTAAAATATTTATATATTATATTATTAATTAATATATTATCACATGATGAGTGCTATTTTATGTAATACTAATAACATAATATCATTTGAATAATTATCTCGTCGAATTGTCAAAGTAGTTTCCTATAACTATATAAACCTTGAAGAATTATTAAATAATCCTAAATATATGTTCTATAGAGAGAAAAAATCTATATGATGGTATATATATATATGATGTTTTGTACTTAACTAGTAGAGGTTCATAATATATTTATACTTATTCTCATGAATTTATCACTTGATAATCTCTAAGAGAGGAGGTTATGAAACATACCTGCCAAATAAAATTCAACATGTGATATTTTCCATTGGATATTCATATCTATGAATGTACATATTGGTATTTATACTTGATATTACTATTAATGTAAATCACGAATCATGTAATTTTACGTATTGACAAAAAATGGGAAGATTTTCTTATGGAAAATTATGATGTGATGGGTGCATTATAAGTGATATGACATCAATGAATAAGTCATGAAAGAATTTATTAATTGTTTTTTAATGTCATAATATATATCTAGAAAAAATATTGGAATAGAAATGTATGATTAAATATATTTTCATAGTTCATCCTCTATGAATTCATTTTATAGTGTCGAATAATTAAATTCAATCATACCGGTTGATGAAATAAGTATGTGACGTACTTAATGAGATATTGAGACAAATAGATTATGTTACACAATCATCATCTATATGAGGTTGTTTTCATTGAAACACTAAAATATTTCTATATGGGAAACATGAAGTGAATCTAGACACTAATTTTGGAATTTGGACCAGGTCATCTAATTCCACTGAGAAAGGGGCAAAGAGGGTCACACATTATGTGTATACAAAATCTTTATTAAATTCCATTTGAATTTAATAATTTGAATAAATATTATTCTTTCGACCTAGGATTAAAATTTATTTAGGTTTTATTGATCACATATATTTAATCATGATTCATTCAAATTAAATATGTGTGAGTTAAATATTAAATAAATAATATTTTAATATATAAAATATAAAATATTTATCAATCTATTATTACTTTTTAAAATAAAAAACAATTATTTTTTTCATTGCATAATATTATTATAATTAAATATTCTCTAGTTGGTGAATATGATATTTATTTACGTATAAAATGAACAATATATTAGCATTTATTTATTAAAATAAAAAATTATTTCTCACGTTAAATAGATTCTGAGAAGGGTTGAATGGTCGGCTTAAGGTCTCAAATGAATTGATATTTAAATATATATGAGTTATCACATGTCACTGCATATAATAATAAATATATTATAATTATTTAGAATGGGGTTTATTTATATATAACCATTATATAAGGGCCTCTTCACAATTATCATAATTATAACCATAAGTGTATTGAAAGAATTATATCATTTCAATGGTGATGATAATTTTTTATAGAAAATGATTATCTCTCAAGATAATTTTCTCAAAATATTGAGAACTCCATCTAGAAAAAATATACATTCTTCATTATCCCTATAAAGACTGAGATAACAAGAGAAATAATCTTTCCAAACAGAAATTATTCTTATTATGATAAGTTTTTAATAATAAAATATGATCAACACCACCATTCTGGAACCCAGAGATCCATCAACAAAATTATGAAATTTATGGAGCATATTATGGAAAATTATTAAATTAAAGTAAATATATTATTGATTTATTGAAAAATTTTGGACTTGAAAATAGTAATACTTACATAAATCCCATGTGTACTATTCTAAAACTTTATTTGGATGAAGTTGGAAAACAAGTTGACAAAAAGTTATACAGAGGTATGATTGGTAGTTTACTATATCTTACTACTACAAAAACTAGATATAATGTTTTATATACGTTTATGTGCTAGATTTTAGTCAAATACAAAATAATAAAATCTTAATTTTGTTAAGAGGAATTTTAGATATTTAAAATGTAATGTTTTTCAAACTCTTCCATACCCAAAAACTTCTGATTTTGATTTAATTTCATATTCAGATGCTGACTTTGGAGGATATAGATTAGATATAAAAATTACATCTAGAACCTTTCACATTTTAGTAAAATATTTAGTATCATGGGAGAGTAAGAAATAACATTTAGAATACCTGTTGACAGCCGAGATAGAATATGTATCTATAAGTAGTTATTGGGTATAGGTGTAGTGGATAAAACACACCCTATTGAACTTTGGGTTTAGTTCTGATAATATACATATTTTATTTTATAACACTACTTTAATTAATATTTCGAAAATCATATAATACATTCTAGAACCAATAATATTTATATCATGAATCATTTTCTAAGAGATCATGTTCTTAAAAATTGAAATATCTTTCAAATTTTCAAATACTAGATATCAACATGGTTATATTTTTACTAAACCACTTCCCACTATACGTTTTGATTTTATTAAGGGTGAGTCATGGATATTTAATTTAAAATGAAATTTATTTCAGTAATTTCTCTATTAATAATTTTATTTTATTTTATTTTATTTTCATTAAATATATATTTAAATAAAAATTATATTTTATCTTGATTTTGTTTTGATTTTTGAAAAAGAATATCTTTTCGAAATAAAGAATTAATCATTACACTACATTAGCATGTTGAGAAATCATAACATGTCACTCAAACCATCAAAAAAACCCTCCTAAATATGTTATATCACTTACCTTAACATTTCTAACCCTTTCAACTTTTGAAACTCTTGTTTCCCTCTCGAAACCATAGAATCTGAAACCTTTATACTTAGATTCTCAAAAATATTGATGGAAGAAGTAGGTGAGCAGAGCAGATCGAAGAAATGTGTTACCTATAGAAATATTCTACAAAAAAAAGGTAATATATTTTGAGTGGTTCAACCAAATGAATATTCTTATGTAGAATTCTTTATCTTTTCAAGCTCTAGAAACTCTTTTTGTTGAAGTAAATATAGATTTTAGTTTTCATTTATAAGTAAAAGAGTTCTCTAGAAATTCTCAGTACATCTTTGGTGATATATAATAGTTAGTTGTTTCTAAAATTTATGTAACAGACTGAAATTTTATGAGATATATTCTTTTTAATTTCTTTGATGTCTTGTGTTGTACACTACACCAAGATATTCTTGTTCAATATACAACACCGACATAGCTTACTGTTTATGTAATACTATGCTTTGTTTGCGTTAATATAATTCATTCCATATAATACAAATTATAATTTAACAAAAATATTATAATCTAGTTATTATAATGGCAGGTATGAATAGTATTGAATTTCTTCTGAAAACTATTTAAATAAAAATAAGTGAATCTATAAAACAATAAAATCACTATTGATGGATTTTATATATAATATAATCAATTTAATTTTTAAAATTCATCTTATATGTTTTCTAAAAATGATATAATAACAAATTCATTCTTTTGGATAAAATAAATATTTTTCAAAAATATAGTTTTATCACCTATTGTGGGAACACCCTTTTTAAATCAAGTTTTTGACACTTTTTTATATTCAATTTGAAAAAATAAACTTCCTATTTTAATGCAGAATATAAAATTTTTCTTTTGATGAACAATTGATATTTTTTTGATAAGTACTATTTTTTAATGAGTAGTGAAAATACTGATTTTTATTGAAAACATTATTTTGTTTTAAAGTCATTACATAGTAAAATTTTATTTTGGGTTAGTTTCAAAAAAAATTATTTAGGTTTTATCCAATTATGGTTTTTGAAAATGATTTTATTCTGAATTTATTATAAAAACATTTTCCTTTTAAAAGGGGTATTTTTCCAAAAAGGATTGTTTTTCATGACATTTTAACGGCTTTATTTTAAATTTAATTCTGAAAATTCTGTATTTTAAATTTTGAAAAATGGATTTGAAATTTAGATTCAGTATATAAAAATTAGGTAATTAGTTCCCATTTATTTTTTAACAATCTGAATAGTAATCGTGGTAAATTTTGTTACCACGGTAAAGGGTAAATTTAGTAATTTTGGTTAAAAGTAAAATTATAAACCCTATAAAAAGACAAAACCAAAAGAAAAAATTTTATTTGATGAATTTAATTCGACCCTTAGCACTGGAGGATCTAACTTATGTAATTTAATGGACACTTATCCATTAAAATAACTTAAACAATATTTAAATCAAAGAAAGACACAAGTGTCATTTTCTTTGTCTTTAATATCTATTATGTGTCCAAATATGGACAAATGGCTGGTATCAATGAATATGAGTAAAAAACTTTAACTTAATAAACACATATTTCTAATATAAATTTATTTTTGATGTTTTGGGGCAATTTGGAGATATTATGGTATTAATAATATTTTATTTAATGAAAATTTAAAGATTTCCCATTCATGTTTTAAATAATATATAATTTTAAAAATAAGGTTATACAAAAGATATATTCGACTATAAATACTCATTTGAAAGCTAAAAGGTTTTTATTTATAATGATAATTTATTTTTAATTTTTAGGATATAAATAATGACCATAAATGCTTATAAATTGATGATTCGTGTATTATTAAGTTGATGAAAAATCAATAAAATAATTTTATTAAAATGATAATAAATATTAAATACTAGAAAACTTTCCCCAATATTATTTTTTGAGTATATATAGACCATTATTATCCATTTTTAGATCTATTGATCATTTGGAGCCTTATAGAAGAGATTATGACACTTATATTATTTTATTTAAAGTGATGTTAAACTTGTCACATTCATGTTTTAATAAGTATAAAATTTTTAATGTTTTATTTTCAAAATATATATTCAACTAAAAGTATTATACTATAATATGTTATATTTATCATCATCATATTATTTTATTTTTATTTTTTAACAAATAAATAAGTATATTAAATAATTATACAAAACTAATGTAGTAATTATTTTATTAGTGGAAATATCAAATTAATGTTATTAAAAATATTGAAATAAACATAATTTGAGCTAATTAATATGTACAATGATTTTTATGGATTATATAGACCCCATAGTGATATAATAAAATAATTTATTTTAGGATAACATCTTATCTTGATATTTTTAAAATCCATGAATTGAATAATGTCAAAATTAACACTCTTGTTGTTTTTTCAAAAAAATATATTATTAAATTATTTAAAATCATAAAACATTTTACAAAAAATATATAATAATTATTATATATTATAAAATTCTATGAGATACTTATTTATTGTCTAATTTACATCAAATAAATAAATATTTCACCTTTTTAATATTGAAATATTTTTTATCTTAATTAAAATTATATAAAATAACTAAGTGTTAATTAAAATGATAATGTTTATATTGAAAAAAACAATTGTATAAAATTTTTTAGTTGATTATATTAAAACCCTATCTCATCTAATCTTAAAAATTGGGAAATTTTTTAGGTTTATTTTATTTTATAATATTATAAATTAATATTTTTGAGGTTTCCAAAAGTGCCCCTCGCCTTAATTATAAAAGGGAACCTCATACCTCATTTCTTCACATAAATTTGAGCCTTCAAGCTCAAAAATACCCTACCATTTCCCCTTATCAACTTCCTAAATCACATTATAGAGGTTCTGGGCTTCTCAAAATATCAACTCTAGTGCCTTTAAGAGGAGATTTAAAGGAAGCACTTTTACGAAGAGGTAATCTCTTCTACCAATTCTTTCAAACTTATTTATTCTTATACTTCCTATTAATTAGTTGTTTCATTATAAAGTAATAACATAAGTATCAATCATATAACTATATTTTATTATAATTATTAAATAACCATATTCCACCTTCTATCCATCCTATGAAAACCCAAAATCACCATGTGTGCGTACGTACGGCTTACCGTCTCCACGCCGTGGTGTAATCTATTTTTCACCACCACTTGACTTGGATGGGTATAATGATGGAAATAATAACTATATATTATTATTATTATAAATTATTTATTTTTGAACAATATATATACCATCCACTTCGATACCCTTTCATAATTAAGGGAATGATATCATCGCTCGTGCGTACGTACAGCCTACCGTCTCCATGATGAAATGTGATTCATTCTACATGATATCCATTAAATCCTAAATATATAAATGTAAATAATAAATAAATATTATATATATTATGTTAATATAATTTTTAATGATATAACAAAGAACTAATATGGTGAACCGGAACTTATTCGACAAACCATGCATAAAAACATAAAGCAGTTAATATCTGAATAACGACTAACAATGAAATGTTATTAACAAACAGATGAAAATATGATCATGTATGATAATATAAATATTAATATGATTCATAAATAAGTTAATGGAATTATTTGAATCATTATATAAGAGGTTTGGATACACATAAAAGATAGCAAACCTAAGGTAAGGGATTTTTTTCTCACTTTTATTTTTGTGGGACATTTGCCTTATATGCCACCTATTTATTTTGTGTGATATTTATGCTTACCATTAATTTTTTTTATGATTATTATTATGAAGGTTATGATATTTACATATGTATATAATTTTATTTATATTATTAAGCATACAGTTTGACTGATTATATATTGGTAAGGGATAATTTTGAAATCTCATTATTATCCGAGATTGTTTATACGTAAGTATTTACAGGGTTATATTTATTATCCATGTTCATATTTCCTAAGTATTTAATATTATATCTATTATTATACAAATTTTAAAAGTTAATTTACCCTTTTCTGAATTTTTATTAAACGGTATGAAAGTAATATTTTCTCGTTATTCGATGCGAGGTACTTTTGACTTTTCTGGCAAAAAAGTATGAGGATAATGTTTTTGTTAACTTATACGGCATAAATAGATTTTTATACTTTCATAACTCTTTATGTACATGAAGCTTACTTTACAATATTTCAAGTTTATCTTTCAATTATATTCTTTTCTTTTAATATTTTGTGGAATTTTGAGAAAACAAAATGTTTTTAAAGAAGAAAGGATATTTTCCTCATGAATTAATTTCAAGTGTTTTATCAAAATTATTTTCCATCTAATATTAAGGATATGTTTCATGTATACTAACCCAATTATTCTTATGGTTGATTATGTTTATGATAGAATGATATTTATGAAATCCGTTTGTTTTACATAGGTTATGTTATGATTTAATGATGTTTAAGAAACCCATTTTATTCCTTGGGTTATGCTATGAATAATGATTTATGTTTTTGTGGCACACGTAAGGATGATTTCATTATGAGATGGGTGGGACCTATATCTCCATACAATTATTTAGTTAAATATTTATAAAATATGATATTGACATTACTAGAAAGGTAAGTAAATCTGGATTAATAATACAGGGCTGGAACGACAAGTGAATCTGGATCAGTAATACAAGGCTGGAACGACAGGTAAACCTGGTTCAGTAATAGACTTTGTCCACTATGATGTTCTTGGAAATGAACCTTGGATAATATGGATATGATTTTCTATGCTTATGTGTTTTCCATAAGTTCAGTTTTTTGTTCCAATTCTATTTTATCATGGTTAACATTCCTTTATTTTTGATAACGTACGTACTACCAAGATTTATTTTATGACTCAAGATTTTTATATTCAAAATATATGTTCATATTTTTATATTCTTATGTTTATGTCTTCCATTATTTCCCTTACTGATCATTTGAGATCACCCTATTTATGTTTTTATTTCTCCAGGATATAAATAATGGTTTTATGTATGAAAACTAAAGGTTAAGATATTTATGGGAGATGTTGAAGATATTTCACCAAGATTGAATATTGTGTTCCATGTTTCCAATGATACTAAACTAATATGATTTTTGGGAATCTATTTGCATAATGTATTAATTATTCTGAAATAGAAATGTAATTTCATTATACGTAAAGAATGGGTTGTTATATTTTGTATCAGAGCAATGGTTTAGTCAACATTTGGAAACTAGGATGTGAAAACTTTAGTGAGATACCTAGAGCTATTTCTAAGGATATATCTAGGCATGTCCTAAGGATAATTCAAGTATAGGTTACAATCCTAGGGTTTTTATGATAATCATGAATAACCTAGGGTTAAACTGAACATATCATAGATTGAAATATTTTAAGTAATTTTCCAAACTTATGTGTTTCTAATATCTAATATTTATTTCCCACACATTTATTTATAGTCATAGACAATAGACAGAAATACTTAGAATATACTTAACCATTTAATGTTTTATATGTTAAAAGTATAATAATTATGAAGATCAATTTCTTAAGTGGAAATATCATGAATATAATCATGCTGATGGTACAAGTATTGGTTATACTAATAAGGATAAAGAGATTGTAAATGACATGTGAAAGTTATGTGATGTTCTTAAAGTATTTTTTACATTAAATCTAACAATATTGAGGTTTATAAACCATAATACACGATTCAAATTTTAGGAAAGACGGAGAGAATGGATCTTGAGTAATGGTTTAAGAATAAATTTGGATGACTGAGGTGTATAGGTTTTGGAATTCAAAGATTATGTTATATGAATCATTAAATATATAAGTGTTTACAGTATAAGTTTTTCATTAAAGATTGGAAAGGATATGTTAAATAGTTATATAGAGCCAAAAAAATGTGATTTAAGGGTAAGATGGTATACTTAGAGAACACATGATTAATGGAAAGATAACCCTTAATATGTACCTTATATTAAGATAATGATGTTTGGACAAAGATATGTAGGATTTGAATAAGTAAATTGGATGATTCTAGTTTCTTGAGAACTAATTATAGATTTATCGACAAGTGGTTTATGCTATAATGGATGAAGTATACAACTTTTTAGTACTTAAGTAATATATCCAATAAAATTTGGAATAAGAAAACATATATGTTTTCAATGAGAATATTTGATAATTCAGGTTATTACCGTTACTTAAGAGAATACATGATGAATGTGTTCACATTTTTGGAAGGTGACCAACCAGAGATATCTTATGACATATGGTGGATAAATATTATACCTAGTTTTTAAACTTTTTTCAATAGTTTTGGATTTTCATCTTTCAAATGTATTTTAAGGTTGTCAATTTTTTTGAAATTTTAATTTAAAAATGGATGAATTTTGTTAGAATAAAGTATTATCTCATCATATATGGACATATGAATGTTTGACAACATGGGATAACCTTTTTTTGATAAAGACAGATGGAATGACCTATCATTCAATTTTTGGATTTCATGATCTGCTAACACTTCAGGAATGAAAAATTCAACTTCATTTATTCTAATAAGAGATGAAGTGGAAATTGTTCAAGGAATAACCAAATATGATATTGTAGTAAAATTAAGTAATTATTTCTTCCCATGTTCATCAACCTTAGGAAAAGGATCTTGAAAACCAAAAATTTTATCCTCGTACATTCTTCACTTATGAATCTATGGTCCCTTAAATCATCACAGATTTATGGCTTTTTGGTTGTTAATTTTCTCCCAACCTTGTTCTCTATCACTCTCCATTATAACATGATGGTTAGATTTTTACTTCAATATCCATGTTTTCACTTCTCACCAATGTTCCCATATTTTGAAATTTAATGATGAGTTACTTTGGGTGACTGTTCTATTTCTAACCTTCCTTTTTAAAAATGATGATTTAATATTCCTTTTTAGGATGTGGGTTTCTATAAAAGAAACTTTCAAGTAGTAAACCTTTTATAACCCCAAAAAATTTCGAGGGTGAAATTAATTTTAAGAGGGGATAGAATGTAACACCCATATATTTTATGAGATGGATTCTTTTTAATTTCTTTGGTTCCTTGTGTTGTATCCTATACCAAGATAATCTTGTGCAATACGCAACATTGTCTTAGCTCGCTGTATACACAAAACTATATTTGGTTTTTGTTGCACAAAATTTCAAGTTATTTTGACAGAATTCATTTCACATAAGACCAAGTATCTTTTAACAACTTAAAATTATAACCAAGTCATTACAATGGCAGGTATCAATTGTATTAACTTTCATTTAAAAAACTATTTAAATGAAAATAAGTGAATCTATAAAATAATAAAATCACCCATGATATATTTTATATATAATATATTTAATTTAATGATTAATATTCATCTTATATGTTTTCTATACTTGATATAAGAACAAATTCCTTTTTCTGGATAAAAGAGATATTTTTCAAAAAAATACAATTTTATCGCCTTTTGATGGCGCATCAATTTTAAATCAAGTTTTTTACACTTTAATATTCAATTTGAAAAAATAAACTTCTTATTTTAATTATTAAAATAAAATTCACTTTGGTTGATTTTTTGATATTTTTCTCATAAGTTTTATTTTCTGATGAATAGTGAAATATTACTTTTTATTGAAAACATTATTTTATTTTAAAGTCCCTACATAGTAAAATTATGTTTTGGTTTAGTTTTAGATTGTATTTAATTCATTTTTATCCAATTATGGTTTTTTTAAATGATTTTATACATGAATTGTTTATAAAAACATTTTCCATTTAAAAGGGGTGTTTTTCCAAAAAAACATTTTTTCGTGACATTTTACCTATTTTATTTTAAATTAAATTCTATAAATTATGTGTTTTTAATTTTAAAAAAATGGATGTAAAAATTATGTTTAGGAGGTACACATTTTTTACGTAGGTCCATTTATTTTTTGACCAATATGAATAGTAATTATGGTAAATTTTGTTACCGTGGTAAAGGATATATTAGGTAATTTAGGATAAAAATAAAATTATAATGACTATAAAATGACCAAAATAAATGAAAAAAATTTATTTTATGAATTTAATTCGACCCTTAAAACTTAATAATCTAACTTATTTCAATTAATGGACACTTGTAAATGAAAATGACTTAAATAATAATTAAATCCAAGAAAGACACAAGTGTCAGTTTCTTTGTCTTTAATATCTATTATGTGTCCACATATGGAAAAATTAGTGGTATCAAAGAATATAACTGGTAATTATTAAATTAATAAACATATCTACCTAATATAAATTTATTTTTGACGTTTTTTTCCTATTTGGGAGATATTATGGTATTTATGATATTTTATTTAATGAAAATTTAAAGATGTCACATTCATGTTTTAAATACTTAATAATTTATAAAATAAGGTTATATAGAAGATATATTCGACTATAAATACTAATTTGAAATATAAAATGTTTTTTTTTTCATGGTAATTTATTTTCAATTTTTATGAAATAAATAATGACTATAATGTCTTATAAATTGAGGATGTATAAATTATAAATTGATGAAAAATCAATAAAATAATTTTATTAAAATGATAATAAATATTAAAAGACTAAAAAACTTTCCCAAGTATTATTATTAGAGCATATATCGACTATATTCATAAAAATATTGAGTTATTGAGCATTTGGGTCCTTATAGAATATATTATGACACTTATATTGTTTTATTTAAAGTGATGTTAAACTTGTCACATTCATGTTTTAATAAGTATAACATTTTTAATGATTGATTTTACATAATATATATTCAACTAAAAGTATTATAATGGAATATAATATATTTATATTTATCATAGTATTTTATTTTTATTTTTTACCCAAAAATAAGTATATTAAATAATTATATGAAACTGATGTAGTTATTATTTTATTAATGGAAATATCAATTTAATGTTATTGAAAATATTTAAATAAATATAATTTGAGATAATTAATATGTCCAAATAGTTTTATAGATTATCTATATCCTATTGGGATATAATAAAATATTTTATTTTAGTATGACATCTTATATTGATATTTTTAAAATCCATGAATTGAATGGCGTCAAAAAAGGCACAATTGTTGTTTTTTCAAAACATTGTTTTATTAAATTGTTTAAAAGTCATAAAATATTTTTAAATATATATTTAATAATTATGATATGGTCTAAAATTAACTAAAGTTATTATTTTTGTTCTAATTAACATCAAATAAATAAATATTTCACCCTTTTAATACTTAAATATTTGTTATCATAATTAAAATTAAATAGAATAACTAAGTGTTAATTAAAATGATAATTTATAAATTGACATAAAAACATGTATAAAATTTTTTCTTTGATGATATTAAAACCCTATATCAAATAATATTATAAATTGAGACATTTTTTTGTTTTTTGTGGCGTTTTATTTTATTGTAAATTAATATTTTTGAGGTTTCCAAAAGTTCCTCTCGCCTCATTTATAAAAGGGAACCTCCTACCTCACTTATTCACATTAATTTGTGCCTTAAAGATTAGATATCCCATACCATTATACCTTCTAAACTTCCTTAGTCACATTATAAAGGTTCTAGTTTTCTCAAAAATACCAACTCTAGTGCCCTTAAGAGGAGATTTAGAGGAAGCACGTTGAGGAAGAGGTAATATCTTCTACCGATTCTTTCAAAAATTTTTATTATTATACTTTCTCTTCATTAGTTTTTTCATTATAAAGTAATAACATCATTATCACTCATATATTTATATATTATTATAATTATGAAAAGACCATATTCCTCTTTATATCCATCCTATCAAAAAAAGAAATCACTATGTGTGCGTATGTACGGCTTACCATCTCCATGTCGTGGTGTAATCTGTTTTTCACCACTACTTGACTTGGATGGGTATAATGATGGAAATACTAACTATATATGATTATTATAACTATTTATTTATTCTAGAACAATATATATACCATCCACCTCGATACCATTTCATAATTAAAGGAATGATATCATCGCTCGTGTGTACGTACGTACGACCTACCATCTCCATGATGTGATATGATTCATTCTATATGATTTCAATTAAATCATGTTTATATAAATGTATAGAATAAATACATAAGATATATATTATTTTAATATCATTTTTATGATATAATTGTGAACTAAGTAGGAAAACCAGAACTTATTCGACAAAACATGTATAAGAACATAAAGCAGTTAGTATCTGAATAACGAATAAAAATGGAATGTTATTAAGAAACACATGATAATATGATCATATATGATACCATAAAAATGAATATTATTCTAAAATTAGTCAATTTCATTATTTAAATCATTATATAGGAGATTTATATACATATAATGGATAGAATACCTAAAGTAAGAGATTATTTTGACTCACTTTTATTTCTGTGGGACATATGCCTTATACACCACCTATTTCTTTTGTTTGGTGTTTATGCTTACCAAGAATGTTTTTATGATTATTATTATGAAGGTTATGATATATAAATCTGTATATAATTTAATTTATTTTATGAGGAATATTATTTGACTGATTATATATTGGAAAGGGATAATTTTCCAATCTCATTATTATACGAGATTGTTTATACGTAAGTATTTATTGGGATATATTTATCATCCATGTCCATGTTTCTTAAGTATGTAATATTATATATATTATTCTACAATTGTTTAAAATTAATTTTACCCTTTGGTGAATTTTTATTAAATAGTATGAATGGAATCTTTTGTCATTATTCGATACGAGGTAATTTTTACTTTTCTTTCAAAAGTACGAGGAGAATGTTTTTATTAACTTACACGGCATGAACAGAATTTTACGCTTTCATAATGCCTTATTTACCGGAAGATTACTTTAAAATATTTCATGTTAATTTCAATTAAATTATATTCTTTTAATATTGTGTGTTATTTTGCTGAAATAAAATGTTTTTGAAGAAGAAATGATAGTTTCCTCCATAATTAGTTTCAAGTGTTTTATCAAAATTATTTTCCATCTTAGATTAAGGATACGTTTCAAGTATACTATCCCAATTATTATTATGGTTTATTATTTTTATGATGGAATAATATTTATGAAATTCATTTGTTTTACTTGAATTATGTTATGATGGAATGATTTTTAAAAAATCTATTTTATTTCAAAGGTTATGCTATGATTAATGATTTATGTTTTTGTGGCACACGTAAGAATGATTTCATTATGAGATGGGTGGGACCTATATATAACTCCAATGCATTGGGTAAATATTTATATCTCATGATATATACCTGAATATAATGGAAACTAAATCCGGTTCAGTAATACAAGGCTAGAATGGGAAGTAAATTTGGTTCAGTAATACAGGGCTAGAACGGCAGGTAAACCCGGTTCAGTTATGGACTTTGTCCACTATGATGGTCTAGGAAATAAGCCTTGGATAATATGGAAATTATTTTCAATGTTTATTTGTTTTCTATAAGTTCATGTTTTATTCCAATGTTATGTTATCATGGTTAATGTTCCTTTATGATTTATTCCTTACGTACAGCCAACACTACAAGAAAATTACAATTTTGCGGCAGTTATTTTTTGATATGGCTGCGGTTTAAACCACCGCTATATGCTTCTATGGTAGTTTACAAAAACTACCACTGAATTCTGAGTCAGGAAACTATTGTTAGTGGTTAAAGCAATTTATCGCAATTTTATGAGAAATGTCATAGTTGCCATACTTTTGCGGCGGTTATAATGTTTTTAGCGGCGGTTTTTCCTGGTAGAGGATTACTTATTTTAGTGGTGGTTAAAACCACCATGAAAAAAGTACAGAAGATGGGACACCATAGCGGTGGTTAAACCACCACTAATAAAAAAATATTGAAATTTTTCGGGGGTTTTAACCGCCCCTAAATATACCTATTAAAGTTAGCGGCTCTTAAAACCGCCGCTAAAAATTGATTTACAAAAAAAAGAACATGTTTATATAGCCACTGTTCCAGTGCCCTGAAAAAAAAATTCCAAGAATACCAAAAGACAAACAGAATACATACTACAATCAATATGAAAACAGATTATTAACTAAGCACAACCAAATGAATCATTTAGTGGGTAAAGGAATTCGGATAAACATATCACATGTCTATTATACCATTAAACAAAATTATTAACAAGCATGTATGTCGTTTTCATGAAAACAATTCCAAACCTAGGTTCAATATATTCCATCTATACCAGTTCCAACAATGACATAACCATTCATATCAACATACATCCCACTATCATTGGGGCTAACTATTCCAAAAACTCAAGGCTCCCTACCCATACCTCATCAACCAATAGCCATCCCAATATCACATTACATTATATATAAAGGCCTACATCGAGAAAAATAAAAAGATAAAAAACATCAAATAGATTCAATATGGAATTTAGTCCCTAAAATAACAATCCATTCATCATAATAAAATTGTCCTACTTGACACCATAAATTTATCTTTATCCAACTAATTATTCAATTAAATTCTTGTGTTAATCAATTTATTTATGATGTGTTACTAATATTGAAAATATAAATTAACTAGAATGTATTCCAACAAATATTCTTGTTTAAATAAAATGTACAGAATAAATTCACAATAATATGCCTCTAATATTAAAAATAAAAATGAATTTTTAGCTTCATTATCTTTATCCAATTCCATTTACATATTGATGAACAATTTATATAAACATTCATTAAGCATCAATTTATTTACATCAAATTCTAATCAAGAATATAGTAGTAAAAAATCCAGATTTTATTATTTTGGAAACCAATTATAACCAAAATTACATTGCACAATGATTTTCATCATATTATACTTTAAGGAAACTTGGGTTGATATCCAATCCTTGGTTGAGTTCACATACAAATAAAACCAGAATTCAATTCAAATGACACATTTTGATGCTCTTTATGGTTGGATGATTCATTCACTAATATGTTAGCATTAGGATGGGAGGTAGTAATTGTGGGTCATTCGTGATTTTAGAGGCATTTTTGAGATTGTACTAGATCAAGAAGAATTTAATCACTTGTCATTTAAAATAGAGATCATGTGAAAATGTTAGGAGGAAAAACATGGAATTAATTGTGGGTTTTTGAGTTTTATTATGGGAGACTCCTCAATTAGGGAATCAATGATTGCAGAAACAAAGGATGTTGGCACCAAATTTTATGGGGTTGTTCATGATTATCAAGAGTGTCATGATAGTGGATATTTATTTTTAATTTCCTCCAAAATATCATGGAATGTGTGATGTTTTACATGTCTCTTATATTCAGTTGTACATTCTTGATCAAAATTATGTGATCAACTATAAAGAATTTCAGTTGGAGCCTTACCTAACATTTGTGGAGCACTCGGTGTGAATCATGGAATATAATGAGAAAATGTTTTGTAAAAATCTGATGTCACTTGTTAGAGTCATATGGGATAATTAACGTACACATAAAGAGTCTTACAAGTGATAATATGATGTGCTAGCTCAATAGACCAAATTGTTTGGGTGTGAAATATAAAGTCACTACTCAAGGATGATAAATTCTCATAGGGGAGGATTATAATGACTTGATGTTTTCTAGGGGCCTTAATCCTTACATTCTACCCTCCTTTATTTTTTTTTGAGATATTATTTTTTCTGGTGTATTATTAGGTTATTTGTTTTTTGGTTTTAATCTTTATAAAGGCCTCTAAATGGTTGCATGATAGGAACATAGTTATGGGAAACCATGTGGTTCTCCCCAAAAAACCATGTGGCTTGGTTGAAGAAGGATACGAGGTGGGGCATGGTTAGAACACAGTTAGAGATGATCATGAATCATTTACGTTGAAATATATGTGTCTCAGAATAGAGGAAAAAATAATTTCTAGCACACAATTTACCAAATGAGAATATTAATTCATTGACGATGTGCTGGAATCTCATATTCAAATAAGGAATAATGGAGAGAAATGAGTCTCAGGGAAATTAGAAAAGACCAAGAGTTTCATGAATACTTGGGAAAGTAGAAAATTTTGATGTTCAATATTTTTAAATGTCCGAAATGGAAATGTAGTGGTAAATTAATTGGTCTAGAAAATATAGGATAAGTTATTATAATGAAAAAATGAATTTAGGAAAAATGATTCATCACAATAAAGAGTTGACATATATGGTGCATACCACACTCGAGAAATCAAGACATAAACAAGAAACATTAGAAATCAATAAAATACATAAAATAAAAAATGAGAAATCAAGAAAATGTTACATCATAAAAATGTTTGGTGGAAACTACGTGCCACACATGATACATATACAAACTGATTGTTAAAAAATTTGTCCAACATATCAACAATACTACTAATCATTGTCTGAGGATGAACATATATCGTCACCCTCTCCACCTCCATCACCACATCCTGCTACCACCTCTTAGAACATTATATTGAAAATTAAATAGTGTTTCATGTTTATATAAAAACATAAAACCAATAAAATTTTGAAAATTATTTTTGTGATTTACCTTCTCACCACCAGTCGATGAAATGCCACCGGGGCCATATCTTCTCATCTGATGATGTATATCAGTCAACGCTTTCTGCAAAGCTGATATCTGAGCCCCTTGGTCTTGAACTGTGTTTTGTAGAGAAACAATCTCTCTCTGAGCATCTATGGGTATGGACCGACTACAACCATGAGTAGATGTATCTGCAATCCCTGGTGGCATACAAAATACCTCAGATGGTACGGGTCCCAAACCCATCCCGCACACTCTACCAGGATTCTCCTTCCAAAGGACTTTAGCAACCGGGTCATCCTGGGAGACTGAACAGGACTACCCATGATTGGAATCCCATAGTTCTTTTATCTCTACCTATAAATCAAAGATCAATATAAATTAACATCGTAGAAACTGATAATAAGTTATTATAATGAAAAAATTAGTTCATACCCCCAACTTCTTTGGTAGGCTCATTAACAAAACTTCCATCAGATTTTTTTTGAACATCCAAACACACTTCAGATCTGGATTCTTCGTACCCTAAACTATGTAATTGCATTAAAAAAATATAAATCAATAATTAAATATATTAAATAGATAATCGTTTCTTATAAATATTTAAACTAATGAAAAGATTACTAGAGTCGATCAACTTCTAGAAACTCTTTTTGACCCCATAGTGTGAGGGATGACTTGCTTAGCCTGGCTTGATGCATTTTTTCTTGAGAGATCCTGAAATAAATAAAATAAAATTTAATAGTAATGTATTCAATGTCATATCCTCTTCATATACATGTATAAATGTAAAATGATGTTAATATAATAATACATATTTAAATACCATCTCCTTCTCATCACGATGTTTGTCAATAAAAACATTACACTAATCTTTGGGTACCCCATTGGGTAGCTTCTCATACATTTATTAGACGATCAAGGAAGTATCATTGACATCCCTCCACAATCTCCATTTCAATTCTTTCCATTTCTTACCAAGATTTTTCAACGTCCACTTTTGTGCTATCACATCAGCAATTGTAAAGTGGAAAAACATCTATATACATAAATTCATTTTGAACATATTAATAACATGACATTTAATTACACCATAATGTATTAAAATTACCTTTATTTGGGAATCAAAAACTTCATCTTTCTAATATGGAGGCATATGTCTCTAATAATCATAAAAAATAGGAAGGGAATTGGATCTGCTACTATCTTGCCTTGAATTTGGCCAAGTAATCCTGCAGCGTCATCCGTAGGGACCCCATATGAATCAAATGGGACAACTATCTTCTATCCATTCATATTCCACAAATCTGCAATTTTTATATTTTTCTACACAGTTTCATTTTTTCATCTTTAATGAACAAACAATTAGTATAAAAAAGGTGCAATAAATTTATTTATATTAAAATTTGTACCTATAATAGTGACCCTCCAGTATGCCTATGATGAACTAGAAGTGGTGATCTGCCACCCCACTGCTGAGGCTACTGAAGGGGGAGGCGACGACTCAACTTCTAAAGGGACGCTCATAGAGGGTGTAAGAGATGGTGCGGGGGTAGATGGTGTGGGGGGACAAGCAGCTGGTGGCTCATATATCGTAAGGAGGGAGACAGATGAATCGTCATATATCGTAGTAGTGGATGAAATAGTGTATCGCTTCCTCCTTGGAATTCCTATCATTAAATAAAATAAAATTAAGTTCATAACATATATTTCAAAAAAATATGCATAAAAAAATTAAAAATAATAATAGATTCCCAGTACTAATAAACAAAATATACATAACAATGATAATGAATGACTGCACAAATGAAATAAGTTGTTGATGAATGAATAAATAATTGTACATACAATCATTTTCCCGATCAATAATATTGGTTTCTTGCTCCATTGCTTCATCCAATTCATTCATCCTTTATAGACTACTATTTTCAATATCATCATAGACAAATAATTATGCTTCTTGTTATTGATGAGATTCAATTTTAGAGGTCAAATATTTCACTTCATCACCCAGATCAAACAAATATCTTTGTATTACATGAGAAACTACACTCCACCCTTCATCCACAACATCATTCACATAATGTACCATTTTTTCTTACGATGATAAGATATATGGATCATGGAGTTCATGAACACCAACATTCATCAAGCGAGAGAAGTTCACAGAAGTAAATTGCAAGGAATATCTTTTAACACCTCTGATAATATCAACCCAATTTCATTTGAATAAAACAACTAAAAAATGTATGTGGTAGTTTAATTCAACAATATCAGGCATCCCTAAATAGTATCCCACTTTATAAAATGTAAATATACAACTATTATGAATTTTCAAACCCTCTTCTTGATCAACTGTACAAAATCTAAATCCATTCACGTTGTAAGCATCATACATTCTAACTTGTTTAATCAGGCCTCGAGCAAGAAACATCAAATATTTTGACAACTCTACTCTATTATCATTATTCATGATCTAAAATAAGAAATATAATTCATTAGATTTACAAAATATATGTGTCAATCTAATATTTTTATTTTTTGTAATATTTATGAACTTACACATCGTTCAAACCATTCTATAAGCTCTTTATTAACAACTCTCATTATATATTTCTCATTTCATTTTTGGCCACTCATTTGTCTCTTTGTTTGTATCCTCATCCCTTCAATAAATGGATCTTCAATTTTACTATTCATCAGCACATATCTATGTGCCTATAATAATTCAAATTCTGTCAGTGTCACATTTGAGGTCCTCCCAACTGATCAGTCAATAGCATGAAATATTTTTGATTTCTGATGTATTTGAGATTGATTATATGTGTTGTCAACACATCCAACTCGATTAAATCTTGTCTCAATATCATCCAAGTATCTGGAATAAAAGGTACGACACTTCTTAGTCAAATAGCCTTCAGCAATAGAGCCTTCTGGTTAAGGTATATTTCTCACGTATGATTCAAAATTACAATGATATCTGTGAAATAAAATAAATATAATTATGAATTTAATTAAGTGCCAAAAATTGTTTACTTAACTGAAAAACATATAAATAAAGTACCCCTCAATTGGATACATCCATTGATAATGAATGGGGCCTCCTAATTTACCTTCCTCAACCAAATGAATAGTTAAATGCATCGTCACAGTAAAAAAATGATGGAGGAAAGATCATCTACATTGCAAAAAAGGTTAAATACTAACCTCTCATAGAAGTTTTCAAGATGAAATGGATGTAGATATTTCTCACATAGTTGTCTGAACAATCTGCATTATTTGAGTACAACAGTAGTAATGTTTTCAGGTAATAATGTTCACAATGCCAATGGTAGTAACTTTTGTAACAAAATATTTGAATCATGACTTTTCAATCCATGTAACTTGTGATTCTTCAAGTCAACACACCTCAGGATGTTACTTGAATACCCATCAGATACCTTCACATTCTTTAAAAATCGAAGGAATAAATCTTTATCCCTATTTTTCATTGCAAAAAATGTTGGAGCATACTTTTCATTCTCATCTGGTCAGAGATCACATTTTATGTTCATTACTTGTAATTCTTTGCGAGCATTGAGATGATCCTTCGAATTTCCATGCTCATTAAGTAATGTGAAAATAAAATTTTCATAGTCATTCTTCTCAATATGCATCACATCAAGATTATGCCGCAACAAATTAAATACCCAATATGGAAGTTTGAAGAATATACTTTTTTCCATTATTGTGTTCTGATTTCACTTAATGATGCACTTCGAACCCACTTCCCACTATCATTCAAATGATTAACCTTCCGAAATTCTATTTCAAAATTTTCAAGTTGTGTCAATATTTGAGAACTATTTAACAACTTTAAAGGTGGTCTATGATCAATGAAACTGTTAAATTTTGATCTATTCAGCCAAAATCTATGAGATGCATCGAGAAATATTTTATGGCACAAGAAGCACCTTTTTCTACTGTGAGGTATCCATTTGGTCTCAAAATCTAAGTTATAAATAGGAAAATCCAAACCTATGTAAATATTCAAACCAGATAAATTCCCAAGCCCAGGGAAGTCACTAATGGTTCACAATAAAGTAGCATGCATTTTGAACATTGTTTTATAAGAAGCATCAAATGTCTCAACATTGTTGCTCTATAACTCCTATAATTCTTCAATCAAGGGATGAAAGTATACAGCAATTTCATTTCCATGAATTTTTATTTTCAAGAATAATCATCGAAATGATAAAATATGTTTGTTGTATACACATCCACAGAGGCAGATTTTAAGGGATCAAAACAACTGGCCAAATGCTATAACGGGTAGTCAATGTCCTAAATGGGTTTAATCCATCGGCAGGAAATCCCAACCAAACATTCCTAAGATCAGCTGAGAAATTTGGATGTAATGAATCAACTATCTTCCACAATTTTGAATCTTGTGGATGTCTCATTAACCCATCATTTTTATTATCTATAGAATGCCACTTCATGTGTTCGGCGGTTTTCTATGACATGAATAATCATTGCAATCAAGGCTTTAAAAGAAAGTAACATAACCTTTGTAGGTGTGTTCCTTTTCTTCTTCTTCATGAAATTACGTTGATTCAGACTTCCAACATCACCCATTGACTTCCATCTTGAAGAAGAACATTTTTTTCAATTCTATCTACTGTAATCCTCTCTCCAATAAATCATACAATCATTGGACACATGTATTTTTGTATAATTCAGACCAAGCCTATCGACAACTTTTTTTCATATCAAAAAAATACTTGAGGATTTTTGCTTCCAGAAATGCATCATGTAACAATTCCAATATCATGGACATTGCCTTATTTTTAATTCCACATAGGCATTTGATATGGTACAACTTCAGCAGAAAATAAAGATTTGAATATTTCAAACATCCACTATACAACTCTTAATTTCCATCTTCAACTAAATCATGAAACGTATTTTCCTTAGTGAAGTTTTCTTTTACATTTGTCTCTACAAAATCAATAGGAGGATCCAATGATATGTTACAATCTTGATCTTGTTGTGTTACAGTCTCAAAAACATCACTTGTCACATTGAAATTTTTAGCACCCTCATCTGGTTGTTCTATTATGTTTTGATGTTGATAGTGGTGTCTTGCAGTGTCGAATTCATCATTTATGAGGTTTTGAATTTTATTTTCCATTGTCGACAAAGTTGGGAGCTCATTATGTGGATTAATATCAATGTACAACCTTTCTGTAATGTTCAATTCCACATGCCAAATCCAACACAAATATTGACCAAGGAATTTCTTTAGTATTAAATATTTATAAACTTCATCTCACTTCAACCATCTTCTAAATTTACATTTAGAACATGGACATCTTATTCTCCCTTCAACGAATCGATTGGAAATTGAAAAATCTAAAAACTCATTCAAACCCTTAACATACAGAGGTGTGTTCCTCGATAATGTGATCCATCTTTTATCCATGTATATCACAATGTGCCTACACAATATTAAAAAAAATTAAAACACATAGTTATTACTAAATAGAGAAAGAGATTCATATATACTAGTTGAAAAAATATATAAATATTTTACATAAGGTTTTCTTATATAAATACTTGTGGTAAATTGCCCACTAGAAAACCAAAACATGCAAATTAAAAAGATCCATAAATAAGATGAGAACAAGGATCCCATCCCTATAGTTTTTTTTATGTCATGCTCCAAAAAAACATATGGACAAACTAATGATGTCATTACTTTAATATCACTAAGGTAAGGGCTTGATATCATATAATAATTGAATAGAAGTTAGGAATATTAAATGGAAACAAACTCTTACCTTAAATTAGTGGCCTTGAATTAGGATTAAAAGAGTTCGGTATGGTCTGGGGTTGAGAATTTTAGAACATGTAGGGTATCATGGTGAAGTGTTATGGGTAGAAACTTTTTGTGACCCTACATGTGATTAAATTTTTCAGATCTGGGGTGGGTCATGGAACATCAATGGGGGTTGAAACATAATGTGGACCTATATTAGAAAGAAATTATAGTTGGCCCTGTGATGTTTTTCTTTTATTATCTAAGTAGATATGTAATTATACAATGTATTATTTGACCCATTGGCAGGTAGGTATAAGTGGAATAACAAGGATATGAAAAATCCATGTCTTCATTGAAATATAGAGGTTGGGTTGTCTTCTTTGCTTCTCTTGGTCCTAGTGTGGACTGTCTTGGCATGGTGGTGAAGTCTTACTATGGAAATGGAAATTTATTAGAATACATGGTTTGAATAGGATGTCATTTTGGAATGTAGAAAGGGAAATTTGAAGCATCCATTTGAATTGGATGTTATACAAAAATCATATATAATGGTTATTACAATAAAAGTAATTATATTATTTTTAATTAAAGGATTCTTATGTTACATTAAGATCAAACTCAAAATATAATGGGACTTTTAATTAAATATAAAATCTTGTTTCTAAATTAATTAGATTGGTTTCAATATTCACCGAAAGAATGAATCTTTTATAAAATTCCAAGAATTCACTATAAGATAACATTGACATGTGGATTTTGAAAATAATATTCTTTTATTAAAATAAAATATATATAAATGGTAAAAATAACTCTAATGTATGCACATGTAAAATGAAATAAAAACCATTTGTGAATAAACCATATTTTTGGAGCTTAAAATGACATAACTAGAAATTGGGTATTTATTTGTCATTAATTAATAAATACATTGTCATTATTTAAAGTCATTATACATAATTTTAATAATTTTTTTATTACTATTTATTCTTTCCAATTCAATAATTATCATATAAATGCTTACTATATCCTAGTTCATTTAGACTCTGGGTTGCATGAAATGAAATATATTGAATACATAAAGATTATTTCAAAGGAAATTTATATTAAATATTGGAGTATTGATCGGAACACCTTGAATCTTGAATCTAAAAGTTCTCTAAAGTTTTATTATTATAAAGCATGTTTTAATATAATGTGGGAGATGAAACAAATTCCTGAATGGGATATATTATTTGTGATCTATAAAAAGTTAGGAAAGATATTTCTTATGTGATGGGTTCTATGAAGTACTGATATTATTGGATATTCATACTCATGATGATGTTGATAAGTTGGATGATGTTAGAGAAGAATATATTAAGAATTTTATTTTGATGAGTTCTCATCCCAAAAAATATCATGCTTAAAATAATTTTTTTAAGGATATATCTCCAAGATAATTTCAAGATGATGAAATAGAGTCATATATAATATATATTTTATTAAATGGAAAATAGTGAATTCCCCATCATTAAACCCTAAAATGAGTAATAAATTTATAAAAAAAATTCAAATCTACTAACATTAAATCATTTTATATGTTTCAATGATGTTATACGTTCTAAATTATTTCAAAACCATGCTAAAGTGATTTAGGAACATTTGAAAAATTCCAAAAAATAATTGAGGTATATTAAGGGGAATTTAAATTGCTTATATAAATTGAAAATCAGTTTAAATGGATAATAAAGAATTCTAGAGACGAGTAATATATTATTGTAGAAATGTTAAATGAATATATAAATATGGATTGATATTTAAGGTGAAAATAACCTTTCATATTAGTGATAATTCATTGTGGGAGGGGGGTTTGTGTATTCAAATGATTATAAGATTATTTTTTTAATCCCTACAAGTCATTATTTTTATTTCCAGGATAATCCACTTGTATGGGTTTAGAATGATCCCTCATAGTAAGTCCAGTTTAAAGAGAGGTGTAATTCAAGTACCTTAATCATTTCATCCATATGAAATAACTCTCAAGAATATTAGAAATTAGTAATTAATATTAAAGGAATTTAGTCCTTTTAGGATACTCTGAAATTATCCCGCCTCTTCCTGTGTTGCATCATGGTTTTGTGTTTTCCTTGAGTCATGCCTTTATAATTTGGACAGATTCACTCTCAGTCATCATAGCATGATCATTACCATAAAATACTCTAGTGAGGATAATATATCTGTTTATTTTCATGGTTCACCATCACTAAGGCTGTAGAATTTCAAATAGACCTCTTACAGAGAGTTCTAGGGATATTGGAGTAGTCCCTTTGTAGCCAAGGTATATTCTCCTTCATAGATTTAAATCTGTCATTATCAATTCTAGCGGTTAATTGTTTACCTTTATCTATATTAGTATTAATTTGGTTGTCAACAAAATCAACAGAATTGACAACAACTTATAACTCTTAATGTGCATATTCCTCCTCTGAGAATTGACAAGTATCTTCAACCACTATCTCCCTACCGAAATGCTTCTCATTCTCTATAATAGTGAAGCCCATTCTAATTTTTAACTCATACATGAACTTCATAGCATCATATTTTGAAACAATATAATTATTTTACTAGTTATCATTAGATTTATCAGCAGCACAAGAACCATACGCATCAGCAACATCAGAACCCATTCCATGTCTCAGATTATTTAGAAGCATTTCAAACCAGAGGGATCCTAAAACTTTACCAAATTAGATGTCGTACAGGTTAAATATAAACCCATCTACTTTAGATATGTTAATTACCTCTTTATAATTTGATCGAACAACTGGATCACAATACTGCGTGACCCCCTCCGCTTACTCAACCCTTCCTTGTGACCACATGTTGAAGCTAAGTGACCACATCTCTTCCATATAAAGTAGAAAGGATAAAAATAAATATAGTTTGCCTGGGATGCGGGCTAGGGATTCGAGGGTATGGCGGAGACGTGCGGAGAGGTGTGCTGATGGGAGGTAGGGCACACTTATGGGCAGCAAGGTCACCGGAGGCATGGGTGAGGAGCCGATCTAGGGTTCGGGGCTCACTAGGGTCAAGGAGGAGAAGGTGGTGTCATGGGGGTCAGGGGGGAATGGGGGTCGGGGTTGGTTGGTGGGGGGAAGTGTCGTCACTATAAAAAGGGGGGTTAGTGTTGGTTTTTAATAGACCGCTGCTAAAAGAACGCTGCTAATGGCGATTTATGTTGTAGTGCAAGATTTATTTTATTACTCAGGATTTTGATATTAAAAATATATGTTAATGGTTTTTCATTATTATGTTTATGTTTTTTATGTTTTCCTTTAATGAGGATTTGAGCTCACTATATTTATGTTTTTCTTTCCCTTAGGATATAAATAAAGGTTTTACGTAGGAAAACTAAAGGTGAATATATTTATGGGATACGTTGAATATTTTCACCAAGCTAGAAGAATGTGTTCCAAGTTTCTAAAGACGCTAAACTAATATGATATTTTGGAGTATATTTGTGTAATGTATTAATTATTCTACAAAAGTAATGAAATATCCATGTACATCAAGCATGGGTTGTTATAATTTATCATGAGGATTTTTCATTCTCTTCGGTGGAGTTAGTCAAAGTTTTTAATTGTCCCCATGAAGGGGTTTTTCATTTTGATCTTTAGTAAATAAGGAATCAAGAAAATAAATCAAAGGATATAATTTATTTTCTCTTCAGCTCCACCAAGATAAAAATATATCTATTAAGGATCTTAGTATTGACTAGAAGGTACTAATCATGTTTAATTTGTCATCTTTAATTCTCAGCACTGTTGAACTTGAGAATCTTCTTTATCCAGATATGTATATAATGTTTTTGATGATGAGTGATGTCAAGTTTAATTTCCCAAGGTATATGTTAAGGTACATGCACCGCTACTTCCAAGAGGAGTAAAATATGTCTTTTTACCCTTATGAAAGGATAATCTCAGGGTTTCTATAAAAAAAATGCATGATTAGGTATATAACGATTCATTCCAAATGTCATTACAGTAATAATTTCAATGTTGGGACTCTAAGGAAGATAGGTTTCTTCTAGAGTATAATACAGGGAGAATTGCTACATGTTGGCCCAGAATGACAAAAAATACATATGCTTGCTTCTCATGTGAGAGAAAAAATTTGTGAGATCTACTTTTGAAATCCAAATTCAAAAAGAATAAGTTGAAAAATCAAGAATAGGTTATGAAGTTCAAATAAAGAGAGGCCAAATCAGATAAAATTTATCTCATCCAGAAGATATGAGAGATGTCCCTCCATATCCTGAAGAAAGTTTTGAAGATCCAATCAATGAGGCCCTTTTAATCTTTCCAATAAATATGGATGAACCAATAGTTTATAAAACTAAAATCAAAGGATCTATTTTAGAGGTTCATGTAGTTGGTGAAGTAGCCCCACCAGAAAATCATCCAGTCAACAAATAAAAGAAAGATGCTCTAAATCAAGATTGAAATCAAACTCAACAAAAACACTATGAAGAAAAGGTCCAATAAAGTGCTTAAGGAGAAGATCAATCTCACCAAGTAGTGCATGACACTACATGGTTAGTCCATAATCATTCAATTATAATTGATTCGATGGACAATGAAATAGTTTAGCCTCTTAATAACATAGAGGATTTTGAAGTCAAATTTTATACCTATAGTGAGACCAGTAAAGAGAAATATTTGTCCTTGGTTGATAGAGGTTATCCATATCAAGTTTATGAAGTATAATCTTTTGATTATTTGGAAAATAAAATTGATTTATTAGTCAATCAATTCAAAAATCTAAAAGGAAAAAATCGAGTTTGAAAAGTGAGTTAGAGCTAGCACAAAAATATTTGGAAGATTTTATAAATTTAACTATTCCCATATATTAATTTGAATCTTTTTAGACTCAACTACAAAATTTCAGAGAAAATTCAGTCTCTAGAAGAGATTTTGATACATTTTAGAGATATATGAGGGATCCTATTGGAAAAATAAAATCATAATACGTTTCTAAAATTAATTTTTCATATTTAAAATGGTATTTGAGAAGTCAGTTTGAATCAATAAAAAGAAGTGTCAGTCAATCCAGATCTTCTACTTTTACACCACCAACTTCTACAGATTTATTCAAAATATTTAAACCAATTACTTCAATGATGGATCATATGAATTATAGGCTTAAATCTCTTCAATGTAACAGTTGTCCTCTGAGTGAGTTCTTAGACAATAAGAAACATATTATATAAAAGTTAACCTCTAGTGAACCAGGAATCAGAATGCATCTTAATCACCTGAGTGATAAGCTTACATAGTTTTTTCAAACATTGGAAAATATGCATGACTTTATGAAATTCAACCTGATAGATAGTTTAAAAGTGGCTTAGGACTCAAGAATTTTGATAAGAGAGCTAGATAACAACATTTCAAAAATATTACAATCCCATATGGAAGAGTTAAAAGAATTTTTTCCAGATGCTCAAGATTTACTAGATCCTGAAACCGCTTCTCCATCACTATCATGATCATCCAGTCCAAAATTTTGAACATTTCTCATCCAACATTTATAGTGTATTCATAAACATCTTTCAGTAAAAATTATTTATATTTCACTACATGTTTATTATTACTATTCATTTTTAATACCAGAAAAAATGTATCATTTATCTATCTAGTATAATAAAACATTCATTTATAATTATGTGGTATATTGAATGAGTTTTAAACCATTTTTATATGTTTTATTTTTTATATCATAAAATGGGGTGAAGATTGGGTAAACCAAACATTATTTAATTGAACTACAAGTTATTATTATCAAAGTTTTTTTAACAATCCATCGAAATAATATTGTGGAAAATTAATTTTAGAAAATAATTATTTAACAATCCTTGTTTTTTTATTTCTGAAATTACTTTATGTGAATTTCAAGAAAATAATATTCATTGAAATATTTATTTTGTAATTATATTCAATACTTTGATCTACTACAGATATTTGATAAAATGACATAACACATTTTAGTATATTCTAGAATAACTATATAATACCCTACAATGGTATGCATAGCATAAAGAATCAAACCTATATTTAGAATAGTGCACACGGATTATAAACCCTACAGTATCAGGATATTATGGTTCATCAACCCTAAGTTAGTAAGAAGCTTGTCATTCAAGACAATAGAAAGTATGGTTCATTAACCATATGTCTGGAAGCAACCTTATATTTAAGGAAAAATGTATGGTTCATCAACCCTAATTTGGTAATCAACTGTACGTTTTTTACCATATGTTGTGTGTTTTGTAATTACGTGGAGGAACCTTACATTTGACTATTCAATGAAGGATTTTTAAATCCATGATATTATCTAATATTTATGAAATGGTCTAGATAGAAATAAAGATCGATTCAAATATATTTTATGACTAATACAAAGGCCTCATATTCAATAGAGAAAATCATTACTAATTCTAAGGGATTTCACAACACTCTTTAATGATTCAATGTTATATGATCATGATCTGTCAGGTAATATTCTTGGATCTTATCAACTGAAGGAAAGTTTTGTGTTCTATATATATGGCTAGAATATTTTCTCCTAATGCGTGTGTGTTGCATACATAATATAAGACTGTATATTTTTTTAATATATTTTGAATTCATTATTACCACATCAAACAAATGACTCTATTATTTTCTAAAGAGGATACACTTTGAAGATGCATATTTCAACCTCGTACTCCTGAAACTCTTATCGTTCATTTCTTGATATTCATACTGAAGATCATTCACAAATAGGACCCCATCAGAGCTGTTCATAATTAAATATATTCATATTTGAATAAGAATATCCATATTCTATCAATTTATACTATAAATATTAAGTTTAACTGGTACCATCAACAAATCAAACTTTTTTGATTTATTGTAGTTGAATCTGCTTGCACTCAGTCATGGTTAAGTGTAATAATCTTGCACAAAGCTATGGAGAAACTATTTACCTATAAAAGAACTATATGACACTTTTTTGCCTTATTTTAAAGGTTTCATCTACCTGTACGCAGTTGTGAAGAGCTTATGATAATAGGACCTTGCCTAGTGAAAATCACCATGCATAGAGAGAGAGCATTAGTGGAGTGGACAGGGGTATATTTTTGTTTCTTTGTATTATTCTTACCTAACACATGTAACATTAACATGGAGCTTATCTACCATGCATACCTAGTAATTGAGTGACCTAAAATTAAAAAAAAGGTATATGAAATCACTTACCACAACTCAAGGAGGATCAATTCCATCTTATATCTTTAACGGTCTCTCTTGGTGCTTACACATTTACCAAGTTCGGTGAATTATTGTAGGCATGAACAATCATGTAGAAACATGTATATGGTTCTGTATTTAAAAAAATATATAGCTTCAACACATATTTACCATCCAGTTCAATCTCTTCCAATCCTTGTATATGCATATTCATAACTCATCAAAGCTCATAAAATCTTATGAGACCCCATCTCATGACACCTCTACAAAATAATTAATTATAAAAAATTATAATTATTTTTTATTTTTTATCTAATGAGGAATAATTACCAAAAAACTCAGTAAAAAATTCTACATCCTCAAAAACAATAAAAATCCTAGTGCGTTTATTTTCCTGGAATCCCAAAAATCCATGCCAAGAAAAATACCCATTAATCAGAATGATTTTCACAAAAACTAGGGTGAAATAATCACTAGATCCTATACAAAATTATCACATAAATGAGGGTAACAAAGGGGAAGATTAAAAAATACTAAATAGGGGGATGAACACACCAAAAATATACACAAAAAATTCCCAAGAATCAATCCTCATTAAATGGATCGATGAAATAAAGGACATGGAAGGACCCATCCAAAATAACCTTTTTCATACCCATATTCTCTCTAAATCACATAAGGTGTTAGCATAAAAATGATGGATCTTCCCTTAATTTTAAAAACTATATATTTTCCTCATCCCAGTGTAACTTATAGGGTACACAGTGTGATGCCCTTGAACATTCACCACACATAGTGTGGCCCAATGATCCACAACATGACCAACAACCTAGAGTATAATGATACCCCTTCCAATAAACACACTTCATAAAATGATCCTCAAGTGATGGTTTGGAATCCTAAATATAGAAGAAACCAAATTTTTTAGGCCCATTCCCTCCCAGTGTTCGCTCCTCCCATTATGGATTAGACTTCACCCTCCATGGTGTGGAACTCCCTTTCAAAATATAGCATAACTCTCCATGACCCTTCTCATGACATGACCCTAGGAATCATGACATGATCAGCCTTCACCTTGAAAAAATTTCAAAGGAATAAATATGATAACTTTGACCCAATATGTAAGAGTCTCCATCATGGTGTGACACCACCATTCATGGTGGGACAATATGTAAAGGTCTTTATCATTGATAATATTCCATATGTTAGGGTCTTCACCAATGTGTGATTCTCCCAACACATTATGATCTCAATTCCTTGTAGAGAAACCAAATATGTTAAGGTTAATAATCATGTAATTATTACCTAGTCTATTGTGTAATCCTTATATATAAACTTCCATACCAATGCTAAAAACCCTAACTAAAAATCCCCCTCATTGTGACACCCGCTAGTCGTGTATTAACCCAATTCCTTCAAGTCATGGTATCTCCCATAGTTATGGTATAATATTAAATCATACCCTCATTATGGTGTGAAAATCACCCATCATGGAATGACAAGTAGCCTTCAGTAAATTATTAGAAATGGGTCACTCTAACTCTAATCCAACACTTAACCAAGAACCTAAAACAAATCCTAGGTATCTAAAAACATATACAAACATTAATATCAGATTTTATATCCTCTATAATCCTAATATAAGTCTTGATTCTCCAAATATCCCCCAATTTTGGACTAAAGATTCAAATGTCCTCACAATACTATATTACCTTAATCCATGATTCTATATGAATATATGGGTTTACTTTTTAAAGACAAATTCAAAATTATTTGAAATATATACCATAATTAGATTTATAGTATAAAATGAGACTAATTTAATAAAGAACTATTAAAATTTTGATAATTATGGTGAGTACATAGGTAATGAACTCACAAAAAATTCTAAAATAATGGAATTGAGTTTGACAAAATAATACATGGGACACTATAGAATAATGGTTTTGTGAAATAGATGAAGAATATTGTTAATTTAGAAGCCCATAGAATATGGTTATATTGCAGTTTTCAAAATTAGTTTAAGGTAGAGGTAGTTAATATTTTGTCTTATTTGACTAATATAATTACTTTTATATAGATTTAAAAAGTGTTTCATGAGGAATATTTGACCGATAAGTTTATTGGTGTCTCTTACCTTAATATATTTGGAAGAATCTTCCAGTTCCATGTAGATGATAGTGAAACGGAAAATTTGGATGATAACACTAAAACAAGTTTCTTTATGGGGTATCATAGTGAGGATATATCATTTAAAATTAGAAATAATTATTATTAGAATGTAAAAATAATTCAATATTCCTTAATCAATTAAAGGGTATGGTATTGGTATCAATAGTTATGAAAAGATGCTACTGGGAATAAAAAATTCATTGTAACCAAGTCAGATAGAATGTATGCCTAGATATAATGGTTTTTTCAAAGGGTTTGAAATGTAATGATAAATTTTAAGTATAGAAAGACTTGTATGAGGTAATATTTTTTAAGGATTATTATTCCCATAGAGGAAATTTTTTTCAAAGATTCTATAATCACGTATTATTTTTCATAAATAATTAGTTGATCCACAACTTCTGTTTGAGAAGTATACTAGGGTTATAATACTATTATATATGTTTAAATCAAATTAACATTATTTTATTCTAATAGATATTTATGGAACTAAAATCTAATTTCAAAATTCAATTATAAGTGAATTCTGATTGTTGGATTCATTAATGAATGTAGAGATAAATTTTGTGCATGTGAATAGAACTTGTGAGCATACAGATCTACCACTAGGAAGTGATAAATTTTGAGAAAATAAATCTAATGGATTCTAGATGAAGAGGATGTTTCCAAAATGTTACAATTATAAATTGGTAAAAAAATATATAAATTAAATAAATGGATTAATATTCATGAAGTAACCTCTTGGTGGTGAAGCATACATCAATCCGGACTATGCTCAGAATGGTTTTGTTGTAAGGTATATATGTTGATAAATTATATTTAATAATAGAATCTCATCATGTAAATTTAGAGAAGATAATTTAATGAATTAGATAGCTGGTTTTAGATAAATAATAAATTATTGTCTTATGTGTAGGAACAAGAAATTTTTTTATAGGATAAAATAGTCACCCAAGTAAAAATAAAAAAAATTAAGATTTCATGAAATAAATCAGATTTCATATATAATAATTTGGAACTTTATTGTTACCTAAAAATGTCTGTTATTGGATATTTTTCATACTCCCATTTAAATTGATAATATTCCATTGGAAAGTATAAAATTTTCATGGTTAGTAGAGATGAAGTAGGAGCTAGCAGGAATGGTTTTTAGGGGAGGTCTTGGTGTGAAAAAAAAGGATTTTAGTGGTATGATTATATACTTAATGGATGATGGTAACTATGATTTTGTCTCATTTTGAGTATAACTAGAACATTTTGGAGAGGATTTGAATATCTAGATTGATTCTAGATTCTGCCTCATTGTCTTTTTACTTTAAGATACCCAAATAGAATCTATCTAGAATTTATAATGAGGTAATGTTCCTAGAAAGTTATATATGCACATAAATAGTTAACTTCAAAATGTATGACATGGTATTTACTAACACTGAAATTTTGTTTTCCAAAATATTTTTTAGTGTGTTTATATCAAATTCATAGAATGAACACTATGAAGCTATCAAATGAATTCTATGACATATCAAAGAGTTCATAGAATTATAGTTTTGTTTTAAAATACATGTATCATTGTAGGGTTACATTTATGTGAGCTTTGAATGATATTCATAGAATATAGAAGTGCCACAAGATATATGTCCACTTATGGAGGAAAGGTAGCTTACTTAATATCCCAACTAGAATTGATTGCTTTACTACTTATTATAGAATTAGATTATATAAAATAAATGGATTCTATTAAGAGGTTAATATCTATTAAATAATATTGGAAGTAATAAAGAGAATATAACATCATTTTATAATCTATAAAGTCAAATAGATCTTACTAAGAACATAGTTTAAATTCAATTAAAAAGCACATTGAACTGGAATATCACTTCATCATGAGTCTTATCTATAAATAAGTGATGTAATAATGGTTGTTTAGTGGGAATATAAATATCATATCTAAGTTGAAAATGGTCATAGCCTGGGAAATTCATAGGTTTTTTTGTTCTATGGTGAAACTTAGATAAGAAATGGATATAATAATATAACTATTGAAGTTGACACAAACTAGGTTAGATTTTTAGAATGTGGTGAAAAAAATACTTGAAACATTATTCATGTATGATATTTTTAGGTGAAAATCCTTTTTATTATTCTTTACATTGTTATTAGAGAATCATTGAATTGTATTTAGAACGAGTAAATAAATCTTTAATTTGAAATTGTGTAATTGAAATGTTAGTGATAGTGAACTATTGGGGGGGAGAAATTCAATCAATGACTAGAGGTGGTTTTAGGGGGGATTTATTCCATATTATCAACTAAACATTCATAGAAAACAAACAAAAACAATGACCAATAATGAAGGAATATTATTAGAATATTCTAAACAAGTTATAAAACTGATTGGTCTATGGATTTAGAGTTTTCCTATAAATAGATAGTCCTTATACGAATGATTGTATGTAATATTAACTTTATTGTGAGTATTGATTAGTGATATCACTTACAACCCAATAGTTTCTCTATACTTTCATGTCTTGTGTATTTGGAGTTCCTCTCAATGGACCTATGGAATTTTAAAACCATGATAAAAAATTTATGATCCAGTTTTGTGTGTGAGATCTCAGATGTTGTTCTCTTAATTAACATTATTCACTTCAATTACTCTTTTCATATTTTTTTCAATATCTATCAAAGAATAATTATTGGATACTCTATTTTTGAGTTCCATCTTATATTCAGTCATTGATCTATGTTTCATGTCTAAAGTGTGGATATATACTATAAGTACAATTTTTTGTGTTAAAATATGTTATTCATTATGATATTCTCCCGCTTCCAAGTTAAATAATAAAAAAGATTCAAATGTCTAATCAGTCATTAATCTTTAGCTTTTACCTATTTATGATCCATATGCTGAGAAGTATAATTATTTATTTACCAGAAAAATTTATCCCATATGACATTTCATATATTATCATGGAATATATTTTTTCCTTTAGGTTTTAACAATTATTTAGAAATATGAAATACCTTCATAGCCTCTTCCTTTATACACAATGGAATCACTACTCTATCCTCAAAATCAATCATCTAAAATGATATTATTAATAACCTATAAATTGTATCTATTCTATTTAAGGTGTCACTAATCATCTTAAATTAAACATAAAGTATTTCCCCCTCATTAAACTAACGTCAAGTATTGAAGTGAAATCAATTTAAGATAACACCATATGTTCCCCACTTCCTTTCTATTTTAAAATGAAAATTTATTTTTCAATCCATATGTTTCATTTAACTTTCAATTATTTAACATATTTACCTTCCCTATATAAGGAATTTATTTACACATTACCATTTCTAGGACTATAAGATTATTCAATGTTGAATGTATAAAGATAAACAACCATTTTTTATTTCCTTGAATTTAATAAACTAAATTTACTTTTCATGTCATTGCAACTAAATCATTCTATAAGATAACATGTAACCCTCACACACTCTAAATAAATTATAGACATGCTATACTACACTAAATATTTATTTTTAGATTCAAATTGAATTAAACATCGTTCTATGGAACGTTATATATTTAACTCATAAATAAATTTATGACATATCTTCTCCCATTAAAACCTAACATCACTTTAGTTCAACTCTATTATTAGAAATATGAACATTAATAATTCATAGATAAAATTTGGTAATATCAAACCAACCAAAAATTTTATTGATTTTAAAAATATTCAACCGAATTTTCAAATATATTACCACTTAAATTTTATTGAGGTCAACATAAATACCTTTATTAGGAACTGAATTCCCTGAGTATTGTATGAACATGATCAATAATTAGAATTTGGAAATATTTTAATATACACTAAACTTTCACAATATCTCTAGAATAATTTCAATATTCCTTCCTTCTTTCATTTTCAAAACCATTTTTTATTATTATGAAACTTCTATAGTTATGATGGTCTCACGCCAAATCATAAAATAAATAAACAATAAAATAAAACCAAATACTTAATTATAAGATTAATATGATGCAATTTCCCAGGTTTTTTATGTATTATTTTTAAATATTATATGGAATTAATTTGAGACCAGGTGCTGACATGGTGTGCGATTTCGAGGCCAGTTGTGCCTGGAATAAATATTTGAATAATATTAAAATATTAATTAGTACACTTGTATAGTTCTCATGAAAAAATATAATAACTTCTAAATGGGTTCCCAGATCAAAAATATGAGGGCACCGTTGCATTCAGAGAAATGTCCTTACCCTAGGTGAGGCCTAACATCAGCTGGTGCGGGTTGTTTGTAAAAATTAGTTTTCCAACATTTTAATAAATAAAATAAATTTAAGATTAATTTTATTTTAATGTTTCATTGATGAAGCAATGCTATTTCTTATAAATAAATAGCTAGGCAAGGACCTAGGGTTTGACTAATAACTATGAAAGTTCCCTGAAGGCTCTGGAGAGAATCCTGGGAGAATTTTCTTGCCAAATGACGATGAGACCGGGATCAGAGAGCATTCTTGATGGATCACAAATGAAAATTAGTCATCAACAATGAATGATCCAATTCCCAGGTAGGGTGTGTTGTTTTGATTTATCTTTCCTCATTCCTTTATTAAATGAAAAACGTGGACAAACCAATGAACAGGTTGATTCATTATTTGATCATTCTTGTAGGAAGGTTTTTAATTGTGGAATTTATAAGATTGATTATTGAATTGATTTGATTATGGATCATTATTACGGGAACATATTGAGGCCTAAAAAACTATTGAGGTTTATTCCTCGAGTTTGTTCTTTATGAATATTTTCTCCCCTAATTTATTCTACATGTTCTTCATTCTTCATGGTTATGAAAGAATGATTTTTTCCCCTAAATTTCAGGGAACATCGATCTGAAATTGAAGATACAACTCTGGGATGACCTAACGGAGGTGTGACGGTGATGGAGATAGGAAAATTGAAGTGATTCAAGAGATATTTTTCTTTGGGCAGTTTTCATATGATGGATTTAAAGTGGTTTTTTGAGCCGATTAAAGGGCCAAAAAACCTCGATTTGGTGTTAGGGTGATTAGGTGACCCTCAATGTGGAATTTCTAGATGAATGGATCACCTAAACAGGATTCATAAGATCAACCGTGGTGGGTGGATGAAGAATGGTGGATTATAGAAAATCATGAAGAACATGGTGTGTAATCTGAATTACACAGAGTGTGGTCCCCACAAAGCGGCGGCTAAGGTTTTGGTAGATAGATAGATTTCAGATGGCATGTGACCCAATCCCATTATGTGTAGTCCCTTTCCAAAGACTATGTGTGTATCTTTGGAGATACATAGACATGAGGTGGTGTACATGGGTTTCCCACACAGTGTGTACACCACCACATGACTTGGCATAGACCAAGTATACGGACTACCCCATGTATTATTACAGGGCCAGAGACACACAGGTTGACACCGTGTAGTGCAACACATCTGAAGTACATAGGTGGACCCTGGATAGAAGAACATGTCATGTGACTTCTTTTACATGTTGTGTGCCCATATTCTACATGACACGGTTAGAATGACATGGTCTGTTGTACACAAGTAGTACCCTGGGTCAAGGAACACGGCATGTGACCATACTACACACCACGTATACCTTTCTACAAGGCTTGAATCTCATTTCCATTGTACTTTGGTAAAGTTTTGTTAGGGTTTGTTCCTATTATCACTTCCCAGAAGGTTATTGGGTATCATTTCCTACTCATAGAATTATGATCCCTCCAGACGTAAATCCTATATAGAGTCGTTGGAATCCCCCGATAGTCCCAGTACAGGGTCCTCTATTCATTCTTCATGGCCAGGGTAGAGTCCTCGATATTGATGCGACCAAATTCACCAAGCGTCGATCCTCTACTTATAGGGTTAATCTAGATGGAATTATTGGTATCAACACATGGCCCGGGATATTATCCTCATCTATTGTATTTTATCTCTCTCTTAAAATCTATCAGCATATCTCTCTCATGATGGTTCCCTATGAACAGTACATCTCAAATGGGCGTCATCAGTGTTATCGGACTCATGAGTGTGTTCTCCTAGATTTGTGCTTTGTGGAATCTTCAAAAAGAATCACCAGTGTTGGTATGTGGTAGTTAAGAATTTCCATTAAACTATGTGTCTTGGATTGAGTATATCTGGATATTTTTATATGTGTTGTAAACATATAATTGTGTAAAGATGATTGTACTTCGTTTTGTGTATTACTTTGTGGTTTTGGGGTGTCCTACTGAGTATTGTTATACAAACCCCTGTATCGGCTTTTCACACATGTTTTGTGTCTTGTAAAGATGAGCAACCTTTTGATAGGGTCCTAGGAAGACTACGACCGGATGGAGCTTTTGGAGATTAGGTAGGTTGAGGTGTGTTCTTACAGCTACAGACAGTAATTTCAATACCTATGATTTCTAGTTGGATTTGTGGTTATAGACTTCTTTTGGTGGTATTCTATTTGGCCTAGTGTCACTTTACTTTACTTTCCTATCATACTCTATTGGTTGGGATATAGTAGTATCCATGCATTCTTTATTTAGTGGTTTTTTACATGAAGTATTTTGTGTGATTGGAGATGTGTGTGTGTGTGTGTACAGGTACTTAGGCAATGACTTCCATGTTAGTGATATACCTACTTAGTGCTATTCTCTAGCCCTTGACCTATTAAAGTTAGAATTGGGGAGTTTTGGCACAGTCCCCACTAGGATGGGTCATGATAGAGTGGTATCAGAGGTGGTTAGTTCTACCTTAGGATTGGGATTCTGTGACATTGGTTTCGCTAAATAGTGTTAAGTGTTTTGAGTTTGGATTTTAGGAAAAAGACTCTAGTGTTGGTGCGGGCGGCTAACATATCCATACACCAGGACGCTGATAACCTTTTTTCAACTCGGTGTATGAGAACATTGGTTGCAGGGAAAATAATGGTACGTAGATCATGTAGGAATGGGTTTTTGTTCTATGTATTTCTTGATTCATATCTCTAGATATACTTATTGATCCTAGTAATCTTGTTTGCTTACAAGATACCCCTGAGATGCATACCAACTAGGATTCAGCAGCTCGATCATGAGGATGATCCCCTTAGTTATGAGGCTTTGATATAGGGACCAGTTCCCTAGATATCACTTCTAGGTGGCGCACCATCTATACTTCCACATGTGGAATAACACATGGTACCCACAGTAGCAACATATAATGAGAAAAAGATGAGCGCACTTCACAAGTTTCAAGGATAGAGACCCCTCAGGTTCTGAGGGAATATTTACCCTCAGGCGGCTAAGGACGGGCTTGAGGCAGTGACCCAAGTTTTCAATCTAGTCAGGACACCATCGATTCAAATGGTAGTCCATGCGGCAAGCCTTCTACAGGGTTTGATAGGGTGATGGTGGAGTTTGGATATCCATACTCATGATGAGGCAACTTATAGTGACCCAAGCCATTTACATATAACATTTTATGATTTTAACCATAATTCATCATCAGAGTACAAGTCAAGGATCGTTAAGTCTAGTGTCTTTTAAGACTAAGTACCTACAACGCAAACCATGGAGCTAAAAAAACACTTATTTATTTAATCTCCATAATGAGATCCTAACTTCATTTTAGCCCTTACATCTACATAGGGTACCCTGGGGAACACATGAACAAATGTATTAGCTAAAATCCCAGTAAGGGAATGAACATAAGGATACATCTCAAGCACATGATTTAGGATACATGACATAATGAAATCAAAAGCATGTAACCAATAAAATCATTTAGTATAAGCATGGGATCATATAAAAATGGAATCATATAAATGTGTCAGAATCATAAAACATTTCTTTAGTACGGGTCAAGGATAACATCCAATACCATTTCTCATTTCTGTACGGGTCAAGGCTAACCGCCAATCCCGTTTCCCATTTCAGTACGGGTCACGGCTAACCGTCAATCCCGTTTCACATCGCATCTCATGAGACTTAACCTTACCCTATGCATTGGAGCGCTATCTAGGTGCACCCATCTCAAAATATTCATGAATATACTTTCCACATAAATATTATTACCACATATACAATCATGCATATTCAACCATACACAAACATAAGGGTACCCATGAAAAGAATTAGGTACCTCAATCATGACATCAATCATAACCAATGTACGTATCATGAAAGTGTCCATATAAGGAAAGAATTATAAATACATGGAATTTCATAGGGTAAAATAGGAATATAAAATGGTAATTGGTGTCAAACATAAGTGACAACATATTAGAAATGTATTTTAGAAACATTAGCATTAAAACATTTTTATGCGGTATTAAGGAAAACACTCTAGTGCTTTTCAAATAAAAAAGAGGAAATTCTTTTATATAAAACCAGAATTGAACCGATGAGGTTTTACAAATAAAAATAATTATTTTTTTTAAATACAATGTTCTCTTAAAATAGAGGATAGAGTGAACTTGAAATTTGGGTAAAAATTAGGGAAGTCCCCTTAAAACAGGTTTGCTTATCAGAAAGTTCTAAGGAGGGAATCTTTCAAAAACATGTATATCCCCGAAAGAAAGTGATGAAAGGGTATTGATATTATAATATTTTAAAACTATAAATAATTCATATGATTTACATAAATAGATATGATAACACCATTTTGAAAGAAATATAATGCAGCCTAAAAGAACGAAGAAGTTTTGGGTAGAATTCGTTACGATTTTACCAACATGGTGTCGGGTGTACCTAAGAGGACTTGATGAGAGAAATAAGGGGTTTCTCATCACTTATAAAACATTAGTGAAGTATGTTGAAGGTGTATAAACATACCCCATCACTTGGTATTACAAAAAAACATATCATAGAGAACAATCTTGATTAAGATTGAGAAGGGGAGGATCCCTTACACAAATCTGGTGGTGTTCTCCACTTGTTATTAATGACCTGAATAAAAAAATTAGGATTATTAATTAATAAGTCCATAACCTATTTTATATTTAATGGATTTATTATAACCCTTTTTAGTTCATTAAAATCCTTTTTGATTAGTTATAATGTTCAATTTCATTGTTCGTGCTCGTTTGTTTACTTGGATTTAAAAGATTGGTCCACTTATATTCAAGTTTAAATTATATGAAAGATGAAAGTGGTTGTCCATAATTGAAGTTAAATTCTTTAGTTCATATCTAGTATATTTCATGGTTTTAATTTTAATTAGGTTACATAGAGTTATGTTTAATTATTACATATATAACCTTAGTGATAACTGTTTTTGTTATTCGGTGGGTTTGATTACAAAGAATGTGTTTTGATTTATAACTTAATTCCATTTGTACCAAAAGATTACAGAACCAAAAATAGGATATATATTACATATATAATAATCGGGTTTAAACATAACACAAATGGTCTCATGACCAGAATGAAATATAATAATAGAAATTGATAAACGGTTGTCCTTGAGTTTGCTAAATTAGCACATCTCAAACGGTGCTTTCATTTATTTTAAATAAAAGGGTGGGGAAAGAAGATAATGAAATTTACCACTAGCATGAAGACATTACAGTACATGTATGCTACTTTATTTATCATACTATTATGGTGAAGGGAGGTGAGGAAAGAAATTAAAAAGAAAATAACTTAAAAGAAAAGAAGAAATTTGGGAAGAGGAATTCACCTCTTGAGACTTCCTCTATTGAGAACCTCTTAAGGGGAGAGGTTTTGGTATTTTGAGAAGGCTGAGAGATTTTGGACGTGGGGGAGGACCTTGGGGAGAGATTTGGGCCAAATTTAGATAATTCTTGGAGCTTCAGAGGAGTGTAGAGAATAGGGAGTGTAGGGGGGTTTATAGTGGAGGAGAAGAGGGATTTCATGATATTATAATCTTTAATTTATTATTTCTTCAAAAGACAAAGAATAGTAAGTATTCCATGTCCCAAAATAGTAAATGGGTCATGTGAATTCGAACCATCAGTGGTGACATCATCCATGATGCTAGGAATAGTTTATTTAGCTTATAATGTACATATACGGTAAATTACCGTATTTTACTATTCATCAAAATTTCAAGTATTTCAGAAAAATCTCAAAAATTCACCCTAACCATTTTTTGATGGGTAGAATCCAAAAATGAAGTCCATTTTTCAAAAATAATTTTCTAAATATGATTATTTTAATATTTATTTAAAATCATAATTTATTATCAAAAACCATTTTAAAAACACTCATTAATTTATTCTAAAATTTTGGTATATTGTACTTCCAACTTGAATATTATTTCTATAACACCATAGGTGAGGTTAATATTCATTAGGATATATCACTATTCATAAGGGTATGTTACTATTCATTATGGTATGTTTCTATTCACCAAAAAATTAAGTTTTTCTTATCAGACTCCAACAAACATCTTGAACACAACTGTGTATGTCAGATTTTCAAAATTCCAAACATAGAAGTGACAAACATGTGTTTAAAGGTAACTTATCACTTAGTAGTTCATTATTATGTTATTTATGGAATTTTTATAAGAAGTTAATTTCCATTAAAAACATTGGGTCATTATATTCTTCCCCCCATATGAAATTTCTCCCTAGAAATTTCATTTTACATACTAAGCCAAAAACATGTGCGGGTACTTTTCCTTCATTGATTCCCCCAATTCCCATGTTGCTTCCTCAAACTTATGGTTCCTCCACAACACTTTGACAAGATGGGTTGTATTGTTGTGTAGAACCTTATCTCTCCGATCCAGAATATTTACTAGCTGCTCCTCATAGGAGAGATCATCTTCCATCTGCACCACCTCTGAGCTTAGTACATATGAGGGATCAGGTATGTACTTCCTCAAGAGTGATATGTGGAAAACATCATGAACTTGAGCCATATTTGGTGGAAGTGCAAGCCGATAGGCCACATATCCTATGCGTTCAAGGATCTCAAAGGGGCCAATATACAGTGTTATTAGCTTCCCTTTCTTCCCGAATCGCATGACTCTCTTCCACGGAGATATTAAAAGGAAGACTTTATCTCCAATGTCAAACTCCAAGTCCCTTTGATGGTTGTCCGCATAGCTCTTTTGCCGACTTTGAGCATCTTTGATGTGTTTCTGGATGACTTGAACCTTCTCTGTCATCTCTTGAACAAGATTGGGTCCAAGTAGCTTTCTTTCTCCAACTTCATCCCAACAGATTGGAGTTCTACATCGCTGTCCATACAGAGATTCATATGGATCCATCTGAATACTATAGTGGAATATATTGTTGTATGAGAACTCAACCAATGGTATATGTTGATCCCATCCACCTTTGAATTCTAGAGAGCATGCTCTAATCTTATATTCAAGTGTCTAGATAGTTCTTTCAGACTGGCTATCAGTTTGGGGGTGATAGGTCATGCTGAAAATTAATTCTGTACCCAAAGAATGTTGAAGGATCCTCCAAAACTTAGATAAGAACCTTGGATCACGGTCAAAGATAATTGAGAGTGGAACACCGTGTAGTCTCACCACTTCCTTCACATATAACTTTGCAAGTTTTTCAAGCGAGAGATCTTTCGGAATAGTGATGAAATGGGATGTCTTGGTGAGTCGGTTAACCACAACCCATATCGCATTATTTCCCTTTGACGTCTTCGATAGACCCATGACAAAGTCCATAGTAACATTTTCCCATTTCCACATGGGTATAGGTAATGGTTTCATCATACCTTTGGACTTTTGTTGCTCATATTTAACATGCTGACATACCAAGCACCTTGATATATATTCCTCAATCTTCTTCTTCATGTTATCCCACCAGAAGTGTTCTCAGAGATCACGGTACATTTTGGTACTCCCATGATGGATAGAGAAGGTCGAGCTATGTGAATCATTCAATAGCTTCTTATTTATCTCTGGATCAGATGGTACACATAATCGTGTCCCAAATCTTACAACTCTTTCCTCGTCAATTTTGAAATCATAGGATTTCCCATTTTTAACAGTTTCCACCCTTTTTTGAATTTCCACATCCTTTCTTTGAGTAACCTTTATTTTCTCCAAGAGGGACAGTTGAGCAATAATTTGAGAAATAATTGATGATGTTCCTCCCTTAATTATTCTCATGTCCATCCTTTGCAAATATAAGAAGATCATATCCTTTTCAATTCTCATCATTGATAAAGATACAGGATCCTTTCTACTTAGAGCATCTGCCACCTTGTTTTCCTTACCAGGATGGTAGTGGATTGAGCAGTCATAATCCTTGATGAGATCTATCCATCTTCACTGGTGCATATTAAGCTCTTTCTATGTGAATATATATTTGAGACTCTTGTGGTCAGTATATATCTCACATTTTTTCCCAAAGAGATAATGCTTCCAGATTTTCAACGCAAAGATCACAGCTGCCAACTCCAGATCATGTGTGGGATAGTTTTTCTCATGGATTTTCAACTACCTTGAGGAATAGGCTATCACTTTATCATTTTTTAGTAGTATGTATCCCGATCATGTCTTTTAAGCTATTTATGTTGGATCAATTTGGATAAAGTCAATCCTTGACCAGAATTGCATCAAATTCCACTAAAGGGAGACTTATATTATTTCAAAGATGAATAATTTCACAAACATCAACATGTGATACATAATCATAGAAGTTTCCCCCAAATTATATAAAATCAGTTTAAGTAGCAAGTCGATGTTCCTAGAAGACATTTAAGACATGATCATAGGGAATGAACTGAAATATAGCATTATGTACACAATTATTTCAAAGATGTTACATGTATTTCAGTCATCATGATCTATCTCAACATTGGACTTGCATTGTCCCCTTGTCCTTAGATATTGTTGATGCTCATCACGCTTCTCATCCCTTCCAATGGAGCATTGTACTAGATAATGTCCAACTTCTCCACATTCACGACAATGAACAGTATAAGGTACATTAGATATAACCTTATCTCCATTCATCACATTATCCATTTTTTTATAGCAATTGGATATTTTATTCCCCACCTTCTCATAATTAAAACACCTCTTGGTTTCTTTGTGACATTCTTCTTGATGCCTCTTTCCACACTTTTTGCACAAAGGAAATTTGGTCTTCTTTTCTTTATGACCTTTATCAGATGAACATCCTTGAGATGTCATATTCCTCCTCCTTGATGAATTTGGGCATTCAATTATGTACCAATTGTTGATTGTGATTTTCAATAGCTGGTTTGGAAAGTTCATAGTATGTTCAACATGGTCTCCCTTCATATTAGGCATATCATTAGGGTGGTTGTCACATTTCCTATCACATTGATTGTTGGCACACGTTCTTCTATTTCCCACCATTAACTAAGAAATAAGAACATACAATTAGGGGGCTTGAATACTTATTTATTGAGCATAAAAGGAAACATTCAACAGAAAGGGATAAACTTATAAGGAATAATTGCATCCTAACTTGTGATTCCTTAGGTTAAAACCTAGGTTATCCTCGATCTATTTCTTAACTTATATTCTTATGGGCTTTTTTCCCTTAGTAATGGTTTGTACTATGCTCGTGAATCTACAAAAGCATATCCCCCGGGAGTGTCGTAACCAAGAGTGCATCAAGGCCCGTTATCATGCACCAGTTCCCATTCAAGTCTAGCTCCAAGCGGTGTTTTCGGGTTTTACCCCTAGATACATCTATGCCAGATCCGCCTCTACCTACTCCTATCCAGACAGGGATGTATTTTCTTTATAAACCACTTACTCTATACTCACCAAAACTTAGTATTGTTTCCTTATACTTAGTCTCATCCTTAAGGTTCTCACAAAGCTGCTCTATTCCTAATCTCCAAAAATAACTAGACCATCCTTTGATACCAACTATAGCGACCCAATCCTTTTACATATAACATTTCATGATTTTAACCATAATTAATCATCACATTACAAGTCAGGTATCTTTAATTCTCGTGTCTTGGAAGACTAGGTACATACAACTCAAAACATGGGGATAAAAAACACTTCTTTATTTAATCTCCGTAATTAGATCCTAACTTCCTTTGAGCCCTTACATCTACATAGGGTACCCTAGGGAACACATGAACAAAGGGATGAGATAAAAATCCCATAAAGGGAATGAACATAAGGATACATCTCAAGCACATGAGTTAGGAGACATGGCATAATGATAGTAAAAACATGTAACCTATAAAATCATTTAGTATAAGCACGAGATCATATAAACATGAAATCATATAAATGTGTCAGAATCATAAAATATTTCTTTAGTACGGGTCAAGGATAACCGCCAATCCCATTACCCATTTCTGTATGGGTCAAGGCTAACCACCAATCCCGTTTCCCATTTCAGTACGGGTCAAGGCTAACCGCCAATCCCGTTTCACATCGCATCTCATGAGACTTAACCTTACCCAATGCATTAGAGCGCTATCTGGGTGCACCCATATCAACATATTCATGAATATCCTTGCCACTTAAATATTCTTACCACATATATAATCACTCATATTCAACCATACACAAACATAAGGGTACCCATGAAAATAATTGGGTACCTCAATCATGACATCAATCATAACCAATGGGTGTATCATGAAAGTGTCCATATAAGGAAAGAATTAGAAATACATGGACGTTCAAAGGGTAAAATAGTCATATAATATGGTAAGTGGTGTCAAACGTAAGTGACAACATATTAGAAATGTATTTTAGAAACATTAGCATTAAAAAAATTGTGCGGTTTTAAGGAAAACACTCTGGAGCTTTTAAAATAGAAAAGAGGACATTCTTTTATATAAAACTAGAATTGAACAAAGAATTTTTTCATAATAAAAATACTAATTTTTTTAAAGACAATGTTTTCTTAAAACATAGGATAGATTGAACTTGAAATTTAGGTAAAAATTAGGGAAGTCCCCTTAAAACAGGTTTGCTTATCGGAAAGTTCTATGGAGGGAATCTCTCAAAAACATGAATATCCTTGAAAGAAAGTGATGAAAGGGTCTTTATATTAGAATCTTTTACGAATATTAAGAATTCATAATATTCACATAAATAGATATGATAACACAATTTTGAAAGAAATATATGGCAACCTGAAAGAACGAAGAAGGTATGGGTAGAATTCGTTACGATTTTACCGGCATGGTGTCGGGTGTAACTAAGAGGACATGATGAGAGAGAGAAAAGGTTTATCATCACTTATAAAACATTAGGGAAGTATGGGGAAGTTCTATAAACATACCCCATCACTTGGTATTACACACAAAAAACATATCATAGAGAACAATCTTGATTAAGAGTGAAAAGGGGAGGATCCCTTGCCTCAAATCTGGTGGTGTTCTCCACTTGTTATTAATGACCTGAAAAAACAAATTAGGATTATTAATTAATAAGTCCATAAACTCTTATATATTTAATTTATTTATTATAACCCTTTTTAGTTCATTCAAATCCTTTTTGATTAGTTATAAGGTTCAATTTCATTGTCCGGGCTCATTTGTTTACTTGGCTTTAAAAGATCGGTTCACTTATATTCAAGTTTGGATTATATGCAAGATGAAAGTGGCTGTCCATAATTGAAGTTACATTATTTAGTCCATATCCATTATATTACATGGTTTTAATTTTAATTATCTTACTTATAGTGATGTTGAACTATTACATATATAACCTTAGTGATAATTGTTTTTGTTATTCGGTGGTTTTGATTACAAAGAATGTGTTTTGATTTATAACTTAATTCCATTTGTACTAAAGGATTACAGAACCAAAAGTAGTATATATATATTACATATATAATAATCTGGTTCAACCATAACACAAATGGTTTCATGACCAGAATTAAATATAATAATAGAAATTGATAAATTGTTGTCCTTGAATGTGCTAAATTAGCACATCTCAAACGGTGCTTTCATTTCTTTCAAATAAAAGGGTGGGGAAAGAAGATAATGAAATTTACCACTAGTGTGAAGACATTACAGTAAATTTATTATACTAGATTTACCATACTATTATGATGAAGGGAGGTGAGGAAATAAATTAAAAATAAAAGAACTTAAAAGAAAAGAAGAAATTTGGGAAGAGGAATTTACCTCTTGAGACTTCCTTCTTTGAGAACCTATTAAGGGTAAAGGTTTTGGTATTTTGAGGAGGCTGAGAGATTTTGGACGTGGGGGAGGACCTTAGGGAGAGACTTGGGAAGAATTTAGAGAAGTCTTGGAGCTTGAAAGGAGTGGAGAGAAGAGGGAGTGAAAGGGGGTTTTATAGTGGAGGAGAGGAGGGATTTCATGATATTATAATCCTTAATTTATTATTTCTTCACAAGAGAAATAATAGTAAGTATTCAATGACCAAGAATAGTAAATGGGTCATGTGAATTCGAACCATCAGTGGTGACATCATCCATGATTCTTGGAATAGTTTATTTAGCTTATAATGTACATATACGGTAAATTACTGTATTTTACTATTCATCAAAATTTCAAGTATTTCAGAAAAATCTCAAAAATTCACCCTAACCATTTTTCGATGTGTATAATCCAAAAATTAATTCCATTTTTCAAGAATGATTTTCTAAATATGATTATTTTAATATTTAATTAAAATCATAATTTATTATCAAAAACTAGTTTTAAAACACTCATTAACTTATTCTAAAATATAGGTATATTGTACTTCCAACTTGAATATTATTTTTATACCACCATAGGTGAGGTTACTATTCATTAGGGTATATCACTATTCATAAGGGTATGTTACTATTCATTAGGGTAGGTTACTATTCACCAAAAATTTAAGTTTTTATTATCGGGCTCCAAAAAACATCTTGAACACAACCGTGTATGTTAGATTTTCAAAATTCCAAACATAGAAGTGACAAAATTATGTTTAAAGGTAACTTATCACTTATTAGTTCATTATTATGTGATTTGTGGAATATTTATTAGAAGGTAATTTCCATTAAAAACATTGGGTCGTTACACGACTCTTTCATGGATATAGTTCTAGCATTTATTCTGAGTGGAGTTCTCACCAATTATGTTGATATTTGTGCATATACAGGAGCTTTTTCAACTTCAGCATGGTAGCATGATAGTGGTTGGTTATTCATAAAGGTTCACCAAATATTCTAGGTACATGATGGATATGATTAGAGATCAGTACTTCAGGGCCTGGACCTTCGAGTGAGGTCTGCATGGAGATATCTAAGCCATCATTATCCCTCTATGCATTTCAACAAATGCTGAGGTGCTTGATTAAGATTTGGTGGTTGAAAGATTCTTGGCTGAGTAGATACAGCCGGTGATAGTCATTAGTGGACGAGCAGGTGTAGAGACCTCAGTAACAAAGAGATGATATTAGTCTTAGGGATCTGGACTTGGGAGATGTTTCAAGAGGAGGTCCTAGGATAGAGGATTTATAGTTAAGGGCTCACATGGTGGGTCCAATCAGACTAGGGAGATTTGGTACTATTCATGTGATGGCATGGGACATCTTGCTCAAGATTTTCTAACCTGATGTGTTGCTGATAGCGAGATAGTCGTTGGACCACCGATGTAGAGACATCGATAGGAGTAGGCAGATCCATAGGGATGCATATGTGGTAGAGTATCTAGGAGAGTTGCGGGAGGTGGTCGATGTTTTGACATGTTACTGCTACCAACCCTAGGGGGTCTACACAAGGATCAGAGAGCTGGAGGATGGGGGTGGGGATATCTACATGCGGTCAAGTCATATGACCCATGGAATCCAGGAATGATTCGAGGTAAGATCTGTGTATTTTCTACTTTATCTACAATACTAACAGACATAGTTTCTAGCTATTCCTTTCTCATAACATATCTTTTTTGAGATCTATAGATTCTAGTTGAACCATTCAATCAACCCTTATGCTTGGAGACACCTAATATAGGAGACACAGTGATCACACATTCATGCTGACGATGTGACTTGAACCTTGGAGGTGAGAGTTGTTGGAACCTCTTGGTGGAAGTGTTCAGGCCTTACGATGCAATTCTTGGTATGGATTGGTAATCTACAGTCCATGCCTAGATTGATTGTTTTAGGTGAAGGGTACAGTGTGTCCACAGTGATGGTATGAGGTTTTCCTTTGTTGGTGAAAAGGAAACCGAGGAAGCATATGATGGACTCATGCAAAGGAGGGTGTAGCCAATTACTCATCAGTTTTCTAGTCTAACCCATGGTGTATTATATTTCATGAGTTTATATTTCCCCAAAGTAGTGGTAGAGTTCAAGGACATATCTTTTAAAGGTTTTCCAGGATTACCTCTCCGTCGGGAGATAGAATTATGTTTTGATTTATGCCTCGAGATGGCACTGATATCTTCACAATCATATCAGATAGATCCTTTTAGATATTGACGAGCTTAGGGTGTAGTTATAGGAATTTCAAAATAAGGGATTCGTGAGACCTAGTGTTTCACTTGGGTGACCATAGTTTTGTTTTCCAAAAATGCAGATGGGGGCATGTCACACTCTAACTTTTTTAAATTTTATTTTATTTTATTATTTTTTGGCCCTGTAAATTTTTTATCAGGGTCTGGGTTGGAGATAGTTTAAAAAATTTGATTATTTATTTAAAAACACACATCTTGGCCTTGATAGCATTTATCACACTGCTATCGAAGCTACGCGGCCTCGCTTGGGTCACTGCGTGACTTCGCCCGGTTCCCCACACGCCTACCCAATGTTCAAAAAATTAAATGAAATGAATTAACAATGAAGAAATAAAATTTAATGAGTGGTAAAATAATAATAAAATAAAATAATAAGAGTGATAAAATTTAATGAATTTTTTTACTGATAATAATATTTTTATTATTTGAGGATATTATTAATTATTATTGAGTATTATTATTATTTATATTAATGATTATAATTAAGAAATTTTATCTATTATTATTACTCTTGTTTTAGATCATTTTTATTATTGTTATTATTATTATTATTATTATTATTATTAATTTTTTCCCTTGTTTTTATTTTGTTGGTTTTTTTCATTAGGGTTTGCGGACCCCCCCCCCCCTTCCCCCCTTTAGTTGTAGACCTCGAACCCCTCTGGTCCATCGCACACTTTTCCCTCACCATCCTACTCGTTCCTCCCTCGCCAGCCTTGAGCTTCTCCCATGGCCTCTCTTCAGTCCACCACACCGCAGCTCAGTATCTCCCTCTCACTTTCCAGCACGCCACCTGACCTTCCTCTCCCCTTAGAATTCTGTCGTGCCACACCCTTGGCCTGATGTCGGCTTCCTCGCCAACCGGAACCTCCTTCACCAGCCTCCTCACCAGCTGACACCTCCCTCGTGCTAGGCCCTACCTTCTCTCTAGCTTTCTCTCCCACCTCCCATTCCTTCCAACAGATTCCCAACCTTCCCCTCTCAAACCCGCACACCTCATGTTTGTAAAAACATCCAGTGAGACCCCCCTTCTTCGGTTTTCCCAGATGGGTGCCCTCTGCCTCTACGGATAGCCACACGTTGGCCCCGACCTCCCTCAAAAAACCTACACAACTAGCCCCTTGGCCACGCAACCCTTCTCGGACAGATTTTACCAGCGTTGTGTACCTTCTAAACTCTCCAATGTGCATAGATAGCCTCTGCAATCTCCGTCACAGGTACGTTCTGTTTCAATTAGTTTTTCTTCATCTTTTTAGAGTTGCGTAAAGGATTTTCATTTTTTTTGAGGTGAAAGTTGTGATGAATTTGGATCAATCTTAATTATTTTGTTGATATCTTATTTTAAGGTTCATCTTGAATTTTTTTTGGTGCCTTTGATGTGCAATTGGAGTCACGCACCAAATTTTTATGGAATTCCTTCACCCGAGGTAGGTGGTTTCACGTTTAACCATTGTTTGATGAATTTATTTTCTTATTCAATTAATTTAGCATATTATTAAATTAGTTTGTTTGATGTAAATAAATATTTTAATTGAAGATGATATATATATGTGATATAGATGTGTTTGATGTGAAAATTCATGTTGAAGTGTTTATTAGTAGTTTATATGTAACGCCCCGACCCCAGCTACCCAGAGTCGGTGCATTACTTCGTAACATTGGCATGATCACAAAAGATCAAGTCTCGAAAGACCGATTAGTTTAGTAGCCTTGGAAACACTAGATACATTCATAAGTCTTACATTACATCATAAAGTGAAAAAATAATAACAAAGTCTTCATAGTCCACACTCATATCCTCTTCTAACTATCCCTGCAGGTCATTCATAAAATACTTCTTCACATCCTGGAAAATATTAAAACATTGAAAGGGGTGAGCTCAGATGCTCAGTAAGGATAACAATATTGCGGAAGCTTTCATAAATAAACATAAAAATTTAAGGCAATGTATAACTAAAACAAAAGCCTTTTAAACTTGAACATCAACATAATATGGCAAAAGTAAAATGAGATAATGCCATTCACTTCTTCACATGGATATTCTACTGGTCGAATAATCACATGCAATATCAATAACCACTTTCATAATGATGGAATGCATAATGCCAGACTATCATAACCACGTAGCCAAGGCCTCGTGCCAAGAACACAAATAAGATTTTGTCAAGGCCTCGTGCCAAGACACTAGTTTGTCTCATGAGACCTGCCGATGCATCGAGGAGCTATAGCGGGCTCCACCCGTCACTTATTAAGTCCAATGCATTCCTCATATGAATTGGTTTAAACATATCATAAACCATAACATAATCGTATCACATAAAACATGCATAAAGGAAACATAACATTTCCACATTTCAATCACAAGATATCAATACAACACATTGATATAATAAAAATTCTTCCAAAACCATTTTCAATACCAAAATAAAAGAAAGTTAAAACTTTGTATTTATTTTTCATTAAAAAAAAGATGGCTTGTAGAGGAAGCCGAATCTCAAATAATGGTCACGGCGGCGGAGAAGTCATTGTCGCCGCATAAGTACGGAAAGAAAAACATTCCCTTTTGTCGTTTAGTAAAATGCTTCGTATAAAAAAAATTCCTTTTGAATAAACATAAAAGTCAAAGGGGTTTATACACCGTATAAAAGAAAGTTATGTATAAAGCCAAATATGCCTCAATGAAAGGAGATTAAGACGAAGTCCTTAAAAAGATCATTTTTAAAATAAAATAGATATATTATGTGTATTCACTATAGGTACACATAAATAATACAAAATAAGACATAATAATATTATGACATAATTTGAAAGTAGGAGATTAACCCAAAGAATGGAAATTGGGTTAAGAAGTTCCCTTACCTTGTGTCCGACTTGACTCAACCGTTCTTTAACCTCCTGAATAATAAACTAGAGTTAATATATACCTTATTAAGAACCATTTTAAATTTCATTATCCTTTTTATATCACTTATTACAATGTTATGAACATTATGTAATTATTTAAGTTAATAACGGTCGTTTTGTCGATCTTTGGTAACTTGAGTCAACAATACACTTCTTATAATTACAAGTTGTTCATGTGGTAGAATATCCATTATATCCAGAATTATATTCATGATTTAGATGTCATATATATCTTATATATCCAGTATATACATTCATTTATAATATTACGTAACATTTAGAGGTAAGAAATGAAATGCACCGTTCATGGAGACGGTAAGCCGTACGTACGCATGAACGCTACTTTCATTTCAATTTCATATTTAATGGAACTAAATCATAATGATATAAATGTATAATATAATTACAGTATAATATAGTGTATAGTACCATTTACTTCATCCTTTATACATCCCACATATGGCATTAACGATTCAAATCACTTTGAGGGGGCGGTAGTCCGCACTTCCTAAAATGAAATTATCGCGTTTACCCATAATGGAAATCATAAAGTATGCCATAAATGATAAATACAGAAGCATAAGTAAAACATAAACATATTATATATCATATATAAAAATAGTGACATATTAATGGCCACCTTTGAAGGTGTTATATGAGTGTTTGAACAATCATCGTTTCGTGAGGCAGAAATTCGCCATCCACAGAAACCGTATGTTCTTTAACCATTAGATGTAGGTGTGTGTAAGTGTAGCTCGAATACTTCTTATAACAAAATCCTATTATATTGAGGATACTGGTTTTGTTACAAAATAAATGAATAAAAAGAGTTTAGGGGGTTGGAGAAGAAAAATAAAACAAAACAACATTAGAGAAGACATTACCTCAAAATCGGGTAACTCTTTTTTATTTGAGCCAAAGGCTTCCTTGGGAAGAGTTATGCCCAAAGTGAGGCTTCTAGGAGTAAGAGGGGGATGTTGGGAGAGTATTTTGGCAGAGGTTGGCCGAGCCAAATGGCTTGAAAGTGTAAATGAGGTGGGATAGGTGGGGGCCTTTTATAAGTGGAGAGGAGGGGCACTTTTGGAAAGATTGAAATGTTACATTATCTCACAATGCTTTTCGGATTCTAAATGTCCCACACTCATATAATTAGAGTCTAAGGTGATAAGGTTTCGAAATATCCTCATCCAATAGGCTTTGGACAAGTGTAAGCCTTGGATTTTGCATTATCTTCTCATTTTATTTAAATCGTTAAATAATGAGGTCATCACCACATCATAATGATGTCATAAATAATTTAATTTATTTAATGTCTAAAAATTATAAAACAAATACTATGATGTAGGAAATCTTTTTATATTTCTAATGAATATTTATAATCAAAATTTGGACTTGTGTAACCCCACGTAAAAATTGTTTTAGTAAAACATTTTATGTTTGTGTCATTTTTTACTTTAACATTAAATAAAAGGTATTTATGTCATTTTCTAACTAAAGTGGCTCCATGGGGTCCCCAAGTTTACCCATGGGTTGTATTGGTCGGCCATGACTCATCCAATAGGAGTAGGACAAGTGTCATGCTCATCTCATATTATTAAAACATTATTTTTACCTTAAACTACACTAATTACCTCTAATCACGATTAAGAACTTAAAAGTTACTATTCACCAAAAAATTATTTTAATCTCATTGAACCACATTTTACTTCTTAATGACAACCATGTATGTTGGATTTTTGAAAATAAAATCACAGAAGTGGTAATATTTCATTTTAACGAAAAATCAGTTTTTAACAACCACTTAGTGGTTTCACTATTCATCAAAAATTGAAGTTTTTCAGAATAAGGCCAAAACTTCACCATCATCTATAATTGATATTCCGAATTCAAAAATGATGTCTATTTTACAAAATTCCAAACATATAAGTTGCATTAATTAATTATATAATTAATTCCCGCTGTTACAACAAATAGCGTGTTTTTAAGAAACAATTTATATCAAAAGATTGGGAATTGTTTATGTCCAATTTCAATGTTAAATTAATTATAATGACCACCATTGGATAAAATGGTAAAAATATATTCTAATTATACTTTAAAACCACTAAACAGTATAATTTATCACTATAAATTATTTTGATTAAAAAAGTTATTTTTAAGTATTTTTCACTATTCATAAAAAATTAGAAGTTCTCAGAAAAATACCAAAATTTCAACATAGGCTAATTTCGATATTACGAATACAAAAATGAAGTCCATTTTGAAATATAAAATTTCTATAATTTTAAAAGGTGGTTATTACTATTCATAACGGCTACTTTGATTAGTCGCGGTGTTTTAGAACTCGAACTTGCGTGCAATGCAAGCTATTGCATTATTGAAAGAGAGGCGTATCGTGGAAGCTCGGGGTGTTACATTCTCCCCTACTTCAATAAATTGCGTCCTCGCAATTTGATATTTTTCTTTGAAAATAAAAGGTTGAAAATAGAAAATACCTTTGTGGATAACCCACATCGGAAATAAGGTTAATAAAATTTAGCATTAATAAGAGGGAAAGGGAAATGAAAAAGTCACCACCCAATTATGATCTTTATTAGGAGAACATTGGTGGCAATTAGAGACATATAATTGGAGGAAAAATGTAAATATTCGTAGGGAGTGATTGAGGTCATCAATCAAAATCAACTGTCAAATTGAGGGCCTCAAAACCTTCAATCTATGTTGATTTAAAATATCATCAGTTCAACAAGACATAAGGTATTAGGATAACGCATTTTTTTGTTTTAATATCCCTTTACTAAAGTTTAAGAATTAGTTTATTCATTGAATAACAGATAGGTATATATATATTTATGCCTGACAATTAGAGTTTCAACCTTCAACTCACCTTTCACTCAAAAAGATAATAGAACCCAAAAATATTATACTTTTCCTAATTGTATAAGGTTCCAAATGTTAACACATACAATTTAGATTAGTAAAATTATTTTCTAATAACCAGGGACTTCCTGTAGGCTAGTGGTAGGAAATAAAGGCTTGTCGCACTATGGTTGTGGGTTCGATTCCTGCAGCTTTGTCCGACGCGACGGGTTATGCCCCACCCTGCAGGTTGTCCTTTTCTTAAAACTATAGTATCATAATATTCCAAAAATAATCTTTATAAATTTTTTAACCTTAAACAATACTATCCAAAGATCAACTTAATCCACTCCAACCTTTATAGTTATCCAAAATACTTCTGTCCAACTCACAGTCCAAATTTTATAAGGAAGGTAAGCATAATGAAGATCCTTTTTTTTCACATAACAACATGTGAACACCTTCATCATGTATTCTTTTTAAACATACTGAATTACCATGATCCCTTATTCCTTATAGAATACTAGATATACTCCTTCTATCCAAAAATGTATACAAATCATCAATCAGTTTCAAGGAAGTTTAAGAATATCCAATATAATTTATCCAAATAAATCACGTCTTATTCCAAAATAACTATCTCGGTATCAGAACCATATTATGGTTTATATTTTTCTCAACCGTATAATTTCCAAAAATTTAACCTACTGTGGAGTCACTTTTCTTGGTTCCACACAATCTCAAGTCCTTGATGAAATAGTACTGCAGTACAATCCTTAAATACTTCATAATCATTATAACCAGTACATCATTGATCCAACACTCAAATTACAAAATTCTTTAATAACAACATAAGAACACTAATCATTACTCCTCATCTGTGGTAGTATCATAACTTGATTATTATCCAATAACATCATTTGGGGCATACTCTGATGATTTGGACATTGGTTTGCGTAGTGTCCTCAATCCTTGCAGAAGAAGCATTGTACATTTGAAACCATTTTCTTACCCTTGCAGTCACGCACTTTGTGTCCTTTTTCTCTACACTTATAACAAACTCCCATTACCTTTAGGCAAGTTCCATGATGTTTCTTCCCACAATTACCACATATTGGAAAATTCTTCTTTCCCCTCATCCCTTTATCCATCATTCTCTCTTCCATCCCTTTCGTCTCTTGCTTCGCTTCAAAGCCATAGGACTCAGAGAATTCTTTACTTATCTTATTAACACATGATACTATTTCTTCATATGTTGAGAACACATGGGAGACTATTTCCCTTCGAAATGTTGGCTTAATACCGTGAAAGATACGATCCTTCTTACTCTTTGGATCATACGTACTGCTAGAGTTCACATTCCTTCTACTGGGCGCCATTTCTATACAATGTCATAAACTAGGTTAGTTTATGAATTACAATGAATAATTCCAAACATTTAAAATACTTAAAGTAAATTGAACGGTTTATGGATATAATCCATAATCATAAGAATGTTTTCTTTGAGGAAGTATATACTCATAAACCCTATATATTGGTTTGTAAAGAAAATGAGAATTATCCTAAGAAAATCCCTCGGGAGTGTCGTAACCAAGAGTGCAGCAAGGCCCGTTGTCGTGCACCAGTTCCCGTTTGAGTCTAGCTCAAAGCGGTGTTTTCAGGTTTTACCCCTAGATACATCTGTGCCAGAGCCGCCTCTACCTGCTCGTATCCAGACAGGGATGTATTGCTCGGAAAACTCGCAAAATCTCCACAATAACAAAATTCTAGGAAGTTCTTCTATACTAATCCTCAAAGTCTATCTTTGGGATATGTGCTCTAATCAGAGTTTATCTAAATCTAGCTTCCAAGGTTAGTACTAAACTGCCTCTGATACCAACTGTAACGCCCCGACCCCAGCTACCCAGAGTCGGTGCATTACTTCGTAACATTGGCATGATCACAAAAGATCAAGTCTCGAAAGACCGATTAGTGTAGTAGCTTTGGAAACACTAGATACATTCATAAGTCTTACATTACATCATAAAGTGAAAAACTAATAACAAAGTCTTCATAGTCCACAATCATATCCTCTTCTGACTATCCCTGCAGGTCATTCATAAAATACTTCTTCACATCCTGGAAAATATTAAAACATTGAAAGGGGTGAGCTCAGATGCTCAGTAAGGATAACAATATTGCGGAAGCTTTCATAAATAAACATAAAAATTTAAGGCAATGTATAACTAAAACAAAAGCCTTTTAAACTTGAACATCAACATAATATGGCAAAAGTAAAATGAGATAATTCCATTCACTTCTTCACATGGATATTCTACTGGTCTAATAATCACATGCAATATCAATAACCACTTTCATAATGATGGAATGCATAATGCCAGACTATCATAACCACGTAGCCAAGGCCTCGTGCCAAGACCAAAAATAAGATTTTGTCAAGGCCTCGTGCCAAGACACTAGTTTGTCTCATGAGACTTGCCGATGCATCGAGGAGCTATAGCGGGCTCCACCCGTCACTTATTAAGTCCAATGCATTCCTCATATGAATAGGTTTAAACATATCATAAACCATAACATAATCGTATCACATAAAACATGCATAAAGGAAACATAACATTTCCACATTTCAATCACAAGATATCAATACAACACATTGATATAATAAAAATGCTTCCAAAACCATTTTCAATACCAAAATAAAAGAAAGTTAAAACTTTGTATTTATTTTTCATTAAAAAAAAGATGGCTTGTAGAGGAAGCCGAATCTCAAATAATGGTCACGGTGGCGGAGAAGTCATTGTCGCCACATAAGTACGGAAATAAAAACATTCCCTTTTGTCGTTTAGTAAAATGCTTCGTATAAAAAAAATTCCTTTTGAATAAACATAAAAGTCAAAGGGGTTTATACACCGTATAAAAGAAAGTTATGTATAAAGCCAAATATGCCTCAATGAAAGGAGATTGAGACGAAGTCCTTAAAAAGATCATTTTTAAAATAAAATAGATATATTATGTGTATTCACTATAGGTACACATAAAGAATACAAAATAAGACATAATAATATTATGACATAATTTGAAAGTAGGAGATTAACCCAAAGAATGGAAATTGGGTTAAGAAGTTCCCTTTCCTTGTGTCCGACTTGACTCAACCGTTCTTTAACCTCCTGAATAATAAACTAGAGTTAATATCTACCTTATTAAGAACCATTTTAAATTTCATTATCCTTTTTATATCACTTATTACAATGTTATGAACATTATGTAATTATTTAAGTTAATAACGGTCGTTTTGTCGATCTTTGGTAACTTGAGTCAACAATAAACTTCTTATAATTACAAGTTGTTCATGTGGTAGAATATCCATTATATCCAGAATTATATTCATGATTTAGATGTCATATATATATTATATATCCAGTATATACATTCATTTATAATATTACGTAACATTTAGAGGTAAGAAATGAAATGCACCGTTCATGGAGACGGTAAGCCGTACGTACGCATGAACGCTACTTTCATTTGAATTTCATATTTAATGGAACTAAATCATAATGATATAAATGTATAATATAATTACAGTATAATATAGTGTATAATACCATTTACTTCATCCTTTATACATCCCACATATGGCATTAACGATTCAAATCACTTTGAGGGGGCGGTAGTCCGCACTTCCTAAAATGAAATTATCGCGTTTTACCCATAATGGAAATCATAAAGTATGCCATAAATGATAAATACAGAAGAATAAGTAAAACATAAACATATTATATATAATATATAAAAATATTGACATCTTAATGGCCACCTTTGAAGGTGTTATATGAGTGTTTGAACAATCATCGTTTCGTGAGGCAGAAATTCGCCATCCACAGAAACCGTATGTTCTTTAACCATTAGATGTAGGTGTGTGTAAGTGTAGCTCGAATCCTTCATAGAAAAAAATCCTAGTATATTGAGGATACTGGTTTTGTTACAAAAGAAATGAATAAAAAGAGTTTAGGGGGTTGGAGAAGAAAAATAAAACAAAACAACATTAGAGAAGACATTACCTCAAAATCGGGTAACTCTTTTTGATTTGAGCCAAAGGCTTCCTTGGGAAGCGTTATGCCCAAAGTGAGGCTTCTAGGAGTAAGAGGGGGATGTTGGGAGAGTATTTGGGCAGAGGTTGGCCGAGCCAAATGGCTTGAAAGTGTAAATGAGGTGGGAGAGGTGGGGGCCTTTTATAAGTGGAGAGGAGGGGCACTTTTGGAAAGATTGAAATGTTACATTATCTCACAATGCTTTTCGGATTCTAAAGTTCCCACACTCATATTATTCTAGGCTAAGGTGATAAGGTTTCGAAATCTCCTCATCCAATAGGCTTTGGACAAGTGTAAGCCTTGGATTTTTCATTATCTTCTCATTTTATTTAAATCGTTAAATAATGAGGTCATCGCCACATCATAATGATGTCATAAATAATTTAATTTATTTAATGTCTAAAAATTAAAAAAAAATACTATGATGTAGGAAATCTTTTTATATTTCTAATGAATTTTTATAATCAAAATTTGGACTTGTGTAACCCCACGTAAAAATTGTTTTAGTAAAACATTTTATGTTTGTGTCATTTTTTACTTTAACATTAAATAAAAGGTATTTATGTCATTTTCTAACTAAAGTGGCTCCATGGGGTCCCCAAGTTGACCCATGGGTTGTCTTGGTCGGCCATGACTCATCCAATAGGAGTAGGACAAGTGTCATGCTCATCTCATATTATTAAAACATTATTTTTACCTTAAACTACACTAATTACCTCTAATCACGATTAAGAACTTAAAAGTTACTATTCACCAAAAAATTATTTTAATCTCATTGAACCACATTTTACTTCTTAATGACAACCATGTATGTTGGATTTTTGAAAATCAAATCACAGAAGTGGTAATATTTCATTTTAATGAAAAATCAGTTTTTAACAACCACTTAGTGGTTTCACTATTCATCAAAAATTGAAGTTTTTCAGAATAAGGCCAAAACTTCACCCTCAGCTATAATTGATATTCCGAATTCAAAAATGATGTATATTTTACAAAATTCCAAACATATAAGTTGCATTAATTAATTTTATAATTAATTCCCGCTGTTACAACAAATAGAGTGTTTTTAAGAAACAATTTATATCAAAAGATTGGCAATTGTTTATGTCCAATTTCAATGTTAAATTAATTCTAATGACCACCATTGGATAAAATGGTAAAAATATATTCTAATTATACTTTAAAACCACTAAACAGTATAATTTATCACTATAAATTATTTTTATTAAAAAAGTTATTTTTAAGTATTTTTCACTATTCATAAAAAATTAGAAGTTCTCAGAAAAATACCAAAATTTCAACATAGGCTAATTTCGATAATACGAATACAAAAACGAAGTCCATTTTGAAATACAAAATTTCTATAATTTTAAAAGGTGGTTATTACTATTCATAACGGCTACTTTGATTAGTCGCGGTGTTTTAGAACTCGAACTTGCGTACAATGCAAGCTATTGCATTATTGAAAGAGAGGCGTATCGTGGAAGCTCGGGGTGTTACATTATAAGTGTTAATTTGCGTCGAATCATAGAGGAATTTTTTATTGCATTTTTATTATTTTGAGTCATGCAGAATATTTTGAAAATTGTTTCATAAATATTATGGTGAATTAGTTAGATAATTTAATTAATTTTGTACAATTATTAAGTAGTTTACATGCTACAAAAGTGATTTTGACTGGGTTTTTTTGTGCATTTGTTTTTTTAATAGAGTGTTAATGTGATGTCAATGTATTTTTTTGTGAAAACATACATTGAGATATTTATTAGTGTTAACAAGTTTGTGCACTTAGTTTGTTTTAATGTGAAAGAGTTGCAGTGTGTGTGTGTTGGGTGTGACATCAAAGTGAATTTTTTCATAAAAGATGTTCTGAGTGCGTTTTGTGTTTAAAGTCGCGCGACACATTTTTGAAATAGTTCAATAAATTTTCTTATTGGTTTTCTAAGTGTAAAAATGCTTTTGTTAAAATTTCATGTGGTTTAATTGATGGTGTAATGAATTCATGTTAAGTTATAAAAAGATTTTGGGTGCGTGCTTAATTCAAAATGTGGATTTGGAGTGTGTTTTCATGTGTAAAGCCCGGTGATTCTCTTTTAGAATTGTCTTATGAAAATATTAAAAGGGTTTATCAAATTATATCAACAGTGATAAGAATGTTTGGATAAGGTTTTTGTGTGCGTAATATTTCAAATTTTTATTTGTGTGTGAAAATGATGGTTCTGTGTGTGTAAGTACTTTGTTTGGATTTTATGCATAAATGTGACATGTGACATGATCTTGAATTTTAAAAGTGGAATTGATGGTGTAAATTGTATCTTGTAATGCGTGGTGTTCTTCTTATATTTTTATGTTATGTGTACCTATTATGATCTTGAAAATATTTTTGAGCACAAAGCGGGAAGCCTGGTTAGCTAGGAAGGTGGACTAGACTAGTGGGCTAGTGATCTGAGGGTGGCTTCGGCCCTGTTTCACTTAGTAGGATTGACGACTGCAACACTAACTAAACATATGAATGACTGAGGGTCGTGGTTTCTAAGACACGTTTATTGAGGGACAAGTTTACTATGACACTTTTTCTGAGGTTTTTGGTTCCTAATCCACGTTTCACCGAGACACAAAGATCTAGGGACCCACGCTAGCTAACACCCATGAGGCCTCTCCTGTATTTGGTGATCCTTGTTTACTTTATGCTTACCAGAATGAAACTTTGATTATATAAAAAGAAAGTGTGCATGTAATATTTAATTTAATTTGTTTTCTTTAAAAAATCATTTAAAGTTCCTTTTATTAAAAAAATCATTAAATATTGTTCAAGCATTTATTTCCATTTTATCTATTTGACTGTAAAGTGTATTCATCTTTTAAATGGTTATGTGTAGAATCATCTCTTGGTGGAATCCTACTGGGCTCTTGAATAAAACACTACATACACATTTGGGTGTCTGTAGACCTTTTTCTTTTTGTGTCATAGGTTGAGGAATCATTCTTAGTGATGATGGTTTAGGTTGTCGATGGTTTTTCCCATGCAGGTCTGACCATGGTGGTTTGAGGAAGTGGCTCCTCATGTTTCATGAAGCTGCGGATAGATGTCTTAGTTTTATTTTCTTTGCAGTCTTCTTAGAGTTTTGGGTACAATTGTAAACTTTATGTCTGGTCCAATGTTAAGTACTAGTTTGGTTCTGTTTTCTAGATTCAATTTATTTATCTTGTTAGTTGTTTTTCTATCTCTTTTTTTGGGAAAATCATTCTCACGTATTATTTTCATACCCGGGAACTTGTGCCAGCCCATGGGGATCGGGAATTCCCTTCGGGCCATGTCGTGGACTGGGTTGGGCGCCAAGTCAGATGGCGACCCAGCTTGCACTAATAGAATTATAGGATATTTCCACATTTATATAGCCACAGTTTAAAAAAATTGTATCTATAGACTAATATATGTCCATGGGTATTAAGCTACCTGTGGCACTACACCCCCAACCCTCACAATTCCACCCCCGATGTCAATTTCCCCTCCCCTCAATTTGGAGAACCTCTTAGCCCAATGCAGCTACCCACCTCCCGATATCCTCTAACAATGACGCGGCCACCCAACCACGATCCTTTGATGACAACGTCGCCGCCCAACCTCCCTGTGATCCTCTTCTTCCGAAACGGCTCCACCTCCACTTCCCCCTTCGGGACACCGTCTTACTCGACTCACATGTTTTTTCAGTCTTCACCCATTATAGGTGCCCCTCCACATATCACCGGTGGGTGGTCCATGACTCACAGCTTTTGAGTGGCCTGCGGTAGGGTGTGTTAGAGTTTGTTTTCTATTTCCTCAAATTTCTATTCTACTTAAGCTATTGGGGTTTCAATTATATCTGATTTTCCCTAATACATAGTAACATATATATGAACAAAAATGGTTATAATTCCTCACATTCCCTCTTATTTCTGCCACAGAGAAGGGTTTATTTTATTTCAAATCTACAGCCTCTTCAATTTTCATTGGGTAAGATTTATTTGTTTCAATTTCTTTTCTTCTTAATTGTCACATTTTCCTTTGATATGGTTTATTTTATTTTTACTTATTTCATTGGAAATTATTTCTTTGATTTTTTTTCTTATTTTTATTGGTTTTGATTGTTCTATAGAGTTTAAATCTGCAAATTCTGGAAATCAGAAGTTATGATGATATGATTTTGAGATAGATGAATGGTTTATGGTGAGTTCTAAAAGAAAATTTTCTAAATATATAGAATTCATTGATTATTATTACTTTGGTTAATATAAATATATGTTTCATAGTGATGGATATATGACATATCACGATATTGTTGCATTTGTTGATTAGAAGTAATGTTTGGAGGATATACTAAATTGCATGTTGAGTTATCAAATTTGTTTAGAGAACATCATTTTCCCATATAAATAAAATCCAATATGATTATGATGAGTCACATATAACATGTATGTTCTGAAACCACGATGTGATAGACGCATAGGAGATTATTTCCCCATATAGTTTTATTCATTTTCCATTGGGTGTTTAATATTAGGATTTGCTTCTAGAGGTTAATACACACTACCCTATACCTCCCTACAAATTCTTATATAAATAACACTTTGGGTTAAGAATTGGTTAAGATAAGTGTTTACCTAAACCTTGATTTATCAATGTATTTAAAATAATAAGGATTTTTTCATATTGGATATTTAACTCCTTAATCTTAGAACCATGGGTTATCAAAGTAGATTGTTGATTACCTCGGTACTACATCTATCTCTACAGGTCCTTAATGGATGGATCTTGAATTTTTCTTTAATTTTGGTCACCCGTTAAAGGTTGAGAGTTTTTACATACCTACTGGAAGTGTGGGGGATGATAAATCCATTATAAAACATATTAAAAAGGTGATTTGGATTGTTATTTCTTTTCATATCCATGTGAGGATATTGAATACTTCATGAAACCTTGTGTTTTCAACCACAATTTATGGACCCCCCCCCCCCCATCAAGTGTCTGCACTGATCTAGTGGGATCTATAATTGGTATGATAAAAAAATTCCTCTTGTTAGATTTATACTTTTTTAAGTCCTACAATTGTTTTTTTAAATATAGGAACTAAAAAATAAGAAGTTTTATTAAAGTTCCTTGGATATAAAACTCAATTTCCATTCCTATTGAATTTTAATTGAATGTCTTAGCTAAGAATTTTAAGAACATGAAGAAATAAGGGGATACAATTCAAATAAATAATTCTTAGGAAAAGGTTATTACACCACTATTTGAAGGTAATCAAATTGGTTTTTCTTTTATTAAATCTACTGAGAATTATTCTTATAATGAATTAATTTCATGTTGTGATGAAGTTATTTCCATTGAATCGTTTAGTGATATCAATTTTGAAATCAAGTATTGTCTTAAAATGGACCCTATTGAAGTTATTATATACATATGTGAATATATCAAGTGGATACAATATTATAAATCATAGTTATATTTATATTCTAAGTCAATGAAATATAAATTCACGAAAAAGGTAAGTAAATGTATCACCATCACAATGTTTATTGAAGCTAAGGAGACATTTATATCACTTTTCAATGGAAATTTGTTTATAAATGAATAAAAATTGAGAAGAATTGTTTTTTATGAGTTTGTTATTATAGAAATGGTCTTTGCACTAGGAAAATTATGTTGGACCTCTATGGATGTCAAATATTTATAGCTGGATGTTAAAGATAATAGTATAAAAGAACTAGATAGTTCTCTTATACAGGATAATAAAGTGTATGGAGATCTAATTCTGAAGTTACAAAAGGGATATAAAGAAATGATAAAATCTCTTGAATATGATATGTATTATCTAAATCTATAATGATTATAGTAAGAGGTGAAATTGATAAATCAAGATGTCACCCAAGTTGAATCATTACATGTTTTTAGGAAAATAAGATTAGCTACCACACAAACTAATGATGATAATATTACTAACAAAAAGACTCATAATTGTGTCAAAATAACTTTAATTGATCCACTAATTTTTTCACTATAAACTCATAGAAGAATGTGACAGACTATCCTGATAAATCTATTGGTACTCATGCATATTTATCTATTACCCATGGTTTCAAAACAAATTTTGTACAAATATGGGTGTTATTAAATAATGACAATCCATCCATATCATCCAATTTGGCTATGATAATGAATTAAATACTTTTATCTCTAAATAAATCTCATGATCGTATTGTTGTTGTCCAAAAATTGATAGCAAGAAAACTAGATATACTATATACAATAGAAATATAAGATGATTTATTTGTCAATAATAGTGATACTAGACATTTGGACAGAAGTGTAGTGAATCTTGGCATAATATGTCAACCTATGTAGGATATATAAGGTCTATATTCTGGGGGAGTAGACCGTATTTTGAAAGAAGACTTGTGGTAAAAATGAAGAATTCACAAAATAGGAGTAATCTCTCTATAAGAAACAGATTTCAATATTTTGAATATATTTGTTAAATATGAACAAAGTGACCACGGTTAAAATGCTTTTTTTATATACCAACTCAACACAAACTACATATTAATTTTAGAATAATAAAATAATAAAAATTGAAGTTGGTAAGAAAAGTAAATGAATCTGGCTTTGGTAGAAAACAAAATAAGGATATTATATCATGTAATCTCAATAATTCAATGAAGGGGGTTGAAGAGGATGTTGGAATAGAGATGAACTGCCTACACTATAGATGAATAGTCTAGATTATGGACCATTGAAAATTGGCCATTAATTTCATGACTGATGGAAGTTCACTAAAGTAACAAATAGAATCAATTCAAGAAAGGAATCATATAATTAATTTGATTAAAGATATCCTTGAAGAAGAAGAGTAATACTGACTTCTAAATAATGATATTCTAAATAATATCAAAGAGATACATGTAAGATACAAAATTCCAGGTCATACAACAAACAAATTCTTAACTTCACTTCCAGAAGAAGATCAACTATTGATGTGAAAATATAAAACATTAGTGGCTCTAAATATCAATAAATTTGTTGTAGAAAAAGTTTCCACACACATTAATTAGGTCGATTGTGTTCCTAAAGGATGTGTGATCATATTGCCTAATTAATTGGTAGAGACTAAGAAGATGGATCTAGTATAAAATTATAGAAGTGGTCTATTTTTTAAAAGAAGGTTGCATGTTCCATCTTTAATGAATGAAAAAAGAGCAGAAAGGAATATTTTCCAATGATTTGTATATTTTGAAAATCAAGGGTAAATCTATCATGAATAGATCTCAATATTTAATATATGGAAAAATATATTTTCTCGGTTGGGATATAAGTCATGACCTTATTACCTTGATTATTTGTTCCACTTTTTTTGGGAATTAAAGGTGATAATGGAAAAAGTTTAGAACTACTTTGAAGTTATTATGATTAAAAAATTTGGGTTTTATCCATCATAGTTCATTAAAACTCGTATAAATATCTCATAAAAATACCAAAAAATCCAATGGTTAAGAATATAATTTATCTTTGAAAAAAATTATCCCTGATGAAGATTGTTGGGAAGAATTCCCAAAGTCTAGGGGTGGGGTGTTTAGGGGGATGTGGGGGCAGTGGGGGTGAAGTTGGGGGTGGATGCTGGTGCTGGAGTGGGGTGTTGGGGGGTTGGGAGGCTGGTGTAGGAGGACTCGTGTTGGGGGGGCTAGTGCAATGGGCTGTGGGGGTGTAGGTGGGGGGCTGGGGGCCGAGGGTCGGGGGGGATGGGGGTGTTGAAGGCTCGTGCAGGAGGGGGTAGTGCTGGGGGATGGGGGATGGGGGTGTAGGTGGGGGTGGGGGTGTTTGGGGACTAGGGGAGTGGTGAAGGGGGTCTGGTGTAGGGGGACTGGTGCTGGGGGGGCTGGTGCTGGGGGTAGTTGGGGTGCGGGTGGGGGTTGAGGGCTGGGGGAGGGGTGGGTGTGGGGTGATAGGGTTTGGTGTAAAAGGGGGAGATGGGGGTTGGGGGAGTGGTGTAAGGGGGCTGGTGGGGGGATGAGGGTTGGGGGGTGTGTGGTGTTGTGGGGCTAGGGGAGTGGTGTCGGGGGGGTCTGGTGTTGGGGGGACTGGTGTCAGAGGGCTGGGGTGCAGTGTAGGTGGGGATGGGGGGAGCGGCTAGCGGGAGTGGTGTAGGGGGCTGGAAATCAAATTTGGTAAGTGTTTTGGAAATGAGAAGAATAGGGAAAATGGAAGGGAATGAGAAATAGAATATGAATATGAGTTCTTTTATATTATATTTTTTGATTATATACTAACCATGCACAATTTTTTTATATTATTTCATATGGTAATTGAGAAATATATTATAAAGAAATGCTAAGAATAGAATATGGAATGGAAATTATAATATGGAATAATGGGGTATGCTTCATGGATGTGTTATTTCTATTGTTTATGCATTTACTAATGCAATGATTATTGATATTATGATGAACAATGTTTGTGGTTGTGGTTGTTTTTTGTTGACATGACCACCATAAATTATTAGTCTAATGGGAGTGAATAAATGATGATATTGCGGTAATAATAGAAAGGAATTATAGAATCTATAATGTTAATGGATTCATGTATCATTTATCATCACTAATCACATATATATAAGAAGTCGTTATATCACATTTCTTTTCACACTATTTCCTAACAGGTGGTTTCTTATAATGAGGCAAGTTCTATCAACCACCATCTATGACAGTGAGTTCAACATTGGATTTGGGTAAGATTTATTCCATTTTTATTCTTCGGTCAAATTTTAATTAGGTCTTTTGTGATTTTTGGGTTCTTTATATTTTTCTGGATGTCATTGAGGTGGATTAGAGTTGTTTCTGACAAAGGCTTACATGTGTATGCATAGGTATGTTTATACATATATAATTTCCCCCTTTATATATATTCACTCATGGAATTATGAATATATATATATATATTAATTATAGGTGTGATAATATAAAGATATGAAAAATTCATTTATATGTAAATGTAAAGGGGTATATGCAAGTATAAACATATATCTAAGGACCCCCTTGAGTATTCTTGAACATGAAAATATGTACATAGGGGCTAGGTATCCTTATATATATATGTGAAGTTGCATATGTGTGCAAGCAGGAAAAAAAAAGGAAGATTCGAGTTTTCGTCATCAAAAATAGTGTGCCTTGAGGTTGAGGTAAGTTTCCTCTAGCTAACCCCTTAATTTGTATTCTATAATTGATTGAGTATTTTAAAAACCTGTTTTCATTGTTATATAATGTTTATATGCTACTAAAAATGGTTGGGGGTCTTTTAAATGACATTTTAACCTATTTTACATGATTTCCCTAAGCCTTTAACAGGGACTAGTATAAAGTTTCAGCCAACTCAATAGTAGAAAATGAAATTTCCTTCACTTTAGAGATGAAAGTACACCCATTTTGAGAAAACTTGAACTGGCCATTCTCATAAAAATATACAACTTAAAGAAAATAACTGTTTTCATTTCATCAAACACAAACACCGGCCTTGAAAACTTGACACTTTCTTAAGTAACATCATTGTGAAACACTTGACCCAGAAAAAGATAGAATTTAACCTGTTCAAATAAATCCACCAAGGCATGATTCCTGGTGTGAACAGGGTATACGGTAGTTTAAATTTTACCCCCCAACCAACCCCATTCAAGGAATAAACTTTATGGGTCACATCATAAAGGATACGATAGCTTAAATTTCAGTTATTTTTTACCCTGAACCTCCACCAACTTCTACCCAAACTTCAAAGGTTCCAATAGGGGACTAAAACCAAATCCAAAAATACCATTTAGGAACATCTAATGTTCATATTTATAATCCAAATTCCAATTTAAGAAACAACCCATGCATCATATTAAAAACACAAATTTCTTCCAAAAATAATGAATCGGAAACCTACGGAGTATTACAAACTTCTCACCTTAACACTTCTCATCCCCAAGAAGCCATTGTATTCGTCAAAACATGTCTCACAAACTACAATGATTTTCAATTACTTTAGAACTCACTATTCTCCATCTCTTATTTCTAAACATGTTTCTATTACAAAAATCCAAACATCAAGGCACGATTTGCACTAGAATTCATGCCACTCACTCATGATAAGTAACTAGAAAAGATAGGATCTTTCCACACACCAGCATCACTTTTTCACCTCAATAGTTCAATGATTGGACTCATTACAACAACGACCCATATGACATGAGTTTATATCACCCACAACAGATATGATTCTCCCGATTATAATAGTATCATTATCATTGAACTTCCAAACCAAATATCGGGTCTCTGTAGCCCTTATTTTATCCATCACTAAATGCAATGTCTAGATGTTTCCAACCCACTTATCCCTAAATTTAAATATGAAATATCTATTTACACTGACTCTCATATCACCATAGATCATCCGTGAAATCCAATGATAGTCAATAGTGCACTCCACACCCTATGGATTCCCATACACGGTTCCTATGGCTTCCCATACACCACTACTCAACCGCTAATCCAAACGAGTCCTATTATCAAACCTCACTGAAAATACCCCATACATGGACCAACAACTCAGGCTATCAGGGGGGTTTGGGTTTTTTTGAAATGGGTAGGGGTGCATGGGGTTGGTTGGGGGTGTGCTGGGGGGAAGGGGGACAGTGAGGGGGTCCAAGGTGTGTACTGGGGGTGTCCTGGGTTTTTTTCAAGGGGTTGGGTAGGGTGCATGGGGGTGGCCATGGGGGTTTTCTTGTGGGTTGTGTAGGGGGTGGGGTGGGTGGGGGTTGCGGGGAAGGGGGCATGGGGTATGCAAGGTGAGGGTGCAGGGGGGTGTATTGGGGTGAGGGGGTAGGGGGTGCAAGGGGAGGTATGCAAGGGGGTCCAAGGGGAGTGCAAGGGAGGTGGTGTGATGGGTTATTTTGCAAGGGGTAGGGGTAGGGTGCAAGGGGTGTGATGGGTGTGCAATGGGGATGGGTGGAAGGGGGTCTAAGGGGTTTTCTAGGGAGGGGGTGTGCTGGGTTCTTTTGCAAGGGGTAGAGTGCAGGGGGTGTGCTGGGGGGAGGGGGTAGGGGTGGTGCACGAGGGAGGGGTGTAGGGAGGGTTATCCTTTCTTATGGTATAAAATTCATTCATGATGAACAAATCATGATTTTTGTAAATGTGAAGATTATTTCACATGGAATTTTCAGATTTATAAATTCATCCAATGATCCATGGATGAACCTTGTGAGAATGACTAAACTATTCTTTTTTATTGAGTTATATTCTTAGTGAATTTTTAAAGATGTTTTGTTTTACCATAATTTTAGGGGATGAGCACTATTATGTCTAATATTGTGTTGTAGGTACTTGTGAGCTGGTTCCATACTTCTTTGATAGTTTGTCTTATAGGTAGACTCATGTAAGTACAGTTATGTGTTTTTTTATATTTTGAGTTGTTTAATTTTTAGTATGTAAATAGATTTACTGTATAATTTAACTTGGACAGCGAGTACCACATTGATCTACTATTTGATAAGTAGAGTAACTCATTCTCATTTTGTAACTTCGTTTTTAAACCCATGAAATATATTTAGTGTCTTGAAAATTTCACCAATGGATAGTAGATCCTCTGACCTGATACAAGTCAATGGGTTGGGATATTAGTAGGGAGGGGGACTGGTAGGAGTAGGGTAGAGGGGGATGGGCAGGGGATGGGCAGGGGCTGGGGGAGGGGAAACTGTTAGGGTGGGGGACTATAAAGGGAATGGGGGAAGAGGGGAAACTGGCAGGGGGAGGGGGTAAATTGGAAGGGGTGGGGACTAGTAGGGGTGTAAGGGGGTGGCATGGGGGGAGGGGTACTGGAAGGGGGTAGGAATGGTAGGGGGAGGGGGAACTGGAAGGGGGAGGGAGAACTGGAAGGGGGAGGGGAAACTGGCAGGGGTAGGGGGAAACTAGAAGGGGAGCAGAAACTGAAAGTGGGAGGGGGGAACTAGTAGGGGGAGGGGTCTGGCAGGGGGAGGGTGAAAGGGGTAGAGTGGGTGGGGTGCAGGTGGGACTAGCAGGGGAGGAAAAGGTGGGGTGGGGGACTGGTAGGGGGAACTAGCAGGCGGGCGGGAGGGGTAACTCGCAGGTAGGGTAGGGGTAACTAGCATGGGGGAGGACTGGTAGTGGGGTGGGGAAATCATAGGGTGACTGGAAGGGGGTGTCCAGGCAGTCCTGGGGGTATAAGGAGGAATGGGTGTGCAGGGGGTGTCCAAGGGGGGTGCAAGGGGGCTGTCCTGGGGGTGTTCAAGGGGGACTGTCGAGGGGGGTTGGGCTACGATAGGGAGGTTCTTGAGGTGTTCAAGGGGTCAAGGGGGTGTCTAAGAGGGGGGGTTGGGGCATGGGAGTGTAGGGGGTGTTCAAGGGTGTGCAAGGGGGGTTTCCAGGGGGTTCAAGGGGGGATGTCCAGGGGGCATGAGGGTGTAGGGGGTGTTCAAGGGGGTGAAAGGGGCTATCTAGGGGGAATGGCAAAGGGGTTGGTCAAGGGGGTATAAGGGGGATTTTCACAGGGGTGGAAGGGGCTGTCCTGGGGACATGGGGGTGTTGGGGGTGTTCAGGGGGTGCAAGGGGGATATCCAAGGGTGCAAGGGGGTTGTCCAGGGGGCATGGGGGTGCAGGGGGGTGTTTACAGGGGTGAAAGGGGGGCTATCAAGGGGGCATGGGGTGTTCAAGGGGGTGCAAGGGGGTTGTCCAAGAGAGGCATGAGGGTGAAGGGGGTGTTCACTGGGGTGCAAGGGGGTTGTCCAGGGGGGTTTTCCAGGGGGTTGTCTAGGGGGGTGCAAGGGGGTTGTCAAGGGGGAATGGGGATTAAGGGGTGTTCAAGGGGGTTCAAGGGGGCTTTCTAGGGGGGAAAGGGGTGAAGGGGTGTTCAAGGGGTGAAAAGGGTTATCTAGGGGGTGCAAGGGGATGAAAGGGGGTTGTCTAGGGAGGGCATGGGGTGTAGGGGTGTTCAAGGGGTGCAAGGGGGTTGGCCAGGGGTGAAAGGGGCTATCCACGGGGAATGGGGGTGCATGGTGGTGTTCAAGGGGGTGCAAGGGGCTGTCTAGGGGGTGGGAATGGGGTGCAGGGGGTGCAAGGGGGTGTTAGGTGTCACAAACCAGCCCGGGTCGACCCCGAACCGGTCACCCGAGCCGGTCCGCGACAAGTCTCGAGGGGCGTTCCCAATCCCCCCGAGGTGGCAACTAGTGCCAGGCATCAAGCTTTAATCGTTGGGAATGATTTATCCCAACAAACTAGGATCTATAAAAGAAAACAACTAAACAAAACAGACAACACTAACAACAACAACAAAAACAAAAACAAAAACTACACGACAAACATACCTCTACGTGACCTCGCGGTCACCACCCAACTAAAAACCAGCATCGCTCCATCATTGAGTGACTCAAACCAGGAAAACCTGAACACAAGGAACCTGCAACTGAAATTGTAAAAGATAGGCGTGAGTACAAAAAATACTCAGTAGGTGGGCCCAACAACAAATCCCAAAGCACTTACAGTAAAAAAAATCTATGAATTCAATGTTTGAACTACAATGTATAAAAGTAAGCTTTCATAATGTTTCACTTGAAGATCAAAGCACGATACATTACCCTTATTCTTTTTCAAAAGTTGAATTCCTTTCATTGGTGCCAAATTTATTCTAAAAGAGAAAGAAGTGTTACCTTTTCAAATTTTACACAAAGAGAATAACGCGTCTTCATTTGAAAAACCATTTTCACAAAGTATAACGGTATAAGTTGTGAAGAACAACTGAAAGTAAACAAGAAAGGAACATCAAGTAACCCTGGGTGATCCTAAACATCCCTAGAAAACCCCTGGAAGTACTTGGGTTCAGACTACCTACCGGCATGGTACTCCACAGTCAATAATCAACTGGCCTCCCTAACAGCCAACCAGTGGCACGCCCCACAAGGCCTACCTACCAAGGGGGGACTAACCCGTCTAATCGGGGTTAGCCAACAACCATCACTCGATTCTCTAAAAGACACCCAGGAACCCATGGTGGTTTTAAAAATATTGTGTAAGTGGGAGGACCTCACATGCGTGACTCACCTCACAACACTTGCCATCCCCTTACACGGACGTCGCTACACGACAATCCTCCAAGGGAAGTCCCCCTGTAGAGGTGCCCCTTAAGTACGTATATATATATATATATATATATATATATATATGTATGTAATCATTTCACAATCAATAAAGTGCCAACCGGGCCACCACATCAATTACGTTTAGACCATTTAGTACCAAATCATTTCCAAAAGATATGACACACACCATCACGTTGAAAACCAGAAAAACATACTTTGAAACTCATTTAAGGAAAACCAAACCACCACTAAAAAGTTCCAAAAATCCAATTTAAAGTCCAAATGGGCATTTCTTCTATCCAAGTTTTCATGAAATCACCACTTTCCATAAACGATACACCCACCATTTCACAGACACCAACCATTTCAAAACACTATTCAACAAGACTTGCACATTTCATAAAGTACTCATTTAGCAACATCACAAGAAAGTCACACAATTAAATCCATGAAAATATTTTCAGTGCAATGCAAGGAGTAAATAGTTTTCAATTTCAAAAAGTCACGACTCTAGTAATAGCTATCAAGTGCTACTATAAATTTATTGAAAAATAATAAAATGAAAAGGTATAGATAAATTTCTAAATTTAAAAGAAAGTTCAGTGGGAGACCTACTTCAAGATGCATCTCGGACATGACCACGCGATGCGCCTCGCACCAGCGCCCAAGTGCGCGCAAATCAACAACCACAGTATCGCAAGGTTACCTAGAAAACGCGCTGCAACAATGCACAAAAACTAAAATTACACAAACACAAACTTAAATCAAATCAAACAAGTAAACAACGTGAAAGAACCACCTTGAAACGTTTTCAAAACACAACTCGCACCTTCGACACTATTTACTACACCACTTTAAATTTTATAAAAAAAAACCAAAGAAAAACCCAGATCCTTACACACCCAAAACTCATTCAACAACACATATTTGATCAACGCACAACCCCAACATACTAGAATAGAAGACGCAAGACACACATAGACGAAACAAACTAAATATACATTCCCATGAAAAGATATTAAACATCACAAAACCTGGTTTTCCAGCAAAACATGCGCTACTTCACATATACCTGACACACACACACCATATCAAACACAACCTCAATTATTTTTTTGAAACTAAATTCGCACCAAGCTAACCAGCCACAACACACATCAACTCAAATAAACTGGTGAAACAATTATCCAAACAAAGGAGAACCGGCAATTTCCACATGATATAATTAATTTAACAATGAAACACATAACCAGCAACCTAAGAGAAGTGAACATCAGGTAAACAAGGTAAACATAATTTAAAGGGGCATAAGAAATGGAATCCAACTTCATGAATAAATAAGCTTTTGAAATTCATGTGTGAACATCAAGCTCACATCGTTCTCACCCCAAAGACTGTTAAAAACAACACTAATAAGTAAGATTAAACCCAAAACAATGGGATGGCCCCTAAACAAGGAATCCTCGGTAGCATAACAACATCAAAAATATAGGGAGATAAAAAAACTACCGAAAGGGGGGATTCGCTACCAGAGGGAAAGGGGGGTCTCCAGATGGGGCTCTGTCGGCAGGGATGGGAACCGCCGGACGAGGCCGCATCGGAGAGGAGGTCTAGATGGAGTGGAGACAGCCGAGCAGAAGGAAGGGAAAACGGGGGAGGTCGGGGCACGAGCAGGGCATGTCGGTGATGGGGGCGGCCGAGCGGGATGAAGGGAGAATGGGGGAGGCCGGCGAGGTCGGAGGAGGGCGCCAGGGAAGGGCGGTGTGGAGGGAGTGAGGTCGTGACCATGGCCGGAGCGGGGAGGTGCGGGATGCGGTGAGAGGGAGAAATAGGGAAGGGGCGGCTGGCCTCGCACGGGCAGAAGAGAGGAGTAGGGGGGGTTCGCCCATGGGATTAGGGTTAGGCTTCCATTTTTTTCATTCTATTATCATAATAATAATAATGATAATAATAATGATAATAATAATAATAATAATAATATAATATAACAGAATAAGTAAATAAATAAAATAAAATCTTAATAATAATAATGAACTTTACATTAAAAATTTTAAGAAACCTTATAATAAAAATAATAAACTTTGTGATAATAATAATAATATTGAAATAATAATAATTTACAATCCTAATAATAGAAATAATGATACAAAAAACCTAACGTTTATAATTATAAAACTGTCAAAATAAATTAAAATATTATTATTATTTAAAACATCATGAAGACACACGATAAAATGGGCCAAACACACGGCCACCACTAATGTTGCGGTGTCCGCGCACTGGTGCAAAACCAGCCAACACAATTAATTTTTGAAAATTTCAAATTGGGACCAAGAAAGGAGTAAAATAAGGGCGTCTGTGGTCGGGGTGTGACAATTCTCCCCACCAAAAACATTTTCTGCCCCTAGAAAGTCACTCAATCGAACGATAGACAAAGGATGAATCCATGCCTGGCTGAAAAATGAAAGAGACCACAATCCAAGAGAACGGGAGAACATGAAAGGGTTCTCCCCACCACGGAACTCAACTAGTGCAGAAATTCAATCCTCAATCACACCATCCTAGGAGGGGGGCGATGCGGGAACTCCCAAACGATCCTAACTAACTTTTAGCACGAGCGGACAACACCTCCGTTGAAACGTGGAACTCTCAACCCATACCAATATCCCCACATACTAGAGAAAAACCTCCGAGAACAACCTGGTCCCCGCAATGAACCTGAGTATAACCGCAAGCCTTGACTCCTCCGCAGGCACTTACATCTCCAAACGAACGTCGCCAAACCACGACCAATATATACAAGAATCAAACACACTTTTAAGAAAACGCACGATTAAGAAAACCACGTCCATACAAACGGAACTACTTGGATTATAACAGGTCAAGTCCATCGTAACTTCACAACGAAACAATGAACTCACAACAACTCCAAAACATTAACCAATAGAAAAACAAGAACGAAAAGACTTTAAATGTTTCACCGCCAACATGGAACCCAAAACCCAAACTAAGGCGTCACACACCCAAAAACTCCTGACTGCTCGTGAGCTCCACCCCAAGACCTGTGGTTGGGGCTCTGATGGTTGAAGCATCTCCTGCCTTACAGTCAGGCACTTGAATCTTCTGGTCATAGTGTCTTCCTCAGTCGACGCTTCTTGCAAAGTTTCTCTAAATGACCTAGACACCTGCAATAATGGAACGCCCTCAGTGGGGTGTGACATGATGGCTTTGCATGCCCTCAACTTCCACACTGACGGCACACCATTAGACGGTCCGACAAACTGGGAGTTAGTGCCACTACAAAGAACTCTTTTAGAAACAAATATACCTTCCACACTCTGCTTGTCAGATGGGGGACCTTCACGAGAAACTGGATATGGTGGATTGCCAACTGTTTGCGCTCCGTATCCAACTCAGCTAAGAACACCTCATGCACCGAATTCTCAAAATTTATGTTCAAAAAAAGGGAGCACTCACTCCTTGATCTCTGGACGAAGACCCCTGATGATGGGAGAAGTCTGTATCCAGTCCTATGACACTACCCCCAGAAAAAGAGACACAATATCCTTGAAATGGTCACCATATGATTTTTCAGTTTGCTGGCCATGTTGAACACGCATGAGCTCTTCCATTTTCTTCATCTTCACCTCCACAAGTATAAACCATCGAATGAAGACGGCTTTAAAGACACACCATATCATCCCAAATTGCAGTAATGGTAGGTGAACAAATCCTCATCCCGAGCTGGACCTTCAAACAGACCCAGAATAGCATGCACTCTAAAAGTTTCGGGAGTTCCCAATACCCTGAAGACGCGATCGACCTCTTCAAGACACTCCACTATCTCTAACAGACTCCATTCACCGTGAAGGACAGATGATGTTCGAGAAAGACCAAAAACTGGGCATGACTCATCAAAACTCTGGGGACCTTTCTGGGCACCATTTCTGAACAACATATAAAACACCAATCCGAAACCGATATCATTTGAAGGAACATCAAATAAGCACCTTCATCCAAAAACAACCAGCTCCAATCCAAACAAAACAAACACAACCCCAAAACCTCTTTTCATTAAACCACCTTTTTATTTTAGATTTCAAACCCACCCTTTTTCAAGACCACATTCCAAATGCCAATCCACTTTCAAACCAAAACCACTTTCCAAAACCATTTCCCCAATTTAAAGACCAATTTAGAAAACAAGGCCAAGTATTTAATTTCGAATAAACACTCAGGTACTCCCATGACCCGTTACACATGTCATTGTCCACATTCCTTTCATACTCGCACCAACATGCACTTTCCATATATTCTCACAAATGTGCAAACTTTCATAAAGAGGACCTGAGGTTTTACCCCAAACCATTCTCGACCAATTCCAAGCAACAATGGATTTGCAATTCAAGAGCTTTCAGTTTTAAAACCCATTTCATACATTTAAAGTATTTTAAAAGAAACCAGTCCAATTTTTCAAAAACCCTTTTTCATTTCCAACAACACACTTACACCGACCAAAACGAAAGCAGCACCCAAATTTGCATCAACCACTGGAGTGAGGGACTAGTAGTCATGCTCAACCTGGCGACATGGTAGTGGGACATGTCCCAAGTAAGTGTCAACCGCTATGAGGAATTCAAACCATGTACTCTGACTCCACACGGGTCACTACTCCATGTGAAATCACGATGCAACGTCAGCTTGCCTCCGTTGTCATGACGTCCTTCCCGTACCTACCTCTCGAGTCCCGAAAGTCCTAATCTCCACCTACCGGACAACCCAAATAACAAGAACCCCCTTTGATACCACTTTTTCATGAACCAGCCTGAGTCGACCCTGAACCGGTCACCCGAGCCGGTCCGCGGCATGTCCCGAGGGGCATTCCCGATCCCCCCGGGATGGAAACTAGTGTCGGGCATCAAGCTTTAATCGTTGGGAATTATTTATCCCAACAAACTAGGATCAGTTCACAATCAATAAAGTACCAACCGAGCCACCACATCAATTACATTTAGACCATTTAGTACCAAAGCGTTTCCAAAAGATATGACACACACCATCACGCTGAAAACCATAAAAACATACTTTGAAACTCATTTAAGGAAAACCAAACCACCACTGAAAAGTTCCAAAAATCCAATTTAAAGGCCAAATGGGAATTTCTTCTATCCAGGTTTTCAAGAAATCACCACTTTCCATAAAAGATACACCCGCCATTTCACACACACCAACCATTTCAAAACACTATTCAACAAGACTTGCACATTTCATAAAGTACTCATTTAGAAACATCACAAGAAAGTCACACAATTAAATCCATGAAAAAAAAATCAGTGCGATGCAAGGAGTAAACAGTTTTCAATTTCAACAAGTCACGACTCTAGTGATAGCTATCCAGTGCTACTATAAATTTATTGAAAAATAATGAAATTACAAGGAATTGATAAATTTATAAATTTAAAAGCAAGTGCAGTGGGAGACCTACCTCAAGACGTTGCTCGGACATGACCACGCGACGCGCCTCGCACGAGTGCCCAAGTGCACGCAAATCAACGACCACAGTATCGCGAGGTTACCTAGAAAATGCGCTGAAACAATGCACAACAACTAAAATTACACAAACAAAAACTTAAAACAAATCAAACAGGAAAACAATGTGAAATAACCACCTTGAAACGTTTTCAGAACACAACTCGCACCTTCGACACTATTTAATACACCACATTAAAATTTATAAAAAAACAAAGAGAAACCTAGAGCCTTACACACCCAAAACTCATTCAAGAACACATATTTGATCAATGCACAACACCAACATACTAGAATACAAGACGCAAGACACACATAGACGAAACAAACTAAATACACATTCCCATGAAAAGATATTAAACATCACAAAAGATGGTTTTCCCGCAAAACACGCGCTACTTCACATATACCTAACACACACACACCATATCAAACACAACCTCAATTATTTTTTTGAAACTAAATTCGCACCATGCTAACCAACCACAAAACACATCAACTCAAATAAACTGGTGAAACAATTATCCAAACAAAGGAGAACCAACAATTTCCACATGATATAATTAATTTAGCAACAAAACACATAACCAATAACCTAAGAGAAGTGAACATCAGGTAAAAAAGGTGAACATAATTTAAAGGGGAATAAGAAATGGAATCCAACTTCATGAATAAATAAGCTTTCGAAATTCAGGTGCGAACATCAACCGCACATCATTCGCACCCCAAAGACTGTTAAAAACAGCACTAATAAGTAAGATTAAACCCAAAACAATGGGATCTCCCCTAAACAAGGAATCCTCAGTAGCATAACAACATCAAAAATAGAGGGAGATAAAAAAACTACCGAAAGGGGGGATTCGCTGCCGGAGGGAAAGGGGGGTCGCCGGATGGGGCTGTGTTGGCAGGGAAGGGAACCGTCGGATGAGGCCGCACCGGAGAGGAGGTCTGGCCGGAGTGGAGGTGGTCGAGCAAGAGGAAGGTAAAACGGGGGAGTACATGGCATGATCGGGGTGTGTCGGTGATGGGGGTAGTCGAGCGGGAGGAAGGGAGAACGGGGGAGGCCGTCGAGGTCGGAGGAGGGCACCGGGGAAGGGCGGTGCAGAGGGAGCGAGGCGGCAGGGCGAGGCTGTGCCCGTGGCCGGAGCGGGGAGGTGCGGGATGTGGTGAGGGGGAGAAACAGGGAAGGGGGTGTCTAGCCTCGCGCGGGAAGAATAGAGGAGCAGGGGGGGTTCGCCCACGGGATTAGGGTTAGGCTTCCCTTTTTTTCATTCTATTATAATAATAATAATAATAATAATAATAATAAATAATATAACAGAATAAGTAAATAAATAAAATCAAATCTTAATAATAATAATTAACGTTACATTAAAAATTTTAAGAAACCTTATAATAATAATAATAATAAACTTTGTGATAATAATAATAATATAGAAATAATTATAATTTACAATCCTAATAATAAAAATAATGATACAACAAACCTAACGTTTATAATTATAATACTATCAAAATAAATTAAAATATTATTATTATTTAAAACATCATGAAGACACACAATAAACCGGGCCTATCACACGGCCACCGCTAACATTGCAGTGTCCGCGCACCGGCGCGAAACCTGCCAACACAATTAAACTTTGAAAATTTCAAACCATGACCAAGAAAGGAGTAAAATAAGGGTGTTTGTGGTCAGGGTGTGACATAAGGGGTTATCCAAGGGGGTGCAATGGGGATATCCAGAAGGGCATGGGGGTGTAGTGGGTGTTCAAGGGGGTGTAGGGGGGCTATCCAGGGGGTGCACGGGGCTATCCAGGGGGGCATGGGGTGTAGGGAGGTGAAAGGGTAGAACTAAATTTATTTTTCTTATACCACATAAATAATATAGCCATGGTTTTAATTGTGGAAGTAGGGGACTAATTCTATGGTTAAAAATATGGTAAGAGGACCCTTAATTCCCTGGTTTAACCTTGGCACTAGGCCCCTACTTCCACGGTAATAGTAACCATAGTTTTTCGAAATCGTGGCTATAGGCTATTGCCACGGTTTTTGGGCCTACGGCCACAGTCCCAACCCGTGGCCTTGGGTGAATTTTATAGTTGTGTTGGTTCATGAAAAAATTGTATTAAAGGGGGTTTGCTCTCTTGGGTCGTGTTATTTTGGGATAGTGTTAGGTTTGACCAAAGTTAATGGGGTCGGAACTCGACGTTCTAGCTACAAGCAAGGTTCCTGGATATCACACCTCAGGGCGGGACTAGAGTTTATAGGGTAAGTTGAGGTTTTTCTGAGTTTTTGGTCTTTATGGTTAAACATATTTAAAGGAAATGAAAAGGGAGTGGGGATAGTGTTCCCAGTGAACTCATAGGGTCTGGCAAGCCACGTGGAGACGGGGATTCTGTCCTAGAATACTCTTTGTGGCAGTGTCATGATTGGTGTATGGCCGCCAACCATATGTCCCAATCACCCACTGACACTAGTCTCCTCTTGCATTGTTCCTCGTCTCTTTATTTTGGATTTATGGAAATCTAGTTTTTAAGTAAAATTGATTTGGTCTAGGAAAATGTTTTGAAATGTATCACTTTAAATAGAAAATGATGTATAAGGTTTGAAAAGTGTGGGTTGAATCTTTTGGTTTTGAAAAATGGAAAGGTCTAGTTTTGATCCTTGGTGTTCTCATGGGAAACCACATGCATGAGTGTATATGGAAAGAGACATGGTTAATGGTATGAGTGGATGAGTTCTTGGGTGGAAATGAGGCAGATTTCCCATACTGACATGAGAACATGCATTTGTGAGGCCCACGAGACACCATTGGTGTTTGTGCAACCCACCAACTTCATTTACTTTCAAAAAGTTTAGTTAAATGAAAATTTTTTGTTTTAATAATAGATGATTGTGCGGTGTGTCCTTGTATTTTGGAAATGTTGGATGTGGGGAATTTCGAGCTGAGAATCATTTTTGTCTGATTTGTGTCTTGAGTATGAATTATTATTTGTAAGGTGGTGTGAAATCATGTGGTTAGTGGTTTCTTTTGAAAAGTGCTTTGGGAGACACTTGCAGCGGTTCCCCCTATACGTTTAGTTTTTGCTTGCAGTGCGTCTTGGCCATTGGACCAATTTTATTGGGTCCATGGTTTTATTTCTTTAATAGTTCACCCCCCCAATAAATCATTAGCATGAGATTGAAGTGCCAATATGGGTAATTTTCCGTTGGTCGATCCTCCATTTGATTAAATCAATGACACTCCATTTTTAGTGATAGTACTAAGTATATCCCTTTTTCCTTTTCAGTTAAAAGGATCCTCTCATATTGGGATGGCAGACATGAGGGAAGTTGATAGGATTTTTGGTCTCTTTGAGTTGTCTGAGTCATCGAGTATGAAGTTTGACACCATTGCATCTGAGGTTTCCCTCTGGAAATAGTGAAAGGAATTCCAACGGGGAAGGGTGAAGGCAGTTTAGAATTATCAGTGTTGACTAATGCCTTTAAAGGTTTGTAGTGCTTCCATCAGCCACAAGGGTCATCTTTGGTGATGTCTTGCAGCGTGGGTTCTCCTTGAACAGTAAGGTTGGATTTCTTATAATCCTTCAAGAATACATGTTTTCATAGGAGTGTGTCCTCTTAGGGAGTTTTAATTTTTATGTTCAAGGGGGAGTTTTTTTCATGCGTCTTTCCTTATTAATTTTTTTGGTTAAGGTGAAAAGGTTATGCATGTGCATCCTTTAACCCCCTGTTTTGGTAGATGTGTTGTGGGGGAGTAGTTGGATGTCGTTGTGTGTTGTTTTTGTGGTCGTTGTATCGATTGTGGTGTGGTTTCATGTGGAACCAAAAAGGAGAAGCTTTGTTTAGGAGTTTTCAATACCTGACTGTGAGGTAAGAAATTCTTCAAACATTAGGCCTCCATCCATAGGCCTCAGAGTGAAGCAAGCACATGGTCAAGAACCTTGGGAGTGTATGTGACCCTAGCTTTATTTCTATCATTAGTAATGGAGGTGAAGGAAGTTTAAATTTTTTCCTGTGGTTGCTCCATTCCGAATAACCCATTTGGTTTTGTGAGGTTTTCCATGTCTATAAGGGGGTGTGGTCGTCTCATCATCTATGTCCTAAGGGTTGCGTCCCACCGAATGTAATCAATTTTAGTGTTCCTTATGGGGTATGTTGGGTAAATCGATCTCAAAGTTGAATAGTACACATCTAGGGATGTGGAGATGTTGATCTGTCTTCGTCTGTGGTTTTGATGCCCCGGTAATCCCCCCCGCCCCCTGTGGTGGGGTGTTTAGTCACTGTTGGAAATTTTTTGAAGCTCATGTATCTTCCGAAATTTCTAATGGTGGGGAGACCCATAGTGGTTCTTGCTCAATTGTAACTAGAATGAATCCATGTTGGAATTTTTCATAATGGTGGGGAGTCCACTCAGGCCTCCCTTTGATAGTTTTCTAGTCTCATCTGGGGTGTTAGTAGATTTCTAATGGTGGGGAACCCCTTCGGGCTTTCCCGTGATGGCCTTTCTATTTTTTCCCTAGAGATGATAAGGGGTTAGGTGATTAGAGTCTTCCTTGGATGTGCTTGGTTTTGTTTCTTCATTCTAGTCAAACGATGTGGTTCTCGTTTATTGGTGCTTGAGGTGTTTCGGTTTTTAACGTTGGTTTTTGTGGATGTGAGAGTTTCTTTCCTTGATCAGTTAACTAGAGGTGTTCTATCTCTTTGGGGGAGGGTGACACAAAGCGGTGAGTCTTTTTACGGGTTTCTTAAGGATTTCATTTAAGTCACTTTCTTTGAACACGATGCATTTTCCTCTTTTCACTTGCCTTTTAGGGAACCTTTTTTGAAACTTAAGGGCTGTGTCATTTCTTACATCAGGTTTCAGCCCTGGGTTGTGCATTTCTAAGGACGGAATGCTTTATGATGGGGAGAACTGTCACACTCTAACATTTTTCAAATTTATATTATTTTCTTGTTTTTTGGCCCTGTAAATTTTTTTTCAGGGTCCAGGTTGGAGACATTTTAAAAATTTTGAGTATTTATTTAAAAACACACATCCTAGCCTTGACAGCGTTCAGTGAACCACTGTCGAATTCGTGTGGCCTCACCTAGGTCATCACGTGGCCTTGACCGGTTCCCCACACGTATGCCCAATGTTCAACTTATTAAATAAAATGAATTAACAATGGAGAAATAAAATTAAATGAGTGGTAAAATAAAAATAAAATAAAATAAGAAGAGTGAAAAAAATTAATCAATTGTTTTACAGACAATAAAATTATTATTATTTGAGGATATTATAAATTATTATTGATTATTATTATTATTTATATTAATGATGATAATTCTTCTATTTTATCTATTATTATTACTCTTTTTTAGTTTATTATTATTATTATTATTACTGTTATTATTATTAATAATAAATTTTCCTACTTTTTTTCGATTTTCCTTAGGGTTTGCAGACCCCCCCCCCCTCTTTCCCCCCTTTCATTATTGCCCTCAAACCCCTCTGGTTCGTCGTGCCCTATTCCCTCACCATCTCGCTCGCACCTCCCTCACCAGCTTTGCACTTCCCCCTTGGCCTCTCTTCGGTCCCCCACACCCTAACTTAGTGGATCCCTCTCCCATGGATGCTCATCACCTAACCTCCCCCCCCCCTTGGACATCCATCGCACCACACCCTTGTCCAGTCATCGGCCTCCTCACCAACCGGTACTGCCTTCGCCGACCTCCTCACCAGTAGGCGCCACCCTCGTGTTGTGGCTCGCTCCCTATCTAGCCTGCTTTCCCACCTCCCATTCCTTCCATACAACACCCTACCATACCTTCTTGGACCCGCACACCTCATGTTCATCCAAACATCCTACGAGACCCACCTTCTTCTGTTTTCCCTGACAGGAACCCTCAACCTCGACGAATAGTCGCACGCTGGCCCCTACCACCCTTAAAAAAACTTACGTGAACATCCCCTTGTCCGCACAACCCTTCTAAGACATATTTTCCTGGTGCAGCGTACCTATGCACCTCTTCAATGTTATCAGATAGCCTATTATATCTCCATTGTAGGTGCGTTCTGTTTCAATTATTTATTCTTCTTTTTGGTAGAGTTACAGGTAGGGAGTTTCATTTTTCTTGGGGAGAAAGTTGCACTGAATTTGGTTCAATCTTAATGATTTTTTCAATATCTATTTTTAAGGTTCATCTTGAAATTTTTGTGGTGAATTTTATGATCAATAGGAGTCACACACCAAATTTTTATGGAATTCCTTCACCCGAGGTAGGTGGTTCTATGATTAACCATTTTTTGATGATTTAGTTTTCTTCTTGAATTAATTTATCATATTATTTAATTAGAATTTTTTATGTGAATCATGTTTTTAATTGAAGTTGATATTTATATGTGATATAGGTGTGTTTTATGTGAAAATTCATGTTTAACTGTTTATTAGTAGTTTATAAATTATACAAATTGTGTTCTGGTTTAGTGTTAATTTGCGTCGAGTCATAATGGAATTTTTTATTGCATTTTTTGTATTTTGATTCATGTGAAATATTCTGAATATTGTTTCATAAAGTTTATGGTGAATTAGTTTGTTAATTTAATTAATTTATCATAATTTTAAAGCAATTTACATGCTGCAAAAGTGATTTTGGATGAGTTTTGTTGTGATTTTTTTTTTGTTAGAATAATTTTTATGTGATATTAATGTGTTTTGTTGTGAAAACCTACATTGATCTATTTATCAGTGTTCTCAAGGTTGTGCATTTAGTTTTTTTGAATGTGAAAGAGTTTTAATTTGTGTTTTTGGTGTGACATCAAAGTGTGTTTTCCATAAAAGAGGTTCTGAGTGCGATTTGGTGTTTAAAGTTGTGTGACACATTTTTGAAATTGTTCAATAAATTTTCATGGTGGTTGTCTAACTGTAAAACTATTTTCTTTAAAATTTCATGTGGTTTAATTGATGGTGTAAGTGATTTAGATTAAGTTTTAAAAAGTTTTTGGGTGTGATCTTAATTCAAAATGGGAATTTTGAGTGTGTTTTCAAGTGTAAATACCAGTGATACTCTTTTATAATTGTCTTATGAAAATTTTCAAAGGGTTTATCAAATTATATCAATGGTGAGAAACATGTTTGGATAAGGTTTTGGTGTGCGTAATATTTAAAAATGGCATTTGGGTGTGTAAATGACGGTTCTGTGTGTGTAAGTACTATGTTTGTCTTTTATGCATAAATTTAAACTGTGACATGATCTTGAATTTCAAAAGTGGAATTGATGGTTTAAATGGTATCTTGTCATGTGTGGTGTTTTTCTTGGATTTTTTATGTTATTTTCCCCTATTATGATCTTGGAATTTGTTTGAGAACAAAGTGGGAATCTTGGGTAGCTAGGAAGGTGGACTTGACTAGTGGGCTAGTGATCTGAGGGTGGCTTTGGCCCTATTTCACTTAGCAGGATTGACGACTAAAAAACTAAATAAACATATGAATGACTAAGAGTCCTTTTTTCTAAGCCACATTTGATGAGATTCATGGTTTCTAATCCATGTTTGAGGAGGGTCCTATTTTCTAATCCACATTTCATCGAGACACAAATATCTAGGAACCCATTCTAGCTAGCACCCATGAGGCATCTCCCATGTTTGGTATTCCTTGTTTACTTTCTTCCTACCAGCATGACACTTTGATTATCTTAAAATTATGTGTGTGTGTGTGTGTGCTTTAATTTAATTTGTGGTCTTTAAATTTGTTTTCATTTAAATAACCTTTCATTAAAAAAATCATTAAATACTATTCAAGAATTTATTTCCCTTTTAACTATTTGACTGGAAAATGTATTTGTCATTTAAATGGTTATGTGTGGAATCTTCTCCCAGTGGAATCCTGCTGTGATATTGGCTCACACCCTACATACACCTTTGGGTGTATGTAGACCTTTTTCTTTGTGTGTCATAGGTTGAGGAATCGCTCTTAGTGACAGTGGTTCAGGTTGTCGATGGTTTTTCCCATGCAGGTCTGACGATGGTGGTTTGAGGAAGTGGCTCCTTATGTTGCTTGAAGGTGTGGATAGATGTGTTAGTTTTATTTTATTTGTAGTATTATTATTTTTTTGGGTGCAGTTATAAACTTTAAGTTTGGTCCAATGTTAAGGAATTGTTTGGTTCTACTTTTTAGCTTTTGTTTATTAATCTTGTTAGTTATTTTTATATCTCTTGTTTTAGGAAAATTGTTCCCACAAATTATTTTAATACACAGGCAATTGAGATAGACCATGGGGATAGGGAACGCCCTTTGGTCTATGTTGTAGACTGGGTCAGGCGTCGGGTCATATGGAAACCTAGGTTGGTTCGTGACAAGGCATGAGGTTGTGTGTGGACTATTAGCGGTTAAAACAACTGACCGTGAAGAAAAAATATACAATACCAAGAAGAGATGACCTCTATGTTTAGTTGATAGGGGAATGATGGTTCTCGAAGGTTGACCTTCGATCAGTTTATCACCATCTACAATTACGGGATGGGGATATACCAAAGATGGATTTAAGATATCGTTATGGTCACTATGAGTACTTTTTTATGCCGTTTGGCATGATGAACTCCCCATCAATGTTCATGGGACTCATGAATCAAATATTTCAACCTTATTTAGAATGGTATGTGGTAGTATCCATTGACGATATCTTAATGTATTCATCATTTGAGGATGATCACGCAAGACACTTAAGGATGGTTCTGGATGTACTCTGGGAGAACCAGCTTTATGGAAATCTCTCAAAGTTCCAGTTCTGGATTCAGGAAATCCACTTTTTAGGACATGGTATCTCAGTGGATGTAGTGGATATAGACTTGGTCAAGGTTGATGCAGTTTTAGCATGGGAGCCACGTAGGAGCGTGACGGAGGTGTAGATATTCCTTGGTCTAGTAGGCTATTACTAGAGATTCCTACCTAATTTCTACAGGGTATCAACACCAATAACATATTTGAATTGAAAGGGGGCGCCTTTCATCTACACATAGAAGTTCCATCAGAATTTTTAGCAATTGAGGCAGAGTTTGATGAATGCTCTGATATTGAGATTTCTAAAGGAGGGTGGTAAGTACGTAGTGTTCTGCGATGCAGCAGGGATCATGCTCGGTTGTTTCTTGATGTAGAGGCAAGCGGTGATTTCCCATGTCTCAACTGGTTGATACCTCATGAGGATAACAACATGACCCATGATCTTGAGCTATCACTTGTATTCTTCTTGTTGAAGATGTGGTGACACTACTTGATGTGTGAGTGGGTTATCATCTACATTGGTCACAATAGTCTTAATTATATCTTCTCTTAGAAGGATCTAAACTTGAGATATAAGAGATGGCTAGAGTTCCTCTAGGACTATGACATTGAGATTTTCTATAATCCTAGGATGGAAAATATTGTGGTAGATTCTCTCTACAGGAGATAAATTTCACATTTTTTGAATGAGGAAACAGAGCAGTTGGCCTCATTACAGCTATCCATTGTGGATGAAGATGTAGAATCTTACCTCTATTTGATGGATGTTACCCCTCCACTCTTATAGAGATTCAGGGAGGAACGTCTTGAGGATACTGACTGTGAGACCCTAAGTGATCAGATATCCATAGGGAATGCTCCTGATGGATATTTGAAAGGTGGGGAGCACATCGTTATTTTCAGAGCACAGATTGTAGTACATGTTGTGTTGTTGGAGGAGATTTGGCGGTACATCCAGGTGTGTAGAAAATGTACCAGGACCTTCGATGTTAGTTGTGGTGGATAGTAATGAAGAAAGGAGTGGTAAAGTTTGTTTCTTGGTGCCTTACTTGTCAGTATGTGACGGTTGAGCACTAGGTTCCAGTGGGTTTAGTTCAACCCCTTAAGGTTTCAGAATGAAAGTGGTATGGGATATCGATGGACTTCGTGATGAGTTTACACATATGTATAGATGAAATGATTCCATATGGGTGATCGTTTACCGAATAACCAAGTTGGACCACTTCCTAGAAATCTGAGAGTAGAGTTCAATAGAGATCTTGGGATGCCTTAATGATGAGAAGATAGTGTGAATCCAGGGAGTTCCATTGATTATTTTTTCATATTTTGATTCTTTTCTACATCCCGATTATTTAAGAAATTTCATAAGTCATTTGGAACCCAATTATTCTTGAGCATAGTGTTTCACCCACAGACGGATGGCCAAACTGAGTATACCATTCAGGTTCTGGAGGACATGATACGATCTTACATTTTGGGCTTCGTCCATTTTTTGGAGTATAACCTACCATTGGTAGAGTTCTTGTACAAAAAAATCTAACATTACACCATTTTAATGGCACCATTTCAGGGCTTTAATGTATGACCCTGTAGGTCACTACTTTAAGGGACTGGACTAGCAGAGTCAGCACTTATGGGACTGGAGCTAGTGCAAGCTACTATAGAGAAGGTGAAGATCATCTAGGAGTGGATGAAGACAATAAATATCCATTATAAATCTTATGCTGATATGAAATAGAGGCCTTTAGAGTTATAGGAAGGAAAACATGTGTTCCTTCGAGTTTCACCTCAATGGGGATTGTGAATATTTAGTTATGACGACAATTTATCTTCGAGGATTATCGGCCCTTTTTATATACTATGTTGAGTTGGCGAGGTGTTGTGCCAATTAACTCTAACCCCACAGTTATATCAGGTACATGATTTCTTCCATGTGTCGTAGCTAAGGTGGTACGTGCATGACCCATTTCATGTCATCGACTAGGGAAATCTGGACATCGAGGATGGAGAAACCTTTTCCAAGTAACAAATAAATATCGAGGATCGGTGGGAGGGTATCTTTCATAGGAGAGTGATTCCTTTAGTGTGTGTCCAGGGGAAATATAAGAATCTCTAGAATAGCACATGGGAGCGGGAGGCTCAGATTCAAGTAGATTACACTCACCTTTTTTAGTATTCTTTGTTTTGGCTTTTCAGGAAAATAAATACCCAAGGTGGGGAGAATGTAATGTATCGAATTTTCTGTGTATTATTTTTAAATATTATATGGAATTATTTTGAGATCAGGAGCTGAGAAAGAGTTTGATTCTAAAGTCGGTGTGCTTGAAATAAATTTTTCAATTGTACTAAAATATTAATTAGAACACACATAAAGTTTTCCTCAAAATCCATGATAACTTCTAAACAGATGTCCAGATCAGAAATCTAAGGTCATCATTGCATTCAGAGTAGTGTCCTTATCCTAGGTGAGGCCTAGCATCTCCCAGTGCGGTTATTTTGTGAAAAGTAGTTTTCAAACGTTTTAATGAATAAAATAAATTGTGGATTTATATTATTTTAATGTTACATAGATGCAGCGAAGCAGCTATGTTGTTTTTTTTTAAATAAATAGCTATTCAAGGACTCAGGGTAAGACTCATAGCACTAAAAGTTCCTTGGAGGCTCTCGATATAATTCCACTAGAGTTCTCTCAGTGCACAATGATGATACTAGGATCAGAGATCATTCTTGACGGAACTCTAATGACAATCAGTCTTCAATATCAAATGATCCAATTCTCAAATAGGGTGTGTTGTTTTGATTTCTCTTTCCCCATTATTGGATTCAATGATGTTCATGGACCAACCAATGAACAGGTTTATCCACAATTCATTCATTCTTGCGGGATGGGTTTTAATTGTGGGATTTACAAACTTGATTATTATATTGATTTTATTGTTGATAATTCTTACAGGAATGGATCGAGGTCAGAACAAAAAACTGTCAAGGTTCGTTCCTCATTTTTTTTCATTATGAATCTTTTCTCCCATATTTTATTCAACATGTTCTTTGTTCTTCATGGGTTATGAAAGAATGATCATTGAGCCTTATTTTCATGGATCAACAATATGAAATTTAATATCCAACACTAGGATATCCTAGAGGAGGTGTGACAGTAATGAAAACTAATGAATCAAAGCGATTAAAAAGATATAATTCTTCAAGTGATTTTATTCAGATGGATAAAAAGTGGTTTTCTGAGTCGGTTGAAGTCTCAAAACACCTTGATTTGGTGTAAGGGTGATGAGGCGGCCCTTGATCTAGAGTTTCGAGACAAATAGATCACAAAAATGGGATCTAGAAGATCAACCAAGGCACATAGAGGAAGAACATTGGATTCTAGAAAATCATGAAGAACACAACGTGTAATCCATATTACAATTAATGTTTCCCCCAGTGAGCAGCAACTAGGTTTTTGGGAGATATTTAAACATCACACGGATTTTGACCCTATCACATGGCATGTAGGCCCTTTCTAGAGACTCACCGTGTATCTCGGGAGATGCAAGGACATGGGGTGGAGTACACTGATTGACTACATGGCGTGTACCCCACCACATGAATTGTATTGGACCAAGTATATGGACTACCCCATGTACTAGTACATGAGAAGAGACACCCAGGTGGATACTGTGTACTGGCACACGGATGGAGTACACGAGTGGACCCCAGATTGAAATAATTTGTGTGTGACTTATTCTAAATGACATGTACCCATCTTCTACCCAACACAGTTTGTATGACATAGAAAATTGTCCAATGGCAATACTCGAGTTAAAGTAACATGGAATTTGATTGTACTACATGTCATGTATACCTTTCTACATTTCTTGAATATATTTTCCACCATACCTTAGACAAGTTTTATTAGGGTTTGTTCCCTTTATCACTTCCCTAAAGCTTGGTGGGTGTAATGGCCCGGACCCTCCTGGCCCATTACTTTGCCAAAGTGAGGTTCCACCAAAACGGTGGCACCGTGAGGGTGACACCGGTCACAGTGGCACCGTGACGGTGGCACCGTGACGGTGGCACCATGAGGGTGACACCGTGACGGTGGAACAGTGACGGTGGCACCGTGAGGGTGGCACCGTGACGGTGGCACTGTGAGGGTGACTCCGTGAGGGTGGCACCGTGAGCGTGGCACCGTGAGGGTGACACCGTGACGGTGGCACTGTGACGGTGGCACCATGATGGTGGCACCGTGACGGTGGCACCGTGTCCCCTTGCGAGCCTTTCATTTTTTTTTTCAGTACCATACTTTTCCTCTCCTGCAACGTAAGTTTCGAAGTAAATTAATTCTTTTTCTCTTTTTAAAACCATTTAAAGACCATAATTAATTCCTAAAAATTCCGAGAGAACTCCGTGTGTAACTGCCCAACCACGTGGTCAACCCACGACTTCGCTCCTTACGCGTTTTCGCATTCTCACCTCAACCGTCTGCGGCTCTTATAAACTAAGGGTTAGCCGTCGTTTCTTATTTCCTCAATCGCGGCTTTTCACAAATAGCTTCTAGTGCATCGGACGAGCCGCCTCGTTATCTGTGAAGTTCCGCCCCCGGCCTAAGCGTCGATCATCGATCAGCAGGTAGGGAATTTCTCCTTCGTCTCTCTCTTTTGTGTATCATGCGGGGTGGGAGTGCTTTTGTTTCTGTAGAATTGGATAAACCAGACCTAAAAAAGATAATGAACGAATCCTATAAGGAATGAAGAGGGGGTTGTGATTGTTGATGTTGTTTATATTATGATCATCTTCCTGAGTTGTGCTGGCTTAAGCCTTCTGAAAATCGAGGCCGTTGGTGGTCGTTGTTTGTGCACTAATGAACCCCTCATGGTGTTTTAAATGGCTTGTTTCTAATTGTAAACTCCTGCTATGAAAAGTATATTGGTTAATCACGTATACTCGGATGAATAAATTGAAAGCACCAGGATCAATCCCTTCTGTGCTAACCCTGGTCAAAACACAGAATTGAAATCATGGAGTGTGTTAAATCTTATAAATCTGAAAATACATGCATGGTCCTACTTAGTGTTGGTGACGGTGTTTTGGTTGTTTTCTTTCGCGGCCGATTAGTGGAAATGTGGGAGGGGATGGGATCCCCTATTTTTTTGGATTCGGTGGTTTTGAGTTTTAAGACCGGGTGGGTACTTATTTATATCATGAATTGGGGTGGGATCCTCTGTTGATGAAAAAACTTTTTGGGGGAGGGGACACAGGGCAGTGTCTCGGGGTTGTCTGGTTCCAGGACTTCGAGGGTTCTCACTTTTCCTTGTTGTGACTTTACAAGAGAACCGGGTATGGATACTTAAATTGACGTTTGGCTAGTTTCTTTTCCTTGGTTATTCTTATGGTGTTAGTTTCCCAGTAGTGCATAAACTTATTTGAACATTATTATTGAACATGAAAACAAGAATGGGACAAATGGGTTTTGTTGGCGAGGGTTGTGACTCGGACTTGAGTGATGTTGTTATCTGTAGGTTGTCTGAAGAAAAACCTATTTTGGGGTGAGTGCTTGTTACATATATATATACATGTAGCCTTTTGTTTCTTATTCGCGCCCCACCCAAGTTGATCACTTAGTGCCAAACTCCCCCATTTCATGGGGTAGGGTGTTTTTCCCAACACTATTCTTAGTAGCAGGTTATTAGCTCCTTTTCTGCTCCCTTTCCCGGATAGCCCAAGTATCTTCGGGCAGGCTGTGATGGCCTAAGGTCCATTATTATCCCAAGAACCTTCGGGCAGGGTAGTGTGGTGGTTGGCCAGGTGTGTGCGGCAGGTGGTTTCCCAAGTGTGTTCGGGATGAGGCCCAGGTATCTTCGGGGGTGGCAGTTGATTTTTTTTTCTAGCCCAGGTGTCTTCGGTCGTGGTGGTGGTTGTTCTAGGCTAGGTGTTTTTAGGCGTGGTTACATGTGATATTTGTGGCCCAGGTGTTTGCGGGTGGGATTCGGAAGTGGGACTGAGTGTGGTTGTGGCCTAGGTGTGTGCGGGAAGGTGTGGCAGTGGGACTGCGGTGAGAATGGCGGGATTGGTCCGATGCGTAGTATGTCTCAATAACCAGTGGGAAAGTGGCGTGGGGTACCCAAACATCGATGTTCTCTTATTATATATATTACTTGACTTGAGTTATTTGGGGAGTGTGCCTTGGTGAGGCATGGGGTGGATAGTTTACCTTGATAGGTGTTTGGTTTACTCCTTTTTCTCACGGGACTTTAGTACGTTCCCCCACTTGTGCACGAGAGTCTTTGGTTTTCCCTACTGAGTGTACTTGTATGCTCACCCTACGTATATAAAACTGCTTTCAGGTTTCCAGGAGGACTTCTGGGATCACGCAGGACCATACTAACTCGGACCTTTGGGGCAGTTGCAGTTGTTGCTTTTCTTCTTTGGTACTTACCTTTGTAGTCACCTTTTTTACTTTGTGGCATTACTTTTGGAACATGCATGTGGGAATGGTTTAATTTTGGCTTTACTTTCTTTTACCTTGGTGTTGATGAGTTTCATCATCTTATCTCTCGATCTTATAAAACAAAAAGGGGTAATCCTTCCATTTGTGATAAATTTCTATACCCTTGGTGCTAGTCGCCACTCCGGGACCTATTGAAGGCGGGTCTCGGGGGTCATTATCTCTCCTTCATCTTAAAGAAGGAAGGTTCTGGAAATCTGCTGACCCTTCCCTCCTTTTGGTGAAGGAGGGTCATGACAGAATGGTATCAGAGTCAGGTTGAGAGATAGGATAGAGTCTGGAGTTAGGCACAGCGAGGATTTCATGGGATGGTAAGGCAACAACATTGGGTGACCTTGGCACGTGAATTAGGCCAGGGAAGACCGGCTAGGACATGGGATTTTAGGGCCCCCCATGATCCTATGCAAGGACTCTGGACCTACCGAACGACTAAGTGAGGGCACACTGATTACAGGGTAGAGACCCTAGGAGAGGTGCATGCATCATAATGACTTGTGTTCTTGTGTTTCTGGGATGTATTGTGAATTAATAATAAATTAAAATTTTAAGAAGTTTTAAAGACGATATTTTTCACTACTTGGGCTTAGGCATTCCTTGATTACCTTGCAGCTATGGCACCTGGAAGGCGACCAAGTGTGGTACAGGAGATCGAGGCCCCGGATACTACTTTGGCCGATCGGCAGAGAGCTGATCGAGAGGAAGAGGACGACCAGTGGCAGAAGACTCTTCGGGCCTTCCAGCGACAGGCCCTCAAGAAGTATGAGGGCAGCACCTCCGACATGAAGACGAAAGGCTGGCTAGAGGATCTAGTTATAGCATTCAGCCTGATTCGGTCCCCGACCGAGTACTGGGTTCCTCTGGCCGTCAGCCAAATGCGAGGAGCGGCGCATCAGTGATGGACGCTTTACCTGGGGGAGAGGAGAGAGGCCGATGTGGCTTGGGTGGATTTAGAGAGGGAGCTCCGGGCGGAATTCCTCTCTTCGACGATGGAGTAAAAGAGACAGGAGCTACTCTCCCTCCAATAGGGGAGTATGTCTATGAGGGAGCTAGGTATCAAGTTCAAGGACCTCCTACATGTCGCTCTGGACCTCTTTCCCAACGAGGATTCTCGGGCAAGACGTTTGGAGGATGCGCTCCGACCCTCCCTCCTGTTTGTTGTTACCCCCTTTACCATGCTGATGTACTTGGAAGTCCAGCAGAAGGCCGAAGTGGTGGAGAGGATGCACGCTCTAGGAGGTGTGTCACGAGAGGGGATCTAGCTGGGACCATCAAAGGGGAAGGCCGTCAGCACTAGGCCTCCAGTGTCAGGACCCTCTAGGTTCTGACCCGTAGAAAGCAGGCCGCAGTAGTTTCAGTTTCGATCCCCTAGTCCTCGCCCCTTTTCTTCGGGTCCAGGACCACAGTGCTTCATCTGTGGGAGCCATGGGCATCTCCATAGTCAGTGTCTGGACCGGGTGCAGTACGGCGGTGGTGGACATCCCCACCACCCGCCCCAGTAGCAGCTTCCAGCCAGACCTTTCCAGCAGCAGTAGCAGGGACAGCGAGCTCCCGCTCCTCCGAGGGCAAACGTAGGAGGAGGAGGCCGACCTCAGGGCGCACCTCAAGGACCTCGATCGGGGCGTAGTCGGGGAGGTGGCCAGCAGCCGAGGGGCAGAGAAGTTGGGCGTGGACAGTTGCAGGCTACAAAGGCAGCAGTTCCAGCAGGGTCGGGGGTTGTTCAAGGTACGATCAGTTTGTTTAGCACTCTTGCTTATTCTTTGTTCGATACCGGAGCTTCGCACTCCTTTTTTTCACCTAGTCTAGCTCGTGCCTTGGGCCTAGATGCTGAGAGACTTCCGGAGCCCTTGGTGTTGAGCACACCAAGCGGAGGTCAGACCGACTTTTCGTTTGTTTTTCGAGGATGTAGACTGATGATGGGGCCACATCAGTCGGTTAGGGATCTTCTTCTGCTACAGATACAGCCATACGATGTCATCCTAGGCATCGACTGGATATTCTTAGTGTGCACCGTCATCGACTGTTTTCGAATAAGGGTTGTATTCTCGGACTTGGGCGGCCGGTGTGTTACCTTCACCGGCGAGTGGAGCGGTCAGAAGGGCAGCAGGAGAGAGGAATCCCTCCTCTCCTTGTTAGCCGAGCTGTCAGTAGAGTCAGTAGATGCTGAGATGGTGGGGGTGCCAGAGGTTGTCCGTGAGTTTATGGACATATTTCCTGAGGAGGTGACGAATCTACCCCCTCAACGTGATATCGAGTTTGGGATAGACCTGCAGCCCGACGCTCGTCCGATCTCGATGGCTCCTTACCGGATGGCACCTTCAGAGTTACAGGAGTTTCATATTCAGATTGACGATCTGATGAAGAGGGGTTATGTTCGGCCGAGTGCGTCACTGTGGGGTGCTCCAGTCTTATTTGCAAAAAAGGCAGATGGTGGTCTTAGGTTGTGCATAGACTACAGGAGGCTGAATCAGGTGACAATCAAGAATCCCTACCCTCTTTCAAGGATAGATGATCTTTTCAACCAGCTGAAAGGGGCAGGATGGTTCTCAAAGATCGATCTGCAGTCTGGGTACCACCATTTGAGATTGAAGGAGAGCGACATCCCGAAGACAGCCTTCAGGTGCAGATATGGACACTTCGAGTTTGTAGTCATTCCCTTCGGTGTTACGAACGCCCCGGATGTGTTCATGGGGCTTATGAACTCCATATTCCGGGAGTACTTGGATCAGTTCGTGTTTGTGTTCATCGACGATATCCTGATCTATTCGTGGTCAGAAGGGGACCATGTAGAACACCTGAAGACAGATTTGGAGGTCCTCCGACATCATCAGCTCTATGGGAAGTTGTCGAAATGCAAGTTCTGGACACGAGAAGTGCACTTCCTCGGGCACGTGGTGTCCGAGGAGGGGGTAGAAGTTGACCCATCAAAAGTTGAGGCGGTTGTTTCTTGGGCAGCACCCAAGAATGTGGAAGAGGTCCGTAGTTTCCTTGGGCTGGCAGGTTACTATCAGAGGTTCGTACCCAACTTCTCCCAAGTATAATCCCCTTTGACAGCCCTTACCAAGAAGGACCAGGTTTTCGGGTGGAGTGAGTAGTGTGAGTCAGCCTTCATCTCTCTGAAAGAGAAGTTGGTTAGTGCCCCGGTGCTAAGATTACCAGAAGAAGGGGTGGCCTATGAGGTGTTTTGTGATGCTTCAGGATAGGGCCTGGGATGTGTATTGATGCAGCGACAAGGGGTGATCTCTTATGGGTCTAGGAAGCTACGCCCCCATGAGCGTAATTATGCCACCCACGACCTAGAACTTGCAACGGTCGTTTTTTCGCTAAAGTTATGGTGGCACTACCTCATTGGAGAATGCTTTGTGGTCTTCACAGATCACAAAATCTTGAGATATATCTTCTCCCAAAGGGACTTAAACTTGAGACAGCGGAGATGGGTGGAGTTCCTCCAGGATTACGACTTCGAGATCTCTTATACTGAGGGAAAGGGCAATGTAGTGGCCGATGCCTTGAGCAGGAGGACGCAGAAGGATGCGGTCCGAGAGTTGGCGGATGCCTGGAAAGCGATGGAGGAGTTTGCTGCCTTACACCTGGATGCGAGGATGGATGGTGGTAGAGGTTGCCTATATCAGATGACAGTGCAGTCATCTCTATTTCAGCAAGTGGAGGAGTCTCAGTGGGGAGACCCGGAGTGCGAAGTGATGTGTGACCGAGTTGACCAGGGAAATGCTCTGAAAGGATGGACAGAGGATGGTCAGAACCGGATGATTTTCCAAAAAAGGTTGTTTGTTCTGGGAGTGATGCGCGACAAGGTTCTTAGTGAATTCCACAACTCACCCCTAGTGGTACACCCAGGAGTTTCCAAGATGTACCAGGGACTGAAGGGACAGTTTTGGTGGCCCGGAGTGAAGCGAGCAGTTGTAGAGTTTGTGGCCAAGTGCTTAGTGTGTCAACAAGTGAAGGCTGAACACTGAGTTCCAGGTGGCCTACTGCAGTCTCTAGATGTCCCCGAGTGAAAGTGGGACGACATATTGATGGATTTCGTCACGGGACTACCCAAGGTCCAAGGGGGATACGACGCCATCTGGGTGGTAGTGGACAGGTTGAAGAAATCGGCTCACTTTCTGGAAATCAGGGAGTCGAGTACAGTGGATAATTTGGCATGAAGGTATGTGGATGAGGTGGTGTGGTTGCATGGAGTTACGAGGTCTATAGTCTCGGATAGGGATGCACGGTTTACCTCGCGAGTCTGGAGAGGATTGTAGCATGCTTTTGGCACCCAGTTACTCCTTAGCACTCCTTTCCATCCCCAGATAGATGGACAAATAGAGCGCACCATCCAGACCTTGGAGGATATGTTGCGGGCATGTGTTCTGGACTCAGGAGGATCATGGGTGCGACACTTTCCCCTGGTAGAGTTCGCCAACAATAATAGCTATCACTCTACCAACGGTATGGACCCGTTTGAAGCCTTGTACAGGAGGCTCTGTCGTTCACCTATGTGTTGGGCCGAAGTAGGAGAGGCAGGCATCCTTGGCCCGGAGGGGGTGCATAACACGACAGAGAAGGTTCACCTCATACGGGAAAGGATGAAGGCGGCCCAGGACCGATATAATTCGTATGCTGATACCAAGAGGAGGCCCTTAGAGTTTGAGGTTGGAGACCACATGTTCTTGAAGGTCTCCCCTCAGCGTGGGCAGCGGAGGTTCGACAAGGGGAGTAAGCTTTCTCCCAGGTTCATCGGACTCTTCGAAGTGTTGTGGCGGGTCGACGAAGTGGCTTATCAGCTAGTGTTACCACCGCCACTACTGAGGATACATTATGTCTTTCATGTGTCCCAGCTCCGTCGGTATCTACACGACGATTCACAAATCCTTTATTGGGGTGATATGGACATCGAGGACGATGTGACCTTTGTGGAGAGACTAGTGATGATCAAGGATCGCAAGGAGAAGGTGCTTCATGGGAAAACCATTCCCTTGTTTCGTGTGTTGTGGAGACATGGTGGACTTGAGGAGAGTACCTTGGAGAGGGAAGCACAGATGCGTACCCAATACCCAGAGTTGTTTTAAGTTTTGATCCATGTTGTACCTATTGCGGTAGAACGTTTTGTCTTTTGGCTATGAAATGTACTGGTTTTCTTTCCTCTGATTGTGTGTAAAAAGGCCCTGGCTATGGGGGAGGAGAGAACCCGACCCTTAATCAAGATGCATTAAGGTGGATGCGATTAAACCCATGCGAGTGAGTCAGTGCTGCCCAAAGCGGATAATATCTTGACATGGGGTAGGAGACTCCCCAACCCACATGTCGGGCAGTTTGGCATGGTATGTTGCTTGGTTCTTGATAGGGAAGCGTTTTTGGTTATCATGGGTCCACTTCTAAGAGGTATCTTTCGAGGTGGTTGTTCGGACCCTCTCTTTCTTTCTTGGGTTGTTTTGATTCTCGATGGCGAGAATCACTTAAGAGGTATCTAATGTAATGGCCCGGACCCTCCTGGCCCATTACTTTTCCAAAGTGAGGTTCCACCAAAATGGTGGCACTGTGAGGGTGACACTGTGATGGTGGAACCGTGATGGTGGCACCATGAGGGTGGCACCGTGATGGTGGCACCGTGAGGGTGACTCCGTGAGGGTGGAACCGTGACGGTGGCACCGTGAGGGTGATATCGTGACGGTGGCACTGTGTCCCCTCGCGAGCCTTTCGTTTTTTTTTTCAGTACCTGACTTTTCCGCTCCCGCAACATAAGTTTCGACGTAAATTAATTATTTTTCTCTTTTTAAAACCATTTAAAGCCCATAATTAATTCCTAAAAATCCCGAGAGACCTCCATGTGTAACTGCCCAACCGCGTAGCCAACCCACGACCTTGCTCCTTACGCGGTTTCGCGTTCTCACCTCAACTTTCTGCGGCTCTTATAAACTAAGGGTTAGCCGTGGTTTCTTCTTTCCTCGATTGCGGCTTTTCACAAACAGCTTCTGGTGCATCGGGCGAGCCATGTCGTTATCCGTGAAGTTCCGCCCCCGGCCTAAGCGTCGATCGTCGATCAGTAGGTAGGGAATTTCTCCTTCATCTTTCTCTTTTGTGTATCATACGGGGTGGGAATGCTTTTTTTTCTGTAGAATTGGATAAACCAGACCTAAAAAAAGATAATGAACGAATCCTATAAGGAATGAAGAGGGGGTTGTGATCGTTGATTTTGTTTATATTATGATCATCTTCCTGAGTTGTGTTGGCTTACGCCTTCTGAAAATCGAGGCCGTTGGTGGTCGTTTTTTGTGCACTAATGAACCCCTCGTGGTGTTTTAAATGGCTTGTTCCTAATTGTAAACTCCTGCTGTGAAAAGTAGATTGGTTAATCATGTATACCCGGCTGAATAAATTGAAAGCACCGGGATCAATCCCTTCTGTGATAACCCCGGTCAAAACACGGAATTGAAATCATGGAGTGTGTTAAATCTTATAAATCTGAAAATACAGGCATGGTCCTTCTTATTGTTGGTGACAGTGGTTTGGTTGTTTTCTTTCATGTCCGATTGGTGGAAATGTGGGAGGGGATGGGATCCCCTGTTTTTTTTGGATTCGGTGGTTGTGAGTTTTAATACCAGGTGGGTACTTGTTTATATCACGAATTGGGGTGGGATCCTCTGTTGATGAAAAACCTTTTTGGGGGAGGGGACACGGGGTAGTGTCTCGGGGTTGTCTGGTTCCAGGACTTCGAGGGTTCTCACTTTTCCTTGTTGTGACTTTACAAGAGAACCGGGTATGGATACTTAAATTGACGTTTGTATGGTTTATTTTCCTTGGTTATGCTTATGGTGTTAGTTTCCCAGTAGTGCATAAACTTATTTGAACATTATTACTGAACATGAAAACAAGAATGGGACAAATGGGTTTTGTTGGCGAGGTTTGTGGCTCGGAATTGAGTGTTGTTGTGATCTATAGGTTATCTGAAGAAAAACCTAGTTTGGGGTGAGTGCTTGTTACCTATATATATACCTGTAGCTTTTTTTTTCTTATTTACACCCCACCCAAGTTGAGCACTTAGTGCCGAACACCCCCATTTCATGGGGGAGGGTGTTTTTCCCAACACTATTCTTAGTGGCTGGTTATTAGCTCCTTTTCTGCTCCCTTTCCAGGATAGCCCAAGTATCTTCAGGCAGGCTGCGATGGCCTGAGGTCCATTATTAGCCCAAGAACCTTCGGGCGGGGTAGTGTGGTGGTTGGCCAGGTGTGTGTGGCAGGTGGTTTCCCAAGTGTCTTCGGGATGAGGCCCAGGTATCTTCGGGTGTGGCAGTGGATTTTTTTTCTAACCTGGGTGTCTTCGGGCGTGGTGGTGGTTGTTCTGGCCTAGGTGTTTGCAGGCGTGGTTACATGTTATAGTTGTGGCCCAGGTGTTTGTGGGCGGAATTCGGCAGTGGGACTGCGTGTGGTTGTGGCCCAAGTGTGTGCGGGCGGGTGTGGCAGTGGGACTGTGGTGAGAATGGCAGGATTGGTCTGATGCGTTGGATGTCTCAATAACCAGTGGTAAAGTGGCATGGGGTACCCAAACATCGATGTGCTCTTATTATATATATTACTTGAATTTCGTTATTTGGGGAGTGTGCCTTGGTGAGGCTTGGGGTGGATAGTTTACCTTGATAGGTGTTTGGTTTACTCCTTTTTCTCATGGGACCTTAGTACGTTCCCCCACTTGTGCACGAGAGTCTTTGGTTTTCCCTACTGAGTGTACTTGTATGCTCACCCTACATATATAAAACTACTTTTAGGTTTCCAGGAGGACTTTGGGGATCACGCAGGACCATACTAGCTCGGACCTTTGCGGCAGTTCCAGTTGTTTCTTTTCTTCTTTGGTACTTACCTTTGTAGTCTCCTTTTGTACTTTGTGGCTTTACTTTTGGAACATGCATGTGGGAATGGTTTACTTTTGTCTTTACTTTCTTTTAACTTGGTGTAGATGAGTTTCATCATCTTATCTCTCAATCTTATAAAACAAAAATCGGTAATGCCTTCCATTTGTGAGAAATTTCTATACCCTTGGTGCTAGTCGCCACTCTGAGACCTATTGAAGGCGGGTCTCGGGGGTCATTGTCTCTCCTTCAACTTAAAGAAGGAAGGTCCTGGCAATCTATTGACCCTTCCCTCCTTTTGGTGAAGGTGGTTCGTGATAGTGGGTATCATTTTCTACTCATAGAAGTATGATCCCTTTAGTCGGACTTCCTAGATAAATTCATTGGAATGCCGTAAGAGGCCTGGTATGAGATCTTATATCCATTCTTAGTGCCCTTGTTATATTCCTTGGTATGGACATGACCAACTTCACAGTGCATATGCCCTCTACTTAGAGGGTTAATCTAGATAGACTTGTTGGTATTACCAAATGGCCCCGGCCTTGATCCTCATTTATTGTATCATATCTCTCTCTTCAGATCTATCATTGTATCTCTCTCATGATGTTTCCCAATGAATATTACTTCTCTAATAAACTTTATCCATGCTATTGGACTCAAGAGTGTGTTCTCTTGAATGAGTGCATCGTGGAATATTCAGATTGAATCACCAGTGTTGATATGTGGTAGTTGTGACTTAACTATAGAATATGTGTCATTGTTTGAGTATATATAGATATTCTTATATATTATTTAAACATATACTTGTACAGATACGGTTGTAATTTCATTTTTGTATTTCTTTTTAGTTTCAGGGATTCCTACAGATTATTGTTATACTCATCCCTATATGGGCTTTTCCCAAACATGTTGCATCTTGTATAGATGATAGAACTTTTGATAGAGTCCTAGGTGGACCAGGACGGGACGGAGCTATTGGAGATCAAGAAGGATAAGGTGTGTTCCTACACCTACAGATAGTAGTCCCAGTACCTTTTCTTAGATGTTGGGCTTGTGTTTATATGCTTATTTTGGTTAGATTTTATTGGTCCAAGTGTCACTTTACTTTACTTTCCTTCCATACAGTGTTTGTTGGGATATAGTAGTGTACATGCATTTTTCCTTAGTGTTTTTTTACATTTCATCATTTTTTGGGCTTGAAGATGTGTGTGTGTGTACAGGTACATAGGCAATGCCTCACATGTTAGTGATATGCCTACTCGGTGATAATCACCAGCCCCAAACCTATTAGAGGCGGGCTTGGGGAGTCATAGAATATGCCGCACTTAGACGGGTCATGACATATGATGTAACAGTGATTCCTTCATGAACAAATATCATCTTCTAATCTAATAAAGGGGATGAAAATTTTAATTAAACATGATGAAAGGTCTCATGGAATTCACACATATCTTCAAAAATCATGATCATTTTTTATTAACTGTTCTCTAACACCAAAGAAACATGATCAATATCCTCCCATAAGAATTAAAATTTAATTTAAATTTTAAATAGTGGTGATAAAACATGTAGAAGAATCTCCAATTCATTTGATATTGGTTGGTGACTCGATTTTGAAATTGGGATCCATCTTGAAAAAAAACCTTGCATCAAGAGGTTATACTTATTTTTTAATGGTATATAAGTATTATCACTAGATGAAATCTCCTCCTATTGAAATTAGGATTTGTAAACTAATGAAAATTAAAGATAATGAGAGAAATATAGAGTAAGGTAATTGAGTATGTTTTTCTTTACAGTATTTTTCACTACAACAAAAGGATTATCATAGCACTGACAAGATTACTTGAAAACCTTAATAACATTAAAAAAACTCCACAGTTAAAATATCATGGTATTTTTAAAATGTATAATTAACCAAATAAATTAAACCCCTAAAATAATTAGTAAATTAAAATGAAATTACCAATTAAAAATAATGTTTTTGTATTCTTTTTAAGGTTGTCTTTGTGGTTACCTTTTTCTTTCACTCTCTGGTTGTGATATCCTAATCTCATTTAATATTTGAAAATAAATTTATCATTTAAGATCATAAAATAGATCGTCAATTTTAAGAATAGTCAATTTATTTATTATTGATTCTTGATATAACCTATGTTAGTTAATACATGATTAAAAACTACTAAAATATTTCATAAAAAATAGAACAGGTGTCTTCTAGGGAAAATCAATCATTTAAATAAACTCCTTCATCTCTAAATCATACAAAAAAACCTATAATTATTGAAACTATTTTGGTAAAATGTGATAATATATCCTATATATTGACAATTTTTTAGGAAAAAATTTAATAAAGAATTACAAATCCCATTATAGTAATAGTCTTGATATGTTTTAAATAATCACATCAGTGTACTTATTTAGTAAAAATAGTGAGGTGAGTTAATATTTTGATTCTACTAATCCAAAAAAACAATCCAACTAACTAACATGTTATAGCTCAAAATTTATGAATATTAGGTCCTTCCCCACTCAAATTAATGTAAAAATCTCTCTAAAAGTAATGAATACACTATTTTAAAATATAAAATAAACTATATTATAATATCAGTAAATATGATGTTTAATAATAACCAATTATTCCATTATAATGATAAAGTGAAAAGGATTCCATCTCAAAGACCAAGAATTCCCAAGGTATTTCCATGTCACTAATCATAAAAAAACTAAAAGAGTATTTAAACCCCTATACTCACTTTTTTTTTGACTGGTTTATGATTATTTATAGAATACAACATCAACTATATATATAAATTAAACTTATTTTTTAATTATAACAACATTAATAAAGAAGATAAATTAATATCAAATAAATCAAATATCATAGTAAAAAATTAAAGTTAACTCATACCATCGCTTGATCTATTTCCAAAGTCCTCTGGTGTTTGACTAGTAACAAATGATTTTCCTTGATTTTTATAGATCTATATTTTCTAACGGTAACTACCCATTATCACTTCTAAAATAGCTATAAATAATTCATACCCATATCTAGTAAGATTCCATATCAAAAAAATATAAAATAACTAAGTATAAAACTTATTCTTGTTCCCAATTCTTATATATTGATGACATGAACATAATTCATTACAACAGTCCCATGTTAATTATGTTTTAATTTTGTATTAGTAATTCTTAAACTATATATTTTTATAAGAATAATTGAATATCATTTAACTCTTCTGGATACCTTCGTTCAAGATGTCTGTCTACTTTCTTTTCTATATGTCATAAGAATTATTTCTTTCATTTGGTTAAGAAAGGACATCACTTGTTCTATGACCATATTTAATGTTTTCCTGCAAAAATTTTACTATGATTTCCCCTTCAACATATGTGGGAAAGTAAAATTGAGTCACATTCTATAAAATTTTAGTCCATGTCTCTTCTAAATTATATTTTCCTTGAGATTATTATTAGCAACTAGCTCTTGTAAAAAAACTCGATCCACAAAATGAGTTGTGTACCAATATATTATCCAATTAAAAATCCAAAAAAATATTGATTCTTATTCAAAAAAAATATCTCTAGAAATAAATTATGGATAAATATATTTTTTAAAATAAACCATGTCAAATAATTATATAGATTTTCTTATACACCATTCCCAAGCATCTTATGATATTCCCTATTAAGAATCTAAGAAACATATTTCTATGTTTAATTTTTCAATATGTAAATATAATGCAAGATATTTTAAAAAATATATAATGTATATTTAACTTTATTGACTCCATCATTACCTCTGAATATATGAGGTCGTATCCACTAAAATTCATTGTCTTGATCTACCCCTTTCTGTAGCACTTAATCTGTTTCTATTTTAATAACTTACATTAATCAAAACAAATACTAAAGAGTTCATGAATAATTTCATTATCCCCAAGTTATATTTCATTAGTATTCACTCTTTAATAAATAATTATGAAATTTTCATTAGATTTGAATATAATAATTTACTTTATAGAAATATTATCTACTTAAATCGTAAGAGTTTTATAACTCAAAAAAATGTATAAAAATCAACTACTCAGTGGGTATTTTCTAATTCATATATCTTTTCCTTTTTGAATTCCATTTTTCTAAAATCCATTAAAAAATGTTTCTTCCAAAATCTTTTAGTGAAATTATGTTTTTAAAAAAGATTTCATATTCAAGATCCACTTGACATGTTTATCAATTATAGCCATAAAAAATGAAATCATTTTCAAAATCAATGTACATCCATGTTATCCATATCCATATTTAAAAGGGAACATGAATAAATTTATTATCTCTAACCATAAAAAATAAAAAAACCAAATAAGTCACAACTAACCATTATCCTAAAATAAATCTTACAATCTCTTATAATACATGAATACCCTTGAAACTCAAGTTTGTCTATAAATTGGTCACCTATGCCATTTTATAGGTAACTCTTATATTCCTACTACCCTATATCAATGACTATATTACTTCTATAGGATAAAACTAAAAATTATTCTCAAATTATATATAATAACACCCTTACATGGATACCCAAATGTAAAAATCATAGTAGATATCATCACATAATTTCAAGTGTGATCCTCTATCATATAAGAAAGAAAACTAGTGCGGAGATATAAAAAATAATTGTTGAGAAAAAAATTTCCTTAAATGAAAAAAAACAAACATGCTATATGAAATGAAGTAAATATATCATAAAAATTAAAACCAAATATTCAAAAAATATTAAAAACAAAAAAATGAGAAATAAAATAATTTAAATGTCTAAAAAACAAAAAAAAAACATATTAACTCATGTCCCCAATGTATAGTATAATTGTCCATAAACTTCTGGTCAAACACTGAAACTCCTATAATGATTTTTTTTAAATTATGATAAAATAAATTATATACCTTAAGGAATTCATTTAGGGTTCAACAACAAGATACATGGTAGGATTTCCCAAAATCCAACAGATGAATTACCATGTATGATCTATCCAATAACTTGTAACTAAATACAATTCTCAAATATTTATAATATTATAAAATAATATATTATAAAATAATTCCTCATGAATCTAAAATCACTATATTAAAAAATATCTAAAGGGGTTTCCTAAAACCACCTAACCCTAGAAACTTCACCAATATTCAAATAAAATCAATAATTCTATCAATTTAAGATATTATGTGTAATATCAATATTTCATTTGGAAAAATAATACATATAATTATTGTATCACCTATCATGAGTTATCATCCATTCATATATTTACATTTAATATCCCCACTAACCATATCACACCATGTATATCTTAAATCATATCCATACTTAACAATTTCATTCATTTAAGGAAGATTCATTTATTTTTTTGGCCCTCTCGCCAATTCTTTAAGAACATCCCAACAATTTCTCATACCCATGAATCAAGTTATCTTTTATAAAATTATTTACCTTCACAAAACTACAATCCAAACATATACATATATTTCCAATTTCTTAAATTCAAATGCATTTTATGATAAAACAAAATTATACGAAAAAATTTCATTTGAGAAAATATTTTGGATTTTAAAATAATCATATTTTTAAAATAAAATACTATAATTTTCCTTATATCCAAATTCATGATTTAAATCAACATCCAAATGTTTTTTACGAATCAATAATCTATAATTAAACAAAATATATTTAAAACATATAATTTATTAAGTTATATATCTAGTAAAATTAATCTAAAACACATCTAATAAAGAAAAAACTAATTACATTAAATGTATGAAAGAAGGGAATATATATACCCAAGATGATGAAATATGATACTCTAAAAATCATATACCTTATATTTCTCCCTCTATAAAACTCTTTTAATCTTATTACTGAATATTTATTTTCAATATCTATGTTATAACTCCATCTATATCCAAACCTATCAGAATATGATTCATGAGAATATGATTCAAGAGGGAAACATGATAATTTAATAATGTAATTTGATTTAGCTTAACTTATAATAAATATAGATCTTATATACCCAATTAATTATCAATTTTTTTCATATAGTGGTGGTGAACCCCCAAAATTTCCTAAGATAAAATCTAAATATGTAATAACACATTTTGGAGGACTTATGGGTGCCCAATGAGTGTTATAGGAAATTTTAAAATAAAATCATTTAAATTTCCCCACTAGGAATGGTTAGTTTTTATAGTTATTTAACCATATTCCGGATTGTACATTTTGTTTTTCCTAAAAACTGTTATGCGTGATTAGGGTGCATGGGTTCCATACTATGAGTAACTATGTTTCATAAAAAATATTTCCCTAACATCAAATTTCACCAAAAATACCCAAAATGGAAGAAAAAACATGTTAGATCTGGCTTACTATACACAAAAATAAATTTCTTTTTAAAATTATATATAAATTAAACACTCATGAACATATATAGAATACAATATATTAAATATATTATTAGGAAACTTTTTGAATAAAATTCTATTTTTTTATAATCATAAAAAATGATTTTTGAAATAATATTATTCAGTTATAATATATCTTTATCTTACATAAAATTACTCAAATAACACATATTATAAACACAAAATATTTTAATGAACATTTACATTGGTTAACACAAAATATGTTACGCGTAACATATATTTTTTATAGCTATAAAACTTTTATCCCTATAATAAATTTTTATTAATAGGGTTAATGGATATTTTTATTACCAAAACATATAATATCAAGATAAATTTATTTTTGAAATGCCCAAAAAATTAAAAAAATATTTTTAGAGTATAGACATTTAACTATTATAGGCCTAAGGTGTTTATATTTTGTATAGATTCTTTCCTCACATAGTATTCACTAATAATTGTTTACTTTTTACCATAAGACATTATTTATTAAATAAGACCAGTCATATGATTTAATATATTTACATAGAATATGGAATATTTTAATTTTTACAAAAAAAATAGATAAATTAACACAAAATAAAAAATGTTCTAACAGATTATAAGATAAATCTCAAAAAAATATTTTTCAGTTATCGTATTTTTTTCACTTACCATAACTCATAATTTATTTAATATAAAAAAATTAAAAAATTAAAATGATATAAAATAAATATTTAATATATTTAATCAATAATATTTATTATTTTTAATAGAAACTAAACCTAAAAAAATAATACTGTCACCTTTCTTAGGAATTATATTTCATAGTGGAATAAAAATACAATAGGATATAAAACCTAAAATGATTTAATTAATACCCTAGCAATTATACCCCTAGTAACTTCGGTGAAATCAAAAAACCCACCCCTGAAATCAATGAAGAATAAAGGGAAACAACATACCCAATCAAAACAAAAAAATAAAATAGGATGACTTACATTGTGGGAGTTTTGATTGACTATATTCCTCGTGAACAAGGGGTACATGAGTGGATCAAATAGACTTTGTTGTGGGAGAAGATAGAATCTAAGGGGGTCCACATAGTTGATCACTTAGATAAATATAAATAGGAATATTATCATGATACCTGCTTAAATTTATTATTTATGGTTCTTTAAAAAAATATTTATGTGTGGTGTCTATGAGAATTCTGGAAATAATAAACAAGAAGCATATTTTTATTTTAAAATATTATATATTTTTATGGTTTTATAAGCATCTTCTAATAAACTGATATTAAAAAAAGTTTCTTATATAGTGTACTTGGTATGTGATTGTATCATGAGTCTTTGGTGCTGTAAGGACCCATCCATAAACCTAGATTATTCTAGTGTTTTTGAACTAGAATTAACATTTTATGATATTTAGTATAGAATTTTAAATAATTTGGAAAAAATATTATATAGAAAACTCTTAAATTACAAGTGGACTCTAATACTCTATATACACTTTTTCAACCAAAACAAACCCTTTTAAAAAACATGACTTATTTTTGATACACGTCTTCAATTATTTCATCATGAAATTTTCTTTTTCCTCACCAATATAAAGACCTCTAAAAAAATATTTTAAAAATGTGGGATGATCACAAAAAGGTCAGTAAGGTATATAAAATAAATAAAGAAACTATTAGTACATGAATACTTTAAACACATGATAACATTTCCAAAGAGTTAGAATTTTCACACATAAAACATATTATCTTTATCTTGCCTCAATAAATCATATGATTCATGTAAAAATCCATAGAAAACATAAATCATAAAGATAACTTGTGTAATAAAGTGCCTTCTTGACCATGGTGCTTTTCCCTGGTCGATCTCATCTGCCATTAGGAAATTTTTTTGTATGATTGTCAGAAACATCAAAGTGTTACACACTTAGAGGGAGGGAAACAAGGTTACTGACCACCTATCTTCTTAGGATATTACTGGTCCATATGAGGTTTGCATACATACTTTTTCAATCTTGAAACATGAGCGGGTCAACTTGATCAGAGTGGATGCTATCAATCTTCACTATTTCAGAACTCTCAAGCTCTTGGTTCTAAGGTTTGGGGGTCAGGGGCGGCTTTGTGGTTCTTTTTTCTATCTTTTCTTTATTATCTTTTTTATATATAATAATTTATTATGATGATGATGATCATAGCATATTCCCTTAATCTCTAAGAAGAAACCCAACTGGGTAACTCAATCTCATTACCCAATGCAATGGGGAGATATCATGGGATCAACCTACCTTGGTTTATCAAGGAACCACCTATATTCATAAATAATTCCAAATAACATAACATAATCATAACACATAATACAATCATAAAGGAAAAATAATATTTCAATTTTGAAATTACATTCCATTTTTAAAAATCTGCACACTCATAAATGAAAACACATCAATTTAAAATAAAATTGTAAACTTGTAATGTAATCATCAAAGTATTAAAGTGACATAAAAGAGTTAAAATAAATTCCTACCCTATAAATTAAAAAAACTTTACTTTTGGCTTTTGTAAAAAATTAATTGAAAATGGTAACTTTTAAAGAGCTTTTTAAAAGAGTAAAATATTATGTATTGAAAACACAAAAAGATTCATTATTTAAATATTTTTAATTATATTCCAAATAGACATTAAATTACCTAAATAATACTTTTATATACATTTAAATTAATATGTAAAAACAATATAAATAATATTTACATGGAGAAAAATATTTGATAATTAAATCTTTAAACATTCAAAGTGTCTCATGCCACTTTGAACATTTAAATCATAATATCCATGGAATAATAAATTTACTAAAACATTAATTAACATTATTATAGATAAAATATGGATATTAATTGTCATATTAGCTATATATACACCTTATAAGATAATATATGTGCATATCATCAAGAAATGTCTCAATGAAAGGAGATTGAGATGAAATCTCTTACCTCGAGTCAGATTCCTCAAGTATGTTCTTTATATTCTTGAATAATAAAATTAATTTAATTATTTAATTTCTTGATAACCTTTTTTAAGTTTATTATTCCTTTTATATCACGTTTTACAATATTATAACAATTACTTAATTATTTAAGCCCACGTTAGCAGTTTTGATGATATTCGGTGCATGGGTCCAAAATGACTTGGTATGATGTCTATATCCAAAAGTGGTCATTAGTCAAAAATCTCCAGAATAATATTAATAACATAATAATCACTTTTAAACACTAATTATACTTCTAAATACAACTACTTATGTATGGTTACGAAAAATGAACAATGTTATATTTAGGGAGACAGTAGGTTGTATGTACGCATGAGTAACGTTCCCATTTTCATTGATCAATATGGAAAGAAGTTAATTATTATCATATATTTATATAATTATAATAATATCATAAATATCATATTAATAAAATATATATAATTATATATATCAAACTTTTGATATGGTGAAAAAAAAAATCGCATCACTTCGTGGAGATGATAGTTCGCACGTACGCACGAACGATGTTATCATTTTTATGTGCATGGAAAGTAATAACTTAATTGATATTTTATACTTTCATAATGATAAATATTCCATTAATATCACATAAAAATATTAATTCCATCATTATAACCAGTCTCTGGAGAAATTAATGGAAAACTAATTATATCGGTTCGTGGAGGTGATAGTTCACACGTACACACGAATGATTAGTTATTTTCCCATTTAATGGAATTAGAGATAGATTTAGGTGATGATATAAACATAATAACAACTAATTATACTAATTATAATGGATTTATAATCTCATAATCGTTGAATAACAATTTAAGGAAGTGTAAGGATAAATAAAATAGAAACACGTAAATAAAAACGTTACTTTTCCTTCGGATGGTCGCCTTTGATTAACACCTTAACACCTCTAAGGGGGTGTTATAACTAAACTAAGGCTTTTATAAAGTGTGGAGGAACTATAGGAAGGTTATTGGTTAGATATTGAACCAAAAAATGTTTTTTGAAGTGTAAGGAATAGAGATGAATGGGTGACATTTTATAGAAGAGGGGAGGGGCACTCATAGAATTATTAAAAAGTATTAAATTAATATAACTTCATATTCTTTTACAAATGGATAAAAACAAAATTATTTGGAATATAATATGATTATGGGTCTATAAACCTTCATTCAATTAAAATTATACATTTTTTGATAATTTTTTAATCCTTATCGGTTTTTTAACCCTTATTAATTTGTATCATGACATTATGTAATTTACATTTTGAGAGTAAATATAATTACTATAAAATGTCAAACGACCAAAAATGAGTCAATAATTACATTTTTATACTTACCCAATATTTTGGTGGAAATTTATATTTTTATTAGTTTTATATCATTTAGTAAAATATTATTTATTTTAAAATGTCATAAATATCAATTTTGACACTATTCAATAATGGACTTTTTAAAAATATCACAACAACTCTATTCCTTTTAAAAAAGTAATTTAACTCATCTTTAACATTTCTAAGTCATCCATAAAATTCATTAATGGTATAAAATATTTCAAATTATATTTATTTTAATATTATTAATATCATTTATTTTATTCTTATTTTAATAAATCAATTACTGCATCATCATTATGTCACAACTAAATTTAATTATTTAATGTCAAAGTATTATAAATAAATTATCATGATATATATTTAAATTTTATATTTCAAATTAATATTTATTATTGAATTTATCTTCCCTATATTAAAAATACTTTACTTGTTAAAAATAAGGGTATAACAAAATTGGCTTTTCTTTAAATATAATATTATAAACGTATTAAAGTCATCCAAGTGGTAAAAAATATAACCAATGACTATTTTGACCCAAAAAATAATACAATTAAATTAGGGTAAGTTTTAGGATAATTTTATAATTCTTATAATATTATTTTTACCTGTAATTATCTGCTTTACCCTTAACTGTGGTAAAAAATACTAAAATTAGTATTCACCAGAAATTATATTTTTCTTATTAGACTAAAAATTTCATACTAATTTAAAAATTGTTTTTATATTTTTCAAAATTTAATTCACATAAGTGGAAAAATTAATTTAAAATTAATCCCATTGATGGAATGAGAAAATAAGTTTTTAAAGTAAAATGCCCAAAAGTTCACATAGTTTTTATATCCAATTTGAAATTTGAAATTGATTCCAATGACATTAATTGGATTAAATGATAAAAAAATAATATAATTATTTTTTAAAACCAATTAAAAGGATTATCTAATAATATAAATAAATTAGATGAAAAAGTATTTTTGAGTTAAAATGTAGTATTTTCACTATTTATTAAAAATTGAATCTTATGAAAAATGTAACAAATATTAATTAAAAGTAAATTTTGATACACCTTTTTCAAATAAGATATAGATTTATTAAAATATAACCTATAAAAGAGTCAAAAATTATATTTAAAATGTTTTCTTCATCAAAAGTTGGAAAAACTACCTTTTTTAAAAACAATAATTTTATGTATAAAATTGAATTTGTTCTCATATCATGTCTAAAAAAAATAAGATGAATTTTAAACATTAAATTAAATATTATATATATATATATCATTAATATAAAACAAAAAAAATTATTAATTAATTTATTATTATAAAACACACTTGTGCATATTTAAATAGTTTTTTAGAAATACATTTCCTTTTATTTTAAAAAGGGTTTTACATTAATTTATAATTAATTAGTCGATAAAGAATTAATTATATATACATGTATAAACCATATTTTCATAATTATGTTAATATTTTTCATTCCCTTCATTCTAATAGCTTGGTTTTAATGGTAACATTTAAATATTAATTAGTTATTCACTTCAGCTTGATGTGTCGTATCATGTACACAATTGAGCATAGTGATTCCTTTTAAAAACTTGGGATGTTACAAGTCGTATAATTATCCCTCAATTTATTTCTTATATTTATATATTGTTTTTTTATGAGGAAAAATTATCTAAAAATTATTTTACAGTTACCCATAGTAATTATTTCCAACCACTAGCGATTAGGGGAAACATAAAAGGACTTGTGATTACCTTCAATAGGGAATAAAATATATGATGTTTGGAATATATAATTAATTTTAAAAATTTATTCAATCACATTTATGATATTATAATTAATATATTTTTATTTTTGGAATTGGTGTCCTTTAACATAAAATTTTAAAATTTCATTAAGTTTCAAATTTTGATAGTTGTTTTATATTTTTCATAACATTCACTACAGTAATCTAGGTTTGAAATTTAATTTATTTTTTGGATAGTTTTTTCTTTGGAATTCAATTTATAAAATTGGATAAATATCAGGATCCAATCATATAGTGCTTAAATGAATCTTATAACATGATGAAATTATTGATGAGAAAAATTGAACTACATGTATTATATTTTATATAACTTTTTCTTGTGGGTTCAAGCTGTGATTATTCAAATATAAGTAGAAATATAAATCAATTGCAAAATAGTCCATGAAATTTCATTCCACTATTAAATTATAATGTTTTTATGTCATTCTAATGAATAAGTGGAAATGTATTAAATTGGATATTTTACTTATTCAATCTATACCCTCAATACTCGTACAGAAAACTTGAATGAAATGATATTAAAAATCACCCCCTAACTAATTAAGAAGGGTTAACCGTCTAGGGGTAAGGAGTGTCATTTTAGAGATATTTTCTTTCCCACATTTTTATTTATGTTCTTTTTGTATTGTTACACTCTTAATGATCAACCCAGGTGGAAAACCATATTATAATACTTATGATCATTACATGTATTTCACAGTAAGATATTATAATTTTTAGTAAATTGATATATTTTTCATTAATTATCACTCTATTTTTTGTTTTTATTATATTATTCCAATATATTAATCAAGTAAATGTTCAACCTTATATTTTAATGCATAAACTAAATCTATTCATCGCATCACATTTTCAAATTAATGTATTTACGAGTTTGGATATTACATCAAACATAATTTTATTGATTTTAAATAGAATTATATGGTCAATATCAATTGATCAATCAAATAATAGGATTTAACCAAGTATAAAATCACATATAATTTTGGTTTTATGTGTTTTAAATTAAAAAATCAATGATTGATCCAATATAAAAAGAGTGTAATGATGGATGAGCATCAAGTGACACAATTCCAGTTTGATCACGATTTAACCAACTAGTCATTTTTCTTTAATAAATAATTTTAATACGTGTATTTAAATCCAAAACTGAAACTTCATTAATACATTACTAATTTTAATAATTGATAATGATTATAAATTGATAAGTCATTCACTTCCATAAGAAACATCCAATTTTATGTTATCTAACTAGCCTAGTAAATTAATATAAATGATGATATGTATTATGATTTAATAAAGACTTTATAATTATTTATAGAAAAGGGAATTTAATTTTGGTTCAGTGTTGATACCTTCTAAATTTTCTCAACTCTTACTTCCCCTATTTTATTTTTCTCTGTTTTTATTTTTCTTTAGATAACTCTAAATATTTAACTATGAACAAGTATTCTAACATGATTTAACTTGTTTGAGTAAAGAAAAAAATTGGAATAAATGTTTTTATATATATTTTAAAAAATAATCACAAAGTGATACTGACCCAATTATTGTAAAATTATTTTGTTTTGGTCAATTGTTTTGGAACTCTTTCCATTTTTCTGACTTCCACCCCACCTTTTTTTTTATTTTCTAATTTTTTATTTATTATCACTTTGTTTTTTTACTTTAATTATTTTTTAAATTTAAATCCACTATTTTAATATAATAAATTTAATTTAAATATTTCTCAAATTTATTTCATGATAAAATTATTCGTTGCTAATTTTTTTAAAATAGACCCCAAACAAAAAAACTCATCTCATATAAAATCATGCATCAAGAGTTTCTCAATCATACCCCACTAAAATAAAAATGATAAAATAAACTCATTAGGTTCTTAATTAAACTGAGTGTGGACCTAATACAAACCTTGATATAATGGATGGAAATAATAGTACAATAAAAGAATTTATCAAAAAAAATGTGGAGTATTATCTTTTGTAAATCCAATACCCTTAGGAGGTTTCCAAAATTGATCATAGATGTAGCCTTATCCACCACCTCCCATAATTTAATTTTCTTCCAGGTATGAACCCACAGAAAAAAAATTTCAACTATTAAATTTTATGCTCCACTATGAAACCCCAAGGTGTCATTAAGGACCTCAACAAACAAGGTCCTCACCTTCTCTCTTTAGGGTGTAGCGAAAAATATAAAATACAATATGCCTACTAATAATAGGAATTTTCCTAACTATAAAAAAATATTTCTAGTGATGATGTTTTCTAACTCACTCACTTTATACAATATAAAAAAATATGGAATTATAAAATCATAAGGAGAGACCCATCATGAATATATATAGATATTTGAATTATTTTATACCATATTACCGCTCTATTAAATTAATGAACAATGGTTATTTAAATACTACCATGAGGGAGTTATCCCCAAGGGTTGTAGTATGATTTATATTAGGACCAATGGATCTCTATGGGATAAATACACTACACCTACTCATGAAATAGTGTCTAACATAGATCAAAATGTATAATAATTTAAAATAAGAGTGATAAAACCTCATATAAATGTGAAATAGGTAAATATTAACACAATTTAATAAAAGGTGGATACAAAACATGATCAAATACTTACCCTTTTGAAATAAATTTCCATGAATTAATAAAATTCATAATCTTCACCCACTCATTTATATTATGGTATTTGTTATAATAACACTCATTTAATTGGAAAATACCCTCCACTTATAGGTTATTTGTGTCTTTTACAATAATACTTCATAGGGAAATATTTTTATAGCATCCTGCATTTTATAAGAAAAATAATAGTAAAAATACTAACAATACATAGAAAAGAAAATAATAATACTGAAAAGGGATAAACTCTGTCCAATATAATCAATTTTGGTACTAACATATTCAAGGTAATAATCATCATCCACCACCATATAGGAATTAACCTCAACCCCCACACCCACCGCCACCCCTCCCCCATACCCACCTCCACCTACAAATATAGACCCTATATTTAGAATTTGGGGAAGAAATTTAATTCTCAAAATCTCCAATTATAATAGAATACTCGATCAGCAATCATGGATTGTGGAATTAGGCAGGGAAATTAGAAAACACCATCAGAAGGATAAATAAGTGATTATCTAGTAGACCACCATTCTAGCCTATTATCAACCCAATGGAAAAATAAAATGAATGTCCCATTATATAACGAAGGGGTAAATATATATATTCATCCTAGGTTACCAAAAAATAGGTAATTAATCCCCATAAAAGCATTATATCTCAATATTTAAATATTAAACTAAAAATAGTTAAATGAAAAGGTTAAAATTGTTCAACAATGCCCACTAGGATTCAAATGTACAGCTTTCACTTCCAAAAATAATCCATACATTCTAGAAATATATATTATAAATTAATGTGGTAAATAAATTATTGACTTATTTAAAATGTATCATGTTAAATACCTACTTCTTTATGAGTTGAATCAAATTCCTCAATATTGGAAATTCTTTAAGGAAACTTTTACCCAACATTGATGAATTTAGGGGAGAAAAAGAGAATGTATGGTGAGAAACATGACAAAATTGATTCAACCAACATTACGCTTAACGTAAAAGGGTCGATGAACTTTCTCAATTCCATGAACTATTGAGGATTATTATTTCTGAGATGTTCTGTTTGATCATGATTCCATGAGTATTGTTATTTCTCACTCAAATTTTACTTACTTTACACGTTGGTTTATTGAATCCCATAGGAATTGGTGTTAATTTGGGTAATTGGAACATGATACATTAGAAAAGTGTAATGGAAGCTATTTTATAGATTCTATAATATCTTATGATCTTATATGAATTCTATATATAATAAATATATGGTAATATAGACATAAATATAAGATTTTTCTTTTAATGAAAAACAAAAACATTCTATCATCATTTAAAACCATATTTTTAGGGAATGGAAGTTATACCTTTCAAATTAAAATATTACTTCAAGATTATAAATAAAATTTAACATTTTATATAATAAACTAGTTCAAACTTTGGTTTAAAAATACCAATATATAACACTAACATTGGGAATTTCTAAGACTTAGTATAAATATATATTTAAATGAAAGAAGACTTAGTTAATGAATTTACTCTTCTAAAAGAAACAACCTATGGAATTAATTGTTAAATATATAAATCAAAAATATAATTCAAAAGAATTAGTGAAAAATATATTAATTCAACTATCAATTATATATTAGAATAATAACTAATGTAGCATAATCTAGAACTGATAATCCTGGGAACACCTAGGAACTTTTTAGGTAATCTAGGAGAAAACTATAATAGAATCCATATAATTGGGTTTTAGTGTAATTAGGTCGCCTGAATACTTGGTCTTAAACTACCTATTATAGATAAGTGTAAAATCCTCAATAGAGGGAGTAATCTAGAATTTGGGAAACTAGATTGATCATGATTATAAACTAGTGCATCATGTGAACCTAAATACCTCAACTAGCTACTATTGGTTCACAATGATATATAAAATGGATATGAGTAATTAAAAAGATATAAATAGAAAATTATACTAAATTTTAATCATACCAAACCCTCATATATAGACACCCTTGATATAAATAACCACATTTTCTCAATAATAACAAAGGATACACAAATAAAAACCATTTTCTCCAACCAAAAAAAATTATCACTTTAACTTTAACATAATAAAAAAAGGGGAACACTTCAAGGGTCTATTAAATTTAAGAAGAAAGTTTTATAAAGTGTTTCCCATAACTCAAAAACAACTTAAGTAAATCATTTTATAAAATTATATTGAAAACAAAAATCACATAAACATCATCAAATCCACCCAAATAAAAAAAATCCCAAAGAAAATTTTAGATGATGTCGAACAAAAATTATTTAGAAGAAATTCGTAAAACATATGTTAATTATTTAGAAATAAAGGAGGATCAACATACATAATTTTATTTATTAAATCCTTTTAAAATGATCTAATTATGCATTTAAACAAGCACTAGGTGTGTATAACCTATATGAAAAAAATAGATTTTAGCATATAAACATGAGAAAACCTATTTAACTAATGATAATTTGATACACTTAATGTATATTTAAAAGTGATCAAAGTGTGATTTAAAATAATCTATCAAGCTATGGACTTAAAATTAAAGTTCTATATATAGAATAACCTACTTCAATCCATTACTTCCACTAGTCGCATGGTTAATAGACCCTAAAAAGTTAATAGAAGCCCATATAAGTTTATAAAAAGTGTAATATAATAAACCCCAAAGTCAAATTCAAGAAAAATTAAAACCTAGTTATCCATGACTATTTTAGGGAAAGAAACAAACAGAAAAATAAATAAATAGAGGGCATTATGATGTCTATATAATTTTACCTTTAATAATATTCATTAAAGCATGACTAAATCACAGGTAGAAGCCATAGAGGAAGAGATAACTAAGATAGATAGGTGCACCTAGGGCCATGGGGTTGAGTTGGAGGGAAATAAGAGACCAAGGGGTTAAATTAAAGAAAATTAAAATAGGGTAATTTCATGATTTTAAAGTCTTGGGAAGACTGCATGGATTTTTCATAATGTCTACCAAACTATGCGGTAACTGTGTGGATCGCATGATATGTACCTAAGGAATTCCACATGATTTGGCTTTATAGTTTACTGAACCATATAGAAGCCATGTAAATGGATAAATATTAAAGGTTATCCTATATGGTTTGGATTCACAACTTGGTAAATCATAAAATCACCTCAAAAACTTGTTGCAGGATTTATACGTTAGGTTTGTATAGTTTTCACTATCTGTGAGCATAAAATGTTACATGCACATCTTGTAAATTTTATCACAATTCTAAATAAACTCAAATCAAAATCAATATATAAAGATAAGAAAAAATAAATATATAAAATTACATGAAAAATAGATCTCCATGTGTGAAAAAATGACCACAATGTTTTTCATAAATAAATAAAATGTCATTTTTCAAGTTCATAACGTTGTTTTTATCCTACTACTATGCCATGGTGGATTTCATCTTAAACAAAAACCACAATATAGTTTATTTTATTGAGTAATTTTTGATCCTCTAAATTTCTACCCCAAACTCCTTGACTGGGAGAAAAGAATTCCCTATGAAATGGTTGTTTTCTTCTAAAATGGTATCCATAAATAGCCATTTTTAGAGCATGGACAAATGATTTAAAAGGCCTAGGCATGTGGATAATGTTCATGGTGTTTACCATGGAAAGAGTTGCACCCGAGAAACACCTCACCAAGGTGAAAAGACATTTTAGTATATTTTTAAATAAAAAATTTTAGTGGATGTGATATAGGTTTAATGTTCTTTTATATGGTTAAAATAAGGTAAAATATAAAACTATTTTTTATAATTCAGGATTAGATCATAAATATAAATATAAAATGTTTATATTAGAAATCTTATTAGAAAATTATATGATTCATATAAATGGTCTCATAATTTAATAAATGTTTATTATTTAAAAATAAAATAATTTATAAATTTGAAACATTTTTAAAATATCAAGGATTTTATGTTAAAACCATATTTATGATAATATTAAAATTTAATATTCAATAAAAACGAGATTTTTCATGTTTATCCATTCTTAAAATATAAAATTTTTATATTTTTTTATGAACTATCCATATATTTTTATCTAAAGTCTAAATTTATTAATTTTTCATCTATTTAGTATATAATATATTATATAATTCGAAAATATAAATTTTATATTATGAATTTTGAAGTATGCTTTATTTTAATTACGTGAAACAAATTCTTTAAATTATCATACATGTATTTAAAGAGCTACATAAAAGGTATGATAATTGAAACTACTTTATTATACCTAAAATTTGGTTTTAATTAGGTTATGATCTTGAATAAATAATTTAATAATAGTTTATCATATTTGGTGTTATAATTGTAATGGAATTTAGGTCTGTCTTGTGTAAAAATATCAGGGTAAAGGGACTTAGGGTTGGACTACCCATTGGACTAGGAACTTATGTTATGTCTAGAAATGGGTATTGGATACTTATTTCCCCATGCATACTCTTGTATAGAATATTTGTAAAACCTTGAAATTTTAAAATATGGAAATTTTATTCGATAAAGCGTACGACATGTAACACCAAGCTTAAACGACCAGCAAAATATATGACCATTATAACCTATCTATTAAATTGGAGGTTAATAGTTGGATTAAATAATATAATATATATATATATATATCCTACTCAGTATAAATTTATTGATAAATTCTTTTCAAATAATCACTCGATTTTTATTGATGAATTTTATTCACCAAGAATATGTTATCTTCAAAATTAATTTTTATTGATTTTTGTGAGAAAATAATATATTTAATTTCTATAAAATTTGGAAAATTTATTTTATAAAATTGAATTTATTTCTGATTTCATCATACTTAAATTATAAAATGGTGAATTTTTTTATTTTTTGGAAAATAATGATTTTTCAATGACTAGTGAAAATACTAATTTTTTAAAAATTGTCATTTAATTTCAATAAATTTTGTAATTTAAAATTTCCATTTTTATTTGAATTTTATGTAATTTCTCATAAGTATTATATATTTATATTTATTCTAGTTAATTACATTTTAATCGTATTTATACTGGATTTTATTATTAGTTTATTTTTTAGATTAAAAACACATTTTTCTGAAAACTATTTTAAAGTGTATAATGTTTCTCCTTCTTAGTTAATTCAAATATTCCCTTATTAATAATTATTTAAATTAAATATATATATTATATATTTATAAATATGAATTAAATTTCATATAATAATTTTTATTACTTGTATAGTTAACATATGATCATCTTAGGTTTAAAAATGCATTTCTTGAAAAATAGATTTTTCATCATGTAGGAGGGTTATATTAGATTAAATTATGAAAATTAAGAAAATTTAATTTTTTAAAATATATTATATATTTTTAATCATAATAATTTATATTTTATAATAAGTATGACTTAAGTTTTTGTCACAATGAATAATGAAAACAGTAAAAAAAACTTTTACCATGATTCGGGAGAAAACAAGTTTACTGGGGATTAAACTAAAAAAAATATGGGTTACTTAATTCCCTACCCATTTTTTGAAGGCCTTTTCTTTATAATAAATCCAAACTAGGAATTATTTTTGTATAATCCTAAAGAGGCGGTTCGAAGAAGTGGTATTGTTCTTAAAAGAGCATTTGTGTATTGTTTCTTCTTCTAACACCTTAAAATATTATTCAACCATGATTATACAATAAATTAATTATAATATATTTAATTATATTTTATTATGTTAATTTAATAACCAACATCTGTATCCTCCTCCATTATATGGGAAATGAAATCATTGTTCATGTGTACGGCGGACCACCGCCTCGAGAACCAATGTATTTTATTTTCCATAATCACCTCCCAAAGATATTTAAAATTATGTAATTAATATATATATATATATATATTAATTTTTTATCATTCTAAAAAGATAATATATCATATATTTTCTTACCTTTCCATTCATTCAATTATGGTATTTTTTTTTCATGCGTACATGTGGACTACTGCCTCCACGAGGTGATGTGATTCGTTTTTCATCACCAAAACTAATGAATGATATATATAAATTTATTAAAATAAATAATCATATATTTATTATATTATTATAATTATGCAAATTTAAAATATTACTTACCTTCTTTCCATAATTTTTTGTTGACAAATAGAAATGTTGCTCATGTGCACGTACTGCCCACCTTCTCCATGATTCTAATATAGTTCATTTTTCATAACTATTACTCATGTTTGTATTTAAAATTATAATTGATGTATAATAATGATATTTATGTCATTATTATTAATTTTAAGTTGATGTAAAAATTTCCTCATTTACCATTTTCAAAATACCGAAGTCGTTTTGAAAATATGGAGCAAACATCCTCAAAACACCCGACGTGGACTTAACTAATTAAATATATAAATATGTACTTAAAATATATAAAATAAATTATTTTAGTATAAGGTAATAAACCTTTAAAAAAGTTAAGAAATAAAATAATTTATATAATCTTATAATTCATGAGTTAAAAGACTAACACCAAAAGTCGAGACTCGAGATAAGGGTTTCTCATCTCACTTTTATTTCTATGAGATATATGTAATATTAACCACTAATTTATATTGTGTCATGTATATGCTTCCCATTTTTTATTTTTTATCATTAATACTTCAGACTTCATTATATTCTAATTTTAAACTTTAATTATTTCATCCGAGGGGATTTGACATGAAAGTTACCAAGTGGTAAAGGGAACTCAGTTCCTTTTCATTGTTTTATAACTCTTCTTCATTGAATCTTCTATGAAATGATTATGTGTGAATTCATGTATAATTTTTTTTATTTTTTATTTACTTTTTTTATTTACATGTGTTACACATAATCCTTTCATTTATTTACTCTCAATTAAATGATATGATGTTCGTATGGGTTATTTGTCTCATATTCTATTTCTTTGAGACAAACACTTAACAAAATACATATATTTTATATTATGAGGAGAATATACTACCCTTTTAATGTTTTATATCATGGACCTACTTATTTTCAGGATATTTAATGTTTTATTTGAAGTTATTCTTGTAAGGGGCTTACGATGGGAAATATTATTAAAGTGTTAAAGGATTTATGTTACAATCTTCTTTATTTTCAAGATTGTTTATGTTCAGGGATCTTTTAGAGGAAATCATTTGCTCTTATTTTCTTAAACCACATATATTTTCTTATAATTTAGTTATTAATGTGGTTTAAATGTTTAATTTACATTTCTTATCTAATTTATTAATGAAATATCAAATATGTTGCTTGTAATTGATACCAGTCTTATACTTTCTTTTAGATCAGAAATATTTCTCTTACATATCTATTCATTATAAAAAGTTTTCAATTTTTGATTTTTTAAAACATAAATTATTTTATAAATCTATTTTATAATGTCTTTTACTTTATTTTAAATGGGTTTAAAAGGAAATTTATTATTGTTTTCCAAATGGTTCACTTTTGACTCCCTTTATAAAATGTTTTAAAATAATTCTTATTTTTAACATTTACATTAGGAATAGAATTTCCTTACATCATGAACATTAATTTTATTTAATAATAATTTATAATATTATAAGTTTATTTTAAAAGAAAATTATTTCAAAATATTTTGTGAATTTTTACTTTTTATATAAAATATTTTAACTGAAAAGGTTATTTTTTAAAGAATGTTTTTAATTGTCTTTTAATGGTATTTTCATTCATCAACATCAACAAACATGAATGTTAATTATTCTCCACTAAGGATATTTTATAATTTTAACATCCTTATTATTCCTCAGGATAGATTATGTGATTGACATGAAACTTGTTTCTTCTTCATAGCTAAATCAAGAAATGAAAGAACCATGATTATTGTTATGTTGAAAAGTAAAATATTCTAAATTTTTGTATTCATGAATTGTACTTTTACATTATAGATGATAATGGGTGCACCCAGATAGTACCGAGTGAGCCCGATATAGATTATATGATGGATGAGCCTAGATAGCTCCAAGTGATCCTGATATAACTTTTATTATGGGTGTTCCTAGATATTGCCTTAATGCATTGGGTAATGATTACGTTCTTTGGATAATTATTTTGAAAATATACTATATGGTTATTACTTTTTTTAAGGGTTATATTAACATAATTTTTCAATATACCAACATGTTTTCATTATGCTTGCTATGTGTTATAAATGTTTCCTTTGATCAAGATTGTCATCACATAGATCATGATTGTTGATTCTTATGAATCTTTCCTTTATTAAATCATTATACCATATTTCATGATTGATGATATAGTTATTTGTGGGTATGATTTTTCTTATTTTATGATCATGAAAATGTATTATGTTATCATACCCTTATGCACATCTTTTTCTCACCGATGACATTCAGTTTTTAATGCTTATGTTTACCCTTACTGAGAATTTGATATCAACCTTATAATGTTTTCTTTTCCCTAGGTTATCAAGAATTATATTAAATAAATTATTTAAATAATGTTTTTATGTGGATTACGATGAGGACCTAATACTAAATATGAAAATATGCGTACATTTGGAAACAAATCACTTGAATTCAAGTGTATTATTTATGTAAGAGTTTTTTCCTAATTCTATAAAAATATAAACCTAAATGATCCTTGTGAATATAACTTACCCAATATTTAGTTTTCTATATAACTTTTGGATGGAAAAAAATTGTGCATGCCTGTCGGTATCAAGAAAAAAATGTAACGATTATGCTTTTAGAATCGAATCTAGGAGTATGGGTTTGGGGATATTATATATGGTATTACAGTAGGTTTTAGATAACTTTGTACATTATGATGTTTTCATGGTATTTTTTCATAATATTTATGTATATTATTGTGGTTTTATGAGAGAAAGGTTGATCATATGTTCAAAATCTTAGAAACCCTTTTTGATGTCTTAAGTGATAATATTTTAAAATGATAATTGACAATTTGGGAGATGTTTTATTAAGTTGAAGTATATATAAATAATTGGTTTAACAAGAAGTATTCATTTAAATTTTTAAAATATAATTTTGAAGGTATTGATAACCTTTAGGGTTTATATGATCTTTTATATTGAGTAAATTATGGGAACACATGTTTTTTTCATACAGATAACCATGGGACTCAATAGTGATTTGGTGATTAAGTGATTAATTTTATTTTAAAATAAAATCACAATATTTTGTGGAATGTTAGATGAAATGTATGAGAAGGCCTTTGTGGTTAAAATTATATTTAATGTAGAGTTTTTTAATTTTAATTGTTAAATGTGGCTATTTATTTATGAAATTATTTAGTTTGAACATTGGTTGTTACTATTGAATTTTAGAGATTAATATTTCATTTCACCATATGAAGGTTTATTCATTATGGAAATTATCTTACCTTCATCTAAAAATTTTAGGTTTTTTAATGTCTAAATATATAATGAATTTCTTGTTATCCTTTAATGAAATATGTGATCTGATGTAAGTGGATTTTAGAGCTTCATACATATGTAAAAGTTCATCTTGAATACTCATCGTTTAGAGAAAAAGATGAGATTGTGGGTGAATTTGATTAAAGGATAGAATTATACTTATCAAGTATAAATATTTCCTTATGTTATTATTTAATATAGTAAAATAATTTTTAAGGTCTTGGAAAACATTCTCAAAAAATAAAAAATTATCCTATTACCATCATTTCTGATGAAATCGATGATTTTTTCACACCACTTTGGTTTATAGATTTTTTCGTTGTTCACTTTCTCATGTTCATTCACATCCTTATGATCAATGATCTTTGTCACATTCCAAAATTATTTGGTAATTTTAATACTCTCTATTGTCATAACTTTACTTTCCACCAATGTTCTCCAATTTTGAAACCTAGCTATGTGTTATTCCTTATAACCTGCATATTTTCTTTTACCTCTTTTGAAAGGAAAGTTTTATTAAGCCTTTTTATGATGTGCGTTATCAAGAAATGTATTTTAAAATTTCATACATTTAATTATCAATATCATGTTAAAATTTTTAGTACTAAATTTATTAAATGTGGCATGTAACACCCTTGCATTTTAAAATAATAACATTATGATTGATAGTGTATACAACATGCAACACCAATCTTAAACGACCAGTGAAATGTATGACTCTGCTAACCTAGTTGTTAAATTAGTGGTTATGAATAGGTTTAACTAATTTATGAAATATATATATATTTTTTATAATAAATATAAATGTATTAAAAATTTATAAGAAAATAATCACTCAGTTTTTAGTAATGTCATTTTATTCACCAAACATATGTTCTATTAAAAAATGATTTTTATTTCTTATTATATAAAAATATATAATTAGTTAACATAAATTTTAGAAGCAATATTTCATAAAATTAAATTCATTTTTTAAATAATAATATAAAATTAATTTAGGGTGAAAATTTGGAATTTTTCATAAAATATTGATTTTTTAATTAATAATGAAAAATATATAGTTTTCTAAAATTATCATTTCTTTTCAATAAATTAAGTAATTTAAAACTAGAATTTTGATTTAAATATGATTTAAAGTAAAATAATAATCATTTAGTTATATTTAATCTAATTAATTAAATTTTAATAATCCTTATAATGTAATTTAGTATAAGTGAATTTTTTTGCGTTTAAATCTCATTTTTATAAAAAATATTTTGTAGTGGATAATGTTTCTCCTTTTTAATGGATTAAAATAACCCCTGGTATGGAATGATTTTAATGAAATTTATAGATTATATATCTATAAATATGAATTAAAATTAAAATAATATTTATTACTAGTCATAGATTTAATATAAGGTCATCTTAAGAATAAAAAATACATTTCATGAAAACCCATTTTTTATCGTGTTTGTGAGTTTTATTTTAAATTAAATTCTACCAACTCATTGAGTTTAATTTGGTAAAATTTATTAAATATTTTTATTCATAATAATTTACATTATTCACCAACTTCAGCTTAATTTTTTTTCATAATGAATAGTTAATACATTAAAAAATATTTTACCATGGATAAGGAGAAAACGAGTTTACCGGGGGTTAAACTAAAAATATAAGGGTGAAAATCAACTAAAATATGACTAAATTATATTTTATAGACATATATTGACATTATATTATATAATTATCTATAATGGTTCATTTTGGATCTTTTGGGATGTGTAAAACGTGGGTATAACGTTTTCTTTTCAACATTTCCAAGTATGTCATCTCCCGCACTTATAAAAAGCCACACCCTCTCCTAAACACTTCACACTTAAAAATACTTTTGGTCTGGAAAATGTAGCGACCAAATGTCTTATAAATGGAAATTCCTTTCTTATAAATATGTTATAAAATCACATGAGAACACGACATAATTAACTACTAAGTTCTAAATGACTTTTAAACATAAGTTTTTCACTTCTATGTTTGGAATTTTGAAAATCTGACATACACGGTTACGATCCAAAAATTATTTGGAGTCTGATAATAAAAACTTTATTTTTCATGAATATTAACCTACCCTTATGAATAGTAACATACCTTTATGAATAGTGAAATACCCTAATGAAGAGTAACCTTACCTATGATAATATATAAATAATATTCAAGTTGAAAGTACGATATACCTATATTTTAAAATAATTAAATAAATGATATAAAATTGGTTTTTGAAAATAAATTATGATTTTAATTAAATATTAAAATAATAATATTTAGAGAATTATTTTTGAAAAATGGACTTTATTTTTTGATTCTACATGTTGAAAAATGGTTAGAGTGAATTTTTGAGATTTTTCTAAAATACTTGAATTTTTATGAATAGTAAAATCCGATAATTTATAACAAATGATAAAACCTTAATTTATGCATCATGATTGAGTCATAGATGATGTAAATGGCCTTTAGTTCAAAGTCACATGCATTTATTACTGTTCTAGGTCATGGAATACTTACTATTACATGTCTTGTGAAGAAATAATAAACTAATGATTAAAAAATTATGAAAACCCTCCTCTCCTCCACTATAAAAATCCCCCCTCACTCCCTCTTCTATTCACTACTCTCAAGTCTTGTTCCTTGCCATTATTCTGCCCAAATCTCTCCCCAAGATCCTCCCCCACGTCCAAAATCTCCTAGCCTCTTCAAAATACCAAAACCTCTCCCGTTAAGAGGTTTTCAAAGGAGGAAGTCTCAAGAGGTAAATTTATATTTTCAATACCTTCATTTCTGTTAAGTTATTTTCGTTTCGTTTTTTTATTCACCTCCTTTCACTCAAATATTATGGTAACTCCAGTAACATACTTGTAATAAAAAAAATTATTCTAATGGTATATTTCATTATCTTCTCCCCTTTCCCCACCTTTTATTTGAAAGAAATGAAAGCATCATTTGAGATGTACTAATTTAGCACATTCAAGGACAATAGTTTATCAATTTCTATTATCATCCTTAATTATGGTCATGAAACCATTTGTGTAATGGTTGAACCAGATTATTATATATGTAATATATCCTTTTTATGGTTCTATAATCCTTTGTACTAATGGTATTAATTTATAAATAACAACATGTTCTTTGTAATTAACCCCCCCCCCCCCCTCCCCGATTAACCAAAACGGTTATCACTAAGGTTTTATATATAATATTTCGACATCACTCTAAGTAACAAAATTAAATTTAAAGCATTTTAATCTCCTAGATGTTCAATAATATCATATAACTTCATTTCTGTACAACCACTTCCATATTCCATGTTTATCCGAACATGAATATAAGTGAACCGGTCTTTTAAAACCAAGTAAACAAACGAGCCCGAACAATGAAATCGAACCTTATAATTAATCAAAAGGAATTTAATGAACTAAAAGGGTTATAATAAATCAATTAAATATATAATAGGTTCTTTATTAATTAATTAATAAACCTAATTTGTTTATTTAGGTCATTAATAACAAGTGGAGAACACCACTTGATTTAAGGTAAGGGATCCTCTCCATTTCTCTCTTAATCGAGATTGTCCTCTATGCTATGCCTTTTTATGTGTAATACCAAATGATGGGGTATATTTTTTCACCTCCCCCATACTTACCTAATGTTTTATAAGTGATGAGAAACCCCTCCTATCTCTCATCAATCCCTCTTAGGTACACCTGACACCATGCTGATAAAACCGTAACGAATTCTACCCGAACCTTCTTTGTTCTTTCGGGTTGCCTTATATTTATTTATATCAAAATGGATTTATATTATCTATTTATATACATATTCTAAATTCTGTTTATTCTAACAAAATTAATTTATGATTACCCTTTAATCACTCTATTTTGGGGATATACATGTTTTTAAAAGATTTCCTCATTAGAAATTTCTGATAAGCAAACCTCTGTTAAGGGAACTTCCCAAATTGTTACCCAATTTCATGTGAACTCTATACTATGTTTTAAAGAAACCAATTTCTTTATAAAATCAGTATTTTTATTATGAAAACCTACTTTTTTCAATTTTATTTTTATATAAAATATTGTCCTCTTTTCTATTTTAAAATCTCTATAGCATTTTCCTTAAAACCCACAAAAATGTTTTAATGTTAATGTTACTATAATGAATTTCTTATATGTTTTCACTTATGTTTGACACCACTTACGATGTTATATACCTATTTTACCTTATAAACTTCTATTTATGTTCTAATACCTTTCATTCAATGACACTTTCATGATACAACCATTGGTTCTAATTTTTGTCATGGTTGTGGTACCTAATTCCTTCCATGGGTACCCTTTTTTTAGAAGAATCTGAGGCCTTACCCAGAAAATCAAGGCCCCTAAATTAAGATAAAAAATTCCAACTTACAGAATTCTAAACACATTAGTTTTGTTCAAATCCCTTTTCAAAAGGGGTACAAAAGTAGTAGGGAGATTGTCATACCATGTGAAATCAGTATCTTCAATTCCTTTGTTAGCCAAACCATCAGCAATAGAATTTGCCTCCCGATAGACATGAGTAATAATGTGATTCAAATTCCGAAGGGAGTCCAAGAAATGTATCCAACGATTATGGAATTTCCAAGATAAGTGATAAGAGCATTCCCTAATGGAAGACACAATACCAGTCGAGTCACTTTCAAACCAAAGATTATTCCAACCACGGTTTTTAGCCTGCTCCACCGCAATAATAATACCCATCATCTCAGCTTCCAATGAGGAAGCAAAACCATAGGAGCCATGAAAGCAACCAATTACCTGACCCATATGATCCCTAAAAACGGATCCATATCCAGAAGTCCCTGGATTTCTATTCGATGCACCATTGGAGTTAATTTTCAACCAACCAAACATTGGTGGTTGCCAAATAACTTCAAAAGTATTATAAGAGGGCCTGAAATTACCTTTAACACCAATGCGATCAAGCACAGAGAAATCATGCATAGAATTGGCGCAGAAATGTTTTTTAGGGAGGATAACCATGCGTGTTGCAGCAAGGATGTTCGAAATAGCAGAAGTAATTGAAAAAGGTTGCTTTCCATGAATTGCATTATTTCGAGAAGACCATATATTATGAAGTAACTCAGAGGCAGCAACCTGAAATAAGTCCAATAACTGTGAAGAAAGAGGAATGTATTTCCATATCTGAATGAAACTAGTGATAGATGTCATCAGAGGAAGTGAGACTTCAAAGATGCTTTCAGGAGCCTTCCACATTGAAGCAGCAGTAGCACAACAAAGAAAAATATGATCTGCATCCTCCATGTGTTGATGACAAAGCACAAAAGAGGAGCATAAAGAGATACCAAAATGCTGAAGGTAACAATTATTAGGTATTTTTCCATGAGCAATTCTCCAGACTAAATTGGAACGACATGGTCTAATGAAGTTTTTATACAATTTCCCCATCCAGTGATTGGCTAAACTAGATTTTAGAGAAAAATCATAATAGAGCTTGGAGGAGAGAATACCATTAACCGTAGGATCCCAAGCCCAAAATTATTTCTTGTCAGAAAAATAGTGATTGCTAACAATGTTGACAATGTGAATTGGAATACCATCCATGTTCTCCAATTGATCCTTGATAGTGAGTTCAATATCAATATCTCGTTCATCCAATACAAGATCAAGAAGGGGGTTATCAGTCCATTTGCTTTTCCAAAAATTCAAAGATGAGTCCTTTAAAACAAGCCATCTAGAATGAGAATCAACTGATGTAAAGATGTACTTGAAGGTAGGCCAAACAGATGATTCTAGATAATTGAAAGACCCCCTCTTTAGTCTATTAAATAATTTACCCTGAAGAAAGGTAAATCCCTCAGAATTGCTATTAAACAATTTCCAGATGAAAAAGACTTGCAAAGAATCATTAAAGAGAACCAGATCTTTAATACCCAATCCTCCAGCATCATAAGGTTTGCAACAATCAGCCCAGGATATAGTAGGCAGTTTCCTTTTAAAGATATTCCCACTCCAGATAAAATTCCTAAGAGCACCATTGATACAACGTATGGGAGAAATGGTCCATTTTTAAACCATGGAGGAATAAACAAGTTTGGAGACAATAACTGATTTAACCCAACAGACCCTCCCGTCCATGGAAAGAGATTTTCCTTTCTAAGTAGAAAGGTGTATTCTAAATTTGCTTACAATCTCAGCAAAATAACTAGCTTTTGGCTTTCCCCAGAACAAAGGAACCCCCAAATAATTGAAGGGAAGGAAACCTTCCTTAACATTAATATCATTGACAATGAAAGTCTTTCTCCGATCATAGATACTATTTCCAAAGTAGACAAAGTATTTATCCCAGCTAATGTCTTGACCATAGACAGAGGCATAATGCAAAAGAGCTCTTTTGATGTTCTTGATATTTCCTTTATCACCTAAAGTGAAAATGATAATGTCATCTGCATACAAAAGATGAGTCAGGGCCAAAATGACTCTCCCATCATTTATTGATTTCAATTTCCCATTACCTTCCATAATAGAGAGAATCCGGCCAAGATAATCCTCTATAATAGCAAAGATAATTGCAGAAAGAGGGTCACCTTGTCTAACCCCCCAAGAGCAGTCAAAAAAGCCACGGGGAGATCCATTTATAAGAATTGAAATATGGGCAGAACATAAAATCTTCATGATCCAAGTGATAAATACACCATCAAATCAAAACATCATAAGTACTTTGCAGATAAAACCCCAATTCATGGTGTCAAAGGCCTTTTTGACATCAAGCTTAAGGGAAATGTTTCCACCCCTGGAGGGTTTCCTGAGCAGATTCACACATTCTGATTCAGTGATGAGGCAATTATTTATCGACCTTTCCTTGATAAAGCCAAACTGGTTGGGTGAAACAATTCTGCTGGCAACATCCGTAAGCCTTATTTCCATAATCTTACAGATAATTTTGTAAATGGTGTTGACTAAAGCAACAGGTCAGAACAACTTCATTTCACAAGCATTCTCAATCATTGGAATCAGAGCAAGAAATTGAGCATTCATGCCATAAGGAAGATCACCACCCTTAAATAAGTGAATCACAAGTTTACAAACATCATGTTGAATGATATCCCAATAAGTCTGAAAAAAGAAGTTACCAAAGCCATCTGGGCCTGGAGAGCTGTCAGGTTTGAGGCTGAAAACAGCTGCTTTGATCTCAATGCTCAAAGGAATGTAAGTAAGGTTGGAATTTTCTTGTTGGCTAACCAGATTGGGGATGATGCCATCAATAGGATGAAAATTTTGAGATGGGTGCTCTCAGATATCACTCCAATGCATTGGTTAAAGTTAAGTCTCATGATATGCGATGTAAAACGGGGTTGGTGGTTAGCCTTGACCTGTACTAAAATGGGAAAGGATATTAGCGGTTAGCCTTGACCCATACGAAAAAAATGTTTTATGATTATGCCACATTTATATGATTCCATGTTTATATGATCCTGTTCTTATATGATATGATTTTATATGTTCCATTCTTTGTATATCATTATGTCATGCCTCCTAACTCATGTGCTTAAGATGTACCCTTATGTTCATTCCCTTACTGGGTTTTCAGCTCATCCCTTTGTTCATGTGTTCCCTAGCGTACCCTATGCAGATGTAAGGGCTCAAAAGTAAGTTAGGATATATTTATGGAGATTAAATAAATAAGTTTTTTAACCCCATGTTTTATGTTTTATGTACCTAGTCTTCCAAGACACTAGACTTAGCAATCCTTAGCTTGTACTATGATGTAAAATTATGCTTAAAATCATGTAATGATATATGTAAAAGGCTTTGGTCACTATAGAAAAGACCTATAAATAAACCTTCCTAAATTCCCTTAACATTTCCTAGAGTAATTTTGTTATCATAAATCCAATCTATGAAGGATTTAGGTATGATCCGAAAAAGGTGGTCTGAAGAAGAGGTATCGTTCATAACCAAGTGTTTGTGTTTTGTTTCTTATTTCATCTCTGTAAAATATTATTAAACCATGAAGATATAATAACATAATTATCTACAATATAATTATATTTTATTATTTTAATATCAAAATCCACATTCATCTCGTCCTCCGTCAAATGGGAAATGAAATCATCGTTTCGGTGTATGTTGGACTACCATCTCACGAACTGATGTAATTTATTTTACAACATCACATATCACAGATATTTATAATGATTGAATTAATTTTTATATATATAATATTTATGATATATTTATTATTCTTAAAATATTATATATCTTGTAGTTTCTTACCTCTCTATCCATTAAAAGATGAAAACGTCGTTTGTGCATACGTGTGGACTACCACCTCCATGAAGCGATGTGATTTTTTTCATCACCACAACATGTGGATGATATATAAAAATGTATTTAATGAAATAATATTATATTTATTATATTATGATAATTATATAAAGGTAAAATAATACTTAATTTCTTTCCATCATGATCATGGAAAAATGGAAACTTTGATATTGCGTATGTACGACCTACCGTCTCCATGATTGTAATGTAGTTCATTTTTCATTACAATTATTCATGGTTAGTTTTAAAAGTATAATTTATATATAAAAATGATAATTATGTAATTATTATTATGTTTATGATGTAATAATTACCTCTTTAACCATGTCATCATACCTTATCCATTTTAAAAATATGGATTGGGCGTCCTCAAAACATCTGATGTGGACTTAATTGATTAAATATATAAATATTTCATAAAAATAAATAAAATAAAGGATTTAAGTAAAATTTATTAAAAAATAAAAAGTTTATTAATAAATAAAATAATTTATATAAGCTTATTATATTGTATTAAACAGACATACATAGAAAGTATGGACTCGAGGTACAGGTTTCTGGTCTCACTTTTGTTTCAATGAGACATATTCGCCACTTTTTTATATTTTTTGGGGTATATACGACCCTTTTTGTATGATATATAATAAATCATTCATAATTCATGGTATTATATTTTTTAACTTCAATTATTTCATCATATGGGATTTTACTTGAAAGGTACCAAGTTGTAAAGGGTTTCATTACCCAATTTCCTTTCATTAGGTTATAAATCTTCTTCATTTACTTTATTATGACATGATTACTTGTGAATTGATATATAAATTGTTTTATTATTTTTTACACTTTTTTTTGTATTTACATTTATTACAAATTATATCTCCATTTATTAACTCTCAAATCAATGAAATTATCTTTTTAAGGGCTATTTGTGTCAAATTACCTTTCCTTGGGACATATGTTTAACAAAATACGTCTATCTTATTTTATGAGGCATATATACTTCCCCTTTAACTTTTTATAAAATTAAAAACCTTATTTTCATGATATTTAATGTTTTATTTGAATTTATTCTTTTATGGGGCTTATTAATTAAAGTATTACTAAAGTGAATAATTATTTATACTATAATCTCATTTATTTTTGAGATTGTTTATATTAAAGGATCCTTTAGAGGAAATGATATTATATTATTTTATTAAACTGCGTATATTTTCTTATGTTTTGGTTATTAATATGGTTTACATGTTTAATTTCCATTTCCTTCATTAGGGATTAAATAAACGTCAAGGAAGTCACTTGTAAGTGATATTGGTCTAGTACTTTCTTTTAGATTGGGAAAATTTCCCTTTTATATCATTTTTTTCTAAAATATTTTCAAAAAAATTCTTTTATAAACATAAATTATTTCCTAAATCTATATTACATGGACTTTGAAAATATTTTAAATGGTTTTATAAGTAAATTTCTTAATATCTTGCAAATTTTTTACTTTGTACTCCCTTTAACAAATATTTAAAAAGAATGTTTATTTTTAGAATTTACAATATGAATGGGTTTTCCCACCGTCATGACCATTATTTTATTTAAAAATTAATTCATATATTTCTAATTTTATTTTCAACAAAAAAAATTTCACAATTTTTTTTGAATTTTTTAAGTAATTTTTAAACTGAAAATGTTATTTTATTTAAGATTATATTTAATGATATTTTAATTGTATTTTCATTCATAAATACAATACCCATTTATGTAACTTATGCTCCACCAAGAATATTTATTATTGATATCATCTTTATTCATCCTCTGGATGGATTATGAGATTGACATGAAACCCATTTTTTCATAAGTGAATCAAGCAATGATGAACAATGATTATTATTATATCAAAAAGTGAAAGATTCTAAATGTTTTATTAATGAATGTTACATGGATATTATTGATGATCATGGGTGCATTGAGATAGTACTGGGTGAATCTAATGTAGCTTATATAATAGGTGCACCCAGATAGATTTGGGTGAGCCTGTTATAGCTTATATGATAAGTGCGCCCAGATATCATCGAGAGAGCCTGATATATCTTATGTGATGGGTGCACCCAGATAGTGCTCCAATTCATTGAGTGATGAATTTTTCTCTAGTGAATTATTTTTGGAATTTTACAGTATGGTTATTATAATTTGTAAGTGTTCTATTATGGTTTTATGAAGAAAGTGTCCTACGATACCAACATTCTTTCATTATGATTTCTATGGGTTATAAATGCTTCATTTTACAAAGATTAGGATCCATGGATCATGATTATTGATTCTTATAATTATTTTTTTTGAATTATTATTCCATGTTCTATGATTGATAATATAGCTTTTGATAGGTATGATTTGTATTGTGTTATGCTTATGCACATTGAATGTGTCATCATTCCATTATGCTAATCATTTTCTCATAGATGATATTAATTTTTTAATGCTTATATTTACCCTTACTGGTCATTTGAGCTCAACCTTATTATGTTTCCTTTATCATAAGGTATCAATAATGATGCTAAATTAATTATTTCAAGAAGTTTTTAATATGGATAATGATGATGACCTAATATAGAATATGAAAAGATGGGTATGGTGGGAAAATACTCTCCTGAAATCATGTGTATTGTTTACATAAGAGTTTGTTTTAATTCTCTTAAACTATAAACCTAAATGGTCCTTTGGTATGTAAGTGATAAAATATTTTCTTTTGTTATAAGTTATGTATGGAAAAAATGGGTCACACTTATCAGTATCAATCCGGAAATATAATGATTATATTTCTATCATAGTATCATGAAGTGTAGGTTTAGGGATGTTATATTTTTAATTTCATGAGATTCAATGTTTTTATAAGAAATTTTTTTGTATGCCTTATGAATGGGAGGAATTTGGAAATATCGTAATATAGTTATATTTTAATATGAATTTTTAGTAAAATATATGAGTTGTGTTTAAAGTTTCGCATCAATAAGGTTAGAATATATTTATTTGGTGCAAGGAATAAGGATTCAAAACTAAAACATTTGAATAATGAATACATGTAAATTAAACAAAATTAGAATACATAGTGAGGTTAAATCCCATTTAAAATAAAAATTATCATATTCCTTTAAAATAAAATAATTTTCAAGACCTTGGTCATTCTACCAGGTGGGTTTTACCAAATAAAAGTTCCCTCGAATATATTGTGTAAGTAAAGCTAGTTATCGCTAACTATAATTAGAATATGTTCCAATATTTGGAATAAAATTTTTGTTACACTTAGTTGGGAAACCAATGCAAAGGATTTGACAGGAATAATTTAGAATTTATCCAAATGATGGATTGAGAAAAAATCTAATCAACTATACAAAAGTCATATTTGATATGACTGACTGGATTGTCTATGTAAATTGTTAAGTGGTTAGTGAAACACTAATTTTACCCAATGATTAATTAAATATGGATTCCAGAACCACTAATTTATATTCTAAAATTTATAAAAGGGTTATAATTTTTACTAGGAGCACGTTTAATAAATTTTCTTATTAAATGATTATAAAACATGATACTCATATTATAAAACATTCTATTATAGGTAAAAATGGAATCATCCTAATAAAACTTGAACTTAATATCAATATTAAAGAAAAAATATAAATGAATAAAACTTATTATAACAATATATAAACGCAATAATTTTCCTTAATAAATAAGGACTACTCTTTATGATGGTGTAAAAACTTACATGGAAACCTCCTATTAATGAAGCTAATTGAGAATAAAGTTTTATTTATAGTAAGAATAGTATGGATTCTATTCATATTTATTTATTTATTTTTATTAAATTTGATCATAATCTAAAAGTGAAACATAAAAATAAGTGGTCTTTTAGGAAAATAAATAACCTAAAAAGTCTTTATCAAGAAAATTATAAACACCATAGATATGACGTTTCAAAATCACACTATCTTTGTGAGGAATAATAGGATACTTCCATATATACTGATGTTCTGAATAAGATTGGGTATATAAATTACTTAGAGATACAAGTGTTACTATTAATTCTTGATTTACACATATACCTCAATCTATAATCACTTTTGTAAATGAAAGAATAATTTATGTTAAATTATAACATGAATAAGTTTTACAAAATTTTAAATAATCTCCTCAATATGTTGAATATTATTTATTAGAATATGGAAGGTTCATGATCAAGTTCCCTGATGATGGTGTAAAAAGTAATGTATAAAATTTATTTTAAGAAGTATAAAAATATAGTTCATAGATAGTTCACTCCAACCTCTAAACCAAGAAAATGAGTTTTAATGGAAGGGTAGTATTTTCACTATGGGAACACTAGACACTATATGAGAAAATATCTAGTGTTCCCAAAGGGGTGTAGAAAACTTTTTGGATATTCCCCATTAGGTATTATTTTTTTAGAAATATATTAATAGATTTTTAAGGGTATGTTATATTGAATATGCATTAAATTATTTTTTTGAATATATATACGAAAAAAAAAATATAGGATTTACTATTAGAGCTTAAAGTATGCATTCAAGTGATGGATTAAGAGGTTCTACATCAAGTAGTTTGATATAATAGACTAATTTAAATATTGTATAAATCATGAATAAAATATATTCATTTTGAATCTTATTTATTTGAACTATTATGATAGGTGTTGATTATAAAAATATATATTTAATGAATAAATTATATAATTGTATTATGCCCGGTAGGATCGTGCAGTCACAATGAGAGTGGGGTGAATTAATGTGATCCAATTTTACTGAAATATTTTCACTTAGTTAATTATTGATCTTAATATTTTAACCAGCACACCTATTAGGGTGAATCGATCTATTTATCAACTCCTAACATACAAAAGCACATGTAAAGAAGTAAATAAATAAGAGAGGTAAAATAAGGTACTTTAACATGGTCCATCCTATATGTGGTTGATTATATCCTTGAAATATTTAGATCAAGTATGATACATCTATATCCACTAATATAATCAAGTTAATATAGGTAGGGAAGTAATTATCCTTAACCCCAAGGATATCTCTTGAAAATTCAATAAAAACTCCCTACTGGTTATTTTACTAACTCTCACCAATTTACAGTGGGTCCTCCCGATTAACTAGTGAATAATATATCCCCCAATTATCCACACTACTGGAATAACAACTACATATATTCTTCATCAACAATAGGTCTTCGAATTCAATTTGACAAACAACTAAAATATCATGCATTCTTTCCTCCTCTTGAATCAATCATAGAATGATCAATGCATTTAGGTAGTAGGTTTATTCTCATTGTATTCTTCTTAATTCACATAATATCTTGAATAAAAATAATATAATTAAATAGTACAAATATTTTTATTCTTATCTTAATATTCTTCTTATTCTTTAAAATCCTCTACACATAATATTTTTAGGGGTTCTATCGAACTTTTTCCTCTATTTTCTTATTTATTATTCTTCAGCTTCTATGATATAAGGGTGTTATAGGGGTTATTTACTCAAGAATATTCTTTTTCCTCAAAAAATAGTTTTTATATAAGTAATATAAACACCTTATTAACCTCCTTCCACACCACTTATTCTTATTCTTATTTTTTTTCCTTGATTTACAAGATCTCTTGTCTCTGAATATCATCATATTCTATCTCACATAATTTATTTGATACATAGTATCTTTAGTAGAATATGGTATTAGTTTCTTGTTATCATTTCTCCAACATCTTTTCCCCCCACTTCTTCCACACTTCTTGTACTTAAACTCTTAATAGATATTGTGAGTTTGTACCCCATGATATTAAATAAATAATTTTTTACATGGAACTTTTCCCCATGATCATAGACAATAATTATATTAATATTATTCATTTTTTATCCTAAAAATATGCATAAATAAATTCATCTTCTATGTTTAAAATATCATATACGATATATTCTCATTTAATTATCATTTGAAACTACTCAAATAATTATTTTGAAAAAATATCTAATTTTATTCTTTATAATTTGGTTAAAATCATCCTTACTGAAATCCAAAAATTTTCCCATCAATATACTGTCAATATTATTCTCTTTTATTTCTCTTTCTGAATCATCATATTCATCCCTTTAAATATCCAAAAAAATCCTCACATATTGAATCCATGATTGTATGCACATATGTAGTAAACTCTTGAAATATGAGCTTGTTAAATATGTACATTCCTTCTTCCTATGTTAATATTATCTTTAATCATAGCCACAATAACTTTTCATTAAGATATTTATAATTTAAAGACTATAAAATAACTGCATAATTTTATTCTCTTGAATTCTCACATTTTATTTCAAATTGATAAACATTTTGTAAAAAATAGAATATATTACATACCATATAACTAGCCTCAATAATATCATATGTATCCACAATAGTATCTTATATATTTTATTGAGTATTTTATGTATTCTTAATATAATATTATTCTTTCCTTTAACAATATTATGTATCACCTAGAATATTTTACTTATCACAGTAGTTTTGATACTTTTCTAAATATCACTCTATAATATCATACGTACTCCCGGTCAAATATTACATATTGAATTAAAAATAATATGTATTCTTCAAATATATTACATATCACAGTGTGGTCTTTCCTTTTTCACATATCAGTATCAAATTCAGCATATATATTTTGCATGCACTTGGATATTTCATATATCCACAAGAAAATATTACACACCATCTTAAAGATGTTATTTGTCATAGTATGAGTCGCATGTTTTTTTATGTATCATTATAAGAATGTTTCATATAATAGTGAGATACAATACATATAAAATAATATTCTTATAAGAAAAACTGACCTATAACTTCAGTAATTCTTTGTCTCAAATGAAGAATTTTAGAACTTCTTCAATTAAGCTTAAAGTTTATTCAAATATTATCTAAGCTTCTCCAATCACTACAATTCATATCAAAATAACATAAATAGATTTAAGAATATATAAAATCTTCAAAAATATCTTCATCATGGTTACTGAATCATTTTAAATAATATAAAGGATATTATTGAGTATTTTAATGTATATCCCCTACTTTATCAACTCCATCTTTAGACATCATCAGTTTTCTTCAATTATGAGTGATTTAATAATTAAAACTAAACAGGGAACCTTCCTTAGTTCATTAGGATCTCAACATCTTCAATTTTTTCTATCATCCAAGTGAAACATTCACAACATGCACATTCCAAAAACACATGGATGGTCACTCACTCATCCAGTAATCTCTAGTATTCATCAATCAAAATTCAATCATGGACATAATCTCAAAAGAATTAAGAACATATAATAAATAAATACTTTATCTTATATATACACTTTTAATTTATTCTCATTAAGTTCATCTCAATAATCATTAAATGTCACTTTTATTTTCATGAATTTTATTATTACAAAACAGTAATCCATAGTTGTCTTCATATTCACTATCTATCTGTGACAGCATATCAATATCTTATCTCAATTTTCTTTTCAAACATATAATAGATAATCATGAATAATGGCAGACCACTAAAATAAATGTTATCCATATTAATAATGTAACGCCCCGACCCTAGATACCTAGAGTCGGTGCATTATTTCATAACATTGGCATGATCACAAGAAAGATCAAATCTCGAAAGACCGATTGGTTTAGTAGCCTTGGAAACACTAGATATATTCATAAGTTTTACATTGCATTATAAAATGAAAAACTACTACAAAAACATAATGTCTCCACAGTCCACACTATTATCCCCTCATAATATCCCTGCAGGTCACTCATAACTTACTTCTTCACATCCTGGGAAACATAAAACATAGAAAAGGGGTGAGCTCAAATGCCCATTAAGGATAAAAATATAGCAGAACATTCAAAATAAGCATAAACATTTAAGGCAATGCATTACTAAAACAAAAGCCTTTTAAACTTGAACTTCAACATAGTATGTAAAAAGTAGAATGAAATGATGTCATTTACTTGTTCACATGGATATTCTACTAATCGAATAATCACATGCAATATCAATAACCACTTTCATAATGTTGGAATGCATAATGCCAGACTATCATAACCACATAGCCAAGGCCTCGTGCCAAGACTACAAATAAGATTTTGCCAAGGCCTTGTGCCAAGACACTAGTTTGTCTCATGAGACCTACCGATTCATCGAGGAGCTATAGCGGGCTCCACCCGTCACATATTATGTCCAATGCATTCCCATATGAAAAGGTTTAAACATAACATAAACATTCGTATTAAAACTAGCATACGAAATGTCAATAATTTCTCCATAAACTATGAATGGTATAAAAATAGCACATCCACAGTCAAACATATCAAAAAACCTTCAATACAATATAGAAGTTTTGTATCATAATAAATCAACTTCAAATAAGCGTAAAATCCATCAAAGGATGTTGACATAGATGAAATCAAAACTCTTTTTAGAGAAATATCTCTTTTATTTTTTTGAAATCATTTAAGAGCCATATAAAATAAAACATTTTCTTTGAAAATATTCTTATAAGCTTGTAAGGAAAGCTTTGAATATTTTATAACAGCGGAAAATAGCCGCACTCGCCGTATAAGTTAAAAAAACATTCTTACCTTAATTCTGTCGAAAAGGTTAAAAAGGACCTTGTTTTGAAAACGACGGAAAGATTCCTCTTATAAAAAGTCAAACAAGGGTATAAATGACTTTAACCCATATTCTTGTAAATAATAAAAATGTTTTGAAATACATTTTGAAGAAACATGGATGTGGATGATAAAGAGATCCCAGTAGATTATTACGTATAAACAACCTTGGATAATGAAGAGATTGTGAAATAACCCTTACCAATTTGGTAACTTATGAAACATACAACCCATGAAAGAGGTATCATACAATGAATATGTAAATACACATAAATTAGGGTGTATTACACAAAGAATATAATTATGGGCAGTACACACACCACACAAAAGGTGATGGTGGCAATATGGCATGAATCTCACGGGAATAAGGAGTGAGATGAAAACCCCTTACCTTGTACTTTTCCTTGGTTGGGGTAGGTTAACCTCCTGTATAATGGTGAAATAATTTTTATTAAATTATACAAGAATCATATACATTAATATGATATCATATATGATATTTTAATATTGATAAGATAATAATATCTTAGTATTATCGTTGTTTCAGGTGTTAACTTACATGTTTTCTTTTATATGTTTTGTTACGTAAGACATGTTTGTAAAGGATAGGTTGTATATTATTCACATCCATAATGATATCAAGTCCTTAAACATAATTTTTTAAATCATCAAATGATAATTATACTTGAATGGATACGATGGGGAATGAATCTCATCGCGTTCGTGGAGACGGTAGTCCGTACGTACGCACGAGCGACAATATCATTCTTTTGATATTAAAATAATATATAAATGGATGGTATATCATATATACTGAATCATTAACATGTTATATTTATTATTTACATGAGTTACATATTATTATTATACCCATCCAAATAATATTATATTGAATAACAATTACACCACGATGTGGAGACGGTAAGCCGTACGTACGCACGTATGGTGACATGTTATTCAAAGGGTGGATAGAATACTGAATATGGTTGTACCATATTTATAATAACATCACAGTACATATATGATACTGGAGTTATTATTTTAGAATGGTAACAACAAATGAATAATAAGTGGAAGAAGAAATGAACTTGGAAAAAGGGTGGTGAAATCATTACCTCTTCTTCGGGTTCTTCCTTTTGATTTGATCAAAAGGACTCCTTAGGTTGGCTTTCTGATCAAACTAAGGCCTCTAGGTTGTAGTGAGGGAAGTTGGTAGAGTATTTGGGCAGAGTTTTTCCTAACCAAAAGACTTTGAAGGTGTGGAGAAATGAGAAGGAGGAGTGCCATTTTATAAGAGGGGTGAGGGGCACCTTTGGAAAAGATAGAGATATTAGTTTATAATAAATTCATAATCGGTTTCCAATGGTTCCAAAGTTGATTATTTAAATTTTAAGGTGTGTATGGGTCGAAAACAACTCAACCAATAGAATTTAGACAGTTTTGGGTACTTATATTAACCTTATCTTTAAGTATTAACTCTAAGTTAATTAGTTTCACTTTTACAATGTCTCTTTGTATTTTTATATAATATGGTTAATAAACTTAATATATACATACAAGCGACCCCCAAGTGGTTCATTAATGATGAACCTATCATGATATAAATCTCTTGTCCGAAACTTAGATTTTTAGGAATTTAATATCAATTAATAATATAATATTTGTTTTAAGAACTCTTTTATGTCAATTTTGACACTATTCAATAGTTGATTTTTTTGAAACTCATAACAGATTGATTACTTCGAAAAAAGTAAATTTAATCAATCCTAATATATCATATTATCCTAGAAAATTAGTTTAATTCATTAAAAGTTTCATATTATATTTATTTGGGTATTTATAATATCAATTAATTTAATTTTTCACTATTTTAGTAATTACTACATCATCATTGTGTCATAAATAAAATAAATTATTTAATGTCTAAAAATTATAAATAAAATATCATTATGTAGGAAATAGTTTTATCTTTCTAATGAATATTTATAATCTAAAATCCAACATATATAACCCTATGTAATAATTGTTTTTCTAAAAGATATATGCTTGTGTCATTTTTGTATTCATTTTAACTTAATTAAAATAAATTGTCCCTATCACCTACAAGTGGCACCATGGGTTCCCAAAATCGACCCAAAGATGCCTATGGTCGAACATGTATCAACCAATAAGGCTATGACACATTTTAGGGTAATTTAGTATTATTATAATATTATTTGTTAACCCTTATTTACCGGATTTACCCTTAACCATGGTAAATAAAATATTTACCGCAGTAATTATTCAAAATTTCTAAAAATAAAAGTTACCTATTTACGCAATTTGAACATCCTGATTCCAAATATTGAATCCATTTTTCTAAATTCAAAACACAGAAGTGGCAGAAATTAATTTAAAATTAATTCCCGCAGTCAAAACAAAAAGCGTGTTTTTAAGAGATAATAACTATCAAAAAATTGACACTTGTTTATGTTCGGTTTAATTGTAAAATTATGTCCAATGACCAAAATTATATTAAATGGTAAAAATCTATTCTAAATATACTTTAAAACCACTCAAATTCATAATTTATTACTATTAATTATTTTGATTAAAAAAGTTGTTTTTGATTAAAATTTAGTAATTTTCACTATTCATCAAAACATGAAAGTTATCCGAAAAGTACCAAAATTTCACCTTAGGCTAAATTCAATATTCCGAATCCAGAAATGAAGTCCATTTTAAAATATAAAATATATATAATTTCGAAAAGTAGGTATTACTATTCATAACGGCTAGTTTGATTGGTTATGGTGTGTTAGAACTCGGTGTTGCATACAACAGACGCTATCACATTATTCAAAGAGAAGCGTACCATAGAAGCTTGGAGTGTTAAATTCTCCCCTCCTTCAAATAATTCCGTCCTCGAAATTTCTAGAATACTACCGCATGAAAAGACTCGGGTGGTTCTTCATCATAAGTTCCTCGGGTTCCCACGTTGCCTCTTCCATCTTATGGTTTCTCCACAAAACTTTTACCAGACGCGTCGTCCGGTTTCTCAGTACTTGTTCTCTCGTATCAAGAATCTTGACGAGCTCTTTGCAATAAGACAGATCGGGTTCCAGTTCTAACTCCTCGTAGGTGAGTACATGCGTTGGGTCAGGCATGTATTTCCTCAACAGAGATACGTGGAACACATCGTGAACTTTGGAGAGACTTGGCGGCATTGCCAATCGGTAAGCTACAGCCCCAATTCGTTCTAGAATTTCGAAAGGTCCGATGTACCTGGGACTCAATTTACCTTTCCTACCAAAACGTATGACTCCCTTCCATGGAGATACCTTCAGGAAAACATGATCACCGACTTCAAATTCCAAATCCTTCCTTCGATTATCGGCATAGCTCTTCTGCCTACTTTGAGCTGCATTGATGTGATTTTGGATTACCTTTACCTTTTCCATCGTTTCCTCCACCAGTTCTGGGCCTACAAGTTTTCTTTCACCAACGTCATCCCAACAGGTTGGTGTACGACATCTCTTTCCGTATAACGCTTCATATGGTGCCATCTGAATACTCGAATGGAAGCTATTGTTATAGGAAAATTCTACGAGAGGTAAGTATTGATCCCACATACCCTGAAAGTCAAGTGAGCAAGATCTCAACATGTCTTCTAGGGTTTGAATAGTCTGTTCTGATTGTCCATCTGTCTGAGGGTGGTAAGCAGTGCTCAAATGAAGTTCAGTATTCGGGGATTTCTGAAGACTTTTCCAAAATCGTGAAGTAAAACGGGGATCACGATCAGAAACAATCGATAGGGGTACTCCATGAAGTCTCACAACTTCATTAATATATAGTCTTGCTAGACGTTCCAGGGGTAGATCTTCTCTTATAGCAAGAAAATTTGCTGACTTGGTAAGACGATCAACAATAACCCATATTGCATCATTCCTTCTAGGAGTCTTTGGTAGCCCCATGACAAAGTCCATCGTAATATTGTCCCATTTCCACTCCGGTATGGGAAGAGGTTCCATGACTCCTCTAGGTTGTTGCCTTCCAGCTTTCACTTGTTGACAAACCATACATCTTGACACAAAATCAGCAATCTCCCTCTTCATGTTGTCCCACCAAAAATGTTCCTTCAAATCTCTATACATTTTGGTGCTCCCAGGGTGTATAGAGAAATTGGAACTATGAGCATCATCCAGCAATTCCCTTTTTAGATCAGGTATATCGGGAACACAAAGTCTCTTCCCAAATTTCATAATTCCATCTTCATACACAAAGTCTCTCAATCTCCCATCATTCACAACTTTAATCTTCTTTTTAAATTCTTCATCATCGGTCTGAGAACTCTTAATCCTTTCTAGTAAAGATGGTTTGGAAACCATTTGAAAAAGAATTGATGTTTCGCCTTCCCTGGTTATTCCCATGTCCATCTTCACTAGATCCATGAAAATTGGATCCCTTTCAATTCTCATATTGTTCAAAACTCCATGGTCTTTTCTACTCAAAGCATCTACTACCTTATTTTCTTTCCCCGGGTGGTAGTGTATCGTGCAATCATAATCCTTGAGTAATTCAAGTCATCTCCTTTGCCTCATGTTGAGTTCATTTTGAGAGAAAATATACTTCAAACTCTTGTGATCAGTATAAATCTCACATTTTTCACCATAGAGGTAGTGCCTCCATATCTTCAAAGCAAAGATCACAGCTGCTAACTCGAGATCATGAGTAGGATAGTCTTGTTCATGAATTTTCAACTGCCGTGATGCATAGGCAATAACTCTATCATTCTGCATAAGGACACAACCAAGTCCTTTCTTTGATGCATCACCATAAATAACGAACCCATCATTCCCCGATGGTAGAGTCGATATAGGAGCATTGACTAATATTCTCTTCAGTTCTTCAAAACATTCTCCACACTCTTTTGTCCAAACAAATTTAACCCCTTTACGTGTGAGCTTTGTTAATGGGTTAGCCAATCGGGAAAAATTCTGGACGAAACGTCGATAATAACCTGCCAAACCAATAAAACTGCGTACCTCAGTTATACTCGTAGGTGCTGGCCATTCTTGGATTGCCTTGGTCTTAGAAGGATCAACAGAGATTCCATCTTTAGAGACAATATGGCCAAGAAAAGAAATCTCCTGAAGCTAGAATACACACTTGCTAAACTTCCCATATAATTCATGCCTCCTCAGAGTCTTCAAGATAATGCGCAAGTGATTTTCATGATCTTCATAGGTTTTGGAGTATACCAAGATATCATCAATAAATACCACCACAAATTCATCGAGATACTCCTTGAAAACTCTATTCATCAGATCCATGAATACAGAGTGTGCATTAGTCAATCCAAACGACATTACGGTAAACTCGTAATGCCCGTACCTGGTTCGAAATGTTGTCTTCGGAATGTCTTCCTTCTTCACACACAACTGATGGTATCCATATCGAAGTTCAATCTTTGAAAAGTATTGAGCTCTATGTAGTTGGTCAAATAAATCATCAATACGAGGTAGGGGATACTTTTTCTTTATTGTTATAGCATTGATCTCCCTGTAGTCGATACATAACCTCATAGATCCATCTTTCTTTTTAACAAAAAGAACAGGGGCTCCCCATGGAGAAACACTAGGGCGAATAAATCCCTTATTACTCAATTCCTCTAATTGTTTCTTTAGTTCAACTAATTCTACAGTGGCCATTCTATAAGGGGTCTTCGATATAGGCCTTGATCCAGGAATTAAATCAATGAAAAACTCAACTTCTCGTTCTGGAGGATGTCCAGGTAAATCTTCCAGAAATACATCTACAAATTCTTTCACAATAGGTACATCCTCTATTTGAACATTCCTTTCCTCACCGACAGTTATTTCATTCTCTTCCTCCCCAATAATTGAATTAAGTTGAGCTATTGGGGGTGGATATAAATAATAATTAGGTGGTGACAATTCTGCTCTAAATATAAGGTGTTCCTTATCATTACCATCAAGAATCGTAACCTCTTTCTTCTTACAATAAATCTTCGCATCATAGTCCGAAAGTCAGTCCATACCGAGGATTATATCAAACTCAATCATAGGTATGACGATGAGATCAGCAGATAAAGAACATTTATGTGCTCTAATGGGGACTGATTCACAAAACTTTGTTGCAATGATACTTCCCTTAAGAGTTTTAACTGACAATTCCCTTATTAAATCAAATTGGAAATATCTAATTTTCTTAGCAAACTGTGAAGATATGAAACAATGTGATGATCCAGAGTCAAATAATGCATTTTCTAAACTTGAGGAAACCATTAAATTACCTGCCACCACGTCTTTCGGAGCTTCTACATCAGCAGTAGTGATAGCATAAGCCTGGACTTGATCCCTTGGCCTTTTCTGAGGTAAGTTCTCCTGACACTTAGGACATGCATTTGCATAATGCCCCATCTCCCTGCAATTGTAGCACTGAACTTTGGTAGCTTCCTTCTTCCCCATGCAATCACGAGCTTGGTGGCCTTTTTCACCACACTTGTAACAGACTCCCATTCCCTTCAAGAAAGTACTAGGATGTTTCTTCCCGCATTTACCACAAGATGGATATTCAACCTTTCCCTTCTTCCCCTTATTTCCATTCCCAGATTGATCAGCAGGTCTCTTCTTCTCTTGCTTTGCTTTAAAGTCATAAGACTTAGATAATTCCTTTTCAGTCTTGATAGCACATGAGACAATGTCTTCGTACGACGAAAAGGATTGTGAGACTAATGCTCGACGGAGAAATGGTTTTAACCCATCAAAGAAACGATCAATCTTACTTCTTGGGTTACGTATATAATCACCATTATACCTTGCTAACCTTGTAAAGTTAGCCTCATACTTTGTGACATTCTCATCCTCCTTTTGTCTCAGACTTAGAAATTGTCTTTCCATATCTGCTCGATGGTCGCGAGGAAAGTATTTTTCTAAAAACAGATCTTTGAACTCACTCCATTCCATATTTGATACTTCATCATCTTCCTTCATGTTTTGAATCAATGACCACCATTGATCACCATCTCCAGTGAGGCGGTAAACTGCCATGATAACTTTTTCTCTTTCACTGCACCCCAAAGCCTAAAATATTTTCTCTAGGGAATTTATCCATTGCTCAACTACTAATGGATTTGTACTCCCATTGAACGTTGGTGGTTGTTGCCTCATGAATCAATCTAACATTGATCCTCCACGCTGTGGATCAGGGTGCTCAATACGGGTAAGGTTATTATTCATAACCCGAGTAAGTTGTCCCAGTATGGTGATTAGCTGATCGGCACCAGTTTCATCATCAGCTCCACTATAATTATCTTGAGCAGGAGGGAAATCCCTACATGGAGTGCGTGTATTGATACGGTTTCCATTTCTTCTACTAGGATCCATTTCTAAACAATGGCATAAACTAGATCAGTTTATGAATCAAAATACATAATCCCATACTTATAAAACACTTAACATAAATTGAACTATTTATGGATATAATCCATAATCATAAAAATGTTTTCTTTGAGGAAGTATATACTCATAAACCCTTCATAATGATTTGTAAAGAAAATAAGAGTTATCCTAAGTATATCCCCCGGGAGTGTCGTAACCAAGAGTGCAACAAGGCCCGTTGTCATGCACCAGTTCCCGTTCGAGTCTAGATCAAAGCGGTATTTTCGGGTTTTACCCCTAGGTACATCTGTGCCAGAGCCGCCTCTACCTGCTCGTATCCAGACAGGGATGTATTGCTCGGAAAACTCACAAAATCTCTACAATACCAAAATTCTAGGAATTTCTTCTATACTAATCCTCAAAGTTCATCTTAGGTCTACGTGCTCTAATCAGAGTTTATCTAAATCTAGCTTCTAAGGTTTGAAATAAACTTCCTCTGATACCAACTGTAACGCCCCAACCCTAGATACCTAGAGTCGGTGCCTTATTGCATAACATTGGCATGATCACAAGAAAGATCAAATCTCGAAAGACCGATTGGTTTAGTAGCCTTGGAAACACTAGATATATTCATAAGTTTTACATTACATCATAAAATGAAAAACTACTACAAAAGCATAATGTCTCCACAGTCCACACTATTATCCCCTCATAATATCCCTACAGGTCACTCATAACTTACTTCTTCACATCCTGGTAAAAATAAAACATAGAAAAGGGGTGAGCTCAAATTCCCAGTAAGGATAACAATATAGCGGAACATTCAAAATAAGCATAAACATTTAAGGCAATGCATTACTAAAACAAAAGCCTTTTAAACATGAACTTCAACATAGTATGGAAAAATTAGAATGAAATGATGCCATTTACTTGTTCACATGGATATTCTACTAATAGAATAATCACATGCAATATCAATAACCACTTTCATAATGTTGGAATGCATAATGTCAGACTATCATAACCACATAGCAAAGGCCTCGTGCCAAGACTACAAATAAGATTTTTCCAAGGCCTTGTGCCAAGACACTAGTTTGTCTCATGAGACCTACCGATGCATCGAGGAGCTATAGCGGGCTCCACCCGTCACATATTAAGTCCAATGCATTCCCATATGAAAAGGTTTAAACATAACATAAACATTCGTATTAAAACTAGCATACGAAATGTCAATAATTTCCCCATAAACTATGAATGGTATAAAAATAGCACATCCACAGTCAAACATATCACAAAACCTTCAATACAATATAGAAGTTTTGTATCATAATAAATCAACTTCAAATAAGCGTAAAATCCATCAAAGGATGTTGACATAGATGAAATCAAAACTCTTTTTAGAGAAATATCTCTTTTATTTTTTTGAAATCATTTAAGAGACATATAAAATAAAACATTTTCCTTGAAAATATTCTTATAAGCTTGTAAAGAAAGCTTTGAAGATTTTATAACAGCGGAAAATAGCCGCACTCGCCGTATAAGTTAAAAAAAACATTCTTACCTTAATTCTGTCGAAAAGGTTAAAAAGGACCTTATTTTGAAAACGACGGAAAGATTCCTCTTATAAAAAGTCAAACAATGGTATAAATAACTTTAACCCATATTCTTGTAAATAATAAAAATGTTTTGAAATACATTTTGAAGAAACATGGATGTGGATGATAAAGAGATCCCAGTAGATTATTACGTATAAACAACCTCGGATAATGAAGAGATTGTGAAATAACCCTTACCAATTTGGTAACTTATGAAACATACAACCCATGAAAGAGGTATCATATAATGAATATGTAAATACACCTAAATTAGGGTGTATTACACAAAGAATATAATTATGGGTAGTACACACACAACACAAAAGGTGATGGTGGCAATATGGTATGAATCTCACGGGAATAAGGAGTGAGATGAAAACCCCTTACCTTGTACTTTTCCTTGGTTGGGGTAGGTTAACCTCCTGTATAATGGTGAAATAATTGTTATTAAATTATACAAGAATCATATACATTAATATGATATCATATATGATCTTTTAATATTGATTAGATAAAAATATCTTAGTATTATCGTTGTTTCGGGTGTTAACTTACTTGTTTTCTTTTATATGTTTTGTTACGTAAGACATGTTTGTAAAGTATAGGTTGTATATTATTCATATCCAGAATTATATCAAGTCCTTAAACATCATTTTTTAAATCATCAAATGATAATTATACTTGAATGGATACGATGGAGAATGAATCTCATCGCGTTCGTGGAGATGGTAGTCCGTACGTACGCACGAGCGACAATATCATTCTTTTGATATTAAAATAATATATAAATGGATGGTATATCATATATACTGAATCATTAACATGTTATATTTATTATTTACATGAGTTACACATCATTATTATACCCATCCAAATAATATTATATTGAATAACAATTACACCACGACGTGGAGACGGTAAGCCGTACGTACGCACGTATGGTGACATGTTATTCAAAGAGTGGATAGAATACTGAATATGGTTGTACCATATTTATAATAACATCACAGTATATATATGATACTGGATTTATTATTTTAGAATGGTAACAACAAAGGAAGAAGAAGTGGAAGAAGAAATGAACTTGGAAAAAGGGTGGTGAAATCATTACCTCTTCTTCGGGTTCTTCCTTTTGATTTGATCAAAAGGGCTCCTTAGGTTGGCTTTCTGATCAAACTAAGGCCTCTAGGTTGTAGTGAGGGAAGTTGGGAGAGTATTTTGGCAGAGTTTGGCCGAACCAAAAGGCTTTGAAGGTGTGAAGAAATGAGAAATAGGAGTGCCATTTTATAAGAAGGGTGAGGGGCACCTTTGGAAAAGCTAGAGATACTAGTTTATAATAAATTCATAATCGGTTTCCAATGGTTCCAAAGTTGATTATTTAAATTTTAAGGTGGGTATGGGTCGAAAACAACTCAACCAATAGAATTTAGACAGGTTTGGGTACTTATATTAACCTTATCTTTAAGTATTAACTCTAAGTTAATTAGTTTCACTTTTACAATGTCTCTTTGTATTTTTATATAATATGGTTAATAAACTTACTATATACATCCAAGAGACCCCCAAGTGGTCCATTAATTATTAACCTATCATGATATAAGTCTCTTGGACGAACCTTAGATTTTTAGGAATTTAATAGCAATTAATAATATAATATTTGTTTTAAGAACTCTTTTATGTCAATTTTGACACTATTCAATAGTTGATTTTTTTGAAACTCATAACAGATTGATTACTTCGAACAAAGTAAATTAAATCAATCCTAATATATCATATTATCCTATAATATTAGTTTAATTCATTAAAAGTTTCATATTATATTTATTTGTGTATTTATAATATCAATTAATTTAATATTTTTCTATTTTAGTAATTACTGCATCATCATTGTGTCATAAATAAAATAAATTATTTAATATCTAAAATTTATAAATAAAATATAATTATCTATGAAATATTTTTATCTTTCTAATGAATATTTATAATCTAAAATCCAACATATATAACCCTATGTAATAATTGTTTTTCTAAAAGATATATGCTTGTGTCATTTTTGTATTCATTTTAACTTAATTAAAATAAAGTGTCCCTATCACCTACAAGTGGCACCATGGGTTCCCGAAATCGACCCAAAGATTCCTATGGTAGAAAATTTATCAACCAATAAGGCCAGGACACGTTTTAGGGTAATTTAGTATTATTATAATATTATTTTTTAACCCTTATTTACCAGATTTACCCTTAACCATGGTAAATAAAATATTTACAGCAGTAATTATTCAAAATTTCTAAAAATAAAAGTTACCTATTTACACAATTTGAACATCCTGATTCCAAATATGGAATCCATTTTTCTAAATTCAAAACACAGAAGTGGAAGAAATTAATTTAAAATTAATTCCCGCTGTCAAAACAAAAAGCGTGTTTTTAAGAGATAATAACTATCAAAAGATTGACACTTGTTTATGTTCGGTTTAATTGTAAAATTATGTCCAATGACCAACATTATATTAAATGGTAAAAATATATTATAAATATACTTTAAAACCACTCAAATTCATAATTTATCACTATTAATTATTTTGATTAAAAAAGTTGTTTTTGATTAAAATTTAGTAATTTTCACTATTCATCAAAATATGAAAGTTATCCGAAAAGTACCAAAATTTCACCTTAGGATAAATTCGATATTCCGAATCCAGAAGTGAAGTCCATTTTAAAATATAAAATATATATAATTTCGAAAAGTAGGTATTACTATTCATAACGGCTAGTTTGATTGGTTATGGTGTTTTAGAACTCGGTGTTGCGTATAACACACGCTATCACATTATTCAAAGAGAAGCGTACCGTAGAAGCTTGGGGTGTTACAAATAACCATGTTTTATCCCATTCCAATTAACTCTTAAATCTTCGTCTTTTCTAAAATACTTCATCAATCATGGGATACTTTAGTCTCTTCAATCATTTTACTCTTCATCTTTCCAAACACAATTTAAAAACTTCACTTCTAAATAATCATCTTCACATATTGAAAATAAATAAAATCAACACAATTCATTACACTCTTCAATCTCCCCCTTTAGATTTGTTTTGAATAAATTTAAATACTTCAAAAAATATTTTCAATATTTTCTCAATAATTATTCTATTTTTTGTCTATATTATTGACAATAAATAAAAAGATTAAGAATAATTAATATTCATAATCATCTCATTATCCAATATTTATTGCTACTTCATCTTCCCCAATTTCAAAAGTAAAACCTAATTCACTTTAGAGAAGGATGGAATCAAATTTTTCAAAGAAATAAATCATAAAATAATAAACTCTAAGTCTATGTGTGTTATATGGAAGTATAGAAAAATAGTTAAAAACTTAGACATAAAAATGTCCCTAAAACTATTTAGTATGTGATACTACCTTTAAAATATATTTCTCTAATATTTTCAAGTAGTTTTATATATAATTTATCACTGGTAATAAAATCAAAAAAAACAACAAAAATATTCAAGTATATGCATGTTTCTCCAACTTAAAGTTACTATCTATATCAATATACTCTATCCCTAAATAAAAAAAAATTATTTAGTTAATTCAAGTATAAGAAAGTGTGGTTATCATGCCGCAACTTCATATTTCTCTTGAAATGTCAATTTCCCATGAATTAGAATATTATGGAAGCTTCTCAATATAACACCACCTCAAGGGTTAATCACTATTAATCTTTATCATGGTTGGTATTAATTAAAATGAACTCCAATCATATAATTATAATACAAATTGAAATGTTTCATGAATGAATTACAATATTATTTATTTCACACAATGATAAATTATAATACATGTTGTAATAATTTCATAGAAATAAAATTCTCCCCTATACACAACACCTTGAATTCTAATCATAAGGAAACATAAACTAATAAATAAATTGGAACAATATATGTTCTCCAGGGATCCTTAATGAGAGAGATGGTGTGGAGAGTTACTTATCAACCAAGAATCTATTTTACACCTAGATTTAGTTTGATGATGACGCTTTATATTTGTGATAAATTTTATTTTACAAGTATGAAATTACTTTGGAATTATAGTATTTTTACACTTTCAACCTTATCCTCATATATGATTTTATTTCTCACAAAATCTATTAAAGTAATTTCATTTTTTCCTACTTGTTTCATATTCCATGATAATTCCAATTTAGATTCCCATTTGATCATGAATTATTTTAGATTATTCCCAACCTACTTGTAACATCCCCATCTTTCCTCATGAGTTTCCTAGTTACCAGTTTTTTGAAACTTCTAAAATTCTTCTTATTGGATTTTCAACCAAATTGGTCATTCGGTTTCTTTCTTGGATATATTCTCTTCAACACTATATAATTAATAATATAATGTAGATGTTAATGGAAAGATTATAAATATCCATGATATTTCCTTCTATCCCATAATCAACCATATATTCTTTAGTGTATCAACCTTCACAATCTTCTTGATTTTTTTTGTTCAACATTCTTCTTTTTCTTATACCCATAAAAATTGACCTTTGGTTCTTCTTTGTTTCTTCTTCATATCTTGTGTCTGTATTTTTTAGGAGAATATAAATTTTTCATTATTGGTTTTAAAAAACACTAATAATCATAGGAAACACATTTATTCAAAATACTATATAAATTTTCAAGACATTAAAATCTTTTTAAATTAAACATGTTTACTTTTTTCTATGGATTTTTTATTCTCTCAGTAGGATCTCTTTTCATATTATCTTTTCTCCCCACCAGTATATGATTATATTTTCTTCTAATGATTTAATTATTTTAACAATAACCAATTTCATTTTTCGCAAAACTTTAACATCACTAAGAATTACTAGTGGACATTTTTACTTTTACTTTAGTTATAGTCTGTCCAGATTTGTTCCCTTATAAGTTTTGGACCAAACAGTTCTTCTTTTGAGCTTATTTTGGGGAATTAAAATCTTTACCATTTCTTACATCAATACTTGATTTAACAGTGGGTTATCTATTATTTTATCCATTCATAATTTTATATAATTTCATCTAAATCTTGAACTATTCATTCAAATAACATTAATAAAAACAAAATTTTCTAGGGAAAGGGTTAAATTTTTATTTTAAACTTGTAGTGTATATATATTCAGATGATTTAATTCTATTTTTTATAATGATATTTTATATTTTATAAGTACTATAATATAAATCCAAGATATAAGAAATTATTCCCTTATCTTTATGGAAATACTCAACATTTTTCACATCAAGATTTTTTATTTTTTTACTTTCAATTCCATGGACTTCATGTCAATGATATTTTTCTCATCCTTATTTGATCTAAATTTTTCTTATAAATCTCTATTTATAATATAAAATTATTCATCATGCAACATAATCACTTATTTTAAATAATTTTCATGTTCTTTTATCTTCTTATATTTCATCACAATTTGATTATTCTTGTCATAAATAGTATCATTGTAACCTTCTTCCAATGCATGGATACATTATTTATATATGTTTCTAATCTTTCTTTTTTCATCAATTGACTTTTATAATTCTACAACTACCAAGGGTAGTTTTTTTAATGAAAAATAAAACTTGTTTCTTGTTTTATAAATTTTCAATGATATTTTCCCACACTTGAAACTTCTCATCCATTGTCTTATCTAATTCCCATGATGAACTCAGATATACATGTGAAAACTGACATGGATGTTGTAAAAAATCCTAAATATCAAAGAAAAAATGAATGTGTGAATTATTAGGAACATACTATTCATGTCATAAACATGATTCTTTCATAGGATATTATTCAACATATATGATAGATAAATTACCACATTAAATACATTCATGTAGTGATATATCTTCTTTCTCTATTCTAATAAGAGTTCTCTTTTTGAGATTATTATATTCCCTTTTATTCTAGGTCTATGTTTTCTTTGAAGATTTAACCACCTTATTTTCATTTATAGGTAACTCACTATTCATATTTATACTTTATATATAGAATATAAAACAACTTCGAAATAAAATAGACCCACTCAGATATAGAACATTCTTCTCTGATACCAATTTTAACTCCTATTTGGATCTTGTCATCACACTGAGAGAGGGTAGAATTAGTGTGAATAAATTTTACCAAATTTATTTAACATAGATAATTACCCCATTTATTATCTGACTCACTACATCTATTTGGGTAAATAGATCTATTTATGTGTTCCCAACACACAAAACTATATAAAAATTAGTAAATAAAAAAGATTAGTATCACATGGTACATTTTAAAAGATCTCCTAGGGTGTGAGTGAATGTGTATTTGTTGTGTTCAGGTCGATTGTGAGACCCATATTTTAACTAATATATCATGTGAATACAAGTGGGGAAGGTATCATTCTTATCACAAAATATATCTCATAAAAACTTTTACAATCACCTGATTGACTTTAAGACTAACTCATAACACTTTACAAGACATAATCTAAAATCACTAATGAACAATATCTCATTAAATACTCTATAAAGATCGACAAGAAACTATATATATTATTCCCAAATAACCTATCTTAGACTATATTAGCATGCATATCTTCCTTGTTCTCTCGACATAATCTCAAAATGATCGGTGTTTATAGAAATTAGGTTTCTTCACATTTTAATTTTACTCATTTATATATAATCATAAATGGTAAAAATATAATCAAATAGTAGTATAATACTTATTATTACCTCAATATTCTTCTTCTTTAATAGCCTTTACATATTGAATGTGTAGTAGCGGTAGTAGTGTCATCCTTCTTCAATTATCTAATTCTTCATTCTTCTTAAACTTAAATGATATAAATATATCATAGGGAAGTTAATCACTCATATTTATTCTTCTTTATGGATTCAAAGGATATAAAAAATAAAAATCAATGCCTTATTGATATCCTTTCACTTCTCTTCTTTTTATTTTTCTTCCTTGACTCACAAGATATGTTCTCTATGAATATCATTAGCTTCCCTCACCAAAACAATTAACCGATACATAGTATCTTCAGTAGAATATAGTATTGTTTTCTTCATATCTATTTTTCAAATAGTTATTTTCTTTTGTTTTTTATGCCCTTCATATATTTATCCTCTCAACATATCATGTGAGTTTTTTCCCCATAATTTTCATTCAAAAACTACTCATGTGTGAATATTCTAAAAAATCTTTTATCCTTCTCATTCTATTAAGATTAATCAATTAATCTTTCAAAAAAACCCACACCAATTATCTTTATCCATGTATACATGATCATATGTGGAATATTATCATTTAATTCTCATTTTAAACTGGTCAAATATTTCTTCTGATAAACCCACCAGTTTTGATGTTTATAATTAATTTCAATTATTATTATGTTATATACCATAAAAATCACCCCATTATTATTTAAATATTATTCTAATTTATTTTTCCTTCTAACTTATCTTCTTATTCTCATTAAAATTCTACAAATTCCTCACATCCTCAATCTTATGATTGCATGCACATATGTAGTAAAATCTTACGATGTGAGATTCTTATCCACCACAAATCCTTATTACTCAAAGAATATAGGGCTTGATCATATATATAATCACTCAGTAATGTGATATTTATTATTTTAATATCATAAAAGTATAATTTTATATTATTCTCTAGAATTCTCATAATTTTTTAATTTGATATATTGTATGTGTGAAAAATATATCTTACACATTAATTCAATAAGCTCAAAAATATCTTTGGTGTCCACTAGAAAATTAATAATTGTATCATGGGGATTATAAATATTATAAAAATATTATCACATAATTCTATTCATATCTTATGTATTAGTAAAAATATCTTACATATCATAGTAGTTATAATACTTCATTGAATTTCACTATGAAATTTCATATGTACCACCTGTGAAATATTATATAACGATGTGAAAATAATACTTATGATTTAAATATCTTACATAAAATGTATTGGAATTTACTTTTACATATTGTGGTGTGAGTTTCAGTATATATCTTCCATATGCACTAGGATATATTATTTGTCAACAATATTAACTTATGTATCATCTAGAAGATGTTACAAATCACAGTGTGACACCCAGATTTTTTATTGTATCACTAAATAAATTTTACGTATCATAATGATCTCCAGTAAATTTAAAATATTCTACTTCAAATAAAAACATATGTATGGATTTATGACTTCTTCATCTTTGACTTAGAATTATAGAACTTCTTCAATGAATCAAATAACCACTTCTTAAATTCGTTTTCCTTCTCTAATCAATCCTATTCATATCAAAAGTATATAAATAATTTTTGTAATATATGAAATTTCTAAAAATATCTTCACCATAATTACACAAAAAAATTACCAAATATAAAGTATCTTCTTGAGTGTTTTAACATATTTACTTATCTCATTAATTCTATCTTCAAACTTCCATTATTTTTGAAATTTTAAATTTCTTTAATTACTACAAATAAATGCAGAACCATTCTTAGTTTGGTAGGATCTCAGCATCTTTAATTTACAATATAATCCAAGTAAAACCTTCATAATATACTCATCCCAAGAACACATGTATGGTTACTCACTCTTCAATCTAGTTGTGGTCTTCTTCAATAATTTTTAATCACAATTAGTATATCAAACTCATCAAGAATATGCGGTTGGTGGTGCCTTTAACTTTTATCATCGCTTATCATTAATTATCATTAATTAAATTACTATAATAATCATTTTTTAAGGTTTATACCTTGAATTTGAATATACAAAAACACCAATTAGTAGCATCTTACAACTTCCCTTTAAATCAATGATAAATTTTCAATCCTTTATCTCAATTTTATTTTCCAGCATAGGAATATATCATCATGTGCAATGGAATATAGCTTCAATATAAGTGGTATATTAGAAATTGTAAAGTTTAATCTCATACCAATAAACTATACAACCTCCCATTTTCAAGAAATGCTTCTTTAATAATTTGATACTTCATTCTCATTAATCATTAGAATCTTTCTCTTTACCAATACATATTGACAACCACACTTCAAAATGATTATATTTACTTATTGAAAATGAATAAAATCCTCACAATAAATTAGTCGATTTAGATTGTTTGATACAAATTTTTTATGTTTCATTATATTCTATATCATGTTTTTAGAAAAAATTAAAGATTAAAGAGGTATTTTCAAGGATAAATATGTTTTATTCATGTTATTAGTTAAAATTGTAAGGAATGATTTGTCTCCACCCTTTAGTGACATGTTTTAATAAATAAAGTCTTATTTCCATTATATTTTACCAAACACAAAGAATTATATATAATATATGGTTGTTAATAGTTTATTTATTAAACATTACCATAAAAACAAATAAGTGATATTTTCTTACTTAAAAGAGTTTGTATGTGTTAGAATGATATTTTGAAGAAAATATATTTTATAAGAGGCTAGTGAGAGTATGTTTAGACTTTATGAATTTAAATTATAAATAATAAAATATTTAACCACTCAAATTTTAATACCCCAAGCTTCCATGTTACGCTTCTCTTTGAATAATACAGTAGCGTGTGTTGTACGCAACTTCGAGTTTTAACACATAATACAACCAATCAAACTAGTCATTATGAATAGTAATACCTACTTTTTGAAATTTTATAAATTTTATCTCTCAAAATGGACTTCATTTTTGGATTCGGAATATCGAATTTAACCTAGGGTGAAATTTTGGTAATTTTTGGACAACTTTTATATTTTGATGAATAGTGAAAATTACTAAATTTTAATTAAAAACAACTTTTTTAATCAAAATAATTAATAGTGATAAATTATGAATTTGAGTCGTTTTAAAGTATATTTAGAATATGTTTTTACCATTTAATACAATTTTGGTCATTGGACATAATTTCACAATTAAACCGGACATGAACAAGTGTCAATCTTTTGATAGTTATTATATCTTAAAAACACGCTTTTTGTTTTAACAACGGGAATTAATTTTAAATTAATTTCTTCCAATTACATGTTTTGAATTTGGGAAAATGGATTCCATATTTGGAATCAGGATGTCTAAATTATGTAAATAGGTAACTTTTATTTTTAGACATTTTGAATAATTACTTCGGTAAATATTTTATTTACCATGGTTAAAGGGTAAATCCGGTAAATAAGGGTTAAAAGATAATATTATAATAATACTAAATTACCCTAAAATGTGTCCTAACCTTATTGGTGGATACATTTCCGACCATGGGAATCTTTGGGTCGATTTTGGGACCCCATGGAGCCACTTGTAGGTGATAGGGACACTTTATTTTAATTAAGATAAAATAAATACAAAAATGACATAAGCATATATCTTTTAGAAAAACAATTTTTACATAGGGTTATATATGTTTGATTTTAGACTATAAATATTCATTAGAAATATAAAGATAGTTCCTACATAATGATATTTTATTTATAATTTTTAGAGATTAAATAAGTTAAGTTATTTATGACACAATGGTGATGAATTAATTACCTAATTAATGAAAAATTAGAATAATTGATATTATAAATACCCAAATAAATGTAATTTGAGACTTTTTATAAAAACCAATAATTTTATAGGTTAATATTACATGTTAGTATTGATTTAATTAACTTTTCTAGAAGTAATAATTCTGGTATGAGTTTTACAAAAATCAATTATTGAATTGTGTCAAAATTGACATAAAAGAGTTTTTAAAAAAAATATTATATTATTAATTGATATTAAATTCCTAAAAATATAATGTTTGGCCAAGAGACTTATATAATTATAGGTGTATCATTAATGGACCAAATGGGGGTCTCTTTTATGTATATAGTAAGTTTATTAACCATATAATATAAAAATACAAAGAGACATTGTAAAAGTGAAACTAATTAACTAAGAGTTAATACTTAAAGATAATGTTAATATAGTAACCCAAACCAGTCTAAATCCTATTGGTTGAGGGGTTTTCGAAATATCCCCTCCTTAACCTTTAAATAATCCACTTTGTATCCATTATAAACCTAATATGAATTTATTATAAAATAATATTTCAAGCTTTTCCAAAGGTGCCCCTCACCCCTCTTATAAAAGGGCACCCCACCCTTCTCATTAATTCACACCTTAAAAGCCTTTTGGTAAGGCCAACCCCTGCCAAAATACTCTCTAAACTTCCCTAAATTCAACCTAGAGGCCTTATTTTGATCATAAAGCCAACCTATAGAGCCCTTTTGATCAAATCAAAAGGAAGAACCCGAAGAAGAGGTAATGTTTTCACCACCCTTTTTCAAGTTCCTTTCTTCTTCAACTTCTTCTTATTTATTATTAACTATATAAAATAATAACTAAAGTATCTTATATATACTGTGATGTTATTATAAATATGGAACAACCAAATTCATTATTCTATCCATCCCTTTAATGGCATGTCACCATACGTGTGTACGTACGGCCTACCGTCTCCACGTCGTGGTGTAACTATTATTCAATATATTATTATTTAGATGGGTATAATAATGATGTATAATTCATGTAAATAATAAATATAACATGTTAATGATTCTGTATATATTATATACCATCCAATTATATATTATATTAATATCAAAAAAATGATATTTTTGCTCGTGCGTACGTACGGATTACCGTCTCCACGACGCGATGAGATTCATTTCCAAGTTCACCATTCATCGACGATTATAAAAAATATATATTACTAATAAGTATGTAATATATGACATAATAATTCTACTGGAGATATATATATTTATATATATAATAATTTATGTACTTACGTATATCTTATTCACTTACTTTCGTTCAATACTATATGAAAACGGAAACAGCTTTTATGCGTACGTACGGACTACCGTCTCCATAAACGGTGTTTTCCATTTCATATATATGTCTATTATAAATATTTATATTCTAAATATATATGATAAATAATTCATGTTTTATATTCTGTAATTATTTAAATCATTGTCTAAGTGATGCAATCAAGAGTAACAAGTTAAAACACGTATGATAAAAAAAGCGATTATTACCCAAAATATTAATATAACATGGAAATTATTATTAAATGGGTAGTATAAATTCATAAATGAATAATGTATGATATCATAAATATTAATATGGTTCTGGTATAATTTAATAACATACTATAGTCTTGATACAGGAGGCTAAATGTACCCTCGACTAAAAGAAAGTGCAAGGTAAGGGTTTTCTTATCTCACTTTTAATTCCGTGATATTTTCATAGTTCACCGCTTATTTATTGCATGTGGTGTATTGTGTACTCCCATTTAATATTTATTATCATGATCCACTTTATATTCATGATATTATATGATTCATTTGGTGGTTATTGACTATTGTTCATATGACTCGATTGATTACAACGAGGTAAGGGGTTTTCATCTCACTCCGTATTCCTGTGAGATTCATGCCATATTGCCACTATTACCTTTTGTGTGCTGTATGTACTGCCCATAATTGTATTCTTTATGTAATACACTTTAATTTATGTGTATTTACATATTCATTGTATGATACCTCTTTCATGGGGTGTATGTTTGGTAAGTTACCAAATTGGTAAGGGTTAATTTCACAATCTCTTTATTATCCGAGGTTGTTTTTACGTAAGTATGTACTGGGACATATTTATTATCCATGTCCATGTTTTATGAAAGAGTTTTCAAAGGGATTATAAGTGTGGAGAAAAAGGACACCATGTACGTGACTACAAGGGTAAGAAAAAGGTTTCAAATTTACAATGCTTCATCTGCAAGGAGTTTGGACACTACACAAACCAATGTCCTAGTTATCAGAGTTTTCCGCATATGATGTTATTGGATAATAGTCAAGTTATGATACTACCACAGATGAAGAGGAATGACTATTGTTATTATGTTGTTATTTTGGAATTATTTCATTGAAGTGTTGTATCAGTGATGTACTAAAAATAAATAAGGATTGTACTATAGTACTATTTCATTGAGGATTTGAGATTTTATGGTAATAAGAAAAGTGACTCTACAATGAGTTAAACTTTTTGGAAATTACATGGTTTAAGAAAAGATAAACCTTAATATGGTCCTAATATTGAGGTACTGATTTTGGAATAAGATATGGTTGATTTGGGTAAATTATATTGGATATTCTTGACTGTCTTGAAACTGATTAAAGATTTGTATATTCCATCATTGTTGTAGTTTACAACATTTTTTTATGGATGAAGTATATCCAGTATTCTATAAGGAATAAAGGATCATGAATGTAATCGATAAAGTTTTATGATAATTATGGATGTTTCAGTGTCTTAAAAGAATACATGATGAAGATATTCACATGCTATTACAGGGTAAAAAGGATCTACATTATGTTTACCTTTCACATAAATTTTGGAATGAGAGTTTACATAAGTATTTTGGATAAGTATAAAGGTTGTAAGGGATTAAGTTTGAAATGTTATTTTTGGATTTTTATAAAAGGACAACACGTAGACCGTGTGACGACATGCCGCGTCGGACAAAGCTACGGGAATCACACCCACAACCATAGTGCAATGGGGATTTACCGCCTACCACTGGACTACGTGATGATCCTGGATGGTATAATGTAGTTTCTTTTTTTAAAAGGTCTGATATGTGAATTACAAATTTATTATATTTGCAACCCTATACGATTAGGATAAATAGAGTATTTTTGAGTTGTATTATGTTTTGGGGTGAAAGATGAGTTTGTGGTAGAAATTTATTAATGGATAAAAACTCTAAATATAAATTAAGAATATCTCCTTATGATCTTTTCCAATCTCGTAAATAAATTCCTCAACATTAAGAAAAGGAACTTAGAACAAAAATGTTGTCCTAGATGGTACCTTAGATCATCACAAATTTATGGCTTTGGGATTGTTGGCCTTTTCATAGCCATGTTCTCTACCACTCTCCATCAGATATTGATGGTTAGATTTCTCTTCCATATACATATTTTCCTAAATGGAACCCTATTATGTGTTATTTTTGGAAACTTTCATACTTACCACTCTTTATTTTAAATAGAGGCCTCATTAATTCATTTTTCGATGTGGGATTTCAACTAAGATATTTTGAAACGTCAACCCCAAGTTTCCAATTTCGAGCATAAATTGTGAGTACACAATTCATTGAATGAGGGGATAATTTAACACCCCAAGCTTCCACGGTATGCTTCTCTTTTAATACTATGGTAGCGTGTGTTGTACGCAACTTCGAGTTCTAACACATACTACAACCAATCAAACTAGTCGTTATGAATAGTAATACCTAATTTTTGAAATTTTATAAATTTTATATCTCAAAATGGACTTTATTTTTGGATTCGTAATATCGAATTTAGACTAGGGTGAAATTTTGGTACTTTTCGGATAACTTTTATATTTTGATGAATATTGAAAATTACTAAATTTTAATTAAAAATAAATTTTTTAATAAAAATAATTAATAGTGATAAATTATGAATTTGAGTGGTTTTAAAGTATATTTAGTATATATTTTTACCATTTAATACAATGTTGGTCATTGGACATAATTTCACACTTAAACCGGACATGAATAAGTGTCAATCTTTTGATAGTTATTATATCTTAAAAACACGCTTTTGGTTTAACAACGGGAATTAATTTTAAATTAATTTCTTCCACTTCTGTGTTTTGAATTTGGAAAAATAGATTCCATATTTGGAATCAGGATGTCCAAATTATGTAAATATGTAACTTTTATTTTTAGTCATTTTTCATAATTACTTCGGTAAATATTTTATTTACCATGGTTAATGGGTAAATCCGGTAAATAAGGGTTAAAAAATAATATTATAATAATAATAAATTACCTTAAAACGTGTCCTAACATTATTGGTGGATACATTTCCGACCGTGGGCATCTTTGGGTCTATTTTGGGACCCCATGGAGCCACTTGTAGGAGATAGGGACACTTTATTTTAATTAAGTTAAAATAAATACAAAAATGACATAAACATATATCTTTTAGAAAAACAATTTTTACATAGGGTTATATATGTTGGGTTTTCGACTATAAACATTCATTAGAAATATGAAAATATTTCCTACATAATGATATTTTATTTATAATTTTTAGACATTAAATAATTTAATTTATTTATGACACAATGGTGATGCATTAATTACCTAATTAATGAAAAATTAGAATAATTGATATTATAAATACCCAAATAAATGTAATTTGAGACTTTTTATAAATAAAAATAATTTTATAGGATAATATGATATGTTAGTATTGATTTAATTATCTTTTCTCTAAGTAATCATTCTGTTATCATTTTTACAAAAATCAATTATTGAATAGTGTCAAAATTGACATAAAAGAGTTTTTAAAAAAATATTATATTATTAATTGATATTAAATTCCTAAAAATCTAAAGTTCATCCAAGATACTTATATCATGATAATTTTATCATTAATGGACCACATGGGTCTCTCTTGGATGTATATAGTAAGTTTATTAACCATATAATATAAAAATACAAAGAGACATTGTAAAAGTGAAACTAATTAACTAAGAGTTAATACTTAAAGATAATGTTAATATAGTAACCCAAACCTATATAAATCATATTCATTGAGTTTGTTTCGACCTATCCCCACCTTAAACTTTAAATAATCCACTTTGGAGCCATTATAAACCGAATATGAATTTATTATAAAATAATATTTCTAGCTTTTCCAAAGGTTCCCCTCACCCCTCTTATAAAAAATCACTCACCCTTCTCATTAATTCACACCTTAAAAGCCTTTTGGATCGGCCAACCCCTACCCAAATACTCTCTCAACTTCCCTCACTTCATCCTAGAGGCCTTAGTTTGATCATAAAGCCAACCTATGGATCCCTTTTGATCAAATCAAAAGGAAGAACCTGAAGAAGAGGTAATGTTTTCACCACCCTTTTTCAAGTTCCTTTCTTCTTCAACTTCTTCTTATTTTTAATTCACTTTATAAAATAATAACTCCAGTATCCTCTATATATTGTGATGTTATTATAAATATGTAACAACAAAATTCATTATTCTATCCATCCCTTGAATGACATGTCACCATACATGCGTACGTACGGCCTACCTTCTCCACGTCGTGGTGTAATTGTTATTCAATATATTATTATTTAGATGGGTATAATAATGATGTATAATTCATGTAAATAATAAATATAACATGTTAATGATTCAGTATATATTATATACCATCCAATTATATATTATATTAATATCAAAAAACTGATATTTTCACACGTGCGTACGTACGGATTACCGTCTCCACGACGCGATGAGATTCATTTCCAAGTTCACCATTCATCGACGATTATAAAAAATATATATTACTAATAAGTATGTAATATATGACAAAATAATTCTACTGGAGATATATATATTTATATATATAAGTATTTATGTACTTACATATATCTTATTCACTTACTTTCGTTCAATACTATATGAAAACGGAAACAGCGTTTATGCGTACGTACGGACTACCGTCTCCATAAACGATGTTTTCCATTTCATATATACGTCTATTATAAATTTTTATATTATAAATATATATGATAAATAATTCATGTTTTATATTCTGGAAGTATTTAAATCATCGTCTAATTGATGCAATCAAGAGGAACAAGTTAAAACACGTATGATAAAAAAAGTGATTATTACCTGAAATATTAATATAACATGGAAATTATTATTAAATGGTTAGTATAAATTCATAAATGAATAATGTACCATATCATAAATATTAATATGGTTCTGGTATAATTTAATAACATAATATAGTCTTCATACAGGAGGCTAAATGTACCCTCGACTAAGAGAAAGTGCAAGGTAAGGGTTTTCTTATCTCACTTTTAATTCCGTGAGATTTTCATTGTTCACCGCTTATTTATTGCATGTGGTGTATTTTGTACTCCCATTTAATATGTATTATCATGATCCACTTTATATTCATGATATTATATGATTCATTTGGTGGTTATTGAGTATTGTTCATATGACTCGATTGATTACAACGAGGTAAGGGGTTTTCATCTCACTCCGTATTCCTGTGAGATTCATGTCATATTGCCACTATTACCTTTTGTGTTGTGTGTATTGCCCATAATTGTATTCTTTATGTAATAAACTTTAATTTATGTGTATTTACATATTAATTGTATGATACCTCTTTCATGGGGTGTATGTTTTGTAAGTTACCAAATTGGTAAGGGTTAATTTCACAATCTCTTTATTATATGAGGTTGTTTTTACGTAAGTATCTACTAGGACATATTTATTATCCATGTACATGTTTTATGAAAGAGTTTTAAAAGGGATTATTTTTAATTACTTTTTACTAAGACCTCATTTTAAATGTTTTAAATATTTATTCTTCTAAATCATTCTCATTAATGTCCATGTATTCAAAATGGTTTTCAAGGATTTATTTATATGGACATGAATGTTTTTAAAATGTTAATTCCTTTAAAAAGTTTCAAAGTGGTATAGGACACTTTGATTCAAAAATTTCTTTAAATGACTTCTTTTTCAAATTGTGTGACTTTTAAATGTTTTCATGAAAAATAGATATTTCTCTCAAATAGTTTTGATTTCATCTATGTCAACAACCTTTGATAAATTTTACGCTTGTTTGAAGTTGATTTATTATGATACAAATCTTCCATATTACATTTAAGGTTTTGTGATATTTTTTACTATGGATGATTAATTTTCATGAAATTAATGGCTTATGATTAATTTTTTGGAATTTAATATGCTAGTTTTAATACCAATGTTTATATTATATTTCATCCTCTTATTAAGATGAATGTGTTGGACTAGAATGTTTCGGGTTGGGGATCGGTAAAAGTAAGCCCTCCGGGTTGGTGTCCAGTTATTAGAGACACTCTGGGTTGGGTTTCGGTTACAGTTAGCCCCTAGGTCTTGGAATGAGGCCTTAACAAAGAAATTAAAGTTCAGCATTATGCATTACATCATTATGAAAGTGTTTAGTGATATTTCATTGATTATTCGACTAGTAGAATATCCATGTGAATAAGTAAAAGACATTATTTTATTTTATTTCTGCCATATTATGCTGAAGTTCAAGTTTAAAAGGCTTTTGTTTTAGTTATAAATTTCCTTACAAGTTTATGCTTATTTATGAAAGTTTTCGCTATATTGCTTACCCTTACTGAGCATTTGAGCTCACCCCTTTCTATGTTTTATTTTTCCCAGGATTCCAAGAAATGTATTGTGATTGATATGCAGGGTTAAGAAAAGGGAATAGTGGCGTTGATAAATATTATTTATATTGTTTTGTATGTCTTAAAGTGTAATGTAACATTCATGTATGTAATCTATTTTCCAAGACTGATAAACTGATCAGTCCTTCAGGACTTGATTACTTATAATCATGCCAATGTATTAAAATAATGCACCGACTCTGGGTAACAGGGGTCGGGGTGTTACAGTTGGTATCAGAGGAAGTTTATCAATAACCTTGGAAACTAGATTTAGATATACTCTGATTAGAGCACATAGCCCTAAGATATACTTTGACGATTAGTATAGAAGAACTTCCAAGACTTTTGGTGCTGTAGAGATTTTGTGAGTTTTCCAAGCAATACATCCCTGTCTGGATATGAGCAGGTAGAGGCAGCTCTGGCACAGATGTACCTAGGGGTAAAACCCGAAAACACCGCTTTGAGCTAGACACGAATGGGAACTGTTGCACGACAATGGGCCTTGCTGCACTCTTGGTTACGACACTCCCAGGGGATATGCTTAGGATAATTCTCATTTTCCTTACAAACCATTATAAAGGGATCATGAGTATATACTTACTCAAAGAAAAAAAATTATGATTATGGATTATATCCATAAACTGTTCAACTTACGTTTGGTATTTTACAAGTTTGGAATTATTCATTGCAATTTATAAACTGACCTAGTTTATGCTATTATATAGAAATGGTGCCCAGTAGAAGGAATGTGAACTCCATAAATACGTATGATCTAAAGAATAAGAAGGATCGTATCTTTCAGGGTATTAATCCATCATTTGGAAGGGAAATAGTCTCCCACGTATTATCATCATATGAAGAAATAGTATCATGTGTTGATAAGATAAGTAAAGAGTTTACTGTGTCCTATGGCTTTGAAGGGAAGCAAGAGAAGAAAGGGATGGAAGAGAGAAAGATGGATAAAGGGAAGAGGAAAAAGAAAAATTTTCCCATATGTGATAACTGTGGGAAGAAACACCCTGGAACTTGCCTAAAAGGAATGGGAGTTTGTTATAAGTGTGGAGAAAAAGGACACCATGTACGTGACTATAAGGGTAAGAAAAAGTTTCCAAATGTACAATGCTTCGTCTGCAAGGAGTTTGGACACTACGCAAACTAATGTCCCAGTTATCAGAGTTTTCCGCAAATGATTCTATTGGATAATATTCAAGTTATGATACTACCACAGATGAAGAGGAATGACTAGTGTTCTTATGTTCTAATTTTGGAATTATTTCATTAAAGTTTTGTATCAGTGATGTACTGGAAATAAATAAGGATTTTACTATAGAACTATTTCACTGAGGATTTGAGATTTTATGGTAATAAGAAAAGTGACTCTACAATGAGTTAAACGTTTTGGAAATTACATGGTTTAAGAAAAGATAAACCTTAATATGGTCCTAATATTGAGGTACTGATTTTGGAATAAGATATGGTTGATTTGGGTAAATTATATTGGATATTTTTGACTGCCTTGAAACTGATTAAAGATTCGTATATTCCATCATTGTTGTAGTTTACAACATTTTTTTATGGATGAAGTATATCCAGTATTCTATAAGTAATAAGGGATCATTAATTTAATTAATAAAGTTTTATGATAATTCAGGATGTTTCAGTGTTTTAAAAGAATACATGATGAAGATATTCACATGCTATTACAGGGTAAAAAGGATCTACATTATGTTTACCTTTCATATAAATTTTGGACTAAGAGTTTACATAAGTATTTTGGATAAGTATAAAGGTTGGAAGGGATAAAAGTTTGAAATGTTATTTTTGGATTTTTATAAAAGGACAACACGCAGACCGTGTGACGACCCGCCGCGTCGGACAAAGCTGTGAGAATCGAACCCACAACCATGGTGCAATGAGGATTTATCACCTACCACTGGACTACGTGATGATCCTGGATGGTATAATGTAGTTTCTTTTTTTAAAAGTTCTAATATGTGAATTATAAATTTATTATATTTGGAACCCTATACGATTAGGATAAATAGAGTATTTTTGAGTTGTATTATGTTTTGGGGTGAAAGATGAGTTTGTGGTAGAAATTTATTAATGGATAAAAACTCTAAATATAAATTAATAATGTCTCCTTATGATCTTTTCCAATCTCATAAATAAATTCCTCAACATTAATAAAAGGAACTTAGAACCAAAATTTTGTCATAGATGGTACCTTAGATCATCACAAATTTATGGCTTTGGGATTGTTGGCCTTTTCATAGCCATGTTCTCTACCACTCTCCATCAGATATTGATGGTTATATTTCTCTTCCATATACATATTTTCTTAAATGGAACCCTATTATGTGTTATTTTCGGTAACTTTCATACTTACCACTCTTTATTTTAAATAGAGGCCTCATTAATTCATTTTTCGATGTGGGATTTCAACTAAGATATTTTGAAACGTCAACCCCAAGTTTCCAATATCGGGCATAAATTGCAAGGACACAATTCATTGAAGGATGGGAGAATTTAACACCCCAATCTTCCATGGTATGCTTCTCTTTTAATAATAAAATAGCGTGTGTTGTATGCAACTTCGAGTTCTAACACATACTACAACCAATCAAACTAGCCGTTACGAATCTTAATACCTACTTTTTGAAATTTTATAAATTTTATCTCTCAAAATGGACTTCATTTTTGGATTCAGAATATCGAATTTATCCTAGGGTGAAATTTTGGTACTTTTCGGATAACTTTTATATTTTGATAAATAGTGAAAATTACTAAATTTTAATTAAAAACAAATTTTTTAATTAAAATAATTAATTTTGATAAATTATGAATTTGAGTGGTTTTAAAGTATATTTAGAATATATTTTTACCATTTAATACAATTTTGGTCATTGTACATAATTTCACAATTAAACCGGACATGAACAAGAGTCAATCTTTTGATAGTTATTATATCTTAAAAACACGGTTTTTTGTTTAACAACGGGAATTAATTTTAAATTAATTTCTTCCACTTATGTGTTTTGAATTTTAAAAAATAGATTCCATATTTGGAATTAGGATGTCTAAAGTATGTAAATAGGTAACTTTTATTTTTAGACATTTTTCATAATTACTTCGGTAAATATTTTATTTACCATGGTTAATGGGTAAATCCGGTAAATAAGGGTTAAAAAAATAATATTATAATAATAATAAATTACCATAAAACATGTCCTAACCTTATTGGTGGATACATGTCCGACCATGGGCATCTTTGGGTCGATTTTGGGACCCCATGGAGCCACTTGTAGGTGATAGGGACACTTTATTTTAATTAAGTTAAAATAAATACAAAAATGAAATAAGAATATATCTTTTAGAAAAACAATTTTTACATAGGGTAATATATGTTGGGTTTTTTACTATAAACATTCATTAGAAATTTAAAAATATTTCCTACATAATGATATTTTATTTATAATTTTTAGACATTAAATAATTTAAGTTATTTATGACACAATAGTGATGCATTAATTACCTAATTAATGAAAAATTAGAATAATTGATATTATAAATACCCAAATAAATGTAATTTGAGACTTTTTATAAATACCAATAATTTTATTGGTTAATATGACATGTTAGTATTGATTTAATTAACTTTTTTCGAAGTAATAATTCGGTTATGATTTTTACAAAAATAAATTATTGTATAGTGTCAAAATTGACATAAAAGAGTTTTTAAAAATAATATTATATTATTAATTGATATTAAATTCCTAAAAATCTAAAGTTCAGCAAAGATACTTATATCATGATAGTTTTATAATTAATGGACCACATGGGGGTCTCTTGGATATATATAGTAAGTTTATTAACCATATAATATAAAAATACAAAGAGACATTGTAAAATTGAAACTAATTAACTAAGAGTTAATACTTAAAGATAATGTTAATATAGTAACCCAAACCTATCTAAATCCTATTGTTTGAGTGTTTTTCGACCTATCCCCACCTTAAACTTTAAATAATTCACTTTGGAGCCATTATAAACCGAATATGAATTTATTATAAAATAATATTTCTAGATTTTCCAAAGGTGCCCCTCACCCCTCTTATAAAAGGGCACTCCCCCTTCTCATTAATTCACACCTTCAAAGCCTTTTTGTTCGGCCAAACCCTGCCCAAATACTCTCTCAACTTCCCTCACTTCAACCTAGAGGCCTTATTTTGATCATAAAGCAAACTATGGCGCCCTTTTGATCAAATCAAAAGGAAGCACCCGAAGAAGAGGTAATGTTTTCACCACCCTTTTTCAAGTTCCTTTCTTCTTCAACATCTTCTTCTTTTTTGTTCACTTTATAAAATAATAACTCCATTATATTCTATATACTGTGATCTTATTATAAATATGGAAAGGTTAAATTCATTATTCTATCCATCCCTTGAATGACATGTCACCATACGTGTGTATGTACGGCCTACCGTCTCCACGGCATGGTGTAATTGTTATTCAATATATTATTATTTAGATGGGTATAATAATGAGGTATAATTCATGTAAATAATAAATATAACATGTTAATTATTCTGTATATATTATATACCATCCAATTATATATTATTTTAATATCAAAAAAATGATATTTTCACTCGTGCGTACGTACGGATTACCGTCTCCACGAGGCAATGAGATTCATTTCCAAGTTCACCATTCATCGATGATTATAAAAAAATATATGTTACTAATAATTATGTAATATATGAAATAATAATTCTACTGGAGATATATATATTTATATATATAAGTATTTATGTACTTACGTATATCTTATTCACTTACTTCCGTTCAATACTATATGAAAATGGAAACAGCGTTTATGCGTACGTACGGACTACCGTCTCCATAAACGGTGTTTTCCATTTCATATATACTTCTATTATAAATTTTTATATTCTAAATATATATGATAAATAAATCATGTTTTATATTCTGGAAGTATTTAAATCATGATCTAAGTGATACAATCAATATTAACAAGTTAAAACATGTATGATAAAAAAAGGAATTATTACCCGAAATATTAATGTAACATGGAAATTATTATTAAATGGGTAGTATAAAGTCATAAATGAATAATATATGATATCATAAATATTAATATGGTTCTGTTATAATTTAATAACATACTATAGTCTTCATACAGAAGGCTAAATGTACCCTCGACTAAAGGAAAGTGCTAGGTAAGGGGTTTCTTATCTCACTTTTAATTCCGTGAGATTTCCATTGTTCACCGCTTATTTATTGCATGTGTTGTATTGTGTACTGCCATTTAATATGTATTATCATGATCCACTTTATATTAATGATATTATATGATTCATTTGGTGGTTATTGACTATTTTTCATACGAATCAATTGATTACAACGAGGTAAGGGGTTTTCATCTCACTCCTTATTCCTGTGAGATTCATGCCATATTGCCACTATTACCTTTTGTGTGGTGTATGTACTGCCCATAATTATATTATTTATGTAATAAAATTTAATTTATGTGTATTTACATATTCATTGTATGATACCTCTTTCATGGGGTGTATGTTTCGTAAGCTACCAAATTGGTAAGGGTTAATTTCATAATCTCTTTATTATCTGAGGTTGTTTTTACGTAAGTATCTACTGGGACATATTTATTATCCATGTCTGAGTTTTATGAAAGAGTTTTCAAAGGGATTCTTTTCAAAGAATTTTTACTAATACATCATTTCAAATGTTTTAAATATTTATTCTTCTAAATCATTCTCATTAATGTCCATGTCTTTAAAATGGTTTTTAAGGATTTATTTATATGGACATGAATGTTTTTAAAATTTTAATTCCTTTAAAAAGTTACAAAGTGGTATGGGACACTTTGATTCAAAAATATCATTAAATTACTTCTTTTTCAAATTGTGTGACTTTTAAATTTTTTCATGAAAAATAGATATTTCTCTCAAATAGTTTTGATTTCATCTATGTCAAAATCCTTTGATAAATTTTACACTTGTTTGAAGTTGATTTATTATGATACAAATCTTCCATATTGTATTTAAGGTTTTTTGATATTTTTGACTATGGATGATTCATTTTCATGACATTAATTTCTTATGATTAATGTTTTGGAATTTTGTATACTAGTTTTAATACGAATGTTTATATTATATTTCATCCTCTTATTAAGATGAATGTGTTGGACTAGAATGTTCCGGGTTGGGGACTGATAAAATTAAGCCGTCTGGTTTGGTGTCCAGTTATTAGAGTCGCTTCGGGTTGGTGTCCGGTTATTAGATGCACTCCGGGTTGGTTTCCAGTTACAGGTATCCCCTAGGTCTTGGAACGAGGCCTTGACAAAGAAAATAAAGTTCAGCATTATGCATTCCATCATTATGAAAGTGGTTAGTGATATTTTATGTGATTATTCGACTAGTAGAATATCCATGTGAATAAGTAAAATACATTATTTTATTTTATTTTTTCCATATTATTCTTATGTTCAAGTTTAAAAGGATTTTGTTTTAGTTATAAATTTCCTTAAATGTTTATGCTTATTTATGAAAGTTTCTGTTGTATTGCTTACCCTTACTGAGCCTTTGAGCTCACCCCTTTCTATGTTTTATTTTTCCCAGGATTCCAAGAAGTGTATTGTGATTGATATCCAGGGTTAAGCCAAGGTAATAATGGCGTTCATAAAGATTATTTATGTTGTTTTGTATGTCTTAAAGTGTAATGTAACATTCATGTATGTAATCTATTTTCCAAGACTGCTAAACTGATCAGTCCTTCGGGACTTGATTCCTTATAATCATTTCAATGTATTAAAATAATGCACTGACTCTGCGTAACTGGGGTCGGGGCATTACACAAATTCAGACTAAATATCCCTTTATAACCTAATGGATTTTGGGGTGTGTTGGTAAATAATAATCTAAATAGTTATATTAGTTATTAATGATCTCAAAGGAAAATTTTGAATGAAAATCTTCCAATATGATTATGATGAGATTAGAAATATTTATATATATATATAATAAAAGTTATTAATAGTATAACATTATATGTAGTAAATTAAAGTAGTGGAATAATATGTTTAAAGAGTTTAACATTAGGAGTATGATTCTTAAATCTCACCCTTATTCAAAAAACATTCTTCGTAGCTTTTATTCACTGAAATATTTAGTGAGAGGGTTTTAACAGATATTCACATAGAGATGTTACAAGAATTATATAGGTATTTAATTAGTATAACAAAACCCTAAAAGTACTCTAAACATAATGTTACTCTATTAATATATTGTATGAGATATATATGGTAGGATAATATATATTTTTATTTTTTATTTATAAATAGTTATAAAATATATCATGTCAAACAAAAGTTGGTATCTATTTTATCATTATTTCATGTTGAATGTATGTATTTCATGAAATGAAATGAAAATTAACCTCTCAATGTATGTGTTTGAGTTACCCTAACTGATTTTCCTAGTTGAGTATTATATATTGTAATGAAATTTTAAGGTTAATATGGTAAGGATTTCATATAGAGATATGGAATATGCTCATGATACACAAAATGATTTTTTATGATGGAAGAATCACCATGTATACCATATAAAGCGTCATACAATATTTTATTGGTATTCTAGAGGATCATGTTTCATATCAAATACACAAACCTATGGTTACAAAGTAACCTCTCATGATAACCTGTATACTATGATACAATTATTACACTATCACTAAGGATGAGTTAATTTGTGTGTTGTTGGATATGTTGATGATCATGCCATTAGTTAAGGATTAATAAAAATGGCATTCCTATTATCATATAATGAATATGACATCTTTTGAATTGATTAAGATAGGCTGAGGAAATTAACATACCTACTTAGATAAGGTGCATGCTATATATATACCTTCTGGGATGAGGTGCATGTGATGTTCTCATCGGCTTATATGAATAACATGTGATGCATACATGGATCTAGTTAGCCTATACTTGGAGAATTAAGAACATGCATGTAAGTTATATGGGATTGACATCATCCTTATCTTTTGTTCACTTAATGTCATTATAAAATAGATTTTATAATTATTTGTACTTGTATATAAAACATCTTGTGAAAATAGGTATGGATACACATGTATTTTATTGAAATCATGTTATACTACTTTGTAGACTGACAAGAATTAAATCTTTTCTATAGGACACTTTTTTATTAAATTTATGGATTCAATTATATATAATTGTTTTCAATGTTATAAAGCCCCTTGGGGTCATAGATTATTGATGTGTGAATGACGATAAAATTTATGAAACATTTAAATCTACCAAAAAAGTGTTTTAGAGGATATCAAGAAGAAGGTTTGGATGGATTTTCATAAGTTGTTTAATAAAATGTAGTATATAGTGAATATGTATAATGGATTTTGAAAAAGAAGTTTTGGAAATAGTAAAAAGGATGTTTATAAATAGATTAATGTATTTTTATATAATATGTGATATAATGTGATAATGATCTATGTCTAAGAGACATTAGTGAAAGTGGGAAATTTATAGATGAATATGAACTGAATTTGGGACTATGGAATATTAAAGGATGCTATTATGTGGTGAAAGTTCATAGATTTTATGTATAAAAGGCTAGACCATGGCATTGTGATCATCACTATGTCCTAATATTGTGCATTATTTAATAGGTGATATTCAATATCACATGGAATGATATCCTTCTCATGCACCATGAAATCATAATTGATAAAGTCATCATGAAATGATGATATTGAAGAGTTATAATATTATGAATAATATTTTATAAATATTAAACAATATGTTAATGAGGATAGAGAAAGTATTATATGTTGGGATCATGACTATATTTAGATTAATCCATAGGAATATGTACACTATAACATACTAGGTGGAACAAAGTTCATGTGCAATCCCATAATTCATATTCTAAAACTTAAAAGACACACCACAATTAAATCATTGCACCACAATTCAAAAACTCCTAGAATGAACTTAAAAAAATTATAAGAGACAATGATTGAACAAATAAGTAAAAATAATAACATAATATTTTTATATGTTTCATATGTGAGTCATAATCCATGCAGTAATTATTTTATAGTTTTATTCAAGGAATCATAAGATGATAAAAATAAAATAATTTATCATCAAATGATCCATCCTATAAATTATAGTAAGACCATTCTAGTGTAACTAATATCTGTTGAGATGTTATGTGGAGTATGATATACTCCATAATACCAAATATAGGATCGAAATAATATATATACTGAATGAAGTATCTAATAATGCTCAAAATGCAAGAGGGGGTGAATTTTATACTTTAAAAAATTCCTTTGAAACTTTTAAAGATGATTATGTTTAACAAGGTTAAACTAGTTAATTCACAAAACCTCTAGTTCTACACACTTGCTAGATTCCAAAAATATGATTTCGAGAAAGTGATTCTAGAAAAGATGGATCCAGAAAATGAAACTTGATGAAAGTTTACAAAGATAAATATTCAACCTTAAAGCATATATAATCTTACTAAATCAGAGTATACAAGTATAAGGAAGTATAATATAGTTATACTTTCTTAAATAATCAAAATACAGAGGAAAACATGAAACAAACAAGTAACAAGTAGTAAGTCTTTTAACCCAAAGATAAGGGTATCCAACAACCTTGGATAAAGGTCTCTTGATTTATACTTTCAAGAAAGTCTACCTTACCCACACTACGGTAAGCCCTCGATACGAAGATCAGAGTCTGTCTTGATATCCTTACAAGCCCTCAAATTCAAGGTAGTCGGCACCTCTGTCTTCCTATCCCCGGAAGACCTCAAATGCACTCATCAAAATTTGGAGTCGCACGAAGCAAATCTGAACAAGGTGTTTAGTATGCACTAGGCATGAGAGTCTCTCTCTAGAAATCACTTCAACAGCATGTAATCTCTAGATTGATAGAATATTTCATCAAAAGTTATGATCTCTTTCAAATGAGATCCTATTTATAGGCATAGCTTCAACAGTCGTCTCCCTCCTCCAACGGTCATATTTTTCCTTGAATTTCGGAGGGACCTCTATAAGTGTCACTCAAACAACAGTTAATTAGTAGCTGAATGCACGACGTCATTTTATAACACAAACAATTGTAAGAAAAAAATATGGTTACATAACCAAAATCAAATATTCAGAATGTAAGAAAATAAAACTTTGGGGTCTAACCAAAAACATATTTGGTGTCTATAATACAAGGATATTCGAATTCTGTTTTCCAAGGAATTTGGAACCTGAATTCTATATAATTCTAGAGTCTGAATTTCAAGTAAATTTGGAGTCTTGAATCCAGTAGAATTCGGAGTCTAGATTCATAAGATTTCGGAGTATGAACTTACGAATTTCGGAGTCAAAATTCAGAAGAGTTCAGAGTCTGAACTCAGAAAATTTCGGAGTCTGAATTCAGAGAACTCGGAACCTGAATTTGAATCATCAAAACAGAATGCTCTATATATAATTATTATTATATTCCGAGGTTTTGGATATGAAACCAAATTTTACACATACAAAATTAACAATGAAAAACATGGTAAGGAAAAATTTCCTATGGGAAGGAAATTTTTCCTTATGAAAGTATATCAGGGTAAATGAAATTTTCCTTAAGATAAGGTGTCTGTGATTTTCAAAACATGAGGATTGGTAAATTCATAATGAAAAATTATTGACTCAACAATTTCCCCAAACATGAAGGAATAGAAAATTCATAATAAAACCTTATTGACTCAACAATCTCCCTCTTTTTGGAAAGCACAAACATCCTTATAAAAAAGAAAATAATAACTTAGAAAATATTTTTATAGACTTTGAAAATAAAACTTATCTCCATTATCATATGGGAAAAGATGAATATAACTAACTCCCCCTTAGGCTTTGGAACACTAAGGATCATATTCTAGATTTCCGGAATGATATTTTTCATTATCTTGAGTACAGAAATATCTGTAATGAAAACTCCCCCTTAGATAAGATCCCCCTTACTTAGGGATATTTCTTCTTTACTTAGTATTCTTTTTACTTTATCCCCATTTGTAATTTTCAAAAAGAATTTGAGTAAATGGAAAAGAAATTATGGTACATGAAAGATTAGTACAACACATCCAAAAAACAAGCAACCAAAAAATTTATTATGATTAAAAAGAATTTTTACAAGGAAGAAAATTACAACAAAAGATCAGGTTGCAAAAAAAGTATCCTTCCTTTTCCTTTGTCATAAAATTCTTGAATATAGTCTTTAGATTTTTGAGATCCTAATGATCTTCCTCTGATCACTTAAGAAGCTGATCCTGATCCGCAGCTTTCTTCTCTAAAACCTTGATTCTTTCTTCCAAAGACTTAAGAGCCTCTGCCTGAGCCTTCAGGACTTCTTCTTGCTTGAAAATATTTTCTTCTATCTCAATCTGAAGATATCTTTCTCTCTTCCATATTTGGGAAACATAATACAATTTCACATTCAAATCCTTCACTTCTTGAATCAGGTTATTCTTCTCAAGGGTCAACATTTTCTCAAAGATAGTCATGAGATCCTTGATCTTACCATCTTCTATGTCAAAAGACTCCTTGACACCATCTTGAAACTCATCAATTTCTCTCAAATATTCAATTGTCTTCTTTGACCATCCAACCATTTTCTTACAAGACCTTTCATGGGCATCGTAGTTAATGAAGAAATTCTTGAAATCAGCCTCAATATTGACACACTTGTCCATCACTATGGAAACTAAATCTGATTTCTGATTTAGTGTGTGTAGAAGCATCTGGATTATAGAGTCAATGCTTGGAAAAATCAAAATGTTCCCAACCAAATTTTTCAATGATTGAACAAAAAAATCATGTCCAAGGTATGATGATTCTGAATCTAAAATTTTTCTTGGTGAGGATTCTTTCTCTAACTCAACTACCTTCCTCTTTGATGACCCACCAGTTTCCTTCTTCTTTACAACAACTTTGGTAGGTGTCTCAACTACCACCTATTTTACTTTATCACTTCTCGGAATGGATTCCTCATCCAGAGATTTGTGTTCACTATCAGATAGTTGAACAATTCTATCTTCATCTATCTTCTCCTTCTCATCTCCTGTCTCATCATATTTAGGATGAATAAAATGATGATTAAAACTTTCTTTCTCGGATATGTTGTTCACTTCATCTTCAGCTTTCTCATCCTCTTCTTTCTGATCTTTCCTAGGTGTAGCAATCTTTGAAGATTCTACTTCTGAAGTTTGGAATGACAATTTTTCGGATGGAATTTCTTTCTCATGGAAATATTCCAATTGCTTAATTAGATCTTCAGTATCTCCACTACTTTCTTCTTCGTGAACTTCTTGTACTACTTCTTCTTCTTCTCTTACTTTCACTTTTTCGAAGTGACAAACCTTTTACATGGAGACTCAGGTAAAGATTCTACCAAGAAAGATTTTGGTACTTGGATACTCTCGGATGATTTCTCAGCATCCTTTAGAAGGGATTGCACAATATCTGTTTCATACATCTTCTTCTTTTGCTTCTTTTCTTTTGCTTGCTTCTCAAGCTCATCAGCAGTCTTCTCTTTCAAAGCCTTTGCTTCTGCAGGATCCAAGCCAAACTATGGCTCTTCTTCCAATTTTTCTTATCTTTCCTCCACTTTTCTACAACCTCATCTGGATATGATTTTGCTTCTTATGTTTAGGAGGTGTAGATTGAGCTTCCTTAGCTTTTGGGGTTTTCTCTTCTTCTTCTACTTCCTTTAACTTCCTCTTATTTACAACCTTTATCGAAGGTTCAACCACTTCTTGTTTTTTTGGAACAGCTTCAGCTTCTTCCTCTAGTAGGTCATAAAATTTTCCGAAGTCTTTAGAAAATCCAATTTTCATCCTCTTAAAAGTATCATTACTGACTAGCATGAATTTGCAATTCCTTGGCTTCTAACTACAAGGAATTTTGAAAGATTCTAGACACCAAACAATCAACTTAGAAAGAATGGTTGGGTACATGATAATCTGAGCCTTCAGATTTTCATTCTTGATATTCTCGATTGTAATCAGAACATTCTTAACCAAATTTACCTTCCTCAGGTTCACCAAAAAATCTAGGATGTACATACCAATCTTGTTCAATGTGTCCTTGTCACCTTTTCTCGAAATGATAAATCCTTGAACCCATAATTCAAGGATCTGATTATTTGTAGAGAGGTGAGCAATCTTCAGAGTCTTGACATCAGTAAGACCGAGGAACTCCATAGATTTCACCTTTACAAAGCTTCCTTTGACATCCGGCAACTTGTGGGAACATAATTCATCTTCTCCTACGTATATAATACCAACTAAGTTGGCTTCCTTAGTATATGAAAGAGCATAGGTCTTTTCATAGCTTTTGAAGGAAAACTTCTCTCTTCCTTATTCTATAAAGAAACTGACTAATTCATAAAACTCAATTACTATATCCAGATACACCAAATCTTGAGCCCCTGGATTCAATATGCAAACAATCTCCCATCCATTCAATTTGATGTTCTTCGAAATAATTGAATCATACTTAGCGAAGAAGTTTGGATGCACCAACCTTTCTCTATACACCGGCCACTCTAGAATTGGCTTGACAGTAGACATATCTTTCTAAGAAGATTCTTATACAGACATTTGGAATTGAGAAAACTCTGAGAAGTTAGGAACGGGCTTAAGTAGAGGGTCAGAACTTCAGCACGCGAGAGCTTGAGATTGATGTGGGACAACCCTTCAAGGGTCCATTATATAGGTTTTAGAAGCGACGATTCATCTTCTAAACTCAACCTAATGGATGAAAATCCTTCTAATCATATCTAACGGTTGATATGATAGCCACAAGGAAAAATTGATATAATCCGATCTTTTGAGTTGTTTTAAGAAAAAAATTCTGATTTAAGGAAAAGAGAATCCGAAAAATTTTAAAAACAATTGAAAATACCAGCAAGTAAATGATGATTACGAAAACTTAAGAAGGGAAACATACCTTTCATATTTCCAGGAATATTATTCATATTGAGGAAAAAATTTCTTTATGAACATTAGATTCCAAAAAAATTTGATTACGAAAAAAAATTTGAAAACGAAAATCTTCATTATGAAAATTTTGAGTATGAAAATATTCATTATGAAAATTTTGAGTACGAAAATATTCATTACAAAAATTTTGGGTATGAAAGTATTTATTACAAAAATTTTGAGTACAAAAATCTTCATTATGAAAATTTTGAGTACGAAAAAAAACTTCATAACGAAAAAATTTGAAAAACTAAAAAACAAATGTAATCCCCCTATGGAAAGCAGTTAATTACTGTAAGGAGATTGATTTCAATAGAAAGTTAATGAGGAATATTACCTTATGGTTATCATTCCTAACTTCTATTTAATGTATTCAAATCTATCGGAGAGTAAATATTTTGTGAAAATATCATCAAGTTGATCTTGTGTTCTGATAAATTAAAGAATGATATCTCTTTTTTGTGTGTGATCCCTAAGAAAGTGGTTCCTAATATCTATTTTTTTCACAAGAGTGATGTGCCGGGTTTTTACACAGGGAAATGGCACTAGTATTATCACACAAAATTTTTGTTTTGGTAAAACTCATACCATAGTCCGTGAGTGTGTGATGCATCCACAACACTTGAGCACAACAACTTCCAGCTGCTACATATTCAGCTTCAATAGTGGAAAGTGCTAATGAGTGTTGAATATTGAATGACCAAGAAACTAATGAATATCCTAAAAAATGACAAGTTTTGAAAGTACTTTTTCTATCCATTCTATATCCACCAAAGTCAGCATCCGAAAAACTCTTTAAAACAAAATCATTTCCAGAAGTATAAAAGATTCCTAAATCCATGGTTCCCTTTAAGTAGCGAAAAATTATTTTCACTGCCTTTAAATAATATTATTTAGGATTGGATTGATATCTTTCACATAAGTATAATGAAAACATTAATTCTAGATGACTAGCTGTCAAGTAAATTAAACTTCTTATCATACCTCTAAAAGATGTTTGATCTACTAGTTTCTCAGCTTCATCAATATCAAGTGTATTTGAGGTACTAATAGGTGTAATTATACTTTTAGTGTTTTCATATCCATAATTTTTAAGAAGATATTTAATATACTAATGTTGGGATATATAGATTCCTTCTGGTTTTTGGGAAATTTAAAAACCAAGGAAAAATGTTAACTCACCCATCATACTCATTTCAAACTCAGATTTCATTTGATCCACAAAGGAATCAGTTAAATATTTCTGATTTGAACCAAATATAATTTCATCAATATAGATTTGAACAATAAAAACATTTTTCTTATTTTTATTTATAAAAAGGGTTGGATCTGCATTTCCCTTAATGTAATTATTTTGAAGAAAAAATCTTGTAAGTCTATCATACCAAGCTCGAGGGGATTTCTTAAGTCCATAAAAATATTTGGTAAGTTTAAAAACATGTTCAGGGTGTTTTATATCTTCAAAACCAAGAGTTTGTTCAACAAAAACTTCTTCTTGAACATAACCATTAAGGAACTCACATTTCACACCCATTTGAAAAATTTGGAAATTGAAGAATGCTGCAAAGGAAAGTAGAATACGAATATATTCATGTCTGGATACTGGAGCATAGGTTTCTTCATAATCTATTCCTTCTTGTTTATTATAGCCTTTAGCAACTAATCTAGATTTATTTCTTACTATTATTCCATCTTCATCACACTTATTTATGAAGACCCATTTGACTCCAATAGAAGAAGTTTCCTTAGGTCTTTCAACCAAGGTCTAGACTTTATTCCTTTCAAATTCATTTAGTTCATCTTGCATATCCTTTATCCAATCTACATCACCAAAAGCTTCATCGGTTCTTTTTGGTTCTAACTGGGAAAGGAATGCTAGATGTTCTACTTCATTACTTAAGGAACTTATAGTCCTTATAGGTTGATTCACATCACCAATGATACTATCACTGGGATGATTCTTTTGAAACAACTAATTTGGGTTTTGTAAAACCTGTTCATCAACATATGGTAGGAAATATTCTGGGGTAAATGTTTCAGAATTATCTTCTTGGACATTTTCCTTGTTAGAAGGATCTTCTAACAAAGGTTGATAATCGATTTTTGAAAACAAATCTGAAGATGTAGGTTGGGGTTGTTTAAAAACAAAGGGATCAATTTCATCAAATTTGATATGTACTGTTTCTTCAATAGTACAAGTGTTTTTATTAAATACTCTATAAGCCTTAGAAGTTGTGGAGTAGCCTAAGAAAATTCCTTCATCAGATTTTGGTGCGAATTTGTATAGATTATCTATAGTATTTAAAATGAATACCTTGAAACCAAAAACCTTGAAGTATGAAAGCCTAGGTTTTCTACCATTCCATAACTCATAAGGAGTTCTATTAAGAAAAGGTCTAATCAAAACTCGGTTTATAGTATAATAAGCAGTACTTACAGCTTCATCCCAAAAATGATTGGCTACAGAATACTCACTCAACATCGTTCTTGTTATCTCTTGAAAAATTCTGTTTCTTCTTTCAACAACACCATTCTGTTGAGGTGTTCTGGGTGCTGAGAACTTATGAGTAATGCCTTTTCTACTACAAAAACGTTTCAAAATCAGAATTTTGAAATTCTCTTCCATGATCACTTTGAATAGTTATCAAAGGAAGGTTTTTCTCATTTTTAAATTGGGATCTAAAACTTTTGAAATAAGAAAAAGCATTATATTTCTTTGTTAGAAAATAGACCAATGTAAATCTGGTGTAATCATCAACTAAGACAAATACATAATACTTGCCTCCAATGATTCCAGTTTGTGTTGGCAGAAAGAAAAAACTCTTCCTTGGAATTGTGTACTAAGCACTTTTCATTCCTAAAATTTACAAGGTAATCTTCATCACATAATTTAATTATGCTAATGAGGTTGTGCTTAAGACCCTTAACAAATAAAACATTCGAAATCAAAGATTTTCCAAGAAAAACGATGTTACATATAACAATAATTTCTCCCTGAGCATTATCTCTGAAAGTTACTTTTCCTTCTTTCGTCTTGATAATATTTTCAAATTGTTTTTTGTTACCAGTCACATGTCGGGAACATCCACTATCCATGTACCATGTATTGTTGTTGGTACTTTCTCTATTTTCCTGAAAACAAAAGAGTTAGACTTTCAAAACCAAAACTTTCTTGGATCCAAAAATTTCATAAATAAAAATTTTAGGCACCCACATTTTCTTATAAAAATAGGCTTTATGAAATCCTAAATATTGAGTTTTGTTTAGGGAACAAATTTTTTCCCAATTCCCACCACACTGACACTTAGTGCAGAATAGATCACTTTAAGGAACCAAATAATTATTTCTAAAAATTGATTTAGAACTAGTATAACCAAATCCAGAATTATTCCTTAGAGTTAGGATTTTAGAATAAATCTTATCAAAATTTTCTTTACCTAATGTAAAGTTTTAGAAACACTTCCATACGGAAAAAAATTCAGATTTCATTCTGATAACTAAGTTCTTGTCTTGAAAATCATTATCTTTAGAACTAGAGTTAGGCTTGAAAACATTTTTCTTAGAAATTACATTTTCTAGATCCTTAGAAAGTTTATCCTTCTCAGAATTTACTTCCTCAAGGTTTTTTGAAATACTTTCAAAATCAAGGATTTTCTTATAATGATATTTAGAAAGATCTGGTATTTATTTAGTAAGTATAGAAATCCTAGAATTTTCCTTATCAAGATTTTTTTTGACTTTAGAATTGTCATTCTTAAGAATCTTAGAAAACCTAGAAACTTATTTATAGTAAGGTAAAGTATCATCTTCATCAGAAGAAGATTCTCCATCCAAATATTCATAGAATATATTATTACTATAATTTGCATTTAAAGAAACATTTTTCATTGATTCAGTGTTGTGTACCTTATCCATTAAGCAATGATTGTCAATAGGTAGTCTGGCTATTAGATCAAGATTCTTCGGTCTAGAATATTCCTAATCTGATGATTCATCTATAGAGTCACCACCACTGGAAATCTTGATGTCATTAGATTTTAAGACTTTATTAGATTTAGCTTTGTAGTACTTATTTTTGTTTCTCTCAGAATGATTTCCCTTTCTTTCTTTTCTCTTAATCATAGGACAATCAGGTCTTATATGTCCAGATTTCTTGAAATCATAACATGTGACTTCTGAATCTTTCTTATATTTCCTTTATTTCTTCTTGTATCTGGGTTGAAAGCTCTTCTATCCAACAATCTTGTTCATCCTTTGAGTAAGATTGGATAGTTCATTTTCTAAAGATTCACTACCACTATATTCGGATTGTATAACAACCTTCTTAGATTTGGATCTTGTAACTCTCTCAGGAGTCTTGGATTTTATATGATTTGAAGTTGTAGTAAAAACAACATTGTCATTCCCATTATTCTTCTTTACATTATCAGTATCTCTCTTCATTATAATATCATGTTGAAGAAGAGTTACAAAATGTTCATCAAGATAAATCTGAGTAACCTTTCTTTTCTCATCTATAGCTTTCTTCTTGGATTCCCACTCATTGGGCATGATTTCTATGATCTTATCAACAAGATCTTCATAATATAATCATTTCTCACCCATATATTGTAAACTATTAACAATAGTCATGAATCTCTATTGCATTTTACATATGGGTTCTCCATAAGGAAAGCAAAAAACATGATATTCAGCTCTGAGCATGGATCTTCTAGTTTCAATAAATTTGGAAGTTCCAAAGTGTGTCACTTCAAGTTTCTTCCAAATACAATTTGCTGCTTCACAAGATGAAATTTGGCTATATAAATTTCTAGTCATAGAAGAAATCAATGTATTTTGTACCTTATAATTCAGTCGATATTCATGGTTTTCTTGATTGGTGAAAGTACTAAATTCCTTGTCATTAATTTTATATCCTCTAGTAAGCATGAAAAAATTGTATACTCCAGTATTGATAATAAAAGTCTTCATACGATCTCTCCAATATTCATAATCATTTCCAACAAAAATAGGTGGTCAAGTAGGATTTAGGTTGTTTATAGAACAAACATTGATTCCTTCCATCTTAAATAGAACTGTCTCCACACAAACTTGTTAGTTGTAGGGTTAAGTAAACAAGGGAAATATTCCTCAGTAAGAAAAAAATAGAACAAGAGTATCTCTAAGAAAAATATGAATCCAAACATTGTGAGTCCAAAAATATGATTCCATAAATAAGAAGATGGTGAATTCTCTTTTGAATCCAATCATGAGATTAATTCATATTCCTCTAATACTAATTGTTGAAATGGTATGTGGAGTATGATATACTCTATAATACCAAATGTAGGATCGAAATAATATAGATACTGAATGAAGTATCTAATAATGCTCAAAATATAAGAGGGGGTTGAATTATAAACTTTTAAAAATTCCTTTGTAAATTTTAAAGATTATTATGTTTAACAAGGTTAAACAAGGTAATTCACAAAACCTCTAGTTCTACACACTTACTAGATTCCGAAAATATGATTCTGAGAAAGTGATTCTGGAAAAGATGGTTCTGGAAAATGAAACGTGATGAAAGTTTACAAAGATAAATATTATACCTTAAAGCGTATAGAATCTTACTAAATTAGAGTATAAAAGTATAAGGAAGTATAAGATAGTTATACATTCTTCAACAATCAAAATACTGCGGAAAACTTAAAACAAACAAGTAACAAGTAGTAAGTCTTTTAACCCAAAGAGAAGGGTATCCAACAACTTTGGATAAAGGTCTATTGATTTATACTTTCAGGAAAGTCTGTCTTACCAATACTAGGGTAAGCCCTCAATATGAAGATCAGAGTCTGTCTTTCTATCCCTGCAAGCTCTCAACTTAAAGGTAGTCGGAACCTCTGTCTTCCTCAGCAAGGAATTCCTCGAACTTTAAGGTATCCGACACCTTTGTCTTCCTATCCCTGGAAGACCTTGAATGTACTCAACAACATTCGGAGTCGCACGAAGAAAATATGAACAAGGTGTTTAGTACGCACTAGATATGAGAGTCTCTCTCTAGAAATCACTTCAAGAGCATGTAATATCTAGAGTCATAGATCAGTTCATCAAAAGTTATGAGATCTTTCAAATGATCTTCTATTTATAGGAACAGCTTTAACGGTCGGCTCCCTCCTCCAACAGTCATATTTTTCCTTGAATTTTGGAGGGACCTGTACACATGTCACTCAAAAAACGGTTAGTTAGTAACTGAATGCATGACATCATTTTATAACACAAACAAGTGTAAGAAAAAATATGGTTACATAACCAAAATCAAATATTCAGAATGTAAACAAATAAAAGTTCAGAGTCTAACCAAAAACATATTCAGTGTCTATAATACAAGGATATTAGGATTCTGTTTTCCAAGGAATTTGGGTCTTGAATTCTATAGAATTCTGGAGTCTGAATTTCAAAGAAATTTGGATTCATGAATTCAGTAGAATTTAGAGTCTGAATTCATAAGAGTTCAGAGTCTGAACTTACAAAGTTCGAAGTCTGAATTCATAAGAGTTCGGAGTCTGAACTTAGAAAAGTTCGTAGTCTGAATTCAAGGAACTCGGAACCTGAATCTGGATCCTGAAAACAAAATTCTCTATATCTAAGTATTATTAGATTCCGAGGTTTTGGATATGAAACTGAATTTTACACAGACAAAATGAACAATGAAAAATATGGTAAGGAAAAATTTTCTACGGGAAGGAAAATTTTCCTTATGAAAGTAAAATAGGGTAAATGAAATTTTCCTTAAGATAAGGTGTTTGTGATTTTCAAAACATGAGGATTGGTAAAGTCATAAGGAAACCTTGTTGACTCAACAATTTCCCCAGACATGAAGGAATGGAAAATTCATAATAAAACCTTATTGACTCAACAATATCTATATCTTCACATATCCATATTGGGTACTTCCACATTTCTCTTATCTTCACTGTTATCTCTCTATTTGATCAAAGTATCCCAAAACCTAAAATTCTTCTCATTGAAAAAAAAATTATACTTTTGATTCTTTTCCAAATTAAACTTACAAATTTTCTTTTTATCTTCCATGTTGTCTCCATCAAAATTCATCATGGGTAACAAATGGTTTAATTTTTTTGAATTCCATCATTTGGCCTATGTGACTTACAAACTTTCAAACTTATTCATTTCTACTAATCCATTATCACTTGATCCATCATAAATTAATATTTCAAAGTTACCCCTTCCATTGTATTACTCCCTTGGACAAAAAATGGTTTTCATGTTACTGAAACCAAACAATCTCTCACTTAATAAACATTTTTATAGTCTTCTTCACTAAGTACATAGCCAACATATATAAACCATATTCTAATAATCAAACTTCATATATAGGTGTGTGGTTCCACTACCATGATTTTGATGATTTGATCCTAAATGAAAAACTACAGTGCCTCAGAACATCCTACAATGCAACCTTTATTAGCATATCCTCTAGCTCCTAAGAACCTGATATCTTCAGTGGATTAAACACTATATCCTCCAACAACATTTAAATAAAGTTATACTTCATCATTTAATAAAACATAATATTTTTTGCCAAAAAAATCACACTTTTTAAATCACAAAATATAATCCCATAATCTTTCCTTCTACTATGATCTTTCAAAATACCCTTTAGCTAGATCATTTCCTTCACAGTTTCCATTAAAGTAATATAATATTTTTATCTGGTAAAGATTTCACGTACCAAATAATGCTTTGACATCCAAATAATCACCCACTATGTTATGGTGAACATATATTTAGTGGTTATTTTCCAAGTGTATGAATCTTTCCTATAGTCAGAGTTAGAAAAAACCTTTAATTACTCATATATTCTAAAGAAAATTTCTAGTATTTAAGAACCCGTTATGTAACATATAATCCACTTTACATCCAAACAATTGTTTCTTTTATGGTTTGACATGTACCTTATAGCTACTCCTAGTACTTTTATAATTCATGATCAAGTACCAACCATGTCAAACATAATTCTTCCAACTACCAAGGAAAAGGGACCCTTTTCCATGTAATCTACCTCAAATTCCATCTATGGTGAATTGTCCTTGATTAATTTTAAATTTTGGATTATAGAGTGGTCAAATTATTTACCTCACTCATGCCAAAGTGTTCCACCACCTTCCAAATGTAATCCAACTAAGTCAGGTATAAAGTACCAATACCAAAGTCCCTCATAATCTATATCTCTAACATCCATTTAGCTAGATCGATATCCTTTATATTCAATCTTACAGAAAATTTAAAATTTATCTCATCAACTCTTACCTTCACTAGACTATTAATAATAATTTCATACATAGATAATAAATATGATGATATTACCATTTTTGAATACCATCTGGTAACTAAAATGATCTACTTTACTCTTGTTAAACTTTCACTCTTACATGAAAGAATTAAACTTTTATTTCAACTAAATTGTTTCCTGATTAAAACTATAATGGATTAACATACACTTTCACTCAATGTAGAAGAGGGGATCCTATTAATCAAGTATATCTCACAATTCACCACTTACAATAAAAAAACCTTGAGGAATTTTATGTCAATTCACATACTCATTTCCTCTTCCACTAAGGACTAATTCATCCTCTATATGACTCCATTATATTTTAGAGTACCTAGTATGGTATTCTAAAACTACATACCCTTCCTCTAGTAGAATATCTAAAAATATATTTTTTGTACATCCCAAAATTTTCTAACTTCAAACACTTAAGATGGAATCATATCTCTTTTTCTACTATGGACCTCCATTATAAAAAGGCTTCTTACACATCAGATGTGTTCTTAAGAAAGATAACCCACACCTTCTTTATCACATCATTGATAAATGTTACATAGAGTAGTGACCCTCTACAATAATGACCCGATGCTTTCCCCCATACATTCAAATGAACAAACTCTAACTTCTAGCTATTTGGATCTATACATTACATTTAGAAGAAAACATTCCAATACATTCCAAAGTCACAATCTTTAAATGTCTCATACTCAATACTTATAATCTTTAAAATACCTTTAGTGGACAGGATCTTCATCTAATTATCACATAGGTAACTCAAATGATAATTTCACAACATTTTAGGAGTTACTTATCTTGCATAAATTTCACCATTTGAAACGCCAATTAGGTACCAATTCCATTCCTTCACCTATTAGGCCACTACCATATAATTTCATGAAATTTTACATGTGACATCCATGAATATAGTTTATAATATTATATGGTCTAACTATATAATAAAAATTAAGTTCTTCCTTAATCAAGGGATATGTTTCACACCTTGAAACTCCAAAGAGATTTTAGTACATGTATAGATGGAAATGTCACCCTTTTAGGAAATATCGAAATCCTGATCATTCGTAAGATAAATCTTTCCATATAATTTGGAAATTTAATTATCTATACTTCCCCTCTTGGATATTGAGGTAAATGAAGCACCTGAGTCTATTATCCAAGACTCATGTGATATAGAGACACTTAGAATTTGATATCTATCTTTTGATATAGGATTCCCAGATCCACTTCTCAAATTTAATCTCTAGGAATTCACTTTGGTCCAATTATAATCCTTATTTAGGAGACCTTTCATCCAAAACATTTAACACATGTTACCATCTTGAACTGATTTTCTCCTGCTTTATCTTCTAATTCATTTCCTTTTTATCAAACTCTTTTAGGATATGAGTCATCCTCTTCCTTAAAAAGTGTTGGTATTTATGTAAGATGCATAGATATTCTTATAGTAAAGTTATTTATTCAATATCAAGTCCTTAATGTCTATAAATATAGATTTGAACTTTATTATTGAGATACTCACCATAATTCCCATCATATAAAATGAATTCAGGAGTGATGTGAGTAATAGTAGCACCCAATCTCGATGTTTGAAGCTCACCTTCACCAATTCTAACTAAATATTTATAATTTTGAAGTTATTTCTATGATCTTCCACTGGTTTTCACTCTAACATCCACATTCTAAAAAACCTTCACAAAAGAAAACCCTTATTCATTATGGTTGTCTTATCATGCATAAGGGTAGAAATATTAATAAATTATGATGATTTTTTCACTTTATAGATATTATAAGACATATTTCAGGATATTTACCTCTGGATCCCCTTCAATTCCATCTTATCCTGCCTCTCTCATTCATAATTTTTCATTTCTTCTGACTTGGTACCAGTCAACGGTAGGTCATAGTCCTTTTATAGTAACTAATGATCAATATATATTTTCTAAAACCTAAAATCTGTATTGTCAATCCTCTCCACCTAGACCTTACACTCATCAAAATTCATTCCTTAAGAATATAATGATCTCCCAATAAATTTTATAACATGTAATATAGATTAAAACTATTTTACAAAATCTCTCGTACAAGTCTAGGTATATAATGATGCTACTGAACCAAGCTCTTAATAACCTTAACCAAGGTATGGTTATATAAAATCTATAGAATAATCTCTAATACCAGTTGTTATACTCATGTATATATTATAATTAAACCACTTGATGATATACATTGGAACTTAATGGGTGGAGAAAAGTGTATGGGCCATCCCACCCTATAGAGTCTAAAACATAGAATACATGTCACACCTAACTCACCGAATCACAATACAAGAACTCCTCGAAATCACCAAATTATAATTTTAGAAGAAAAACATTGAAAGAATAATGAAAAATAACAACATGATATTTTTACATTATTCAGAAATTAGTCTTAATCTTCTAGGGGAATTAAAATTTAATTTTATTAGATATATTGAATGATGATTATAATATCCTAATTTAAAATCAAATGATCTATACAACTATTTATAGTAGGAATCATGTGATGAAAATGATAGTTGTATCTTTTAATCTTTGTGGAGTGTTCTTCCATGCATATTCTATCTTCATGGATATCCATCTATTCGACCCAAGGCTCCCACTGCCACAACTTCTTATTCTAGTTAATATTGAAGACTTTTTATATTTTCACATGTTATACTTATGTTAGTTATTTGCATCTCCCACACTACCTCCATCAGACATCATTAGGGGTAACTTTTTATTACACTATCCAAGCACCATCAACTTGTCTATATAAATTCTTGACTTATATACTGTTGCAACCAAAAAGTTTTATGTTAGATTGGTTGACAATAAGAGTTGGATATTGATGATGAAATACCTAGTAGTGTAAAAATACAACTTGATCTTAATATATCTCATTTAAATGGATTTATATTGAGTATAATGTGTATTTTTTAAGATTTTAGAATCTAGAATTAAAGAAAGTAATAATTTTTATAACATAATAATTCTATTTTCACATGGTTGTTGAAAAAGTGGCCACTCACACGATATGATTTAGAAGAAGGATAGATTTTGTGACTATTTTGGTGAAGTATAACATCACTATGCAATTCACCATTCCATGGTGATTCTATGTGAGTCATAGTGGATCTATAAATATCTATAGTGAAGAGGATATGAGTTTTCTATATTCCATTTCAAACTAGAAACATTTAGGTTTGTAAATTTCTTACTAGATAAGCCATGGTAGATAGAGTTTCAATTGATAAGCCTGCACGTAAGAAATAGTGAAGTAAATATATAATCAGAGTAACCCTAAACAAGCCATGGTTGACATTGCTGAAGGTATTTTTAGAAGAAAACTCTTAAACATTATGTCCTACAGACATAAGATTATTATTCTGGGAAGAGGAATCAAAATAAAGTAAAATATAGGAAGAACCAAAAGTTTATAATGTTTTTACAACCTAAGAAGAATATTAAATTCTATAAATCTTAGTGGTACATTAAATATTTTATTTGTGTAATTTTTTATTGAAGGTATAAAAACATGATGCAGGCATGAATTTCTTGGAGACATGGAGATTCTAAAATAATAAGATGAAGATAGAAACTATATAATGGTAGTTTCAGTGGCCATGAAATGGGGATCTGATGATGACCACACCTCAGTCATTATCATTTTAGGATTATAAAGTTCCTAAGAGAAATTGGGAGTTTCTCTATGAGAATTTATACTACCAAAGAATACTTACATAATAATAATTAAATAGGGTATATAATGACCCATGCTTTACATAAAATGAAATTACTTCATAATTTAATTAAATTCATTACAAAATATAACAAAACCATGACAGGACCGTACAGGTATAGTGCCTTTAGAAACTGGGAAACATAAACAACTGGTTCATAAAACATCAACATTGTCTCCTGTTTATTTCCTCATAACTAGAATTCTTCTTGGAATATCTTACTTAATACCCTTCTTCCAAACCTGGGGAAAAGAAACATATGAAATTATAAGCTCAAATGCTCAGTAAGGGTAAAAAAAGAAAATATCAATCATATCATATTCATAAGAACATAACATTTGAAAATATTCTCCTGCATATAAAAGATCATAATATCATGTCATGGGATAAATCATAGAAGTGAAACGTAATCCCAATAATCATAAATAAGACATGAAATTTTGGGGTATAAACACAAAATCAAAGAAAATCATTTCACATTAGTCAAGGCTCATTTCCAAGACCATGATAGCGAACAAATTCCATTACTGAACCGAGTTCACTCTTCATTTCAGCCCTGTATTACTGAACCAGATTTACTTTTCATTCCAGCCATGTTTATATCATGAGATATAAATCCTTAACCAATTAATTGTATGGAGATGTAGGTCCCACCCATATTATAATGAAACCATTCTTATGAGTTCCACAAAACATAAAAACATTCACCATAGCATAACCCATGAAATAAAATGGGTTTCTTAAACATCGTTCCATCACAACAAAATCCATATAAAATATCATTTCATAATTAAAAAAATCAAATAATATTAATAATAGGGATATAAAAAACATTATTTAAATATTATCATCTTAGATGGAAAATAATTTTGATAAAACACTTGAAATTAATTCTTGATGAAAATATCCTTTCTTCTTCAAAAACTTTTTCTTTTCTCAAAATGCTATGAAATTTTAAAGGAAAAGAATTTAGTTGAAAAAATTATTGAAATCATGTAGAGGAAGATTCATGTAAATAAAGAATCATGAAACTGAAAAAATCCATTCATGTTGTATAAGTTAAAAAAACATTCTCCTCATACTTTTTTTGGAAAAGTCAAAAAGTACCGCAAATCGAATAATGACAAAAGATTCATTTCATATCATTAAAAAAAATTACCAAAGGGTAAAATTAACTTTAAAAAAGTGTAGAATAATATAAATAATATTAAATAATTAGAAAACATGGATATTTATGATAAATATACCCCCAAAAAATGTACTTACGTATAAACAATATCAAATAAAAACGAGATTTTCAAATTTATCCCTGACCTTAGTTCTGATATGTTTCGTATGTATCTGAAACTCCTATATAATGATTTAAATAATTTAAATCATTTATTATAGAATCATAATCATTTTTATGATAACATTTATGATTGTATTTTCATCCGTTTGTTAGTAACATTTCATTGTTACTCATTATTCGGGTATTAACTGCTTTATGTTCTTATGTATGTTTTGTTGGATAAGTTCTTATTCAACTTTTTAGTTTATAGTTATATCATTTAAAAAATGGTATTGGTATAATATATATCCTATTTATACATTTAATTCATTTATATAATCCTAGTTTAATGAAGATTATGTATAACTAATCACATCGCACCATGGAGACGACAAGCCGTACATACGCACGAGTGATGATATCTTTCCCATAATTGTTGAATGGTATTGAACTTGATGGTTTATAGTATCTCATAATTATTATCATGTTATATTAATCATATATAGTTAATATTTCCTCCATTATACCCATTAAAGTAAAGTGATGGTAAAAAACATATTACACCACAGCGTGGAGATGGTAAGCCCCACGTACGCACACGCAGTGATTTCATTTTTCGTAGAATGGATAAAAGGTGAAATAGGGTAGTTTTATTTTTATAATAAGATATAAGTATATAATTAATAATTATTTTATTACATTATAATGAAACAACTAAATAACAGTAAGTATAATAAGAAATAAATTTCAATGAATCGGTAGAAGAGATTACCTCTTCCTCGATGTGCCTCATTTAAATTTCCTCTTAGGGCACTAAAGTTGGTATTTTAAGGATACCAACATCTCTAGAATATGACTAAGAAAGTTGAGAAGAGAAATTTTCAGGGATTGGCCGATCTTGAAGGCTCAAAATTTATTGAAGAGTTGATGGGGGAGGTTCCCTTTTATAAGAGAGGAGAGGGGAACTTTAGGAAACTCTCAAAAATATTAATTTACAATAAAATAAAACACTACCTAAAAACCTCAAAAATGTCCCAAATTATAATATGAGATGATATGGGGTTGTATTATCATCAAAAAATAAATTTTGGATAACTTAATTTGTCAATTTAGACCTTATCTTTTTAAATGACACTTAGTTATTCTATTAAATGTTAATTTTTCTAATAACATTCTATATATTTAATGGTAATAAATATTTACTTATATTGTTTTAATTGAAAATAAATGGATACTTTCTTCCATTTTAATCCTTATAATTATCACTTTGTAATTTTTAAATATTTTTATGATTTTTAAATAATTTAATAAAATGTTATGTTTATAAAATGTCAATAGTATCAATTTCGACACCATTCATTTATTAGACTTTAAATAAAATTCACAAAGAAGATAAATTTGAACAAAAATATTTAATACACTCTTAAAATTTCATAGTCACCTATAAAATTCATGGGGAACATTAATTAGTTCATATGATATTTCTTAAACCATTTATTTTATATTTCTATTAAAAAATAATTTCTACATTACTATTGTGACATCATTAATGGTAATTATTTAAACTCTAAAAATTATAAATAAATATATGTGATGTATTTTATTCTTTTATATTTCGATATATAATCTATAGTCGATTTTATCTTCTAGTTATCCATATATTAAAATTAATATACTTATATAAAATGATATTGTGAAATTTTTTCCATTTCATTAGTTTTTATTACATTCATGTCATTTTCATAGGTAAGTGGACATAAAATGATTCCATTTCAAACAATAGGTGATAAGGGTCCCATTTAGTCATCAAATATAATTTTTACAGGTGTGAAGCTAATTTTATAATATTATTGTTACCCTTAATTACTTGAATTACCTTTAACCATGGTAATAAAAATAATTTCCAAAGTTACTATTCATAATGCCCATAAAATAAAAGTAGCCTACTAACATAATTTGGACCTATTAATTACAAATATGGAATCCATTTTTAAAAAATCAAAACACATAAGTTGTAGTAATTAATTTAAAATTAATCCCATTGTTGAGAAAATGGGTTTTAAAAGTTAAAACATTGCAAAAAATTGAAATGTTTTTACCTATAAATTCAATGTAAAATTAATGATAATGACATAAATTATATTAAATAGTAAAAATATATTCTATTTATACTTTAAAACCATTAAATATTATAATTTAACCATATAAATTATCTCAATGAAAATAGTTTTTTTTCATTAAAATTTTGCATATTTTTACTATTCATAAAAACATGAAAGTTATCAAAAATTTATCCAAAGCAAAATTTTATATCCTGCTTCAAAATAACATGTTTATATTGTCATATAAAAATTATTAATGTGTCTAAATCTTAATTTAAAATGGGTTCACCATTCAAAGGTGTAAAATTAACCTTTTTTTAAAAAAAATACATCAAATAGGGTTTTATTCATAACCTATGACTAAAATATCTATTGGATGAATATCAAAAATATTTTATTAAGTATATAACACATATATATCTTATTAATTTCATAACTAAAAGTAATTAACTCTAAAATAAAAATATCTAATTGATTTATATTTTTCAAAATGCATTTTCATAAGTTAGTTATAACTATTCCCGTTAACCTAATGGCTAGGATATAATGGTAATTTTATAATAATAGCATATCGCAATTATTTTAAACTCATGATTGTGTGAAAATAAATCTACTAAAGAATAAAAATTATTTAAATAAAATATTTCATAAAAACATATGAGTGTTACATTCTACCCCCCTTAAATTGAATTTCGCCCTTGAAATTTGTCACTTGAAAACAAACAGATGTGGATACCTCTAAGTCATCAAATATTTATGTTCCCATATATCTTATTCAAATAGGTGGTTCCTCCATAAAAATTTAACCAATAGATTGGTCTTGTTTTGTATAACTTTTTCGTTGCGATCCAGAATCTCTATTGGTTGTTCTTCATAAGAAAGATCATTCTCCAGTAGTGCGACTTCTGAGATTAGAACATGTGAAGGATCAGGTATGTGTTTTCTCATGAGTGATACATGGAACACATCATGAACTTGAGATAGATTTGGTGTAATCTCTAATCGGTAAGCTACCTACCCAACATGATATAGAATTTCAAAAGTACCGATATACCTATGGATTAGCTTGCCCTTCTTTCCAAATTTCATTACTCTGTCCATGGAGATGTTCATAAGAACACCTTATCACCCAATTCAAAATCTAGGTATTTTCTTCGATTTTCATCATAATACTTTTTTCAGCTCTAAGCTTCTATTATGTGTTGTTGAATAGATCTGACCTTTTTTACCATTTTATCAACAAGATCAGGTCCTGATAGCTTTCTTTCTCCAACTTCATCCCAGTAAGTTAGAGTTCTGCACTTCTTTCCATAGAGGGCTTTATAAGTAGCCATATGAATACTGGATTGAAAGATAATATTATAAGAAAATTCCAGCAATGGTAGTTTTTGATCTCAACCACCTTTGAAATCTATAGAGCAAGCTCTCAACATGTCTTTTGATTTTTAATTGTCCTCTCAGACTGACCGTCGATCTGAGGGTGATAAGAAATGTTGAAACTTAACTCTGTATCCAAAGCATGCTGAAGACTTCACCAGAACATTAAGGTAAACCTCATATCCTGATCAGATATAATGGAAAGTGGTAATCTAATCAATCTTACCACTTCCTTTACATATATCTTGTAAATTTGATCATGAGATAAATCCTCTCCAATAGCAATGAAGCACCGGTCAACTATAACTCAGATAGCATTATTGCCTTTGGATGTTTTGGGAAGTCCGATGACAAAGTCCATAGTGATGTTTTCCCATTTCCGTTCTAGTATGGGTAATGGTTGTAATATCCCCTTAGAATTATTTATCTCATCCATAACTTGTTGAAAAACCAAGCATCAAGAGACATATTCATTGACATCTCTTTTCATTTCATCCCATCAGTAGTACTATTTTAGGTACATGTACATCTTTGTGCTTCTGAGGTGAATAGATAATGAAGAACTATTATCCTCATCCAATAGCTCCTTCTTTAATTATGGTATGGCAGGAATACAAATCCTATTCCCGAACCCTATTATTTTATCACAATAAAGGTTGAATTCATGAACATTTCTCACCTTCTTTTGTAAATCTGCATCTTCCTTATGTGCCTCTCTAATCTTCAGTTGAATAGATAGTTAAACATTCATTTGAGAAAGATAAGATTTATCCCCTTCCATTATAATTTCTAGATCCATCCTTTGAAAATCCATAAATTTTGGATCATTCATTATCCTCATCATAGATAATCTAGCATGGTCTTATCAACTTAAGGCATCTTCGACCTTGTTTACTTTCCCAGGGTGGTAATGTATTTAGCAATCGTAATCTTTAATCAACTTCAACCATCTTCTTTGGCACATATTCAGCTCATTTTGTGAGAAAATATAATTTAAACTTTTATGATCAATATAAATATCACACCTTTCACCATAAAGATAATGTCTCCATATATTTAATGCAAATATTGCTGCATCTAACTCCAAATCATGAGTTGGGTAATTTTTATCATGGGTTTTCAACTCTCATGAGGCATAATATATCCCCATATCATTTTGCATGAGAACACACCCCATCCCCTTCTTAGATGCATCACTATAGATCACAAACTTTTCTCTACTATAAGGTAGTGTGATCACAGGTGCACTGGATAACCTTCTTTTTAGCTCTTTGAAATTCTCTTCACATTTCTCCATCCAAATGAACTTAAATCCTTTCCAAGTCAATTTGGTGAGTGGATTAGATAATTTTGAAAAATCTTTCACAAAATGTTGATAATATCCAGCCAAAACAATAAAACTTCAGATCTCAGTTACTGTTGTTGGTCTTGACCATCTTTTAATAACCTCTATTTTTGCTGGATCCATAAATATCCCCCCTCTTGAGATTTTGTGACCAAAAAATGAAACTTTTTGAAGACAAAATTCACACTTGGTAAATTTGGAAAAAATATTCTCCTTTCTCAGGGTCTTCAATACAATTCTCAAGTGATCTTCATGTTCTTCCTTTCTATTTGAATAGAAAAGAATATCTTCCATAAAGACTACCACAAACTGGTCAAGATTGCCTCTAAAGACTCTATTAATTATATCCATGAAGATAGTAGGGGCATTAGTTAGACCAAAAGGCATAAATATAAATTCATAGTGTCTATACCTTGTACAGAATGTTATCTTTGGTATATCCTCCTTTTTTACCCTTAATTAATGATATCCTAAACAAAGATCAATCTTGGAAAAGTATTGATCTCTGCATATTTGCTCAAATAATTCATCAATGTGGGGAAGAGGACATTTGTTCTTGATAGTGATCTTGTAAATCTCTTGATAATCAAGGCAGAGTCTCATTGATCCATATTTATTCTTAACAAACAGAATAGGTGCTCCTCAAGGTGATGCACTAGGGATTATGAATCCTTTATCAATATTCTATTAGATTTGCTTCTTCAATTCCTTCAACTTAATTGGGTCCATTCTATAAGGTTTCTTTGAAATAGTCATAGAACCCGGTAGGAGTTCTATTGAAAACTCAACTTCACGCTTTGGAGGAAGACCTAGAAATTCTTTCATAAATACATCATCAAACTCTCGTACAATGGGCTTATTCTTAATCGTGAGTTTCTCCCTAACCATTTGAGATAAATAACCTTTGTTTATTGGAATCAAGACCCATAATATGGAAGAAATTTCCACTATAAGGTTATATTCATCCTTGCACTAATCGATGATCATAGATTAATCTAGAATATGAAATGTGACATCCCTTATTTAAAAATTGATATGAGCTCTATATAAATAAATCCATCCCATGCCAAGAATCACATGAAATTTCACTATAGGAAGGATCACAAGATTTTTCGGAATTACTTTCCCAAAAACTTCAACTGGAGAAGAATTATAAGCTTTTGATGTGATTTTTGTGTCATTAAGAGTTGTCTTAGCTAACTTATCATCTAATTGTTGAGGTAATATGGTGATACTCTTAGAAAATTCTTCATAAATAAAAGAGTGGGTGGATCCAAAATCAAATAAAACATTTTCTACTTTATATTGGATGGTAATTGAACCTTTCACCACTTCATTATCATACTCCATGTCGGTGATAGTAATTACATGTGACATTCCTTTTTCTTTGGCCTTAAAAGTTTCTTGACATCAATCATCATCAATAACCTTGGTTTAGGGAATTTATTGTCAAAATTCACCATTTCCTTGCACTTGTAACATTGAAGTGTAAGAGGTACACTCCATGTAGCCTTTTCATTGTTTTCATCATTAGACATCTTTTTCCCATCACTTCAGCATTCAATTTCCTAATTACCTTATTTTACACACTTAAAACATTTAATGGTCCCTTCAAGACAATTCCCTCTATGTTTATTTCCACACTTTAAGCATAAGGGAAAACTTGTCTTCTTTTTAGTGTGGTCTTTAGATTTTCCTTTGAATTCTATTTTCCTCTTATTATCAAACCCATATGATTTATGGGTTACTCCAATCCCCATCTCAACCTTGAGATCACATAAAACAATTTACTTGTAGCTATTGAAGTCCCTTATGGATAATGGCCATCAGAGACTTGGTTTTAAGCCAGTAAAGAATCAATCAATCTTACACTCTGGTTAGAAAATAATTCCAAAATCGTACCTTGCAAGTCTTGTCAAATTTTCTTCATAGGTACCAACAGATTCATCATCCTTTTTCTTACGTTCAAGGAACCCGTTCTCTATATTTGTTCAAAGAATATAAGGAAAGTACTTTTTGAAAAATAAGTTCTTGAACTCATCCCATTCCATGGACTCAATTTCATCTCTTTCCCTCATATTCTTGATAAGATTCCACCATTGATCATCTTAACCTTCAAAATGATATGAGGGTAAGATGAATTTATCAGGTTCAAAACATTGTAGAACTGAAAATATTTTTTTAGTGGTAATGATTCATTGTTCATCCACTAATGGATCATAATACCTGCTGAATGAAGTTGGACATTGTCTCATGAAGGACTCAACAAAATGTTTCTCCGTCCTTTGCTCATTTAAAAGTACTGCATGATTCATAGCTTGAGAAAGTTGAGTGAGAATGGATAAAATATTTTTCATTCCATCTCCCATAACATTTGGTTGCTGAAGGGGACAATCATTTCATTTCCCATCACATTCAACAATAACGTGGTTTCTTCGGTTTCCATCCATTTACTAAAACCAAGAAGCATAGTGTGAGCAACACTAATCAGAACAGAAAAATCACATAATCAAGAATAAAATTTCAATTTAAGAAACTTTAGGTTTTATCCTAGGTTATTCATGTTCATTTCTAAAACACTGTGATTTTATCTTATACTTAAACATGTCCTTATGGTTCTTATTAACGATTTTTCATCCTAGTTTCCAAAAGTTAACTATAACCTTCCTCTAAGACCAACTATAATGACCCATACTATACATAAATTGACATTACTTTATAATTGAAGTAAATTCATTACAACATAAAACAAAACCATGACATGACCATATAGGTATAGTGCCTTTAGAAACTGGGAAACATAAACAACTGGTTTATAAAACATCTACATTGTCTCCCGTTTATTTATTCATAACTATACTTCTTTTTGGCATATCTTATTTAATACCCTTATTCCTAACCTAGGGAAAATAAACATACGAAAGGGTGAGAACAAATGATCAGTAAGGGTAAACAAAGGAAATATCAATCATATCATATTCATAAGAACATAACATTTGAAAATCTTATCCTGCATATAAAAGATCATAATATAATTTCATGGGAAGAATTATTCAATTGCAATATAATTACAATATTCATAACATAAGACATGAATTTTTTGTCATGCAAAAATCATCATATAAAATCATTTCATATTAGTCAAGGATCATTTCCAAGACCATCATAGAGGACAAAGTTCATTACTGAACTGAGTTCACTCCTCATTCCAGCCATGTATTACTGAACTAGATTTACTTTATATTCCATCCATGTCTATATAATAAGATATAAATATTTATCCAATAAATTGGAGGAAGATATAGGTCCCACCCATCTCATAATGAAACTATTCTTATGTGTTCCACAAAACATAAAAACATTCAACAGAGCATAACCCATGAAATAAAATGGGTTTCTTAAACATCATTCCATTATAACATAATCCATATAAAATATCATTACATAATTAACACAAAAAAATCATATTAATAATAGGGATATAAAAATAACCCTACTTCAAGAGAAACATCTTAGTTGGAAAATAATTTAGATAAAACACTTGAAATTAATTCTTGAGTAACATATCCTTTCTTCTTCAAAAACATTTTCTTTTCTCAAAATTCCATGCAATTTGGAGAGATAATAATTTAGTTGAAAAAAATCTTGAAATCATGTAGATTAAGCTTCAAGGAAATAATGCATCATGAAACTGTAAAAATCTATTCATGTCGTATAGGTTAAAAAACATTATCCTTTTACTTTTTCCGGAAAAGTCAAAAAGTACCTCAAATCGAATTTTGACAAAAGATTCATTTTATACCGCTTAAAAAAATTAACCAAAGGGTAAAATTAACTTTAAAAAGTTGTATAAGAATATAAATAATATTAAATAATTATAAAACAAGGATGTGGATGATAAATATACCCCCAAAAATATACTTATATATAAACAATCTTTGATAAAAATGAGATTTCCAAATTTATCCCTTACCCTAGGTATGATATGATTAGTATGTATCCAAAACTCCTATATAATGATTTAAAAAATGTTACTGATTTATTATATAATCATAATAATTTTTATAATAACATTTATGATTATATTTTCATCCGTTTATTAGTAACATTTCATTGTTACTCGTTATTCGATTATTAACTATTTTATGTTCTAATGTATATTTTGTTGGATATGTTCTTATTCCACTTTTTAGGTTATAATTATACCATTTAAAACATGTTATTAGTATAATATATATCATATTTATTCATTCAATTCATTTATATAATCATGTTTTAATGAATATTATGTAGAACAAATCACATCGCACCGTGGAGACGGTAAGTCGTACGTACGCACTAGCGACGATATCGTTCCCATAATTGTTGAATGGTATTTAATTGGAAGCTTTATAGTATATCATAATTAGTATCAGGTTATATTAATCATATATAGTTTTTATTTCCACCATTATACCCATCCAAATAAGGTGATTGTGAAAAATAGATTACACCACAGCATAGAGACGGTAAGCTGTACGTATGCACGCGCGGTGATTTCATTTTTCATAGGATGGATAGAAGGTGAAATAGGGTTGTTTAATATTTATAATAAAATATCAATATATAATTCATATTTATGTTATTACTTTATAATGAAACAACTAAATATGAGGAAGTATAATAAAAAATAAATTTCAATGAATCGGTTGAAGAGATTACCTCTTCCTCGACGTGCCTCCTTTTAATTTCTTCTTAGGGCACTAGAGTTGGCCTTTTGAGATGACCATCACCTATGGAATATAACTAGGGAAGTTTAAAAGGGAATTGGGTAGGTTATAACTGATATTTAAGGCTCAAAATGGAGTAAATAGGAGATGGAGGAGGTGCCATTTTATAAGAGAGGAGAGGGGCACTTTAGGAAACTCTCAAAAATAATTTATAATAAAATTAAACCCTAACCAAAAACCTCCAAAGTGTCCCAAATTATAATATTATATGATATAGGGTTGTAATATTATTAACCAATAAATTTTTCATAACATATTTTTTCAATTTAAACCTTATCTTTTTAATTGACACTTAGTTATTCTATTAAATTTTAATTTTGGTAATAATATTTTAGATATTTAATGATAATGAATATTTAATTATGTGGTTTTAATTTACTATAAATGGATAATTTATTCCATTTTAAACCTCATAATTATCAATTAAAAATTTTTAAATATTTTTATGATTTTTAAATAATTTAATAAAATATTATGTTTATAAAATGTCAATAGTGTCAATTTCGACACCATTCATTTATTAGACTTTAAATAAAATTCACACCAATGATAAATTCTAAAAAAATATTTAATACACTCCTAACATGTCATAGTAATATATAAATTTATTTTATCATATTAATTAGTTCATATGATATTTCTTTTAATATTTTTAAAATCATTTATTTGATATTTCTATTAATAAAATAATTTCTATATCACTATTGTGTCATCATTAATGGTAATTGTTTAATATATAAAAATTATAAATGAATTTTTATGATGTAGTTAATTATTTTAGATTTCTAGAGACTATATATAGTCTATTTTATCTCTTAGTTATTCATATATTAAAATTAGTATACTTATATGAAAGGAGATTGTGACATTTTGTCCATTTCATTATTTTTTATTACATTCATGTCATTTTCGTAGGTAAGTGGCCATAAAGTGATTCCATTTCAAAAAATAGATTATAATGGATTAATTTAGTCATTAAATAGGGTTTTCATAGGTGTTAAGGTAATTTTATAATATTATTTTTACCCTTAATTACCAAATTTACCATTAACCATGGTAATAAAAATAATTACCAAAGTTACTATTCATAATGTCCAAAAAATAAAAGTATTATATTAAAATAATCTATACATATTGATTCTAAATATGGAATCCATTTTTAAAAATTCAAAACACAGAAGTTTCAGCAATTAATTTAAAATTAATCTCGTTGTTGAGAAAACAGGTTTTAAAAGTTAAAACATAGTAAAAGATTGAAATGTTTTTACCTGTGAATAAATGTAAAATTAATGATAATGACATAAATTATATAAATGGTAAAAATAAATTCTATTTATATTTAAAAACCCTTAAATATTATATTTTAATCATATAAATTATCTCTATGAAAAGAGTTGTTTTTAATAAAAATTTAGCATACTTTTACTATTCATCAAAACATGAAACTTATCAGAAATTAATCCAAAGTAATTTTTTATATCCTTATTCAAAATAACATGTTTATATTTTCATATAGAAATTATTAATGTGTCAAAATCTTAATTTAAAATGGGTTCACAATTCAAAGGTGTAAAATTAACCTTTTTAAAAAAAACCTCAAATAGGGTTTTATTCAAAACCTATGACTAAAATATACATTAGATGAATATAAAAAATATTTTATTAAGTATATATAACAGATATATATTATTAATTTTATTACCAAAAGTAATTTAATCTAAAATAAAAATATCTAATTGATTTATATTTTTTATAATGCATTTTCATAAGTTCTTTATAATTATTCTCGTTAACCTAACGGCTAGGCTATAACAGCAATTTTATAATAAGGGAATATCATGGTTCGTTTAAACTCACGATTTCATGAAAATAAACCTACTGAAGAATAAAAATTATTTAAAGAAAATATTTCATAAAAACATCCGGGTGTTACAGGGTACCAAGAGAAGTATCACTCCATGGATTGTAACGTCCATTCTAGAGGCCACTTAGCCAGTGCTCTGGCCTGGTTCATTACATGACCTCAAGTGCACCTCTCCATATTCCAGAGGATTCCAAATAGTATTGAGGGTATAAGGTAGTATGGTGAGAAGACTATTCCTAAATATTAGAGTTTACAATCATAAATAAATAACCTATAATCATACATATCTGAGTGTATAGAAGAAATAAATATATCGAGTAATAATAAATAAAAGAATAATAGACACATACTTGAGTGTTCTAGTTGGAATACAAGATATATTTTCCACTAGGTTTATCACATATACAAAGTAAATAAAAAAAATAAACAAGACTATAAAAGAGTTCATGCATCATGCTTCATGTTGCACCTCCTATCTCTTAAACCCACATGAGTTGTTTTATCTCGAACACATAATAATGGGACTCATCCCAACCTATACCTATAAACAAGTGAGATTATGATTGAGTACCCATGTGAAATTGTATACCAAGAATTTTAAGAGTACATAATACAATAGGGAACAACCAATGTGTTCCCATACATAACCAGTAGTCCAATTATATGGTCTTGTGACATGATCAGCTGAAAAAATAAACAAAATTCTAGAAATAATGAAATAAACCATATTCAATCCTCGGGTTTGGTACCTCAATCAACCATACATACTTTTCCCAATGTTATATTATCTCTAGTCAGGTCATAATAGTATTCTAACCATATCTAAACCATGGTATATTCCAAGGAGAATGTATTGGGAAATCCAGTATATATGTCTCAACTATCAAGTATCTCATCATAAAGGTCTCAAAAGCTATATCTCGGGTGTCCAAATCATTTCTCCAATGGATAGATTGAAGATAATCCCCCCACACCCCATGAAATCATATAATTGTAAAATCCTCCATATCATTATGTTCATCGACAAGATCCTAGGCATCTTGGGTTTCCTAATATGGAATGATAAATAACATCAGGCTTAACTAGATGGATCATAGGGGGGACCTAGGAATCTCATAACAATAATGATATTAATAATAATAATCCCCAAGACTACATGTCTAGATCTTAGACATGTTAGGAATCATAGGTATTTGTGGGGTCTAGAGTTTCCCATATAGACCTGAGGTCTAATCCTAGCATCTCTGAAATATTTTACATGGATCGGCAGCTGGATCATGGGAAGAAAATCTAGGCATACATATCAAAATCATCATCATAACATATTTTCTCAAAATATATTTACTATGAATCAACTTTGGGAATTCCTAATATCGCTATTATCGTATCATATCAAGAACATTAGTCAAATCCTAGGAATTTTATTTGGGCATCCACAATGCATTTAAATAAATAAAAAAAGAATAAGTAAATAAAAGGGGTTGTTCAATGACCTACACCCATAACCACTCTCCACATCACCTTGGTCTCACAAAAAAGGTATGGGTTTTAAGGTGAAACTTGTTACCATATCTACCCATGTGAAAACACACCCACTCTGGGTTGGTCTAACATAGTGGTACCTACTGGGGTCCCCTTGGACACCACGTGGGAAAGGTACCCATCTTCAGGTCCTTGAGGTCCACATAAGCTATGGGTACCCAATATGGGGTCCTTAGTCTCAAGAGAGTCACTTGGGTCATAACCCATCTCATAGGTTACATCACAATTCTCTTTGTGCTGATAAAAAGAATTTTTCCTCGTAGGCCACACGGGTATGCCACATTTTCAAAGGATAAGAAAGATATCTCACAACCCATTGAAAATACAAGGTCGTACTAGGTTGGTCCACCCACCCCCCCCCCATGTTCATCCTACCCAAGATTGATCCACCTAGTCTAAACAATCTATAGGGTCTCCACACATCCTACTAATTTGATTCCCCACAATACATCACACACCCCTTTTTAGAGGTCTCTAAGGATTCTTAGCCAAGGTCCACTAGGTCTTTTCTAATTCAAGTCAATTTATTACCACCCCTTAAGAAGTATAACTTCTAAGGCCTACGTTATTCCAATCCTTGTACATCAGTGGATGAGGCATCCCCCTAGTGCACTAGGTATGTAGTGGCCAAGAAACCTTGTTCCTTTTACTCTAAGGTTCTCATACAAGTTCAAAATTTTAATTTTAATTAAAATATTTAAATTAAATTAAACTAACTAACTAATTAAAGACTCTATAAACTTAGTACTGAGACTGTATATTAATATTATATAATAATATTTCATAATTCCATAGGGATTTTATCCCAACCACCTACCTGACCCGAATGGCCTGAAGGTCTTCATTTTTATTGATTTTGATACCCCTCCTTTCAAGGGATGAGGAGGAACCCTTACAAGGCCCATAGGCTTAGAGATTACAAGGCCTGTAGGATTAGGAGATTACATGAACCGAAGGTCTTAGGGAATTCAACTAGACTATCTACAAGGAACTTCCCCTCCCCAGCATCGGCATCATGATAGTAGCTCTCGACCTTTGCATGGTCGTCTGGCTAGACTTCCCGTCCAAGAACAGGCTGGTACCGATGGCATAGCCATACCCTCTCATTCTGACAATCCATTTGGCACTGCTCTGGTGAGTGCACCTGCTCTGAATCCTCTTCTGGGGATGCTTCTTTTTTTACAGTGTGTCTGGGGAAACTACATGTGGCCCGAAGGCCTTGAGGTGGCCCGAGGGCCTTAAAGGTGGCCCGAAAGCCCTACTACCCGAAGGCCTGGGTGGCCCGAAATCCTTAAGGACTCAAAGCCCAAACCGGTGGCCCAAGGTGAATAGTTCCAACTGCTACAGTACCAAATAGTACCTGCTATACTACCTGCTACAGTACCCGCACAGTGTACAATTCTGCTACAGTACTTGTAAAATGTATAGTTCTGCTACAGTACCTGCACAGTGTACAGTCCCGCTACAGTACCTGCTACAGCACTGCTACAGTACCTAGAAATATGCCTCTACTTGGTTTTGAACCTAGGTCTTTTGGATGAACTTAAGAATACCTCACCAACTAGGCTAAGGCTCATGTGCACGACCACTTACCTCTTTTGAAAGACTTTTCATTTAAAATCATGTTCCTAGAGTTGCTTCCAAGATTTTTCAAAGATATCCATGTTCAGTGAGACATTACTCATAACCCCAATCCCCTATCTCACACCAAGGATTCCAAAAAAAATATACCATTTATACTTAATTAAAAAAATTAATTTAAACTAGGCATATTTACCAAAAATCACTGAATGTCCTCCCAATACGGGTACTACAACCAAGATCCCACAGGAGTTTCCCTACAGAGCCCCAACATCAAAATGAGTCAAATACATAAAATAAACAACCATATCCATCACTAAATTAATTTAATTTTAATTTAAACCCAAATAAATAACTATGCCAAGATGTACCTTTATCAAATCAACAAGTAATGGTGTATATATAGAATTATGGGATTCCCTTATCACAAGAAGAATGGAATCCCTTTCTTTCTCAGTCGATGCCATCATGATCTAGTATACTTTAAATAGAATACCTATCCTAAGAAAATAAAAAAAAAGAATAAGGGAATAGAGGGGTTGTGAAGGTCACCATAGTCAGAAACATACCTCGATTTTTCAAAAAATACCAAACAAAACACCCAAATCCATGGGGGTTTGAAGGGATGGGAAGGGGTTAGGTGGTATGTTCCATGTGATAAACAAGAGGTAAGTAGGGGGATACCCCTTAATGATACAAAGGGTAAAATAGTCATTTTACCCCTTTAAAATCCACCATTTTCCAGTATAAAGCCATCAACTCATCAGTAGCTACTTGCATCATTTAGGTAACTCTATCCTACTGCCATCAAAATAATAGATCACCAATAGATGGATAGTGGATTCATATTTCTGGATAGTATAATTCCTTTCACCCTAAGTTTCCTCCACTACATACCTAAGTCTCTAAACTCCCATTGGAGCCTAAAAAACTTAAAACACCAAATCTTGGATGCTAAAACTTCTGAAATATCATTTTGAACACCATTTCAAAATTATACCCATCCACTAAATGAAAATTATCATTTCTCTTGAAATTCAAAAGCCTATATGGATGCAGGGTATTAGAATCACCCCACCATAACACTTATCATCCTCAAGAGGTCCTAGTGTTCATCTAATTGGATCTCCTAATATTCTTCGGTCAATAATTTACACTCAAAAGAGTCACACCTTAACTCTGAACATCGTACAGACTCTCATTTTGTGACTCCAAAATAAAGGCGGTCAAGCCACTAAAACATGATCCACTTCTCAAATTCATTACCAAAACAATGATAAGGCACTCATTAATGTCCTTCTATCCTAAGACAACATAGGTTTCCATTTCTAATTTATTATCAAGTGCATGATACTACCTCCACATGGCTTGGCTAGAAAAAACCAATTCTGAGTTGTGGTACCTGCCACTGATGGAATTTTCTACCCAAAACACATTATCTATAATCTAATAAAACACTTGGTAGGGTTCATGACACACTGTATCATAACACATGTGAGTGTGTTGGTAAAACACTATAAAAAATCTCACCTTCCAATTCCAATCCAAAATAAATGTCCTCTACTATTTATTCATAACACAAGCACACCGGATTTTCCTTGAAAATATGAAGCTAATTCTTAAAGCATATATATAATATCCAAAAAAAATCACCTGATGTGGTATACAAATTAATACCTCCAATTACATTCCAAACCACCAGTCGGGCCTCCTCTATCTGACCTGTCCCAAAGATGCTGAGTTTTAAATACCTTTGTGTTTCCCAGATTACCTGATAATGATCCCTTTATCTCAAGAGGCATCCTGTGATCATTCAGAAATTCCCACTAATTCTCAAACCCAACCTCTAGATATATTCCATAGTTGGATCCATAGCTGGATAAAATGATTCATCGCACTATGTCATATCATGATCATAAAATACCTCTGATCTTATCACACTCTCATAATATCAATTCAACCTAATCCTGATGTAAATTACTAAACTCCATCCATTTACATATCTAAATTTATACCTAAAATTCACTAAGTAATATAAATTTATTTGTATATGTTTACTCACTAGCATCCCCATGTGAAAATGATCTTCCAATTTCTGATACCATACCTCCATGAACCTTATAGAACAAGGGTAGTTACACATGTTACTTGTATCGTGTTTCCCATTGTATGACCTCCCTTACCAATCCTTAAGTGTAATGCTTGATGGATCCCATATCACATGTGTGTCCCTCCTCTTGAGTCACACTCCCCGTCCAGTCAATGCTTAACTAGGATCAATCTAAATCAGTCATGGTTCCAAAAATGATTTATTTTTTAATTCCCTTATACCATGAAGGGATATTTCATTTTTAATCATCTCTCATGCCACTATTCCTAAATAATTCCATTAAGACCAACATCCCTCATCCCCACACACACATACACATCCACTCTCTATTTTATAATTTAAATACCACCTCATGTAACAAACACATGTGATACCCCAATATCATATGAAAATGAATGATCATATGATCCCATACCACCTGATCAATAAAACATGAGCTATGATCCCATGAGCCACACATTCTAACCTAACAAGATCACCAATCTAACACCTATTAAAATTTCGTCACTTCACTTTTTCCATGATACACACATGCTCACCCATCACTTGAGTAATGTCCCAAAACATGAGCACCTAACAAAACTCTAACCATGCTCAGAATCACATCCCAAAACAATAAGTTTAAGCACCTAAATAGTATGGCCCTTCAGATCTAGTATTGATATGATGGAACTCTAAGTGCTTCACATTCAAATGTTTTATAACTCATGGTTCTCACCAACTATGTCTGACCACCCTAATGAGTTAACCTCACACTTAATCAAGAAATAGCTCACTCAGAATCCCAAGTCGTATTTCATTGGTAACTAGGTCCTCCTGCCTAACCCAAATACCATATCTCACAAGTAAATAACTCACGGGAAATGTCTTTTTCTCATCTTAGTTACCAGGGAAACATAAATGCCAACATCCACTCCTAGGTCTCATACACGCGTCTATCAATCACCTCATTCCCATTGATTAGCCTACTAAGCAACTAATTCTTAGTAAGCATCCAAATATAGGACATCCCCATCAAGAATATTAACCTCATCAGTCAAGTTCTATATACAAATACTATGTACTAGGTGATCTATTTCAAGAACCCATATTTGTACCGGTCTAGTTAAATAGAATTACACCAAGATCTTATATGGGAGACCACTATAAATAATATTTCTAACATATTGAGTAATAGAATTGAAATAATAACCACCCCCAAGGGTTCATCATCAAGGAATAAAATTTATGTAGCAACCTACTAGGGTCACCTCATATCCCATACACTGAGGGACTATGTCATCACCATCAATGAGTTTATCATTATAGATCCACAGGACCTCCCATCAGAAGAATCTATATATATATATATCTGTGTTTTGGTCCATCTTAGAATAATTCCACCAGGAAATTATATGGGAAAATTCATTATGATCTTTTTATGAACCTTTAAATATTCGGGCCTCTCATCAGTGATATAATCACACACTAGCATGACAATATGTCATGTAAATCCTATGTGATGATTCAAGATGAATGAGATGCCTCCTACCTCTACAGTCTAACATCAAAATCCAAAATGAAATCATAAATCTGAACACTATGTGTGTCACATTATGTGAAAATCATATAACTATAACATTGTATGACAAAAACTACAATCCCAAGCCCCTAGAAACTTGGACTACCTATTGGAATAAATGTTCCTAACCTACCATCTTGATATCCCTCACATGGTTCAATTCATTATAATATTTATTGGATACCATATCCCAAATAATAGGAAAAAATAGAAGGAAAACCTATAATATCACTTTATAACATCTTCGTCCAGAGACCAATCAGTTGGTTCCCCGTAGTGGTTTTCCACGTGACTTAAACCACGCCTCCTCGTATGTCAGATGCTTCCGACTAGCAGTAGGGGTCTAAAGTAGTACCATGGAGATATTATAACCCTGTATTAGAATGTGTAATCATAAGTAAATAACCAAGATTCATACATATTAAATTATGCATAAATAATAAACATATCTAGTCATAATAAATTAAATTGGAAGTAATATAGACTCAAACGGTCATGCTATCATACAAAATCGATCGCCCACTTGCCTGATTGCATATACAAAGTAAATAAAAATGAAACCAAACTAGAAAATTGTTTTTCCCCTTTAAACTTAGGCCTCACCTCCTATCTCATGATCCTACTTGAGCTACTCCATCTTGAACACATAATACCAAGCCTCAACCCAACTTGTACCTATGACCAATTGAGAGTGTTCTCGGTTACCTATGTGAAATGGAATCTTGAGCAAGTTATGAGTACATAACATTGAAGGTAACCAAAAAACCAGTCTCATACTTAATTGGAAGATTAGTGATATTTTCATGTGATATTATTAGCTAAAAACAATAAAAAAACACATGAAAATAATGAAATAAACAATTTTCAATCCTCAGTTCTAGGACCTCAATCGACCATACCTACTTTGGCTAGTGTCAGAGTGTCTCTAAGAAATTCATGATATCATTCCAACCATATTAGACCCATGTTCCATTCCTAAGATAAATTCCAGGGTAATCTAGTGCATATGGATTAATGGATAATTATCTCAATATAAAGGGCTTAGTGGCCATATCCCATGAGTCCTAGGCATCGCTCAAAATGCCTTGCATAATGAATTCCTCAAATCCAATTCCCATCCATATCAATAAATAAATAATCAAAAACATCCTCCATATTTCTATGACCATCATCTAGATACCAAGAATCATGGGCCCCTTGATTTGTAATGATAAATAATTTTAGGCTTGACTAGTTAAATCCTAGGGGTGACCTAGGAACCTCATAATAATCATGAGAGTAATAATCCCCAATCCTGTAAAAATAGATCCTAGACATGTAACGCATCCTAGGGACCCATGGAATTTCGGGCTTCCCATAAAAACCTGAGTTTGAATCTCTACATGCTAATAATTTTTAATGTGTACCAATAGTTAGATCTAACAAAGCACATCTAGTTATCCACATACAAATCGTCATTATACCATGTGGGGTAAAAATTAGGGTCCCAAGAAGTAACTCTAGGTATACCCAATATTGATATTGTTATATCATATCACACACATAATCAAGATACCAAGAAGTATATTTGGACATTCATAATGCATCAAAATAATTAAATAAATCAAAAATAAATAAAAGGGGGTGGGTTGAATTCCTATACCCATCACCACTATCCACAACCCCTTCGAATGAAAATTAATGTATAGGTTCTATTTTAACACTCATTTCCACCTATACCCAAGTCCAAATGCACTTTATATGTGTTGTTATAATATAGGGGTTCCTACTGGGGTCCCCTAGGTCCGGACATAGAAATGGTAGTCAACTTGGGGACCTTGAGATCTACACATGGCAGGGGAACCCTAATTTGGGTTCTTGGTCTCAGGTAAATCACTTAGGTCTTAAACCATATCTTGGGTAATGTCACACTCCTCAGTGGTTTCATAAAAATAATATGACCTCACAAGAAACATAGTTATGTAGCATTAAAAAATATATTAAGGGATGTGGTTGGTGGACCTTCTAAACTTCAAGGTTATCCATGGTCAATCATCTCAATCATAATAAGTCCATCCTTCCCAAGTTCCATACACCTATTGTAAACATATCTCTAGGGTTCCAAAATTTCCTACTAGGGCCACTCCCCATAATACATCACACACCTACTTTGGAGGTGTCATAGGATTCCTAGGAAGGGCCACTAGGTCTTCCCTAATTCAAGTAATATCATTAAAAACCCTCGAGGTTTCCAAGTTCTAAGGCCTATATTAGCCTTAGAATTGGCCATATATGGTCGATGCATCATACCAGTGCACTAGGATCATAGTGTCCTATGTACTTTGTTCCTTTTACTCTAAGGTTCTCATACAAGTTCAACAATTTAATATATATTAAACTATTTAAATTAAATTAAACAGTCTAACTAATTAAAGGGTTTGTTAACATAATACAAATACCACACATGATCATATAGATAAACATATTGTATAAGACTATATGGCTAGTACAAAGACCACCTACCTCTTTTTGAAGATTATATATTTAAAATAACATCCTTACAGCTACTGAAAATACTCACCAAGTTTTTGCATTGTCAATTAGAAATTTACCATTCCCCTATATCATGTCAAGGAACCCAAAATATTTATTTTAACATTTATAATTAATTAAACAACTTAATTTAAACGATTCATATTTTCTGAAAACTCATTGGATAACCTCTCTGTGCTAGAACCATGACCAAGCACCCACGTGTGGTACCCTATGAACCTCTGACTTCAAAATGAGTCAAACTTCTAACATACACAACCAGATCCATCACTAATTAATTTAATTTTAATGTAAACCTAAATAAAAATACTTGGAATGATGTATCATTGTCAAATCAACAAGATAATATGTGCAGGTGGTGTTACAAGATTCCCTCTTCATGAGTAGACTGAAATCCATTTAATGGATGGATAATTCCACCACACTCATGTGGAATCAACGTAAAATCCCTAGTCATAGAAAAGGAAAATTGTGAAGAAGGTAATAGATGGAGTATGATGTCATCAGAGTAATAAAATTAACTCGGATCATTGAATAACACCACAGGAAACCCCTAAATCCATGGAGGTGTAAAGGGATATGAGTGGGTGAAGAGGGCTGGTATGCACACAAAATGGGAGGGAAAGAGTTCTCCCTTAAATATTTGAGGGGTAAAATAGTCAGTTTTTTCCTTTAAAACTCCACTGTCTAGGTAGTAATAGGCCACCAGATGGCCTATGGACACCTATAGCATGCAGGTGGCTTTTTCTATCAATCAGATAGTTTGTGCCTATATGTTGTTGTCTACCAACAAGAAATTTGATCTGGGATTCCTTTAATGCATCATTGAGTTCCCTGACTCCCTTATGAACCTCAAATTACACCCAACACCCCCCTACCCAGATGCTTAACTACCATAATACCATTCTAAACCTCAGTTTAAAATACGGCTTGTCTACTAAAAGAAGAATAAAATTTATATTGAAATTCAAAAACCCATTTGGATATAGGGTATTAAAAGTATGATGGCCCATTAATAATTGTGTTTTTAGGATCTATAGTGGAAATAAGAAATTAATCATGGAGGTAGTTATGCTGGATAGAGACTCGCCTAGAATAGCACTATGGTGTGGTATTAATGGAACCACATCATGGTTAGTCTTTGTTTGGTCAATTTAATGGCATTAAATGACCACATTACTCATTAAATTATGATATTATTCCATTTAGTTAAGAAACATTTGTTGATCTAGAGTCCTAAAATGGAATTACTGATGTCACCATGTCATGGAAAAATGGAACCTGGAGAAAATAAAATAAATATTATTAATTCAAATGCAGAGATCATGGAGAAATATCTGGAGGATTTATTTGAATTAAAATAGTACCTATAACAACACTAAAATCATTTGTCAAACTTGTTATTATCTTTGATACTAGAGGAATTTTTTGTGATCTACTTATCTTATGATAAGGCATGGAAGTTTGACATTATTATTTAACTACATTTACCAATTATAGAATAAGAGAGAAAATGTGGGATAATAATTTTATAAAGAGAGGAAGAAGATAGAGGATGAGAATATTACTATATCTAATTCTATTGAGATTTTAATGTGAGATAAAGAATAATTTCATTTCCATATATGGTTTAGTTCAAGATGAGGATTCTTTAGAGAAAAAAGAATGATATCGATGTTATACCTGGATGAAGATAAATAAATTTTGAAATAAGATAATTTCATTTTGGAATAATATTCATAAAAATAATAAGTGTTGTTTCTATGATATAGGGAATAGAAATAATTATTCCTCAGGTAAAGTGGATTCCCTTATCTAGTTTTGAAATTTAAATATACAAGTCTCAACTCTCCACAAATAGTTGATCTTATCCAAATTATGGAATGGGAGCACAGTGAACAAGTAGATTCATAGTGAATCCAACTAGAGATGAGGATAAAAGTAATATTATAAACCTATAATGGAAATTAATATACCTTCATTACATTAATATATTTAAGAATACCCACAAGTCAATAATGTATCCAATCCCATACTGAAGTAGTGTGTAGAGAGAAGAAGAGGGAGTGTCCCAAGGATCTATAGTGAATCTTTCCTAGACCATTTTTAATTACTTAAAATGAGTATTATTACCTAATGGTATATTAGTACATCATTGTTGTATATTCCATGGTTTATCATATTTTAATGAACCAAGTAAAATCCTCACATTCCTTCCATGATTGACAGTTGTGAATATTTTCTTTAGTTTTGGTGAGGCTATGTGAAAAATAAAATGATCATAAGGTTGAACATTATTCCTTCTAACATGGGATCAATGTCATAAAGGAATTAAAAAGGAAAATTTTAATTATTGAAACACCATGATTCACCCCCCCCCCCCCCCACTCCCATTATGGTTTCTTGAGTTGTAATAAGGGGTATCATAGTTGATAGATTCTAAATTTGGTTCAACATTTAATATTCAGATTTTGAGACCAGATATAATATGGTTACAATAGTAAATATTACATTATTTGGTGGAAATAATTTTCTATATTGAAAAAATGGAGTAAATTTTATATTTTTAAGTATATATTGGAATCTCTCATGATATCTTATTGACTAGATTTAATTTAAAAAGTCGATAGGGAATTTTTTTATGAGACAGGTCCATAAATTTAGAGATTGATGAATGTGTCAAGAATATCTTGATAGATACCATGTTTATATTGGTATAGTAGAATATATATGACAAAAATATTTCAAATGATATTTGTATGAGATTGGAGGATTTTTATAGTCGATAATAAAACTATATTTCCTATACAGGTGAGAAATATGAATCAGTTAAATACTTTTATTTAAACTCTGTTAAAGAATAACGTCATCTATCTAGAATCAAGATGAATAAAAATAAGAAGAGGTTTTCTAAGAAATTTATAATTCCTATTATGATGGAAAAAAATTGATTCCATTTGTATATTTGAATATAACTCTATAGTATATGTTTCCTATAAATCTAATGGGGTGAATTATTCATCACCTAGATGCTTGTGGGATGATCATAGAAAGAAGAAAACCATATCATGTGGTAAATATAGATATTTTTTGTGAAACAAACAATATAATATTCATTTATTTGGTAGTGAATTAAAATTATTGAAGGATTAAGGTAAAAATAAATGTTCCTTCATGTAAATTCTGGTAGAAGCTAACTGAAATATGATGATATAAGGGATAAATTTAATATATAATATTAAAATAATGCACAAGATAATGGATGGAAATGTTATATAATTATCGAAATGTTACATGAGATGAAGTTATTAATTAAAAATAAGAAACTCCATTAATCATCAATGTATGTCTTAGTAGAGGATTATAAATAGAGGGAGAAGGTTTCATACAATGAAAATAATTCTCACGTTGTGAATTTAGATGTTCAACAAAAGGATATAGATTATAGGACTGATAATATTAAGGAAGATATTTATACTGTGTGGAAGAATTAAAATTCTAAATATTCCCACATGGAGAATTTAGTTGGTTTTAAGAATTACACAAATCTAAAATCAAGTAAAATATAGAGCATCACTGCTAAAACTTGTGTAAGAGTTGATGCAACCACATATCAACTAAAACAACATGTTACAAGTTATGATTTGTAAGACTCAAGATTATTATATAATAGATAAACACTTTACCCATAAATATATTACAAAATTAAAATGTTGTTTCCTCATAATTATATTATTATAGAAATGTGCTTCATTAATGTAACGCCCCGACCCCAGTAACCCAGAGTTGGTGCATTATTACATAACATTGGCATGATCACAAGAAAGATCAAATCCCGAAAGACCGATTGGTTTAGTAGCCTTGGAAACACTAGATATATTCATAAGTATTACATTACATCATAAAGTGAAAAACTACTACAACAACATATTCCACACTCATATCCCCACATAATATCCCTGCAGGTCATTCATAATTTACTTTTCACTTCCTGGGAAAAATAAAACATAGAAAAGGGGTGAGCTCAAATACCCAGTAAGGATAACAATATAGCGGAAACTTTCATAAATAAGAATAAACATTTAAGTCAATGTATAACTAATACAAAAGCCTTTTAAACTTGAACTTCAACATAGTATGGAAAAAGTAAAATGAAATAATTCCATTTAGTTATTCACATGGATATTCTACTAATCGAATAATCACGTGTAATATCAATAACCACTTTCATAATGATGGAATGCATAATGCCAGACTATCATAACCACATAGTCAAGGCCTCGTGCCAAGACTACAAATAAGATTTTGTCAAGGCCTTGTGCCAAGACACTAGTTTGTATCATGAGACCTACCGATGCATCGAGGAGCTATAGAGGGCTCCACCCGTCACATATTAAGTCCAATGCATTCCCATATGAAAAGGTTTAAATATAACATAAACATTCATATTAAAACTAGCATACGAAATGTCAATACTTTCACCATAAACCATGAATGGTATAAAAATAGAACATCCACAGTCAAACATATCACAAAACCTTCAATACAATATAGAAGTTTTGTATCATAATAAATCAACTTCAAATAAGCGTAAAATCCATCAAAGGATGTTGACATAGATGAAATCAAAACTCTATTTAGAGAAATATATCTTTCTATTTTGAAATCATTTAAGAGTCATATATTTATAAAATAAAACATTTTCTTTTAAAATATTCTTATAATCTTGTAAGGGAAGCTTCGACGATTTTATAACGGCGGAAAATAGCCGCACCCGCCATATAAGTTAAAAAAACATTCTTACCTTAATTCTGTCGAAAAGCTTAAAATCACCTTGTTTAAAAAACGACGGAAAGATTCCTCTATAAACATCTTATAAAAAGTAAAACAAAGGTATAAATTACTTTAACCCATATTATTTTAAATAGTAAAATCTTTTTGAAATACATTTCGAAGAAACATGGATGTGGATGATAAGGAAATCCCAGTAGATAATTACGTATAAACAACCTCGGATAATGAAGAGATTGTGAAATAACCCTTACCTTGTACTTTTCCTTGGTTGGGTAGGTTAAACTCCTGTATAATGGTGAAATAATTGTTATTAAATTATACAAGAATCATATATATTAATATGATATCATATATGATCTTTTAACATTGATTTATTAATAATATCTTAGAATTATCGTCGTTTCGGGTGTTAACTTACTCGTTTTCTTTTATATGTTTTGTTACATAAGCCGTGTTTGTTATGGATAGGTTTTATATTATTCATATCAAGAATTATATCAAGTCCTTAAACATCATTTTTAAATCATTAAATGATAATTATACTTGAATGGATATGATGGAGAATGAATCTCATCGCGTTCGTGGAGACGGTAGTCCGTACGTACGCACGAGCGACAATATCATTCTTTTGATATTAAAATAATATATAAATGGATGGTATATCATATATAAAGAATAATTAACATGTTATATTTATTATTTACATGAGTTACACATCATTATTATACCCATCCAAATAATAATATATTGAATAACAATTACACCACGACGTGGAGATGGTAAGCCGTACGTACGCACGTATGGTGACATGTTATTCAAAGGGTGGATAGAATACTGAATATGGTTGTACCATATTTATAATAACATCACAGTATATATAAGATACTGGAGTTATTATTTTATAATGGTAATAACAAAGAAATAAGAAGTGGAAGAAGAAAGGAACTTGAAAAGGGGTGGTGAAAACATTACCTCTTCTTCGGGTTCTTCCTTTTGATTTGATCAAAAGGGCTCCTTAGGTTGGCTTTCTGATCAAACTAAGGCCTCTAGGTTTTATTGAGGGAATTTGGGAGAGTATTTGGGCAGAATTTGGCCGAACCAAAAGGCTTTGAAGGTGTGAAGAAATAAGAAGGAGGAGTTACCTTTTATAAGAGGGGTGAGGGACACCTTTGTAAAAGCTAGAAATATTAATTTATAATAAATTCATATTCGGTGTCTAATGGCTCAAAAGTTGATTATTTAAATTTTAAGGTGGGGATAGGTCAAAAACCACTCAAAAAACAGAATTTAGACAGGTTTGGGTCATTATATTAACCTTATCTTTAAGTATTAACTCTAAGTTAATTAGTTTCACTTTTACAATGTCTCTTTGTATTTTTATAATATATAGTTAATAAACTTACTAAATACATCCAAGAGACCCCCAAGTGGTCCATTAATGATGAGCCTATCATTATATAAGTCTCTTGGATGAACCTTATATTTTTAGGAATTTAATATCAATTAATAGTATAATATTTGTTTTAAAAACTCTTTTATGTCAATTTTGACACTATTCAATAATTGATTTTTGTAAAAATCATAACAGAATGATTACTTCGAAAAAAGTTAATTGAATCAATCCTAACATGTCATATTAACCTATAAAATTATTTTAATTCCTTAAAAGTCTCAAATTATATTTATTTGGGAATTTATAATATCAATTATTTTAATTTTTCACAATTATGGTAATTACTGCATCATCATTGTGTCATAAATAAATTAAAGTATTTAAAGTCTAAAAATTATAAATAAAATATCATTATGTATTAAATCTTATTAGATTTATAATGAATTTTTACAATTGAATTTATCTTATGTATAACCCTATATTAAAAATGTTTTAGTAAATAAACTTTGATTTTAACTCTTTTAACTCTTCTTTGAATTAAGTAATAATAAATGTCCTAATCTAATCTAAGTGGACCTAAATGATAATATTTTATTCCTAAGGCTGTTTTGGTTGAGATACACTTGTCCAATAGAATTAGGACATGTGTTAGGGTAATATTAATATCATTTTTACCTTTAATTACCCTATTTACTTTTAACCGTGATAAATAAAAGTAAAAAGTTACTATTCACCAAAAATTATTTTCATCTCATTGAACCACATTTTACTTCTTGATATTAACCGTGTCTCTCGGATTTTCGAAATTCTATTCACAGAAGCGGTAAAATTATGTTTTATGAAAAAAATCAGTTTTTTTAACTACCACTTAGTAGTTTCACTATTCATCAAAAATTGAAGATTTTTAGAACAATGCCAAAATTTCACCCTAAGCTATAATTGATATTCCAAATTCAAAAATGATATCTATTTTAAAAAATTCCAAACATATAGGTTGCATTAATTAATTTTATAATTAATTCCCGTTGTCACAACAAATAGCGTGTTTTTAAGAAACAATATATATCAAAAGATTGACAATTGTTTAGGTCCAATTTCGAAGTGAAATTAATTATAATGAACATCATTGGATAAAATGGTAAAAATATATTATAATTATACTTTAAAACCACTCAAATTCATAATTTATCACCATTAATTATTTTGATTAAAATAGTTGTTTTTAATTAAAATTTAGTAATTTTCACTATTCATCAAAATATTAAAGTTATCCAAAGAGTACCAAAATTTCACCTTAGGCTAAATTCAATACTCCGAATCCAAAAATGAAGTCCATTTTTAAATATAAAATATATATAATTTCAAAAAGTAGGTATTACTATTCATAACGGCTAGTTTGATTGGTTGTGGTGTGTGTTAGAACTCGAAGTTGCGTACAACACACGCTACTGTATTATTCAAAGGAAATCGTATCGTGGAAGCTTGGGATGTTTCATTTTAAATTTTTTGATGTCCCCATTTAGTCAAAAAGCTTAAAATATTGTATTTAAAAAGGGTTCACTATTAAAAGTTGGTAAAAGTGCAATATTGAAAATAAATTTGTTCTTACATTATGTCTAAGAAACTCATAATATGGATTCTAAAATTATAAGGATTATATAAAGTTTAAAATTTAGTTAATACTATTCATAACCTCTTTTGAACGGCTTGTTTGTTAAGTCGTGGTGTGCTTGAACTCGGTGTTGCGTGTAGTGAAAGTTATTGTATTATTTTGAAGAAATAACACACTATGAAATCTTGGGGTGTTACATTCTCCCCTCCTTCAATAAATTGCGTCCTCGCAATTTGAAATTGTTCTTCGAAAATAAAAGGTTGAAAATAAAAAATATCTTTCTGGGAAAAACCACATCGGAAATTGGGTTACTAAAATTTAGTCTTAATATGAGGAAAAGAGAAATGAAAGGGTCACCACCAAATTATGATCTCGATTAAGATAACATTGGTGGCAATTAGAGACATATAATTGGAGGAAAAACGTAAATATTTATAGGTAGTGATTGAGGTCATCAATCACAAACAAGTTTAAAATTGAGGTCCTTAAATTCATCAATCTACGATGATTTAAAATACCATCGATTCAACAAAATATAAGGTATTAGGATAACACATTTTTGACGTTTCAAAATATCTTAGTTGAAATCCCACATCGAAAAATGAATTAATGAGGCCTCTATTTAAAATAAAGAGTGGAAATTATGAAGATTACCGAAAATAACACATACTAGGGTTCCGTGTAGGAAAATATGGATATGGAAGAGAAATATAACCATCAATTATCTGATGGAGAGTGGTAGAGAACATGGCTATGAAAAGGCCAACAATCCCAAATCCATAAATTAGTGATGATTTAAGGTACCATCTAGGACAACATTTTTGTTCTAAGTTCCTTTTCTTAATGTTGAGGAATTTATTTATGAGATTGGCTAAGATCATAAGGAGATATACTTACTATATAATTAGAGTTTTATCCATTAATAAATTTCAACCACAAACTCATCTTTCACTAGTAAAAAAAATCTATTTATACTATTTGTACAGGGTTCCAAAATAAACAAATTTATAATTCATCTACCAGATCTTTTAAAAAAACTACATTATTTAATCCAGGACATCTCGTGGTCCAGTGGTAGGTGATACACCCTTGTCGCCCTTCGGTTGCGGGTTCAAGTCTCACAGCCTTGCCGGTCGCGACGGGTTTCCGCCCGACCACTGGGTTGTCCTTTTATGGCAATCAAAAATTAATCTCAAACTAGAATTTATCCAAAATACTTCTGTCCAAACTCACAGTCCAATATTTATAAGGAAGGTAAACTTAATGTAGATGCTTTTTACCCCGTAATAGAATATGAATACCTTCATCATGTATTCTTTTAAAACACTGAAACATCTTGAATTACCATAATACTTATTGATTACATTCATGATCCCTTATTCCATATAGAATGCTGGATATACTTCATCAATCCAAAAATGTTTTAAACCCCAATAATGATGGAATATACAAATCATTAATCAGCTTCAAGGTAGTCAAGAATATCTAATATAATTTATCCAAATCAATCATGTATTATTCTAAAATCACTACCTCGGTATCAGAACCATATTATGGTTTATCTTTCTCTCAACCATATATTTTTTAAAAATTTAACCTTCTATTGAGTCACTTTTCTTTGTTCCACACAATCTCAAGTCCTTAATAAAATAGTACTGCAGTACAATCCTTATATACTACATAATTATTATAACAAGTACATTGTTGATACAACACTCAAATGATATAATCAACATAAGAACTCTAATCATTCCTCTTCATCTGTGGTAGTATCATAACTTGATTATTATCCAATAACATCATTTGCGGCATAGTCTGATGACTGGGACATAGGTTCGCGTAGTGTCCAAACTTCTTGCAAATGAAGCATTGTACATTTGAAACCATTTTCTTACCCTTGCAGTTACGTACTTTGTGCCCTTTTCCTCCACACTTATAACAAACTCCCATTCCTTTCAGACAAGTTCCAGGGGGTTTCTTCCCACAGTTATCACATATGGGAAAATTCTTATTTTCCCTCTTCCCTTTATCCATAGTTCTCTCTTCCATCCTTTTCTTCTCTTGCTTCCCTTCAAAGCCATAGGACTCAGTAAAATCTTTACTTATCTTATCAACACATGATATTATTTCTTCATATGATGATAATACATTGGAGACTATTTCACTTCTAAATTCTGGCTTAAGACCATGAAAGATATGATCCTTCTTTCTCTTTGGATCATGTGCATTGTTCGAGTTCTCATTCCTTCTACTGGGCGCCATTTCTAAACAATGGCATACACTAGATTAGTTTATGAATAACAATACCTAATCCCAAACTTGTAAGACACATAACATAAATTAAATAGTTTATGGATATAATCCATAATCATAAAAATTTCTCCTTTGAGGAAGTAAATCCACATAAACCCTTCATAATGGTTTGTAAAGAAAATGAGAATTATCCTAAGCATATCCCCCAGGAGTGTCGTAACCAAGAGTGCAGCAAGGCCCTTTGTCGTGCACCAGTTCCTGTTCGAGTCTAGCTCAAAGCGGTGTTTTCGGGTTTTACCCCTAGGTACATCTGTGCCAGAGCCGCCTCTACCTGCTCGTATCCAGAGAGGGATGTATTGCTCAGAAAACTCACAAAATCTCTACAATACCAAAATTCTAGGAAGTTCTTCTATACTAATCCTCAAATTCCATATTAAATCTATGTGCTCTAATCAGAGTTTATCTAAATCTAGCTTCCAAGGTTTTTACTAAACTTCCTCTGATACCAACTGTAACGCCCCGACCCCAGTTACCCAGAGTCGGTGCATTATTACATAACATTGGCATGATCAAAAGAAAGATCAAATCTCGAAACACCGATTGGTTTAGTAGCCTTGGAAACACTAGATATATTCATAAGTCTTACATTAAATCATAAAGTGAAAAACTACTACAACAATATATTCCACACTCATATCCCCACATAATATCCCTGCAGGTCATTTATAATTTACTTTTTCACTTCCTGGGAAAAATAAAACATAGAAAAGGGGTGAGCTCAAATTCCCAGTAAGGATAACAATATAGCGGAAACTTTCATAAATAAGAATAAACATTTAAGGCAATGTATAACTAAAACAAAAGCCTTTTAAACTTGAACTTCAACATAGTATGTAAAAAGTAAAATGAAATAATGCCATTTACTTATTCACATGGATATTCTACTAATCAAAGAATCACATGTAATATCAATAACCACTTTCATAATGATGGAATGCATAATGACAGACTATCATAACCACATAGCCAAGGCCTCGTGCCAAGACTACAAATAAGATTTTGTCAGGGCCTTGTGCCAAGACACTAGTTTGTCTCATGAGACCTACCGATGCATCGAGGAGCTATAGCGGGCTCCACCCATCACATATTAAGTCCAATGCATTCCCATATGAAAAGGTTTAAACATAACATAAACATTCGTATTAAAATTAGCATACGAAATGTCAATACTTTCACCATAAACCATGAAGGGTATAAAAATAGCACATCCACAGTCAAACATATCACAAAACCTTTAATATAATATAGAAGTTTTGTATCATAATAAATCAACATCAAATAAGCGTAAAATCCATCAAAGGATGTTGACATAGATGAAATCAAAACTCTTTTTAGAGAAATATATCTTTCTATTTTGAAATCATTTAAGAGTCATATATTTATAAAATAAAACATTTTCTTTTAAAATATTCTTATAATCTTGTAAGGGAAGCTTCGACGATTTTATAACGGCGGAAAATAGCCGCACCCGCCGTATAAGTTAAAAAAAATTCTTACTTTAATTCTGTCGAAAAGGTTAAAATCAACTTGTTTGGAAAACGACGGAAAGATTCCTTTATAAACCTATTATAAAAAGTAAAACAAGGGTATAAATGACTTTAACCCATATTATTTTAAATAGTAAAATCTTTTTGAAATACATTTCAAAGAAATATGGATGTGGATGATAAGGAAATCCCAGAAGATAATTACGTATAAACAACCTCGGATAATGAAGAGATTGCAAAATAACCCTTACCTTGTACTTTTCCTTGGTTGGGTAGGTTAAACTTTTGTATAATGGTGAAATAATTGTTATTAAATTATACAAGAATCATATATATTAATATGATATCATATATGATCTTTTAACATTGATTTGTTAATAATATCTTAGAATTATCGTCGTTTCGGGTGTTAACTTACTCATTTTCTTTTATATGTTTTGTTACATAAGCCGTGTTTGTTATGGATAGGTTGTATCTTATTCATATCCAGAATTATATCAAGTCCTTAAACATCATTTTTAAATCATCAAATGATAATTATACTTGAATGGATACGATGGAGAATGAATCTCATCGCGTTCGTGGAGACGGTAGTCCGTACGTACGCACGAGCGACAATATCATTCTTTTGATATTAAAATAATATATAAATGGATGGTATATCATATATACAGAATCATTAACATGTTATATTTATTATTTACATGAGTTACACAACATTATTATACCCATCCAAATAATAATATATTGAATAACAATTACACCACCACGTGGAGACGGTAAGCCGTACGTACGCACGTATGGTGACATGTTATTCAAAGGGTGGATAGAATACTGAATATGGTTGTACCATATTTATAATAACATCACAGTATATATAAGATACTGGAGTTATTATTTTATAATGGTAATAACAAAGAAATAAGAAGTGGAAGAAGAAAGGAACTTGAAAATGGGTGGTGAAAACATTACCTCTTCTTCGGGTTCTTCCTTTTGATTTGATCAAAAGGGCTCCTTAGGTTGGCTTTCTGATCAAACTAAGGCCTCTAGGTTGTAGTGAGGGAAGTTGGGAGAGTATTTGGGTAGAATTTGGCCGAACCAAAAGGCTTTGAAGGTGTGAAGAAATGAGAAGGAGGAGTTCTCTTTTATAAGAGGGGTGAGGGGCACCTTTGGAAAATCTAGAAATATTAATTTATAATAAATTCATATTCGGTTTCTAATGGATAAAAAGTTGATTATTTAAATTTTAAGTTGGGGATAGGTCGAAAACCACTCAACCAATAGAATTTAGACAGGTTTGGGTCATTATATTAACATTATCTTTAAGTATTAACTCTAAGTTAATTATCTTCACTTTTACAATGTCTCTTTGTATTTTTATAATATATAGTTAATAAACTTACTAAATACATCCAAGAGACCCCCAAGTGGTCCATTAATGATGATCCTATCATTATATAATTCTCTTGGCCGAACCTTATATTTTTAGGAATTTAATATCAATTAATAATATAATATTTGTTTTAAAAACTCTTTTATGTCAATTTTGACACTATTCAATAATTGATTTTTGTAAAAATCATAACAGAATTATTACTTCGAAAAAAGTTTATTGAATCAATTCTAACAAGTCATATTAACCTATAAAATTATTTTAATTCATTAAAAGTCTCAAATTATATTTATTTGGAAATTTATAATATCAATTATTTTAATTTTTTACAATTATGGTAATTACTGCATCATCATTGTGTCATAAATAAATTAAATTATTTAAATTCTAAAAATTATAAATAAAATATAATTATGTATTAAATATTATTAGATTTATAATTAATTTTTACAATCGAATTTATCTTATGTATAACCCTATATTAAAAATATTTTAGTAAATAAACTTTGATTTTAACTCTTTTAACTCTTCTTTGAATTAAATAATAACAAATGTCCTAATCTAATCCAAGTGGAACTAAATGATAATATTTTATTCATAAGGCTGTTTTGGTCGAGATAAACTTGTCCAATAGAATTAGGACATGTGTTAGGGTAATATTAATATCATTTTTACCCTTAATTACCCTATTTACTTTTAACCGTGGTAAATAAAAGTAAAAATTTATTGTTCACCAAAAATTATTTTCATCTCATTGAACCACATTTTACTTCTTGATATTAACCGTGTCTCTCGGAATTTCTAAATTCCATTCACAGAAGTAGTAAAATTATGTTTTATGAAAAAAATCAGTTTTTTTAACTACCACTTAGTAGTTTCATTATTCATCAAAAATTGAAGTTTTTCAGAACAATGCCAAAATTTCACCCTAAGCTATAATTGATATTCCAAATTCAAAAATGATATCTATTTTACAAAATTCCAAACATATAAGTTGCATTAATTAATTTTATAATTAATTCCTGCTGTCACAACAAATAGCGTGTTTTTAAGAAACAATATATATCAAAAGATTGACAATTGTTTAGGTCCAATTTCGAAGTGAAATTAATTATAATGAACATCATTGGATAAAATGGTAAAAATATATTCTAATTATACTTTAAAACCACTCAAATTCATAATTTATCACCATTAATTATTTTGATTAAAATAGTTGTTTTTAATTAAAATTTAGTAATTTTCACTATTCATCAAAATATTAAAGTTATCCGAAAAGTACCAAAATTTCACATTAGGCTAAATTCAATACTCTGAATCCAAAAATTAAGTCCATTTTGAAATATAAAATATATATAATTTCAAAAAGTAGGTAATACTATTCATAACGGCTAGTTTGATTGGTTGTGGTGTGTGTTAGAACTCAAAGTTGCGTACAACACACGCTACTGTATTATTCAAAGGAAAGCATACGGTGGAAGCTTGGGATGTTTCATTTTAAATTTTTTGATGTCCCCATTTAGTCAAAAAGTTTAAAATATTGTATTTAAAAAGGGTTCACTATTAAAAGTTGGTAAAAGTGCAATACTAAAAATGAATTTGTTCTTACATTATGTCTAAGAAACTCATAATATGGATTCTAAAATTATAAGGATTATATAAAGTTTAAAATTTAGTTAATATTATTCATAACCTCTTTTGAACGGCTTGTTTGGTAAGTCATGGTGTGCTTGAACTCGGTGTTGCGTGTAGTGCAAGTTATTGTATTATTCTGAAGAAATAACACACTATGAAATCTTGGGGTGTTACAATTAATAAATAAATTTTAAATGTGACATTTCTATTTTTATTAAATAAACCACATTTTTAAATATTGAAATCAACTTGAGTTAAATTTTTGTTTTGTGTGTTTTTTATCTAAATAAATTAAATTTATAATTTTTAAATAATTAATCTAATATTTTATTTAAACCTATATAAAAATATAATAACAATCATTAAATTAGTAATTTAAATGAAATTATAATAATAAAACTTTAAGAATAAAAAGACATTTTCCAATAAATAATGTTTTTTATATATATTATATATTACAATTTAAAATTTAATTTTATATTATTTACATATAAAATTAGATTAAATAGATTCTAAATATTTATTCACCATTTAAAAATTAGTTAATATAGGCCGTCATATTTTTTAGTAAAAAAAATTACTAGAGCTAATTTTTAATCAAGGTTTATAAGGGTAAAAATGAGTAACATAAAGTGGTTCGAATTCACTAAATTAACAATACAAAAATACCTTATGAAATACCTATGTTAGGTTGAAAATTCATATATAAAATTATTTCTAGAGTTTCACACCTAACTCTCTTGCAATTCCATTCTTACCCCTCCCCCATCATTCAATTACAAGGAAAAGTCCCTCTTTTTCACCAATAAAAGGATATCAATCCCACCCATTTAAATCCACACCTATCATTAAGTATTCTATTGAAACATAGCACATTTTACCTATACTTGAGTCTTATTCAGTTTTTATAAACCTATAATTACAATAATTTTTCATAAGTCCACCATTTCCAAGAGGTCCTCCAAGAAATGGTTCATGCTCTCAACCTGAGTACTAATCACTCCCTTACATTTTTATTCTCTATATTTCCCATACAAACATATAATATCCATTATATTATTATGAAAATTTTATTATTTACATAATAAAATGTTTTTAAGTTAACGTATAGCCATTATCTACCTCCCTCATCCTTAAAAAATTGAAATGTCACTCGTGTTTCATGAGGACTACGACCTCCATGAATGATGTGTTTTATTTTTCATCCTTACTTTAAAAGGATGGTTATTAAATTTTATTTAATGAATAAAAAATATATTTATAATAGGATTAATATTTTAAAATGATAAACCATTTTATATCTTCCTCTCATTCAATGGAAAATGCAATTTTTTTCCATGTGTATATGCAGACTACCGCCTCCATGAAATGATGTAGCTAATTTTTCATCACCACACTTCATGGATGGATTTAAGAATTAAATTAATGAATAAATATTATATTATTATATAAATTTTGTTTTTTTTTGGGAAATTAAATATTAATATTTAACACATTAATTAAGATACTAATTTTTTTCATTAACATTTATTGAAAATAACTTTCCAATGAATTCATCCTCGCGTCTCATAACTAAATATTTCAAGGAATGAAATAAAAACATTATAAATAATTATGTGAAATATATTATAGTACCTTGAATAATATATTAATAGTGAAATTTTTATCAATGAATAAGGAGTGACATCAACATTATAAATGTTTTACGAAAGGATCATAGATAGTAACACTTGATGATGTTGATGATGATAATGATATAAAATTTTTATATTTTGAATGTATTATAAAAGATCAAGAGTGTAAAAGGTAACGTATATGAGTGATATTTTAAATTAGTTATTAATATTTATATTTTTATTATAGAGGATATTAAATCGCTCTTGTGGAGGTTGAAAATTATGGTAAGGGTTTCTCGTCTCAAATTTCTTTCTTTGATGCATATATGCATTAACCACTTTTTTTATTTTTTGGGAAATATATACTACACATTATACATATTTTACCATAATTATATATTAATAAATAGTAACTAATGTTCTATTTCATGAATTCCCTTTAAAAGGGCATTGATTCTAGGGTTGTCATGGTCGTATATACTACTAGATTTTTTCTTTATTTTTTCAATCCTTTCCATTTTATTTTCTTTAAAATGATAAATTTCATTATATTTAATTTTTATAAAAATTTTATTATGTTTCAAATTATAAATCAAAATTATCTCTCATTATGATACCTATATAATCTAGAATAATTATTAAACATTCACATATCCATAAACATCATAAAATATGGGTAAAATAAATAGAGTGTGTTTTCTTATAAATGTAATCCATCTATGGATATAAACAATTAGATTCATTCTCTAGCACAGATTCACCTAGGAGAAATAGCCCTGAAAATCCTTGGTTGGGTAACAACTCAATCTTCACTTAGTGTATAAGTAGTGTTCCTAACAACACACTTAGTTTGACACTCCTAGAGTATATACTTGGATATTTTACATTCTTTTTTATATACCATAATGAAAGATTATTTCTTATTGATATTCCTACATAATTAAAGTACTCATTAATATTACTTTGATGCCAATATTTTTATTAGGGTGTTTTACATCTTGAATATTTCTTATGGTTTGATATACAACTAGTTAACTATATTACTGCATTGAATAGGAAAATATTGATAATCTGTATATCTGCTATTTATAAACATGTAATTATTGATTAACTAACCATGAATATTATTAGGCAAATCCCTCAAGGTATCATTGAAGCATTTTTGAGGTGATTGTGTTTGTTGACGGAGTGGACATCTGTGTTGTGATTGTTGAAAAAGCAAACCATGACATACAAATTTGTTGACAAAGGGGATTTCATGGTGGCATGTCGAGTTCAAGGGATGTGGTTAATGATCCATGTTTTATTCAATAACGTCAACAAAGGAATGGATGATCTGGAGGTGGTAAAAAAAGAGCAAATACAAGGTGGTGCTGTTTTCCAATGTTTTCCAAATTTTTGGGCCTGAAAATCGACAAATGGAGAAAAGAGGTTTTGGTAAAGGGACTTGCAAGCCGTTGTCTTGAAGGAGAGGAAACTTGCACGCCATATGTTTTTCAATATAAAAACATTAAAATATGGCAAAGGGAAAAGGGGCACCCAAGTTTTAGGGTTGGTCGTGCAAGTGACTTGCGCGGCAGAGACTTGCGCATCGAGAGGAAACTTGTGCACTATCATGCAGGGTGTCCAAATGCCTATAAATAGAGGTCGATCCCGCCTCATTCAAAGATAGTTCAACACTTATAGAAAATCATAGCTCCCGTCACGTAGGTGTGGTGGTCGCGCAAGTGGTGGTGTGGTCGCTCAATTAGAAGTTGTGTGCCAGTTGATTGTTGCACGTCCATAGTGGTTTGGGCGAGAAAGGAAGGGATTCTCCCAAGTTTTTAGTTGAAGAAGGGGGTGCTGCACAAGTGGTTTGGTGACACTTGTGCGCCAGGTTTTGAAGAAGCGCGACAGTTGGTGGTTGAGCACCAATGTTGGTTTGGGCGTAAAAGGGTGTGAGTCGCGCAAGTTTGGAGTTGCAGAAGCTAGTGTCGCGCAGGTGGTTGAGGTGAACTTACGTGCCAGTTTTAACTTGAACACTGAGACTTGCGCACCGGCTTGGAGAAGGGCGCCAGTTATGGTTGAAGCACGGTAGTGATTCCGGGCAGTGTGAAAGCTGGAAGATTTCTCGATACCTTCGGTGCAAAGTGAGATTCATCTACGGGTGAAAGTTGGACTTCAACAGAGCATTTACATACAACAGAGGATGTATTCATTAGTGATAATGAAGAGACCTATTGTTCTATAAACTGTGAGTGGATCCTTTCTAGAGTAGTGAGCAAAGGAAGAGGAAGAAGGTGATCCTCTCAACCGGCAGTGAGCCAGAGAGAGAGACTAAAAGAGTGACACTTGGGAAAGTAGTGAGCGGACCCTAAACCTTGTAAAGGCAGTGATCCTGAGCATAGAAGTGATCTTGCCCGAACCTTGTAAACAACAGTGTTCTTTAGTGGATTTGGTACAGCGGCACATCACCATTTTATGCTTCTTGGACGTAGCCCAGTGAGGGTGAACCAAGTAAAAATCTTTGTGTCTGCCTACTTGCTTCCTGCATTGCATTTAAAGCATCATCATCAGATAAAGAAGAAAATAAGTTGTCATAATAAACACAAAAGTGCAAACAAAGTTACCCTTGTAATAAAGAGGTCAAGATCTAGTAGGGCCGGAACAATTTTTAAAAAGAATATCCATACCCTGATTCACCCCCCCTCTTAGGGTATATAGGCCCCTATTGGTCCTAACAATTGGTATAAGAGGCAGGTTTCTTTTTATCAGATTTGTTTGCTCTGACTTGGTTCAGTCGATTTGTGTGGTTAAATAATCAGTATACTCTTATCTTGGTGTGCCATGGAAAAGGGTATAATGTCAAAGAAGAAGCAGAAGTTGGGTGGTATCCCTCAGTGTGGTAGTGTCTGTGGAGATAGTGTGATTCAGTTAAAGGAATCTATTAGTGAACCAAATGTTGATTTGGATAAAGTGTATAGGTAAAATTTATACTCATTCAATGATGCTGAAGGAATGAGTGAAGAACATGATATTCCAAGTGATGTTGGAACTACTGATGATGAAGAAGCTCCAAGAAGGCAAAAAGTGGAAGTTGTCCATAAAACAAAGGAAGTGGATCATATGTTGGATTAAGAGATTAAATCTAAAGATATTCAGATCCAGGCACTAGAAACTGAGATCAAAAAGCTAAGAGGTTTGAATCAACAGCTTATTGATGTAGCTACTGATCTAAGGGAAAAGAATGATTCTCAAGATGAATAATTGCGAAAGAGATCTACAAAGTTAGAAAAATTAAAATTTGGTGTCAAGGGAAAGAATCTGAACTTGGATGAGATTCAAAATTTGAAATCCAGAAATGATGATCTTTCTACATAGCTATCTAAACTAGTTCAAAATAATCAAAGGCTACAACAAGAGAAATCATTTTGTTCTGATTATATTGAAGAAGAAAAATTAAAAGTGAAGGAGAAAATTGACATGGTAGAAAAGATCACACGAGAACTATAAGATGAGTTGAGTAGCAGGGAGAAACTCAGAAAATAACTCAATGATCAACTTTTATCAAGAGATAAGAAGATTCAACAATTGGAGGAAGAGATAGAAAAATCCAAGAAAGAAATGGAGATATCAAAATACAAAGGAAAACCTAAGTTGAAGGATGAACTGCACTTATTATTCGATTGTCCTTCATAAGGTGATGATAAAATGAAAAGAAAGTATGAGATTTATGAGGAGAAACAACAAAATATTTTCTCATCTCAAAGACCATAAAATTTAGTAAAAATTGGTATTGGATTTGATGAATCATGTTCCATGCATGATAGAAAGAGATCCATGAATAGTTACAGAAATGGTAAAAACCATGTAGGTGCCGGAGAAAGACCTAAAAATACTTTTACAGGAAGTAATGATAGAATGTGATATTTAAGTGGGATTCATGGTCATACATCAAGCTTCTGTTCAGAGGCTCAAGAATACATCTCAGGTCGTGAAAATAGAAAATGTACTAAATCTGAGAATAAGAAGAGGCATCATGAGAAATCAGAGAGAAGAGTCTCTTAGAGGAAAACATTCATCAGATGTTATTACTGTAGAAGAAAGGGACACACAATGAGTATGTGTCAGGAAGCTCAGGAGCTCAATGTTAGAAGAGGATCTCAAGATGCATCAATATCTCGGTTCAGAAATGATGAAATGAGATATTCCTTTAATAGAAAATGTTTTATATGTTCTGATTATGGGCATTTGTCAAGACATTTCTACAAGAAGAAATCAAAGAAGATAAATGATCTTGAAATGAGATTCTCAACTCCAGTGGTGCATGATAAAAAATTATGCACTGGAAGAAAAAGTGAACAGCTTTCATGGAGAGAATGTGAACAAACCTGGAAGATTAAGGGGAGATCGACTCCAGCTGTGAGCAATAAGCATGCACATTTAATGGAGGACTCACCACCAATGAAAAATAGTGTGGTGACTCAAGTATCTGATAAAATAAATATAAACAATGAATGTATTGAAAAATTTGCATGTCATGTACCATAAATAGAAGTGGAGGAAAGAGTAAGATCCCTACAATGGTGGAAGAAGAAATGGACAATTCCAAAAAGATAGATTTCTACCTAGTGACAAAATCAAGGGAAGTGGCATATTGGTGGTACATCAAAGATGGAAGTGTGTACCAGTGGGCCTAAGTCCCAAATTGTGAAAAAGTCTAGGCCTACAGAATCTATATATTAGAGAAAGACTCATCATGTTGGTAATGAATGCTTAGTCATATGGTCAAAGTAGTCGAAGTTGGCTAGGCATCTAGAAGAAGAAAGGAAGGAGTGTGATTCTCTATAAGAAAGAATAAATGGGTTGACCCATCAGGATCAACCACAATCCTCACCTTGAGGATTCCAGAAATACCCCATCTCCCTATGTATATGAATTTTGATAACTAATGATTCAAATGTTTTAGGTTTTAGTGAGATACGATCCAAGGGGAAGTTGCATCTAAAGATGAAAAGTGGACAAGTGATATGATTTAGAGTTTTAATTGACTCAAATCAGGTAACAAAGTTGAAGAAGAAAGGAAGGAATAGAGCACAATAGGAAGAGATTGTGTTATTGAATTTATCTCTTGTTTTCTACGCTGAGTTCCAACTCAGTAGGCTTAGAGATTTGGTTTAATGCCGAGTAGAAGATGAGAATAAATGATGCAGTAGAAGAAGAATGTTTATGGGCCTAATACTAGGGATTGTTGCATAACATAGTAAGAGAATTCAATAAAACAATTAGATACAAGATCCATCAAAGCAATAATTAGATGAATCAGCTCAGGTGTTGTCTATCGAGGAAAGACATAATGAGGGAGAAGCATCAATAATCATATATCTCATGCTTATCTTTTTTGTTCTAACATTATGGTATCAGTTGACTCTTTTCAGGATACCAAGAAGATACAAGAGAATATCCATAATGTTTCAACAAGAAACTCAGAAAAGTAGCAGAAAGAAATTATGCCACTGAACAATGAAATAATGAGAAATTTCCTAATAAATGTGATAAGGAGGAAAGAAACAAAGGGGGAGTAGAATTGGATGATGCTGGTTCAGAAAAGAATCAGACATGGGATATTATTTCAAGACTAGCAGATAAGAATGTCATCGGGACTAAATGGGTCTATCGCAACAAGATGAATGGAGATGGTACATTGGTACGAAACAAATCATGACTAGTGTGCAAAGGATACTCCCAGATATAAGGAATAGATGTTGATGAGACTTTTTTTCCAATTTTAAGGTTGGAGACAATCAGATTATTCCTAGCCATTGCAGTACAACGGAAGTTCAAAGTGTTCCAGATGGATTTCAAAACTGAATTCTTGAATGGAGATCTGGAGGAGGAAGTGTATATTGAGAATCCAGATGGTTTTCTCATTCATGAGGATGAGAACAAGGCTTGCAGACTGAAGAAAGCATTATATGGGCTGAAACAAGCACCAAGAGCATGGTACTCAAGGCTTGATCAGAACTTTAAGAAGCTTGGTATCCAGCATGGGGGAGTTGATTACAATCTCTATTTCACCAATGACAGTAATCAAAGGATGATGGTTTTGGTTCATGTCTATGAAATAATATTTGGTGGATCAGATAAAGCTTAGTGCAGACAGTTTTCCAAATTCATGAAAAGTGAGTTTGAAATGTTAATGATTGGAGAGCTAACGTTTTTACTTGGTCTACAGATGACACAAATAAAGAATGGAACATTCATTTCTCAATCCAAATAGGCCAAGGAGGTTTTGAAAAGGTTTGGAATTTAAAATTCCAAGGATATGAAGACTCCAGTTGCTACCCGGACAAAATTGTACAAAGATGAGGATGGGAAGACAGTTAATATCACATAATACAGGCAAATTATTGGAAGTTTGTTGTACTTGACCACAACAAGGCCTGACATTGTACTCGCCACATGCCAAGCATCGATATATCAGAGTAATCCCAAGGAAATCCACATGCTTGCAGTGAAAATAATACTTCATTATATCAAGGGCACTATGGAATTAGGCTTGACATATAATGACAAATCTCAGATAGAGTTATTGGGATATACTGATGCATACTGGGCCGATTCAGCGGATGATAGGAAATAAACATCAGGTGGTGATTTCTATCTTGGTGGATTGTGTATTTCTTGGCAAATCAAGAAGAAAGATTTCATTTCTATGAGCACCACGGAGGCTAAGTATATTGCGACCACTCAAGCATGCACACATTTATTGTGGATGAAGAAAAAACTTGATGATATGGGAGTTGAAGTGAATTCTCTGATCGGAATCTAGTGCTATAACTCAATTGCTAAAAATATTAGCAAAAATATCATCCATCATTCAAGGACAAAGCACATTGAGATAAAGTATCATTTTATCAAGGAGAAATTTGAGCAGGGAATCGTAAAGTTGGAGTATGTGCCTATAGAGCTACAAGTTGCATATATTCTGACAAAGGAATTACTAAAAGAAGCTTTTGAGAGGCATCGACTAGCTTTGGGAGTCCATTCAACTCCCACACTTGAAAAGTGTGGATGTGGGGCCTCCCCCCCTCTCCCCTAGGTATGATGTTTTTTTCCCTAATGCATTGATATGTGTTCTCTACTCTGTTACAGACTGCAAAGAAGTGACCTTTGGGTTCATTGATAAAGGGGGAGAAAATAGTGATTGTTCAAGGGGGAGATAGTGTGGATATTTGAGAAATCATGAAAGATACGGGGAGAAGATGATAGGTGGAGCATCCATATAGGGGGAGTTGAAGCTGGTTCGAAGTGCTTAGCCAGATCTTAGCTTGGACATCGTAGGCAATAGTACTAAAAAGGATTTGCAGCTGACAAGAGTTAAAGCTATGATAAGACAAGGGGAGTATCAAATCTGACAGTGCTAGAAGTGATCGATCAAAGAATAGATGTCACGATAGCTGAGGATCGTGATAAAAGTATAAGAGTGGTGTCGGAATGCGGTAAGAATATTTCCAAAAATTGGTATCAGTTTGGTATCAATAGTGGGTGTCAAAGTTGAAGTGATTCATTGATTAAATTTTTATTTACTCTTGTTTCTCACGTCGATCATTGCTCATGTGGGATTAGAGTATGTGTTGAGTAAATCCTTGATCGCTATCGGAATCGCAATAGGCGAATGGGGGATGAAGAATTAACGATGTATCTTGTTATGGAAGAGTTGTCAACAAACCCAAAGGGGGAGATTATTGGTCAAATATCCCTCAAGGTATCATTGAATTATTTTTGAGGTGATTGTGTTTGTTGAAAAAGTGGAAATCTATGTTTTGATTGTTGACAAAGCAAACCATGACGTACAAATTTGTTGAAAATGGGGATTTCATGGTGGCATGTCGAGTTCAAGGTTTTTGGACAATGATCCATGTTTGATTCAAGAACGTCGACAAAGGAATGGATGATCTGGAGGCGGTACAAAAAGAGCAGATATAAGGTGGTGCCGTTTTCCAGTGTTTTCCAAATTTTTGGGCCAGAAAATCGACAAATGGAGAAAAGTGGTTTTGGAAAAGGGACTTTCACGCCGTTGTCTTGAAGGAGAGTAAACTTGTGCACCATATGTTTTTCAAGATCATAACATCAAAATATGGCAAAGGGGAAAGGTGCGCCCAAGTTTTATGGTTAGTCGTGCAAGTGACTTGAGTGACAGAGACTTGCGCTCCGAGACTTGAGCATCGAGAGGAAACTTGTGCGTCGTCGCGCAGGGTGTCCAAATTCCTATAAATTGAGTTCTACCCCTCCTCATTCTAAGAGAGTTCAACACTTAGATAAAATTAGAGCTCCTGTCGCACAGGTGTGTTGGTCGCGCAAGTGGTGGTGTGGTCGCGCAAGTAGAAGTTGTGTGCCAGTTGATTGTTGCGCGTCCAAAGTGGTTTGGGTGAGAAAGTAAGGGAGTCACCCAAGTTTTGAGTTGAATAAGGGGGTGTCACGCATGTGGTTTGGTGAAACTTGTGCGCCAGGTTTTGAAGAAGTGCGAAAGTTGGTGGTTGTGCGCCAATATTGGTTTGGGCGTAAAAGGGTGTGAGTCACGCAAGTTTGGAGTTGCAGAAGCTAGTGTCGTGCAGGTGGTTGAGGTGAACTTGCGTTCCAGTTTTAACTTGCGCGTCGAGACTTGCGCGCCAGCTTGGAGAAGGGTGCCAGGTATGGTTAAAGCACGACAGTGATTCAGGGCTGCGTGAAAGCTGGAAGATTGCCCGATAACTATGGTAAAAAGTGAGATTCATCTATGGGTAGTTGGACTTCAACAGAGCATCTACATACAACAGAGGATGCATTCATTAGTTATAATGAAGAGACCTACAGGTCTATAAACTGTGAGTGGATCTTTTCCAGAGCAGTGAGCAAAGGAAGAGGAAGAAGGTGATCCTCTCCACCAGCAGTGAGCCAGAGAGAGAGACTAAGGGAGTGACCCTTGGGAAAGCAGTGAGCTGACCCTAAACTTTGTAAATGCAGTGAGCCTGGGCATAGAAGTGGTCTAGCCCGAACCTTTTAAACAACAATATTCTTTATTGGATTTGGTACAGCGGCACATCGTCGTTGTATGCTCCTTGGACGTAGCCCAATGAGGGTGAACCAGGTAAAAATATCTATGTCTGCCTACTTTCTTCCCTGCATTGCATTTAAAGCATCATCATTAGATAAAGAAGAAAATAAGTGGTCATAATAAACACAAAAGTGAAAACAAATTGACCCTTGTAATAAAGAGGTCAAGATCCAATGGGGTAGGAAGAATTTTGAAAAAGAATATCCATACCCTGATTCACTCCCCCTCTCAGGGTATATAGTCCCCTATTGTTCCTAACAAATATGAATGGAGTCCCTTAAATAACATTAAGATATGTATTTTATATTCCTTCCTTCATTTTATGAATGAATTGGACTTAATTATTTGATTGGTGGGGCCCAGAGTTTTATATACCCTTAATGCATCATTAGTTCTCATTAGACAAACTGGTTTTTTATTTGGTTTATAAAATCCCATTTACAAATATTTGTTGGATATTAATTTGATAGTGTGTAATATGTCATGGTTACGGCCTCAATGGTAAGAATAAGATGTCTTGTATTATAAATTTCACCACTATAAAATCAGTTATTATCATCCATATAATTATTGTTATTGTTATTTTTATCCACTGATTTATTTCATACTCATATAATAATTTATATGGGGTTTTTTAATTTATTTATTCCAACCATATTTATTTATTCCATGATTATGCTATGATAGCTCCCACTATACGCTACCCCTTACTTAGAATCTAATACCACCATGTTATATTTTTTCCATTTTCCAAAATAATCTATGACTCTTACTAGGTATTAAAAATTAATTTTTAGAAGAAATAATAAATATTCATGTATTTAGTTGATGGATATTATGTTTTCAAGGTAATGTAATATTTTTTTATTTGTCTGGTTCCTAATACTTATAGACTACTAGTTCTTATAAATTGTATTTTATTTATTATGTGGTAATGTAATAAAATAGCATTGGGATCATGGGTACGGTAAATGGGGTATTACAGTTGGTATTAGAGATGTTTAGTATAAACCTTATGAACTAAAGTTAGAAAAATATAGTTAAAGAAAATAACCCTATGATAAACCCCTAAGTTATTTTAGAAATATTTCTAGATTACATGATATGCATTTGTAGTAAATACATATTAATTATATGATTCATAGTTTTATTCATAAACTAATTAACTATATGACATTGTTTTGAAATGGCACCTAATATAAGGAATGGGTACCATGTCAACACCCATAAATAATGTATGGATTTACCTTCTGATCAAATCAATGGAGTTTTTTTTTTGAGCTGAGCATATTGCGAATATGTTAGGTAAGTTAAAATAGTTTATAAAAACAACCTTTCCCATACGAAAATACATGTTTCTCTATAATATAGTGAAATAATTATAGACCAATTAATGAGGTAAAAGCCTTCATACTTCGATGGAACCATGAATCCATTAGTAGTTGAGTAATGGATTAAACCCTAGGAGAAGACATTTCTTACTTTGTAATGTAGTGAAAGAGAGATGGTTATATTTTTTTTATATTATCTCAGGGGAGAAGTTGATTCATTTTTTTCTTTTATTCAAAACTATAAGATAAAAGAAGAAATAAAGGATATAGATTGGAAGTATTTTAAGGTGATATTATTTGAGAAATAAATTCCTTGCCTAAAACATACTAACATGGAGAATCAATTTTTGAATTTAATGCACAATGAAGAGGAATATATTTCTAAGTATTCAGAAAACTTTATAATGCTAATAATACTAATTTCATATTGTATATGAAATCCTAAAAGTAAGATAGATCAATTCTTTGATGAATAAAATCCATGTCATAAATAGAATTAGTCTCTCAATAATTTTCATCTTATGGGGATATTATAACAAATTTTATCAAGATAGAGAACGATTTCTCCAAGTTCCATACTTTTAAATGAAATCAATAGATGAAATGGGTTTTTGAGAACCATGTTGAAAGGAATTTTGGAAAGTAGAATAAAGGAAGAGTAGAATTATCATCCTGTAGTTATTATGGAAACAATCACCCAAGGTATTTCTTGAATTGAATGGGAGTTTTCTATAAGTGTGTAGGAAAAGACCATCAGTATTAAGAGTGTAGTTGAAAGAAGGAAGTCAAAAAAATTCTATACTTAAATTGTAATAATATGGGTAACTATACCTATCAATGCCCCAAAAACTAAGGGAATCCACCCTAAAAGAATCCAAAGGGGAAATGTTGGGATTATGTAATCAAAAAATTATAGGTTAATGCCACAAATGATGTCATAGAGGGTACCCTGAGCATAAACTAAAAGTTATCTAATGTATTATTGGATCCTAGTTATAAACATTAATTCATATCTTGTATGTTTTCAAAGAATATTAATTCATCCACTGATGCACTAGGGAAGGAGTTTTCAGTTAAAATTCCTAGTGGAAATATTATAGTAATTAAATTTATATTCATATCTATATTAAAATATGTGGTGGTTCTTTAGATTCAAACATGGTTGTTATACCAATTTTTGAATATATCATAATCATTTTTATAAATTAGATCTCAAAGTATAATTCAAGAATGTATTTATGAGAGAAGAAAATAAAAATCTATTTGGATAATATGGAATCCATTATTTTCAAAGGAAATACTTCATTACTTAAGTCGTGTTTATAAACAACTCAAATGTCTCATATTAATGAAATTCATGTAGAATTTGAGTCAAAAAAGACAAGGATATCAATATAATAAATTATTAATCCATTATGATGGATTAAATTGATGTATTTACCAAGGAAATACCTAGATATACACTATATCGTAAGGTTGGGTTCTCTACTACCCTTATCCCTAATAAAAATACAATATATATTAATCCCTATAGAATGGATTCATTAGAATTAGTGGAGTAAAAGAAACAACTATAGGAGTTTTGTGATAAGGGATTAATTCACCCTAGTGTTTCACCATAGGGATCCCTTATTCTTTTTGGTAAGAATAAGGATGGTTCTATGAGTTTTTGCATCAATTATAGTGAGATAAATTCCATTACTCTAAAGAATGAGTATTGTATGCCATGCGTTGATTACTTATTTGATTAACTTCAAGGAGATAACTATTTTTCAAATATCAATCTTCACTCTAGTTATAATATATTTAAGGTAATGGGGGGTGATATATTAAAGGCATAATTTCATATGAGGTACAGTCGTTATCAGTAATTTTATTTCTATAAACTAATACACACCCTAAATTTATATATTTTATGAATAAAGTGATCATGGATTATCCTGATAATTTCATGGTATTATTCATTGATAATATAATGATATAATCTAAAAGCTGTGAGAAGCATGATAATCATGTGTGAATCATTCTTGAGACTTTTGGGGGAAAGTAATTTTATGGGAAATTCAAATATTGTGAATTTTGGATCAAATATTTTTCTTTTATATATTATATTATCTCTAATTATGGAATATTTATTGATCCTTCAAAGAAAAGGGTAGTAAAGGAATAAACCACAATGAAGAATATAACAGAAATATATATTTTCCTTCTCTTATAAGGTTACAATCAATATTTTTTAAAAAAAATTCTCAATTTTCCATCCTATTAACCAAGTTGGAATATAAAGAGGCCAAATTCACATTGCCAAAGTAATGTGAGGGGAGTTTTAAGTAGATGAAGAGGATATTGTACAATTCACTAGTTTTAAATTTAGAATTAGGAAAGGAAGGATTTGTAATATATAATGATGAATCAAAGAAAGGATTGGGATTTGTGCTTATGTAGAATAATTAAGTAGTTACTTATTCATCAATGTAATTGAAGACCAATGAACAAAATTATAAAACACATGATCTTAAGCTAGTTGTTGTAATATTTACATAGAAAATAAAGAGACACAATCTTTATGGGGATAGATTTGACATATATTTACTGATCATAAATGTTTGAAGTATATATTCATGCATAAAAAGGTCAATGTGAGATAGAGGATGTGATTTTTGAAACTTAAGGACTATTATTATGCAATAAACTACCACCAAGATAAGGAAAACAAATTGGAAGATTAATCATGTAGCAAGGATCTAGGAGTCCTAACTATGATGAAGATAGAAAAGGATCCAATGTTCATGGATTTAGTGAAATTAGACATTATAATTACAAAGAATGTGGAAACATCATTTATTTTAGAAGTAATTTCCCAACCATAATTATTAAATAAGATAAAAAGGTCTCAATAGTATATAAAATGTTTGAAAAATAATAATAAATCCATTGAAGATCATAATTACTCAGACTTCACCTATGAAGATGTTGTGTTGATGTTTGGAAAAAGACTATTTATACTATCATTATATGAGCTAAAGAGGAAATTTTTGGATGAAGTTAATATATAAAAAATTTCGATACACCTTGGTATAACTAAGATGTGTGGGGATCTAATGGTGGATTTCTGGTGGGAAAACATGAATCGGGAAATTGAATACTTTGTATCAAGATTCTTGATGTTCCAACAAGTATTAAGAAAGGAATCTTTTAAAGGGTTCTATGCAACCTCTCTCTATACCAATGTATAAGATGGAAAATATCAAGATGAATTTTGTAACTTACATTCCTAACACACCTAAGAATAATTATTTTATATGGTTCATTGGGGATCGACACACCATGTCTGCATGATTCTAAGTAATAAGGGAGGATCTACCTATTCAACATATTACAATACTCTATGTTAATGAAGATGTGAGAATTCATGGTGAACTTATATATATTGTATATGATTGTGATCCTTTATTCACACCATTATTTTAGAAATCCCTTCAAGAGCCTTTAAACACTGAGGCACATTTGATCATGCATATCATCCCCAAACAAATAGGCAGTCAGAAATGACTATCTAGCCTTTAGAATAATTTCTAAGTATGTTCTCACTTAACTTCCAAGGAACATGGTACTAATGACTACCGATTATGGAATTCGTAAACAAAAAAATATATTCCATTTGATTATAAAAATGGATCATTATAGGGCCCTGTATATGAAAATATGTATCACCCCAACTTTTTGGGATGAAGTTTTAGAAATGAGTCCAGTTGGCCCAGAACTCCATGAGGAAACAACTAAGAAGGTGAGAGCTACCAAAAATCATTTTAAGAGATATCAAAGTAGATAGAAAATATATTATAATTACTAAAGGAATGAATTAAATTATTAAGTAGGGGATCATGTATTGTTGAATGTATCACCATGGAAGGTAGTTATAAGGTTAAATAAGAAACTAAAGTTAAGACCAAGGTACATTTAACCTTTTGAAATTTTAGAGAGAATTGTATTTGCGGATTACTTTTTGACTATGTCACCCAACCTTCTAAAGTTCATAATGTCTTCCATGTTTCATTATTGAGTATGTACATTCCAGACCCAGTGCAAGTAATCATTACTGAGGAAATTGATTTGGAGCCTGAATTTTCATGTTCTGAAGACTGTATAGATTATTGACAATGTAGAGAATATAATTTGGAATCATAAAAATAGAATAGTGAAATTACATTTAAGCAATAACAATTTAAAGGAAGAAACATTGGAACCTAAAGAAGTAATTATGAAGAACTACCCACATTTTTTATGAACTAACATATATCACAAATTTCAAGGATGAAGTTATTTGATAGGGGGATGCAAGACCATAAATTATTCTCTAATAGATAAACACTATACCCCTAAAAATATTACACATTATACATTTCACTACCTCATTATTATGGTATGCTCTAATGTGATTTCATTCATAAATATATCTAAAATTTATATTTCTAATTTTATTAAATAGACATTATTTTTAGATATTGAAATCAACATTAGCAAAATTTTGGTGTTGTGTATTTTTTTATAAATAAATTAAATTTATATCATTAAATAATGACTCTGATATTGTGTTTAAAAATATATACAAATAGAATATAACTCAGTTAATTAGTAATTTATATGAAATTAGGTTAAGAATGATTAATGATTAAAAAGTCGTTTTCCTAAAAAAACATTTTTCTATATATTATAAGTTTTAATTTTTAAATTAATTTTCTCATATTAAGAAATTGAATTATATTAAATAGAGTAAAAATTATGATTTATTACATAAAAATTAGTTAGGAGGGGTCAAATTATTTTTTTAGTAAAACAATAATTACCAAGGACAATTTTTAATAAATTTAATAAGGGTAAAAATGAGTAACATAAAGTGGATAAAATTTTGATAAGATAAATTGAAAAATATACCTTATAGAAGACCATTTTTAGGTTTGAAATTCATATTTACATGTCTCACTAACATTTCCTCACTTAAATCATGTAACTCTCGTGTAATTACATTAATACCCCTCACCCACCATTCAATTCTAAGGAAAAGTTCCACCATTTCACCTATAAAAGGAGCACACTTCAACCAAATTCAACCCACACCTATCATTTTATATTATATTGAAACCCAGCTCATTTTAACAATTCTAGTGTCATTTTCTATTTTAAATATTCTTGGGTGACAAGAATTTATCTAAAGTCCACCATTTCAAAAAGTTCCTCCATGAGAAGGTTCAAGCACTCAATAAGATTATTAATCACTGCCTAAACTTGTTATTCTCTATATTTCTCCTCCAAAACTATCTTATCTAATATTATATAATGGAACAAATATTATTTTTATAGTAAAATTTTGGTCAGATAATTGAATAATCATTCTCTACCCTCCCTCCCCCCACTCCTTATAAAATGGTAACATTGTTCATGTTATGTGCGGACTACTACATCTATGAAAAACTTGGTTTATTTTTCATCAATAACCTACCACCTATATGAAAAAAAATGGTTTATTTTTTATCACTACCTTACATGGTTGGTTAAAAAGGTGTATTTAAAGAATAAATATTATATTTGTAACATGATTTAGACTTTGAAAAAATAATCCATTTTATACCTTCTTTTCGTTCAACAGAAAATGAAATTATCGTTTGTGTATATGTGTAGAATACCACCTCCAAGAATCACCATATTACATGGATGGTTATAAGAATATAATTAATGAATAAATATGATATTATTATATAAATAATTTTTTTTCTATAAATTAAATATTAATATTTAACTCATTAATTAATATTCCACCTTTCGTTTGTTAAAATCAAAACTATATCATCGCTGATTTTATCATCACAAATCATAACTAAAGAACTCATGGATTGAAACTAGAACATTATAAATCATTATATAACTTATATTATATTACCTTGAATAATTTTAGAATTATGAACTTTGTATTAAATAATAAGAAGAGACATCAATGTTATAAATGTTGTATGAAATGAGCATAGATAATGACACTTAATGATGAAAATAAAAATTAACTCTATAACAAAAGTATATTAAATAATTAAGAGTTTAAAAGTAAAAATATTAGAATTAGGTTATAAAATGATTTATTGAGATGGATATATTTATTACATTGGGTGTTAAAGATCCCTCATTAAGGTTAAAAGTTCAGGTAATAGTTTCTCATCTCATTTTTCTTTATATGAGACATATGTCATATTCACCGCTTGTTTTATTTTGTGTGGGGTATATAATACCCCTTTGACTTATTTTTCAATAATTATATCCTTTTTCATGGTAATTAAAGTTCTATTTCAAGGTTTCTATTTCAAGGGGTATTTATTTTAAGGTTACCGATGTTGTAAGGATTCCTAACCTTTTCTCATCCTTTATTTTTTTATCCATTCCATTTTCATCTATTTATAATGGGAAATGAAATTAAATTTCAATGTTATAAATTCCTAATTATGTTTCCTAATATAAATCCCAATTACTTCTCATTATAATACATCTATAAGTCATTATAAAGCTCAATCATTCTTGTAGCTATAAACATCATGAAATATTTGTAATGTAAAAATAGTGTTGAATCTGAGCAATGAAATCCATATTTGGATAAGAACAAGTTAATAATATATATATCACATTTTCATCTAGTGGAAATAAACTTGAAAAATTTTAGTTGGTAAATAACTTAATTTTCACTTGGTGCACAAGTAACGGGCCTAACTGCACACTCAGTTTGACATTTCCAGGGGATATATTTGGATATTTCACATCTTTCTTTATAAACCATAATGAAGGATTATTTTCTATTGATATATATACACCATGAAATTACTCCTCACTACTACCTTGATACCATTAATTTGATAAGTTTTCATTACTATACATTATAAATATTTCCTATGGATAGATATTCACCTAGTTATCAACATCATTCCGTTGAAATAAGAAATATTGATAATCCTTATATTTATAATTTATATATAGATAAATATTTATTAATTATCCATGATTATAAATGAAGTTTATTAGGGAACATTAAGGTATGTATTGTGTAGTTAGTCCTTCATTTGGTGAATGCATAAGAATTAATTAAGTGATAGGTGAGGCCCAGAGTAATATAGCCTGATAAGAGTTGTCATCCATGCTCTCATAATATTTATGATCTTTACTAAGTGAATCACAAAGTCTGATCTAGGTAATTATCTTGAGAAGACTTATTGTCAATCACTCATTATCCCAAACACTTTTTTTGTATTTTTTTTATTTTTTGTATTTTTAATATTTGAAAACAAAGGAATGAAATGGGGTTTGAGAATGATTAAATGCCTGAAAATAAAGTAATATAGTAAAAACTAAACAAATGTAAAAAAGAATGAAAGTGGTCATAGGGTTGACTTTTTAGGTTTTATAATTATCCATTATTATTCTATACATTATGTTTGATAGTTCATCCAATCATACATGAACCATTATCCTCTTCTTTGAGTGTGAAACCAAGCATGCCTAGGAGATCTCTTTGGAAAATAAAATGTCACCTCCTCTAATAGTCAATAATGATGAACACACCTCAAACAAGAGTTTTAAAACTTCCAAGACCTAACTCTATTGTATAATATTTCATTCCTCAAACACACTCAACTTCATCATATGAAGAGCATGTCAGATAGAAGGGAGGGAAATGATGTTTTTTAGGGAATAGAATTAAATACAGTGTAATGTCTTAAAATAATGGAAAATCACTGCATCACCCCTCAATACACTTTCTAATGTATTAAAAATACATAATAAATATAGATAATTGAAGAATAAGAATTCAAGAACACTGATAGAAGCTCCCCCGAGGCCAATCCCAAGGTTAGTTACTCAGTGTTGTGAGTATTAAAGAGGTATGGTGGAAGAACACTAATGTGAAAAGAAATAATTAGAGAAAAATAAGACAAATATATATTAAAATAGTAGAGAAATATTCTATCAGAAAATCCCTATATAAAAAATGAAAAATACCAAACTCTTTTTAATGTAAGAGGAGGTTTGAATTTATAGGAAAGAGATGTAAAAAATTTGGCTCCAAATATATCTTACATAAGTATACACATGGTATCCCCATTTTATGACTAAATTTGGAAAGTGTTTCTTATTAAATGTTATTCTAATTTGTATTCTATGTTATCCTAAAAAATATAATATTATTTTGACAAGTGTAATCAATGTAATGATTTATTTACTTTGGAAGAGTATTATGTCCTGGATGAGTGTTTAAATTCCAATTCACCAAGTTCCTATGAATTTATGTCCATTAAGAAATAAAAATTACATGTTTTCACAAATATAAAAAAATGTTCCCATAGATGTTATTTGTATTCATGTAAATTTTATTCTAATGTGTTTTTTTTACTTTGTGATATATAGACCCATATTTAAAATTCATGAGATGTAGGTATAAATTTCCTTGGCCTAACTTGTGATCTACATTTGGTCCTCTTATGAATGGATTAATCATTTGGTCCAGTTGAATGAAATGTAACCCAGTAAGCCTGTAATACTAAAGTGAAGTAATTTAAAATTTTGTATTAGTGTATAAAAAGTTATGCCTAAATTAAAAAACTATCCTAAAATAATTAAAATTATAAAGATAGGTCGTTTTCATAATTAACCTTAAAATAATTCCAAAAACCATAAAATCTAAGAATTTACCATAAAATTTTAAATTGGATGGACTAAAACACTGAAATTAAAAATAATTTTTTTGAAAATATTGGCTCTTCCAAATCCCTCACTCATAAAAATTTCACTCTTTGGAAATAATTTATACTAAGTCCAAAACAAAAAACCCAAAGAATAAATGAAAATACTACTCAGTTATCATATCAAAGGAAAATATCATGCATCCTTATTAGATAAAAATTACCAAATTCCTCAAAAATTATAAAAATTCATTGAATATCATGTTAATCATCAAGTGCATTTCATACCTACCTCCCTGGAAAAAAATATCTCTCTCTCGCTCAAGATTTTTTTAACATAGATCTTTTCTCAGTCTCAAGAACTTGTGTGATCTTTATTGACTCACTATCCTCTAAAAATCTAGGCTTTATAGAGTCAAAAATGTACCAATAATTATATCTTTTAAATGGGTTGTTATGAGTCTAAAGGTTGGTTGGTTTTAACTGTAAAAACATTATATGATGAATGAGGAGGTCTATCCTCTAAAGTTAAGTGAGTGAATGAAAAAAACTCAATAATGGTATGCTTCTCACTCATCTTAGAAATGAAGCACCTCAAAAAACATATTTATTTCCTTAGGTAGTCTATAAAATTATATTTCATAATCAATGATAAATTTATTCCATTTTCCCCCATTTGTTGCATTGACTTAGTTTGAATTCAGATCTATAATTTCTCTTCAGAATCATGTTTTTTGGGGGAAAGAGAGGTAGTTTTTTATCTTAAAGTATTATTAAACTTCCAACCCATATTTGTAATGATATTTGGGCTACCCATCCATATTTTAATCATGATATTTTTTCCAATAAATATGCAATAAACATGGTGAAACTTTCTATTCAAATTAAACAAAATATGCAAATCATCATAGCATAACAGTTTTCACCCCACATTTAATTTCAATAATAATCATGATTTTTTATCCTTGAGAAGGTTGTAAAGGGATAAATGGATTGTAATGCATATAGATAATAAGGTATTTTGGAGATAATAATGGATTAGTAATAGTTAGATGCAATGGTAGGCCAAAATATGAGTTCAATTTAAAATGGGGCTTTCAAAATAGTATCTCAATAAAATATAACATATTCCATAAACTCTAAAAAAATTTAAAAATGAGAAATACTAAAATTTATAGATCACACAACATGGATCAAGACTCTGAAGAAAGATATAAATGTTAATAATGTGTCAAAAAGGGTTAGAAGCCTCTTGAGTTGGGTAAGATTTTTAATTTGGAAAGCACTATTTCACATGAGTTTCATAATCAATCAAAATTAATTAAATGAAAAGACTGGAAGTTAGTAAAAAATCCATTCAGTAATAATTTAAACTATAAGATATTTAAATCAAAAAATGTGGAAAAAATATTAATATTTTTTTAATTTTCCAAAGTATTTAATTTCAACTTAAGAATCCTATAAACACACCAAAAATAAAAATCAAAAATCGAAAAATTCAAAAAAAAAATATGGAAAAAAAATTCATATAAAAAATTCCTAAAAAAATTTTAATAACTAGTTCCCACACATATTTCATTAAATACCTTATTTTTAGTTCAAATCAGTATAGGAAATCATTTCATGTGGAATTTAAATTAAGCAGTAAAATGAAAGGAGATTCATGGCCTATTTTTTTAGTGGTATCCATGAGTTAAGAATGTAGTTTCTACCACATTAAACCTAAAATAACATAATTTAAAACATAATAAATATAAATATAAAGGTGAAATAAAAATGAGATAAATCTTTGTTTATACCCCCAAGAGGGTGCTAGGTTTGTACTTTCCTTAGTTAGGTAGTTGAAAAATTGTATCCCCAATACAATGGTGGGTGTAGATTCTTTGAGATGAGCCAAAAAATGTGAATTTTCCTATTTTCCATGACATAAAACTAAGAATGGAGACCCCAAAATAAGAGAAGAAAATTTACAACCCCTAATAAAAAAAGAAAGAGAGAATTTGGGGTCCATAGTGGGAGGGAAAATAAGATAGAGTTTCTCTTTATTGAATTGTGTGGTGTCCTCCTCCATATAATATTCTTGTTGTTATATAGGATTTATTCACTAAAACATAGGCTCCTTGAGCTATCCTCCTTTTAATACTTGTGTATACAATTTCATAATATCTAAGGCTTTCTCATTTGTAGATTCTATATCAAAAATATTGGTGAAATTAAAGTTAATGAAAAGATCAGTTTAAACAGAATTAAAATAAGAATAATCAACATAGAAGTATTCCCCTTCAAGTAAATCAGCTTGAAACTTGATCTCCTCAAGAATGGACACTATAAAATCTATCTCAGTAGGTGAATCTTCATCATATTCCACCAAAGAAAGAGAATGGTGGAGAGGAGATGATTTTTCATTATCATAAATGGGAGAAGCACTTTCCTTTTTAGATTTTATATAATCTGAACAATACTCATCCAATTCATTTTGATCTCCTACAATTAAATTAGATGAAATTTTTTCTTCAATGAACACCTAGATAAATATTTGAGATACGGTGAATAGATCTTTATTGAATTTCTTACAGGCCACCTCGGGTTATTTAACTTGAAAATTAATTGGAGAAATCTATTACACCATTGTTTATGTTTCTTTATCTAGTTTCTACTTCTGAGATGCATGAACATATTCATCTATACATTCTATTTATCTCTCCATGTCATGTATTCTGTCACTAATCACTTACAACTGGGATTCAAGATCATTGTTAACCAACTACTCTTAGTGTTTCGCCTATGAGTAATTAATACAGGAAAAATAATTTTATTTTTCATACATCATGGGTAAAAGGTTTTATAGATTATTTTTTGTTTTTAAAAATAATTAAAATATATAAAAAATTGAATAGAAAAGGTTATTGATAAATTTCTTTGATCCCTGTAAATGTTTCAATTTGATAGGAATTTTCATGCACGGTCTAAAAATATTTATGATTTTTACTAAGTGTGTCACAAAGGCTAGACAAGTTTATTATATTGATGAGTCTTAGGGTCAATGACTCATTGTACCAAACAATTTTTTGTATTTTTTGTATTTTTAATATTTTAAATAAAAGGAATGAAATGGGGTTTGAGAATTATGAAATTTGTGAAAATAAAGTAAGACAATAAAAACTAAACAAATATTATAATTAAAGAAATTAGTCCAAGGGTATACTTCTTAGGTTCGATCATTATCCAATATTATGTTCTAAATTATGTTTGATAGTTTATCTCATCATACAAGAACAAATATCCCCTACTCTGAGTGTGAAACTTATCATGACTAAGAGATCTCTTCGGAACACTAAGTTTCACCTCCTCCAATATTCAAGAATGATGAAAAAACCTTAATCGAGAGTGTGACATCTGCCAAGACTCATCTCCATAATATGTCATTTCATCCTTCAAACACACTCAACTCCATCGTATGAATAGCATGCCTAAGATAAGGTAAGGAAATAATTTTTGGTAGGGAATAGAATTTAATAGTGTATAATATCCTGAAATGATAGATAGTCAATGTATCACCCCTCTATACACCCACTACTCTATTACAAATAGAAAATTAAAATTGATAATTGAAGAACAATAATTCATGAACACTAATAATACCTTCTCCATGGCCAAGCATATGGTTAGTTAATAACCATCGTGAGTATTAAAGAGGTGTGATGGAAGACCACAAAAGTGAAAATCAATAATGTGATAAAAATAATACTAATATATATTAAAATATTATAAAACTATTCCATCAGCAACTCCCTACATAGAAAATAAAAAATTCATAACTCCTTTGAATGGAATAAGAGGTGTACATTTATAGGAAAGTGGGGAGAAAATTTTTTCTCCAAATCTGTCAGTAAGAAGATTGTATAAGGTAGCCTCATTTAATGACTGAATTTAGAAAATGTGTCTTCTTAAAATTTATTCCACTATTTCTTTTGAATTATCTGAAAAAATTATGAGCTTTTTTTTATAAGAATAGATGAATTTATTAGATATTTACTCGGTAATAGTATATTGAACTGGATGATTGTTTGAATTCCAATGTGCCAAGTTTCCATGAATTTATGACCATGAAGGGTGAAAAATCATGCATGGATACAAAAATAAAAAATGTTCCCTATGATTTTCTATATATTAATTTGGATATTAGGCTCATTTGGGTTAGTACTTTGTTAGATATAGGCCTATCTTTAAAATAAATCAAATTTGAGCATAGATTCTAAGGCTTGATTTGGGATCTATATTTGGGCCACTTTAGATTAGATTCATCACTTGATACTATTAAATGAAATGTATCATAGAAAGTTGGTAATTCTAAAAAAACTAATTTCACAATCTTTATTAGTGTATCAAAATTTATAGACAAATTATAAAATTGAATTAAAATAATTAAAATCTAAAATATATTCCATTTTCGTAATTAAGATAAAAATAATTATAAAACCATAAAATGTAACAAATTCCATTAAAATATTAAATTGGTGGGGTTTAAACATTAAAATTAAAATAAAAAATATTTAAAATATTAGCTTTTTCATAACCCCTTGATCCATCAGTGTGTCTCATGAGAGAAACTAATTTGAGTATTTTGTGTATGTCTACTAATTTATTAAGATATATTAGCTCCGTTATTGAAAGTATGTCAGATGTCTTGGATAATTCCTTAATAGTAAGATTAATATGTTATATATTATGAATTTCAAAACCATTAAATCAGTTATTGGTATCCGTGTGATTATTTTTATTTTTAATATTATCCATGGATTTTTTTTTTGAGATCATGTTATTAGTTATATTACACTATTCAATTTATTTATTCATATCCTATTAAATTATGTGATGCTTATTTGATGATAGATTATATTGTATACTACCCCTTAATGAGTATTTGATCTCACCCCTTTATATTATTTCCCTTCTCCCTAGAAAACCATGAAGACTACTACATATAACAAATGGATTTTTTAGGAGAAATAATAAATCTTCATGTATTCAGTTGATGAATCTTATGTTTTCTATGTAATGTTATTTTCATTTATGTATTTGGTTCCTGAGATTTCTAAACTTCTAGAACCTAAAAATTTTGATCTATGTATTTTGTACCAATTTAATGAAATAACCTATGGATATTGGGTACTAAAGTCATATTATTACATGATTTCATAAAAATGTGTTATATTTGTACTAACCATGGTCATATAGATAGGCACTACAACAAAAAATGGAATTGATATTTCTAAATGATCTCCCCTACTCTAATGATAAGTAGGAGACATAAATATAAATAAAAGTAGTTTATTTCACTTAAAAATAGTTTCACGATGTAGGTTGATCATCAAGTGAGAAGGTAATGGATAATTCAGTGTCACTGATGGATTATTCACAACAGCCATCATGGAATGAGATTAATAATGTATGGAGATAAAAAAAGAATAATTAGGATTATCTCTTGGAAATCATGGAACAAAATCAAGAGACATGATTAAGTTGGTTCATCTATCATGATAAAAAACTATAATATAGGACTGGTGTAGTTTCCTTTGTATGGAGAGATAATATTGGTAAATGATACATAATTGATTAATTTGAGGAATAAACTTTCACTGGTGGGATGATTGTTTCTAAACTAATGAATATTGATCCATGTAATAAGAAGAGTTTAGTTTCAAACATTTATATAGAAGGTTACATAGTATGTGTTATGTAGAGAAATTATTGTAAGAAAATCAAAAGTAAAGTGTTGTATTATGATGGACAACAAAATTTATATACTTGAGGATGTTTGGAGTTACCCCTCTCCCCATGTAATTAAATTATTTTATTTATTAATTTAAGTAGTTTAGAATTAAGGGGGATATGTGATCCATGGAATGATTTTACTAAATAGAGACATATGTATCGGTTATATAGTGATTTTATTGAAGGATAATATGTGTTTGAGTTGAAAGAAGATGTGTGAAATAGTGGGAGTCATGGTGTTTGAAATAATTAATTGGTATTGGGTCATAACAGAAAACAGAAATGGAATCATAGACTTGAACTAACCCAAAAAGTATTGGTGGTGACAAGAAATCACAATAGTTTTTTATTCCTAATCATAAAGTTTCATGTTGTAATAGAAAATAATGAACAATTTAGATTCTGATTTAGAGTAAAAGTGGTGTAAATATGTATTTGATAGTTCGATTGGTATCAATCCACTATTGGATTTCAACAAGTAAAATCAATCCATTTATCAAGTAGAAGATAACCAATGTAAGAAAGAGTATATAACTCTATAGAATAAGTAGTGATGTTTATATATTTCATGTTTATTTAATATCTGTTAATAATTTTGTTTTATAGGAATTTTTTCAGGACACTAAGAAGCTTCTGAGAAGATAGTTTTATAACCCACAAGTATATCCATTATGCAGGAGATCATAATTGTATTAGTGATAAGAGATGATGAAATGAAGGGGAGCTGGTGATGTGCACAAAAATTCTATTTAGACTCATTTATAAGAGGATAATCCCTATGAAGTTTGGATGATAATGGATGTAAAGTTTTATCACTTTTTTATCACAAACAATTGGTATCAATTGGTTCAATTTTTTGTATATCTCACATAATTTTTCTTTTTATTATTTAATGATGGTTTGGAGTTGTTGTGATTAAGATCATAGGATGTGTTAAATATAGTGACAATGTAAAAATTTTATTATATATTTAATTAAGTGAGAAACATGGATAGATTTATTGTTCAATTAAACTCTTATTTCTTACACTAATTTCTAAATCATTGGTCTTCGATGAATTTACAATGAATCAATTACAACTGGTAATTTATATCACTAAAAATCGTTGAGTAAAATGAAACTATATAAGATAAAGTGTATGAAATCTTTAAAGTTTGTAAATCTTGAAATATAATATTAACCAAGTGATTTAGAGGCTGAAATTAAAATCTTAAATAGTTTTTTCTTAATAAGTGGGATCATTAAATGGAAAAAAGTCTAAAGTAAAAATTTTGAGATTATTTTCAACTAGTGGTAAAAACATATGGAAAAAGAGTCCAAGGATCAATCAACTAGTGGTTGATTCTAGAGGATGAATGGTTGTAGATAGAACAAAAATATGTATAGATAGAGCTAGTTTTGGAAGTGTTTGAAATAGACTAATGTTTTTTAGGAAATTTTTTAAATTGTTGATTGGTCCAAGAGTTTTGGATGTCAATAAGTGGTTTTGAATGATCTATGAGTATGAATATGTTATTGGAAGAGTATATAAGATCCTAATATCATAGTTTTCTAGAAAGGGATTACATGAATATGTTAGAGAAAAAACTCTCTCAAACTAGATATCAGAAGTTGAGAAGAACTAGTTTTCTCTAATAAAATATTTATGGATATCATTTAATATTTAGAACAAATTTTGAGTTGATAAAGAGGTTTTAAAGTTGAAATAATTACCCCTATGAAGTTCATAGATATAGGGGAGAGATATTGAAAGAAAAATATATAGAAAACTAAAAGGGGTAGAATATTAATAGAAAATTTTGGATACACATGACCCTATTCATTTTATTGAAAATATAGAGAAATATAATAATGAACCTTAAATCCATACCTAGTTTTGAATAATTTAGAGTTATAAGGAAAAAAAGGATTTTTTTAGTATTTTCAACAAAATAAAAAGGGGGAGAATTTTACAACCATAAGGTTATATGTAACGCCCAGACCCTAGTTACCCGGAGTCGGTGCATTATTATGTAACATTGGCATGATCACAAAAGATCAAGTCTCGAAAGACTGATTATTTTAGTAGCCTTGGAAACACTAGATACATTCATAAATGTTACATTACATCATAAAGTGAAAAACTACAATAACATAGTCTCCATAGTCCACACTCATATCCCCTTCAGACTATCCCTGCAGATCAGTCATAAAATATTTCTTCACATCCTGGGGAAAAATAAAACATAGAAAGGGGTGAGCTCAGATTATCAGTAAGGATAACAATATAGCGGAAACTTTCATAAATAAACATAAAAATTTAAGGCAATTTATAACTAAAAAAAGCCTTCTAAACTTGAACTTCAGCATAATGTGGCAAAAATAAAATGAAATAATTCCATTTACTTATTCACATGGATATTCTACTAGTCGAATAATCACATGCAATATCAATAACCACTTTCATAATGATGGAATTAATAATGCCAGACTATCATAACCACATAGACAAGGCCTCATTCCAAGAATATTTATAGTCTAAGAGATCATTTATTTATACAAAATTAAAATTGTTTTACTTAGGTGTTACATACTTTTGTTATATTTTCCTTTCTTTAAAAAATAAAATGATAAAATGTCACTATCACACAAAAGTGATTACATGGGGTCCCTAAGCTGGCAAAAGGCATCCCATGGTCCTCCATGACACCACAAATAGCATTAGTACACATGTTGGGGTCATTTTGTATTTTTATGAGATTATTTTATTACCCTTAACTACTCGATTACTAATTAATCATGTTAATTAAAGATAATTGTCGTCGTTACTATTCATAATGTCCAAAAACAAGAGTCTTAATTACACAATTTGGACCTTATGACTCCAAATATGGAATATATTTTACCAAATTCCAAACACAGAAATTTCAGTAATTAATTTAAAAATAATTCTCGTTGTCAAAACCAAAGATGGGTTTTTAAGAAGTAAAATCTATCAAAAGATTGACTTGTTTTTACCTCCAATTGAAAAGTGAAATTACTTAAAATGAACAACATTGTATTAAGTGATAAAAACAGAATTCAATTATACTTTAAAACAAATTAAAATTACAATATAACCATATAAATAAATTGGATGAAAAGGCAGTTTTGAATTAAAATACAACATTTTTCACTATTCATTAAAAATGAACATTATCAGAAAAATACCAAAAATTCACCCTATAATATATTTGATATTCCAAATTCAAAAATGATGTCCATTTTACCAAATTCAAAACATATAAGTGTCATTAATAAATTATATAGTTAATTCTCGCTGTCAAAACAAATAGCATGTTTTTAAGAAATAATATCTATCAAAAGATTGACAATTGTTTATGTCCAATTTCAAAGTGAAATTAATTATAATGACCATCATTGGATAAAATGGTAAAAATATATTCTAATAATACTTTAAAATCACTCAATAGTATGATTATCACTATAAATTATTTTGATTAAAAAAGTTGTTTTTAATTAAAGTTTAGTATTTTTTACTATTCATCAAAAATTGGAAGTTCTCATAAAAATACCAAAAATTAAACTTAGGATAATTTTGATATTACGAATCCAAAAATGAAGTCCGATTTGAATAATAAAATTTATAAAATTTCAAAAAGTGGGTATTACTATTCATAACGGCCACTTTGATTGGTCGCGGTGTGTTAGAATCTCGAACTTGCATACAATGCAAGCTATTGCATTATTGAAAGAGAAGTGTACTATGGAAGTTTGGGGTGTTACATTCACCCCTCCTTCAATAAATTGTGTCCTCGCAATTTGAAATTGTTTTTTGAAAATAAAAGGTGGAAAACGGAAAATACCTTTGTGGAAAACCCATATCGGAAATAGGGTTAATAAAATTTAGTCTTAATAAGAGGGAAAGGGAAATGAGAAAGTCACCACCAAATTAGGGTTTTGAATAAGAGAAAATTGGTGGACATTATAGACACGTAATTAGAGGAAAAACATAAATATTTATAGGGAGTGATTGAGGTCATCAATCACAAACAAGTGTAAAATTGAGGGCCTCAAAGCCATCAATCTATGATGAAAATATCACCAGTTGAACAAAACATAAGGTATTAGGATAACACATTTTTGTTTTAATATAACTTCCCTAAAGTTTAAGAATTAATTTCTTTATAGAATAAGATATATATATATACTTGACAAGTAGAATTTCACCCTTCAACTAATTTACACCACAAAATCATCTTTCACTCAAAAAGACAACAGAACTCAAAAATATTATATTTATCCTAATCATATAAGGTTCCAAATATTAACACATACCATGGAGAAAAATATTTTGTAATAACCAGGGACTTCCTGTAGGCTAGTGGTAGGTAATAAAGGTCTATCGCACTATGGTTGTGGGTTCAATTCCTGCAGCTTTGTCCAACGTGGCGGGTTATCGTCGGACCCGCAGGTTGTCCTTTTCCTAAAACTATAGTTTTATAATATTTGAAAAATAATCATAATAAATGTTTTAACCTTAAATAATACTATTCAAAGTTCAACTTAATCTATTCCAAACATTATAGTTATCCAAAATACCTCTGTCCAAACTCACAGTCCAAATTTTATAAGGAAAACACAATGAAGATCCTTTTTGCCGCGTAATAACATGTGAATAACTTCATCATGTATTCTTTTAAAACACTGCAACATCCTGAATTACCATAAATCCTTATTGATTACATTCATGATCCCTTATTCCTTATAGAATACTAGATATACTCCTTCTATCCAAAAATGTATACAAATCATTAATCAACTTCAAGGAAGTCATGAATATCCAATTTAATTTATCCAAATCAATCATGTATTATTCTAAAATTACTATCCCGATATCAAAACCATATTATGGTTTATCTTTATCTCAACCATATATTTTATAAAAATTTAACCTGCTATTGAGTCACTTTTCTTGGTTCCACACAATCTCAAGTCCTTAATGAAATAGTATTGCAGTACAATCCTTATATACTCCATAATTATTATAACCAGTACATCATTGATACAACACTCAAATGACATAATTCTTTAATAACAACATAAGAACTATAATCATTCCTCCTCATTTGTGGTAGTATCATAACTTGATTATTATCCAATAGCATCATTTGGGGCATACTCTGATGATTTGGACATTGGTTTGCATAGTGTCCTCACTACTTATATATTAAGCATTATACATTTGAAAACATTTTCTTACCCTTGTAGTCATGAACTTGGTGTCCTTTTTCTCCAAACTTATAACAAACTCCCATTCCCTTCATGAAAGTTACAAGGTGTATCTTCCCACAGTTATCACATATTGGAAAATTATTCTTTTCCCTCTTCCCTTTATCCATCTTTCTCTATTCCATCCTTTTCTTCTCTTGCTTCCCTTCAAAGCCATAGGACTCAGAGAATTATTTACTTATCTTATTAACACATGATACTATTTATTCATATGTAGAGAATACATGGGAGACTATTTACCTTCTAAATGCTGGCTTAATACCGTGAAAGATATGATCCTTCTTACTCTTTGGATCATACGTATTGCTGGAGTTCACATTCCTTCTACTGGGCGTCGTTTCTATACAATGGCATAAACTAGGTCAGTTTAAGAATTTCAATGAATAATTCCAAACTTGTAAAATACTTAACATAAATTGAACAGTTTATGGATATAATCCATAATCATAAAGATGTTTTATTTGAGGAAGTATATACTCATAAATTCTTCTTAATGATTTGTAAAGAAAATGAGAATTATCCTAAGCATATCCCTCGTGAGTGTCGTAACCAAGAGTGCAGAAAGGCATGTTGTCATGCACCAGGATACCCCAGGTCAAGCCCGAAACTCCTTGTCAGAGTTTTCACTCCTAGGTACATCTGTGCTAGAGCTGCCTCTACCTGCTCGTATCCATACAGGGATGTATTGCTCGGAAAATACACAAAATCTATACTTTAGCAAAATTTTAGGATGTCCTTCTATAATAATCCCCAAAGACAATCTTAGGGATATGTGCTCTAATCAGAGTTTATCTAAATCTAGCTTCCAAGGTTAGTACTAAACTTCCTCTGATACCAACTGTAACGCCCCGACCCCAGTTACCCAGATTCAGTGCATTATTACGTAACATTGGAAGGATCACAAAAGATCAAGTCTTGAAAGACCGATTAGTTTAGTAGCCTTGGAAACACTAGATACATTCATAAATGTTACATTACATCATAAAGTGAAAAACTAAAATAACATAGTCTCCATAGTTCACACTCATATCCCCTTCAGACTATCCCTATAGTTCAATCATAAAATATTTCTTCACATCTTGGGAAAAATAAAACATAGGAATGGGTGAGCTCAAATGCTTAGTAAGGATAACAATATAGCATAAACTTTTACAAATAAACATAAACATTTAAGCCAATGTATAACTAAAACAAAAGCCTTTTAAACTTGAACTTCATCATAATATGGAAAAAATAAAATGAAATAATTCCATTTACTTATTCACATGGATATTCTACTAGTCAAATAATCACATGCAATATCAATAAACACTTTCATAATGATAGAATGCATAATGCCAGACTATCATAACCACGTAGCCAAGGCCTCGTGCCAAGACTAAAAATAAGATTTTGTCAAGGACTCGTGCCAAGACACTAGTTTGTCTCATGATACCTACCGATGCATCGAGAAGCTATAGCGGGCTCCACCCGTCACTTACTAAGTCCAATGCATTCCTTATATGAAAAGGTTTAAACATATCATAAACCATAGCATAATCGTATCACATAAAACATGCATAAAGAAAACATAACATTTCCACATTTCAATCACAAGATATCTATACAACATATTGATATAATAAAACCATTTTAAATACCAAAATAAAAGAAAAGTAAAACATGGTATTTATTTTTCATTTAAAAAAAGTTATGGCTTGTAGAGGAATCCGAAACTCAAATAATGGTCACGGCAGCGGAGAAGTCGTTGTCGTCGTGTACGTAAGACAAAACATTCCTTTTTTCGTTTAGTAAAAATTCTTCGTATAAAAATATTCCTTTTGAATAAAAGTAAAAGTCAAATGGGTTTATACACTGCATAAAAGAAAGTTGTGTATAAAATAAAATATGCCTCAATGAAAGGAGATTGAGACGAAGTCCCTTACCTCGTGTCCGACTTGACTCGATCGTTCTTTAATCTCCTGAATAATAAACTATAGTTAATTTCTATTTTCTTAAGAACCTTTTTCAAGTTCATTATTCCATTTATATCACTTATTTCCATGTTATGAAAATTAAGTAGTCATTTAAGTTAATAACGGTCGTTTTATCGATCTTTGGTACTTGAGTCAACAATAAACTTCTTATAATTACAAGTTGTTCATGTGGTAAAATATCCATTATCTCTAGAATTATATTAATTATCCTTATATCATATATATCATATATATCCAGTATATACATTCATTTATAATATTACATATCATTTAGAGGTAAGAAATGAAATGCACCGTTCATGGAGACGGTAAGCCGTACGTACGCATGAATGCTACTTTCATTTCTATTTCATATTTAATGGAACAAAATCATGATGATATAAAGGTATATTATAATTCCAATTTAATATAATATCATTTAACTCCTTCCTTTATACGTCTCACATATGGTATTAACGATTCAAATCACTTTGAGGGGGCGGTAGTCCGCACTTCCTAAAATGAAATTATCGTGTTTACCCATAATGGAAACCATAAAGGTATGCCATAAATGAAAAATACCAAAGTATAAGGAAAACAAAAATATAATATATATAATATATAAATATAGTGACATCTTAATGGCCACCATGAAATGTGTCAAAAGAAGATTGAACAATCATCGTTTCATGAGGAAGTAATTCGCTACCCACAGAAACAGTATGTTCTTTAACCATTAGACGGAGGTGTGTCTAAGTGTAAATCAAATACTTCTCATAAAAACATCCTATTATATTTAATATACTGGTTTTGTTACAAAATAATGGAATAAAGATGGTTTAAGGAGTTTGAGAAGCAAAATAAAACAAAAGAACATAGGAGAAGACATTACCTTAAAATCGGGTAACTCTTTTTGATTTGAGCCAAAGGCTTCCTTGGGAAGACTTATTACCAAAGTGAGGCTTCTAGGAGTAAGAGAAAGAAGTTTAGAGAGTATTTGGTCATATTTTGGTCGATCCAAATGGCTTTGAAGGTGTGAATAAGGTGGTAGAGGTGGGGGCCTTTTATAAGAGGAGAGGAGGGGCTCTTTTGGAAAGATTGAAATGTTACTTTATTATGAAATGATTTTCAGATTTTAAAGGTGCCACAATGATATATTTTGTGTAAAAGGTGATAAGGGTTCTAAATCTACCAATACAATAGGATTTATACAAATTTAAGTCTTAGATTTTACCTTATCTTTTTATTTTATTTAAATCGTTCATTAATGATGTAATCACTGCATCATCATGGTGTCATAAATAAATTTATTTATTTAATGTCTAAAAATTATAAAAAAATACCATGATGTAGGAAATATTTTTATCTTTACAATGAATATTTATAGTCTAATAGATATTTTATTTATAAAAAATTAAAATTGTTTTACTTTGGTGTTACATACTTTTGTTATATTTTCCTTTCTTTAAAAAATAAAATGATAAAATGTCACTATCACACAAAAGTGATTCCATGGGGTCCCTAAGTTGTAAAAAGGCATCCCATGGTCGGCCATGACACCACCAATAGAGTTAGGACACATTTTGGGGTAATTTTGTATTTTTATGATATTATTTTATTACCCTTAACTACCCGATTACTAATTAATCATGTTAATTAAAGATAATTGTCGTTGTTACTATTCATAATGTCCAAAAACAAAAGAGTCTTAATTACATAATTTGGACCTTCTGATTCCAAATATGGAATCTATTTTACCAAATTCAAAACAAAAAAAATTCAGTAATTAATTTAAAAATAATTCTCATTCTCAAAATCAAAGACGGGTTTTTAAGAAGTAAAATCTATCAAAATATTGACTTGTTTTTACGTCCAATTGAAAAGTGAAATTACTTCCGATGAACAACATTGTATTAATTTATAAAAACATAATTCAATTTTACTTTAAAACCAATTGAAATGACAATCTAATCATATAAATAAATTGGATGAAAAGGCAGTTTTGAATTAAAATACAACATTTTTCACTATTCATTAAAAATGAACATTATCAGAAAAATACCAAAAAATCACCCTATGATATATTTGATATTCCAAATTAAAAAATGATGTCCATTTTACCAAATTCAAAACATATAAGTTTCATTAATAAATTATATAGTTAATTCCCGTTGTCAAAACAAATAGCGTGTTTTTAAGAAACAATATCTATCAAAAGATTGACAATTGTTTATGTCCAATTTCAAAGTGAAATTAATTATAATTACCATAATTGGATAAAATGGTAAAAATATATTCTAATAATACTTTAAAATCACTCAATAGTAAAATTTATCACTATAAATTATTTTGATTAAAAAAGTTGTTTTAATTAAAGTTTCATATTTTTCACTATTCATCAAAAATTGAAAGTTCTCAGAAAAATACCAAAAATTCAACTTAGGATAATTTCGATATTCAGAATTCAAAAATGAAGTCCAATTTGAATAATAAAATTTATAAAATTTCAAAAAGTGGGTATTACTATTCATAACAGTCACTTTAATTGGTCGTGGTGTGTTAGAATTTTGAACTTGCGTACAATACAATCTATTGCATTATTGAAAGAGAAGCATACCGTGGAAGTTTGGGGTGTTACATTGTATGTTTTATTTTTTTGAGAATAATAGTTGGATGTTGAAATACCTATTAAAGGGAAAAGAAATCTTGATATTGTAATATACCAATGAAATGGTTTTTTCTTAATGATCAAGAATATTGGTGAAGAAATTTTAATCTTATATTAGTCAATGTAATAATGTGCATAACATTATTATTCTATATTCATGTAATTTTGGAATAAATGGTATCTCACACAAGGGAATTTGGAAAAATGATGGATTTTGTTAGTAGTTTGGTGAAGGAAACCTCATCATGCCATTCACCATACCTTTTGGATTATGGGTATTCCATAGTGGATTAGAAAATGGATAGAGTAAAGATACTATAGGAGTTTTGTATTCCATTTAAAAATGGAATATTTTTTCTTTAAAATGGTCTTATTGACCATGTCACGGTTGATGGTATTTCAATTAAAAATTATACCTATTGGAAATAGTGAAGCAATCACCCTTCCATGATGATCCTAGAAACACTATGGTACATAGGTTCAAAGGTATTTTTAATCGAAAAGTATTAAACTTACTTCAATGTATATGTAAGATTCTTATTCAATGAAGAGAAGCCAAAATTCAATAAAGGGGAAGAATCACCCTATGTGTGTAAGATTTTTTAATGCTGAGAAGAATGGAAAATTCTCAGATTCTCATAAATACGTAACATAATGGAGTTGCACAAGTTTTTATTGAAGTTAGTAAAAAAATTCCAAGGCTTGAATTACTTGTAGTCCTAGAAATACTAGAATAATAATATTAATATGTCCATTCCATAGAGGAATTTTTTATGGTTGTGAAACTGGTAAATAATGAGAACCACGTCATAGTGTTTACCATTTTGGGAATCCAATGTACCTATGAGAAAATGAGAGTCTCTTTGTGAAAGTTTTTTTTACCATGGATGACTTAATTAATAATAGTTATAGAGGGTGCCTAGAGAAGTACCATTTTAGGGAGGAAGGCATGTTGAGAATCGAGGTTTCAGAATCTATATAAAAAATGGGAAATTAAGAATGGATTGAGCTATATTAGAGAGAATATAACTATTAAAAGTATTATTCCCTAGTTCTCACTACAACACTTCATGGTTTGTCTTGGTTCGATCATGTTTGTGACTTAAAACTACCAGATAACTTGGGCTATGAGGACATTATGTCATGGATGATGGATCACATTTTTTGATCTAGAGCCCTAAACATGCATTTCAGATATCACCGTGCCACAGTAGATTGGAACTAAGAGATAATAAAAGGAATATTATTAATTTTAATGTAGATATAATGGATAGATATTTGATTCATTTATTTGAATTAAATATGTATATTTTAGTACACTACTCATGCGGGACATGTGGATTAAATATAGAGCCTAGATGAACATGTTACCTCAAGCACATTTCCCCAAATGCCAGAGGCTGCCGACTAGCAGCGAGGGCCCAGGTCTGATAGCGGGGAAACTATGCCCTCATTTGTCAAAGTGTAGCGCACTGGAATATAATAAAAATCATACAACAATACCGGAAGCAATAAACCATACACATTTAATGTAACAACTGCATTAAAAGATAACCAATCAGTTTTATAGATATGATGCAACATGTCTCAAGTTCTAGGAAATCTTCCGTAACATGTTACATAGCAGTACAATTCAATACAGAGTACAAAAAAATTGAACAAAGAAACTGGTAGCATTGCAAGCCTAAGCCTAGTCCCATGCTTCGCTACTCCTCGGAAACAATCAAGTACCTGTATAGGGACTCCTGCCCCTATCCACACCTGCAGAAATATAATCTGTTTGGGCCGAAAAGCATGACCCAAACAGGGTGTGAGAAATAAATCCCAGTAGGCACCCACCAAAAGCCCATGCCCAAATGTGTGTAAACATGAAACAATAGTGTGCAGTAGTAAAATGCAATAAAGTAAGTAGTACTAAAAATTAACTAACTTAACCAGTTATATTGCCATTTTAATATCCATTTAATCATTTAATTTAAAATATCACCACAGTGAATATTCTAAGTAAACAGTAAATGTCCTCAGTTACGTAAACCCCTACCCTCAGGTAAAGAGGATCTAAATACAAGAATATGCCCATAGGCATACGGATATTCCCCACAGGCGTAAGAAGTATCGCCCAAAGGCACAGAATCAACTGCCCATAGGCACGAAAGAAGTTGCCCACAGGATAAATAGTACAGTACCCACAGGCTAATTACAACACTACCCTCAGGCTAAAATAGGTAACCGGGTCATTCCCAACATGTAACAAACAGTACACAAACAATTCCTCTCAAGGAAATTCTACAATCACTACTTTAAAAGCATACCCTCAGGTATCCTAGCCAAACGGCTAAACAAAGGAACGCACCCTCGGGGTGGTCCTGGATCCAAGCAACGATCCCAAACAGCAGTTTAATATCACAATTAATTACCTATTCAATTCTAGGTATTTAAAATAGCCATGGCCTCAGCCACACAACACCCCAACATGGGTTCGTGGCACAACGGTACACAAAAACGCACAACATTTGAAATATAATCACCAAGACACCTACCTTAAACGCCCCTGATCAGTATATTTGAACGTTGCTTCCAGAAACACCCAAGAACGATGTAGATCTGACGTAGAAGAAAACCCATTAAAACTAAAATAACTTCCATTAGAGGAATAATTGAAAAGAACTACACCAGGAGATGGGAGGTCTTACCCGTGTGGTTCCAATGTGATTGACGGAAGCGGAAATGGATTCCTGAAGCTTGATCTGGAGATCCTCGAAGATTCAGTCATCCCCTCCCAAGCTCCCGTCTAGTTCTAAGCCTTCCCTGTGAACAGGGTTTGCTACTGCCCATTTTAAGCAAAAAAAAACAAAGTACACGGCGTGTACTTCTGATTACACGGCATATACTCCCTTCATTTGACTGTTCCTCTGGCGGCACTGCCAAACTATTCATCCATCGACATGAGTACACGGCATGTATTCCAGACTACACGGCGTGTACTGCTGCCCAGTTGGAAGCTGCTTCCACTGCCTTACTGTTTCATTTTCCTACTGACTACACGGCGTGTAAAGGACCACTACACAGCGTGTAGTCGGTTTTTACACCCTTAGTCGCCAGCAAGGCTATACACCCTGTGTACTCATCCCACACAGCCAAAAGTACACGGCATGTGGAAAAGTACACGGCGTGTAGTCCCAAAATTTAGGATTTTTCCCATTTTCCTCATTTTCTCAAAAACACTTAAGGAAAGGAGGAAAGAAGAAACCCGTACCTCAAAACTAAGAACCAGGTTCTTAAAAACTTCCCCCCTTAAAGAAATTTGTCCCCAAATTTCCCTTCCAAGGGTGGTGAAGATATACCCGTGAAAAACTCCAACCACTGAGCATGTATGTCGGTCTCCCGCTCCCCGGTTTCATCCTGCACTCGGCCATGCAGTCATAGCACCCGTACGAGAGGAACTGACCGGCCTCGGAGAACCTTCGTGCTCCTATCAACAATACGAATCGGATGCTCCTCAAAGGATGTATCTAACTCTAGCTCAACCTCCTCGGGCTGAAAACGTGACACAGTTCTGAATGATAGCGATGCAACTGAGATACATGGAAGACGTCGTACATGGCCCGGTACCTCTATGGTAACTACAACCGATAGGCAACCGGCCCGACTCTCTCCAGAATCTAAAATGGCCCCACATACCTCGGTGAAATTTTACCCTATCTCCTGATCCGCTTGTGTCCCAACCACGGAAAAAAACGCAAGAAAACCTGATCCCCAACCATGAACTCCAAAGGTTATCTGCGGCTATCAGCATAAGACTTATGACAAGACTATGTGGTAGCCATCCACTTTTGAATCAATTGGACCTTCTCAGTAGTCTCCTACATGAGATGTGGTCCCAGTAAAGATGCCTCACCTGCCTCTAACCAGCACAAGGGTGATCGGCATGGCCTACCATATAAAGCCTCGTAAGGTTCCATCTCTATAGTTTCCTGAAAAATGTTATTATAGGAAAAATCGACCAGGGGTATATGCTTCTCCCAAGAGCCCCAAAATTCTAGGATGCATGCATGTAGCATGTCCTCAAGCACATGTATCGTACACTCTAACTGGCCATCGGTCGGAGGGTGGTAAGTTGTGATCAGAAGCACCTGTGTACCTAGTGCCCTCTGAAAACTCTGCCAGAAACGAGATGTAAATCAGGCATCCCTATCTGAAACGATATAACGGGGGACCCCATGAACGTGTATGACCTCTCGTATATACAACTTCTCAATCTTGTCAACACCAAAGGTCTCCTTGATTGGAAAAAAGTGTGCTACCTTCGTGAGTCTGTCCACAACAACCCACATGGCATTATTGCCTCGAGGTGACCTCAGCAATCCAGTCACGAAGTCCATTGTGACATCCTCCCATTTACATGCCGGAATGGGTAACTGTTGTAATAGTTCGGATGGCCTCTGATGCTCCGCCTTCACCTGCTGACAGGTGGAACATCTCGTAACAAAACAAGCTATCTCACTCTTCATACCTGGCCACCAGTACTGACGCCTCAAGTCACGGTACATCTTGGTAACCCTGGGATGAACTGCCCAAGCTGAAGCATGAAAATCCCGCATCATCTCCTCGTGTATATCCCTTGGAACCCACACTCATACATGGAAAGAAAAAACTTCATCATTGCCTATCATCCACCCAGGAGGAGGGTCCTCACTTTCCACCGAATCCCGTAGAACTAGGCCTTCTGAATCTGATAGCTATCACATCCTCACCCTATCCAGGAGGGTAGAAGTCACATATAAAGATGAAAGATAGGTCTGCCCCTGACTTTCATGCACCTCCAAATGTATCTCAGAGAACAAAGCCATAAGATGCCACTCACCACTGGCCTCCTGCACTGCATGTATCTGAGTCTTTTTTCTCAGTGCATCAGCTACTGCATTACCTTTAACAGGTGTATAAGCAAGCTCAAAATCGAAGGAATGAAGGTATTCAACCCACCTTCGCTGTCTCAGGTTCAAGTCATGATGGGTAAAGATGTACTTGAGACTTTTGTGGTCCGTGAACACCACAAAATGTTCTCCCAAGAGATAACGTCTCCAAAAGCACAACGCATGAACAACTACAGCCAACTTGAGAGCATGTGTCGGGTAATTCCTCTCATGTGGCATCAACTACCGAAACCCGTATGCAACTACTCGATTTCCCTACATCAACACAGCTCCTAGACCAATACCTTATGTATCACAGTAAACTGTATAGCTCTTCCCCTGCTCTGGGAGTATCAGGATTGGTGTTGATGTCAACTTTCCCTTCAGCTCCTAGAAGGCTATTTTGCAAGCTTCTGACCAAACGAACTTCACACCCTTCTTAGTCAATCCTGTCAACGGAGATTCTAAGATGGATAAGTCCTGTATGAAGTGTCTATAGTAACTAGCCATCCCTAAGAAACTTCGTATCTCAAACATGTTCTTAGGATGCTCCCAGGAAACTACTACTCTCACCTTCTCTGGGTCTACTGCAACTCCTGCCTCTAAGATGATATAACCTAGGAAGTGTATCTGGTCCATACAAAAGTGTCACTTTGAGAGCTTAGCATATAGATGATGCTCTCTCAGCGTACTCAATACGATCTCAAGATGGGTGGCATGGTCGTGTCGAGTGTGATAGTACACCAAGATATCATCCACGAATACTACCACAAAAGAATCCAGATAAGGATGGAACACATGATTCATCAGATCCATAAAAACTTTTGGTGTGTTCGTGAGTCCAAACGGCATAACCAAGTACTCATATAGACCATACCTACTCTTGAAGGCTGTGAGAGGTATATCATATGGTCTAACGCGCAACTGATGGTATCCTGACCTCAAGTCAATCTTTGAGAACACTCGTGCTCCACGAAGTTGGTCAAAAAGATCATCATTCCTTGGCAAGGGATATCGGTTATTAACCGTCAACTGGTTCAAATTCCGATAATCTACATAGAGTCTGAGGGTACCATCTGCCTTCTTCACAAAGAGGACCGGAGAACCTCATGGAGAAGTACTGGCTCAAATGAAACCATTTTCCTATAACTACTCTAACTTCCTATTGAGCTCCTGCAACTCTGGTGTAGCCATCCTATAAGGAGTAATGGACACCGGTGCTGCTCTTGGCACAATCTCAATAGAGAAATCAACCTCACGCTCCGGAGGAAGACCTGAAAAGTTTTCCGGGAAGACATCCCTGAAATGATCAACCACTGGAGGGAAATCCTTCTGAAAATTACCCTGGTCGTCCAGATATAACTAGAAATCTGGGATGTGACACCACCTCGCCCATGATGCTCTGGTCCAGCTCGACTCACTTGAACATCCCACTCTCCCTTGTATAGAAACTCTCTGCCCTCTGGTGATGTGAAACGCACCCTGCGACGATAGCAATCTAAAAAGGCTCAAAAGGGAACCAACCAGTCCATCCCGAGAATGACATCATAGATCGTCATCTCTAAGACATAGAGGTACCAAAGGAAGTGACACCCACCAACCTCAAGGGGGAACTCCTTGCACTGACGCACACAAGTCGTTCTAGTTACCAACGGAGTTTCTTGCATCATAATAGGAGAATAAGAAGAAAAACAGAGCCCAAGGCTCTCCAAAACGGGCACATATATGAAACTATGCGTAGCACCCATATCAAAAAGTAATGAAGATAAGACAGAAGATACTAGAATAGTACCTATGATAGTAGAAGGTCTGGGATCCTGCTCCTGCTGGGTCTGTTGCACTGCATATGCCTGCTCAGTGCCTCGGCCCTGCGACACAGCTTGGCTACCCTGAGTTGTCCCGCCCTACTGCCTCTGAGATCCTGGTGTCTGGCTACCATGGCCACGACCACCATCCTTGCCTACATGCCCTGACATATTCCAGTTCCCCGACTGGTAAGAAACTGCCACTCCTGCTCCCACACACAGAGTCTGCACAGAACCCCTCTCACTAGCCACTGGTGGAAACGCCCTGAAAAAGCACTGCAGATGACCCATCCTGCCGCAAGCTCGGCACTCCACTAGGTCTCGTGGACAATGTGGTATCTTGTGCCCCTCCTTACCACACTGGTAGCACATGACCTGGACACCTGAAACATTCTTCTGGCTGGTACTGCCACCCTGAGAGAAGTCCATATGTCTCTTCCTCTTACCAGTAGAAATAGTACCAGAAACTGGTGCTGAACTACCCTGGCCCACACCACTAGCTTTCCGCAGGTTTCTCTTTGTAATCAGCGCCTGGTTCACAATAGCATATACATTAGGCAACCTGAAAACATTCACCTGTGATCGGATGTTATAACGAAGATCATCCTCAAATCTCCTGGCTCTCAACGTCTCATCACCCACTAGAACGGGTGAAAAACGCTGAAGCTCAGTGAAATGAGAAGAATAATCCATCACTGACATAGCGCCCTGCTGCAGGTTCATGAACTCTCGAGCTCGATCTGCCCTCAGAATCTCTGGGAAGAAGAAGTCATAGAAGGCTCTCTGGAAATCTTCCCACGCCATGTCTATGTGATGCTCTGACTATGTGGTAACATCCCACCACCTCTTGGCAGAATCACGCAGCATATAAGTCACGATCTTGACCCTCCACCCTGGAGGCGTCTCAAGATGCTCTAAAATAGTCTACATAGACCCCAGCCAAGACTCTGCAGCCTGTGGTCTTCCATCCCCTGAAAATGTAGGCGGATGCTGCTGCTGGAAGATACAAGTTAGCTCGGCCATAGATGTGGCAGCTGGCGGTGCTCCCTGAAAGGTCTGCGTGAACCGCATAAAGCCTTCATGGAACTGCGCCTCTGCGCCTGTGTCTGGTATAACAGTTGGCACCGCAAATGGCTCTGCTGGAGGATCAACTGGTAGCCCATGGCCCACCATTTCTTAAGTATACTCATTGCCGCTCTCCTGGAGAACAATGTGTGAACGTATCGGCGGCATGACACTACAAGGTCAAACGCACACCTTAGATCAAGATTATCATAGACTGAAAACAAAGGAACCAAAAGGGGAACAGGAGGAAGAAGGTATTCAAGATTTGAAAAAACAAGACTACACGGTGTGTATACTGACTACACAGCATGTACTTGACTTCCCTTCCCTACCTGTGTCCTACTACACGGCTAAGCCACACGGCTCCCATTGAACAAAACTACACGGCGTGTATATAATCTACACGACATGTATGGTGTAATTTTATAACTGCCTGTGTCGTTTGTGACACGGCCGACTACTCGGATTGAACTACACAGCGTGTTACATCTGCACACGGCGTGTACACTACCCCGTTTCCCAACCACACGGCTAAGTCCACACGGTCTGTCACTGGTCACGACTACACGGCGTGTCCCACAGGTACACGGAGTGTACTAGATGAGCTTCGTCGACCCGTGTTGTTAGTTACACGGCCGGGTACACGGCTCACACTACACGGCGTGTTCCAGATGGACACGGCGTGTACACGAAAGGATTACACTGACCCATGTTGTTAGTTACACGGCCGGATCCCAGGTCAAACTACACGGCGTGTTCCACAGTGGATACGATGTGTATGTCTTAAGGTCTCCTCCGTCTGTGTTGTTAGTTACACGGGTGGACTCTGGGTCAACACTACACGGCATGTACATCCGGTACATGGCATGTTCACCCCAAGAATTTCCCTTCCCCGTGTCCCCGCCCACATGGTCTGTGACATAGGATGAGACTACATGGCGTGTACTTAGGGTACATGGTGTGTACTCAAAAAGTTTTCTTCTCTTCCCAAACAGAAGAACATACACGGCGTGTTTAAGGTACTACATGGCGTGTATACTGGGTTTCCAGACATTATGCCTCAGAAACTTCTCCATAAATCAGATAATACTGAAAAACAACACCTAAGTGCCAAATTTCGATCCATGAGGGGCCATACTTCCCATGAATCAAAGTTTGGCATCTTATATGTGTTATAACTGGATAAACAGCCAATAATCCACCAAATTTCGGTCAATGAGGGCCCATACTCCCCAAAACCCAAAGTTTGGAATCCATTCTATAAACAGGGTCACACAATAATACCCTATCAAATAGCAAGTATCTATCAAAGCAGCTATCACAACAGCATGTTTTTACTAGCACAACATCTATCACAACAACATGCAATTTCTAATGCACCTACATGGCATGGAAACTATGCATGGCATGTGATTTCTAGCATATGCCTAAATGATGAATGAGATGGCATACCCTCATCTCATCTGGTTGCAACTAAATAGAACCCATGAATAAAATATAAACATCACAATACAAGTGCGTCACCCTTCGGTGAAAATCAGTTCAACTATAAAATTGCAAAATCAGAAAAATTGCAACACGAGGTAAATTGGATTTTCCCTGAACATGGGTTAGCTATGCCTGGGCATAGCTTATTACCAACTACCGTTCTTGTCCTATCCCTGAATAAGGCTCCAAATAGTAATTCAAACAAAATAACCCCTTTGATACCACTTTGTAACGTCCCAGTTCTGGGTGCCACTCAACGGGTGCCCCGAACCCAGTTCGTCACATGACGTCAAGCGTAATTACCCAAACGCCAGAGGCTTCCAACTAGCAGCAAGGGCCCAGTTCTGATATTGGGGAAACTATGCCCTCATTTTTCAAAGTGTAGCATAGCATAATATAATAAAAATCATACAACAACAGCGGAAGGAATAAACCATACACATTTAATGTAACAACTGCAGTAAAAGATAACCAATCAGTTTTATAGATATGATGCAACATGTCTCAAGTTCTAGGAAAACATCCAGAACATGTTACATAGCAGTAAAATTTAATATAGAGTACAACAAAATAGAACAAAGTAATCGGTAGCATCGCGAGCCTAATACCGGTCCATTGCTTCCCTACTCCTCAACAGCAATCAAGTACCTGTATAGGGACTCTTTCCCCTATCCACACCTGCAGCAATATAATCTGTTTGGGCTAAAAATCATGAACCAAATAGGGTGTGAGAAATAAATCCCAGTAGGCACCCACCAAAGTCCCATTCCCAACTGTGTGTAAACTTGAAACAATAGTGTGAAGTAGTAAAATGCAATAAAGTAAGCAGTACAGAAAAGTAACTAACTTAACCAGTTATATTTCCATTTTAATATCCATTTAATCATTTAATTTAAAATATCACCACAGGGAATATTCTAAGTAAACAGCCAATGTCCTCAGACACGTAAACCCCTACCCTCAGGTAAAGAGGATCCAAACACAAGAATCTACCCACATACATACGGATATTGCCCATGGGCGTAAGAAGTGTCTCCCACAGGCACAGAATCAACTTCCCACAGGCATGGAAGAAGTTTCCCACATGATAAATAGTACAGTACCCACAGGATAATCACAACACTGCCCTCAGGCTAAAATAGGTAACTGGGCCATGCCCAACATGTAACAAACAGTACACAAGCAATTCCTCTCAAGGCAATTCTATAATCACTACTTTAAAAGCATACCCTCGGGTATCCTGGCCAAACGGCTAAACAGAGGAACGCACCCTCAGGGTGGTCCTGGATCCAAGAAACGATCCCAAACAGCAGTTTAATATCACAATTAATTACTTATTCAATTCTAGGTATTTAAAATAGCCATGGCCTCATCCACAAGACACCCCAACATGGGTTGGCACAACGGTACACAAAAATTCACAATAGTTGGAATATAAACACCAAGCCACCTACATTAAACACCCCTAATCAGTATACTTGAACGTCACTTCCAGAAATGCCCAAGAACAACATAGATATGACATAGAAGAAAACTCGTTCAAACTCAAATAACTTCCATTAGAGGAAGAATTGGCAAGAACTACGCCAGGAGATGGGAGGGCTTACCCGTGCGGTTCCAATGTGATCAACGGAAGCAGAAATGGATTCTCGATGCTCGATCTGAAGATCCTCAAAGATTTGGTCATCCCCTCCCAAGCTTTTGTCCAGTTCTAAGCCTTCCCTGTGAACAGGGTTGGCTACTGCCCATTTGAAGCAAAAAAACAGAGTACACGGCGTGTACTTTCGAGTACACGGCGTGTACTCCCTTCATTTAACTATTCCTCTGGAGGCATCGCCAAACTGTTCATCTGTTGATATGAGTACACGGCGTGTATTCTATACTACATGGTGTGTACTGCTACCCAGCTGGTGGATGCTTCCACCGCCTTACTGTTTCGTTTTCCGACTGACTACATAGCGTGTAAAGGACCACTACATGGTGTGTAGTCGGTTTTTACTCCCTTAGTCACCAATAAGGCTGCACACCCTGTGTACTCATACCACACAGCCAAAAGTACATGGCGTGTGAAAAATTACATGGCCTGTAGTCCCAAAATTTAGGATTTTTCCCATTTTCCTTATTTTCTCAAAAACACTTAAGGAAAGGAGGAAAGAAGAAACTCCTACCTCAAAACTAAGAACCGGGTTCTTACATTATGGAGAAAGGCATGTTGAGAATCGAGGTTTCAGAATCTATATAAAAAATGGGAAATTAAGAATGGATTGAGCTATATTAGAGAGAATATAACTATTAAAAGTATTATTCCCTAGTTCTCACTACACCACGTCATGGTTTGTCTTGGTTCGATCATGTTTGTGACTTAAAACTACCAGATAACTTGGGATATGAGGACATTATGTCATGGATGATGGATCACATTTTTTTATCTAGCTCCCTAAACATTCATTTCAGATATCATCGTGCCACAGTAGATTGGAACTAAGAGATAATAAAGGTAATATTATTAATTTTAATGTAGCGATCATGGATAGATATTTGATTCATTTATTTGAATTAAATATGTATATTTTAGTACACTACTCATGCGGGACATGTGGATTAAATATAGATCCTAGAGGAATTTGGTGTCATCCACACTGTTTATGGTATGGTATGGAAGTTGGACATTCATATTTAATATTTATTAGTGATTCTCTAAACTTAGAGAAACATAATGAATGTCAATTTTATCATCTGAGGAATAAGAGACAGACTCAACATATTTCTATATATGATTTTTTGAACAATAAAAGGTGACATAAAAAATAATTCCACTTCCATATCTGGTTCAATTCAAGAAGAGGTGGTATAATATTAGAATAAGGATATCATTATTGTAGCTAGATAAAGATGAATACATAGTTAAATAAGATGATTCTAATTTTTAATTATATTTATTAGAATAAAAATTGTTTCTATTATTACCTTTAGATGACAAAGAGTTAATCCTAAACAGAAATAGGATTCTATAATCTAGTTTTAAAAGAAGAAGAATGTGATTCAATACTCTGCTCTATATAATATCTGGTTTATTCGGCTTAAGGAATAGGAGTGTAGTGAAAAATTGGATTCATAGTGAATTTACTTATAGATAAGCATGAAAGTTATATTAGAAACATATGTTGAACATGGATTGAAACTTGTATCTAAAAACAATTTAAAAATACCAACACATTTATAAAATATCCAAGCCTTCACTAAATTAATGCATAGATGGAAGTAGAGTGAGTATCCCTAGGATCAATAGTGAATATTTACTAAACCTCTTTCATTAACTATACTGAGTATCATTACCTTCTTGTACATAAAAACATTAATGGAGTGTTCTCCTTGGATTATCCCTCTATGGTGAATCATGTAAAATCAATGTGTCATGTGCATGCTTTATATTTTTACATTTGTGATTGAGTTTTGGTGAAGTTGTTTGAAAAAGTAAATTATCAAATAGTTTAACACTATTATTTTTAACATTATAATAGGATCCTAAAGGAATAACAAAAAAATAAAGAAAAAAATTAAATTTTTGAAAAATCTTGATTCACCTGTCCCCCAAGTTGTCTCAGGTTATAACATGGACTTTTCCCCTATTACTCTGCCATTTCCATCCCATACATCATAAATTAATCTTATGTAGTTACTAAATCTAATGGATTAATAAATTTTCTAAAAAATAGTTTTCACGTGACTGAAACCTAGCATTATAATGGTTGTAAGGTTGAGATAAATTTATGAAACATCTCATGAAATATGGATGAATGATTGGTTCTCTAAGGCCTATATAAGGCAGTTCATTCCTCATTAATTGAGATTAATTTTGGAATATGTGATTCCAAAATTTAAAACTCATCAAACTAAGATTAATCTTTATTTCTCATTCTTTCACACCTTTGAACAAGGTTCTAGAAAACCATGCAAATAATAGAAATCATTCATGAGTGTCAGTAGATTCATATAGCCCATGTGTACACTAAGTGGAAGGAATATTAAAAACACATGTATGTGACTGATCAATAAAGAATAAGGCATCTCGATCTTTATTCTTGTTTTATTAATTCCACACATATATATAGATTTTGGATTTTATAGGATTTAGAGTTATTTTACACTACTTTTCAGATGATTTTCATCCTTTTGAAACCCTTCATTGGAAATATTACTAGAATACTAAAAATGATATTAATCTTAAATTCACAATTTGATTATTAATGTTGATATTTATATGGATAAAGTAAAGTTTAAATATTAAAAAGGATAGCTCACCTACCTCACATAGTCCCTTGACTTCTCTTGGTGATAAAATGCATGAAATTTCTTTAAATATCACACAATGACTCATTGTAAAGGGTTACACATATTGGGTATAGGGAGAGTCAAATAAGAGAGATTTTATAGTTCATTTTTCCCATGTATTTCTAAAATCAGAGTGATGAACCAATGGAGTGAACAGTGATGTAATATCGAGCTCATTGCATGCACTTCCTGGTAAGATGATTAAGATATTACAATTTTGATCTATTTTTCATTAATTCACCCTCTTTTTTAAGTGTTTATAATTTTATTCCTATATATTTGTCATGTGAATTATAATCCTCAATTTTTCATGTGTAAACCAAATTGTGTAAAGGATTAAGGTTATTGGTTTCTTCTCTTACCTTTTATATTTCATGAATTTTTCATTGAGTAGGATTGGTTGATCAAATACAAAAGTTTACACTTAATATAATTCATTTTTTTTATGAGATCATGATACTGAATGGTAAAAAAAATCATTGAATTATATAGTTTTTGTAATGGCTTAATTAGTTTATATCATACATCGAACATGATTTTATTGATTTTATGTGGAAGTCGATAATCAATATTGATTGTTCAATGAAATCCTATGAGTTAAGCTAGTAGGAACTCATTTAAAATTTTATTTCCAAGTTTTATAAATCATGGAATCAATGATATACCCCACATCCCTTGAGAGTGATGATAGTTGAATATCAATGGACACTAACCTAATTTGATCACAATTTCCCTAACTAGTTTTTCTGTTAATAACTAAGTTTTAATACTTGTCTGTAAATCCAAATCCATGATCATCTTCAATATAATTTTTATTTTTAGAAGTTTCAATCAACTAATATTGATTTATCATTTCATTCCTTGGGGAATGACATGGGTTACAATATACTATAAATATAGTAAATTAAAATTAAAAATTGTGTGACCAATGACATGATCTGCAATGACCCTCCCCCACTAAGAACTCCCTATGGGCCTGTAGTGAAGATGAGAGTAACGACAGAGGACCTCCTCTAATAAGACCTAGGTATATGGATAGTAACTAGGGTATAAAACAAGAAAATTGGATGAATTTCCATCATATATCCTAAGAAAGTAATAATAAATCCACCAATAAAATCCATTATATAGAATAGAACCAAAAACCCATAATAAACCACCATGAATGATATGTCATAAAATATAAGTCTCAATGATAAAAATAGTAATAATAATCTCCTAGGAATAAACACTAATAGAATACCTAAGATCTGGTGTAATACTATCCATCTTAGCCACTAAATTCCTTTTAGATACCTTTAAAAGTTATTTTTATATATATGAGTGATTATACATGTATACTAATTAGGATCCTCCTTAAGAACCCTCAAAAAAATGTTTAAAAGTCATATGAAAGCTTTAGTGAATAAACTACAGAACCAACAGGCACCTTCTAAGTCAACTACCACTCAGCCTCACCAAGGCTCACTCGTCGAGTAACATATCCCATTATAATAAAATAGTATAAAATAATATAATCACAAAGGTACTCCCACACTATTTCCCTATTATTATTTTTCTTATCACACCCCAACATCAAATGTCACATTTCTCGCGTATCTTTTATAACATCAAAACCATATCCACAAAACATATATACAATTTCATATCTAATGTGGTTTAGAATAGAACCATGCCTACCCTAACCTGCATAGGGACCAACGTACTTATTGGATATAGTACAAATACTCATGTCTCCTATGATGTGGGTCGGACCATAGACCTACATACACTAACCCACACATGGTCCAATGTTCTCATTATTGTCAGTCCACTACTACAACTACTTTACTATAACTATCAAAGTAGGGTATCGTGAACATTAAGGACATCAAACTTGTTTCATCCTACTTCCATGCATAAACCCCACTATGTATTATCATCATAGAAAAATCATGTCCAAATGATAGAGTGAGGAGTGGGAGTAGTTTTCCTTTAATTCCATTGTCAACATGGATGTTTAGGAAAAACTCTAGGAACCCACAACATTTAGGTGTTGGTAAGGATATTAGAATAGATTTGGGGAATATGAAATAAAAGGAAAATAAAAGTATAATAAGGACACACACAATACCAAAAAAGTAGGATCAAACCAATATAGACCTTTCAAATACCACAAATATCACCACACTCCTATAACATTTCATGGACAATTATTTCCACCTCTACCTCATCAACTAGGAGACATTACCATAAAAAACTTCCACATATTTTACCATTTTAGTCATTTAATCAACCAATTATAGATTTAACATTTAGTATCCATGTTATGTTCATTATTCCATTAAATTATATATTTAATGGAAACACATTTCCACCCATTACCCTTGTTTATTTCCAAGTGTTGCCCATTCCTTTCATGCATACGCATCTCAATTACAACAATGGTTTATTCAATTTAATTCCATACTCATTTCTAGATTTTTCATCACTATTCATATTCAATAAACACATATAAAATTATAATACCAACCCCATACCACATAACTAGCCACCACAACAACCTTATCACATCTAATGCCAAAAACCACCATATCAGCACGACCATCGCACATCAACAATTATTTCTACCCATGCCAACCAAAAACAACCCTATTTCCCCACACATATCAATACCCATAACCAACCCTATAGGTTCCACAAAATATTCCTTATAACATACACACAAACAAATCATCATAGTAAGAACATCCACAATATATACTAGTCAATTTCAGCACTAAATACTACCAAAAATTCTATTTTCAAACATGATTTCATATTAGTTCAACATCTCTTAAAAGGGTGTTAACACAAAAATTCCAAATTTCATTAAATATTTTATTTACTATCTATAAGTAATGAGACTTCTATCAAAGGTGATTTCAGAAAATAAATCATTACATTATCACATAATTATTATCAGCAATAACAATTCTCAACAACAAAAACAAATAGCTCTCAGTCACATAGATAATATCATGGAGTTATGTAAACATGTGAGTCTCACCCCATCACATAAATTTTTATTATTTATGGTTCGGTATTTTCATTAAGAAAATCCTTAGCATCCACCTAAAGATGGAAAATCCATGATACTTATAAAATAAAAAAATAAAAGATATTTCTTGAATAACATAATTTGATCAAAGCTTCGCAATAATTCTGTAAGGATAAAGAGAGGAATATATGATCACTCATATGGAATCTTAAAAAGAGATCCTCACCAATGTATATAACATTAATCCTCATACATCAGTCAACCTAACACTAACAAAAACTGATGTATAACCTTCCAAGGATGGGAAAATAGGGAGAGAACCGAGAAAAAAGGAAGGGGAACACACCTCATGTCACCACCATTCGATGTCTAGGATTCAAGGATCAACACAAAATCGATAGGGGTGTTTAAGGGTATTTAGGTTCACACATCTAGAGGCTCGTGTTTTAGAGAAAATAAGGGTAAATAGAATAATTCATTTTGAATTACATATTTATTATAGAAGTTGAAAACACTACATTGTATCATGACATCCCATCATCACATTGTGAGTGGGATATATCAAGTTTACCTATGAAAATTACACCACATATACCCTTATATATCTCCCTATTAAATTTGATCAACATTCCAATTCTAATATGGCCAAAAAAGGGTCATATTGTGACCCAAATATCATGACGTGGCATCACTCAGAATAGAACCAATAAAAATTGGCCTTTATACCCTCATGTCACAATAAATATGGGCACACTACGACCAACCAAATAGAAGAACCTCAAAATTTACCCATTGGGACTTCATGATGTGTCAGGAAAGCACCATGCAGTGAAGGCCCTCAATAGAAAACTTCAAAAATTTTCCAATACATATTCACATCATGAACCAAACCTACATGTTTAAACCATAAAAATGTTAAAGGAAAACATTATAAGGTTCATAAATAATTCATAAGGTTCTTTCCTTTATCATGTATCCTCTTTTAACCCCTCATCTTGTGATATACGGCGTCATATCATGACCAAACTCCCAGCACCAGCACCAACCCTCGTGTCCTACACATGAGGCTTATGACACCTTCTCCACACCACAAAACACCAACAACATATCTACCCCTATATTGGAGCTAACTATTCACACTAGAACTCAGATGGTCTTGTTATCACTTACCCATCTCAAAAGAGACATCATCTCCAACAACACCACTCTCCCTCTAATCTCCTCTCGAAACCTCTAACACCCAAAAGAAAATAAATACAGTCCAAAAATGCATGGTCCATTACATCTGATACCTCCCAACAAATTCACATTCTTAAGAATAAAAATGAAGCCTATATAATAAAATCACAACATCATCAACCAACAACCCTTGATAGATACCTTTCAAATAGAACAACACCAATATCAAGCAAAAAAATGAAACCATAAGAATAAAAAAAACCCAATAAATCAGTATAATAATAATCTCAAACATAAAATCAAAATATATCTCAAAATATTTTAGGATATTGAATGAACATTTATAATTCATGTATCTATATACACACCTCTGAGCCATTATTCCTCTAAAGAATGTAAACCTAGGGAATAACTCACACACACAACACCTTCTCTTGGGAATCCTAAATCTTGATCGGCCACTCCCTAAACTTCATTTCATCCTCAACATAAAAATCCCCCCAACCAATTTCATGAGAATAACTATGAATATATCAAAGAAGTTGTGACACATGAAATACATCATGGATCTAGTCTAGCTATAGGAGATAAACCAACTAATATTCTACATCACTGACAAGTTGAAATGCCTCAAAAAGTCTAATTAACCAAGAAGAAAGCTTACTTACCTAGACATGCCTCTATTTCCCATAAAAAGGGAAAATCCTCAAGAACACATGATCACTAACCATATAATCCAATGAAATCCTCCTCTAAACATCATATGAATTCTGATAGTCCTACACCACTTACATTCATTCTTGAATCATATGAACCTTTTGTTTCATGATCTGCACCACATCAGGTCCAAGAAATACCGACTCCCTAACATCGGTCCAGTATAACAGATATTGAAAATGCCACCCATATAATTCCTAAAATGAATCCATACCAATGGAATAGTAATAAATTTTTTATAAGAAAACCTAGTTAAAAGAAATTTCTCCACCCATGATCCAACAAAATCCAAGATGCATGCATGAATCATATCCTCTTGATTTGGGATGTTCTTCTCTATATTACCATCTGTATGAGGATAGAAAGTGGTGTTAAGGTTGAGATAAGATCTGAAAGTTCATTGAAGACCTCTATGGACTCATGAAGTAAGGTAAGGATCCTTATTAAAGATGATGGTCCTAGGGATCAGATGAAGTCTCACAACCTCCACCACATACCACCTCACCAAAACATCCACCACACCTGAATCCCTAATCACTGTGAAATTATCCGAATTCATAAAATGGTCTACAATCACCTATATATCATATCATCCTCCCTAGGATCTAGGTAAACTAGTGAAAAAAATTGTTGATATGTCCTCTCGTTTCTACTTTGGTATATTCAATGGTTTCAATAAACCTTCTAGAACGAGATGCTTTGCCTTCATCTACTAGTTAATAAAGTATCATGAAATGAAATCTTGTACTAAATGTTTCACCCCAGGACACCAAATATAATCCCTCAAGGCATGATACATCATATTTATATCATGATTCACTTCCACTGCTCAGTTATGGAACTCATAGAGAATCTCCTTGTGCATCATTAAAGGAAAAAATAATCTCCCTTGAAACAAAATATGATATTTTATTTCCTCTAACCATCACTTTGGAGAATCACCATAAAATATAAAATCTTATATCACCTCCACATTCAAGTATCCTAATTGAGATACTTTTACCTTCTATATCAAGAATGATTTATATGTCATCTAAAACATGAATCCTCTGCCACTAGTCATATCCTCATCAAGATTCATTTTTTAAAGCTCCTAAATCACCTTATAATCATATATAGACTCTTGAAAAACATATTATTGTGACTTTCTACTTAGCGCATCAGAAACCAAATTCCCTTTCCTTGGTGTGTAGAAGATATAAAGTTCATAGTCCTATAAAAACATTAACCACATCTACTGATGCTGATTCAGATACCATTGATAGAAAATATACCTCATGATATTATTATCTATTATCCCAATAAATATCTCACCAATGAGGTAATGTTTCCATGGCTTCAAAGAAAACAACTACACCACCAACTCAAGATCATGGGTGGAAGAGTTTCACTCATGGGGACATAACTACCTAGATCTATATGATATTTCTTCCCTCAACTTCATAAATACATAACCTAAACCAAGATAGTAAGATTCAAATAAAACCTCAACAATCACTCTATCCTTGGAGAAATGAGGAATTTGATCATTGATCAACATATCCTTCATATATTAAAAAAATGAAGTACATTAATCATACCATACAAAATCCTGGTCCATTCTGAATAAGGTTCTAAATGGGTCCAAAATCCATGAGAATTTAAACAAGAATATTTTATAATACCTTTTGAACCTAGGAAATTAGAGACCACTATAATATTCCTAGGTGCTTCCCAAGAGAAACTACCTCAATATTCAAAGGATCTACTTCCACTCCCTACTGGGATACCACATACCCAAGAAAATGTATTTCTCATATCTAAAACTTACACTTGGACAACTTATAATAGAGATGATGGTACAGAAGGAACAGAAAAACCTACCTAAGATACTCAGCATGATTCTCCTATGAACTTGAGTGTATGATAATTTCATTGATGAACACTACCATGAACTTATATAAGAATTCAAGAAACATATAGTTCATTAAGTCCTATAAAAATAGATGGTGAATTTTTTAAACTAAATGACATAAAAACAAACTTGAAGTTACCATAACAACACTAAAAAGAAATATTCAGGATATCCTCCTCCCTCAACCTCATCTAGTGACACCCAGGCTATAAATTGACCTTTAAAAACCAACTAGTTCCCTTCAACTGGTCAAACAAATCATGAATCCTTGGAAGGGGAAATGATTCTTGATCATCACCTAGTTTAAACATTATTATTCTATACATAGCCTTAGATTAATATAAAGATTATTATAAAATATAAATGGATCACCCCATGATGGAAAACTAGGGAAAATAAAACCCATATACAGTAAATCATTAATCTTGATCCTCAACTTCCATATATCAGAAGATTTAATCCAATATGAATCTATAAAAATCAGAGAGACACTAATATGTAACTCAATATTGAACTCTATGTCATATTGAGGGGTTAGATTCACAAACTCCATAGGAAAGACATCCCAAAATTCCTTGATGACTATGGGAAACTCTTCCACATGTGTCTCCATTAGATCAAACAACAATGCTTCCTTCTGAGACAATAGAGGCTTTGAAATCCAATGGGATAGCTGATAATTCCACTTTCTAATGAAGAATGAATGCAATCCATCCATATTGTATAACTAAACTCTCCTGTAGAAGTAATATATAAATACATGTACAAAACATAACTATTCAATGCTAAGAATGACATTGTAGGGTTGTATATATAGAAATAATAAATCCCTGGATGACTTCTGGAACCCTATAAATAGCTTAAAACCCTAGCACACATCAAGAAAACAAATCTAACCTAAAAATTGGGTAGTCAACACCAGGGAAACTAGAACCCTCTCCACCTTGATCCCCAAATATCATACCAAGGTGGGTGAAATAAATAAGTGTCGTGATCTAGAATCAAACAAAGTGTAAGACAATGTATATGATGAACATATAGTACCTCAGATGATAAATGGCCCATCTAGATTCGACATCCATCTAGAATGTACCTATTTGCATCCAGCACCTCTACCTCACTGATAATGACCACCTCCATGATTGTACTCAGCCTAATGTCCCTGAGGATGGGAAACATCATAGGGATGACCCCTATAAGCTCTATCACTTCTTAGTGGAACATAATCATGGGTTACCTATTACTGACATAGCCTCGTTGGCTGTTATTATGTGGTTAGAATGGATACTAATCACCAACACCATGCTTATCTATATGAACATTCATGAACTAATGTCTCTAATAGCCATGGTCTCTAAAAACCATTGGTGTTAAACTCTCAATGGATGCACAGGAACTGCCAGCTCAAGAAAAATAGGAATAAAACTACTGAGGTCGGCACCCTCTATTTGAAACATTAGTGACCTAGAGAATTGAGATCCTTGATACATGGTGATTTATACTAATCATTAGTCAATAAATTCTTATTTTTTTAAGAATTTAGTATATTGTGCACCCTAGGGTAAATCTCTTAAGAAGGCCACAAACACAAACTAAATTTATATTTTCATTACTTATAAACTAATATATACTGAATGAAAACAAAATTATTAGGGACTTTATAAAATTAAATTGATATATATATATATGTGTGTGCATTAAATAAAAGAAAATCTAAAAAAATGTGTTAAAAATAAGAGCATTGTTGTCCTTTGGAGTTCATAGTGATGTTATCCTTGTTCATAAAAAAATATAATTCATAATACCCTATTAAATGTAGTGATCAAAACCAATTACTCGACACACTCACAATTGAATTTTGATTGTCCTAGACAGATACCTATACACATAAGACAATATCTCTCAAACTATGGCTATTAATATTCTTCAGTACACATCACCACCATAATTATAATCCATCATATACAGAATTTTAAAGATAAAGGAGTGTAAAAAAGAAAATCAGGAGGAGGAAGATGGTAATGGAGAAAGAAATATAACCTCACAAGTAATCAGTTTACCAATTTTTGAAATATTATAAAATAATAATAGAAAACTTTGATGTGTAATGAACTCAAAACATCACGACTCCCCCATTAAACAACAATAAGTGTTAGTTATCCACAACCATTGAGATGAAATATGTAACACCCCAAGATTTCATAGTAAGTTATTTTCTTTAAAGTAATTCAATAGCTTGCGCTACACGCAACACCGAGTTCGAGCGCATCAGGACTTACCAAACTAGCCGTTCAAAAAGCAGTTATGAATAGTATTAACTTCATTTTGAATTTTATATACTCCATATAATTTTAACATCCATATTATGTGTTTGTTATACATAATATAAGAATAAATTCAATTTTGCAGATAAAAGAAGTATTTTTCAAAAAATGTAATTTTACCGCCTTTTAATGGAGAACCCTTTTTAAATCCAATAATTGAAACTTTTATATATTCAATTTGAAAAAATAAACTTCTTCTTTATAATAGGGACATAAAAATTTAGTTTCAATTAATTTTCGGTGCTTTTCTGATAACTTTCATATTTGATGAATACTGGAAAATACTAAATATTAATTAAAAACAACTTTTTTAATCAAAATAATTTATAGTGTTAAATTATACATTTTAATAGTTTTGAAGTATAATTAGATTATATTTTTATCATTTAATCCAATTTTGGTCATTGGAAGTAATTTTACATTTAAATTTGACATAAAGACATATCAATCTTTTGATAGTTTTTACTACTCAAAAACCTGCTTTCTGGTTTTCACAATGGGAATATTTTTTAAATTAATTAATAAAACTTATATGTTTTGAATTTGGTAAAATAGACATAATTTTTGAATTTGGAATATCAAAATTATCTTTGGGTGAATTTTTTGTATTTTTCTAAAAACTTTCAATTTTTGATGAGTAGTGAAAAACACTACGATATTGTTTAAAGCCAACTTTTTATTTAAATAATTATTTTAAATTTAAATTTATTTTAAAGTGAAAATAGATACATAATACCTATATTATTTCAATTTAATTCATTGAAATCATTTTATAATAAGATTAGATATATAAAATTTTATTGAACTTTTTACCATCTTTTACCCACCTTCTAGCCACATTTGCAAATTTGCATAAAACATAATTTTAACGCTTTTGTGAATTAAATTTTAAAAATCCAAGAGAAATGGTTGAAATCAGTAAGTAAAATGTGGTTCAATAGGATGAAAATAATTTTTTTTGAATAGTATCTTTTGAATTTTATTTACCATGGTTAAAAGTAAACAGGGTAATTAAAGGTAAATATGATATTATAATTACCCTAACACATGTAAAAATTCTATTAGATAAGTGTAATTAGACCAAAATAAACCCTAGGAATAAAATATGATCCTTTGGATCAACTTTAATTAGATTAGGACATTTATTATTATTTTATTTAAAGAAGAGTTAAAAGTATTAAATTCAAAGTTTAATAACTAAACCATTTTTAATATAGGTTTATACATAAGATAAATTATACTAAAAATATTAATTAGAAAGAAAATAATATTTCCTATATCATGGTATTTTATTTTTAATTTTTAAACATTAAATAACTAAATTTATTTATGACACAATGACGATGTAGTAATTACCTTATTAATGAATGATTAAAATAATTGATATTATAAATATCCAAATAAATGTAAATTGACACTTTTTATGCATTCCAAGAATTTTCTAGGTTAATATGACATTTTAGGATTTATTTAATGTATTTTTTTCTAAGTAATCAAGTTTTTTTTACTTTAAAAAAACCAAATACTAAATAGTATCAAAATTGACATAAATGAGTATTTAAAACAAATACTATATTATTAAGTGATATAATATTCCTAAAAATATAAGGTTCATCCAAAGGACTTATATAATGATATATATGTAACTAATGAACTAATTGAGGTTCTATTTTCATTTTATAGTAAGTTTATTAACCATGTAATATAAAAATACAAGAAGACATGGTAAAAGTTAAACTATTTAACTAAGAATTAAATCTAAAAGATAAGGTTAATATGGTGACCTAAACTTGTTTAAAACCTATTTTTTGAGAGGATTTAGATCCATAATCACCTTATACTTGAAATAAATCCATTTTTATTCATTATAAATCGAAAATTATTTTATAATAAAATAATATTTCAAACCTTTCCTAAAGTGACTCTCACCTCTCTTATAAAAGGATACTTCCCCTTCTCTCAAAATTACAACTCCAAAGCCATTTGGCTCAGCCAACCCCTACTCAAATATTCTCCCAACTACCTTAAATTGAACCTATAGTCCTTACTTTGATCATAAATCCAACCTATGGAACCATTTTGATCAAATCAAAAGGAAGCACCCGAAGAAGAGGTAATAATTTCATAACCTCTTTCAATGTTATTTTCTTCTTCCACTTCCTCTTTTATTGTTTTTTCCATAATAAAATAATAACCCCAGTACCTTATACATAATATGATGTTATTATAAATATGGTACAACCATATTCATTATTCTATCCATCCTATGAATTCCAAAGTCACCATACGTGCGTACGTACGGCTAACCGTCTCCACATCGTGGTGTAGTTTGTTATTCAACGCTTCATTATTTAGATGGGTATAATAATTAGTATAACTGATTTAAATAATAAATATAACATTTTAATTATAATTTATCTATAATATACCATCCAATTACATATGATTTTACCACTAATAGAATGATATTATCGCTTGTGCGTACGTACGGCTTACCGTCCCCACGACATGATGAGATTTCATTCTCCATCGTAACCATTCAAGAATAATTTTCATTTCATGATTAAAAATAATTTTTAAGAACTTAATATCATTTTTTATATTATTAAAATACATCCTATCCATAACAAACATGACTTACGTAACAAAACATATAAAGTAAAATGAATCTGTTAACACCCAAAACGATGATACTACTGAAATATCATTAACAAAGAAATATTAGAAGATCGTATATGATATAATATATGTGGTTCTTTTATAATTTAATAACAAGGATTTAACCATTATACAGGAGGTTAACTTACCCTCTACTAAAGAAAAGTACAAGGTAAGGGTTTTTCATCTCACTTTTTATTCCCATGAGATTCATGCTATATTTGCCACTATTTCCTTTTGTGTGGTGTATGTAATTTCAATGATTGTATTAATTGTGTAATATAATTTAATTTATGGGTATTTAAAACGTAATTGTATTATCTTTCTTTCATGGGGTGTATTTTTTGTAAGTTTCTAAATCGGTAAGGGAATTTCTAATTTCAATTTCCACTCATTGCGTTTTACGCAAACATATTTGATTATTTAATACAATATTATGTGTGAAATCACTATTTATTTATTTATGTAGTAATTTCCACTTCCCTTTGTGTGGATATAATTTTTATACACATAATCACTCCATTTATAAATTCTCAAGTCATCTATATGAACTTGATAAGAGTAATCTTAACTCAATTTCCATTCATTGAGTTAAACATCCAAGTCATTGGTGTTGTTTTTACAAGAATATGTGTGAATGTACTCTGATTGATTTACATTGAATATCCAATCATATTGAGTGTATTCATATTTGTCACACATAATTATTTCATTGATTTATCCTTAACCTAAGGATGCGGTCTTTATAAGGGATTTCATCTCAATTTACATTCCATTGAGACTTCTTTGTTGTTATGCGCCAATTCACTTTTATATGGTGTATATATTGTACTTTGACATAGTATATCATGAATCACTTTATTCTCATGATATTATAAGGTTTTTATTACCTCAATTATTTTTATTCAAGCATCTCTCATTTGGTGAGGAACTCTAACTAAAATATCCTTTTAAATTTTTTAAAGATTTATTCAACTAAATCTTTCTCATTAATGTCCATGTTTTAAAAATGGTTTTAAGGATTTATTTATATGGACATGAATTTTTTAAAATTAAAATTCCTTTTAAAAGTTTCAAAGTAATATGGGACACTTTGATTCAAAAATCCCTTTTAAACAGCTTCTTGATAAATAGTGATACTTTTAAATGTTTTCAAGAAAAAAGTGATATTTCTCTCAAATAGTTTTACAGGTTATTTTTATCTATGTCAATATCCTTCATTATTATTTATTGTGGTTGATTTATTAAAATAAAATCTTCCATATTGTATTTAATGACTTATATTTTACTGTGGATGTGTTATTTTTATACCATTCATGGTTTGGGGTTAAAATATTGACATTTCGTATGCTAGTTTTAATACGAATGTTTAGATTATGTTCCAAACTTTTCATATGAGAAATGAATTGGACTTAGTAAGTGATGGGTGGAGCCCGCTATATCTCCTCGATGCATTGGTAGGTCTCATGAGATAAACTAGTTTCTTGGCATAAGGCCTTGAAAAAATCTTATTTTTAGTCTTGTCATAAGACCTTGACTATGTGGCTATGATGTCTGGTATTATGAATTCCATCATTATGAAATTAGCTATTAATATTACATGTGATTATTATACTAGTAGAATATCCATGTGAATAAGTAAATGGAATTATTTGATTTATCTTTTCCATATTATGATAAAGTTTAAGTTTAAAAGGCTTGTGTTTTAGTCTTATACATTGCCTTAAATGTTTATGATTATTTGTGATAGTTTATGCTATATTTTTATCCCTACTGAGAATCTGAGATCACCCATTCCTTATGTTTTCTTTTTTCCAGGATGTGAATAAGTATATTATGATTAACCTGCAGGGATAGGCCAAAGGATATGAGTGTGTTCAAAGGGGACACAATGTTGTTTTTCTTTATTTCATGATGTAATGTAAAACTTATGTATGTATGTAGTATTTACAAGGATACTTAAATAATCAGTCTTTTGAGACTTGATCTCTTGTGATAATGCCAATGTTATGTAATAATTCACCGACTCTAGGTAACTAGGGTCGGGTCATTACAGTTCATATCATAGGAAGTTTAGTGAAAACCTGGGAAGCTAGATTTATAAAAACTATGATTAGAAAACACTACCCTAAGATAGACTTTGAGGATTAGTATAGAAGAACATCCAAAAAAATTGGTAATTTAAATATTATGTGGGTTTTCCGAGCAATGAAACTCTTTCTGGATACGAGTAGGTAGAGGCGGCACTAGCACAGATGTACCTAGGGGTAATGTAACATCCCAGCCTTAATCGGGTACAAGCAGTTTTTTATTTATTGTAGTCTAATAAATTAAGCGACCCGGGGTGTGCGCCTGCACACCTCACTGTGGGTCCTGGGTAGTGTTTTAATTTATTTTAATTTACTACAGTCGTTTTATAAAACATATATATATATATATCATGTTGCGCTTGGGTGCGGTGTTCGGGTATTAAATAATTGATTAAAGGTTGAAAATAATAATAAGAGATTTAAAGATAATTTAAAAGAAAGAAATAAAGGATGAAAATAAATTTTAAAATAAAATAGAAAGGGGGCTATGGGAAAAATAAAAATAATAAAAAGGGAGATTTCCATTTTTAATTATTTTTATCTTTTTTTTCTTTCATACTTTTATATTATTATTTTCTTTTCTTTTATTTCCTTTTTTCCTTATCTTTTATTTTTTCTATTATTTTTTCTTTCTTTTATTTTTCTTCCTTTTCTTTTTTTTTCTCCTCTCCTCTATCCCTCTCCCCTCATTCACGTCCCACACCTCTCCCCCTTAGGTGGTGCACCAACCTGTAGCCCCTTCGAAAGGCCGCATCTCCTCCATCTGACATCTTCTTCCTTATCCGTTAGGTGCGCAGTAAACCATAGGGAAAGGCTAACATTTTTCATTTGGAATCGTGCATTTTTATTGAGTAACATGCACGCAGTTCGTCGTGGAAGATTTTTACCCTATTTTGGGGATTTTCTAAAATCCTTCGTTTTCATCTGTTTTAGGTCAAATCAAAGCATACCACAGATCTTAGATTCATCTACGACTACAAGGTATGGTGCCTACTCGCTTTCCCTCCATTTTGTTGTGATTTATAAAAACACATCGTAGTACTGTTAGTCAGTGCCTACCAGCTTCGTGCAATTTTACCCAATTTAATTACCTAAATTGTTTTGCCTAATTGTTGCAGACTGAATCACCTTAGATTAATTTGTTTGAATTGTTGCAACAAGGTTGGACACCCCTTTGGGCGTGCCGACATTGTCGGTGTATTTTTTTCATTAGCCGAGTTATTAATTTATTTAACTGCAAGTGTAGCACAGCCCCTTTTTATTATTTTTAAATTAAATAAATAGTTGTTTGAATTGTTGCAAAAAATTCGGACACCCCTTTGGGTGTCCCGACATGGTCGATGTAATCTTCCGTTAGCTGGATTTATTGTTTAATTAATTGCATGTATTGTGAAGACCTTTTTATTGTAATTAAATTTAATAAATAGTTTCTTTGAACATGAACTTGAATTGTTGGATCATTAGAACTTTTTATGGTGAAATGATTATTATTTAAACGTTCATTATCCACTGAGGTAGATATGATATGTAAATTTCCTTGGAAGTTGTTATGTTTTACTGTTAGATTTATGCCTTATGATGCACGGGTGTATCTAGTTAGTTTTCAAGCTGTGACTTTATATGTTTTTTATGTCATTTCTGCTGCTGTGAAAACTTTAATTAAATTCTGGGTGGTGAAAGGAGGCGGGTCTCGTATTAAGGGCCACGCTTAGATCCTCCGTTCCTGACAGGTTACCTCTATGTTCCGGGCGTGGTGTCGTTGGCTTTGTCAGACCAAGAATTCCCCAAACTTTCTAATACTTTTGAGTGATACTGGTTCCAAAAGGGCCCATTGGGATGGATCTATTGGCAATGTAGCTAATCCATCCTCGGATGACACTCAACCCCTTTTTTCAAGATCGAGATGGACTCAGGGTAAATACATGCCTCAGGCGATACTTAGTCTTTCGAAAGATTGCCTTGGATGGGCTCGGTGGCATTGGATAAATTGACGGATGTTCTATAGGGATACCTTCAGGACGAGATCAGACTCCAACTCTCAAATTGAACCTTAAATAATTATGCACTTACGGTTTATGTTATTGCTAATTGAACCTTTTGAGAATTGAGATATTTTCCTTGATATGTGGAAGTGCACCTGGTTGACACTAGACTTGGACCCCAAGTTAAAGCACAAGCTTGGGGTATACTTTTTCCTGGTTTTACCTTACTTTCTGGGTTTTATATATATATGTGTGTGTGTGTGTGTGTGTGTGTTCGTGCATTTTTGCTGACAGGTACCCTTTCATATTACCAGCTTAGGATGAAGCAGGTGACTATACACGGGTGTCGTTGGGGACCTGGGCTGACTTAATTATTTCATTTCACTTAAATTAATTTATTTGAAATGGTTATGTATTGGCACACTGTATTTTATTTTTTCATGAAATGGAAAGGTTAAGACATTGTGGGTGCTGGCCTACTAGGATTTTATCTCACACCCTACTCGGGCTTCGTTGACACCTGAGTAGATTACATGCTCGCAGGTATTGACAAAGGGAAGTGTGCTGCTTCCGATGCTTGACTATTCATTACTGCTTAGGATGGAGACTGGGGCAGAGGACTGGGCCTTACTCACGATGTAGTTGAAGCTTGTGTATTTTCTTTTAGTTGAATATGTTTTTGATTTCTGTTTTCTGTACCTTCATTTTAGACTCATATCATGGCATGACATTCTTTTGTGAGCTTCCGCACTTGGTTTTTATCTTTCAGTTGGATTAATTTATATTACTTCTACTGCAATTTATTCATTTACATATTTCCTCTATTGATTATTGTTGCTAGTTACTTCCGTTGTGATATTAATTATTAACTATAAGGGAATAGTCTCCCACACTGACACAAATGAGCCATCGATACTATTCGGAAGCCTATGGTATTTGAGGAGATGCGATTGAGGTTATATAACCCACTGGTCTGGCCACCGTCTTGGAGGTGAGCCGGGTCGGGACATTACAAAGTGGTATCCGAGGGGCTTTTCCTTTTGTATTACTGTTTGGGTTAGACAAGAGACTGGGATATAGGGATTTTGGGTGTACTCTGTGCTTGGACGTAGCTAACCCATGTACAGGGGAAAACTCAAATTCATGGGTTGGGATTGCTGTTATTGATTATTCCAGTTACTGTTGATATGATTTCACCTTGGGTGACTCACTTGTATTGCGTTGTTATTGAGCTGGTATGATTGAAATAATGGGTTATTATTGTAGCTTGATGAGATGAGGGAAAAACATCTGATGCATCATAATAGGCACTATAGTACTTAAATTCCATGCATATTTCCATGCCATATCTACTTTCAGCGTGCATTTTCCTGTTAACATGTGAGTGTTGTTATGCCTAGTGGTAAAATTTTGAATTGCTGGTTTATTGAATATAAGGTTATGTAAATCTGTTATATGTTAGCCTGACTCAACCTAGGAGTGGACTATAAAACTTTTTTAGAAATCCCTTTTTAGTTGTCTCTTATATATCGAAACCCAACTCTTGAGGCGGGTTGTTTGTTACTTAGTACTCAGAGGCAGGCTATGTACCTAACAAATTTTTGTGCCTTACTTGTTTTTCTCACCTTCTTTACTCTGTGTCTAAAGGTGTGTGTTTGGAAGTTGTAGAAAAATGTCGTCATGACATCTTCATATCGTGCCTCAGGAGGGTGGAAATGAGCACATTCCATAGGTGGTGGGTCCTGAACCACCAGTGGTGCCTCTTGTAGATCCTCATGTGGCACTACCTCCTGTCGATCTTCTAAGGGACCCTGACGCTCAATTCAGGGATAGTCCCCTTAGGTTTATGAAGTCAGTTCAGAATATCCCCATACCTGCCTCATCTATGGCAGACCTTACGCGGGACTGTCTACAGCAGCACCCTCCCACCTTCTTGGGGAGTGGTGGCCCTCATGCTGCAGAGTCATGGATAGAAGTTGTACGGTCTATCTTTGACCACCTTGAGATGCAACTAGATCGAAGGGTCAATCTTGCAGTCTACATGCTTAGTGACATTGACAAATGTTGGTGGGACGTTTTTTCTCAGGATGAGCAGGCCAGTGACATGGCTTGGGCCGATTTCCAAGCTGCCTTCTACAATCACTTTTTTCCGCTGACTCTGAGAGATGATCGTGTGTAGGAGTTCTTACATCTTCAGCAGGTCTCTATGACTATGTTAGAGTATTTTAATCATTTCACGGAACTTCAGCGTTTTTCCCCATCTCTGACTGGCGATGCGCAGACTACTGCAAGGCATTTTGAGGACGGACTTGATTATACTATCCGCTCACAGGTAAACATCTTCTGTTTGACCACTGTTATGGATATTGTGAACCAAGATCTAATCTCAGAGCAAAATGTCAGGGAAGCTAAACTAGTGAGCCATGGCAGTTCAGTTCCGAGATAGGGTGATGGCTCTTCTGGCAGCAGGAAATGCCATTTTAAAAGTGCACGTGGGGGAAATTATATCCAAACAGTACATATCGATAGCTCTGTAACTTGTTATCAGTACAGTAGGGATGGTCACAAGAATACATTGTGCATAAGAGATCCGAAGGAGTGTCGAGCTTATGGCAGGATGGGTCACCTTCAGTGTTTCTTACATTCCTTCTCTTCAGCTTCTAGTGGTAGAGGATCCGCACCTGCACCTCCTTCGGGTATGGGATCTATGACTCCACAGTAGGCTGGAAGTTCTTTTTCCACCGGTCGATCAGGCAGAGGTAATGGTGGAGGTCGTGGTCGAGGAAATCAATTCCTAGATTATCAACGTCAGTAGAGTGGACCTACTCAGTCCAACCAGTCAGCATATCAGGGTTGTGGCTCAGGTCCCATGTACATTGTGCAATCTCCACAAGAGGAGCAGAGTGCAAGACCATCTACAGTGAGAGGGATTATCCTAGTATCCCCTAATTTAGTTTCTGCTCTTTTTGATACCAGTGAATCACACTCCTTTATATCTACTACTGTTGTTGAGAGTCTTGGTTTTCCAAATGAGTATCATTGCGACGTCATGTCTCTCGACACTCCTCTTGGGGTTAGGGCAGAGGGCATACGCCAGTGCCAAGAGTTCCCCCTCGAGATAAGAGGGTACCGTTTTGTTTGGAATTTCTATATCCTTGATATGTTTGGCATCGAATTCGTTCTTGGTATGAACGGGCTCGCTCTTTATCGAGATCAAGTGGATTTATGTTGCCATCAGGTGTCCTTCACATCCCCTGAGGGCGACACATATCTTCACAAGGTAGAATGGGATATGTAGGCACACCGAGCTAAGCCAAAATATGCAGGGTTGGGCAGAGTGATCGCTCAGTTGTCAAGTCTCTTCATGAGCGACTAGGGAACGCAACTAGTTGAATTCCCTCCAGTGGTGGATCTTTTCAGGGAAGTCTTCCCTGATGATTTATCTGGATTACCTCTTATGAGAGACGTGGAGTTCACTATCGAGCTCATGCCAGGTGAAGAACTAGTGTCTATTCCTCCTTATAGGATGGTACCAAAATAGATTTAGAAACTCAAAAAGTAGCTTGAAGACCTCGAGGATAAGGGTTTCATCAAACCTAGAACATCGTCATGGGGTTCACCTGTCCTTTTTTCCAAGAAGGCAGACAGTACCCTAAGGTTATGCGTGGATTATCGTCAACTCAACCAGCTCACAGTAAAGAATAGATATCCATTTCCCTGTATAGATGATCTCTTTGACCAGCTCCGAGGAGCAACTGTTTTCTCCAAGATTAATCTGAGGTCGGGATATCACCAAGTGCATGTGCGATCATTTGACATACCACATACAGACTTCCAAAGCAGTTACGGGTTGTATGAGTATCTGGTTATGCCATTTGGCCTCACAAATGCACCGGAATTATTTATGGCCCTGATGAACTAGGTTTTTCATCCGTATCTCGATTCCTTTGTGGTAGTCTTCATGGATGACATCTTAGTGTATTCACATTCCAGACACGACCATGAAACCCATCTTGAGATCATGCTGAGTACACTGAGAGAGCACCAGCTATATGATAAGCTTAGTAAATGCCACTTCTGGATTGATAAATTACACTTATTAGGTCATATTATATCTGAAACAGGGGTATCAATTGACCCAGAAAAAGTGAGCATTGTGGTTTCATGGGAGCATCCCAAGAGTGTCTTCGACATCTGTAATTTTTTGGGACTTTCTGGCTATTACAGGTGATTCATCTAGGATTTCTCCCACTTAGCAGCACCTCTTATGGCCCTGCCTAAGAAAGGTATACAGTTCATCTGGTCAGAAGCTTGTGAAAAGACTTTTTAGGAATTAAAATTAAGACTAACCTCAGCCCCAATCCTGATTCTTCCTAAACCTGGTAAGATCTATATAGTATTTTCTGATGCTTCAAGAATTGGACTGGGTGCAGTTTTGATGTAGGGTGATCAAGTCGTGGCTTATGGATCCCGCTAGCTGAGACCTCATGAGCGAAACTATCCTACCCATGACCTTGAGTTGGAAGCTATGGTTCATGCTCTATGATGTTAGAGACACTATTTTTTGGGTGAGAGATTCGTTGTTTACAAGGATCATAAAAGCTTGAAATATATCTCCACTCAACGAGACTTGAACTTAAGGAGACGAAGGTGGGTTGAATACTTATAGTCATTCGACTTTGAGCTTTCTTATACCCCTGGTGAGGGTAATGCTGTAGAGGACACTTTAAGCCGCAAGACACAAACACAGACCGTGCAGGTAGCCAACAATGAGTGGAAGATGATGGATTTGTTTTTAGAGATGCATCTGGAGGTTCAGGAGCAGAGTGGAAAACCGATTCTAGAAGCTCTTACAGTGATGTCCTCTCTTTTGGAGGAAGTCTACAGGAAATAGTTAACTAATCCTGAGGGTCTCGTTTTGAGGGAAATTGTTATAGGAGGGAACCCACCTCCTGGTTGGGTTGTTGATGGCAGTGGAACCCTCCTTTTTCATGGTCGTGTATGGGTATCTTCAGGTATACGGAAAGAGCTGATGAAGGAATCTCACACCTATGTTTAGGAAGTTCATCCTAGGCTGACCAAGATTTATAGAGACATGTTTCGACAGTATTGGTGGCCTGGTATGAAAAGGTAGATATCAGGATTCATCACTCAGTGCTCCACCTGCCAACTGGTGAAGGCAGAGCACCAACGACCTACTTGACTCCTACATACTCTATCTATTCCTAAATGGAAGTGTAGTGACATCACCATGTATTTCGTTACAGGCTTGCCAAGATCTCCTCGAAGAAGTGATGTAGTATGGCTGGTGGTTGATAGGTTGACCAAGGTTGTGTACTTCTTGCCTATCCGAGAGACCTTTATGATTAATGAGTTGGGAAGGCTGTATATACAATAGATTGTGCGACTTCAGGGTGTACCTTGTTCTATTTTCTCAGATAGGGATGCTCGCTTTACTTCATGGTTTTGGAAAGGGTTGCAAAAGGCAGTGGGCTCACAGGTACTTATGAGTACTTCATATCACCCACAGACTGATGGGTAGTCCGAGAGAACTATACGAGTGTTAGAGGATATGTTACGGGCCTGTATCCTTGATTTTGGAGGTTCCTGGGAGAAGCATTTACCTCTTGTTGAGTTTACCTATAATAACAGCTTCCAGGAAACAATTCAAATGGCTCCGTATGAGGCTCTCTATGGTAGACCTTGTTGTTCTCCTTTATGTTGGCTTGAAGCTGGTGAGGCATCTCTGTTGGGTCCTCATCTCATTCAGGAGACTTATGAGCAAGTTTAGCTGATTTAGAAGCATATGACTACAGCTCAGTCTAGGAAAAAATCTTATACTGATCGTCGTCGCAGGCCTCTGGAGTTCTAGGTGGGACATCGAGTCTTTCTGTGTGTTTCTCCGAGGTTGTGTCACAGGCGGATCAGGAGGAAAAAGAAGTCATTTCCGAGATACGTCGGGTCGTTCAAGATAGTAGAGAGAGTTGGGCCGGTAGCCTATCGGTTACTTCTACCTCAGAGGTACTATGCCATGCATGATGTTTTCCATGTATCTCAGCTCCGAAAATATCATCCATACTCGTCTCATTCTTTTGACCCTGAAGACATCGAGCTTGAAGCTGATGCATCCTTTGTGGAGCATCTGATCTGTATCATCGACCCTATCATGAAATTCCTCCGAGGAAAGTTAGTCCCACCGGTCCGGGTGTTGTGGAAACACGGACGCGGTCAGGATAAGACTTGGGATCAAGAGACAGATATACGTGTGCAGTGGTCAGAACTTTTCTCTGGAGACATTCCACCACCCTGGGAAGGGAAAATCAGGGAGGAGTTGTCTTAAGGAGGGGAGGTTGTAACATCCCATCCTTAATGAGGCAAGATCCATTTTTAATTTATTTCAGTCTAATAAATTAAGCGACCCGGGGCGCGCACCTGCGCACCTCGCTGCGGGTCTCGGGTAGCGTTTTAATTTATTTTAATTAAATGAAATCATTTTATAAATATATATATATATATATCATGTCGCGCTTGGGCGTGGTGTTCAAGTTTTAAATAATTGTTTAAAGGTTAAAAATAATAATAAGAGATTTAAATATTATTTAAAAGAAAACAATAAAGGATGAGGCATTTAATTTCTCCAGAGGATGAGGCATTTAATTTCTCCAGACTTGGTGATGGTTGTTTGATGAGGTTTGGTGGTATGATTTTTGTGTGCAGCACTGCGGTCTTGGTCTATGGTTCATTTCATCTGGTCTAATTTCAAAGAACTACTCCAGAAGAGGTTCAAAGTAGGGAGCATTCACCTTACCATCGCTATTTGGATTTGGAAGTTTTGAGAGGGTATGACTTTTTTCATTAGTACCGTGCCCATGCATCATTGCACGGGACAGCTAGCCGAACAGTAATGGGAAGGTGGATGCTGATCGTAATTTTTCTTGTTGTTGCTAGGGTGGGGATTTTTGTTGCTTTAGATTTGGATTGTTTTTTGTCATGATGATCTTGGCCTGTGGAGGCATGTTGTGATTTATGTCATTGATGTCAGTTTGGTTTCCCACTTTTTCCTCAAAAGTGCTTTTGAAATATAAAACTTAATTTTCAGTCAGTCTCCTCTACTCTCCCACTCCCCTCATTCACGTCGCACCCCTTTAACCCCTAGATGGCGCACCAACCAACAACACCTTCATAAGTCCATTTCTCATCTGTCTGAAGTCTGATTCCTTCGCTGTCAGGTGCGTAGTAACCCTTAGGTAAATACTAATGTTGCGCATTTGGAATCGTGCATTTTCGTAGAGTAACCTGGGCGCAGTTCGTCACGGAAGATTTTTACCCTATTTTGGGGCTTTTATAAAATCCTTCATTTTCATCCGTTTTAGGTCAAATAGAATCCTACCGCGGATCTTATATTCATCTACGAATACAAGGTAGGTTGCCTACTCACTTTCCATCCATTTCATTGCGATTTATAAAAATGCACCGTTGTGTCGTTAGTCGATGCCTACCGGCTTCGTGCAATTTTACCCAATTAAATTACCTTAATTGTTTTGCCAAATTTTTGCAGCCTTAATCACCTTATATTAATTTTTTTGAATTGTTACAACAATTTCGGACACCACTTTGGGCGTGCCGACATTGTCGGTGTATTTTTTCCCGTTATTCGGGTTATTAATTTATTTAACTATAGGTGTAGCGCAGCCCCTTTTTATTGGTTTTAAATTAAATAAATAGTTGCTTGAATTGTTACAAAAAATTAGGACACCCCTTTGGGTGTTCCAACATGGTAGGTGTAATATTCCTTTAGCGGGATTTATTGTTTAATTAATTGCATGTGTTGCGAAGCCCTTTTTATTGTAATTAAATTTAATAAATAGTTTCTTTGAACATGAACTTGAATTGTTGGATCATTGGCACTTATTATGATGAACTAATTATTATTTAAATGTGAATTATCCACTGAGGTTGATATGATATGTATATTTCCTTGAAAGTTGTTATGTTGTACTGTTATATTTATGCATTGTGATGCACGGGTGTATCTGGTTAGTTTTCAAGCTGTGAATTTATATGTTGTTTAGGTCATATCTACTGCTGTGAAAAAATTAATTAAATTCAGGGCTGGGAAAGGAATTGGGTTCCATATTAAGGGCCACGCTTAGATCCTCTGTTCCTGATGGGTTACCTCTATGTGTCGGAAGGCGGTGTCGTTGGCTTTTCTGGACTGAGACTTCCCTGGACTTTCTAATACTTTTGAGTGATACGGGTTCCAAAAGGGCCCATCGAGATGGGTCCATTGGCAATGTGGCTAAGCCAGCCTCAGATGACACTCGACCCCTTTTTGTGAGATCGGGACGGACCCAGGGTAAAGCCATGCCTTGGGCGATACTTGGTTTTTCAAAAGATTGCCTTGGACGGGCTCGGTGGCATTGGATAAATTGACGGATGTTCCGTAGCGATACCTTCAGGATGAGCTCAGATTCCAACTCTCAACTTGAACCTTAAATAATGATGCACTTACGGTTTATGTTATTGCTAATTGAACCTCTTGATAATTGAGATATTTTCCCTGATATGTGGAAGTGCACCTGGTTGACACTAGACTTGGACCCCAAGTTAAAGCATAGGCTTGGGGTATACTTTTTCCAGTTTTTACCTTTCTCTCTTGATTTTATATATATATATATGCATGTTCATGCATTTCTGATGATAGGTACCCTTTCAGACTGCCAACTTAGGCTAAAGCAGGTGACTAGGCACGGGTACCGTTGGGGACCTGGGCCGACTTAATTATTTTATTACACTTAAATTAATTTATTTAAAATGGTTATGTATTGGCATACTGCATTTTATTTTTGCACTAAATGGAAAGGTTTAGACACCATGGGTACCAGCCTACTGAGATTTTATCTCACACCGTGCTCCGGTGTCATTGACATCCGAGTAGATTACATGCTCGCAGGTATTGACAAAGGGAAGCATGTTGCTTTCGATGCTTGACTGTTCATTACTACTTGGGATGAAAGCTGGGGAAGAGGACCAGGCCTTGCTCGTGATGCAGTTTCTGCTTGTGTCTTTTCTTTTAGTTGACTGTGTGTTTGAGTTCTATTTTTCGTACCTTCAGTTTAGACTCATATCATGGCATGACATTCTTTTTTGGGCTTCCGCACTTGGTTTTTATCTTTCAGTTGGATTTATTTATATTTCTTCTCACTACACCAAAAAATGTATTTCGCGGCGGTTTTTTTTTCGTTTCGCGGCGGTTTAAACCGCCGCTAAATGGTTTGGCGGCGGTTTTGAAAAACCGCCGCTAAATGTGGCGTCGGGAAACTATTGGCGGCGGTTTTAAGAACCGCCGGAGAACGTTTCGCGGCGGTTTTTTAGCGGCGGTTTAAACCGCCGCTAAATGTTTTAGCGGCGGTTTAAATTTTTTTTTAAATATTTATTTATTTTTTTAAATATTTATTTATTTATTTTGCGGCGGTTGTTTAGCGGCGGTTTAAACCGCCGCTAAATGAATTTTTTTTTATTTTTTTTATTTTTATTTTTCGTATTTATTTATTTTTATATTCTTTTTTATATTATTTTTTATATTATTTTTATTTTTCGTATTTATTTATTTTTATATTATTTTTTATATTATTTTTATTTTTCGTATTTATTTATTTTTATTTATTTTTATTTATTTTTATATTCTTTTTTTTATTATTTTTTATATTATTTTTATTTTTCGTATTTATTTATTTTTATTTATTTTTATTTATTTTTATTTATTTTTATATTCTTTTTTATATTCTTTTTTATATTATTTTTATTTATTTTTATTTATTTTTATTTTTTTTATTTATTTTTATTTTTTTTATTTTTTTTATTTATTTTTATTTTTTTTTATTTATTTTCGTATTTATTTATTTTTATTTATTTATTTTTATTTTTATTTATTTTCGTATTTATTTTCGTATTTATTTTCGTATTTATTTTCGTATTTATTTATTTTTATTTATTTTTATTTATTTTTATTTATTTTCGTATTTATTTATTTTTATTTATTTTTATTTATTATATTATTATATTATTATATTATTATATTATTATATTATTATATTACTCCCCATGCCATGCACATGCCCATGCCCCATGCAATATATATAAATTCTGCGTTGGGTGAGATTTGAACCCTCAACCTCATGGATATCACTCAACACACTTTACCACTACACCAATCTCACTATATGGTTAATAAACAGAATATTATATACTTATATATATATTAATTGAAAAGACAAATAATACATAACTAATTGATATAAATAATAAAAATAAATAATAAAAATAAATAATAAATAATAAATAACAAAGAATAAATAATATATAACAAATAGTAAATAATAATAAATAATAAACAATAAATAATAAACAATAAATAATAACCAATAAATAATAAAGAATAAATAATAAATAGCAAAAATAAATAAAAAATAATAAATAATAAACAATAAATAACAAATAATTAATAATAAATAACAAATAGTAAATAATAATAATAAATAATAAACAATAAATAATAAATAAATAATAATAAATAACAAATAGTAAATAATAATAATAAATAATAAACAATAAATAATAAATAATAACCAATAAATAATAAATAATAAATAATAAATAATAAATAATAAATAATAAAGAATAAAGAATAAATAATAAATAATAAATAATAAATAATAAATAACAAATAACAAATAACAAATAATAAATAAATAATACTAAAGAATAAACAATAAAGAATAAACAATAAAGAATAAACAATAAATGATAACCAATAAATAATAAATAGAAAATAATAAATAATAAATAATAAATAATAAATAATAGATAATAAATAATAAATAATAAATAATAAATAATAAATAATAAATAATAAATAATAAATAATAAATAATAAATAATAAATAATAACCAATAAATAATAAAGAATAAATAATAAATAATAAACAATAAATAATAAATAATAACCAATAAATAATAAATAGCAAATAATAAATAATAAATAATAAATAATAAATAATAAATAATAAATAATAAATAATAAATAATAAATAATAAATAATAAATAATAAATAATAAATAATAAATAATAATAAATAATAAATAATAAATAATAAATAATAATAAATACATAATATTAATGAATAATGATAAATAATAAATAAATTATAATTAAAAATGAGTAATAAAAAATAAATAATAAAAAATAAATAATAAAAAATAAATAATAAAAAATAAATAATAAATAATAAATAAAAAAGAATAAACAATAAACAATAAATAATAAATAATAAATAATAAATAATCAATAATAAATAATGAATAATAAATAATAAATAACAAATAATAAATAAGAAACAATGTATTATAATAAATAAATAATAATAATAAATAATAATAAGAATAAATAACAAATAATAAATAAATTATAATAAATAATAAATAATAAATAAGAAATAATAAACAATAAAGAATAAACAATAAAGAATAAACAATAAAGAATAAAGAATAAACAATAAATAATAAACAATAAATAAGAATAATAATAAATAATAATAAATAATAATAAATAATAATTAATAATTAATAATCAATAAATAATAATAATTAATAAAAAATAAATAATAATAATAAATAATGATAAATAATAAATAAACTATAATTAAAAATAAATAATAAGTTATAATAAATTATAATAAATAATAAATAATAAATAATAAATAATAAATAACAAATAACAAAATAATAAATAAATTATAACAAATAAATTGTAATAAATAAACAATAAATAATAAATACATAATAATAATGAATAATGATAAATAATGATAAATAATAAGTAATAAATAATAAACAATAAATAATAAATAATAATAAAAAATAAATAATATTTAATATTTAATAAACAATAAACAATAAAAAATATATAAGAAACAATAAACAACAAACAATAAACTATAAACTATAAATAATAAACAATAAATAATCAATAATAACAATAAATAATAAATAACAAATAAAAAAATAAAAAATAATAATAAATAAGAAACAATGAATTATAATAAATAAATAATAATAATAAATAAATAATAATAAATAAGATATAATATATAAAACGCATGAAAAAACATGAACAGACATGACAATGGAGGAAAATAATGAAAACACATGAAAACGGATGGGGAAGCACTGATAAGCATGAGAAAACATGACAACTCTGAAAAACCTATTAAAAATTCAACATAATCATCATACCCCCCCCCCAAACCCATTGATAATGATAATAATCCATGGAGTCATGGAGTCAATAATAGATAGTAATAAATGGAGCAACCGTTAAAACCCGTTAAAACAGTCATAAAGTGACAAAAACATTGAACTCACAGTAACAGAGATAACTTATGATCCAAGAGTCCGTTCCAGATCTGCGACCAATCAAATCAAAGATCCGGAAATGTTCTTCGATTTGATATGTGAAATAGACTGAATGGATGGGTGGATTAGAAGTTACGACCATTTAAAAAAAAGCTGACGGGGAACGGGTGCTAGAAACGAGGCATCGAAAAACATAACAAACCCGATACCCACTAAAACGGGCATAACATATGATCCAGGAGTCCATGTGGGCACCGCGACCAGTCAAACTGAAGCTCATGGAACGAGCTATGATCTGGCAGGCGGAGGAGTCCGAATGGACACGCGGATAAAAAGTTAGGTCCGTTTGAAGGCAAGTTCGAAGGGGCACCGGTGACGGAAAGAGGGTTTTGGAGGCCTTCGGAGGGTTTTTTGGGGTCGAAAACCTTGACAGAAGCTTGCTTATGTCAAATCGGTGCGTAGCTCTCTTCGCTGGCTTCGATTTGATATGTGGTGGAGCCAAAACGGACACCCGGAGCGAAAGTTATGGCCGTTTGAAGTTGGAAAACTTTTTTCAACTTTCTTATAACTCTTATATCTTCCCGGCCTTAAATCGGCTCTGGGTTTTCATCATATGTGCCTCTAGATCTCTTCAATGTCTTCGATTTGACTGGTCGCGGCGCTCCAGCGGACTCCCGGGTCAAAAGTTATGACCGTTTTAGTGATTTTAGAGTTTCTTAGGTTTTTTTTAGGTTTTATTATTTTTTTCCCGCGCTTGCATTTCGCGGCGGTTTTTTCGCGGCGGTTTTCAGAAACCGCCGCTAAATGACCCATAAAATTTTTTTTAAATTTTTTTTTTTTTTAAAAAAAAAAAATTAAATTACGCGCGTTTCGCGGCGGTTTTTTGGCGGCGGTTTTCAAAACCGCCGCGAAATAGCTGCCCCGATTTTTTTAGCGGCGGTTTTCAAAACCGCCGCTAAAAAACCGCCGGGAAATGGGCAGTTTGTTGTAGTGTCTACTACATTTTATTCATTTACATGCTTCAATTATTGATTATTGTTGCTGGTTACTTCCGTTGTGATATTAATTATTACCTATGAGGGCATAGTCTCCCCCACGGACACAAAAGAGCCCTTGTTACTAGTCGGCAGCCTCTGGCATTCGGGGAGATGCGCTTGATGTTATGTAACCCACTAGTTCGGCCACCGTATTGGAGGTGAGCCGGGTCGGGACGTTACAGGTAAAACCCAAAAACACCACTTTGTGCTACACTCAAACGGGAAACGGTGCACGACAATGGTCCTTGCTTCCCTCTTGGTTACGACACTCTTGGGGGATATGCTTAGGATAATTCACATTTTATTTAGAAAATGATTTTAAGGATTTTAATATAAGGTGAGAATAAATAACCTTGGTTAATCCTAATGTGTTTTAGATTAAAAATATGGTGTCGTGATATTCTCTAAATGATTTTATGACTATTGTTACTCACACTATGCTTTCTGGTTTTAGTCAATGGCTAGATTCCAAGGAATTCATAATAACATTGAACATGATGTACTAGGTGGGCACTATGGTGAAAATGAGCAACTAAATGGAATGTTGATAGGCATAAAAGATATCATGTTCATGCCAAATTAGGTTTCTAAAAATATGATCAACAATATATACATTAACCAACTCCCAAACTCAAAAAAGAAGATAAAGGTGGATAAATATAAGAGCTCCAACAATGGAGACCATGGAGAAAAGAATGCTCAACTTCCATCGTGTCGGAAATGTGGAAGGAGACACCCAAGAAAGTGTCTCAATGGAATAAATAAATGATTTATGTGTGGTAAAGAAGGACATAAAGTAAAGAATTTTCGAGGAAAAATGAAGAGTATTGTGGAAGAAAATAAAAATGATCATAAGAATCTATTTACAGTCATTAGTCATAAATGTATGGGACCTAGGAATTACCTGAGTCAATGCCTTATTCTATAGGATAACCACTAGGTTAATAAAGAACCTATGTGGAAATAAATGGATGGGGAAATTTTTAAAAGTATTAATTCTCTTTGTTAATGGGATTACTTTGGAATAATTTTCTCTTGTATGTGTAACCCTACAGTTTGTTATGTGAATACACTATTTGAGGAAGAATTATCCTTTCTTGTTTGGATATAGTTATAAAGAACAATTTGGGTTTATATGATCCTTGAATTTGAGGAAATTACAGGTTATTAATTTTGGGGATGAAAATGTGAGGTATGTGATAACATTTGTGGTTAAATTATGTTATGGTTATTTTGAGGAATTTATCTCATTTTGGGAATTTATAAAATATAGTTTTTGAAAAAGGACAACACGTAGACCATGTGACAACCTGTCGTGTAGGACAAAGTTGTAGGAATAAAACCCACAATCGAAGTGTGACTGAGATTTATCACCCGCCACTAGACTACGTGAAGTCCCTAGTTAGTGTGACTAATTATTTTTAGTTAAATGGTTTTATTGATCAATAATAATTTGATTTGGAATCTTATGTTTTATCAAATGGATATCCTTAGTATAGGAAAATGATTTGGTGATTAAGTGATAAATTTTATTTTGGAAGACGTTCGCTCTATTGGGAACACTATATGCCTAAGAAAAATAGAATACTGTGGGATTTAATTTGAGGAGTAATGGTATATTTTTTTTATTTTGGAAGAATCTATGTTTTTTATAGATATTAAATTTATTAATGGAAATGATTAACCTATCATAGAGAATATGTGATTTGGTTAATTACACTTTTGTATTAGAATTTAAGAGTATTTGATGTTACTTAGAGACAAATGTTAAGATTTACTATAAAAGACTATGTGATTAAATCCTTTTAAGTTTTAGGTTTCAATCTTAGTTTGGATTATATTGAAGTATTTTAAGGAAAATTGTTTATTGAATGGTCTTTATTAAACTTTGGGTATTGTTTGTTTAATTTTGGAAATTAAGATTAGTATTTATTTCTATAAATGATTATCCATTTTGGGGATCATCTGATCTTGTACTAACCATTTTGGTTTTGGTTAATCTCTAAAGACAAGGGAAATATATATTTCATCCTTTGTGGGTTATGTAATTTTCTAGAAGTTGATTCTAGCACTTTAGGTCTGACCAAGTCATCTTGAATACTCGTCATTTGGAGAAAATATGAGTTAGTGGTATAAATTTATTAAAGGATAAAACTCTACTTGAAAAGTAAGTATATATCTTTATGTTCTTAGTTAATCTCATAAATAAATTGATCAACCTTATGAAATTGAACTTAAAACAAAAATGTTGTCCGTTTACTTTTCCTACTGGGAGACTAATGACCATTTAACCCATCACAAGTTTGTGGTTTTATTGTTGTTAAATTTCTCCTGATAATGTTTTCTATCACTCTCCATTAGAACTTGACACTTAGTTTATCTTATATATCCATGTTTTTCTACATGGAATCCTAGCATGGGTTATCTTGGGTGACCTGTGTACTTCTCTTTATTTCCTTTAAAGTTTTAGTTTTATTGACTCTTTTTCTGATGTGGGACTTTTAATGAAGTCCCCAAGCCCAATTTTAAAATTTTCAGGACACAATTTCCAAAATGGGGGAAGAGTGTAACACCCCAATATTTCATAGTAAGTTATTTTCTTTAAAGTAATTCAATAGTTTGTGCTACACGCAACACCGAGTTCGAGCGCACCACGACTTACCAAACTAGTCGTTCAAAAAGTGGTTATGAATAATATTAACTGAATTTTAGATTTTATATACTACATATAATTTTAATATCCATATTATGTGTTTCTTGGACATAATATAAGAACAAATTCAATTTTTCAGATAAAAGAAGTATTTTTCAAAAAATGCAATTTTACCGCCTTTTAATGGTGAACCCCTTTTAAATCCAATAATTGACGCTTTTATATATTCAATTTGAGAAAATAAACTTATTCTTTAGAATAGGGACATAAAAATTTAGTTTGGATAAATTTTCACTGCTTTTCTAATAACTTTCATATTTTGATGAATAGTAAAAAATACTAAATTTTAATTGAAAACAACTTTTTAATCAAAATAATTTATAGTGTTAAATTATAAATTTGAATGGTTTTGAAGTATAATTAGATTATATTTTTTCATTTAATCCAATTTTGGTCATTCGATGTAATTTTACATTTAAATTGGACATAAACACATATCAATCTTTTGATAGTTTTTACTTCTCAAAAACATGCTTTCTAGTTTTGACAACAGGAATATTTTTTAAACTAATTAATAAAACTTATATGTTTTGAATTTGGTAAAATATACATAATTTTTGAATTTGGAATATCAAAATTATCTTTGGGTGAATTTTTGGTACTTTTCTAAAAACATTCATTTTTTGATGAATAGTGAAAAACGCTACGTTATTGTTTAAAGCCGACTTTTTATTCAAATAATTTTTTTAATTTAAATTTATTTTAAAGTCAAAATAGATACATAATACCTATATTAGTACAATTTAATTCATTGAAATAATTTTATAATAAGATTAGATATATGAAATTTTATTGAATTGTTTACTGTCTTTTACCCACCTTCTAGGCACATTTGTAAATTTGCATAAAACATAATTTTACCGCTTCTGTGAATTGAATTTAAAAAATCCAAGACACACAGTTGACATCATTAAGTAAATTTTGGTTCAATAGGATGGAAATAATTTTGGTGAATAGTAACTTTTGAATTTTATTTACCACAGTTAAAAGTAAATAGGGTAATTAAATGTAAAAATGATATTATAATTACCCTAACACATGTCCTAATTCTATTGGATAAGTGTATTTTGAACAAAATCAACCTTAAAAATAAAATATTATCCTTTTGATCTACTTGGATTAGATTAGGACATTTATTATTATTTTATTTAAAGAAGAGTTAAAAGTGTTAAATTCAAAGTTTAATAACTAAACCAGTTTTAATATAAAGATATACATAAGATAAATTTAACTATAAATATTTTTTAGAAAGATAAAAATATTTCATACATCATGGTATTTTATTTATAATTTTTAGATATTAAATATTTAAATTTATTTATGACATAATGATGATGCAGTAATTACCTTATTAATGAAAGATTAAAATAATTGATATTATAAATATAAAAATAAATATAAATTGAGACTTTTTAAGCATTCAAAAAAATTTATAGGTGAATATGACATGTTAGGGTTTATTTAATTTATTTTTTTCTAAGTAATCAAGTTTTATTGACTTTCAAAAAAACCAAATACTAAATTGTGTCAAAATTGACATAAATGAGTATTTAAAAAAATACTATATTATTAAATGATATAATCTTCCTAAAAATATAATTTTTGGCCAAAGGAATTATATAATTATATATATGTAATTAATTAACCACTTGATGTTTTCTTGGCATTTTATAGTAAGTTTATTAACCATGTAATATAAAAATAAAAGAAGACATGGTAAAAGTTAAACTATTTAACTAAGAATTAAATATAAAAGATAAGGTTAATATGGTGACCTAAAATTGTCTAAAACCTATTGGTTGAGAGGATTTCGACCCATCACCACCTTATCCTAGAAATAAATCCATTTGGATCCATTATAAACTGAAAATGATTTTATAATAAAATAATATTTCAAGCTTTTCCTAAAGTGACTCTCACCTCTCTTATAAAAGGGTACTTCCCCTTCTCTCAAAATCACAACTCCAAATCCATTTGTCTCAGCCAAAACATGCTCAAATATCCTCCCAACTACCCTCATTTTAACCTAGAGTCCTTAATTTGATCATAAATCCAACCTATGGAGCTCTTTTGATCAAATCAAAAGGAAGCACCCAAAGAAGAGGTAATAATTCATCACCTCTTTCAAAGTTCTTTTCTTCTTTCACTTCCCCTTTAATTGTTTTTTTTTAAGGGAATTACCCTGTGTGGCCTTTTTGAACCATCCACATAAGGAAACCCCCCTCCTCACGAAGGGGTCACTCTGGAGAGAGCCCCAGCCAGGAAGGAGCTGTTGCTAGCCGAGATGGCAGAGCGTCCCGGAGGCTGACAGCCCAATCAGTGATGGTCTGTCAAAGAAGTCTGTCAGCATATTGGGTCGCGCCTCATTTTGCCCGCCCAGTTGAGACTGAGCAACCCGGAAAGACGTGTGGATCCTGGGGGAGAGGCTCACCCTGAAATCGGACTCCCAGGATTCGAACCCTGAACCTCTCAAAGAACGGCGTTGTTGTACCACTCACCTTCACCACCACGCCACCACCGAAGTGGCCCCTTTAATTGTTGTTTATATACCAAAATAATAATTCCAGTACCTTATACATATTTTTATGTTATTATAAATATGGTACTACCATATTAATTATTTTATCCATCCTATGAATGACAAAGTCACCATACGTGCGTACGTACGGCTTACCATCTTCACGTCGTGGTGTAGTTTGTTATTCAACACTTCATTGTTTGTATGGGTATAATAATGAGTATCACTGATGTAAATAATAAATATAACATGTTAATTATTCTTTATATATAATATACCATCCAATTACATACCATTTCACCACTAATTTAATTATATTGTCGCTTGTGCGTACGTACAGCCTACCGTCCCCACAACGCGATAAGATTTCATTCCCCATCATAACCATTCAAGAATAACTTTAATTTTATGATTAAAAATAATGTTTAAGAACTTAATATCATTCTATATATGAATCAAATACATCCTATCTATAAAAAACATGACTTACGTAACAAAACATATAGAGTAAAATGAATCAATTAACACTCAAAACAATGATACTATTGAAATATCATTAACAAAGCAATATTAGAAGATTATATATGATATCATATTTATGTATTTGGTTATTTTATAATTTAATAACTATGATTTCACCATTATACAGGTGTTTAAACTACCCTCTACTAAGGAAAACTACAAGGTAATGGGTTTTCATCTCACTTTTTATTCCCGTGAGATTCATGTTATATTTGCCACTATTTCCTTTTGTGTGGTATATGTACTTCCCATGATTGTATTATTTGTGTAATATAATTTAATTTAGGGTTATTTAAAACTTAATTGTATGATCCTTCTTTCATGTGATGTACATTTCGTAAGTTACCAAATCGGTAAGGGAATTTCTAATTTCAATTTCCACTCATTGGGTTTTACACAATCCTCATTGATTATTTTACTCCAAGATTATATATGAAATCACTATTTATTTATTTATATAGTAATTTCCACTCCCCTTTGTGTGGATATACTTTATATACACATAATCACTCCATTTATAAATTCTAAATTCATCAATATGAACTTGATAAGAGTAATCTTAACTCAATTTCCATTCATTGAGTTAAACATCCAAGTCATTGGTGTTGTTTTTACAAGAATATGTGTGAATGTACTCTGATTTATTTACACTGAATATCCAATCATATTGAGTGTATTTATATTTTTCTCACATAAATATTTCACTGATTTATCCTTAACCTAAGGATACGGTCTTTATAATGGATTTCATCTCAATTTACATTCCATTGAGACTTCTTTGTTGTTATGTGCCAATTCACTTTTATATGGTGTATATATTGTAATTTGAAATAGTATATCATGAATCCCTTTATTCTCATGATATTATAAGGTTTTGATTACCTCAATTATTTGTATTCAAGTATCTCTCATTTAGTTAGGAACTCTAACTAAAATATCATTTTAAACATTTTAAAGATTTATTCTTCTAAATCTTTCTCATTAATATCCATGTTTTAAAAATGGTTTTAAGGATTTGTTTTTATGGACATGAATTTTTTTAAATTAAAATTCCTTTTAAAAGCTTCAAAGTGTTATGGGACACTTTGATTCAAAAATCCCTTTTAAACGACTTCTTGATAAATAGTTAGGCTTTTAAATGTTTTCGAAAAAAGGGATATTTCTCTCAAATAGTTTTACTGATTATTTTCATCTATGTCAATATACTTCATTATTCTTGATTGAAGTTGATTTATTATAATACAATCTTCCATATTGTATTGAATGAGTTATGTTTGACTGTGGAGGTGTTATTTTTATACCATTCATGGTTTGTGGTTAAAATATTGACATTTTGTATGATAGTTTTAATATGAATGTTTAGATTATATTTCAACCTTTTCATATGAGAAATGAATTGGACTTAGTAAGTGATGGGTGGAGCCCACTACAGCTCCCTGATGCATCGGTAGGTCTCATAAGACAAACTAGTGTTTTGGCACAAGGCCTTGACAAAATCTTATTTGTAGTGTTGGCATGAGGCCTTGACTATGTGGTTAGGATGTCCAGTATTATGCATTCCATTATTATGAAATTAGATATTGATATTACATGTGATTATTATACTATTAGAATATCCATTTTAATAATTAAATGGAATTATTTGATTTATCTTTTCCATATTATTATGAAGTTTAAGTTTAAATGGATTGTGTTTTAGTCTTATACATTGCCTTAAATGTTTATGCTTATTTATAATAGTTTCTACTATATTGTTATCCCTACTGAGCATCTGAGATCACCCCTTCCTTATGTTTTCTTTTTCCCAGGATGTGAAGAAGTATATTATGATTAACCTTCAGGGATATTCCAAAGGATATAAGTGTTTTCAAAGGGGACACAATGTTTTTTTCTTTATTTCATGATGTAATGTAAAACTTATGTATGTATCTATTACTTCCAAGGCTACTAAACTATTCAGTCTTTTGAAACTTGATCTCTTGTGATCATGCCAATGTTATGTAATAATGCACTAACTCTGGGTAACTAGGATTGGGGAGTTACAAAATAAACATGATGGATGAAACAAAAATGGAAAATAAAAGAAAGATATAAGGGATATAAAACTAATATATATTATAAATATAGAATACTATTTCATCAAAAAATCTATCCTTGGGTACTAAAAATGACTGATTATTTAAAATTAAGTGGTGGTATCAATTTATAAGAAAGACGGGTGGTTGTTTTCCCTTCCAATTGTTCCTACTAATGTATACACATTTGTGACCTCATAATGGATAAATATCATAATGTTGTCTTATATAATGTTTTTTGGTTATGTCTTGGATGTCAGGTCACAAAATTTTAGCTTTATAATATATGTTTATAAAAATATACAATAATATAACTAAAGTATAAATTTTTTCTCTAGTTGACTCTTTGAATTATAATCCTCCAGTTTCCCATACATTTATTGCCTTAAAAGGGTTGAATCTCAAGAATCCATAGTTAATGGAAATCTTCATGAGTTTCTTCTATATATTAATTTAAAATTAATCTCACTTGGAATGTTACTTTTAAAAATATAGATCTAACATTTAGATTCATTAAATTCATGTACATATTTAGAGGCCCCATTTATAATCATCATTTAGGATATTTGTGGTTGTATTCATCTTTATATCCAATTGAAAGATATACATCCAATAAAATAGAATCCAATAAAAACAATTTATTAATTTGGATTAGTGTAGTAAATATTATGCATGAAGTCTAAAGTTGATATAAAAATTAAAAATTAATCCATTTTCACAATAAAACTCAAATTATTCCTAAAAACAAAAAATGAAAAAAAAAATACATTAAAATAAAAAAAATGGGATTAAAACGTTTAATTAAAAATAAAATATGTTAAAATATGAGATCCATCAATCCCCCACACTTAACCATTGTACTCCCAGACAATCATCTAAAACTAAGTTCAAAACATACTTCTCAAGATAAAAATGAAAACAATACTCAATTCTCACATCCAAAGGAAATATAATACCTCATACATTAACTCCTTAATTTCTCACCAATCATAAAAATCCATTCAATATCATGTTAATCCCCATGTCCATGTCGTACCTACCACCTTGAAATTTTATTTCTCTCTTCACTCAAGAAATTTAATGTATATCTTTTCTCATTCTAAAACACATGCATGATATTCATAGGTTTGTGAAAATTATCATCTCTTCACACTATAAGACATAAAAAATTAATCATGGGGTGTTTTCAACTTTATTTGGTGGTTATGGGTTGTTGCATATGGATTTTAAAATTTTAGAGTCTTAAAATAATGGTGAGACTCTGGAATATTTATGTGAAAACATCAAAAATATACCTCACCCAATTCCCATTACAAGTTTAAAACACCACAAACCTTTCTTTAATGGAATGGCCCATGATTCAAGTAATTAATGCAATGATTTAACTCATCCTAATTTTTTTGGTTTAATTTTTTTCTTTTTATTTTTCCTTTTTTTTCTTTTTTAGTTGTTTTTTTCTTTTTCTTTTTTTTTATTTTTTCTTGTGAACATGATGATATAAATTAAGTAAATTAAAAATGACTCATGAACACTATTTAAATTCATATAATGTTAAAAGACACCCCACAATGAGTTTCATCCCAAATAATACGTATGAATGGCCCATCCCTATACTCAAACATGAAATATCCATACAAAAATATTAAGAGTGCTGGTAGGTAAGGGGAAAATATTGTAATGTGCCTAAAAATTATAAGGAAGTTCATTGATTCTATAGGATAAAAAGCGATAGATGTGAAGGGTTGGTCTTGAGTTAAAAATATTTCTTTCTAAAGAAATTTCTCTATCATACTAAAAACATTCTATAAACTCCAATGATTTAAAAGATAAACAATCACATGTTTTGGATATAAAAACATGAATCAAGACTCTCAAAATAAAAATAAATATAAAGAATATTTTAAAAGGGTTTATAAACATATCATGATATTTAAGATGTTCATTTTAGATAGTATCAGTGCACATGAGTTTCATAGTCAATCAAACTTATATAAATGAAAAGATTGTAAATTAGGTAATAAAAATCCATCTAGTGATCATTTAAATCCTTAGACATTCAAATTAAGTGGTGTGAAAAAATACCAAGATGGTATAAATTTTTCAAATCATTCAATTAATATAAATATCCTAAAAATATCCTAAAAAACTCTATCAAATAAAATATAAAACAAAACGTGTAATATAAATCTAAGAATATTTTAAAAACATGCAAAAAATAGACACAAAAAATCCCATAAAATTGTGGAAATACACTCCCACACTTGATATCTAAGTAACCATAATTTAAGCTCAAATATATTTAAAATAAAAAGTTTGAAAACCCAAAATTAAGGAAAGACACAACCTAAGTTTATTTTTCAGTGGAAGTCATGTGTTAAGCTTCTAGTTGGTGCCACATTAAATGTAAAATAAAGATGGAACAAAACATAAGAAATTAATTGAAAGAAAAATAAATAAAAATAAAGATAAATGGAGTGAAGAAAATGGATAGAACTTGGTTTGGACACCCAAGTTGGTTCTAGATTTTTACTACCCCTAATTAGGCAGTTTCAGTTAGTCATCACTAATTAGAAGATGGGTGAGGTTTGTGTGATTTGAACCACCAAACAATTTTCCTTCTGGTGTATATTCCTTCACACTATTTTTAGATTAATCCATGGATATATTACTTCAGGTCCATACTCATAGAAATTTAGTACAGTTTTCAACATGGGGGTAGGAAAAAATGATGGGTCCTCTACTAATTCCACCAGTACTTTTTTAAACTCGTCATTAACTTTTATGGCCTTCTCTATGTGTATTTTTTTAGAAATTCCAACAAAATGGAAATAAAAGAAAATATAAATTTGAATATGTTTTAAAAAATATGAATTAATATATAAATTTCTCCCTTCATTTAGGTTATCTTGGAAAATTATTTTTTTAGGAAAGGTTATTGGAATATCAGTCTCAGAATTGGTATATTCTTCTTCTTCTTCTTCCTCTAAGGCAATCCAAGTGTTATAAAAATATAAAAAATAAAATAAATGGTAGGTAATATTCAATTAATTTTCAATAAAATCATAAATAAATGAGTTTAAGAAACTATTACCACTCTGAGTAATCTCATCTTTAATTTCCTCTTCTTTTCTCAATGCCTCTTGGAGTTGGGTTGTTGGTGTTAGAGGCAGGTAGTCAATATCCTCTAATTTTTTACTTAAAATTAAACCACTTGGGTGGTGTATTATTAAAAATAAGTAGATAGGTAGTGAGGTACTTATTTTTTATTATCAAATATTGGATAATCACTTACCTTTTCACATTACACAACATCATACCATTATTCTTCTAACTCATGTTGATCTCCCACAAGTGCATCAGATGGAATATCTATTTCAAATTACCCTTTTAGAAATGTTTGAGAAAGGATTAATAGATCATATATGAATTTAATCAAGGATTCCTTATGTTCCTTAGCTAGGATTATTGGTGGAACAATCTTCACTTATTTTTCAGCTTGCTTTTTTTTGTTCCAACCTAAAATATTTGATTCTCTCAAGAGAAGTGGAAAAGATATTCATATGTTTTCTCAATTATTCTATCATTATAAAATTTGTACCAACATTAATATTCAATGAACCTTACCTAATATATTCAACATCAATACAAACATTTAAAAAAATCTAAAAATATATATATTTACCTAATAAATAAAATATATGCAACGAACTTATATTTTTTAGTTTTTGAAATTTCTGGTTTTTTAAGGAAAAAAGTTTGTTTAAGATTATGATCTCCTTAGAAATGGAGCAAAATTGATACGCAATTTTTTCCTTAAATCCCCACTCAATAAATTCTTATTTTCTTAAGAATGTAGTATAGTGTGCACCCTAGGGTCAATCTCTCGATAAGGCCACTCATAGAAACTGAATTTTTATTATTTTTATTTATAAACTAATATAAAATAAACTAAAACTAAAATATTGAGGATTTCATAAAATTAAAGAGATACATGTGTGTGTGTTTGTGTGAAAGAAGAAACTTTCTGAAAAAATTAGCAAGAATAACATTTTTTCCTTAGGAGTTCACAGTGATGTTATCCTTTTTCTTAAAAATATAATTCTAAATACCATATTCAATATAGAGAAAAAAACTAACACTTTACACCATCCTATTGAATTATGATTATCCTACACCGAGACCTATACATGTAGGAAAATATCCCTTGAACTATTTCTAGGAATCAAATTTTTCACACATCACCACTACAATTTTACTTCACCATATGCAACATTGTAATGATAGAGAGTAACAAAGATAAACAAGAATATAAAGATAGTATTTGGGAATGAAAGGTCAATGTACAAGAAATAAATTTAACCACTACTAAAATATTATAACATCATAAGATAAAACATTTAATTGTAATGAACTCAATACATCGTCACTCCCCCCTCAAACAACATCAAGTGTTAGTTCTCCACAACTATTGAGATGAAAGAAACATGGTGGGGAAAAGAAATGGGGAACCAAATAAAGATATAAAGAGTGGAAAATATTATTAATTAGAAATATATATGACTATTTCAATATCATAATCCCTATATTTATATATAAAATAAATAACTCTTTCAAATTAAATGGAGGTGTAAATTTATAGGCAAGTTGGTTTACAAGTATCCCTTTTAATTTTTTTCTATGAATGTCAATGAATTTTTAGCCTTATAAATTGTAAAATCTAGGAAATTGGTTTTCTATGAAGTTTTCCATCTATGTCTTGTCTCATGACCCATAAAATTTTATCTTTATTATACATGTGTAGAAAATGATATGTACTCATCAATAAAGTAGACTTTTCTACCATGGTAGGATCATCGAATTTCAATTCTCCAATTTCCCATGCATTTTTTGCCTCAAAAAAGGATGAATCTTGAGAATACATAGTTAATGAAACTATTTATTTACCTATTATCAATTTTAAATATAAATTTTTCGATCATTTGGACATATAATTTGTGAGATATAAGCCTAAAATCATGATTCATCAAAACTATGCATAGATTTAAAGGCCCCACTAGTAAACTTTATTTGGGTTATCTATGTTTAGATTCAGTTTTAGGTATAGTTTAATAAAATGTATCTCAATGAAATTGGAATCTTGAAAAAATAATTTCACAATTTTAATTAGTATAGAATATTTTATGGCCAAAACATGAAGATGATATACAAATCAAAAATTAATCCATTTTCACCATAAAAACAAAATTATCCCTAAAACATAAAAAAGTAACAATTACCCATAAATTAAAAATTTGGAGGGATTAAAACATTGAATTAAATAATAAAATATATTAATATATGGGCTTCATCATTCCTCTACCAATAAACCTACTCCTTGGGAAGCCCTAATGGCATCCCTCTTGAGATGATCCCCACTATGAATGCATTCTCTCAATCACCTCAACCTTATAAAGAACCTCTAAATATGTAGATAGAGTAAATAGGGTGACCAAATATTGAATAATTGATCATATGGCCTCATCTAATAGTTTATCGCTACACTCCTAGTCAGGGAAAGATCAAGGGTGAGGTGAAGAAGGGTCATGAAATGAATCCCAAGATCACACACACTCTAGCTCCCCTGATGAAGGGAGAGAAACTCAAATATCTTCCATATCCTCATCATTGAAGACAAGAAATAATCATGAAACTGGTGTTGGAAGTCATACCATGAAATGTTTTCCTCTTTATTCTCCCCAAGATACAAGATCCAACTTTGTCATTATTCTCCTTATGTTTGAATAACTACCAATGGGAATCAATACTTTGTCCAGTCTCAGATCAAACACAAGGCAATCATGAGCTCCTCCAACCATAACTTCATCTCTAGATATGAGACGCTCCCCTCATACTTCTCTAACCACTAACATTGAAACTTGCACAAAATCGTCCTCTAATCCATATCCTCTTCATTTAGATCAATCCTTAAATAGTCAAATAGATTATCATGTCGAACCACACTAACCTGAACCACATGCGAGCAATGACCAGCAGGTATCTCTATAATAAAAAAACAAACTCGTAAGCCATATGGTATTGAATTCATTAAGGTTCATTATATTATATTCATTTCAAATTCCCTAAAATTTCCACATATTAAACACAAGAACAATAAAACATAATATATGTATCTTCCCTAGGTCCCCATCCTACAATGAGTATTATCTCTATTAGGGTCTTTAGTGATCTTAAGTTCCTTACATCGGATCATAGTAGGGCCTAATCTCCTTTATCCTATCCAGTATTCCCTACTACATCACATGGTAAATATGACTGACACTGTTTTCTGACCAATCCCATGAAATCCTCACCAGTACCTAACTCCAGTCTCCATCATATCCATCAACCAAATCTCTGATGCCAATTTTTAGTGACCCGCCCCCAATAGGAACCACTCTTAGACCTGTAGTAATGAAAATAGTGACCTCAAGGCCTACCTCCAATAGGCCTCGGGTCGGTGGCTAGCATTGAGGACATAAAACAAGAAAATGGGAGGCATTTCTCTCATATATCCATGGAAAATAACAAAAATTCACCAATCAACTACATAATATAAAATAGAATCAAAATCCCATTATAAACTACCATGAATGATATTTCACAAAATACAGATCTCAATGATAAAAAAAATAGGCTCATATGTAGTAACATTAATATAAATCCCAAGCTCTAAACTAGTATTATCCAGCTCGGTCACCAAATCCCTCCAAGAAATCTTCAAAACATATTTATATATATATATATATATACATATATATGGGTGAGAATTCATGTATACTCTATAGGATCCTTCTTAAGACCCCTTGTGCAATGGTAGAAGAATCATACTAATGCTTCTGTGAATAAACAGTAGAACCAACAATCACCAATGAATTCAACTACCAACTTGCCTCACCAAGGCTCAATAACTAAATAACACATCCAAGTATAATAAAATAATATCAAAGAGTTTAATCACAAGGGTACCCCACACTACTTCCTCACTGGTTTTTCACTCTCATTTCCCAATGGAAAACATTATGGCATTTTCATCCCATCAATATCATCACAATCATATCCACGCGATATATATATATATACACTAAGTCATGTCTAATGTGAGTCAGATCATAGACCTACCAGCCTCAACCCATGCAATGTCCAACATACTTGTTAGTACCTATCCAAATAAACATCTATCCTCCAGTGTTGGTCGAACTACATCCCTACATAAATCATAGGGTCAAACATACTCATTAGAACCTATCCACTTCAACAACCACATAGCCATAATGGTCACAGTAAGGTATCATGAACATAAAGGGAATCAACATTGTGCAATATTCCTTATATGAATGACCCCCGCCATATACCATCATCACAACCATACAACATCCATAATAGAGAGAATATGAGAGGGATTAGTCATCCAACTTTTCCTCACCAACCTGAATTTTTAGGGAAAACACACAGAATATAAAACATTTGAGCATTGGTAAGGATATCTAACTTTGGTGTGGTGTATACGAATTTTTAAGAAAATAAAAGTATAATAAGGCTGCACATAAGCCCAACCTAGAATTTTCACACCAAAATAGCCCTATCATGATCCAAAAACATCACCACACTTCCATAACCATTCACAAAAAAATGCTTCCACCACTACCTCATCAACTATGCCACATTCCCAAACAAAACAGCCACGAAATGTTTTCACATTTCTTATTTTAATCATGTAATCAACCAATTCTAGATTCACCTATTACCAATAATGTTACATTAACTATTCCATTCAATTCAATATTTAATGATAAAATATTTCTAGCCAATATCCATGTTTGTTTCTAATTATTACGCGTTCATTTAAAGAATCTATATCTCTATAACAGCCATGGTTTATTTAGTTTTATTCTATACACATTTCTAGATTTTCCATCACCATTCACATTCCATAACCACATAGGTAAATATTATACCAACCCCAAACCACATAACCAGCCACTACAATAACCCTCACACATCCCATTCCCAAACCACCACATCATCCTAACCATTAAAAATCAACAACCATTTCTACCCCTACTAACCTACCGTAACCCCGCAGCCCCATAATTGCAAGTGCCCATAGCCAACCATATAATTTTTACATAATAGTCCTTACAACATTCACATAATAAAAACATCACAACAAGCACTCTGGTAACATATAATAATCAATTTAAGCACTGACCACCACCACATTTTCCATTTTTGAACACGCTTTCATAATAATTCAACATCTCTTATATGGGTGTTCACACTGTAATTCTAGATTTCCTGTAATCAGTTATTTACTATCTATAAGTAATTATCCTTTTATAAAAGGTGATTTTAGAAAATAAATTATAGCATTATCGCACGATTCTTAGCAGCAATAATAATTCTTGATGTCAAAAATAAACATCTCTCAATCACATAATAATATTGTAGATATATGTACAGACATGTGTAATGTAATGTCCCAGATCTGGGTGTTGCCCAGAGGTGCCCCATACCTGGTTGGTCACATGGAATCAAGCACATTTCCTCAAATACCAGAGGCTTCCAACTAGTAGTGAGTACCTTGGGTGTGATAGTGGAGAAACTATGCCCTCATTGGTAGAGTAATTGAGTGGAAATAAATATATAACAATAGCGGAAGCAGTAATAACATGCAATAAGTAAAAATTGGAAGACTGAAAGTAATAAACAATTGGATCACATATATAAATGATGCATGATACATATGTTTAGGAAAGAATTCAAACAATTCATAATGCTGGAATATAGTACTAAACCAAAGTACAGGGAAACAAATAAACTCTAGCAGCATCACAAGCCTTAACTTAGTCTCATGCTCTCCAACTCCACAGCAGTCAAGTACCTGAAGTAGAAGGGTGCTTTCCCTTATCTAGATCTGCAAAAATATAATCTATTTGGTGTAACGACCCAAAGTTTCATTAATGGAAAATCCCTCTTGATCCAGTTAAATGTTTCTTTATGAAAAATGTTTTTATAAGATGTCAACTTCTTTAGTTTTACGTTAAGATTTGTGACCATTACTTTTATAGTCGTTGAACAGTGATCATCTGAGTAGTATAAATATAAGGATTTAACGAACCCATTTCTACTCAGACAAAGGAAGCGATGGCCTCATCCAGTAGAATTGCCCCTTACGAAGCCCATTTGTCGGAGCTCGGAAAAGAGGTAGCGTCTTTGGGCTTCGCCCTTGACCAAGCCCAAGCTGAGCTTCATTATGTCAAGCTTGAACGGGACCGTCTATGGGAAAAGTGGAAGTTGATAGAGATTACCACTCAAGCGATGTTATCCGAGCCGCCCCAAGAGTCTGTCATCATCGCACACCTTACCCGTAGGTCTTATGCGTCTATTTTAAGGGGTTATGTAACAAATAAGTAGCACCATGTTCATGTACATTATTTTTTTGTATATAATAATGAATATAATTTCTAGTCATTTTTGATACATTGTAATTAGTTTTTAAAGTAAAAATGGTGTTTTTAGTTATTATTTAATTAAGAATTATATTTTATTAAATTAAAGGATTTTTGAATTAAATAATATTTTAATAAAATATTATTAATATATGGGCTTCATCATTCCTCTACCAATAAACCTACTCCTTGGGAAGCCCTAATGGCGTCCCTCTTGAGATGATCCCCACTATGAATGCATTCTCTCAATCACCTCAACCTTATAAAGAACCTCTAAATATGTAGATAGAGTAAATAGGGTGACCAAATATTGAATAATTGATCATATGGCCTCATCTAATAGTTTATCGCTACACTCCTAGTCAGGGAAAGATCAAGGGTGAGGTGAAGAAGGTTCATGAAATGAATCCCAAGATCACACACACTCTAGCTCCCCTGATGAAGGGAGAGAAACTCAAATATCTTCCATATCCTCATCATTGAAGACAAGAAATAATCATGAAACTGGTGTTGGAAGTCATACCATGAAATGTTTTCCTCTTTATGCTCCCCAAGATACAAGATCCAACTTTTTCATTATTCTCCTTATGTTTGAATAACTACCAATGGGAATCAATACTTTTTCCAGTCTCAGATCAAACACAAGGCAATCATGAGCTCCTCCAACCATAACTTCATCTCTAGATATGAGACGCTCCCCTCATACTTCTCTAACCACTAACATTGAAACTTGCAAAAAATCGTCCCCTAATCCATATCCTCTTCATTTAGATCAATCCTTAAATAGTCAAATAGATTATCATGTCGAACCACACTAACCTGAACCACATGCGAGCAATGACCAGCAGGCATCTCTATAATAAAAAAACAAACTCGTAAGCCATATGGTATTGAATTCATTAAGGTTCATTATATTATACTCATTTCAAATTCCCTAAAATTTCCACATATTAAACACAAGAACAATAAAACATAATGTATGTATCTTCCCTAGGTCCCCATCCTACAATGAGTATTATCTATATTAGGGTCTTTAGTGATCTTAAGTTCCTTACATCGGATCATAGTAGGGCCTAATCTCCTTTATCCTATCCAGTCTTCCCTACTACATCACATGGTAAATATGACTGACACTGTTTTCTGACCAATCCCATGAAATCCTCACCAGTACCTAACTCCAGTCTCCATCATATCCATCAACCAAATCTCTGATGCCAATTTTTAGTGACCCACCCCCAATAGGAACCACTCTTAGACCTGTAGTAATGAAAATAGTGACCTCAAGGCCTACCTACAATAGGCCTCGGGTCGGTGGCTAGCATTGAGGACATAAAACAAGAAAATGGGAGGCATTTCTCTCATATATCCATGGAAAATAACAAAAATCCACCAATCAACTACATAATATAAAATAGAATCAAAATCCCATTATAAACTACCATGAATGATATTTCACAAAATACAGATCTCAATGATAAAAAAAATAGGCTCATATGTAGTAACATTAATATAAATCCCAAGCTCTAAACTAGTATCATCCAGCTCGGTCACCAAATCCCTCCAAGAAATATTCAAAACATATTTATATATATATATATATATATACATATATATGGGTGAGAATTCATGTATACTCTATAGGATCCTTCTTAAGACCCCTTGTGCAATTGTAGAAGAATCATACTAATGCTTCTGTGAATAAACAGTAAAACCAACAATCACCAATGAAGTCAACTACCAACTTGCCTCACCAAGGCTCAATAACTAAATAACACATCCAAGTATAATAAAATAATATCAAAGAGTTTAATCACAAGGGTACCCCACACTACTTCCTCACTGGTTTTTCACTCTCATTTCCCAATGGAAAACATTATGGCATTCTCATCCCATCAATATCATCACAATCATATCCACGCGATATATATATATATATATACACTAAGTCATATCTAATGTGAGTCAGATCATAGACCTACCAGCCTCAACCCATGCAATGTCCAACATACTTGTTAGTACCTATCCAAATAAACATCTCTCCTCCAGTGTTGGTCGAACTACATCCCTACATAAATCATAGGGTCAAACATACTCATTAGAACCTATCCACTTCAACAACCACATAGCCATAATGGTCACAGTAAGGTATCATGAACATAAAGGGAATCAACATTGTGCACTATTCCTTATATGAATGACCCCCGCCATATACCATCATCACAACCATACAACATCCATAATAGAGAGAATATGAGAGGGATTAGTCATCCAACTTTTCCTCACCAACCTGAATTTTTAGGGAAAACACACAGAATATAAAACATTTGAGCATTGGTAAGGATATCTAACTTTGGTGTGGTGTATACGAATTTGTAAGAAAATAAAAGTATAATAAGGCTGCACATAAGCCCAACCTATAATTTTCACACCAAAATAGCCCTATCATGATCCAAAAACATCACCACACTTCCATAACCATTCACAAAAAAATGCTTCCACCACTACCTCATCAACTATGCCACATTCCCAAACAAAACAGCCACGAAATGTTTTCACATTTCTTATTTTAATCATGTAATCAACCAATTCTAGATTCACCTATTACCAATAATGTTACATTAACTATTCCATTCAATTCAATATTTAATGATAAAATATTTCTAGCCAATATCCATGTTTGTTTCTAATTATTACGCGTTCATTTAAAGAATCTATATCTCTATAACAGCCATGGTTTATTTAGTTTTATTCTATACACATTTCTAGATTTTCCATCACCATTCACATTCCATAACCACATAGGTAAATATTATACCAACCCCAAACCACATAACCAGCCACTACAATAACCCTCACACATCCCATTCCCAAACCACCACATCATCCTAACCATTAAAAATCAACAACCATTTCTACCCCTACTAACCTACCGTAACCCCGCAGCCCCATAATTGCAAGTGCCCATAACCAACCATATAATTTTTACATAATAGTCCCCACAACATTCACATAATAAAAACATCACAACAAGCACTCTGGTAACATATAATAATCAATTTAAGCACTGACCACCACCACATTTTCCATTTTTGAACACGCTTTCATAATAATTCAACATCTCTTATATGGGTGTTCAAACTGTAATTCTAGATTTCCTGTAATCGGTTCTTTACTATATATAAGTAATTATCCTTTTATGAAAGGTGATTTTAGAAAATAAATTATAGCATTATCGCACGATTCTTAGCAGCAATAATAATTCTTGATGTCAAAAATAAACATCTCTCAATCACATAATAATATTGTAGATATATGTACAGACATGTGTAATGTAATGTCCCAGATCTGGGTGCTGCCCAGAGGTGCCCCATACCTGGTTGGTCACATGGAATCAAGCACATTTCCTCAAATACCAGAGGCTTCCAACTAGTAGTGAGTACCTTGGGTGTGATAGTGGAGAAACTATGCCCTCATTGGTATAGTAATGCAGTGGAAATAAATATATAACAATAGAGGAAGCAGTAATAACATGCAATAAGTAAAAATTGGAAGACTGAAAGTAATAAACAATTGGAGCACATATATAAATGATGCATGATACATATGTTTAGGAAAGAATCCAAACAATTCACAATGCTGGAATATAGTACTAAACCAAAGTACAGGGAAACAAATAAACTCTAGCAGCATCACAAGCCTAAACTTAGTCTCATGCTCTCCAACTCCACAGCAGTCAAGTACCTGAAGTAGAAGGGTGCTTTCCCTTATCTAGATCTGCAAAAATATAATCTATTTGGTGTAACGACCCAAAGTTTCATTAATGGAAAATCCCTCTTGATCCAGTTAAATGTTTCTTTATGAAAAATGTTTTTATAAGATGTCAACTTCTTTAGTTTTACGTTAAGATTTGTGACCGTTACTTTTATAGCCGTTGAACAGTGATCATCTGAGTAGTATAAATATAAGGATTTAACGAACCCATTTCTACTCAGACAAAGGAAGCGATGGCCTCATCCAGTAGAATTGCCCCTTACGAAGCCCATTTGTCGGAGCTCGGAAAAGAGGTAGCGTCTTTGGGCTTCGCCCTTGACCAAGCCCAAGCTGAGCTTCATTATGTCAAGCTTGAACGGGACCGTCTATGGGAAAAGTGGAAGTTGATAGAGATTACCACTCGAGCGATGTTATCCGAGCCGCCCCAAGAGTCTGTCATCATCGCACACCTTACCCTTAGGTCTTATGCATCTATTTTAAGGGGTTATGTAACAAATAAGTAGCACCATGTTCATGTACATTATTTTTTTGTATATAATAATGAATATAATTTCTAGTCATTTTTGATACATTGTAATTAGTTTTTAAAGTAAAAATGGTGTTTTTAGTTATTATTTAATTAAGAATTATATTTTATTAAATTAAAGGATTTTTGAATTAAATAATATTTTAATAAAATATTATTATTAATATTAAATTAATTTTTATTAAATATAAATGATCTTATAATTTTATGAATGCAATTAAAATTTTTATTAAGGTTTGAAAGCCATTTCTGTCAAAACCCATGAATTTTTTATAAATGTCGGTTTTTATTTTAAAAGTGAAAATTCACATATTTAGAAAATTATTTAGATAAAATAAATATTATTTTTGGAATCAGGACGTCGAAATTATCCAACGGTGAATTTTTCATAATTTTCTGAGACAGTCAAATTTTTGGGTAAAAATTAAATACCATTTAAATATATAATGTGTTTTATGACATCATAATGACCCAATGGTGATGTAATAAAATACCATAATCCTTATGTTCGGCCAATATGTGTTTTATCATTAAAATAATGAGGTTTTGGGTTTGTTTGACTTAATTTTCAAAGCATTAATGGAGCCCTCAAGACTTATTCAACACTTTGCCTTTTTAAATTAATTTCCATGGGAGTGTGACTCACCTCCACATAAGAAACCCTAATTTTTTAATAATTTCGGACCTTGGCCTTGTAAAATATTGTTTTCCTCTTTCCTTTTCCAGAAACCATGGGCAAATACCATGGGATGGTTTGTTGTTTGGATTATTTTAATATAAGGGGTCCCAAACCTAAATAATAAAGAATTCTCTCACCTTTCCTATATAAACCCACCCAAGCTCCCACTTCTTCCTCACTCAAATCCCTTTAAGTTCGTCCAAGCTCTGCCCTACTCTCTCTAGAATCCTCTCAAGCTTCCCCAAGCTCCCAAGAAGCCTCTCACAAGCCTCTCTCTAGCCTTTGGAAGCACACTTCCAAGTAAGGGTTTTTTTTCTTCCTTTCTCATTTTTGTCAATTTTCTTTAAGTTGTATTGCCCTTTTAATTTCAATTATGAATGTTGGGGTATGGTTTCGCACCTCTCCCATACTGCCCTCTTATTGTTTGAATGATGGGAGACCCCTTTCTCTCTCATTAAATACCTCCCATGTACACCCGTTACTATGCCGAAATTCCGAAAGAAACCTTTTTCTCCTCTTTTATATTCAAGCAATACTTTTGTATCATGAATCTAAATTCCTTTTCAATTGTTGGGACATGTATCTATATGACCTCCTTACTGTCAATTACATGTAAATATGATGAGGAACTCCTTTCTCTCTCATCAACCTTTTTTATGAATTCTTATGTCGCGTCGTTACGCTGCCGAAATCACACCGATTTTCTAAGCCAATATCATCGTGTAGTGAATACCATGCTCATTTCTCCATCAAGGGTATTCACCTTTATGCACATTTACTTATTGATTATAAAGTTTCATGTATGAATTCCACATTCCTTTATCGTGGAATAAATGATTATGTTTTATGAATCCATGTTTTATGATCCATGTGGCACACTTATGCATGAAATGAAATGTTTAAGAAGGGTGCGCCCTTTATAGCGCTCCAATGCATTGGGTAAAGTATAGTATCATGATAAGTCATTTTCAATGAGTGTTTACTCATGCTAATTCAAGTGCAACGAGGGTTTACTCGTGCTTCAAGTGCAATGAGGGTTTACTCATGCTCCATGTGCAATGAGCCTTGGCTCATGCTAATTCAATGTTAAGTGTTGTTGCCACATTTCCATGTTATGATTATCATGCTTTATCATGCCTTTATGTTCATGTTTCTATTATGATCTATTGATATGCCCATTTCCTAACATGTATTGTACTCCTCATGTTATTCATTATGTACTCCCTTACTGGGCTTTATAGCTCACCCTTTTCTTATGCATGTCCTCAGGTTATCCCATGCAATGCAAAGTACGAAGGAATGTAGTGGTCATGTAAAGGAAGTTTTCAATAAAGATGTTGTATTTCAAGTTTAAAGTTTTTATGTAATGATCCTAAGCCCCAAGGACACTAAACCTCTTGATCTTCTTTGTTGTATCAAGTGAAGTTTTATGTAATAAAGCATGTTTAAGTTGTAATAAAAAGCAGGGTTGTCATAGTTGGTATCAGAGGATAGGTTTAGTTATTTTTGGGATTAGAAAACCCTAGTAAAGCCTTAGATACAAGACTAAGTATAATAAAAACATCCCTAAGTTTTGGTAAATACTAAGTAAGTGTTTTATCAAACAAATATATCCCTGTCTGGATACGAGCAGGTAGAGGCGGCTCTGGCACAGATGTATCCTAGGGGTAAAACCTGAAAACACCGCTTTGAGATAGACTCGAACGGGAACTGGTGCACGACAACGGGTCTTGCTGCACTCTTGGTTACGACACTCCTGGGGGATATGTTTTGATAAATTCACAATCTTAGTATGAACCCTTATTAAGGGAAAAAATGCCCCTAAGAATATATGTTAGAAGGAAGATCATGAAAAGCCTGGATTGAATCTGATAGACTCATGAGTTAAAGAGATTAAAGTTTATTTATAAGTCATCAACTTTTGTCTCTGGATTACCCTTTATGTGTTACCCCTAACTTTCCTTTTATTCCAGCCAATGGTCGGTAATAGGAGAACTCGGGCTAACAACCGTTGTGAAGATCAGTGTGATGATTGTACTTATGAGATGCCCAATCCAATGGGAGCGGGAATTGCGAACTTTGTCACGCTTCTCTCTCAGCTAACTCAAGTTTTGAATAGAAACACTGGTCAAGAGGAATGTTCAACCCCCCCTAAGAAAGAACAAGTCGCTATCGAGAGTTTCATGAGACAAAGGCCTCCTACTTTTAGTGGATCATCCGATCCCACGATCGCTGAACAATGGATCAACTCCATTGAAAAGATATTCTCCATCCTCCAATGCTCTGAAAAAGAGAAGGTTCTCCTGGCGGCTTATCGTATAGAGGGTGAAGCTGATCAATAGTGGACGTTGATCAAAAATACGAAGCCTGAGGAGGAGATCGAGGCTTTGGAATGGAAGGAATTCCAGAAGATGTTTTTTGATAAATATTTTCCGCGCACCCTCCGTCTTAAGATGGAAAGGGAATTCCTTTCCCTCAAGCAGAAAGATGAAGAATCTATGGGAGCGTACGAGGCAAACTTCACAAGGCTTGCACGATATGCTTCTGGCTTTGTCGTTACCCCCGAATGCAAGGTTGACCGCTTCTTTGGTGGGCTGAAGCCTAGCTTGCGGAAAGCATTAGCGATCCGTGACTTCGACAGCTATGAGGAAATTGTCTGATGTGCCCTCAAGGTTGAAATGGAGATTGGAGAATCATAGGGGTATCATGGGGACAAGAAGCGTAAGGTGGACTTCAATGCTGGTGGTCCGATGGATAAATCCAACGGCACTAAGAAGTTCCAGTACCCCACTTGCCAAAAGTGTGGAAAGAAGCACCCTGTAAATTGCCTTAGGGGGACAAGAAAATGCTTCAAGTGTGGAAGAGAAGGGCACCTAGCTGTTAACTGTCATCAAGAAGGACCCAAGGCTACGACAGAGGAGAGGAACGCTCCGTTCGAACCTCAACGCGTTGTTCAATGCTACAAATGCAAAGAACCGGGTCATTTTGCAAATCAGTGCCCTAATCCAAGGGTTATCGGAGGCAACCAGCAACCTCCAAGATAGCAAGGAAGAACTTTTGCCATCACTTCTGCCGAAGTAAACCCCGAAAACGAAGTGGTGATAGGTACGCTAGTTATTCATTCAAGAATAGCGAACGTACTTTTTGATTCAGGTTCTACGCATTCTTTTATATCTCAAAAGTTTAGTAGAACAATCCCTGCACCACCACAAATCATGGAAGTAAAGATGTCAGTGAGTACGGAAAATGGGGCAATCATTGCATCCCATGAGTATAAGTCCTCCCCTGTTATAATATGTGGATTTAATTTCCTGGCGAACCTCGTCATACTCCCTTTGATGGAATTTGATGCAATTCTTGGCATGGATTGGCTTTCCTTATATAGAGCCAACATAAATTGTCGGGAGAGGGAAATCACACTCCATATGGAGAATCGACCCCCGATTCTTTACAAGTGTCAGGAGGAAGATGAATCTCCTTTAGCTCCATCATCTCAAGCATGGATATTACTGCCTTATGAGCACGCATATCTGGCTCAGATGATTGAGTCCAAGGAAGAAACCACCCTTGAAGAAATGCCTATTGTGAGGGAATTCGCTGAAGTATTTCCCGAGGAACTTCCTGGTATTCCTCCAAGAAGATATGTTGAGTTCTCAATTGAACTTATACCTGGGGCACTACCAATATCCAAGACTCCATATAGAATGTTTGTTGTTGAGCTTGAAGAGCTGAAGAAACAACTACAGGAGAATCTGGATAAAGGGTTTATACGCCCAAGTGCATCACCATGGGGTGCACCAGTCCTCTTCGTCAAGAAGAAGGATGGGTCAATGTGGCTTTGCATCGATTATCGTGAACTTAACAAAATCACGATAAAGAACAAGTATCCTCTCCCAAGAATCGATGACTTGTTTGATCAGCTGCGTGGAGCACAATACTTCTCCAAGGTGGACTTGCGGTTGGGATATTATCAAGTAAGGGTGAAGAAGGAAGATATCCCCAAGACTGCTTTTCGTACAAGGTATGGGCACTATGAATTCATAGTAATGCCTTTCGGACTCACCAATGCTCCAAAAATATTCATGGACTTGATGAATAGAGTCTTTAGAGATTACCTAGACAAATTTGTGGTAGTATTTATAGATGATATTCTAATATACTCCAAAACCAAGGAGGACCATGAGGAGAATTTAAGAACTGTACTGGAGACTTTGCGCAAGGAGAAGCTCTATGCCAAGTATAGCAAGTGTGAGTTCTGGTTGAAGGAGGTCTCATTCTTGGGCCATATCATCACAAGCAATGGGATATCTGTGGAACCCTCCAAAACAGATGCAATTGAGGGATGGCTGAGGCCAACATCGGTAACTGATATCCGTAGATTCTTGGGGTTAGCTGGATATTATTGACGATTTGTGAGAAATTTCTCACGATTGTCCAACCCTCTTACCAAGATAACTCGAAATGGAGTAAAGTTTTCTTGGAGTGATGAATGCGAAGAAGGCTTCAAGGAGTTGAAAAGGAGGCTTATCATTGCACTCGTACTCACTTTACCCACAAGTGGGGAGCTTTTTGTGGTATTCAGTGATGCTTAGAAGAAGGGCTTAGGATGTGTGCTGATGCAGAATGATAAAGTGATATCCTATGCCTCAAGGCAGTTGAAAATCCATGAGAGAAACTATCCAACGCATGATCTGGAGTTGGCGGCGGTGATCTTTGCCTTGAAAATCTGGCGGCATTATCTCTATGGAGAGAAATGTGATATATATACTGACCACAAGAGTCTTAAATATATATTCACACAGAAAGAGCTTAATATGCGCCAGAGAAGATGGATAGAGCTCATCAAGGATTATGACTGTTCAATACATTACCACCCTGGGAAAGCAAACAAGGTGGCGGATTCCCTAAGTAGAAAGGATCCAGCTATTCTATCAATGATGAGAATTGAGAAGGATCCAATCTTCTTAGACTTGATGAAGATGGATGTGGGAATCATAAAGAAGGGAACATCATCAATCCTTTCATAAATGATTGCTCAACCATCTCTTTTGGAAAGGATAAAGGATTCTCAAAAGGATGATGCGGGAATCCAAGAAAAAGTGGAAGCTATCAGAAAGGGAAAATCCTCAGAGTTTAATGTTAATGAAGAAGGAATTGTGCGGTTTGGGAAAAGACTATGTGTTCCATCAAGTCCAGAGCTGAAGAAGGAACTTTTGGATGATGCACATAGTTCAAATTTCTCTATTCACCCAGGGAGCACAAAGATGTATTGAGATCTCCGAGAAAACTTTTGGTGGGATAATATGAAGAAGGAGATCGCTGAATATACATCAAAGTGTCTGGTGTGTCAGCAAGTGAAGGCAGAGAGGCAGAAGTCTAAGGGGATGATGCAACCATTGCCCATACCAGAATGGAAATGGGAGAACATCACCATGGACTTTGTCACTGGACTTCCAAGGACATCCAAAGGCAACAATGCAATCTGGGATGTTGTGGATCGTCTTACAAAGACTGCACACTTCATTGCTATTCGAGAGGATTTCTCTTTGGATCAACTGGCACAGATATATATCAGGGATGTGGTACGGTTGCATGGAGTACCACTATCTATTGTTTCTGATCGAGATCCAAGATTCACCTCTAAGTTTTGGAAGAGTCTTCAACATGCTCTGAATACTGAACTAAACTTCAGTACGGTCTATCATCCTCAAACTGATGGCCAATCCGAGCGGACTATCCAAACACTTGAGGATATGTTGAGAGCGTGCTCAATGGACTTTAAAGGAGGATGGGGTCAACATATTCCTCTGGTTGAGTTCTCTTATAATAATAGTTTCCACTCGAGCATCCAAATGGCACCATATGAAGCCCTGTATGGGAAAAGGTGTAGAACACCAGCATGTTGGGATGAGGTCGGTGAACGTAAGCTGCTTGGACCAGAAATGGTCGAAGAAATGGTGGAGAAGGTGAAAACCATTCAGCAGCATATCAAGGCAGCCCAAAGTCGACAGAAGAGTTATGCAGATAATCATCGACGAGACCTTGAGTTTAAAGTCGGGGACATGGTGTTTTTATGCATATCTTCGTGGAAGAAGGTCATGAGGTTTGGAAATAAAGGGAAGTTAAGTACAAGGTACATCGGCCCCTTCGAGATTCTTGATCGTGTTGGGGTTGTGGCCTATCGACTAGCACTATGGCCAAGGTGCATGATGTCTTTCATGTATCCCTCTTAAGGAAGTACATACCGGACCCTTCACATGTACTCTCTTCCAAGGTGGTACAATTGGAAGATGATCTTTATTATGAGGAGCAACCAATGAAGATCTTAGATCGTAGAGAAAAGGTTCTACAAAATAAGACAATGCCCCTCGTCAAGGTGTTGTGGAGAAACCACAAGTTTGAAGAAGCAACATGGGAGTCGGAGGATATGATGAAGCTGAGTTACCCACATTTGTTTTAGTGTGGGAAAAGGAAAATTTCGAGGGCGAAATTTCTTAAGGGGGGAATATTGTAACGACCCAAAGTTTCATTAATGGAAAATCCCTCTTGATCCAGTTAAATGTTTCTTTATGAAAAATGTTTTTATAAGATGTCAACTTCTTTAGTTTTACGTTAAGATTTGTGACCGTTACTTTTATAGTCGTTGAACAGTGATCATCTGAGTAGTATAAATATAAGGCTTTAACGAACCCATTTCTACTCAGACAAAGGAAGTGATGGCCTCATCCATTAGAATTGCCCCTTACGAAGCCCATTTGTCAGAGCTCGGAAAAGAGGTGGCATCTTTGGGCTTTTCCCTTGACCAAGCCCAAGCTGATCTTCATTATGTCAAGCTTGAACGGGACCATCTACGGGAAAAGTGGAAGTTGATAGAGATTACCACTCGAGCGATGTTATCCGAGCCGCCCCAAGAGTCTGTCACCATCGCACACCTTACCCTTAGGTCTTATGCGGCTATTTTAAGGGGTTATGTAACAAATAAGTAGCACCATGTTCATGTACATTATTTTTTTGTATATAATAATGAATATAATTTCTAGTCATTTTTGATACATTGTAATTAGTTTTTAAAGTACAAATGGTGTTTTCAGTTATTATTTAATTAAGAATTATATTTTATTAAATTAAAGGATTTTTGAATTAAATAATATTTTAATAAAATATTACTATTAATATTAAATTAATTTTTATTAAATATAAATTATCTTATAATTTTATGAATGCAATTAAAATTTTTATTAAGGTTTGAAAGCCATTTCTGTCAAAACCCGTGAATTTTTTATAAATGTAGGTTTTTATTTTAAAAGTGAAAATTAACATATTTAGAAAATTATTTAGATAAAATAAATATTATTTTTGGAATCAGGACGTCGAAATTATCCAACGGTGAATTTTTCATAATTTTCTGAGATAGTCAAATTTTTAGGTAAAAATTAAATACCATTTAAATATATAATGTGTTTTATGACATCATAATGACCCAATGGTGATGTAATAAAATACCATAATCCTTATGTTCGGCTAATATGTTTTTTATCATTAAAATAATGAGGTTTTGGGTTTGTTTGACTTACTTTTCAAAGCATTAATGGAGCCCTCAAGACTTATTCAACACTTTGCCTTTTTAAATTAATTTTCATGGGAGTGTGACTCACCTCCACATAAGCAAACCTAATTTTTTAATAAGTTCGGACCTTGGACTTGTAAAATATTTTTTTCCTATTTACTTTTCCAGAAACCATGGTCAAATACCATGGGATGGTTTGTGGTTTGGATTATTTTAATATAAGGGGTCCCAAACCTAAATAATAAAGAATTCTCTCACCTTTCCTATATAAACCCACCCAAGATCCCAATTCCTCCTCACTCAAAGCCCTTTAAGTTCGTCCAACATCTGCCCTACTCTCTCTATAATCCTCTCTCAAGGTGCCCCAAGCTCCCAATAAGCCTCTCACAAGCCTCTCTCTAGCCTTTGGAAGCACACTTCCAAGTAAGGGTTTTTTTTCTTCCTTTCTCATTTTTGTCAATTTTCTTTAAGTTGTATTGCCCTTTTAATTTCAATTATGAATGTTGGGGTATGGTTTCAAACCTCTCCCATACTTCCCTCTTATTGTTTGAATGATGGGAGACCCCTTTCTCTCTCATTAAATGCCTCTCATGTACACCCGTTACTATGCCGAAATTCCGAAAGAAACCTTTTTCTCCTCTTTTATATTCAAGCAATACTTTTGTATCATGAATCGAAATTCCTTTTCAATTTTTGGGACATGTATCTATATGACCTCCTTACTGTCCATTACATGTAAATATGATGAGGAACCCCTTTCTCTCTCATCAACCTTTTTTATGAATTCTTATGTCACGCCGTTACGCTGCCAAAATCACACCAATTTTCTAAGCCAATATCATTGTGTAGTGAATACCATGCTCATTTCTCCATCAAGGGTATTCACCTTTATGCACATTTACTTATTGATTATAAAGTTTCATGTATGAATTCCACATTCCTTTATCGTGGAATAAATGATTATGTTTTATGAATCCATGTTTTATGATCCGTGTGGCACACTTATGCATGAAATGAAATGTTTAAGAAGGGTGTGCCCTTTATAGCGCTCCAATGCATTGGGTAAAGTATAGTATCATGAAACGTCATGTGCAATGAGTGTTTACTCATGCTAATTCAAGTGAAACGAGGGTTTACTCGTGCTTCAAGTGCAATGAGGGTTTACTCATGCTCCATGTGCAATGAGCCTTGGCTCATGCTAATTCAATGTTAAGTGTTGTTGCCACATTTCCATGTTATGATTATCATGCTTTATCATGCCTTTATGTTCATGTTTCTCTTATTCTCTATTGATATTCCCATTGCCTAACATGTATTGTACTCCTCATGTTATTCATTATGTACTCCCTTACTGGGCTTTATAGCTCACCCTTTTCTTATGCATGTCCTCAGGTTATCCCATGCAATGCTAAGTACGAAGGAGTGTAGTGGTCATGTAAAGGAAGTTTTCAATAAAGATGTTTTATTTCAAGTTTAAAGTTTTTATGTAATGATCCTAAGCCCCAAAGACACTAAACCTCTCGATCTTCTTTGTTGTATCAAGTGAAGTTTTATGTAATAAAGCATGTTTAAGTTGTAATAAAAAGTAGGGTTGTCATATTTGGGCCCAAAAGCATGACCCAAATAGGGGGTGAGACAAATCCCAGTAGGAAACCATCCAATGATCTATGCCTAACAGTCGGTAAATATATATGGCAGGCAATATGCAAAGTGAAGTAATAAACAAGAAAGTACTCAAAAGTAAACAATCCTGCAGTTTCATCTACATTCATTACATTTATCAATTTAGTCAACCAAAAAAGTATAAGCAACCCTCTGGGAAGTACTCACAGTCTATCCCCTCTGGTTCATCTTTAAAATAGACTCTCTGAGGAAGCACTCATTTTCAATTCCCCCTGTAGTCTCATATCAGTAACTATGGACACTCTGGGGAAGCACTCATTGTCCAATTCCCCATGTGGTCTCATAATGAGGAAACTACAGACACGTTGAGGGAGCACAAATTCCATCCCCCCTATGGTCTCACAATGTAAAAAAGTAAACATACACTCTGAAGAATCCCTCAGCATCCATTCCCCCTATGGTTTACTACACTAGGTTCCCATAGCTCTGTGTAATTCAATCATTCACAAACGATATATGGCATCCAAAGTTAACCTCAATAACTACTTGGCTAAATAGTCTACAGCATATCACAGCATGTTAGATAAAATCACTCCATCCTAACAACACTAGGCATGGAAAACAAAGCAGACTAACAGGAAAATCTAGACCAAACGGTCAATATCAAAACAAGCATTGGAAACACATTCATAGCATGGAAAATAACCTTATTCACAATCAAACAACCTCTACTTAGGCACACAAGGCATAGAAGAAATTGACAACGCTAAAAACCATAAACATGCAATACCTCATTCTAGGGTATGGAGAACTTTTTCACATAATATTTAAAGACTAACTACGTAAAGGCACAAACCACCTACCTCGTCATTGTACGAAGAACACTCTCGAATGTCGACCCTTGAATCGGCCTAGAATGAAGTAGATCTACAAAAATGTAAAAATAGCTCAACCATTGATATCTCACGAAAGAGGAGAAATCAAGGAATGAGGCTCTAGAAGAAGGAAGAACTCACTGTGGAAATTCCAATGCAATTGACAACGGTTGATTCGGAGAACAGGTGGTGGGTTGGGGGCTTGGAGAAGAATCATCAGCTTAGGTCGCTCTTGGACAAGATGAGTTGAGAAGAAGAAAAAATTGGGAATGAGACGTGACCCTGGTCCATTTAATGAAATAAAAGAAAAAGTACATTGTGTGTCTTTTAAAAGTACACAGTGTGTCTTTTAAAAGTACACGGTGTGTATATGCCTTTACCAGGCCCCGCTTTAGGTAGTCTCCAGGTCACCCCACGTGGCCATGTACTCGGTCATTACACGGCTAGTACATGGTCACCTGCAGCAACCTGGTACATGGTGTGTACTTTAAAGTACATGGTGTGTACTCCTTAAATTTCTAAAAACTTCTCTTTTACTCAAAAACACCAGAAAACAAGATTCACACCTAGAAGGAAGATCCGGGTTCTTACAAACTTCCCCTATTAAAGAAATTCTTCATCGAATTTCCCTATCAAGGCAGCGTAGAAGAAGAATCCTCAAACAGATCTGGCCACTAAGATCATACATCGGCATCCCTCTCTCAAGTCTCATCATGTACTCGCTTGTGCTTCCATAGCACCCATACCAGAGGAACTGACCGGCCACGAAGAACCTTTATATTGCGATCACCAATCTGGATAGGATGCTCCTTGAATAAAGCATACACCTCTAACTCAACCTCTTTGGGTTGAAAACATGAGATGGGTCTGAGATGTAACGTCGTAGCTGAGAAACGTGGAAGATGTCGTGCATAGCCCGGTACCTCTGTGGTAACTGCAACCACTAGGAAACCGGACCGACTCTCTCCAAAACCTCAAATGGACCGACATATCTTGGTGAAAGATTTCCCTATCTCCTAATCCTTTTGTGTCCCAACCTAGTTGTGACACGTAGAAAAACATGATCTCCGACCTCAAACTCCAGAGGTTGTCTTCATCGATTGGCATAATACTTATGTCGTGACTGTGTAGTAGCTATCCTCTTCCAAATCAACTCTACCTGCTCTGTGTTCTCCTAGACAAGATGAGGTACCAGCATAGATACCTCTCCTGCCTCTATCCAACATAAGGGTGATCGGCAAGGCCTACCGTACAAAGCCTCAAAAGGTGTCATCTGAATAGTTTCTTGAAAACTATTGTTGTAGGAAAAATACACCAGAGGTATATGATTCTCCCAAGAACCTCCAAAATCTGGGATGTATGCTCTAAGCATGTCCTCCAACACTTGAATCGTACGATCGGACTGGCCACCAATACTAACGGTGTAAATCTCGATACATCTTGGTGACACCGGGATGAACTGCCCAAACTGAGGAATGAAAGTCCCACATCAGATCCCCGTGTATGTCTGTTGACACCCATACGTGCCCATGAAAGTGAAAGATCTCATCCTCACCTACGGTCCATCTAAGAATAGGGTCCTCTCCTGATATACTCTCCCATAGAACTACGACTTCAGGATCTGATATATGCCTCATCCATACTCGATCAATTAGAGTATAGGTAACTTCTATAGAAGAAATAAATGTCTGACCCTGTTTGTCATGCACCTTTAGATGCATCTGAGGGAACATAGCCATAAGCTACCACTCACTTTTGTCCTTATTAACTGCCTACATCTGTATCCTCCTACTCAACGCATCATCCACTGCATTGCCTTTCCTATGCGTGTAGGAAATCTCAAAGTCAAAGGACTGAAGGTACTCAACCCACCTTCGTTGTCTCAAATTCAGGTCACCCTTTGTGAAGATATACTTGAGACTTTTTTAGTTGGTGAAAACCACAAAATGATCTCCCAGAAGATAATGTCTTTAACAGTGTAAAGAATGAACAACTGTATCCAACTCGAGATCATGTGTTGGGTAATTCCTCTCATGTGGCCTCAACTGTCGAGACTCGTACGCGATGACTCCTTCCCCCTGTATAAGAACAGCTCCCAGTCCGATACTTGATGCATCGCAGTATATAGTGTAAAGAACCGTAAATTCCAAGGAAATTTTTTTCTTAATTTTCTTTGGAATTTTACAAGAACGCAGTTTCTGACGGCGCCTGATTCCGAGGCCCGGTGTGCCCGGAATCAATTTCTGAAGTTTGGCTCGGGTACGTTCACTGAACGGACGAGCGGGTTTTTATAACTTTTGAACCGGTGCTCGGAATCGAATTCTGAGGGCACCAATGGAATCGCAGCGCCGGTAATTGCTTATAAACGCCTCTTCCGGAGTTGCGTTTGCTCGGGTGTGGTTTTTAATTTTCGGGCTTAAAGTTAAGAAATAAAATAATTGTACGACAAACTTTATTTTATTTCACTTAAGCCCCTTGGAAGCCACCTGAAAGCCACTTAAAGCTGCTTAAGTGGAGTTGTTACGGATAGGGTGCTATCCAAAAATATCATACCCTCTTGGTAGGATATTTGTGAGGTGGGACCCGCACGATCCCCACCGTTTCTTTTCCGCTAAGTAACGCACCCGCGAAAACCCGTCATTATGGAAGTCAACTGACGCATTTTCTTAATTTCTTAACGCACCAATTAATTGGGCGGTTTTCTTCGTTGAATTAATTGGGCGGTTTATTTCGTTGAATTAATTCTGTGAATTAATGGGTCGTTTCTTATCTTTTGTTTTTCAATTCTTAAGTTGATAATAAAATAAGTTGAGGACTTATTTTATTTTGGTTGAGGGGGTTTGTGTTGTGTTAAACCTTCGGGAGAGCAGAGAGAGAATTCTTCGTTCTTCGACGAAGAACGCGAAGAACGCGAAGAACGCTCCGACCTCCAGCGAAGAACGCCAAACCCCCGGAGATTGACGACGTGACACCGACGACTCTCCTTCCGCGACGTTTCTTCTGCGACGAGAAAATCTGCGACGAACCCTCACTCGACGACTTCGACGAGGTAGGGGATTGTCATGTTGAGAATAATTTTATTCCCTTAAATTCTTTCTTTCTTTCTTTCTTTCATTCTCAAGAAAACAATGAACACGGATCAACTTAATTACCTAGTTGATCCGCGAACGTTTTCCTTGCAGGTTGGGAATTTCTGTTGCAGGAAGTTATGGGGGATTATTTTTATTTTTGATCGTGATCTCATCTGTCGCCTTTCTTCCTTCTTTTTTTGGGCCGCTTGTTATCATACTAATGGGGGAAGGTCGGACCGCACGAACACGGCCAACCCTCCTCCCCCCCTTGTTGTTTGAGATCGTTGCGGCACGAACAAAGGTGGAACAGTGCAACGACACCGTGCGGACACGAGAAAGAACGCGGCGAAGGAGCGTGGTGCCGTCGCGCCGTGCCGTTGAAGCCAAGCGAAACCGCGGGTGAAGTCGGGGCCGCGGAGGCATTTTGAAGACCCCGCGGTTTGCTGTCGAAGTGCGGATCGACGATCGATGGGGAAGCGGGCCACGAAGACATTTTGAGGGCCTCGTAGTGAAGATCGGGTCCCGGGAGGACCACTGGCGAAGACCGCACACAAAACGGACCACTGGAGCGCGTCCGGTGGCCCGCGGAAACTCCCGCTGGCGTGCCACGTCGGCGCGGCGGCGCCCGGCGCGCCGCCAGCAAAACCCGCCGCGGCTGAAGCCGCGGCGGTGACGCGGTTCCGCGGCCGCGCGGAACCGGTGGAGGGACGCGGCCCGGCCGCCGCATCCGCTGGCAAGGCGGCCCCAACCGGGGCCGCGGCATCTCCAGACCGCGGGGGCAGCACCCCGCGGCGCTCGGCCACTCGGCCGCTCGACCGAACTGAGCCAGGCCGGTCCGACCGGTCGGGTCGTGCCCTGGCCGGACCGGACCGGGTCGGCCCGGGCCCGGACCCCCCGTCTTCAGACCGTTTTCGATCTTTTGCCCGTAACTTGAGCTACGGGCCTCCGAACGATGCGCTGTCAGCGGCAACGCGATCCTTGGATCGAGACGGTCGTTTCGGTATATCGCACTCAAGGTTTCGGAATACTTTGGGTTCGGACGGGTTGGTTCGTACACGAAACCAACCGGGCCCTCGGAGCGGAAACACTCATATCTTGAGCTACGGACGTCTGATTGACGTGCTGTCAGCTTTGTTAAATTCCTCTAAGTGAGACGGATCTTTTGGCTTACTCTACTCGAGGTTTGGACGTAGTTGGAGTACGGTCGGGTTGGTTTTAACTTAAAAACCAACCTGGCCCCTGGGACGAAAAAGCCAATAACTTCCAGACCGGGCGTCCGATTGACGCGCCGTCTGTTGCGTTGCGTTCCTGTTGACGATACGGAACTTTTGGCATCCTCTACCTGAGTTTTGGATGCAGATGGATAGTGTACGGGTTGGATCGCACCGAAATCCAACCGGGCCCCTAGAACGGAAAAGCTGATACCTTTCTGACAGAACGTCCGTTTGACAAACTGTCAGCAGCGTTGGTGATCACGTTGAGAAACGGTCCCTATGAGTATACCCTATGAGAGTTTGGGGTACATTTGAGATACGGCCGGATTGGTTCGCTCACGAAACCAACCGGACCCCTCGGACGAAAAGGCTAATAACTCACAGACCGGACGTCTGATTGACGGGCCGTCTGTTGCGTTGAGACCCCTATGATGAGGCGGTCCTTTGAGATACTTCTTCGTGGGACTTTGAGATACTTGGAGTATCGACCTGTAGCTCGTGGAGCGGACCCTCCCAGAGACGAGCGTGCGGAGTACGGAGACCGTGTAGCTGACTGAGACCTGACGACTGCTTGACCGACTCGACTTGGAGTGAGTCGACTAGCCCAGTGGACGGAGCACTACTTTCTAAGGTGCGGACCCATGGCGGACGGAGCACTACCTGTGTGACAGTGTAGACCCGCGGTACTTGTCCGGAGAGTACCTCAGCAGGCTACTTGGGGGTGTGCACTACTGTGTTTGGGTGACGTACCCCGGCGGGAAGCACTACTGTGTTTGGGTAGCTGACCCGCGGTACTCGACAGGAGGAGTACCTCAGCAGTCTTAGGTTAGTGAGCAGTACCTCGGAGTCGTGACAGGACCACTGTACACTCCAGAGACGGAGCTCTTTAGCAGTTACGGTTTCGATAATGGAAATCCTGGTTTGAGCTGAGACTTTTGACCTTTGTGTTTACCTCATGATTGAGATGGGTCACTTGATAACTTAAGTATATGTATGGGTATATACCTGGGTAGTGGTTATCCGTTGATTTCATGATCCTTGTGTTTCCTCATGATTGAGATGGGTTACTTGATAACTTAGGTATATGTATGGGCATATACCTAAGTAGAGGTTATCTGTTGAGATATTCTTTGTGGTTATCCTTGTTGGTTTTAGAGAGGCCTTGAGGGTATCGGGGTCCCTACTGAGTATCGTTATACTCACCCCTGCACGGGCTATGCCCACACCTCGTTGTGTTGGTTGCAGACGACAGGCAGTGCTGACAGAGGCCGAGTGTTCGAGGACTGGATGGTACCCGGAGGTGGACCACATGACGAGTCAGTATCTGGAGGAGGACTTCACGGAGAGACGACACACGGAGGTGGTTGACAGGCGAGAGTGTTGAGGAGGCTATCTGTACTTACCCTTCAGGTAGGATCTGTGGCAGACGATCTAGGAGTTGCGCTATCTGTACCTACCCTTCAGGTAGGACCCGAGGAGGACGACCCAGGAGCTGCTTCCTTCTTCCAGCTGTTTGTCTTTTTGCTGTTGTACCTTGTTCAGTTGTAGTTGTACTTTCTTTTGGGTTTGTATTCTGACCCATTTACTTTTCAGCTTTTCTTTTGTACTTAGTGTTTTGCTTCCGCTTGTACTCTGTGGTGCTTGTTTTCTTTTATAAAGGCAATGCCTTCCCAGTTATCAGGATTTTACGCCTTTGGTGCTAGTCGCCAGTCCCTGGCCTATGGAAGGCGGGCTTGGGGTAGTCAGGGCACGGGCCCCGAGGACGGGTCGTGACATATAGTATAGCTCTTGATCGGCTCTCGAAATACTAGTATCAGTGCTGAAGTCAACATCCCTTTCAGCTCCTGAAAGGATGACTCACAAGAATCTAACCACAAGTACTTCTTACCCTTCTTGTCAGTCCCATTAGTGGTGCTGCTAAGTGTGAAAAGTATTTTATGAAACTTCTGTAGTAATCAACCAGCCCTAGAAAACTTTGTACCTCCAAGAAGTTCTTCAGTTTCTCCTGGGAAACTACTCCTCTCACTTTCTCTGGTTCTATTGATACTCCTATCTCTAAGATAACATGACCCAAGAAGTGAATTTGGTCCATCCAAAAGTGGAATTTTTAGAGCTTAGCATATAATTGATGCTCTCCCAGTGTACTCAAAACAATCTCAAGATGTGTGGAATGGTCGTGTCGATTGCAAGAATACACCAAGATATCATCCACGAAGACTACCACGAAGGAATCCAAGTATGGATGGAACACTCGGTTCATCAATTCCATGAAAACTACAGGCATGTTCGTGAGACCGAATGGCATAACTACATACTCGTATAGACCATACCGTCTCTGAAAGGTTGTAAGAGGTATATCAGATGGTCTAATGTGCAACTGATGGTAACCGGATCTCAATTCAATATTCGAGAACACCTGGGCTCCTCGAAGCTGATCAAAGAGGTCATCAATCCTCAGCAAGGGATATCGGTTCTTGATAGTCAACTGATTCAGCTTCTGATAATCCACACAAAGTCGGAGGGTACCATCTGCCTTCTTCACAAACAGGACAGGCGAACCCAAAGGAGAAGTATTGGGTTAAATGAAACTCTTTTCCTGCAACTCCTCTAACTACTTCTTGAGCTCCTGTAACTATGGTGTAGCCATCCTATAAGAAGGAATGGACACCGGTGCCTCTCCTGACACAAACTCAATAGAAAAGTATACATTTCTCTTTGTAGGAAAACCTGAAAAGTATTCTGGAAATACATTCCTGAAATGATCGACCACTGGAGGAAAGTCAAACTATGAAGTTCTCTGGTCATCCAGATATAGACTATAAACCTGGGTTGTAACTCCTCCCAACCCTTAATGCTCATGTCCTACTCTACTTTCCTGAACATCCCATTCACCCTTATGTAAAAAGGATCTACCCTCTGGTGATGTGAAACTCACCCTACGGCGATAGCAGTCGGCAACAGCTTGAAAGGGGACTAACCAGTCCATTCCGAGAATGACATCATAGCCTGTCATTTCTAGGACATAGAGGTCCCATAAGAAGTGATGTGAAACTCTCCCTATGGGGATAGAAGTCGACAATAACCTAAAAGGGGACTAATATAGCAACCTTGTTCTTTATTGAATATTTAAACAGGATTTATTACATAAAACATTCACTTGATACAACATAGAATATTGAGAGGTCTAGTGTATTTGGGGATTAGGAAAATTACATAACAACTTAAATAATAGAATGTAGCATCTTATTGAAAAATTTCTTTACATGACCACTACATTCCCTCATACTTGGCATTGCATAGGATAACCTGAGGACATGCATAAGAAAAGGGTGATCTATAAAGCCAAATAAGGGAATAAACATAGAATAACATGATAAATACAATACATGTTAAACAATAGGCATATAAATATAGCACAAAATAAACATGAACATAAAGGCATGATAAATCATGATAATCATAACATGGAAATGTGGCAACAACACTTAATAAGGAATTAGCATGAGCCAAGGCTCATTGCAAATGGAGCATGAGTAAACCCTCATTGCACATGAAGCATGAGTAAACCCTAATTGCACTTGAATTATCATGATTCAACACTCATTACACATGATTTATCATGATACTATAATTTACCCAATGCATTGGATCACTATTAGGGTGAACCATTCTTAAACATTTCATTTCATGCATAAGTGTGTCACATGGATCATAAAACATGGATTCATCATCATTTATTCCACAATAAAGGAATGTGGAATTCATACTTGAAACTATATAATAAATAATTAAATTTTCATAAAGTTGAATACCCTTGATAGAGAAATGGGCATAGTATTCAATACACAATGACTTTGGCTTGAAAAAACACAGTGCAATTTCGGCAGCACAACGGTGTGACATAAGAATTCATATAAATGGTTGATGAGAGAGAAAGGGGTGTATCATCATATGTACATGAAATGGACCATAAGGGGGTAATATAGATACATGTACCAACAATTTTAATGGAATTTATATTCATGATACAAAATAATTACTTGAATGTAAATGAGGAGAGAGAAATTCCTTACGGAATCTCGACATGGTAATGGGTGTACATGGGAGGAATTTAATGAGAGATAAAGGGGTATATCATCATTAAAACATAAATAGGGAATTATTGGGGGGGTTCTAAATCATACTCCAACATTTATAATTTAAAATAAAAGGGCATAACAATATTATGAAACTTGGATAAAAAGAGAAAGGTAGAAATCCCTTACTTGGAAGTGTGATCTCAAAGGCTTGGGAGGGGATTGAGAGAGACTTATTGGGAGCTTGGAGAGCCTTGGAAGGATTATAAAGAGAGGAGGGTAGGTTTTGGTCAAACTTCAAAGGCTTTGATTGAAGAGGAAGTGGGAGCTTGGGTGGGTTTATATAAGAAAGGAGAGGGAATTCTTTATTATTTAGATTTGAGAGACCACACAATAAACTAATCAAAACCACAAACCAGCCCATGGTTTTTCCCATGGTTTTTTTCAAAGGGGAGTGTAAAACAAAATTTTAAAAGTACAATGTCCTAAATTCTTAAAAGAATAGGTTTGATTATGTGGAGGTGAGTCACACTCTCAAGGAAAACAATTTAAAACGACAAAATGTTTTATAAGCCTAGAAGGGTCCACTAAAGCTTTGTAAAATAAATCAAACAAACCCAAAATCACATTATTTTAATTTAAAAACATATATTGGTCGAACATAATGTTTATAGTATTTTATTACATCACTATTGGGTCATTATGACATCATAAAACACATTATATATTTAAACGGTAATTAATTTTTACCCAAAAATTTGACTGTCTGAAAAAATTATGAAAAATTCACCATTTGATAATTTCAACATCCTGATTCCAAAAATAATATTCATTTTATCTAAATAATTTTCAAAATATGTGAATTTTTAATTTTAAAATAAAAAACAATATTTATTGAAAAAACATGGGTTTTGACAAAAACAGCTTTCAAACCTTAATAAAAATTACAATTACATTCATAAAATTATATGGTCATTTATATTTAATAAAAATTAATTTAATAATAATAATATTTTATTAAAATGTTATTTAATTTAAAAATCCATTAATTCATCAAAATAGATTTCATAGTCGAATATTAAATAAAAATACTATTTGTGATTTAGAAAACTATTTACAAAGTAACAATAATAAAATGAAAGTATATTATTTATTATATAAAAAAATAATGTACATAATCATAGTGATAGGTTATTTTTACATAACCCCTTAAAATACCCGTATAAGACATTCGGGTAAGGTGCATGATGGTGACAGACTCTTGGGGTGGCTTGGATAACATTGCTTGAGTGGTAATCTCTATCAACTTCCACTTCTCCCATAGTTAGTTCCGCTCAAGCTTAATGTATTCAAGATCGGCTTGGGATTGGTCAAGAGCAAATCCTAATGACATCACCTCCAATCTGAGCTCCAATAAATGGGCTTCGTATGGGGAAAGTCTACTGGATGAGGTCATCGCTTCCTTTATCTGAGTAAATTGGATTTGTTAAAGCCCTATATTTATATTAATCATGTGATCACTGTTCAATAGCTATATTAGAAACGGTCACAATTCTAAATGGTATTTTAAAATCTAAAATATAAAACCAAATAAGTTCATATGTTTTACATAACCATAAGAAGACATTTAAATAGACCAAGATGAATTTTCATTAATGAATATTTGGGTCGTTACAATCTTCCCCCCATAAGAAATTTCACCCTCAAATTTTATTTTTTCCACACTAAAACAGATGTGGGTAATTATGATTCATCACTTCTTCCAATTCCCACATCTCTTCTTCAAACATGTGGTTTTTCCACAACACCTTGATGAGGGGCATTGTCTTATTTCGTATAACTTTTTCTCTACGATCTAAGATATTCATTGGTTTCTCCTCGTAAGAAAGATAATCCTCTAGTTGTACTACCTTTGAAGAGGGTACATGTGAAGGGTCTGGTATGTACTTCCTTAAGAGGGATACATGAAAGGCATCATGTACTTTGTCCATGGTAGGTGGAAGTGCTAGTCGATAGGCCACAGCCCCGACACGATCAATAATCTCGAAGGGGCCGATGTACCTAGGACTTAACTTCCCCTTATTTCCAAACCTCATGACCTTATTCCATGGATATATATGTAGAAATACCATGTATCCAACTTTAAACTCAAGGTCTCATCGACGGTTATCTGCATAACTCTTCTGTCGACTCTGGGCTGCCTTGATATGCTCATGAATGGTTTTCACCTTATCCACCATTTCTTCGACCATTTCTGGTCCTAGCAGCTTACGCTCACCGACTTCATCCCAACATGTTGGTGTTCTTCACCTCTTCCCATATAGGTCTTCATAAGGTTCCATTCAGATGCTCGGGTGGAAACTGTTATTACAGGAGAATTCAACCAGAGGAAGATATTGATCTCATCCTCCTTTAAAGTCTATTGAACATGATATTTACATATCTTCCAGTGTCTTAATAGTTTGCTCAGATTGGCCATCAGTTTAAGGATGATAGGCCATACTGAAGTTTAGTTTAGTATCCAGAGCATGTTTAAGACTCTTCAAAAACTTAGAGGTGAATCTTGGATCTCGATCGGATACAATAGATAGTGGTACTCTATGCATCCTTACCACTTCCCTAATATATATCTGTGTGAGTCAATCCAATGAGAAATCCTCCCGAATTGCAATGAAGTGTGCAGACTTTGTAAGACGATCCACGACAACCCAAATATCATTGTTGCCTTTGGATGTCTTCGGAAGTCCGGTGAAAAAGTATATGGTGATGTTCTCCCATTTCTATGTTGGTATGGGTAATGGTTTCATCATCCCCTTAGACTTCTGCCTCTCTACCTTCACTTGCTAACACACCAGGCACTTTGATGTATATTCAACAATCTCCCTTTTTATATTATCTCACCAATAATGCTCTCATATATCTCGATACATCTTTGTGTTTCCTAGGTGAATAGAGAGATTTGAACTGTGTGCATAATCCAAAAGTTCCTTCTTCAGCTCTGGACTTGATGGAACATATAGTCTTTTCCCAAATCTCACAATTCCTTCTTCATTAACATTGAACTATGAGGATTTCCCTTTTCTGATAGCTTCCACTTTCTTATTAATTCCCACATCATCATTTTGAGCATCCTTTAACCTTTCCAAAAGAGATGGTTGAGAAATCATTTGTGAAAGGATTGATGATGTTCCCTTCTTTATGATTCCCATGTTCATCTTCATCAAATCTAAGAAGATTGGATCCTTCTCAATTCTCATCAATGATAGAATCGTCGGGTCCTTTCTACTTAGAGCAACTGCCACCTTGTTCACTTTCCCAGGGTGGTAGTGGATTGAGCAGTCATAGTGTTTGATCAGCTCTAACCATCTTCATTGGCGCATGTTCAACTCTTTCTATGTGAATATATACTTGAGGATTTTGTGCTCCGTATATATTTTACACTTCTCCCCAAAGAGATAATGCCGCCAAATTTTTAAAGTGAGGATCACCGCAGCCAACTCTAGATCATGTGTTGCATAATTCTACTCATGAACTTTCAATTACCTTGAAGCATATGCAATGAATTTGTCATTTTGCATCAACACACAGCCCAGGCCCTTCTTTGAAGTATTACTGAATACCAAAAAAGTTCTCCACTTGTGTGTAAAGTGAGCATGAGTGCAGTGATAAGTCTCCTTTTCAACTCATTAAATCTTTCTTCGCATTCATCACTCTAAGGAAACTTTACTCCCTTCCGAGTTAGCTTGGTAATAGAGTTGGAAAATCATGCGAAATTTCTCATAAATCGTTGATAATATCCAGCTAACCCCAAAAAGCTATGGATATCTGTTACCGATGTTGGCCTCGGTCATCCCTCTATTGTAGCTATATTGGAGGGATCCATAGATATCCCATTACTTGTGATGATATGGACCAAGAATGATACCTCCTTCAACCAGAACTCACACTTTCTGTAATTTTCATAGAGCTTCTCCTTTCGCAAGGTCTCTAGTATAGTTCTTAGATGCTCCTCATGATCCTCCTTGGTTTTGGAGTATATTAGAATATCATCTATAAATACTACCACAAATTTTTTGAGGTAATCTTTAAATACTATATTCATCAAGTCCATGAAGATTGTTGGAGCATTGGTGAGTCTGAAAGGCATTACTATGAATTCATAGTGCCCGTATCTTATACGAAAAAGCAGTCTTGGAGATATTTTCCTTCCTTGCCCTTACTTGATAATATCCCAACCTCAAATATACCTCGTAGAAGTATTGTGATCCGCACAGCTGATTGAACAAGTCATCAATTTGTGAGAGAGGATACTTGTTCTTTATCGTGATTTTTTTAAGCTCACAATAATCTATGCAAAGGTGCATTAACCCATCCTTCTTCTTGACAAAGAGGAATGGTGCTCCCCTTGGTGAAGCACTTGGTTGTATAAACCCTTTATCCATATTCTTATGTAGTTGTTTCTTTAGCTCCTCAAGATCTAAAACATCCATTCTATATAGATTCTTGGATATTGGAAATGCCCCAGGTATAAGGTCAATTTAGAATTCAACATCTCTTCTTGGAGGAAGACCAGGAAATTCCTCAAAAAATACTTCAGCGAATTCCCTCACAATAGGAATGTCTTCAAGGATGGTTGCCTCCTTAGAATCAATCATCAGATCCAGATATGTGTGCTCATAGGGTAGTAATATCCATGCTTGAGATTATGGAGCTAAAGAAGATTCATCTTCCTCCTTTCACTTGTACAGAATTGGGGGTCGATTCTCCCCATGGAGAGTGATTTCCCTCTCACGGAAATTTCTGTTTGCTCTATATAGGGAAAGTCAATCCATGCCCATAATTTCATAAAGTTCCACCATAGGGAGTATTATGAGGTTCTTAGGGAAGTTCAATCCACCGATTATGATAGGGGAGGAGTTATATTCATGGGATTCAATGATTTCCCCATTTTTTGTACTCACTAGCATCTTCACTTCCATGATTTGTGGTGTTGTTGGGATTGTTCTAGTAAACTTTCGAGATACAAAAGAATGCGTAGAACCAGAATCAAAAAATATGTTCGCTATTATTGAATAAATAACTAGTGTACCTGTCACCACTTCTTTTTTGGGGTTCACTTCGGTGGTAGTAATGGAAAAAGCTCATCCTTGATACCTTGGAGGTTGTTGGTTGCCTCTAAAAACCCTTGGATTAGGGAACTGATTTTCAAGATGCCCTAGTTCTTTGCAGTTGAAGCAATGAACAATGCGTTGAGAGTCAAACAGATTGTTCCTCTCCTCTGTCGCATCTGTGGGTTTTTCTTGTTGGTAGTTAATAGCAAGGTGTCCTTCTCTTCCACACCTAAAGCATTTCCTCATCCCCTATAAGCAATTTCCGGGGTGCTTCTTTCCGCACCTTTGGAAAGTGGGGTGCTGGATCTTCTTAGCACCATTGGTTTTATCCATCAGGCCGCCAAAATTGAGGTCCACCTTACGCTTCTTATCCCCATGATACCCCTGAGATTCTATGATCTCCATTTCAACCTTGAGGGCACATCGGAAAATTTTCTCATAGCTGTCGAAGTCACGGATCACCAGGAATTTCCGCAGGCTAGGTTTCAGCCCACCAAAGAAGCGGTCAACCTTGCATTTGGGGGTAATGACAAAGCCAGATGCGTATCGCGCAAGCCTTGTGAAGTTTTCCTCGTATGCTCCAATGGATTCATCGTCTTTTTTCTTGACTGCAAGGAAGTCCCTTTCCATCTTAAGTCGGAGGGTGTGCAAAAAATATTTATCAAAAAACATTTTTCGGAAATCCTTATTTTGCAACGCCTCGATCTCCTCCTCAGGCTTCATATTTTTTATCAATGTACACCATTGATCGGATTCACCCTCCAAACGATAATCACCCAGAAGAACCTTCTATTGTTTGGAACATTGAAGGATGAAGAAGATCTTTTCAATGGAGTTGATCCATTGTTCGGCGATTGAGGGATCAGATGATCTATTAAAAGTAGGAGGCCTTTGTCTCATGAAGCTTTTGATAGCGACTTGTTCATTCTTAGGGGGGTTGAATGTTCTTCTTGACCCATGTTTCTATTCAAATCATGAGTTAACTGAGAGAGAATCATGACAAAGTTCGTGATTCCCGCTCCCATTAGATTGGGCATCTCATTAGCATAGTCATCACATTGATCTTCACATCGGTTGTTAGCCTGAGTCCTCCTATTACCGGCCATTGGCTGGAATAAAAGGAAAGTTAGGGGTAACACATATAGGGTAATCCAAGGACAAAACAGATGAGTTATAAATAGATTTTATTTCCTTAACTTATGAATCTATATGCTTCAATCTTTGTTATCCATTATCTATTTTCTAACATATATTCTTAGGGGATTTTTTTTAATTCCCTTAATAATGGTTTGTACTAAGATTGTGAATTTACCAATGCATATCCCTTGGGAGTGTCGTAACCAAGAGTGCAGTAAGCCTCATTTTCGTGTACTAGGATACCCCGGGTCAAGCTCGAAACTCATTGTCGGAGTTTTCACCCCTAGGTACATCTATATCAGAGTCGCCTTTACCTGCTCGTATCCAGACAGGGATGTATTTGCTTGATAAAACACTTACTCAATACCAATCAAAACTTAGGGATGTTTGTATTATACTTAATCTTGTCTCTAAGGCTTCACTATGGTTTTTTAATCCTAATCCCAAAAATAACTAAACCTATCCTCTAATACCAACTACAACATCTTTGTTCTTTATTACATACTTAAACATGATTTATTACATAAAACCTTCACTTGATACATCATAGAAGATCTATAGGTCTAGTGTCTTTGGGGATTAGGAACATTACATAACAACTTAAAGCATATAATGCAACATCTTATTGAAAACTTCCTTTACATGACCACTACATTCCCTCGTACTTAGCATTGCATAGGATAACCTGAGGACATGCATAAGAAAAGGGTGAGCTATAAAGCCCAGTAAGGGAATAAACATGGAATAACATGAGGAATACAATACATGTTAGAAAATAGGCATATTAATGGAGCACAAGAGAAACATGAACATAAAGGCATGATAAAGCATGATAATCATAACATGGAAATGTGGCAAGAACACTTAACATGGAATTAGTAGGAGCCAAGGCTCATTGCACATGAAGCATGAGTAAACCCTCATTGCACATGAAGCATGAGAAAACCCTCGTTGCACTTGAATTAGCATGAGTCAACACTCATTGCACATGACGTATCATGATACTATACTTTACCCAATGCATTGGAGCACTATCAGGGTGCACCCTTCATAATCATTTCATTTCATGCATAAGTGTGCCACATAGATCATACAACATGGATTCATTAACATCATAATTCATTCCATGAATAAGAGATATGGAATACATAAATTTAAGTTCTCAATCAATAAGTGCATATGCATAAAGGTGAATACCCTTGATAGTGGAGTGGGTATGGTATTCACTACACAATGATTTTGGCATGGAAATTTTGTTATAATTTCGGCAGCATAACGACGTCAAATAGAAATTCATAAAATGGGTTGATGAGAGTGAAAGGGGTCTCTCATCATTTATACATTAAATGGACAGTAAGGGGATCATGGTACATAATATACCAACATATGGAATGGAATTTAGATTCATAATATAAAAAAAATCTTGAATGTAAATGAGGAGAGAGAAATTCCTTACGGAATTTTGGCATGGTAACGGGTGTACATGGGAGGAATTAATGAGAGTGAAAGGGGTATCTCATCATTCAAACATAAAGAGGGAAGTATGGGGGAGGTTTGAAATCATACCCCAACATTTATAATTGAAAGTAAAAGGGCATAACAAGATTAAGAAACTTGGATAAAAAGAGAAAGGTAGGAATCCCTTACTTGGAAGTGTGATCCCAAAGGCTTGAGAGAGGCTTGAGAGAGGCTTCTTGGGAGCTTGGGGCGCCTTGGGAGGATTCTAGAGAGAGGATGGAAGAGTTTGGATGAACTCCAAAGGCTTTGAGTGAAGAGAAAGTGGGATCTTGGGTGGGTTTATATAGGAAATGAGAGGGAATTCTTTATTATTTAGGTTTGGGACACCACACATTAAACTAATCAAAACAAAAAACCAGCTCATGGTTTTTGCCCATGGTTTTTTCCAAAGGGGAGTGGAAAACAATATTTTATAAGTCTAATGGCCGAACTTCTTAAAATAATAGGGTTGCTTATGTGGAGCTAAATCACACTCTCAATGAAAACAATTTAAAAACACAAAATGTTTTATAAGCTTTGAAGGGTCCACTAAATCTTTGTAAAATAAATCAAAAAAAAACTAAAATCACATTATTTTAATGTTAAAATATATATTGTCCGAACATAATGTTTAGAGTATTTTATTACATCACTATTGGGTCATTATGATTTCATAAAGCATATTATATATTTAAACGGTATTTAATTTTTACCCAAAAATTCGACTGTCTCAGAAAATTATGAAAAATTAACCGTTAGATAATTTCGATGTCATGATTCCAAAAATAGTATTAATTTTATCTAAATAATTTTCTAAATATGTGAATTTTAACTTTTAAAATAAAAACCAACATTTATCGAAAATTCATGGGTTTTGACAAAGACAGCTTTCAAACCTTAATAAAAAATTACAATTGCATTCATAAAAATTATATGATCATTTATATTTAATAAAAGTAATTTAATAATATTATTATTTAATTCAAAAATCTATTAATTCATCAAAATAGATTTCTTAGTTGAATATTAACTAAAAATACTATTTGTGCTTTAAAAACTATTTACAAAGTAACAATAATAAAAAGAATGTATATTCTCTATACAAGAATAATGTACATAATCGTAGTATTAGGGTCTTGTTACATAACCCCTTAAAACACCTGCATAAGACCTTAGGATAAGGTGCGTGATGGTGACAGACTCTTGGGGTGGCTCGGATAACATTGTTTGAGTGGTAATCTCTATCAACTTCCACTACTCTCGTAGGTGGTTCCACTCGAGCTTCACGTATTCAAGCTCGACTTGGGCTTGGTCAAGAGCGAAGCCCAATGACGTCACCTCCTTTCCGAGCTCTGAAAAATGGGCTTTGTATGAGGCAAGTCTACTTAATGAGGTCATCACTTCATTTGTCTGAATAAATTGGATTTGTTAAACCCCTATATTTATACTAATCATGTAATCAATGTTCAACGGCTATATTAGTAACGGTCACAATTCTTAACGGTATTTTAAAATCCAAAACATAAAACCAAATAAGTGCATAACCATAAGAAGACATTTAAATAGACCAAGAGTAATTTTCATTAATGAATTTTTGGGTCGTTACAAATTCCCCATGTGGTCTCGTAACGAGGAAACTACATACACTTTGAGAGAGCAGAAAGTCCATCCCCCTATGGTCTCGCAAAGTAAAAAGTAAACAGACACTCTGGAGAAGCCCTTGGCATCCATTCCTCCTATGGTCTACTACACCAAGTTCTCACAGCTTTGTGTAAGTCAATTGTGCACAAACGATATATGGCAACCAAAGTAAACCTCAAGAACTACTTGGCTAAACAGTCTATATCATATCATAGCATGTCAGATAAAATCACTCCATCCTAACAACACTATGTATAGAAAACAAAGCAGCCTAACAGGCAAAGCTAGACCAAACAGTCAATATCAAAACAAGCATGGGTAACACATCCATACCATGGCAAATAACCCTATTCACAATCAAATAACCTCTATTGAGGCACACAAGGCATGGCAGGCATTAACAGGACTAAAAACCCTAAACACGCAATACCCCGTTCTAGGGTATTGGGAACTTTTGCACATAATATTCAAAGACTAACTACGGAAAGGAACAAACCACCTACCTCGGCATTGTACGAAGAACACTCTCGAACGTCGGCCCTTGAATCAGCCTAGAACGACGTAGATCTAAAAAAACGTCAAAACCGCTCAACCGCAGATATCTCACAAAAGAGGAGAAATCAAGGAATGAGGCTCTATAAGAAGGAAGAACTCACAGTGGTGATTCCAACGCAATCGGTAGCGGTTGATTCGGAGAACGGATGGCGGTTCGGGGGCTCGAAGAAGAATCATCAGCTTCGGTCACTCCTAGATGTGACGAGCTGAGAAGAAGACGAAACTGGGAATGAGATGCAACCCCAGTTCGTTTAATGAAATAAAAGAAAAGGTACATGATGTGTCTTTTAAAAGTACACGGTGTGTATATGCTTTTATCGGGCCCCGCTTTAAGCGGTCTCCAGGTCACCCCACACAGCCATGTACTCGGCCGTTACACGACCAGTACACGGTCACCCACAGCAACCGAGTACATGGTGTATACTCCTTAAATTTCCAAAAACTTCTCTTTTCCTCAAAAACACCAGAAAACAAGATTCATACCTGGAAGGAAGATCCTGGTTCTTACATGTACCACCCCTTCCCACTAATTTTCATTATTTCTTGTTCATTATCTTCATTAATTCAATCCTTACCATCCACTCAAAGCATGCAAAGGCATGATACATCCACATTATACACAAAAATAAAAAAAAAAGAGTTCTTGAATCTCCTACCTCAATCAAAGCTTCACAATCGTTATGGAAGGAAAAAAGAGAAGGTGACGTGATCACCGAGATGGAATCATGCAAGGAGATCCTCAACAATCTAGACCACATCAATCACTCAACTCGACACCAACAAAAACAGGTGTGCATCCTTCCCAAGATGGGAGAACAATGAGAGAACCAAGAATAAAGGAAGGGGAACTCACCTCGGATCACCATCGGTCAGTCTTTGGAAGCCAAGGGTCCACACCAATCGATGAGGGGGTTCAAGGGTCTCACCTCTGGTCGCCCCAAGGTTTGGAGAAAATAAGGGATAATAGAAGAATTCAGATGGAATTCAAGATTTATACCATCACCAAAAAACACTGATTTGCAGTGCAACAGACCATCATCACATCGTGAGGATACTATCTTGAACTACCCTTGAAAAATCACGTTGTGTGTCCCTCCATATCTCTCCCTCTTGAACTCAGTCAGCTTTATAATTTTGATACTATTAAAGAGGGGTTTTAGTGTGACCCAAACACCATGGCGCGACATCACTTGAAACAAAACCATTGAAACTTGGCCTCTAAGCTCTCATGTCAGGACAAAGATGGGTGCGTCGTGACCAGGCGATTGGTAGAACCTCTGAATTAATCCTCCAAACTTCACCCTACATCAGGCAAGTGCCATGTCGCGAAGGCCCTCTGTGGAAAACTTCACAAACTACCCAAGGCACTGTCACATCATGAACCATACCTACATGTTGCGACAATTAAAACAACCAAGGGAAACATCGTAAGGTTCATAAAGACTTTGTAAGGATCCTTTATTGAATTTTCTTTTTGAACCCCTCACATTGTGACATACCACATCGTGTCGTGACCAGACTCCCACCACCTGCACCAACCCTCGCGACTCATGCACCAAGCCCGTGACACCTCCTCAGCACTGTGACACACCAACAATAGATTTACCCCTTTGTTGCAGCCAATCCTTCACATCGCGACTGAGACGATCAAGTTGTGACCTGCCTCTCTCAGCAAAAACATCACATCCAACAACACATCTCTCCCTCCAATATCCTCATGACACCTTCAACACCCAAAAGTCACAAAGTAATCGGACGAAAAGGTCTGCCCCATTACATGATCAAGGTATTCTTTAGGGTGGGTCATTAAAGTTTTTTTATGAAAAAATAAAATCATATTTATTTCATATTCTAACTAAAATGGTATGCATACACTATATTTATTTATTTACAACTTTTTTATTGTTTCTTATATATGATTTCTGCTTTAACTCAACTCATGTGTATGACCTGGTTCATTCATATGTACACCTCTACACTCCATCTGATCTAATTAGACATTCATGGTCACAAGTGTACTCTGAACTTAAACTTGAATTTCTGCAACCCGAGTGTAAGACTTATATATTTACATTTACAACATTTTAACTCGATTGTGCTCTACTCCCAACTTCACTTTCTTGAGCATGTGACATGAATTTCACTATCAATGTGAAATTAAATGGTTACTAATCTAATCACATTATGTTATAAAAAATACTTTTGGAATTTTTTCCTTACTCTCCCAACTTATATTGAATTGTTGAGGTAAACCTCTTTGAAAAAATATTCGTAACTCTTATTCAACCTTCAAGGCTTCGACCAAATCAAAGTCATCTTTATTTGTAACATTCGTATTAACACATCCACCAATTCATTGTAGCATAAACACATAAAATTAATGAGATTCTCCGACCATGGTCTATCAATCTTCAAGCTCCAACCATCCCCGTCCAACATTCATCAAACAAATCCTTCCATATAGTCATTTAATTCATTTATAAAATCTCATGTTTTTTTGTCAATCTATATAAAGTATCTTCATTCCATTTCAACTTCCAAGATCGTCACACATGGTGGCTCATTTTTGATGGCCCATATATTGATGAAAAAACTTGGCCCATCATGTAGGTTGTCAACAAATCCAATGCCACACAATAATTGAACAACATAACCTAAAACAACTCATGCGGCGGGTGGGAAATATTGTTATGAAATCCATTATTTGATTTTTTTTTTTTTTTTTTTGCTTTGTGTTTAAATAATTTTTTTGACATTTATATTCAAATAGTATTTATATGTGTTTTCTTAACAAAATTATTAAACAAATCAATTTTGAAATATTGTTTTCAAAACAAATATTATTAAAAAAAACAGTTTCCAAGGTACCTTTTTTTAATTCCCAGTCCTTATTTAAAAACTAAAAGAAAAAGAAAAAAACAAAACAGATCGAAGAATCTGTGGGGAAGGTAGAGGATGGCCCACCTAGAACATCTTTGGATTTGTGTGGTGACGTACTCAAAATATTCCTCCCAAACAAATAATGAAAGGCCGCCCGTTACTCTCCTTTTTTCTCTCTCCATCCACGTGGATCTATGAGTTTCCTCCTAGGTGGGCCCTACACCTACGTCAGGCGTACCACACGTGGACGATGGGATGCCCGCCAGCTGCTCCCTGATCTCCCACCGTCGGTTCCAAATCCGATACCCTCCACGTTTGCCGCTGTTTTTTAAATTGTTTAAAATAAATTATATTAATATACGGTTTGTTATGAAGGATCTAAGGTCATTCATTTTATACAAACAATATTTAAAATTAAATTATTTTTATTCATCGTTATTATTTTCATTCTTCCACCTCCCATTTTAACTTATCAATTTTATGTTCACATAACTTTAATTTTTGTTTTTTGATAATAGGTGGGAGAATAAGTATAGTGTGGTATCGAAATATTGTGGATCCCAAGAGTGGGTTTATTCATACTTACATCAAAATCTACCCATAATCTTCTAGATAAAAAAGGGACAATTCCCATTTTATGACACCAATTTGTGTCTTTGAATGATGCTAACCAAACAAAGATTATATACTTTGACAAAGTATCAATAAGCTAGTGTTAATTCTACAAATAATTATAAGAAAAACTTTTCACACAAATGCATAAATTGAGATATTATCATTGTTTGGTATGTGTTTACAGAGTTTCCCTTTTATAGAAATGGACGAGTAGAAATGAATTAGACCCCATGAATTTAATTATGATTAGATTTGTTGTCAATCAGTAGCGATGGAGAGCACAACCAGTTTGCACCCCTTAAACTAGTAAAGAGAAGCATACATGACATAAAATGATGCGACAATCCAAGGGATGGTTGGATGCATGGGTTGTCTGGAGCATAATCATGTTATAGAGGTATGGTAAAGATGACTAAAGATCACTTGGAGTGATATAAGAGGTCTGGAAAATCAGTGACAAACATGTGATGATGATGATCATGCTACAAAAAGTCCACATAAAGAGTTCCAGATCTTTGTCTGAAATGCAAATGCAATGGTCATGTTTCTGAAGAATGTCGTCGGAGCTTGCTATGTTCTCTATGCAAAAAGCATGGTCACTCGGCTGAATTGTGCAGGTCTAAGCCAAAGGGGGATGCTTCTCATACTAAAAGAGATCTCGCAGCGGATCAGGCTGCCTCCAAGGATGTTGGCGTGACATCATACGTTGCCGCTTTGATGAAGGGTCAAGGGAATTCCAATTGCATCACTTTTGTGTAGATGGTTGGTCGTTCCTGCAAAGACATAGATGAATCCTTGCATAGAGATGAGGAGACCCGACAGAAGTCTGCTCACTCACAGAACTCTCATGAGGTGGAGCAGGATGTTATGGGTTTTGATGGTAAAGCATATAGCAGTAAGGGGAGAGATTTATCTCCTGTCCAAGGAATGAGTGAATCACATAGGCAATTTGTGCTGGTTGAACCTTCTTCTAGCAAGGACTTTGGTGGCATTGATAAACTGGTCATGCCCAGGTTATAGCAGGTCAGTTCATGTCAAAAGTAGGATGTTGGGACTGTGATCAATAAGGATGCAACACAACAGGCAATACATGTTGCGGTCTTTGCGAAGGGTGGATCAAACGCTCTTCCAAAAAACTGATTTCACTAATGATGTTTCGTTGGATCAGATCAAAGGGAAAAATGTTTTGTTGGATGATGAAGGGTACCAGCTGGTCACCCATAGGAAAGTCAGCTTGTGACCCGCTCACAGAGTTTTAGAGGGTGATGATCGACCTATGATGGCGAGTCAGTGTATCTCATTTAATGTTGTTGATGATGACTCTATGAAAGACAAGGGAGTGAGCAACCATGAAAAATCTCATCTTGAGGAGGAAGCGGGTGACCATGCTACTGGTGTTTTGTTGGTTGAGAAGCCAACCAAGGGTGTTACTCTCCCATCGGACTCTGGTTCTGGTCGAAACAATCTTACTTTCCAAGACATTATTAGTAAATCCTTTAGCAATGATATCTTTCAGGAGGAATTTAGCAACATTGCACCTTTCCGAGGTGATGGACAACCCCCAGCTAGTGAGGATGTCAAAGACACTGAAGGTCAAGACTCTAAAGCCCATGATGAGGAGTCATCGAGCATGGATGATCAGGGCATCACTTGGCAGGCTCTTAGGCAGTGTAAGTGAGGCAGACATCCGAGCTCTCGGGATGGATCACGAAGAGGTGGAAGACATAATAAAAGACGATTGTTTGAATGTTCCTTTGATTTTGGTGGTATTGTTTGCACCAGTTTTTTTTTGCATTGCAACCTTTTCCTTGTGTATCTTCATTTTTTAATAAAATTTTGGGACTGAGAGTTTTTAATCCATGGTCACACTGTTCTTAGTATATGATTCATTCATGTTATACCCATGAATCTATTATGTTATCATAAATACTTATAAAATTACAATAAATATATTTAAATAATAAATATATTTATTATATTTATAATTATAAATTTTTAATTATATACAAATACTTTTTTAAATATATTTATTTATAATTATAATTATAACTATAACTATATATATATATATATTTAAATAATTATTAAATTACAATAGATACAACTATTATAATTATATTCAAAAATTTATAAATATATTTATTTATACTTATAATTATAAATAAATGTATATATATATATGTAAATAATTATAAAATTATAATATATATGTATTATACTTATAAAGTTATAAATATATATAATTAAATAAATATATTTATAAATATATACAAATATTTATAAATATATACAAATATTTATAAATAAATAAAAATATTTATAATTATAATTCTAAATAAATATAGATATATTTAAATAATTATAAAATTATAAGAAATATATTAATTATATATCTATAAAATTATAAATATAATAAATATATTTGTTATAATTTTATAATTATTTAAATAGCTAAATAAATAAATAAATATAATTATAACTATAAATAAATATATATTTATTAATTACAAATAAATAAATATTTATTTATAGTCATAATTATAAATAAATATATATTTATTTAAATAATTATAAAATTATAAAAAATATATTTATTATACTTATAATGTTACAAATATATATAATTAAATAAATATATTTATAAATATATACAAATATTTATAAATAAATATAAATATTTATAAATAAATAGAAATATTTATAACTATTATTATAAATAAATATAGATATATTTAAATAATTATAAAATTATAATAAATATATTAATAAAATTATAAATATAATAAATATATTTCTTATAGTTTTATAATAATTTAAATAAATATATATATTTATAATTACAACTATATATATATTATAATTTTTTAATTATAAATAAATATTTATTTATTTATACATATAATGACACACACACACACACATAATTATAACTGTAAATAAATATATATTTATTATAATTTTTAATTATAAATACGCATTTATCAGCGCTGATAAATTGTCTTTATCAACGCTATAATTTTAGCACTGATAAAGACACCATATATTAACGTTTTTTAACGCTGATACAGACATATCTTTATCAACGTTAAAAAAGCGCTGATAAAGGTACATTTTATCAGTGATTTCTATTTTAGCATTGATAAACATATATTTATCAACGCTTTTAAGTAGCATTGATAAAAGTGTTACCTGATTTAATAAATGAACCATAACAGTCGGCTTCTTCTCTTGCACACCTTCAAGAAGCTCTCGCGGAAGCCGATTACTGCCGCGCCACCGCTCTTGCCAAACCCCGTTGTCGCCGCTCCTCCGCTCTCGCCCAACTACACTGCCACAGCCCCGCTGCGCCGCCACTCTTGCCGAACCCCGCAACCACCGTTCCTCCGCTCTCGCCGAACCGCACTGCTGCAGCCCCGTCGCGCCGTCGCTCTTGCCTGGCCGCTCTTACCAAACCCCATTGCTGCCACGCGCCGCTCTCCCCCAGCCGCACTGCTTTTGCGCCGCCGCTCTGCCACACTACCGTCGCGCCGCCTCGAAGAACCCTACTGCCGCCGCATTTTTGACAAATCAAGACCCTCAAAACTAAAAGTATGATATTCAAATCTTGTTTTTATGTATTTCTCTATGATTTATCATCTTCTCCCATTGTTCTTCATTATTCATTCCTTTTCCTTGGTGATTGATACTATAGATGGCCATAAGGATGAACCTAGGGTAGGGGAGGAGGGTTTAATGAAAATTCATGTCTTTCTTGGTTCTTAAGGATCCTTAGTGATTCTATATGAATGTGACATAGTTTATCAGTTTTAATGTAGGTGCCACTAAATATTTTGTCATTCCCTATGAACTCCTAATGTTCTTGATATTTCCATTAGTTATTATTATAAAACATTCTTTTGATGAAACATTATGGATTATTGTTTAATTTAATGACTTCTATTTTCTAAAAAAGAAATTCCATTTTTAAAGAGAAACAATTTTGGGTGCATCGAGTGCCCAATGAAATGATTCGATGGAATGATTTGGTTTCAAATAAATCATCAATATAATTTTTTTTATTGAAATATAACATAGAAATGATGTTTTTGTAATTGAAAGCTTATGATAATTGAATTATATATGCTTGATTATTATTTGTACATGGGAGGCATTGGGTGATTTGGTAACCCGGATAAATGCAACGACCAGTACAGATTACGCTCTAGAAGGGGATAATGACCTGGTTAGACTGAGTGTGTTAAAAGGATTGATTAGTACCCTAATGATACAAATGAGCTCCCTCATATGGAATACTTGGTTCATGTATTCCATCTAATGTTCCTAGTGACAGTCTTAGTATCCTCACACTCAGAGGTTTTATCATATGATGCATTATTAATGACTACCTGTGATGTGATATCTTTATTTCCCTCTCTATTATTGAATCTTGATATTTCCAATGTCATCCAACCTTGGTTTTAATTTATTTGACAATTTTCATGTTTTCTGTTATGGAAATATTATTTTAAGGAATCAACAATTTTTATGTCATTTTTTCAAACTAGAACTTTTGGTTTCCATGGTGAAAAACATTATTTAGATTCAACGTGTTATCCTATTGGGGTTTTCTTTACACCCTACACATTCCAAAGAGGTGTATATAGACTTGGCTTTATAGGATACATGAAAAATAAAGGGTTCCATTACATTTGGTGACTCTTATTAACCTGTTTGGTTTATCAGATAAGACAATTATGAAAGCATTTTAATCAATCAAGTGATTTTATAAAGGTGGACTAATTTATAAATAGATTTAAAGGGTGGTTTAAGTGTAATGTTTTAAGAAATGTCATATAAATGATTTCAAATTATCATATAGAGAATTGGCCACTTGGTTTGTTTTCCAAGTGGTTTTATCCCTTATTATGGAATGATATTCGATGACAAGTGTTTGGGAAAATTCCTAAATGGGTTTTTTTTAAAGAATGCTTTTGGTTTTAAAATTAGTGGTAATCATCAACTTGATGTTTTAAAAATTATTCTTGTGTTAATTGGATTTCAAACCAAGAGTTTGGATGATTTGAAAGTGTTAAAAATGTTGGAAAATGTTGTTTTATTTTTAAAGTGGCGAGTTAACCCTTGTGATCTATATTTGAAACCATTTTTTTAGCCTTGGTTAATTTTTATATCAACGTTTTTGGATGTTTAAAGCTTTTAAGATTTTCAAATGAGATGGATTATTTCAAAAGGGTGTGTTTTCCCATGTGGATTGGATTTTGAAACCTATTGTGTCTTTGAATGTTTTTCAATGGCCTTTTAAAGGATAATGTGAATTCCCATTTGAGTTTTAAAGGTGCTTTGATAAAATTGGTCGGAAGAGTAGATCGGGATGAATTTTATAAATGATAAAATGGCTTGGCATTTCAAGCATGTTTCGAAAAGAGAAGACCCATTTGAAATTTTATAAAAAATGTGTTTTCATAAATGGTGTGATACCTTCTTAAGCCCATTTGAAAAGTGTTCTAAATGAGAAAATTTAAAATGATTTGTATTTGAAACACCAAGAATGTGTGAGTTTTGAAAATGGGGGTTTAGGCCACCATGCCTAGTTTTATGGAAATGGTTGGTTTTCAAACATGTTTTAGAAAGTTGTATGATAATTGGAAACCTCTTTGACTTTTGAAATGTGTATATAAAAAATGCGTGTTTATGAAATAGTTTAAAGTCAGATTTTAAAAAGGTAATTTGACCAAGAGGTATTGGTCGAGGAAAAATGTTTTCCAATTGATTGTTTTCATTTAATGAAAATCTTAGAAAAAGAGTTGTAACACACTTTTATGCGTTACTACTTATTTGGTAAAACTTTATCGAAAATGTTTATTTTTCTAATGTATTTCAAACTATATTTTTTTAGGATGTAATACGAAAGTGATCTATTAGATTTGGTAGGTTGTGGCGGCCTAATGGACTTTTAGATCACACCTATATTTTATAGGTCCAGGTTTGTTCTGTCTTGTTTCACTTCCTTTGGATTTTCTGATAAGGATGTATGGTTTGATGGTGACCCTAGTTTAATATCTTTTATGTATTTATTTTGTTAAATATTAATATTACTGAATCAAATAGGATGGACATGAATAAAGAATGGATGGTTTCCAATCGTCTGACAAAAGAGTATGAAGATGGAGTGAAAGAGTTCATCAAGTTTGCAAAATATCATGCATATGACCCTTCTCAAATCCTCTTCCCATGTTTATGCTATTGTTATTCAAGAATAATTAGTCCAGAGGAGTGGAAGAACAGTTGATCTATCACGGAATAGATCAAAGTTATAAATGTTGGAATAATCATGGGGAAAAAGCGAATGTAGAAAGTGGCTGGGATAACACTGCATTTTCATCTAATTTGATTACAAGTGTGGACAATGAAGAAGATCGTATTGATGATATGATTACAGATGTGAATGATGATGAAGATCATACTAAGGAAATGATAAGGACAGTTGAATATGAACTTTGTGATTTCCCAAAATTGTTTGAGAAGTTAAAGAGTTGTACAAAGATGCTATTGTATGCTGGTTGTACTAAATATATAGCATTGTCAGCCGTACTGAAGCTGTATAATTTTAAATCAAACAATGGATGGAGTGATTCCAGTTTTACTGAACTAATTACTCTTGAATGACATGCTCCCATAAGATAATGAGCTACCTAGCCGAACATACGGTGCCAAACGAATGCTACACTCGATGGGTATGATCTCTGAAAGAATACACCCCTACTCGAATGATTGTATACTATTTTTCAAGGACCAAAAATCAATTACAGAATTCCCGAAGTGTGGTGCTTCTCAATACAAGAAAGATGAATCCGGTCTTATGAAAGTTGTATGGTACTTTCTAATCATTCCAAGGTTTAGGTGCCTATATTGAAGTGAAGAGACTACAGATCAATATGACGTGGTATGATGATATAAGAAATAAAGATGGGAAACTATGTCACCCAACATTATTTTATATAATGGTTCATTTGACGGTTCAATGGGAGAGAGTAATTTGACTATGTGGTCCGGTACACTATAGATGGATGTACCCCATTGAACGGTATATGAAGATTTTGAAAGGGTATGTCAAAAATCAAAGTCGTCCAAAGAGTTGTATTATATAGAGATATATTGTTGAGGAAGCCGTTGAATTCTGTACTGAATAACTATTTGGTGTGGAAAGCATTGGTCTACTGAAATATTGTCACACTGGGTGGATTGCGGGTGAAGGAATTTCTGGAAGAGATGTTGTCACAATCAATATTACAGATCGGGAGTAGACCCACCTTTACGTTTTGCATAATAGTTTGGAGGTTTCCCCATATATTGAAATCCACAAAGAAATTATCAGAAATTTGAATCCAACAAGGTCTGAAAGATGAATATCAAATACACATAATCAATAGTTTAAAAGATGGTTTTAGGACCATATTTTTCAGGTGTCAAATGAAAATTCATATTAAATTTCAGAACGACTTTGATGGCTAGCCAAAAGGCCAAGTGTGTATGTATTATCTTACAATGGTTATGTAATTAATGGTTATACATTCTATACAAATGAACATGATGAAGACAGTACCATGAAAAATAGCGGAGTTACATTTGTGGATGAAGAGATGCATGTTTATGGTACTAAGGATAGAAATTTAATTTACATGAATATGTTATACTTTGGCATCATCAAACAAATATGGGAGTTGGATTATACAACATTCCAAGTGCTGATTTTTCAATGAAAGTGGGTTAATAACATGAGTGCTGTTAAAATAAATGAATTGCGATTTAGAAAAGTTGATTTCAATAAGGATGAGTACAAAGATGAACTGTTTATAATGACATCATAGTTAGTACAAGTATTTTATGTTCCAGATCCTGCAGGCCAAAATTAGTTAATTGTTATGTTATCAACCAAAACCGCTGAAGGATCATATGAAAATTCAACTAAAGATGACCCTTTCATTGGTACGTTTCAATCATTTCACAGTGGTCCCAATGTAGACAACGTTTTGTATGTCAGAGATGATCACAATGAAGGGATTTGGATAGTCGATAAAGGGGTCAAATCCCTTCATCCTTAAAAAATAGAGTTCAATAATCATGTTATATATATATATATATTGTAATATAAATTGAGTTACCTAATGTTATTATTTGTTCGCTGCTGCATTTATGTAATGTAAATTAAATATTAAACCATTTCTAGAGATAATGACTTCTGTACGTGCTGGTACTCCCAATCTCGAGGAACAATAGGTCTCTCAACCTGATACCGCTCGCAGTACAGAGGAACAACAACCTTCTGCATGTGTTGGTGCTTCTAATACTGAAGAACAATAGGTTTCTCAACCTATTGTTGCTCCCAATGCAGAGGTATAATGACCATCTGCACATGATGATGCTGCCACTATAGAGGAACAACATATTGACGATGTTGAATCTGAGTAAATGGTAGGCGACGAAGGACCGATGATATAGAAAAAACAAGAGCGCTGTAGTTTGATGGTGTTAGCAAAAACCATTAAGGTGAACATCAAAGGCATCAAATACGAGGTCAGATGGAATGCACAAGGACAACATGTTTACCCCAACAAGTCCACATTCAGTAGTTACATTGGAATTATCACTTGACAATGTGTGCTGATTGATAGAGATTCGTGGCACCATGTTGTTCCCATGTTTAAGAAACTCATGTGAGAATAGATTATGATAAAATTATGATATCATTTATTTATTTTACTAAAAAAATAATAACGAAACATTGACTTTTTGTTCATCATCCCTTGAAGAGTATATTTATAGTAAATTAATCCCACAAGAAATATATATTAATGATTGTTGGAAGGATTCATAGAGGCTTTAACACAATTCTAATGAGAAATTATCTTAAAGATGCTGAATGAAAAATAAACCCACACCCACCACTTATGTATGCACACCTGATAACCTAAGAAGCATGGGATGTGTTTACTGGTCGTCGTGTGGATGCATCTTTTGAGGTACATTGTGGCTAGTAATACATTGTTTGACGATACATGTATTCATCGCTTTGATTGACAATTTTTTATATATGAAACAACAACTAAGTGCTAAAAATAAGGAACGAGCAGAGAAACCAATATACCCCTACTGTAAAGCAAGTATGGGGTATGCTTCACTTGAAAAAAAATGGTACATATTTTAAATCTACCGTAATACTTTTATGTGACATGAAATAATAAAATAATTATGTTCCTATATTTATATACATATTGATGACTCCAAATCCAAATCCACTTCTATCCCACACTATGTGCTATGGAAGGAGGCATGTGTAAATAAAGATGGGATACTAATAGATTAAAACTCATAAAAAAGTGTGGGAAACATGTGTAAGTATGACATAATAAAAATTTATTTTGATTTAAATCGCTATTAAATAACAATGATTGCTTATTTTCTTATATATTATATCCTAAATAATCATAGGAATCAATAACATCTCTATTGGATGAACACCTAATATCAGTGTTCTTGAAGTGACCAGAACTGTATGGCTGCATTAGAGGTGTGTGTTTTGTGGTGACACCCCAAACATATTTTGAGAAAAAAAAACAATAGGATAAATATAAAGAAATGAAATAGATGAAAGAAAGACTATCCACCCTTTAAGAACAATTAAAATGGTAGAGAGAGTTGCTAGAAACTTTTATATAGGGAAACAAAGAGAAGAAACAAATCAAGAACAACCATTTCATGAAAATCCCGCCCCACCCCCACCAGCTTTGAGGTGATCCATTCCACTCAAAGAGCTATCTTAGTCATGGTAATCAATGTTCTAATAATTGTTTCTTTGAAATGTGAATAAAAAAGACACTAATACCTTTCCTGTACTGATATTCTATAGGGTGAAAATGATTTTGATTTATATCTATCAACACCCACCCATCACCTTGCAGCGAGTGCTATGGTGTTAAATATCCAAGATGATATTCTACACAACAAACCACTTCCAACAGGTCATGTGAGAGTGACAATTAGCATATACCATGAGCCGAGTGCCGAGCTACCTATTCCACTTGATGAAGACGATATTCATACGGTTGAAAGAGCTATTGGAAAATTCATTGCATAGCTGTCACATCTTGTAAAAAAACATTTCTAAAAGGAGGTATTCATTTCCAATTTATTTTTCAAGATAAACCTTTAATAATTAACGAAAAAAGGTCTAAACTAATGAATGCTATTATAGACGAAAAATGTAAGAGGGTGAAATGAAAGATCGACTCAAAACCATCTAAAGGATTAACCAACTGATCAAAAATATCTTTTGAAATCACCTTTAACCTGCCTATTCCATATCCAAATTTACTAACATTGAAGGTTCATGCTGATACAAAGTTAAAAAATAGGAGTAGTCACATAGTTGATTTTGAAGAAAATATATATGGGGAGGAAGATGAATACTACATTGGTGTTGGGAATGTAAATGAAATCCTCTACTATGATTGGCTAGGAACCTTAGTTGTAAATGTATACATGAGGTATGTTTTCATGATTTGATTTTCCAAAACCTGATATACTGTGTTAATTATGAATAAATACATTTAATATTTTGGGAATTCATATATATCAGAAACAATTGAAGTAATTTCCCCATGATTTTTTTGGACTCGTTATTCCTCACACCACCTCTATAGAACAAACAAAAACAGAATAAAAAAAAGGATGAAATAGTGGTAGGACTGGTCAAATCATTTGAATGAAAACATTCGGATGATAGAATCTTCTTAATACAAACATTTCAGAGGTAAAACTATACAATTTAATCATATAAAATATATATTTTCATTTCTTTTATTACTTATTCCTTTTTGTGTTTTTAGGAAACATTGGATGCTCATTGCAGTCAATTTGGATACTCTAAGATTTATTTCTTGGATTCACTACATGGATATCCAACAAAACGACCACACATGATGGAATTTTTAAATTTTTAATACACTACATCCAATGTTTTAGAACTAAACATCAAGTTATATAATTTATGTTATCTTTCCACAAGGATTCTATTATAATAGGGTGGTGAATCAATATCATGAAAAATAAGGAATGAGGCCAGGGGCTAAGCACAAGGACCCTGAAAAGTTCTACAATTGTAAAATTATTAGGGTATATATAATAATATTTCACTATCCAAACACATATCAAAACAAATTACTTATTCTCCTCAATGTTTCTGCTTTTTCCAAAATAAAAAAATGGAAAATATTATGGTTATTATGTTTATAAATTTATGAGAGAGATCATATTCCATGGACAAACTAGTTTCTACAAAGAGGTATTTTCAAAGTTAATTACTATTTAATTGAAAATATTTATTAATCCTTTGTGTATTTATATTTTTCCAATACTACTATGACTATTAGAAAAAATCATATTCACAAGATGATATAGATTTTCTTAGAAATGAATGGGAAACATATCTGATGGAAGAATGTATACAGATAACTTGAAGATGTGACTTCCATAGAAGTAGTGGATTGTTTCATATTTAAGTTAAATTTATTTCTTTTTAGTATTACTCACATAAGAATTGTTTTCTTTTATAGGTGGATTTATTTCATATTTAGGGGTCAAGAATGTATACAACCATCATGATAAGGTGAATTCCTATTACTTTTTAATTATTTTTTTCATCATTTTATCTACAATTTGTAAGTTATTTTCCCTATCATATTTATCTAATAATTATTTAGTTGTTTTAAAAAATATTTTGGGAAGATATAACATGTTCATTTCTTAAAATGTTACCACACTTTCTATTGCTTTTCTTTGTCGAACCTCCAACATTGCATATTGATTTGATGTTCTTAGTCGAAAAATCATTCTTGAATCAATATGTAGTGTTTGTAGTTCAATAGAGAAAGAAACTGGTAATTGTGATAACATTTTAAGTTAGAATTGTTTTGAGACTTTGGTATGTGTAGGAATAAATGACACCTCAATCCGATATACGGTGTGATCGGTTTGAGTCCAGGTGTGTCTTTTTATTTAAAATTGACATTAATTATAGTAAAATAGACAACCGACATACTCAAAAACAAACAAATGCATTCATATTGTTTTTATACTTTATAAAAATGATACATAAGTCATTTAGGATGTTTATGAATCATAAACACCTCAATCTGATGCACAATGTGACCAATATGACTCAAAGTGTCTGTTATTAGTTTAAAATCGATATTTTACTTCAAAATGTGCCAGTCAATGAAAACATAGAAAACACGCTCAAATTATCTTGATAAATTAGGAAATAAATTCATAAATATTTTTTAACATGTAGGAATTAGTCTCATGTCACACTGATACACGATGTCACCGGTATGAGTCAATGTGCGTGTTTTAATTTTAAAATGAAATTTTAGTAAAAAAGACAAGTGACAGACTAAAAACCAAGAAAAAATATTCATATTGTTTTTATAATTTAGGAAAATGATACATGAGTCACTTGGGATGTGTAGGAATCAGTCTCACCTCAATTCGATGCACGGTGTAACCGATATGACTCTAGGTGCATCTTTTTATTTAAAATTTACACCAATTTTAGTAAAAAGGAACAAGTGACGTACTGAAAACGATCAAACTCATTTGGATTGTTTTGATACTTTAGGGAAACAATCCATGAGTCATTTGGGATGTGTAAGAATCAACCACACCTCAATATGATGCACGGTGTGACTGGTATGACTCCAAGTACGTCTTTTTTATTTAAAAGTTACATCAATTTTAGTAAAAATGAAAAACGACCTAATCAAAACCGAGAAAAGACATTCAAAATTTTTATACTTTAGTAAAACAATCCATGATTCATCTGAGACATGTAGGAATCAGACACATCTCAATCCGACACATGGTGTGACTGATATGACTCTAAGTGCACCTTTTTATTTAAAATTGACATCAATTTTAGAAAAAGGAACAAGTGACCTACTGAAAACTGATAAAACACATTTATATTATTTTGATACTTTAGTTAAATGATTCATGATTTATTTGGGATGTTTAAGAATTATCCACACCTCAATCCGAGTCATGGTGTGACCAGTATGACTCAAAGTGCATCTTTTTTATTTAAAGTTGACATTGATTTTAGTAAAAAGGACAACCGACCTACTCAAAATTGAACAAATGAATTAATATTGTTTTTATAATTTAGGAAAACAACCCATAAGTCATTTTTTACATGTAGTAATCAACCACACCTCAATCCGACACACAATGTGACCGGTATGACTCAAAATGTGTCTTTTTACTTAAAACTGACATTAATTTTACCAAAAAGAACAAGTGTCATTATGAAAACCAAGAAAAAAAATTCATATTGTTTTGATACTTTAGTAAAATGATCCATGAGTCATTTGGGATGTTTAGAAGTTAGACACACCTCAATCCGATGCACTTTGTGACCGATATGACTCCAAGTGCATCTTTTTATTTAAAATTGACATCAATTTTAGTAAAAAGAACAAAATACCTACTCAAAATTGAGAAAATTAATTCATATTGTTTTGATAATTTATAAAAATGATCCATCAGTCATTTGAGATGTGTAGGAATCAGTCACACCTCAATCTGATGCACGTTATGACCGATATGACTCAAAATACGTCTTTTTATTTAAAATTGACATCGAATTTAGTAAAAAGGACAACTGAACTTCTCAAAACTGAGAAAAGGCATTCAAATTATTTTCATACTTTATTATAGTGATCTATAAGTCATTTGTGATGTTTATGAATCAACCGAACCTTAATCTGACATACGGTGTGATCAGTATGACTCTAAATGTGTCTTTTTTATTTTAAATTGACATTAATTTTACAAAAAAGAATAAGCAACGTACTAAAAACCAAGAAAACACATTTAAATTGTTTTGATAATTTAGGGAAATGTTACATGAGTCATTTTTGATGTATAGAAATTACCCGTACCACAATTCGACACATAGTGTGACCGGTATGACTCAAAGTTCCTGTTATCATTTTAAAATTGACATTTTAGTTCAAAACACGTGTCACTCACTAAAAACCAAGAAAATGCGCTCAAGTTGTCTTGATAATTTATAAGTGTAATTAATAAGTCATTTTTAATATATAGGAAATATTCTAACATAAAACTCACACATGATGTGAACCTTATAAATCAAAGTTCATGTTTCTAGTTTGAAATGACATTTTATTAGAAAACACAAATGACATAATGAAAACTGAGTAAACTCATTTGGATTATTTTGATACTTTAGAACAACAATCCTTAAGTAATTTTTGACGTATAGGAATCATCCACACCTTAATATCACACATGGCACGACTGATATAACTCCAAATGCGTCTTTATTTAAAATCGACATTAATTTCATTAAAAAGAACAAGTGGCATACTCAAAACCAAGAAAACACATTAAAATTGTTTTAATACTTTAGAAAAATGATCCATACCTCATTTTTGAAATGTAGGAATCAACTGAACCTCAATACAATATATGATGTGACCGGTATAACTCCAAGTGTCTTTTTATTTAAATTTGACATTTTTAAATGTATTTGTTCATATTAATGTTTTATTTATTTATTTATAATATTAATAACATAAGATTTGTTTTATTATATAGTTATATTATTTTACTCAAGTTGAGGTGATTTGTTTGACAATGAATACCATGGGAAGACTTTTTTGAGAGGGGATTATGGGTTCCAAAGATAAATATTAATGTTTTAAATTGTTTATGGATAGTAATTGTAAATGTAACTATAAAAAAATTATTTGAAATGTATATTGTAGTGTTTTTTTTGTATTTGTGATGTAAAATATATTTCAATTAATTTATATATTATGTGTATAGGAGGTTGTGGTGTGCTGTTTTTGCGTATAAGAGGTTATTGTAGCGTGCTATTATACAAACAACACAATGCAGTAGATGGGGACTTTATCAATGCTATTTCTAGCACTGATAAAGGCCACCATTTTTCAGTGATATTGAAAGCACTGATAAAGTGAGACCTTTATCAAGGCTAAAAATAGTTCTGATAAAGAATGGCCTTTATCAGTGATTTTTTAGCACTAATAAAGGTCCCCTTTAACAATGCTGCAAATAACATCACTTTTTTAGCATTGTTAAAAGACTTTTTGCACACTGTTAAAGAGAATATCTGTAGTAGTGAAGAATGTAATGAATCCCCTCTGATGTATGGAAATGATTCTGTATTAATTGAAATAAAAAAGGAAAAGGATAGTAAAGTCTGAATAATTAGGAGAGGGGTTTTTAGGAGTTTAAGACTTTTATTAAAACACATTTCATATAAGTTATCTTTACAAAGCATAACAAACATAAGGTCTCAATGCATCTAATGAAGTGATGGAATATTTAAGTTGATATTGGATTGTGTTTTCCATGTATTTATGAGTTAGATCATGTTTTATAGGTACACCGAACAAGATTGTAAGTAATCTGGAGAAGTTGGAGGCAATAAGCAAGGGATTTATGAATATTTCTAGTATATCATAGGAGGTGATATAGTTGGATCAAAAGAGACAATATTAATCCATGAATAAGGAACTTATAGAGACTTCAAAGTTTCTGTGAAACAGTTTGGAATATTTTAAAGAATATTACTAGAGTTGGGCATGAATTTGGCACGAGATTCTGGGGCCCGAAGTGGATTGGTGAAAATATATTAAAAAATATTAAATATATTAAATTACATGAGCATAATTTTTCATAAATAATACAATATCTCCCGAACGGTATTCTGGATAAGAAATATAATACCACAATTAAATCCGAAATGTAGATGTTATCCTAGGCACAACATAACTTTTGTGTTAGTTGGATGTTTGGTTTAAGAGCGGTTGTGGGCGGATAGATAAATAAATAAATAAATACATTTATTTATTATTTATTACATGGATTAAATAGAATAATCCTCTATTTAAACTATGTTATGTTTAATTTACTATGGTTTTCCACATAAACCTAGAGGGAATGAGAGGATGGATAGCTCAGGTGGAGGGCATGCTGGTGGATGATCACGAGATCGAGGATCAAGTACTGTGAGGATCGTCGTCAATTAATGAGCTATTGGATCTCACTAATGACAACTATGCATGAACATTCTTCATCAGCGATCAATAAAAACATGTGGTAAGGAATTTTTTGTGGTTTTATACCCTTTTATGGATTGAGACGAACATGAATTAATTCCATCCAAATTAATTCACGGACCGATCTCCATTGGTTTATACAATGTATGATTTTATCTTCCTAGATCTAGAAATTTGAGATTTATTTCTTGTTGATTCTTACTGATTTGATAATAAATCATTATTTGGATTCCGACAATGATGACCAAATGAAAACGACCTTCATTCATGCTCACTTTGTGTCTTGGGTATTTCCCCCTTCGTTCTTGATGTTTGTCATTAGAATTTTGGTTGGCCGATGATTCGATGATACTTAGAAGGACTGATCATTTTGTGTTCATTATTTAGCACAAAAGATCATGGTCATAGGTTTAGATTTGGTTTTGGAGATGTGATGGAGGTGTGGAAATGAAAACGATAATCTGACGATGGATTGGGTAACAGTTGGTCTATGAGCCAGATTGAGCAGATCTCTCCAGAGGAGCAGCGATGGGTGATTTTGAGAAATAGGTGGCTAGAATCCAACCACTAATAATGATGGTGACTCGGTATTGGTGAATACAATAGGGTTATCATGGGTAAGACCATATGGTGCATCAGGATGGTGTCCATGATCGATTTTACATTGAAGAATGGCTAAAATATGGATTTTTGGCTGGTTGTAGAGGGTGGTCAACCTAGTTTTAGGTGTTCTGGCATGATTCTTTGTGGTCCCAAAGGAAGTTGTAATGCGTGGAAAAAAATTCATTAATTTTATGGAATTTATAAAAAATTATGATGTTCATTATGTGTAGTTCAGAAGAACACATGCCATGTTGTCCCCTAGGTGCGGTGGCCAGGGTTTCACATTGAGTTAAATATCAAATACCGTCTAATTTACTCACACTCCATGTGAACCTTAGCTATATAGATCGATGTGTACATGAAGTCAATATACCATGTGGTGAACTCACATGACATGTAACCCTTTTCGAATGGATTATTGTGTACAAGGAGTATATGCCCAGGAGGCCATGTGACCCCACATGCTGTGTGCATTAGGTCACACACTATGTACTTCAGAAACTATACAGGCTTTGGCCCAGACATGACTAGTGTACATTAGCACGATAATAGTGCACATGCACAGGCTAGAGTACATGGTCTTGTGTAAATAACACATGCCCAAAGCCACAAAACCTCTACACACCATGTATCATAAAAGAACACATTATGTATTTGTAGAATGATACATCGTGTGAGATGGTGAGCCACGAGTAGTGCTAGACTCAAAGAGACACACTGTGTACTATAATATTCTGTTAAGTGATTTTAGGTTTTTGACACATTTATTTGAGTTTCCTTTGATTATATCTCTTCGTAGGTTGTTTCTAGTGTTTACAAGAGTTTTTTTAAAGGTTTCTAGGACCGTGCATGGTTGAAACATAGTTTATAAAACCATGCATCCAAACCATGCCACCTTTCTAGTAGCCTAGGTAAGGGTGAACGATTGGTACACAGTTAGATAAACCATACTACTGACCCATGAAACCAACCTAGAAAGGGTCACACGATTTGCACACTTTTAAAAAAATTGTGCAACCTAACCATACACCTCTTATAGTGGCTCTGTTTGGGATGCATGGTTAGGTGCATGGTTAGTAATAACCTTATGACCTAACCCAGGAAACCATCTAGACGAGTTTTAATGCCCCATAGATTGCAATGAAAATCCTAAAAAATCCCTAATTAACCCTAAAATACTACCACTCAAACCTAATTTGATCGTTCATATTTTTGGATCCCTCTATAGGCGTTTTGGATCTCCCAACCTCATATCTTGGCAGATTGAAGTGCCGATCGAAGTGAAAATCCTATTCTGATGAGTTCTTTTCATCTTGGTCTTTGATCTCTCCTCTTATCTTAATTCCTTATTCCTAGAGTTTATGATAGCCTTGTGTTTCATCAAATTATGGTTGATTGATGTGTAATTGTGGATCTAGGTTCTCCTCTCTCTTCTCTTAATATCCCTCCTCCTAGATCCAATGATCACCATCGAAGGCTACACATATTAGATTCGTTGTGGCTAGATTCCAGATTTTCCAAGTAGGTGTTTCTATGCTTTTCCTTCATCTTGTAATTCATCATTTCTTGAGAATTCATAGATATTTGTTTATTAATTTCGAACACATGTTATATGAAATTTTTCCTTAAAATTCCTTGTGAAATATTCTTTGACCCTCTTCCCCTTGAATTTAACATGGAATGAATTAAATGGATATGATCTTCATATATCTCACCTTTTTGTGAATTGATGAATTCCATGATCATTTGGATTTATTTTCAAATAAATTTTAAAGGATAATTTGGTAAAAGTGAGGGACTTGGACCAGTTATTTTTTCTTAAAATGAAATGCCTTGATTTGAATGAAATGATTTGAACTATTTGATGTTTCTTAAATCATTTCAAATTCTCGAATTTGTGAAATTACCAAGAGACCTCTTTTAATGATTTCCCCTTGTTTTTAAAATAAGTGATCTTAGGTGATTTTAAATGAGTGATTTTTTTACATGGAAAAGTTGTTGTAAACCCATGTTTTTAAATGACCATAACCCCTTTTAAATTACGAAATTTCCTCGAATTCCTTTGGTATGTTTTAAAAGAAACTATTTTTTGAAAGGGTTGTTTAGAATTATGATTATTATTATGGAAGGAAGTTTGTTTACCCTTTTTAAAGGTTGAATTTAAGAAAATTATTTGAATTGAATTGATGATTTTTGATGGTCCGGTTAGCACTTTATGATGATCCTGTCTTGTAATAATACCTTGACATAACTTACTTGATTCTTACAATTCCAAATGATGAGTGTTTAAAAAAGGATTATTTACTTCGAGGGATAATGAGGGGTGATAGTGAGATATGATTTGAGGGAATTTACCCATTATTGAAATGTTGGGGGCATGATCCCATGTTGATATTGATAAGTATCCCTGTTGTAATCCTTATAATGTGATAATCTCACTCACCTCTTTTGAATAGTCATGGGAACCTTGGTAGCTAGATGCGATGACCTATATATATATATTCTTTTATAGTGGACTCACACTTCATATTGTATATCCATAGAGAAAATAAAAGGTTCAGGCTATAGACGTGTGGCTTAGAAAGCAGGTGTGCATGGAACTTGTTTGCTCGAGACCCGTGAGACTAGATGTAATCCTGATGATCAGTCATGATGCATTTTGATTAGTTTGATTATGGTGTATTCACTATCATATCTATATTGTACCCATGAAATCCATATACATGATACTCGATACATGATAATGTTAGTTTTCACTACTTGGAAACATAATTTCCTTTCTTTACTAATTACTACTCCCGATTGATCTTTTTTTTGAGATGTTTCACATTGACTCTATTATATTGATTTTTTACAGCTTTGATATCAGGTTCATATTCTCATATTTTCTTGATTATCTGAATTTAGCTTGTGATTTTTTTTTCAAATCTTTCAAGAAAATGTTTAGTTTTTAAAAGGAGAAATGGAATGTTTTACAGACTTGGGTTGATAAATGATTTTGAAATGTTTAAAAATATATTTTTAAAATAAGATTCATACTCACTTTATTATACTCCTATTTATCATATTTGAATTACCTTATGAAGTAACTATATATAATATTTGGTGGAATCCTACTGGGCTCTATAGATCACACCTTGATTGTACCATTTGGTGTTGACAACTTCTTATTCTTATAGAAGGTGATCATATGATCAACGACTTATTTTATGTCTTTGGGTTTGGTTGACTAAGGATGGGTATCCTAGGACACGATGGGTGGTCATGGACCACTAGGATATGGGTTTTTGGTAGCTCTTTTATTTCAAGTTTTTTATCATCTCTTTGTACTATGATGCGTGTATCTGACATTGTTTCCACAATGTACTTTGATTATTTTCTTCTCTTGTGGGATAAATAATTCAAAAAGGTTAATTTTGGATTCTCAAGTGATTTTATCTAACTATCGGAGTTCGATAATTCTCTTTAGGTTAGTGGTGAATTGACTCAGATGATGATTTGGATGGAATCCTGGGCCAGTTCATCACAAATGGTATTAGAGAGAGGTTTTTCCTTAAAAGATAGAACTTTTCCTTGAGAGACCTTATTTTATTTAGGGATAATCATGATATAAAAGATATTTGGAATGTGATGGGATTCAATAGATAGTTCTTGAGTAGGTTCTTGATCACCACCTCATCATAATGATACTTGAGATATCAGAGAAAGTGGGAACTTGAGTCTTTATTTTGATTTATTTTTCTTCTGATGATAAATGAGAGTTAGATTTTCGATGAGATTATCATTGATTTTGGGAATATCTTATGAGTTCTAGGTTAGAACATAAATATGACCAGATATGCACTATTCCTTCATGGTCTAGTAAACTGTGAGGAATCATTGTGACTATTCTAGAATTCAATGCATGAGCTATTGTGAGGTTGGTCTGTGGTTTACCAGTCTATACGACTAGGCCATGCATTTTTCTACTATAACCTGAACCCAGTGCCCTTTCCATTATTTATAGGATGACTTCACTTATGTGAGGTTATTTGGAAAGTGTATGGATATGGTTTGTTTCATTCTCTTGTGTGGGATTTTATCCTTCAATCACTTTGTAGTTGTTTTTTAAATCCTTTGTGAAAACAGAATTTATGGCTTAAAAAATGTTTTTTTGAGTTCTTTGAAAAGTTTTTTCAATTACCAAAAGGTGTGTTCTTATGAAATGTTTAGTTTGTAAAAAATTATTCTCAAATACTCTTTTGTTATGTTCTAAAGAATGTTTTAAGAAATTTTTTTTGGTTTTTAGTTCATTTAAAATGGGAATGGTTTTAGGAGATTGGAAAATAAGATTAATGTATTTGAAACCATGGAATAATATCCATGAGATGGTAAAGGATTTTTGAAAACTATGATGGAATTATATAATGTTTTCTCATTTTCAAAGGAAAGAGTAATGTTTCATAAATGGGAAAATATTTTTTGCTTTGAAATCTATGATGATTTGATAAAAGTGTGTTATGAATATGATTGAAAGAATTTTTATTTCTTGTATTCTATTTTAGATTTTGTGTTATGATTGATTTTATGAGCATGTGTTTTATTATGACCATAAATATACCCCAATATTTTTTCTATGAAAGATAGAACATCCATTCTTCGGTCTGGTTTTTGGAGAGGTCCTTCACGTTTCCCAAAAGTGGCATCACTTGTAAACGACTCTACCCAAGATCCATATCAAGTGGTAGATCCAGAGACCTTCCATACTTTAGACCCCATAATTGACTTATTGTATTTTCATCCACCATATTATAAAGGTGAATTAGGTTCTATTGAGGAAGTAAAGTGTCTTAAAGAATTTGTTGGGATCTTTGATTCTCTAAAGACTCTTGGTGCTATAAGAGTCAAGTATATTAATTCTTTGTTTGATGGTTGTGGATAGAAGTGGTGGTATTTTTTGATTCCCTCTCATTTGAATGAAATAATGTCTTGGTAATTCTTCATGTTAGTATTCATTCAATAACAATCTTCTGAGGAAGTGAAGAAGTAAAAAATTTATGGGTTCTTGGGTTTTGAACAAGATGTTCTATCGGTTGCAGAGTATGATAAGAAATTCTCAAGTTTGATAGGTTTATTACATGATATTTTTATTAATGTCTTCATTAAGTCTATTTATTTTAGAAAACGTCTTCACCCATAACTTTTAACCACCATACCTATGGCTCAGTTGATCTCTTATCAGAAGACGTTCAATAAGGATCTTTTGGCTAAAGCAGAGTTAGAGAAATGACACGAACGGAATAATTACCCATTCATGGTTAAAAAGTGAAGTATTATCAGGGAAAGAAGATTCATTTTGCGTGCTTACATTTTGGATTTCCTGTTCATCCAAATAGGTTGTGTTTAAAATCTCAGAGAGTTTGTAAACAATGTGGCCGTTTGGGTAACCTTAAGAGATTTCTGTAAGTTGGGTGATCAAAAAGGGATGTTTTGGTTAGGGTTCATAAGATCCTAACTATTTGGTAGTAGATACTTCAAGATAATAAGTCTCCATCCATATTACTTGGAGTGATTCTTTTTAGGCTTTGGGGAGAGCTGTTAGTGGTGGTTGATGTTGACCCATCTTATTGTTTCTGATGTCGTAATGAAAATTTCTTGAGTTTTTCCTTATTATAGAATATTTGCTTTCACAACCATTTATTTTAGATATCTTTGTAGATTTTATTGGTATCTTTGTGGATTTTCTCTTTTGAACATGATTTTTGTGAATGGTTTCATTTTCTCATGACCTCTATGGTTGTGCCTTGTGTAAATTCACTCTTGAATTCTTAACCTTCCTTTTGGAATGAATTTAGTTCCTTGATGTTTTTTGTGATCCTGGTGATGGATTAGAATATTGTGTTGAGAAACCTCAAGATGTTCAAGGTTTTATATTCTTTAAAATCCCTTCTATTACCTTCCATGATGTCTTCCCATGGTCGGTGTTAGATACCATTTGTGTAGGATGATGTTCCTTGGTATCCTCCTTTTTTCCTTGATGTTTGATCTCTTTCTGAATAGACTTGAATATAACTTGGGAGGGTATTAAGGTAATTAGGATTATGTGATTCCTTGATAGAATATACACCTAGAGGTGATGGAGTTTTATTTTATGATCTCATCGAGTAGCGATTCTTGGTGTTGAAAATCCTAGGTTACCATCGAGTACCTAACCAGTAGAAATCCTTGTCAACTTTGTTCCTTGCTTGTGTATGTTTAATAATAAATGGAACATGAGAGCATTTTTTTTATAGAAATCACGATTTGTTTAGATGTTCCATTAGTTTAAGGTTTTCAGTTTCATCCCTTAGATGTTATACTTGATGAGTGGTTGAAGTCTCTTATTCAGATCTAAGGGACACAATTTACTCATGAATATTTAAATGAAGGTAAACCTATGCTAGGTATCTATTTATTCTCTAGTTTGGATACATGTGATGATATTGGTGGTTTGATCATGGAGTTGTTTGTATATTTTTATCCTTTGAGTGAGTCTCTCTTTTGTACTACGGGCCATCCACCTGACAAGATGAGTGATGGATTTCTACTTGTGTCATGTTTCTCTATCCTTAAAACTGGAAAATTTCTAGGGAAAGAATGTCCTTTATTGGGTAGGTTATAATATCTTATTACTTGATTTTAGGTTTTTTGACCCATTGATTTTAGTACCATTTGATTGGATATCTTTATGGGTTGTTTTTGGTGGTTTTCATAGTTTTTGAAGGTTTTTGGGCCTATTCATGATTGGAACATAGTGTGAAAAATAAAGCATCCAAACTATGTAAAGTTTCTGGTATCCTAGGTAGGGGTGTGAAATTGGCGCACAGTTAGAAAAACCATGCAGCTAAACCATGAAACCTGCCTAGAAAGGGTCTCATGATATTCACATGGTAAAAAAAATCGTGCAACCTAACCATGTAGCACTTATAGTGGCTCTGTTTGGGGTGCACAGTTAGTCACATGGTTAGTACTAACCATGTGACCTAACCCAGGAAACCGTGCAGATGTGTTTTAATTCCCTGAAAACTGTAATTAAAACCCTGAAAATTGTAATTAAAATCCCAAAATCCCCTAAATTGTAACGCCCCAACCCTAGTTAACTAGAGTCGGTGCATTATTACATAACATTGGCATGATCACAAAATATCAAGTCTTGAAAGACTGATTAGTTTAGTATCCTTAGAAATACTAGATACATTCATAATTTTTACATTACATTATAAAATGAAAAACTACAACAACATAGTCTCCATAGGACACACTCATATCCCATAGACTATCCCTATAGGTCAGTCATAATATAATTCTTCACATCCTGCGAAAAATAAAACATAGAAAGGGGTGAGCTCAGATGCTCAGTAAGGATAACAATATAGCGGAAACTTTCATAAATAAGCATAATCATTTAAGGCAATGTAAGACTAAAATAAACGCCTTTTAAACTTGAACTTCAACATAATATGGAAATGATAAAATCAAATAACGTAATTTATTAATTCACATGGATTTTCTACTAGTCGAATAATCACATGGAATATTAATAACCACTTTCATAATGATGGAGTGCATAATGCCAGACTTCATAACCACATAGTCAAGGCCTTGTGCCAAGACTACAAATAAGATTTTGTCAAGGCCTTGTGCCAAGACACAAGTTTGTCTCATGAGACCTACCGATGCATCGAGGAGCTATAGAGAGCTCCACTCGTCACTTACTAATTCCAATTCATTCCTCATATGAAAAGGTTTAAACATAACATAAACATTCATATTGAAACTAGCATACAAAATGTCAATACTTTATCCATAAACTATTAATGGTGTAAAAATAAAAAATCCACAGTCAAACATATCACAAAAACTTCAATACAATATGGAAGTTTTTTATCATAATAAATCAACTTCAAATAAGCTTACAATCCACCAAAGGATGTTGACATAGATAAAATCAAAACATTTTTTAGAGAAATATCTCTTTCTATTTTGAAATAATTTAAAAGTCATATAATTATAAAAGAAAAAATTTATTTTGAAAACATTATTATAAGATTTTAAGGGAAGCTTTGACGATGTTATAACGGTGGAAAATAGCCGCACCCGCTATATAAGTTAAAAAAAACATTCTTTCCTTAATTTTGTCAAAAAGGTCATAAAGTACCTTGTTTGGAAAACGATGGAAATATTCCTTTAAAAAACATATAAGGTAAAATAAGGGTATAAATGAATTTAACCCTTTGTCTATTAAATAGTAAAAATGTTTTGAAATACATTTTAAAGAAATATAGATGTGGATGATAAAGAGGTCCCAGTAGATACTTACGTAAAAACAACCTTGAATAATAAGGAGATTGTGAAATTAACCCTTAAATTGTAATTTTTCTTAGTCTATGGTATGTTAAACTCATGTATAATAGTTAAAACATTGTTTTTAAATTATAAAAGAATTATATACATAAATATGATATCATATATGATCTTAAAATATTGCTTTGTTAATAATATTTTAGAAGTATCATCGTTTCAGGTGTTAACTGATTCGTTTTCCTTTATATGCTTGGTTACGTAAGCCATTTTTGTTATGTATAGTATGTATTTGATTAAAATACAGAATTATATTATGTTTATAAACATTATTTGTAATCATAAAATGAAAATTATTCTTGAATGATAACAATGGGGAATGAATCTCATCGCGTTCGTGGAGACGGTAATCTGTACGTACGTACGAGTGACAATATCATTATATTGATGGAGAAATAATATGTAATTGGATGGTATATCATATATAAAGAATAATTAACATGTTATATTCATTATTTACATCAGTTATAATCATTATTATACTCATCCAAATAATTAAGTGTTTTAATAACAAACTACACCACGACGTGGAGACGGTAATCCGTACGTACGCACGTTTGGTGACTTTGTCATTTATAGGATGAATAGAATAATGAATATGGTTTTACCATTTTTATAATAACATCAAAATATATATAATATACTGGAGTTTTTATTTTATAATGGAAACAACAAAGAAAGAGGAAGTGGAAGAAGAAAAGAAATTGAAAGTGGCAAGGAAATATTTACCTCTTCTTCGGGTTCTTCCTTTTGATTTGATCAAAAGGGATCCTTAGGTTAAATTTATGACTAAATAAAGGCATATATGATGAAGGGAGGATAGTTTATAGGATATTTGGGCAGGGTTTGGCCAATAAAAATGGCTTTGAAGGTGTGAATTTGAGAGAAGGGAAAGTTCCCTTTTATAAGAGAGGTGAGGGTCACTTTGGGAAAAGCTTGAAATATTATTTTATAATAAAATAATTTTAGGTTTCTAATGGCTTAAAAATAATTTATTTCAAGGATAAGGTGGGGATGGGTCTAAAACCACTCAAAAAATATATTTTATATAGGTTTGGGTCACTATATTAACCTTATCTTTTAGATTTAACTCTTAGTTAAATAGTTTGACATTTATCATGTCTCTTTGTATTTTTATATTATATGGTTAATAAAATTACTATAAAATTCCAAGAGAACCTCAAGTGGTTCATTAATTACATATATAATATTATTTAATATCTTTGGCTGAACCTTATATTTTTAATAATATAATATCAATTAATAATATAATATTTGTTTTAAAAACTCTTTTATGTCAATTTTGACACTATTTGGTATTTTTTTTTTGTTAAATTCATAACAACATTATTACTTCAAAAAAATTTATTTAATAAACCCTAAAATGTCATATTAACCTATAAAATTAGTTTAATTCATTAAAAGTCTCAAATTAGATTTATTTGTATGTTTATAATATCAATTATTTTAATCTTTCCTTAATAAGGTAATTACTGCATCATCATTGTGTCATAAATAAATTTAAGTATTTAATGTCTAAAAATTTCTAAATAAAATACCATTATGTAGGAAATATTTTTAGATTTCTAATGAATATTTATAGTCGAATTTATATTGTGTGTAACCCTATATTAAAAATGGTTTAGTTATTAAACTTTGAATTTAACTCTTTTAACTCTTCTTTAAATAAAATAATAATAAATGTCCTAATCTAATCCAAGTGGACCAAATAGGTTCATATTTTATTCCTAAGGTTGTTTTTGGTCTAATTATACTTATCCAATATAATTAGGACATGTGTTAGAGTAATTATGATATCATTTTTACCCTTAATTACCCTATTTACTTTTAACTGTGGTAAATAAAAGTAAAAAGTTACTATTCACCAAAAATTATTTTCATCTTATTGAACCAAATTTTACTTACTGATATTAATTGTGTCTCTAGGATTTTTTAAATTCAACTCACAGAAGCGGTAAAATTAAGTTTTATACAAATTTGCAAATTCTCCTAGGAGGTGGGTAAAAGACGACAAAATGTTCAATAATTTTTTTTTATATCTAAACTCATTATCAAATGACTCAAATGAATTACATTGAACTTATATAGGTATTATGTATATATTTTGACCAAAAATAAATTTAAATAAAATAAATAATTATTTAAATAAAAAGTCGGTTTTAAACAATAACTCATTGTTTTTCACTATTCATCAAAAATTGAAAGTTTTCAGAAAAATACCAATAATTTACCCTAAGATAATTTTGATATTCCCAATCAAAAAATTAAGTCCATTTTGAAAGATAAAATTTATAAAATTTCAAAAAGTGGGTATTACTATTCATAACGGCTAGTTTGATTGGTTGTGATGTGTTTGAACTTGAAGTTGCATACAACACAAGCTATTGTGTTATTCAAAGGGAAACATACCGGGGAAGATTGGGGTGTTACATAAATAATCCTAAATTCATCCCAATCAAACCTAATTTGATCCTCTGGATTTTAGGTGCCCTCTAGAGGCGTTTTGGATCTCCAAATTTCATATCTTGGTGGATTGAATCACCAATTGAAGTGATAAGCCTATTCCGATGAGTTCTTTTCTTCTTGGTCTTTGACTTATACTCTCCTCTTAATTATTTCTTCCTAGAGGTTATGATGGACTTATGTTCTATTAGATCATGTTTTATTGGCGTGGAATTGTAAATCTATTATCATTTCTCTCTTCTCTCGATATCGCTCATCCAAGATCTGGTGATTACCATCGAAGGAGACACGTCATAGATTCAATGCGGTTGGATTTTGAATTTTACAAGTAGGCATTTCTATTATTTCTTTCATATTGTGATTAATTGTTTCTTGATAATTCATAGATATATGTTTCTTAATTTCAAAAAAAATTTCTATGAAATTTGTCCTTTAAATTCCATATGTAAGATTCTTTGTCCCTATTATCCTTAAAATGATCATGGCATGAATTGAATGGATATGATATTGATCTCTCTCACCTTTTTGTGAATTTATTAATTCCATGATTGTTTGAATTTATTTTCAAAGAACTTTTAAAGGATTATTTTGTGGAATTGAGGGATTTGGCCCAAATTTTTGTTCCTAAAATGAAATTCCTTGATTTGAATAAAATGAGTTGAACTATTTTATGTTTTCTAAATAGTTTCAAATTCATAAATTTGTGAAATTACCAAGATAACTCTTTGAATGTATATCCCCTTGTTTTTAAAATAGGTGCTCTTGGGTGATTTTAAATGAGTGATTTTTTACATGGAAAATAGGTTGTAAACCCATATTTTGAAATGACCATAATCCTTTTTAAATTGTAAAACTTACTTGAATTACATTGAGATTTTTTAAAATAAAATATTGTTTTAAAGTCCCATTTATAATTATTATGATGATTGTGAAATGAAGTGGGTATGTTTACCCTTTTTAGTGGTTGAATTTAAGAAAAGGTTTTGAATTAAATTGATTATGTTTGACGACTCAACTGAAAATTTATAATGATCCTATCATGTAATAATAACTTAATGTAACTTACTTGATTCTTGTACTTCCCATTAATTGGTGTTGAAAAAGGGATTATTTATTTCTAAAGAGACCGAGGGGTGAGAGCGAGATATGATTTGAGGTAATGTTCGCATGTTTGAAATGTTGAGGGAATGAGACCATGATTGATATTGATAAGGATCCCCATTGTGATCCTCATTACTTGATAACTCAATAACCTATTTTTACTGGTCATGGTAAACTTGGTATTTAGATGATATAACCTATATATATTATTTTCTAGTGTACTCACACCTTGTCTAGTGAATCCATTGAGTGCATGAAAGGTTCAGTCTATGTATGTGTAGCTAGGAAAGCAGGTGTGCATAGAACTATTTTTCTTGAGACCCATGAGAGTAGATATAATATTTATGATTAATCATGATGTATTTTATTATATTGAATATAGTATACTCACTATCATATCTAGGTTGTACCCATTACATACATATACATGATACTCGATGTAACGACCCAATGTTTTTCAATGGAAATTTCCTTCTTATAATTATTTAAAAATCACATAAAATCACAAAATAATGAACTACTAAGTTCTATGTGACCTCTAAACATAAGTTTGTCACTTATGTGATTTGAATTTCAAAAATCTGACATACATGGTTGCGATCAGTAAGTTATTTGGAGTCTAATATGACCAACTTAATTTTTGGTGAATAGTAACATACCCTTATAAATATTAATTTTACCCTTATTAATAGTGATATAACCTAATTAATATTAAACTTACCTATTATAGTATATAAATAAGATTCAAGTGGAAGTATGATATACCTATATTTGGGAATAAGAAAATAAACAATTTAAAATATGTATTTTTCAAGTAAATTACAATTTTAATTAAATATTAAATTAATCATATTTAGAAAATTATTTTTGAAAAATGGACTTCATTTTTGGATTCCAAGCATCAAAAAATGGTTAGGGTGAATTTTTGGGATTTTTCTAAAATACTTGAATTTTTGATAAATAGTAAAATTCGATAATTCACAATAAATGCTAAAACCTAAATTTCTGCATCATTCTTGAGTCATGGATGATGTAAATGGATATTGGTTCGAACTCACATGCACTTATTACTTTTTTTGGTCATTTAATTATCACTATTTATGGTCTTGATGGAAATTAATAAACTAATGATTAAAAAATTATGAAAACTCTCATCTCCTCCACTATAAACCCCCCCTCACTCCCTCTTCTATCCACTCTTCTAAAGCCTTGTTCCTTGCCAATATTCTACCCAAATATTCTCCCAAGCTCCTTACCCATGTCCAAAATCCCCTAGTCCCTTCAAAATAACAAATCCTATCCTCTTAAGAGGCTCTCAAAGGAGTTAAACTCAAGAGGTAAATTCCTCATTCCAATTCTTTTATTTCTTTTAATTTCATTTCTTTTCTTGTTTCTTTTCTAACCTCCCTTCACCCAAATGGTATGATAACTACATTAAAATACATGTACTGGAATACTATTATTCTAATGGGATAATTCATTATTTTCTCTCCTTTCACCATCTTTTATTTGAAAGAAATGAAAACACTGTTTGAGATGTGTTAATTTAGCACATTCAAGGACAACAATTTATCAATTTCTATTATTATATTTAATTTTGGTCATGAAACCATTTGTGTTATAGTTGAACTAGATTATTATATATGTAATATATCCTATTTAAGGTTTTTTAATCCTTTTGTATAAATGGTATAAAGTTATAAAGAAAAACATGTTCGTTTTAATCAAAACTCACCGATTAACCAAAATGGTTGTCACTAAGGTTTTATATAATAATTAATCTTCAATAACAATAAAAAAATGAATTATTATAACCATTTAATCTCTTGGATGTTCAATAATAACATACAACTTCAATTTTGGACAACCACTTTCATTATATGTGTTTATCCGAACATGAACCGATCATTAAAAAACCAAGCAAGCAAACAGACCCAAACAATGAAATTGAACCTTATAACTAATCAAAAAGATCTTGAATAAACTAAAGGTCATACAAAATCAATTAAATATATTATAGGTTCTGTAATTATTAATTAATAAGCCTAATGTTTTTATTCAGGTCATTAATAACAAGTGGAGAACACCACCAGACTTAAGGTAAGGGATCCTCTCTATTTCACTTTTACTCAGGAATTTCCTATATGATATACCATTTTATGGGTAATCCCTAATTATGGGGTATAATTAAAAACCCTCCCATACTTATCTAATGATTTATAAAATATGATAAATCACTTTCTCTCTCATTATTCCCTCTTAAGTACACCTGATATAATGTCGATAAGCTGCAAGGAATTCTACTCAAACCACCTTTATTACTTCAGGTTGCTCTATATTTCTTTTTACCCAAATAAAGTTGTCTTTTATTTTTATTTAAAACTTCTACATGTTATTTATAAGATCAAAAATTATGTTTTAAGATCCATCCCTCATTCTCTTTTGGGGATATACATGCTTTTAAGTGATTCCCTCCTCAATACTTCCCAGTAAGCAAACTCGTTTTAAGGGAACTTCCCAAATTTTTTACCAATTTCATGTGCACTATATCATATATTTTAAGCTAAATTTTTCTTTATAAAATTTGTCTTTTTATTATTAAAACCTTCTTGGTTTAATTCTGTTTTTTTATAAAATATTGTTCCCTTTTTTATTTTAAAATCTCTTTAGTGTTTTCCTTAAAACTGCACTAAAATGTTTTAATGATAATAATTTCCTAAATACTCTTCTTACATGTTTTAACTTATGTTTTACATCACTTACCATGATATATTACTATTTTAACTTATTAATTTCCATTTATTTTTTAATTCCTTTCTCTCATGGACACTTTTATGATACCCCCATTTATTATGCTTTATGACATGATTGTGATACCCATTTCTTTCCATGGGTACCCTTATATTTATGTATGGTTGATTATGTATGATTATTTATGTGTCAAGAATATTCATGAAAATGATAAGATGGGTGTTCCCGGATAGTGCTTTAATGCATTGGTTAAAGTTAAGTCTCATGAGATGTTATGTGCGATGGTCATGGCAGTTAGCCTTGGCTTCTGCTACTATGGGAAACGATATTGGCGGTTAGCCTTGACTCATACTAAAGTCATGTTTTAAGTTTCTTCTACATTTATATGATTTCATGTTTAGATAACTCCATGTTTATATATTACGATCCCTTATTTTACACGACTTTTTATTTCTTTATGTCATGTTGTTAACCCATATGCTATAGATTTATTCTTATTCTTATTCCCTTATTAGGATTTTATCTCATCCCTTTGTTCATGTTATCCCTAGGTTATCCTATGAAGATGTATGAGAAAAATGGAAGTTAGGGCCTCTTTAAGAAGACTAAATAAAGAAATGTTTTATTTAGTTCCATGTTTTCCATTTTATGTTCCTATTATTCCAAGACACAATACTTCAAGATCCTTGGCTTATACTCTGATGTATAATTATTCTTAAAATCATGTAATGTTATATGTAAAAGGATAGAGTTGCTATAATCGATACATGATAGTGTTCGTTGTCATTTCTTGGCACCATAGTTTCCTTGTGTGATTGATTACTACTATTGATTGATCTATTTATTACGATGTTGCACCTTTAATCTATTGTATTGAATTTTGTATAGATTTGATATCAGGTTCATATTCTCAAATTTTCTTTATTATCAGACTTTATCTTGTGAAATGGTTTTTAAATATTTCAAGAAAATTTTTAGTTTTTAAATGATGAAATGACATGTTTTACATATTTGGTTTGATAAATGTTTAAAACTCTTTTTTAAAACTAATATTAGTACTATCTTTATTATAGTTATATTTTAGAATATTTGAATTACCTTATCAAGTAACTACATAAAATATTTGGTGGAATCCTATTGGGCTCTATAGATCACACCCTACTTGTACTATTTGGTGTTTACAGCTTCTTGTTCTTATGGAAGGTTCTTATACAATCATTGACTTCTTTTGTTCATTTGGATTTTTTTAACTGAGGATGGGTGACCTGGGACATGGTGGGTGGTCATGGACCACCAGGAGATGAGTATTTTGAATCTTTTTTATTTCCACTTTTCTATCATATTTTTGTAATCTTATGTTTGTATTGAATTTTTTTTCCACATTTTACTTTTATTATTTTATTCTTTTATGGGAGAAATTATTCCCAAAGGTTAATTTTGGATGCCCAAGTGATTATCTCCAAAATTTGGAGATTAGGAATGCTATTAAGGTTAGTGTAAAATTGACTCAAAACACTATTTAGATGGAATTCTGGGTTGGTTCATCACATATACCCGATGAGACACATTTTATACTACTTAATGGGAAAGTTGGAGCACTTTCTCTTTTTATAAAAACTTTTTTATGAGATTGGGTGAGTTACCTTGGATTGTTTCAGTGTAGAAAAGTATCATTAGGGTGTATTTCTTTGGTAACTCCCTATGAGGGTACAGTGAGGCAACACATCCTAAGAATATGAAGTGATCCCCTATATGGGTTTAGTCTTGGATAGAGTAAAAAATTCCTCCATATAACCCAAAGTGTGATACTCTATCATTTATTCCCTTGGTTGGGTCCAGAATCCCGTTACCAACTATCTGGGTGTGTAATCCCCATCCAAGTGAGTTTACTCTGTGTAGGTTCAGGAATCCCCCATATTCCCTAGATGAGATCCCCTATCTATTTATTGATATATTTTGTGTTCTAGTGAGTTTTAGTCTGATTGAGTGAGTATCTCAGATAATCCCTCTATGTTTTCTTGGTTCTTTTTCATGTAAATAATCGATAATAATTTCCTCTTGGATGAGTTACATTAGTATATTTAAACCTAATGAGTGAGTTCTCTTGGATAGTTGTTACCTTTGATCCTCAAATAGAATCTTAGGCTGGCAGTGAGGACACGACCTCACATTGAGACTTAGTGTCTCTCTTGATTATATCTATGTTTTTTTTAATTTCTTATATTAAAAATAAAATATATTCATGATCATAAAATCACTTCTCTTTTGTATTCTTTGTTTTTGGTGATTTTTTGGTGTCCTACTGGGTATATTTATACCCACCCCTACATGGTATCTACACAAACATGTAATGTATTATGTCGACGAAAGGATTTTTGAAATAGTCCTAGGTGTACTAGAAGAAAGTGGAGCTTAGTTATGATATATGAACCTCAGATAGATCCAAGAGTTTATTTTGGGCAGCTTCTCTAGTGTTTTCAGTAGTTGAGTTGTTTTACAGTATTGGGGGGTTTGTATTTGGCCCCATTTTTCTTATTTTGTACTACTTGTTGTACTTTGATGTGGGATAGTGGTTATGAATTCATCTATAGTATAAATTATTTATCTTTTTCATATTATATTGGTATATGTATATGTGTTTTTATATAGTTACTTTAGGCTAAGGCCTCCCATGTGTGTGATATACCTACTCGGTGTTAGTCACCATCCCCTGACCTATTAGAGGTAGTATTGAGGTGTCACTCTTAGCTTACCTCTAGCTAGGAAGGCCCTTGTGGGTCAGGTCATGATATAGTGGTATCAGAGGAGGTCAACTTATATTCAGAGTTTAGAGTTTTACTAGCTGTGAGGTATGGTTTAGGAACTGGGGTAGAAGTTTTAAAGTGTCTTGAGTTCAGCTCTTAGGCCAGGGAACTTAGTGTTGGTGTGGTGGCTAATGTATCCATTAATAAAGACTTTGATAATTTTTCTATTTTATTAGCACATTCTGAAAATGGTTCTAGGGAAAACATCGGAACATGCATCATATAAGAATGATTTTTGGATTCCATGTCCTTCTTGAGTCAGCTCCCTATATATTCTATTTTGACCATGGTGTATCTCATCTATCATTGGATGCCTCCACGATGACACCCAACTAGAATTCCATAGTAGAATTGCAATTATGAATCTCTCAGTGACAAGAATTCAGTTTTTAGACATGTTTAGGAGGCGGTTCATATAGGTGGATAATGAGTGATGTCTTCACCCATTCATCAGCATGATGACCCACCTATGATAGTTTAGGTGGATGATCCCTATCAGTCTAAGAATTAGTTAGTTCTGGTGGAATCAAATGATAACATACCTGTTCTGAGTGTGCATCATGAGTTTCAAACACAGATATTTACAAGGCATCATGGTGATTCATACCCCCTTCTTGGTCTATATTTTATTGGATTGAGCCTATGGGGTGAGTGGCATGCTTGGGTAGGGACCCTCTTGATGGTTGTATTGGAATTAAGACTTATATGGGGTGATGTAGGGAATTGATAAATCCCTATTTTAGTGATGTTTAGTCTATATTCAGGCACACAAGGAAAAGGAACACTTCCACCATCGAGACACATACTTGTGAAAATATTTAAATTTGTATGGGTGAATTAGTTTTTACCAAAGAGGATAGTTTATAGGTTTGGTAGATGAGTTCTTTTAACTTGTGTGTTTGAGTTTTTTTGATTTTCTAAGATATTTGAGAGATCCTTGGTTGTGGGGAATAATATGGCTAGGGGAATGATATATTTAGGCTATAGAAGCCTGTGACCTAGAGTATTTGAGTGTGGTTCAAGGTATAACATGTGTCTTCTTTTCTTCAGCTATAGTTTTAGCACATAGTCTCAATCCACACTAATGTATTCCCTGCTTTATTCCTAGTGATTGTAGTGGATCCTTTTAGCTCAAACCTTATGTTTAAAGGATCTTATAGAGAAGATTATATGGTTACATACTTCAGTAGATAGTGTGACCTGTCTCTGAGAGGAAAGGTATCCTCACATGGAATCTTTCCCAAATTTCAGCAAGAACCTATGATGTTTCCCTCAGTATGGAATGGTTTCTTACCATCCATTCTTATTTGATTGTTACCAGTGGATGTTGTAGTGTACCAAAGTTTTTCAGATGAAATTTTCTTTCTTCAATGAGAATGAATCCCAGGTAGAGCAGGATGAGCTCATGTACAGGAGTATATATTCTATTTCTTATCATTTGGCTAGTATGACCCTTCGAGTAGTAGATACTATGAGATTTTAGTTTCCCATGACATTAGAGGAGTACCAGGTCGTCTTCCTTGAGGATTTTCTAGGATTAACTCTTCATAAAAAGTTTTTATTCGGCATATAAATATACCTAGGGACGATCCAATAGTTATTCCAATATATCATATGACCCCATATAGCTATGAGAGATGACGATGTAGTTAGAGAATATGAGAAAAAGTGGATTTGTTAAACCCAAAGTGATTACATGGGAAGAACGATTATGTTCTCCTAGAATGTGGATTAGATCTTGAGGTTAGGTGTAGATTAATTTCACATGAACTAGGAAACTATAAGGAAGGAGTATCCACCCTTGAGAATTGATGACTTCTTTAACTAGTGGTTAGGGGTGAAGTTTTTCTTTGGATTTTGAGCTTAGGATGGGTTACCACTAGCTCTAGGTTTGAGAGGAGGATATACTGAGGGCGGATTCCTAGAGCTACTATGGTTTCTTTAAATTATTTATGATACCCTTCAATTTGTTGAATGCCCAAATATTTTTTATGGGTCTTATGAACTGGATCCTTTAACCCTTCATTGATCAATTCACGGTATTATTCATTGATGAAATCTTTATATACTTGGTGTTAGAGATGGAGAACACAAGAACTTGAGGATGGTTCATGACATATTCTGAGAGTACCTACTTTATGGGATTGTCTTGAAGTATTGGTTCAGTATTTAAGAGTTCCACTTCTTGGGATATGTCTTCTCATAAATGGGAGTGATAGTGGACCTAATAAAGGTTGAGGTAGTGTTATCTTAGGATCCACCCAAGGGAATGACCGTGGTAGTAGATGATTATAGTAAAGTTTTCCATTCAATATTATTGAGATAGGTGATAGAACCGTTAGTCTTTTGACAGTTTAACCTTAAGTAATAGGATGGTGAAGTTTACCTCCAGTTGATGGTTGTTACCCCTCCGCTTCTTCAACACGTTAGGGATAAGCAATTTGGGGAGATCGATTATGAGATCTTGCATGACCAGATATCTACTGAAAATATTCTTGATGGATTTTATAAAGGTGGGGATCACATCATCCTTGTTTGAGGATGAATGATGAAACAATAATGCTATGATAGGAGGTTTTTATGAGGTTTCATGATTTTCTTTTGTAGTACATCCGGGGAATGTGAGGAAGTACTGTTATCCTTTGGCAACCGTTTGAGTTACCAAGGATGTTGTATCATGTTTATGAGTTACCTATTGATGCACCACTAATCAGTTGGTGAAGGATAAGACACTCAAATGGGATTATATCTTTTTGGATTTCATGAGGGGCTTCCACGATTAGTGAAAGTTTACGATGCTATCTGAGTGATCGTAAACCAACACATCAAATCACCCCACTTTCTAATCATCCGAGGGTAGAGTTTATTGGAACGTTTGTGATGTATTAGTGTGAATATGGTAGACTGAAATCAAGTATATACCTTTATGTTTATCTCAGACCAAGATGCTCACTTCACATCATGGTTATGGATAAAAATTTGGGATGCTTTAGGACTCAATTGTGGTTGAGCATGGTGTTTCTAATCCAAACATATGGCCAGGTAAAGAAGACCACTCAAGTTATGGATAAAATGATTACGGTTTTCATGTTAGTTTTGTACATAGCTAGGAGGATCATCTACCATTTGTAGAGTTTACATATAAATACAGTTACCACTTCACCATCGGTTTAACACCATTTAGATCCATGTATTAGAGACCCTTCAGGTCACCACTGGATTGATCAGAGCTAGGGGAATAACACTTGTGGTCCAAGAGTTGGTGCTAGTGATGGTAGTGAAGGAACAGTCCATCCAAAGGTTTATGAGGACTACCCAAACCCATCAGGATTACTCTATGGACAAATGATGAAGGCATTTGGAGTTTGACGAGGGAGATCATGGGTTCTGAGAGATCTCACCTCGATATGGATTATAGAGATTTGTCTATGGAAATAAGTTATCTGTAAGGTTCATAGTCCCTTATAGTTTCTAATTTGGGTTATCAAGGTGGAGAACTACTTAGTGATACCACCTTAGTTATACTATCATGTGATTTATTCCATGTATCACAATTAAGAAGATATGTGCATGACCCATTGCATGATGTCGACTGAGCTAAGATGAAAATTGAGGGTAGTGTTTCATTTTTGAGTTTCTTAGTATAATTTGAGAACTGGTAGGATAATACCCTTCATGGTAATTTTTTTTCTTTTCTCTGTGCTTGTTGGCAGCATGAGAACCTCTAGGATAGCTCATGGGAGTGGGATATCCCAGTGTAAGCTCAGTATCCTCACTCATGAGTAAGTTTTTACTTTTTAGGGTAAAAATCCTTGAAGGTGGAAATAATTTAGTGATTATAAAATTTTTGTGAAACAATTTGGAATATTTTAAATAATATTTAGGGATTTGGGTATATATTTGGAATGGTATTATGAGACCCAAAGAGTCTCAGTGAAAATATATTAAAAATATCATATATATTATATCACACACACACAATTTTTTTAAAATAATGAAATATCTCATGAATGGTGTTTTAGATGAGAAATATGATATCACCATTATATACATAATGTGTGTTTTATCATACGCATGATATAACTTTTGAACACATTAGGAATTTGGTTTAAGAGTGGAACTATACGGATTAATTAATTAATTAATAAATAAATAAATTGATTATTTATTACATGGCCTAAAAATAATCCTCTCCTAATTAATACTTGTTATGTAAAATTCTATATGGTTATATGTATAAATCTAGAGGGAATGATAGGATGGAGAGATGGGGTGGAAAGCACATTGGTGGATGATCAAGGTATCGAGGACCGAGTATCGTAACCAACAAAAATGATGTGGGAATATTATCCATAAATGATCAATCAAAAGATGTGGCACAGAGTTTGTTTTTTTGTTTTTATCTATGTTTATGGATTGAGAAAAAAACGAATTAATTCCTTCCAAATTAATTCATGGATCGATCTATATTGGTTTGTCTAACTTATGTTTTTCTCTTCATTGATCTAAGAATTTGAGATTTGTTTCTCATTGATTCCTATTTCTTTGATAATCCATAATTATTTAGATTATGATGATGATGGACAAATTAACACGACCCTATTTTGATGCTCACTTTGTATCTTGTTCCTTTCTTACTCATTTCTTGACGTTTTCAATTGGTATTTTAGTTGGATGATGATTTGATGATTCTCAAGAGGACTGATCATTGTGTGATCATTCTTTGGAATAATGGATCATGTTCATGGGTTCGGTTTTGGGGTTGTATACATGAAATAGGAATTGAAATGATAATGGGAATCCGATGATAGATTGGGTAATGGTGGTTATATGAGATGGATTGAGCAGATCTCTTTGTAGGAGAATTGGTGGGTGATTTCAAATAATAGGGGGCTGAAATATGACCACTAGAAATGATGGGGAGTTAGTTTTGGTGAGGAAAATGGGGTTACTATGGGTTTTTCCATTTTAAACATTGGGATGGTGACTGAAATCGATTTTCTAAAAAAGAAAAGATGAAATTTGAATTTTGGTTGGCCGTGGAGGGTGGTTAATCTAGATCCAGGTGTTTTAGAATGATTCTTGGTAGTGATGAAGGTAGTGGTGGAAGGTGAGTGAAGATACATGAATAGTCTAAAATTTATAATAAAATTTTATGTACATGTAATTTAGTTTAGAATAACACACACTGTATATCCCCCTCTATACAACAACTAGGGTTACATGTTTAGTTAAATATCACAAGTTGTGTGATTTATTCACATGCATTGTGATCCTTATCTATCTAGCTCAGTGTGTATAAGGATCACACACCTAGGAATACATATAGTTCAACACATCATGTTTTGTACTCACTGGAAATGTAATCCTTAGTGAATGGCTAGACGTGTATAGAGAGTACACATTCAAAAGTCCATTTGACCTCACACATCGTGTGTCGAGGCACATTGCATGTACTTCATAAAGTTCATGAATACATTACTAGGCATGACTAGTGTATATAGAAATAACCATAGTACACAGGAACGATCCCTAGTACATGGTCTTGGGAAAATGACACATGCCTAGTGCTATCTGACTTCTACATTCCATGTATCATAAAAGAACATGTCATGTATCTAGATAAAGACATGTCATGTGAGATGGAGAGACACAGGCAGTTCTAGACTTATATACACACACCTTTTATCCCATGATACATGTAGTGTACTTCTTAAAGAGTAAGATGGATCCCTTTTTCTCTTTAAAACATCTTTAGTATGATCTTGGACCAATTCCCCTGGATAGTTTTATTGTAGAATGATATTTTTAAGGTGTGTTCCCTTGGTCCACCCCTATGAGGGTACAGTGAGGCATCATATCCTAAGAAAATAAAGTGATTCCCTATATAGTATTTGCCTCATATTGAGTTAGAAATTACTTTGTGTTTCCTGAAGAGTGATCCTATATCATTTCTTCCCTAGGTTGGGCAAAGAATCCTGTTACCAACTATTAGGGTGTGTGATCACCATCCTAGTGGGTTTACTCAAGGTAGTATCAATAATGCCCCATAAGTTATGGGTGAGATCCCCCATCTGTGTAGTGACATATATTATATTATAGTGAGTTGTAATATAATCAAGCGAGTATCTCAGATGATCCCTATAAGTTTTTTAGTGCTTCTTCATAGAAACACCTGACGAGAATGTCCTCTCATACGAGAGACATCATTATAGTAAAATACAATGAGAGATTTATCTCAAATGGTTGTTATCATTATGCCTTTAATATAATATGAGGCTGGAAGTGAGGACGCAACCTTGCTTTGTGACTTAGTGTCTATATTGAGTATATTTTGGTTGTTTTTGTCATGTATCATATTCTTATTGAAATTTATCTATGATTATGATCTAATTACTCTATTTTATGCTTTGTGTTTTGTGATTTTGGGTTGTCCTACTTGGTATGTTTATACTCACCCCTTCATGGGATCTACCTGCACATGTTGTGTCTTATGAAAATGATAGGATTTTCGACATAGTCCTAGGTGGACCAAGAGCAGATGGAGCTTAGTTATTTTAGATAGACCTTAGATAGATCCAAGAGTTGCTTTTGGGTAGTTCCCCCATATTTTCAGCAAGTTTAATGCTTTTACAATTTTGGGTGGTCTTATATTTATTCCCTTTTTTCTTTTTCTGTACCACTTGTTGTACTCTGATGTGGGACAGTGGTTATAAATGCATCTATACTATCAATTGTTTATATTTTCCAAATTATACCTATGTATGGAGATGTGTGCATATATACATGTACTTTAGTATAAGACATACCATGTGCAAGATATTCTTACTCGATGCTAGTCACTAACCCCTGACCTATTAGAAGTGGTCTTGGGGTGTATTTATTGGATTACCACTGGTCAGGAGGGCCTCAGTGGTTTAGTTCATGATATAACTATATTGAAAAACATATCTTAACATAAGATAATATGATTTTATAACACAAGAGAGAGTAAATATTATATAATACACTACAATGGTTTCTCATGATTGATTTCTTATATAGTGATAAGTGGAATCGTAAGGCAAGAAACAAACCATTATCAGAGATTATCCCGAAAAAAAGGTAACCGAACTTTCTTGGAAATTATATAGGATGCATCTAATATATTGAATTTGGTCTTTAATGATTATGCCACCTACTATAATTTTTGATGCTCATGTTTGTACTTGATGGTTTCATACTTTTTCCATAAAAGTGTACCTAATAAAAATGTTAACTTTGGATGGAGGCAAGACACAAACCACTAAAAAATAATTCAATATATTTCTAGTTACAACATTTCAAGTAATAGGCCATAATTTATTTCATAGGGAGTGATACCATCCTATCACATTATGCGATATAATTAATGAATAAATACATTCCCATAGTGCGTCCTATAACATATCTTGTGATTGGGTCATATCACAAGGGAATTATGAGATTATGTTTTTGCTTAATTTTGGTATTGACATGGAATCGTGGTAGTTTCAGTATGGGTATAATAAGAAGATTAATTAATATTATTTGGAGGTTTCCATGGATTTATTTTCCATGTAAACATCCTCATAAAAATAAAATGAATAAAATGAGTATGAAATGAGGATTTCACTATAGAATCATAGATATCACACTATAAAATATAAATTCATGATGATTATGACATGGATGTAATGAAATATCTCACATAGGGATATGAAAAAACATATGAAAAAAAATTGAGTTATAGATGATAAATTTGATATCATAGACTAAGATAAGATTGTAGAACATATCATTGAAATCTATAAGAAGCTATCATAGGCTATGCCATGCACACAATTCATATCACATGAGGATACATGGAGCTATCATAATTCATGGTTTAGTTAATAACTAGAACTAGGATTTAATATATATAGAGATATAACTATAAAACAATCCATGATTCTACTATAGATTTCAATTTATTTTATCGTTCAATATGAGATGGGAAATTTTAGTGAAGAATTCATTAAACTTTTTAATATATTATCTTTGTGATTGATGTTAAAGGATATGAAGTAGGAATAAATATTATACACGGTCTATTTATTTAATTTAGCTAGATTCCCTAGAGAAGAATCCATTCATGAGGCATATGAAAAACATGAGACATGTGACTTACATGCATGCAATATAGTGATTATTTTGATTTAAATGTAGTCAGTGGAATATTTATTATAAAAATATATTTGTTATACTGATGAGGTGTATAAAGATATTCTAGAATACTCTCTTGATAATAGATAACTTAAAAGGTAATTTAAAATATAATGAAAATACATCGAATGATATTATTATATATGAATGCCTATGGATATGATGGATGAACTATGATGAATCAAGGATGGTGTAGAACCATCAAACATGATGGTGTGAATATTATGGGATAAGAAGAAGATTTATTTCAATACTTGTAGGAGTTATATGAGAGACTTATTCTATACATGCATATTCAATAAAATGTTGTAAAGTGATGAGAATTGAATAATTGAGAGAAGTTATATATAATATAAGGGTGATGATGGATTAAAGAAGAGGAAGAATATTTCACATATATGTGTCACCCAGTATGAGTGATAGGAGAATAAGAAGGTAAAATTCAATACACATTCAAAGTATCTAGGAGGTATAAGAAGATAAGGCATATTAGGGGAATTGAAGAAACCGAGGAGCTTTATAGGATAACTTAGTTTTGGGTGACATATTTATTATAATTCCTTCAATATATTCATGATTATAATAGGAATTATTCTATTTGATCATATAGTCTATATCCTACAATGAAAGTAATCTACACATTCATAAATTTTTGAGTCTTGAGAGGTATCCCAAATACTTTTATAGAATAATTAATTATAATGATATGTGAGGGGAGTAGTTATCCCCCTCACACCTTATAAATAGCTGACATAGGATAAAACAAATAAATCTTTTTTAATCCATTTAATAATTATGTATCAACATGCATTGTGAATTTATAGAGATAATGAAAGTACCTAATAAAGGAATCAAATATAAAAGTGTCCCTTGACACTATGAGTTTGAGATCTGAATGGGAAGTGAGAGATACATGCTCAATGAAAGGGAATATTTTCTACTTTAAGATTATATTGATTTACCCCCTCTCAAGGATTCTAACTCATAGATCCTTATGAACAATAATTGTTATCAGAGCATAGATTTCTCTCTTGTTCTATACTGAAGTGATAAAATTTATCTTCTTTAGTGTCTTTTATTAGTTTTATATATGAAGACTTATTCACAAAACATTTCTTATGAATTTTTTAATAAAGTTTACTTTTTTAAATAAAAAATAAAAATATATGTCTTATTTATTATATACCAATGAATACATATATATGAATTTTTTGTAAGCATTTTTTAAAATTAATAAAATAGTAGTTGTGTAAAATGAGTTAAATATGAGAATTATTAGATTCAATGTCAAATAAAAGGAATTGTCATAGAATGATTTGAAAGATAATAAAAATAGAAGAATCATGCACTATAAAGCATCAAATAAGATATAATATATGTTAGTGAAGATATTATTGACTCACCCACTGGATAACACTTTATCAATCCTCTTGAATAATAGATTTTAATGATCACAATACACTGATTTATTTATTTATTTTTTGATTTAATTTATCATACCTACTAACCATTATAAATAGGACATTGTTTGATAATACTATAGATAAAAAAATTCACAACCTCTTAAATGATCCATATTGATCCTCAGACACTCATCATTTTATCTAAAAAATCATTTTGAGTGTTTTAGAATAAAAAATTTTAAATGTAAAATATCAAATCATAATAGAAGATGAAAAAAATGATCAAGGTCCATAAATACTAAGAATCAGCTGAAGGAGAATGGTTAAAAACTTATACTATAATCAGATGATTTTTCAATGGACTATATAAGGAACAAATTCCCCATAAGATAAACATGTCCACTGACACATATAATAAAAAAATAATTCACTTTAAGGAATTAAAAAATCTAGGAGACAATCTTTGTACTCAACATTAACATATATACATCTCTTACCAAAATAAATAAATCAAGGATGAAGCTAAAAAAGAAATATTTAGTGTTTAAGTGATTCATAAATCCCAACCAAGACTTTTAACTTATAAACCACTCCTTCTAGGACATTAGATACTTATAAAAAATAGTTAAAACATGGTTGGGAAATACAATTACTGTATTTTTATTAGCTCAAAATTATCTCTTAAATGAAATATTTAATATTAAGATATGATAATATAATAATATCTATATTTTATCTTATTAAATGAAAAGGGAAATCAATATTAATAATGAATCCACATATATTACAATGGTTATATAAATATAAAGTTAGAGAAGAAACCATGATAGTAGTAATAGATAAATAAGTGATGGTGAGATGAGAAACCATGAAAAATATAAAATGACTATATTTTACTAAAATATGATTCTAAACTCTATATATATGATAAATTTGAACTTATTTAAAAGGGTGAGGTTTGGTGAAAATGAAAGAAACTAAGGCATAATGAAGGCTGGTCATTCAAGAGTAGAAATGGGCTTCCTAGATCAAATAAGTGTTCAGTCATTATTAAAACTTCCTCTCTAATTTTTATAAATAACTTTAAAAGAGAATGAATATTTATTCTATGATTTATTATCTTTATCTTCACATACTTCATTCCTTATCCTTAATTTGTGTATTTGGTTTAAACTAGTGCATGGAACCCCCTGTATTGTATTCAATTCATCCATATTTCAATATTTAGATTGAATAAGTTACAAGGATAAATTATTTCCCATATACTGATCTATAATAAAAGAAGTCTAAGGAACTTATATACCACTAATCCTTGATTAAGGAAGTCTATGATATAAACACTTGTTTGTCTCATTATAAAGTGGGAACTACTTGTAAACAATGTTGTTAGGATTCGACTATAAGATGGTTTTGCTAATTTTTATTAAAAGTGAAGAAGTTTATAGGGATAAAATCATTGAATTAATATAAAATAAGAGATTCATGGATTTTTTATCTTGAATATATTTAACATTTATTCTTTATTGTTTATGAAAAATTTATTCTTTATTTTCTTATTAGTTTCACTTTGTCATGTCTTATTAAATTCATTAAACCTTAATATAATTACATAAGCATGAAATTTTCTAGATAGTGGGCCTTAAATCATTCCCTCATCATTCTCTATAATTTCCATCAAAATTTTCAAGCATTAATTATCTATCATATTTTATATATTATTTATTTAATGAATATTTAAGAATAAAAATACACATTTTCAGTTATTAGGAAAATAATTTCTCATACATCCCTTCTCCTTCCAATTATAAAATATTTATTCCTTTTCCCATGAATTTATTTTTCATTCCATACATAATTGTTTTTTACTCAAATTAATTAATTTAATCATGAATATATTAAGGGTGGTTTTAGCATAGGTTTTCTAATTCACCCCTATTGAAGTTGTATATTTTTTTTATCTCATTGCTATTCCAAGGACCATAAATTGGTATTAGTGCCATATATTTAATGATATAATCTTATTGGATTTAACATAATAGATAGTAAATATCGACTTGGAAAAATTTAGTCACTCTCTCTGATACCCAATAATTGGTATCTAAGCCTTGAATATTTCTCAACCTTATCATTTTCAAATCCATTTTTTAAAATAGTGTTTCTTTTTGTTTCTCTCTATTTTTTAATGAAATTTATTTTTCTTAATAGAATGAACTGATGGAATTATTTCTTATACCTCGAAGTCTTCCTAGTTGGATAATCATTCAAGGACCTAATTACATTCTTATTATGGAGATAAATTATTTTTCTCTTGATAAAATTTAAAATTTAAAATTATATATATATATATATAAATAATAACCTAATCCCCAGCATAAGTAGTGATGAGTAATGACTTTTTCAATCACTTTATAATTCTCATGACATATGTAAATTTTTTGATCACATCTTTAACAGGTATTTTACAGATAACACAAAATTTTTTTATAATGAACAAACTCTAATACAATCTATTAATGATTTGGTTGAATATAAAATGTTTGATGCAATTTATGAATAATAAATAATGGAAGATATATAATAGATTAGCTTTATTGAAATCATTATCATGTCGATTAATCAATTAATAGTATATATTAATTTTGAATTTATTCTTCATAATTTTCTAAAATCACATAATTTTGAATATCCAATGATGAATGATGAAAAAGGAGATGATCTATCAATAAATTCATGAATACTAGTGAAAATTACATCCTCTAAAATATACAGAAAAGATTCAGATTCAAAAAAGGAGAGTGAGAAATCCATAAAGTATATATATTTTTATGATGAAAAGATAAATTCATCCTCTATAGAATCATTCTTTGAATAAGTAATAAAATAACCATGCTCTAAGATCACATAGATTATTAGATATATGCATAAATTGAGGACAAAGCATGACAAATTAAATGTTGAGAATATCATACTTCTAAATGATTTGAAATCATCATATGAGAAAATCAAAATTCATTCTTCTATCAAGATCGAACTTCTATAAAGGTTGAAATCATGGATATATCCTTTAAAAAATCTTCCAAAAATAAAAAAAACGAAATCTTGAAGTCTAAAAGGAGGATTTTGGTAATTAAATATTAGATATACCCAAAAAAACATAATATAAAAACATCATCTGAGGAAAAAATATGGAATATGACACTCCATTGACTCTTAATAGAAATTCTATTAAAATTAAACTACCTCAAAAAAATCCTAAAATAATGAAAAATAAAGATAAATAAATAAAATTTGAATTCTAAAGGACTTATTTGCTAAAATGTTCAATTTAAATAAAAAATGGATTCCAAAATCCACCTCATCCAACACTAATTATAAAGGCTCATTGGAAAAAATATCTTCTTCTTAGTGAAACACCATTAAAACCCTCCCCAAGTTAATTCTATTTAATAGTTTCAAAGATAAAAATCGATATGGTAACATCGATTTTCTTATGCTGAATGTTTCCTTATATTTTCAATGATACAACCATATAATTTTCCAAAAATCCACATTCAGTGAATGATTTTTCATATTCACCATTATATTTCTAATGATAGAATTCAATGGTGAAAATTAATATCAATTATCAATTCCCCACTCATGTATTTACTATTTTATAATTTATATGTTTCTATCCTAAGGCCTATAAATAGGGAAGTACCAAATTAACTTTGAAATATACACTTTTAGATCTTCCTTCTATACCACTAATTTTAATTTAACTTAGAAGTCACTCCCCCCTCTATCTCTTAATAAATCATTCATTCAGAATCCATTTAGAGATGATATTTCTTCCTATTATCTTCAAACTAGAACTTCAAACCCATCTATACACATTCATGTATTTTCTCATATATACTTATGGAATGGAAGAAGTTTATAAATGTTAAAGTCATCATGTTAATTAAAATCAATAATAAATTCAAAGTGTATAGATTAATATTTTAAAGAACCCTCCTACACTTCTTTATTTGTGGGTTTTTTTTCTAATAATGGGTGAGAAAGTTGGATACTTAGAGGAGGGGAATGTTTATAGAACCTCTCTAGATTTGTATCCCATTTCTTTCAAGAAGTATGTAGGGATTAAATATATAAATTAGAGTGTTTTAGGTGATTTAGTATAATAAAAACATAGACTTATTGAAGAAATGATATGAAATGAAATGAGTTTGAAGGATGGATGAAAAACGTGGTAGACAATGAATTTCATGACCTTTTTCCTCATTTACCTTTCATGAATATATTATATAATCTATCTTCATAAATTTATATTTTAATAGAGATACAGCTTTTCAAAAAATAATTAATTTACATTTTACATATTGTATTTTTTACTCATCATGAAGGGCCCATTAGTTTGGGGACCACAAATTTGGAACTTGTAGGAATAAAAGTTCAACACATCATTAAAAAATATATTAAATTGTAAATTAAAAATAATATCAACATTATTGATTTGAAATAGTCAAAACCAAATAAAATTAAAGATAAAATATACTAAAACTCAACTCCATATTTTTAAAAGATAATCTCTTTAAAAATAAATCATATTTTCAACATCTATTAAATATTATAAGGGTATATTGATAAAATTATTAAAATAACTAACACTTATAATGGTGGAAAAACATACTCCATTTTATTATCATAGTAGTGTTATATCTTTTAATTCATTATAAATCATTTCATTATCATTTATACTTCTAGATATGGATATCTATATTGTCAAATATTTTTTCTTTTTTCCATATCTTAAATAAATCCAAGATAGAAAAAATATTACCATCAACCCTTATTGCTTAAGATATTTCTTAAAGGGTGATATTAAAATCATACTAACAAGATAACACCACCTATTTTTCATTAGGGGAGATATAATCATTTTTTCACTAGGAGAGATTATAATTTATATCCCTAAGAACATAGAAGGAAATATTTATAGAAAGTGAGATTAAAAATTTTATATCAACCCTTTCTTTTAGATAATCCCAAAGTGGGAGAGTTTAGTTAAAATGAGACTCTATATATTTATAGTATATAACACATCTATATTCTTAATTTTAAATGATTTATAATTTTTCTAAGTAAATAAATTGACTATTTTATTTGATACTTAAAAATATTGTGTGTTATGATCATAAAAAATAATAGATTTTTGAGTTATACTCTAGATTAAAATTTATCCATCCTATGGATTAATGAGTATTAATTATAATTATAAATTTATTTTTTTAATAATTAAATGTTTAACTTACAGTGGATCTTAATCATTATTAATATGAGATTTTTGGTTCATCCTCATGATAAAAAATTGTAATCCTCTGGAATGATTCCATAATAATCATCTTGTTTTTATCCTTTATTCTGAGAAGTTTACATAATTTTTTTTGTATAATAAATGTTAAAGGGAAAATATAAGATACCAACAATAGAAGAAAATAGAGATTACAGTCTATAGAAACTAAAGTATCAAATGAAGGGAAAAATTTCAAAAGTTATCTACCAGAATTATATAATTTCTCAATGGAATGTAAAAGGAATAGGTGAAATTGAATATAAATAAATAAATTATTACATAAAATATTATTTTTTATATTCTTAAATGGATACCATGAGTTGGGTGATAGTAGCTATAGATAACTTCAACATCCATAAATCTCTTACCAAAATAGAAATACCATGGTTAAAACTAAATTGAAGAATCTCAAAGCATATGAGAAAATAATAATGACCAACCAATACTTCTATCAAGTATACCACTCCTATGAGGACTTTATATATTGGTTAAAATGGTAAAAAATGGACTAGGATGTACAATGAAAACTTTTTCTAGATCAACATTTCCTCTTAAACAATGTATTTAATATATTGTTATGTCAACATAAGAATCTTCATATAAGCCCTAATTAAATGAAAGTAGCAATGATCATTGATAATGAATCTATATATGGTAATATAAATGGATGAATATAAGGAATCTATGATAGATACAATGTTTAACTAAGTTACCATAATATATGAAACCATGTCAAAGCTACAATGATAATTTTTTCTAATGGTCATATTCTAGAATATATATAAAGGAAAAAGTAGAACTAATTTCAATGGGTGAGGTATGGTAAAAAATAAGTGAGATTGAGACACTCTATAGGATAATAACGTGAGATTAAAATAGATATTCTTAGATAAAATAAGAGATGATGCATTACAATAAATACCTATCCTCTTATTATTAATATCTTTCTATGAGAATTATTATTTATTCAATAATTTCTTATATTTATATTCAAATCCTCTAGGAATTATCCTTTAGTTGTGTATTCACATAAAACTAGTACAAGTAATCCCTCCAATGTCATGAACCAACTCGAGTCGACCCAAAACTTGTCATGCGAGCTGACCCGCGACAAGGCCCGATATGCATTCCCGATCCTTCCAGGATGAAAACTAGTGTTGTAGAATCAATAGAGAAACCAAGGGAATAATTTATCCTAATATAAATAAACTGTACAATGGAAAATAAATAGAGAATCCCAAATAAAATAAAAATAAAATTTTCAAACTGAACATCATTTATACAAAAACTGAAATTTAAAAAAAAACCGAAGAACAAAACCCAAACTGAAGCCAATAAACAAAACTTCCCCATGTGACCCCAAGGGTCACTCTCTAATACAAAAAACAACCATTTACCATGGCATTCAAAACCAATTTGGAACCTGCACCAAAATCTAAACTAATAAAGGACTATAGGTGTGAGTATTAAAGATTAGTAGGCATGCCCGGACAAATCTATTCCCAATTAAATTCCTTTAAATAAAAGAAATATCAAATTCAGGTTTGAGATACAATATAGAAAACTAGGTTTTCAAACATTTTCCTCTTTAAAAAAACATGACCCATTTCCATTTTCTCATTGAAATCCAGGTTCTTTACCAAGAATAAGACATTATAAATTTCAAGGAACAAGATTATGTTTTCATTTGAAAAGGGGAAGAGGGAGTGTAAATAATTTTCAAAAAATTTTCCCTAAACCTTTGAAAATCAACTCATAAATTTTTATAAGAGGTAAACCACACAATATAGTAACACAATGATCTCATAATAAGGGAAATGGAAAAAAGTAATCTAGAGTAACCAACCAATAAATAATGCATATCAATCATCTACCATAGAAAACTAAGTATCGAATGACATTGGATAACCTAGAAGATCAATGGAATAATATAAAACATACTATAAATCTTGAAACATATTGAAGGAATTCCTCACCCAATGACATCAATTCTCACCCACATGATTGATCTAATCCTACCTAGTCTAACTGAGGGGCACTGTCCCATAACAAAAAAAAAACAAAACAAATCCCTAGCTATGGGCCACTGGCCCGAGAGAAATCCTAAGCTAGTGCATCAACATTTCACTGAAAATATTCTATCTATGATAGGTTCCCATGTTATTACTAAAGTGGGGGTGACCCAATAATAACATCCAATCATCCAATGACATGCACATATATTGCACACAAGCAATTCACACAACAAGCCACCCCCACGAGTCACCCCAAGGAACAATACCTCTTCCTTTAAACCATCCAATCACAAGGGAGCCTCTCAGCATGGGTCTCCCACAAAAATCAACATAATGAAGGAAAGATAATTATCTAAGTAGAGTTTTCAAGACAAAAAATTCCATGAAAATTCCAAAAGGACCTTATACACCCTTCGAGAAATCACTTTTTTCCAAATAACCAAATCCACCTTTCCAAAAAGGTGTAAGAAATATCAATTTTTTTAAAAAAATCCCATTTAAGCACCCACACCATATTTATAAACCAAATATAATTCCATCAAAATGATAAATGGTCCATAAACTATCCCCACATGTCAAACTATTTTCAAAGAACCAAACACACACCACTTTTAAATTAAAACCATTTATAAAACCATTTAATAAATCCAAAACACCATTTTAAATTCTAACAATACATTTAAAAAGATAATATGTTCTTTAAAAACCATATTCCATTGTTAAAATCCAACCAGAAAATTTATAAAACACTTGGTGTGCATCACATAACAAAACAAAGCTATATGCTTCAAGATAATCAGGAAAAACACTTCATTTATCATCAAAAAATTATTCCAAAAATCATATATCACCAATTAGCATATAAGAAATATGTTAAAAGTAAGAAACCAACAATTCTTAAATTTAAAGGAAAAGTACAAAGGAAAACCTACCTCAAACTCACATTGCTTTAACAATGCACACCCGAAACAACCTCATGAAGGATCAAGGAAGAAAGAAAATCCAAGAGAAACCTTAAAAAAAAAAACCTCCAATTTAAATTAAAATAAACATGAAACCTAGATCCAAATTATCAAGGAAGAAGAGGAAATCAATAGAAAATGGAATAATAAGGAAGAGGAATAAGAGAGGATAAGATTACCTTGAGAAAACACCCTAAAAACTTGAAGAAACCCTAGATCCAAGCTTGGGAGGAGGATATGAGGCTTGAAGAGAAAGGGAGAGGATCCCTTTGGGTTTCATGAACTAGGGAAGGAATGGAGGAGGTGTTTTGGGGACAAAATCTAGTGAAAGGTAAAAGCACACTTATGATGACCTGGACAGGTCTTATGGTTTTCCCACATGGTTTACCAAACCGTGTGGAAACCATGCATCCCTCACTATCTAAGAGGAACAAGCTACATAGTTTGCTGGAATAGTTTCCCAAACCATGAGACAACCATGTTATTCACCATTATCAAAAAAATGAAATTGGCCACAAGGTTACCTGGAGAAGGGTGCATGGTTTCCCCTAACCATGTGCCAACCATGCGCAACCTAATGTCAAGCCCAAAATATCTATTTTTTTTACAAAAAACTCACATGGAAACTAAATAATAAACATGTGAAAAAAATAAAAAAGGAATACCTCAGAAATCAAATCTGGAACACCTGAGAATCGAGAGGAAACCAAAATCCAAAAGATTTTCCAGGAAAACGGATGAAAATAAAAATCCAAGTGTGAAAATTCTCCCCACCATTACACTTGCTTTCCCTAGAAAGCCACAAAATCTCCATTGGATCGATTCAAATGCAAAGGATTTAGACAACTGCTTGATCTAACCTCTCAAACCAAGAACAAATCAACCACTACCCAACAAAACTCATACCTCTTACCTGAAAAAACTAACGAACCCAAACCACTTCTCGAGAAATGACATAAAACTCAAAACACAACCCACACAAACCAACCATATATAAAACTGTTGGATGTGCTCTAAAATCCCAATGTTCACCCAAATAGAGAAGAAATTGAAATTAAATAACTTCAAATCAAACCACCCATTCCAAATACAAAACCATAAACTAAATCATATTATCAACAACTGAGGCTAGAATGGACTCCCCACCAATAGAAACCAACTAGATATGACCAAATACATATGAAAACTTAACAATACATGTGGTTGGTATCCCCACCATTAAGGACTAATCGAATTAAACTAATTAGAGAACTCCTAGCATAGACCAAATCCCCCAGCACTAGGGGGCCCCGATTAAAGAAACTCCAAACCAAGTGACAACTCAAAACCAAAACCAACTCATAAGGGTAAACCACTAAGGACAACCAATCAGAGATTCATGTATAAAAAGGAACAACTAATATAATTTCAAGAAAAAGATACCACCATTCCCTCTTAAAAAAAATAGAATCTTTCAAACCACTATGACTAAAACACGGGAACAAGGTTTCTATGCCCCTCTTCCACAAAACAGTACATTCTAAGATGAAGAAGCTACAATAGATAAACTTACACTATCCCCATTACAAAATTGAAAAAAAACCTAGACCAAGGCTATCTACATCCCTGCAATTCTTAATTATGTAAAAGCTTCACTTTGGGGCCTATGGTTGGAGCCCTAATGTCTTGATACATCCGCGACCTCACAGTCAATAACTGTAATACCTGATCAGAACTCATTATTTTGGTTTGATGAGTATCCATACAACATCCCAGGTAGAAATGAAAGAACACGACACACCATGAGACCCAATTTTCTCCAACAAATAACTTTCACTAAGATAGAGATTTCAAATATGCACACATATCATTTTCTTTCATCCCAAACGAGAGGGAAAAAATACCAGACACAGAAAATAATGCACCTCTAATCGAGATGAAAAAATTTCATAACTTCTAAAAGGTACACATTCATTAAAATATAATCTCACAAAAGATACCCAACATCCGTATCTGTTACAAGGAAAGAAAAAAACAAAAAGAAAACCATTACAACAGAAGGAATAATAAAATGGGAAGAGTCCTAAAACTGAACCCGATCCAACACCTTACACCTGCAAACGGACTGGGGTGTTTTTTAGGGGGTTAATCTGGATCCACATAAATTCCTATAAACACTCTAAAAAACCATTGAAAGTGACCAAGTAATCCATAGGTATGTAAGGTATTTTGAATATTCAGACACAATGAATTCTTATGACAAGACTTGCTGCACCGATGACACATTATGGTCCTGTGCTTAGATGGAGCTAACAAAAGATCCAGAGGCCTTTTAATTATGTGACCAACAATAATAAATTCAGGTAGATTCCCCACCTCCTTACTGGAATTACCTTCACCACTTCCAGAGACTGGAGTAAGTTTTTCAATCTCAAGAACTCCTACTAGAATAGCTTCAACACAAACAAATTGCCTCACCACGTCAAAAAAGAGGTTATAACGAACTCTAACACCTTCAAACTAAATTCAAGATGAAGCCCGATCTCAAAACATAGAGCCTTTAGGGAATCGTCTATATCCCAATCTAGAAGGAATAAAATTAGAACAAAAAAATAACAAAATAAGTCTAACACCAATTAATCACCTTATTGCAGACAACACATCTCCATTCCCTTCATCACCTTTGTTTCCTCAGAGAAATACTGTCGGATGAATGAAGCCTTGAAGAAATACTAGGTAATATCTTCTCGAGGCTTGGTTTGATAGACCGAATTCCACTACTTTCAGGTTAGACCTTTGATCATAAAGGTGGGGAACTTAACCTTTAGAGGCTCAGGAAACTCAAGGAAATATAATTTTCTCTCAATTTTATGCATCCCCTCTTCCGCTTCGAGAGGATCTTCTTGACCATAAAACAGAAGAGGATTCAACTTCAAAAAATAAATAAGAAAGTCTATGGGTTGATCAACTAGAGGGTCCTCTAATGGTGAACCTCCCATAGTTGTACTTCTAATATCCATCAAATCCTTGGTGGGGGAAAATACTAACCAATAATAAAACCATTAAATAAATCAAATAAAATTCACCCACAAGATCTCAAACATGAAACACCACTTAACCACATTCCCAAATCATAATAAATTCAATACACAACCACCAGTTCCCAAAACACTATAATTTTCCTCTTGAAAAATACTTTTCAAGGAAGGAAAAACATGATAAGTTTCATAATCACTAATGGTATTCCTTAGATCCTCACACAAGAACATTCCCATTCCAATCCAGGAACCCATCCACTAATGAGAATCCATACACTCATCCTACCATTCCATCAACAATATAATTCCTAAAACACATCCATGCATATGATCACTCATAATAATACCAAAGGTCAAAACAAAACATTTCTGATTTTCAAACAAACATTCAACTCAATTTTTATATTCTCAATCCACTCCCCATTTAAAAATTTATAAAACCTTTAAAAATATCTCTAACCACCAAGTCAAAAACCATTTTCAAACTCCACACACCAATCCATTTTATCCTACTCAAAACAAAATCCCATGGATTCTATCCAAAAATATAATTCATCCCATTAAAAATATTTTCATCATCTCAAACAATTTCATTCCATAAAAAATAATTTGATTAAAAACTCATTTCTTCCTACTTAATTTTTTTTCAAAAACCCTCTTTAAAATAAACTTATGCTTTTCTAAACAAACAATTTCAAGAAACCCTAGGTTTTGATTATGGAAATCAATCCTCAATAAACCCATCCCCATTTTAACCAAAAACCATTTTATAAAAATCCATTTTATAAGTATTTCTTCAAAAATAAATTTGAAAATTGATTTTCTATTTTCCAAAAAAAACTATTACCAATTTAAAATCTAGTTTTAAAAATTTTAAAATAAGGGTTTTAAAAAAAAATCAGAATCAAGGAAGATACAAAACAACTCACAAGGGGAAACTAGTATCAACGGGTGACTTGGCCTTATGGTTGGAATCCATATTCCAATCATACCAAAATCACTGAGAGTCTTCTTGGACCATATCTCCAACTCTAAATGTCTTTAAAGGACCTATGAGATCATTGAGACCACTAGTCCAATTATCTTTTCATTTCCCAAGATCAAAACATCCCACAATAACCAAACCAAACCCAACTTCCCATGGAAACTCAAGGTTCAGTCTAGAAAGTGTTATCTAGACACTCCACCAAATATACACCCCAAGCTAAGAAAATCATACTCCATATACCTTAACATCCAAAATTATAAATGGTACTATAAAATCAAGTTCCTCAAATGAACCATCCTTCTATGATACCATTTTTTGATGAATTAACCGAGGTCGACCTTGAATAAGTCACCCGAGACGACCCACGACAAGGCTCAAGAGGCATTCCCAATCCTCCCGGGATAGAAACTATTGTAGAGGCATCAAAAAAGTAACCAAGGAATGATTTTTCCCAATATAAATAAATAGAATCCTAAATAAAATAAATAAAAAATTTCCAAACTGAACATCATTTATACAAAAACTAGAATTATAAAAAACTGAACAATAAAACCCAAATTGAACCTGATGACCACAATTTCCCCATGTGACCCCAAGGGTTACTCTCTAATAAAAAAACTAACCATATCCCACAACGATCGAAACCAAACCATAACCTACACCAAAATATACAAACAAGAAAGAAATATAGGTGTGAGTATTAAAACTCAGTAGGCATGCCTAAAAAAATCTATCCCCAATGAACTTCCTTTAAATAAAAGAAACATCAAATTCATGTTTGAGATAAAATATACAAAACTTGGTTTTCACACATTTTACTATTTAAAAAATATGGTTTATTTCCCTTTTCTCATTTAAATCCATGTTCTTTACTAAGAAAAATACATTAACAATTTCAAGAAAAAAATAATGTTTTCATTTAAAAAGGAGAAGAGGGAGTGAAAATTATTTTCAAAACATTTTCTATAAACTATTAAAAAAATCATCAAGTTTTATAATAGGTAAAAAACAAAAGATAAAAATAAAATTATCACATAATAAGGGCACTATAAACAAGTAATAAAGAGTAACCAACCAATAATGCATCTCAATAATCTGCCACAGACAACTAATGCTGTTGGACATTGGAGAACTTAGGAGCTCAGTGGAATAATCTAGAATATACTATACATATTAACTCTTCTTGAAGGCATGCCTCATATGATGAAATAAATTCTCACCCACACTCTCGATCACACCCTACTTGGTCTGACTGAGGGGCACAATTCCATAGGAACAAAAACAAAACAAATCCCATGCTATGATCCATTATCCCCGAGCATAATCCTAATCTAGTGTGATAAATTTTCACCTAAAATACACTATATATGCCAAGTTCCCATGTTAATACTAAATTAGGGTTGATCCAACAATTCCAGCGAAGCAACTAATCACATGCACATATATTACACACAAGCAATTCACACAACAAGCCACCACTGAGTCACCCCAAGGAACAATCTATCTACCTTTAAACCATCCGATCACAAGGGATCCCATAAATGCGGGAATATCACAACATTAAATATAAATTGGGGAATATAATTATACAAGGAGATTTTTTAAGATAACAAATTTCATATAAATACCAAATGAGCCTCATACACCCTTCGAGAAATCACACATTTCCAAAGAACCAAATCCACCTTTCCAAAAAGGTTCAAGCACACCATTTGAAATATCACAACCATTTTAAAAAATTCCATTTAATCAATCACATCAAATTTATAAACCAAATCCACTTTTATCAAAATTACAAATGGTCCACACACCATCACCACATGTCAAACCATTTTCAAAGAACCAAACACACACCCCTTTTAAGTACAAACCATTTAGAAATACATTTAATAAATTCAAACCACCATTTTAAATTCCACCAATACATTTAGAAATCAAATCCATGATTTAAAAACCATATTCCACTATCAAAATCCAACTGGGAAATTTATCAAATACTTGGCGTACATCAAATAACAAAAAAAAAGACATATGATTCAAGACAATCAAAAAACAACTTCATTTCTCATCATTTTTTTCCAAAAAAGAATGAATCACTAATTAACTTATAATTAAAACATATAAATCAAGAAACCAACTATTATTAAAATTAAAGTGAAAGTAAAAATGGAAACCTAACCCAAACTCTTGATGCTTTAACATCGCACACCCGAAACAACCTTGCGAAGGCTCAAGGAAGAAAAAACATCTAATAGGAACCTTAAACACAAAAAAACCACCAATTTAAACATAGAAAAGCATGAAATATAGATCCAAATGACCAAGGTAGAGGAGGAAATTAATATAAAATTGAAGAAGGAAGAGGAATAAGAGAGGATAATATTACCTTGAAAATCACCCCAAAACCTTAAAGAAACCCAAGATTTAATATTGGGAGGAAGAGAGGAGGCTTGGGGAGGGAGGGGCTCCATTTGGGTTGTATGAACTAAGGAAGGAAGGGAGGAGTCATTTTGGGGCTAAAATCATGAGAGGGTAGAAAGGTAAAATCACACTTTTAATTACTTGGGCACGCTACATGGTTTTCATGCATGAGTTAGAAAAACATGTAGAAAATTTGTGTCCCTCACTATCCAAGAGAAATAAGCAGAATTTTTATACCACAAGGTTTCCCAAACCATGGAACAATCGTATAGGTTTCCACTATCCAAAAATGAAATTGGCTGGACAGTTTCCTAGAGAAGGGCACACAATTTTTTCTAACGGTGCGCCAACCATGAACTACCTACTGTTAAACCCAAAATATCTATTTTAAATAAAAACCCATGGTAAAAATAAATAATAAACACTATACCAAAAACAAACAAAGTAATAACTCAAAAAATAAATCCGAAACACTCAGAAATCAAGAGGAAACCAATATCCAAAAAATGGTCCGAAACAAAGGGAAAAAAATAAAAATCCAAGTGTGACATCCAATGTATTAACACTATCCATAATTTAATAATTAAAACTATGAAGTCATAGAGATAAGTACTTTACCATCTCCCATTAATTTATTGAAGTAGATCTAGATAATTTTCTGTTATTGATCCTTGATATAAGAAGTTTTGAGAATAAGGAATTATCTATTTAATCAAATATTGGTCACTAATTGTACTCAATGTTTTATAGATATAGTTATATGATCATCTTACCTATTTGGTATAAAAGAGATGATATTTATAGGGATGGGAACTTGTACTAAATATTAAATAAGTGTGTTGACCCAACCATAACATACATATATATTAAATCATTTTTAATGAATATCCATCACATATCACAATAAATAAAACCCCAAAATATATATGTTTGGTGTCTTTAGATATTAGATACATAAACAACTTATTTTACAACAATGTAAATATTTCACCCTATTTTCACAATACTTGACCCCCTCTAGATATATCATATGTTATAATATTCTTCATAAGATAGGGAATTAAAAAATAATAAAGTCATGATATTAGATTCTCTATAAAGGTAATCATAAGAGATACCAACCGAAGATCATAAGTGAGCATAATATGAAGATGTGGGTATGAGAATATAATAAGGTATGTAACAACCCAAAATTTTATTATTTATTTAACTTAAAATAAATCAAATTTTTTGAATATATTTTGATACACACAACACTAAACTAAATTTAAAAATCCCATATTTCATTATGGTAAAGTATTACTATACAAAATGAAATACATTAAAAGATAACTAAATGACACATAATCAGAAAAATTACTGGTAGAATGAAAACAAATGTAAATAAAAATGCTAAAAGTTTAAAATTTGCATCATCATGATCTTCCATGAAGACTATATCATTAATGATAATTATAGAAAGGATAAAAACATTAGAAATATGATGACCATTTTGACGTAGAAATTATATAATAGGATGAATGATTTTAGAGATATTTATAAGGCTATATATTGAAATGTAATATAATAATTATATATAAGCACATTGGTTATATTTTAATTGTATATATGACCATAGGATATATGGATGTTAAAAATGTATTCATTTGGTATACAAGTATCCAATAAGTAAAGTTCCCAGGTCTGATGATATCACTAAGAGTGGGAGGGTGTCAATTAGTGATACAATTATTTTTATGGTTTCTTATTTTAAACCAATTCTAGAACCAATTAAATTATTGATCCAATATAGTGATAATGTCTCAAAATTTTATGTATGAAACCAAATGAAATCATATAAAATAAAATGGTGATTTACAAGGTTGGGTCCTAATTTGGGTAGCTACTCCTTTCATGGTTTGTATTGGGTTCTGAGACCTGGATTTAAACAATTACATCCAAGCGAGTAAAAGTATAATTTATCTTCTAAAAATATTGAACTCTAATGAGTAAAGTGGTAGGATATCTATTGAAAAACCCTATCCACCTATAAATGGGTTATTTATACTAAATATTACAAGTTTAATCAATATTTTAAAAAAATATAGCTATCTATCGATGGGGTCTTTATATTTCCCCTCGATAGTATTTAATGTTTCCTTCTAACAAACCTACGAACAAGTCTTCAAATTATTCTATTCTATAATCCTTATCCTTTTTCAAGTGAACACATTTGTATATTTTTAATGATGACTAGAATTTTTCATAGTGATTCTCCTAATAATATAATTCTATCATAGGATGAGATGGTGTTACTTCTTCTCACCTTCTTCACAAGCTTCAAAATAGAAACAATAAAAATGAAATCCTTCACACTTTTCAAACACTTCTGTTATTGGATAGTATCATAAGACTACATATTCATTAATTTCTTTAATTCATGGGACACACTTCTAGTTAAATTAAACTTATACTTTCAATATAGAGGCAATCTCTCTTTATTTGAGTGAAATATCAAGTTATCAATCAATCCCCTCATTGTTTCATTTCTTATTATTTTTCTATTTTATATTCTCATTATCTCTTGAATATTGTTTCCATAATTTGAATATTGAAAATCATGGATCCTCTATATAAAGTTATATTCACATTCAAACTGGTAGATATTTCTAGTCTTAATTCACAAAAAATATAATTCAAATTTTAGTCAATATCATCATTAAATTTTCATTAATATTAGAATATTTTCGTTATCAAAATCCTACTTAAAATTAACACCATTTTTCAATTATTTTCAACATCTACATGAAAACATGCAATTTAATGATGTGGAACTTCACTCCATGGAATAAAAAACCCTCAAATTCTAGACCCACCATCATATCATCCTTCACTCTCAAACAACTTGAATCATAATCCTCTATTATTCCAATGTTTATTTCCTTGAAGAAAATATAAAATCATCATATGATTTTACCATCATAAATATCTTCTAGAACTTAAGATTCAAATAATTCTCAAACAGTTTGACTTTGTAATAAGATTATTTTCTATAAGGCTTAGTATGTCTTCTGATTTTAAGAAAAAGTTACAATTCTCAATGGGTCTCTTTTTTTTAACTTTCCAATTTTTGGAAACTACTTATATTTCATAAGACTTTTTATATTTTACAAGCCCTCAATAATTTCATGCATTTGTTATATTCTAAAATCATCTGATAAAAATTAGTCTTGTAATTCAAATTCTGGATATAAGTGATTTATTATGCTTAAAAAAACAAGTGTTACATGATTCTCAAAATATTTTGAAATATTTAACAAAGTTTTATGAGGAAATAAAAGTCTTAGGTTGGACTTGATTTTATCACTTTTTTACCATAAAAAAGTCTTAATTTTTTTTATACAAAGTCATACTTTATTTATAAATTTTTTTTACTAGCTTAAGAGTCTTACAAAACCATTATAATGTCTTATGAAATGAATATTATGTCTAATGGAGTAAGACTTGAACAATTTTATAAATTATTAGATGAAGTCATATGTTTTTTATGAAGTCTTAAAATATTATCACGTATTTATCATTTTCAACCTCAAATCTGAATTCTTATAAAAAAATCATAGTTTATACATTTTCCAGCTCCAGTATAATATTTCGGGACACGACTCAAATGATCTCAGTTCCACTATAAATCTTGAGAAGTAGTTTCAAATCATTCTAAAAAATAATCTAAATAAATTTATAATTGATTATAATAGATTAAAATATAAGTATCCTTAAGTTGAGTTCTCCAACTTTAATCCATATTTTCACTCCATTAATCACAACTCTTCAAGACATTTTCCATATCCATCTTACTCTACATTCATAAACTATAGTAGACAGTTATCTAACCATCTAATTAGTAATTTTTATAGGCATAAGATCATCTCTCCAATCATTAGGTTTAGGGGATGCTCACCAGGAAACAACTTAATTTCCCTTTCCCATATATGAATAGAAAATATCCGTAATATAAATAATTTTTTAATTTATTCTTTAGGAATAGATTGAAAAAATATAAAAAATACATATTTTCATCATAATACACATGGGATCTTCCACACCCCCATTTAGATTTGTTATAAATACCCACTTAACTTCTATAGTCAATATTATTACCCACCTTATCGAGAATAAATGAAATTATACAATAATGGGAAAATATGACTCATATCTTCCTTATTATATTTAGAAAAGAGTATAACCACATATTAATTTGAATTGAACTGAAAAATAACTAACTTTAAGTATATGTGAGATTTTCTCAATGTGGAAAAAAAGTGATTAATGATTACATAAATGTTTTCCATAAATAATCTATAATGTGATACTAACCTTAGATATATCTTCTTAGGTTATATTTGAACTAATATTTGAAGGAATTTATAATATTCACTCATATTCAACAAACTTTTCTAAAATTTTCAAGTTTAATAATATCTCTCCCCCTATTTAGGTCAACATATTTCACCCATTTTTAAAATAGATTCGTCCCAATCAAAGAAAGGATTAGAAGTGATATTTTCATACCTCAATCATTAAACTATCCATAATTTATATATTAACATATAATGATATGATTGTAAAATATTTGTCACATTAGTTCCCCCTCAATGGATTAAATATGGCATCTGTTTATCATGGCTCTCAGAGTATTCTATGATTGACATGACTTATTACTGTGAAGCTACTATAAAACTCTTATAGAACTCCCTTTTAATTAAAAACCTTTAATTTCTTAAAAATAAGAACAAAAAATATTTTTTGGGGATAAGGTGGAACTACTCAGTTTCTTATTAAAATAATAAAGCTTGAGAGTTTCCTCTGAAAAATATCATATTTTTTTATAGCTTCAACACATGAAGAGCTCTTCATGCTTAATTTTTAGAAGTTTTTACCATCTGTATTCTTAGAAATCATTCTCATATTACTTTTTTTAACTTATCATTTTTTTTATAATTCTATATATTATGTCCCATAAAAAACATTCATCTTTATATTCTTGTTTCATATTATTTAGTATTTCAACTTGATCTTAAAGCATTGACATAAAATTTTCTAAGTTTTGTATAGGGTACACACACCTCCCACACAATATTTAATGACCTCCTTGGTTATAAATTTTTGATAACCTTTATTATTTTTGTGAAATCTCTTTTATTACTTCAGTATTATAGATTTCTTATTATTTCTTCATATTCCCTTTTTTGTGTATAAATAACTTGACTAAAGTGGTCAGGTATCCTCCCTATTATATTATTTTAATTAATTCCCATATCCTAAAAGTTTTTCATGGATGGGTTATCATGAATTATTAAGTAGGGTGACCTTTTTAGTTACAACTTACACATATTTAATCAAGACTAAGAAATTTATTTTGAGTATAATTACAAATCGATTTGTTATCTATAAACATCTTCCTCCTAAGATTTCTCCTCCTTACAGAAATTCTTAATTTATTTCCACAATTTCCATCCCTATTTCATTAAAATTCCATGGTATTAACCTATTATTACAATATATGTAGGCGTTTTTCCTAAATGTTCTACAACACCAATGATATCCTTTATTGTATTCATTATTTTGATTGTTATGTTGGTGAAAAAATTCTTACTGCCTATACACCTTCCATCCTTTTATTTTGACCTATATTAGGGAAAATACCTTTATCAAATCATCTATATTTATATTGGATAAAATATATATTTTTAATGGTTTTATTAAGACTATATACTTAATGTTTTAGTAGTAGATTTTTTATAGAAAAATTAAATAGATTTATCATCACAAGATTATTAAAAAACAACCATTAAATTTTTATTTGGACTAGTTTTCAAAGAATCTTTAAATGATTCATCCTAAACATCCATAAAATTATCATAATACTCTCTCATTGTCATCAAAATATTTTTATCTTTAAGACACATGAATAGTGTCTCATTAAATTCTTCATCTTTTTCAATCAGTTTAACATTAAGATATTTTAGCATCTTATATTGTTCTCCAAACATTACCATAAAAGTATTGATCTTCATGATAAGACCACTCACTATATCATATTAATTTATTATTTATTTCTCAACCAACATGATTATTTAATTGAGATTGGTATTTTTATCAAGAAAAAATATTCTACTCGACATAATAATGCACTCATTATATCTCTTTTGTTCCAACTAATCACTATAAGAAGAGAATTTATTATTTTTAACATAATCCATGAAGGTATTGTGATTTTGATTGGTACCTTGATCTTCTAATTCACTACATACCAATGAGTATTTATCTTCTTCCCTTCCCATCAGATTTATTCTAAAATTTATTGAAAATATATTCTAGTTTACAATGACACCCTTTATTATTATTCCATATATTATCTTAGAGAATCCTTATTCCTCATCATCACTCTAAACTTCGTAATATCTCATATTTGGGAACTAAATTTCTAGAAGCACAATTCCACCACATTTAAAAAATTTAAGAGGAACCATAACTTTATATTTTCCAATTTCTCTAATGATATTTTTGGAAACAAGGTACATGATTCAAATATGACCCTTAATTATTTCTCTACCACTTAATGAATCTGAAATAGATTCATCCTTATTTTCTTTGATATTTTGTTCTCTGTTGGGTTTGAATAAAATTTTATCCTTTTATTTATTCTTGAATTCATGATTTCCCTCATATCATAATTGAAGAGTTTTTTATGAAACTTTTCAAGGGATAAGTCTACCATCTCTTCTAAAGATGATAAATTTTGGTAAAACCTATCAAAAAAATTATTACCCAGCTTATTGAAAACATATTACTCTTCAAAAGTATCTCTAAGGTCATTGATATATATTACCATCTCATTTAACTTAGTAAAGTATTCATCTATTGTATCATCATCAGCTATTAGGATATATTCGATCTCAACTTTGTAGATCTTTAGTTTTTCTTATTTAATTTTCACATTCCTTTCATACATCTTCTCAAGACTACCATAAATCTCCTTAACTGTCTTGAATCCCATAAATTGGTTGTACAATTTAACAGACAATGATGATAGAATGGAATTTCTTGATTGTCGATATAAATAAAAATTTCTATTTTTAATATATGTGATGGGATCATCTCTTCTCTGTTAGGTAAAACCCACTTTTACAATATAAATAAATTTTAGGCCTTGCGATAGGAGATAAGGGAGCATCATTTTTTTATCTATGAAAATAATTTCTATAAAAGATAGAAACACCTATACTATTGACTAAATTTATGTTTTCTATCTTCAACTTTAGTCAAGGTTGGATATTTTTGTGGCAATATAGTCAACTTTGATATCAACTGAGGTGACTATGTATGTTTATATCACCGACGAGGGAGGGGGGAATCATTTATACTATTATTTTTATGATTTATTATTTTAATATATTTTCAGGGATATATTAAATTCTATATCCTATCTCTTGATAATGTCTCACATTTTTCCATATTAATGCAGATGAAATCACAGAAAATAACATGAGGATTTACAAGGTTCGGTCCCAATGTGGGAACCTACTTGTTTCTAGGTTTAGGATAAGTTTGAGGCCTATATTTACACTAGTAAATACATGTTATTACAAGTACAACCTATCTCAAAAATATCATAAACACTAATGATTAAAGTGGATAGATATCCACAGAAAAACCATAGACACATCCCTATGGGTTCATTATACTAGATCCCTATATTTTGAGCTATCTCTTGAAAATATATGGCTATATCTTAAAGGGGTCTTTATACTACCTCTATATAGCTTCCAATGGTCCCTTCCAATAAACCTAGGAATAGGTCTTCAACCTCTTCTATTATTTTTCCATAGTAGAGTGTCAGCCTATTACTCCTTCTGTCACATGTTTCTAGATCTTCTTAAGGACCTATATACATGATAAAAGTGCTCCTAATAATATTAAAATGATATTATAGGATAAGATTGTGATATTTATTATCAAATTATTCATGAGATTTGACATAGAAGAAATAGTTCCTGTCTATCTATTAGTTATCAATATCTTATATTATATCAGAGTATCATTGGATTCATTCTTCATTCTAAATCAATACACAACATGTACCCTTGGATACATTGACTTATTTCTTTTTTATATAGATGATATCTCTTTATTTGAATGAATCATTGGGTTCTAGATCAAACCATTAATTATTCTCTTTATTTTACTTCTTATATTTTATTTTCTTATTATATCATGGGTATATTTGTTTCTATAATTCGAATATAAAAAATCCATGATCATTAATGGTAGTTGATCTTCTCATTCAACATGGTAGTTATTTCTAGTTTTAATTTACCCAAAAATAAAATTCAAATCCTGATCAATATCTTCATTCAAAATTCCATGAATCTTGAGATATTTTCTTTATAAAAACACTTCACAAAAACGATATCCTTTTTAATTATTTTCCATGTCTTTATGAAAACATGTAGTGTCGTTACATGACTGTTCTCCTCATGCTGTGGAATTTTTTGAAACTCCAAACCCACTATTGGTTGGTCCTTCACTCTCAAACTCCTTGAATCATAACCCCATTCTATTATTATGCTTATTTTTATGAAGAACATATCACAAAATCACCTAATTTTACCTTTGTAAATATTATATGTAATTTTAGCTTCAAAAAATTCTCAAACTGTTGAACATAGAAAACTGCTGATATTTCATAAGGAATATTATGTGTTATAATTTTTAGAAAAATTCTTATACTACCCAATGTTTCTATTTTGAATTTGAAACTTTTTAGTCACTAATGATATTTCATAAGACATATAAAGTATTTTATGCTCTTTGTAATTTCATTCCTTTTTCATATTCTCAGTGTATCTAGCATATTTTATGTCCTACAATTGAAATTCTTTCTATCTATGAAGTCTTATGATAAAAAAAATTCTTACATGATTTTCAATTTTTTGTGAAATATTCAACAATTCCACATGGGTACTTAAAAGTCTTATATTTAACTTTTCTTTATTTATTTTTTTCCTCATAAAAAGTCTTAATTTTCTTAGACAATGTCATACACTACTCATAAAAATTATTCCATTGGTTTAAGTGACCTATGAAATCATTAGAAAATACTATGAAATGCATATAACTTATTAGAAAGTAATACTTAACAAATTTTATGATTCATTAGACAAATTATTAAATTTTATATGAAGTCTTTGGGAATCCTCATGCCTTTTTAATTTCCAGCCTCAAATATTTTGTATTATGAAATCAAAATGTCTTAAAAAACTTTAAGAAATATCCATTTTCCATCTCCAATACAGGATACCCAGAAATTACTTAAAAAATATTCGTTCATCATAAAAATAACAAAGGTATTTTCAAATCATTAGAAAACATCATCCAAAGACATTTATTAATGATTATAATTTATTTTAATATCAATATCCTTTGGATGTTTTCTCCAGATTATAACCATATTTTTCACTCATTTAATAAAAGCTATTCAATATATTTTCCATATAAAAAATTTTCCATCATAATAAAATGTATGAGATAGTTATCAACCCATAAAATTAACACATTTCATAAACATTATGGTCACCTCCTCAATCATCAGGCTTAGGTGCTATTCAAAAATTAGTAGATAAAATTCCATTTCCCATCTATATATAGTTATCATCCATTACTTTACCAAATATTGAATTTATTCCTTAGAGTTAGATTGAAAAAAATACAAAAAAGACATCTCTTCATCATAATCCACTTCATCTCTTCAATATAAAGACATGAAACTCGCCCATTTCCCATTTGAGGATTAATGATTAAAACCATGTTATGGCTTGTGATAATGACAATGTGGTTGCTAAGAGTATGATATGAGGGAGGTTAAGCCCATTTATAGATCCTTAGGGAGCACTGAACAACCCTAGGTATAACATTTTCACCCTCAGTGGTATTTAAGTGGTTAAAACCACCCATCTTCTTTAATACTAGATACATGACCTGAAACCCCTCAAAACTCAATATTATCCACTTTGGATCACTTACTCACAATATAAAAATTCCCATTGATGGTGGAGAGTATCCATGTGATATTAATATGGCATCATGACATTCCGCTCACCCCATGTGGTACTAGAGGTTTAACACCATAGTTTGTCCTTTTAGAACCATGGTGGAATGACCAGTTGTATAAAAGTAGGATGGTTAAGCTAATGCCACAAACCCCAAGGAGTAATGAAAAACCTTGGTATTACATTTACCCCCTCAAAATTACCTGAGTGGGTCAAACTATCCACCTATGCTTGAATATCAGCTACAAGACCTGGCACCCCCGTAGCATGATATTGTACACCTTGGCTCACTACCTCTTGAATTTAAAATGCCTCATACTATGAGAGAGTACCCAAATAGGATTTATATGATAGAATAGAACACCCACCCATCCCATGTGGGACTCAAGGTTTATCACCATAGTCTTGTTAATACCACTACTTAGTTCCTAACAATATGAGAGGAGGGTGGTTAAGTCTATGTCCCGAAGCTCAGTGACTGCCGAACAACCCTGGATCTAATAATAGGCATATCAGAGATTTTATAGTTAGAAGTAAATATTATGCTATATATAATTATATTTAACATAAATTTTACCAAAATAATTTTAAAATAAAATAAATAAATTATAATTTATTTTTAAAATATCTATCAATTAAATTATTTTTTTGTACATAAGGTATTTTAAATTAAATTTCTTATTATTAATGAGACATTTAAATAAAATATATTTATAATATTAATTTAATTATAGGTAAAATAATCAACTAACATATAATAAATAATTAAGAAGTTATAAAAATTAATAATATAATGATTCATGGTAAATAAAAAATGTTTAATTAATACCATTTCTTTTATTATATATTATATTTTTTTATTTAAAAGATAAATTTATCAATTTTTATTATGAAATTTAAAAAAATGGGTTATTTATATATCCAATAAAATTAATTATCATTCATATAATGATTACTACTTGTTAAATAATCATAATAAAGTCACTTTTATGCTTAAAATCTTGATTTATAAATTTTTTTTTACATAGGTATTACTTAAAATTAATTTTAATCACTTTTAGAAATTGAATTTAATAAAATGGATTTAAATTTTTGAAATATGTGTTTTAAATTAAGTAAAAATTTCATTTTCATTTTTCGGGAAAAAATAAGTTACTGAAGTAAAAATTGAGTTACCATGGTTAAGGTAAAATGAGATAAAGGGTTAAATTAATGGGTAATTGTATTGTCCCAGACCTCTCTCATCCTTTCCTTTGTGAAAATATGGTGTTTTAGTGTTCCAAGAGGTCAAATACATAACTTATTTTAAAGTTATTTTTAATTTATTTTCCATTCATGCTTTTTTTGGTGGTTTGTAAAGGTTTTATGGAGAATATGTGAGTTTTCATGAATTGGGCCAAACTGTGAGCCCAATTCCAGATTTAAAAATAAATTTTGTTTCTTTTATAACTTTTTCATTTTTTAATAATTTTCAGTAATTTCAACTCCGAAATTTCCTCCCATGATATATTAACACCACATTTAAATTTTGAGCCTTTATAAATCCATAATCATGGGGGGATTTGGGTTTTTATTTGAGAATTGGGCCAACCCGACAGCCCATTTTCCAGTTTTAAATTGTTTCTTTAATTTTTTAATATCTTATTCATTATAATGAATTTGTCGGTAATTCCACCTCCCCCTAGACCCTAAGAATCCCAGTCGCCCTCACATTCATTTTTCCCCTCTTTGGAGCAAGTTTACATCACGATTGAGTGCTGAAATTCTTAGGGTTTCTAAAATAGGGAAGATTTGAGGAGGTAAGTTATTTCCATCATAACTCTCTCAATTCTTATTCCTTTTCCCCCATTACAGTTCCTATATGATCTAATAATACTTATTATAACATCCCTTGAATGTTTGGATGTTTTCAAATTCAGATTCTGGTGGATTTTGGGTCGTTTTATTCAATATTGTTTTGAGTAAGTTTTTCTCTCTTCAATTTTTCATTCTCCTTAGGGTTTCCTCCCTCTTTAATTATGTTCTAAAATGTCCAGAAGTTAGGGTTCGATCCTAAGGTCTGATTTGGTATCTTTTGGGTCAATTTTTTGTGGTCTAGGTCTGGATTTATATTCCTTGTGGTGCGGCGGTGGTGCGCTTAAGGTTTCACACCAAGTTTTGAGGGTTTCGACTCAAAAGGTAGGTGATTCCATGTGTAACCATTTTATGATGAGTTAGCTTGCTTGTTTTATTAATTTAGTATATTTATAATATGATTTTTGTGCTGTGAAAACTATTTTTTGATGAATTTGGTTAAACATTTAATTTTTAGTTGTATTTTAGCTTGAAATTGGGTACTTTTCATGTGTGACTCTTGGGGTAATGTTTGGGTTTAGTTTATAACATATGAAAGTGATTTATTAGTCTTGAAAGAGGATTCCAATTATGGTTTGGTAATTCCTTATTATCATGTAGGCCTTGAAAAGAGATTTTTGATTGAGTTTAAGGTGTAAAACTGTGTTGTACTTCTTGAAGGTGATTTATGAAAACGTGTGTTTTTCATGTGTATCTTTGTGGTATTATTTGATATATTTTTATAACACTTGGGGGTGCTTTAATAATTGTTTTAGGGATGGAAATTATATTTTGGATTGTTATTGGTATGATTTTGGTTTTTAATGAGGGGTTTGAAATGGGTTTAGTGTGCAAACAATGGTTATACCTCTTGGGTTTGTTTTATAAAAATTGCAAATGTTTTATTTTGTTAAACAAAGTTGGGAAAGGGTGTATATGTACTATTTGGGTGAGTGTGTTCACCTAATGTGGGTTTTTGAATGGTAAAGTGGTGATTTGAGATGTCAAACATTTTTAGAATGTTTTATAAATTGCCGAAATGTTTTACTAAATTGTGTTTTGTGTGCGAAACATGGGTGTGAGATGTTTCGTGTGAGTTTATTGATAAAATTAATTATGAAGGTGAGAAGGGTATTATGTGACATGTTTGTGGGCTGTTATGTGAGTTTAATATCTTGTAATGGTTTTATAAAATCATTTAAAGGATTTGTGGAAGTGTTAAAGAAATGGGAAAAGTGTTGTAGGAAATTTTGGTGTGAGTTTGATTTCAAAATGCATTTGAATGAAAAGTGTTGTAGGAAATTTTAGTAAGTGCTCCAGTTCTTTGTCTTCAAGCAGAGGGAGTTCAGTTTGATGTTTTCTGCAACGCTACACATCTGGTGTTAGGATGTGTTATTATGCAGTAGAGGTCAGTTGTTTCTTATAGTTCTTGGTAGTTTCATCCCCATGAACGTAACTATTCCACCCATGATCTTGAGTTGGAAGCCGTAGTGTTTGTTATGAAGTTGTGGAGACATTACCTCATTGTAAAGCGCTTTGTGGTTTTCACCGATCATAAGAGTTTGAGGTATGTTTTCTCTCAGCATGACTTGAACTTACGAAAGCATTTGTGGATGGAGTTCTTATAGGAATATGACTTTGAGATATCATATACACCTGGAAAGGGGAATGTTGCAGCTGATGCGATGAGTCAAAAGTCACATAGTGATGCTGTGTGTGAATCTGGTGATTCTTGGAGAGTAATAGAAGAGCTGTCAGCATTACAACTTGATATGGGAGAAGTTGGGGCAGAGGTTGTCTTTTTCAGATGATGGTACAATCATCCCTGGTGTAGAAGGTGGAAGAGTCCCAGTTGGGGTATCTAGTGGTGGAAGTCTAGAGAGACCGAGTAGTTTGTGGCGAGGCCCCTGATGGTTGGTTGGAGGACGAACAACACCAAGTTTTATATCAAGGAATTATTTTTGTTCCTTTGACGATGCATGAGATGGTTCTTAGAGAGTTTCATAGCTTTTATTTATCAGTGCATCCTGGCATGAAAAAGATGTACCGAGCCTTGAGGAGCCTATTTTGGTGACCTGGGCTGAAGCATGCGGTTACAAAGTTTGTGTCTTAATGTTTGGTTTTCCAGAAGGTGAAGGCCGAACACCGTGTTCCTAGTGGTTTTCTCCAGACATTAGATATCCCTTAGTGGAAGTGGAAGGACATCTCAATGGACTTTGTTATTGGTTTACCTCGAGCTCAGGGAGGACATGATACTATTTGGTTGGTAGTGGATCATTTTACAAAATCGACCCACTTCATAGTGATCAAGGTGTCGAGCTTAGTGGAAGTTTTGTTGAGGTAGTATCTAGAGTAGGTGGTGAGACTTCATGGAGTCCCTAGAATGATCATTTCTGATCGAGATCCTCGTTTTACCTCCAAGGTGTGGATATGTCTCCAACATGCATTCGGTTCTCAACTATTCCTTAGCACTAATTTTCATCCCCAAACGGATGGTCAGACATAGAAAACCATCCAGACTCTTGAAGACATGTTACGCTCTTATGTTCTTGATTTTGGAGGTTCGTGGATGAGACACTTACCCTTGGTGGAGTTCACTTACAATAATAGTTTTCAATCCACCATCGGTATGCCTCCATTTGAACATTTGTATGTTCGACCTTGCCATTCTCAGTTGTGCTGGACTGGGGTCGAAGAGTCATCAATTCTTAGAGTGAAACTAGTGCAGAATACAATAGAGATGGTTCATGTGATTCGTGAGAGGATGAAGACAGCGCAAGATCACCAGAAATCATATGCTGATCAAAGGAGGATACCCATAGAGTTTAATGTTGGGAATCATGTGTTTCTGAAGGTGACTCCCTGTCGTGGGTAGTGAAGGTTTGGTTGTGGGAGTAAGATTTCTCCTCGGTTTGTTGGGCCTTTCGTGGTTTTAGCTCATGTTGGAGCTGTGGTGTATCGAGTAGCACTTACCCTATAGATGAGTCGGATACATGATGTTTTCCATGTATCACAACTTTGTCATTATCTTCATGATGACTCTCACATCATCAATTGGGGAGAGATCGATGCTGATGATGATGCCACCCTTTAGGAGAAACCTGTGGAGATCCAATACCACAAGGAGAAAGTGTTTCACGGGTGTTCTATCGCCATAGTTTGTGTATTGTGGTGACACGATGGCATGAAGAAGAGTACCTGGTAATATGATTCGTAGATACATGCTCAGTACCCAGAGTTGTTTGATGTTTAACTCTTTTCATGTAACAATTTATTTGTGGTTAAAAACCTTTCATGTTTTTGAGATGGATTTCTTTTGTTACTTTTTGTGGCTTGTTCTGTTTTGAGAGGTATCCTGATTGGTGGTTGTTCGGACCGTTTCCCCCCTCTAGGTGGGTTTTAAATTCTTGAGGATAAGAATGTTTTGAGAGATATCTGATGTAATGTACCAGACCTCTCTCATCCTTTCCTTTGTGAAAATCTGGTGTTTGAGTGTTTCAGGAGGTCATGGTGACTTATCTGTGAACAATTCCAATGGTAGACTGTTGTGAACAGTGCAACGGTGACCTTCTGTGAATAGTCCCAATGGTAGACCATTGTGAACAGTGAAAAGGTAACCTAAGGTGAACATTTCCAATGGTAGACCATTGTGAACAGTGCAACGGTGACCTTCTGTGAACAGTTCCAACGGTAGACCGTTGTGAACAGTGCAACGGTAACCTTAGGTGATTAGTTCCAATGGTAGACTGTTGTGAATAGTGCAACTGTGAGGTTCATAAATAGTGTTTCCAAAAAGGTGAGGTTCCAACGGTGAGGTTCCTGAGTAGTGTTTCTAGAATGGTAGGGTGTACAGTGTTTCCATAATGGTAGGGTGTACAGTGTTTTCAGAATGGTAGGGTGTACAGTGTTTCCAGAACGGTAGGGTGCACAGTTTTTCTAGCATCCTACAGTTTTTCCCCTTTGACGTTTCCTTTGATGTAAAATGCATTTAAAGCCATGTTTTTAAGGACTCTAAGGACGATTCAAAGGCCATAACTTCTATATTAATTATTCCTAAGGATCGGGATGTTTTTACTTGGTCAAACCGTGTAGTTTAACGCAATTTTCTTTTAATGGTAAATCAAGCATATCTTAAACCGTCGCTCCATTAAATCTTAAAAAGGGACAAGATATCATCCTCCATTGTTCTTCCTCCTTGTTCTATGGTGCGAGACACTCGAACTTTTAATTCCTTCCCATAGGAATCATGAGATCAAACTTTTCCCCGTAGTAAGCTTTTTTAATTATTTTTTATAGCTTACTGATTAGGTTTCCCAAATTTAGAACCTATGAATAATAAATTAGTTAATTCAAGATGGATTAAAGAACTGATTTTTTGATAATTCCTTATAGGGTTTTGAGTTACCCTCTTGATTGTTTAAGGTCCAAGAGCCAATTGATGTGATTTTTGTTTTCCTACTGCTTGTGCTGTGATGTGAGCCTGTATGGCTGTTGTGATATGTGGGGTCAGGGAGGCCTATTGGTTGTGGCAGTAGTTGACACCTAGAGTGGCGAGATGCATCAGTGTATGCATGTGGGTGTCAGGGAGGACACCAAGGATGATGGAATGGGTTGGATGTTGATATTTGGATGCTTGTTGTTTCCTTGATTGTTTATCTGTTTTACTTTTCACCATTGCTTAAGGTAGCTAGTCTTGATTACCCTTCTTCCGAAAGAGGTGAAGATGTGCGGGGTATGCCATATGCTTTCCGTGTTTAGTTTCTCAAGGGAGGATGGGTATACACTCTTACTGTAGGCGGAAAAGACTCGATGGGTAGTAAATCTACTCACCGTGTTGATCCCCCTTGTGTTTAGTAGCATAGAATGTTTTTCTAGAATGCATGTGAATGTGGGAAAGTAATTATTTAATGAATAATTGAATAAATGATGTTAACCCATGGGGTTTGAAGCTTTCTAGGGCACAATGATGAGGTTGTGATTTGAAGGAATAGTGTACTTTGGGTGTGATGGTAATGAACTTTAATGTGGGATTGTTATTGGTTAATTATTGTTTAAAGAATTAATTAACGTAAAGTAAAACTGGTAAAGGTAATGAAATAATGTATTAAATATCTTTAAATGTTGTGTGCTTATAGGATACCTAGTCTTATAAGTAGAAGCTCAAAGTTTGAGATACATTAGCTGCAGTTGAGTCTAAGACTAGGTTATGCCCATAGTGTGGTTGTGAGATATTGTATATCCTGTAATTTTTGTGTTTCTATACGCTACTCCACCCTGTCAGTAGGGGAAACTGACACCCTGGGGATTCTGAGCCCTGGGGGGTGTTTCCCCAACATTATGGTGGGAGGATGGATGGATGACTACCCCCTTTAGCCTCACTCCCTTCTCTTGGTAGTTACTTGTGCTGACAGGCACATTGGTTAGTTTTCCCCATATATGTGTGTAGAGGGATGTAATGGCTTGTGGTTATTCACACACACATATTATGGATATAGTTTTCTATGGAATACTATAGGTGTAACGTGTATAGGCTGTGATGGTTGATGATCCTTACTCAGTATATGGGCTGTAATGGCTTGAGGTATAATGAATGATGTATGATGCACATTATGCGAGCTGTGGTGGCTCCCAAAAACTACCTGATTAATTTTCTTACGTGAAAGTGGTGGTTTTTTTGCCAGAGGTGCATGTGGTGGTGCTTCGCCTAGGTGTCTATGGGCAAGCCTTTTTGGAGAGAGATGCTTAGGACGTGCGACGTTGGGGAAAAGCGGCAAACCATTGGGGAAGTAGTAGCGGGGTACCCTTGATATTATTTATTATATTATATACTCTTGTATGAGTTACTTGGTGAGACTATCCATAGTGAGGTTGGGAACATAGTATACCTTTTTAGGTGATGAGTTAGTTTCACTTATTGTTCACTATGATTTAGAATGCTTTCTTTAATTTTGCAGGTTTCGGGGAGGATCCTGCTGAGTATACTGTTATACTCACCCTATGTTTATGTAAACTGTTTTCAGGTCACTTAGAGCAGGTTGGAGATCAAGCTAGTTTTTAATAGCTTGCGGTTGTAGGAGTTGTTCGGGCTTGTGGTTGCTGCTGTTTTACTTCCTTTTTGGGTATGTGTAGTTCTTCCACTTCCTGTTATAGTGGTTTTGCATGACATTTAATATGTGTAATTGGGATTTCTTTCATCTTACTGGTTGAGTTGGAGTTGGTTGGTGTCTATCTTATCTCTCTCTTCTACATGTGTTCTCTTAGAGGGAAATGCCTCCCATCTGTGTGTTTTCTATACCCTCGGTGCTAGTCGCCAACCCGGGGCCGACTAGAGGTAGGACTGAGGGGTCATTATCTCCCTTCTCACGTTACCCACCCAGGAGGGGTATACTTTGTAGGGAGGGGGTCGTGACAGTAATGGAATAAAATTTATAGATCCCTAAATTTATTTTTTATGAGGTTATTATCTCTCATATCAATTTTTTTTCCATTTTTATCCACTTTCCCTAAAAAATGATAACCTTGTACCTTAGGGAATGAGTATTTGAGAAAATAACAACTAAAACACACCAATAAATGGAACCCTACTTTACCCCTAAAACCAAATTTTTGATTTCAGTTTATTATATAATCATTTAAAAAATTCCCTCTACTAAAACCATAGAGAATTTTTAGTAAAATTTTCATCCATGAATATGGCATAAATACTTCATTTTAAAGGAACCTATTTTGGTAAGGAACTAATTCATCAAAGTAAATATCTACTTTTCACCTTCATTTTAAATTAACTTCTCATATATATAATTTATAAATCACATGCACCATTGAAATTATGTTCTATTAATATAATTATTCTTTTATAAAAATGATATTATTATAATATAACTCCATACACTTACACATTCCTTAGTATAACATGACATGTATGATGTTATACCATCTCCACTATTTCCCAATTTAATGATTATCATGACATTAATACTTAAAAAATATGATATTAAAGATGATTTTTTTCTTGAAAATGTTTCTATAAGGGAGAAATAAAAATTAACAGTCATTATAATGTAACTTTTTTTACAGATAAATTATGACAAACATGCTCATCATGGATTAAATTCTCACAAACCATACCCATACCTTACTTAAAATGAACATCTTAATTAATAAATAAATGAAATACATTTATTCCACTACCATGATTTTTTTGGATTGATGATCTTTTTATCAAAGAACAAGGGTTGACATCATCATTACAAAACTTGTACAAAAAAATCAAAATTACTAATATCTCATGCTGAAAATAAATAATAACTAATTAAAATATGTAAAATAAATGATTATAATTAAAGCGTATAAATAGTAATATTTATTAATAAGGGCCTAAAATTAGTGATTAATATGGTTATGAATATTATACATGAGGTGAAAGTTATTTCATAGAAGTTAGGAGTAAACATAAGGGTTCATCATCTCTATATCCCTTCCTCGAGATATGCTCCATATTCCCCAAATGTTTTATTTTGGGTAGTGTATATATAGACTCACAAATTTTATTTCTCTTAATATTATTTAAATTAAAGGATTTATAAATCCATATAATGTTCTATCTCTCAAGGTATTTTTATTAAAACATTAATAAAGAAGTAAGGGTTTCTTTTCCAATCTCACATTAAAATTGAGACTATTTATCTCTAAATTTACTTTAAGGGGAATTATATGTTCATTATATCTATTTTTTTTCTATTTTATTATCCTATGTTTATTTTTGGGCTATACTTGTATTCTCACCATTTCCCCTTACATTGGTTTATAATTCACCCAGAATGATGCATGTAAGTGGAACAAACCATAACACTTCTTTTTTGATGATGAATATTTTTCTTTCATGTCCATGTTTTTTCTTCTATTATTTTATATTTATAATTATAAATTGTTCTATTTCATGTAGTAATTTTATATTGATTTTTAATTTCTTTTAAAAATGCCTGAAATGAATATTTTTAACATTTTTTTCATGATGACTTTCTCCCACTGTTTTCTTTAGTTTTCTTTACAAGGCCTCTTTTCCAAGTTTTCATGGTTCCCAAAATTATTTTTTATTTTATCAATAAAAATTAATATTTTATAAATTATTTAGTTTTGGAATTGGGGGGATGATAGGTTCCAAATCACCCATCTCTCTTTCGAGCTTCCCACTAGCTAGTCATTTCTTCGAAGGTATATTATCGGTGTCCCAAATTATTTTTACCCTAACAAGTATAGCACCAGTAAGGGGTTGATCCACAGGGAAAAAAGAGTTGTTTTTATCTTGTTTAAATTAGTTTTTATTTTTCTTTTTAATTAATTTTTCTGAATTTAGAGTCGATTGTTGTTGTTTGGATAAAAGGAATAATTGGTTTTAAGTTTATTTTAATAAAGTGCTTAACAAAATAAAAGTAAAATACAAGAAAATTGATTTTGATATAGATAAAGAAAGACGTGAATTGGGGTTATGGGTTAATGAGAAGTTGTTTGTTAAATCAAATTTCTTATGAGGTTGTGTTGTTCATGATAACCCAACACTCTGGGTTTAATTTGTAATAACGTTTCCTTGGTTTAGTAAACTTTATTTTTAGAGCTGAAGTAACTAAATCCTTGGTCCGATAGTTAGTATTTAATAGATCTTTATTTGGATTAGTCCATTTTGAGTCAATGAATATTTTCAATGGTCATGAAATTATTCGTCAATATTCTTCTTTTGAATCACTGAAAATTCTTCCCTTTGTCTGGTACAGAATTTCCAGTGATAAGATGAAGTGATTTAAGAAGAATAAGAAGAGTTTATTAGAACAAAAACATTCCTCGAAACTTAATTCAAATTACAATTCATCATCTCCCACAACCCCAACACACTGGGTGCTTAGTTAAACATGTAGAATAAAATAAACACAAAAACCTTTGTACTTTATGTGATCATGCTTGAAACGTCGAGGTGAAAATGATCCTTTGATAGACGGTGGAATGAGGGTAGTATGACGACAGAGCGTCTCTCCTTCGAAACTTTAACCCTTTCTCCAAAAAATACTACACACACCCCTCTTTTCTGTTCCAGAGGTCAATGCCTCCTTTTATAGAAAAAATAAGTACACGGTGTGTTGAAAAAATACACGTTGTGTACTTTTCCCAACGCGTTTTTTTCTCCATTTTCTCGGTTGGTAGGCGGCCGAACAAGCCATCATTGACTTGGAACATGATGCCTCCTGGTAGGTGAATGTACACGACGTGTAGTGCCACTATGCACGACATGTAGTATCTTCTTTCGATCAAAAACCGCTTCTAGAAAATGTATACATGACATGTATCAGTGGAACACGATGTGTCCCCTTCAGCCAACCAGATGGGCGTGCATACTCTTCTTGTCCACCAACTACTTCTAGAATGGTACACACAGTGTGTATAGTGTGCACATGGAGTGTACCGACTTCTGGTTACTTGGGCATGTACTTGTCCTGGAGAACCCATGTCTGAGCTTGAATGTACACGACATGTATATTATTACATGCCGTGTAGTTGTAATTTTTTGCTCAGTTCTTCCCCATTTTGTGTATTTGGCCATAAATCTCTTGGAAATGAACAAGATCACTAAAATAAAAGTATTTTTTCCCTAAGCAGTAGGTAATTTCTGAAAACTTGTTCTTATTTATCAATAGAGTATATGAAAATTTATACACAAATCGGGTGCATCAAACTCTCCCATAATTAGCCATTTTCTTGCCCTCAAGTAAATCTCCACATCTAGTTAAAAGAGTCTATATTTTAAAAGTAAGGAATTCATCTAATCATAAATGTAAATAAAAATTTATAGGAGAAGATTTCAAAAAAATACAAAACAATTTCAATCCAAGAGATATTTTAATCATGCCTCATATATAATTCAATTATCTAATTTCATCCTCTTTTAAAACATGTTTAAACCTTTCAAAAATAAGAAATCCACTTGTTGATTTAACTCACCGATAATATACTCAACACTCGATAAATTTTTAAATAAAATTTTTGCTCACTAAAAGATATATACACTCTATCCATAGGTTTGCAAGAAATCTAATTCTCCACTTCAGAAAAATTGAATTACAAAAATCATGAGGGCTTTTCAATAAGGATCAGATGTTTTTGTGGCTAAAGGTTGGTAGGTATAGATGTGAAAATAACTATGAGGCTTGAAAGAGGAGGCTAGATTCTTTAAATAGTAATTCATGATATTCAAAATTAAGCTCAATGTAAAAACGTCCTCAACAAGCTCAAATGATCTCACCAACTCTTTTAGTTAATTAGGTAGGGTTCACAAACCAACAAGTGAGTATAATGTCCCTTTGTTTGTACTTTTTTTTAACAAAGGGGACCTCAATAATTTCCATTAATAGAGGTTTGGAACCCTTTTTTCCCCAAATGATCAAGAGGATTTCCCCCATACTTAATTTCTTGATAATTCACGAAATTATTCCATGTGTTGCCAATCCCTTCATTTGAGCTAAAATGAATAATCATGAAAAATCATAAAATAACTAGGGTAGGAAGGGAAATAGGCTTGTATTATGGCTTCCTATAAAGGCTATTCATGGTCACTAAGGGCTTCACGAAGATAAAATGTATGGTAGGTCTCAAGATAAAGAGGTTTAAACAATCTAATGCCTCGATCATTTTTATGTAACTCAAAAATTCCTCATGTTTTGAAAAGAAAACTTTCAAATTCTGGTACTTATGTATATTCTAAGAATCTCTCAAGAAATAGGGTAAAATAAAGAATATGACAAAGGGTTTATAATACCTCTCAGGAGTGGGAAAAATAAATAAAAAGACAATCAGTTCATGACTTGCAAATAATTGATTAGTCTAATTGATGTAATTATCCAAGGATTACAAGTTTCAATTTAAATTATATCAACAATCATTTTAAAACACTTAAGAAACAAAATTAACATACAATTTTTTTTAATTTCCCACTTTCATCTTATTATTTAAAAATATGATTAACAAAAATTTTCCTCACTTATTAAAGTATATCTTCTAACAATGATGTCTCCTAGAATCTAAAAAGGGAAAAGATAAAAGAGGTTGATAGACGCCCCCCATACTTAAAACCACACGTGGTCCACCAAGTGCCCAAAAAGAGGAACAATGCAAGATTGGGACACAATAGTGGACCAGACTGAGGGGAAGTAAGGAAAGAAGCAAACTAAGAAAGAAAAGTAATCAATGGAAAAAGAATACTCCCCTTGTGTCTAGGAATAGGAAAATAGAATTTTATGTAAAAGGGAAACCCAAAACGTGCCCGAGTACCTATGAGAGGGAAATAAAGAGAACACTGCAAGCATACACAAAAGACACAGGCATAAGATATCAAAAAAAAAAAATACAATGAAAAGAAAGTGTCCCAAAAACAAGTCAAGGGGTCGACTCATAAGAGGCATAATCTAGTACAGAACCATCCAGAAGAGAAGGCTTAGGAGCTGTGGAAACTGGAGGCTCAGAATCTGCATCTGGAAGGGAAGCTAGAGAAGTAGGAGCCGCATGGATTGGACTCGGTAAAGGAATCTCGACATCAGCCCTGGGACTGGAAGTAGTGGTGGAATCAGTAGAACCAACATCTAGGCCCACATTAGAGAGGAGAACAGAATCCATGGCCAGTGCAGTAGAAGGCGGTGGAGTAGCAGTAGAAGGGATAGGAACCGAGGTAGAGGCATGTGGTGGGGGAAGTGGAATACCAAGATGCTGAAGAATAAGCCCCAACATATGCTCCAGCCGGTCCTGGAGGCTGTCGATACGAACCAAATGCCGCTCCGTCGCAGCTAGACGGAGGGAAAGGGCGATATCGACCGAGGATGTGGGGGTAGGTGGGGCTGGTGGTGGTATATAAGAAGGAAGGCTAGAAGAAGGGGGGTCAGTAGAAGGGGGGTGGGGTGGGGAAGCTGGAGGGGGTGGAGAAGGAAGAGGAGGGGAATCGGTGGGTGCAGGAGGGTCAGAAAATGGGTGGGGTATAGACTGGGAAAGGATGTAGGCAAATCCCTAATTATGAACCAATCCCATGCGAATAAGCATGAAATAGTCCATCCGCTGAGGTGAACCTAACAGGTCATGTGGTAGGGAAAGCTCAAAGACCCTGAGGTGATGGGCAAGGCATGTAAGGACCCGACCCCAGTTGCCCCGAGTTGGTGCCTTATTTGATTACGTTGGCATACATACCAGGAATATGAATCCTGAAGGACCAAGTAGTTTAGTATTATTGGAAACAAGATACATACATAAGTTCAACTTTAAATAAGGAAAGAAAAAACAACACTAATTTATTCCACTAGAGTCATCACTTGTCCTAGATTATCCTTGAAAGTCATTCATAAAATACTTCTTCATGTCCTAAGAAAATGAAACATAAGAAAGGGGTGAGCTCAAACAATCAGTAAGAGTAAGCAATATAGCAGAAGATAGTATGAACATTAGACATGATGAATAATTGAAAACACATGCCTTTAATAATAAACTTGAACACATTATGGCAGGAATATGAGATGAGTAAATAATTCCATAATAAAACATAATCATGGGTATTATACTAGTCGAATAACCACATGAAATATCAATATCTAAACTCATAATTATGTAATGCATAATTCCGGACATTCTGAAACATTTTTTCAAGGCCTTGGCCAAGACCTTTAATGATTAAGGCCTCGGCCAAAATCCATATCAGATTGGGAAAGGCCTCGGCCAATTCCTCATCTAGTTGTATCATGAGACCTACCGATGCATCGAGGGGATATAGAGGGCCCCACCCGTCACATAATAAGTCCAATTAATTCCTCATATGAGTGGGTATAAATATAAACAACATATACATTCATATTAAAACAATCATATGAAATGTAACAAACTTTCCCCAATTATTGAACATAAACACTAACCATTAGGAATAATATGGTGAATGGTTTTAGGAAAGATCATCCACAATAGATTTAGTCATAAAACATTAAATAAAATATGTTAGATAACCCAATAATACCATGTAATCAACAAGAGTGTTGAATTAGATGAAAGCACTCTTATAAAATCACTAAGCAATTCTTGAGATAAATACTCTTTTATTTGAAAAGAAGAGTTCTTTTGGAAAAATATTTTTATGAAACCATAAGTGAGGTAATATGGTATTTTCATAATAAAATGAGTGATTTTATAAATATAAAGGTTTCCAAAAATATATCATAGAGTTCCCTTGAAAATAGGAAAGAATTTGAGAAATTCCCTTGGATCAGGCTTGTATTTTGGAAACAACTTTGAAAGTTTCTTTAAAAATGTGTAACTATCCATAAAATAAGGAAGGGTTCTGGTTTTTACACATATATATGATACTAAGACAGAATATATGATGAGTACATAACAATACATAATAATTTCATTGAGGTAATTATACAATGAAAGTATCCCAAATGAAAATGGAAGTTCGGGTGAAAAAACCCTTACCTTAACTCCAAACGTGTTCCACTCTTGTAGTTAAGATCTGGGAATATGAAATTATACTTTTTAATAACTTATTTAAGAACCTATTAGACATGTATTTAGTTTACCATAATTCTTGTTAGTTCATTTATATCTTTATTGACAAGTTATTGTATTGAATTTCTTCGTTCTGGAGCGTTCGTTTCCTTTATTTTCATATTCGGTTCACTTGCTTTTAAGTAATGAAGTGGAATGGATTTAAATCTCCAGAATTGAAATTAAATATTTTTTATGAACATCTAGAATTTTTAATGTCCATTTCTATCATTTGGTTACATGGAATGAGGATGAATCATTAGATGACCACCACTTCGATTATTCGGTGGTTTTTGGAATATTATGAACTAGTTTTGTCATATAACTTAATTATATGTACATATTCTGGTTCATGAATATTAATTAGGTTATAACACATATATTATAGTCTGGTTAAACCATGAATATGATTTCATGACCAGTAATGAAGAAGAAATTGAAGAACGAAACTTCGTCGTCCATGAAGGTTATAAATCGGAACCTCATGGATGTCGATTTCGTTTATAAAATAAAAGGGAAAGAGTAAGAATATTTATGATGGTTCTTCAATTAACATTATATAAATCTATTATATATATGTTACTGGAGTTATCATGATAATTTGTATAGAGTAGGTTAGGAGAGGATAACAAAAGAAGATAAATTGAAATGAAACCAAATGAAAAAGAAGGGTACTTTACCTCTTGAAATAACCTCCTTGAGAAACTCCTTAAGGGAAGGGGTTTTGGTATTTTGGAAAGACCAAAAGTTTCTTAGACGTGGGGAGAGACTAGGGAAGGGTAATTGGGAAGAAATTTTAGGAGATTCAAGGCTTAGAGGAGTGAAGAGAAGAGAGAGTGGTGAGGGGTTTTTATAGCGGAGGAGAGGAGTAAATTTTGAATATTTAATTCATTATTTTATTATTTCCCTCAAGAAAACCAATAGTATTGTTTCATGTGACACCTAATAGTAATAATGGAATGTGAGTTCAAACCAAGTGGACTTACATCACATATGATGTCATAATTAGTGTATTTTATTGATAATTTTTATATACGGTATTTTATCATATTTCACTATTCATAAAAAATTCTAGAATTTCAGAAAAATACAAAAAATCCACCCCTACCATTTTTTGACATGTAGAATTAAAAAGTGAAATCCATTTTTTAAAAATAATTTTACAAATATTATTAATTTAATTTTTAAATAAGGTCATTGTTAATTCTAAAAATAACAATCTTGAAGTGCAATTAGTTCTATATGACATATAAAAATTAATTAAGACCCCATTATCATATTTCCTTAAGAAAATAAAATAATAATAATATTTACTATTCAAGGGGAATATTAATATTCATATTACTATTCATATTACTATTCATAAGGGTATGTTACTATTCACCAAAAATCAAGTTTGTTCTACAGACTCCAAATGACTTACTGAACACAACTCTAGATGACCATTTTTCGAAATTCAAAACATAGAAGAGGCAAAGTTGTGTTTATAAAATTGCACTCTATATTTATTTTCAAAACCTTGGGGTGTTACATTCTCCCCTCCTTAAAAATATTTCGTCCTCGAAATTCATAGAATATTACCTAAAAAGATTCGGGTATGTATTTAACATAAGCTCCTCAAGCTCCCATGTTGATTCCTCCATATTATGGTTCCTCCATAGAACCTTTACCATTCGAGTCGTTTGATTTCTCAATACTTGTTCTCTAGTATCAAGAATCTTGATAGGCTCTTCACAGTAAGATAGATCAGGCTCAAGTTCCACTTCTTCATAAGTGAGTACATGTGTTGGGTCTGACATGTACTTTCTTAACATTGATACGTGGAACACATTGTGAACCTTAGAGGGACTTGGCGACATTGCAAAACGGTAAGCTACAGCTGCAATTCGGTCCAAAATTTCAAAAGGTCCGATGTACCTGGGACTTAATTTTCCCTTCTTACCGAATCGTATAATACCCTTACATGGAGATACCTTTAAGAAAACGTGATCACCTTCTTGAAACTCCAAATCCTTCCTTCGGTTTTCTGCATAGATCTTTTTCCTACTTTGAACTATTTTGATATGGTTCTAGATAATCTTCACCTTTTCCATTGTTTTTCAACAAGTTCTGGGCCCACGAACTTTCTTTCACCAACATCATCTTAGAAAGTTGGTGTACGACATCACCTCCCATATAATGCTTCATAAGGCACCATCTATATACTTGAATGGAAGATATTATTGTATGAAAATTCTACAAGAGGTAAATAATGATCCCAAATGCCTTGAAAATCAAGTGAACAAGACCTCAACATGTCTTCCAATGTTTGAATTGTTCATTATGATTGTCCGTCAGTTTTTGGGTGGTAGGCAGTGCTCAAACGAAGATCAGTATGTAGGGACTTTTGAATACTTTTCCAGAATCTTGATGTAAAACGTGGATCATGATCAGAAACAGTCTATAGGGGTACTCCATGAAGTTTCACAACTTCATTAACATATAGTCTTGCTAGAAATTCAAGTGGTAAATCTTCTCTTATAGCATGAAAATGTGCTGACTTGGTAAGCTGATCAACAATGATCTATATTGCATCGTTCCTTCTAGGATTCTTTGGTAGTCCCATGAAAAATTCCATCATGATATTATCCCATTTCCACTTAGGTATGAGAAGAGGTTGCAATACTCCTCCAGGCTGTTGCCTTCCAGCTTTCACTTGTTGAAAAACCATACATCTTGACACAAAATCAGCAATCTCCCTCTTCATGTTGTCCCACCAAAAATGCTCCTTCAAATATCTATACATCTTAGTTCTTCCAGGGTGTATAGAGAAATTGGAACTATGAGCATCATCCAAAAATTCCCTTTTTAGATCAGGTATATCGGGAACACAAAGTCTCTTCCCAAATTTTAAAATTCCATCTTCATATATGAAGTCACACAATCTCTCATAATTCATAGATTTAATATTCTTTTGAAACTCCCCATCATCAGCCTGATAATTTTTTATCCTTTCTAGTAAAGATGGTTTGGAAACCATTTGAAAAAGCATTGATGTTTCACCTTCCATGGTTATTCCCATATCCATCTTTACTAGATCAATGAAAATAGGATCCCAATCAACTATCATCTTGCTCAAAAATCCATGATCCTTTCTACTCAAGGAATCCGCCACCTTATTTTCCTTCCCCAGTTGGTAGTGTATCATGCAATCATAATCCTTGAGTAGTTCAAACCATCTCCTTTGACTCATGTTGAGTTCTTTCTGTGAGAAAATATACTTCAAACTCTTTTGATCAGTATAAATCTCACATTTTCACTATAGAGATAATGTCTCCATATCTTCAAAGCAAAGATTACAGCAGCTAACTCAAGATCATGAGTAGGATAGTTTTGCTCATGAATTTTTAGTTGTCGTGATGCATAAGCAATAACCCTATCATTTTGCATAAGGAAACAACCAAGTCCTTTCTTTGATGCATCACTATAAATAACAAACTCGTCATTCCCCGATGGTAGAGTAAATATAGGAGCATTGACTAATATTCTCTTCAGTTATTTGAAACATTCTTCACAATCTTTTGTACAAACAAATTTAACCCCTTTACATGTGAGCTTCGTTAGTGGGTTAGCCAGTCAGGCAAAATTCTGCACGAAACACCGATAATAACCTGCTAAGACAATAAAACCGCGTACCTCAGTTATGCTTTTTGGTGTGGGCCAATCTTGGATTGCCTTTGTCTTCATAGGATCAACTAGGATTCCATCCTTAGAGACAATATAGACAAGAAAATAAATCTCCTGAAGCCATAATTCACACTTACTAAACTTCCCATATAATTCATGTCTTCTAAGAGTCTTCAGGATAATGCATAAGTGATTTTCACGATCTTCGTTGATTTTGTATTATACCAAGATATCATCAGTAAATACCACTAAAAAATCATTGAGATATTCTTTGATAGCTCTGTTCATTATATCCATGAAGACAGAGGGTGCATTAGTTAATACAAAAGGCATTACTGTAAACTTTTAATGCCCATACCTGGTCTGAAATGCTGTCATTGGAATATCTTCCTTACTCACATGCAACTGATGATATCTATATCAAAGATCAATCTTCAAAAAGTATTGAGATCCATGGAGTTGGTCAAATAAATCATCAATGAGAGGTAGAGGATACTTTTTATTTATTTTTATAGCATTGATCTCCCTGTAGTCGATATATAACCTCATAGATCTATCTTTCTTCTTAACAAAAAGGATAGGGGCTCCCCATGGAGAGACACTAGGGTGAATAAATTCCTTATTACTCAATTACTCTAGTTTTTTATTTAGTTCCACTAATTCTACAGTGGGAATTCTATAAGGGGTCTTTGATATGGGATTTGAACCAGGAATTAAATCAATGGAAAACTCAATTTCTCTTTCTGGAGGATGTCCAGGTAAATCTTCAGGAAACACATCAACATATTCTCTCACAATAGGTACATCCTATATTTGAACATTCCTTTCATCACCCACAGTTATTTCATTCTCTTACTCCCCAATAATTGAATTTAGTTGAGCTACTGGGGGTGGATCTAGATAAGAATCAGGAGGTGACGATTCTACTCTAAAGATAAGGTGTTCTTTATCATCATCACCAAAAATCGTAACCACCTTCTCCTTACAATAAATTTTTGCATCATGGTCTGAAATATAATCCATACCAAGGATTATATAAAATTTAATCATGGGCATGACGATAAGATCAGCAGATAAAGAACATTTATATGCCTTAATGGGAACTGATTCCCAAAACTTTGTAGCAATGATACTTCCCTTAGGAGTTTTGACTGAAAACTCCCTTGCTAAATAAAATTGGAAATATCTAATTTTCTTAGCAAACTGGGAAGATATGAAACAATGAGATGATTCAGAATCAAATAAATCATTGGCTAAACTTGAGGAAACAATTAAAGTACCTGCCACCATGTCATTAGGAACTTTAACCTCTATAGTTGTGATTGCATAAGCTTGTCCCTGACCCCTTGGCCTTTTCTTTTGCATATTTCTTTGGCGTTTTGGGTAATCATTAGCATAGTGTCCCGTCTCCTAACAACTATAGCATCAAACATCATTGGCTTCCTTCTTCCCCTTGCAATCACCAGCAATATGGCCTCTCTGACCACATTTGTAGCATACTCCTTTTCATTTTAAGAACTCACCAGGGTGTTTCCTTCCACAATTGTCACATGGTGGAAATTCAACTCTTACCTTCTTCCCTGTTTCCTTATTTCCTTTCCCAGGGTTTTCAGCAGCCCTCTTCTTTTCTTGATTTCCCTTAAATTCATAAGACTTATAGAATTATTTTTCTATCTTTATGGAACATGGAACTATATCCTCATATGATGAAAAACTTTGGGAGACTAGTGCCCGCCGGAGGAATGGATTTAGGCCATAAAATAATCGATCAATTTTTCTCCTTGGATTTCGTATGTAGTCTACAACATGTCTTGCTAATCTTGTGAAGTTAGCTTTGTGCCTTGCAACATTATCATCTTCCTTCTGCCTCAGATTCAAGAATTGTCTCTCCATATCTGCTCGCTGCTCACGAGGGAAATATTTTTCTAAGAATATTTCCTTAAAATCCCTCCATTCCATATCTTCTATATCTTCCTCCTCCTTTGTGTTTTGGATTAATGAACACCACTGATCTGCATCTCCCGATAGACGATATACTGCCATGACAACCTTCTCTCTTTCATTACATCCCAAGGAGAGAAATATCTTCTCAAGGGAACATATCCACTGCTCTGCTACAAATGGGTTTGTAGTCCCGTTGAATGATGGAGGTTGTTGTCACATAATGCGATCTAGCATGGCTCCTCCACGTGGTGGATCCGGATAATCCATAAGGGTAAGGTTATTATTCCTAACCTGAGTAATTTTTCCTAGTATATTTATGAGTTGCTCGACACCAGTCACAACACCAGAGCCAACATCATTATCATGCGTTGGAGAAAAATCCCTACAGGGGACACATGCATTCATGAGATTTCTATTCCGTCCACTAGGAACTATATCTAGAAAATTGAATACACTAGATTAGGTTTTGAATCATAATTTATAATCTTAACTTAAAAATACTCAGAAAAATTGAGATCCTACGCATAGATAATCCCATATCCACAAATATGGTTTCTTTGAGGAATATTTTACATTTCAATCCTTCATAATGTCTTGTAAAGAAAATTTGAATTATACTAAGCATATCCCCTAGGATTTTCGTAAACAAGAGTGCAACAAGGACCGTTGTCGTGCACCAGTTCCCGTTCGAGTCTATCTCAAAGCAGTGTTTTCGGGTTTTACCCCTAGATACATCTGTGCCAGAGCCGCCTCTACCTGCTCGTATCCAGACATGGATGTATTGATTGAAAGATCCACATAATATATTCCTTACCAAAATACTAGGAAGTTATTGTATGTATATCCTCAAAGACTAACTTAGGGACTCTTCCCTAATTCTACGTTTTCTAAATCTAGTTTCCAAGTATTCTACTAAACTTCCTCTGATACCAACTGTAAGGACCCGAACCCAGTTGCCCAGAGTTTCTGCCTTATTTGATTATGTTGGCATACATACAAGGAATACAAATCCCAAAGGACCAAGTAGTTTAGTATTATTGAAAACAAGATATATACATAAGTTCAACTTTACACAAGGAAAGGAAAAACAACACTAATTTATTCTACTAGAGTCACCATATCTCCTAGATTATGCTTGAAAATCATTCATAAAATACTTCTTCATGTCTAGAGAAAATGAAACATAAGAAATGGGTGAGATCAAATGCTCAATAAGAGTAAAAAATACAGCCAAAGATAATATAAACATTATACATGGTGAATAATTGAAAACACATGCCTTTAATAATAAACTTGAACACATTATGGCAGGAATATGAGGTGAGTAAATAAGGCCATAATAAAACATAATCATGGGTATTATACTAGTCTAATAACCACATGAAATATCAATAGATAAACTCATAATGATGAAATACATAATTCCGGACATTCTGAAACATTTTTTCAAGGCCTCGGCCAAGACGTCTATTGATTAAGGCCTTGGCCAAAATCCATATTACATTGTGAAAGGCCTCAGCCAATTCCTCTTCTAGTTGTCTCATGATACCTACTGATGCATTGAGGGGATATAGCGGGCCCGAACCATCATATAATAAGTCCAATGCATTCCTCATATGACTGGGGATAAATATAAACAACATATACATTCATATTGAAACTATCATATGAAATGTAACAAACTTTCCCCAATTATTGAACATAAACACTAACCATTCGAAATAATATGGTGAATGGTTTTAGGAATGATCATCCACAATAGATTTAGTCATAAAATATTAAATAAAATATGGTATATAACCCAATAATACCATGGAATCAACAAGAGTCTTGAATTAGATGAAAACACTCTTATAAAATCACTAAGCAATTACTGAGATAAATACTCTTTTATTTGAAAAGAAGAGTTATTTTGGAAAAATATTTTTATAAAACCAGAAGTGAGGTAAGATAGTATTTTCATAATAAAATGAGTTATTTTATAAAGATAAATGTTTCCAAAAATAGATCATAGAGTGCCCTTGAAAATAGGAAGGAATTTGAGAAATTCCCTTGGATCGGGCTTGTATTTTGGAAAAAACTTTGAAAGTTCCTTTAAAAATGTGTAACTATCCATAAAATAAGGAAAGGTTCTGGTTTGTACACATATATATTATACTCACACAGAATATATGATGATTACATAATAATACATAATAATTTTATTGAGGTAATTAGACAATGAAAGTATCCCGAATGAAAATGGAAGTTCGGGTGGAAAAACCCTTACCTTAACTCCAAAAATGTTCTGTTCTTTCACTTAATCTCCTGAAATATGAAATTATAACTGTTAATAACTTATTTCAGAACCTATTAGACATGTATTTAGTTTACCATAATTATGGTTAGTTCATTTATGTCTTTATTGACAAGTTATTGTATTGAATTTCATCATTCTGGAGTGTTCGTTTCCTTTATTTTCATATTCAGTTCACTTGATTTTAAGTAATGAAGTGGAATGGATGTAAATCTCCAGAATTGAAATTAAATATTATTTATGAACATATATAATTGTTAATTTCCATTTCTATCATTTGGTTACATAGAATGAGGATGAATCATTAGATGACCACCACTTCGATTATTCGGCGGTATTTGGAATATTATGAACTAGTTTTGTCATATAACTTAATTATATGTAAATATTCTGGTTCATGAATATTAATTAGGTTATAAAACATATATTATAGTTTGTTTCAACCATGAATATGATTTCATGACCAGTAATGAAGAAGAAGTTGAAGAATGAAACTTCATCGTCCACAAAGGTTATAAATCGGAACCTCATGGATATCGATTTCGTTTATAAAATAAAAGGGAGGGAGTAAGAATATTTATGATGGTTCTTCCATTAACATGATATAAATCCAGTATATATATGTTACTGGAGTTATCATGATCATTTGGACAGAGAAGGTGAGGACAAGATAATAAAATAAGATAAATTGAAATGAAATCAAATGAAAAAGATGGGTACTTTACCTCTTGAAATAACCTCCTTGAGAAACTCCTTAAGGGAAGGGGTTTTGGTATTTTGGAAAAACCAAAAGCTTATTGGACGTGGGTAGAGACTAGGAATGAGTAATTGGGAAGAATTTTGAGGAGATTCAAGGCTTAGAGGAGTGGATAGAAGAGGGAGTGGTGAGGGGTTTTTATAGTAGAGGAGAGGAGTAAATTTTGAATATTTAATTCATTATTTTATTATTTCTCTCAAGACAACCAATAATATTGGTTCATGTGACCCCTAGTAGTAATAATGGCATGTGGGTTCTAACCAAGTGGCCTTAAATCACATATTATGTCATAATTAGTGTATTTGACTGATAATTTGTATATACGGTATTTTATCGTATTTCACCATTCATAAAAAATTATAGAATTTCCGAAAAATTCCAAAAATACACCCCTACCATTTTTCGACGTGTAGAATTCAGAAGTGAAATCCATTTTTCAAAAATAATTTTCTAAATATTAATAATTTAATTTTTAAATAAGGTCATAGTTAATTCGAAAAATAACAATCTTGAAGTGCAATTAGTTTTATGTGACATAGAAAAATTAATTAAGATACCATTATCGTATTACCTTAAGAAAATAAAATAATAATATTATTTACTATTCAAGGGGAATATTACTATTCATATTACTATTCACATTACTATTCATAAGGGTATGTTACTATTCACCAAAAATCAAGTTTGTTCTATCAGACTCCAAATGACTCACTGAACACAACTCTAGATAACCATTTTTCGAAATTCAAAACATGGAAGAGGAAAAGTTGTGTTTATAAAATTGCACTCTATATTTATTTTCAAAACCTTGAGGTGTTACAAGGCGGGTGGCATAAAACCTGCCGTTCAGGTTTCCCTGACGACCGGTAAACATGGCATGGAAGTAGGAGGCGGTGAGGTAAGGGAGGTCAGAGTAGTCCTGACAGATGACACAGGTAAGGAGATCCATGTCATGACTGGTCATGACCCCCATATCCTCATGGTGAGGGAAAATAATGGTGTTAAAGCACTGGTGGGTAAAACAGAGGATGGGGTCAGTGATAAGGGTACTCTTCTGCGAGGTAGAGGTGTAGCGGTGGTCAGGCCCCGCAATCTCCCGCCACATAGCAATGAGATCAGAGCACTCGGGCCTGTTCAGGGTAGAAACAGGGGGTGGGGTGATGGGATGTGGGTAGAAACCACACCCTTGGCTGAACTCAGTCATGGTGAGGGAAAAGCGCCAGCCGCCCAGCCAGAAATGAACCACGGTTACCGCATCACCAGGTGTCTCTCGGTACTCATCTCCATCGAACTCGAACGGCGTAGCGAACTCCAAAAATAAATCATGATATATTGGAGTGCTGACCTGGAAAATAGCACATAGTAGAGTGTGTCCAAGGAGATTCTATAACTCTCCCCAGATGCCTAGTTGCTGAGGAACACTGCTGTCGTGGTAGTGACCACTCAACGGAATCAGACAGCAAGAGAAATGCCAGATCTTGTCATGTGCCAAGTTGGTGATTGGGAACACCATGCACGGGTAGGGAACACCTGCAGGTCCCGACCCAAGTGGAGGTGCAGCAGCATGAGCTGGATCTCGGGGTATATCCACTGAAGTAGACGGAGGACCACTAGATGAATCGGTCGATGGGGGGCTAATAGCTATTGAAGTGGGAACAAGAAGTGCAGAAGGTGATGAAGATGAAGCGATAAAGATCAGAGGAGCTGGATAGGGTGGTGAAGGGGCACCGGTGCTAGGGCTAGTCTCTGCTGAAGCAGTGGGTGGTGGAAGGATGGCCAACGGTGGGAGCTCATAGATTGGAGCGTCTGGATCGGGCTGCGTCGTAGGTCGAAGTTGTATCTGACGATAAATGGGCCTCTTTCCCTTAGCGGCGAAGGCGGGTCGCTTCCCATGGGAAGAATCTCAGTCTTCCATAATCTGAAAGAGAAAGAAAAAAACAAACAAAAGAAAAAGAAAAGAAAAGAAAACAAATAAAATGTGAGAAAACTGAAAAATAAAAGTATGCAGTTTGTATATCCAGACTACACGGCGTTTAGTGAAACCTAAGTAGCATCCCGTGTTCTCTGGATAAAAATGCCGATGAAGCAGAAGATAGACCAGGGAAGGGTACACAACATGTATCGAACATACACGCCATGTTCATGAATTGTGGACATGGTCGTGTATTGGTAAAGACACGACCATGTTTTTTTAGAAGTTCTAATAATAAAGGACATGCCGTGTATGGAGAAGACACGATGTATGTGTCACTAGAGGAACATGTCTATGTGGGGGGGGGGGGGGGGGGGTTAGGCATGGGCTAGATGAAGGAAATGGTATACACGGCGTGTACCGAACACACACGCCATGTATAGGAACATGGGGTGCGAGGCTGTGTGAAGTGCTACACACGGATGACCCAAAAGAAATGGCATACACAACGTGTAATGAACACACACACCGTGTATAGGAACATGAGGTGTGAGGCCATGTGAAAAGGGTACTCAGACATGATGGGGGAAGGTACACGGTTTGTACCAAACATACACACTGTGTATATTCAAATTGCAAAGCATTTTGTGTGTGGCCGTGTACAAAAGTACACGACGTGTGTTCTTCATTTCGTGGCTGTGTACCGTGGAAGCTGAATGGTCGAATGATCCCAAAATCACCCTAAATGCTTCTAATAACTTGAAAAAGAGGGTGTAAAAGGTCATAACTGGACCGAGGATCAAAATTTAGCAAAAATCAGAACCTGAAACGAACAAAATTTGCAGATTAGAGTGAAAGGAGTTTGGGTGTCATTTGGGGGAAGACACGGGAAGAAGGGGGCCTCCGCACGACATGACCTAAAGTCAGGTGGCCACAGCTTATATAGCCGAGATACACAGTGTGTACATCCGGACTACATGCCGTGTATCTCAATTTTTTTATTAAAATTGATTATAGTAATATATATATATATATATAATATTTTTAATAAACTATATAATAATTAATAATAATAATTAAAAATAATAAAAATGGATATATATATATACATAATTTAAAAAATAAAATAAAAATATACATGTAATGTAGTGGGAAAATACATACCGTGTAGCTAAAATTTGGAAAAAGAGAAGTAAAACCTTTGGTCCGGTGCTTGGGGAGAGGTTTGAACCGGTGATCGACCATTCTGAATGGAAGCCCTCACCACTAGAGTGAAGGTTATACTACTTCCCTTATTTATTATTTATATATAGTTAATGTATACAACCTATACTACATGGGAAGAAAGAAATGCACGACGTGTGGTTTTTAATTATATAAGAAGAGGATGAAGCAGAGAGATTAGCCAAGGTCGAACCCAGGTCTTTTGGATCCAAGGCCGAGACTTTGCCAATCTGCCAACTTCATCCACATGAATTACTTTATATGGAAAAGTTGTAAATTTAATATAGAAAAATATGGCACACACGACGTATATCTAAAGACACTTCATGTAGTTTTATTAAAAGGGTAAATGATGGAAATGGGGTGGTTGTCAGGATTCGAACCCAGGTCTTTTGTTACCGGGTTAAGATCTTGGCCAACCGATCCATCCCCATCATGGGTTTTCTTATAATATAATATATATATATATATATATATATATATATGAAAGTTACTACACACGCCGTGTTAGAAAATATGAAAATAAAAAGAAGGAATACCATGAAGAAGGTAGGTTGGGAGGATTTGAACCGGTGGAGGCTCGGATAAACTCCAGTGACCTTACCATCGACACCGGCATCATCCTTGTTTATTTATTAGTCAAACTATATATTTATAGTAGTTAGAAAAATGAAAAGGGAAATGTACACAACATGTGTATTGGTGGTACATGGCGTGTATCCTCTGGGTTGCCTCCCAAGAAGTACCTTTGTTTTAGGTCATTGGCTCGACCTTTTTTACCTCATTTACCTGAGATCTATGGTGGATAATGGTCCCAATAGTAGCCACCCTGGATTTCCAGGAATTGTATGTTCTCTGCCTGTTCTTCAACTGGAATGTATATAATGATAAAGTTATTAGAAATAAAAGAATATACTAGATCATCCACTAAGAGATCATCCACGGTAGTTATCACATAACATCCCTCATGATCGGGGGTTGATACATGCTTGAAAGCCTTGAGGACATTGTAGGAGACTCTCTCGTCTCCTACCCAGAAAATCAACCCCCCTTTGTGTACATCGATGAGTGCCTTCCCAGTTTCCAAGAAAGGTCTTCCAAGTATGAGAGGTGCCTCATGGTCATCCTCCATGCCAAGGATGATAAAATCAGTAGGGAGGATAAGCCTACCCACTTTGACGATCACGTCCTCTAGTAGTCCCTTCGGATGTTTGAGGGATCGATCAGCAAGTTGAAGGGCTAATCATGTAGGCTTCAAGTAATTAAGCCCTAGCTTCTTGAAAAATCCAAGGGGCATGAGGTTTACGCTGACCCCTAAGTCGCAGAGGGACTTCCCAATCTCACATGGTCCAATGGTATAGAGAATAGTGAAACTACCTGGATCCTAGAGTTTGGGAGGAATTGAATGCTAGACGATTGCAGAACACTCATTGGTTAGGGAAATGGTGCCTAGATCCTCTATCTTTATTCTATTGGAGAGTATTTACTTCATGAATTTGGAGTTAGTGGGAATCTGCGTTAGTGCCTCTACAAATGGAATATTGATGTGCATCTTTTTAAATACGTATATGAATTTTCTGAACTGGTGGTCCAGCTTTCTTTGCTTCAATATCTCTGGGAAGGGTAAGGTAGGTTCAAAGGGTTTGAAAACCTCCTTCCATTTATTATGCGAAGCCTCCTTATGTGGGACTTTGGATAAGGAGGGTTCAGTAATGGTACATTCTTCAGGGGGTGTGGATGCACCTAGCTGTGCTGGTTGTCTCTGTTGGATCTCTTTTCCACTCCGGAGCATGACAACATAGGCTTCCTCCCTTGGGTTCTTCTCTGTGCTACCCGGTAGAGTACCAGGTTGCCTTTTTGAGAGTTGGTTTTCCAATTGGCCAATATAGTTCTCTAGGTCTCAAATTTAAGCCTCCTAATTTTGGAACCTAGTCTCCGTAGTATACATGAATTTGTTCATAAGATCCTCTAACCTTGAGGTGTTCTCCTACTGAGGTGGTTGTTGAGATGGTGGAGGTGGTGGATGCCATGGATGCTGTGGGTGAGGGTTTTGATACCCTTATTGCTGATAAGGGCCCTATTGTGGCTGTTGCTGCCTCTGGTATTGCTTCTGATAAGGAGGTTGGTTGTAGCTGGGGGGTAGTTGGGGTGGAGGATTCTGCTACTGTTGGCCCCAGTTTGTATTTTGTTGCTTACGCCATGCCAGATTCTGATACTGTTGGTATTGGTTGGGCCATAGATTCTATGCAACACAACTTACCTCACTTTTCGATGGGCCTCTAACAGAACCTGGGCATTCTCTCCTGATTTGTTTATCACCACATTCACTACATGCTGGCTAATTTTCCGCATGTACTTGGGACATGCTTTTAAGATTGAGCACATCGATCTTCTTAGACACAACGTCCAACTGGGTAGCTAACATGGTAGTTGTATCAATGTTATCCATACCTCTTTTTGTGTGCCCCGCTTGGAATGCCACTAGAAGCTATTGGAAGACATGTCTTCCAGCAGTTTGAAGAGTTCTTTAGGGGACTTCCTCATTATCGTACCTCCAGCAGCGGCATCTACCAAAGACTTGGTATTAGTCGTCAGACCTCCGTAGAAGGTTTGGAATTTTATCCAAAGTGGAAGTCAGTGGTGTGGGAATTTGTGAAACATCTACTTGAATAACTTCCATGATTTGTATAATGATTCCGTGTCATGCTTCTGGAAGTTGTGGATTTCATTCCGCAACATCATCCTCTTCGTGGGTGAGAAATATTTGGACAAGAACGCCTGGGATAGCTCCTCCCAAGTGAGGATGGACCATTGCAACAATCCTTTAATCCAGTCTTTCGCCTTATCCCTTAGAGAGAAGGGGAATAGGCAAAGATAGATGACGTTTGTGGACACTCCGTGGTAGAGGAACGTGTCGCAGACCTCCCGAAAATTGGAGAGATGGGCATTGGGATCCTCACTGGACAGGCCGATGAATTCAACAATGTTTTGGATCAGCTGCATGATAGCAGGTTTGATATCGAAGTGTTGGGCTTGCACCGGTGGACGGACGATGCCTGTATCAGTTCCATGGATTGATGGCAGGCTGTATTCCATGAGAGTATGACATGGAGGTGGCTGCTGAAGAAGGGGAACTGGCATGAATTTTTGGTCCTGAGGGGTGTATAATGCCCCCTGACTTTGGTTCAAATAAGGCATTCGCTCTGGTTGGAATCATTAGAGATGCTTCAGATGGTATTCTGGAGAATGTGGAGCTCTACTGGTTCCAGTTTTCATCTAGACCTAACTACTGTCCCGCTCCTTGTACAGTTGGATTGCCTTCCTCATTCTGTACCATGGGGTTGGTTTGGTTGTGTTAGTCCATTAGTGCTTGTTGGCACCTCAAGAATGTCTGTTCGATCTCCGAGTCAGTTGGGAAAATCCCTGATGACTAAGTGTTCATGGAACGCGTGAGGTGACTGCTCATACACCTAAAGGCCTGCACAAAACAAAACAAAATGCCAAGTGTAAATGAGGAAAAAGAAAAATAAACAGAAATGAGAATAGAAAAGAAAATTTTGTGAATTAATTTTTTTTATTTTCACTAAAATTTGATACAAATTTAATTAAAACAAGAATAAAATTAACTTTGAGATCCTCGACAAAGGCGCCAGAATTTGGCGAGTCGTTTCATCGAAGGTATATTATCTGTGTCCCAAATTATTTTTACCCTAACAAGTGTAGCACCAGTAAGTGGTCAGTCCACAAGGAAAAAGGAGTTTTTTTTATCTTGTTTAACTTAGTTTGTATTTTTATTTTAATGAAGTTTTCTAAATTTAGATTTGATTGTTTTTGTTTGGATAAAAGGAACAATTGGTTCTAAGTTTCTTTTAACAAAGTGCTGAACAGAATAAAAGTAAAATACAAGAAAATTGATTTTGATATAGATAAAGAAAGACGTGCATTAGGGTTTTGGGTTAATGAGAAGTTGTTTATTAAATCAAATTGCTTATGAGGTTGTGTTGTTCATGATAACCCAATACTTTGGGTTTAATTTGTAATAACGTTTCCTTGGTCTGGTAAACTTTATATTTAGAGTTGAAGTAACTAACTCCTTGGTCCGATAGTTAGTATTTAACAGATATTTATTTGGCTTAGTCCATTTTGAGTCGATGAATGTTTTCAATGGTCATAAATTTATTCTTCGATATTATTCTTTTGAATCCCTGAAAATTCTACCCTTGGTCCAGTACAAAATTTCCAGTGATAAGATGAAGTGATTTAAGAAGAATAAGAAGAGTTTATTATAACAAACACATTCATAGAAACTTAATTCAAATTACGATTCATCATCTCCCACAACCCCAACACAGTGGGTGCTTAGTTACTCATGGAGAAGAAAATAAACACCAAACTTTTTATACCTCATGTGATCATGCTTGAAACATCGAGGTGAAAATGATCCTTTGGTAGATGGTGGAATGTGGGTAGTATGATGGAAGAGCATCTCTCCTTGATAACTTCAACCCTTTCTCCACAAAATACTACACACACCCCTCTTTTCTGGTCAGGAGGCCAAGGCCTCCTTTTATAGAAAAAATAAGTACATCGCGTGTGGAAAAAGTACATGCTGTATACTTTTTCCAGTGTGTTTTTGTCTCCGTTTTCTCCGTTGGTAGGTGGCCTAACACGCCTTCATTGACTTGGAACACGGAGCCACCTGGTAGGTGAATGTACACGGTGTGTATTGCCACTATACATGGCATTTAGTCTCTTATTTTGGTCACCAACCACTTCTAGAAAATGTATAAACGACGTGTATCAATGGAACACGACGTGTCTCCTTCAGCTGACCATATGGGCATATAGACTCTTCTTGTCCACCAACTGCTTCTAGAATGATATACATGGCATGTATAGTGTGCACATAATGTGTACCAGCTTCTGGTTACTTGGGCATGTACTTGTCCTAGACAACCCGTGTCTGAGCTTGAATGTACACGACGTGTATATTATTACATGCTGTGTAGTTGTAATTTTTTGCTCAGTTCTTCCCCGTTTTGTGTATTTGGCTATAAATCTTTTGGAAATGAACAAGATCACCAAAATAAAAGTATTTGTTCCCTAAGCAGTAGGTAATTGCTGAAAACATGTTCTTATTTGTCAATAGAGTATAAGAAAATGTATACACAAATCAGGTGCATCACCCACCCAATGATGCTTTCCCGACCTATCACTGCACCCTCAACCTGATAAAACTCTACTAGGGGGCACGAAATCTCTAACTGGTAGAATAGGTGCAATAGATCTATAAGGGGGCATGAAATTTGAATGGTTCTCTATCATGATTAATTCTACCTCTTGGTTTTTGGGCCACCATGACCTTAAGCCTTAAAGAATCTAATATTGTAAGGCCTACGGGCCAATGGGTCTTCACGTCATGTAAGATTTACCTCTCAAACATGTAAAAAAGTGATATATATTTCCATAATAAAAAGGTTCTTCAACCAATTACAATTAAAAAGAAATAAATTATTTTTCATTTATGTCAATATAATTTAATGTTTCTTATGCTATATTGAGGATATGAACTAATGATACCACACACCTTCTTTCTCTAGGTGACTTATGATCATGTCTTGTGGAAATTTTCATGAAACCCATTTCTTTATCACAAGTTAATAAATATATGAAAAAATTATGTATACTCCCATGTTTATGTGGAATATATATTTATGGTTTTTAATTATGTGACAGGTGGTCTTGAAATTATATAATAGTCTAATTCATTGCATAAAGATTTATATCTCACAAGATGATATGTAAAGGAATGAGTAGTAGACCCAATGTATGATGTTTATAAAAATGGGGAGTGAACCCAATACACTATGTCATGGGAATATATCTACTATGTGATGATGTTCTTGGTAGTGATACTTGGAATAAGAAATTACTTTCCATGCTTATATTTATGGCACATTTTTATGTTATAGAACACTCCTATTTTATGTTTTATTGGGTCAATATTATCGACTCATGTTTCTAAATTCCTATGACTCATTTATTATGTTTTACCAAAGTCCATATGTTTTGATTCATGAATTATGAGATATTTTTTTATTTTTTATGTTTTTATTAAGATATTTCAATGTACCTTGATTATATTCTCATACCCACACATTCATCTTATACTCACCGGTGATCTTCAATTGATATATCTTATGTGTATCCTTACAAAGTGTTTGAGTTCAAAATTTATTATCTTTATATTTCCCAAGTAATGAATAATTTTATTATATAATATATTACTAGAAGGGTATTATGAGTGAAGATCATTTATTGGGAATGTTGATGAATATTTTTAAAATAAGTTATATATGAATTTAATATCCAAACACACTAATACTATAGGATTTTGGGTGCGATTTATTGGGATATATACTAAATATTCATGTAAAATGAGGTAATATGTATCTATGTTATGTTAGGTCCATCTTAGTTGTTATTAGATTAATTTTTAGTTAATTTTGGAGATTAGGTTATGTATAACAGGAGGTTTGAACTCAAAATAACCTATGTTGAACAAAATGTGATGGGGGATGAACAAAAAATGTAATAGAATTAAATTATGGCATCATAATTTAAGAAATCTTAGGATTAAAATTTCTTTTCATATGATTTATTATTCTGGTTATTATTTCTTGAATCTCAAAAAAACCTTTTTGGTTTTGTCCAATGGATGGAACCAGGAGGAACTATTTATACAACGACTGTTATGGGTAATGCTATGATTTCCCCAACGTGAAACCAATCAATATGGGGGTTGGATTAAACCATATCAGAGTGAATCACCGAAATTTCTCAATCTATGAAAAAATAATGAACCATGTAAAACTTTTAAATTCAACAAGGTAGGAATAACTAGCTATTGATCCCTTTATGCGACAATTTCCACCCTTCTTTAGTGGGATTAATGGGAATTTTAAACTGCTAATTTCATTATAGTGGATAAAAAATATATTTTCAATTCTTTAACTCTTTTTTCATGAAAAGGTTATTTTATAAATTTTTCATTTGGAAGTTGAGGAAGATCAATTGTGGACACAAATATAGAACATGAGGAATGAGGAAGAAATAATCTCCTTGGAATGGAACAAGTTTATGAAAATATTTTTCAATACATATGTCCCTTGAACTATTTAAACTAAACTAGAGAGAGGATTCCTATAGATAAAATATATGGAGTATGAATCCATGAGTACTAATAAAGAAAAAATCACAATACTCAAAAGGTACACCTTTTATTTTATCACTGTTCTCGAAAGTAAAATTATTCCTTTATTTCATTTAAAAAAAACACATCTCTAAAAATAATTGTATTTAAGGGACTTTAGTAGCTATTAATACATTATATTATGTTCTATAAAGGTTGAAATGAAAATCTTGTACTCTCATTATTCTCATGGTTTTTGGGATAGGAAGAGAAAAAAAATAATTTCATAGAAACTCAAATGATAAAACCCATGGAGGATAAGTTTTTCCCACTTGATGAAAATGTGTTAAGAAGTATAGAGGAAATTGTCCCCATGGAATGAGGAAATTCTTAAATTGTGCAATAAAAGACCATAAGACACATGAATACTTAAGATATTTTAAGAGGAAAACTAATGAAATGGATTTATGGAAATCTCAACCTAATAAAAATATCACACTTGAACAGTTAAATTATAAAGAGTATAGAATTTATCCAAACTTGTGCACCAATCCAAGGGTTAATAATGATAGTCGATGGAGGAAACCTCCAAATCCAAGGAAAAAATGGAACACATATACAATCAAATATATTGAAGTGGTTCATGAATTTTTTTGTTAAATGTATAATCATCATCAACTTAAAAACAATATTTAATATATTCTATTGTGTGAGAATAATTAGATTTATTTTAGAAGAGTTTCATGGTCTTTCTTAGATATTGATGTTTATTTTTCAATGTAACTCATAACTGGTGCTATAATAATATCAAAGTCTCCTTATATTATAGACCTTATTGATTTTTAGGATTTAAAGAAGAAAATACAAGAGTATTTAGATAAGGGTTTTATATTTTGAAGTGCTTCAATATGGGGCGGACCGGTCCTCTATGTTAAAAATAACGTTGGATGAATGCGTCTATGTATTTATTATCATGAACTAAAAAATATCATGATCAAGAAAAATTATCCTTTAATCTTTATCAATGACTTGTTTGATCAAATTTAAGGGTCTCAAATATTCTTGATGATAGAACATCAATATGGTTATCATTAATTTAGGGTAAAAAGAGAGTATATTCCAAAGACAACATTTTTTAACAATATATGGACACTATGAATTCATAGTGATATCTTTTGAAGTTAAAAATTCCCCCTATATCTTTATGTATATGATGAATATAATATTTATATATTTATATGATCATTTTTTGGTAGTCTTTATAGATAATATTCTTGAATATTTCAAGATAATGGAAGAGAATGAAGATCATTTAAAGATAATACTAAAGACTGTGAGAAAGTAGAAACTATTTTCTAAATTTAGAAAGTTTGAATTCTTGATATAGAATATATCATTATAAGATTATTTAATTAAATTTTTGGTATATATTTGGATCCTTCAAGGACATAAGTGTTTGATGAAAGGTCGATACCAACCACTATAACAAAGATATGTAGTTTTAATGGTTTGGATATAAAATATTGATTCTATGTAAGAAATTTCACATGACTATAAAATCCACTAACCAAGTCAACTTTAAAGATATTTGAGTTCCATTAAATATATAAATGTGAATAAAACATCAAGTATCTTATGGGAAGATTATTTATTTTACATGTACTCACACTAAAATATAATGGAGATTGTTTTGTGATTTTCAACAACACACTAAAAAAGAGATTTGGGTGTTTCCATAATAAAAATTAAATGGTTATAGATTATGAATCTTTTCAATTGATAGATGATGAGAAAAATTACCTGATTAATGATTTATAGTTAAGAACGATAATATTTTCAATAAATATACAATGGTATTATATTTACGATGAAGTGTGTGATATATATATTGAGAAAAATATCTTAAATTATATATTCACAAAGAATATGTTGAATATGTTCCAAATGAGATGGATGGAGTTGATCAAGGACTATGACTAGTTGATACATTACCAACTTGTGAAGGTGAATAAGGTGGAAGATGCTTTGAATAGGAAGGATCATGCTTCTATATCCTTGATGAGGATTGAAATAGATCTATTACTCTTAGATTTACAAAGGATGGACTTGGAAATCCTATGGTAAGGGGTGAATTTACATCTTTCCATTTTTTCTATGGAACTATAACTATATTTAATGATAAATGAAGTGTATCGGGAAGATATAGATATACATATGAAGGTTAGTAATATTATAGAGTTCAGCCATGATAGTGAAGGAAATATAAAATGTAGGAAATAAATATGTTTCATTTTAATACCAGAATTGAAGAATGATATTTTGGATGATGCACATATATCATCCTTATCTATCCATCCTAGAAAAAAAAGATATATAGATATATCAAGAATTAATTATAGTGAGAAAAAATGAAGTGGGAGATTTCAGATTATATATATTTATTATTGGTCTTCCAACAAGTTCAGGAAGAACATTAGAAGTCCAAGGGATGATTCAACCATTACCCATATCATTATGTAAATATGAGAATATCACCATGGATTTTATTATAGGTATTCCTAAAAATTATAAAGGTTGTAATTCTAATTGGGTTATTATTGATCACCCTATTGAGTCGACACAATTCATTTCTATTCAATAATATTTATCACTTGATCAACATGTGAATATATATATAAGGGAAGTGGTAAGGAAACATAGAGTACCAATTTATTTTGTATCAAATCAAGATCTAAGGTTTACCTAAATGTTCTAGAAAATTTCTCAGCAAGAATTGAATATTAATTTGATATTTAGTCATTTTTATCATCCTTATATTGATAGTAAATTTGAAATGGCCATTTAAACTCTTAAAGATATACCAATATCCTATTTTATGGATTTCAAAGGTGGATGGGAACAATTTCTTACTCTGGTAGAGTTCTCATACAACAATATTTTCAATTCTATAATTTAAATAGAACCGTATAAGGCTTTGTATGGGAATATGTGAAAAGATATAACATACTGAGATAAAGTTTTAGAATATGATTTTGTTGGGTTAAATCATTCTAAAGATATTCTAGATAAGATTTAAACCATTCAGTAACATATTAAAGAACCAAAAAGATGAAAAAATATCTACACTGATAATCATCCATGAGATTTGGGTTTTGAAGTTGGATACACATAATTCCTTTGAATATCACCATAAAATAGTGTTATGAGACTGAGGGATAAGGGGAAGTTGGTCATAAGATACATCATCCCCTTTAAGATATCTAATCATGTTGGGATGGTAGCTGATCACCTTACAATTCCACCAAACATCTCATAAATTTAGGATGAATTATATGTATTACTTTTTATGAAGCACATACCCAATCCATCAAATTTACTATATATAGTGGTTGTATAATAGGAACATAAACTCTCTTATGATGAAAAATAGGTAGATACATTAGATAATTGAGATAAAGTACTAAAAAATAAGAAAAAAACATATTTAAAGTTTTATTGGAGGAATCACAGGTTTGATGTGACATCCCAACCTAGGTGCCACACATCCGTGCCTTGATCTGGTCAGTCACATGACCTCAAGTGCACCTCACTGTATGACAGAGGCTGCTGACTAGAAGTAAGGGTCTAATGTCAATCATGGGGGGACTATACCCTATTTTATAAGAGTAATAAATCAAAATAAATAAATAAATAATAACAGAATAACATATTACCATATACAGTACCATTATCTCATGATAATAAAAGTAAGAAATACAATATCCAACTCAAGGAGAAAACACCCCACACTAAATATGTATCAACAATCTAAAATGAAACTCAAAAGTAAAGACACTAAAAACTCCCACACATTCCCAAACCATGTTCGATTCCCCATGCTCCATCCCCAAATCAACCATCTAATATCAGGCCCTTTTCATTAACCTATCCGAAACCACGAAATCTATTCGAGTAACGATCAGGCATCATGAGTAAGGTGTGAGTACAACTCAGCAGGCCCCCACCAACAATGTCTAATACAAATCCAGCCAATAACAATGTATGTATTTTTATAAATAAATAATTAAAATGAATAAATAAGTAGTTACCACATAATCAAATGTTCACTATTTAACAACACAAACCCCTAGGTTCTCGAGAACACCTGAACCTCAATACATGCTTTGAATTGTGCCTGAGTCCGATCTATCCCCAAGGAATATCAGATTTGAATCTCTGTGCTACCATTCATAATCTCACATGTGAATTACCATGTTACCATTCACTGTTTCTCAATTGAACGATCGTTTTACTATTCTTAATACTTGGATGAATTTCTATGTTACCATTCACCATTTAATAAGACATAATTTAATTAGCATGTTACCATTCTTAACACTTTGTCAAATGTCCTTGTTACCATTCACTATTTAAGGACACATAATTAAATAAGCATGTTACCATTCATAATAATTGTATGAATATCCATGTTACCATTCACCATTTAATAACACATAATTTAATGAGAATTTTACCATTCATAATGCTTGGCCTAATGTCCATGTTACCGTTCAACATATAATATTCACATAATTTTAAACATCACAATATTTCATATAACTCAACAACCCATTAATTAATTCACTAATTAATTAATCATACTCACAATTTCAATATCTCATAATTAATTCACCAATTAATTATTCAACTCTCAACATCAATATCCCAAAATTAATTCAACAATTAATTATCTCTATTCATAATATCAATATCCCATAATGAATTGCATGATTAATTATCTCAGTTAACAAACCTAACATCTTATAATTAATTCAAAAATTAATTATCAATTTCACAATGTCAAAATCTCATAATTAATTCTACAATTAATTATCCCCAAATACCAAAATTACACAATTAATTAATTAATTAATTAATTCACCATATAAATTAATTATTTTAGAAAATTCAATTTCTAAAAAATCCATAAATTATAAATTTTTTCATACACATAATCAAAATAATGAATATGGGATTTTAATTTTAGACAACCTACCTTGATTCGTTGATGAATTATTGGCCAACAAAAATCCCCAAAATTCAGCGGAGTAACAATGTACAATGTGACCCAGATCTATAAACCTAAATCAATATTAAACAATTTAAGATATATTAGATCTTGATATAGGTCCATAAGCATATATCTAGATTCATAAAATATATATCTATATCTAGAAAAAAAGAGGATAAAATCCCACCAAAATAAGGTGAGAATAAAGGAGGAGGAACAAGAAAGTAGTAAGATAAGATCCACTTACCGGGACAGGTGAAGATATTTGATCCAGGATTTGAATCATAAATAAAGGAGGATAAGATGGATTTTAATTCATTAGGAGAGCTCCAAAATCATGAAATATGACCTAGGGTCAAATGGGAGTTAATTTGGGATTAATATGGGGGTTTGAGAATTTTTAAAATTAATTTTCAGGAGAATTTAATTCTAGCACATGGGTTACGGGGTTGGGTTGCATGGTTTTCCCTAACCGTGCATCTAAACCATGTGCATCTTTTATAGGTGTGCATAGTTACTACTAAGAGGGCACACCGTTTGAGAAACTATGCGACAACCATAAAATTACCCTTTGTCTAGGGTTTTATGATTAGCTGGGCTGGGGGTGCATAGTTTTCCCTAATCATGTGCCAACTGTGAACTTCCTTGTTTCTATTATTTTTCTCAAAATTTTTCCCAAACACACCCCAAGTTAAAACCAAAATGAAAATAACTAAAAACTAAACAAAATAGTACCTATAAATAAGCCCAAGAGAACTCCAGAAAAGGTCAGGATCTTACAATATCCCTACCTTATAACAAATCATCCCCGAGCTGAAATACCAAGATTCTCGAAGATTTAAAGTAAAAAATATCGGGCCATTGATCCTTTATATCTACCTCACTTTTCCATGTTTCCTCCTAAATATTCCCATGTTTCCACAATATACAAACTATCAGTATGGTCCTTTCCCACAACACCTTCTCACTACGACCAAACACACGTATCAGATGCTTTTAAGAGGATGCATCTCTCTCAATCTTGACATCATCCACATCGATAAAATGAGAAGGGTCAGGGTGATACCATCATAGTTATGACAGATGAAAAAAATCATGCATAGCACTGTATTTTTGTGGAAAATCCAATCGGTATGCCACCAACCCGACTATATTCATAACTTCAAAAGGTCCAACAAAAATGGGCACCAACTTTCCCTATCTCTATATCCTGTGGTGATGCAACCTAGGTGAAACTCAAAGGAATACACAATCACCCTCTATAAACTCTAGGGGTCTTTGACATCTGTCTGCATATGACTTCTATCTACTCTAAGCCATAACCACATGCTTCCGAATCAGCTGTACTTTCTCTGATGTCTCATGCACAAGACTTGGCCCCAATAGCTCATACTCACCTACCTCTATCTAGAATAAAGTTGATCTATTTGGCCTACTATAAAGATCCTCATATAGTTCTTTCTAAATAGTTTTCTAATAACTATTGTTATAGGCAAACTTCACTAAATCTAGGTGCTTCTACCAAGACCCACCAAAGTCAAGAACACAATCTCGTAGCATATCCTCAAGCACTTATATCATACACTCTGACCACCCGTCTATCTATAGATGCAAATCCATACTCAAAAAATCCTTTGTACCAAGCACCTTTTTCAATACCTTCTAGATGTGTGAAGTAAAGCATGATTTGTGGTCTAAAACTATAGTCGTTGGCACCCCATGTAGACAGACTATCTCTCAAACATACAGTTCTCCCAACTGATCTATTGAGAAGGTTTTATATATAGGCATGAAATGTGTTACTTTCATCAGTCGACCGATAATATCCCAAATATCATCATTATCCCAAGGCATCATTGGGAGACCCACCAAAAAGTTCATATTCATTTTATCCAATTTCCACTCCAGGATGGGAAATGACTGTAGAAAAACTCTAGGTCATTGATGCTTGGCCTTCAACTACTGACAGGTGTATAATCATGTCAGAAACCCTGCTATCTCCTTTTTAATTATTGAACACCAAAACTATTGTTATAGGTTATGGTAAATTTTGGTCAAACCTGGATGTACTACACACTTCAAGGAATTAAATTACCACATCAAATCTTCCCATATACTTGAAGGAACTACTATTATATTCCTGATTTAGATGATATCATCCTCATCTATCGACCAATATGAAGGTGTATCCCCACATTCAAGGATTTACCTCAAATATAAACATTATGGATATTCATATTGCATGTATTTGATCATTTTATAAAGAGTATACTCCACTAAAACTAACACAAAATTCATTTACACCCAACTCTCCTGAACCACAACATGCATTTGATCCAACAAATCCATCATCTCCCAGTTAGAACTAGACTCCTAAACCACCTAAGTCCGTGTCTTCCTACTCATAGTGTCGGAAACACTGTTCCCCTTTCTGGGTGTATATGCTAGATCAAAATCAAATTAATTCATATAATAAACCAATATCCACTTCCAAATATTCAAATCTTGCGGTGAGAGGATATACTTTAAGCTCTTATGATCCATAAAGACCATAAAATTCTCACCCAACAAATAGTGTTGCCAAAACTTTAAAACATAAACCACTGCTGCTAAATTGAGGTTGTGCATAGGGTAGTTCCGTTTATGAGGTCTCAACTAGAAAGACCTTTACTCCACAACTCGATCTCCCTAAATCAACACTTCTCCTTGTCGAATCCCTGAAGTGTCACAATACACTGTATACTTCTCACCTAGATTAGGTCGGATCAAAATCAGTGCTGATATCATATTCTTATTTAACTCCTAGAAATAATTCTCACATGATTCCTACTAATAAAACTTTATCCCATATTTGTTTAATCCTGTAAGTGAAATTTACAATCAAGAAAAGTCCTGGATGAACCTATGATAATATACAATTAAATCTAGAAAGCTTCGGATATCAAAAATGTTCTTTGGATGCTCCCAAGATACAAATTCCTCAACCTTATTTGTGTTAACTAACACACCTTCCTCTGAGATGATGTTACTGAAAAAGTGTACTTTTTCAATCCAAAAATGACACTTAGATGGCTTGGCGTATAGAAGATTCTCTCTCAAAGTACTCAATATGATGTTAAGATATTGGGAATGATCATCACTAGTCTTGTAGTACACCATTATATCATCCAAAAAAACTACCACAAATTGATCCATGTAATAATGGAAGATTCTATTCAACAAGTCTATGAACACTACTGGTGTGTTCGTCTACCCAAATGGCATTACAAAAAAATTACACAGTTCATAATTGCTTCTGAAAGTAGTCCTTGGTATATCAAAAGTCCAAACTCTCAATTGATGATACCCTATTATCAAATCAATCTTTGAGAATACACAAGATATTCTCAATTGGTCAAAACGATCATCTATACATATAAGAGGATACTGGTTCTTCGTAGTCACTTAGTTCAACTTCTGGTAATAAACACATAAGTGTAATCTCTTCCCATCCTTCTTTGCAAACAAAACTGGTGAACCCCAAGGTTATGTACACAGACATATGAATCCATTATCCTCCAACTCCTCTAATTGAGTATTTTTCTCTTGAATCTCTATCAGTTCCATTCTGTAAGGTGGAATTGAAACTAGCTCAGCTCTCGACATGAGTTCAATAGTAAATTACACATCTCTCTTAGGTGTCAGTCCTGAGAAGCCTTTAGGAAGAATTTCCTAAAACTAACCCACTACAGGTGGAAAGAAATATTTCTTCACACATCTATAATCTAGAAATATATTAGCAACCTGGGCTGTGAGATCTCTTAGTTATTGAGTAATTGGCCCTGCTTTGGCTACCTGTATACCCCACTCCCCATGGTGAATGTAATGGACACCCTTAGGAGATGTAAACATCACTCTCATGCGGTAAAAATCAATGTGGGATTAGTACGATATTGTCTAGTATATACCCATAATTTGGTTTAAGCTTGAAATATTAATAATATAGATGTCCCATAGAAAATGGCACTCACCAATCTCGAGAGAACATACCTTGCACAAGATGATGTCTTCGGACCATACTCATAATGGTTTATATATATTCCTTAACCTTCTCACAAAATCCATTTCCAGGATCAAACCATTGATAGTTTTTGTAGATATAAAGGAACAAGAGACATCAGTATCAAATAAGGCACTAGATAATGTGGAAACTACAAGAAGATTACCTCTCACTATTGATGGTCCATCCTCGATATCCACAAGTGTAGGATGCATTGCAAGTAATTGTCCTAACCCTCTTATCTGTGATACTGTCTAACTCTCCTAAGTTGCACCACCTACTAATATTGGTGATGTTTCCAAGAAGCATCATGTCCACTGCCTCTACCGCATCACCCAAAATAACTCCAACGACCAGAATGATATGGTGTAGAATATCCCCTTACTGCACCCTAGTTCTATCTAGATCCTCCATCACTAACTATATTTTACGGGTTCATACAGAACCTCTGTATGTGTCAAATATTTCCATAATATTGGCACCCCATAGGTGGTTGGTAACAATTCATATGATAATGTACCATTATACCACACTGATGAAAGAACACTCCAGTAAGGTCCCAGGCAACTGATTCCTATGTCTGGGTACTCTACTTCCCAATGACCTGGATAAAGTTCTTATAGAAAAGATTCCTCATATTGAAAGTTTTACCCCTTGGTAATCTAGTTAAAACCACATTTCCTTCACTAGAAGCCTCCCTCTCGTTCCCCTCGGATATGAGAGCCTGATCCACCATCTCAAAAAACTTCATTAACCAAAAAAGGTTAAACTGGGACTTAATATCACACTAATGTCCACCTAGAAACATCTCACTGTATCTGTATCATCTGCTGCCAAAAATATAGAAAATCAATATAGGTCTGTAAATAATCCAACATAGTCCATCACGTACATGCACCCCCAAGTCAACCGTATGAACTCAGCTGATCTCTCCTTCTTTAGCGTCTCAGGATATAAGTGCTCCAGGAACTTCTCCAAGAAGTCCTTCCATAACATACCATCAACCTATTCAGTTTATGCCTAAATTTCACACCAGCACTTAGATGACCCTTAGAGCATATAAGTAGCCAACTTGATCCTCATATCCGATGGAATATCCAAATGGTCAAGTATAATCTCGATAGACTCAACCCAGAACTCAAATCCCTTAGGTCTACCCTCCATAGTAAAATTATGAGGGTGCTGTAACTAAAACTCCTCTGTTTGTTCATATATACTCTTAAAAACCCTCCATAGGTCTCTTTCCATGAATTTTATGAATTGAGTGAAGTTCTATCCGAACTGATCCCCTACTTCCTCACCCAGCACTATCGGTGACTCATGTTCCACTAATGGTAGAAAATCACCAGCCACCTCCACATATGATCCTATAAACAAGAATCATGGTGGAGGAATAACTCTATAATGACAAACACATATATTAAGACTTATAACGCAAATTTATTATGTTACATTAGAGAAAAATCACAAAAATTTACAAAAAGTATTTTACCCAAAACCTCACAACACGGTCAAAACTAAGGCTCTATCACTACCCTTAACCACCCTAAACCTAGGTCTTGGTTAAAAAGGGTAAACATATTCTCATTATTCAAATTTTCACAATAGAAATCCATTTTTGCACATTTTTCATCACTTTTTAATTCTCAATTTCATATTAGGGACCTTTTTCATTTTAGTTTCATAAGAAAAGAGAAATAGTTCAAGTTCGACAACTTAACCAATACCCATTTTCCCATTCGTTCCTAAGATGATGCATGTCACAAATAATTTTGATTGCCTAGAATGATGCATGCAACTCAACTCTTGTTCTATCCTAGGCCACACGTCAATTATCATAAAATATCTTAAAAATATTTCACATCACACAACAAGTGTTTCACCCAAGGTAAAATAATGATCAACTATAACAGAAAACAATAATAAAAACAATCCCACCCAATGTATTTGGGTTTTTCCTTGTACATGGGTTTGAAACTCCCATTAATGAGCTCATTTCCAAGACCTGACTCTTCTAGTATCCTGTCTACCTTTCCCAAATAGTTATACAAAGGAAACAGAAAAGAAAAATGGCCTCTGATATCACTTTGTGATGTCCTGACCCAGGTTCCACACATCGGTGCACCGAGCCAGTCAGTCACATAACCTCAATCCTACCTCCCTATAAGCGAGAGGCTACCAAATAATAGTGTGGGTATGATAATTAAATCATTGTGAAACTATATCCTCTTTTATCAGAGTAATGCACTAGAGGAAATAAATAAACTATATTGGAATAATATATTACCATAAAAAATACCAATATCTCATGATAATAAAAGAAGGAAATACAATATCTAACTCAAGAAGAAAACATTCCATGCTAAGTAAATGTCAAGTGTATAAAATGCAACTCATAAGTAACGGCACTGATAAATCCCAAGCTGGTCCCAAACCATGACCGGTTCCCTCTTCCATGATCTATCCCTAATTAATCTATATAACATCAGACCTTTTCCCTTTACCTATCTTGCAACCATGAAGTATATTCGGGTACCAATCAGGCAGCCTGAGTAGGGTGTGCATACAACTCAATAGGCCACCACCAATGGTGTCTAATAAAAATCTAGTCAATAAAAGTGCATGCAATTTTATAAATAAATAATTATAATACATAAATAAAAAGTTATCACATTATCAAATATTCTATATTTAACTACACAAACCCCCAGGTTCCTAATAACACTTGAACCTAAATATATGTTTCATCCCATTCCACAGTCCAATATATCACTAAGGGATATGACATTTTTAATTTCCATGTTACCATTCATAATCTCACATGTGAATGACTATGTTACCATTCAAGATTTATCAATTGAATTACCATGTTACCATTCTTAATACTTGTCTGAATGTCTATATTAACATTCACCATTTAATAGTACATAATTGAATAAGCATGTTACCTTTAATAATACTTGGATAAATGTCCACGTTTCCATTCACCATTTAACAACACATAATTGAATGAGAATGTTACCATTCATAATACTTGGCTGAATGTCTATATTATCATTCGCCATTTTAATAACACATAATTTAATGAGCATGTTTCCATTCATAATACTTAGACGAATGTCCATGTTACCATTCACCATTTAATAATCACATAACTAAAAACATCACAATATTACATATAACTCAAGAACCAATTTTTTAAGTCACCAATTCATTATTCATACTCAATAATTTCAATATCTCATAATTAATTCACGAATTAATTATTCAAATCTCAATTTCAATATCCCAAAATTAATCATCTCTATTCATAATATCAATATCCCATAATTAATTCCATGATTAGTTATCTTAATTAACAATCCCAATATCTCATAATTAATTCCACAATTAATTATCAACTTCGCAATCTCAATATCTCATAATTCATTCTATAATTAATTATCCTCAAATCCAACAATCCCAAAATTCCTTAATTAATTAATCAACCATAGTAATTAATTATTTTAGGAAATTAAATTGCTGAAAAAATCATGAAATTATATAATTATTTATACTTATAATAAAAAACATGACTATGGGATTTGAATTTTAGACAAACTAATTTGATTTGTTGATGAACGATCATTGATCAAAAATCCCCAAAATTCAGCAGAGTAACGACATAGAACAAGATCCAGATCTATGAGCCTAAATCAAGATTAAACAATTCAAGATCTATTAGATCTAGATATATATACACAAGACTAGATCTATTTTAATAAAATATATATCTAGATCTAGAAAAATGGAGGAAAACATCCCCCCAAAAGGAGAGAATAATGGAGGAGTAATGAGAAGGAAATGTAATATAATCCACTTTCTCGGAGGGGTGAAGATCTTAGATCTCAGTTTCGAATCATGAAGAACAGAGGTAGGGAAGGTTAAAAATTCGTTTGGAGAGATCCAAAATCATGAAGTAGGACCTAGGGTTGAATGGGGGTTGATTTTGGATTAAAATGGATGTTCATTAATTTTTAAAATTAATTTTTGTGAGACTTTAATTACCGCGCACGTTAACTAGGCTGGGGTGCACAGTTTTCCCTAACCGTGTGCCTAAACCATGTACCTATTTTATAGGGGAGTACTGCTACTCATAAGAGGGAAAATGGTTTGAAAAACCATGAAATTCCCTTATATCTAGGGTTTCACAGTTAGCTGGGCATGCAGCAACCATGAACAGTTTACCCTAACCATGCACCAATCATCCACAACCCTGTTTCTTTCATTTTTCTCAAAATAAAACCCAAAAACTCCTAAGGAAAAACCCAAATGAAAAGTACTCAATACTAAACAAAGTAGTACCTTTAAATGATCCCGAGGAAACTCTAGAAAAGGTTGGGATCTTACATTTGAGGATGAGATTTTGGAGACCAAATATGTAATGAGACAAAATTACCCTCATCCATTTTCATACGAGTTAGGAAATTTTGAGGGAAAAATTTATTTCAAGGGGTTTAGAATGTAACCCCACCTGATTTTAGTGTGAACTTCCCATTAAATAAATCTCATGTGTTTCATAGATTGTGATGTATGCAAAAACAAACTAAAATGAACAATGCCTTATTTTATTATTCTAAAATATGGGAAAAAATAAATATATTACATGATAACTAAATGAAATATAATCTATAAAATTACCAAAAGAATTAAACTACATGTAAATAAAAATAAAATAGGATATAAAATCTTTTCATGATGATCTCATGTGAATGTTATACTTCTATTAATGATCATAGAAGGAATAAGACATGTTAGAAATATGATTAACCTCTTGATAAATAAATTAGAGAAGAGGATGAATTATTTTTGAGAAATAATCAATTATATATATAGGAATGAAATATTATTATTATATATATAACCATTGGTTATATGGTTATTGGAAATATGGTGATATATGGTCATTGAAAATGTGGTCATTGGGTATACATGTATCCAATAGGTATATCGAGGATTATTTTATGGATGTAAATATTTTGTTACATATAAAAAATTTGACTTATTATTGACATAAATATTTTTTAAATAAAATAAAAAAACTATAATTCATTTTTAAAATATTTATGATTTAAAATAATTTTTTTTTGGTACATAATGTATTTTAAGTTAAATTTATTGATTTTAAAGAATCATTTAAATAAAACATTTTTAAAAAATTTAAGGAATTATTAGTAAAATAAATAAATATCATATAAATAAATAATGAGTTATAAATAAAAATAATTTAATTATTCATTACAATGAAAAATGTTTTAATTTAAAAAATAATTTAATTATATATCATATGTTTTTATTTAAAAGATAAATGAATTATATATGGAGTATGAAATATAATAAAATGTGTTATTTATATATTCAAACAAATGAATAAAAATTCATTTAATTATTATTACAAGTTGAGGAATAAAAATAAAGTCACTTTTATGATTAAAATATAGTTTCAATTTTTTTTATATTTTTTATTTAAAATTAATTTTAATTACTTTTCAAAATAGAATTTTATAAAATGGATTTCATTTTTGGAGTCATGTTATTTAAAATAGGTAATAAAGTCATTTTTTTTTATAAAAAAATAATTTATTGAGGTCAAAATTGAGTTACCACGGTAAAAGTAAAATGAGTTAAAAGTATTAAATTAAGGGGTAAAATTTTAAAATATCTCTAATAGTATCTATAAATTGAGTTTATGATGGGATTAATAACCCATATCAATTAGGTTTCCTCTTTAGATCAATATTAAATGTAAAATGACAACCTTACACCTTAGGGAATGAGTATTTTCAAAAATGTCACCCAAACACACCAATAAAAGGAACCCTCCTTTACCAATATCAAAATAATATTTTCATTTGTTTTCTAATTTGTGTTTTTTAAATTAACTATATTAATTCCTTATTAATTTTTTTTCAATTCTTTTTCCAAGAAAGAGGCATAAATCCTTCATTATGAAGGAACCCATTTTAAGGAGCAAATTCATCAAAGTATCTAGTTCTCCATCATATTTTTCAATTAACTTATCATCTAAAATATTTAGAAATTAGAAAAAAGATACCAATTTTGTTCTATAAATAATATTTTTCTTCTATAAAAATGATATTACTATAATATAAATATATACTCTTACTTATTCCTTTTATAATATGTTTTTTGTTTGGGTCAGTTCAAACACCTACATGAATGATGCAATACTATCTTCCTCAGTTCTAAATGGAGTGCGTATCAGGACATTAATATTACTAAAATATTATATAAAATATTAAATTATTTTATTAGTATGTTTCTATAATGTTAACAAAATAATGAATAGTCAATATAAATTAACTTTTGGTTTTTAGTAAATTACTCAAAACTTGCTCATCATGGATTCCATTCTCATCAACTAGACCCATACCTTCCCTCAGATGAACATGAGAATGAATAAATAATTGAAAAAAAATTATTCCACAAAATTTAATAATCTTTTAGTGATGAACTTACATCAAATATTTATTATCAACATTTCTATTACAAAAATTATACGAAACAAACAAAATAATTTACATTCGATGATAGAAATACACAATAAATGACTAATATTGATTTATAAATGATTATAATTTAATATTATAAAAGGTAATACGTATGAATAATGTTCTAAAATAAGTTATTAATATGGTTTTTTTATATTATACAATATTTAAACTACTTTTATTAATGTCAAGAGTAAAGGTAGGGGTTTCTTATCTCTATTTCCATTTATTGATATATATGACATATTTAACACTTATTATTTTTAATGGTGTAAATAATACCCCATGGATTTCATTTATCTTAATTTTAATTCAATTTAAGGGATATATATTAGGTCATCTATTTAAAGGTATTTTAATTCATAAGTTACCAAAGTCATAAGGGTTTCTTTTTCAATATCAATTTAAAATAACGATATTTCATATATAAATTTACATAGGGGGAAATTATATGTTACCTCTCTCTAAACCCCACATATTTTCTTATAATTTGGTTATTATTGTGGCGTACCTATATTTATCAATAATTAAATTACATTTATTATCAATTTTTTAAACCAATTTTTAATGCTCTTATAATTTTTTTTTCATATTTTTCAATATCCTTTAATGTTTTTTAGGATTAAATGGGGATATACTCTAAGAATAATATGAACCTTTCTCTAAGTGGTTCATAATATTTTTTTGTTGAAATTTTCCTGAAAAATATTTATTTTTCATGTTTTAATTAAGATATAATGGAATTGTAAATGTTTTGATGTTTATACAGAAGAAATATACTTGGTTTTATATTATAGGATTGGTTGAACCATAATTTTATATCCCTCTAATACATTGAGTAAATATTTATATCTCATGACATGACATGTATGGGATTGATAAGTAAACCCACTCCATAATGTTTATCAAAATGTGGGATGAATCCAATCCACTATGTTATGAGACTTTATCCACTATGTGATGATGATCGTGGTAGTGGGATATGATATAAGAAATGAATTTTTATATTTATTTTTGTTCCATATTTCTATATTATTCCACATTAATATGTTTTGTTTCCATGGATCATGATTATTTACTCATGTTTCCCATTACTATTCCTCACTTATTATGTTATTCCAAAATCCATATATTATAATTCATGATTTTTTAAACCTTTTTTTATTAGGTATAATTTCCATATGACATGTTCTTGTACCATGATTATGTTCTCATACACATATGTTCATATTATTATCACTTATGGTATTTATTTGATATCTCATATATTTACCCTTATTTAGAATTTGAGCTTATCATTTATTTTTTTCCATTCCCCAATTAATGAATAAGATTATTTTGTATGATTTGTAGATATGTGTATCATGTGTGAAGAATATACATGGAAAATATTTAACAATGTTTGTAAAATAAGTTTGATATATATATAATCTAAAAAAACACTAAGACTAGAGGTTTGGAGGTGTGATTTATTATGATATGTAAAAAATATTCATATAAAAGGATGTGATATTTTTGTTTATTACAGTTGGGTTGTCTCAAGGTACATGAACATATCATAAGTAAATTATACCTAATAAATAATTAATTATTAATCAATGAATTATAACATATATATTTCAGTATAACATAATAAATTAGAGATAATAGTGTGAAAACTTGAGTTAATTATCATAATCCATACAAACTTAATATAGGAATGTGGAATAAAAATATGAATATAGAATAAACATATCCGTCTAAAATCATTTTTTATTTCAAGGATCACTTTGAATACCATCATAACATAGTATACATAGTCCTATAACATAGTGTATTAAGTTCACTTTTTTCCCTTAAATGTCATCTCTTGATATATAAAAATTTAACCAATGCATTGAAGGGGAATATAATTCTAAGACCATTATTCATATGATGATAATATATATATGTGTGTAGAAAATGACCATGAAATCATTTATAATCCCATTATAGAATAATTTACCTTTGATAAAGAAATAAATTTCAAAAGAATCATAACAAGGAATAAAAATGAATAATCTAGAGAAATAAATTGGTTGATTCCATTGAAAAAAATACCCATTGAAACATAATAAACATCAAAATAAATTGATATAAATGAAAAACACTTTATTAGTGCATCGTAGATATAATTCATTTCTTATTTTTGGTATAATATTTTCACTTTTTTTATAGTTATTAATTTCCGATTAAACATGTTTTTAATGATTAAATTCCAAGGAAATATTGTATTTTAATTTTGGTATATATTTTAGAAAAATTATGATTCAGGATCAGATTTTTTTTGGAAATGTTAAGTAATAGGTAAGGGAATCTTTACCCATATGTAAGAGGGAGTGTGGATACAAGTGGTGAGAAAGAATAAAAATATTTAAATGAATTAAATTAAAAATTATATCCAATCCTATCCTAATACCATTTGAGTAAGGCCAACCACCTATGAGACATAGGTAATATGATAGATGGAATAACCTAATATAGGATACATTAGAAGATAAAATCACTATGTGGGTCAACAATTGATGTGATGAGAGTAGTGGTCCAATTGTGGGAAAAAACTAGGAGAGGAAATAGTGGGTTATAGTGCACCCTATCATATAAAGTATCCAAAAATATCATCAAAAAGAGATGTGGGATTTAGAAATTCAAATGATGTTTAAAAAATGAGGTACATATAGCCTAGTGGTGAAATAAAGTCATTGACTCATCATCCTCAAAACTAGGATTTTTATTTGAGAGTTTACACTTTGACTAAAATAAATTATTTTTTAGACATAAAAATACAATTGAAGCATGGTGGGAGCTCATAGTTTACCCTGTGTGAAGGATAAAACATTATCGCAATATATAATAAGAGGTATATGACGTAAATCGATTAAGTGAAGTGCCTGCAGTAGTGATAAAAGTATTTCACATAGGGTATGAGACAATGTTCACCTATGGATCGAGTAGTGGTGCTATATGCATAAAGAAATTATTTGTTTATGCGGGTTTTAATTTTCATAAAAATATGAGAAGTTTATACATTAATGAGAGTTTCATGAAAAATGAGGGTTTCCCACTGAGAGTTAATAGATTAAAGTATCTGTAAGAGTATTTATTCCAGGTGAGAAGAAATTCCCGTGTCTGTACTTCGTAATATTTTTATGTTTAGTCTATATATAAATGAATATTTATTCATTGTAATGTTTATACATGAAAGATAGGTGTTGTAATTCATGAGATTTGTCACACTATGGATCATTAACTCACAACTATGATAAAATAATAGGGATGATAGAGAATAGATCCTAAAATTCATTAGGGAAGTTTTATGTTATGCATAGGGTTTTTCCAAATATGAAGAAGAAAATCATAATAAGAGGGTATATAATGTAGCATGTTTATAAGAGTCCATGGAGATATAGTTTTTTGGGGGATAATGAGGACTTATTATAGTGTGGGTGCTTGATGTTTCACTGTCATTTTGAATAATTAGTTAAGACAATTTATGTAGGGAGTAGTTCTATACTGTGAAGATCATAATAATTTGATGATTTTTCTATCTACAATAAATATTATTTTTTATATCTTTTGTTCCGGGTGGTAATTTTGAAGATATGTTATGCGGAGTTTGATGTGATGTTGTACATGTATTTTACTACCCATCTACATGGAGTTAGAGTTAGAGTTTAAGTGATATAGATATAGAAGGAGATATGATGAGATATGATTGGGATTATTTACATGTAAATAATGGTTGTAATTGAATGCTGGATGAATATTCCATTCATGGATAAAAACTGGAATCTATATCCTCACCTTTAGATAGAATAATTGATTATAGTTAGAGTTTGTTTTCTTTTATATACTCAATAAAGAGTAGCATGAGGGTGTGAGATTTAAGTTCTATGTTATTTTATAAACTGGAATTTTATTTAGTTAAGTATTTTTTTATATTTAATTAAATTTGGTTTCTTTCTATTATTATATTTTTATATCTCTTCCTAATTCAATAATTTTAACCATTATCTTTTGAGTGATGAAGTAATTTCAAATAAATTTTCTAGTGCTTATCCTTCTTCATGACCAATTTGTTAGTTAGTTTAATTTTTTTGATAAAATTTTAGTTCAACTACCTCATTGATATACCAAAGTACTTGAAAATAAGAAAATATGTGTCTTTTATTTAGAAAGTAATATCAATGTCTGATGAATTTCCTTGACCCAATATTGAATATAACTTTGATAATTATTTATCTTTTCAGTTCACTTTATTTTATAAATCTTGGTATTATTTCATTACCTCACATTTTATTTCATTTCAATCATTTATAGTTCCCCTACATTTTTCTAGAATTTCATCTATGTTTTCTACCTCGGACTACCACTTACTACACCTTGTTAAATATTGGTCAAGAAGATTATAATATAAATTTATAAACATCATTACTAAAAATAATTAATGACTCTATGCGAGATGTAAAAGTTTTTGTTTATGTTTACAGGGACTTATATTTAGGACTTATGACCTTTTATATTATTTTCTTTTATTTTTATATTCAATATTACACATGGTTTTCTCATAATGTTATTTTCTGGTTATACCTTTGATGCATGAGTACTCAAATCAAATAATGGTAAAGTTATTTCTTATAATGATATTGGGTTAAAGATAATCATAAGGAAAGAAAAGGCACTAGAGGTTATGTATGGAGTAGAGAAAGAAAACAATTTATAATATGGTGTTTGAAGGATAGAATTGATGAAATGATCATTAATAGAGTATGGTATACCTTCGATCATGGGGGCATAACTGGGTATCTTATTGTCTTCAGTGACTGTGAACCAATTTGAGATCAATCCAAAAATCATCTAAGTGATATCAAATTCAATTTTTGTTGTTGTGATATGACCTAAATACACAAACACACATTTGAGAATTTTTCTCGGACTCTAAAACAAATTAGAGTTGAATAAAATTTATAGTGATGTGGTAAGGTTAATGTTATTCATACTATCATTAAAATACAAAAAAGTGAGTTAATCCAAATCATAATGCCAAATTTCATGTCAAGGAAATTCCTAACAAGGTTCTTTTCAATGTCCAAATCTATAAACATTCGTATCAATATTATAAATTTCTATTAATTAGAGGAAACATCACTCTACACTACATGGGAGAGGTTTAAAGAATTTTTACAGAAGTGTTATCATCAAGTTATATAAATGTTCCTACAAATTAAAATGTTATATAAGGTCATATCTCAATAAAATAGGTTAGTTGTGTATGCTGCTGCTAGAGGTTCATTAATACAATATATACTTAGAGAAAATAATGAATTTTTAGATGAAATGTGTAGAAATAACTTCCAATGGAAAATATAACAAGAAAAACAAAATTGAATCAAGATGGTAGATAAAACTATATGAATTGATTATTAAATTGAAACATTGAAAATGAAGATATATATGATGATGGATATGAACTACACCTAAGGTATGTACATCAAGGATACTAATTATTTTGAGTATAACCATCAAAATAATTTTTAGATTTGTAGGGAACATCAATATAATAAAGCATACTAGAAATGTGAACAAGTAATCTAATAATAGTAAGGACCATATATTCAAATCCAAATCACTTCATTAGGGGAGACCTTGTTGACATTAATGACCACTACTAGGGTTTTTATCACTTAGTTGAAATATTATCCAAAGGATCAAAGTGATTCCATGATGAATTTTGGATTTAAATTTGGTAAAACTGAAATTCAACTCAAGGAGAGGCATAAAATCATGATATTATGTGACATATGGTTTATCCCATGTATAAAATTGAGGTATATCACATTGAGTAGTGGAAGAAACATGGAGGATGGTACTGAATTAAGGAGAAAAAACAATATAAAAAGTAAAAAAGGAAATGAAAACAAAGAAATTGGGTATGATAAAGAGAATGAATTTGAGAAATAAATTATAGAGAAAGGGCCACCACCATACAAACCACCACTACTATTCCTAAAAAATAATATGTAAGTAAATATGGATAAAAGGGAGTAATTTTATAGATATTTTTAATAAGATTTATATTAACATCCATTTTTTTAATATTTAGTGAATATTCCCACATAAGTGAAGTTTTTAAAAGATTTACTTTAAAATAAGAGGAAACTTGAGGATATGGGTAGAATTTCACTCATAGGAAAATGATCAACCATGTTTTTGAGAAGTCTTTTGAAGTAGAAAGACTATTTGGGAATATTTTCAATTCATTTTAATATCAAATCTTATGATTTTAGAAATTCTTTGTGTGATTTTGGAGCAAGTATGAACATCATACCATACTCAATATAGATAATATTATTGGAGAGGATTAATCCCATAAAAGTAAATGTTGCATTTTAGACACAGGTATGAGATATCCTTGAGGATTTACAGAATATTTTTTAGTTAAATTGAATAAATTATATTTTAAAATAAATTTCCTTATACTTATATGGATGAATTGGAACAAACATATATTTTGTTAAGTCCATTTTTTGAAGTGGAAAGGTCCTTGATTAAATTTGAAAGTGCGTATTTTTCTTTAAGGGTTACTACTAAGCATTTGATGTTCAATACTTTTTAGGCCATGAAGAGTTTTAAATAAAATGATGAGGTTTTAGTAAAAATAGAAAGTAGTATTCAGTGGATATTGTTTCCATTGATGAGAATAAATAAGTATATATTATATTGAAGAACAAAAAAGGTGATATTAGGTAAAATATTGAGAAAAAAAGACCGATTGAGAGGTTTGAGGATTATGGATAATCTACAATGTAAGGGGATTTAAAATATGGTCAGTAAGTTTGGTTAGTCTATGATTTAACATTTTATTTTTATAGATGAACTGAAAACTAGTATATTATATATATGGAAGTGGAGAGAGTGCTACCTCAAAGAAGTGTGAACCTGATTTTTGAGAAAGAAAGATGGTTCATCTATTCAAACATATCCCAATTTGACAATTCATTGATATATATAAGGTATCTTCTTTCAGATATTATATAACTTAATGAGGTGAGGTAGTTTAGTTCACAAATACATTAAATATATAAATTATGGTAGGAAACCTTAATTTTTTATTAAATTATTTAAGAAGTTTTCTTGTGGAATTTATGATTCATCTTACGATTTTTTGGATATAGAGTCAATCACATTTACTTTTTGAGCATAAATAGAATGTATCTTGTAATTTATATTGAATGAGTAAGATTGGTGATGAATAATTAAAGATAAAAATGAGAGTATTGATTTGATTAATGATGATTTGGGATGATTGTTTGATTTTTAGATATGACATTACTCAAACATTTTTATGATTATGTTTTAAAAAGTTTTTATTGATTTATTTGTTATTATTATTAATGACATGAGTTATTTTTAAATATTATTTTGTTTTCCATTACTAAGAGGGTTCTTTGTGATTTTTTCATATTTATTATTATAACATATTTCCTAAAATATAATTTATAGATTTTGAATTCTTGAAATTACAAGGATATCTTTTCAAAGCTATAAAATAAAAAATCACATTAACATGACTGAGGTTTTTTTATTGGGTACCTTTGTAAATTTGAAACTTATCTTTACATTTAATCATTATTTAGTGCCTTTATAATCCATGAATGACCTTTATATGAAATCTACATCAAAATACTAATTTTTTCCTGCCTACCATACTCTTAGTATTTCTTAATGGTTTATAATGGAATGAGTGTGGGAGAAGTTGTTGTTCTATGGTGTGATGGGGATGAATTATATTGAATAATTGATGATGTGGGGTATTATGATTGGGTGTGGGTAAAATTATTATGAATTTAAATTCATTATTCATTATTATCTACCTTCTAAAAAAATAAAATGAAAAATCACTATTGCAAAAAATAAAAGAAATATAAATATTGAAAGATTGAAAAAATTAATTTTAAAATGGTTTAATTGTTAAAAAGTGGGTACATAATTCAAAATATATTTTCATTATTCATGAGCTAATGTGATGAGTAATATTAGTGTTTGGTGATATAATTTATTTAGAGGAGGATCTTTTAATGAGAATTATATTATTTATCATGTGTTGTACATTAGATCTTGGCATCCTTTTTGGGACTTATGATTTTTAACAGAAATCTCCTACTAACCATAATTATATAAGTTATTTTATTATATTATTAATGTAATTATAATTAATTTTTATTATTATATTTACAGGGTGTATATTTATATTCTTTGTTAGACTATGGTTGAGATTCATGTATTCAGGGTATGAGCATAACTCTACTAAAATTTAACTTGAGAAATGAGATTTTTTCCCAAAAAGTCATATATTAAGTGGAATACATAAAAATAATTTTTTAAAGATATAAATGTATTTTAAGAATCATGATATAATTTTATAAGTTAATGTAAAATTAATTTCTGATTGATTTTCTTATAAAATGAGAAGATGATAAAATATTTAATGTGTGATGCTTCAATTTTTTTTTGACAATTTTTTGATTTTTTGAACATGATGTTTAAACCTTTGTAGGATGGGGTTTATTTGTGATATGTAAAAATTTTACAGTTGAGGAAAATTAATAGTTTATGATTTGGTAGTTTTAGTGATACAATTCATATATATTGTTTAGTATGATATTTTCAATGTTTTGTAATGTTCCTAATTAATTGTTTTTTTTCAGGATTAAATAGAATAGAATTCCTATATTTCTATTTTGGTAAATTTTTAGAAAAAATATGATTATGAGAAGGAATGGTTTGGGTTATGTTATACATTGGGGGGGGGGGTCAATCAGCAGAGGTGCCCAATTATCACCATTTCAATCCGTTATTCTCCCTTTTAACTCTTTCATTGTTATGTGATGATTCTCTTATTCTCTCTCTCTTGTTATTTTTTATTTCAAGCAACACCAATAAATGAAAAAACACACACATATAAGATAAATGATGATTTACAGGGTCCATCTTTCTGGAAAAAATTCTGATCTTTCATATGATCTATGTTTAAAAAATATCATATAATATAGTATTGTTAACATATGGAGACATTTGGGTAGGGTTTATCCTTATACCCAAGTTTGATTCATCCCACACTCTATAGAATCCCTATGAATCTTTATATTTCCATCCCGATAGTTTCATATATTTAGATACAATAACCAAAGATACTTGTTCATAATTTCTATAAGGTTGTTGATGAATTAATTCCTCTTTTATTATTTTAAATTATTTCAATTAAATAGTAGTATGAAAGGAGATTCACTTATTTTTTATAAAAATAGAAGTTCACAAAACTTCATTATTTCTTCATCATAGTAGTGAGATCTAAATGATATATTTCATTCATAAAATAAATACATGTTTCCTCCTATTTTTTCAATACAAATATTAAGTGTAATAAAAAAAATATTCATTTTATTCTTCTTATTCCTTCTAAAAAACTTTGCATAACACCTCTTCTTTTATTCTCTTCTTAGACTTTAGTGAAAAATAATCTACACTAGTTCTTATTATTTTTATTTAACACATAAGAATTTATCTTACCGAATAGTGTGTTAGATCTTATTATCATCATTGAATTAGAAACATAGAATATATTCAAATGATGATAATGTCCGGTCTCTCTTATTCACTATTTATTATATATTCAATGAAATCTATGTTCTTCACTTTAATTTTTATTCACTCTACTCTTTGTATATAAATTATTTTTTATTTCATCCTCCATTATGTTTTAATTTTTTTTTAAATTCAATTTCTCAAATTTATTTCAATCACTTCAATAACTTATTTGACATCAATTCATGACATTCTATATTGTTGGGTCTTCTAGAAACCATTGATTCTTCCAAAAATTGGCCTAAAAGATTGAGTTAGTGATATATTTGATGATCTAAAATGCGACATCAGTAAAAATACTCATAACTACATAGAAACCCCAGAAATGACATTCACCATGACATGGTGCCAAATCTAAGACATTTTTCCTTCAAAACAGAAACCACCATGACATAGTCCTCATACTATTGGCAGTTTTAATTTACTCTTCTACCTATCCACCAAATATTTTTAGACCATATGTGTGGTCCTATGGAACATCCCATTTATAACAATAAGGATCAAAGAATACCCTAGAAGTACCACAACAATATTTTACATGGACGTTTCACATAGGTACACAAGAATATCACAATAAGGCCACCATGACCATTTTTGTTCGTGGATATTTCATATAAGAACACCACTAATCCACCAAATCATCTTCTATGACTTCTCATGTTGTTTTATTTCTTGTTTTTATCTTCTTATAATGAAGATATTAATTATAGGATCCCACTAAGACAATGACCTTCTCTGGGACCATTTTTTTCTTAACCATTTTGTACAAGAACTCCACCAATGAAACATGGAATTTGGAATGACTTCATAGAGACAGTGTCGGATGAGATCATCATAGAGATTCCAGATTGGAAGTTCAAATTAGATGTTATGCTAAGCGGTACTTTACCAATACTAGTGAAGAATCCTTAGTTTTGTTATTAAATTTATGAGCGCTGCACAATAAATATTCTTCCAACACACTACATCAGTAGAAACAGTTACATGAATGACCAAAATATAGAATATAAATGATCCATGCCATAATAGTTTAGGTCTAGTGATTTTGGAAACATAGAAACATAAATAACTAGTATAAGAGTCTCTCATTATGTTATGATTTACTATAAAGACAAATCATTTCTAAAACCATTCTTCATAAGATAAGAATATAAAACATAATAAAGGGTGATAATATATGCTCAATAAGTGTAAAAAATGGAGATATCAATGATTATATAAGGATAAAATAAGTATTAGGAATTAAACTTCTTTCTATTTGTGTACAATCTCTCATCAGGCATGCTTCCCATTCGTTTCTAAACACATCTATATCATATTTTGAATATAAGTATTTGCGATAGTCATGGAAGTACTGAAAATATATAAATAAAAAAAGGATTAATTAATATTTTAAATGAACTTGTAATTATTTTTGAAAATACCTCTTCAGGGATGCTAGTTTGTTGATGAAATATGATCTCTTTCATAAATTTTCAAATATAATAACCACATTCCTTTCCATTTTTTTTATTTTGGACACTGTATAAACATAAAAAAATAACTAATTTGTTTTGATATGTGTTTGGATAGTGAAATATTATTATATATACCCGGATACGTTTCTAGTTGCAGATCTTGTAGGTGTTCTTATCCTTAGGCCCTGAATTCATTCCATGAAGTAGACGATATTGATACACCTCCCTGTCATAACAAAATCCTCATTAAATGATACTAAACATTATATAACTAGATGTTTAGTTCTAAAATGTTGGATCTAGTGTATTAAAAATTAATAAACTCCATCATGCGTGGTTAGTTTGTTGCATATACATGCATTGAATCCTGAAAATAAATCTTTGGAGTTTCCCAATTGACTGCAATCAACATCCAATGCTTCATAAAAACACAAAAAGTAATTAGTAATGATAGAAACGAAAATATAGTTGATATGATTAAATTGTAAAGTTTTACCCCTGTATTGTTGGTATTAAAAAGAATATATCATTCGTAATTTTGTTTTCAAACAATTTGCGTAGGGATGATATTTTTTCAGCCTCTTTATCAGAACTTATTTCTTCTTTTGAAGAGGTGATGTGAGGACTAACGAGTCCAAATTTTTATTCATGGGGAAATACCTTAATTTTTTTCCATATATACGCCTGCAAAAAATATGAAATGTATTTAGTCATAATTATCTGAGTATATCAGCTTTTGTAAAATCAAATCATGAAAACATACCTCATATATACATTTAAAACTGTGGCCCCTAGACATTCATACTTGAGGATTTCATTTACATTTTCAACACTAATAAATCTGATTCTTACTCTCCATACATACTTTTTTCAAAATAAACTTTGTATCCACATGAGCCTACAATGATATTAACTATGGATATAGAACATGCGGGGTGAAAGTGCTCTCATTAGACCATTTCAATTGATTGGTTGATCCTTGAGATAGTTTTGAGATGATATTTTGTTTCACCCCCTTATCTTTGTCATTCTATAATAACATTCATCAGTTTAGACCTTTTTTTATTAAATGTTAATGGTTCAGCTTGAAAAATAAATTGGAAATGGAAACTTCCTTGGTGACAGATTTTTTTATTAGAATTGATGGACATACGATGAATGTTACAACAAAATGTTCAACCATATAAATGTCTTCATCATCCTTTGAAATAGGTAGCTCATCACTCGACTCATTAGCTATGTTAATTGACACTCTGAAATGATCTTTTGGATGTTTTTTGTTGTGTAGCATGTCGTTCTACATATTTTATACTGTAGCCCTCAGTATAAGGTGATAGGTGGGAGTTGATAGATATAAATCATAGTCATTTTCATCTTGTAGAATATTAGTAAAGGAAAGGTATCAGTGTCTATGTGATTCACATTTCACATAAAACATTATTAGAACATTGATTACCTCAGCTAAGTTAGGTTTTTAGGGGAATGACTCACCTCAAAGCTGGTGGGGGGTGAGGCGGGATCTGCACGCATGGGTTGTTGTTGAGTTTTTTCTTCTCATTGCCTCTCCCCCATAAAAATTTCTATCATCTTTCTCTGATATTTTAATTCTTCTTGAAAAATATCTAATTTTTCTTATATCTTTTTCATTTCCTTAGTTTGTTCCTCTGGAGCTCTAGCATCGGCATTGGGACGAGCAGTAACAGGTTGAGAAACCTGTTGTACCTCAGTATTGAGACCAACAACAATAGGTTGAGAAACCTGTTGTTGCTATATACTGGGACCAACATCAGTAGGTTGAGAGGCCTGTTGTGCTTCGGGACTAGGCGCATCAGTAGGTACAGAAGTCATTATCTACAGAAGTGGTTTAACATTTAATTCAGATTACATAAAAGTAGCAGTGAATAGATAATAAAATAATGTAAAACAATTTATATTAGAATAAATAAATAACATGATTATTGAACTCTTTTTTTAAAGGTTGAAGATATTTGACCTCTCTATCGACTATGTAAATCCCTTCATTATGGTCTCCTCTAACATAAAAAATTCCATCTACATTGGGAAAACTACGAAATGATTGTGAAGTCCCTCTAAAAGGGTAATCCTCTATTGAAAATTCATCTGAACCTTCAGTTATTTTGGTTGATAACAGAACAATTGACCAATTTTAGTTTGTGGGGTCTGGAACATAAAATAGTTGTATTGCCTGTGATGCCATTATAAGTTGTTCATCTTTCTGCCCTTCTTTACAAAAGTCAACTTTCATGAATCCAAATTTATCTATTTTAACATCACTCCTATTATCAACCCACTTTCATTGAAGAATATACACTTGGAATTTCATATAATCCAACTCCCATATTTGTTTGATGATGCCAAAGTTTGACATATTCGCGTAAATTGGATTTCTGCCCTTAGCACTGGAAACATACATCGCTTCTGCCATAAGTTTAACCCCACTATTTTTCATGGTACAGTCTTCATCATGTTCATTTGTATAGAATGTATTATCATTAAATGCATAAGCATTATAAGATAATACATACACAATTTCTCCTCTGACTAACCATCAATGTCATTCTGAAATTGAGTCTGGATTTTCATCTAAATTCTTAAAAATATGGTCCCAAAACCATCCTATAAACTATCAATTATGTGTATATGATATCCATTTTCAGCCCTAGATGGACTCAAATTCCTAAGAATTTATTTGTGGGTTTGAACATATGGGTCAACGTCAAAACTGTTTTGAAGAATGTAAAGATGGGCCTTCTCCCGATCTATAATATTGATTGTGACAACCTCTCTTCCAGAAATTCCTTCACCCTCAAGCCACCCCATGTGGTGAGATTTCGGTATTCCAACATTTTCCACACCAGATAGATAATCAGTACAGAATTCAACAACTTCCTCAACAATATATTGGTTCTCAATACAACCCTCAAGCCAAATTCGATTTTTGACATACCCTTTCAAAATCTTTATATACTGTTCAATGGGGTATATCCATCTATAATGTACATGACCACATAGTCTAATCACTATCATCAAATGAACCATCAAATGAACCATCATATTGAAAAATGTTATTGGGAAGAACATTTCCAATTCACATAATATAACAGAAATTTCTATTTCCATAGTTAGAAATTTCTCAGGGTCTATAACTTTGCTGCATATAGCTTTGAAGAATAAATAGATCTTTGTTAATATATAACATACATTCTTGGAAAAAATGAAACATAAAGCTATAGGAATTAGATATTGAATCAAAACATGGCAGTGATGTGATTTCAAACCCTTTAATTTTAAATCACTCATTCACATGATGTTATTGATATTTGATGAATACCCCTATGGAACTTTTATATAATTCAAGAAGTTGAAAAATTGATATCTCTCTTTCCTGGAAGGAGTGCAAGTAGCAGGAGGAAGAAATGTTTATTTTTCACCCTTCATTGGTGCCAACTCTTCTCGTATTCCCATCTCAACCATGTCTAATCTAGCCTTAATTCCATCCTTTTTTTTTCGAGTGTATTTAGAAACATGCCGATGACACTATCACATATATATTTTTCGATATGAATAACATCAAGAAAATTTCTGACTCACAGACAACTTCAGTATGGTATTTAAAAAAAATTGATCTCTTTTTCCAACCGATTTTTGTAAGGTTTTTTGAAAATAGTTTACCAAAATTAGTTTCCACATATTTTACTTTCTTAAAAAATTGGTCACCTGTTAGTGGAGGCAGTGCTGTACGTTCTTTTGAACTTTTGACGAATGATGTCGTCCATGATCGGTACTTATGTCATCGGGGTAGAAATCTACGATTTCCTAGAAATATAGTTTTAGGTGAATGTTTCAACCTAATTGACCGTGTACCTTGTTCGCAAATGGGACACCCTTGAGTTCCTTTAATGCTATATCTTGAAAAATTTCCATAAGCAGGAAATTCATTTATCATCCCCTACAACATGGATTTCAAAGTGAAATCTTCATTTTTGTAAGCATCATACAACGTAACACCTGAATCCCACAATAATTTTAAATCCTCAATCAATGGATCCAAATAAACATAAATATCATTACCCGATTTTTTGGTCCTGATGTAAGCATAGATAGCATGAAGAATTTTCATTTCATACTAAACCTCAATGGTAAGTTATAATTTACCAACATAACCGGCCATGTACTGTGACTGCTACTTTGAAAACCAAAAGGATTCACCCCATCTATAGATAATGCAAGATGAAGGTTTCTCAGCTCGTTTCCAAATTCAGGATACTCATGATCAATTCTCTTACACTGAGGAGAGTCTGTCAGGTGACGTAGTTTCCCATCTTTAATTATTATATCTGCATTCCATTTCAATTGTCCTACAGTCTCCTCACTTCCATATAGGCGCATAAACCTTGGAATTATTGGATAGTACCATACAACTTTCATAGGAATGGATTCGTATTTCTTATATCAAGAATCACCACACTTTGGGCATTCTTTAAGTGATTTTTGGTCCTTACAAAACAATATACAGTCATTCGGGAAGGCGTGTATTCTTTCAGAGATCATACCCATCGATTGTTGCATTCGTTTGGCATCATATGTTTGGCTTGGGAGCTCATTATATTCTAAGATCATGTCATTCAGGAGAGAATGTAGTTCTGTAAAACTGGCGTCACTCCAACCATTGCCTGCTTTCAAATTATATATCTTCAGTACAACTGAAAATGCAGTATATTTAGTGAAACTAGCATACAATGGTGGTTTTTCACAACTCTTTAACTTATCGAACAATTTTGGGCAATCACGAAGTTCATCTTCAACTTTCCTTGTCATTTCCTCAATACGATCTTCATCATCATTCATATCTGTAATCACATCCTCCATATGATCATTTTCATTGTTTACTGTTGTAATCGTATCAGATGATCCATAAAATGCCATGTTATCCGAGCCACTACCTATATTCGTTTTCCCCCCATGTTTATTCCAACATGTATAACTTGGATCTATTATATGATAGATCAGGTGTTCTTCCAACTCCTCTGGACTAATTTGTCTTGAATAGAAATAGCATAAACACGGAAAAAGGATATGATAAGGGTCACATGCATGATATTTTGCAAACTTGATAAACTCTTTCACGCCATCTTCATACCCTTTTGTCAACTAATTGGTATTCATCAATTATTTATTCATATTCATCCAATTTAATATAGTAATATTAATATATAACAAAATAACTACACAAAACATGTTCAACAAGCTATGGGAATCCCTTTCAATAGAATGTTTTAGTATCCCACATGTGATCTATATGCATTGTTGTGAACCAGTTTTTTAGTGTTTCTCAAGAAACATAATGTCTCTAGTCATGAACTATGGTACTAAACTAATAGATGGAATGATTTTCAATAGAGTGATTATAGGTGGAAGGATTCATTACATGTGTTGTTATGGTTATTTGACTAGGGTGTCCATAAAGTGTCTCATAGAGTCCTCTAGTGAAGTGGTTTTACAAAATTTAGTGGAATTTCACTAGTAACAAGGTGGTGGTGCCATTGAAATGGGTAAAGTTTAGATTGATATTAAATGGTGGAAGAACTACAACAAGGAAAAAAATGTCATACCAATCATTCCAACAACCGCAACACCATACAAATGCACAATCGTGCTCATAATCGCAACACCATACAAACCAAACAATCAAAATTTAAGATTTTACAAAGCATCCCTTATTAAATTTTGTTTCTTAATTCAGGGGTTATCATAGAAGTTTTATTATCTTGGGGAATTCATTCATAAGTCAAGTATACATATATTACCAATTTTTATATTCAAATTTTCAACAGGAACCAACCAACATGCAATTCATTTAGTGCGCAAACAAGGACCACCAATGGACATGATTTTCAATGGGGTGTTTAGCCCATACATTTGAAATTATAACCATTAATATCAAACATTAATAACATGATAACAAGAGGAAAACAATGAGTAACAGGAAAAAACTTACCATAAAGGTTTTGTTCAACTCATGAGAGAGGTGCATTCGCAACAGAGGGGAGGCGCACAACAAAGGGGATTTCCAACTGAAAAGAAAACATAAAATGAGAAATTATATGTTATACCTATCCAAAATAAGTCCAATGAGATTTAGGAATGGGACATGTCTGGTCAAACATCATTGAAACCTATATATTATGATCTATGAAACCCATCCATTCAAGGGAACAATTTTTTCACTAAACACATCAACAGGTTCATGGTGATACCCACCATGATCCTGATCCAAAGTGCTCCACACCATCATAAACACCTATTGTAACACATCATTCAGTAGTCCAACAACCCACTTGGTGTGGTTTAAAACTAACCAAACCAAAACACATATGAAAAACCCCTCCAAAATCTAGTACTTGTTGTCATATTTTTTTCCAAAAAGAATCAAACAAGTCTCTACTTCTTATGAACAAGGCCCTGACATGCTGAATTTCCTTAAAAAAGTCCCAGTCATACCTCAAAATGAACCTGTCATACCCAATATGAAGTAACCATTTCCCTATATTGTCTATAACATATAATATTAGGGAAAACACCACCATTAAATTTTTACACATCATTCAATCCTTGAATCATGTGAAGAAATAGGTCCACCCCCTAAAAAATGCGATGAATGGGTTTCACCCCCAAAATCACATGATGAACTTGGATTTACCTCATGAATCACCTTTGGATCACATCATGATTATCTTGATCATTCTGTAAAGATATAAAATTTATCTAGTACATTATTTTAAATCTAAATATAGTATTTACGTGGGACCAGATAAATTAGATTCACCAACTCAACAACATAAAAATGCCATTTCAATTATCCAATAACCAGTTCCATTATACTGAAGACCCATGTAACATGAGGGTAATACCTCCATAGTGAATGATCCATATATTATTATAGATATTTAGTATTTGTGATCATATTTATCATACCTAATCTCTAACATGAAATATCTGGTGCCACATATTCCCCAATCACTGAAATATTATACCCATTACCCATTGAAATTCATCTGAAATGAAAGTCTCACCCTCAATTACCATTTGTTCAATCCCCACTACATTTTTACCTTATACCACTTATAGAGCATCACCTAAACATGTTCTATCACCAAATGTGTGTAGCTTCTTCTGATCCATGATCATTTATCCAAATAAACACTTGTCCGGGATTAACTCTCAGATCAAACATGACACTATATTTGATCCATTTGTGACGTATCCTCCAATATATATTGAAATTTTCTATTTCATCTAAAACCCCATGAAATTGAGTCTAAAATAATTTATTCAACTCCATTGGTCCTCATCTCACACTTTACATCTCACCGACTTAAAATTTAAATGGGTACCACGCATAATCGGTGTGTACCATTCTCACCTCATCCAATATAACGTGTGTACAATATTGTACCACCTGATCAAATTACATGACTCATGATCCCACAAGTATAACACTATTTTTTTATACTAAAATATAATCTTCATGAGATACTATAATTAACCTGATCTATAAACTTACCTATGTACACCCCAGGCAACCGCATGATCCAGTCTCAATAATAGTGATCAACAACCCCAGTTATCGAAATAATGCATGTCTAGATAGGTGTAAATATCTGTGATACCCTAAATTATCACCCAACTTAGACTAACCTGAGTCCTATATCATCTATATTAGGCTCACATGCCTAAACCCATGATCATTCTCCATGGTATGTCAATAATCAAAACAAAGAACATACATGCTACTTTCCAAAAAGATTAACATTCTTGAAATTTTCATGAAAACCGAACTAATGACTTTAAATCAGTATTGTCTCAAAATCACATGTTTCCATCCATAATCTAATAGCTACTCCACTAAGAAACACATAAAAAAACACAGGGCTAGGAATCAAACTAATCTTAACCTTGAAAAAAACCTTGATACCAAAAACATCGACACTCAAGGCGCCCTTCTCAAAAATTATTCCAAGGAATATCAATGCTTATACAATCTCAAGTCAAAGAAATTACCCATACCTTCCACATTCTAAATATCAAGGCATCACCATGCATATATCCTATACTTAGTATGGCACCACTTATGCTAATCATAACTCAAAGCATATACCTTTTATTCATATTTCTAAAGAATTCACAAGCCTAGGATAACCCCTAACATATTTTACCTTCATAAAACTTATTTAATATCATCCATAATACCCGATACACTCAAAGAATATACCTTTGCGGAGGTGGAAGTGGCAGAAGAGGTAGCAGCGGTGGAGGCAGTGGTGTCATAGGCAACAGTGGTGGAGGCAGCAGCGTTGGAGGCAGCTGTGGCAGAGGAGGAGGACGGTCGCAACGAAGTAGGAGGAAAAGGTAGAAGCGATGGAGGAGGTGGAGGAGGAGGAGGAGGAGGGGTTTCGTGGGAGGAGGGGTCGGGTTCAGCTTCTGCGAAGGCTTGAACGCGTGCGAGAGAGGAGGTGCCTATTAGGGTTCTCTTATAAAAACCACTGGAACCTTTATCAGTGCTAATTAAAAGCGCTGATAAAGGTATTTTTTATCAGTACTAAAATAAAACTGCTGATAAAAAACACCATTATCAATGCTATAATTTTATCATTGATTAATAGGTGTTTTATTAGATATTTTTTAGTGGTGATAAAGATATATGTTTATAAGCGCTAAGAAAGCACAGATAAAATAGCTATTTATCAGTGCTAAAATTATAGAACTGATAAATATTTATTTTATAAAAGTATAATTTTATTAATTTATTTATATTCTTATATATTTATTTAAAATGATATATAGGACGAATATATATTTATTTATTAATAATTATAACTATAAATAGTATATATTTATAAATATTGGTATATAATTGTTAATGTATACAAAAAAATTATTTTTGAATATAAATATAATAATTTTATATAAATTAACAATAAAAACTTTTATCAGTGCTAATAATAGCACTGATAAATATACCCTTTATCTGTGCTAAAAAAAGCACTGATAAAGGGTACAAATTTATCAGCGCTTGTTTTAGCACTGATAAAGGCTATTTTTATCAGCACTTTTATCTAGTGTTGATAAAGGAACACCCCTTTAGGATCACTTTTCTTTTTAGCGCTGATAAAGGGCATCACTTCCCTTTCCCAGTTTTGTGGTAGTGTGGATAAATGTAAAAACATTTACAAAATTGTATAATTATTTTTTTGTTAGTTTTGTTCATTCCCACCATTACAATGTCTAGGCATTAACTACCATTTAAAATAATAATAATATTATATTATTTTTCGGTATAACTCAACGTTGTGTGCAATGTAAGATTTTAGAGAAATTTTTTGTTGCGTGTTGAGTGCTGTATCGGACAAAGCATCCCCTTTAACATAAAATTAATATCTTATTCATAAGTATTAATAGAAATTAAAAAGTATTATTCTATAAATACCTGGTTCGTTACAGTAGATATCTGTTTGGATTTATTTTTCTGGTGATATTTTTAAATTTATGCTGTGGGGAGATTTAGGTGATGTTTCACTTGGATTTTACTACCTATATACATGAAGTTTGATTTGGATTTGAAGTGATATAAATATAGAAGTATATATATTGGGGTAAGAGTGGAAAAATGTTTCTATAAATAAAGGATAATGATATATGTTGTATGATCATCCAATTAGGGATCAAGTCTGGCATTTGCATCTGTACCATTGGATGGAGTCTGCTACTAATGATGGAGTTTATTTTCCTGTATTCACCCTCACATGATTAGTATGAGGGGTTGAGTTTTTTAGTTCCAAGATTTAATATCCTTACTAATTGAAAATTTAAATTTCTATGTAAATTTTGGTTAAAATTCTTTTAAATGGTTTGTGGAATGCTTCCTTGGATTAGGGAAGGTCTCGAGAGAATATTTGGGGTTTATGATGTGAAAAATATGAAAAATGAGGATTAAACTTCATGGACCATGGTTGGTGCATAATTAAGGAAAACATACATCATGATCATGTGACATGGGTTAGAGGGGGTGTATATTTTTCAAATCATGTGAGGTACCCTGAAAACCATAAGTTGGTTTAGATCAAATTATATGAATTCCGCACAATTGACCAAACCATGTGGGTGTGCCAGAGAACCATGTGTCCCATTGTTTCCATAGAAAAAGGAGAATTTATAGAAGGTTCATTTTTTTATAAACTATTCTTCTCATTATAACTTTGGATTTACCAATTTTACCTTATGATATTTATATGATTTCACATAATTTTCATCCTCATTTCCCTCCCAACAGCCTATGGTGTGAACCAAAATCTCTCTCCTCTCCCAAGGTTGGTTGTCCTTTGATTCTAGGGAATTATAAGTTCCATTTATTACGATTTAAACCATATTATAATTCTATAAGACAATTTCCTTCAATTTTCTAGATAATTAACAAATCAGTTCATCCACTTCTTCTAAGTATCATGATCTCTATATCTCGAGAGTTCTTTACTTTTCTAGTTTAGGCTATTTTAGCTTGAATCAAGAGATATTGTTGGATGAGTGTTTCCTAAAATCATAAGGTATGTGGTATAAATTATTTTTACCGATATCTTGATTTTGTTCTTGTGTATTAATTATATAAAATGAACCAAATTTCTGTGCATTTAAACCCCTATTTATGAAAAATAGTCTGGGAATCCAATTGGTGTTTTAGACCCTTCATGGGTCCCATTAGGTCTTATATTTGCAATGAGTCCAAAACTAGGTCCACCCATGTGGTGTGAAAATCCATTAAAAATGGTATAAATGGGTTGTAAATATTGGAATATTGGGATTCTGAGTTTAAACTAGTTAGACCTGTTGCACGACTTGTTAGCATGTCATAAGTGGTTGTTTGGATTAATTTAGGGATTTAATGGTTTACAACTTAATAAAGGGTATATGGGGTAAATGGTTAAAGGAGAAAATTCATGGGTTAAATGGGTTAAATTGTTTTAAAGGACCTCAATTCTTTTTTTTAAATAAATAAATGGTCAAATTATTTAATTTTGGGTTTTTCTAAAGGTGTTGAATTTAATAGATCAAGGAAATAATGATAAATGAAATTGGTGAACCCTTAATGTTTTAATTTGGGAAAATGGCCAGGTATGTTGAAACTTGATTTTTTCATGATAGAATGTTTAAGGGTGTTGGTCATGGCATTACTCACCACTTATTTATGATGTTGTACATGGTGTTTCACATCATTAATTTAGATTGATTGATAGGGCATTCCACTTTCCTTAGTTTGGGATGTGGGAGATGGAGTTTCATGTTGTTGATTAGGATTTTTGGACATGTAATTTAATATCCCCAGTTAGATTTTTGGACTAATGCTTCTTGATTTAAAATATGTAACCCCTATAGTATATGGTTCATATGACTATCATAAGAATATGTAGGTTTGATTAGATTAGGTTTCACTTGGAACTCGAGGGCCAATGTGGATGATTAAATTATTTCTCATATGTGAAATATGTTATCCTTAATTCCCTTACTATTATCACCATTTTACTTATGCATATAATATTATTTATACTAGATATTTTTTACTCACCATTTTTGGTGGAATACTGAGTGATACTCATTCCCTACTTGGGCTTCCACGGGTACCTGACAAGACTTCATGATTTCATGTATAAATAAGAGCAATTTCCCCGTGTTTGATGGATGATTTGGGATAGAGGGTGGAGCTTGGATGAGGGAAATAAACATGATGTTGGTTTCCATTTTAGGGATTTTTAGTTTATGTATAATTTTGGGTTTCCTTTGACACATGACCTTTTATAACATGGTAGGTTTACTATATTTTTTTGTGAGCATTTACCCCATTTTGGATTTAGATATGTTTTTATGGTAGTTAAAGATATTGTTTCTCACTATTTATTATCATTTATTTTGTTTATTTACTCTAATGAAACGTTTATAGACATCCCATGTTCTTTATTAGACCCTCACCATTGTTCTAAAGCCAATATCATATGGGGATGTGTCTTTGGGGTCACATAATAAACAATTTCAATTTCTAATTTGAGTGAGCTGGGTCGGGACATTACAAATTGGTATCATAGGGGGTTTTATTTTCTATTTATTTACTATCTAAGAAATGTATATAGGAGACTAGGATGCGTCAGGCCTTAGTAATGGGTTCATAGATGAGATTAGAAAACCCATGTGTAGAGAAAAACCCAAGTTCCCAAGGTGGGTTTGTGGTTCTTGATGTTCACTTGTCATAGTTGAGATATTATTTCACCTTGGGTGAATCCATATTTGTGTGATGTTATTAATTTTTAAGATTTTACTCATGGGATGATATGGAAATATATTTTTGTATTCATTCATTATTTTAGGAAATCCTGTATTTATGTGACATGCATTATATTAAGAACACAAAGAAAGGAATGTTATGCTTAGGATGTGGGAAATGAAACAATTTTAGGGTTATTTTGTTGATTTAATGAAATATTGACTAATAAATAGGTTGAAATTGTTTTATATTGAAAGATATAAAAGTAAAATGGTTAAATAAATGTCAAATTAAAAGTTTTTAGTCTTGGTAAATAGATTTACCCTGAGTTATACACTGGACTTGGATAGGGATGGTTGGGTGTGATGATAGTATTGCGGTTATGACTATTGGGATAATGTATCTATAGTACATTGATATGGGTAGTTGTGAAATCCACCTCCTTGTGTAACTACGAAACATGATATGCTATATGTCCCAAGACACGTGTTTGACATTGTAGAGGAATGACTCCATGACAATGTTTTCTGAGAGGTATCCAATAGGGAATTTATGAGAATTTACCTCTGATAGTGGAACCCAAACCTATGTCGGTTCCATGTGATAGGGAGAAAGATAAGTTTTGTGAGAATTTTTACCACTTTCTGAAATTTTGGAGAGAGTTCCACCAAGATATATGTTGAGTATGTTTAACCTAACTAGGGATTTATAGTTACAACATCCTCCAATGTTCACTGGGGAGGGTGGACCAAAGGTAACTGTATTTTGGATTGAGTCCATTCAAAAAATTCTATATCACTTGGAGACTCCTCCATAGTCATGGGTTTTGTTAGAGGATTATATAATGTAAGGTATAATGAAGCTATAGTGGTATATTAATATTTGGGATGATAAGTTTTCTAGTATATCTTGGAAGGATTTCCAGGATAAGTTCTTGGAACAACTTTACCTTGAGTCCCTAAGATATGAGAGAGATTCTGAATTTATATGTTTGACTTAGGAGAATATGTCAATGATGGATTACGTTGGCTACTTCACTAACAAAAAGTATTTTGTTTCAAAATTTATGAGAAATGAGGTATCTATGGAATTTTTTTAAGATGGTATTATATATGATATCAAGTTCTATTCAAATATTTTTCATTTTAAGATGTTTTTTGAGGTGGTGAATCAAACTATAATTTTTTAGGGAATCCTGATGGATTCCTCTAGTGGTGGACATATGGTTTCATCTAGGTGATATTTTGGTATATTATCTAATATTAGCATGTGAAGTTAAGTGATATTTTGATATTATGGTGGTTGGGATAGTATATTCGGGATATGATCAACTTTTCTGGGGAGTAGTTCAATCATATAATATCTGTGTGGTAGAATAGGTCAGATGTGAGGCCAGTGTCCTAAAAAAAGTGGAGAGATGAGTTTATGGAAGGATTGGACACATAAAGAGGTTTTGTTGTAAACCTAATAAGATGGGTAATGATGGAGGACTTAGGTTTATATAGATAACATGCATTATATCTTCTACCCCGTATCAGTCTCGCAGTTTTAGTTCTACCAGACACATCAGATTGGGTAGGGTAAATAGTGCTTCAGGGGAAGTGAATTCATATTATTAGAGTAGTAAAACACATGACCCTCAAATATAAGTTTAGGGTAGTGAGATAGGTTAGAAATATGTAGTTTTTTGTGGACATATTTTATGTGGTTAGACATTTTATTGTTCAAGGTATAGTTCTTGTAGCTTCTAAAATTTCAAATTATTTAATTGATACAAGGGTTTCACATTTTTTATATCTTTTTAGTTTGTGAATAGTTTGGGTTTGGTGGTGGAGTACCTATGTGGAGTTATGTAGGTGGATACACTATTAAGGGTGTTATTAGGGGGTATCTATAGTTTTAAGGTTTTTCCCTCAATATTGGTGGGTACCATATCCTTTGGGATTTCTTCAGAATTGAGTGTTGGGGTTTGAATTGATATTGGGGAAGAACTGGTTAGTTTAATACTAGGTTTACATTTACTGTTAACATAATTGGATGGCTTTCACGTCTCATGATGGAGATGTCTATGTTAATAATGGTGAATGGGATATATAAAAAGGATGTGTATGGAAATTTCCCCAATAGCTAGGTTAACTGATTTACCGAGTTTCAAGTTTTTTGGTAGATAAAGAAGGGGTGGATTATGAAGTCCTCTCTATGATTGTGGATTATTTCTAGGATGTGTATTATGTGGAGTTCTCAAGGTCACCATATGCGAGTGGATTTGAGTTTAGTATTGAGTTGATACATAGATATGACCTGCTTTCAATTCCACCTTATCAAATGGTACTAGCATAATTTCAAGAGATTAGGAATTATTTGGAGGAATCAGTAGCTAAAGGGTTTATCCATCTGAGTGTGTTTCCTTAGAAATATCTGGTTCTATTTTCTAATAAGGATGAAAGAAAATTACACTTGTGTTTCAATTACTAGACATTAAATTGGATTATAATTAAGAATTGATATCCACTTCCAAGTATTGATGATATTTTTGAAAAATAAAGGGGTTCCTATGTTTTCTCCAAAATTTATTTTATATCAGGTTATCATCAACTAACGGTGATACCTTATGATATAATAAAAATTGATTTTAGGTGTAAATATGTTTATAATTTCAGTGTGATGCTTCTCGGGATAAAAAATTATCTTTCTATGTTCATTAACTTGATAAACCAACCCTTTGAATTCTTGGATAAATTTGTGGCTGTCTTTGTTGAGTACATCTTCATGTTTTATCAATGTTGAGATGATCATGAAAAATATATTTATATCATCTGGAGTAGACTATGGGATAATTTACTATACAATTAGGTATCTAAGTGTTATTTATTGATTTATAGGGTAAATTTCTTAGGTCACGTAATCTTATAAGAAGTTGTGTCAATGGGACCTAAGAAAGTTTGGGTGGTTATTTCTTTAGGGAAACCTAATAATTATTTTGATATCTAAAACCTTTTGGGTTTAACAGGTTATTATTGAAGGTTAATCAAGTATTTTTCTCACATAGAAGCACCAATATTCGGAATAACAAGGAAGGTCATATGGTTTGAGTGGGATGAGGAATTTGAGAATTCATACCAAGAGTTGAAGATGTGTTTCAACACAACAATGATTCTGATCTTACCCGACCCGAGCAAGGAGTATATTCTTTTCTGTGATACATCTAAAATTGGGCATGGGGAAATTCTAATGTAGGATATTGAGTCATGGTGTATGAATCATAGTATTTGATAAAAAAAGAATAAAACTATCCAATGCATGATCTCTAGTTAGACATAGTAGTTTACACTGTGAAATGTTAGTGAAATTGTCTCCTTGGTGAGAATTTTACTATTTATACTGATCATATGTGACTCAAGTATATATATTTTTATCAATATGATCTAAATATTTGGAAGTGGAGATGGTTTTAATAAATTAAACCATTCTATATTGATATAGATTATATTATGGAGAAATAAAATAGTGTTTCTGATGCTTTGAGAGGGAAGACATACCCCAAGTAGTTCAAGAGTATGGTTTTGATGGGAAGATGATGAATTTATTCACTAAGAATAATATAGGTGTTCTAGAAGAGTATGAACATATGAACCTCATGTCCTCATCCCTTGTTCCATCCCTTATGATCCAAATCAAGAGGAGGTAGCATGAGGATTCATAATTCTTGTAATTGGGGGACAACTTTGATGGTGGGGAGATAACCCCTGACCAGACCATCAATGATGATGAGATTACCCATATTCAAAAGCATTATATTATAACCACTTGTATGTAGTAGGAACTAATGCATGGTTTTCATTTTTCAAAGTGGTTGGTTCACCCTAGTTTGACCAAATTATACTGTGATATTCATAGATAGTATTGATGTCTTGGAATGTAGAAGGAAGTGGTAGGTTTAGTGACGTGATGCTACACCTATCAGTAGGTGAATTACTGACATCAATGACCTACTAGAATTTTACAGCCTTTTACCATTCTAGAATTGAAGTGGGATGATGTTACCATGGAATTATTGGTGTGTTTACCAAGGAAATATTTGAAGAATGATGTGATATGGGTGATTGTGAATCAGTTGACAAAGGTATCACATTTCTTACCAATTCAGGATACTTTCACTATCAATTATTTGGGTGAACTGTATGTTCACGAGAGAGTAAATTTTCTCAAGTTTACTCAAAGTATTGTTTCTGATCATGATCTTTGTTTTAATTATTATTCTAAAAGGTATTTTAGAAGGTTCTTAGTACTAAGGTGTTTTTCAGTATAGCTTACCACCCATAGAAAAATGAGAAATCAGAATGTACTATCTAAGTGTTAAAAGACATGCTATGGTAATACATCCTAGATTCTAGTGGAACATAGGAGAAACACTTAGAGATCGTTGAGTTTACCAATAACAATAGTTATTGGTAGAATATTTATATGGATTCATGAAGGGATCTCTATTGTAGGCCATGTAGATCACCTTTGTGATGGGTAGAAGTGGGAGAGTCCTAGTTGGTGGGACTAAGTCTCAGGTAGGAGACATTAGAGTAAGTCCAGTTAATTAAAAAAAATATGGATATGACCTTGAGTATATTAAATTAATATATTGATCGAATTCATTACTCTGTTGAGTTTAAAGTGGGTGAGAAAGTTTTCTTTCAGGTTTCACTCAGATTGGGTCACCATCAGTTTTAGAATTTGGGAAATTTAGCACACATATATGTGGATGATTTTGAGACTATGGATAGGATCAGACCAATATAATATCAATTGGATCTTCCATAGTGTCATAGTCCCATGAAAAAAGTTTTTTCATGTTTCACAACTTTAAAAATATCACTTCGAACCTTCTTCAGTAATTTATGTGGATGATGCTAAACTTGAGGTTGATGTGTCCTTTAAGGAGAGTCAGATTTTTTTTGTAGATCATAATGAGAAAATAATTTTGGGTAAGACAGTGGCTTAAGTCTAAGTGTTGTGGTATCATGGATATGTTTAGGAATAAAATTGGGAGAGTGAAGTATATATATTGGCCCGGTGGACCAAAATTCTTACCTTATAGACTTAATAATGTAGGTAAGTGAAGCATAATGATGATATATTACATAATTGGGAGGTTATAAGATCCCAAAACATTGATGAGTTATGATTCTATTTATATTTTTGTTTAAATAATTTTAAATAGTTTTTAGAATGCTTCTAAGAAGTTGGTAAGGCATCTAGATCATCCAAGGGGTTTATGTCTAGAAAAAGATAGAAAATGGGGATTATAACGCCTGGTGTATAATTAGCACATGAATAAGGTTAACTGTGAATTATGACTATGTGACATGAGTTAGAGGGGGTTCATAGTTTAAAAACCATTTGAGGTGGACTAGAAACCATGCAGGTTAGTCCAAAGCTAATTTCATGACCTCTATACAGTTGGCCAAACCATGAGGATGGCCTAGAGAACCATGCGACCCATTCTTTCCATAGATAGAGGAGACCAAAAGGTTGGTACAAGACTTGATAAAATATTTTTTCAAACTTTTTGAGTCATTAAAAGTGGGTAATTCATCACATTTAACTTCTTAACTTTATATGATTTCACCCAGTTTTCCTCCACATTTCTCTCCAAGTAGCCTAAGGTGAAAATCGAAAGCCCCCTCCTCTACCAAGGGTGGTTCTCCTTTGATTCTAGGGTGATATAAGTGTTGTTTCATACGATTATAATCCCTAGGTTTGTTTATAAATATGTTTCCTTTTATTTTATAGATGATTCACAATTTTTTTCTTCTCTTCTTCCAAGTCTCTTGAGCCCTATTTCCACAAAGTTCTTTAGTTTTATGGTTGCAGTTATTTTTTCTTGAATCAAAGCCCATGGTTTGATATGTGTATATTACAATAATACGATAGTTTTTATACAATATTTTTCACAAATTCTTGATTTTTTTAAATTATATTACTTTTTTTAAATGGAACTAACTTCCTGTGAATTTTATTTCCTATTTAAGAAAAATATTTTAGGCCTTCTATTGGTGTTTTAGACCCTTCATAGATCCTGTTGGGTTCATTGACAAATATAAAACTAGACCTAGGGCCACCCATGAGGTGTTATAATTTATTGAAAGTGGTATAAATGGGTTGTTAAGAGGGGAATATATGTTTTATGGGTTTAAATTGGTTAGAATTTCTGTATGACTTGTTAGCATGGAATAATGGGTTGTTTGGATTAGTTTAGAGATTTAATGGTTTATGACATGATAAAGGGAAGAATGGGGTAAATTATTAAAGGGAAAAATTAAAGGGTTAAATAGTTTTAATGAACCTCAATGGTTGTTTCAAATGAATAAATGGTAAAATGGATTAATTATGGGTTTTGGTCAAAGGTGATGAACATAATAGACCATGGGAATAATGATTAGTGAAACAGGTGAAACCTTTTTTTAATGTGGAAAATTGGATAGATATATCTAACATTGGAAAATGATTGTTGATAGAATGGTTAAGGGTGTTTGTTATGACATTCTTCATCCTTGGTTTAAGATGTTGGACATGGTTTTCCACATCATGGATTTAGATCATCGAACATGGAATTCCGCTTTTCTTGGTTTGTGATGTTGGATATAGAATTCCATAACATTGATCAAAATTATTGGACAAGGAGATCCATATCCCTAGTTATATTCTTGGGCTGAAGATATTTAATTAAAAATAGGCAACCCAATTGTATATAGTTCAGATAACCAACATGATCTGAAGCTATTTTGACTGGATCGGGTGTCCCTGAGAACCCAAGGGACAATGTGGTTGATTAAATTACTACTGGTTTTTGAAATCTATTATCCATAATTACCTTTATTTTTTATTTCTTGTAAATTTTTTATAAAATATTGTTTAAACTAGAAATTGTTTTAGAAACCACTGGCCGTGGCCTGTTAACTTGTACTCACACCCTACTCAGGCTGCTATGGGTACCCAAGTAGACTTCAAGTTATAGGTCTGAATAAGTGGAAAGACCTTGTGATAGATATATCATTTGGGAACAAGGATTGATCATGGATGAGGGGACTAGAACTGAAGTCAGGACCCATTTTTTGGATTTCTAGTGTGTATTTACTTTTGGATTTCCATTAACACATGATGCTGTTATGGCATTAAAAGTTCACCGTGTTGGATTGTTATCATTTAACTAGTCTTGGGATTTTTATACATGATTTATGGTTATTATATATATATCTTCTCAGTATTTCTTATTATTTCTAATGTTTCATTATTATGATAAATATGGTATAATATCCCCAAATTATTTATTAGGCCCTCACTGCTAGTCATAAACCTCTATCATATGGGTAGGTTCTCTTTAGGTCATGTAACGAACCAACTTAGCTTATAGTTCCAATGAACCAGGTGAGGAAATTACATAATCTACATGAGGGTTTTTTATTATATAAATATTTTAATTTTCATAAATGTGTGCTTATATTGATTTTGATTATAAAATAATATTTTTTAATTAATTATGTTAGTTTCCATGTTTTATATAGACTATGGTAGAAATAAATTAAACTTTTTAAAAGAAATATAAATTGAATAAGTTTTAAAATGGCTAACCCTTAGCATCCATCACCTATAAGAGCTCAATCTAGCCACCTTAATAGATACCAATAAAATTGACCATGATATCCGTCCTCCAGGGTGGTTAGATATTGAATAGTTCTATTAAGGCAAAGTGTGGGGTTGCCATGCTAGGTTGTGGGTTAGTGAATAGTGTATTGTATGGCGTGTTTCATCACTAAGTAGAAGGAAACCTTGGAAGGGAATCCCAGAAAATACTTATCTTTTAGATTACCACCACCCTTTCATATATTAGAAAGTGATCGACCTTGGAATTATTTGATGAGGTATAATTGATATCTTGGTCTACTATTCACTTAAATAGTGGGGTTTCTGGACTGTGTACCATATCATATTCCTTATATAGAACTTCATCTTTATCTTGCACTGCACCAACATCATTTTTGTTACGAACCACCATGGAAGACAACTAGGGAGATCAAAGATAGTAATGAATACCCCTATATGAATTTCCTTGATTCTATGGGAATTCTATGTGGGGATGGAGTTACCATAGTGTGGAAAAGGGTACCCCATGTATGCATCTTTGAAATTAAAGATAGCCTAGAAGAAGTGATAGAGATGATGAATTATTGATGCTTCATCAATTTAGATCATAAGTGAGGGTTTTTTATCATGAAGAGATTTATTAAGGATGAATGATTTCATAATATTTTAAAAAATAATCACACTATGAATGAGAGATTCATTCAGTGACAATCAAAATATAAAGGAAGCATATGTTTAGTGTGTGGTTGCTACAAGAAGCCCCAGGTTAATCCATTTACATACAAGTAGTGGCGATGAATTTTTGATGATTATAGTTCGTGAAACTATGAATATAGGTTGCGGTATAAGGCACACATGGATTTGAAAAGTTTTTTTTAAAGTTAAGATCATTCATGATAATTATTCGTACCATGAAGGGTTCAAATATATAAATATATAATGATACAACTTTTTATTTTTTGGAGAAGATATTTCATGCTTGTATAGAATATTTAATGTGGGGTATCAATGATATATTTTATACAATATAGACAACTTGAAATGGGATCTTGACCACCATTGACATAATCCATAATGGTTTCAACCCTAGGGAGGATGTTTGTATTTATGTTTTTCTATCCACTATTGTATTTTTTATATTTTTATTATCATAGTGTAATTTCGGAATGTTTTATATGAGCACAAAATTACCACTTCCTTTAATATAATATATTATATATTATATAATTAATGTATTATTCATCATCGATGATAACTTGAAAATGATTGGGTAATTCCATAGGAGAGTAGAATTGGTTAAACTGGATATACGCCAACATGTTTTAATTATTTCTTCACTTATGGGGAGATCTCATTCAAAAAATAATTTGATATGACTCATATTTATCTTATTTATCATTAAATAACTTATATATTGTGTTCCATAGATAATGAAACTCAATACAAAAAATGTAATTAATTCATGATCATAGAGTTGGATTATTCTTCTCTTTTCATGAATAAATTACTCCATTCTAGTTATTTTGTCTTTTCAGACCAATAGGGTAAGGATTCTTGGGTAGTTTCAATATTAATTATCCAAATAAGTAATTTCTAATATTAATGATCATTCAACCATTAGGTTAATTTTTTTAGTGATGTTGGATCATCTCTTTTGTAAAAACCAATCACAGATACAGATTTTTTCTCTCTTTTACTTTTCTTTCTGCTGTTATATCTACTCTGGTTTACTTTTCTTTGAGTCTTTAGTTTAATTGGTTTAATTTTTTCATGATGAGTGCTATGATCCTGATAAGATCATAGATACCTAACATTTTGTTTAAGTTTTATCTCCAGGTTTTGTTTTTATCACGGGGTTGACCTCAGTATTCATATTCCTATACTACTTTGTTGTAACTTTAGTAATTTATGTTTCTATGCACTATAAATTATAAAATATAAAAGTTTTTCAAAGTTAACAACACTGGTACAAAATTTCATAAGGTATGTGACGATATATGATTGTATTTAGTGGATTAATCTTTTTATTATTAATTCAAGTTTGGGATTTAATGTTAATATATTTTTATATATATTCCTAATTTTATTACTATTTATTTTGTGTGGGGTAATGCTTTTGAATGAAATAAGTGGTTAGAAATATTTGTGACCATTTTCTGGGTTTTTTTCCTGAGGTATTATTGAAAATAAAATACAATAGGAGGAGTTGGGGTGAGTTATATTTTTAAAATAAATATATAATTTTTATCCACTAAAAGTATTATATTAATCAATTTTTGAATTATTGATCAAATTAAAAATCAGAGTAAAGGACTAATAAACTATGTAAAATTTAGTTATACCAATGGAAATTAATTGAAACATATTTTAATTATTACCTATGAAAGAGTTAACATAATGGAAATTAAATAAAAAAAATACATATTATTGGTTAGAAAACCAAAAATTCTTTAAAAGGATACTATTAAAACCAAAATTTTATAAAATTTTATATTGTGGATATATCAAACAAATATAATGTATCTATGAATTTTAACCTATAATAAGGTATCTTTGATTTTATACCTATAATAAGGCCTTTATTTTTATCTCTGAAATTCCTCAACTAAACCTATCGGTAATAGCTCACTTCCACAAACTTGAAGTACTTTAAATATTTCTTCCAAGCAATGGAATCCGTTGTTTGAATGATCGGAATGCCATATATATTTATTTTCCTAAAATCTTTTGATCACCCAAGATTGGAAGAAAAACAACTACAATTTAAAAAACTAATAGATTTATAATGAAAACCTTACAAAGATAGCTCTTATTACAAATACTAAAAAAGGAAAATATTATAGTGATCATAAGCACTCTTAGAAAGCTGAAATTGAATAGAATTAAAACAAAACAAATTTCATAATGTTTGATCTAGATATTTATTCATCTAATTATGATTCTTGAGGTGTGGTTATATTTTTAGGAATCACTATAAAAAACTCCAATAGTTGGATTCTACAAAACTTAGTATTAGTTGTAATAATGTAGGTAGTAGATTCTTCATCTACTGATGAACTAATATTGTTGCTTTGTCTACTAATGGGTTAAATGAGAACCACTATAGTGCTTTTAAATTTGATGGATATAATCTGGAATGAAACTTATGATCACTATATTTTCATAAAATAGTTTTAGTTATCTTGTATTTTAATTACCATAGATTCATTATGCATAAGAATAATGACTTAAAAAACTCTACGTTAGATCATTTTCAAATAAAGATTATTAGGATTTCCAAAATAATAAATGTAGTGAGTCATTTTCAAAAACATCTACCCATTTTTGGAAAGTAAGTGACACATAAGAAAATTTTCAGATAGGAACAGAAATTAATATTAATTCTCTTTATAGTCTTCCTAATTGAGAATTTATAATCCTTTGTTTTGAAAAAAATTTAAACAAACTTTATTAGAATAAAAAAATGTACTCACCCTTTGATAATTATTGATTAGAAAAAAATAAATGTAATATATAGACAAAAATAAAAAAATATTTTTTTTATTAAATTCCTGCTTTTGTGATTTTCAAAAAGAAATAAAGAATAAGGGAAAAGATACATCTAGGAATTATAAATTTAATTCTACTTGAGAATTATCCGATCACATATTTTTCTTACTTCTGAAACTTCTTTAACAATTTTGATGTTCGGGGAAAATTCTTTTTATCAGGGATGATGTAATCAAATATTTCTTGATCGACTCTATTTTACCATGATTTTATATTTGATAATATATTCTTATAAAGTGAGTTCAAATTGAACTTTAATTTCTCCACCTGTCTTATGGATCTTATTAGGAGTCTTCATATAATAATTGACATGATTTTTCTTCATTGGAATTTAAACTTATCTATCTTCAGTAATAATAAAATATAGTTCTTCGAATTTATCCAATGATTTTTTAACATTGAGAAGGAGATCTTCATAGATGATATTTTGAGGTTCCTCATAAAAATTATTATAAATATAATTCTGATAAGAAACATTTTTGTAGAAAATAAAATATATAGAAAAAATGAATGTGAAAAATCAATAAGATCATAATAGTTATATAGTAATTTAAGATTACTATCATCTAAGACTTTTTTATTTTTTTATGGGTAGTTATCAAAGACTTGGAAAAAATGGAAGGCCAAAACATACATCCAAAAGATTATTTGAAGAATAAAATCTAAAATTTATATGAATAGAAAAGAAAAAGTTATTTTTTTGAAATTAAATTAAGAATCACTATATAAAAAGTAATTAAACAAATTTATAAATTTTTTATATCTCCCCCTATGTTAAAAAATGAAATAGTAAAATAAATAGTTGAAAATATTAAAACTTATTGAAGTTATCTTACAAAAAATAGTGGATGGTCTTCACTTTTCAAGAATGGTTTAAGAAAATGTTTTAAAAAAATTGTAATTGTTTTAGATAAAATAAAAATCCATAAATATTGAAAAATATATATCTTTGAAAAAAATACGTTTGTAAAATAAGATTATAAAAACTTGATAAGTGTGAAAAATATATATTTCTGAAAAACTCATCAATTTGGAAAATTGATTAAATTTTGAAAACTGTTAAATCTGAAATATAGATATGTTTGGAATACAGATAATATTTGAAAAATAGATAAAATTTTCTCATCTATTTTTTACGAGTTTATTTTTTAATATAAGGAGATATATGAAACAATAAGTGGATTTAATATCAATTAAGGATGATCATTCCTAACCACAATTTAACAAATTTTTATTTATTAATTGTAAGGAGTTTTTTTTCAGAATATATACAAGTTAATTTTTAATTCTAATAAATTTGAGAATAATATATCCTTTTTTGTTTGTGACCCATAAAGAAATGTTTTCTTACATTTATTTACTTTTCTCATGGGTGATTTTTTAGGTTTATATATAAGGAAATAACTCTAGTATTGTCATAAAGAATTGGAGTTTGAGTAAAAATCAAATCCCAATCCATAAGTGTGTGTTACATCCATATTACTTGAGAACAAAATTTTTTAAGTAAAATTTATTTTCTTTAATAAGTTGAAAGTGATATATAATGTTATTTATTACCAAACCTCAAGACTGTTAATTATCTTAGGAAATGACATATTCTGGAAATAGATTTTATATCTAACTTACAACCTTTAAAAGTGAACATCTGAGGACCTTTATAAAACAAAATCATTTCTAAAAGAAGAATATAATACATGTTTGATATACATTTAAGGTATTAGAAAATATATTTTTATGCTTGAAATTATATTCTTTTGTATTAGATTTAATTCTGACCCATAAACATACCGAAAGCATTATGCTTGGTTGATCATCAATAAGATATATTAAACTTATGTTCAAATTTCTATAGAGACTTTAATCAAACAATTTATTAATTTCATCTAGATCAATTTCAATAGATGTGTCCACTATATTATTAATGTTTGATGCGTTAAAAAACCAAAATGATTTAGTAGATCATTAATATATTAATATTCAGTTAAAATATTTTATTCTAGTTTTTGAAAAATCTGAAAACTAAGGAAAAAGATATGTTCTCCCATTATGATCATTTAAAACCCATTTTTCATATTTTTGGTAAAACTAACAAAAACATATTTTTTATTTTAACCAAAAATAATTTCATCAAAATAATTTTGAACAATAATGTTGTTTTTGAAAATTTTGTTTTTGAAAAAGAGTGGATTGGTACATCCTTTAACAAAATATTTTGAATAAAATATCTGGTTATTCTATCATACCAAGAAATTGTGGATTTTATAAGACAATAAATTGGTTTAGTATGTTTAAATACCATTTAAATATATTTAATATCTTCAAGACCATGTGGATATTCTATATAAACTTCCTCTTGAATATATCCATTAAGGAAAACACTTTCTACGTTTATTTTAAATAAAATTCAATTTATGTAATTTTAAAAGGCTAAGAGGATCCTGATAAATTCTAATATACCTACAGGTAAGAGTATTTCACTATATTATATTCATTATTCTTGACAATATTCCTTATTTTTCTCTTTTTTGAAAGGGAATTCCCCTGTGTGGCCTTTTCGAACCCTCCACACAAGGGAACCCCCCTCCCCACGAAGGGGTCACTCTGGAGAGAGCCCCAGCTGGGAAGGAGACGTTGCCAGCCGAGATGGAAGAGCGTCCCCAAGGGTGACGACCCGACAGTGATGGTCCATCCAGAGATCCATCAGCGATTGGGCCGTGCTTTATTTTTCCCGCCCAGATGAGACCAGGTGACCCGAAAAGGTGTGTGGATCCTGGGGGAGAGGCTCACCCTAAAAGCGGCTCCCAAGATTTGAACTCTGAACCTCCAAAAGAACAACGTGGATGTGCCACTCACCTTCACCACCACACCCCCACCTAAGTGGCTAAACAATATCCCTTATTAACAAGTCTTGTTATATTTTGAATAAAAATTCCATTTTCATCACATTTAATTCTAAATTTTTTTAATCTGCTTTCTAGTAGATATGTTGGATGTTAAATTAAGGTCAAAACATGATTTTATTCAAATTTATTGAGCACTAATTACATGAACCTTATCCAAATTTAATCACCTAAAGAAACATCTACTATTTTAGGTTTAAATTTTTATAGAAAGGCATCATTATCTTGGTGTTTTATTAGGGAACCTCCGGTTTTAACCAGTTGACTTACGTCTCTAATAATATTATCGAAATGTTGATTCCATAATATCAACTAATTTTTTTATTAATTTGATAAGATGATATTTAAATAAAAAGTGTACATCATTTCTTGAAGTAGCTTCTAGATATTGATAATTCTATAACTTTACTTTTGAAGGATTTACAATCTGTAGTTGTAAATTATCCTCTAATAAACAACCAATAAGGAGATTTATTAAGAAAAGGATTAGTAAAACTGAAATTATAGTACATAAATAAGTGATCATAGTTTCTTCCCAAAAATTCCTTTAAATAGAATACCCACACAAAAATGTTCAAATAATTTACTAAAAAAATTCAATTTCTTCATTAAATGACCCTATTTTACTATAATGTTCTTACTGTTGAAAAATTACGAGTAATATATTCTTTACTAAAAATTTATCAATACCATATTCAATAGGCCCAAAAATATGATTCTAAATAGAATCCAAAGGTAATTTTTAATATTTTAATATAATCATAGTATAAATTAAAAAAGAACAATGGATTCGAACATTTAAGTGATAAAATAGAACCAAGTATATCTTTTGTAATCATTAACCAAGTAATATACATAGTATTTGACTCCAGTAATTTTAGTTTTTTTATGAATAAATAAATCCTTGGAAACTAACAGAAGGGCCAAATAAATCCATGTGTGATAACTATAGTTGAGTCATCACTATTAAATTGCAACAAGGACTTAGGTTTCTTATCAATTTGACGAGGATTACAAACTCTGGTTAAATTTGAATTATGTTCTAGTAGATCCAAAAAGTGACCTTTTACAAAAATTTTAGTTAATATACAGAAGTTATTTTATCATAATCTCCTAATCTATAACCAATACAAGTATCTGGTTACACTTAAACATGAAAAATTACAATGACTTAATTGTTCTATGTTGAGTGTGTAAACATTTTCATTACTACCATATGATAATATAAAATTACCTTTTCAACTTTGATCTATAAATTTATCATTCTTGATGTTCATATGATATCCCTCATCACATAACTGACATATATAGAAAAGGTTATGATTAAGTCATAAACCATTTAAAACATTGGAAGTTAAAAAATTTCAAAGAAAATAAATAGCATCAATTTAGATGATTTAACCTTGTTTATTTCACCAAAAGTAAATCGTCCAACTTTCAATTTATTTAAATTTAATAATTTGTACCTATATCGAGTCATATATCAAGAAAAAACACTATCCAGGTATGATTTACTTATAATTATGGTACTAAATTTCTTTTCTTTAAAAATCTAAAATTAATTTTTAGGTTCCCACACGTGTGTGAGTCCAATTACGTTAGAAATTAAAATTTTAGGAACACATATCTACTGAAATATTTTATGTTGAAATGAAAATTTTATTTAGAAATAAAATATTTGTGGAAACCAGAAGACCAAATTTTTCTTTACATAATAGTACTTACTCAATTACAACCTTTTTAAAATTTAGTTCAAAAGGGTGAACTTATAGGTTCAAAATAGTTTAATTGAAAATAATTTTTCAAAAGTATAACCAATTCCATTTATTATTCTAGAGGATCTTATTTGTTTATAAATTTCATCAAAATTATCTTTTCCTAAACTAATTTTCTATATAATTTTATATAAAAAACATCATATTTATTTTTAAAAATAATATTTATAATATATAAATTTTTATTAGTGTATTTCTTATCAACTAAATTGAGAAAATAAATTCATTGAAGAATTAGTTTTTGAATCTAATTCAGTTGAATGTTTTAAAATTTATGAAGACAATTTTTGAAATTATGTTATTATATTTAATAATTTTTACTCTAGTAAACTCATAGATAATTTTTAGTTTTCTATTTTCTTTATTTATAAGTGTTACATTTATGGACATTTTGGCTATAGTAGGTAATGTTTCTTTATCTTTGGATGAATTGAACTTTTTAGCATTTAATGTATTATCTTTTTAATCTTTTTATATAGTTGGATAATAATATTTTGTATTAGAATTAAATTATGAGTTTAGATATAAATTTTTAATGGATTCTATAGTTATATTTCCATTAAGTATTTTGATACTATTGAAATGTTTATCTTTCTATTAATCTATCTTAAAATGAACTATTTCAGAATGTTTCACTTTCACCAGCACTCTAGGTATCTAAATATTTTATGTGTTTATTTAAGTTTAGTTTTGAATACTTTATAATATTCCTATTTTTCTTCTTTAGTTTTGGATGATCTTATATGATTTAACCTTCCTTCTTACATTTATAGCATATAAATTCTGAATGCCCTTTATTTTATTTTTTTATTTTTTCTATTTTTTTATTAATAATTTAAAAAATTTAATTACCTAAAGCTTATTAAATCTAATTTCAATTTGAAAAATTCCACTATTACTATATTTTGAATTAGTTTGGTCCAAATGATCAAATTTAATCTTTGAAACAAGTTATTTATAAGGGTTAAAATAAGTATTAAAGTTACTAAAATAAGGTTTACTAGAATTATAATAAAATTAAACTTCGTTGATCATAAAATAAATCTTTTCAATGAGTTGATCATCAAATAAATCTTTTTTACCTAATTATTGTATTTAGTTTAATATATTCATAAATTATTTATGAAATTATGTTACTTTTTCTCCTAGTAGAAAGCCAAAGGCTCAATAGTAACCTATTATCATAGCTTTGTAAGTTTCTAAGACTTTGGATGTTCCAAAATGTTTTACCTCTGTAGTGACCTAAGCACAACATATATAAATATTGAATCATTTTATATGAATATTCAATACATTGATACATGCCCCAAAACCATACAGGTTTAGTTTATTTGGAGACTGTATATATAATCTCTTTATTTCATGAAATAGCTTTAGTGTCTCTCAAAAATATCTTCTCACATAGTATTCTTCTTATACATACCCTACTTAGAACTTTTATTTATAACATAGTGAAAGGAAACATAATAAAGGGTGAGATAATATTATAAGTAAGGGTAATCATGAGTGATATAAATCATTAGAGGATAAGATTATCATGTAGGTATAATGACATATTCAAATGCATGTTCTCGTAATAAAATATTCATACAAAAAAACTTAGATTATAATCCTTGAAATCAATTCATATCTATAAGTATGATCAATAAGGTTGTATAAATAGTAATAAATATCCATGAGTCATAATTTAGTAATGTGGAACCATAAAAATAAGAAATAATAATCTTGTGAACCCAACTAAATGTAATCATGTACACACATAATATTTTGTGAATATCTAGGAAGCGATCATACTCACACATAAAAATGTAAACAAATCTATTCACAATCACATGCATGAATTTTCTTGTGAGAATACCTAGAGATCCATCACACTCACACATAAATTTGTGAATAAACATATTTAACATCACAAGAATTTTTATCATCATCATCTCATGTGATGTCAATATCACTCTACCCAATGCATTGGAGGGAAATAATAGACCCAACTATCACTTAATCATAATTAATTCATATAAATGTCCCAAGATCATAAAATATTCATCATATGAACAGAACATAACCCATAGAAAATAAACGCGTTTCATAACAATATCATCATCATAATAATAGACCACATAGTGAAATAATTATGATGGTTTCATTGGATTATATCCCTAGTAAAGTATAATTAACATCAAGGATGTTATTATAAATTAAAAAAATATTTAAAATCTGCGAGGAATAATTAATGAAAAAATAACCTTTTCACTTTGAAATAAATTATTTAAAATCTAAAAATTTGCCCAATATTAGGGAAAAAATTTTCATTAAAAATAACCTTTAACCTTTTAAATTATTCTTCAAAACATTGAGTGTTTGGGATTATGAAAAATTCCATTCATTTCGTATAAGTTAAAAGAGAACATTCCTTTCAAACCTTTGTAAAAAGTTAAAAAGTACCTCATTTAGATAATGATAGGAAGATTAATTTGAAATTTGTTTATATAAATTAAAAAATGGGTAAAATTGACATTGAATAATCAAATTATACTAGTTAAACATTTTCAAAATTATTTTATAGAAAGCATGGACATTATGAAAAAGGATTTTGGCCGAATATAGAAATAAAATCATTTTTCCTTAATTTTTTTTGATATCTTAAATATCTATAGAGAGAAAAATAAAATGAAAAAATGTAATATCAAAAAGTAACTAGGGGATGATAAAATTAATTATAATTAATTATAGTTATATCATTAAATTTCTTCATCTGAATCACAATTACAAACAATCCTAGTAAACAATGAGATTGTAACATAAAACCATTACCTCAAGTTTTATCTTTATCTGTACATATTCGATACACATATACAATAAATATAGATTTATTATAAAATTTTTAAAAAATAAAAATCATATTTATCATACCATATATGATTTTATTATAACATATTATCTCCTCTTTATCGACAATTCTATATTAAATTAACTATTTGAGGTGATATCCAATTTGTTTTTCATGCATGTTTCTATTCAACAGTCTCAATGTTTATAAATTGATCTCAATTAAATAAAATATAGAATATTATCCATGATATTAATATTATATATATTAATTATATATATATATATTTATTTATATTCACCCATAAAAGGTAGAGATAGAAAAATGAATCACACTATTCATAGAGGCGGAAGGCTGTACATACCGATGAATGTTGTTTCCATTTTTGATGGATAGAAATAAATAAAGGTAAATAATAATTAAAATTTATATAATCATTATTATGTCATATATTTAATATATATTCATCAAATACATCCTTATTAGCATCCAAAGAAATCATAAAAAAATCGCATCGCTTCATGGAGGTGGTAGTCCACACATACACATGAGAGACGTAATCATTTTAAAATAGATTGGAAGGTAAGATGGTAGATAAGATTTTATAATTATATTAGAATAATTATTTCATAAATATAATATATAAATACTAAATACATCATATTACCCATCCATAAAAAACTATTATGGAAAATGAATTGTATCGCTATATGGAGATAGTAAGCCGTACGCACCTACGAGTGATACTCTCACTTCCCATTTGATGGTATAAAGGGTGGATATTGGTGTTTTAATGATAATAATTAAATTAAAGTATATTTAATATATTTAAATTATTAATTTATTATAAATACCATATATATAGATGAGATAAATTAATAAGTAAAAGTAAAGTGATCGGTTTAGGCGATTACCACTTCTTTGAAGGAACTCCTTCATATCTCCTCTTAAGGACCATAGAGTTGGACTTCTTGGGAGAAAAAACCTTTTTAATGTGTATAATGTTGTTAAGAAGAGTTTTTACCATAGTTTTGTTGATATATATGGATCAATGTGGTGTAAAGAGAGGAGTGATGAGATGTCATTTAATATGGGAGGGAAATGACACACTTGGAATTATAAAAAATATTAAAATATAATTTTTCCATTGTCAAGAAAAAAGATTCCAAATAGATATATATTTGAGTAAAAAGAGTATAAGGATTAAATATAATTATAAAATTCAATTTTGATAGGTTTTTGTGTCATTTTAAACCTTATACTTTTTATTAACTCCTTCACAAACCTTTTTTGACCTTAACCATAGTAATAACTATTTCAATCTTATAGTGATAAGAATATTACCATAAATGGAAAAGTGACTCATAAATGGACCATACTTTATATTTTAAACACAATTCCATTAAATTTTACTAAGATAATATTTTTATGGATTTAAAACCATTTAAAAAATTATTATTTATTATAAAATATTATTAATGTCAATTTTGGAACCATTCTTTTTATCTGACTTTAAAGACACCAAGAAAAAGATGGAATTCAAATTTAATCTTTTAAAATAGTTTTAATTTGTTTTATTTATCTAAATAATGTGTGTTACATAATAGTTCGCTAAAATTTTATTACTTTAAATATTTTAAAATAATTTATTTTATTATTCTATAAATTAAATAAATACTTTCTCAATGCTGGGTAAGCATTTAGGTTAATTATAAAATTACTAAAATTTAAAAATAAATTTATATGATAAAAAAATTAATTTATAATTCAAATAAAAATTTATAACTAAACTTATCCTCATATTTTCCTTATGTAAAAGTTTTAGAGACTATAAATTCAAAAGGGTGATATTTTGCATTTATTTTTTTCTTAAATTAATATAAAGGTCATAATCAATGAAATATGACACAAAGTGACCATATATTCGATAATAAGATGTAATTGAATGAAATAAAGTCACCCAATATGTTAAAGAAAAGTTTTATGTAAATTTTAAAGGCTTATCCTAAAGTTTTAATCCTATTTTACCCATGGCACCCTTACCAGGGTGATTTTTTTATATTATTAGTATTCATATTTACCAAAAATAAAATGGATTGATTTAAAAATTTTGATCCTATTAATTTCAATTATGGAAATAATTTTTATACTAAATTTATATAAGTGAAAGAAATTCATTTTAAAATAAGTGTTCAAAATGAGAAAAAACTATTTTTAGAATAACACATTTTTGAGCATAGAACTAAATATATATTCTTATATCATTCCAGGAAAAAATATTTGATGAATATTTGAACATTTATTTAAGTTAATAATATATAAAATTAATTAAAATCATTCACCAATAGTGATTAATTTAATTTATTATGATAAAAACATATTACATGAATAAAAAACTATTTTCAAAAAAACAACTCTATTATGTACCATTGATTTTTATTTTAATTTATAATGAGTTGATAACTAATTAATTTATTTTATTCAGGTGAGTAGTCTTTTTTCCATAGCACTTTATCCTTACAATACAATATTTTTTGGAGTTTTTCTTCATAATAAATATCATGCTCTAGCGATATGACTCTTGAGTTGAGTACATGTAAAGGATCAGGTAGTAATTTCTTAGGAGAGACACTTGAAACAAATCGTGAGTTTGGGAGGGGTTCAGTGGAAGTGATAAGAAAAAAGATACCATCTATACTCAATAAAGAATCTATAAGGGGATAATATACCTAGTTCTAGTATTTCATTTCTTTCCAAATCTAACAAAATTCTTCCATGGAGAAATTCCTAGAAATACCTTGTGACAAAATTTAATTTCTAGGTTTCTCTGATGATTATCAGAATAAATTTTCTATTAAATCTGGGATGCCTTGATATTCTATTGAATATCTAAAAATTTATCTATTATTTCCTCAGCTATCTCATTTCCCAATATATTTCTTTCTTTAACTTCATCCTATAATGTTTTATTTCTACATTTTTTTTTTCTATAGATGGACTATTATGGAGCCATTTGAATTATCAAGTGAAATAAGTTATTGTAAGATAACTTGAAAAGAGGAGGGTGTTAATCCCCACCATTTTTGAAATATATATATATAAAGATCTTAACATATGCTATAGGGTTTTAATGGTTTCATCAAATTTACCATATTCCTAAGGATGATAAGTAGTATTAAAATATAACTCTGAATCAAGAGATGACTCAAAATTTCTCCATAACATCAAGTTAAACCTTATATTCTGATATGATATAGTAGAATATGTTAATCCATGAATCATTACCAATTTATTAACATATATCCCATAAATATGATCATTATATAAATATTCTTTGATGACAGTGAAGTATGCTGAATTCAAAAGGCCATCGACTATAACCCAAATAGCATTATGAACATTAGAAATTTTGGGGAGTCTGATTATAAAATCTATGGTGATATTTTCAGATTTTTATTTAGGTATGGGTAATGTTTATAACATCCTCTTAAACTTCTATCTCTCATCCTTTACATGAAGGCATACCAAACTTTGAGATACATACTCTCCAATATATCTCTTCATATTTTTCCACCATAAATACTCTTTTATATCTCCATATTTATTAATACTTCAATGAGGAATATAAAATGTTGAAAAAATAGATTCTTACAATAGCTCATTCTTTAATTCTGGCATATATGGAATAAAATAATGGTTCCTAAACCTCACCATTCCATCAAAATCATGGTTGAACTCAAGAACATTTCTCAATATCTTTTTTAGTTTCACATCCTCCTTCTATGCCAATTTATTATTCACTTGGATATTTGGTTGGACACTCATTTATGAAATATAAGAATTCTCTATTTCCTTGAATATTTCTAGATCCATCCTTTTTCAATCCAAAAATATTTGAATTTTTAATCCATATCATGGATAAACTAACATGGACATTTAAAATAAATATATCTTCCACATTGCTCGTTTTCTTGAGGTGGTAATATATTTAGTAGTAATAATATTTAGTTAACTAAAACTATATTCTCTGGTTAATATTCCTCTATTTCTAAGTGAATACATACTTTAATGTTTTATGATCAATATATATATCATTCCTCTATTCACAATGATATTTCTTCATGAACCAACCCAGATACCTTGGTACCCAGATATCTAGGACGAACTTGACATGACTATTAGGGTGTTCCCAATCCTCATGGGATGGTATCTAGGACCTAAAATCATGAAATATAAAGGTGGGAATATTTTTTTTTACATAAATAGTGGAATTAATATTTACAAGTTAGTATTAACAAAAACTTCCACCTTCTAGTGGTGAATTCCCCTTGCTCAAACCCGGAATATGAGAATCTATAAACACCCCAGGTCACTGGTAGGGTGTGACCTAAAAGAACAATAGGGTATCACCAAGTATTCCATAATAAGATGCTATAATTAATTAACATAATAGAGATTTCAATTTTAAATAAACAGGAATGGAAGTACAAAAAAATATTTTTACAAAACCATTCTTTACAGTTCTACTGATGGAAATATTTCAAAAAAAAAATAATAAATTTTTTATATAAATTTAAAAGTAATGTATAAAATAGTTTACAATGAATGTAATATATATCAAAATAATCACAAAGGAGAAACATAGTCATATACCAAGAGGTATGATAGTTTTATGTTATGGGTTCCTCACAAACTCATATGATGATAAGGACAATGTTCACACACATCTCTTTAACACTGGACAAAGTAGACTAACCAACATTACCCTAGGGATGAGATATTCTGATAAGTTTATGTTAGATTTGTAAAGTTTTAACATATTTCTAGAGAATTATGTTCCTATAATTTTTGTCCCTAATACTCTTTAACTACTTAGGCTTTAATTCTCTCAAGAAACAATCAATAATTTTAAATTTATTTCAAAACTTCTTAAAATAAAATTTAACCCATTTCCCATTTCAGTATGAAAATTTCCATTTAAAAACCAAAATGAATTTTTAATCAATTCATTAATTTTTCAAGGATAAAACCAATGAGTTACTCTCAATTTTTTTTATCCATTTTACTCAAATAAAAATTTGAAATTAATATCACATATCAATTTAAAAAGTTCCATCGAATTCCAAAATCACATGATAATTCAATGGAATTGGAGGTTTTCCCAAATTTTCATGCCAAAGAAAATACAAACTACAATCCACAATGAAATTTATTTTTTCACAATTTAATTAAATGAAATTTAATTTAAATCCTGAAATTTTGGGTTAAATCAGTTGTCCAATCTTAAATAGATCCACCTACCTTTTTCATGGAAACACAATGCTAGCAACGAAACCCACTTACAAGAAGGAAGGTGCAAAATATCTAGGAACTCAACCTAGAAACAAGATTCAACAACATATAGTTTAGATCCATCAATCCCAAGATGTTCTATCAAACTCCAAGGAGGTAAAGAGAAAGAGACATAGAGATAGGGAAACCAATTTCTCAGGGAGTCACACCGCAACCACAACAATGTCGATTCACTTAATGAAATGACCCAGAAGGGTTGGAGGGATCCCAAATTTCCTAGGGATGCCTCTAGGTTGAGATAAAGGAATCCTAGAGGAAAGGGAATAGATATTTTAGTAAAGATGACGACTTAAAATCGACACTTGGGACGTTGCATGATGTGTAACCCAGTTTCACATCATGTAATTGAGAAGTCCCATATACACCAAAGAACCCATAAAATTTTATTAAAAAATATATTTAATGTATTTTTATAATTTTCATGTCATTTATCTATATTAAACTATGTGTAAATCCTAAGCTGGTTGCAGAACAAGAATGTTTTATGATGAAAATGCTAACAAATCCCTAACTTCACCATTAGAGGTATCCTTCCAAATACTTCTTTTCTCTACCAAGAAAACAAAAAAGTAAAACCATAACAGAGATTAAAACATACCTAATAGAAAGGTAATGGGATATTACAACCTCCCCACTATAAAATGTTTTTCCCTAGAAATCTTATCAATAAGATTTCATATAAAAAAGGTGAGGCCACTACTCCCCCATAAATGCCTCATGCTCCCATGTCTCAAGAGAAATAGAACCATTCTATAATAAAACTCGAACCAAAGGTACCATCCTACCATAATATACCCTGATTTCAGAATCAAATATCCTGACTAGATTTTTAGTCATGAATTAATTGGCTATATATCGAGATCACCCCATCTTAGAACATGTGATGTATTAGAAAGATATTTCCATATTTGAGATACATGAAACATGTTATGTATCACTGTCTACTATAATAGAAGTTCTAAATGGTAATAAACTTTCCCCACATTATCAAAAACTTCAAAAGATCCCAAAAAACAAAGAAGAATGTTTATCTTTCCTCCCAAGCCGCCGATGACCTAAACACGGTGAAATATCCAAGAACACCTCATCACCGACTAAAAATTCAAATGGTATATAGTGAGAATCAACATAAAATTTATACTAGCACTATGCCTTCAAAATTATTTGCTAAATAAAATTAAGATTTTTTGCCTTCTCTTGAACCAATATTGGTACAACCAAGGAACTATCACAAATCTTCAACCAACACAATATAGATTTAAAATACCAACTTTACAAAGCCTTAAAAGGAGATATCCTGATCATGGAATGATAAATATTATTATAGGAAAACTTAACTATCCCTAAATAGTCTTCCCAAGCCCCACTGAAGTGAAAAAATTGACACAAAGAATATTCTAAATTTTTTATGCCTTTTTTTGTGTAGCCATCCGACTACAGATGGTGTAACATACTCAAATGGACATGATTTATCAATTCCTCCTAAATGACCCTCTAAAAGTGAGAAGTAAAACATGGATCTCTATCAAAGACTATAGTATATGGAACTCCATGAAAGTGAATAATATATCACATATATAGATTTCCCATCTCCTCAACTTTGTTACATAAATAATGGGTATAAAGTGAGTCAATTTATTCATTAAATCAATAACAACCTATATCACATTATTATTTTTTTGGGTACAAGGAAACCAAACAAAAAATTCCATAAATATGTTATCTCACTTTCAAGTCAGTACCGAAAGTGGATGAAGAAAAACTAAAGGTTTCTGGTTCTCAACCTTGACCTATTAGCAAGTAAAATAATGATAGATAAAATTAGTAATGTGCCATATCATACCCGGTCACCAAAATAATCACCACATGTCATAGAACATAATTCCAGTTTTGGGTTTCACATCCCAGTAGAAATTGTGACATTGACACATCAGATCTTCCCTAATCGATAATGGTACAAAAAAATGATTCCAATATATTATAATATGATCCATAGAGAACAACCTGTCAACAATGATCTTCCCACCATAAAGAGTATCTATAACACCTTGAAACTCATCATCAAGCCACAATTCATAAAGAATAATCTCTAGAAGAGTGGAGGTTAACTGAAAATTATCCAAAAACCACCCCATTCTCTAATTCCTAGACTCCAATCTATGACTTTACAAAAGATCCATCAAGTTCTACTCTTTGGATGATTCATTCATGGCCAGGTCCAGAAGTTTTCTAATCAAAGAATTTGTGATATCATTCCTTTTCCCCGGGGTATTGGCATTGTCAATGTCAAATGATTTAAGTAATCCACCCAATACCTCTGGTATATATTTAAATCTTTTTTATAGAAGATATCACTCAAGATTTTTTTTGTCATAATACATAGTAAAACAGTCTCCAAAAAGGTAATTTCACAAAACTCCTAAGTGTGTGCATCAAAACTACAAGATCAAGGTTATGGGTTAAGTAATTCTTCTCGTGTGGCCTAATATTCCAAGATCCATAAGTAAAAATGTGATTACCCATCATTAAAACACAACCTAAACAAGAAATTGATGCATTTTAAAAGACCACTTAGCCTTTCCTAGACTCTATTAGATTCAACACCAGTAGAGTTGTCAAAAGAAGTTTATCACAATTTTTTTTTGAAATTTTTGACCACTAGGGAATTTAATCCATTTCAATTTTTAGAATTTATTAGAGAAATAGACTTTGAGACATCCTTCATAAAATTGTGATAATACACAGCTAATCCCAAGAATCTCTGAATCATGAAAATGTTACATGGTTGTTACCATGTCATAATATCCTTCACCTTCTTAGGATCAACTGATATACCATGTTTTGAAACCACATATCCCAATAACATTAGTTACTGAATAAAAAAATGACATTTAGTTAGCTTGGATTAAATTATGTAATTTTTTAACAATTTCAGAATTGATCCCAGATGACACACATGATCCTCCTCAAAATTAGAGTAAACAAGGATGTCATCCACAAATACCACCATTAATGTAGCAATATATTCATGGAAAATATTGTTCATTAAATCAATAGAGATCGTTGGAGCATTGGTTAGACCAAATTATATTAAACGGTACTCATAATGTCCATATCTGTACCAAATGGTAGTTTTTTAAATGTTAGATTATTTTATTCTCAATTGATGATAACCATATCAAAGATAAATCTTCAAAAACCACTTCTTCCTATTTAATTGTTCAAACAGATCATCTATCTATGGAAACATATAATTGTTCTTTACTATAACCCTGTTGAGTTTTTGTTAATCATCACAAAGAATAAGAGACCCATCATCTTTCTTCATAAAGATAATAGGTTCCACCTAAGGTGAAACACTTAGGTGTACGAATCCTTTCTATAAAAGATCATCTAACAAAGTGTTTATCTATTTAATTTAATCTCGTTCCATGAGGTAATAAGGCATAAATATTGGTTAAGTACCAGGTACTAAATTGACAAAAAACTCAAACTCCCTTACCTGTGGAAAACTAGAGAATTCAGAAGAAAAAACATCAGGAAAATAAATGATAACTATAGGGAGATCATCTCCCAAAGATTATTTCTCCCGATCAACTGATAATAATGATATCACTTTCCCCAAATCTAGATAAGAAGGTCTGTCTCTAATCAACCTTGGGTTTTGTTCTCCCTAAAATATATGGCACACCCCATTAGACATGGTAAAAGAGACCCTTATATGATAACAATCAATCTACAATTTACTGGGAATGGTCTATTCCTCACCTAAAATGACATCATTCAGTTTCATGTTGAGAACCAAAAAGTATCAAGTAGTATTGATATATAACAATGAGAAAAAACAAGTAAAACTACAATGACCTTTCTCTCTCTTCGTTCTTAGGGGTTTAGTAATTTACATAACATAAGATAAAAGTTATGTAGAAAGATTAAGAAGATTTAAAATATGAGTCAAAATAAATTGATGTGATACACCAGTTTAAAATAAATCAATCATTAATGGAAAAGATATAGTGATGGTACCTTTCAGAGTTACTGGACATATATCCACTTCCTCTGGGGAATCTTCCACTACGTGAATAAGATTTTTTCCAGATGCCTGTGGATATAAAACCTTTTTTATGAATAATATGATTTCACCTCAATTTTATTAGGCAGTGATGATCCCATTCTACTACATGGAGTATAAAAGACATGGTAAAACATCTCTAAGTGACCCAAGCATCCGTAGGAACCACATACCTTAGGTGGATAAATTAAAACCCATTTTGAGTTCCCAAACTTTCCACATTGGTAAAAAATAAAAGGGCCTCTACTAGGTACTAAATGAGTTCTAGAAAGTCCTTTCTATCGAGAAAAATCACAAGAATTATTATGATTACTATTCTATTTATGGGAACTCATATAACTACCCTTGGGATAAAAAGGAACTGCTGTCAACACTGACTTACTATCCAGTTCCATCTCAACCATCAATGCTCTATCTATAACATAATAATAAGAAGAAAGATTAAAAAATAAAACATGAGAATGAATATCTAATCTAATTCTCATATCAAACCATCGATCCTTCATCTTCTCATTCGATACAATATCAAGTGAAAAATTCGTAATATGAGTAAAGTGATTTACATATTCTATTATGATCTCATTCTCCTTCTTGAGTTTGAAAAAATATATATCCTTGGACAACACCATCTAATTTTATATAAATGGTTTGTGAAAATAGATTTAAATTCCTTCAACTATAAGATCTAATGATTCTTTAACATCACCATCGCATCCCACCATCTCTAGCTGGATCCTTCTAGCTTAAAGGTTTTATATTTCACTTTGATTTCACCAGGTGTTTCCAAGAACTCAAACAAAAGATTTATTTTTATCAAAAAATCATTATCAAGTTAAGGATCATTAGAGACTTGTGATGGTGTATTTTTGAAAATAAAATACTAAGAACGATTCCGTAAAATATCCCTTTAAGGTTCTAGGACTAGATCCTGAATGAAAATGGGTATAGGTTCTTATCCCAGAGCTTGTGAAACATACACAATAACCTCAACCATTTTCTAGTCCACAAGAGTATATTATCACTGTGATTCATCAGTAGTTTCCTCCTAGATTTGAGCCAAACGTTCTCTCAGAGGCATGATGCTACAAAAAATCAGAAAACAACATTAAATATATTAGATGATTTCTAAAAAAAATACCCACACAAGAACAATATGGGAAATTAATCCCCTCTGATGAAACAAAACATTTTGATTTTATCCTATAAAAATAAAAAGTAGGAAAAATACTATAACTAATCCTTAATACGTCTTTACAAAACCACCCTGGGTGACTTAAGGTCCATTAACATGAGAGATGTCTAGGAACTCACTCATAACTACCTCCTATATCCTGAGAAGATTAACTAAACTGCATACAAACATCAATGAAATATTCTTAACCTATACTGTTGATACCAATTTTTCACAAACCATCCTAGATACCATGGTACCCTAATAACCAGGACGGTCCTGAAAAGGCCATAAATAAATTACCGATCCCTAAGGGTTGGTGACTAGCACCTGATATCATTCCAGACAAAGGTGGGAATAGTTTTACCAAAATAATAGAAAAATAAATAGTCACAATTCAGTATTACCATAATAAAATTCCAAAGGGAGAACAATTCCAAAATCCAAAAATGTATAAAGAACCCAATGTACAAATAAAAGTACTAGAAAATTAGAAGCGACAAACCAAGTCTCAATGGAAACAACACTCCAAGCTCAAATGATTCAGCAACAACTACCACTTTAAAGTGAAAGTTTCCCCTTTATCGGACCTCGTAGAAGGAAATTTACAAACACCCAAAGGTACAGGTTGGGTTTGATCCAAATTCCTAGTAGGGCCACACCATGTACTCTATAAGAAGATGCCATAATTAATTAACCAAATAAGGGTTTGAATTTTAAATAAATAGGCATGGCTGTAGAAAATAATATTTAAAAAAAATCATTCTTTACATTTCAATTGATGGAAATATTTCATAAAATGGATTAATGAACGTCTTATATAAAATAGTTTAGATAAATTCACAAGGAATGTGTAAAATAGTTTAAAAACGATGGAATATATATCAAAATAATCCCAAAGGCGCAACATGTTCATCTTCCAAGTGGTATCATAGTTCCAGGTTATGTGATCCTCATAGAGTCATATAATAATATTGGCAGTGTTAATAGACATCACCCTGAAACTGGTCAAAGAAGACTAACCCACATTCCCCCAAGGATAATATTTTTCAATAAGTTTATGTTATAATTGTAAAGCATTAATTCATTGGTAGGGAATTACCATCATAGTTTATTTATCCCTAATAACTCACTACCTAACTTGTCTTTCATGTTCTTAAACAACAATCAATAATGGTAAATTTATTTAAAAACTGTTAAAAATAAAAATTAACACATTTCCCATTTCAATATGTAAATTTCTATTAAAAAAATGAATTTTTAATCAATTAATTTCATTTAGAAGATAAAACCAATTGGTTCTTATCAAAATAATTTAACCCATTTTTCTTAAATACAAATTTGAAAACAATTTCACAAATCAATTTCACAAGTTCCATAAAATTCAACAATCACACCCTAATTCACTAAAATTGGCAATTTACCTCAATTTTAATGGATAATAAAATCTAAACCACACTCTATAATGAATTGGTTTTTATTCACAATTTTATTGAAACAAATTTAATTTAAATTAATAAATTTTGGGTATAATAAATTGTCCAATCTTAAATGGAAATACCTATATTTTTAATGGAAACACAATACCCACAACAGAACTTTCCAATAAGAATGAAGGCAACAAAGATCTAGAAACTCAACCTAGTAATGAGATTCAATAACATGAAGTTTAGATCCATAAATCCCAAGATTACCTATCAAAATATATGGAGGGAAATAGAACAAGATGGAGATATAGGGATGCCACTTACCCAAAAAGTCACACTGTAACTATAAAAACAACCAATCACTGAAAAAATGACCTAGAAGGGTTTTGGAGCTCCAAAATCATAAGGGGAAGGATATTGGATGAGATAAAGGAAACTTGGAGGAAAGAGCATAGTTTATTCAGCCGATCCACCTACTTAAACTGACACTCGATACTTTACATGGCTTGTAACCCAATTACAAATTTGTGTAATTGACAAGTCCCATATACACCAAAAAAATAAATTACCTTTTATTTTAAAAAATATTTTTATTATTATTTTAGAATATAATTTTTTTAACAATATTACAGAGCATGGAAATCCATAGCAGGCTGCAGAACCAACATATTTTATGTTGAAAACTATAACAAATCCATGACTTCACTATTTCAGGTATCCTCCAAACTTTTTCTCATCTTCTCAAACAAAAAATAAGGCAAACACAACAAGTTTTAAATGTACCTGGCATAAAGGTAATGAGAAGTAACATTTTTCCTCCATATATTTAATACAAAAATCACCAAAACTAATTCCAAATAATTACTTGGATACTTTTTATCACGAGCCTTTAATTTTCATGTGAAATTACCTATAACCATATCATTAAGTGCTAGTATTCATTTGAATACCTTCATCAATGAATCATTATAAATTAAAATCCCTTTCCCACTATAGTGTAGTGTAATAATAGGTGAACTAGCTAAAATTCTCTTCAGTTCCTTGAAATTTTCCTCAAATTTATCTATCCAAAGAACTTGGAACCCTTTTTAATTAAATTGGTTAGTGGATTTGGAAAATTGTGATCAATTTTCAAGAAATCATAAATAATATTCAACCATAGCAAGAAAACTATGAATCTATATCACAATGGTTGATCTGGGCCAATGTTCAATTTCATTATCTTGATTGGATCAATTGATTTACCTTTATTGAGATTACATGACCCAAAAACGAAACTTTTTGTACAAAAAATTCACACATTGAAGTTTTTTCATACAAATCATTTATTAGGGTGTCTAGTATAGTCATAAAGTGATATTCATGATCTTCATTAATATTTTAATATATACTAATATAATATAAAAATACTACCACAAAATAATCAAGGTAATCTCCAAAGACTCTATTAATTAAATCTATGATGATAGAGGGGGAATTGGTATGAAGAAATAAAATCACTATATATTCATAGTATCTATACATTATTTAGAATTATTTCTTTCATATATCCTCATTCTGGATCCATAATCAAAGATATCTTAAAACAAGATCAACCTTGGAAATTTTTTTCAGCTCCACAAAGTTGACCAAACAAGTCATCAATACGAGGAATAGTGTACTTATTATTTATTGTGGTCATTTTAAGTTCCTAATAATCAATATTGAGTTGCATTATTCTATAATTATTCTTATAAAAATGAACTGGTGCATTGCAAGGCAACACACTTGGTTAAAAAAATACATTTCAAGATATTCCTGGAGTTTATCCTTCAATTACTATGATTCAATTTGTTCCATTCTATATTAATTTTTTAATATAGGTGTATCATCATGTATTAGTTTTGTTGAGGGTTTAATCTATCAATTTAGGGTAATGCTTGGAAAATATTCCATAATTACATCAATGAACTCCCATATAATAGGAAAATCATTGAATTTGACTTTCTCTCTAGTCATATAAGATAAACACCCGTTTTGAATAGTAACCATGACCTATAATTTGGATACAATTTTCATTCTAAGTTTATATTTTTCATCACACCAATATAGGATCATATGTTAGTTCAAAATATTAAATGTGAATTCCCTTCCTTGAAAATTGATAAGGGATTTATATTGATTGAGACAATCTATGCCCAATATTGCATTAAATTCAACTAGAGGGAGAATCAAAAGATTTGGAGGAAGCACAATAAATTTCTATTAGAGAAGAGCTATAAAATTTATATGCGATCGTCATATGATTATGTGTTTTCCTTGCTAACTCAAGATATAAACATTGAGGTAGTGATATGATACCCTAATCAAAATATTAAGATATAAATGGGTTGATAGATCTAGAATCAAATAAGATATTATCAGTTATAGAGTGGATGATAAGTGTACCTTTCACCACATCATTCTCCTGACCCTATTTAGTTGTGATAGAAATGGAATTTCCTTTATCCTTTTTCTTAGTGGGCTGTTGAGGCCCACCACCCTCTTTAGCTCCTGGATTATGTAATTGATTAACATTATAAATAATCTTACTATATATAAAGCTTTAAACTTCATTGGTTGGTCATGTTTTCTCCTATTTTTAATTTCCTGACCTTTTCATCTCCCTCAATAATCACTGGCTTTGTGGCCAACCGTTACACAATAAAATCATCTTCCTAATTCCTTCCAGATTTTTTTTGAATTATTTCCTCCACATTTCAATCATTTAGTTTTTTATACTTTATTTCATATTTGATATTTTCCATTTGAGTTTCATTAAAGCCCATTTTCTATTTATTTTTACCTAAACTAGAAGAATTATCTTAGTAACCACTATATATTTTTACATTTAATGCACATTTAATTATTTCTTCATAATTACAAAATTTTCTCAAGGCCATCTACCTATAAAGAATTGGTTTTAAGACACTAAATATAAAATTAATTTTTCTTATAGGGTTGATTATATATCGAGAAAAATAAGTTGATGACCTTTTAAAATTTTCTTTATAAGTATTTATGGATTCATCTTCCCTCTATTTTAGCTCGAGAAATTCCACTTCCAACTTGATATGAAGGGTTTGAGGAAATAATTTATTTTGGAACACACTCTCAGACTCCTCCCATTATATAGATTTTATTTATTCATGTTTAATTTTATTCTTCATAAGCACCCACCATTAATCAACTTCACTTTCCAAGTGATATACTACTAATACAACATTCTATTAGTCTATGCATAGAAGTATGAAGAAGAAATTATCCACTACATTAATCCATTTCTTAGTAACTAATGTGTCAAAATAATAATATAAGGAAGGTGGAAATTTTCATATAAAACATGAAATTAAATGATTCTCCCTTATTTATTCATTTATAAGATCAACATGATTCAAGTTTCCATTCATTAATTGAGAGAGTTGAGTGATCATAGTTACAAGATATTGTATCCCAACTCCCATTACATTTGGTTTCTCTTGTGGAACGTCATTCCATTGACCATAACCTTCATTATTTACAATATTTATTATTTTTCAAGCCATTTAATAACACAAAAAATATAGTATAAGTGTCAAGATAAAATAATTAGAGTGATATATCACCTGATAATAAAATATCATTAATAGGACCAAATCAAAAACCCTTTTTTTCAATCTATAGAACCTTAGGTTTAACCTAAGTTATTAATGTTCATAAGTAAAACTTTAGGATTCTATCATATAATTAGACTTATGCCTAGGTATATCTCTTAATTTTTATAACCTAATATCTAATGATTAACTAAACTTGTGTCTATGATACTAACTTAATAGGCCAAAGTAGAATATATATAAATATTGCAACATTTTTTTAGAATATTAAATACAATATTACATGCTAGAGAACTGTAAAGTTTTAGTCTATTTGGATATGGGATAAATAATTTTTTTTATTTGATGAAATATCTTCAATTTATCCCATAATAATATTCCCACACAGTATTATTCTTAGAAAAACCCTACTCAGAACCTTTCTTCATAACCCAAGGAAAAGAACTATAAGAAATGGGGAGATTAAATTCTCAGTAAGAGTGCACATTGGAAACATAAATCATTAGAGTATAAGATAATCATATGGGTATGATGACATATTCAAGTGAATGTTCACATAATAAAATATTTATACCTAAATTACAAAGATCATAAGCATCCAAATCAATTCATATATTGAAGCGTGATCAATAATAATGTCAAAATAGTAATCATCATACAAGATTCATAGTATATGCATGTTTTTTTTATAATAATAAGAAATCATAATCTTGTAAACATAGATAAATTCAATAATATCCGTGCATAATCTTATGAGCATAACAAGCAATTGATCATACTCAAGCATCAAAATGTGAACAAATCTATTCACAGTCATTTTCACACATTTTTATGAGAATATCTAGAAATAAATCATTATCATGAATCAATATGTGATCAAAAATATTAATAATAATGTATATTTTTATCATCATCATATATTGAGATATCAATATCACTTTTCCCATTGCATTGGATTGCTATAACTGACCCAATCATCACATAATCACAATTAATTCTTATAAATGTCAAAAGGTCATAAAAAATTATCATATCATCACAACATATCCTGTGGAAAATAAATGGGTATCATAAACATGTAATAATCATAATCATAGACCATAAAAAGAAAGGATTAATATAGTATAATTGGATAATATCCATAATAATTTATATTAACACAAATAATTTTATCATAGAGTAAAAATTTATTCAAAATATCTGTAGAATAATTCTTGAGTAAAATAACATTTTCACTTTCAAATCACTTATTTAAAATATTAAAAATTTCCAAATATTAAACAAAAAAATTTATTTGAAAATAAACTTGATTTTTTTTGAATAATATTAAAATAATTGAGATTTCATGATGGTGGGAAATTTGTTTCACACTATATAAGTTAAAAGAAAAAATTCCCTTCACACTTTTGTAAAAAGTAAAAAAGGACCTCACTTGGAAAATGAAAAAATGATTCCTTTCATTTTTTTATTGAAATTAAAACATGGATTGAATTGACATTAAATAATAATTAGATATTATTAAAGATTTTTTAAAACATTTTATAGATAAAATAGAACTGGATGAAAAATCATTTCTACAGAAGAGAGATATAAAGTCAGTTTTCCTTAAAGACTTTATTTCAGTATATTTTCTATTTAAGGAGAGGAAAATTAATGGAAAATATATAATATCTATAAAAAATAGGAGTATATGAAAATTAATTAGAACTAATGAGTTTAGATCATTAAATTTTATCATCGGAAGCTTAATTATAAATAATCCCGTTAAATAATTGGATTGTAACAAAAAAACCATACCTCAAGTCTCAAATTTATTTGTACATATCCAAGAATCCCATATAATAAATATAGATTTATTTTAATTTTTTTAAATAACCATAATCACACACACACATTTATATATATCAAAATATATATGATTTTCTTATATTATCTTATCACCAATTTATTAATAATTCTTCATTAAAATAACAATTTTTGGTGATAACTGCTTTGTTTTTCTAGCATATTTCTGTTTGGAAGTCTCTATATTTATAGTTTGATCATGGTTCCATCACCTAAAGAATTTTAAAATTGATATTATTATAATTGATATTTATTATATATATATATATATATTCATCCATAATTGTTAGAGAAAGAAAAATAAACCACACTATTTGGGGATACGATGGGCTGTACATACAAATAAACACTATTTTCATTTTTTAATGGATGTAATGAAAGAATATTAAAAAATAATTTACCATTAAATAATCATTATTAGATCATATAAATTATATATAGTCATAAAACCCATCATTTTTAGTATCTACGTAAAGCTGAAATGAAAAATAAATCAAATCGCTTCGTAGGGGTGGTAGTCCACATGTACGCAAGAGTGACATTATCATTTTCCAATGGATTAGATGGTAAGAAGGTAGATATTACATTATAATTAATATAGAATAATTATTTCATAAATTTCTTTTATAAACATTAAAATCATACTAATACCCATCTATAAAAAATGGTGAAGGAAATGAATTGTATCGCAACATGAAGATGGTAAGCCATACGTACATACACGTGATAATTTCACTTACAATTTGATGGAAAATGGGTGAATAATGGAAGTTTAAAACTAATAATAACATTTGATTAAATTTATTATAAATTATTTATTATTAGTGGTATATAACACTGATTTATAGGGGTTATAAGAAGAAGTAAATAGAAAGAGATCGGTTAAGATGATTACCTCTTCCTGGATTGAACTCATTTAGATATCTCCTCAAGGACCATAGGGCTGATAATTTAGAGATACCATAAATTATATAATGTTTATAATGATTTTGATAATATATTTGGGTTGAAGATGGATGATATTTATTACTCCAAGTTTAAAAAGAAAAGAGGGAAGGCATGTCCTTTTATATGGGAGGGAAATGACATGCATGGAATTAAAAAAAATATTAAACTATAACTACATAATTTTAAATATAAATGATCAAAAATAGAAATATATTTGATAAAAAATAGTATAAGTTCAAAATATAATCCTCTAATGAAATTTATATAGTTTTTTGTGTCATCTGTAACTTTAGTTTTTGATTAACCCATTTGTTAACCTTTTCAACCTTAACCACAATAATAAATATTTCAATATTAAAGGGTTAACAATGTCACCATATATTAAAATGTGACACAAAAATGGACCATTATAGATATGTTCAACCATATTCCATTCACTTGGATGATGATAATATTTTTTTGAAATATAATTCATTTAATAAACAATTATTTATTATAACATATCATTAATGTTAATTTTGGAACTATTAAATTAATTTGACTTTAAAGACACCAAGAAGAATATGGAATTAGAAAATTATATTTTCACACATGCATATTGTTCCATATTAGTATATTATATTTTTTATTAGAATAATTCACTTAAATTATGTTATGTTTAATATTTTAAAAACCATTTATTTTATTTTTCTATAAATCGAATAAATATTATGATGAAGTTTTGTTATAATTTAAGGTAATTACTCCATTACTAAAATTTATAAATACATTAATATTATAAAAAATTAATTTAACATTAAAATATAAAATTATAACTAAAATTATTCTGTTTTCATCCTTATGTAATAATTTTTGAGACATTAAATTTAGGAGAGTGACATTTTGCACTTATTTTTTTATTTAATTATTATAAAGTCCATCACTAAAGACATATAGAACCAAGTGACTATATATTCAATACATGTATGTATGTGACATAAATATATTCATCCAATAAGATTAAGAAAAGTTTTATGATAAATTTTGAAGCCTTATCGTAATGTTTTAACCCTATTTTACTCATTTTACCCTTTATTGAGGTGAAAAAAATTTACTATGGTTACTATTAATATTGACTAAAAGTAAAAGGGATATATTTAAAAAAATTTATCACAAGGATTACAATTATGGAATCCATTTTTAATTATTTAATTTCAATAAGTTTCAAAATTTTATTTTAAAATAAGTGTGAGAAAAGAAATAAAAACCATTTTTTCATAAAATCTATTTCGAAGGATAAAACTAGATATATATTCTTATATTATGTCTGTAAAAAATATGAAATGAATGTTAAAAAATTTATTTGAAAAAAATATAAATTTAATTAAAATAATTTACTAAAAGTTATCAATGTAATTTATTATTATTAAAAAATTGCATGCATAAAAATAATTTCTAAAAAAAAATCTCTTTTACTTACAAATGATTTTTTCATTTATAATAAATTGATGAACAATTAATTTATTTGATACATATATAAGATATAATTTATTCATAATTTTTTAGTGGTATTCATATCCTTCATTTCAATGGATAAGAGATAACTATAACATTGAAAAAAAATATTTTTATAGTATATCATAGTCATTTTAAATTGGTTGTCATATGTAATGCAAGCTATCAAAGAAATAAAATTAATTTAAAGAGAAATATATTTAAAAATATTGGGGTGTCACAACCTCCATCTTTTTTAAAATTCCACTTTTATTTTTACATGAATATATTTTGATAAAATTGTTCTTTTTTCATATAACACGATAAAGTATTATAAACTTTATAGTTTACTAGATATTCTAGTTTTTCTTCATGCGAAAATTAAATGACATCCTTCTTTAGAAATTTATCATTTCCTATAATAATGATAAAATTTTGAATATTGGTATTAAGGATATATGATTTAATATGACCACATAGGTAATCATAATCATCCTTATCAAAAATAGGTGTTCTGGTTAAATTTAAGTTTTCCAGTGTTCCAACTATTACTCCTTCCATCACAAAATATCTTTCTGCCACCATCATGGTTATTATAAGAAAAATTATTTAAAAATTGGATAAAATAATAAAAATACAAGAATAATTATGTAAAAATAAAAAACAAGAGGGGTGGGGGGTGGGGTTGGGGGATTAATTTTAGTTTAAAAAAACATACAACTTTCATCCTCTACAAGTATTATGTTGAACAGTTTTACATTAACAATGAAATTAAAAATAAGTGTAATATTATTATAAATTGTATAAACCAAATTTATAATAGAAAATATAAAGTGATTGTAATTATAACTATTATTTATTAAAAATTTAACATAGTTGTAATTAAAAAATTAAATAAGTTGTATTGGTTATAAAAGAAAATAATCCTTTAAAAAAATATTATTAAAACCACTTTTTTTAAACAAAAGTGGAAGGTGGAACTATCAACCAAATACAAGGTATAAATGAATTTGAACCTTTTTTATGTATCATCTAATTTATACCTATCATACATTATTTTTTCCTATCCTTGGAAGCCATTGACTAAACCTATCAATGGAAACTCACTCCCAGACATAGAAATTACACGAGCTCTATCTTCCTGGCCATAAAATCCCACGATCAAATGATCAAAATTACCTATATATTCTAATACCTAAAAGACCTAAATCTTACAAGATCACAAGAATAAAAAGTACAATATAAAATGATAATATATTTAGAAGGAAAACTGTACAATGATAGCTATTAACAAAAACACTCATCAAGAAAAAGATAAAATTGATTAGAATCACTCTCTGTGACCAGAAATTAAAAAAATTCTAAATGAACATAAAATTTTAGAATGATCCATCAAAATGTTCATTTCTTCACATATGATTCTTGAGTAGAGTATTTATTTATAGTTATATTTGTATCAAAATTCAATGGTATAATTCTACAACACTCAGAACCAGTTGAAAATACTTTATTATCCGCTTCTTCAGCTACTATAGAACTAAACAAGTTGCTTCATCTAAAAAATGGTAAAATCAGCACCACTATAGTGATTATAAATCCAAAGGGTATAATATTGTATGAAACTTCAGATCACTATATTTTCAATAAAGTGTTTTATTTATATGTTATTTTAGTTTCCAAAATATTATTCTGCATATTTATACCAACTTAAAAAAACATAAAATTAAATCATTATTATATATTGTGATTTCTAATATAAATAATGAATTGAATCATTAAATCAACATGGTTTAGTTACCATTTTTAAATAATTTTTTTTCTATACTATGTGATTGATCAACCAAAGTACTTGACCATATTAAAAGTAGATTTTTTGAGTTAGAAATTGGTGACCATGACTAAGGAATTTCTTAGAGGAAAATCTAAAAATATCTCTTCTACTTATTGATATTTTCTATTCACTAGTTCATTAACATGGGGTTTCTAATGTTTGTTACACTTGAAATGATTGATATTTTGTTTATTTTTAATCATTATTAGTTACCATAAGTGTTTTGAGAATTCATATCTATGGGTTTGGACTTGGTTTACCACTTATGACAACATATTAGTTAGTAATTAGGAAGATTATATTATAAATTTATAAAATTGATTATACATAGGAAAAAGTGATGCCCTATAGAATATAAATATTTTAGGTCATATATATCATTAATTAATTGAAGTAATTTACCATAAGAAAAGTGGTATTTTCCATATTAAAAGTGATGACCAAGACCAAGTAATTCCATTGACCAAATTCCATCAACAAGTTAGAAAAATATTTATCTTTTCAATTAACTGGTGCATGAATATGAATTTTCAAGATCTTGGTACGTGTACATAAATATATATTTTCTTTAATTTTCAATCATTCATAGCTACTTAATGTATTTTTAAAATTCACCGCTTTGGGTTTGACCTCAAACTACCACTTTATACAACTTATTAGTTAGTTGTTAGGAATGGTATATTATAAATATATAATATTTATTACCTATATCAATTAATGATTATTAATAAGAAATAATATAATTATATAGTATATTGAAAAATAAAAGGAAATATTCTTGATATTTTGATAACTTTAGTAAATAATAATTTATAAATTAATGGTTTAAAAAAAATTATTAATGTAATAAAAAATACTTTGAAGAATAATGATGGCTTGGATAAGGAAAATACCTTAATAATTCATAAAATTAGGTATAATAATATCACTAAAAGAATATGAAAAATATGGAAATGGAAGAAAAATATTGTCGTTGAAAAAAAATGTTCAGTTTGACTTACATGAATCATTTCGGTGGGATTTAAAAAAAGACCTTGAAAGAGATAACCTGAGATAGATTTTAAATATTTTAAATTTCATAAAAATTAAGATAAATTAAATCTAAAAGGTATTATATACCACACAAAAAATAAAATAAGTTGTGAATATAGAGTATATATCATGAAGGAAAATTTATACGAGGAACAATAACAACATATTTTTTCTTGGTCTAACATGCACTAAGTCATCATATAATCAATTTAGGTATTTTATTGATATATATAATAAACTCATTCATATTATTTTACTAAATAAAATTTATTTATAATTCATTATTACCCACATGTTAATTTTCTATTATTAAAATTAATATTCCTATTTTTTTTCACACGTTATTCTATTTTGTGGTTTGGTTACTTGATTCTTGATCATTATTTCATCAAATATAAAAATTTCATTAGGATGTAATATTTTTTTTATATATTTATGGTTTATCATATTCATTTACTAGATTTTATGGAGTTGGTTTCCAAGGACCACTTAAAAATATATTTTTCAGTTATTATTAAATTAATAGAATCATTGAATTTATTGATTTATCTAATTTTGAATATTTATGTTAAATAATTTTTAAATAATTGTAAATTAATTATTATTATAATTTATTACCAATATTTATGTTTTTCATAGACATTAATTAAGTAAAAATTATAACAACATTCCTGAAAGTGGTAAAACTAACCCAAACAAGAACAAATTATAAAGATAGAAAGTGTAAGACTATGTTATTGTAAAGAAATAATATAAATATTTCAAAATTGAAATGATGTTAATTTTTTTAAGTTTATTATTTTATAAAAATAAGTTGGGGTTGATGATGATAAAGAATAACGACTAAGGAGATGATAAGCTTACGTTGAATACTTCAATCTTCTCTTTAAGTGTCTCTTAGGAATGATGGATTTATGAGTTCTTAGTGTGAGAAATGTTTCAAAAAAATAGTAGATGATTTTGAGATATTAATTTTTTTATTATATTCAAAATGATACTGAAATGAAGGTTTGGGTTAAATTAAGTAGATGAAGGGTTCTTTTATAGTTGAGTTTGAGTGGAATTTTTTCAAATACCTATTCCTTAATGTGAAATGAATGTAATTTCCAATGGAAAGTAGATATAAAGTGTATAAATATTTCTTATAGGTTTATTATTCCCTCATCCACCCAATATATAGATATTTATAGTGATGCATTAGGATTTTACCTCTTAATTTAACCATTTTAACTTATTTTAACATTACCGGGGTAACTTACTTTTAACCCGAGAAACTTTTTTTTGGATAAAAATGAAAATAAAATTATTAAAAAATTTAGAGACTATTAACAATATGAAATACATTTCATTTTATACCATTCCTAAAATTGGTATAATTTTATTTTAATAGTATAAGACATAACGTTTAATTTTTTTTTTAGAAAAATGATTTTTTAATCATAAAATTATTTTGCTCTTAATCCTTGCCAAATAATAATTATAATATGTATATTGATTAAGTTTTTTGATATATAACAATAAATTTCATTAATTTTTTACCCTACATTTTTAAATTTTTATTTTAAATAAAAACAAATATTATATAGAAAAAATTACTTTTAATAGAAAAAACAAATTTTAAAATAATAAGCATTCTTATTATTATTTCATATAAATAAAACATAATTATTTTTTTTCTAAAATATATTTTATAATTATAAAAATTTAATTTGAATAAACATTTATTTTGACAAAAATATATTTAGATTATTAAAAATTATATTACATAATGCATACAAACCAATTTTTAGAAAAATATCTTTTTCAATATTTAATATGTTATTTATTATTTATAAATAATTAATTTTAAATTAATGAATGTTTATAATTTTTTTTTATAAATTTTAGAAATACATTTCAATAATTTCATTATTAAAATATGATATTTTAAATAAGAATATTTTTAAAAAATAGATTAAGAATATTTTTTTCCGAAAAAAAGTTTACATTTCATCTTATCATTATTAATTAGGTATTCAATGAATGATAATTATTTAATAATATATATCAAAAATAATTATTCTAGTATATATTATATCATTAAATTTCATACGTAATTTTTAATTTCTATAATAAATGAAATAAAACATTTCTACGATGATTTTATTTCGAGAGTTTCCGTTAATGATACCATGTAAAACCACATTTATCATTAAATATATATTTATACACATATATATGTATTAAAATAAAATATTTTTTTCTTACAAAGATTATATTTGGTGATTTATACTATTTTTTACTTCATATAGGTTTGAGGGTTTAACTTATGAATTAAAAATTTCATTCAATTTATATTTTTACTTATATGGATAATATTTAGCCCCGTAGTTTATTTTAGGTATTATTTCTAGTAGATAATTTTATTCATTCGTAAAAGCGACATTATAGTCACTATCATTATAAAAAATTATTAAATAACTTTTTATTTTACTAATTTCATGTTAAAAATGGTCTGTGCATATCTTTTATAATTACATTTCATTAAAAATAATGAAATCATATTTATTTTTTTAAATTCATTTATTTATATATGGAATGAATTTCATTAATTTTAAATGTAATGTAAAATAAGATTAATATTTTCTCATATTAATGTGAATGAAATATAATCTTCAAACAGTTGTGTTGATATAATAGGGGACACATGGATTTATTATCTCAAACCATTTTACCATTTATCGTGACATACCTCTCCAGATATTTCACTTTTTTTTATTTATCATTTTTAGTTTGGAATCTCCTATTATATAATTTAAATCATAATATCCTTAAATAAGTATGGAAATATTGAAAGAGTGAGTGTTAAATAACTAACTATAACCCTATTGAATTTTCATCATTATCTGTAAGATTTATTGCTCAACCATATTTTATATGTTCTTTGTTTAATGGTTTGTAAATAATTAGAAGGAATTGTTTCAAGTATTTGATGATCCATTTTTCAAACATCAATTTCTCTACTAATTCCTTAATTTTTCTTATATTTGTTCACAACATACTTAGTTATTTTTCTATTATTTTCATATGTATGAATTTATTAAGGGTGGTTATATCATAAGAGATTAAATTTACCCCCTATTAACATTGAATACTGGAGTTCATATCTTTTTTATTCCTTGTTCCAATAGTTATATAATGAATTCTCATTATTTAGAGATAAAGGATTTTAATTACTAAAGATTGGTAATAAAGGAAAACAAGTTGGGGATGATAATTTCAATATAATGATTGACTCCATGATTTGAGGATTTTTTTTTGAACTATTAGGGGTTAAAAGGTAAACTATCTCTATATGTATTTAGAGATAAATCATAATATTAAATAAAATAAACAATCCATAAATTAATATAGAAAGAAACTGAATAAAATATTAGACAAGAATAAAGTTTTGGAAAATATAATCTATATAATATATAGATGTTTTAAATCTACAATAACTTTCATTAATTCTCAGATGAATGCAAAGAAAATAAATGTTTTTGAAGTTGAAAAGAATCTTATACAAATATTTTTTAATTTAATTGGCTATTTTATGATAATATTAACACTATTTTATATGAAATATATATGGTGAGCATAAATTTTTTTAATATAAAAGATAATACAATATTAATGGAATAAAGTGAGTCAGTACTGGAAAACAATAAAAATTATGTTGATATTGTCCAAGTAATAAAAAATGATTTAGGAGTACGTTAGAATTTAGAGGAAACATTACATATATAAGACTAGGATGGGTTATGAAGAAATGAATTTTGAAATTAAAATAGAGTCCCCTGTTGAATCTAATTTTTCACAGTACATAAATGGTGATAAAATAAAAAAAGAATAATATGAAAAGTGGAGAGATGCTCATGAATGTACAAGGGTGAAGAATAATCATCATATTTAATTAAAAAATTCTAATAAAATGAAAATGTATGTAAACATGTGTTATTTTTTAGGATTCATGGATGTATAGTAAGATTTATTTATTAGGAAATTGATTTAATTTAATTAATTATATATTAGAAATATTTTATACAACACTAATGTTACAAATCATAGAAAAGCACATATAATTCATATGTGAATAAATTTATTAGTAATAATATTATTAAAAGGGAAGATAAAAAACAATTTCAATGAAAACATATAAATGAAACATTATGTTATTTGGAAGATATTTTATTTTTTATAATAAGGTAAATAATGAAAAATATTTATATTGACTGAATTTAAGTAAAATGTATACAACTTACCAATATTGGGTTTTTATTAAATCAGTATTTATAAAAAAATAAATCCCACAGACACATTGGTGAGATGTATGATAATAAATAAAGTGTGAATATTTTTTCTAAGTTGATTATAGTTCAAAAATTCTCATGTATTGAGAAAAATATATATAAAGATACAAGAAATGTGTAAGTATTGATATATTTTATTAATATTAAACAAGTAAAGAATAAAGTATCAAAATATAAAAAATTCATCATTCTATATATGGGTAGGTTGTTTCATTTAGAGAAAGAAATTAAGTAGTAAGTAAAAAATTTGAAAGGAACATGGTAGAGGCATACAATATAATTCCATTTCAATTAAATAATAACTATATACAATTTTAAGTGCACAACAGAAGATTAAATATTTATTAAAAATTTAGATCAAAAATATAGTTTAAGAATAATAAAAGAAATTATCATAGAAAAAGAAAAAAAATTATAAAGAAGATGGTGACTACCATAAAAGAATAGATCCGAAATTTGAGGGATATGAGAGGTGAAATAAAGAAAGGTTATATTTCTATAAATGTTACCATCAGTTCATAAATCATTTAAATCATACACAATAATGGGGAATTTCTCATAAAAGTAGAACCCTTTTTGAATGAACATCATTTTATCATGAGACATGGTGATGCCTCATGATCATGTGGAATCTTGAAACACAGACATCATTTGTGGTAGAGTAACATTGATTTTTTTCAACCATGGCCCATATTTAAGACTAACCATCTCTTTGTGGAGGGTGACACTAATATTTCATGGTTGTGTACTCTTTGTAGTCTCATGACTCCTATGTGACCACATATTTTGGGAAGGTGATGTATATAAATACTTGGAAAACAAATTTATAAATAGATAAGGGAAAATATTGATATCTTTGAGGAATTATACCAAAAAAATTACTAGAAAATCACTTTTGAACCCATAATATTATCACCATTTATGAATAAATTTGTTTGTACAATAATTTGAAGAATTTCCGTCAGTTAACTCACTATGTCTAATCCAATTAGGGGAAGGATGGAGAATCATGAATGAAATTATTATAATTACCCCCCTATGTAAAATTTTCATGATACTATCCATATAAATCCATCACAAGGGACTCCCATGATACCCCTTTATAGTGGGAGACTCATATGAATTCATTCACGAGCTACCTTTGACAAAATATATTAATAGAATAGAACAATTTACCTTTGACCCTTATTTTATGTGAAGTATTTAGCTTAACTAGGTTATTTTTTGGCCTCTTTAAATGGTTTAGGACTGTGAAAGATTTGGAACACTCATGGTATCATTATGAAGGTACCCAAATTTTGGTAACGAGACTCCCTTGCATCCTTTATTTCACTTAGGAAATATTCTTTGGAAACATTTATCCAAATGAACTCAACAAAATCCTTTTTATAAGGTAGAATCTTCCAAAATATCATTCTTATAAGTCCTCCATCATGACATCCTAATATATATGTTTTGGTTATTCATATTAGTGTGCACTATCTCTATTATTTATTCTCTTGATAATGGCCCCCTCCCAGGATTTTCTCCAAAATTTATGATTCCCTCAGGGTAATAAAAATCATGTATTACCACTATAACACGGTACCCATCATAATGGTACTTGTGAAACTGCCCTTTGATCATGCTTCTCATCTTGGTAGAACCATATCTAGAATCGTATTCTCTTAAGTACCTATTGAACGTATTATATCCACTCAATGTTCTAGTGATATACCATCTTCCTCCTACTTGGTGTAATCCCCAAAACCCACCTTCACCCGAGTCACTAACTAGACAAGGTATATGTAGGAAAGATATCTGTAATCCCCAGACAAATATTTTATGATCCCAAGTAAAGCTTTGACATTATATTATGTGTTATCCCCAAAACCCAGCTTCACTTAAAATAATATCCTTATTAGGAATCTCTTGTTGGAATATTAATAATCCCAAAAAATATAATTCCTTATCCCAATAAAATATTGGGACTCATACCATGTTTAAGAACCAATTTATCCATAAAAGGGCCTCACTTACATAAGCCAAAAATCATCCTCATTGGGATATATCCTCCATAAATCATTCTTAAATGGGAAAAATTACCCATGAGAAAATCATTCTTCAATGGTATATACTCTATACAAGCCAATCATTCATACATGGACCATATTCCATATAAGATACCATACCATCTCCAGTTTAGTTACTGATGGGTATAGTGAACTAGAAAGGGACATACCTACATAAGTCCCACACCATCTATTATAGTCCACCATTATCCCAATATTCTAAGTTGTAATACTATAACTAAATTTCTTAAAGCCTTTATTTCATTTTATTAAACTTCATTTACTTTTCTAGTCATACAACTTTAAGATGTGAATTCAAACTATATGGGATTTGATTACTACAAGCCATGATATGTATGAATCTATGAGTATTAATTATAATATTACATAGGTCTTTGAAACATGAAATTAAATCGAATGTCATTTGGTCATGAATGAATGAACTTAATGGGAACCATAATTTTCATTTTCAAGTGAACTTTAATGGTACGACGTGTCCCATTAAGTGACATATAACTTTTTGGAATTTGATTTATTTTATAGGGATACATTGGAATCCCATATATTTTATTGATCCAAAATACACAAAACCTACCACCTCCCTAGATAGTGATGAATTCTAGATCTCCCAACTGTGATTCTTTAAACCATTGTATAATCACCAATTAAAATGAAAATGATAAACCATTGATATTTATAGATGTTTACATTGATGCATGGTTTTTGATTAATTGATTTCATAGTGGTAACCAGTACTAATACTATTATCTATAAGGATTCATGAATATGTAATAAATAAATAATAAAGACCCATCGTAGATAATAATCTCTTGAAAATTTTGTGATGCGCCCAAACTCCAATTCCGTTGGCCAATGGAAAACTTTCAGTGTAACTGGTATAGTCCCAGTGACTGCTTACATTTAGAAAGTAGGTCTGCGTTGAACAAAAATGAATAGGTGTGGTGGTATTTTAGATATATAATTATTAACCTTTTCTGAATCCATTACCTATGAAAGAGATTGATCAAACATGATATTTCATGATATACTAAACAGAAAAGATTACTTTTTGTGGTTGTTGATCATTCAGTATTTTATGAATCTCTTTTGAGTTCCCATCAATCCAAATAGAAATATCATAATTTTCATTAGCCAATGTTTGATTCCTTGGATAGTTATATTTCTCAGTCACGATGTAGGTTGTGGCCCTAAAACCTAGTTATACATTATCTACAACCCAAAAAATCCATAAATAGGTGGTGATTACCATGGTGCATGAGTATAATCTCTGCGGAGAGATCTTTACATCATAAAAAACTTACAAAACCCTCTAGGTGATGAAGCCCTATTGACTATACCACTAGTGTAGGTCCAAAAATACAAAAGTGTCCTTGATAGACATCTCTGAATACTTTTAAAGATTACCCCTAGAGAGTGATAACACCCATATTCATTACCATAGGTTGGTGGATAAAGACATGAATTATATCCCCTCTACTACTTATGTTCTTCCTAGCAAGCTCTGGTTAGCCACCATTTATTGAAACACAGTGTGAACCCAACCTATCAATAATATAGCAGGGACACTACCAATGAGATCTCAACCCTAATTTAACCAACCAAGGAACCTAGAAGGAGGCCTTTTCATGGGTGAATGGTAACCAAAGCTTAGAAAAAGGATCAAATTTCAATTCCCACTCATGAAGACCATTAGTAAATGCTGAGGGAAATTAAATACCATTCCCATATCTCTACTCACACCCAAAAATCCTACCAATATATATTGGAAACAATTGAATATTCTTGTTGGTATATATCAATGTTTATTTAGAAGCATTCTTATATCCAACTCCCATCCAGATAGTTTTTATAGTATCCTAACTAAGAAAAAAGATCAGAGTTGGGATCATTTCTTCATTCAAGATAGTGTCGAGTGGAATATTTTGGTGGTATTTTAGGATAAAGAATATATTCTTACTCTTATCATAGAAGGCCGACGACATGTCCTATAGGTTACACAATGTTAAGATCATATCCATTCCTTTACACATGGTTTCTGTTGACATATCCTGATGAAACCAAAGGAGGTGTCTTATATCCCTACCCCCATCAAGGAGGATCATAGGTCAGTATGAAGGGAATTCAAGATTGGGATAATTTCCTTGATTCCCTAGAAATACATGAGTGATCTCATGTCCCTTCTTCAACCCAAAATATTTCTCAATATATTAAGGAAGAAGGATGAAAGAAGGTCTTTTAATTACCCCAATCTAGGATATTCACCAATATATTTTGAATGACACAAAAGAAAAGGTTGCACTACTACAAAATTAGGCTATAGCCACAGTTTTAAACTGTAGCTATAGGCCCCAAAACTATGGCTATAGGTTATATCCACAGTTCCCACAACCGTGGCTGGTATTTGAATAGATATAGGGTAAAACCTATAGCCACAGTTCCCAACCACGTCTATAGCCATTTATCCATGGTTTGAACCGTGGCTATAGCCCTATATCCATGGTTCCAACTATGGAAACAACCCTAAATACATAGTTTTCAACCCGTGGCATAGGATAAAATCACTCATCTTCTATAGCCACGGTTAGGAAACATGGCTGTAGACCTATAGCTACGGTTTAAAACTGTGGCTATAGGCCTACACATTTCGTAAAAAAATAGCACCGTTCAGCCGGTGCTGGCCCCTTGCATCCTCCCCACCACCCCTATAACCCCCCACACTCTCCCCCTTGCACCCCAACTGCACGTTAAAGCCCCCCATGCACCACTCCCTCTGTATCCCCCATTCCCACCTTAGACAGTCCCCACTCACCCCCTGGACAGACCCCCCGGATAGCCCCCCTCCTGGACTCCCCCCAGGACCACCCCACCTAGATAGCAGCCCCCCCTGCTGGACACCCCTTGTACCCCCTACTGGACACCCCACCAGGACAGACCCCCCTGCAGACCCCTCCCTCCTAGACACTGGACACCCCCCTACATAAACACCCCTCCCCTGGAAAACCCCCCTGGACAACCCCCCTGCAAACCCCTCCCTCTTGGACACTGGACACCCCCAACCTATATAAACCCCCTCCCCTAGACATCCCCTCCCCCTGGACATCCCCCTGCAAACCCCCTTCTAGACAGACCCTGAACACCCCCCAGACAGACCCTAGACACCCCCAGACCCTGGACACCCCCCCAGACAGACCCTTGAAACCCCCTGGACAGACCCTGGACACCCCCCAGAAAGACCCTGGACACCCCCATACCCTGGACACCCCCAGACAGACCATGGACACCCCCCGGACAGACCCAGGACACCCCCCGGACAGACCCTATACACCCCCCCTGGACAGACCCTGGACACCCCCCAAACCCTGGACAGATACCGCTGAACAACTCAGACCTCCACTCCCCTGGGCAACCACCCCCACCCTCCTGGACAGACCCTAGAACCCCCTATAACCTGGACACCCCCCATACCCTAGATACCCCCAGACCCTGGATAGATCCCCCTTGACAGCCCAGACCTCCACTCCCCTGGACAACCACCCCCACCCTCCTGAACAGACCCTGGAACCCCCCAGAACCTGGACACCCCCTCACACCCCCACTGTCCTGCCCCCACCCCACCCATTTCCCTTCCCCCTACCCTTTCCAGCCCCCACTTTCTCCCCTACCACCCCCCACTTGCACCCCCTTCCAGTCCCCTCCCCCTGCCAGTTTCCCCCTTCCCCCTACCAGTCACCTCCAAATTAAATTATACACAAAATCTACTTACATAAAAAAGAATTAAACAAATCCAAATATAAAAAAACACATAACTGCACTTAAATGAGTCTCCCTATAAGACAAACTATCAAAGAAGTCTAGAACCATCTCAAAATTACCTACAACACAAGGTAGAACATAGTAGTTCTCATCCCATAAAATTATGGTAAAACAAAACATCTTAGAATATTCAAAAAGAATGTAACTCAATAAACAAGAATAGTGCAGCACCACCTACTAGAACCCCTGGATAAAAATCCCCCTCCCACTGTTGGACCCCCCTAACAGCAGCCCCCCCTGCTGGACCCCCCTGGAAAGCAGCCCCCCTGGACCCCCTGGACAGAAATCCCCTACTGGACCCCACCTAGACAGCAGCCCCCCCTGATGGACCCCCTATATAGCAGCCCCCCGGACCCCCTATTCAGCAACCCCCCCACAGCTGGACCCCCCGAACAGCAACCCCCCTAGACAGTAGCCCCCCCCGGACAGCAGCCCCCCCGGGACAGAAACCCCTCCTATTGGACCCCCCTAGACAGGAGCCCCCCCGGACCCCCCTGAACAACAACCCCCCCTAGACAGAAACCCTCCCTGTTGGACCCCCCTGAACAGCTTCCCCCTACTGGACCCCCTTAAACTGCTACCCCCCATGCTGGACCCCCCCTGAACAGCTGCCCCCCCTGCTGGACCCCCTGGACAGCATCCCCCCTACTTTGGATGCTTCTTAAGGTTGAGGCTGGGAGATTCTAGGTTTATCCAATAGAGACTTACATATATTCTCATAGTGTTGATATCACTACTCCCCTAAATATTCCAAAGGCTTCTAGACGTATTCTGGGAAAGATCAATGCACTGGTTCATATCCCTACTCACACCAACAATTTCCGTTGACATATTTTGATGTCACTTTAGAAGAATCCTATGAAGGATGCTTCTCATGAGGGTCATTTATTATAATTCATGACCCCACCTATGATTGAGGGTTTTACCTTGATTTTCTAGCAAAGATAATCAAAAAAGAGATCTCATTAATGGAAACATATAACTTAGAATAAGGATCATATGATTACCCTTTTTGATACTGATATTCCGAGGGATATTCTAGACATTTCAATTGAAAATAAAAATTCTACCAAATATTTATAAATATATGAAGGAAACTATTACGTCAAATTTACTACCAATAATTACATGATTAATTTATTTTGAGGTCCTCCTTAGATAACTTGTGATGAATGTCCTCCAAATGGTGATATGAAGACTTTTCAATGAGGACTAACCCTTGACATTATTTGTGGAGGTCCTCTCTATAATATGAAGGCTGACTAGTAGGGAGGCCCTCCCCTTAGAAAATCATCAAAAATTGGTAACTGTAGAGACCCTCAACATAGAGACCAAGATAATATGAATAGAATTCTTCCCAATATTTTTCATTACAAAGGTCATCCCCAAAACAATATCGTTCCTTGGAATGAATTTTTCCTTATATCAAAACTAATATGAGGTTTCCATCATATCTAGAGGCATTCTGGAATTTGAATCTAACTAAAACAATCACAAAAACATTAATCAATGGTGTTTTTACTAATTATTGTGTGATTTTGGGTGATATTTTCCATTTGAATTTATCCCAAGTCATATAACATATTATTCGGTTGGGGAATTTTTTGAATGATCCCAGTCCCCTTGGAAAAGCAATAGGGATATGACCAATATTTCCATATTATGTAAAATGACACCTTTATGTGGATGATGGAAATTTCATGGTCACACAGATAGAGATGGACGAAGAATGAATTAAAGTTATGTTCTATCCCATGGACACCCCCTGTATTATAGTCTATATATACTTAAAGAGGAATGGAAACGTTTTTGAATTATATTTTTTTGGAGAATATTCAACACATGAACACTAAATATTTTTCATATGGGGAGTACAATAGCCATATCGAGACACTAAGTGAACTTTACTACCCATTTGAGTTTTCAAATTCTTAGTGTCTTAAAACCATTTGATGGAAAAGTAATAAATATGCATTTAGTTTTCTTGCATTATCAACATGAGGTCACTCTGATGGATAGCCCCTGATTCCATGAATAACATGCATATAAGAGGATTAGGTGAATTTGTAACTCTACAATTCATCCCACTCATTATCTAATAAGACCCATTAGGGAAATAATCATGTAATCTCATTACTTGATGCGATGTTTTGGGACCTTATTATGCATGTTTTGTTTTTTTTCATCTAAAAAACCCCATAGTATCTAAATCTCCTAAGAGTCACGCTCTAAGTAAGTGAGTAATTGAAAAAAACATACTTCAATTACTGAATAGAGTCAAATAGGAATCCCATATGAGGAAATGAGAGACTAAAACCACAAGGTATTCCTAAATGTTCAGAATATATCAACTTGAAAAGATTTTTCATCAATATCATGAAATAATAGAGGTCCATAAATATAGAAAGACCATGATAAAAAATTCCCTAATAAAATTGTATGAGTGACCCCATCCTATATATTCGGGGGTATTATTAACAACACCACCATGACTGGGATCATATAATAAATAGTAGATACAATATGTGATGGTTTTAGAGAATGTTAATTCCCATCCATGGTATTGGGTAAATATTACATCCTCCACCTCCTCCAAGAAAATCAATCATTACCAAATTTGGTTAGAATCTTGAGAAATCAACCTCTTGGTTTATTCCACTATGCAATCCATCATTTTCATTGGGGATGAATTTAATGAAAACTTTCAATGAATCTCATTGGATCATCATCCTCTAAGGAGAGAAGATGAATCTTTAGAGGGGTTTTCAAACAAAAATGATTCACCGAGATGAATAATATTATAGAGTATTATTATTTCTATCTCATACAGTGTGTGAAGGATGAAAATATCCCCACAAAATTGACTAGAATATTTTTTTTTATTTCAAACCTCTTATCAATAAAAGCTATTAGCAATAGTATTATAGACTACAAAGATAATGAACCTGTTATAAAGGAATTTATTGAAGATTCATCTACTTGAAATGTTGTTAACACTGAGGTCCTCTGAACATTTAAAAAAAATCAAAGGTGAAACTTAGGTGTTTTTTATATACCATAGATGGGTCAATGTTCATCTTCCATCATAAATTACCAACAAGATATCCTTTCATCTAGAAGTGTCTACAATAAAACTTTCTTTACCAGTTCATCTCTATGCTTTAAAAGAATACGATGATCAATAAATTTAGCTGTAAATAGTGGGTGGGTTTATTAATCCATCACTACATGGAAATGTGTGACCTATTTAAAAAACATGAAACATCCTCAAGAGAAATTATAAGATATTTTTATGTAGAATCAAGTTGAAGAATTGAAAACACCACAGATTCCATTAAAACAATTTGGTGTTTTTTGGGACTTTTTAGAAGTCATACTATTACTTAGAGAAGTTATTTGGTTATCTAAGGTTATGTACAAGATAATTCCATCAACACAATGCATGATAGATAGTATAATAAATACTACAATAATTATTCTAAAACTTTCACTAATTCCATCTTCAATACCCATTCTTGAAAAATATTTCATGGTTCCTCCACATGAATGAAACAATTTGAAAAAGATCCCCATTTTGGACACAAGGAAGGGGATAATTCATTAAAAATTTATGGAATAAAATAATAGAGACTATTATTTCTAAATATATATTTTCCCGGAATATTACATCACTTCCAAAGGGGAAAACATGATGAAAATTCTAAAGATATTGAAGATTGTTAAATTTGGGTTGAAAAGTTACCCAAACTACTGCACTTACCACCCAGTATTGGGGAATAATATACAAGACTATTTTATCTTGAAGGACATACTCTATAATATAGTTTAATACAAAAAATTAAAGATGGGAAAACCCCAAGTATAGGTGGCCCAAGTATTTAATACTCCACCATAGGAATAAGAAGAGTGAATAAAAGTCTTAGGAAGGCTTGTGTAGAAATTTTAGTACTAGTTAAATATAAAACTAATCAATAGGGAATAGTCTAAATCAGGTTTAAATTGAACCAACCAATTTTGACCTTAGTTACCTCTTTTAAACTAGAAGTAATATCTTTATCATCATAATCTTATAAAAGTTGACATATCCAGCGTCAACATACATAGAAAAAATAGGAACATTTCATAATTTTATCTATTATAGTATAGACTTTATCAAACTCATTACCTCTATAATTAGATAGACATTCACTATCTCAACAAATTAGATAACATGCCCCACCCAATCAAATAAAATTCTAATTTGGTGAAGAGTCATTAAATGACCCAGTCAATGCAATTTACTTAATAGACCCCTTCACTAATAAAATGACACATATGAGCTTGAACACATTATTTATAATAGAGGAGGATATCATAGAGGCTAATTAATCTATGTATAATAAACTTGAAGTATACCCTAGTGATTAGAAATCATATCATAATATGTAAGTATACAATATAAACCCAAATATTCACACTCCATTGAGTTCAAAAGGAATATCAAATTGGTTATGAATCTTATAGGGATTGTTGTAATTAAATAAAAATGAAAGACAAACAATTTGATATTTAGTTTTCTAGTCAACATAGAGGAAGGGGAGGGTTCGTTCATCTTAACCTAGAAACCATAAATTACCCTAATTTTCATTAAAGTGAAGGAGTCACCAACATAGTCATCTTCATCATTTAAGCCTAAATCCATGGAATAACTTCAATATGTGAAATATAAACCCACATACCATAAATGAAATATCTTAATGAATTTTGATACGATTATGACCAATAAATCCATTTTAAATGTAACGCCCCAACCCTAGTTACCCAAAATTGGTGCATTATTACATATCATTGGCATGATAACAAGAGATCAAGTCCTGAAAGTATGATTAGTTTAGTAGCCTTGGAAGTACTAGATACATACATAAGTTTTACATTACATCATGAAATAAAGAAAAACAACATTGTATCCCCTTTGAACACACTCACATCCATTAGCCTATTCCTGTAGGTTAATCATGTTGTACATATTCACATCCTATAAAAAATAAAACATAGAAAGGGGTGAGATCAGATGCTTAGTAAGGATAAAAATATATCAGAAACTATCATAAATAAGCATAAACATTTAAGGCAATGTATAATACTAAAACACAAGCCTTTTAAACTTAAATTTCAGTATAATAGGGAAAATATAAGTCAAATAATTCCATTTACTTATTCACATGGATATTCTACTAGTTGAATAATCGCATGTAATATCAATATATAATTTCATAATGATGGAATGAATAATGATGGACATCATAACCACATAGTCAAGGCCTCGTGCTAAGACTAAAAATAAGATTTTGTCAAGGCCTTGTGCCCAGACACTAGTTTGTCTCATGAGACCTACTGATGCATCAAGGAGATATAGCTGGATCCAACAGTCACTTACTAAGTCCAATGGATGCCTCATATGAAAAGGTTGAAACATCACATAAACATTCATATTAAAACTAGCATACTAAATGTTAATAATTTATCCATAAACCATGAATGGTATAAAAATAGCACATCCATAGTCAAACATAACTCATACAATACAGTATGGATGATTTTATTATAATAAATCAATATCAATCAAGAATAAAATACAATGAAGGATAGTTACATAGATGAAAATAATCAATAAAACTATTTGAGATAAATATCCCCTTTTTCTTGAAAATAGTTAAAAGTCACACTATTTATCAAAGAATTCATTTAAAATATTTTTTGAATCAAAGTTTCCCACAAAAATTTTAAACTTTTTAAAGGAATTTTATTTTCAAAATATTCATTTCCAAATAAATAAATCTTTAAAATAATTTTTAAAACTTGGACATTAATGAGAAATATTTAGAAGAATAAATATTTAAAACTTATAAAATGACATTTTAGTTAAATTATTCCTAACCAAAGGAAAGATGAGTAAATACAAACAATTGAGGTAATTGTGACTTTAAAATATCATGAGAATAAAGTGAATCAAGATATACTATGTCAAAGTACAGTATATACACCACATAAAAGTTAATTGGTTCATAACAATAAAGAAGTCTTAATAGAATGTAAATTGAGATGAAATCCCTTATAAAGGCTGTATCCATTGGTTAAGGATATATCAATGACATAATTATGTGTGAAAAATATAAATACAATCAATATGATTGGATATTTTGTGTAAATAAATCAGTGGAAATTCACACATATTCTTGTAACAACAACATGAATGACTTGGATGTTTAACTCAATGAATATAAATTGAGTTAAGATTACTCTTATCAAGTTAATATCAATGACTTGAGAATTTATCAATGGATTTATTATGTGTATTAAAAGTATATACACACAAAGGGGAGTGTAAATTACTAAATAAATAAATAAATAGTGATTTGACACATAATCTTGGTGTAAAATAATCTATGAAATTTGCGTAAAACCCAATGAGTGGAAATAGAAATTATAAATTCCATTACTAATTTGGTAACTTACAAAACATACACCCCATGATAGAAGGATTATACAATGAAATTTTAAATACCCACAAATTAAAGTATATTACATAAGGAATACAATCACGGGCAGTACATACACCACACAAAAAGAAATAGTGGCAATATAGCATGAATCTCACGTGAATAATAAGTGAGATGAAAACCCTTTACCTTGTGATTTTCCTTTGTTGAGGATACATTAACCTCCTGTATAATGGTGAAATAATTGTTATTAAATTATAAAAGAAACATATACAAAAATATGATATCACATATGATCTTTTAATATTGCTTTGTTAATAATATTTTTGTAGAATCATTGTTTTGGGTGTTAACTGATTAATTTTTCTTTATATGTTTTGTTATGTAATTCATGTTTGTTTTGGATAGGATGTATTATATTTGTATATATAATTATATAAAATTCTTAAAAATTATTTTTTAATCATAAAATGATATTTATTACTGAATGTTTACAATGGGGAATGAATCTCATCGCGTTCGTGGAGACGGTAATCCGTACGTACGCACGAGTGACAATAAAATTATATTGATGCTAAAATATTATGTAATTAGATGTTATATCATATATAAATAATAATTAACATGTTAAATTTATTATTTAAATCAATTATACCCATTATTATATCCATCTAAATAATTAAGTGTTGAATAACATACTACACCACGACGTGGAGACGGTAAGCCGTACATACACACATATGGGGACTTTGTCATTCATAGGATGGATAGAATAATGAATATGGTTGTACCATTTTTATAATAACATAAAAGTATTTATAAGGTACTAGATTTATAATTTTGGTAGGGAAACAACAATGAAAGAGGAAGTGGAAGAAGAAAAGAACATTGAAAGTGGTGATGAAATAATTACCTGTTCTTCGGGTGCTTCCTTTTGATTTGATCCAAAGGGCTCATTAGGTTGGATTTCTGATCAAAGTAAGGAATATAGGTTGAATTCAGGGTAGTTGGGAGGATATTTGATCAGGGTTTGGCTAATCCAAATGTCTATGGATTTGTGATTTTGAGAGAATGGAAAGTACCCTTTTATAAGAGAGGTGAGGGTCACTTTAGGAAAACCTTGAAATATTATTTTATTATACAATCATATTTAGTTTATAATGCCTCTAAAAGGATTTACTTTAAGGATAAGGTAGGGATGGATCAAAAACCTCTCAAAAAATTGGTTATACAGGTTTAAGTCACCATATTAACCTTATATTTTAGATTTAACTCTTGGTAAAATAGTTTATCATTAACCATCTCTCCATGTATTTTTATATTATATGGTTTATAAACTTACTATAAAATTACAAGATAACTCAAAGATGTTATTTAATGACATATATATTACTATATAAGTCCTTTTTCCAAATTTTAGGTTTTTATGACTATTATATCATTTTATAATATAGTATTTGTTTTAAAAAATCACAATGTCAATTTTGACATTATTTAGTATTTGGTTTTTGTGAAAGTCATAAAAATCTGATTTATTGGAAAACAATAAATTGAATCAATCCTAAAATTAAATATTAACATATAAAATTTGTCTAATGCATCAAAATTCCAAATTTACATTTATTTTAATATTTATAATATCAATTATTTTAATCTTTCATTAATAAGATAGTTACTGCATCATCATTGTGTCATAATTAAATTTAATTATTTAATGTCTAAAAATTATAAATAAAATACCATGATTTATGAAATATTCTTATATTTCTAATAAATATTTATTGTTTAAATTATCTTATGTATAACCCTATATTAAAAATGTCTTAGTTTTTAAAATTTGAATTTAATGCTTTTAACTATTATTTATATAAAATAATAACAAATGTCCTAATCTAAACCAAGTGGACCAAAAGGATATTATTTTATTCCTAAGGTTTATTTTGGTAGGAATAAACTTATCCAATAGAATTATGACATGTGTTAGAGTAATTATAATATCATTTTTACCTTTAATTACCCTATTTACTTTTAACCGTGGTAAATAAAATTTAAAAGTTACTTTTCACCAAAAAAATATTTTCATCTTATTGAATCAAATTTTACTTACTAATGTTAACCATGTATCACAAATTTTTTAAAATCAATTCATAGAAATGGTAAAATTACATTTTATGCAAATTTGCTAACGTGCCTAGAAGGTGGGTAAAAGACGTTAAAAAATTCAACCAAATTTTATACATCTAAATTTGTTATAAAATAACTCCAATGAATTATATTGAAATAATATAGGTATTATGTATCTATTTTTACTTAAAATAAATTTAAATAAAATAAAGAATTATTTAAATAAAAGGTCTGTTTTTAAACAATAATGTAGTGTTTTTCACTATTCATAAAAAATTGAATGTTTTCAGAAAAATACCAAAAAATTTCCCCTAAGATAATTTTGATATTCTGAATCTAAAAAAAATGTCTATTTTACAAAATTCAAAACATATAAGTTGCAATAAATAATTTAAAATTAATTCCCGTAGTCAAAACCTGAAAGTTGGTTTTTGAGAAGTAAAAACTATCAAAAGAATGATATGTGTTTATGTCTAGTTTAAAAGTGAAGTTACATCCAATTACCAAAAATGGATTAAATGATAAAAATATAATATAATTATACTTCAAAACCATTCAAATTTATAATTTAATACTATAAATTATTTTGATTAAAAATATGTTTTCAATTGACATTTAGTATCTTTCACTATTCACCATAATATGAAAGTTATCAAAAAAAACACAAAAAATTTATTCAAATTAAATTTTTATGTCTCTATTATAATTAAGAATTTAATTTCATAAAATAGAATACATAAAGGTGTCAAATATTGGATTTAAAAGTGGTTCACCTTTAAAAGGCGGAAAAACTACATTTTTTGAAAAATACTTTTTTTATCTGAAAATTTGAATTTTTCATTATATTATGTCTAAAAAACAAAAAAGATAAATGTTAAAATTATGTGGTATATATATAAAATTTAAAATTTGGTTATTATTATTAATAACCACTTTCTAAACGACTAGTTTTATAGGTTTTGGTGCACTTGAAATCAGTGTTACATACATCACACACTATTGTATTATTCAAAGAGAAGAATTCTGTGGACGTTTGGGGTGTTAAATTCTACCCTCCTTCAATAAATTACATCCTAAAAATTTGAAATTGTTCTTAAAAAATAAAAGGTTAAAAAAATATAAAATACCTTTGTGGAAAACCCACATCATAAATAGGGTTAATAAAATTTAGTCTTGATAAGAGGGAAAGGGAAATGAAAAAGTCACCACCAAATTATGATTTCTAATAGAAGATCATTAATGGCAATTATATTTAGAGGAAAGACGTAAATATTTATTGGGAGTGACTGAGGTCATCAATTACAAACAAGTAAATGGAAAATTTAGGGCCTCAATTCCATAAATCTATGATGAATAATCTAAGGTATTAGAATACTACATTTTTGGGTTTAAGATCTTTTCCCTAAGGTTTAAGAATTAATTTCATCAGAGAATAAGAAAAAAAATACTTGATTGTTAGAGTTCCATCCTTTAACTAATTTCTACTACAAAATCTTCTTTCACTCCAAATGAATAGTATTCAAGATGACTTGGTCACACCTGAAGTGCTAGAATCAAACTATTGAGAATCACATAATCCACAAAGGATGAACTATATATTTACCCTGTATTTAGAGATTAACCAAAACCAAAATGGTCAGTACAAGATCAGATGATCCCCAAAAAGGATAATCCTTTAGATAAAGAAATACTAATCTTAATTTTTAAAATTAAACCAACAATACCCAAAGGTCAATAAATACCATTCAATAAACAATTGTCCTTAAAAAACTTCAATATAATCTAAACTAATATTGAAACCCAAAAACATAGAATAATTTGATTATGTAGTCTTCCATGTTAAATTGTATCTCCAAATAACATCGACTACTCTTAAAATCACATAATTAAAAGTAATTAACCTATTCACATATTCTCTATGATAGGTTAATCATTTACATAAATAACCCAAATCTCTATAAATCCATAATAAAAATATAGATAAAAATCCACCATTACTCCTCAAATGAAATCCCATAGTATTATATTTTTCTTAGGCATATAGTGTTCCCAACAGAGTCAACATCTTCCAAAATTAAATTTATCACTTAATCACTAAATAATTTTACTAAAATAAGGATATCCATTTGTTAAAAAATAAGATCCCAAATAAACTTATTATTGATCAATAAAACAATTTAACTAAAAAGAATTAGTCACACTAACCAGGGATTTTACATAGTCCAGTGGTAGGTGATAATACTAATCGCACTTTGGTTATGGGTTCGATTCCCATAGCTTTTTCCGACGTGATGGGTTGTTACACGGTCTGTGTGTTGTCCTTTTTCAAAAACTATATTTTATAACATTTCCAAAATTTGATAAATTCCTCAAAATAACCATAAAACAATTTAACCACAAATGTTATTTCATACCTCACATTTTCATCCCAAAAATTAATAACCTGTAATTTCCTCAAATTAAAGGATCAAATAAACCCAAATGGTTATTAATAACTATATTTACAAAAGAAAATATAATTCTTCCTTGAATAAAATTTTCACATAACAAACTGTAGGGTTACACATACAAGAGAAATGTCTTCCAAACTAATCCCATAAACAAAGAGAACTAATACTTTTAAACATTTATCCATCCATTTATTACCACATAGGTTCTTCTTTGACCAAGAGGTTATCCTATAGAATAGACAATTGACTTGGGTAATTCCCAAGTACCCTACATTTACAGAAAATGAATATAAATAGATTCTTAGGATCATTTTTATTTTCTTCCATAGAACTTTTCATTTATCCTCAGAAATTCATTACTTTATGTCCTTATTTCCCACACATAAAGTACTTCATTGTTCCATTGAGACACTTTCCCAGGGGTTTCCTTCCACATTTCCTACAAGATGTAAATCGAGATTTCTTTTCTATATGGTCTCCACTACTGGAGCTCTTATCATTCACGACCTTTGTTCTCTTTGTTGAGTCTGGGAGTTGGTTACTATATATATTGTTGATCATATTGTTGAAAAATTGATTCGACATGAACACAATATCTTTTACACCTATCAACATTCCATTTCTTTGATCATTTACACCACCATGACCACATTATACATCATGTTCAATTTTACTATGAATTCCTTAGAATCCAACTATTTACTAAAACTAAAAATCATTTTGTGAGTAACAATAGACATAAAATCATTTAGAGAATATCATGACACCTTATTTTCAATCTAAAACACCTTAGGATTAACCAAGGTTGTTTATTCTCATATTATATTAAAATAATCCAAACCATTTTGTAAAAAAATGTGAATTATCTTAAGAATATCCCACAGTAGTGTCATAACCAAGAGTGCAGCAACGCCCATTGTCGTGCATGAGTTCCTGTTTGAGTCTAGCTTAAAGCGGTGTTTTCAGATTTTACCCCTAGGTATATCTGTGCCATAACTGCCTCTACGTGCTCGTATCCAGATAAGGATGTATTTCTTGGAAAACCCACATAATATTTACATTACCAAAATTTTTGTATGTTATTCTATACTAATCCCCAAAGTCCATCTTAGGGTAATGTTCTCTAATCAGAGTTTTTCTAAATCTAGTTTCCAATGTTTGTAATAAACTTCCTTTGATACCAACTATAACGCCCCAACCCTAGTTACCTAGAGTCGGTGTATTATTACATATCATTGGAATGATCACAAGTGATCAAGTCCCAAAATACCGATTAGTTTAGTAGCCTTGGAAGTACTATATACATACGTAAGTTTTACATTACATCATGAAATAAATAAAAACAACATTTTATACCCTTTTAACACACTCAGATCCCTTAGCCTTTTTCTGCAGATTAATCATGATACACTTTTTCACATCCTGGAAAAAATAAAACATAGAAAGGGCTGAGCTCAGATGCTGAGTGAGGATAACAATATAGAGGAATCTTTCATAAATAAGTAGAAACATTTATGGAAATGAATAAGACTAGAACACAAGATTTTTAAACTTAAATTTGAGCATAATATAGAAAATATAAATCAAATAAATCCATTTACTTATTCACATGGATATTCTACTAGTTGAATAATCCCATGTAATATCAATATCTAATTTTATAATGATGTAATTCATAATGCTGGACATCATTACCACCTAGTCAAGGCCTCGTGCCAAGACTAAAAATAAGATTTTTTCAAGGCCTTGTGCCAAGACACTAGTTTATCCCTTTTTTCTTGAAAACATTTAAAAGTGACACTATTTATCAAATAAGTCATTTAAAATATATTTTTGAATAAAAGTATCCCATAACTATTTGAAACTTTTGAAAGGAATTTTAATTTCAAAATATTCATGTCCATATAAATAAATCCTTAAAATCATTTTCAAAACATCGACATTAATGATAAATATTTAGAAGAATAAATCTTTAAAACATGTAAAATGATATTTTAGTTAAAGAGTTACTAACCAAATGAAAGACCCGTAAATACAAACCAATGAGGTAATTGAAACTTTATAATATCATGATAATAAAGGGATTCATGATATAATATATCAAAGTATTATATACACCATATAAAAGTGAATTGGTGCATAACAATAAATAAGTCTCAATAGAATGTAAATTGAGAAGAAATCCCTTATAAAGACAGTATCCTTATGTTAAGGATATATCAATGACATAATTATGTGTGAAAAAAATAAATAAACTCAATATGATTGGATATTAAGTGTAAATAAATCAGTGAACATTCACATATATTCTTCCAACAACGACACCAATGACTTGGATGTTTAACTCAATGAATGGAAATTGAATTAAGATTACTCTTATCAAGTTCATATCGATGACTTGAGAATTTATCAATGGAGTGATTATGTGTATCAAAAGTATATGCACACAAAGGGGAGTGGAAATTACTACATAAATAAATAAATTGTGATTTCGCACATAATCTTGGAGTAAAATAATCAATGAAGTTTGCGTAATACCCAATGAGTGGAAATAGAAATTAGAAATTCCCTTACCGATTTGGTAACTTACGAAACATACAACCCTATAAAGAAGGATTTTACAATTAAGTTGTAAATACCAATAAATTAAATTATATTACACAAGTAATACAATCAAGGGTAGTACATATACCACACAAAAGAAAATAGTGGCAATGTAGCATGAATCTCACGAGTATAAGAAGTGAGATGAAAAAGCCTTAACTTGTACTTTTCCTTAGTTAAGGGAACATTAAACTACTTTATAATGGTGAAATAATTGTTAATAAATTTTAATAGAACCATATACATAAATATGATATCATATATTATCTTTTAATATTTTTTTGCTAATAATATTTCAGTAGTATCATTATTTTGGGTGTTTACTGATTCATTTTTCTTTATATGTTTTGATATGTTAGTCATGTTTGTTATGGATAGGATGGATTTTATTTGTATCCTGAATGATATTATGTTCTTAAACATTATTTTTTAATCATAAAATTATATTTATTATTGAATGGTTGTAATGGGGAATGAATCTCATCGCGTTTATGGAGACAGTAATCCGTACTTACGCATGAGCGACAATACCATTCTATTGGTGATGAAATAGTATCTAATTAGATGGTATATCATATATATATAATTTTTAACATGTTATATTTATTATTTACATCAATTATACTCATTATTATACCAAAACAATAATTAAGTGTTGAATAACAAACTACACCATGACGTGGAGATGGTAAGCCATACATACGCTTGTATGGTGAATCTGTCATTCATAAGGGTGATAGAATATTGAATATGGTTGTAACATATTTATAATAACATCAAATTATGTAGAAGGTTTTAGATTTATTATTTTGGTATTGAAACAATAAAGAAATATGAAGTGGAAGAATAAAATAACATTGAAAGTGGTGATGAAATAATTACCTCTTCTTTGGGTGATTCCTTTTGATTTGATTAAAGGATCTCATTAGATTAGATTTATGATCAAAGAAAGGATTCAAGATTGAAGTTAGGGTAGTTGGGAGGATATTTGAGCATGGTTTGGCTGAGACAAATGGATTTGGAGTTGTTATTTTGAGGTAAGGTGAAGTACCCTTTTTAAGAGGGGTGAGACTCACTTTATGAAAACCGTGAAATATTATTTTATTATACAGTCATATACGGTTTATAATGGATCCAAAAGGATTTATTTTGTGGATAAGGTGGGTATGGGTCGAAAAAATCTTAAAAGATTGGTTTGATATAGGTTTAGGTCACCATATTAACCTTATATTTTAGATTTAACTCTTGGTTAAATAGTTTAACATTTACCATGTCTCATTGCATTCTTATATTATATGGTTAATAAAATTACTATAAAATGCCAAGAGAACAAAAAGTGGTTAATTAATGACATATATATTATTATATAAGTCCTTTGGATGATCCTAAGATTTTTATGACTATTATATCATTTAATAATATAGTATTTGTTTTAAAAACTTATTTATGTCAATTTTGACATTATTTTGTATTTGGTTTTTTCGAAAATCATAAAAATATAATTTCTTCAATTTTTTTTAATAAACCCTAACATGTAATATTAACCTAGAAAATTTTTTCAATGCATCAGAAGTCTCAATTTACATTTGTTTTAATATTTATAATATCAATTATTTTAATCTTACATTAATAAGATAGTTACTACATCATCATTGTGTCATAATTAAATTTAATTATTTAATGTTTAAAAATTATAAATAAGATACCATTATGTTGGAAATAATCTTAAATTTCTAATGTATATTTATAGTTGAAATTATCTTATGTATAACCCTATATTAAAAATATTTTAGTTATTAAAATTTGAATTTAACACTTTTAACTCTTCTTTAAATAAAATAATAATAAATGTCCTAATCTAAACCAAGTGGACCAAAATGGTCATATTTTTTTCCTGAGGTTTATTTTGGTCGAAATAAACTTATAAAATAGAATTATTACATGTGTTAGGTTAATTATAATATCAGTTCTATCTTTAATTACCCAATTTTCTTTTAACAGTGGTAAATAAAACTCAAAAGTTAATATTCACCAATTTTTTTTCAACTTATTGAACCAAATTTTACTTACAGATTTCAACCATGTCTCTCAGATTTTGTAAATTCAATTCAAAGAAATTGTAAAATTACATTTTATGCAAATTTGCTAACCTGCCTAGAAGGTGGGTAAAAGACGTTAAACAATTCAATAAAATTTTATACATCTAAGTTTATTCTAAAATGACTTCAATAAAATATATTGAACTAATATAGGTATTATGTATCTATTTTGACTTAAAATAAATTTAAATAAAATAAATAATTATTTAAATAAAAAGTCAGTTTTTAACCAATAATGCAGTGTTTTTCACTATTCATCAAAAAATTGAATGTTTTCAGAAAAATAAAAACAATTCACCCTAAGATACTTTTGATATTATGAATCCAAAAATGATGTATATTTTAACAAATTAAAGACATATAAGATTCATTAATTATTTTAAAATTAATTCCGTTTTCTAAACCAGAAAGCGGGTTTTTGAGAAGTAAAAAATATCAAAAGACTGATATGTGTTTTTGTCCTGTTTAAAATTGAAATTACTTCCAATGAATAACATTGGATTAAATGATAAAAATATAATTTAATTATAATTCAAAACCATTCAAATGTATAATTTAACACTATAAATTTTCTTGATTAAAAAATTTGTTTTCAATTAAAATTTAGTATCTTTCATTATTCATCAATTTATGAAAGTTATCTGAAAAACACCAAAAATTTATCCAAACTAAATTTTCATGTCCCGATTCTAAAGAAGAATTTAATTTCATAAAATTAAATATATAAAAGTGTAAAATATTGGATTTAGATATGGTTATCCATTAAAAGGCGGAACAACTACATTTTTTGAAGAATACTTTTTTTATCTGAAAAATTGAATTTATCCTTATATTATGTCTAAGAAACACAAAATATGAATGTTAAAATTATATGCGATATATATAAAATTCAAAATGTGGTTATTACTATTAATAACTGCTTTCTAAATGGGTATTTTGATAGGTTATGGTGCGCTTGAACTCGGTGTTGCGTTTTTCAGATGCCATTGTATTATTTAAAGAGAAGCATACTGTGGAATCTAAGGGTGTTACATTAAATTCCCATAATATATCTACAAAACATATACAATCCCATATTGAGTATATTTAAATATCTCAATATTTTGAGGTAGATATTTCTATTATGGAGATATATCATATAGAGACTTGTTCTAATGGGTGTCACATAGTCATTTCCTTCATGGAACAAGACTAGGATACTACCATACATGGGAACACAAGGAAATTTTATATATCAATTTTTTTTAAAAATATAAATGATTTAAAGACCTTAATTGAAATAACCCATGATTTTGAGTGATTTCATTTACTTAATTAAATAATGTGTTAGTATCATTTCTTGCATGCAATAATGAACTAAATGAAAAACCATTTCACTAAAAGCTAAAATGAACTAAATTATTAAATATTTACATCATATTATAGCTTTTAATTTTGAAGGTATCATCACAAGTAAAAAATTTATAACAACTATATAAAATAATAAAATAAAATAAAGGCCATTTTATGCTCAGAAAATATTTTTTAAAATTCTTTTTATATGTAATTACATTAAATATAATTTTTATCACTTTTATAATTTGAATCAGATAAAGTAATTTCTATATTTATAATTATCATGATAAAATTAAGTATTGTGGTCAAACTATTTTTAGTCTAAAATATTATTTTACCTTAGTTAAAAATTAGTTACCCTGGTAAAATGATTCTATTTCAAAAAACTGATACTTTTCTAAATACTATTTATTTTTAAAATTAAATGAATCTATTTTATATTAAGAATATAATATGATGTTTAATAATATATAAAAATTAATTAACATCCATTTAATTGGTAGTAATTTTTAAATAGGATTATGAACAATTATTGATTAAAAGTGTATTTTTCTATAGATACTGTTTTTCAACACATTATATGTTTTTATTTAAAAGTTAATTTTCACATATTTATAAATTTATTAAAATCATACCAAAATATTTTACCTACAATTTATTCACCTAATTATCCTAACTCACCAAAACCACTTAATACCCATGTGATTCCATTCTTACCCCTTACTCGTCATTAGTTTTCCATGAAAAAGTCCCTCTTTATCAACAAAAAAGTAACTTAATTCCACCCAATATCTCATTATTATCAATTTTAAAGGACTTTTACACTAATATCCATTCCTTATACCTCTATAAAGCTTTTTAAATGAGTTATAAAGGCTATATGGAGTCCATTAAAGTGTTGAGAATCTAATTAGAATGGTAAGAGTTCTACACCACCTATTTTTTATTCAAGTACTTATTTTGTGATAAGATGTTTTAGATTACATTTATTATGATTTAATTTGTACATAATAATCCATTAAATATCCAAATTATTCTATATTTATGAGATACTACCCTTTTATAACATTAAAACTTTATATAGAACTTTTTCTATAGCCTTTATGCTGCTAAAATCACTCCTTGATTCTATCCCTCCTCATTTTAATTCAAGTAATTGATTTATTATAAGCATTTTGATTTCAATATTATTATTTTTACACATATTTATAATCAATAATATATAATAATAATTATTACATATTGAAAATTTACTATCTTTCTCTATCATTAAGCTATTTCATAATCAATTCTCTATAGTCTCCATGCTGCGAAAATCATTCTTCAATTTTGCATCTACACGTTGTGAATAAAAAAATATAATATAATTTAATGGAATATAAATATATTAAGTTTATAAATGTTTATATACATGAAATAGGTTCTAAAATGTGTTACTATTATATTCATGTTTGTTAAACATGATTTTATAGTGTGCTCAACAATGAAAGAATTCATGGTAAGGGTTTAATCAACTCAATTTATGATTCATTAGATCAATAATTTCTTAAATTATAATATATTTAGTAATTTAGTTATTCTAATGATTACCCTATTTTATTTTTAATTTCATTTTTTTTCAATATAAATTAATTCTCAGTATAAATAATCAATTTTTTGAAAAATTTTTATCCAAAATAAAAGTGTACTGATGTAAAAAATCACTCCCATTATTACTAATTAAAATTTTCATCCATGAACATAATTTACTTATTGCCAATTTTCACCTATATTTTTGGTAAAGTTAATATGGTTTATTTTATATGTTTCTCATAATTATATTTACGTGTTCCCAAAATTATAGTTTAATAGTCTTTTAAGATATGGGTTTTCAAACTATATAATTTCAATATTTAAAGGAAAATGTTTTTCTGTATTTTAAAAATATTTTTTTTCCTTACACTCCACATTTTTTATAAAATTTTTTTATTTTCAAGTTTATTTTATTTCAAACTATTTATAATAATGTTTTCATAATTATTATCTTTCCCTTGTAAACAATGTTTTTGGATATAATTTGTACTCTATATTTTATAATTATCTTTGAAGTACTTTGTATATTCACTTATATGTTTAATCAACTTTTTATATTTAATGGCATGATGTTTTGTTAATACTATATATTTTATTATGGTATGATTCCTTTTAAAAACTTATATTTTCAATATCCTATGATCTTTTTAGTTTTTTTATATGATGTTTTTTGGAAAGTTTAAGAAACTCGTTCTATTTTCCATGTGTTCTTTAAGATATGATGATTGATTTTTATATGGAACAAATATGTATATATGATGATGTTTGGAGTCTTATATCACCCTATAATTATTTTCTTAAGTCTATACATAATAATATATCCAAATTTTGACATAATGAGTTTGTTTTTACATGCATGGTCTTGATGTGTTTCCTCACATTTTTAGTCATTGGCATGAATTATTTGTTCATATAGGATTTTTCATGATGGATTTTCACAAATAGTCTGTTATATTGTTCTGTTTTTTATACATTTCTATGTTTTTCAAGTTATTCCAAAATTTTAATATGCATTTCATTTCCAGGAAATGCCACATTTTTCATGATTATGACTTATTTTTAAAGTATTCCACACCCTTATATCAGGGTGAAATGTTTTATGATTAGTGATTTTTATTTTGGGCCATATCATAAAGTTTATGTTTTATTAACAACATTTTTATGATATTACATCTATATAACTTGTTTTATGATTATAATACATGGTCTTATGATATTTTATTAAGATATTTGTCATCTTCCTCATGTTCTCCTTCATGTTTATTATTTATTACTTTTTAATAAGTTTTCCCTTATGGAGAATTTGAGCTCTCCCATTTCCTATGTTTCCAATCCATAGGTTACGAAGAAGATTATTTCATGTGAGGTATCTAAAAAAGGGTCTATAGGATCATGTTTATCATATTGTTTTGATTTTTTTAATAATATGTTGATGTTACTAATATCCAAGATAATAAAATTTTAGTGCCTTGGGTTGAGGTACTATTTGTGAGATGTATTATTTAAATAATGATATTAATTTATTATTTATGCCTTTTCTAGAATGGAATTTTTTAATTGGTTTCATTTCATAGTTTAACTATTTTTAAAGATTAGTTTAGAGAATTTTATAGATAACTTAAGTGAAAACACTAGGGAAAATTATAAGGGATGAGTATTTGTATATGATAACGTCTTGATTTTTTTAAACTATATATTATGTGGATTTATTATAAATTACATCTCTATTTGGTTACTATATGATAATTCAGTCTCAAGAATAGTTTTCGTTATGAGTAATAACCCCAAAGAAGGAATATTGGGTATTAACTCTGCTATGAACTAATGAATAATGGAGAGGCATAACTATAAATTTGGTTTGACACTCCCCATGGATATGATTTGATTAATCATAATATATTTATAATCCATTATGAAATATTTGAATATATATATATTTTTTATTTAGAATCCTAACCATGAATAACCTATATTTAAACAAAGAGATTCACAATTTAACATATGTACATCACTTATGAAATACTTATTCAAAGTTTATATTTTACTCTTTTTTATATATTTATTATTTTAATTATACTCATTTCAAACTTTATTTTAGTCATGGTAATTGTGGGAACCCAAATAATCCAAGTTAACAATGGGTGTAATTGAAAATGTGAATATTTTCCCAATGAGTAATAAAATATAATTAGAGTTAAAATGAAAATACTCATGAATATTATCACCCAAGTATATCAAGATGTGGTGAATGACCCAAATCATATTGATCTCCCTAATTCACCATGGGGTGAGAATCTCTCTATTGATTCATTTATGAGTTAACATCTAACCTCTTTTAGCAGTAATTTTAATTCATTATTACTAAGCATTGGATCAATGCAATGAAAATGATATTTTATATTCTCAAGTGCTTGAACTAGGAGAAGGTTGTTTTGGAAGTCTATAATTTGAGATGTGATGATGACTAGTGGTGGAGTATAATCAAGAAGACCATTGAAAAATAGGATATAGACTCTATATAATATAAAAGTTTAAAGAAGATTTTTTTCAATAAGTACTTTCAATGAAATATTCATGCCAAAATAAAGAAGTTATTATTTTAATTAAAGAAAAAATAAGATGAATTTATTGTATCACATTAAGAAAATTTATCACAACTCATGAGGTAAGCCTCCAGTTTCATCTATGATACTGTGAAAAAATGATCACTTTTTTACTGGTTTAAATGAAATCCTTCAAAGAGAATTAACCATAAGAGAATTTTGTAGATATGAAAGGTTTTTTGATGTTCTCTTAAGGAAGATACGAAATATCAAAACTCTCAATATTATAGTAAAAATAAAAAAAAGTTGGGAATCATGGACTCATTGATGATTTTCAATATGGTGGTAAGAAATTAGTATTTCCCACATGCTATATATGTTGGAGAAAGAAATTGGGTAATTTACTCAAGTGACCAGGTATGTGTTTTTAGTGTGGTAAAGTAGGAAACTAAGACCAAAACTATTAAAATAAGGATAATATTCAAATTAATGAAATATAAGTGATAAAGTTATCTTCTAATGGTCTACCCACACTATAATTATTTTTGCACAGGGAGTTCAGGCATTATAAAAATCAATGCCCCAACCCACTCACCAATGAAGAGAATAAGTTTGAAAAACCTACCAAACTAATGGAATAAGGATGGGAATTCAGGATATCTATAACTAAGGTAGATCATGATAATTAATTGGTTTAAGTTAAAATTAATCAATCTTCTATATTTTGAAGTATGTTATTTTATTCCGGTTCATCATGTTCTTTTTTAACACATTTGTTTGGAATATTGTGGAATCACCACCCCAAAAAATAGATTTTAAACTGTGATTGAAAACCTCTGGTGGCTCAATGATTGAATCCAAGATTTATAAATCTACTCCAATTAAGATTTATGGGAGAATATTTCATAAGGATCTAAAATTTTCTCCCTTTATTGACTTTGGGATAATTTTGGAATTTCTACTCCCTAGATAAATAAAATATCAAGTATCTTGATAAGGAAGTCTTATTTCATATAAAAAAGCATCATATTATCATGTATCTATATAAGGATTATTATTAACTCAATGTAGAATAATTCCTATAATATTAGTCAAGATACCAAACAATGAGTGACTCTTGGCTCAAATGATCAAGGAGGATGTCAACATTTATGATATTCTTATTGTAATATAAGTTACTAATGTATTATCTGATGAACTTTTTGGTATTCACCTAGATAATATAGTTTAATTTTCAAAAAAAAATTATTCCTAGATCCATGTATTTTTCAATGAGTTTTTAAAGAATAAATCCCATTTAATTAGAGGTGTTAAATAGGCAACTACAAGAAAATTTGTACAAGGGTGTTATTTGACCAAATGCTTCATAATGGGGTGAACCAATCCTTTGTTAAAAATAGTATGTATCAATGTGTATTTTTATTGAGTATCATGAGATTAATAAAATCATTATCAAGAAAAAATGTCTTATGTCTTTTATTGAAGATATATTTAATAAACTCATAAAATATTGATACATTTTGAAGATTTATTTTTGATCTAGATATCATCAGTTAAGGATTACAATGGAGGATATTTCTAGGAAAATATTCCACATGAGGTATGGAAACTATGAATTTAATTTTATTCCCTCTGGACTTATGAAGTCTTGTACAATATTCATGGATATATTGAATATATTCTGTAGAGACCACCTTGATCAATTTATGGTTTTCTTTATAGATGAAATTATTTTACATTCAATGAGAAGTGAATGAATATCATTTGTAGATTTTGTTAAAGACCTTGATAAAGGAGTAACTATATACCAAAATTAGAAAGATTTAATTTTGGATATAGAAAGTATCAATATTGGGATATGTAATTACAAAAAAGTGAGAATCCTAAGATTCATCTAAAAAGGAAGCTATCAAACAATGGCCTAGACCAACCAGTACAACTATGATTCATAGTTTTCTTAAGTTAGTAAGATATTACTGTTGTTTTTTGAGAAGTTTGTTTTAGATATCAAATCCACTAACTAGGTTTACATGGAATGGATTAAAGTTACTTTATATTGATGAATTTGAATAAATTTTTAAGGAACTGAAGAATATTTTGGTCACTACTCCTATACATACATTACCCTGTTGTGGGGAAGAGCTTTTAATATACAATGATTCCTTGAAACATGGTTTGAGATTATTTATCAGGAATAATGATAGGTTAATTGATTATTATTTATTCTACTTAATGAATCAAGAAAAAAATTACACAATGCATGATTTAGTGATGGAAATAATGATATTTACATTAATATTTTGGAGACATTATCTCCATAAAGAAAAATGTAATATATATACTGATAATTATATATTTAAATATATATTCACATATAAGTAATTAAATATACACCATAGGTGATATTTTTAATTTATAAAATATTATGAATGTTTAATACATTATCACTTGCATGTAAATGTCCATGATACTCCATCCATGAAAAGGACTGAAAATGACTCAACACTCATGGGTTTATAGAGGTTGAATCATGAATTTATAATGAAAGGAGAGAAATATTATCTTTCCCAACTTACTAATCAACATTCCATTAACACAAAGTTCCAATAATCCTAGAAATATAATGTAAATTTACTGAAAAATTTAATGAATATTCTGGAGTTCAAATTTGATAAGGATGGATTAATAGGGTTTGGAACAAGTATATGTTTCCCATCAAATATGGATTTAAAGAAGGAAATTTTAGATGAGTAATGTAACTCATCATTCTCTCTCCATCATGGAAGTATAAATAAGTATATAAAGATTTAAAGAAAAACATTTTGTGGGACAACATGTTGAGGGAAATCACAAATTATATATCTCCATGCCTAGTATAACAAAAATTTATGGATGAATGAAAAATGTCTAAGTGTATATTGAAACTATTACCTATACTAGTATGAAAATGATTAAAAATTACAATGGAATTCATCATAGGACTACACAAAAAATCTAAATCCCATAATTATATTTTGATTTAGTTCAATGACATTACAATGTTAGAAAACTTTATTTCCACAAATTATATATTTAAATTGAAAAACTCACAAAGATATACATAAGGGAAGTGTAGAGGATTTATGGAGCACCACTTTACATTGTATCTGACCGGAATCTGAAGTTTACCTTAATGGTATGGAGAATTATTTATAAATAATTGGAGAAATAGATGAAATTTAGTATTTTATATCATCCTTATATATATGTCTAACCAAAAATGACAATTAAAACTCTAGAGGATAACCTGATATCTTGTTCATTGGATTTAAAAGTATGTTGAGACCAACACATCCCCCTATAAGAGTTCTCACATAACCATAGTTTCCATTTTATCCTTCAGATGGAACCATATGAGTCTATCTATTAAGATTCCAACATGATGATATGAAATTAGAGAAAGTTTATATGTCATAACCTTGTCAAAGAATTGATTGATAATGTTTAAACTATTCAGTTGAATATGATGGTAGCACAAAGTTGACAAAATATTTATGCAGACAATTGTTGGTGTGATATGGGGTTTAAAGTTTGTTATAGAGTGTTCCCTCAAATATATTTATATATACAGGTTATGAGGTTTGGTAATAAAGGAAATATGTAAACTAGATACATTAGTCCATTCAAGATCCTTGATTTTGTTGGTGTTGTACCCATTCATTTAGTGACCACTACACACCTCTCTTAAGTGAATGATGTATTCCACATATCTCTTTTGAGGAAGTACATACCAAATACCTCACATTTACTGAGCTTTAAATTTGAACAAATGGAACCTGATGTTTCATATGAAGAACAACTTATTGAAATCTTTAATTGAAGAGATAAGATTTGAAGGAATAAGACCACCCATATAGTCAATGCTTTGTTGTGGGATTGTAAATTTGAGTAGGCTATATGGGAACCTAAGGTTTTTATGAGAGATAAGTACCCTAACTTTTTTTCATCTATATAATAAAATTTCAATGAAAAAATTATTTTAAGGGGGTATAGAATGAAATGAATCATTATTTCAATAATTATCTTTCTTAAATTAAATAACACATGAGAATCTTATCTTACTTGTAACACTAAAACAAAACAAAAGATTTTTTACCTTAATAAAATTATTAAATATTACCATTATATAATAAATATTAAATTGGTAGGTATTTACATATGTAACCACTTCATAAAAACTATATTAAAGTGTATAATAAAACAACGATCATTATATTATTATAAAATATACGATTCTTAAAATTTATTTTATATGCATTTATATTAAAATTAATTTTTATCACATTTATAAAATGAGTTATATAAAATGAATTATATGTTTATAATAATAATGTTCAAATTTATTATTGTGTTCAATCTTTATTTTCATCATAAAAATTAAGTTACGATAGGTAAATATCAGTTACCCCACTACAACACTTATTCTTTAAAAGAATATCACTTTTCTAAATTTTATGTTATTTAAAAATTAAATGAATCCATATTATATTAAGACTAATATGATGCTGAAATATATATACCAATCAATTAAAAATACTTTTTTTTAATAAATGCTAAATAATTTTAAGAACACTTAATGATTAAAATGATTTTTTTCCTCAAAAAGAGTTTTAACACATTATATATTTTAATTTAAACTTAAATTTTATATTATTTAAAAATTTAATTAGGTTAAATAGAGAAAAATATTTTATTCAACACACTAAAATTTGGAAAAAAATTATCTTAATTTTTAGTAATAAAATAATTTATGTGATTAATTTTTAATAAATATTGATAAGTTTAAAATGGGTAGATAATGTATCTCAATTTTTTAGTAATTGAATGGTTAAGTAAAACTTATATAAAAAATTTTAAGGTATTAAATTCATAAACACATGTTTCACCTACTATTTATACACCCAATTCACCTAACTCACCAAACATTCTTGTTATTCCATTCTTACACCTTACCAAAATCTATTTTTCCATGAAAAAATCTCATTTCTCAATAATAAATAGGGATAATCTCCCCCATTCTACCATTAAAATCCACACCAAAACACTTGATCATTAATTTTACTTTACTATAACTCTATATATATCTCCCTTTAGATTTAATAGGTTTATAAGGATTCATCATAAGTTTTAATATGATACTTATCAAGGTAACATTTCTCCTCCGCCTTTTTATTCAAGAAATTCTTTTGTGATAATAATTTTGAGTTTCAATTAATTTTGAATTAATATATTCATAATGAAACATATAATTTCCAAATAATTCCATTTTGATGAGATACTACCCTTACATATCATTATAAACATTCTATAAAGCTTTCTGTACAACCGTTATGCTTCCAAAATCAATCCTTTATTCTGTCCCTCAAAATTTCAATTAAAGCATTTCCTTTTTTATATGAATTTATTGTTTCCATATTATTGTTATTATAGATATTAATAATCAATCCTTTAATATCATAATTATTCCCTATTGATTAGATACTATCTTTACCTCTCAATAATACATTTAATAATCACTTTTCTATAGTTATCATGCTACCAAAATCATTCCTTGATTTCTCATCATCATGTTGTGAATACTGAACTATAATATCATTCAAGATCCTCTATATAAATTAATTTTTAAAAGGTTATAAATATGAAAAAATTCCTTAAATTTGATATTCATATAGTTATATTTTGTTATATTTGAGTTTAAAGTGTGATCTATTAGCCAAGAATTCAGGGTAATGGTTTCCGCGACTCAATTTCTGATTCATTGGATCACAACCATTATTATATGAATATACATTTAAATATTTCCTTATTCTTAAAATTCTCATAAATTATATATTATTTCATTTCATTATCTAAGGAAATTTCATCTCATTAAAAATTACCATTTCTTTGATAAAATGTTTTCAAAAACAAAAGTGTACCATTGGTAATAATAATTGCCTTTCTTACCAATGAATATTCTCATCAATGACCCTATTTTAATTCATTATAGTGCTCTCCTCTCTTATTAGGAAATATAATATGGATTATTTTATATTTTTATCATAATTATCTTTACCCATTTTTAAAATAAATGTTTAATACTCTTTTTATGATATGGGTTTTCAAAAAAAGTTATTTCAAAATATTGAAGAATGTGATTTTATATCCTTTAAAGATCAGATGTTTTATATTAAAATCCACATTTTTTTTCAATTTTTATGTATTTTAAAGGATATTTCATTTGGAACTGTTTATAAAAAGGTTTTCAAAAGTATTATATTTCCTTACTCAAATTGTTTTTTGAGTATAATTTTCACTTCACCTTTAACAATAATGTTTAAAAGGTTTTTTATTTTAAATTATATTTTCCACTAAGGTTTTTATTTCATGTAGTAATTTTATTATCATACTATATAATAAATTTTGAGATGGTTCCTTTTTGAAAATGATATTTTTAATATTGAATTATATTTAAACTTTATGTTATGTTATGTTTGTTTGGAATGTTTATGAAACCTATTATTTTTTTGCTGGTTCTTCAAGATATGATGAATTAATTTAAATATAACAAATATTTATATATGATGATGGGTGGAGACTGATATTTTCCTACAATTAATTGGCTTAATATTATAAATCATTATATAGTTATACAAATACATGATGATTTTTTTCACACAGGAATGGGAATGATGGGTTTTCTCACATTTTGTGCTTGTTCATAATGTTTTTGTTCACATAAGAATGTTTATATTTAGTTTTACCATAAAGTGTTTCCTATTATTTTGGGTTTTCCACATTTCCATGTTTTTATCTTATTTTTCCAAATTTTAAAATTCTTTTAATTTCTATGAAATTCTAAATTTTCATAATTATGTATTATTTTTTATGCATTTTGAACCCTTATATCAAGTTCACATGTTTTATAAATATTGAAATGTATTTTGATCCCTATAATATCATTTATTTTTTAGTGATATATTTATGATATTATATTTCAATAAAATTTGTTATGATTATCATCTATGGTATTATAATCATTAAATAATATATTTATCATCTTTCTCATGTTCTATGTCCTGAGACACTCCATACGAAGACACAATAAATAGGGTAGAGTGATAGTTACTGCTCGAGTCCCACCACAAATAGGGCTCGAGTTTGGTACTAGCATCGATGTTATAGAAAACATGCATATGAGTCATTACCCAATGAAAGAGAGAGATAAGAAAGATACAACAACCAAAACCTTCTTAGACACACACACACAAACACACTTAAAGAAAACCGAAGCTAAAAACATTCAATTTCATACAATACTAAGATAATTTAAAGGAAAAATACAAGTACCAAAAATTTAAAGATGATAGAGATCACAAATACCAAAGAAATACAGCTAAAACCTTAGCTAGTAATATCTGACCCAATCACCAAACCTCTCTAGTTGAAATGAAAATAGTTCTTATATACTTAGGATGAGCATAATAGTATACTAAGTAGGATCCTCCTCAAATCCTCTCATGCAAAATACAAAGAAAGTATGCTAAAGCACAATGAACAATAGTGAAACTAACTCATCACATAGATTAGTATTTTAATTTCCCACCTCACCATGTCTATATATCTCCATGTAATGCATACAAGAGAGCATATAATATAATAATAAAACATAAATGGTACCCCACTCCTAGTTTCCCACTAGTTTTCTGCTCTTCACAACATCATATGTCATGATTTATCTATCTCCAAAAGTAAGCCATCTTGAAGAATCTTAGGAAAGGAATCACAAAAAGGACCTCAAGAATCACATAACCACACCATCCCATCTATGTAACCTAATATTGTAACCAAGTAGTTTATAAGAGGCACCATATCCCTTAGGACAGATATCTGACATTGAGTGTTATACCTCAGGCCATTACTACCCATACACCAAGTAAGTACCTCAAGCCATCAAAACCTGTACACTCCTTACCTATAATAATTATTTGGGTAATTTATCTAGTAATAACTATGTGTGAAATAACTTAGATACATTACAAAACTATACACACATATATGGGAAAACTAACCACTTTGGATACCAATACATGTAACCACCAAGGGAAGAGAGTGAGGCTAGAGGGGGTAGTCATCCATCCATCCTCCCATAAGGATGTTGGAAAAAACATCCTCCTAGAGTCCACTGGGTTTTAGTTTACCTAGATGAAATAGTTGGGGGATTCATATGAAATCACAAAATATACGTGATATAATATAGCTGAAAACCACACTATAGGCATGACCTAGTCTTAGAATCAACTACAGCTAATGTCACTTGGACTCCTGACTTCCACTACTATGACTAGATATCCTATAATCACTCAAGAATATAAAGGATCACATTAATTACTTCTTTCATTTTAATTATTTATGTATGTATGAGAGATCATATCAAAGGGGGTGGGTTGAATTTATTACCCAATATTTTTTTTTGTAAAAATGAGTTTAAAAATCTTCCAAATAATTAAAAAATCCCAATAAATCAAATAAATAGATCAATATAATTTATGATATTTTTTAATATTTCTCAATGAGCGATAAAGTCTCTTTTAAAACAATATAAAAACTTTTTTAACTTTTTAAATCAATTTACTTAATCAAAACCATATATATACACAAATTATGATTAACTAAAGTGTTTTTTTATAGCTTAAAATAAATTTAGTTTAATGATTTGAAATTAAATAAAACAAAACTCACAATGGAATAAATACAAGATGTTAAGTATGACGATGAGACCAAATGATATCCAATAGGAAATAACATAGTACCAATTAAATTATATAAAATAATCTTTATCCTCAATCTTGATCAGGTATACACAATAGCTAATAACCTATCCAAACTATAGAGAGACCTCTTCCAGAATAACCATGATAAATAAAATAAGTACAGGAGGCACAAGGACCTCTTACACAATACTAGGGGTAAAAAATGTAAACAAAGTTAATATGATATCACGTATCATCTAGTTACTGTACATGAGATGGCATGTATTTGATAAATAGGGTAAACCACGCTCTTTTAAAAATGTAAAGGCAATAAGAATAAATATAAAGTAAAAATGTAATGAAAGGATGGAGTTTCTTAGTTTTTTGTGATCTAAAGTTTGAGACTCCTCATATTTAGTTTGGAAAGAAGCTCGAGTCTTTTCTTAGAAAAACATAGTAAAATAAAGTATTTTAATCTCTCTTGTTCTGACTTTTGGAAAGGTTATAAATTTTTGAGGTAGTTCACTCTTGCATAGTTGGTTTTAGGTAAGAATGCATCATGTAAGGACCTTAGTAAGTGTCACACTTTATAACACCCTTTCAGTTCTTGAAATACATTTACTACTCTCTATTGTTATTTAGACGCATGAGGGAGTCTCTTTTTTAATATAACCCTAGAATACAAGAGTATCCATTTGAATATAAATCATCTAGAACATATTCTCCTCATTCTGAAAACTAAAATACTCTTTAATGTTCCCTGTAATAGTTTAATAATAACAATTAAAATAATAATTGGTATTAAATTTAATTATATATACATTCGAAGAAATTGATTTAAATATCCCAAAAATATTCATGGTGACTCTTATGGTAGTGAGAAAACTTTAGAGGTGAACCAGCTCTGATAATGAGTGTGGCTAATGACGAGTCATGATAACGGTAGTTATTTTGGTTGTAGTTTGTTCCTAATGACGACTCATCGTAGTGGTGAATCACCTCAATGGAAGGTCATTTAAACACTTTTCCAAATTTCCTGACTATAGGTAAAGTATAACAGTAGATCATCTGGTGGTGAATATTCTTTAATAGAGACTCCTTTATGGTGGTAGGTATTTTGCATACTTAGCCAAAATTTCCTCCACATAATGACTCATCTATGATGGTGGGTATTTCCAATACTTTTCTGAATATCCATTCTGACGGTGACTCATCTCTAACAGTGGTTCTTTCGATTACTTTACCAAAATTCCATTATAATAGTGAGTCTTCCATAGAGTTGACTCAACTTCAATGGTGATTCATTTAAATAATTATCTAAATTTCCACCAAAATTTATTATAGTATAAAAAAATATCATAAAAATAATACTCATTATTAACATAATAAAAAAAGATTTTGTGATCATTAAAACACGAAAAATAACAATCTCTACCTTTTTGATGATCACAAATCATTGCAATTTGTAAACCTTGTAGAATAATAATTGGTTTAAAATAGAAAATATTAAAACATTAATAAGCTATTTTTTTTAAAAATAAGACAATACAAGTAAAATGGAATCAAACATATTAAATAAAAAAGGATTGTATGAGAAAAGAAAAAAAGAAAAAAAGGAATAAATTTAAATACATATGGTATCAATGGTATTAAGTATAAAATATTTGTAGAGGTAGTTAGTAAATTTTATTTCAAGGAGATAAAATAGATAAATATAGTATCAAAGTTATGTTATCTATAAAAACAAGAATGGTGGTATAAAAGGATAATGAAAGTATTCAAAGGACAATATGACAATGAAACCAGTAAATAAATGCTAAATTCATTATAAATTACATATTCATTATAAATTCCAGATTTATTCTCCCTCTTTTGGGATTATCAAAAATTGAAAATAAAAAATAGGAAATGAAAAGATAAAAAAGATAAATAAGAGTGAATTTCCATTGAAAAAGTAAATGAAGGACATCCAAAAACATATACAACAAAAAATTCATACAAAAATTACCTATAAGAAACAAATCCTAAATTAAAAACATCTAGGACTGGGTAAGTGGAACAATAGGTGAATTTCCCTTTACTTTGTTAGAGGCTAAGGGAACAATGGTAGAAGTTGAGGAAACTATAGTGGTATCCTTAGGGACAATAAATAGAGAAGGAGGATATCTGATAATAATTGGCATAATATAGTGGAAAAATTATCTAGGATCCATTCTAAAAGGATGAAAATAAGTAGGTAACTATGCATTGGGATCTCAGGTAACACCTAGTCTGAAAAAATATGGTTCAGAAACTGGGGGAGTGAGATGAGCAGTGACTAGAATAACATCCCAAACCACTATTATGGTGCCCTAAACATGAAGAAAGTGATTTATTAGATTTATAAAGTCTATGATGACATTTTATCCTCTTTAATTAGCATTGAAAAATTCCTTTTTCCTATATAAATAACATGAGAACTAGGTTCATCAATTTTAGCTGATTGAACTTTTCTCTAAAGGCATGAGTGAACGGAAGTATGCTGAGGTTCTCAATAAGGAACTTGAAATGAGAGTTGATTTTTTTTTCTTAATATAAGTCCTTGAAAGGTAATACTTTATTTAAATTTTTATGGTATCTATTTCATTACTTATATCCTTCATAAATTCTCAAACTACCATATGAAAATGATCATTGTTATTCCAAATTTATCTAAAACTTTCTTAAGGGACATATGGATCATCACTTGAAACCGATCAAAGTTCCTCCCTAACCACTGATATGATTAACTCAACATTCAAAGGAGGAGGAACAGTCAAATTTGATGCCATGCATGATAATTTCTCCACCCTCTGTAAAAAATAATTTTTAGAATCTTCAAAATATGATCTCATCTCATCCACTATAGACCTAAAAGAATCCATCTCATTTTCTAACCTTTTGTTCTCAATCTAAACTTCTTTAATGTGATGCATAATGTTTTCCTGGATGTGATTTATAATAATATAAAATAGATATATTGCATCTTTTTCACTAGGATTAGTGATTGGAGGTTCCTTATTTCTCAATATTATACCAAAATTAGAGATAAGCCTCTCTCTAAAATATTCCAGGTCAGTTCTGGATAAAAATAAATAGGAACAGATAAAATGGATAGTCCAGGAAAGGGTGCCTAAACTCTATTAATGGAATTAGCCTCAACAGGCTTAGATCTGGAAGGAATATTAGAATAAAACATCTTTATCTCTACTAAAAATTCAATATTTTATACCATAGATCTCTTAGGATCCATATATGTAGGAGTAGTTGGCCCACCATTGTTTGGTTGAATAATATCATCATCTGAATCAGTGTATTCCCAAACAAGTCTCACATATACAAGGTACTTCTCCCATTACTCAAAGGATGTAACACCAAACATGAATGAAGTAACAATCTATGCCTCAAATAATACAGGCTTATCATCTTTTGGCTCAAAAACCATAAATTTAACACCCATCTGATCAAAAACTATATTTTTAATAGATTCACCCTCGATTGGGTGACTGACAACACTTGGAGATTTCTTCCCATCAAATATTTCTCCTATCTCATATCTCATATCTCTATCAACATCTTAAACTAAGATCTGTCTCTCTTTAGACCTAGAAGCAATATATACACTTGGAGAAGAGTCAACTACCTGAGGAATATTATGATCATTAGGCCTATCATTATATGAATAATTATCATCTTAACTATTATTTCCATCATATTTTCCTTCTTATTCTTCTCATTGGAAATTTTATTCTTCATCTTTATCTTTTTCATCACCATCCTCACCATTTTCATCATCACTCCCATTTTCTCCATTTGCATCATCATAAAATTCAACAAATTCTTCATAAAACTAAGTTTCTTCCTGCGAACTTCACTATTTTAAAAGAGTCTCTCAGACAGGGAGAGATCATAGAGGGCTATGAGCACTATAAGAAATAGTAGGTGGACTATTGGGAATATCTGGGTCACTACCATCATCAACTAAAGAGACTTACTTCTCATATAAAAATGTAGTAACCACATCTTATTATTACTATTCCTCACCAAAATACTCAACTAATTCATTCGGCTCTAATCCACAATCAACAAGATTCTTCGGTTTGGAAGGGAGATCAATGGAATTGAAATCATAATAAATCCTATCATCATAATTAACCCATTTCCTCTTCCATGGGTTCCAAATTATCTTTATTTTATTACAAATATATCTTTTAAGGTAAAAAATTTCAAATTTTAACATGATTTATTCTTCCCCATCAACTAATCCCTTGGACTCTATCATGATTGAAATGAACTTGGAGTAAATAAGGGAGTTCCATAGTGAAACTTTCTTGCAAATCTCCATTTTATGAGTTAGTAGATATATCCATAAGTTAACATATTCTCATATATTAATAATAAATAGGATATATACATATTGATACCTCATTGAGGTGAAATCACCTTTCCTTGTACACAACATATGCACAATAAACTTGAAAAGAAAACAAAATCCACCATCAAGATTAGTTACAACTGGACTTATTAAAATTCCATGCCCAAAAAACTCATCCAAAGAATACTTATATAAAAATTTAAAACTATCACTTATGATATATCATTTATAGTAATTTGAAGCACCTTCATGAGGATATTTAAGACATTTAGATCATTTTCTTAAAGAGAAGACAACTTTTCATCCGTTTATTCTTCTTCTAACCCACTCTTATTCTTTATCAAATATAAAATCAACATAATGAGAGAAATGGAACACTGACCTAGGTTAGAATGACATCCTATTATTTAAGAACCACTCTTCCCATCCTTGGTATTTTATAACTTTTAGAACCAAATACTTTATTGACAACAACCATTCAGCATGAACTTTATTTTCAGGTATCACAATATAATTCATGAGATGCAGGTTTACTAGCTTGAAAACTCAATGGATACACTCTTTTTTTTTGCTTCTTTAAAGTAAATGACCTGTCGGGAGACAAATATGCTACTTTCTTGACTATGACCATTGCAAATGGCTCAGAAGGTCCAAATAAGTTAGAGGGAATGTGAATGGTTGGGAGATAAAGGTTACTGCGAGGATCAACGGTAATCGATGATGAAGAGAGCAAAAAAATTAGACAAGTATATATTTTTTATCAATAAGGGATTGAAAAATCCAAAATAAAATTTAAATAAAAGATAAATGAAATAAATAACTGGAAGCCAGAGGAGTCACAACTCCAGAAAAATTTACTATAAACCTCTTTTAATAGACTTCATGAACAAGGAAACTCCTCACCTCTACCACTATCTAGGGGGATTTCCAATACATAACCACCACTATCTTTGAATGATCCATAACTAATTCCTAATGGTATACCCCATTCTCAAGAAATGGATATTCGTTCCCAAAAATCACATTTTGAACCTGAACAGATACTCATGATAAAGAACTCTCAAAATGGAAGAAAAATGCTCTATATGTTCCTCCTGTTAAGTGGAGTACACAAGTATGTAATAGATGAAAAGAAGTAGGAACTTATCCAAGAAATATCTAAACACTGCATTCAACAACCCCACAAACAAAACTAGAGGATTCTTCGAACATAATGATATCACAATGAGCTCATAATTTCTCTGATGATTATAGAAAATAGTATTCTAAACAACTTCATAGTTCACCCACATATGATGATATCTAGACTACAAATCGATCTTCAATAAACCACATTTTACCTTTATATAATAAAATAAATCCCAAATCTGGGGTAGAAGATAGCATTTTTTCATTACCACTTAGTTCAAGTGACAATAATTGATACAAAGCCACAAACTCCTAACAAACTTCTTTTAAAACAAAACTGGTTCACCCCAAGATGACACACTTGGATAAACAAAACCACACTACAAGAGTTAAAAAAGCTCTACTCGTGTCTCTAAAAAAATCATAAGGCACTATCTTATATGGAGACATCAAGATCAGACACATTCTTGGTTGTTGGTTGATCCCAAAATCGATCTCCCACTATGGGGGTAATACTACAAACTCCTTTGGAAATACATCAGGGTACTCCTCCACAACCCGGGGTAACACCAAATTATGAACCTATGATGATCTCAACATCAACTAGGGAAACAATGATGAAAAGTGTGGAATATTCCTCTGACCCAACCAAGGGTATCACTCACCAAAAAACACCATTGGATCTCCATCACCATCATGGAAAACATCCTACATCCTGGATAAATTCATGATATACTATACCAAATAAAACCAATCCATGATAAGGATAATTTCATTGGGATATACCCGTAATAATAAGGAATCTCACAAAGAGTGGTGCTAGACTATAACCAGCTCATAGTCTCTAAAAACACCATACAAGTTACCTCAACCTTCAACTGATATAGTCAACACCAAGGGAACTTGATTCCTATATACCATCGGTATAAAAGGATGGAAAGGGAAGTAGATATAAATTAATGCACACTCCTGAATCAAAAAAATATTGAAACCAAGTTTAAAATAAGAAAATGGTACCTAGAACGATGTTTGGCTCACCCCATATTGGCAACGCTAAATAATGAAGCTGACCACGACCTACTCCATAGACTTACTGACCCTATTGATGACCATCACTATGGATATGCTATGTTCTATAAGTACAAGGAGATTCTCTAGGATTTCCTCTACCATACCCATATCCTACATGTTTATCCCAAAATGGACCACCATGCTATCGCTTCCTGTACTAAAACTCCTGAAATGAAGGAACCAGAACTAGAACACCTATCACAAATTGACTGTTCCGAATGGTTTGGAATTCACTTTATTGATAACCATGAACTCTATTAGAAAAACATGCATATGTCCTTAGGTATGCATCTGAGATCCATCGCTCCAAGAAAAACAGGATTATGTGGGATAAGAACTAGCCTTGGATGACCAAAAACTATTATGTCCTTATACATAGGATCCCATGACTATAGCTTTACTTCTTGAAGAATCCTAACAAATCCCCTCTCATGATAACCCAATTTCAGCCAGATTTCTCACAACAACCTATTCTATTTCTAGCACCTCGAGATATGTCTTCATCATAAATGGGGTGACCTATAAATGGGTCTTTGGATGCAAAGACTCCTCAAAATTAATTAACATGGCCTCCTCATCTAGAAATTGGTCTGAATCATATCGCAGAAGGGTCTTAAAATAGATCCTGAACTCTGGTACACTGGAGATCCCATTCTAAAGGGTAAGAATATCCTATTGAAATGCCACCTTCATGGTCAAAGAAATAAACTTTACTCTGAATTGGTCTAGGGAATTATCCTAAGAGACTACGGACTCCTCACAATCCTCAAGGAATAAGAACCAGCACTGCTTCACTACTTCTTGTAGCATCACTAGAGACAACGAAACCCTGAGCTCCTGCCAAGTAAAGATCGAACTGAAAGACATCTAATCATCCTCCAACTAGACCTATATGGATTATTATGAAACATATCCCTCATACTTATATATAATCTGTCACTAAAACTCTTGGAGTTTTCTCCTCTAAGTGTCATCGTCATTGAACTCCACTCTATGAAGAACTTCCGACACATGCTACTGAACATATTCAGTTCTAAACATATGAGGATACTGACCAGCAATGATTCCTAAAAAAAGAACAGACTATTAGAGCTCATAAAAATAGAATATTTAATATTTAACATTAATTAATTAATTAATTTCACAATCATCTTTAAGGTATTAACCTATCCCAAGGTCTAACCATTTCAAACGCAAACGTAAATAATAATGATGCATGATCCTTTCCTAGGTATATAACCTAAAACTTGTATCAATTAATTTTTTAAGCTCAGTAAACTTCTAGGTCTGTGAATCAGAGCATAGGGGCACCTAAATACACATGTCTTAGTTGGTCTTTAGAGATTACATCGTAGGATAAACTTAGATGACACTATTTCCCTACCAACCCATGCAAAATAACCTATGAATAACTCCAAACTCCATCCTATCCATCAAAACTGAACCTTTAATACCACTTTTTCATGACCCCTCCCTAAAAAGATAACATAATGTGGGGAGAGATATGGTGACTGACTGAGTCCCACATCTATTTTTCCCCATGTTGGGGACTGTCACTGAGTGTATAGAAAATATGCATATGTTATACATTACCCTAAAATATAAACACAAGTAATAGAGAGACAAGAAGGATAAAACAACCAACAATAGATTACACCACTACAAATATGGCCTATAAAAATGCAAGTAAAAGGGTTTTATGATCACTTTAGAAGAGATGATTATGTGAGATATGTTAAAGGGTCGACTTTAACAATGCTCTAAAAAAGCATTGATAACATCCCCATTGATAAAGAAGGATATTTTTTTATTCAAACCAATACCCACCCCACATTTTATCTATGTTTACACCCCCTTTATCATTGCTTTAGATAACTCAACCCTCCCATGCGTGACCCTACCTCCATCCAGTTTCAAATCTTAGACCTCTTGCTCATATCCGAATGCCTTTCCCACCCCCTATTTTTTTTGTATTCCATTTCATGTTATATCTATATATTTATATATATTTCATTACATTTTCTTAATACATGAATTTATATATAAATATATATGTATATATGTATATATTTTTAAATACATATAGAAAATAATTTTTTTTGTGTTTGTATGTGTGAATATATAAAAAAATGTGTATATATTGTTATATATTTGATTATAAATAATATTACACTATGAAAAATAATAAAACATAAAAATCATAATATCAATATAAATGTAATCCCTAGAAGTAAATTAATTCCCCACTGAAAAAAGATAATATGATCCCCTTAAAAGAGGTGAAATTCTATAGAATGATAATAAATTGTGGTACCCTGACTAAAAAGGAAATTTTGGAGGCCTTCTAGGCCTCTTTTGACCTTGAAAAAATAGTGAACTAGGACCCCCTATCATCACAGTGTAGAGCATGTTGCAAAATTTTATTTGATTCATGTTAGATCCAAAACAGACTACCAGATCAAAAGTTATGACTGTTTGAAGTTCGAGTTATGTTTTCAACTTATTTTAGATCATTTATTATTTTTTTTGATTTTTATCTTAAAATTATAATGATATGAATGTTTTATAATAATAATTATAAAATTATTAATTAAAAATATTTCTTAATTTATTTTATAATCCATTTTCACTAAATTTCATATATATTTAGTGTAAATGTCTATTTATCCTTTTCTAAAACATATTTAAAAAAATATAGAGTATATTTATTTCAATATAAATATATTTATATGTTAATATATTATTATGAATGAAATTTTTTATTTTAAAATATACCCTTTATCAACGCTAGTAAAAAAGCACTGATAAAAGGGAGGTGGGGTCTTTATGAGCACTTCAAAAAAAAGAGATGATAAAGACCCTCTTTATCAGAGATTTTTTTAAAGAATTGATAATGTGCCCCCTTTATTAGCATTTTTTACTAGCACTTATAAAGGGCCCCCTTTATCAGTACTTTTTAAGAGCGTTGATTAGAGGTGGTTTATCAGTGCTTTTTTACAAATACTGATAAAGGCCCCCCATAAAAAATGATTTTTAGTGCTTTTAGAGACCCCATTTAATACCATTAAAAAATGACTACTAAAGACCCCCTTTAACAGTGTTTTTTTTATCATTGACAAAGGGGGTCTTTAGAAGTGCTTTTAGCTAGCGCTGTTAAATCCCTAGTGATGGATAAACCCTATTTTTTACTTTTGTTAGACATAGATATATATAAAGAAATACCAAGTGCAAACATGAAGTGTCATACAACACTAATAAAACTAAAAGGAAAACACCAGGTACCAAACAGGTATAGACGACAGTGACCACAAAGCCCAAAAAGCTCATGCTAAACCCCAAGATAGTAATATATAGCATAATCACCAACCTACTTAATCTTATCTAATAAATAGTTTATATATATGTATTGTGATAATAAAAGTATTCTCAGTGAGATCGTCCCTAAAGCCTCTCATACAAAATAAAAAGAAAGCATGCTAAATCATACTGAATAAAAGTGAAACTAACTCACCAACTAAATAGGTATAATAAGTTCCCAACCTCACCATGACTATCTCTCACCAAGTAACACAAACAAGAGAGAATATAATATAATAATAAAAATTTAATGGTACCCGAATCCTGCTTCCCCATTTGTTTTCCACTCTTCCACAATTTTGTTTGTCCGGAGCCATCTCTCTTGAAAATTAAGCCAGTCTGAAGACACTCGAGAAATGAGTCAAAACATGCAACTCATGCATCACATAATCGCACCATCCCATTAACATGCCAAATATAGTTACTATGTTGTTTTTGTGTTCCATCATAGCTCGTATGACATATATCAAACATTGTGTATTATACCTCAAGACATTACAACCCATACACTTAGTAAGTACTTCAAGCCATCACCACCTATACACATCATACCTATAATAATCCGTTAAATACTATATATCATAATAAATGTGTGTGAAATTTCCACAATACATCACAAAAATATATATACATATATGGGAAAAATAACCATCGTGCATATTGGTATAAGTTATTGGCAAGAGAAGAGAGAAGGGCTTGAGGGGATAGTAATCAATCCATACTCCAACTAGGATGTTTAGGAAAAAACCCTACCATATTAAACTTGGTATTAATTACCCTAACTAAAATGGGTAGGGCAGCATATGAAATCAATATATATATATATATATATGATATATTATATCTCACTATAACTTTGGGAATAACCTAGTCTTAGACTTAATTACAACTAACATCGCTCGGACTCCCAACTTCCATTGCTAAGCCAGATATCCTATAATCATAGAGGAATATAGACGATCCACATTAATTAATTCTTTTGTGTTTAATAATTTCCTTCCATTAATTATTTTAATATCCACTAATTAACCATTAGTAATTTCCACATTACATTACAATGAATCACATTAATTATTAGAGTAATGCCCATGCCCTCTAGGCATAATCCAATTCAAGTATATAGTTTGTCAAGATTAACATCTATTAAGAATTTTCATTCCATAACCAACCAAACTTGTTGTTTAAACATTTATCTATTAATTATTAGCATCATTCCATATCTAGGTACTCTAGGAAAACCATCCTAATCTACCAGCAGGAGAAAAAATACTGCGAGGCACATCTAGCTTCCATAAGTGGTGGGGGATGGAATGTGGATAAAAAAATAACCATCAACCATTAAATAGATCCATAAGAGATCATACTAGATTTCAAAATCTCATACATGGGTAAGAGAAACTTTAACCCATTACATCACCTTGAGTTCCATCCCCAACGCCCATAAAAATATAATGATGTGTCTCTCCATCACAGGCATAAACTGATACCAAATCATTCAGGCATCCCCACCTGCATATCACAATATCCATTTTATAATCATCTTTACCATCCTCACAATGCACATGGACCTCCCAACACCATATCACAAGGCTCATATACAGAGTACATCACAAAACATCAGGAAAAAACATGAAATCTATAAGGAATATGAGCCCTCAAACTAATGCATTCATATTTCTCATGTAAGTGAGGTCTCACGGATCCAAAATAAGGTACTCGACCTTCTTAATAAAATAAGAAACTTAGGCCCCAAAAATTTATCTTTTCCACACAACTAGTTCTTATTCCATCTTGAATTAATAAATTCATTGATTAATTGGTTCCAATTATGGGCAACCTAAGGCATCAATCTATGGAAGACTATTAAAGAAAAATGCACTCTTATCATTTATTCTAGTTTCAACAACTATATAAATGTACAATTATTAATTAATGTTTCCTTTTCAATTATCCAAAATAATAAAAATGATTCAAATTATTTATCAATTACACTAAACATATAAAAGATCTATTCAATTAAACCTATGAATTGCATCAATAACCAGATTCATTAAATATACCTCATTATTCTTAAGTCAAATAATTTATTATTTAATGTCATATTTGTATTCTTTATCAATTTACATCACAAACAAAAAACCAATAAATCAAGGAATAGATATCACACTATCTGAAAAATCAAGAGACAAACCAATATCATGGTATAAAGAAACGAAAACATTAATATGTGATCATTATCCAATTATTAAATCTGGTTAAACAATTATTAGGTTAATTTACTTTCCTTATAAAGGGTTAAACCATTTTCAATTTTTGATTTCATTTAAAAATATATATAAAAGAAATGAATACCCCACTTCAAAATCCATCAATGTTCTTCACACGAGAATGAACCACATTGAGGATCTCTGATCACCTCTCCCTCATGAACTGCATCTGTCCAAGTATGTTGCGACACAAACACACTAACATATAACCAAGATAAATCCCATTATAAATATGGATTTCCAAATTACATAGTATGTTTAGAAGATATGGGAGTAAATAAGATTAAACCCAGAGAATCCACTACAAAATAAAGGAAAAATCCACCACCGATCACCATGAATCACCATGGATCGAAGAAGAAAGACAGTAATTGACCCCCGATTGAAGGTATCTCAAAATTATGAAGGGGGAATGCCACTTGCCTCCTAAAATAAGAGTATCCATACATTTTAGAGAAAAATTGAGTGACTGAAACATTTAAATATGTACAACATTTGAGATTTAAACAATATGTTACCCCCTTTAACGTCATGTAATCCCTAGGGCTTGGTTTTCATAGTAAAACATTCCCCATTTTTATTATTTAACCATGATTGATTACACATCATGAAATGTACCAACATAAGTTGTGAACCTCACTTACATGATGTATAAGGATTACATGGGGTATAATATTCCTACTTCTATCATTTTACTTCTAAACCTATCTAGATCAATTCCTTGCCTCCTCCAAACTTAACTTGACTTATAAAATCACAAAGGTTTTGATCACATGGATCTCGGGCCTTACATTCTCATTCATTTTTATGTTCTATTATATTATGATATGTTATTACCTTATTGAGCATTTGATCACACTCGTTTCTTATGTTTTCCATACCTAGGTTGTGCAGTTGATTATATCATGTGATTTATCTAGAAAAGGGTATATAGGAGCACATTTATAGAGAAATATTTGAATGTATTTTAAAATTAGGTATTCATGTAGCTAATATCCATTATACTTAACCATTAGGTCCATGGGTTGTGTGGCTATTTTTGGGATGTATTATTTAAATCCTGAGATTAATGTATTATTTATTTCATGTTTTAATTGGGTTGAATTATTAATTGGTAATGGTTTTGGGATAAATCTCATATCAATTTAGAAATTACAATTCATGGGATATAGGAAAGATGAATTTACCCATTCCGACTTAAGAATCCAAGGGTATTGAAGAAGTAATCACTGACCACTAAGAAGGACCAATCTGAGAGGATAGTTTTGAGATCTCATTTTAACTAAAAATTCATAATTATTCTCTAATATATAACCTTAAACATAGTTTTTGGTAAGTACATGGATCCACAATAATATATAAGTTCCCTCATCTTCTATAGAGGGAATAAACCACTAAATAGGTTATGATAATTAAATTTTCCCCGACTATCTTTATCACCCTACTGGTTTGACCAATCTTATGTTTCCACAAGAAGGAATCGTATCCTTGATATCTAAATTTACTTTTATAATTCACTTATAATAATAGTTATATAGAGGTATAAAATTAATAATATGATATTATGGAAGATACTCTATCATTTTAGGAGGAATTTTTACCACTATTGATGAACAAAAACAAATTAAAATGGGAATAGAGAAAGATCTATGATGTAAATTGTTTTTTTGAACATAGACCCTGATGAAAATTAGATTTGAATCTCATTATTAAAATAGTTGTGATATTTATTTTTTTGGAAATATACAATAATTCATGGGTTGTATACTAATATGGGTACCAGTCATTTGGGTTTCCTATATGATCACCAAGGTTACAAACATGCATTAAGGGGATTGAGTATGATTTTTGAAAACAATTTAGAATTTTAAGTTGGTAATATATTCCTGGAAAACATAATTCATATTTAATAATAACTGATGTGGAATTCCAACATTATCCCCATCAAGAAAAATAACAGGAAAACTCATTTATGTATGGATTTTTGGGATCTCAATCAGTATTAATTAATGTTTGACTTACTAGTCCTGAAAATAGAACTAATGATCAATGGGATTTATGGATTCAAATACCTATCCATTGTGGATGAATATTTTTGAAATATTAAAATTTATACATCCTTTAAAGATGAACTATACAGTAATTTTTGGGACCCTTATGGGGTGTACTATTTTCATATGAATCTATTTAGCTGAAAGAACTATATAGACACTTATCAATGTGCAAATAAAAATATTTTCAATCAACTTCTTGGTAATACCCTATAATTATATGTATAAGATATTTTTGTCAAATCTAAATAATTATGTTACCAAATATTTTATCTTGAAACTATTTTCAATAAATTAAATTAACACAACCTGAAAATAAACCCATTGAAATATGATTTTAGGGTAAAATCAGGGAAATAAATTATATTTATGGTATGATATTAATTAATCTAAGTTGACCAAGAAATGGTGAAAGAGATAGTTGAAATTTCTATACCTAAAAACCCCAAATAGTTGAGGGGACTCCAGTGATATCTCACCTGTATCAAGTGATTTACAACTAATCTCACTGGTAAATGTTTTCCATTTACAATGTTACTGAAGAAAGGGGTTACCTATTAAGGGGATGATGATTTCAATAAGTTCTTTGATGAACTGAAATAGTACCTTATTCATCCACCACTCTTGATGACTCAAGTATAATAGATGGTTAAAATACTTATTGTGGAAACCCAAGAGTGATCACTAAGTATATTTCTCACCCATAAGTATAATGTGTGAAAGTAAAATAGCCTATAATACCTTAGAATAGTTATGTTGATTATTGATAATTGATTTCACGATACCAAAAATAATTACCTTTATTTTATTGTGACTGTATAGAAATTAATATAATATTTATAGCATCATGAGTTCCTCCAGGTTTCTTGTATTGACCAATAGAAATATATCCTTAGTATCTCGAAATTAACTAAGAGTCCAACATGATGGGTAGTAATTATATATTAGTTTCATATATAGTAAATTTATAATAAAGTGATTAAGGTATAAGTGTTCAAATATTTCCTCACATTACACCCATCCCATAGAAGAAACTGTAAAACACATGAATCTGAAGGAATTAATCATTTCCATCCATGACACTACATAATTATGGGATATGTACTTCGATGGTGATTTTTGGATCCCAACAGGAAGAAGTATAGAAAACCCCAAGAATAACCAGGATGGAATGAGGGTTGTCTTCATATCTCTAGAAAAATTTGGTTCCCCTTAATCCTTACTAATTTCATATGGATGCATTAATAATGAGTAAGAATACAAATACCTCATTATAATCATATAATTTTCCTTGAAGATACTAGTTCCATGATAGAATATCCAAAGTGATTCAGAATTTTTAGTCATTAAAATCAACGGTTGATGCAATATTAAAGAGGATTAATTGATTCCCATCTTAGTTATGGTTGATGGAGGATGGAATAATTATAACAATAACTAGAATTGTTTCATATCCTATATCCATAAAATTTTAAAGTGGATGCATCTGATAATTCATATATGGACCTAGCTGATTCGGTTCAGAATGAAATAATTATTCACATCATACATTATATGATAGTATATATATTAATAAATAATTATATGGAATTGATCAATATAGTTAATACAATATATAATTAAGGGGAGACATCATCCTCACTAACTAATGATATGTTGGATGGATTCCACCCATAATAGATTTCTTATAAATTTTAATTCTTAAGTCCGATTGATTTAAAAAAGTAATAAACGTAGTAATAGGTAGAAAATTGTATACATTATGACAACTTAATTTCTTAAAGGTTATATAAAAGTAATACTTTTATATAATAATTTTATAGATTGATGTAGAGGATACCCCTACTATTTTTAAGGAAGTCCATGTCAACACTGGTGGTTCTCACAATTCAGGATCCAAAACTTCAATCAAGTCCAGAGACTTGTTTTATTTTTTGCTTTAATAATGTAGGAATGTATAGAGTCACAATGAGATTCCATGGTTGTTAGATATATTCCAAAATTATTCATAAACCACCAAAATTGGTACACATCACCAAATACTCTTGTTCATTAATAAGATGGAGAATTAATGTCACGAGGATATCTCATCAAAAACTTCCCATGTGGTTCAAGTGTATCCTTATAGCCACTGAATTTTTCACTAAGTGTAATGGGGTTCTTTATGTTAGGTAATTTATAAAAAATTATATCAATATATTATTGAAGAGAAATACCATCCCTATATTTGATGTCCATAACATAATATTGATAGACAATGACCCCGATTTCTATAATTTTGAATTGAAGAAGGTATATAAGGAGTAAAATATCTAGTTGAACCATTAATCCATATAAAATTCAATGATGAACACACATATAAATTCTTTGAAGAAAACTCTATAGAATATAATTAAGATAGAGGTGGAAAAATAAAAGAATTATTGGCTATAAAATCTATAATATTCTTTGTGGGCTTGTACACCAAGTCCCGTACTCTCATATTTGAGACCCCATATACTCTTGCATATAATATAGAGGGTTTATTTACTAATGATGTGAAAATAAACTCAATTATTTTTTCCATTTGAAATAATTTTTATGAAGATCAAGAGTCTTATATCTGGCCAGATGAGTTTGTGTGACCTGATGATAAATGGTTACACACACTGCACAAACCTAAAATATGTAAAAAATGAGCCTTAAGAATTAAATAATAGGGTTGACATATACTCATTCATACAAGGATTTTTTGTGATATATCTAAGAACTCAAATTATTCCTAGGATGAAACATCCTAAACTAAAACCAAAGTGGTAAGGATATTATGCTACACATAAGAGATAGTAAAATGGACCTTACCCCCTAATTACAATAAATAGAGAGAATATTACACCCACCACCAAAATAATATTCTTAAGTAGTACTTTTTACAACTTCATGTTGGGTGAATAAGCCCATTCCTTGTGACATTAAACTAATTCAAAGACATCCTTGTCACATGAAATTAAACTTTGTGACATCCAAGTACTCACCACAAGACTATACAATGTATAGAAGGTTGTCCTTGTCACACGATGTTAAACTGAATGAAATATATTCTCTCCCAAATAACAATAAACTATTTATATTTTTCTATAACACATAACCAAAAATATTTTGTAGAGATTTGTTCTATATATCCCAGTTCAAAAATTCCCCTCCCTTATAAAGGAGATTGATCTAAATATGGGTACCTTTTCTCTCCGTAGGGATTCAATGGTTATAGATATACTAGGTAACCATAATGTCATGGTTCACCAAAACTATGACTAAAATTTACCCCTAACATGAACTAAACATTCCATGATTCCTACTACCCCAAGATATATAGTGATAACTATCACTAGAATCCTTGGACCGACCATAATCTCAATCACCATACTTATTTATTTTATCATTATAATGTATTTTTGAATTCATGTCTTTATTTTATCCTTCTTCAATACCAAATAAACCATGAATTTATAACTTCAACTTGTGTAGATGATATAGATATGTAAATAGAGTTCCATATAAGAACAATATGTGGCTTGATTCCCATTATTTCAAGATACATAGTGACACCCAAATAATTAATCTTAGTTGTATTGACAAATTCCATCCCCAACAAACAACTTCTAAGGGTATGGTCTCCCCATTCACATCATATATTCCCAAATTAGAGTATATACTTGGACAACATATATTTATAAGAACTAATACATGTGGATCTATTTTTTTACTTCAAGATTGGTAGTGATGGAAAGTTATCCCATGTTGTGTCTTATCATAAATTCCATTTATAAACTTCTTTTTCCAAATTAGAAGACCACTATCAATTTAGTTACGGTTTCATTATCCCTTATCTCATCTAGAAAATGATACATTTCATCCATATTATTCTATAAATGTGCCAGATCAATATAGAGGACTATCTAAGAATTACACATTTCTTGATTCATATTATCATAGGATCCACAGTGATATCATAATCATATATCTTATGCACAACTATAAATTCCAATAAAAAATTAACTTAATCTTGGTGTATAAACCTTAATTTATTCACATTGGGTTTATCTTTTTATTTTTCACTAATATATAGTAATATCATCCTACACATGTGATAGATCTATACAAATACTCTAATATCGATGTACTATTCACATGACCTTAAAGTGTATGACACCTAAGTCCAGGTCACATGAAGTTAATCTATATGACATATAGTTTATCATAAAAGATATTAAATTTCATAGAGAGGTCCATAACATATGACCAAACTTTCCTATGTGGAGGAAAACCATGTAAGGTATTCTGGAATATGGATTATATCTATAAATATACTATATGATAAAATTCACTAACCATGAGATATCCTTAATCATATATCATGGATATAATATTCAAAGCTTATTTTGGTTCGAATACCATTTCAAAATAAAATTTTCCCCATTATAGTATAGAAGTTAGATCAGTGTGTATAATATCAATCTCAGAACAATGTGAAACATTATTCATATCTTTATAGGATATTTAATGATATCCAAACTCCCAATTTTGGTCATAGCTGCAAATACAATTGGTTTTAATCATGGTTTTCAGGGTATTAATCATTAACATTATGTTTTTATAACTTCCTTACACTGAAAAAAAATAAATGCAATCTTCTTATGTACATGTGTTTGATCAGTAGAGATACCTTACAAGAAATATGAGTGGATTGATTTTTGTTTAATTCAGAATGTTTAGTTATAGTGACCTGAGGCATTTACACATATTAGTATAGGTTTTTTAAACACAAATATATCCTAAGTACCACATAAAGTTTGTGAGTCCTAGTGTATTTATAATACTTGGTTCATATTACATAAAAAATAAATTAAAACATGAAATACCTATTTAATTTTCCAAAATGAGATCCAAAATCCATTTGAGATCCAAAAAATGCATAGGATAATCTGGGGAATAAATAAAAGAAAAGACCAGCTAAAAATCATAGTAAGGGAATAAAAATGATAAGGAAACATAACACATGAGTGAAAGGTATAACATGATATCATAAAATAGAAGGATCATGAGTAATGACATGGAAGTATAAAATAAGAAAAATGGTATCATATGATAACAGTAACATAGTTAATGTTGTAGCAACAAAAAGAATGATATTATATAAGTCAAGGATAACTACCTAGAAATTATCACATGGCGAACAATGTTCTATAGTGGATTAGGTTTACTACCCAATCCCATCCATGACGTATCCTGAGATAAAAACATCACCCAATGCACTATAGCGATATCCGGGAACACCCATAAAAAATGTTCATTATTTATTTGTTCCTCATAAAGGAAGTCAATCATAATGCATAACATAATAATTAACCATGAAATGAAAATGAGTTTTGAAATCTTTCTTCATATCATATTCAAAGGAAATTTCACAATGAAGGTATTTAAGAAGGAACATAATTAATGTATTACCCATTAAATGGAAGGTATAATAATATAGGTATATATATGAGAGACATATATATATAATATATGAGTATTCCATAACTTTATTGAGACATATAAAGTGACTTAGAGAGATAATATTCATAACTTATAGAAAGAGAGGTTTAGAGGGATCCCCTACCATGAGCCAAATTTATCATGTGTGTAATTTATCTTCCTAAATAATAAAATCATGTTCATTATTTACTTGATTATTATAATTTTAAATTTTTATCATTCCTTTAATTTTATTCATTATCATTTTTTATTCAGTTACTTAATCATTTAGGTTGAAGTCCGACGTTTTGACGATGTTTGGTTCATATGTCCAAAATCACCTTACGAAGTTGAATAATGTAAAATAGATCATTATTTATCATATATAGAATAATATTCAGGACATAATTATAATTTTTATACATAAATTATATATTTTTTAAAAATAACATTGAGTTATGGTTATGAAAATCGAACTAAGTCACAAACATGGGGACGATAGGTTGTACATACACATGTGTACCAATTATATTTTTCAATAATCATGATGGAAATATGGAAAGTGTTATTTGTAATTTATATAATTATTATTATATCATAAAAATTATATTTTTATCTTTAAATACATTTACATATACCATCAAAGTGATACATTAATAAAAATAAAATCACATTACTTCGCGAGTCGGTTGTCCGTCGTACAGACGGATGATGTTATCATTATTTTAATGGATATTAAGGTAAGAAGATATATGAAATATTACATTTAAAAAATTATTAATATTTAATTAATACCATATATAAACATTAAATACATTATCATGAATATCCATGAGAGGTGATGATGGAAAATGTGTTACATCGGTTCAGGAGGCGGTAATCTATTGTACACATGAATGATTGTTTCGTTTCCCATTTTATGGAAGTAGAGGTTAGATTAAAGTTTTGAAATTAACATAAAAAATATTAGTAAATTTTAGATACTAATTTTTTATATAATAATGATTGAATATGATTTGAAGGAGGTGGAAGAAGAAATAATACAAAGATGTTCGGTTAAGAACCACACCACTTCTTCAGATCCCCAATTCAAGATTATACCTAAATCCTTCCTAGATTGAATTTATAATAAAAATAGGACTCTAGAACATGGTAAGGGAATTATTAAAGGTATTTTGGAATGGATTTGGTGAACTAAAATTCTTTATAATTGTAAATATAATAGGAGAGTATGTTTCATTTTATAAGTGGGGGAGAATACACACTTGGAGTTTTTGAAAATAATAAGTTGTACCCACATTTTTCACATTAAAAAAGAATATAAAATAAGAAACTTTTGATTATTAGTTGATATAAGGTGTAAATATGTCCATTAAAATTTATTTTGTGGAGTTTTTAATTCATTTTATCTCTTATAGTTTCAGTTTAACCCTCTTGTAAACTCATTTTAACCACAACCACAATATTTTTTTTTCTATTTTTACTATTAATTATGGCCATAAATTAATTTGAATATATTTTATAATATTAATTATTATTATTAAAAATATGGAATAAATGTTTCCAAATTAAATTCACAAAATTGATACAATTTATTTTAAAATTAAACCTGTTGACACGACAAAAAAACAGTTTTCCAATGGAAAAGTTTTCATAAGTACAAAAAGTTATAATGTCAATATTCCATATGAAATTAATTAAAATGACTGAAATTATAATAATAATAATATAATTGAACTAATCTAACTTTTAAACCTTTTTAAAACATAATAAAACTATGTAAATGATTTAAACAATGATGCATTTTCAATAAAAACTAGTATTTTTCACTATTCATTAAAAAATTAAACTTTCTAGAAAAATATCCAAAATTCATCCTACAAATTTTTTGAAATATTGATTCCAAAATGATGTGAAATTTTTCTAATAATTTTTTTAAAAGTGGAAAATATTTATATTATTATATTTTCACATAATTCAATAAAATTTATTTTTTGATAAAAATTATTTTCGATGCCTATAAAGACTTTACTAATAATAAAGTACTTATTTATCAATATATTTTTTATAATTAATAATTAATTTTAAAAATGTTATTATTATTATTCATTATAATAGTTGAGTTTAATAGTAATATTAATAGTATGATGAGGTTTATTAAAACTCAGTGTTGCGTGTTGAATATACTATCCAACATAGTTTTATTTTTTTTAAAACTAAGGGTGTTACATTATCTCCCCTAAAATAAATTTTACCTAAAAATTTCATATTAAAGATCAAGGTGAAAAAATGTCAGGGTACATATACTTTATTTCTTCCTCCGTTTCTTATGTTGCCTCTTCATATTTATGGTTCCACCATAGCAATTTTGTCCAAGTGAGTTATCTTATTGCATAAAACTTTATCTGTATGATATTAGATATTTTGTGGATACTGCATATAAGAGAGATCAATTTCAACCTGTACCACCTATGAATTCATTACATTTTAGGGATCTGGTACATACTTTCTTACAAGTGATATTTAGAATACGTTGCGTACTTGAGAAAGGGTTGGTGGGAGTGATTCTCGATAATCCACAACTCAGAAGAGATAGATAATATCAAAGCAGAAAATGTACCTAGAAAATAAATTTCCATTCTTCCCAAATCACATGAATATATTCCATATATATATATGTAGATAAAAACTTTATCCTCAGCCTCGAACTCATTTTCTCATTAACCATTGTCATTATAGATCTTTTTTAGACTCTGTAGTTTGGATGTGATGCTAAATATTCTTGACCTTTTCTACCATTTCCTCAGCCATTTCGAGTTCGAAAAGATTTTTTCACTGATTTCATCCAAACACATGTGTTCTTCATCTTTTACCATAAATTTACTCATAAGAATCCATTTGGATGTTTGAGTGGAAACTATTTTTGTACGATAACTTTACTAGAGGAATATGTTGATCACAATTTCCTTTAAAGTACATATAACATAATATCAAGATTTCTTATAGTGTCTTAATAGTCCTCTCAGATTAGCCTTATGTTTGAGTGTGATAAGCCATAACAAAGTTCATCTGATTATTTTGAGCATGTTAGAGGATATTTAAGAACTTGGAGGAAAATCTCAGATCTTGGATCAATATAATAAATATTTGTGCTCCATAAAGCCTCACCACCACTCTAATGTATATATTTTCAAGTTGATATAGTGATAATCCATCTCTAATTTAAATGAGGTGATTAGTATTTGTAAGATGATCCACCTAAACCCATAGAAATTGTTTCATCTTGATGTATTGGGAAGACCTGTGATAATATCAACGGTGATGTTTTTCTATTTACTTATAGGTATATTTAATGTTTTCTTCATCCCATTATATTTTTTCTTGTAAACCTTCACTTGATGACATAACATATAGTTTGACATATATTCCATGATCTACTTCTTAATATTGTCCCACCAATAGTTCTCTCTAATATCTCTATACATCTTCCTACTCCCTAGGTGGATGGATAAGGATGATCTGTGTTCATAATTAAATTTATCCTTCTTTATCTCATAAATTGAAGGTACACATAGTCATGAACTAAAACATACAAATACTTCTTCATAAATTTTTAACTTCTTTGATTTTCTTTTTCTTATGGATTCCACTGTCTTCTGAATTTCCATACCAAATATTTGATCATCCTTTATCTTCTCTAGAAATGATGGATGATTAAACATTTGAGAAAGGAACCATGATGTTATTTCCTACATGATTACCAGGTCCATCCTTTTAATGTATATGAATATTATATCCTTCTTAATTCTCATCACCGATAAAGTCACCTGATCTTTTATACTTAGAGAATCTGCCAACTTGTGTGCTATTCTAGTATTGTAATGGATAGAGCAATCATAGTCCTTGATTAACTATGAGCATATTTCTTATATAATATTAATCTCCTTATGTGTGAAAATATATTTGAGTATATTATGGTCTATATATATTTCATAGTTCTCCCCATGGAGATAATATCACTAGAGTTTCAGCACAAAGACCACTATATACAACTATATATCATTCATGGGATCATTATGATCATGAACATTAAAATTCCTTATGGTATAAGATATAACTTTATCAGTTTTCTTAAGTACATAAACCATTCCATTTATTTAATCATTGTGTTATACCTTTTAAAGTTCCCCACTTGAGGGTAGCATGAGGATTTGTGCAGTGATAAGACTAATTTTCAACTCCATAAAGCTATATTCACATTTAATAGTGCAAAAAAACTCTAGGCCCTTCCGTGCTAGCCTATTTAGTAGTTTTAAAAATCACAAGAAGTTTCTCATAAATCACAAGTAATATAAAAATAGTCAAATGAATATATAAATCTCTATTACATATGCCTGTCTAGGATATTCCTCAATTGAATTTGTCTTAGAGGAGATCATATACATCTCTTTACTGAATATAATATTCCCCAATAATGATTATTCCTTCATCCAGAACAAAAATTTAATATATTATTCAAATATATTATCCTTTCCCAATGTTTATAGCACAGTATTCAAATTCTCCTCATGATCCTCCTTTATTTTGTATTAGATCAGAATATCATATAAAAAGACTACCAAATCATTTTAAAGGTAATATATAATGGATCTATTCATTAAGTCCATAAATATTTCTAGGGTGTTTGTGTGTTATTAAGGAGTCACTATGAACACATATATTCTATACCTTATTCAAATGAAAACTTTGGGAATATCTTGCTTCTTCACCATTAATTGGTGATATCTCGATCGAAGGTCGACATTACAAAAATATTGGGATCCACATAGTTTATTAGATAATTCATTTATCAATTGGAGGGGATACTTGTTATTTATCATATTTTGAGTTCATGATAATTAATGCATAATAACATTAACACATCCTTTTTCTTTATGGAGAGGACTGACACATCCCATAGTGAATCACTTACATATATAAAACCCTTTTCCAGATTCCCTTGTAATATCTTATTCAGGTATTCCAACTAAATTATGGCTATTATGTTATGAGTCTTATATATGGGTAGAGATATAAGTATAAGTTAAATTGAGAATATAACCTATTAGTAAGGAGTAATACCAAAAATATCATCAAGGAATACATCTATATAATCCCTCACAATGAGCATGTATTCAATAATGATTCTCTCATTATAATTTGGGCTATATATGATTGCTCATATGGAAATAAAATCAACGATTGAATTGAAGATTTAAGGGGAGATTTTTCCTCCTCCTTACATTTTTATAAAACAGGAGTATTCTTAGGATGTAAAGAGTGATCTACCTATCTCTAAAGTTGATGTTGTATTTTTATAATGACATCCAATTCATAAACAAAATATAATTAAACTCTACTAAGGTATATAATATGATATTTCATGAAAGATTAATTCCACAAACATTGACCCGAGAAGAGTTATATACTTGGTATGATACCATTGATCTGTATTCTATTATCACAGATTGCTCTACCCCCTTAATTTATGGAGGTCCTTTAATAGTTTTACCAAACATGCATGATATGATATAATGTGCATAAAGAGAATCAAATAGTACATGATCTATTCATGAATGAATAACTAGCACACCTGTCCCCATATTATTTTTAGTATCAACCTCATAAGTAGTGATAAAATATTCTCATCCTTTATCTATAGTAAATATAGGTTTTTAATATTGATTTTCTCTAAAACCCTTATATTAGGGAATTTTCTTGCATAGTTCTCATATTACTTGATATTGAAACATTGCATCACATGGTCAGTGTTGATCGTGACCTTCTTTTCTTCTTACAAATTAGTGGGTTTCTTCATTTCTATATGTTATTGGTTATCCTAATGAAGGTCTTTTATAAATTTGAATCATCGCCCATTTCATAATATATAGTTTCTAGGATTATTATTTCCACACATTTGAAAAGTGATATGTTTTTTTCTTGCCTCTATGGGATTTATCTATTGATACCACAGAAAAAACCATATATTAATTTTTTTGTCTTGAATACCATGATACCATTGAGTTTAAATGATATATATCTCAAATTTGATGGAACAACTTACAATATATTTATAAATATCAAATTCTATAGTCTCTAGTGATTTTAATAGACTTTAATGTAATCCACTAAATAATTTATCCACCATACTTTTAGTATTGATAAAAAATTTAGAGACGTACCGTGAAATACTTGTGAAGATTTCCTCATACACATGATAGACTCATATTCATTATGTTTTAGATTGATGAACTCTATATATAGTCTAATATGGAGTGTTTGGGGAAAATATTTATCAAAAAATATTTTATTGTACTCTTCCCATTATATGGAATAAATATCCTCTATGAACTTTGTGTTCTTGATCAGTGTCCACCACTGATCAGATTCTCCAAAATGACCAGCATAAATTTCTATTCATATGAGCATTTTAGGATAGAGAATATATTATAAATTGATTAAATCCATTGTTTTGTGATGAGAGGATCAGAATATCCACAAAAGGTAGGAGGCCTTTGCTACATAAAAGACTCAACTCCAACGTGATATTTCTCAAGAGGAGTAGGGAATTCCACATTATTCATGATGTTATTCATAAAATTTGCTAGTAAATCCATTAATACCATGAATATATCATCTACCACTCCAATAAGTTCTGTAATATCATTTGGGGGATATGCTCATATTGTCTATCATGTTGGTTGTTGGCACAATTTCTCCTGTTTCCTACCATTAACTAAATAATGAAAAATAAGAAGAGAAAACATTAACTAATAAACATAAAAAATGTAAACATACAAACTTGGGAAGAATAACTTATAAATGTTAATTATATCATAACTTATGAGTATCTTGGAAACAATTTAGGATATCCATAGTAATTACCTATTTGGTTTTCTATCCTAATAATTACTTTAAGTCCTTCCTAATTGTTCATAATTAGTTTTGTGAATTTCCAAAGAATATCCCCCAGGAGGGTCAAACTTGGTGTGAATAAAGGCTCATTGTCATTCACCAAGTGATGATATATCCAAAATCAATTCACCCTTTTCAATGTTTTTACCCCAAGGTACAACTATTTGAGTGGCATATCCACTTGCAGTATCCAATTGAGGATGTCATTTCTTGAAACCCACTTCCTCTATACTTCACCAAAATTCAAGTATATTTTTCTACTAGTTGTCTTATACTTATACTTATACCTAGAGTTATCACTAAAGTTTTCTAATATTAGTCTATAGAGGTTAACTAAATTTTGATATAATACCAACTATTGTGAACCAATATTGTACACATATTAGTTCATGTTTTTAAAAATAAATATACAATAATTACATCCCAATTATCATGTGGCCTAGTGTCATTATAGGAATATGTTCATATTACTTAAAATGAAAATTAAATCATGAAATCCATATTTTATTCACTATATTGAGATCCTAAATCAATTTAATCTCCTAAATATTTATAGGATAACCATGGGCATAAATAAAATAAATGGGTGAGCTAAAAATAATACTAAGGGAATATACATGGTAAAGAAACAAAATATGTGAGTCAAAGGTATAACATGATATCATAAATGAGAAGGCTCATGGGTAATTACATGGAAGAATAACATAAGGATCATGGTGTAATTAGATCATGGTAATATAGGAAATGTTGGACTCACCTGTTTTGGTAGTCCCAAATCATGTTTTGATAATCCCAAATCTTATTTTCATTTAAGTGAGAACCATGTTTTCAATATATTATAATTATGTTTCATTAATATTTCCTATTTCTATAGAGTAATATTCATATAGTCTCAATCTCACTGCTTGATTGGTTAATATTACAGTACAAAATTTATCTAATTACAAAGGTCACCGATACATAGGTCACCGTTACAAGGTTACCGATACAAGGTCACCAGTACAAAAGTAACCATTACAAGGTCACCACTACAATGCCACTGATACAATGTCATCACTACATGGTCCCCATTACATGGTCATCGCTACAAGGTCACTGCTACAAGGTCACTGTTACGAGGTTACTGATACAAGGTCACTGATACAAGCCTACTGCTGAAGGTTACCGCTGAAGGTTACCGTTGGAAGGTTACTGTTGGATATTTCCAATGTGCACCTACTGTTGAAGCCTACCGATATAAAGGCTACTGTTACCAGTCTACCAATAACCTAACTTTTTCAAATTCTTTATATTTTTTTAAAGGTCATATTTGATAAATTAAATGCTTCTAACATTAATTAATGATGATTTTAAACGTTTCAGGAGATAGTACCTAGGAAAGTTCGACGTACGAGAAAGATTTCACGTGATCTACTCATTTCCACTGTCAGAACTTAATTATAAAAAGGGAATACCACGAAAGAAAAAAGAAGAGTGACACATACAAGCATACAAAGAAGGTTGGCGTACGAAGTGTGAAATAGATCACTCGCTAGATCAAAGCAGAACCGTCCAACACTAACACTCTGAACCCTCAAGCATCACAAATATCATTCTGGGAAAAATTCACTTATGCCTTCTATGCCTCATCAACTCTTGATCAACATCGGAAGTAGAACACTGAAAGAAAAAACTTAGAGTCACAACAATCTATTTTGAAGACAAGTTTCAGAGAAAGACTCCAACATCAAATTATTCACTCTAAGGAGTCAAGATCTGAACTGCCAAACACATAGAGCTTTGTAAACTCAAGCATATTGTCTTTGATTCATTGTGTTCTTTATTTTTAAATTTCTGAGAAGTGTGTGTGTCTGTCTATCTCAAACACTGTCTCCTGTGCCCAAACTGAAGGATACTGAATATCCTCACATCAAACTTCATCTACATTTTTTCCCATGTATAACTGTGGAAGAGATTGTGTGTGGTCTGTGATGCTTGTTTTCACATGAAAATGTGTAATAGGATGTAAACCCTAGATAGTTTGTGAAAACTGTTGTAAAGCCCGATACAGGTTGTGTATCAAGTTTATTATTAATATAAACTGCTTGGTGACATGTGATCACCAAGTGGAGAGGATTAAGTCTTGACTTGAGACTGAACCTCTAGTTTTACTTCACAGGGCACTATATTTTTATTATACTCTGTTCTATCTCTTTTCCACTTCTTACATTAGATAAAACATAAAACTCTTTTGATTTCACTTTGATAGTTTTTTTGGTTAGTGTGTGTATTTGTTTGATTCGGTAAACTTGTTTTAAAAGTTGGAAAAGTGTTTCTCACTATTTCAATTGAGGACTAATCACCTTTTGAGAAACTTGTTGACCAATTAAACATTTATATATCTACTACCTTAATTGACTGGGCTATTTCGAATTGGGGAATTTTTATCATAAAGTTTTTAACAGAAATTTTAATTGGAACTCAATTCACCCCCCTCTTGAGTATCCACTACGACCAACATTTGGTATCAGAGTTTTTTATTTTCAAGTTTTCAAATTATTTTCAACTATGATTTTAGTTGTATCTTAATGATCTTAAAATTTCTGTCATATCTAAAATTTTCAGTTCTTTAAATTCTAAGTAACTATGGAAACAAGAGTTGAGGGTGATGCTACTATCTAGCCACCTTTTTTTAATGGTAATAACCATGATCAGTAGAAATTAAAAACTAAAATGTATCTAGAGAGCATGGGACCTTAAATTTGGGACACAATTGAAGAACAACATGTATTTCCTTCTACTGCTAGGGACACATGGTCTCAATTAACAAGAGCCACATATAATTATATCTGTAAAGAAGTGAATGCCTTGTACTATTCTCTAGGGGATGAGGAATTCAATAAAATATTTTCCTGTAAAACTGCATATGAAATTTGGGATACTTTAGCTGTTTCTCATGAGGGAACAACCAATGTTAAAGAAATGAGATTAAATACATATACTATTAAATATGATAATTTTAAAATGAAGCATGATGAACTTATTTCTAAAATGTATCTTAGGTTCAATGAAATATTGAACACCACGAGTATATTTGGAAGACAAGTGGAAAATAAGGATCAAATCATGATACAACTTCAATGCCTACTTGAGAGATGGAGAGGAACCTTAGTTTCAATCCGAGAATCTTCTGATACAGGCAAACTTCTAGTGAAGGAACTAATTGGAACGATTATGATGTATGAATAAGAACATTAAGTGAATCAAGAAGTAGGATAAGGACCAAGGAAGAAGTCAATAGCATTCCAGACTTCAACCTCAAAGAGAAATGACAAAGAAAAAGTTCATGTTCCTGTAGAAAGTTACACTAGTGAAGAGTCAGATTCAGACAGTGATGAGGAGAATGCTCATCTTGATAGGATATTCAAAAAGTTCCACTGAAAGAAGAAATTATTTAGGAAGTCAAACTAAAAGGGAAAGTATGATAGTAAAGGAAATGGAAGAAATACAGAAAATGGAATGACAACTCAAATTAAATAATCTACTATGAGTGAAAATGGAAAGGTCATGTGAATGCAGACTGTCCCAAGATTAAATTTAAGAAGAAGTATGAAGACAAGGGAAAAGTATAAAAAAAGGCTATGAAATCCACCTAGAGTGCTTCAGAAGATAGCTATAGTGGATATGATTCTTCTGATAGTGAACAAAGAAGTCATGCTAACTTATGTTTCATGATAGAAACATCTGAGGTAACACTTAACTCTCCCATACATAATTCCTATTATTCTAGGAATAAGAGTGAGTCTCATAATGATGAAGCTATGACTAAGGATGAATTATTTTAATACTCTGAAATGCTTGAGGATACCCTTAATGAGATCAAGGAGAAATATAAATCCTTAAAGCGACAACATGCTTTAAATGCAAATTATAAGTCTGATCTGGATATTGAAAAGGAAAAATGTGACCAACTATTAAATGATAATACCGAACTCAAATTATCAAATGATCAATTGAAAATGGATTTGAAAAAATCTAATACTAGTAGAGATACCTTGACTCAGTTTTTAGGACAACAGATTGCCCCAAAATATACAACTGTTCTAGGATATCAATCGGGATAGAGATGGATTATTAAAACTAAATTTGTTCCAAAATCTGGACAATTCACAACTAGTTCATGTCCTGGACCATTTCTTGAATATAAATTCTCTAAAAGACCAAAGTGTTTATGTCTCAAAATATATCTGCTGATTATAGGAAATATGTGAAGAAAATATGGGTTCCGAAAGTTTTACTGGCTAACCTCTATGTACCCAAGAAAATATGGGTACCAAAGTTACCCCTTGCCTAATCTATTTTGTAGGGATGTTGCTTAAAGAGTTCCTCTAAGGCTTTGTTGTACTTGGACTGTGGATGTTCAAGACATATGATAGAAGACTACTCATGCTTCTAGAGCCTAATCAAATTTTATGGTGGACATGTAACTTTTGGTGATAATGCTAAAGGGAAGATCATCAGCTAAGGCCAGATTGGTAACCCTAATACATTATTAATTTCCAAAGTACTTTTGTTGATGGGTTAAAATAAAATCTAATAAGCATTTCTCAGTTGTGTGATGATGGTTTTAATTTCAAGTTTGAAAATGATTCATGTAATGTATTTAATTCTAAAAATGATTTAAGAATTTCTGCTCTATGAAATGAGAATGTATATGTTATTGATTTATATTCTTTAGCTAAGAAAAAATTTTCTTGTTTAAATGCGTTTCATAAGGAATCCTATTTGTGGAACATAAGACTACGACACTGTAATGTGAACTCACTTAGAAAACTAACTTGGAAAGGTTTAGTTATAGACTTACCTAAATTGGAATTCCCTCTAAACAAAGTGTTTAATCCTTGTCAAAAGGTAAAAACACAAAGTTTATTTCAAACCAAAGAAAGAAGTTTCTACTTCTCAACCGCTTGAGTTAGTTCGCATGGACTTTTTCGGACCATCTATAGTTTCAAGTTTAAATGGGAAACACTAGGTTTATGTTCTTGTAGATGATTTTTATAGGTACAATTGGGTATACTTTCTGGTTCACAAAATTTAAGCTTGTTCTTATTTTATCAAATACTCCATGTCTATATAAAATATTAGTGGACTTAGAATTATGAACATGAGAAGTTATCAAGGCCGTGAGTTTGAAAATCAGGAGTTTGAATCTTATTGCTCACACAATTACTATAGTCACAATTTATTTTCTCCTAGAACACCTCAACAGAATGGAGTTGGGGAAATAAGAAATAGGAAACTTTAAGAGATATCCCAAACTATGCTTAGTGAGTATAATATACCTATTTATTTTTGGGCTGAAGCTATAAATACAGCTTGTTATACCATCAATAGAGTCTTGATTAGACCTGTTCTTAAGAAGACCCCTTATGAACATTGGAACAATAGGAAGCCTAAGGTTAACTAATTTAGAGTTTTTGGTTGAAAAGTCTTTATCCTTAACACTAAGGACAATCTTAACAATTTTTCATCCAAAAGTGATGAAGGAATTTTCTTAGGTTACTAAATCTCAAGTAAAGCCTATAGAGTATTCAATAAGAAAACCAAATGTGTAGAAGAGTCAGTTCAAGTCAAATTTGATGAGACTGATCCACATGAACCCAAAACTTCTCTTTAATATCTTTAAGAAGATATGTCAATTTTGGACCTTAATGATAATGATAGTGAACCTCCTGTAAAAGTAACCGGTTCAGGGAATCCTCCAGAATCTGCATTTGTTGAGTCTAAACCTATAAAAAACCATGAGGAGTCTATTTTAACTCTTTCTAGAGGTATTATAAATCTCAAGAATCATCCTTTATATGATTTATTAGGTGATTTAAATACAGGGACACAAACTAGAGGTTCTCTGAGAAACCAGGTTGAACATCAAGCTCTTCTTTCACAGCTTGAACCCCAAAATATTAATGATGCTATCAATGATGAATTTTGGGTGATGGATATGCAAGAAGAATTAAATGAATTTGAAAGAAACAAAGTCTGGGAACTAGTTAAAAAACCTAAGGACACTTTGACAATAAGCACTAAATGGGTTTTTAGGAACAAAGTTGATGAGTCTGGAAATATAGTTAGTAAAAAATCTTGGTTAGTTGCACAAGGATATAGTTAAAAGGAAGGAATATACTATGAGTAGAACTTTGATCCTATATCTAGGTTAGAGGCCATTAGGATACTACTTTCTTATGCGGATCATATAAATTTAAAACTTTATTAAATGGATTTCAAAGGTGCTTTTTAAATGGGTACATAGTTGAAGATGTATTTGTTGAACAACCCCCTAGTTTTACAAATCCACATTTTTCAAATCATGTTTTTAAACTTTCTAAATCTTTATATCGTTTAAAGCAACCTCAAGAGATTGGTATTATAGACTTAGTTCTTTCCTTATTACAAAAAGTTTTACTGAAGGAATATCAGATCCTACTTGTTTTATTAAAATAATTTCCAAAGATGTTTTAATAGTACAAATTTATGTAGATGATATAATTTTTAGATCCTCTAAAAACTCTTTTTGTACTGATTTTTCAAAGATGATGCATGATGAATTTGAAATGAGTTTAATGGGAGAACTTAAATTTTTCCTTGGATTTCAGATTTTTCAAAATAAAAATGGTATTATTTTAAATCAAAGTAAATATACTAAATATATTTTGAAACATTTTGGTTTGGATAGTAATAAAGGTAGTGATACACCTATGAGTTCCACTTGTAGGTTGGATTCTAATTAAACTGGTAAACCAGTGGATCAAACTAATTACTGAGGCATGATTGGGAGTCTCCTATACCTTACTTCTAGTTGACCTGATATTATGTTCAGTGTATGCATGTGTGCTCATTTTCATCAAAATCCCAAATAATCTCATTTAACTGTTGTTAAAAGGATTTTTAAATGTCTCAAGCTTACTATAAATCTAGGACTGTTTTATCCAAGAGGAAAACCATTTGATTTAATAAGTTATTTGGATGCTGACTTCTCTGGTTGTAAGTTAGATAGAAAAAGCACCTATGGAACATGTCACATGTTAGGCAAGTCACTAGTATCATGGTGTAGTAATAAACAGATTTCTGTTGCATTATCTACCACAGAAGCTGAATATATAACTGTTGGTAGTTGTTGTGATCAAATTCTGTGGATGAGACACACTTTACTAGACTATGGATATCAATTCAAACATATTTCTATAAACTTTGACAACACAAGTTCTATCAACATCTCTAAAAATCCAGTATCTCATTCTAGGACAAAGCATATTGATGTAAGACATCACTTCTTAAGAGATCATTATCAAAGAGGTGATATCACTCTTGAATTAATTGGCACTGAACACCAATTGGATAATATATTCACAAAGACATTGAATTATGAGAGGTTAAATTACACCAAACATGAGTTAGGTATGATAAAATCTTAGAACCTTACCATTAGACCTTAAATATAGGACCTCACCATTAGACCTTACCGATAGAACCACACCGTTAGAACTTACCGATAGGACCTCACCATTAGACCTTACCGATAGGACCTCACCGTTAGACCATACCGATAGAACCTTACCGTTAGACCTTACTAATAAAACCTTACTGTTAGACCTTACCGATAGGACCTCACCATTAGAACTTTCCTATAGGACATCATCGTTAGACCTTACCGATAAGGCCACACCGTTAGACCTTACCGATAGACAACTTGAATCTGGGACATTATGTTTTTGTGCTCTCAGTGAGAATCTGAAACGTTTTTTGCTTATTACATATTCATTTTATCTATTTTTTATCCCTAAATGATAAAATCAAAACACGAATCACTTCTCAATCCACATCAAACCCTCTTCTGAACCTTTTTCTCCCTAATCTCAGAACCTAAATCTCTACTGAAACTTTGAACCTCTTCAGGTCGATGGAAAGAGTCAAAAGGATGTCAGTTGCTAATGAAGGAGACATGCCTAATCCTAAGAGACCTAGTGCCAAATCGAGTAGCAAGATCCCGACAGTGTAAAAGATATTGAACCCGCATTTATCAAAGTGGGAAATAGTAGTTGAGAAGAAGTTAAGTTCAGATTGGTTGTTGTCGATCCGGTCATTAGTACTTAAGGCACTGGAAGCTCAGGGCTGGGTTAAATGTTTTTCAAACAATAATAGACCCTATTACCTAAATTTAGTGAAGGAATTTTATGAGTACCTCAAGTTTGAGTAGTCTGAGGATGAGAACTGAATTATTTCAAGAGTAAATGGAGTAATTGTGAGCTTCTCCTCTACTGAATGGAGTGAATGCTTGAGGGTTCCACATGAAGGGATTTTTGATTTTTACTCAAAAGTGCTTCCTCCCACTAGTGAGTTCTTCTGCTATGAAGATGCATTAGCTGAACTGATAGGGAATGGGATTCCTAGAAAATTCATTACTGCTGAGATGGAAGGAGAAGAAAAGATACTATTTATGTTTGTCTAGCATGTGTTGAGTCCCAGGAGAGGTGAATTTGAAACTTTAAAGTACCAGGATATCTTTATATTGTATTTGTTAAAGCATGAATAGAAGATCAACTTATGTAGGATGTTGATGATTAAACTAGAAGATATTACCAAGACTAGTTCCAAATCCAATTCCCTATTCCATGCTAAGTTGATATCCCTTATGTTGGAAGTGAAATGAGTTGTTGAAGATAAGGTGGAAACTGTTGTTCTGCAACATAACCACTACATCACCAACGTAATCTGCAAGTTGATGAAGATCAACTGGAATCCATGGATGAGGAGATGGGTGAATGATGAGGCTAATATATATTATTAGTTTAATCCTATTACTCATCCTAATAGGCCAAAGAATAAGAGAGACCCTGGTCTTAAGCCTGATGAAGTTGAGCCTACCTATTCAGATGAAGAAAGAGAAAAAGTTGTTGTTGTGTAAGAAAGAGACGATTATCCTATAGATGAAAGGAGTGATTCTGACCTTTCCTCAAATCCCCGTGTTAATACTGTAACCATTGGTGAGCCTGGACCACCAAAGAGATTTCCTAGAAGGGAGACTGTCCGAAGGGACAAGGATAAGAAAACCAGTGAAGAAGAAGGGGCTGAAATTGAAATGACACGACTCTTTGGAAAAGGTACGAATCGTTAGTTTTTATTTCAAATATTTCCATTAATCTTGTATAATGTGTGTAACACCCTAAGGAAGGTCCGAAGAGTGTCCGGGGTTGGTTCGGAGCCCGGGAGTTTGAGAAATGGGCTTACAGGCAGTGGCACATGGCCTGTGCATAGTCTGCGCACTGTTTGGAAAAAACCGTGCGATTGTAGACAGGGGCACCTGCAGGGGCGCACGACCATGCAGACCAGGCTTCATGGCCATGCAGCCTTTTTCTGGGAGGCAGTTATGTGTGCATGGTTTGCGCACGGTTTGGGTAAAGCGTGCGCCTAAACCGTACGACCCTGTTTTTGGTGAATTTACAATTTGGCCCTTAAATTCTATTTAATCGTTATGCTTTTCTTCTCCCTCCTTTCCATGGACAGAATAGTGGGGAGCCCTCTTTTGAGCTCCAAAAACCTCCTCCCTCTCTTTTTATTTTGGTTTCTTCATCCGATGACCGTTCTTCGATCCGTTGAAGGCTTTGGATCACCCTCGGTAAGGTTTACCTCATGCACCCTTCTTTCCTCGGTGAATCTTGGTATTCGTTTCACTATTTTACCACAGGCTCATATGCCCTATTTTCAGGGAATTGTACTGAAACTCAGATCTATTCCAACCTACTATGAATACGAGGTTGATATCAAGCCAGCCTACACCTACAACTCTAAGGTAGGTGGTCACGTGGTTTCCATTTTGGGTTTTCGCAATTTTTGAGTTATTATTGTCATGTCGTGGTTTGTCTTTCACCAAACCCCATATTTGTAATGACTGCTTCATATATAAATGACCCGTGTGGTATGAGATTGATGAATCTAACCTGGATAGGGTGTTTAGATAAGGTATGGACTGGGTAAGGTCAACCATAGGTGACATGCCTATAGATTTGGCCCCTTTTTACCTTTGGACCTTAATGCTATGTCTTGAACATGATTTTCCATGTTAGGAAAAGGAGATGGTTTGGTTATAGGTTGGCTAAGATGAGATAGCCTAAAACCAGTAATGAATTGAGATGTATGTCTTCATTATAATGTTATTGGGAAATGCCATGCTTTGTTAATGTGATATGATATAAGATGGATTGCCTTATATATTGTGATGTGAATGGATATGCCTTACTGTGTTGACATGCCTATGATGAATCTCTGTGTGTGGTCAGGAATCATTCATACCCCATGCCAGATGATTCTCCGTGTGTGGGTAGGAAGCATTCTTACCCCATTCCAGATGAATCTCTGTGTGTGGGCGGGAAGCATTCTTACCCCTTGCCAGATGAACCTCTGTGTAATAAGACGAGAGGAATTTATACCTCGTGCCTATATAACCTCTATGGATGGGAGGCATTCTTCCCCACACCAGCTATAGTGCCTATGGACGAGAGGCATGATTACCTCGTGTTAGTGATAACCTATATCTATGTACTTACACTCTGGTAATTTTTTCAGATTACCAGCCATGAGCTGAAGTAGGTAGACTGCCATGTGTCCTTTCAGAACCTGAGAGGGAGGTTTGTTTATTACTTTGCTTTACTTACTTGTAGTTTACTAAACACTCTTTATTTTTCGAACACCTATTTGGATTACACGTAGACACCGTTGGTGGTGGCCTACTGAGACTTGTCTCACACCCTACCCAGGCGGCCTCCTTGGTAGCAGTGTAGACTTTAATGCTGCAGGTACTAGCAGGGGAAAAGGCCTAGCTTCAGGTTGTTGATACTTATATGCTCTAGCTGGAGTTCCACAGCAGAGGACCGAGATTGTATAGTGATGCTCTTGGACTACTTTTGTTTTATTTTTGTATTACTATATCAGCATGCCATAAATCCATTTTGTTTTAGACATTGCCTATGTGGATTTTGTATATCTAGCAGGGTTTTTCTTACGTCTGTTGTATGGTTTGTATATTTCCCCTTTTCCTCCTGTTTATCCATTGGTTGTGTTTACACTATTTTTATTGCTTTGCTGCTATACCACTGTCTACTCTGACATGGGGGTACATTCTCCCCACTAACTTACCATTACACCCCCGCTACTAGTCGGCAGCCCCGGGCCTATGGGGAGACGAGCCCGGGGTTATGTGGCTAAATGGGCTCGGGGCTTGGGTTGAGGGGAAACCGAGTCCGGGACGTCATAAAGTGGTATCAAAGGTTTCTTTATTTAATATTTTGCGCCGATAGTACTGGTGTCCTAACATGAATCGGGAGATAGCCGGTTTTATCATGCATTGTTGCACCTATCAGCAGGTGAAGGCAGAACATCATCGTCTGGCAGGGATTTTACAGACGTTTTACATTCCGGAGTGGAAATGGGATGATGTTTCTATAGACTTTGTAACCAGTTTACCCAGGTCACCTTGTGGCAATGATGCAGTATGGGTTATCGTCGACCTTCAGACAAAGGCCGTGCATTTATTACCTGTGTGAGATACCTTCATGGTTGATGACTTGGGAAGACTGTATGTCAAGGAAATAGTGTGCCTTCATGGATCACCTCATTCTTTTGTCTCAGACATAGATCCTTGTTTTACATATCAGTTCTGTAAGGGTTTATAGAAGGCCTTGGGTACTCATGTACTTTTGAGCATGAACTATCACCCACAGACTAAAATACAGACCAAGCTAACTATACAGGTAATAGAGGATATGTTACGTGCCTGTGTTCTCGATTTTGGAAGTTCATGGGAGAAAAACATTCCTCTTATCGAGTTCAGTTATAAAAATAGCTTCCGGACTACCATTGAGATGACATCCTATGAAGCCTTATATAGTAGGCCTTTTCACTCGCCTTTGTGTTGGCTTGAAGCAGGGGAGGCAGCTGTTCTAGGACCACGTCTTGTGTAGGAGACTACAGAGTAGATACAACTTATTAGGAAGCGTATGCAGACATCTTAGTCTAGACAACAGTCCTATGCTAACAAGAAGCACTGACCTCTTGAGTTTGAGGTTATGAATCGGGTTTTCTTGAAGGCCTCACCCATGTTGGGGAAAAGACGTATACGGAAGCAGGGTAGGTTTTCACAGAGGTTCGTAGGAACCTTTGAGGTGATGAAGCGGATCAGACCAATAGCTTACTATCTTGCACTTCCACAGAGATATCAGGCCATGCATGATGTTTGTCATGTATCTCATCTACACCGGTACTTTTCATATCTGACTCATGTTTTTCAGCCTGAAGAGGTTGAACTAGATATGGATTCTTCCTTTGAGGAGTATCCGATGTGAATTGTTGACCGGAGCATGAAGACACTCCGTGGTAGGTCTGTTCCTCTTGTATGGGTTCTATGGTAGCACGAACGGGTATAGTATGATACCTGGGAGAAAGAGCCTTATATACGTTCTCAATGGACAGATCTTTTCGTTGATGACACCTCAGTACCCTCAGAAGGCTAACTTGGGGACGAGTTGCTTTAAGGAGGGGAGGTTGTAACGACCCGACCCTTTGGAAAAGGTACAAATCATTAGTTTTTCTTTCAAATATTTAATTTAAGCTTGTATAATGTGTGTAACACCCTAAGGAAGGTCTGGGGAGTGTCCGGGGTTGGTTCGAAGCCTGGGAGTTTTAGAAATGGGCTTACAGGCAGTGGCACACGACCTGCACACGGTCTGCGCATGGTTTGGTATAAACCGTGCGGCTGCAGACAAGTGCACCTGTAGGGGCACATAGCCATGTGGACCAGGCCGCATGGCCATGCAGCCTTTGTATGGGCGGTGGTGAGGTGCACACAGTTTGAACACAGTTTGGGTAAACCATGCGCCTAAACCGCGAGACCCTGTTCTAGGTGAATCTACAGTTTTTCCCTTAAATTCTATTTAAGCTTTAAGCTTTTCTTCTTCCTCCTTCTCATGGACAGAACATAGGGGAGCCCTATTTTGAGCTCCAAAATCCTCCTATCTATCTTTCTCTTGTTGATTCTTCATCCGACAACTGTTCTTCGATCCGTCTAAGGCTTTGGATCACCCTCAGTTAGGATTACCTCATGCACCCTTCTTTCCTCAGTGAATCATGGTATTTGTTTTAATATTTTACCGTAGGCTCATATGCCCTATTTTCAGGGAATTGGAATGAAACTTAGATCTCTTCCAACCTACAAAGAATCTTAGGTCGATATCAAGAGATCTTACGCCTACAGCTCTAAGGTAGGTGGTCATGTGGTTTCCATTTTGGGTTTTCGCAATTTTTGAGTTATTATCATCGTGTCGTGGTTTTTCATTCGCAAAACCCCATATTTTTAATGACTGCTTCCTATCTAAATGACCCATGTGGTATGAGATTGATGAATCTGACCTGGATAGGGTGTTTAGATAAGGTATAGACTGGGTAAGGTCAACTATAGGGGATATTCCTTGAGATTTGGCCCCTTTTTACCTTCGGACCTTAATGCTATGTCTTGAATGGGATTTTCCATGTTAGAAAAATGAGATGGTTTGGTTAGAGGATGGCTAGGACGAGATAGCCTAAACCCATTAGTGAATTAAGATGTATGTCTTCCTTATAATGTGATTGGGAAATGCCAGGCTTTGTTAATGTGATATGATATAAGATGGATTACATTATATATTGTGATGTGAATGGTTATGCCTTAATGTGTTGACATGCCTGTGATGAATCTCTGTGTGTGGGAGGGAAGGATTCTTTCCCCGTTCTAGATGAATCTCTGTGTGTAGGTGAGAAATTTTTTTACCCAATGCCAGATGAATCTTCGTGTGTGGGAGGGAAGCATTCTTACCCCATGCCAGATGAATCTCTGTGTGTGGGTGGGAAGCATTCTTACCCCGTGCAAGATGAATATCTGTGTAATAAGACGAGAGGAATTTATACCTTGTGCCTATATAACCTCTATGGGTGGGAGGCATTCTTCCCCACTCCAGCTATAATGCTTATGGACAAGAGGCATACTTAACTCATGCCAGTGATAACCTATATCTATGTAATTACACTCTGGTGATTTTTTTAGATTACCAGCCATGAGATGAAGTAGGTAGACTGCCAGATGTCCTTCTGGAACCTAAGCGAGAGGGTTGTTTATTACTTTACTTTACTTACTTGCAGTTTACTATACACTTTTTATGTTGCAAACACCTATTTGGATTACACGTAGACACCATTGGTGGTGGCCTACTGGGACTTGTCTCACACCCTACCTGGGCGGCCTCCTCGACACCTGTGTAGACTTTACTGATGCAGGTACTAGTAGGGGAAAAGGCCTAGCTTCAGGTTGTCGATACATATATGCTCTAGATGGAGTTCTATAGAAGAGGACCGAGCTTAGCTAGTGATGATCATGGACTAATTTTGTTCTCTTTTTGTATTACTGTATCAGCATTCCATACATCCATTTTGTAATAGACACTGCCTATGTGGATTTTGTATATCTTTCAGCGCTTTTCTTATGTCTGTTTTATGTTTTGTAGGTTTCTTCTTTTCCTCCTATTTATCCATTGGTTGTGTTTCTGCTATTTTTATTTACTTACTGCTATAACACTGTGTACTCTAACATGGGGGTACAATATCCCCACTGACTTACCATTACACCCCCACTGCTAGTCGGTAGCCCCTGGCCTATGGGGAGATGAGCCAGGGGTCATGTGGACAACCGGGCTCGGGGCTCAGGTTGAGGGGAAGCCGGGTCCGGGACATCAAAAAAATTGTTTTAAGAAAAGTTAGAGATACCTCTGATGAGGATGAAGACTCTAAATCATGTCATGATGACATTGAGGCAGCTGCTTCTGAAAATGAAGTGGACTGTTTAAGTCTTAGTCCTTTAATAGGACATACATAATGGGTAGAAAGTAGAGATGAAGAATTTGCTAATTCAGTCGAATCTGGATTTGTTCTGGAAGTTGTTGATGATTCTGTGGAGGAAGTGGTAGTAGACCATCCTGTTGATTAAACTGATCAAGGAGGTCAGATGGAGATAGATGTGATTGTTGTAGAGAATGCTCAAAGTGAGGTGGGTGAACCTGTTGCTATATGATAAATTGATGTTGATCATAAAATAGAGGACTGGACAGAAGCTCCTGGATTTGTGGTTTTAGTCCTTGATTATGGAGACTCTGAAGATGACCATCCTATCAGAAGCCCTCAAATTCCCACTGTCTCAGAAACTACCATTGTGTAGCCAGTGGTTTTATTGCCTCAAGACTATGTAAAGAAGGATGAATTGGATTCTTTGAAATCCGAACTAAAGCGGCATATTGATGAGAAAACCACTAAGATAGAAAGAAAAATATCTCTCAATCAAGAACTCGTGACATCTGTAGTGGAAAGGATAGTCTCTACCTCTCACTCAGCTGTGTTACACGAGGTAAAGGAATGTAAGAATTAGGTAAGAACTTTGACAGAGTATATGGAATCAATGAAACAATATTTTTACTCCTTAGATGCATATTTGGCTTCGAGATCTTAGGTGGATAGAGACCTTAGATATGTTAAAAGTGTGGTTCAGCAATTGGTTACAGTGTTTTAGGACTTTATGAAGTTTATGGAAACACATGTGAAAGGATAAGATGATGATGTAAAAAGGCTAATCAGTGGGCTAACCAAATCATTTAAGGAGACTGTGGCTTTTAGTCTGGCACCTCTGGGTGCATCTACAACTTCTTCAACCTCTCCTCCTGTTGACATTGAAGCTTTCAGGACCATTTTTAGAGAAGAAGTGGAAAATATCTCTGGTACTAGTACCTCAGACTCTCAGGTCATTTCCATTACCAGGGAAATTCATAATCCTATAGGAAATTATTTTAGGGAAGTTACTCAAGATCAGAAGGCCATCAAGGATCAAGTTTACTTCTATTACAAACAGGTTTACACTAAGCATTATATGGATGGCCACTTCAAGTTTCTATTGGAGAACTTGAGAATTCCACCTGTCACTCAGGCATTTAAGGATCAAGTGAGAAAGCTTCGAGAGATGACTCCTGAAATGGTGAAATTTATGGAAAATAAGGATGATTTAATTTCGTCTATGAAAAGAGAAGGAAGTATCATTATAGAATTTAGGAATCTTCTCTTGCCTTTTCTCTATGTGGACTGTACACCCATCATTATCCCTCCAGCCTTTCCCTCTACCTCCAGTGCCTCTGGATCTTCCAGTGATGCTCCTATGATGTCTACTGATCAAGCCATCAGAAGCTTGACCCTTACCATTCCTTAGAGATCTACTCACTACAGGTATACTGATGCTTCTGTTGCAGCTCCTCCTACTCTGCTGACAACCATACCTCAACTTATTCCTCCTTCTTCAAAACCCACATCCTCAGCTTCCAAGTCCAAATCTCCAATGGACATCTCTGATGTGGGTTGAGTGTGGACTATCTTAGTTGATAGGGATTGGTGTATCTCTTTTTGTATAGTGTACTCCTATTTTATTAATAAAAACCCACTCTTTTCACTATTTTTTTATCGACTATTTTTTTAATCACAAAGGGGGAGAAGATATTCCAAGTGGAGAAAATATTTAAATCTTGAATTCTCTCAGAGAAAGAAGTGTTTATATGTTTTTATATGTTCTGACCTAACTGTAGTGTTCTCCATAATTTTTGTGTATGCTCACATCATTGATGGAATTATTATATGTGTTTAACCTTGATTCAAAACTCCTATATCTAAAGATTCAATGACATAATTTGTGATTATCAAAAGGGGGGAGATTGTTGGACTCACCTATTTTGTTAGTCCCAAATCATGTTTTGATAATCCCAAATCTTGTTTTCATTTAAGTGAGAACCATATTTTAATTCTATGCTAATTATGTTTCATTAATATTTTTTGTTTCTATAGAGGATTATTCATATACTCTCAATCTCACTGCTTGATTGGTTAAGATTACAGTGCAGAATTTATATAAGTACAAAGGTCATCGATACACAGGTCACCATTACAAGGTTACCGATACAAGGTCATCGGTACAAAATTCACTGTTACAAGGTCATCGCTATAGGGTCACTAATATAATGTCACCAATACAAGGTCACCATTACACGATCACTGCTACAAGGTTACCGCTACAGGGTCACCGTTATGAGGTTACCGATACAAGGTCACTGATACAAGCCTACTGCTGAAATTTTCCAATGAAGGTTACCGTTGGAAGGATACAGTTGGAGATTGCCGATGTGAACCTACTATTGAAGCCTACTGATATAAAGGCTATCGTTACCAGTCTACCAATACCCTTACCTTTTCAACTTCCTAATATTTTTCTAACGGTCATATTTGATACATTAAATGCTTCTGACATTACTTAATGCTGATTGTAAACATTTCAGGAGATAGTGCCAGGGACAATATGAGGTACGAGAAAGATTCCATGTGATATACTCATTTCCATTGTCGGACCATAAATATAAAAAGGGAAGACCATGAATGAACAAAATTAGAGTGACACATATGAGCATACAAATAAGGGTGGAATACGAAGTGAAAAATATCTTACTCGCAAGATCAAAGAAGAACCATCTATCACTAACACTCTGAACCCTCAAGCATCATGAAGATCATTCTGGGACAAATTCACTTCTTCCTTCCATTCCTCATCAACTCTTGGTCAAAATCAGAAGCAGAACGATGAAAGATAGAACTTATAGTTGTAACACTCTGTTTTGAAGACAAATTTTAGAGAAGGACTCCAACATTGAATTCTTCACTCCAAGGAGTCAAGAGTTTAACTGCCAAACACATAGAGCTTTCTAAACTAAATCTTATTGTCTTAGATTCATTGCGTTCTTTCTTTTTACATTTTTGAGAAGTGTGTCTGATTTTCTATCTCACACACTGTCTCCAATGCTTAAACTGGAGGATATTGAATATCCTCACATTAAACTTCATCTAAATTTGTTTTCGACATATAACTGTGTAAGAGACTGTGTGTGGTCTATTCTACTTGTTTTTCCACGAAGAACTCTGGAAGAGGGTGTGAACCCTGGAAAATTTGTGAAAACTGTTGTAAAGACCGATACAGGCTGTGTATCAAGTTTATTGTTAATATAAACTGCTTGATGGTAGGTGATCACCAAGTGGAGAGGATTATGTCTCGGCATGAGACTGAACCTCTTGTTTTAATTCACTGTGCACTACAATTTTATTATACTTTGTTCAATATCTTTTCCACTACTTACATTAGATAAAACATAAAACTATTTTACTATCACTTTGATAGTATGTTTTGGTTAGTGTGTGTATTTTTTTGATTCAGAAAACTTGTTTCAAAAGTTGTAAAAGTTTTTATCACTATTTAAACTGAGGACTAGTCACCCTTTGATAAAATTGTTGACCAATTAAACATTTATATCTCTAATTCCTTAATTGACTAGGCTGTTTAGAATTGGGGTATTTTTATCATAAAGTTTTTAATAGAAATTTTAATTGGAACTCAATTCACCCCCTGTTGAGTATCCACTCCAACAAACAAGAAATTTTTAAGAACAAAAAAACATGGCATAAACATGATTCTATGATTACTTACAAGACAATATCATATGGTGAAAAAATTACCTTAATAGATTAGGTTTCACCCTAATCCCATAAACAATGTCTCATGATACTAAAAAATTACCCAATTCATTGGAGTTTAATATTGGTGGAACCATCATAAAATGATCATGATTTATATGTTCAAAATAAAGGAATTAAATCATAAGGCTTAATAAAAGAGTTATCCATGGAAATAAAATTGGTTGCATAATATTGCATCATATCATAATCAATAGAAATTTTATAATTAAGGAATTTGAGAAATGAACATAAGAAATTTATTACCCCATAAAAGGATGTGATAATAATATTGTTATATACATGAGATAAATATATAAAAAATCAATAGGTATTAACTTTATACAGAGATATATTTAAATTGAGTTAGAGAGAGGATTGTTATAACCTGAAGAAAGGGAGGTTTTGAGAGATCCATTAACTCAAGCCAGATTTGTCATGTGTTTTATTTATCGTTCTGAATAATAATATCATTTTCACTATTTAGTTTATTTATAACATTTTCTACATTTATTATTAATTTTATTATATTCCTTATCATTTTATATTAAATTACATAATCATTTAGTTTCAAGTTGAATTTTTTGATGATGTTTGGTTTGTATGTCCAAAATCACCTTAAAAAGTTGACTAAAGACCAAGATATTGTTAATTAATCATCTACAAAATAATATTAATTACATAATTATTAGTTTTTTAAATAAATTGTACTCATTTTTAAAAATAATCATGAATTATGGTTATGAAAAATGAACTATGTAACAATCATGGAGATGGTAGGCCGTACGTATGCATGTGTAACATTTTCTTTTTTCATTGATCATGGTGGAATGAAGGTAAATATCATTCTAAATTTTAAAAATTATAATTATATCATATATATCATGTTATTTATTTAAATAATTTTAAATATAACATCCATGTTATGTAGTAATAAAACATGAGTCACATCGCTCTGCGAGGCGTTAGTTCACCTTACATAGGAACACCACAATCATTTTTTTATAGATAGTAAAGTAAGAATATATATGATATTTTAATTTTACAGAATTATTAATATTTAACTAAGATAATATATAAATATTAAATCCATTATCATGAATATCCATTATAGGTGATAGTGGAAAATGAGATTCATCAGTTCGCGTGGCAGTAACCCTCCACACACATGAACGATGGTTTCATTTCCCATTTGATAGAAGTATATATGGATTTATTTTATTACATTAACATAATAATATATATATGTGATAGATACTGATGTTATAATATCATAATGATTGAGTAATCTTTTATAGAGGTGTAAAAATAAATAAAACAAATATTATCTACTAAGAACGATACCTCTTTTTCTAACCGCCTCTTTAAGATTATATCTAAAGCCTTATTAGATTATATTTTTGATTTGAAAATGGATTCTAGGACATGGGGACGTAAGTAAGAAAGGTATTTGGGTAGGTATTTTCTAAAAAAAATAATTTATAATTGTAATTATCCATGGAATGTGGGTTCCCTTATATAATCATGGAAGAGGACACACTTGGAATCTTTAAGTAGAAAACATATACCCACATATTAATCTTTTCAAAAGGATACACAATTAGTAATTATAGAACCTTATATCTTATAAGGTGTAAATATTTCTTGAAAATAGGAGTTGGAAAGTTTTTAGGTCATTTAACCCTTATCTTTTTAGTTTAATCGCCTGATAAACCTTTTTAATCTTAAATATGGTAATTAATTTTTAATATTTTCACAATTTATTATTACAAAAAATTAATTTATACTTATATTATAATATTAATTATTTTGATTCAAAATATTTAATCCATTTTTAAAAATTCAATTCATAAAAGTGGCAGAATTGAGTTTAAAATTAATCTCATAGACGCGATGAAAAAAATGTTCTCCAAATAAAAATTTTCATTAAGAATAAAATTTAATTATTGAAAATTTCAAAATGAAATTGATTATGATGACCCAAATTAAACTAATATTAGCACAATTGAGCTAATTTCTCTTTTAAAAATTTTAAGAAAAAAATTTAATTTTGTAAATGATTTCATTGAAAAAGAAGTTTTCAATAAAATTAATATTTTTCAATATTTATTAAAAAATCAAAATTTTTAGAAAAATCAAAAAAATTCATGACATTTTTATTCCAAAAATATTGTAATTATTTTCAAATAAATTTTCCCAGAGTGTAAGAAATTAATTTTGTTAATTTTTCCCAAAAATGTAATTTTTTTTATGAAAAAGTATATTGAAATCCCATAATGTTCTTACTAAAAGATAGGTACATATTTATCAATATATTTTCTTAATCCTTTATAATTAATTTAAAAAATGTTATAATTCATATTCATTCCTAAAAATTTAATATCTAGGTTATAAAAGTCATGTTTAAATAAAAAAATTAATAGTATAAGGAGGTTTGGTAAACCGCTGTGTTGCATGTCACATACACTATTGAACATAGATTTATATTTTATAAAAATCTAGGTGTTATAACAGTGACATATAATACATATATTTCAAACATTTTTACAAACTAGTATCCACTTCCACTCCTTTTGAGGCCACTTATAGCCCAATTTTGATTTTTTCAGGACTATAATTCATAAATCACTCTTTGAATTTTTCCTTCCCATAAACCACAGTGTAAACCTAAAATGTTTTGAATTTTTGTAAAATTATCATGGATATCAGTTAAAAGAACATTAATCTCAAAGGGATACCTCATCTTAGTAATGAAATTTATTCATCCATATTCAACAATACCATTGAAATACATGTTTTTTTCATGGGGAGAAAGCGCTTTAACCTAGTACGCCCTCGAAAACATCACAATAAAGTTTTCATTAAAAATCTATCACCATTAATCTAGAAATACATTCTCCATACCATTATTTATCGATTAAAATATCTAGAGTTATGATATTATTTTTACCTAAACTGATTATTCAGGCCTATTCAAATACCCTTAATGTTACACATTCATGCATCGTACCTATTTTTAATGAAATAATGTTACATATTATACAGAAATCTTTTCTCGTTATCATCATGTAGCAACCCCTACTCTAGTACCCAATATTTTTTGGCAATTTTATTATATTGGATAAGAATACATAGATCAGAGTTCATAAGAGACAAGAGTTTAGTGGTATCATTAAAATATATACATAAATGAAAATTATATCAATTTGAAAATAAAAAAACATCATTTGAATACAAGAAAACTTTATTATTTCTTCTTGAATGTCCATATGTCACATGAAAGAATCTTTATGGTTTCTTGGGGAAATGAGAAAACATTTAATGTAGTAAGATTGATTTCCCAAAAATTGGCAACATAATGTGGAAGCTATCATATTATAATCTTAGAATATTTAATATGTTATGAACAAATTAATAGAATAATTCCCTAACAAATGAAAGTTTGAGCATAATATATTCATTTATTACATTACAATAAGTAATCACATTAATAATAATAAAAAAATATGTATTTATGGAATGAATAATTCTAAATATCATAGATATACAATCAAGGTTTCATGCCAACTTATCATACATACATAGGCATGACATAAAAAAAATACCAAATCTAGTTTGTATCATATAAAATCCCAATGCATTTTGGGGCTATATAATTTTATACCCCACCTATCACATAATAAGTCCAATTCATCAATCATATAAAGAGAATGGATAAAAAGTATATATCATAATGTTACCAGAGGAAAAAAACATATTTATGGTCATGAAATTAATATATATCCATATAAAAGAAATAAATATTTGGAATATAAATATTTCCCCATTAAATTGAATAATATTTCCATATAGGTGAATATATCACAATAAACTTATAAACTATAGGATATTCACAATGTAATGTGATGCACCCTTATTAAAGTAATGAAAACATGGTGTTAGTGAAGGCTACATTCTTGGTATAGGGATATCAATAGGAAATAGTCATTGAGTTCACTATTTTTCCATGGTTAGATAATAAAGCAATGATAAAATAATTTCCCCAGACCCATTCTTATGAATCTTATGAAAAACATATGTACTTTATATACGTAGATTATAAATTTATTTTAAATACATAACAATATTTTAAAATACTTAATTATCAATTATAAAGATATTTTGAATTATCTAAATAATATCCCCAAGGAGTGTGAAACCATGTTTATAGTGAGGCCTGCTTTTTGTGTACCAAGAGAATAAAAAGATAATACCTAACCATAATTTTAATGGTTATTACCCCTAGGTGTATCTATTCCAGAGCCTATATCTACTTGTAATATCCATACATGACTTTTATTTATAGGAAACCACATTCTCTTTACCTTACCAAAATTTTGGAATTCTTTCGTGTATTTATATTTAAATCTTCAGTTTCCACTAATTTTCAAGAATTATATTGGCATATGAAGTCAGTATAATGAGAGGGGATAATGGACACTTTTTGGTCATATGATAAGGAAATTATAAAAATGAATCATAAAATCAATTTACATTGAAATAAAAATAAAATGTTGTGGATCACATGAATCAATGTTAAGAAGAGATGAGGGACCCCTACATCAACAAAATAATGGTTAAGAGAAATGGTAAATTAGGATGAAATAATTAACATATCTATGAAAATATATCAATTGGATGATAATAACATCGAATTACAAGAATTAGGTATGTATAAATGAATTTTAAATGATATTATAAAAAAGGATTGCAATTAAAAATGAAAAAGGAGGATTGGGAACCCTTAATTCAACATAATAACAAGTTATAAAATGTCTATATTATGTGGTAATAAGTAACATAAATTTAAAAATATATGAAATATATTATAATAAAATCAAATAAATATCATGGAATTACATGAATATGTAGTTTAGATAATATTATAACAAAAATATTGTAATTTAAATTGATAGAGGATGATAGGGATCCATTATCATTTAAGGTTACTTCTTAAATCTTGAAAGAATAACCATAGTACCTTTAAAACAACTTAGAGTTACTATTTAGAGAGAATATGAGAGAAAAATGACACTGAATTAATTTTAAATGAGAAGAAATTGGAGGTGGTGTGGATCTTTATAGAAAATGTTGGATAATTTTTGATTAATTTCAAAGTAATGGTCTTAGAAATATAGGTTTTGGAAAATGGAAAACCATTGGCTTGACCAGGGTTTTAGTTCATGGGTTTGGATTCTTAATACATGGTTTTCTAAATTTTAACATTTTTGAATAGTAATAAATTATTTTATAAAACTTTTTAATTATAAATATATTTTTTCCATTTTTTTTTCAATTTTTAATTTCGAATTTAGACGTTAGAAAGTATATTCTTGGTTTGGAAATTTATTTTAACATATTAAAATACATAATATTATTAATTTAACTAATTCTCAGTCATTTAATAAATTATATTAATTATTCTATTATTTTTACATTATAATAAAGTCTTAATAGTGACCATACGTTCAATTAGCATTTTACTATTTATCTAAAAATTTTATTATCTAAAAAGTTATGAAAACATCACTATTGGATAATTTATATGTGGTTATTTCATATTTAACTTCCTTTTATTTATAATAGTATTCCATATATGATCATTTTAATTATTTACTAAAAATATTTTTTTACTTCTAAACCATGCGTTTGGTGCCAATTTATTTTAAGTATTTTTCTTTTCAATTTTTTTTATTCTCAAACATATTTTTACAATTATATTAATATTAATTGATCATTATTAATTATTAATTATATTATTATAAAATGTCTGAAGACATTTTATTATACACATGTTTGTAATGGAAAAATTACTATTATAATGGTATGATTCCCAACAGTTAGAAAATAATAGTTATATTGTTCCCACAGTCAAATTACAATTGTCGAAATTTTATAGTGGTCATATTTCGTTCTATTTATAAACTTCAACCTAACAACTAAAATCATTCATATAATTCTGTTTGTTCATATACCATGTATATTCCATTTCTTGTTTTTTTATTCATAATGGAAATATAACTCATATACTTTCCATTATATATTTGGTATGATCCACTAGATTACAATATTATGAATATACCATATATTATTACATTTTTTGTGGTAATAGTGTTTAATTTTATTATAAATATGATTTTATAGTTTTTCTATTGAATTTTTGTGTTTTATACTATTATGATTAGATAAAAGAATATGCATTGTTCCACCATTTTTGTGGTGAATATTTTATTTACTATTCTAGAATATCATATATTTCATTATTCAAATTAAATAATTTTATTCTTGAAATTATAGGTGTACATTAATAAATTTATAGATGAGGGAAATATTTTATCACTGCTTCTTTTGGTCCCCTTGTTAATCCTTACGTCTTATGATTACTCTAAGGTGCTTTCACCATCTAGGTCTTCCAATTATGCAACACCCACTATCTAGTGTCAAGAATCCATAGAGTGTCTTCATTATAGGTTAATATAGGTTTGATCAAAATTTCATCAGTGTTCAATACTTTTTTTAGGGTATAACATGTATTTTTTATCCTTGAAACACGGAAGACTTCATGGAATTTTGAGTAGTTTGTTGGAAAATCCAAATGATAAGACACACCACCTATTATATTTAAAATATAAAAATTATTAATATATATTGTACTTCCCACCCCATTATTAAATTTTTTTTGACAACCTTTCATGATGTTACTTTTTAAATGATAAGATCTATGTTTTAGAATTCTATGTCCTTCTGTTTATAAACATAACTATTTTACCTACTCTAAGACATCTTGATATCATTTTGTATAGGTCACACCTTATCTATTGTTTTGTCAAGGAGTTATTGAAAAAATACCCTACTTTCCCCAAATTTATCTCAATAGGTTGGGGTTAAATATATTTTTCCAATAAAGTCCTCATACAGTTCCACTGGTGTACATGAATGGAATATATTGTTATATAGAAATTCCATTAGTGGTGGGTATATTTCTAATTTTCCTTGGAATTTATGTGATGCACACCTTAACATATCCTCTAAGGTTTAGATGATCCTTTCATTCTATCGTTTATTTTTAAGGATGATTGGAAGAGGTCAAATGTATTTCAACATTCAAATCCTTTTGAAGACTACTTCAAAAACTTGATGTGAAATGTGGGTCACAATCAAATAAAACTGATAAAAGTGCATGAACAATTATCATAACATCTTTGATAAATATATATTCAAGAGGTTTCAATGGTAGATCATCCCTTATTGATAATACATATATAGAATTAGTAAGGATACTGATAATGACCTATATATAATCTTTTCTCATAGATGTATTTGGTATCCCAACAAAAAATTTAATCATGATATTATCCCATCCAAACTTGTATATGTATAGGTTGGATGACTCCCCCTAGAAGATATATCTTAGCCTCTACTTTTTGGGATACCAATCTTATTAACACATAGTTATCAATTTACCACTTCTTTTTTTCCCACCATAAATGTTCTATTAAATGAAAATACATCCTTGAGATATGATGGTGTATGGAGACATTTTATCAATTATCACCATCAATAAATTCCTTTTGATATCAAGTAAAAAAGGTACACATAATCTCTTTCCCAACTTTAATTGACCATCTTTAATGATAAATTCAATCAATATCCTATATTTAATGAAAATAGTTTTATTTTGTATAACCTTTTTATCTATTTGGTACTTATTTATCCTCTATAGTAATGATGGATAAGAAATTGCATGGAAAATTAAAAATGTTTCATTTTTTATAATATTTTACATATCCAGCTTTAAAAAATACATGAATATTATATCCTTGTTTATCCTTATCAAGAATATAACTCTATGATCATTCTTAACCAATTTGTCAACCACATTTTATAAATTCCTATTATGGTGGTTTATTTCTCAATCATAGTGCATGAGTAGTTATTTTCATCTATTTTTATTCTTGTTGAGATAATTATAAATGAATATATAACTAATTTTTTTGATCTGTATATATGTCATATCACTCAAAATAGAGATTGTGTGCCTATATTTTCAATGAAAAGATCACAAATTCCATATCAAGAAGAAGATATGGGTAGTTTTCTCATGAGTATTCAATTTCCCTAATGCATAAGAAAAAACAATTTAATTTTTTATTAGGAGAAACCCATATCGTTTGTTTTATTCATCACTGTATATAAAAAATACAACCTTTATTGATTGTAAGGTTAATTCTTGTGTATTTATGAATCCATTATTTAATTCAATAAAGATTTCTTGAAACTCGTTAGGCCATGTTTATTTGACCCCATTACATGTGAACTTGTTTAATAGACTAGATAATCATGAAGAAAATTCAACACGTTACCAATTGTAACCATCTAAACTAAGAAAAATACACATATATATTGTAATCATTGATAGATTCCACTCATTAACAACTTTTTTTGTATGTGGGTCCAATTGATTTTCCATCCCTAAAGAGAATACGGCCATGAAAAGAAAGTCATGGAAGAAAAAATCTACACATATAGAATTTCCCATACATATCCTTCTCCCTTAGATTCATAAGGAAAATATATAAATGATATTCTTTTTTCATTAGAAATTATATTATATCATGATATCATCAATAAAACCCAATAAATATTTATCAAGATAATACTTTAATACATTATTTATTTAATCCATAAACGCCGAGGGTGGATTTTTGAACCCAATATAAATAACTTTAAACTCTTAATTCCCATAAATAATGTTGAAATATTTCTTTATAATATTATCCTTATTTAATTTTAAGTGTTTATAATTTTAACTAATGTCAATAATTGAGAAGTATTGAGCCCCTTGAATTTGTTCAAACATATTATCTATAATGTCCTGACCCCAGTTTCAAGGGAGCCAGTGTAATATTTTATTACATTGGTAGGATTACAAGAAATTTGTATCCAGAAGGAATGAATATTTTAATAGATTTGGAAATCCAGACACACAAATAAGTTCTGAATTAGAACCGTAAATGAAAAAAAAACAAATAATTTCCATTGGGAACATCCACCACTATAAGATTATCCTTACAAGTCAATCATAATATACCTCTTCATGCCCTCAAAAAAACAAAACATAAAAAGGGGTGAGCTCAGATGCTCAGTAAGGGTAAACATTATATCAGAAGATAAAATAAACACCAGACTTGGGGAATAATTTAAAACACATGACTTTAAAAATAAACATGAACATAATATTGAAAGAATATGATCTGAGTAAATATTTCCATAATATAACATAATAATGGATATTCTACTTGTCAAATAACCTCATGAAATATGAATTTATATCTTTATAATGAGGGAAATTCATATGCCTAACATTTTGAAACTAATAAGAAACCCTTAAAAAATATATTTTATATGATATCATAATATATAATCTTCAATGAATTTTCATATCCAACAATGTATTTTGACATAGAAGAAGATACATTTAAATTATGCCGTTAAAAAATTCTTGAGGTATTAATCCATAAACATCCCAAAGTGTGCCATACCACCTTGAAACATTCAATTCATAATACCTTATAATATAATGATAATAAAGAGACAATTGATATGATATACCTAAGGTAAGTAAATAAACCCTATGAAAGAAATGTGCGGTGAACAAGGCACATATCTCATAAAAGTTAAAGTGAGATGAGAAAAATCATTTTTACTTTGGAAAGAAGAGTTATTTTGGAAAATCATTTTTATTTGACATGAAATAAGATTATAAAAATTTATATCCCTAACAATAAAATTCATGGACATTGAAATTATAGTTTAGGCATAAATGATGTCCTAATGAAGTGAATTCAAGTAAAAAGAGTTCTTAAAAATATTTAGAAATAAATCATTTTACAGCATTTTAAAGAAAGTATTAAATATAATTTTAAAGTGGAATGGAATATTTTTTTTTCATAAAACTTGAAATTAACCAAGATAATTTTTCAGAATAAGGTGAGTGGTTTTATAATAATAATTTTGGCCTAAAATAGATTCTGTTTTGCACTTGAAAATGGGTAAGAATTCAAGTAGTTCACTTGAATCAGGTTTGCTTATCGGGATGAAATTTGAATGATCTATTTAAAACATGTAAATCCCCCTAAAATGAAGAAGGATTAACATATATAGAAAATTCACACAGAATTTATGTGGAGTAAATAGTAATAAATAATAATTTCATTGAGGTAAGTAGACAATAAGATTTACCCAAATGAAAATGGAGGTTCGGGTAGAAATCCCTTACCACTTTGTAATTAATCGATTTGTATGCCCCAAAATTAATAATATTTAAATGATACATTGAATACCATGAAAATAAATATATTCACAATATGATAAAACAATGAGAAGTATACATACACCATACACTGGTAATAATAGTCAATTAGGAATATCTCACAAAAATGGAAGTGAGATGAAGAAACCCTTTACCTTAAGTACGATGGTGTTATTCCCTTGATCTTAATCTCCTGGATAACCAAATTAAATTCAGTAATTAATATTTCCATAAAATATTCAAAATTTAATTGATTCATTATATCCATATTAATTTCATTCATGGACTCTTGATGGGTTAAGATATTGAATTTCATTGTTTGGGAGCGTTTTCTTCTTTGTTTTCTTGATTGATTTACTTATATTCATGTACGGATAAACATGTAAAATGAGAATGGATGTATAGATTAGTAGTTTTATTTTATTAGTTAACAAACATAATATTACATGGTTATAAAATTTTTTTTTTATTGGGAATGAAGATGAATATTTATATAAAACTTTAAGGACAATTGTTTGGGTTAATTGGCTATTTTTGATCACAAAAAACTCATTTTAATTTATAAATTAATATCATCCGCACAAAAGGATTAAATAAAATTAAATAATTTATAATACAAATATAATAATATGTTTCAACCATGGAAATGGTTTTATGACCAGAATTAAGGATGGTAATAAAAATTGAAACCCTTCCATCATTGAATGTGATAAATGAACACATCTCAGATGGTGTTTCCATTTTTAGTATATAAGAAGGGGAAAGGAGAGATGCTGAAGAATTATTCCTTGATAATAAAATATTATATTAAATTTTGGGTACTGGATTCATGACATCATTTGTATGAAATGAGGCAAGGAAATAAAAATAAAATAAATGAATTTGAAATAAAAGAAATGAAAAGAGGAATTTACCTCTTGAAGTAATCTTCCTTGAGAGACTCTTTAAGGGAGAGATTTTGGTCTTTTTATGAGAAAAATGGATATTGGACGTGTGTTAGGATCTTTTAAAGACATTTGATCAGAATTTAGACAAGTAACAAGGCTTGCGAGGGGTGTAGAGAAGAGGGAGTGCGGTGGGTTTTTTATAGTGGAAGAGAGAAGGGTTTTCCCATTATTTTACTCATTTTTTTTATTTTTCCAAATACAACAAATATTATTGATTATTGTGACCAATAATAGTAATATGTTAATGCGAGTTCCAAAAAAGTGGTCTTACATCATCCTTAAATCACCTATGACTCAATAAATCACGAATTTAGTATTTATGGTAAATTTTCATATTTTATTATTCACCTACAATTGATGTATTTTTGAAAAATACCAAAAATTCACCATAACCATTTTGACTTATAAAATAAAAAATAAAGTATATTTTATCAAAATAATTTTCTAGATATTTTAAATTTAATTTTTAAATAAAATCCTTATTTACATGAAAAATACATATTTCAAATTTAAAATTGATTTTATAATACATTCAAAAACTAACTGAGTTCTCATAAAATTACCCTAAAATCATAGGGAAAAAAATATTTATTTAGGAATAATTTTTATCAAAAATAATTTTATTAACTTATTAATTAAAAATTATAATTAAATATTAATTACTCACAAAAAAACCAACACATAATTATTAATTTCTAAAATACTCTATTTCATTTATAGGGCATCTAAATTTTATTCATACTTTCATGGGTGTGGTTACTATTCATAGGGGTCATATTTCTATTCAAAATGGTATGTTACTGTCCATAAGGGTCAAGTTACTATTCACAAAAAATGTTTGTTGATCATATCATACTCTAAATATCTTACTGCATGCAACCGTGTATGTTAGTTTATTGAAATTCAAATCACAGAGGTGGAAAAATTATATTTATTGGCTAGGTTATAAAAAAGTAGTGTTTTGTAGAGACTCAATGTTTCATGCATTCAATATTAAATTTATTCTCAAAATATTGGGGTGTTACATTATCCCATCCTTAAGAAAATTTTGTCATCAAAATTTGTAATTGAACATTGAAAGTTAATGGTAATTACATGAAAATTCCATTGTGGGAACCCACATCAAAAAAAGTTAAAATATAAAATTAATAACAGGGAAGGTGAAATGCATTAGTTACTAAAAAACTACACATTTTAATTGGACAAAATGGTCCTAAAAGAATAATCAAACCATCATGTTCTTAAGAAAATTGATAGGTAACATGCTCAGATTAGTGATCATTACCACAAAACCATAAACTGTTATTTTGAAAAATTTCATTGACATCATGAAAAAAATTATAATAGGACAACATTTTAATTTAAGAAAAATTTCATAGAGTTTATGAATTTTCCACTCTATAAGAGTTTAAATATACATTTCTATTTCATAAACATAATTTTATCTTTTTTTGTGCATTGAACTATCTATACTTCATCTCTTAGCATAAGTTCCATCATGTGGTGACATTAAGTACTAAAACCTCATATAATGATAAAATTAAACCATTTCAAATTTTTTTAACTTTCCCAAATACCATGATCCAATTATTTATAATCATTCCCATATACATCCTTACTAGATCCATGTACACAGGGTCCTTGTAAATCCTCATTTTTGTTTAGAACTACATGATCTATCCTTATCAATTCATCTGCTACATTATTTTCCTTTAATTTACATGAAGTATCCCAAAATATTCACATTCAAAACATGTGAATATCTTTATCATGTGTCCTCTTAGAATATGGCATTGAATCTAATTATTATAAACCCTTATTGTAAACTTTCATTCATCCATACACATGCTATTAGATAAATTCCTTATATCAAAAAAATATTGTCAACTCCATCAATGATAGCATAAACCAATTGTCTACAAGTCAATAATCAATTTTGAGGTAGCCAATACTTATCCAAATAAATAATTTATTCATCTTTATCTTAATCATCCAGAATATATTTAGGGTTTTATTTCCCCCAACCATATAATTTCCCAAGATATTAACTGTCTATTGAGTCACTTATCCTTGGTACAATTCATCATACAACCTCAAATACTTAATGAAATAGTACTGTAGTACATCCCTCATATATTCTATAATCCTACTAACCAGTAAATTACTGATAAAATATTCAAATTAAATGATTATTGACTTGGAATACTAATCATTACGCTTCATATGTGGTAATATCATAGCTTGATCATTATCCAGTAACATCATCTGGGGTATATTCCTCTGATACTTGGGACATTGATTTTAATTTTGTCCCATCTACTTGTAGTTAAAGCATTGTACAATTAATTTTTTTATGCTTGCAATCAAAAAATTGGTTTCCTTTTTCTCCACACTTATAACAAGCTTCCATTCCGTTCAAGCATTTACCTGGGCGATTCTTTCCATAGTTATCACATGTGGGAAATCCCTTATTTCCTATCTTCCCTTTATACATGTTTTTCTCTCAAATATTCTTCATATTTTTGTTCCCTTCAAATCCATAGGAATTAAAGAATTATTTACATACCTTTTTAACACATGATACTATTTCCTCATATAATGAGGATACTTGGGAGATTATATTTCTTTTAAATGATGGATTAAGACCCATAAAGATATGCTCCTGATGACTCTTTGGATCATGTGAATTGGTGAAGTTCTCATTCCTTCTTCTAGGGTCCATTTATAATTAAATACATATTATATATTAGCTCCTAAAATTTTGAACTCTATATAACTATATACATGGTATAACACATAAGATAAATTTATGCATCACAAATACTAGAAACATACAATTTGGTTACCATCAGGGAATAAATCCTTCATAATGGCTTGTAACTACAATGTTAATTATCCTATGAATATCTCCCAGGAGTATCAAACCAGGTGAAAAATAAGGCCAATTTTCGTGTTCCATGATCCCCTGGGTTAATCCTAAAACACCTTGTCAGAGTAGTTACTCCTAGGTAAATCTATGCCAGAACCATGCACACTTGTAGTATCCAGACATGGATTTATTTTCTAGGAAGATCCAATTAATCAATTCCTTTCTAGAAAAATAGGATGTTCTTGTATGTGTATCTTCATGTCCATATCTAAATTTTCTAAATATATTTTCCATGTTTTCTACTAAACTTACTATAATATCAACCGTAATGCCCTGAAATGAGTTTCCTAGAGTCTGTGAAATATTTTATTAAATTAGAATGATTATAAGAAATTAGTATCTAGATGGAATGAGTATTTTAGTAGATTTAGAAATCTAGATACATACATAAGTTCAACATTATATCCTAAAATGAATAACATTGAATAAGTTCCATTGGGAACATCCACCACTATAATATTATCCCTGAAAGTACATCATAATATACATCTTCATGTCTTGGAAAAAATAAAACCTAAGAATGTGTGGCATTAGATGCTCAGTAAGGGTAAACATTATATTATAAGATAACATAAACATTTGGCATGGTGAATAATTGAAAACACATACCTTTAAAAATAATCATGAACATAATATGGTGGGAATATGAGATGAGTAAATATTTCCACAATAAAACATAATCATGGGTATTTGACTAGATGAATAACCTCATGAACTATGAATTTCAAACTTCATAATGAGGGAAATGGATATGCTATAGATTTTGAAACATATCATCAAGGCCTCATCCAAGGTGTCTAGAAATGATTAAGGCCTTAGCCAAGATGTCTAGAAATGATTAAGGCCTCAGCCAAAACTATATCTCAATATGTAAAAGGCCTCATCCTCAGCCATGTACGTATCTATTTTTCTCATGAGACCTAATGATGCATTTGAGGGGCTATATCAGGCCCCACCCATCACATATTAAGTTAAATACACTCCTCATAGAAACAGATGAATATAATCAACATATATATTCATATTTGAAACTAACATATGAAATGTAAAAAACTTTCCTGAATCATTAAACATAAACACTAGCCATTAAAAGTAAAATGATGAATGGTATCCAGATAGAACATTCATAACCAAACTGATCATAAACCCTTCAATTTTTTTTATATGATAACATGATAGATAAAATTCAATAAATTACAAGATTAAACAAAGGATTTTTACATAGACGAAGATACATTTAAATGAGACAATTAAAAAATTCTAGAGGTATTAATCCTTAAATATCCAAAAGTGTCCCATACTGCCTTGAAACATTCAAATCATAATACCTTTGAATATCATGATAACAAGGATAATATTTATATGATATAACAAAGGAAATTACTTATACCACATAGAAGGAATAAGTTTCAAACAAGGCATATATCTTATAAAAAATAATGTGAGATGAGAAAAACCTTTTTCTCTTTGGAAAAGAGAGTTCTTTTAGAAAAATCATTTTTATTTTACATGGAATCAGATTTTAAACATGTATATCCCAGAAAATAAAAGGCCAGGACATTGAAATTATATTTTAGGCATAAATTATGTGCCATTGAAATTAATTCATGTAAAAATATTTCTTAAGAATATTTAGAAATAAAACACGTTAAAGCATTTTAAGAAAAGTTTTAAAGAGAATTTTAAAGTGGAATGGCATGTTTGTTTACATAAACCCAAAATGAACCAAATAAAATTTCAGGAAAAAATGAGTGGTTTTATAAAGATAGTTGTGTCTTAAAACGGATTTTGGTGTGTAATTGAAAATGGGTAAGAATTTAAGAAGTTCCCTTGAATCGAGTTTGTTTATCGGGATGAAATTTGAATGATCCTTTTAAACCAAGTAAATCCTCATAAAATTAAGAAGGATTATGGTTAGTAAAAATATATAGAACATTAACACAATATTTATGTCAAGTAAATAATAATAAATAATAATTTCATTGAGGTAAGTAGAGAATAAGCGTTACTCGAATGGAAATGGAGGTTCTAGTAGAAATCCCTTACCACTTTATAATCAATCAATTAGTATGCTCCAAAATTAATAATCCTTAAATGATAAATTTAATTATATAAAAATAAAGATATTAATTATATGATAAATCAATGGTATGTATACATACAACATTCACAAGAAATATTAGTGAATAAATAATATCTCACAAAAATGAAAGGGAGATGAGAAAACCCCTTACCTTAAGTCTGATGGTGTTCTTCACATGATCTTATTATCCAGGATAAACAAATTAAATTTATTAATTAATATTTTATGATCCTATTCAATATGTAATTGATTCATTATAGCCTTATTAAGTTCATTCATGGACTCTTGATGGGTTAAGAGATTCAATTTCAATATTTGGGAGCATTTTCTTCCTTGGTTTTCATGATTGGTTTACTTACATTCACATACAGATAAACATGTAGAATGATAATGGTTGTCCATAAAATAAGTGGTATGTTATTAGTGAACAAAAATAATATTACATTGTTATAAAACTAGTTTGGTTATTGGGAGTGAAGATGAATCATTATATAAAACTTTAATGAAAATTGTTTGGGTTAATTGGTGGTTTTTTATCACAGCAAATTCATTTTGATTTATAAATTAATATCATGTGTAAAAAAGGATTAAAGAACATTAAATAAGTTATAATACATATATTAAGGTCTTGTTAAACCATAAAAAAATGATTTCATGACTAGAATTGAACATGTTAATAGAAATTTAAAACTCGTCGTCCTTGAATGTGATAAATGAACACATCTCGGATGGTGTTTTCATTTGTAGTATAGAGGAAGGGGAAAGGAGATACGATGAAGAATTATTAATTTACCATAAAAAATTCTATTAAATTTAGGGTAGTGATGTAATCACAACATTTGGATGAAAGGAGGTGAGAAAATAAAATAAATGAAATGAATTTGAAATAAAAGAAATGAAAAGAGGAATTTATCTCTTGAAGTAATCTTCCTTGAGGGCCTCTTTTGGGGAGAGGTTTTGGTATTTTTATGAGACCAAGGTCTGTTGGACATGGGTTAGGAGATTGGAAGGATATTTGAGTATAATTTATACAAGGAATAAGTATTTAGAGGAGTGAAGGGAAGAGGGAGTGGGGTTTTTTTATAGTGGATGAGAGGAGGGATTTCCCATTATTATACTCATTATTTTATTATTTTTCCAAATACAACCAATTGTATTGATTCTTGTGGCCAATAATAGTAATATGTGCATGTGAGTTTTAACCAAGTGGTCTTACATCATCCTTGAATAAACTATGACTCAATAAATCCTGTATTTTATATTTATCGTTAATTATCATTTTTTACTATTCACCTAAAATTGAAGTATGTTAGAAAAATCCCAAAAAATTCACTATAACCATTTCTCAAAATTTATAATTCTAAAACGAAGTCCATTTTGTTAAAATTATTTTCTAAAAATGTGGAATTTAATTTTTGAATAAAATCATTATTTTCATGAAAAATATAGATTTTAAATTTTAAATTGTTTTTATAATGCATTCAAAAATTAACTAAGGTCTAATAAAATAATAAATAAATAATAGGACAAAAAAATATTTATTTGGGAATATTTTTTATGAAAAATAAATTTTATTAATTTATTAATTTAAAATTATAATTAAATATGTATTATTCAAAAAATACCAACACAGAATTATTAATTTCTAAAGTACTTTATTTCATTTATAAAGAATCTAAATATTATGTATACTTTCATGGGTGCGGTTACTATTCATAAAGGTCATATTACTATTCATAAGGGTATGCCACTATTCATATGAGTCAAGTTAATATTCACCAAAAATTTATGTTGATCTTATAAGACTTTAAATATCTTACTGAACACAATCGTGTATGTTAGTTTTTTAAAATTCAAATCACCGAGGTGGAAATATTTTTTATTGGATAGGTTATAGTAAAGTGGTTCTTTGTAGAGGCTCAGTGTTTCATGGATTTAATATTAAATTTATTTTCAAAATCATTGGGTGTCACATTCTCAATGTATGGTAAAAGATAATTATTCTTCAATTGGGAGATTGTCTGAGTGGTAAAGGCTCACTGTAATCCTGTATTAAACCGAGGTTCAAATCTTGGTGGGAAATAATTTCCGCTGGTAGGCAGTGATACAAGCATGACACATACATGCAGTGATGTAGGCATGATGAAGGCAGATGGTGAAGTAGTCATGATGCATTCATGAGGTTGCACTGGGCCTTCAGGCCAGTTTGTGGGCCTTTGGGCCATATAATGGGATTAATTATCACTAGGACTTCGAGCGATGTAATGAATAAATAGGGATGGATGGGTGGGATCTCCCTTGAGGGGGAGGGGGCAATGGTGTGCCTTTCTGGACTGTGTGTGTGGTGTGGGTGTCCATAATGTAATTTTAACCCCAAAAACTTAATATATATAAAAAAGATAATTATTCTTAATAGTAATACAACTTATTTACCAATAGAAACAAAGTTCCACCTCAAACCATCCTTATTGTTTAATAATAAGACTTGAGATTCACAAAGTAAAACACTAGGGTGTATGTAAAACTTATCACAAAACTCTTGTTGTTGTTTATTTAATTCTAGTAAATCCACATAATCCTTTTTCTGAAGAGGCTTTGATAAAGGTTTTTTGTTTTCCGTTTCTTGCACGAGGGAATATATCTTCATGATTTCCTTAGAGTGGCCTCTGTCCATGTACCCTTCATGGTTGACCTCCATTCCTACCTTCCAAATGCTAGTGGCCACCACCACCATGACTGATGATGTGGGATTTATGATTGGAACACGAGGATGGGATACTGACTCCTCATTATATGGATTCTGCCTTAGATATTTTCACCTAGTCCCGGTGTCTCTTAAAGATCTAATACATGTACATGAATCTCATTAATGACACTATCTTCTAGTGTAAACCAGTTAATTATATAGATTGATACTATGGAATGGTGGGAACCCATGGTCAGATTTGATGAGGGGGTTAGGTATTTCTAGAATTTATAGAAATTTTATTTTTTGGGAATATGTAAATTCATACTTATTGGGATTTAAAGGAATATTATTATTGAGGCATATGGATTGTCGGTTGAAAAAACTAATCCTTCCCACAATCATTTCTGGACAACTTACACTTTATAAGCATGAGATATAAGGATTTTGACCTTTGCCATCTGATTTTTATTACACTTTGATGCTCATGATTATTATTTATTCTATGAGTTATATGATTCTAATCATGAAATGAAACTTATAATCATCAAAAAAGGCTTGATAGTATCATCCCTTATGTCCTTTCATGCTCGCCGTATGGGTTAGGGACTCACGATCGTCACCCTTCACCAGAGTGGTGGAAGGATATTACCTAGATATGGGTTTTTTATGCATGGATGTGGGGTCACATGTTTTAAGCCAAGTGAGGGTGTTCCCTATATTTAGAGTTCAATGAAGGTTATTCCTAATGTTCTCATTGCATATGGGTGGTTGCATGATTAAATTATAGTGGGAAATTTTTTAATATACAGTCATCATGTACTGGTCCGAGATTATTACATAGAAGGGAGATTCTATAACCCAGTAGAGACCTCATATTTCGATGGATAAAGGTTAAGTATATCCCTAAGAGGAGACCTGATTTTAGAGTTTCCACCTATCAAGGGGAAGATTGGTTTGTGGAAGTGTTGGGATTTTAGGATTAAACCTAAAATATGTGTCCATACACCCTCTTTGGAGACATAGAAAAAAAACCCATGTAGTTTTATTCCATAGTTTAAGGTTATATGATGATAATGATCCATGAATTTTAACAACACATGATAAGGAAACTCATGTCATGAATGGAGCGAAATTGAGGGATGGTGTGGTGTTTACTCATGGAAGCTATCAAGAAGATATATTTTCCCGTCTCATGATCATTATGACAACTCTGCTTTTTATTACAACTTAAACATGCTTTATTATATAAAACTTCACTTGATACAACAAAGAAGATCGAGAGGTTTAGTGTCTTTGAGGCTTAGGATCATTACATAAAAACTTAAAACATGAAATACAAAATCTTTATTGAAAACTTCCTTTACATGACCACTACATTCCCTCATACTTAGCATTGGATGGGATAACCTGAGGACATGCATAAGAAAAAGGTGAGCTATAAAGCCCAGTAAGGGAGTAAACATGGAATAACATGAGGAGTAAAATACATGGTAGGCAATAGGCATGTCAATAGATCATAAGAGAAACATGAACATAAAGGCATGATAAATCATGATAATCATAACATGGAAATGTGGCAAGAACACTTAACATTCAATTTGCATGAGCCAAGGCTCATTGCACATGGAGCATGAGTAAAACCTTATTGCACATGAAGCAAGAGTAAAACCTCGTTGCACTTGAATTAGCATGATTCAACACTCATTTCACATAATGTATCACGATACTATACTTTACCAAATGCATTGGAGCGCTATAAGGGTGCACCCTTCTGAAACATTTCATTTCATGCATAAGTGTGCCACATGGATCATAAAACATGGATTCATAAAACATAATAATTTATTCCACGATAAAGGAATGTGGAATTCATACATGAAACTTTACAATCAATAAGTAAATGTGCATAAAGGTGAATACCCTTGATGGAGAAATGGGCATGGTATCCACTACACAATGACATTGGCTTAGAAAATTGCTGTGATTTCGGCAGCCTAACGGCGTGACATAAGAATTCATAAAAAATGGTTGATGAGAGAGAAAGGGGTTACTCATTGTATTTACATGTAATGGACAGTAAGGAGGTCATATAGATACATTTCACAAAAATTGAAATGGAATTTAGATTCATGATACAAAAGTATTTCTTGAATGTAAAAGAAGAGAGAGAAGTTCCTTTCGGAATTTCGGCCTAGTAACGGGTGTACATGGGAGGAATTTAATGAGAGAGAAAGGGGTCTCCCATCATTCAAAAAATAATAGGGCAGTATGGGGGAGGTTCAAAACCATACCCCAACATTCATAATTGAAATTAAAAGGGTAATACAACTTAAAGAAAATTGACAAAAATGAGAAAGGAAGGAAAAACCCTTACTTGGAAGTGTGCTTCCAAAGGATAGATAGAGGCTTGTGAGAGGCTTCTTGGGAGCTTGGGGCACCTTGGGAGGATTCTAGAGAGAGTAGGGAAGAGGTTGGACTAACTCCAAAGGATTTTAGTGTGGAGGAAGGGGAGTTTGGGTGGGTTTATATAGGAAAGGTGAGAGAATTCTTTATTATTTAGGTTTGGGACCCCTTATATTAAACTAATCCAAACCACAAACCATACCATGGTTTTTGCCATTGGTTTCTAGAAAAGGAAATAGGAAAACAATATTTTACAAGGACAAGGTCCGAACTTATTAAAATATTAGGGTTGCTTATGTGGAGGTGAGTCACACTCCCATGGAAATTAATTTAAAAAGGAAAAGTGTTGAATATGTCTTGAGGGGTTCATTAATGCTTTGAAAAGTAAGTCAAAAAAACCCAAAATCACATTATTTTAATGATAAAACATATATTGTCCGAACATAAGGATTATGGTATTATATTACATCACCATTGGGTTTTTATGATGTCATAAAACATATTATATATTTAAACGATATTTAATTTTTACCCAAAAATTTGAATGTCTCAGAAAATTATGAAAAATTCATCGTTGGATAATTTCGATGTCCTGATTCCAGAAATGACATTTATTTTATCTAAATAATTTTATAAATATGTGAATTTTCACTTTTAAAATAGAAACCGACATTTATCGAAAATTCACGGGTTTTGACAGAAATGGATTTCAATCTTTAATAAAAATTTTAATTTCATTCATAAAATTATAAGATCATTTATATTTAATAAAAAATAATTTAATAATAATAATAATATTTTATTAAAATATTATTTAATACAAAAAATCCCTTAATTTAATAAAATAGATTTCTTAATTAAATAATAACTAAAAACACCCTTTGTACTTTAAAAACTATTTACAATGTATCAAAAATGACTAGAAATTATATTCATTATTATATACAAAAATAATGTACATGAACATAGTACTACTTATTTGTTAAATAACCCCTTAAAACAGCCGCATAAGACATAAGGGTAAGGTGTGCGATGGTGACAGACTCTTGGGGTGGCTCGGATAACATCGCTCGAGTGGTAATTTCAATCAACTTCCACTTTTCCCGTAGACGGTCACGTTCGAGCTTGACATAATGAAGCTCAGCTTGGGCTTGGTCAAGGGCAAATCCCAAGGATGCCACCTCTTTTCTGAGCTCTGACAAATGGTCTTCGTATGAGGCAATTCTACTGGATGAGGCCATCACTTCCTTTGTCTGAGTAAAATTGGGTTCGTTAAAGCATTATATTTATACTAATCATGTGATCCCTGTTCAACGGCTATATTAACAATGGTCACAATTCTTAACATAAAACCAAAGAAGTTGACATCTTATAAAAACATTTTTTTTTTCATAAAGAGACATATAATAAGATCAAGAGGGATTTCCATCAATGAAACTTTGGGTCGTTACAATATTCCCCCCTCAAGAAATTTCGCCCTCGAAATTTTCCTTTTCCCACACTAAAACAAATGTGGGTAACTCAGCTTCATAATATCCTCCGACTCCCAAGTCACTTATTCAAACTTGTGGTTTCTCCATAACACCTTTATGAGGGGCATTTTCTTATTTCGTAGAACTTTTTCTCTACGATCTAAGATCTTCACTGGTTGCTCCTCATAAGAAAGATCATCTTCCAATTGTACCACCTCGGAATAGAGTACATGTGAAGGGTCCGGTATGTACTTCCTTAAGAGGGATACATGAAATACATCATGCACCTTGGCCATAGTAGGTGGAAGTGATAGTCGATAGGCCACAGCCCCAACATGATCAAGAATATCGAAGGGGCTGATGTACCTTGGACTTAACTTCCCTTTCTTTCCAAACCTCATGACATTCTTCCATGGAGGTATGCGTAAAAACACCATGTCTCCAACTTTAAATTCAAGGTCTCATCGATGATTATCTGCATAACTCTTCTGTCGACTCTGGGATGCCTTGATATGCTGCTGAATGGTTTTCACCTTCTCTACCATTTCTTCGACCATTCCTGGTCCAAGAAGCTTACGTTCACCGACCACATCCCAACATGCCGGTGTTCTGCACCTTTTCCCATATAAGGCTTCATATGGTGCCATTTGGATGCTCGAGTGGAAACATTTATTATATGAGAACTCAACCAGATGAAGATGTTGATCCCATCCTCCTTTAAAGTCCATTGAGCATGCTCTCAACATATACTCAAGTGTTTGGATAGTCCGCTCAGATTGGCCATCAGTTTGAGGATGATAGGCCGTACTGAAGTTCAGTTCAGTATTCAGAGCATGTTGGAGACTCTTCCAAAACTTAGAGGTGAATCTTGGATCTCCGTCAGACACAATAGATAGTGGTACTCCATGAAACCTTACCACTTCCCTGATATATATCTGTGTCGGTTGATCCAAAGAGAAATCCCCTTGAATAGAAATGAAGTGTGCAATCTTTGTAAGATGATCCACAACAACCCAGATTTCATTGTTGCCTTTGGATGTCCTTGGAAGTCCGGTGACAAAGTCCATGGTGATGTTCTCCCATATCCATTCTGGTATGGGCAATGTTTGCATCATCCTCTTAGACTTCTGCCTCTCTACCTTCACTTGCTGACACACTAGGCACTTTGATGTATATTCAGCGATCTCCTGCTTCATATTATACCACCAAATTTTTTCTCGGAGATCTCGATACATCTTTGTGCTCCCCGGGTGAATAGAGAAATTTGAACTATGTGAATCATCCAAAAGTTCCTTCTTCAGCTCCAGACTTGATGAAACACATAGTCTATTCCCAAACCGCACAATTTTTTCTTCATTAACATTAAACTCTGAGGATTTCCCCTTTATGATAGCTTCCACTTTTTCTTGAATTCCCACATCATCCTTTTGATCATTCTTTAACCTTTCCAAAAGAGGTGGTTGAGAAATCATTTGTGAAAGGATTGATGATATTCCTTTTTTTATGATTCCCACGTCCATATTCATCAAGTCTAAGAATATTGGATCCTTCTCAATTCTCATCATTGATAGAATCACTGGATCCTTTCTACTTAGGGCATCTGCCACCTTGTTCAGTTTCCCAGGGTGGTAATGTATTGAACAGTCATAATCCTTGATGAGATCTATCCATCTTCTCTGGCGCATATTAAGCTCTTTCTGTGTGAATATATATTTAAGACTCTTGTGGTCAGTATATATCTCACATTTCTCTCTATAGAGATAATGCCACCAGATTTTAAAGGCAAAGATCACTGCCACTAACTCCAGATCATGCGTTGGATAGTTTCGCTCATGGATTCTCAACTGCCTTGAGGCATAGGATATCACTTTATCATTCTACATCAGCACACAACCTATGACCTTCTTTGAGGCATCACTGAATACCACAAAAAGTTCCCCACTTGTGGGTAAAGTGAGCACGGGCGCAGTGATAAGCCTCCTTTTCAACTCCTTGAAGCTTTCTTCGCATTCATCAATCCAAGAAAACTTTACTCCCTTTCGAGTTAGCTTGGTAAGAGGGTTGGAAAATCGTGAGAAATTTATCACAAATCGTCGATAATATCCAGCTAACCCCAAGAAGCTACAGATATCCGTTACCGATGAAAAGCAGTCTTGGGGACATCTTCCTTCTTCACCCTTACTTGATAATATCCTGACCGCAAGTCCACCTTGGAGAAGTATTGTGCACCACGCAGCTGATCAAACAAGTCATCGATTCTTGGGAGAGGATAGTTGTTCTTTATCGTGATTTTGTTAAGTCCACGATAATCGATGCAGAGCCGCATTGACCCATCCTTCTTCTTGACGAAGAGGACCGGTGCACCCCATGGTGAAGCACTTGGGAGTATAAATCCTTTATCCAGATTCTCCTGTAGTTGTTTCTTAAGCTCTTCAAGCTCAACAACATCCATTCTATATGGAGTCTTGGATATTGGTAACGCCCTAGGTATAAGTTCAATTGAGAACTCAACATCTCTTCTAGGATGAAGACCAGGCAGTTCCTCGGGAAACACTTCCACAAATTCTCTCATAGTAGGCATTTCTTCGAGGATGGTTTCTTCTTTGGACTCAATCTTCTGAACCAGATACGCGTTCTCAAAGGGTAGTAGTATCGATTCTTGAGATGATGGAGCTAAAGGAGATTCATCTTCCTCCTGAAACTTGTAAAGAATCGGGGTTTGATTCTCCATATGGAGTGTGATTTTCCTCTCCCGACAATTTATGTTGGCTCTATATAAGGAAAGCCAATCCATGCCAAGAATTGCATCAAATTCCACCAAAGGGAGTATGATGAGGTTCTCCGGGAAATTTAATCCATAGATTATAACAGGGGATGACTTATATTCATGGGATGCAATGATTTCCCCATTTTCCATACTCATCGACATCTTTACTTCCATGATTTGTGGTGGTGATGGGATTGTTCTACTAAACTTTCAAGATATAAAAGAATGTGTAGAACCTGAATCAAAAAGTACTTTCACTATTCTTGAATGAATAACTAGCATACCTATCACCACTTTGTTGTCAGGGTTCACTTCATCAGAAGTGATGGCAAAATCTCTTCCTTGCTGTCTTGGAGGTTGTTGGTTGCCTCCGATAACCCTTGAATTAGGGGACTGATTTGAAAAATGACCCGGTTCTTTACATTTATAGCATTGAACAACGCATTGAGGTTCGAACGGAGCGTTCCTCTCCTCTGTCGCAGCCGTGGGTCCTTCTTGCTGATAGTTAACAGATAGGTTCCCTTCTCTTCCACACCTGAAGCATTTTCTCGTCCCCTTAAGGCAATTTCCAGGGTGCTTCTTTCCGCACTTTTGGCAAGTGGGGTGCTGGAACTTCTTAGCACCGCTGGATTTATCCATCAGACCACCAGCATTGAAGTCTACCTTACGCTTCTTGTACCCATGATACCCCTGTGATTCTCCGATCTCCATTCCGACCTTGAGGGCACATCAGACAATTTCCTCATAGCTGTCGAAGTCACGAATCGCTAATGCTTTCTGCAAGATAGGCTTCAGCCCACCAAAGAAGCGGTCAACCTTGCATTTGGGGTCAACGACAAAGCCAGAAGCGTATCGTACAAGCCTTGTGAAGTTTTCCTCATACGCTCCAACATATTCTTCATCTTTTTTTCTTGAGGGAAAGGAAGTCCCTTTCTATCTTAAGCCGGAGGGTGCGCAGAAAATATTTATCAAAAAACATCTTTTGGAATTCCTTCCATTCCAAAGCCTCAATATCCTCCTCAGGCTTCGTATTTTTGATCAACATCCACCATTGATCAGCTTCACCCTCCATACGATAAGCAGCCAAGAGAACCTTCTCTTGTTCAGAACATTGGAGGATGGAGAAGATCTTTTCAATGGAGTTGATCCATTGTTCAGCGATCGTGGGATCAGATGATCCACTAAAATTAGGAGGCCTTTGTCTCATGAAGCTCTCGATAGCGACTTGTTATTTATTAGGGGGGGTTGAACGTTCCTCTTGACCCGTGTTTCTATTCAACACTTGAGTTAGCTAAGAGAGAAGCGTGACAAAGTTCACGATTCCCGCTCCCATTGGATTTGGCATCTCATTAGTACAGTCATCACACTGATCTTCACAACGGTTGTTAGCCTGTGTCCACCTATTATCGGCCATTGGATGGAATAAAAGGAAATTTAGGGGTAACACATAAAGGGTAATCCAAAGACAAAAGTTTATGACTTATAAATAAACTTTCATTTCCTTAACTCATGAGTCTATAGGTTTCAATCATGGATTTTCATGATCTACTTTCAAACATATATTCTTCGGGGCATTTTTTTTAATTCCCTTAATAAGGGTTCATACTAAGCTTGTGAATTTACCAAATCATATCCCCCGGGAGTGTCGTAACCAAGAGTGCAGCAAGGCCCGTTGTCGTGCACCAGTTCCCATTCGAGTCTATCTCAAAGCGGTGTTTTTGAGTTTTACCCCTAGGATACATCTGTGCAAGAGCTACCTCTACCTGCTCGTATCCATACAGGGATGTATTTTCTTGATAAACCACTTACTCAATACTTACCAAAACATAGGGATGTTTTTGTTATACTTAGTCTTATCTCTAAGGCTTTACTAGGGTTTTTCTAATCCTAATCCAAAAAATAACCAAACCTATCCTCTGATACCAACTATGACAACCATGCTTTTTATTACAACTTAAACATGCTTTATTACATAAAACTTCACTTGATACAACAAAGAAGATCAAGAGGTTTAGAGTCTTTGGGGATTAGGATCATTACATAAAAAATTAAAACATGAAATACAACATCTTTATTGAAAACTTCCTTTACATGACCACTATATTCCCTCGTACTTAGAATTGGATGGGATAACCCGAGGACATGCATAAGAAAAGGGTGAGCTATAAAGACTAGTAAGGGAGTAGGCATGGAATAACATGAGGAGTAGAATACATGTTAGGAAATAAGAATTTCAATAGAGAATAAGAGAAACATGAACATAAAGGCATGATAAATCATGATTATCATAACATGGAAATGTGGCAACAACACTTAACATTGAATTAGCATGAGCCAAGGCTCATTGCACATGGAGCATGAGTAAAACCTCATTGCACATGAAGCACGAGTAAAACCTCATTGCACTTAAATTATCATGAGTCAACACTCATTTCACATGACGTATCATGATACTATACTTTACCCAATGCATTGGAGCGCTATAAGGGCACACCCTTCTTAAACATTTCATTTCATGCATAAGTGTGCCACATGGATCCTAAAACATGGATTCGTAAAACACAATAATTTATTCTAAGATAAAGGAATGTTGAATTAATACATGAAACTTTACAACCAATAAGTAAATGTGCATAAAGGTGAATACCCTTGATGGAGAAATGGGCATGGTATCTACTACACAATGACATTGGCTTAGAAAATCGGTGCGATTTCGGCAGCGTAACGACATGACATAAGAATTCATAAAAAATGTTTTATTAGAGAGAAAGGGGTTCCTAATCATATTTACATGTAATGGACAGTAAGGAGTTCATATAGATACATGTACCAACAATTGAAATGGAATTTATATTCATGATACAAAAGTATTGCTTGAATGTAAAAGAAGAGAGAGAAGTTCCTTTCTGAATTTCGGCATAGTAATGGGTGTACATGGGAGGCATTTAATGAGAGAGAAAGGGGTCTAACATCATTAAAAAAATAAGAGGGAAGTATGGGGGAGGTGAAAAACCATACCCCAACATTCATAATTGAAATTAAAATGGAAATACAACTTAAAGAAAATTGACAAAAATGAGAAAGGAAGAAAAAACCCTTACTTGGAAGTGTGCTTCAAAAGGCTAGAGAGAGGCTTGTGAGAGGCTTATTTGGAGCTTGGGGCACCTTGGGAGTATTATAGAGGGAGTAGGGCATAGGTGGGATGAACTCCGAAGTATTTTAGTGGGGAGGAAGTGGGATTTTGGGTGGGTTTATATAGGAAAGGTGAGAGAATTATTTATTATTTAGGTTTGAGACCCCTTATATTAAACTAATCAAAACCACAAACCATCCCATGGTTTTTGCCCATGGTTTATGGAAAAGGAAAGAGGAAAAAATATTTTAAAAGACCAAGGTCCGAACTTATTAAAATATTAGGGTTGCTTATGTGGAGGTGAGTCACACTCACATGGAAATTAATTTAAAAGGCAAAGTGTTGAATATGTCTTGATGGGTTCATTAATGCTTTGAAAAGTAAGTCAAACAAACCCAAAATCACATTATTTTAATGATAAAACATATATTGGCCGAACATAAGGATTATGGTATTTTATTACATCACCATTGGGTCATTATGATGTCATAAAAAACATTATATATTTAAACGTCATTTAATTTTTACCCAAAAATTTGACTGTCTCAGAAAATTATGAAAATTTCACCGTCAGATAATTTCGAAATCCTGATTCCATAAATGAAATATATTTTATCTAAATAATTTTCTAAATATGTGAATTTCCACTTTTAAAATAAAAACCGTCATTTATCGAAAATTCAAGGGTTTTGACAGAAATGGCTTTCAAACCTTAATAAAATTTTAATTTCATTCATAAAATTATAAGATCATTTATATTTAATAAAAATTAATTTAATAATAATAATAATATTTTATTAAAATATTATTTAATTCAAAAAATCCCTTAATTTAATAAAATAGATTTCTTAATTAAATAATAATTAAAAACACCATTTGTACTTTAAGAACTATTTACAATGTATCAAAAATGACTAGAAATTATATTCATTATTATATACAAAAAATAATGTACATGAACATAGTAATAATTATTTGTTACATAACCCCTTACCTAAGGGTAAGGTGTGCGATGGTGACAGACTCTTGGGGTGGCTCGGATAACATCGCTCGAGTGGTAATTTCAATCAACTTCTACTTTTCTTGTAGAGGGTCACATTCGAGCTTGACATAATGAAGCTCAGCTTGGGCTTGGTCAAGGGAGAAGACCAAGGATGCCACCTATTTTCTGAGCTCCGAAAAATGGGCTTCGTTTGGGGAAATTCTACTGGATGAGGCCATCGCTTCCTTTGTCTGTGTAAAATTGGATTCGTTAAAGCCTTATATTTATACTAATCATGTGACCACTGTTCAAAGACTATATTAACAACGGTCACAATTCTTAACATAAAACCAAAGAAGTTGACATCTTATAAAAAACATTTTTTTTCATAAAGTGACATTTAATAAGATCAAGAGGGATTTCCATTAATGAAACTTTGGGTCGTTACAATCATTACATGATGAATCCTATTATTATCACATAGTTGAAGGCGTAGAGTTTAACGTATCATGCTAATTATTTTTTCATGAATTTTAATTTTATATGATTAGGATGTTTGGAGATGATGTTTAACATATTATATTTAATGTGTATTTATAGAATATATAAGAAGATACCCATTCCCAATATTATTGGGTGGAGATAAGTATATGGAAGGATGAGAGTAGGATCCATGGGTCTTGTATCTTTCCATATAAGGGATAACCAACCGGTTTACCTTGATAATTCCACCATTGGGGATTATATTTCCTCGGTGTATATTCTTTTGGATAGTAAAAGGTGTGGACTTTGCCTATTTCATGTAACATATATAGGTTTTGAGGTTAGGGTGCCTATGATTAGGATCATAAATCAATGAGGCTTCCCAAACCACCTATATAACAATTTTCCTGGGAATGAGGGTTGATAATATGAATTGTGTTGAAAAGGATTTCATCATTAAACCTAGTTTGTGTGGGTGTAGGGTACCTGAGCACTCAGCTTGCACCAAAATATGTTTGGAGAAGAGGCATTGCGTTGGGGACCTAGAGGCTGTTTTATGAATCTTTATAGTTGTGGAAATATTTTATGTTTTTTAAGCCATTGGATATAGCCCAAGCATGACACATAAATGAATACAAAATAATTGCGTGCAAGTTTGGGTGCTATGTAAATCCTAGTGTTTCATGAAGTAATATCAAGTCATTACTAACATAAGGAAAAGTGATTTAGGAAAAATTTATGGTTTTTTGTAAGTTATATCCATGTAGAAATACATGGGTGGTTGGGGGTTTATGGAGTTCATGGAAGATAGGGTTGCATGAAAAAGAGACTTAAAATTCCATTTACAATGTTCTGAACCCAAAATTATAAGGGGTTATGCTGATGTTTTTTTGAAATTTTCAAATACTAGGGAACTATTTCATGAAAGTTCTCCAGGGTTATGGAATTGGTTTTCAGTTTTTTCAACCATAGGTTTTTATATTATCATTGCTTTTCCACTATAGGACAAATGCAGACATTGGATATTTGATATATCTTTCATCACACAATTTGGATGAACAACAAATTAGACAGTTGCATGTAAATGTGTAAAGTTGTGAGAAAATTATTTTTTAGGTTTTAAATGATATTTTTGGTTTCATTTTACCCTCTATCTAATAAAAAATATTTCATGAGGATTAAAAGTCATTTTATTCTTCAGAAATACCCCCTTAGAATAAAATATGTTGAGGGAGAATTGGGTCACATTCTAAGGTAAACATAGGATTTGAAAAGTTTTTCACTATTTGGAGAGACTTTTGTCTAGGTAATGCAACTCATTTGCATGGATGTGTAGCACAACCGGTCCCATTACTATATTGGGAGTTGTGGGCCATATATGAACACTTCTGTTCTTAACATTTTCTCCCATATTTTTTAAACTCGAACCATTTTGTGAACTCCCAATATTTCAAGCCACGACATTCCTGAAACTCCTCTATTATATAAAATTTATGAGGAGTGTTTGAGTTCTCCAATTTGGCACTATCACTTTGCTGGAATAAGAATACAGCTATGTGACACCGTGATATTTTTTAGGTATGACATAGTTATACAATCTAAACTTTTTTAAATCTCAAAAAACCTATATAAATGATTTATTAGTCAGTAGATGTTTCATACACTACTGCAAGAAGGGAAAAAATAGTGAGAAATCCAGAAATTCCTAATGTGAGTAGGTTAATTTTTGATAACAAAGAAGTGATAAAAAAAATAATGGAATATAAAAGTTTATTTATTCTTATAAATTTATTAACTCTATACAAATTTATATTTCTTGATTATATGATCATCCTAACCATAGTAATTCACACACTGAGGTTTTAGTTTGTACACCATGAAAAGATTCAAAGATAGAACATAAACCTAGTTAGTCACTCAACAAGGGAGTGAAATGCTTGTGCATAACCAATATCGGAAGAATGAGCATGGTTACTAAGGGGAACCGGTGGAGGAGAAGTTCCCAACCTTCTATTCAATAGTCATTTGAAATAGTTTTTGAAGAAACCTAAGGGGTATTATGTTGAATGTGACATCAGGTGGGGAAGAAAATTCATAAATGAATGGGTTTGGGAATACTAGGTACTATATACATGTGAAAGGTGGAAGCCTAAGATATGTCGTATAAAAATATAAAATTATTTTTGGAAGTCTCACTTTCATTTCTATAACCATCTGAAATTGTTGTCAGATCTCCTTAGTAGGAAATTTCTAGATAAAAAAACCTTCCAATCGCATCACAAGGAGGCGAGAATCATTATCTAGGGCCTACACCGCATCAGGAGAATCCCATTGATAGGATAGTAGTAATTTTTTTTACCAAAATCCAATGATTTGGTAGATATAAACCATACAACACTGGTATTTAAATTTTTATTATACTATTTATTTCTATATTGGCACATCAACCAAACTTTCACCGAGACATCCCCTTCAAGACATGGAAACATATGTTTTTGAACATTATCACATGGGGGATTCTGGGAGGAATAAAGTAGTGTCCATGTGAAATAAACTGTAATAGGTTGAGGTTCTACCAGTTTTCTTTGGAGGAAGGCCTCACTAGTAATGGGGACACAATATATGGGGATAGAACCCAAAAGTCAGATACATATCATTTCAAGTGGCCTTTCGAGCAGAGGGATGATTTAATTAAGGGATATGAGAATGAAACTATGGATAGGGATGTTGGTGATGATACCAATTTTGGAATCCAAAAACTGGGTCAACCTTGGAATTCTAGTTCTGGACATGTTTTTACCTCCAACTAAGATATACTATGAGGTGTTACACTCCCAGCTGCATCTGCAGTCCATTATGATTATTGCATGGATGGATCACGAAACACTTCATCGGGTATGAGATACCAAATGGAATCACCCTTGAATATCAACCTTTAGCCTTCTCTTCTCAGTATCACTAGGGTGTGGCTGATGAAACTCCAAAATCCTTGGTTTTGTACAGTGTAGAAAATATTTTAATATTAATGTTCAAGACCTTGACACCCCTTTGGAAAAAAATTGTCAACAATTTACAAGGAACCTGGTGTATAGGTATTATATAAAGTCCTTTTTAGGTGGGATATTGGTTACCAGGATCAATGAAAATGTCTATTGAAAACCATATGACCATCCAGATTCTATTATCAATTCAGATACATCAGAAAACTCGAGGTATTAGTTTACATGAGAGTCACTATGAAAAGGAATCCCTATATTCCTTTCTAAATGTGAGAAATTTTCATGAGTGAAGGCTCTTGGTAGGTGATCATGCTGCCCCCCGCCAATATAAATTCCAACCTCACCCATTTTTGAATATGCTATTATCATATTATCTATATGTGTTCTTGGGGAAGTAGATAAGTAAAGTTGTTCTTACTAAGGATCTATAGAAGAGTAAAGAATTTAATGACTAGCTATCAATATGGCCATCTAGGTAGAAAAGAGGGCCCATGTTGGGGATAAAGAAGTTGTAGTGGAGGCCTAGTATGATCTTTTACACTTCCTCTATCTAGACCCCTAAAATAGGCTCATTTGGTAGTGATGGTCTCCCTCATAAATTTCCATGAGAGTAGGTAAAGAGATCTGAGGCTGGAGAAAGTAGTACACAAGAGGCTCTGGGGAATAAGATACACTAGTTAGTTTAGGTGGATAAGGTTTCAATCTATCCCATGATCTGGGAGGCCTAAGAGATTGCGTGTCTATCCTAGATGTAAGAGAAATTATGAATTTTGATCACAATGGATGGAATTTAGTTACCAGTTATTGGGATTGTCATAGTCACCACTTGAGTAGAGTATTATGAGTTTTTCTCATACCTCGTTGACAAGGGCTCCTTGGTGCACTAGCACAGGGAGGGTGATCCCCTTTTCACCCCTATGTAGTTCATTCTTGGTTGATAGTTAGATGATTAGATCACTACCAAAGAACCAAATTTGGAAGCTTAATCACTCAATGTCGATTCACATAATTCTAGTGACAAGAAGTACTTGGGGAAAGAAAGTCCCTCAGAGATCGGGGAATTCTCCCCTATGTATATTGATCTGACTTCAGTTCTCTTTGGTGAGGTAAGATTACATATCATGAGTTTTATAGTGTGACATAAATTTTATTCCCCTTTATCATCTCTAGTATATGATTTTATAATATAGTAATAATTAGGATAGGGTTAAGTGGATTTTGATAAAGGTGGGGAAGGTGATTTTTCTGGTATTGGTAATCCAACCTCTTATTCCAAATTTAAGGTTGCTACAAAAGATTCCACAATGAAATATGGATAAGTGGACCTGATCTCTCCCACCATGCTGATCATTTATGATGGGTCTCGTCTCGACATCTGAATGGTGGATCATGATAGTGGTGTGTGATACCTAGGATGGTAGACATTCTGGAATCTTTTTCATCCCTAAGGTAAACTCAAAACTCAATTTACCTTAGTTTTGTTTATACTTGATGTTTTTTTTGAATTTTATATTCTAATATACTAGTTTATCTTTTACAACACTATATCTTTAAAATATAGAGGCCTTGCAGCAGCTGTAGGGGTACCTATTTATGTAGAGAAGTCTTCAGTGGTTGACCTCTCCTTTGAAATCTCAGTTTTGGAGATACAAGCTGGGTTCGGAACCACTAATGATGTGGCTATCGAATGGGTGATGAAGATGGGAATCATCCATGCCTTCTCATCACATATTTATTCCTTCTCATTGGTTGTGTTGACCATGTTTGTTTTTTTGGTTTGAGTTAACAAACATTATTATTTCTATAAAAGTCTTTTAGGATATTCCCCCAATGTATCCAAAAATACCTACGGAGTTGGCCACTCAGGAGGAGCTAACCTCAATCCAGGTTGAGCAACCTATTTCACTAGAAATAAATACCAATGGGGTGGTATAAGATACGAGAGGCGAGGGGGCCACTACCATTGAAGGGTCATGCGATGCTAACCTCACCCTTGAATTTTGACCCAAACCCATCCTAAAGGGTTCTTGAGGAAAAGACTTCTACTACTATACTATGGAAATTACCAGATTACTATACCATGCCACCTTAAGATCTTGAAGAATTTGGGATTGATGTTACCAAGGATAATCGGTTGACCCAAACTAGGAAGTGGAAGATCATTTTGAGTTTCATCACCAACACTCCATGGGATGACTTGATTGGTCAAATAGGGTCCATCCACCATTGGTTAGTGAACCTAGGGACTCATGGTAAGGATAACCATGGCCATTTTATATTAGAACAAAACGTACTTACTTAGTGAGTGCATGCAGAATGGTGAGAATTTGATTCCTACTGATGCGAGCTTATCTATTAAGGAACTAGGTCACTTTGAGAATCTATACAAGAACTCTCTCATGTAGAGGATCAAGTTAAAAAACATGAGTCCGCCATCATTGGAAAGAGTTAAATGATAAAAAAACTGAGGGTATTATTGGTGGAGGTTATATTATAGGTAGTTGGAGTGGTTTCCTTAGTATCATAGTGTGTGACTGAATTGGTTTGGGTGAAAATAAAATCATATGATGTTTGTCCTATAATTGAAGAGGAGACGGTAGAGCTGGTTAGGTGGTAGCTAGATCTCAAGGCAAATTGGTAGTGGATGGGTGAGCTATAGTAGTCCCATGCTCAAGATTAGACACATGGGCACTCTTATTTTAATAAATAATAGGAACCATATTGTGAATGGAACTCCTCATTACTATTATTTTTAAGGAAATAAAGATTATTATTTTCCTCAATCCTTCATGTGTTTTGTTTATTTTATTTATCTCCATCATATTAATAATGGTATCTAACTAAAAATGTCTAAACTTATATTAGTAATGTTTTGTGTGAGAAACTAAAGATCATTAGAAAAATTCTAATTTATATGAAAGTACTATTATTGGGATGAAGGTTCAGTATCATAATGTTTCATCAAATTCTTTTAAGACTAATGGTTTCAAGAACCAAGATGGTGTGATTGAAGGGGTCTGTTTCATTTTACCAATCTGAAAAGTGAAATAGGGTGATTCCCAAAGGGTTCTAAGATTCCACATGAGTGATAAATAAATGAAATAAAAGGTAATTTATGAACTCTAATGTTTTTAATAATGAGAATAGCAATATAGGTTGGGGATAACCATTAACAATGTTTGAAATGAGGGTTCGAAAACCATTCTTCTAAAATATCCCTTTTAGGATATGAACCTTTGATAATATGTGATCCTATTGTATCCATGTTCCATAACCCTAGAGGATCCCATTTGGGTGATGAAGGTGGATATCAATCCATATCACATGGATACAAAGTCTATTAATGAAGGAGTAAGATGATTGGAAAAAGTTTAATTACTCTTATAGCTTCTCCATTGTGTGTCGGTTATACTAATGAAATGATACCAAATTGGTGGAAATCATGAAATTCAATGTAGAAACTTCAAATACCTATCTTATGAATGTCATGAGAGTTTGGATCGATTGTTTTTGAAGGTGGAGATAAGAAATTCTCCCAGATTCTTCATTTAAGGTTTCAAGTATTTGACCAACATTCCTTTTAGGGTCATTCAATAATGACCAATAGGGGAACTATAGTTTAAATTCATATAAATAAAACTATAGTATAATGGGATTTATTGTCACACATCATGGACCATGAGTATGTGATGTTGTTAGATGATGTACATAAAACTCAATATGAATGGGAGGACCTGGGTAGATCCAAGTCCACTAAAAGAAACCACACTAGTGTAAATAAGTTCTTACATGGGCCCAATATAGAGGGTATAGGTGTCACTATATATCCCTTGTTTGGGAATCAAATTATACATAGTTATAGAGAGTGGTGTGGAGGGATAACGACACCGGAGATGGTTGTATACCCTCTATGGCGAGGAAGATGAGCCAATTATGTAGTTTAACAAATATTGCAAGGAGATAATAGTTATAATGTTTAATGTAATGAATTTATGACCAGTTTATGTTATATAATTTAAATTCATGATACCAAAACTATGAAGGAATATATTCCCTTAAATATGGGGACGCCCCATCATGTGGGAAAATAATACGCTAAGAATTATTATTCAATGTTAGCTATTCTTGGTGTGGGAAATAAGAAGTAACAAATGATTATATGTTCCAATCAAGAATAAATAATAATATTTGAAGGGTCTGGGTTTAAATGATTCAATAACCATTAATATATTCCTGACCAGAGGGAGGTTGGTCAGCGAGAGACTTTATGTGACTGACTTGATTTTTTTGTCATGCATGAGTGCATGAGAACATTAAAACTGAGGGATTTGGACTCTACCCAAATAGGGGGAAGTCGATGACATAAAGTGAGAAATTTTGGGAATATAACACAAATGGGGATGAAATGTGGTTTGAGTAAGATTATTAAACATGTTTGAAATAATGGTTCCACCATCGTACTTCCAATGGTGGGGATAGAGAAATTAGGGCCAACCCCAGACCATGTTTTTGAAACATGGGTATAGTTAAATTTTTATTATAATACCATTGAGGTGTGTTCCCTGAATGGGATTTGATTCTATCTTTGAAATTTTTATCACCATAGGGTTTCCTATTTGGACATGGAATATTGTTGGGATCCAAATTGAGGGAGGCCCAAAGTGTGAGGGTGAATTTTTTGAAATTTTCGAGTGGATTTCATCATTCTATTAAATATTACATGGTGCATTTGAGAAAAATAAATGGAGATATACTCTTGATAGGGGGTTTAAACCCATCTTTAAAGGGGTGTGTCATCATAGATATCAAGTGAAGATAAGAAACCTAATGGAAGTATTTTGATCAAGAAAGAATAACAAAATGAGGATGGTGAGATGAAAATGTTAATGGTGACCATAGATAAACCCAAGATGATAGATTAGGGAGTTATTACATGTCCCATTAGGATGAGAATATATATGTAAATAGTTATATAAATCAATGTTTTAGGTGACTAACACTGAAGGAGATAATCGTTGTAATGCCCCAACCCCAAAATCCAAGAGCTGGTGCCTTACTTTATAAAATTGGCATGATTAAAAGGAATCAAATCCAAAGGGAATGATTTGTTTATTAGTTTTTTAAGACTATAATACACACATGGAACCAATTTTTCATTGGGAATGAAAAGAAAATAATAAATTAAAAAATAAAATTCTCAGTATCCTTGAAAATCATTCCATGAATTCATCTTCATACCCTAGGGAAAGGAAACAAAATATGTATGAGCTCAAATGATTTGCAAGGGTAAAGTATATTGGAATATATCATGAATTAATAATGAATAATCAATAAGGAAATAATAAAATATGTTTTAATAATTCTATATAAATAATCAAACGAGCTTAATATTTGTCCATAAATACTCAAACTAATAAAATAATCACACAGAATAATAAAAAAGATGAAATAAATATTTTTGGATATCTTCACTATCAAGATATATCCTCAATATAGTTACTATCAAGATCAATCCTCAAGAAATATTATATCTATGGGTGAAAACCTATCTGATTTGTGTTAAGATATATCCTCCTGATAATTTAAAATTACTTAGAAACAAATGTGAAGGGTTTTCAACAACTAATTTAGTCTCATGAGATGACCGATGCATTGAGGGTATTTCATTAATTGGCTTCCAAATTATATAATTTATATCCAAATTATTCCACATATATCGAAAAATCAATTTAAATCATAAACAATACACATTATTAAATATCTGTATTGAGTAAAGGATACAACTTTATCAATATTTACCTAATAAATTATATAACTTTAACATTGAACACCATTTATAAAAATTTCACATGGTTTATGAAATAATAATATCCATTTTAAAATAATATTGGTATTAAAATAAATATAATTTCTAATAAATAAGTATTATAAGAAATTTATTGTTTCAAGGGAAAGTTTACAATCACAAAAGAAAGTGATATTTCAAAGATAACTTTTACCACTTGGAAATTTTCAAATTAAAACCCTTGGATGAGATAATTAAAATTGTAACTTAGAATAACACAAAATATAAGTTAATAATTATATTAAATGATATAGTTTAAGAATATAAACAACAAAAAAGAAACAAGTGGTGAAAATGGTGTATGCTTCACAGAAGAAAATACGGGACAAGAATCCCTTACCTAGTGCCCAACTTGTCACACAGTTTTTTATCTCCATGAATAAGAATTTTTTTAATTATTTAATTTCTTGAGAAACATTTTTCTGGTTTATAATTACTTTAACTTCACTTGTAATAATTTTTTATAAAATTAATTAAATAATTAAATTTACATTGGGTGTTGTGACCAAATTCTATTCATGTGTTAAAAATGACCTTAGTAGGTTGACTATGGTAAAATGGGTAATTATATAAAGATATAAATAATAATAATAATGAAATAAATATAATATTTATACATAAATTATAATTTTAAAAGAAATCATGAAGATGGTTATGAAAAATGAACCAACGATATAATCATGGAGATGGTAGGCCGTACGTACGCATGAGTAACATTCACATTTTTCAATGATCATTATGGAAAAAGTTATGTAACATTTTATATTTCTATAATGATTATTATATCTTATGTACAATTTTATTTATTCATATATACTTATATATTGAATTTTGGTGATGTAAAAGGACTCAAATCATGTCGAAAAGGCGGTAGTACACACGTCCACAAATGACGTTATCACTTTTTTAGTGTGTGGAAATGGTAATAAAGAAAATTATACATTATATTTACAAAAGGGTAATTATTAAATTAATATCATATATAATTAATTTATTTCACATACTTTTAATTAAACCCATCCTTAATACCTTCCATGTAATGTGTGAATATATCACATCATTTTGAGGAGGCAGTAGTCAACGTGTGTATATATGGTATTATTGTATTTACAAAAAATAAAAAACATGAAGGTATGTGTTATATAAAAATTAAAGTACTAAGAAAATGAAAATTTCATATATATCATATAAAAACAGTGTTTCCATCATAATTCCCAACCATGATAGGTGGTAAATAAAAAAATAACAACATCATTTCGTAAGGTGATAGTTTTCGGTACACACAAACGGTAAATTAGTTACCCATTTGATGAAAGTTTGTGTAGTTTTAGGTAAAAACATTAAATTAAAAACATATTAGTATATTTAAGATACTTATGTATTTATATATGAATCTAATAATTTGAATTGAATGGTTTGGGAAACAAATAAAGAAAAAGTGATTATTGGTGAATGTTACCTCTTTTTTAGGTAACTTTTTTTTTCATTTCCACCAAAGGACTTCATTGGATTTCTTTCATCCCCAAGTGAGGCCTATAGGATGAGGGGACGGATTTTGAGAGAATATTCGGCTAGTTTTTGGACTATATAGAGTGTCTTTATAAGTTTGAGGAAGGGGAAGAGTGAATGCATTTTTATAGTGCAGTGTAAGTGGACTTCTTGTAACAATAGTAGAAATAGTGGCTTCAACATCGATGTTATTGTGACAATGTTTTATAAACCGATGAAAAATGTATCAGTGATAATTTTTTGGTGTTGGTTTTCTTAAAAATAAACCCCCAAAACTCCCTTTTTTGATTTATGGAATCTATTTTTTTACATAAAATCTCATGCTATAAATAAAATATTTTTATTGGTTTTCCCAAAAACCAACATTGAAAATTCTAAAAAAATAATTTTCAATGTTGGGTTTTATTAAGAATCGAATCTAAAAACATTTTAAACTAAAAATGGGATCACAAAACCCTCATTTTTTGATCTTAGAGGCCTTGTTCTCAACTCATGATGAACTCGATGGAGACCCACTGACCCTCAACAACCATTGTTTTTGTTTTTCTTCGATATTTATCATCATTTCACAATCTTGGGTATCAATTCTTCATTATATATATTGTTTCATCACCCACCAAAGTATTTATCTTCATATTATAGTTTCTAGCCAAATATCAACTGCGAGTTTCTTTTATTTCTTTGTTCTTGTTTATTGTTCATTTATACAAACATTTTATAGATATTGCAGTGTTTATTCTTCCAATGAATTTTTGGGACCAACTTCAAATTAAGGGTTGATTTTCCTTGTTGAACTCCAAATTTTGTAAGTTATTTTTAATTTTGAAGTTGAATTATTTAAATCAAGTTATATTTTTGAGTTAATTTTTCAATTATATGTATATAGGTGATTGTTTTTTATAAATATTGTTGTTAAAGTTTGTTTATTTTGATAATTTTTGTTTTATGATATTATCTAGTTCTTTGGATGATATTATGTAATGAAAAATATTATGTGGTGTCATCATTAATCAATATAATGTACATAACATGTAATTGCTACATATTTTTCACCTAATACATTAATACGATCCATAATACCTTTTGACACAAGAGACACCGAACTAATGTAACAGCTACGTAAAATGAACTAATACATGTTTTATGATTGAAAATAACTAAATTATAATATCAATAATCCAAATTTATATAATATGAAAATAAAAAATTTACTATTTTTATATTTATATGATATATAATTTATATTCAAATAATTTTTTTCAAATAAAATATGTTAAAATTGTGTGTAATTGACCTAAATATATTAAATTGAACACTTTTAGAGTATTGAAACAATATATTGTATTTCCGTATATGAAATAATATATTAGAGTAAATTAATTTTCACAATATTTTGAAATAATATTATAAAACAATAAATATTTAAATGGTCGTATTTCAATAAAAACTGTTTTACAATATATATAATACCTCATTTAAAAAATATAATTGTATAAATTTAATTTTCTAAAATTAATTTCAATCATTGATTTATAATTTCAATATTATCTTATTATAACATTTGGAGATGTTTTATAAAAGACGTATTTTCTTGTAAATAATGATTAATACTATATTTTCCAAAAAGAGTTTTTCAGAAAAAATGTATTTTCATGTAAATAATTTCTACTAGAATATTACACATATATAAATAAATAATAGGAAATAAATTAATTCCAAATAATAGATTAGTTTAAAAAATTATGAATTTATACTATGAATTTATAAATGGGTCATTACATTTTATGTCCATTGGATCAACTTGATGCACATCATGAAAATTAAATATCTTTATTAGATTAGTTTTTATTTAATTCCTAATAATTGTTGATGGTTTCTATATGATTAAAAATCATTTTTATTCAATGTGTTTAGGTTTAAAATTTATCAATATATATATATATATTTAATATATATATATGTTTTAATTTATTGATTGATTATATTTCGATATCAAGTATTGAATGGATCGTAATTAGATTAATTTATGAAGAACCACTAGTGAATATGAAAATGGAGTTGAAAATTTCTTGGATTTTTCTAAAGGAAATCTCAAAAACATAGATTTGATTTTCTATCCATGTGTGATATTTTTGAATTTTATAATATCAAAATCTAGAGAAATAAAGGATCATCTCATTTTCTATGATTTTATATTTAATTATATATGTTGGATATAGCATGGTGATAGAACTGAAAGCTAAACACATACTGTTAATGAAAATATTCATAATGAGGCAGAGGATCGTATTAAAGAATTAACTTATGATTTATGTGTTTAAAACATCAAGAAAACAACAATGGTTGAATGATTATAAGGATATTTTGAGAAACTGTTATTCTTATGTTTTAATAAATATACAGTGTTTTCTGTAGTTTCTGAGATTTTTTAAAATTAAAAAAATAAATGGGTGTAGTGATAAAAGTTTCTATAACTTACTTGATCTTTTAAAAACTCTAATTCAAGAAGTAAATAGGATTATATATTCCAATTAAAAGGTGAATAAAATATAAGTACCAATTGTATTGGGGTATAAAAATATACATTCTTGCCCAATGAATGTGTGTTGTATAGGAAAGAATTAGAATATTTATCAAAGTATCCTATATGAGGGACATCATGTTATAATATGGATAAAAAATTCTACTCATATTTATTATTAGGTACTGACATATAACCTCAAGAAAAATATTTCTTTTAGATTTTTTAATAATTTCAACCAATAATCCCTCCATATAATTCTAATAATTCAACCATGATTCGTTCTCAGGTACCAAAATTAAAGCTCATGCTAAAAAAATTTGGTACCATCTAATTATTTCTCCTTTGAAAAATCAATTTTCAAATTCAATTGACACAAAAATGTTAAGATGTAATTAATTTGAGCACATCTCCTATGGTAACTTACGTCACCTTGTTTATTCACTACAGTGGAAGATATTTGATAAACAATTTCGTGATTTTTGAAGTGAAGTTAGAAATATTTGAATGGGATTGTGTACTGATTGAATAAATCCATATCGAAGCCTATGTAGCCAATATAGTTCATACCATGTTTTGTTTGTATTTTAAAACCTTTCATCACATATAGGTATGAAAAAAAATATGTTATGATGATATTAATGATTTACGGAACAAAAAAATTGGGAAAAGATATTGATGTTTATCTTTTACCATTGATTGATGATTTGAAACTACTATGAGTGACATGTGTTAAAGTTTTCGATATAGACAAAAAAGAGTATTTTCTTCTTCATGCTATCATAATGTTCAATATAAATGACATTCTTTCATATGGAAATTTATCTGGATATAGTGTTAAGAGACATAAAACATTTCCTATTTATGAAGAAGATAACTTATATCATCAATTGAAAAATGGAGGAAAGGAAATGTACATGAAACATCAAAGATACTTTCTAATTGATAATTCTTATAATAGGTTGAAAAATAATTTAATGGTTTATAGAAATAAAATATTACCTCATGTCTATTTTTTGTTGAATAATATTATGACATGGTGAAAAATATTGATTCTATATTTGAAAAGAAACTATGTTTTTTTGTTCAAAAAAATATCTGGAAGAAATTGTCTATCATTTTCAAACTACCTTATTTGATATTTTTAGAGACAAAACATAACATTGATGTTATGTATGTTGATAAAAACATATGTGATAGTTTTATTGGAAGTTTTATAGATATAAAAGGAATTATAAAATATGGATTTCATACTAGATTGGACTTGATATCAATGGGAATACATTTAGAGTTATCTTCCACTATAAAAGAAAACATAACATATTTACCTCTAGCTTGTCACACATTAATAAATATTTGGAAGATTATTTTTTAGTATCTTATAGTGTTAAAGGACCCTATGGTTATTCTTCAAATATCAAGAATTTTGTTTCATTGAAGTATTGGAAATTTATAGGTATGAAATCTCATGATAGTCTTGTATTGATGAAACAACTTCTACAAGTTGCACTATGTGGAATATTTTATTCAGACATCAGAAAGGCTATCATCACATTATGTAATTTTTAAAAATCTATTTTTATTAAATTCATTGATCAAAATTTGTTATATGTGATGGATAATGAAGTTTTTATTATTCTTTGTCAAATAAAAATTTATTTTAAACCTATATTTTTTTATAATGGTTCATCTGGTGATTCATTTGGTGCATGGGATAAGAATATATGGTCCTATTTATTTATAATGGATGTATACGTTTTAAATATATATAAAGATTTTTAAGGGATATGTTAAAAATAATTATTGTCCAGAGGCCTCTATTATTGAAAAATATGTTTTAAAAGATGTAATTAAGTTCTTAACTGATTGTTTGTATGAAGTAGAGCATATTGGTCTCCCTATATCTCAACATATGATAGTTTATAATGAAGTTATAGGGAATTGCGGCTTAAAGGTAATGTTCATTCCATGTGATGAAGTGATATAGGCACATTTATAAATTTTTAACAACATATATGAGGTTCAATCATATATATCGTCACATAATTTGTAATTAAAGTTATGATATCTAAAAAAAATGAACAGTTACTGATGATTGATTATAAAAAGAAATTTGTTTCATGGTTTAAAGAGAAATTATTCATAGATATATCTGCATCAGAAACAATGAAATGGTTGGAAGGGGGACCATCTCTTAATGTGATCACATGGTCTAGTTTTTATATTAATGGGTACACATTTTACCAAAAAAATCATGATGAAAAGAGTATCATTCAAAATAGTGGTGTAATTGTCATTTTTGAAGCACTACATTCTTTGGGTTCCTAAGATAAAAACCCAATTTTAGCATCAAGGCCATATTTTGGTGTTCTTGAAGACATACGAGAAATTGATTATTTTAAATTTTGGGTGATCGTGTTTAAATGTAATTGGGTTGAAAGTAATAGTGGTGTGAAACATGATGAATATGGGTTTAAACTTGTTGATTTGAAAATAGTTAGTTTCAATGTGGAACCATTTATTATGGACACACATTCAAAAAAAATATTTTATGTCATTGATCCATCAAATGATCAGTGGTCTATCATTTTGCAAGGGAAAGGAATCTATTTGGTTGATGAGTATGATGATGATGTTTTTGATTTATACAAGGATTATTCATCTATTACATGATTTTCAGATAAAAATGACTATAATTAATATATAGTACATGTTGTACGAAATGATCATTTTGAAGGGATATATGAAAACACTAAATTACTCTCCTAATTAATCTGGTATCTATTTACATTTTTTTATTTTTTAAAATTTACATGTGAAAAAACTGTATTATTTTATTACCATTCAATATTTAAATTTATAAATGTTTCTATCATTTGAAAAGTAATGTTTATATTTAATAGTTTACATATTTTTTTAATAATCATAAAATCATTATTTTTTTCTTTAACTTACACATGTGGCCCTTTTTTACATAAATATTTAAATTTTCCTATTTTTTAATTGTTTAATTAGATAATAATATGAAATTTCACAAGAATTTCACTAAAATATCCCATTTTATTTACGAACATAGATACAGAGATATAGGAACATGTAACGAGGTATTTTTCTTTATTCATATTATTAAATATTCATTAATATATTTATTTGAATAAAAAATAATTTAATTTAAAAAAATAATTTGAGGACTACTGAGGAGACTTCAGAAATAGAGTCCCCTGCCTTTACTCCTATGAAATTGAGTTCTCAAGTTGGTAAATGTGGCACTACATGTTTATAAAACTATCACCTGCTCACAAATATGAGTGGTTACATATTATTTTTGATGATAATAATAATGAAACTAGACCAAATGAAACAAAATTTATCAGCTATATCACCATGTAGAACTGTTGTAGGTTTAACATTTTATATCCTGACTGGAAGGCCATCTAAAAGATTATGAAGGACCAGCTTTGGGAGTCCATAATGGTATAATATCTCATTTGATTTATTTTATCTTATTTTTTGCATAGGATATATTTTAAATGACTAATTTTTATTTTATTCAATTACAAACGACATTCAATTTTGAAGAAACAAAAGTAATTAAGAAAAGATGTCTTAATTTTTTGGTGGTTCGATGGAGATACTTCAAAACAAAGTTGAAAAAAATTACGTTTTTGGAAAGAGAAAAAATGAAAACCCATTCCTCAAGTATGAGTTTGTAGATGCAAATACATGGAATAAATTTGTTTCTAGCCGGTAAGATGAAGCCTTTCTAGTATGATAATTATGTTATATTGTAAAATTACTTATATATGAACCTATTTAAATATTATATTACTTTATATATATATGTCCATTGGGAAATCCCATCAAGACATCCAGTTGCAAAATGAATACCCTCATACTTTATCACGTGGAGGGTATTATTTATTTGGGGAAAAAATGATAGCAGAAATGGTCAATGAACTAAGAGGTCACTCCACTAGTGGTTCTGATGAGGTCCATTTTAGTCTTCCATATCCTCCCACTTGCCATGAAAAATAGAAAATAGAGAGAAGAAGAAACAATGAAATGTATCTTATAGAGAAAGATAAGGAAGTAGCTGAAAAAATTATAAGTAAATACTATTAATTTTTATTGAATTTTTCTATTTTATAATTTAAAAACACTAATATTTTTTTTTCATTTGAGGAGAACTTTAGGAGAAAGAGACAGATGAATCTTTTATCCTTGAGGGAAGGATAGACATCCTAGACATTACTTTAAGAAATCTAGACCACCCTGGATGCATAAGAGTATGTCAAGTGTATATTAGTATTCATAATGTTTGTGGTCATCGAAGTAAGAAATCTAGAGACCTAGAACTCAAATCCTCAAAATTCGAGTTAAAAGATATGAAACAATCCATGAGTGATCAAATTAAATCAACTGTGTAGGCTATGTTAGAAAAATTGATGAGATAATAATAGTCTGAGCAACCTTCCCATCCTATCTAGCCTTCCTAGATAGCTATGCCTACAAAACCATCCCTACTGGACCACCACACCCAGCCTGCCTTCTCAGATCCTCCACCTCCTCACTTAGAGCCAACCTTATACTGTGAGTTGTATGCTGGATATCCTCATATATATATTTTTCTATTAATACTAATGTATTTTTTGGGAGATTATTCTCATCACCAACCTATACATATGGGTCAGTTTGGAGTATCAATACATGATATTATTGATCCTATAGCTCTACTACCATTTCCAATTAAAGAGGTTACCAGAGTTATAGATGGTCTCTATTATTTTTTACTTTTTTCCTTTTAGACTTCTTCGTTATCTTTCACATGAGGAATTAATTTTTCTAAATATTAATTACATATGATTGTAAATTAATTATATGTTTTCTAACATTTAACATATATATGAGTATTTAGAAGAAAAATAAATGGAAAAAATGAAACAAAAGGTTTAGGAACAAACAACTATAGATAATTTTGATATTTCTAATGGGATATAAAGATTATACCATGCTTATTATTCCTTGGGTAATACCTATGAGTTTTGGATAACTTATAATAAATACGGAAGAGACTATACATTGTTAATATTGAGAAAAGATATCATGGATCTAATTTATTTTAAAGAGCTCAGTGTGAATGTGTTGTAGTTTCTTTCTATATAAATAAATTAACGTTCCAATTTTTAATTACTTAATTAATTTTTTTAAAATTGAATAACTATATTAATTTTTTAATTAGGAAATTTCACACATTTCTTATATAAAATGACACCACAAGAATTTGTGGGTTTATAGATCCATAATTCATTTCCACATATGTTAAATATGTGAAGAATCCTAATATAATTGCATATATATGTGAGAGACTATTACAGGAAGATATTGGTGGTTAGTTTTTTTCATTTATGGATGGGTAAGAACACAAACATAATTATGAACTAATGTTCATTATAATATCATTAATTATGATCTTTTTGTATTGTAGTGGGGCATTGAATGTTATACGTATTTTTCCAAAGTGAATGCACCTTATATCGACTTTTCTATTTACTAGATGGTGTTCTTACAAAATTTACCACCTTGTTAGAAAAGTAAGTTTTATTATTTTTTATAAGTTCATTATATTTAAATTTTATTTTATATACATGTATTATTATTTTTTATATATTAAAATGCAGGTTATTAAAAAAATTTAATCGAGATCACATTTCTATAAAGAACCCAAATGCAATCCAATATGTGAAAGTAAGGGTAATTATTTATTATATTAGATATTATTATAATTTTTGATATATATATATATTGGTTCTTTTATCAATTTAGTGTTTTATAACTGAAATTTTATCATCAATAAGGACATGTTGAATATGTTTATTACGTTTTATGAATCAGTTATGAGATAATCACAATTGGGATAACTACTGAATTTTATAAGGTTAGTTATATTAATTGTTTTATATTTCCTATCATAGTATTATATTTTTTAATATCATTTAATTAAATTTTATTGTATACATTCAATGATGCTGAGTATTATACGCAAAATAAACTTACCTATCTTCGATCTTTATTTGCGAACTATTTATTAAGTATGATTGTGATTTATGGTATGCATATTCTAATGTTTATGATTAATATTAAAATTTCATAATAAAATGTGTTCAATAAAATGATTCTTTTATTTTAATTGGTTTTTGATCATAATTATATCAAACTAATGCTGCAAAAATAACCAACAATGATCATGTTTTAAATTCCAGGTATGAGTTTTTTAATTCTACTTTGTAATACAAATGCGTATATATTTTTTTTGGTTAAATAGAAGATTTTTAGTAGTTGATACATTCTATTTTATTTTTGTATAATATTTTTTTATTATATGAATTCTAATTATTTTGGGGGTGAAATATTCAATTTTTTTACTTTCGATGTCAATTTTTATCACAACTGATGCCAAATCATTAAAATAAATTAGCTCTCTTTCCGTTTTCAATTGATTTCTTAAATTGACGTTAAAAACTAATACATGTCTTGTTTTTGGTGTCATTTTTTGAAGAAATTATTATGATAATCTTGTTCTTTTTGTCCCCCTTTATAAATTTCAGTTAAAAACTGACATCATAATTGAAAACAAAAAACGATGTTAAACCGTTTTTTACTAGTGTAAATATAAAAAGGTAAACATTATTTGTAGATATACCTTACCTCATGTGCCTAAAAAATTGAAAACTAATGAAATAAAGTAAAATTATTTTCAACAAAGACATCCACCACACAAAAATATGATCATTCTTGTAAAATTGTTTCTTAACTTCTATGTTTCCACACTTTTACCATTTTAATTTTTATTAAGGTTACTAGTTTTCTAACCTAAGTAATTTTATCTTCAAGGATAAATTAGAGATATATTTATTATAAAATATAAACCCATAAATTTCTAAATATTTTTTCTAATTTATATTATAAAAATACCACGTGTATTGGAAGTAAATTTTAAAACAAGCCCATATAACACAAAAAAAAATTCTTTAACCTGAATTGTGATAACAATGTTTTACACTATTTAGTGGTGAACATGTTAATTATAAAAGATCAATTGATCAATATATAGAGAATATTTTATATTGATTAAAATTTAAAAATCAATTGGTAGAATATAGTGTATTTTATAACTTTAATTCATTTAATAAAATATCACAGAATATAAAACAACATTAATGTAAATTTTGACATTATTTAATTAATTTAAATTTAAAATACCAAGAAAATGATGAAATTAAAATATAATAAGTTCACATAAATTTAAAATGGCCTATTAATAAAAAAAAATAATGGAACACAGTAATTCATTTAGTTTTTTTCATTTCTAATATTTTTGTTATCATTTATTTTTTTTAATTATTTACTAAACAACCATTGCATTGGTGTTTCATAATAATTTTAAGTAACTAATTAATCTATAAAAATTGATGATAAATTTTTATGAGAACAATACCTCATTTTTATTTCAAGAGGATTTGTATAACTGAAATTGTGATGTTTTTTGCATATCCCAATGTTTTATAAATGCTAAATTAATCTAAGCTTCCTTTTTGTCCTCCTAACTTAACTTATTATATAGGTCAATTTCATGGAAATTTATCCCAAAAACTCATAATATTATAACCAAGAGGGCATATGGTAAAAATATGGATATCCAAGGGATTTTTGAAAAGTGTATAAGTCAATTTTAACCTTAAGATTAATGTTTAATAACTAATTATGCTAATTTTTTATGTAATTGCTTTAATTAACTTTTATTACATTCACTAATTTTTTCTATCAAAAATTAATTTGATCTTATTGGATTATAAATCCTATACTGATTCTAACTATTTATTTCCATTTTTCTAAATTAAATTCATAGGAGTAGGAAAACTAAATTTAAAGCTAATCTCATAGATGTGGCGAGAAAATGAGTTTTTAAGGAAAAAATGTTAAAAAGTTTATTTATATTTTATATATAAATTCAACATAAAAATGATTCATATGAATTAAATTTAATTAGTAGATTTATAATTGATCTATTTTGAATTTAAAAAAATTAAAATATAATATAATTTTATGAATTATTTAAATTAAAAGACGATTCCAACTAAGATGTAGTATGTTTCACTATTCTTCAAAAATTGGAACTTTTCATAAAAATACTAAAAATTCACCATATGATTATTTTGTGATTATGAATTGAAAATTGAAGTTTATTACTACACATAAATTTTAAAAAAGTTTCAAAATTTATTTTTAAAATAGGTGCACCATTAAAAGGTGGTAGAACTCGGTCTTGTGTGTAACACAATCTAACTCAATTTTTCCTATTTAGTAATAATAATATAGTATTGTTTATAAAGGAATATACCAATAAAATTAATTTTTTATAATATTAAATCCTTTTTAATGTTTTTGGGTTTTACATTATCCCCGCCTTTATTAAATTTCATCCTTACAATTAAAACTTGATCTTGGTAATTAGGGGTTTGATATTTGAAAATACTTTTCTTGATAAAAACACATCATATATAGGGTAAATAACATATATTATTAATTAGAAGGGAAGGGAAATGTGTTGATAAAAAAACTAGGTTTTTGAATAAGAGAACATTAGTCAAAATTTGGACATGGAGGAGAAATATGACTATCAAATTCTGATGGAGAGTAATGAAGAAATTGTTCCTAAGAAATTTGTTGACCACAAATCCATAAACTAGAGGTGTGAATAAAGGTCATTGATATCATCACAAATTCTCATAAAATGATATGAATTTTTCTTCATGGTCATTTTACCTAGAGTAATGGAATTACTTCACTCTATAAGAATGTATAGAAATATAATTACTTCATATTATTCTATTTCAAAAGAACAATATTATCCTTTGGTTTCACCTTGGTTTATTTATACTTCATATTATAGCAGAAGTTGCATCATACGGTGAAGTAATACATCAATATCTAAAACCTCATCCACATACCAACTTAAATAATTTAATAAATGGTCTAATTTTGGAAATGATTTTGATACAACAATTTTAGAAAGAAGGTTTCTGAATTTACAAAATGAACTTATTATTAATCTAAAAAACATGGAATCGACCTCATTTTTCAAATTCCAAACATGTAAATACTTTAAACGTGTATTCTCCTAAAATATTGTGATAACTTGAAATACCTTAAAAAATTATTGAAAATGTGCATTCTTACTTATTCCTTATGTAAAAAAAATATTAGATATATTAAGTAAATCAAAAAATGTTGTAGACACCATCAATGATAGAAAACCATTTTTAGAATTAATCATTAACATGATGTAAGGTAGTTCAAAATATACAATTTAGTTTTTCTATCTGTATGTATCATATTATCTCAACATTAGAAACATATTAAGGTTTATCTTTTCCTCAAGAATGCCTTTTCCAAGAATATGAACTTTCCGCTAAATAATTTTTCTTATTCAACAGTACCATTCAAAAAATACTTTCAAATCCTTAATGAATAAGTACTATAGTACAATCGTTATATATTTTATAATTATGAAGACCTGTACCTTACTCAAAATAAATAATTCTTGAATCCAAACATAGGAATATCAATCATTCTTCTTGAGATATGGTATTTGAAAAATATTAACCATGATTAATTAGCCTCTTCTGGGATATATTCCTTTGACACTTGAGACATTGATTTTTGTAGTGTCCTATATCCTTGAATTTGAATCATTTTACAATGGAAGCCTTTTTGTTATCCTTCCAATCACAAGAATAGTGGTATTTCTCTCCACACTTTTATCAAACTACCATTACTTTTAAGCCTGTTCCAGGGTGATTATTTCTACTATTATTACATGTGGGAATATACTTATTTCTCTTCTTCCCTTATCTAACCTTTTTCCTACTATCATCTTGTTCTCATGCTTCCCTCCCCATCCATGATACTTATATAATTTTTTCTATTTATTATTATCACATGATAATATTTACAAATATGATGAGAGTTATTGGGAGAGTATTTCCATTTAGAAGATTTTATTAAGAATAGAAAAGAAATGATTATTCATACTCTTTGTATCATGTTCCTTTTTGAAGTTCACATTTTTTTTCCTGATAGACGTAATTTCAAAATGATGACATATACTATATTATATCTCATAATGAATAATCCCAAAACTAGTGAAATACACAACATAAATTTAAATATTTATGTGTTGCTAATATCATAATCTTAAACATGGTTTATTTGGGATGTTATTGTATACTTTTCCTAAAATTATATCATAGGATAATTTTTTATAATATATGTTTTCCTAAATATAGTTTCCAATGTTTTTACTAAAATTTCTTTGATAGAAACTGTAACACCTTGAACCCAAAATCCTAGAGCTGGTGCCTTATTTCATTATACTAGCATTATTAAAAGGAATCCAATATTGAAGGAACTACCAGGTTAAAAGTTGTGTAAAACTAGATTACATACATGAAACCCATTTTAAATTGGGAATAAAAAAACACAATATAATAAAAATGATCAACATACTTAAAACTCATTCCAAGAATTCATGTTCATACACTTGGGAAAGAAAACAAAATAAATGTGATCTCTGATGCTTAGTAAGGGTAAGGTATTATGGAAGATATCATGAATTAATAATTAATAATCAATATGTAAAGAATAAAATATTATTGAGTAATTCCATATAAATAATCACATGAGCTTAATACTTGACCATGTATATTCAAACTAATCAAATAATCACGTGGAATAATAATAATGACAGAATGAATTTTATTGAACGTCTGCGTTATCAAGATCTATACTCGATATAGTTACTATCAAGATATATGCTCAAGTAAATATAAATATGTGGGTATAATATCATATGATTTCTATCAATATTTATCATCTTGACATTTTAAAAATGATTGGAAACAAACATGAAGGGTTTTTTTGCTAACTGATATCATCCCATGAGACTACCGACGCCTCAAGAGGTTGAATTAACCAGTCCCTAAACTATATAATTAAATTCCAAAACATTCTCTGTATATTAAAAAATCAGTTTTAATCATGAACAATGTGCCTTATCAAATATCCGTATTTAGTAAAGGATACATATTTATCAACATTTCCCCAATAAATAATATAACTTAAAAAGTTGAAACCTATATAAAAATGTTATATTGTTTAGTGAATAATCCAATACATCAAAAAATAATATGAATATTAAAATATGTACAATTTATAATGAACAAGGATTACAAGAAAATTATCATTTTAAGAGAAAGTTAAGAATTATAAAGGAAATTGAGATTTCAAAGATAACTTTTTCCTATTAGAAATGTTAAAATCATACCCCTTAAATGAGATAATTAACCATGAAACTTATAACACTATGAAATATGTTTTAATCATGATATTAATTAACAAATTATAAGAATATAAACCACACGAATGAAATAATTAGTGAAAATGGTGTGTGCCTCATGGAAGAAAAAGTCTGATAAGAATCCCTTACCTTGAGTCTAAATTGTCATGTGTGTCTTTATATTCCTTAATAATAAACTTAGGTTAATTATATACTTTTGTGATTTTTTTTCCTTTTTATTATTAATTTTACTTCATCTATTATTATGATGTATAAAACTACTTTAATAGTAAAGTTTACGTCATATGTATTGACCAAATTTAGATCTTATTTTAAAAATGACTTTGGTAGGCTGACAATGGCCAAAAGGGTCATTATATAAAAATATACAAAATAATAATAATTTAATAATTATAAAATTTATACATAAATTAATCCTTTAAAAATAATAATTAAACATGTTTATGAAAAATGAACCAACGTTACAATAATAGTGATGGTTGTCCGTACAAACACGTGAGTAACATTCCCATTTTTTAATAATCATTATGAAAAAAAGGTAAGTAACACTTTATATTTCAAGAATTATAATTATATCATAAATACCATGTTATTTAATAATATATAATTATATATTGAATTAGGGTGATGTAAAAATAATCACATCTTGTTGAGAAGATGGTAGTCTAGACATCTACAAATAAAGTTACCACTTTTTTGTGTGTGAAAAAGGTATAAAAGAAAATGATAACTTTTATTCTCAAAAAGGTAATTTTGTCATCAATATAATATATATTTCATGTCTTTCTAATATTTTTAATTAAACCCATCCTTAATATATTTTATTTAATGTGTGAATGTATCACATTGTTTTTTAGAGGCGGTAGTCAACACATCCACAAACAATGTTATCATATTTATAATAAGAAAAAATGTATATATTTGTTATATAAAAATTAAATAAGTATTAATACAACATAAATATCATATATATCATATAAAAATAATTTTTCCATCATAATTATCTACCATTATAGGTGGTAATTAAAAAATTAATGACATTCATTTGCGTGACAATAGTCCACCGTACACACAAAACATAAATTCATTACACATTTAGTGGAATTGTGTGTAGGTTTTGTTTATAATGTTAACATAAAAACATAGTATTATATTTATGATAATTATTGTTTTGTATAATAATGTAATAACAACAATTTAATGGTTTTAGAAAGAAATAAAGAATAAGTAATCGTTGAAGAATGTTACCACTTTTTCAGATAACTCCTTTTGGTTTTCACCAAAGGAATTGGATTTTTTCTTCCCAAATTGAGTTTGTATGATAAATGAAGGTATTTTTTAAGCTTATTTGGTCATATTTTTATTTTTACAAAGTGTCTTGAGTGGTGTGAGGATGGTGAAGATTGTTTCCATTTTTATAGTGGAGGGGGAGTTCCATTCTTGTAAATATAAAAAGGTAAACTCTATTGGGAGGTCTCCTTTATCTCATGTGCCTAAAAAATTGAATAATAATTAATAAAAGTGAAATTATTGTCGATAGAAACATCCAACACATAAAAATATGTTCATTTTTATAACTTTGTTCATTTACTTTTAGGATTCCCTACTTTTACCATTTTGGTTTTTATTTAGAGAACCAGTTATCCAACCAAAGTAATATCACCATTAAGATTAAATTAAAGTGATATTTGTTATAAAATATAGACCTAATGAATTATTAATATTTTATATAATTTAAAAAATATAAATATCATGTTTTTTGGAAATTAATTTTAAAACAAGCAGATGTAACGCGGAGAAACACTAATTTAACCAAACCGTACCAGCAATGTTTTTTACTATTTAGGGGTCAATATGTTTATTATAAAAGCTAAATTGATCCATAAATATAAAATATTTGATATTTATTAAAATTTTGATATCAATTTTCAAAATATATGATTTTTAATAGTTTTAATACTTTTAAAAAAATATATTTTTTTATAAAATAACACTAATGTCAGATTTGACATTATTAATTTAATTTAAATTCTAAAATATCAAGAAAATGATGGAATAAATATATATCAAGTTCATATATATTTAAAATTACACGTTAATCTAAAAAAATAAGATAACATAATAATTCATTCAATTTTATGAATTTTTAATATTTTTAATATCATATATTTTATTTAATTATTAACTAATTAAACACAATGTTGACATTTATTAAGAATTTTAAGTAACTAATTCAACTACAAAAATAAATGGAAAATTATTATGATAAAAATAAATCATTTATCATTAAAAATTATATGTATAATTGAAAATATAATGTTTTTTTCCATATCTCAAGGATTTATAAATGTTAAATGTAATGAAGGTTCCTTTTTTCTATTTTTCCTTACTAAACTTATTATATCAGTCACTTTAATAGAATAGAATCCCAATTACTCAAAAAATTATAATCAATAGGGGATATTGTCTAAATATGGGCCAAGAATGCATTTTTGGAATAATATCTATGTTATTTCAACCTTAATATTAAATTTGAAACACTAAGTAAATTAATTTTTACCTTAATCCCTTTAATTAATATCAATTATATTCAGTTATATTTTTATTAAAAAATTATGTTGATATTTTTATACTATAAATATTATAATGATTCCAAATAAGTACATCAATTTTATCAAATTCTATTCACATAAGTAAAAAAAATTAATTTTAAAGCTAATCCATCAGATGTGGCGAGAAAGTGGGTTTTTAATGTGAAAATTCTCAAAAGTTAATTAAGGTTTTATATATAAAATCATTATAAAAATTATTATAATTAAATAAATTGGATTAAAATATGTATAAATTATATATTTTTACTTTTAAAACAAGTTAATATATATTTTAACATTAATAATTATTTAAATTAAAAGACAGTTTTCAACTAAAATGCAGTATTTCTCACTATTCATCAAAAAATGAAACTTCTCAAAAAAATACCCAAAATTCACCCTAATATAATTTGAAAAATTATGAATAGAAAAATGAAGTTTATTTTTCCAAATAAAATTAAAAAATTTTCAAAATTTATTTTAAAACCTGTTCACCATTAAAATGTGTTAAAACTCAGTCTTGTGTGTAACACAAGCTAACTCGACATTGTGTGTAGAATAATCTTAACATGGTGTTACATATAAATAAATATTTTTAATTTTAAGGGTGTTAAATTATCCCCACCTTAATTAAATATCTTCCTCATGATTTAAATTTTATCTCCATAATCAGGTGTTTGATTTTTGAAAAGATGATTTTTAAAAAACACACATTGTATATATGGTTAATGACAAATATTTTTCATAATAAGGAAATTTAAATGATATGGTCACCATAAAACTTGGATTTTATATGATATTATATTAGGGAAAATTTGTACATGGAAGAGAAATATTACTATCAAGTTCTGATGGAGAGTGATAGAGAACCTGTTCATGAGAAAGTTATTGACCAAAAATACAAAAATAATATGTTTGAATAAAGGTCATTGATAGAATTATAAATGAAAATAAAAAGAAATTTTTTTTCAAGACCATTTTCCCTAGATTTGAGTAATTCATTTAGTCTATATGATGTTAAGGAAATATAATTACTTGATAAGTTTCTATTTCAACTGAACAATTTTATCCTTAGTTTGGGCCAAGATTTTTTTCTACTTTATATATTAGAAAAGGATGCATTATAGGTTGGAGTAATACATAAAAATATGAAACCTTATTCATAGAACAACTTAAACCATTTCAAAAATGGTCAAATTTTATGAATTATTAAAGATCGGTCAAATTAAAGATCGGTCAAAGAACGTTCCGTGGAAGATGATACCTGAATGGGGTGATTGTCTTCGGCTTATGGAAAGGATTTCTCTGGAAATCACTCATGATTATCGGGAGGCTAACCAAGTTGCAGATGTCCTCCCAAAGAGAGCCATCTTGGAGGTCAGTTCGAGTTGGTCTTTTGTTCTGCCTGATTACTGTAATTGTCTTGCTCAAGCTGATCAGGATGGGGCGACTTATACTCGCCTGTGGGAACTCAACGGTCATTAATGTGATTCTGAATCATGTTGGAAAAGAAATTTCTCAATACTGCTATTCTCATTATGATAATTTGTTATGGATCCTAAATCTTAATGGCGTGTTTAACACAAGGGAAGGCTACAGGTTACTGTTATGTTGCAGCGGGTCTGGTCCCTTCTGTTTTTAGCCGTGGCCAGCATGTTGTCTTCTGTTTGGAAGGCAAGAAATGCTGCTATCTTCATCAGCGCTTCTCCCTCCTTTCATGCTGCTGTTCTGGAAATTCATTGTGACATTCTGACTGCTTCAAACATCCAAACCGGTCTAAGTAGCCACTGATGATGAAACATGTCCACTGGATTCCACCCATCTCTCGATGGTTGAAGGTTTATGATGACGGGGTGGCTTCTGGAGTGTCAGGCCCCACCAGATGTTGTGGTGTCTTCCGAACTCACAGAGGGAATGTGCCATGGAGAATGATACCGGCTTGGGTGGAATTTTTTCGGCTCGCAGACTCTCTCTCACTTGATGTCTTACATGTTTATCGTGAGGCCAACCTAGTGGCGGATGCTCTTTCCAAGAAATCTTTTGAAGAGGTGAATTCCAGTTGTTCCTTCATGTCATCAGAGTTTTGTAATGAATTTGTGCAGGCTGATTGTCGTGGCGAGATATATACTCGCTTTTGTAGACCGCCCCTCTGACTCTATGTTGTTTGCTTTACTTTTTCATTAATAAATTTTCTTGGGAGCAGGCGTGCCTGCCTCCTGAACTTCTGGGTATAATAACACGAGTTACCAAAAAAACTTATTTAAATCATGCATGCTTCGTTATTCCTTATGTACAAAACGATATTGGATATATTTAATAAATCCAAAAATGTTTTATACTCCATCAATGATTTCATACCCACTTTTAAAATAAATCACTAATTAGTTATAAGGTAATTCACATTATATAATTTAATTTTCCATATTTATTTATCCAATTATCTCAACATTAAGAACAAATTAAGGGTTATCTTTACCTTAATAATATGTTTTCCATGAAGATAAAATTTCCACTGAATCGTTTTTATTATTCAGCAATACCATTCAACACATGATATCAAATTATTAATGAAGAAGTACCGAATTACAATAAGTATATGTTTTATAATTCTCATGACCAATAACTTAATCAAATAACACAATTCTTGAATCCAAAAACATGTATTTTAATCATTATTCTTCATCTATTCTAGTAGAAAAAAGCTTGACCAAGATCCATTAACCTCTTTTAGGGAATATTCCTTTGACACTTGAGACATTGATTTTTTTTAGTGTCCTATCTCAATACAGTTAAATAATTTTACATTGGAAATATTTTTCTCATCCTTACATTGATAAGAATGATGGCCTTTATCTCTACACTTGTACAAAACTCCTATTAATTTTAAGAAAGTACCAAAGTGATTATTTACACAATTATTACATGTGGGAAATAATTCTTTACATTATTCCATTATCCAACATTTTCCTACTTGTCCTCTTATTCCCATGCTTCCCACTGAAGACATAATACTTGGATAGTTATTTTTATATCTCATTAGCACATGATACTATATCTTAATATGATGATAATTCTTAAGAGATTATTTTCTTTAAAAGATTCTATTATGACCATAAAATAAATTATTATACATACTCTTTGGATCATGTTTATTAGTGAGGTTCACACTCCTTTTTCTAGAAACCATTTCTAAATGATGACATATACTGGATTTGATCTTATCATGTATAATCCTAAAACTAGTGAAATACACAAAATAAATGGAAATTTTTTTGCGTATAAATTCTAATAATCCTATACATGGGTTCTTGGGTTGTTCTTATATACATATCCTCAGAGTCTATCATAGCCGGATGTTCTGTAATATATGTTTTCCTAAATTATGTTTCTAAAGTTTATACACGTTTTATACCAACTATAATGCCCAAACCCCTGATACATAGAGCTGGTTCCTCACTTTATTACATTGGTAGGATTAAAAGGAATAAAATCCTGAAGTAATGATCAATTTAGTAGTTTTGGAAGACTATATTTTATACCAAAATTCCATTTTACATTGGTAATAAATCAAATATAATATATAAAAAATAATATTATCAATATCCTTGAAGCACATTCTAATAATTCATTTTCATACCCTAGGGATTGGAAGAAAAATAAGGTCAAGCTCAAATAATTATTAAGGATAATTTATAGCGGAAGATATCATTAATTAATAATTAATAATCAACGTGGAAAAGAGAAAAATATGATCAAATAATGAAATATTTATAACAACATGAGGTTAATACTTAACCAAAGATATTTGAACTGATTAAATAATCAAATAGAATAATAATAATGATGGAATTCATATTGTTGGAAGAATGAAATATAAATATATATCCTCAATATAGTTACTATCAAGATCTATCCTTAGGAAAACTTATTTTTTTGGGCAGAAATCCATCTGATTTATGTCAAGATCTATCCTCTCGATAATTTAAAACTAATTATTAATAAACATGAAGATTTTTTAAATAACTAATTTCATCCCCTGAGACCACTAATGTATCGAGGGGATTCCATTAACTAATCCACAGACCATATAATTTATGTACAAAACATTCCTCATATATGTAAACACAAATTTAAATTACAAATGACACGCCTTATCAAATATCCGTATTAAGTAAAGGATAAAGATTTATGAAAATTTCTCTAATAAATCATATTAATTTCAAAGTGAACACCGTATGTAAAATTGGTATAAGTTTTAGGAACTAATAATATCACTAATAAAATAATATGTATATTAAAATAAATATAATTTCTATTGAAAAATGATTATAAGAATATGATAGTTTCAAGAGAAAGTTTGCAATAACAAAATAAAGTGAGATTTCATAGAAACATTTTACCAGTTGGAAATTTTTAAATAAAATCCCTTCGATTAGAGAATTAAAATTTAAACTTATAATATAATTAAATATTAGTGAATCATTATATTAAATGAAAAAGGGTTAGAATATAAACCACACAAAATAAATAACCAGTGAAAATGGTGTATGACTCACTGAAGAAATCTTGAGACAAGAGTCCCTTACCTAGAGTCAGACTAGTCAGGTGTGAATTTATATTCCTAAATAACAAACTTATGTTTATTATTTAATTTTTTGATAATTTTTTACAAATTTATTATTTATTTTACTCCACTTATTATAATTATTTATATAATTACTTAAACAATTATGTTTACATCGTGTGTTTTGACCAAATTTGGTTCATGTGTTAAAAATGACTTCGGTTTGTCAACTATGGTCAAATGGGTCATTATATGAAAATATAAATAATAATAATCAGAAAATATTTATCATATTTTTACATAAATTATACTTTTAAAACCAATCATGAATGATGGTTATGAACAACGAACCAATGTTACAATCATGCAGACGGTAGGCGGTACATACACCTAAATAACGTTCTCATTTTCAATGATCAGAATGGAAATAAGGTAAGTAAAATTTTATCATTACATAATGAAAATTATATAATAAATACCATTTTATTTAATCATATATATTTTTATATATAATTACATTTATGTAAAAGGAATAACATAACTTCGAGAAGGAAATATTTCACATGTCCACGAATGATGTTTTCACTTTTTTAGTTTATCAAAAGTTTAATAAAGAAAATGGTATATTATATTTCTAGAAAGGTAATTATTTCTTGAATATAATATATATTTCTTGGATTTCACATATTTTTAATTAAACTCATCCATAATAAATTCCATGTAATGTGTGAATGTATCATATCACTTTGACAAGACGATAGTCAACACAACAACCAATGATGTTATCATATTTAACTAAAGTAGAAAGAATGAAGGAATGCATTAAATAAAAATTCATGAAGTATTAATACAACATAAATATCATATATATCATATAACAATAGTGTGTCCCTATTAATTCCCAACAATGGGAGGTGTTACATAAAAAACAAACAACATCATTTCGTGAAGTGGTAGTCTGTTATACACACGGACGGTACATTACATACCCACTAGATGTAATCATGTGTTGGTTTAGGTAAAAACCTTAACATAAAAACACATTAGTATATTTAGAATCCTAATTTTATTATATAATCATATAATTATAATAATTGTATGTTTTGAGAAAGAAATAATGTAAAAGTGATCATTAAAGAATGTTACCTAAATTTTGGGTAACACTTTATAATATTCACCAAAGGACTTCCTTGGATTTAATTATTACCAGATATTGGCTTATAGGATTAGGGGATATATATTTTTATATTATTTTTATAGGTTTTTTATGATCCAAAGTGGCTTGAGATTTGTGAGAAAGGGGAAGAGTGAATGCCTTTTTATAGTGGATGGGAAGTAACAGTCTTAAAATTATAAAAGGTAACCACTATTGGGAAGTCTACCTTACCTCATGTGCCTAAAAAATTGAAAAATTATTTATTAATGTGAATTTATGGTCAATAAAAACATCTACCACAAAAAATATGTGCATTTTTATAATTTTTTACCTTAACTTCTATTTTTTCCCAATTTTACCATTTTAGTTTTTATTTAGGTAATTGTTTTTATAACTTACACAATTTTATGATTAATATAAAATTAAAGTGATATTTATTATAAAATATTAACACAATTAATTATAAATATTTTATATAATTTAAAAAATAAAAATTCTAGGTGTTTTAAATTAATTTTAAAACAATTACATGTAAAGTGAAAAAACACTTCTTTAACCCAAACTGTGATAAAAATGTTTTTTACTATTTAGGGGTAAATAGTAGAACATTAAAGTTTAAACACTAACTTTTATCCCAATGGCTCATAAAATTCGATCCAAGAGAGGATATTTGAGCCTTAAATTGATCACATTCACTGAATAGTTTCCCATTGACTCATAAAAGTGGAACCAAGAGAGTATACGGTAAAAACATGGGTAGAGAATAGCCTTTTAATTGGTCTCCATGTCATTTTTCCCATTAGGATTAATGTTTAACCACTGAATTAACTAATTTTTAGCTTAATCAATGTACTTAATTTTAATTACATTCCCAAATAATTTTTGTTAAAAATTATGTTTATCTTATTAGGCAATAAAAATTATAATGGTTAAAATAATTTATATCCATTTTTCCTAATTAAATTTATAGATTATGAAAAATTTAATTTAAACCCAATTCTTGGGACATGGCGAGAAAGAAGGTTTTAAATGTGAAAATTGTCAAGTTTTCATTAAAATTTTATATCTACATTAAATATAAAAATGATTTTAATGACCTAAATTAAATTAATAGATGTATAATTGTTCTATTGTGAATTTTAGAAAAAAATTATCTAAAATTTATCATATATAATTATTTTAATTAAAATGTAGTATTTAATTAAAATGCAGTATTTTTCACTATTCATCAAAAAATAATACCTCTTAGAAAAATAACAAAAACTCACCGTAAGACAATTTTGAAATTTTTTATTAAAAAATAAAGTTTAGGTAAAAAAATAAAAAATATTTTTTTTTAAAATTTAGTTGTAGAATAGCTACGCCATTATAATGTGTTAAAAATCAGTCTTGCATGCAATGAAATCTAAATAAGTGTTATGTGTAGAGTAATATTGAAATTTTGTTGTGTATAAATAAATATAACAAAAAATAATTTTTTTTATAAAATGAAAAATTATAAAGTCTTGGTGTTTTAAAACCCTCTCAAGTGATCTAGAATATCATGAATTTACATGTAATATGATGGAGATGAAAACTATATAGTTTAATGACTTATAGTGAGCTTATTGAACTTAAAACGTAGCATCGTACAATGAGTATAATTCATCAAAAAGTGTAACATATTGTAGTGGGGATGCGTGCCATACAGTATAATGTTGTGTGATAGGATATGCGCTATATAGTTTAACATAATTTTACTATGTTGAGTGAACCGACTTTAATATCATTCACCCTTTTTACATATTGGAATGCATGAAATGGGAACATATAGGGTGGTACCTTATGGAGGGCCTTATGAAGTTGGGGAAAAGGGTGAAGGACCAGCTCAAAATTCTTCTAGAACCAATTGGTTTAACAATCTCAAAAATGTTTTTCCATGGTCTAGTGACGAGTCCTAGGGATCTTATAACTTTTAGATGTGTACCCATACTTTATACCAATTTCTATTTGTAATTTGGTTGGGGAAATCATATATTTTTTTCTCATTCTCCCCTTTACAGTTTTCCAACCTAATAGGAGCTTGTTCCTATTGGGTTGGGATATTTTTGGTATTTCTAGTTATACTAATATTTTTATTGGGGGGTTAATGTGATATATAATGTATTGTGAAATTTATGTGAATGGATGGACAAGGTGAGTCTAAATATCATAAAATTATTCTTTTAGACAAGAAAAAATAGTTTAAGGTCATAATTTTTGGACCCCCTCCAACTGAGCATCACACCACCATGGTGTGAAAAGTGGAATTAAGGACCAAAGTGTATTTAGGAGTGCCAAAATAAGATTTGAGTATTAGGAGTATTTTCTGCTCGGTCTGAGATTAAGATCCAAGAATCTCTACATATACTGTGAAACTGAGAATTAATACAAACTTAGTTCATAGAGGTTTTGTGGTAGGTGAACAACACCATAAGGGGTCTATTTGAGTAATAACTAAAGGACATTCATAGTTTAAATTCATGTGATAAAGAATATATCATGAAGTTTAACTTCATGAGGTAATATTTTTGTAAAGATGGGAATTTTTTCTATGAAGATCTAAAGGTGACATAATTTTGATGTAAATTAAGGTTCAAAGAGGGATAGATGCACATAGTTTAAGGTCGTAAGGATTAAAACATAAGTATTCTACTAGTTTATGGACATGTAGATTGGATTGGGTGGGGGGGAGGGGTATTCCTCAAAAGTTTTTGAGGCATAAAAGAGAGAGATAACCCAAAGTGAAAGGAAGTCTAGGGAGGCCTCTCACTAAATAACCATATCCCAAATGATTTTAAGATAGTTTAAGGATGTTATTCTTGGACTGGATGCATATAGTTTTAGGTCACAATGTTTGGACTAGAAGGTATACTCTAGAAAGTTTCATGTGGCACCAGAGAGTTCAAACCCGATGTGAATAGCAAGATGAGGAAAGATTTTTCTGAAAAAACACCTCCAGGGTATGTTGTGAAATGTTTATGTTCATGATACTAAGAACAAGGGAGGTTTTTTATTGTTGACCATGCATGGGATATCCTACCAAGACTCCATATACCACTTAAGACATGTTTGGTGTAGGAAAAATGGAGTTGTAGGGAGTATTCTATTTCACATGGGAGTACATGACATGGTAATGTAGAAGATAACTTCAGAGTTTTCTAATGAAACCAAATTACTTAATCAACATGATTGAGTGAATGAAGGGGTAACACATAGGGTGATCAAACTCCCCCGAAAAAAAGGAATTTTGAAGAGAAGTAAATTATAACTTCTGATATCTGGACTATGAAAGGTTGGTGACCAATGGGTGTGAAATTTATTTTGAAGTTGTTCATAACACAATTTCCATAATTATTATTTCAAGGATGGTGTGAGAAAATTTTGAATCAACCATTGAACATGTTTGAAACACAAGAACCATCACGTGTAACAAGAATTCCTTAAAGGTGTGTTCTCCGGAAAAGTGGTGAGCCTAATTGGGTCATGCATCATCTCTATCAGGAAGACTTCTTGGACATGTATTATGATGAAGATATTGAATAGTTAAGGCTTGAGATATATAGTATTACACCATTAGATTCTCAGGGAGAGTTTAACTCTCAAGGATCTACAACACTCTATTTTTTGGAATATCGAATGGGTGTATTAGTAAGTGAGATATGAACCATTTCATGAGGGGGAAAACCTAAGATAGGTTATTGGATAGGATGGAAAAAGGATGTAACATCTATGTGTATCTATGTATCTTATAAAATTATGAATCAATACATTCATAGTTTTGGAAGGGGTTTCTGTAGGATATCAATGCTAGGGTGTTGGGGCCTCTCATGTATGGTATTGAATATCTCATAGTTTTTAGTCATTCGATGGGGATGTGAAATATGTAATTTACCATCTTGTGAAATGGATTTTTAATATATAATTTACCATCATATATTGAGGATGAATTTTCATAAAGTTTAATTACTTTTTTAGGGACATTGTCCTGTATTTCAACATTGTACAACTAGGATGATTGTGTAGTTATGAAAAGAACAACTTGAGAAACCCAACATTAGTGGGAGGAATAATGTACTCTCTCTATATGGTGATCAATGAGTATGAACCATTGGAGTATAACTTTTGAGTGATATAAGGTATATCACATTTTCAACCCTTCATTGGTTGATTCTTTCATTGGCTTCCTTGGATCCAACACCATGTCACCCTAAAAGAATGAGTAAAGAAGGCCTTTTTGTTAAATTATGTGAAAACTAGTTTTTTTGAATATCCAGGTTATATATAAATAATATATTTCTATCATAATGTGATTTAATATCAACCAAGAAGACCTCATATATATTTTTTTTCAATATACTAATCCCAAATATTCATATAATGTGTTTGAAACTGATCCACTATCAGTAAAACTGCATCTATCCCATGCACCAAGGAGTACAATGTCACCTGGGTGGAGTTTCAGGTAATTGTAAGATAGGTCCAAATGGAATTAGGGATCTTATTAGGACAAATATTTTTGTTTTAAATCAACATATTTTATGGGATATTATAGAGGGTTTTTTCTGAACTCTTCAATCTGTCTATTGTCCTACGTGTGATAACAGGAAGTATGATATGACTGGATTGAGTACATTTCAAAAATTTTCTTTATCTTGATTGATCAAAAGATGATACAACATATATGAAAATGGTGTGATAAATCATGAATTTATGTATGATGTGGTATTTTAAAAATTAAATCATAGTGCAGGTCTTGACTCATTTGAGGGGGATGCCTTCTTCCTACATTGAGAAAAATTTGATAGTAGTATGAATGAATATGTGTTGAAATTATATGTTTGGAAGATAAGGTGTGAGAAAATAAAGTCTGAAAACTAAAAAGGTCTAGGATTATTTGGTGGTATATAGGAGATATGGTGTATAATGTACAAATATAGCACGAATATTACATGCATGACACTTCTTGGAGAATTTAATGCATTCAAAAAGCATGGTAGGAAGAAGTACCCCAATATATGGATATGATGTGGGTGACTCAAACCTTCATGATTTTCCCCTCATGACTCTATGTGGAGTTAATACAGACCCTTATATATCTACCTCCCCTATATGAAACAACCGATGATTTTGTGAAGTCCACACTTGTAAAATATTCGCTTTAGGTTGGGGCCGTCTGAGAGGGTAAAAGCCACTACATGCCAATGCTTTTCCCCAAACTTGGACCATTTTAATGTTGGAGTCCAATTATTGAGTTACTAAATAAAATTATTCATAAATCCAATTATTTTTCCTTCTATAGGAGAATTTTGTGGTTCTCAAAGTATATTGGACCATAATGTCAATTCAGATGTTTTTCCTCTTCATCAGATTGCTCAGGGAAATGAATCTTTAATGGGCCAAATGAATGATGTGGTTTTCATAGTATGGATTTTTAATGGATGAAACCATTATTTACAAGGAATATAATTGATTATTCGAGGATTTTTTTACATGATTCATATTTTTATGGGGAGGAAGTTGGAACATAAACTCATGGGCAAGTTCAAGTATGGGGATGAGCTCTTGTTTTCTAACAGAATAGTCACCATTGAGCTTTTTTTATGACCATATCTGAAAAAATATTCACATAAAGATATGTAACCACAATATCTAGATCTAAATTGAGTCCTTTTATAAGGTCCTATCACTCATCATCATTGTTGGTTTAGACTTATGATAAAAGTAAAAAGTAATACATGAAGTATTTTACAGGAGGGACAAAGAAAATACTGAGTGTATCTCTATTGAGCCTAGGTTTGTTGAGTTTTTTTCTTGTTGAGATTTAGAATTCACTATCAAATATAATATTCTATCATGATGTATCATGATTAATATAATGGTTGGATTCATCAGGGAAGTAAACATCCAATGGTATCTCCATAGAAGTTGGATGTGCGACAAGGAAGCAAGCCTGTTCTTAAAACATGATATATTTTTGGGGAAGAATCCTGATTTCAAACTATTACAAGATCAATTTTCACTGTAATAATCCACTAGTTATCATGGGGTAGTTAAATATGTACTTTTATTTTTTAAAATGGGAAAATAGTAGTACCTCATGACACTATAGGTTGGTCCACAATTTTTGAACCATGAAGACCCGTGTGAGGTAGCTTTTCTCGATGAGAGAATATTTTGTTGCAATGTCTAGTATCATATGAATGAGATAGTATAGAATGTTCTCATTTCCTTTTTTTATTCTAATCCCAGAGGTAATCGAGGGATCATTCCAGTGAGGTTATATAATTGGAAAGAGGCTTTCCTTGTATATGCGGCATAAGAAATATACGATGTAGTAGATAATGTTTGATGTCCTAAAATGTAGTAAAAAATTCCATTCTCAGTAATAAGAGTTTATTTTCTTCATGTTTCTTGGAATGATCTTACATTTTCTGTCCATGTTGGAGAAAAAATTACATATACAGGTGAGGTGACCTAGAGTCCTTAAAACTCTCAAAGGATTTCTGAGGGAGGAATTTGGTGGATAGACTTGATCTTTTCATAAAAGGCATTTATACCTCTATAATTGATGAAAAATATTAAGAACATCCCATAGGTAACCCTGAGTGAACAATTCAGGGGGTTCATCTTTAGGTTATAGGATAAGAGGAAGTGTAAAATTTCTCAAGATTCTTGTGATGGTCCTAGAACTGAAGGGATTTGAGAACCGTACCATATACATAACATTCCAATGGTGTATCAAGGAGATGTTGAAGATGTGACACATGACACATTGTTATGAATATCTAGTAATATTTTGAACAAATTCCATCAATATATAATAAAAGTTCCTTTAAAGTGAGAGATTATTCATCGTAAGCTTCCATTTAAATTTGATTCTACCTGGAATATGAATCCATGAAGGATATATCCTAGAAAATAGCCATTGGATCAATCAGAAGTTCTATAATTGGGAAGGGAAAATCAACCTTTGGGTATTAGAAATTGAGGTCCCATAAGGAAATTATAACCCTAATCTATCTATTATTATTTATAGAATGGATGATCTTGGCCAGTCACCAGGGGTAGTGGAATTCCATGATGAAGTTTTACCTTATGATATTTTCATATTTAACTTCAACTAGAGAACTATGGGAGGGATTCTTCCTTAAGGAATCCTATTTGAACCCAATATAGCTAGTGGGGAGTCTAAGGCTATGTACAAAAATATAGGGATCAATCATTGTAATTTCAATATTGTTCCAAGTGAACTCCTCATGGTGTGTCTTCAGGATAGCGATGTATTATTGTTACTCCTAAAAAATGACTTGTACAATCAATATCAACCTCATATCTTTCTTAGTTTCAAGAATCACCTCTGTTATCTCATTTATAGTAGTGGATATACCTTCCTCAATGGTTGTATTTTATATGTCCAAATCTTTTACATTGTCAAATTTATGAGGATGAGTGGAGGAAAATGTCTCTCTAAGAGTTGGAGATCATTAAGTGGTTTTATCATCTTCTTTGGTAGGGGGGAAATAATTAGTTGGGGATTAATGTTCTACATATCCCATGGAGAAAAAGGCTAATAATCCAATCTGGTGAGATTCTAATAATAAGGTCCAAATTTAATGCCAAAGTAATAATTATGGGATGAATTATATTAATTCAACCCTTCTATTGGGAATGTATGATACTTACATGAATCATTGGACATGGGATTGAGTTTTTGATATAAAAAGGGGGTATTATTTTCCTTCCATTAATCATTCCTTCCCTTTATACTCTTATGATGTAATTGAGGAGAAATATTTATTAATGGGGATGGGGAAATAGTACCAAAGGTCCATGATATTTTCTCCTACCGATGGATTTATAGGATGGAGTTCCCTTTTTTGTTGACTAAAAGATATTTTGTTTTTGATGTTTGTTCATTGGAAACATTTATGCACTCATCCCCATTAACGCAAAATTTCTTCCCTTTTTTAATAGACATCAGCCAGGTAGTAGGCTTCTTAAGAGTTAAATAAGGAAATATCACTATTGATTACACCTAATTAACTATTAAAGTCATATTTGAGGTACTAGTGATATGAAGAGGGGATCAATGTATGTTTATAGAGCCATAGAATTCAAAATGGTGTTGTAGGTAGTGTCTTACGAGAAGACCATAAACTCAATGTCCACTACCAAGTCACTGGACTATGTGTGTAGTCAAACTTCTTCATATGGATTCGACATTCTCTTATCCTATTATTGAATTTTTCAATTTGATGGGGTCCTGTCTATCTCATTGAGTCCTAGATTATGGAATGTTTGGGTTGAGATATGATTGATCCTAAAACTAACACCAACAATATAGTAGAATATTTGAACACCATTGAAGAAGCTTGATATGTAGATTGGGTGTATGTTCCCCAAAAAGGTGTAACCCTAATATTTTTGAAGAAGGTTTTGATAGATTATAACTCTTCCTATTCATCTTTCTCTGGGTGATAGGCCTCACTGGTAACTACTCATTATTAAAATAAAGAGGGATCTTCCTGTCTTCAATGGGAGATTTACATAACTTCATTAAAAATTAGAGTGAATTAAGGATTAAGAACCATTATAATATTTTGGAGAGGTGATTTATTATATCATATAACTAATTTAGGGATTTACTCTTTCATCCTTGAGGGATCCCTTTAATAGAAATCATAACAAGAGTAGGAAGCTAAGAAAATAGGGCATGATTGGTGCTTCATGTGTTTCCCTATTGGTTGAACGATTTAGGATGAGAATACTTAGTTTGGGAACTTGGAAGTTTTGATTTATCCTTGAATTAATGAGTTCAAGCACTAGGGTTTTTATGTATAAGATGAACGATCAACCAATATGGTTGGTTGTGCGGGTGTACCCGATGATATAGCTTGTGAAGACTAAGCCCTTCGAACCCTAAAAAAATCCATTTACCTGGTTTAAGTAGAATGAATAATGTTTTATAGGGGACCATATTTAGAATTTTTATTTTAAGTTTTAATTCTACCCCACTTGTGATGGAACCTTCCTAAGGTTCTTGAAAGTTGTGGGTGATGTGATTGACTAACAAACTCTACATAGTGGAATACTCTAAGGCTCAATGGATCCTATTACCTTCAACTAATTTGGGGGTCATGAAATCACTGAGAGTTAAAATACGTTTTTAAACCGATAATGGATCTTGATTAATTTAGTATTTTATAGGATAATTCCTCTGAGACATTGAAGGTTATGACATCAATAGGGTATTCAGTAGAGGTGTGGAATCCATAAAAGGTGTTAGATATCTTAGATAAGACTATATAATGCATTGATCCTAGTAAGACATATAAAGAAACAACCAATCATTAAACATCTATGATCCTTATATAGAAACCTACTTACATTCACTAGAGTCTTCTTCATCACCATCTTAGGTGGTTGAGACATGTGTCACCTATGTTGGAACATCACCAAACTCAAAAAAAAACATAATTCACCTTGTACAAGATCCAATATTTAAATGTGAAACATTATTTTTTGGTGGGACAAGGGACTCTGTGGTAAAAATAATAATCTACATGGTGCGTCAGCCTAATTTCATAGGGTCTCCTTATAACGAATCAAATATTTAAAAATGAAATTCACTTTTGAATGATTAATTTTTTTATTAATTAATATAGTTATATATAACACATGAATTACATTGGTTATTGTTGGAAATTTATAAAATATAACCTATTACATTCAAAATACCATTAAGCATCTTAACTTTTGATAATATGGGCCTTGTATAGTGACCGTAAATATTATATATAATAAGGCTTATAAAAAAGTCCAATTAATATAGAATGAAGAAGTTATGTCCATGATTGTTAGTATCGTACCCAATGAATCCCATTTATTAGATATTTTTTGGGAGATGGAATCACAAGGCTTTTCCATTGAACAATACCTAGTGGATATTCAACAACTGAGGCTTGAGTATAACCGTTTATGAGATTAGTTCAAGATTATCAAGATCACGACCCAAACAAAACACACCAAACCACCCCATTAAAGAACCACTATCATACACCTTACCATTGGAGTATGATGGTATAATATGGGATTACGTATCAAGAACCTAGTATTATAAACTTGTATGTTTTATTTTTAATAAAATAGTGATTATATTTATCCACTTTTTTATTACTTTATAAGTGATTATACAATGAGTTCGATAAAAGTTTATTTTGTCATGAAGAAAAAAAATTATGTTTTTGTGAGATAAATATTTCTAACTATTTTTTTAAAATTTTAGTATTTTTGAAATAAATGGTATTTTAATAAAATATTTTTAGTAGATAATAATTATATTGATATAAATGAAAACATACTTCATTCAAATCCAAATTATTTTTTATAAGTGTTATAAGGTAGTAGATATACTAAAAGCTAGTATTTCAAAATAAATGGGATTTTTTATTTAAAATAAAAACTTTCATATTTATAAAATTATTTTGATATAATTTTCTTTTTTAAATCAAAACAATAAAATTAGATAATGATGAATTGTTCATAATTTTATGACATAGTCAATTCTTTGGGTAAAAAATAAATACCATATAAATATATGTTCTGTATCATATTATCATAAGGAATAAAAAATAAAGTAATAAATTAAGTAATTGGAATCAATGACCAAATATAGTCTTATCCTTGAAAATAACGTGTTTATAAAAATATTTAATAAATTTTATAATCCTTTAATGAATCCTCGAAAACCAATATTATATTTCATGGTTTTAGTTTTATTTTTTTATGAACACAAATCTCTTCTACAAAAATAATGGTATTTTTTAATTCATTATGTTCTTATCCTTAAAAATATTGAAAACCACTCTTCTTGGGTAGAAACCATGGGAAAAAAACCAAGGTAATGTTTTTTAGTTTTAATTTTTTTTATCATATACAGTCAAGAACTTATGTTTTGAAATTTATAGAGATTCCCCCTCTCATTGAAAATAAACTAAAAACCTCATACTATTCTTCACTTTAAAACCATTGATCATGAATTTAATATCCCTCTACCTCTTTAAAGTGATCCTAAGGCATTCCTAACATTTCATGAAGATACTCCTATTTTTTAGAAGCATCCTCTTAATGTAAGGGGATTATCCTCTCCTTATTCAATATTTTTTTCTCTGAGTTATGGCTTTTTATTTCCAATTTTTCATATTATAATATGTTTCTACACATAACTTTATTGTCCTTATGATTCCAAAGTAATGTGAGACCGACTTACGCTCTCATTTAACCCTCCCAGAAACCTTTATGTACACCCATTATGCTGATGAAATTGTCCCATGAATTTCCAAGAGAAAAATTTGTATTGTGTATACCTATACACATTTCTACTCAAGGGTATTCACTAAGATATAACTATCCTTCATTGATTAGGGAAATCCAATTATGTAACCCTAACTCTTTAATCATGGGATTAAAACTTATTAAATATTTTTCTTTTTGAATGTTATGTGTTGTACAAAAATGCATGTCCATAATATGAACATGACGGATGGTCTTAGAAATTCATTTCCCTACAATGCATTAGGTAGTATTATTTTCTCATGAGATAACCTGTATGGTTAAATATATTTTATCCTAATCACATTATGTTATGATTTCTCGGTGGTTATCCTGGATTTATGCACATGATGTCATGTTTTATACTGTTTCCACTTTCCTATGTTTCTCTGATGTTATAATTTTATACCATGCCTCAATATTCATGTTTTTAATTGTCATAAATATTATGAAACCATGATATTCCTCTTGAATAATGTCAATTACTTTCATCATGTTATTCTTTGATCATTCTATATATGGGATTTCTATCTCACCCCTTTCTAATGTACATCCCCAGGTTATCCTATGTAGTTTTAAAAGATCAAATGAATTTAAGGGCATGTTATCTGATTTTTAAATAAAATTTTTGTATCCCTATTTCAACTTATGGTTTTATTCATTTAATAACCCAAATACATTATTCCTTACGGTAATTTTTGGATTTTATTATTTTTGTTTTTATGTAATAAATCATAAATTAATGTTTATAATAGATATGGGTTATCATAGTTGGTATTAGAGATTGTTCTAGTAATTTTTATGGATTAGGATTAGAAAAACATACTAAATGGATTCGGTATTTGAATAAACAAAATAAAACATCCATAAATTATTTTAAAGTATAGTGTAAGTGGTTTCCATGAAACAATATCCCTATCTACATACTAAAAATGGATGTGGATCCAGAACAGTTGTACCTAGTGGAAAACCCTAAAAAGGATGCTTTGGGAATTAACATGAATTTCACCTAGTGCATGATAAATATGTCTTTCTATGAACTTAGTTTGAAACTCCCTATGGGTATGTTTTAGTAAATTTAAATACTCATTATGATCCATCATTAAGGGATAAAAAATACTGATGAATATTTTTAGGAAATAGACCATGGATAACATAGATTGAAAAATAGAAACTAATATGTTAATATTGTATGTAATTTATTAGTGATCAAATTAATTTTTATGGTTTTCCTTTTATCTATTAAATAGTTTAATAGTTCTCATCCCTAATTTACCCTTCATTTTAGTCAATGAATAGAAATAGGGAGAACTGAGTCAACAATCAATGTGATGGGAAATTACAGAATGAGATTCAAAACCTAATGGGAGAAGGAGTCGAGAAATTCATGATAATACTTACTCAATTAAGTCAAATTTGGAATAGAATCAAGAATAAAGGTGAAAAAACCACACCACACTAAGATAAAGAAAGTTTCAATTGAGATGTTCATGAAAAATGGTCTTCTGATTTCTATGTTTCTTATGATCCCTTAATTATAGAACAATATATAAACTTGATAAAAAAGATGATCTAATTTTTTTAATTCTCCAGGAAAGAGAAGATTTCCAAGCTATTTATCATATGGTGGGAGAATATTATCAATGTTACACATTAATAAAAAATATTAAACCTGAGGAAGATATTTAATCAATGTATTTAATTGAATTTTATATGTTTTTTTCAATAAATATTTTCGTCACACTCTTTGACTAAGAATATAGAGGGATTTATTTGGACTTAGGAAAAGAGATGATGAATCCATCAAGGTGTATGAGATGGAAATTAATATACTTTCATGACACAACCCTAAATTTTTAATTAACCCCAAAAGTGAAGATTAATTCTTTTTTGTGGGTTAAAACTATTTCTATGAAATGTTTTGGTGATTAAAAACATTGATAATTATTAGAAACATGTATTATGTTTCCATACAGTTAAGATATAGGTTAGTGAATATCAAATATCTAGAGATAGTAACTGTATAATTGATTTAAATTCTAGTGTGTAAATGGATTATCCTCATGGTGGAAACCAAATCCAACAACACACTTTTCAAAAGTGTTGGAGGAAGCATCCTATAAATTAATTGAAGTAGACATGAAAATTATTTATATATGGGAAGGAAGGGCACCAAACTAGTGAATTCTCATGGGAGAACTACAATAAATTTATAGAAGAAAAGAATACTACATTCACCCTTTAACGAAATATCCAATGTTTATACTATAAATAAAAAGGACACTATAAAAATAAATTCACTAAGATAAGGGTTATCAATGATAATTAAAGAAAAAAAAGTTAAGGCATATAGAGAAAGTGTAAGATTATTCCCTAACAACTATTGATGTATATCCTAAATACGACATGGTGATAGATATTATTGTTTTTCATTCATTAATAGAGAATACACTCTTGGATTTTAGTTCTACACAATATTTAATATCACATGAATATTTTCTAATTATTTAAACAACACAAAAAAAACATGGTGGTGGAGATATTTTTGAAAATGTAAAATGGGGAAATTATTTCATCTTGGATTTATAACTTTTCCCTTATTAATATTTGTTGGATTAACTTCCTAAAAAACCTTATGATACCCTATTTAGTATAATTTGATTATATTTTTTAAATGGGTTATTTTTTCCTATATGGAGAAAACATAAATGGAAGAGAGTTGGATGTCACTCTCCAAAACATGAATCACCCTATGATTATATACAAGTGTAAGGGGGAGGATGAATATTCTTTGGTATCATATTCTAAAGCATGGATATTGTTTCCTTATGAGAAATAATATCTAGATTATATGATTGATACTACAAAAATATCATCCTTAATGACATACCCATTGTAAGGTAGTATAATAACACGTTTCACAATGAATTTTATAGTCATCCTCCAATACAGAAGGATTATTTATCAATCTAACTTATACCTAGATCTTTTAAAATATCCAAGACTCTATATATAATGACCACTATTTAACATGAAGAGTTGAAGAGTAAAATTCAAGAGAATTTGGATTAGGGGTTTTTACACCCAGTTAATTTACCATAGGCTGTGCTGGTCATTTTCATAAAGAAGAATGATTGGTCAATGTGCCTCCCTATTGATTATCATGAGCTCAATGAAATCACAATAAATAACAAGTATCATCTATCACATATTGATGAATTTCTTGATAAGTTATGTATAAAACCTTACTTCCCTAAAGTGGATCTTTGACCAGGATATTATCAAGTAAAGGTAAAGAGGGAGGATATCACGAATACTACTTTTAATATAAGGTACATGCACTATAGGTTCATATTGATTCCACTTGGACTTACTAATGCTTCGGCTATCTTCATGGAAGTAATGAATATAGTCTCTAGGTATTTCCTAACAAAATATATGGTAGTCTTTATCTAGATTATTTTTATCTACTCTAAAATAAATAGGGACATGATGATTATTTGAATGTGGAACAGGATACATTGATAAAGAAAACATTATATGATAACCACAATAAATTCATGTTTTGGATAGAGGAAGTAATATTTTCAAGTAATGTTATAACTAGTAAAGGGATAATTGTGGATCCTTCAAAAATAGTTGAAAATTAAGGATGACCAATACCATTATCTGTGATGTATATACATAGTTTTCTTAAATTAACTAGGTACTATCGTCGATTTGTGAGAAACTTCCCATAATTTTCAATCCCATTAAACTAGAGAACTCATAATAGATTGATATTTTTCTTGATATATAAATGTGAGGATATCTTTAAAGAGTCAATGAAAAGTCTAATCATAACAACTCTGCTTACATTATCCACTAGTAGGGAAGGATTTGTGTTCTATAGTGAGGAATTCAAAAAAGGTTTGGGTTGTGTACTCATAAAAGATAAAGAATGCATAGATTATGCATCCCACCAGTTAAGGATCCATGAGAATAACTTCCTATCCCATGATTTGGAAATCGATGTAGTGATATTTAAATTAAATGTATGGTGAAATTATCTCAATAGAGAGAAGTGTGAGAAATATAAAATAATTTAAATCATCAAGTATGTATTAAAAAAATTAGCACTCAATATGTTCCAATGAATGAGGCTAGATCTGATAAAAGATTATGATTGTTGAATACATTAACATAAATGTGAGGTGAACAAATTAGAAGATTTACTAAGTAGAAATGATCTTGAAACTCTTCCCATGACTAGGATTTAAAGGACTCCAATATTCTTGGACAAGAAAAGGATAAACATGGGAATAAAAAATTTAATGTCATCTTACCTTGATAATGTAATTACCCAAATAACTATTCTTAATAGCATTATGATGGAAAAAAAGATGACTATGAGCTAGATGAAAAATTAGCTAATATTTTAGAGTTAAACTTTGAAAAATTTAGAGTTATATGGTTTGGAATTCTGATTTGTGTCCCATCAAAAAAATATGAAGAGGGGATTTATGGATGATTCCCATAGATCCTGCTTATATATTCATCAACACGAAGGGCTTATTTGTTTATAGATATAAAGAAAAACATCTGGTTGGATATCATGAAGAGGGTGATTGTAATGACCTGAACTTTCATAAATAAAATTCTCCTAAAAATTATTTTAAAAGGATTATTAAGTAATATGGTTATAGAAAAACATGCAATTTATTTATTTTATTATATCCAATTAGATTTAAAATACCGTTAAGTGTCCTTGTAGTTTACTTTATATCCATTTAATAGGGAGCCCATGACAATTATAAATATTGGGTTTTAATAAGTCCATTTAACTATTGACAAAAGAAGTGATGATCTCAAGAAATTGGATTGTACCCTATGAATCCAATTTATCAGATATTTTAAGGGATATAGTACGTATGGGATTTTCCCTATAACAATCCCAACTTGAGATCCAGAAACTTAAGAATGAGTGAAACCATTTATGGGAGAAGTTCAAGCTTACTGAGATCACAACCCAAACCATGTTTTCCGAATGACCCTATGAAAGCCCCACCATCGCAGACCTTACTCCTAGGGAGTATGCTCATGTATTAAAGGGATATGTAACAAGGCCTTATCAATATGAGTATGCATATTATTTTATATTGAATAATGAATATATTATCATCCTATTATTGTTACTTTATAAATTATTTTTATTTTGAATCTATAAAACAAAAATCTTATTTTTTGGCTCATATTCAAATTCAATTAAAGAATCTATTTTGATGTATTAATGTATTTTTGAAAAACATAATATTTTAATATAATTATATTGTTAAATAGTTTTTATAAAAAATAAATAATCTTATAATTTTTATGAATTCAAATGTAATTTTTATAAAGGTTCAAAAATATGTTATTAAAAACCCCCCCATCATTTTCAATAAATATCTATTTTTATTTGAAAAGTAAAAATTCAAATATTAATAAAATTATTAGGATTAAATAAATATTATATTTGGAATGATAATGTCAAAATTATCAAAAAGTGAATTTTTCATAATTTCAAAAGATATTGAAAATCTCAAGTAAAAATTAAATACTGTATAAATATAATTTGTGTTTTATGACATCATAACGAACCAAACATGATGTAATAATTACTATAAATATGATCCAAAAGCAAATATTTGTTTTCAATTTAAATTAATTTTATTTTAAGTTCATTTTATTTATTTTATAAATCCATTATGAATCATCCCAAACCTATAATATTTTTATGATTTTAAAATCATTTCTTTAAGAGTGTGGCTCACCTCCACAAAAGTATGGAAATTATTTTAATAAGTTCTTTCCTTTTAATTATATAATAATAAAAACAACTCTCCATTTTAAGAGACCATGGGAAAAAACCATGACATAGTCTATGGTATTATATATTTTATTGTGTAGAATCCAAAAACCAAAACAATGTAGAAATCTCCCTCTTTTTCTATATAAACCCACACAATATCCCATTTTCCTTCAATAAAACGACATGGATCATGTCCAAAATTGGACCTACACTCACTAGAGTATTACAAGGTTCCACCAAGCTCTCAAGAAGCCATCCAATCCTTTATAGTCACACTTTCAAGTAAGGGACTTTCCTCTCCTCCTTTCAAATTTAACCAATTTATTTGAAATTAGTTCTTGTAATTTTAAAAGGTTATAATGTCATTAATTTATAATAATTACCTTATTTTACATTTTATTATATTTTAATGAGGGATCATTTATCCCCACCCATTTTTTCCCTTACCTAAGCCATTTCTATTACAAAATTTGGTGGGGGATCGACACATTCTCTTATTTGTTCAAGCTTCTTTTTGAAATTATGAATTTTATTTAAATTTCCTAATGTGGAAACATGTATGTACATTTACCTATTATTTAAATTTTTATGTTTTTACTTTTATATTCCCATTTCTCTCTCATCAATTTTTTTTTATGAATTTTCATATAACACCATTATGCTGTCGAAATTTCACTATAATTTTCCATGCCAAAACAATTATGTAGAGAATACCATACCCAATTTTCTACCAAGGGTATTCAAATTTATGAAAATATACTTATTTATTTGGGAGTTACATATAATTATCACACACTCCTTAACCGTGGGATAAATTATGATGATGAATTTATCCATGTTTTCAGATATGTGGCAAACTTAAGCATGAGAATGAAATGATTATAATGGCTGCGCCTATATATCGCTATAATGAATTGGGAAATATTTAGTCTAATGATACATCATGTTGGAATAGGGGTATACCAGTTTACTTTATAGGACATTTTCCTCCATGGATTCTTGCCAGATTTATCCTTGACCTGTGTTTATAATTCAATATTTTATGTTGTTACCACATTTCCCATGTTATGATTATCATGCTATATCATGTCTCATAGTTCATTTTTATAACTCCCAATCCTTTTATGACCCATTAATATGAATATTGTCTAACATGTATTATATTATTAATGTTATGCCATTTTTATTCCCTTACTGGTATTTCTACCTCACCCATTTCTTATGTTTATCCCCAGGTAATCTGATATAGTTTTAATTACAAAGGAATATTTTGAGCATGTTAAATAAATTTTTAATAAAGATGTTGTACTCCTTGATTTATTTTATTGTATAATGTACCTAATTCCCAAGTAAATCATACATCTCAATCATTCAGGCTATATTAAGTGTTTTATTATGTAATAAATCAAGTATTAATGTGTAATAAAATTAGGGTTCTTATAGTTGGTATCAGATGAAGATTTTAGTTTCTGTTAGGATTTGGATTTGAGAACTCTAACAAAAGACTTCGGGATAAGACTAAGTATAAGAAAACATCCCTAAAATTTTAGAAGTATAGAGCAAGTGGTTAATCAAGAAAATTCATTCCTTTCTTAATAGTATAAGTGGATGTGGTTCTGGAATATATGTATATAGGAGTAAAAACATCGATAAGATGTTACGAGCCTCACTCAAGTTAATCTGGTACATTACAACAATCCTAACTGTTTAACTTATTTTAAAATCCTAGGGGATATGCTTTGGTAAATTAATAAGCTCATTACAATCCATTATTATGGAAACATAAAAATGACCATATGGATATATGTTAAAAAATAGATCATGAATAACACATATTGAAGCCTAGAAATTCATAAGTTAGGGAAATAAATGTAATTTCTAAGTTATACCTTCAATGTCATTGGATTCCCATATATATGTTTAATAGTTTAAAAGAACTAATATCTATGTCTATATTTGATAAAGTAGAACTAGAATAAAAAATTTAAAGTTAGGGTTATTATCTATAGTTCTATGGATTCCTTCATATCATGAAATTTTAGTAGAACTATTCATACACCAGAAAAAAGAATAAAAGTTGAGATGTCGTTGAGATTGAAAAATGGTAAAATTATTGAATCCCAAGTATATAACTCCTCTTTTATCAATTCTTGGGGGATTAACTTCTTGGAGAAATTTTTTATAATCCTTAGGTTTAATTTTATGCAATCTTTGGTATCAATTGTCTTTCCCCATATAGATTCAACATAAATTTCAAGGAGAAGGAAATCACTCTCTGTATTGTGAATCAAACTGTAATTATGTTCAAGTGTAAGAATGAGGAAAAATATTCTTTAACAACATCATCTCCATTATAGGTATTATTTCCCTATAAGAAAGAGTATCTATCTCAAATGATAGAGTCTAAGGAAAGGATAATTATTGAAGACATGCCTATTGTGATGGAATATGATGCCGTGTTTCACAAACAATTTCCACGTCTTACTCTTAGCGGAGAGGAAGAATTTTCAATTGAGCTTATATATAAGGAATTTACAATATCCAAGACTCCATATATGATGTCTGTTTTAGAACTTGATGAACTGAAGAAACAACTACAGGAGAATCTGGATAAAGGATTAATACACCCAAGTGCTTTACCATGAGGTGTACCGGTCCTCTCCATAAAGAATAAGGATGGGTCAATACTACTTTTCATTGATTATCGTGAGCTTAACAATATCATGATAAATAAAAATTATCCATTTCCATAGATTGATGACTAATTCAATCAGCTATGTGGATCACAATACTTCTCCAAGGTGGAAATTTGGCCAGAACATTTGGAGCACTATGAGTTCATAGTGATTCCATTTGAGCTCATTATTTCCCTAACAATATTCATGGATTTGATGAATAGATTCTTTGGAGATTACCCCAAAAACAATTTGTAGAATTTTTAGATGTTATTCTAATATACTCCAAAATCACCGACAATGAGAAGCATCTGTGCACTCTGCTAAGACCCTGATAAAGAATAATATCTATGAAAAGTAAAAAAAGTTGGAGTTTTGGTTAAAGGAAGTCTCATTATTGGGGAATATCATCACAAGCAATGGTATATTTGAAGATCTTTCAAATAAAATCACAATTTAAGGGTGTGTGAGGAAAAAATCCCTAACAAATATCTATAGTTTCCTTGGATTTACTAGATATTATCGCTGACTTTTGAGAAATTTATTACAATTTTCAAACCCAACTGACAAGCTAACTTGAAGATAGTTACATTTTCATGGAATTATTAATGTGAATAAATATTCATGGAGTTGAAAAAGAGTCTTATCACTACCCCTGTTCTCACACTACCCATAAGTGGGGAATTTTTTGTAATTTTTAGTGATTATTCAAAGAAGGGATTGGGATGTGTGTTGACGAAAAATGAAAAAGGAATTGACTATACCTAAAGGAAGTTGAAAATCCAAAAGAAAACCTACACAGTGCATGATCTTGATCTGGCATCTATGATCTTTGACTTCAAAATCTGGCAGCATTATCTATATGGGGAGAAGTGTGAGATATATACAGATCAAAAGAGCCTCATATATTCGCATAGAAAGAGATTAATTTGCATCGGTGAATATGGTTATATCTCATCAAGTATTATGACTTCTCAATCCACTACCATCCTTATAGAGAAAAGAAAGTGGAAGATGCTCAAAGTAGAAAGGACCCATCAATTATATCATTTATGAGAATTGAGAAGGAACCAATCTTCTTGGATTTGAAGAAGATAGACATGGGAATCATAAATAAAGGAACACTATCAATGTTTTAAAAATTTATTTTGAAACCATATATTTTGAAATGGTTAAATGATGATCAAATAAATGATTTTGGAATTCAGAATAAAGTAAAAACTATATGAAAAAGAAAATCCTTGGAGTTTATTGGTATTGAAGAAATTATATGATTTGAGTCAAGACTATGTGTTCTATCCAATCCTAAGTTAATGAAGTAACTATTAGATAATGCACATAGTTTGGCTTTCTCAATTAACCAAGGAAACATAAAGATGTATCGAGATTTTTGATAGAACTATTGGCGGGACAACATGAAGTAGGAGATAACTAAATATACATCGATGTTCCTAGTATGTCAGTAAGTGTAGGATGAAAGGTAGAAGTATGAGGAGATGATGCAACCATTAACCATACCAATATGGAAATGGGAAAACATCACCATGAATTTTGTCACCAGACCACTGAAAGAATCCAAAGGAAATAATTCTACCTGGGTTTTTTTTGGATTATCTTACAAAGACTACGCACTTCATTACAATTCGAGGGGATTTCTCACTGGAAAAACTTTCACTGATATACATTAGAGAATTGGTGTGGCTACAAGGAGTACCACTATCCATTATATTCGATTAATATATGTGATTCACCACCAAGTTCTAGAAAAGTGTCCAACATGCTCAAAACAATGATATGAACTTCAGTATGGCCTATCATCATCAAAATAATGGCCAATATGATAAAAATATTTAGAAACTAGAATAAGTTTTTCGAGCATGTTCTATGGGATTTAATGCAGTATGGGAGAAACAAATTTCTTTAGTTGTGTTATCTTACAATATTGATTTCCACTCGAGCATCCAAATTCATCCCTATGAAGACCTTTATTGGAAGAGGTGGAGAACACAAGAATGTTTGGTTGATATTGGGGAATGAAAACTTCTTGGTCCTGAAATGGTAGAATATATGATAGAGAAGGTTGAGACCATTTAGTGACACTATATAATGTCCAGATTCAAAAAAAGAGTTATGATAACAATCACTGATGTGACCTAGAGTTTGATTTTGGAGACATTGTATTCCTCTGGATACCTCCATGGAATAAAGTGATGTGATTTGGGAAGAAGGGAAAGCTTAGTCCAATGTACATCAACCCTTGTGATATCATTGATCGCATCAGAGTAATGGACTATCAACTAAAACTCCAACTGAACCTATATCAAGTACATGATGTATTCCATGTATCCCTCTTGAGAAAGTACTTACTAGATACCTTACATGTACTCAATCCAGAGGTGGTATCATTGGAGAATGATATTTCCTTTGAAGAGAATCCACTGAATATTTTAGATCACAGAGAACAAGTTTTATGAAGTAAGACAATTCCCCTAGCCAAAGTGTTGTGGTGAAACCAAAAGTTTGAGGAAGTGACGAGGGAACTGGTATATGTGATGAAGAAGAGATACCCTGATATATTTTAATGAGGGAAAAGAAAATTTCGAGGGAAAAATTTCTTAATGTGGGAAGATTTTAACAATCGAAACATTATTAAATAAAATTCCCCTTACAATTATTTTAAATGTCTTATTGAGTAATATTGTTATGGAAAACACAAGAAATTCATTTATTTTTTTATATCCAATTGGATTTAAAACAACATTATGTATCTTTATGATTTATAACACATCCCTTAAATAGTGATCACATTACTAGTATAAATATATGGTTTTAAAAAGTCCATTGGACAATATAAAAAGGAAGTGATGGCCTCAACCAATAAGATCTTACCCTATAAAGCCCATTTATCGGAGCTTCTGAGGGAAATATATTTTTTGAGATTTTACATTGACCAAGCCCAAGGAAAGATCCAAAAAAACTTAAGAATGAGAAAAAATTTTTACTTGAATTGTTCAAGCTCATTTTGATCATGACTGAAACCATATTGGTCGAACTACCCCATGAAAGCTCTACCATCACACACCTTACTCTTAGAAAGTATTCTGGTGTATTTAATGTATATTTAATAGGGCCTTTGAAATATGATTATTTATATTATTGTTTATAGAATAATGAATATATTTTCATTATATTCTTGTTAATTTATTAATGTTTTTTATTTTGACTCAATAAAACAAAAATAAAATATTTTTGAATATTAAATTTCAATTAAGGAATCTCTTTGGATGAATTAATATATTTTTTAAATAAATTATATTTTAGTAAAATATTATTATTAAATAAATTTCATAAAAAACAAATTATCATATCTTTTTTACGAATTCTATTGAAATTTCCATAAGGGTCAAAAAAAAGTTATAATTAAAACACGTCATTTTTAATAAATTTTGTTTTTTATTTTTAAACTGAAAATTCTCATTTTTATACAATTATTTAGATAAAATGAATATTATTTTTAAAATTAGAACGTTTAAATTATCCAACAAGGATTTTTTCATAATTTTCTCAGATAGTTGATTTTTTTGGTAAGAATTAAATACCGTATAAATAGACTTTGTGTTTTATGACATCATAATGACCCAAAATTTATGTAATAATTAATATAAATAAGATGGAAGAAAAAATATAAGTTTTATATTTAAAATAATGTCATTCTAATTTTAGTTTATTTATTTTTTAAATCCATTATGAATCCTCCAAAACCTATAATATATTTTATGGTTATAAAATAATTTATTTAAGAGTGTAACTAAACTCTACATAAGTAAGGGAATTATTTTAATAATTTTTGGCCATTTTTCTTCTAAAATATTAAAAACCCTCCAATTTGGTTGAAACCATTCATAAAAACCATGAGTTTTTTTTGGTTTTGGATATTTTATTATGTAGAATCCAAAAACTAAATAATAAAGAAATATCCCTGTTTACCTATATAAACCAACCCAATATCCCATTTATCTTTACTAAAAATTCATAAAGCACATCCAAAGTCTACCCTCCAGTACCAAGAGTCTTCTCTAGGCACCACCATGCTCTCAATAATACCCTACCAATCCTTTTTATTCACACATTCAAGTATGAGACTATCCTCTCTTCATTTAAAATTCAAGCAACTTATTTAAAAATAGTTTTTGTAATCTCAAATATTTATAATTTAATTCATTTATAATGATTACCTTTATTTCTGTTTGATGTTATTTGGATGAGGTATCATTTATCCTTCCCCATTTGGACCCTCACCTAACCTGTTACTGTGCCTAAATTTCTTGAGGGATCCTCACCTTCTCTTCTTTGATCATGTTTCATCATGAACTTATACATTATATTTCTATTTCTTAATGTTGGGACATGCCTTTAAATTTCCCTATTATTTTCCATTTTATCTTTAAATTATTGTATACACCTTTTTCTCTCATTAATAATTTTTATGAATTTTTATAAAACACTATTATGCTGCCAAAATTTAACTATGATTTTATTTGAAGAAACAACCGTGTAGTGAATACTGTACCCATTTTTCTATCAAGGATATTCACCTTGATAAAAATATACTTATTGATTTTGGAATTTCATATATTTATTCCTGGCTCATTAACTATGGAATAAATTATTATGATGAATGAATTCAGGTTGTGTAATTTATGTGGAATACTTAAGTATTAAAATGAAATGATTATGATGGGTGCACCCAAATAAAGCTCCCATTCATTGGGTAATGTTTAGAATCATGATAAATCATGTTTGGAAATAATTTTACCTGATTCATTTTGGGGACTTTGTGCATCATAAATTCCGAACAGATTTATCTTTGACTTGTCATTATGATACAATGTTTTAAGTTGGTTCCACATTTCCCATGTTATGATTATCATGAAATTTCATGCCTCATTGTTCATGTTTATGATTCATACTCTTTTTATTCCCCATTTATATGACTATTTCCTAACATGTAGTTCATTCTTTGTGTAATTTATTATTTATTCCCTCACTAAGATTTATATATCACCCATTTCTTATGTCTGTCCTCAGGTTATTCCATGTAGTTTTAAGTATGAAGGAATATTTTGAGTTTGTTAGGTAAGTTTTTAATAAAGATTTTATACTCCCTATTATATGTTGTTATGTAATGTACCTAATTCGTAAGGACACTTAAATTCTTGATAATTTGGGTTGTATTAAGTTTAGTATTATTTAATAAATCAAATATTAATTTTAAATTAGGAACAAGGTTTCTATAGTGATTCCCTTGGGTTTCACCATTTAGGAAACCTGCGACTCATGGTTTTTGAAATAAAAATTTATTTTTGAGTGAGAATAAGAAGTTGGATATTAGTGAATTTTTATCATGATTATTGGTATTCCAATAAGTCTTGGATGAATGAAATAATTCTAATTGTATGATTAAACCACTGTATATACCATTATCTAAATGGGAAAAAGTTTCAATGGATTTCATTATAAAACTTCATAGGATACCTAAATGAAATAATGCTATGTGGGTGGTGGTTGATATCTTTACAAATTTAGTTCATTTATTTTTTTTCAATGAAGTTTTATCTCTTTACCGAAATTTCAAGATATAAATAAGGGATGTTTTAATACAACATGGGGTACCACTCTCCATTACATCTGTGCGATATTCGAGGTATACCTCATGGTTTTGGATAATCCTTCCACAAGAATTTTGATACAAAGATGAGTTTCAGTACTACTTATAATCCTTAGACAAATGAACTATACAAGGAAAACATACAAACTTTATATAATATTCCAATATCTTCTTTAATTTATATCCAAAGATGCGGGGATCAACACCTTCTTCTAGTAGAGTTCTCAAAGAAAAACTATTTCCATTCTTGTATTAAAATCATGTCTTATGCAGATTTGTATGGGAAGATGTGAAAGACTAAAACAAGTTGGGATGAATTTAGAAATAAGAATGTTATGGGACATAATCTTATCCAAGTGATGATAAATGAGGTTAAAACCAATTAATGTCATTTGAAATTTTAACAAATTTAATAGCAAAGATATGCAGATAATTGTCAATGACACATAGAGTTTGAGGTCAGAGATAAGGTTTCCCTTTATATATCACCATGGAATAAATTCATGAGGTTTAGGAAGAAGGGAAAGATTAGTCCTCGATAAATCTTCCCCTTTGAGATCCTTTAATTCATCGGAGTGTTGTCCTATCAACAAGAACTCCCACCTAACCAATCTCAAGTACATAAGATGTTTCATGTATCTCTATTAAAGAAGTACATACTAGACCTCTCACATGTAATAAATCCCTAGGTCGTACCCTTGGATAATTGTCATTCATAAACCTAGTAGTCGATGAAGATCTTTGATCATATATGAAAAGTTTTATGGAACAAGATAACTCACTTTGTCAAAGTACTATGGTGAAACCACAAGTGTGTGGAAGGAACTTGGGAACTAGAATATATGATCAAATTTAAGTACAACCATATGTTTTAGGGTATTAATGGAAATTTTCGGTGTGAATTTTTTGAAGTGGAATAATTTAATGACATTAGATTCTAAAAATGGAATTTTATTTTCAATGAATAAATTCCTTATTATGTAATATGGTTATAGAAAACTCATACCAGACTTTAGTTATTTTTGACCAATTAAAAAATATATCCCATAAAATTTAGACGAACATTAAGAATTTTAATAATTGGTAATATTGCCCTTATATAATGACCATTATAATTAGTATGTAAAAAATTATGATAAAGTACAATTGAAATAAAAGGAAAAAGCGATGACCTCGACCTGTAGGATCATACCCTATGAAGCGCATTTATCAGAGATTATAAGGGAGACAAAATCACTTGTATTTTTCATTTACCAATACTAATCCTATATTAAATAGTTTAAGCATGATATTAAATATTTAAGAGAGAATATAATGCCTACCGAGATCACAACCCAAACAATGTTGGCTGAGCCCCCCCAAGAAAGCACCGCCATCGCACACCTAACCCTCAGGGTGTACACTAGTGTAATTAAGGGTTATGTATATATAACCTTGTAATATGAACTTTTATATTTCATTTTTGAAAAAATAATGATCATATTTTCACTTTATATTATTACATTATAAATTGTTATACAAGGTGTTTTATAAAAATTAGGTTTTGACACTTAGAAATCCTAATTATATTTTTGGAAAATATATAGTTTTAATTAAGATAGTCTTTTGAAAAATTAAAGGGTTTTTGAAATAAATGATATTTTAATAAATAATTATCATTAGATAATAATTATTTAGGTATGGATGATAATACAATTTAATTAAGTGCAGTATAATTTTTATAAGGGTCAAAGAGTGAATTATATTGTAAATACTAGTATTTTGTTGTAAATATGATTTTTTTAAATTACAAACCCTCATTTATAGAAAATTATTTTTATAAATAGAATGTTATTTTTTAAAATATTACATAAAAATTATATGTTTTTTATTTTTTTCATAATTTTTCGAGATATTCGATTTTTTATAGAAATTAAATACAGTATAAATGTATTGTTTTTATCTTAACAACAGAATAGAACAAAAGTGATGTGATGAGTTCAATACAAGTAATAATTTAAAAAATATTGGCCCCAATAAAATAATGTTTTTTGATGTTATTCAAATATTTTTTTAATCCTTTAATTAATCCTACAAAACCTATATTACATTTTATGGTTTTAAGAACAATTATTCTTGAACACGACTAAATTACACATAACTGATGGTATTTTTTTAATATGTCATATTCATGAAATTTTAAAATATTTAAAAACATTCCTTTAGGGAAGAAACCAATGGGCGTAACTATGTAATGGTTTTTGGTTTTAATTATTTTATCATATAGAGTCCAAACCCAATGTTTAGAAATTAATAAACAACTACCCTCTATTTTTTAATAAATACCCACTCAATCTCCTAATACTCTTCACTAAAACCCATTTTGAATGAATTTAATCACACATTTTTTCTATTAATCCCTATTATTTTGTTCTAAAGAACATAATAATATTTCCAATCTTTTATAAGTTATCTCTCAATGTAACATGACTCTCTCCTACTCATTTTTTGTCAACAAAATCCTTTGGGTAAACCTTTTTTATTTACAAATTTTCATGTTATAGTCTGTTTTTAAACCTCAATTTAGTATCCTTTTTATTCCTAAGTAATTATATACCACATTTTACTCTCATAAAACCCCACTAAAAACTTTTGTATACACCCATTAATCAGTTGAAATTATCCTATACATTTCCATGCCAAAAATTTGTGTTGTGTATACCCATCCCCATTCTCACTGAAGGGTATTTAACTAGATGTACCTATCCTAAATTTATTTGGTAATTCAATTTATATAATACTCATTCCTTAACCATGTGATTAAATGTTTTTAATGTTTCTCTTATGATGAATTATCTATGTGGGACACGATTACATGGACATAATATCAATGTGATGGGGCCCCTATAATTATATATCACTCTAATGAATTGTGTAATATTTTTATCCTATAAGATACCATGTGTGGTGCATGATATGTTATCATAATCACACAATATTATGATGTATTACCAGTTATCCTTAACTTATGCATATTATGTATTATTCTATGTTGTTTCCACATTCTTATGTTGCCTTAATGTCATCATGTTATATCATGATTTGATTTTCATATTTATAATTCTGACTCCATTTATGTCACCATGATAAGAATATTGTATATGATGAATTACTTTTATCATATAATGCTTTTATTATTACCTTTCTAGACATTATAGATCAACCCTTTCTTATGTATATCCTTAGGTTATCCCCTGAAATTTTAAAAGATCAAAGTAATTTAAGGCCATGTCATGATATTATTAAATATTTTCATTCCATCCCGATTTCAGGTTATAGTGTTATGTATATAATTACCCAAATAAACTATGCCTTTTTTCTTTTAGGATTATATTATGTTTGTATTTATATAATAAATCATGGAATAAATATTAGAAAAGATATGTGATTCGATACTCCAAATTTATAAAAACATCAGGAGGTTCTTTTCCATAACACAAATGAAGTAACTTGACTACCTCTCATCCACGAAATATTAGACCTAATATTTTCACTATGTAATGGAAAATTTGGGCACCTATACTTGATTAGGAGATTGATAGTTTTTAATGTTGTGAGGTATCACCTACACCTAGAGAGGCCGCTCATTCAGAGTTTCTTGGATGATGAAACAACTAAGGGGCCTGAGTTTTCATTGCATTGGATATCTCTGTCGTCATAGGATTTTTCCCTGATCCGAGAAGAGATAATTTTCATGACCGTATCTTGGTCCAATGAAAGGTTTCTTACAAAGGCTATTCTCTATAAGTTAATTCTCAAAATCCTCCTGGATACCTCAGGGAGATGAGCACAAAGACATTCTCATCTCAGAAGTTCTCCATGCACACCCCCAATAACTATTCATTTGGAAACTGCACATACAGGGAGTACATGACTCCCTTCCAATGGGAAATGAATTTACCTTATTTCTCATTTATGCATTGTTTTTATTTAGAGAGTTCAATTATGATGGTCTTGTGAATGTTAGAGTTGAAAATGTAGAGAAATTATATATAGAGATCTTACTAGACAGTGAGACACCCTAGATCTAGCTACCTATAACAAGAAGGTGTTTCTTTAAGTGGTCCACAAAAAAATTATATTTAATTGTTTTTATGCTACAACAGAGTTCCAAACATCAGTCCATATTGGGAGGTGAAGTAATCTAGATATTTTAGTTGGTTACCCGTACTATTGAAGTGGGTGAATCTTGGTTTTCCAAATTTTGGGGGAGGAATTATGTTATCCAAAAAAGAGGGGAAAAATTTACTTTAGGTGTTATTGAATAATTTTTTGCCTCCAAGGACTTAAGACGGACAATGAGAGTGGATATTATTTCATCAGAATGAGGATATATAGTTACTATCACTTTGGTTAGCTTGTTAGCCTTCGAAAAAAAATTATCATGGTCCAAAGGTGGAAAGTCACAATTCTCATGTGGAGTAGGAAAGTTATATGTTGGTCATTTTCTAAATCCACCAGCCTCAACCCAATTTAGGTGTATAGGATAACCCATTTTAAACATGGGTGACTGGGCAAGCAGATCCAATAATTTGAGCGAGGGAGGGTTATGGTCCCCTTGGATATCTCACAACTATAGGCACTGTTCGATGATAAATTCAACAGTGAGCCTTTTTTAGTCCATGAGAACATGGAGAATGGGGGTCATCCTAGAATATGATTCATTTTCTAGTGTAGCTTCATATAATCGAATGAGATCAATAATTCTCTTTCCCTTGTTAATGTTCCCCAGGGGATCTAGAAGTATCTCCATGGGGCGTTCTAGGATTAATGTTTGACTATGTTTTTGGGTATGAGAAATTATTGAGAGGTCTACTAAGTGGTGTATATCCCCTTTGGGTAGATATCATTCATCGTAAAATATATTTCAAGTTAGATTCCATTAATCATCTAGATAGGTGATCATTAGAACATTAATAGGGGTGGTGATTGAAGAGATTTTTTACCATATATAAGAATAATTTCCCGATGATCTAATTGTCATTGTGATATGGGTGGAATGAAGGTTCTTGTATATTATTTTATATTCCAAATAGTATTACAAAAAATTATTGACTTTAAACCACAAGTTCTAGAGAATGAATGATGCATAGTTCTTGGAAAGAAACACCAGGATAGAAAAGTGTGGGGTGGAGGGTGTCCAAAACACAATCAGTGGCTGGAAAGTTTTTTTAATCTCCCATAATAATTAATTATCCAATTAATTACATGGATGAAAATATATATCTTAATCACTATAATCCTTTATTATAAATGGTTATTAAATTAGAGTATGTTGCGATGAATACCTACTCTGGTGTAGATTTCATTTCAAAGGAGGTATCACATAGTTTAGTCATCCCAAGAATAATGCAGTGTTTTTTATGAGGATATATTTATATCCATTTCTATATAATATGAGGCATCTATGAACTCTTTCTAGTCAATATTGTTATCATGTCTCTATGGATCTATAGGGCGCTCAACTTCAACTGAAGGAACCTAACTATACCCTATAATGTCCTTTATTTCAATAGTAGTGAAAGGAAGGAGAGATGTTTATAGTCATTGGTATGGATGAATAGAGATTCCTTGAAAGTAAAATGTGATGTTTTCTATATTTAGATAATTTTTGAGGGAATCAGGGAACTTATAGTTCTAATCCTTTTAGATAGTTAATCTCAGTTAATGGGATCATACCCCTAGCTCTAGCAGTGGAGGAAAATGAATTTTTTTTGAGTCTTCTATCATCTTAGATTCTGATCGGTTAATGGTAACATGATTTCTCTCTAGGACTTATTTACTATGGAAATTTGGGACATCCCTTAGTGGTATTACTTAAGGATCGAAGGGATTTATTCCATACATGACACAACCAGTTATTTGGGAAAGACCCCCATGTTAGTTTCCTATTATTCTAACCTAGGAATATATTTTTATTTCTTTAATGTAATTATAATAGAGATGGTCTCCACAAATTTTAATGGTGTTGGTAGGAGGACTTACTTGGTGAATATTCTTGTGATGTCGTGGTTCCTTATATTGGTTTCCCATGGCGTCCATTATGGTGCGAGTCAACGAGCCATGCCTAGTGGATGGTATGTTCCTTTATCCCAATTGAGTGTGATCATGCTCCTATAACATGTTTAGAGATCTTGGTTGTGCATCAATAGTGGAAGGGGAAACTGGAACTAGTGAATGATACTCATGTTAAGATGGTTAAGAGGACTTCCCACCATATTAGCACCACTTATTTTTATCTTGGTTTAGATAATGATAAATTGTATCACTCTAATCCTTCTCAATGGCTTGGGTAATTAGTTGATATTTTTAGTGGTGTTGAGTGGTGGGGTATGTCCTAGGAGATTCCAAAGATTTGGTCATAATAGGTGAGACCTAAGAATCCCATACCACTTCAGTATAATGGAAGGAGATGTTATATAATTTAGGATAGAGACTCCTAAAATGATTTTTAGTGGTAACTTGGGGATGTTCCCCACTATATGGTCAATATGGTTAGTGAAGATAGTGCGATGATGCACCTTTGAAGTTTATGAGACCATTTCCCTGATCAATAATTCCCATTTATGTTTTTAATGATAAGCATGTGTGTTGATCAACTTTGTCTAGACAAGAATAGAGTGGGATACAGGGAGAGGGAACCCATGAGTTGTGGCAGTGGAAGACATCATAATAGACACATAGTTGTGATGGAACATCACAAAATAAATTATTCTACCCCCACAACATTTAGTGGAGAGATATCATGTGTGGCCAACAACTGGTGTTCAGTATGAACTATTGAAAAAACTATTAGTAGGTTTATGGGAAAGTACATGACCAATGGGCCCCTTATACTCAACCTCTCTTATGTGGATAAGGGATTCCCATTAATAAATCATTGAACCAGTGGTAATTAATTATCCTCATCTTACAAAAGTTATAGGAGAATATATTAATGTTATGTTTTCTATTTGTACTTATATCACTTCACTCATGGAAAGCATTGAAATGATTTTGATGGAGTGGTCCACATAATTTGACTGGCTGTAACCCCTTACATGTTTTCCAACATTCCCTCTTTCTAAAGGTTGATGGAAATTACTACCATGACTGATGATGCTTGATCCTTGATCCAAATGAGAGGTTAGGATTTTGGGTCCTCCTTCAATGGATTCCTTCTTTGAGATCATATCCTACTCCGATCCACCATCATAGAACTAAGACATGTTCATAAATCTCATAATTATCACCATATTATAGTGGAAACCATTTTGTTACACCACTTACTACAATGGTAAAGAACCCACCTAGAGTGTAATTTATCAAGGGAATTGGGTATGTCTTGAATTTATAGATGTTTGGTGTGATGGTAATTTCTAAAATCCAACTCATTGGCATTTTATTCCATATTATTCTTGTGACATAGGGATTATTCTGTGGAAAACCTAATGTATCCCAAGATCACTATGGGGAAACTTACACTCTATATATAAGGAATCTCAGGCTTATGATGTCACGAATCTTTTATTAGGCACACATGGTAGATTGCATTTGTAATTTATTTTGTTAGGAATATGAAAATCGTCACACCAAGAAACTTATGACCATTACATAAGGCATCCTAAGCTCATCACCTAAGGAATTTCATGCTCATCACATGGGGTAGGGACTTAGGATCATCACCCTACACATGGTTTATGGAAGGATATTGTATGATAATCATAAAAACTTCATAGGATCATCACCCAGGGCACTCTAGACATGTCACATAGGTATGGCTTTTTTATGCATCTAGTGGGGTCACATGTTTAAATATAAGTAAGGTATTTTCACATATTTAGAGTCTGGTCTGAACTATTCGATATATTCCTGTAACATATGGGTGGTCATATGTATAAATTCCATTAGGGATATTTCCCTTATATGTTCATCATGTAGTGGGTCTGGATAGTTACATTTCATGGTTATTTAATGATCTAGTGGGGACCTCTGGTTTGGATGGCGCAAGGTTATATATATCTCTAAGAGGTGGACTAATTTTAGAGTTATCACCTCCCTAGGGGAAGATGGATTTTGGGTAATTTTGGTATGGTAGGATTTAACCTCAATGATAAATACCACATAACCAATTAAGATATAAGGATCAAAACCCACATATTTTGATTCCACAGTTTATGTTCGTATGATGGTACCAGTCCATGCTATTAAATTTTTTTCAGAAAGGATGTGTGTGACACATAGGGAGCCATAAAAAGGTTTTGTGGATTTTATGCTTGGAAGCTTCCTAGAATATTGAGGGAACCATCCCATTATTCTCACATGTGGAATATCATGCTCATGGCATAGGGTAAGGTTTATTTTTTAATGTCATGTACTGAATTTTTTTTCCATTTAATATCATTCCACTAGGATGTTAGGCTATGTAATTTAAATTTTTACAAGTTTGATGTAGTTTGGGATTACACAATGATCTTCCCATTTCTAGTAAGAGTGGGATGAGAGAATGATATGAAAGGATAAGAGAAGGATATAGGTATCCCATGTAATGACCCAATATTTTGACAATGAAATTAGATTCTTTTAATTATGTCTTATAGTATAATTATACAATATTATATATAAAACAAAATAAAAACCATATAAATAAATAATTAGTGAAACAAAATGTATATTTAGAAGTTAATAAACACATACCAGGGAAATAATAACTTGACTTTTGGAATAATAATATGACCCTTAGGAATAGTAAACCAGCCAATGTAATAGTAACACCACCAATAAAAGTATAAATAAAATTTATCAATTTTATATGTGATAGTATTATATACAAAAACTGTTAAAAAAAATTAAAATCATTTTTATCAATGAGATTTAGAATTTAAAATCATTGTATACATTCATATTTAATTAAAAAAAGAATAAATAAAAAAACCAAAATTTGAACTACCAATCAATTTAGATATAGATTTGAAAAAGTTACTAAAATTAATTAATCAAATAGTGTCTAGTTAAATTATTGGGTTAAATAAATTAATAATACATCATTTTTTGGGAATTTAGGACCCTAATAACTTTTAAAAACTTAAAATATTTCACTCATGGGTAATAAAATTAATTCAAATACAATAATATTATCCATCATAGGTTTTAAATCACATAAAAAGAAATAATAAAGTTAGTAATCCAATTATTGCATGAAATTAATTTCTTACTTTATAAATTAGTCCTTCTTCTTCACTTCAATCCATGTAAATATTCTTATTCCATGAGTGAATCAATTTTTTATTTCAGTAGAATTAACACATTAAGGAGAAGCACTTTCAATTATCAATCACCCCAAGGTTCTTTGTACCCAGGATCCATTTTTTGCATAACAAACCTAAAAGGACAATTTTATAAGTTAATTTAAACCTTAATCTTTTGGGTTCAATAATCCCCTCATTTTAAGTTAATTCATTTTTAATTTATCACACATTTGGTTTTTTTCCTAGTGATCTGTTGTAAAAATCTATTGTTGAGTTTATAGAGGAATTTTATAACTCAAAAACCTAGTGCATAACTATATCAAAATACATTAATGGGATCCTAATTTCCCAATTTGAAAATATATTAATGTAGTTATATAACTATTTATTAATTGGTTTCATTGAGGTATTCTTTTTTAAAAAGGACAAGTTTTCTATATTAGAGTTCAAATTTATTATTTCTTCCTATTATCTTTTCAGTTAAACTATAAAATTTTTAATCAATCTGCTTTTTCGTTCTCTAAAATATAATTTTATATAAAAATAGTGTACATATTCACTTAGTAATAAAGAACTAAAGGAAATTATTAAATTCATATAATCCATAAAACTGGATTTAATTGATCCACTGGGAAGGATAATAACTAAAGATCAATTTTAATAACCTCAAATCACTATAAAATGAAAATTAGAAAATAAAAAATTTAGGATTATATTTATATATTCTTATGAATAAATACATTATCTTTTTTAATAATATAAAAAAGATTGAATCCCTTCACCTGTAACACTTTAATTCCAAGTTCATTTAATATTAGTGTAATATCATCAATTTAAAGAAAACTATTAATATGAAGTGACTAAAACAACTAAAACTAGATGAAATATATTTGTTTATTTAGAAAATCGTTTCATTTTAAATGATTTTTAGTAAATTTAAAAGCTTATTTCCAATTGAAAACATAATGAAAATAAAATTACACATAATTTATTTTATAAGATAAAAAGAAAATGGAAAAATAAAGAGAGTAAGAAAAGTTTCCTACGTTTTCCCCTCATGGGAGGGTCTATTTTTTAACTATCCATAGATGTAAAACACTTTAATATATTAGGGGATGGGTTTTTTTTATTCAAACAAACACATCCTATTCATTTTAATGATTATTAGCTTCACTTATTATTTGAAGTCCCCTTTGATAGAGATAGTCTTGTACAACCCTTGAATAGTGTTGTGTATCATAGAATGTTGGGGTTGAAGGATGATGTATGGGTCCTTATCAGCAAAAAATATTATGGTTTCCTCTTCTATTGGATAATATAATTATGTTTTTGGTCATATTAAACAAATGGAGAGTTAGTGTATAATTAAAACTAAATCATTTTTTTGTTCTATCAAAATCATACCATTGTTATATACTAGAGTTATCTTATAAATTTCACGAGATACCCCTTATAACACCTATGTTACAGATAATCCCAATATTTGTTATTGTTTTTGTTTCTATGGAGGTCCTATTTGGGGAGTATCCACAAGTGCTTCCACTTCTTCCACATATTTTCCCAATTTATCAAATTCTTTAGTTAAATATTATAAAAAAATTTCATGTAAATTTCTAAGTACATTATAAAAAAAAACGTCAGTTGAATCCATTTCAATAAATAGTATTCTCAAAAAACCTAATCAGTATGAAAAAATTATCCTAGGAGTGGTGTGTCGTCTGGTTGAACCTGATTAGATTGTTTAAATATAATTTTATTCTCATTCCATTTAAAATTCCAATACTTGTAGGTAGTTGGAGTGGATATTACCTTTCTCCATCTTATAAAATGGAAAAAATAATTGTTCTAGTTATGAAAATTTAATTAAAGGAGGTCAATATATAAACCCATCTATTTAAAATCAAATTATGTTAAGGTCTTAGAAACTCCCTCATAAAATAGTTTTTGAAAATATTTTTTCTCATGTAAAGCCCTTGAAATTCCATTTTTATTACTTATTGACTATGGGTCCTCTATTTTATCTACAAAATAGAAAGTTCCATCTTGTATTGACCATAATAAAAATTGGTCATCATTCCACCTTATTCTATAAAATTAAAAGTAGGGATATTAGTTGTAATTTTTACTTGTAGAAAATTATAATGAAATTATTCCTGTTCGTTTGTATCCCCCAATTTAGTTTGAACATGTTTTTAATACTCCATGTGCAATGACTCTTTGATGGGTTATACCGTGGATTGATGAGAAAATGGAAATTCCAATTTTTCTTAAAATTTTATTACATTCATTCTATATTTATCTTCACAATTTAGGGGTTTTAGGGTGAGTGTTGAAAATTAATCCAAAAGAATGAGAGCATGAGTATTCCTATAAGGATCAATGAAATCAAAATATAATGATTTCAATGAAAAATTATTCTTGTTTGTTATATGAACCTCCAACTATTAATCATAATATAGGAACATTGGTAATATGTTTCCAAGAGTAAATTTTTGTGGGGATTCTTATTCCAGTTACGCCTCCTTCTTCACTACAAAGTAGATGACATGTTCTCAATTTAGCTCCTATTCTCCATAGAGGAAATTCAAATTCCTCCAACTCTACTTTCTCTACCGTATGATCATCTTCTTATTGTTCCATAATATGTATACATGTTAATAAAACTTATTCATGTAGGTTGGGCTTTTCATTAATGATTAAAATTTTCTCTTCCTTTTATTCCAACACTTTAGGAAAAACTTGTTAGTCATAATGGATGTTATTAAGAAATTGTTTGACAATTGATTTAAGCACACTATATTTTTCTAAAATAACATCAAATTTTTATTACATTATGAGATTAATAGAATAAACTATATTTTTTCAACCTATATAATAAATGATGAAAGTAATAATGGAAATAAGAAAATAAATAAAAACTAATGAATAAATAAAAAAACTAATTAGATGTGTGGAAAAGGTAAAGAATAATTATCCCAATTATTCTATAATGGTGCTCTAATTATAAGTGGTATATTGTAGGTCTCTCATAAAAAATAATTATAAATTATTTTCAAATCCAACCTAGTGGATAACTAATTTCCTCTTCAAAGGTTTTGTCATAAAGTCTCCCTATATTATCAAAATTCATAGTTTTTATTCATTAATATATTTTTTCAAATAATGTTAAAAAAATATATTTTTGGGGTCTTTTTAATTTGAATTAACAAATAAAAGTAACAAAAAAATAATAGTCACTAATAAATATAGGGTGTCTATAGGTGAATTATGGTGAGTTCTATCATCATTTATATTTGTTCAAAACCATCTAATCCACTTAGAATGATCAACATCATTTTCCTAATTGTCTGTAACTATTTCTTATTGTAAGTGAATTATAATATTCTTGTATTAAATAAAGTATACCATAATCTAATACTTTTATTATTTAGGAGTATTTAAATGCCACAAAAATTGAGAGATATATAGTGGTTATCACCTTATCCACTCAGAATTATCACTACAACATAAAAACAATGGACATATTTTTGGAATTAAATTAAAAAATTCATGAAAAATCACTTTAATTAACCTCAGATCACCCAAAATAGGTTATATATCCTTGATTATAGTGTTTATTGATTATTTGGTACTTTACTTATGTTCAAAAATTCAAAGAAATTGGTAAGGGAAGAACATATATTTGAATATAAAATGGATTTAATTAATATGTATACACTAATAAAAAAAGCATACTTTAGGTAAGGAAAAGTAATTTGGAAATGACACAATTTAATATAGTTAGAGAGTTGAGATATATTTCTAACCATTGAATTTTTTTAAATTTCCTCTTTGTATTAACTACAGGATCTCAATTTCTTCTTCTTCATTGGATGGATTCCACACAAACAAGTTTGAAAATTATGAGAGATGATGTTAGGAATCTTGAATATTCTATATATTTCCCAAAAATACAATCATAATGTCCTTCATCATCCCCATTTTATTGATAAACATGTGGGTAGTTTGTAAGAGATATACACATTTTGTAAAAAACAGTAAAGGTTTGGGTTTATTTTAGATATTCCATTTATATAATTTTTCCATTTTATTTGATGAGGCTATAAAATTATGAACAACCTAATTATTCACCATTATATCAGTTTGAAATTTAGTACCTTAATAGATAAGTGGATCTTATATGATCCTTTATATTTCCTTTATAATTAATTTTCCACCTTGATGTGGCCAATGGTTACCCTTATGTATCCTTTGAAACTACATGAGTAACCTTGTGCGAGTTTGGATACCAAGACATAGTTTTTATGGAAGTACTTCAACACTTACATAGTAATTTTCTTACCTTTATGAAGCATGCATCTATAATTACATAGTTTTAGATGACAAATATGTATTCCTAAAGTCATACGAGTTCTAGTACACAATCAAGGAATACACCAACGAGACCTCTTTAAAGCTCATAGAAATCAAACCTATGAAATAAGTTCTTTATTATTATACCATGGGTTTCTCGAAATGATGTAGTTGAAAAAAATGAAACATGCACTAAACATTCATTTCTATTTTCATCCAACACATGAACAAATAAAAATAAAATATGAATGTAGGATTCTCACATATGAAGAACAAAATGAATAAAAACATTTAAATACTTATAATGCCCTGACCCTAGAATATAGGAGCTGATGGATTATTTTAAAACATTATCATGATTACAAGGAATCAAGTCCCGAAAGACTGATCAGCTTAGTAGTCTTGGAAACAAGATACATACATAAGTTCAACATTATAAGTTGAAAAGAAAAAAAATCAATTTATTCCATTAGAAACATCCAAGCTTCCATGATTATTCCAAAAAGTCACTCATAACTAACTTATTTATATCCTCAGAAAATGAAACATAAGAAAGTGGTGAGCTCAAACGCTTAGTAAGAGTAAGCATTATAGTTGTAGCTAACTTAAACATTACGATAGGTGAAAAATTGAAAACACATGCCTTTACAAATAGTAAACATGAACACTTTATGGTAAGAATATGGGCTGGGTAAATAATTCCATAATAAAAAATAGGCATCGATATTCTACTAGTCGAATAACCACATGAAATATCAATAGCTAATATAATAATGATGGAATTAATAATTCCAGACATCATAACCACATAGTCAAGGCCTCGTATGAAGATTAAAGATAAGAATTTTTCAAGGCCTTGTGCCAAGACACTAGTTTGTCTCATGAGACCTACCGATGCATTGAGGAGATATAGCGGGATCCACCCATCACTTACTAAGTCCAATTAATTCCTCATATGAAAAGTTTAAAACATAATCTCAACATTCATATTAAAACTAGCATAAAAAATGTCAATATTTTAACCACAAACCATGAATGGAAAAAAAATATCACATCCACATTCAAACACAACTCATTCAATACAATATGGAATATTTTATTATAATATATTAACCTCAATATATAATAATTAAGGATATTAACATAGATGAAAGTAATCATAAAAACTATTTGAGAGAAATATCCCCCTTTTTCATGAAAACATTTAATAGTAAAATTATTTATCAAGAATCCATTTAAAATAGATTTTTGAATCAACGTACCCCATTAAACTTTGAAACTTTTAAAAGGAATTATAATTTTAAAAAGTTAATGTCCATATAAATAAATCCTTAAAACCATTTTTAGAACACAGTTACTAATGAGAAAAAGTTAGAAGAATAAATCTTTAAAAAATTTAAAATGATATTTTAGTTAGAGTTCATAAACAAATGATAGACACTTAGATACAAATAATTAAGGTAATAAAAACTTTATAATATTATAATAATAAAGGTATTCATGATATATAATGTCAAAGTACATTATATACACCATATAAAAGTGAACTGGCATATAAAAACAAAGAAGTCTCAATGGAATGTAAATTGAGATGAAATGCCTTATAAATACTGTATCCTTAGGTTAAGGATAAATAAATGAAATAATTATTTGTGAAAAATATAAATACACTCTATATGATCAGATATTCAGTGTAAATCAGTCAGAGGTAATTCACACATATTCTTTAAAAAACAACACCAATGTCTTGGATTTTTAACTCAATGAATGAAAATTGAGTTAAGATTACTCTTAATCAAGTTCATATCAATGAATTAAGAAATTATGAATGGAGTGATTATTTGTTACAAAACTATATCCACATAATGGGGAGTGGAAAATACTACATAAATAATAAATAGTGATTCCACACATAAGAAACCCTTTACCTCAAGCCTGAATTGTCTTGTATGTTACTTGTTATTACTGAATAATAAACATAAGACAATTTCCACTTGATTAATAAAATTTTTCATGTTTATTATTCCTTTTATATCACTTACTACCTTGCTATAACAATCAGTTAATTATTTGAGTTCATATTGGATATTTTGTCGATGTTCGGAACTTTAGTAAAAAATGAACTCGTTATAATTACAAATTTTCCATGTGGTCAAAAGTTCATTAACCCATAATGATATAAATGATTTAGATATCATATATATATATATATTATTTCCAGTATATATATGTATTTATAATAGTATATAACATTTTTATATAAAAAATGAAATGCATCGTTCATGGAGACAGTAAGTCGTACGTACGCATGAACGCTATTTTCATTTATATTTTGTATTTTAATGGAATTAAAACATAATGATACATAGTTATATTATAATTACAGTATAATATCATATATAATATCATTAAATCCATCATTTATATGTCCCACATAAATCATTAACGAGTCATATCACTTTGTGGGGGAGGTAGTCCGCACTTCCTCAAATGAAGTTATCGTGTTTTACCCATAATGGAAACCATTAAAGAATGATATAAATGGAAAATACAGAAGCATAAAGAAAACATAAACATAATATATATCATATATAAATAAATTTCTATCTTTATGGCCATCATGGGAGGTGGTAGGATATAATTGAACAATCTTCGTTTCGTGAGGCGTTAGTTTGCCATCCACAAAAATAATATGTTATTTACCCATTAGATGGTGGTTTGTGTAAGTGTAGTTCAAATAATTCCCATAACAACATCCTAGTATATTGAGGATACTGTTTTTGTTATAAAATAAAGTAATAAAAATATTTTAGGGGTTGTAGAAGTTAAATAAATGAAAAGAAGTTAGGAGAAGCCATTACCTTAAATATAGGTAACTCCCTTTGGTTTGAACCAAACAAACTTCTTGAAATGACTTATGCTTAAGGTAAGGATTCTAGGTGAAAGATATTGATCCATAGAGATTATTTGGGTAGGGGTTGGATGATCCAAGGGGCTTGAGAGGTGTGAGGAATCTGTTAGAAGTGATGTCCTTTTATAAATGAGAGGAGGGGTGCTTTAGGAATGTTTGAAAATGATTTTTTATTATAAACTTATCTTTAGTTTCAAAAGATACAAAACTCATTAAAGTCAAAGATAAGACGATGCATGTTCGAAATAGAATCATCCAATAATAATTTGAGAGGCTTTGGGTATTTTTTTAATATTAATAATCTTATTTATTTAAATCATTTACTAATGCGGTAAATACTACATCATTATTGTGTCATAAAAAATTTAATTTATTTGATGTGAAAAAATTATAAACAAAATACCATAATGTAGGAAAACTTTTTATAGTTCCAATTATTATTTATAGTCGATAAGATGAGTTATATAACCCCATTTAAAAATTGATATACTAAAAGATATTTGTTAATGTCATTTTTGTTTTTACTTTAATTTAATTAAAAGAAAGTGTCATTATCATTCTTAAGTGGCTCCATGGGGGTCTAAAAATCAACACAAGGATGCCCATGGTCGGCCATGACTCATACAATAATGTTATAACAAATGTTAAGGTAATTTTGTATTATTATAATATTTCTTTTAACTTGAATTACCTTATTTACCTTTAACCGCGGTAAATAAAAGTCAAAAGTTACTATTCACCAAAAATTATTCTTATATTATTGAACCGCATTTTACTTACTAATAACAACCATGTATGTCAGATTTTTAAAATTAAATTCACAGAAGCATTAAAATTTAATTTAAATGAAAAATTTTGTTTTTTAACTACTACTAAGTGGTTTTACTATTCATCAAAAATTTATGTTTTTTCAGAAACATAACAAAACATTATACTAATTTATATTAGATATTCCGAATTCAAAAATGAAGTCTATTTTACCAAATTAAAAACATAGAAGTTTTATTAACTAATTTAAAATTAATTTCCATTTTCAAAACAAATAGGGTGTTTTTAAGAAACAATAACTATCAAAACATTGACACTTGTTTGTGTATAATTTCAAAGTGAAATTAATTCCAATGACCAAGATTGAATTAAATTGTAAAAATATAATTTAATTATATGTCCAAACCATTCAAATGTATAATTGAACACTATAAATTATTCTTAATAAAAAATTTGTTTCAAATTAAAATTTAGTATCTTTCACTATTCACCCAAATATGAAAGTTATCAGAAAAACACCAAAATTTTTTCAAAACTAAATTTTTATGTCCCGATTATAAATAAGAAGTTAAAATTGAATATATAAAAGTGTACAATATTGGATTTAAAAGGGTTCACCATTAAAAGGCGGTAAAAGTGATTTTTTTTAGAAAATAATTCTTTTATCTGAAAAATTGAATTTGTTCTTATATTATGTCTAAAAAAACACATCATATGGATTCTAAAATTATATGTAGTATATAAAATTTAAAATTCAGTTAATACTATTCATAAAAACTCTTTGAATGGCTAGTTTGGTTAGTCGGGGTGTGCTCAAACTCAGTGTTGTGTGTAGCACAATCAATTGAATTACTTTAAAGAAGATTACATGCTATGAAATCATGGGATGTTACATTCTTCCCCCCCTTTTGGAAATTTCATCCTCGCAATTTTTAAAATTGGTCTTGGGAACTTCATTGAAAGTCCCACATCGAAAAAAGAGTCAATAAAACTATCACTCTAAAAGAAAGAAATAGAAGTACAAAGGTCACCCAAGATAACCCATACTAGGATTCCATGAAGGAAAACATGGATATGGAAGACAAACTAAGTGTCAAATTCTGATAGAGAGGGATATAAAACATGATCAGAAGAAAGTTAACAATATGAAAAGCACAAACTTGTGATATGATAAACAGTCATTAGTTTCCCAATAGTAAAAGTAAATGGACAATTTTTTTTATTTTAAGTTCCAATTCTTAAAGTTGAGGATTTTATTAATGAGATTGACTAAGAAAATAAAGATATTTACTGACTTTTTAAGTATAGTTTCAATCTTTAATAAATTTTTACCACTAACTAATCTTTTTTTCAAATGATGAGTATTGAAGATTACTTGGTCACATCGAAAGATCTAGAATCAAATTTTAGAGAATCACATGATCCAAAAAGGATAATATATATATTTACCTTGTATTTAGAGATTAACCAAAACCAAAATGGTTAGTACAAGATCAGATGATCCCAAAAAAGGATAATTCTTTAGAGAAATAAATACTAATCTTAATTTCTAAAATTAATCCAACAATACCCCAAAGTTAAATAAATACTGTTCAACAAAAGAATGCCCTTAAAATCCTTTAATATAGTCTAAACTAATATTGAAACCCAAAACAAAGAATAATTTGGTTATATAGTTTTCCATGTTAAATTGTATCTCCAAATGACATCGACTACTCTTAAAGTAACATACTTAAAAGTAAGTAACCTAATCACATATTCTCTATGATAGGTTAATCATTTCTATAAATAACCAAAATAACTATACATCCACAATAAAAGCATAGATAAAAATACACCATTACTCCTCAAATGAAATCAAATAGTATTATATTTTCCTTAGACATATAGTGTTCCCAACAGATCAAATGTATTCTAAAATAACATTTGTCACTTAAAAACAAAATAATTTTACTATACTAAGGGTTTCCATTTGATAATACTTAAGATCCCAGATCAAATTATTATTGATCAATAAAATCGTTTAACTAAAAAGAATTAGTCACACTATCCAGGGACTTCACATAGTCCATTGGTAGGCGATAAATCCCAATCACACTCTGGTTGTGGGTTCGATTCCCACACCTTTTTCCGATGCAATGGGTTGTCACACAATCTACGTGTTTTAAATTTTTCAAAAAATATATTTTATAACATTACCAAAATGAGATAAATTCTTCAAAATGACAGTAACATAATTAAACCACAAATTTTATCTCATACCTTGAATTTTCATCCCAATATTTAATAACTTGTAAATTCCATAAACTCAATGATCTTATAAAACCAAATGTTTTTTATAACTATATCCATAATAGAAAAGATAATTCTTCCTCAAATATCATTTTCACATGAAAAAATGAAGCATTACAAATACAAGAGAAAATTATTCCAAAATAATCCCACTAAGAAAGATCACTAATAATTTTAAACATTTCACCATCCATTTATTTCTACATATATTTTTCCTTGACCAAGAGGATATCCTATAAAATATGGAATTTACTCGGTTAATGGAAAGGTCCCCTACATTTATAGAAAATGACTGTAAATGGATTCTTGGGAACATTTTTATTTTCTTCCACAGTACTCTTTATTTTTACTCAGAAATTCTTTACTTTATGTCCTTCTTTCCCACACGTAAATCATTTATTTGTTCCATTGAGACACTTTCCTGGGTGTCTACTTTCACATTTCCGGCATGATGGAAATTCAGATTTCTTTCCTCCCTGGTCTCCACTGCTGGAGCTCTTATCATTCATCGCCTTTATCTTCTTTGTTGAGTCTGGGAGTTGGTTAATGTATATAGTGTTGATCATATTTTTTGGAAAAATGATTTGGTATGAACATGACATCTTTTACACCTATCAACATTCTATTTTTTTTCTCATTTCTACCACCATTCCCACCTTGTACATCATACTGAATGTTACTATCACTTCCTTGAAATCCATCCATAGAGAAAAACCAGAAATCATTGTGTGAGTAACAATAGTCATAAAACAATTTAGAGAATATAATGACACCTTGTTTTCAATTTAAAACACATTAAGATTAACCAAGGTCATTTATTCTCATTTTATATTAAAATCCTTAAAATCAGTTTATAAAGAAAATGTAAATTATCCTAATCATATTTACTAGGAGTACCCTAACAAAGAGTGAAGAAAGGCCCATTTTCATGTACCAGGATACCCCAGGTCAAGCCCAAAACTCCTAGTCAGAGTTTTCAATCTTAGGTACATCTATGCCAGAGCTGCCTCTACCTACTCGTATCCAAATAGTGATGTATTTATTAGAAAATACAAAAAATCTCTACATTAACAAAATTCTAGGAATTTATTCTATACCAATCCTCAATGTCTATCTTTGGGTAATGTGATCTAATCAGAGTTTATCTAAATCTAGTTTCTGAGCTTTGTACTAAACTTCTTCTGATACCAACTGTAATTCCTCGACCCCAGAACCCAGGAGCTAGTGCATTATTTTAATAAATTTTCATGATTATAAGGAATCAAGTCCTGAAGGACCGATTAGTTTAGTAGTCTTGGAAACAAGATACATACATAAGTTCAACATTACAACTTGAAAAGAAAAAAACAACACTAATTTATTCCACTTGAAACATCCAAGATTCCAAGATTATTCTTGCAATTCACTCATAACTAACTTCTTCATATCCTGTTAAAATGAAACATAAGAAAGGGGTGAACTCAAATGCTCAGTAAGAGTAAGCATTACTATGGAAGATAACATAAACATTAGGCATGGTGAATAATGGAAAACACATGCCTCTACAAATATTATACATGAACACTTTATGGTAGGAATATGGGTTGAGTAAATAATTCCATAATAAAACATAGTCATGAGTATTCTTCTAGTCGAATAACCAGATGAAATATCAGAAGCTAATCTCATAATGATGGAATGAGTAATGTTAGACATCAAAACCACATAGTGAAGGCCTCATGCCAAGAATACAAATAAGATTTTGTTAAGGCCTTGTGCCAAGACACTAGTTTATCTAATGAGACCTACTGATGCATCGAGGAGATATTGGGGGCTCCACCGATCACTTACTAAGTCCAATGCATTTCTCATATGAAATAGTTAAAACATAATCCCAACATTCGTATTAAAACTTGCATACGAAATGTCAATAGTTTAACCACAAACCATGAATGAAATAAAAATATCATATCCAAAGTCAAACATAAATTATTCAATACAATATGAAATATTTTATTATAATAGATAAACCTCAATTGAAAATAATGATGGATATTTACATTGACGAAAATAATCATCAAAACTATTTTAGAGAAATATCCCCCTTTTTCTTGAAAACATTTAAAAGTCACATTATTTATCAAGAAGACATTTAAAACAGTTTTTTAATGAAAGTTTCCCATACAACTTTGAAACTTTTAAAAGGAATTTTAATTTTAAAACATTCATGTTCATATAAATAAATCCTGAAAACTATTTTTAAAACAGAGAGATTAATGAGAAATATTTATAAGAATAGATCTTTAAAACATTTAAAATGATATTTTAGTTAGAGTTCATAACCAAATGAGAGGCACATGAATACAAATAATTGAGGTAATCAAAACTTTATAATATCATGAGAATAAAGGGATTCACGATATACTATGTCAAATTACATTATATACACCATATAAAAGTGAACTAACGTATAACAATAAAGAAGTCCCAATGGAATGTAAATTGAGATGAAGTCCCTTATAAAGATTGTATCCTTAGGTTAAGGATAAATAAATGATATAATTATGTGTGAAAAATATAAATACACTCTAGAAAATAATTGAGTGGAGGATGGCGCTCGGCGACGATGGCGACGATTCCTGGCGATGACGCTCGATGATGGCTCCTAGCGACAAGCCCTAGACTGTGAGTGCGGATTGTTTCCCCCCTTCCAGAAGGTGGGAGGGGGCGGAGGTTCTTCCTCAACCTTTGATTTCACAAACGGATTTTGTACCTCTCTCTAACCCTAGTTTCCTTCCTGAATTTCCGTCAATCTCTTTGAGTCCAAAGGTTCCAGATTTGCATCTTGGAGATCCTCAGCTTACGATCTCATTATCGGAGTTCTCAGAAGCATTGAATCTCTTGAATTTGACCTTGGTGGATTGCTTTAATCACCAAATACCTTCAGTAGATGAATTCAACAGATTCATGTTTAGTAATTGGGATCTGCAGGATCGTACGGTGGTGGGATTGATTGATAAGATCCATTTGATGATACATTTTTCTTCCGCAGAAGATTTAATTTGTGATTGGTCTCGAGCTCCTTGACGCTGAAATGGATTCCGGTTTTTCCTTCTCCAATGGAGTTTTTATCTCTGCATGAATCGGGACTCACCCTCCATCGTGACCTGGGTAAGATTTCCCCATCTTCCTTTGACCTTTCAGAATCCGGCAATTATCCATATGTTAGGGAATCTGGTAGGGCGTTTTCTCTGTATTGAGGGCCACACTGCGTTGGTTAGTCACCCAGTTAATCCGCATCTCTGCATTGAGGTGGATGATTCAAAGGCGCCAGTGCAGTGGATATGGATCACAATTAGTGAGGAGTACCGCTAGAAGGAAGCGGTGGTGTTCGAATCTTGGGTTGATTATTTTCCGGGGTGTCATCGCCTGGGCCACCAAGATGTGAAATGTCATGGTGGAACCCTATCAGTTATAGTGAAAAGAAATGGTAGAGGTGCGGGTCAGGGGAAGAAGATTGATGGTGTTGCAAAGAGTAGAAATGGTGTGGGTGGGCTGGGATTGGTAAATACTTCTGTTGTTGCGGTGTTTGAGAGACCAAAGTAGGACTTAAAGGTTGGTTCTTCTGGCAGTGGCGCTTTGCAGAATCCTATTGTGGCTCAGCCTACAGGTGTTTCTTGGTTTGGTTCTTCTGCCAGTGGCACTGTGTAGGACCCTGTTGTGGCTTAACCGAAAGGTGTTGTTTCTGTAGGTGTTGTCGATGCTGGGTTCAATCGTGCTGGTCTGAATGAGGGAGGGATGCCTTTGAATTCGGAGGGTCGTGGGAAAATGGAAGATGCCAATACATGATTGAACAGTGAGAGGCCTAAGGTGTAGCTACAACCTGCTGTCTCAAGGAGTAATGCTGCTACCTGCAACCAGTTCCATGTTTTGGAGAATGAAGAGGCATGTCAAGTGGAGATGGATAATTCAATGAAAGTTGGTAACCATATGCAGTGTGTTTTAATTGATGCAGTGGAGGAGGTGGCTGATACCATGTGATTGAAGGAGAGCACGAAGAGATTGATGCAGTTAATGTAGTGAAGGTGGTGGATGTTAGCCAAGTGATGGAGGGGCAGCCGCCATGTCTGGCTGCGATTGACTGTAACAGAGGTAATGAAGAGGCTAGAGGGGTGGCTGCTGGTTTCAATGATGACACGATAACTGGATTTTGGGGGGACGTCTTGGACAGTGACAAAGAAAATCTTATTGTGATGGATAGACCTTTCTATTGTAAGACTCTCAAGGAAGGGAAGGGGAAATCTGGACAAGAGGTAACCACCACAGCAAAAAGAAGGATGAGGAAAGACTACTCTGATTTTTCAAATACGATGTCCACTAGGTCATATCTCAAACAATCTCTGTAGGAACTGACACTACTGGAAATTCGGGCTACAGCCACGGTTCTAAACCGTGGCTATAGGACCTCAAACCGTGGCTATAGGTAATAGCCACGGTTTGAGGAACCGTGGCTAAGTTTGGCGTGGCTATAGGTCTAGACCTATAGCCACGGTTCCAAACCGTGGCTTTAACTCTAAAGCCACGGTCCAAACCGTGGCTATAGGTTTAGAGCCACGGTTTAAACCGTGGCTGTATACCTAATGCCACGGTTTCAACCGTGGCTATACTAAAGGCCGGACAAAATCTATAGCCACGGTTTTAAACCGTGGCATTATGTCTATGACCACGGTTTAAAACCGTGGCAATAAATCAATAGCCACTGTTTAAAACCGTGGCTATAGGGTGTCCAAATCCATAAAAAAAATACCCCCTGCCACCCCCGGCCAGTCCCCCCCGGCCAGTACCCCCTGCCCCCTGCCTGGACACCCCTCCCCCCTGCTTGTCCCCCTTGCCACCCCCCTGCCAGTCCCCCTGCCCCCTGACACCCCCCTGCTAGTCCCCCACTGCCCCCTGCTAGTCCCCACCCCCCGCCACCCCCCTGCTTGTCCCCTTGCCAGCCCCCCCACTGGTTGTCCCCCTGCCACCCCCTTGCTTGTCCCCCTACCAGCCAGCCCGTCCCCCCCTGCCCCCTGCTTTCCCCCCTGCCAGCCCCCCCTTCCCCCTGCTTGTCCCCCTGCTTGTCCCCCTGCCAGCTCCCCCCCCTGCCACCCCCCCTGCTTGTCCCCCTGCCAGCCCCCCCCTTGCCCCCTGCTTGCCCCCCCTGCCAGCCCCCCCTCCCCCTGCCAGCCTCCCCCTGCCCCTGCCAGCCCCCCCTGCCCCCTGCCAGCCCCCCTGCCAGCCCCCCCCCCTCCCCCTGCTTGTCCCCCTGCCAGCCCCCCCTGCCCCCTGCTTGCCCCCCTGCCAGCCCCCCCCCCCCTCCCCCTGCTTGTCCCCCTGCCAGCCCCCCTGCCTGCCCCCCCTGCCCCCTGCTTGTCCCCCTGCCAGCCCCCCTGCTTGACCCCCTGCCAGCCCCCCCCCCCCCTTGCCCCCTGCTTGCCCCCCTGCCAGCCCCCCCCTCCCCCTGCCCCCTGCTTGCCCCCCTGCCAGCCCCCCTCCCCCTGCCCCTGCCAGCCCCCCTGCCCCCTGCCCCCTGCTTGCCCCTGCCACCCCCCCTCCCCCTGCTAGTCCCCCACTGCCAGCTCCCACCCTGCCCCCGCTTGCCCCCCTGCCAGCCCCCCCCCCCCTTCCCCCTGCCAGCCTCCCCCTGCCCCTGCCAGCCCCCCCCTGCCCCCTGCTTGCCCCCCTGCCCCCTGCTAGTCCCCCACTGCCAGCTGCCCCCTACCCCCGCTTGCCCCCCTGCCAGCCCCCCCCCTCCCCCTGCCAGCCTGCCCCTGCCCCTGCCAGCCCCCCCTGCCCCCTGCTTGCCCCCCTGCCAGCCCCCCCTGCTTGTCCCCTTGCCAGCCCCCCTGCCCCCTGCCAGCCCCCCCCTTCCCCCTGCCAGCCTCCCCCTGCCCCTGCCAGCCCCCCTGCCCCCTGCTTGCCCCCCTGCCAGCCCCCCCCCCTTCCCCCTGCTTGTCCCCCGGCCAGCCCCCCTGCCCCCCGCTTGCCCCCCTGCCACCCCCCACCTTCCCCCTGCCAGCCCCCCCTGCCCCCACCCCCAGCCCCCCCCCCCCTGCCCCCTGCCAGCCCCCCCTGCCCCCTGCTTGTCCCCCTGCCCCCTGCCCCCTGCTAGGCCCCCTGTCAGTCCCCTGCTAGTCCCCCTGCCCCCTGATCTGATAACCAAGTTTATCTGATCTGATAACCACAACATCTTCAGCACTGCCAGATTCAGGTTTAACAGGTACCAATTCACCAATTCTGACATGTTTAGCAGCATGAGATAAGACAGGAACAGACTGAACTACATCAGATTTACAGACCATGTTTAGCACCCCTCCCCCCTGCTGGACACCCTCCTACTGGACACCCCCTCCCTCTGCTGGACAACCCCCCCTGCTGGACACCCCCCTGTCGGTCAACATTGCTACAGTTGCGGGCCACAAGCATTCGGCCCAACCAGATCAGGCAACACCAATCCAACAAAATCCTCATCCGCGACAGTTGCAGGCTACAAGCATTCAGTAGGGATTAATGGAAGAAATCAACATGAATACAACGACAAATATGTTCCTTTGAGTAGGGGTGTCCATGGGTTGGGTCGGGTCATGGGTGTTCTAGGGCCCGACCCAAAACCGGCGGGACGGGTCGGGTCGGGTCGGGTCTCATACTTTGCGGGTAGGCGACCCGACCCAACCCAAACCATTGGGGGTCGGGTTACCCAACTCATGGTCGAACGACCTGACCCAACCCAACCCTCTTCGGGTCGGGTCAGTTTGTGTCGGGTTACTTGGGTGAACCCGACCCAACCCAAACCATTGGGGGTCGGGTTACCCGACTCATGGTCGAACGACCCGACCCGACCCAACCCTCTGCGGGTCGGGTCAGTTTGGGTCGGGTTACTTGGGTGAACCCGACCCAACCCGAGCCAGCCTGAGCCAGCCCCCCAGACCCAGCCCCTCCCTCCCCCCTGTGTGCAGCTAGACCCCCCTGTGCAGCGATACCCCCCCTGTGCAGCCAGCCCCCCACCAGACCCAGCCAGCCCCCCTGTGCAGCCAGCCCCCCACCAGACCCAGCCAGCCCCCCCATGCACCCAGCCCCCCCCAGACCCAGCCCCTCCCCCCCAGACCCCTGTCCAGCCCCCCGGACCCAGCCCCCCCAGACCCCGGTCCAGCCCCAGCCCCCCAGAGCAGACCCACCCAGCCACTCCCCCTCCCTAGACCCCTGTCCAGCCCCCCCCCCCTGTGCAGCCAGCCCCCCAGACCCAGCCCCCTCCCCCTGGGCGGCTAGCCCCCCAGACCCAGCCCCCAGCCCCTGTGCACCCACCCACCCAGCCCCCCAGCCCCCTATCCCCCCACCCCCTGTGCACCCAACCCCTGTGCACCCAGCCCCCCAGACCCAGCCCATGTGCACCCAACCCCTGTAGTGGTGTGTGCTTGAGTGAGAAAATTTTCAAGAAAATGAAGATAATCTGGAATCCCTAGATGATGGAGTGGGTTGGAGATGATATTAAATTATATGAGAATATATGAGCAGATCCAATGGTTCAAAAGAGGAATCTGGAGAAGAGGATAAAGCAGACAAAGAAGAAGAAGAAAGTGGTAGTGGATCTAGTAGTGAGGAAGAAGGAAATGAAAAATATGGTGATAAAAGTGGAGAAAGTGATAGTATAAGTGAAAGATATGAATTTGAGAATGAAGATGATGGGAATAATGAAAGTATTTGAAGTGACAATGGTTCTGATCATTTTAGTGATGATCAATATGCCATTATAGAACCTGCTGGTAATGTGAACCAAGAACAGATTATTGAAACTCCTAGTCTTGCAGAAGCTGGTGACGAGGAAAAAGAAGTAATTGAAGTTGGTATGTATATAGAGAAAAATTAGTCCCAGTACCCCAGTTGGTATATGTTATAAGTATACCTCAAGTTTAGGGGGAGTAACAGATGAGTAGAGATCCAGTTGAGGGGGAGCAACATGTGAGGAGAGATCCAGTTGGGGGGGGGGGGGAGCCTCAACCTGAAAGAGTGAGAGTTGATACACTCATTACTCTAGATGCATTTATCAAGTCTAAATGGGAAAGGAATCCTGGATATATTGCTATTGGTTTGGATTATTCAGACTCAGATGATGAGGAGAGTGTAGCAGTTTCATAATTTAGTCTTTTTCTAACAGTTGGTAGTTTTCGGCTACTTGTTCTTGGTTCATAGGATTGGTTTTATTGCATTTTTTATTCCCCTCATATTCAGTCATGCTATAATGTTCTGATTGTTGCAGTTTGAACATCGATCAATGGTCGACATTCAAATTTTTTTGGTCGACATTCTAATTTTATGCTCTTACGACCATGTTAGTTCAATTTCTTAGGGGTTGCTACCCATTTCTGGGGTTGATATGACCTAAAATTTGATCAAGAAAGTACCATTCCTCTGATGTTTGTGTTTGTGTTGGCACTTCATGTTTTTCTATTAGTTTCCTGCTTTGTTTTTTGGAGTTGCTGCTGGTGGATGTGCACATGGGTGATTTTAAAATAATGAAACCTTCTGATTTATGTTATGTTATGTTATTTTATTTTTGGTAGCAAAATTATATTATTTTTATTGCCACTTAAGTATTAGGAACATATCACTGGGAACAACATCTGGTGGCTGCTCTGACAAAATGATGGTTTATAAAGTTCTGGTCAGACAAATTTAGTGGTGTAAAACCGGGCTGGGCTCGGGGCCAAATTATCCAGTCTCTTTGGGCCAGACCCAGCCCCCTCCCCCTGCTGGACACCCCTCCCCCCTGCCTGGAAGTGGACCTTAATTCCACCCTCATTGATCGGGTTGTGTTATCCACAAATGAAGATGACTTGTTTTTGAAAATTGAGTATGAACAACTACCTGCATTTTGTTCCAAGTGTCTGTCTATAGGGCAATCTAAAGAGAGATGCAGAATGAAACTTGTCTGCTCTTTTTTCTCGCAGAAGGGACATGATTTTCAGACTTTCCGTAAGAAGAGAAAGAATGGTCCTGGAGTTGGGAATGGCTTTGGTCAGGCTGTTGCAGGAAATGGAAGTGTGGAACTTGGGCAGGGTCTTGCAGGAACAGGTTGTGATCAACCAGGGACTGGAGTCAGCAATATGAAGGGGAATGCTTCTGATATTTCAGGTGAAGGTTTTCAAGAGGAGGTGAATTTTGATGATCCAGATTTGCAACCTGGACTGGGGCTGGTGAGGTTCAGGGGCAGGGAAAACTAACTGTAGCAGGGGCTGTTAGTGGCCGGATTGAGGATGAAAATCAGAGGCCAGGAGCAGATAAGTCAAGGTCAGAGTTTGATGTTGCCTCTCAGCAGCGGGGTCAAGGTCTGATCTCATCAGGTGTACAGGTGCAGGTAAATGTTGATGATCCAGGCTTGGAGCAACCTGGAATTGGGTCTGGAGAGGTTAAATCTGTTCAAGGGCAGAAGAAACTCTCGGTAGCACGGGCTGATTGTGTCCAGTTTGTGGATGAAAATCAGCGGCCTGTTGACTTCTCGGAGATCTCGATCAAACGCTTGTGAAAACTTCGACAAGCAGGAAGGACTGGTATTGAGAGAGGTCCTACTAAGTGTCGGGTGATTCCCATGATTTGTGGATACCTCTGAAGGAGTCTTTCAGCGACTTCTAAGTGATCACAATCAAACACTTGTGAAAAGCTTCGAAAGACTGGATCGAATGGTGTAAGGTACACCATTCTTATTCTTTGTTTAGATTGATTACAAACGTATAGATATATTTCGGCGTGACTGCGGCGTGACCGCGGACACCCCTCCCCCCCGCTGGACACCCCTCCCCCCTGCTGGATGTGGCTGGAGCAGGGCCACAGCGCGGCGTGACCGCGGCGTGACCGTAGCGTGACCGCGGCCTGACCGCCGCGTGACCGCGGCGGGACCGCCGCGTGACCGCCGCGCGACCGCCGCGTGACCGCCGCGCGACCGCGGCGTGACCGCCGCGTTACCGCCGCGTGACCGCGGCGTGACCGCGGCGTGACCGCGGCGTGACCGCGGCGTGACCGCGGCGTGACCGCGGCGTGACCGCGGCGTGACCGCGGCGTGACCGCCGCGTGACCGCGGCGTGACCGCAGCGTGTTGGCCCGATCCAGCGACATCCGCGGGGCAGCATCTTCCGACCAGGAGCGAAGGGAGCGGGAGGAGGCTGGAATGCGGGTGAAAGGGGGGTCCTACTAAGTGTCGGGTGATTCCCATGATTTGTGGATACCTCTGAAGGAGTCTTTCAGCGACTTCTAAGTGATCACAATCAAACACTTGTGAAAAGCTTCGAAAGACTGGATCGAATGGTGTAAGGTACACCATTCTTCTTCTTTGTTTAGATTGATTACAAACGTATAGATATATTTCGGCGTGACTGCGGCGTGACCGCGGACACCCCTCCCCCCCGCTGGACACCCCTCCCCCCTGCTGGATGTGGCAGGAGCAGGGCCACATCACGGCGTGACCGCGGCGTGACCGCGGCGTGACCGCGGCGTGACCGCGGCGTGACCGCGGCGTGACCGCAGCGTGACCGCAGCGTGTTGGCCCGATCCAGCGACATCCGCGGGGCAGCATCTTCCGACCAGGAGCGAAGGGAGCGGGAGGAGGCTGGAATGCGGGTGAAAGGGGGGTCCTACTAAGTGTCGGGTGATTCCCATGATTTGTGGATACCTCTGAAGGAGTCTTTCAGCGACTTCTAAGTGATCACAATCAAACACTTGTGAAAAGCTTTGAAAGACTGGATCGAATGGTGTAAGGTACACCATTCTTATTCTTTGTTTAGATTGATTACAAACGTATAGATATATTTCGGCGTGACTGCGGCGTGACCGCGGACACCCCTCCCCCCCGCTGGACACCCCTCCCCCCTGCTGGATGTGGCTGGAGCAGGGCCACATCACAGCGTGACCGCGGCGTGACCGCGGCGTGACCGCGGCGTGACCGCGGCGTGACCGCGGCGTGACCGCGGCGTGACCGCGGCGTGACCGCGGCGTGACCGCGGCGTGACCGCGGCGTGACCGCGACGTGACCGCAGCGTGACCGCAGCGTGTTGGCCCGATCCAGCGACATCCGCGGGGCAGCATCTTCCGACCAGGAGCGAAGGGAGCGGGAGGAGGCTGGAATGCGGGTGAAAGGGGGGTCCTACTAAGTGTCGGGTGATTCCCATGATTTGTGGATACCTCTGAAGGAGTCTTTCAGCGACTTCTAAGTGATCACAATCAAACACTTGTGAAAAGCTTCGAAAGACTGGATCGAATGGTGTAAGGTACACCATTCTTATTCTTTGTTTAGATTGATTACAAACGTATAGATATATTTCGGCGTGACTGCGGCGTGACCGCGGACACCCCTCCCCCCCGCTGGACACCCCTCCCCCCCGCTGGATGTGGCTGGAGCAGGGCCACATCACGGTGTGACCGCGGCGTGACCGCGGCGTGACCGCGGCGTGACCGCGGCGTGACCGCGGCGTGACCGCGGCGTGACCGCGGCGTGACCGCAGCGTGTTGGCCCGATCCAGCGACATCCGCGGGGTAGCATCTTCCGACCAGGAGCGAAGGGAGCGGGAGGAAGCTGGAATGCGGGTGAAAGGGGGGTCCTACTAAGTGTCGGGTGATTCCCATGATTTGTGGATACCTCTGAAGGAGTCTTTCAGCGACTTCTAAGTGATCACAATCAAACACTTGTGAAAAGCAAGGTGGTATCACACAAGAGAAAAATATGTAGGATGGGCATGGAATTTTTGGGAAAACCAAGGTGGTATCACACAAGAGAAAAATATGTAGGATGTGGGACTTTTTGTGGATATCAATACTTCATAGTACTCTATCTACTATTATCTAGATCTTGTCCTTAAGTAGGTTATTTTATACCATTTTGAGAAAAAAAATTTACATTTACAACATTGGGATATTGGAATTATCCGTTAGGATGTATATAAAACTGAGGGAACCCCCATCATGGGGGTTATATATATTCAGATTTACTTATGTCTCATAGAGCTAGGAAATATTTCAAGAGAACTCTTATGTAGAAGAGGGAATTATTAACATTGGTTTAAAGGGATTTAATGAAAAAACTTTTTCCCTACCTTGAGGTTCCTTTTAGTACTTTGTTCATAATTTTACTTCTCCCGTATAGATTGAGGCGTAGAGTGAAACATTGAAGGAACTTCACAAACCAATAATGTTAGTAGTTCTCAGAATACATACTGGTCTATCCTCAATTATGGTTAGTATATGAATTGGAGTTATCAAATCTGGAAAGATTTGAGCTTGTATCCTTAACTGGAAAGATTGTGAGCCATGTTTATTAATTGGTGGATATGAATTTCTCAAGATGCACATGTTGGTGTAAGGGAACCCCATTTAATAATGGAATTTCAACTAGGATATGAAATACCAGTGAGTCTTTTTGTTCCATGTTTTATGAGGCTTTATCAACTTTTAGGTCAAGTTCGGTGGGGTGAATCTCTTCATAGAACAGATAGTCCAATCCAACTCTTGAAGGGATATATAATACTAAATCTTAATGGTTATCAACCAATACACACAAAAACAGATCCTTTAGTTTCGAATAGGCCTTAAATACTAGATATTTCAGTCGTATGGCCCATAAGAATGGATGAGAAAGCTCTGGATTGGATCTTGGGATACTATTCCTTGTTTTCCTTAACTCCTTATTGGACTCCCATCAACACATTTTTGGCTGTTAACAATGACTCAAAAATCACCCAATCATAACCGATTGCACTAAAAGATGGTTTTCTCTGGGTGAGGAATGTTGGTTTCCAAATTTGGAAACCCTATATGAAATCCAAGATTGGGTTCCAGTTTTGATGTGTTCAAGAGATGAATATATCTACTTTCTGTGAGACCTATGGTGAGAAACACCCAATGTCGCTACCCAAAAAACTGCATGTTCCAGTGCTTATAGTGACATAATAAAAAGTCTGAAATTTAAAACCTTGCACCATCACAGTTGAATGGTTCACCAATTTGCTACTGTTGAATAAAAAGTGAAACTTTAATATAACTGCACAAATAATGGTGACATAATAAAAGTCTGAAATTTATATTGTACCTGTTTTTTGTTCCATATGGGCTGTGTTGTTTGGCTCATTCGGTTCTGGAAGGTTTATGAAGTTGCCACCTTGGAAATCCGGGAGCGTTTTGTTCCTTCACTCCTGGCCATGATTACAAACCAATACCATTGAAACATGGAGTTCAAATAAAAATGAATAATCTGGCATTTCTATAATACATTCCATGATGGTGTGTATGTACAGTATGCAAACAGAAAATTGTAATGATAGGAGGCAACAAACATGTCGTATTTGTGCAGTATAATAATTCAGGCATTGAAAATTGAACACAATGAAAACAGGATAATGAAATGACTAATTGCTTTCAATGGAGCAACATAAATTTCAAATAACGTTTCAGTACTGTAGATAATGTAATAATTATTTCACATCAAATAGGAATTTGAAAAATAGTACTGAAAACAAATTAAATAGTAAACATGTATGTTTACCATTGGTCTGCGGCATCACATTTTAGTCTGCTTTTTCTATTTTCCTATTTACATTTCCCTTCATTCAGGTGTGTAGTTCAGTAGAATGTGTGATTGTAGCCTTGTTGTCTCAAAAAATGTGGACAGTAGCATGAAGTTCATCCTCATTATCACAATCACAGACATCCTGACGACAAATTCCATCACCCTGGATCACGACCAATCTATAGTAAATATATTTAATTGAAATAAGAGCATTGAAATGATACATATAAAATTATCCTTAAGTAGTAGAGTTCACCTAGGTAAGTGCAGTATCAAAGCCGCAATCACAGACATCCTGATGACAAATTCCATCACCCTGGAGCACAACCACACTATAGTAAATATCTTTGATGAAGATTATCCTGGAGGTGAGAAGTACATGTAGAAGAATATCCTGGAGGTGAGAAGTACATGTAGAAGATACAACTGAAACATCACCTTCTAATCAGCAACGGTCGGCACTAAAGGAAAATTGGAAGTCGTTATGCCCCGATGTTTGGATCATAGGACGTCTTATGAGATAAGCATGTCCAATCTCTATAATACATTATACCCTGCTCTAAAATACATGATCCACTACTATAAAATATGACCCACTACAAAAATCATGATTTACTACCCAAAAAACTGCATGTTCCAGTGCTTATAGTGACATAATAAAAAGTCTGAAATTTAAAACCTTGCACCATCACAGTTGAATGGTTCACCAATTTGCTACTGTTGAATAAAAAGTGAAACTTTAATATAACTGCACAAATAATGGTGACATAATAAAAGTCTGAAATTTATATTGTACCTGTTTTTTGTTCCATATGGGCTGTGTTGTTTGGCTCATTCGGTTCTGGAAGGTTTATGAAGTTGCCACCTTGGAAATCCGGGAGCGTTTTGTTCCTTCACTCCTGGCCATGATTACAAACCAATACCATTGAAACATGGAGTTCAAATAAAAATGAATAATCTGGCATTTCTATAATACATTCCATGATGGTGTGTATGTACAGTATGCAAACAGAAAACTGTAATGATAGGAGGCAACAAACATGTCGTATTTGTGCAGTATAATAATTCAGGCATTAAAAATTGAACACAATGAAAACAGGATAATGAAATGACTAATTGCTTTCAATGGAGCAACATAAACAAGAATCTACACAGACTGATTCCCCTAAAACGAGGGTCAAAAACTTGAGAATACAATTCCAAAACATAGGCATTTACCAAGTTAATAAGAAATATAAACCAATAAAGGTAAAATAAATTGGAAATAGATTCCTAAATTCCAAGAATTCAAAATGATTATAATGACACCAACGAAAAAAATAGAAAACAATGGAAAATACAAGTAGTAAATGCTTGCATAATTCTCATATAAATAGAAATAAGAATCCTTACAGATTAATTTATCTAAATCTTGGATAAAAAAACAGAATAATATTCTAAAACATTGAAATTAACACATAATATTTACCCCTGTCATTTCCAGAACCAATAAGCATGTTCTTGACACAAAGAATCATCTACAACAATAAACAAAATGAGGGCTGCAGCAAGCAGGGATTAAATGAGTCATAACAGAATTTATTTATAATAGTAAATAGAAAATGTGTTTTAGAATATATTTTTTTGAGATATTCAACATGGTTAGAGGTTTGAAGGTGATTCCCAAACATCTAACATTATCTTTGAACACCTGGTGTGTAGGGTAAATAGGTTTATCATCCATGCTCCATGGAAGTAAAGATTCTTTGACTCTAAACCTATTAACATAAACTAATTCCAATATGGATTCCTAAATTCTAGGAATTCAAAATGATGGTACAAACCAGTGGAAAATTCATGTATGGAATACATGGATAGTTCTCATAGAAAAAAAATAAGAATCTGCATAGACAGATTCACATAAAATCTGGGTAAAAAACATGAGAATGCAATTCCAAAACATGGATAGTTCTCATAGTGTTGCTGTTTGGAAAACAACTCCTCTAGATGTTGTAAAATTGATATGCAAATCATCATGGTTCATACTAATCACAAAAAAAATCATCATTAATTCATGATATAATGACACCATTTATCAAATAATTGTGATACCCTCACCTGGAATGATAAGAACCCTAGAACACCTGACGGAAATCGCAAACAGGAGGAGGAGGAGGGGGTTCGAAGAGGTGGATGAACTGTAGGAAAAAAAAACAAGTTACCGAGGAAGACAGCTGCAGATGAGGAAAATGTGTCGGGAGGGAGATGGGGGTGTCGACCTCGGCGTCGGAAGAGAGCCGTCGGGGAGGAGCCGTCGGGGAGGAGCCGTCGAGGAGGAGGGCGCGGCGAGGAGGGCGCGGCGAGGAGGAGGCGTCGGGGAGGAGGGCGCGGCGAGGAGGAGGGCGCGGCGAGGAGGGCGCGGCGAGGAGGGCGCGGCGAGGAGGAGGGCGCGGCGAGGAGGAGGCGTCGGGGAGGAGGAGGGCGCGGCGAGGAGGAATTGCGAGGGCTGAGGAGGAGACGTGGTCGGGAGGAGGGTGGTGTGCGAATCGGGGGAGGAGGGCTGCGGGAGGAGGAGCCCGATAAAAGATAGGGAAAAAAAAGGATGAAACGGATTTAGCCACGGAAGAAAATTTTAAGCGTGGCAATATAATGGCTATAGCCACGGACCTACAAAACCGTGGCTATAGGTCCGTGGCTATAGCCTAAATTTCTAGTAGTGTGATATCTTTGAAAAAATTGAACTTTAGAAGGAAGTACGCCAAGATCGTAAAGCACTATGAAAGCTCAGAATGGGAGACTACCACTGCGGAAGGAGGCTCTTTTGGGGGTTGTGATGGTTATGATGTTTTTGATATGCAATCATTCTCCTTTGTACTTGTTGTACTTTTCTTTTTATTTAATAAATAGTCATAGGCCTACCTATGACTGAAGTTATTGGTATAAATACACTCTATATGATTGGATATTCAGTTAAATCAATCAGGGGAAATTCACACATATTTTTAATAAAACAACATGAATGACTTAGATGTTTCACTCAATGAATGAAAATTGAGTTAAGATTACTATTATAAAGTTCATATCAATGACATGAGAAATTATCAATGGAGTGATTATGTGTATTGAAAGTATATCCACACAAAGGAGAGTGGAAGTTACTACATAAATAATAAGTAGTTATTCCAAATATAATCTTGCAGTAAAATAATCAATGATGTATGCATGAAGCCCACTGAGTGAAAATAGAAAATTGAAATTTCCTTACTGATTTGGTGACTCATGAAATATAAACCCCATGAAAGAAGGATCATACAATGAAGTTTTAAATACCCATATATTAAATTACATTACACAAGGAATACATTTATATCCAGTACATTCACCACACAAAAGGAAATAGTGGCAATAGAGTGTGAATCTCACGGGAATAAGAAGTGAGATGAAATCCCCTTACCACGTTGTAATCAATAAGCTATATGACCAAAAGTTAATAACCACCAAATAATTCACATAATACCATGATTATAAAGATAATAATTAATATATATATATATATATATATATATCAAAAGTATGTACATGATACACCACATGCAATAAATAAGTGGCGAACAATGGAAATCTCACGGAATTAAAAGTGAGATAAGAAACCCCTTACCTCAAGTCCAGCTGGTCTTGTATGTTCCTTATTATTCCGGAATAACAAACTTATGTTAATTTTTAATTTATTAAGAAAAATTTTCTTGTTTATTATTCCTTTTATATCACTTATTTCTTTTCTAAAACAATTAGTTAATTATTTGAGTTCATATTGGATATTGTATCGATGTTCAGAACTTTAGTAAAAAATGAGCTTGTTATAATTAAAATTTTTCAATGTGGTCAAAAGTTCATTATCTAAAAAATGATATACATGATTTATATATCATATATATATATATATATATATTATATATCCAGTATATATATGTATTTATAACAGTACATAACATTTGTAGATAATAAATGAAATGCACTATTCATGGAGATAGTAAGCCGTACGTACGCCTGAACACACTTTCATTTATATTTTGTATTTTAATGGAATTAAAACATAATTATACACAGCTATATTATAATTCCATTATAATATCATTAAATACATCCTTTATATGTCCCACATAAGGGATTAATGAGTCATATCACTTTGAGGGTCGGTAGTCCACACTTCCTCAAATGAAATTATCACGTTTTACCCATAATGGAAACCATAAAAGAATGATATAAATGGAAAATAAAGAAACATAAATAAAACATAAAAATAATATATATCATATATAAATAAATTTTCATCTTGATTTCCACCATGAGAGGTGGTAGGATATAATTGAACAATCATCGTTTCGTGAGGCCTTAGTTTTCCCTCCACAGGAACAATATGTTCTTTACCTATTAGATGGAGTTGTGTGTAAGTATAGTTCAAATGGTTCTCATAAAAACAACTTGGTATATTGAGGATGCTGGTGTTATTATAAAACAAATTAATAAAAATAGTTTAGGTGTTGGAGAAGTAAAAAAAAAGAAAACAACTTAAGAGAAACTATTGTCTTTAATTTGGGTAACTCCCTTTGGTTTGAACCAAACAGACTTATTGAAGTGACTTTGGCTTAAGGTAAGGCTTATAGGTGGAAGAGAGGGATCGTGAGAGCTTATTTGTGTAGGGGTTGGATGAGCCAAGGGGCATGAGAGGTGTGAAAAATGCGATAGAAGTGGTTTCCTTTTATAAAGGAGAGGAGGGGATCTTTAGGAAAATTTGAAAATGTTATTTTATTATAATCTTATATTCGGTTTCAAAAGGTCCAAAACACATTAAAGTTGAACAATGTCATTATGATTCTTCAGTGGCTCCATGGGGTCCCAAAATCGACCCAAGGATTCCCATGGTCAGCCATGACTCATCCAATAATGTTAGGATAAATGTTAAGGTAATTTTGTATTATTATAATATTTTTTTACCCTAAATTACCCTATTTACCTTTAAACGTGGTAAATAAATGTCAAAAGTTACTATTCACCAAAAATCATTTTCATCTTATTGAACCAAATTTTACTTACTAATAACAACCATGTATGTCGGATTTTCGAAATTCAATTCACAGAAGTATTAAAATTTCATTTAAATGAAAAAGTCCGTTTTTAACCACTACTAAGTGGTTTTACAATTAATCAAAAATTGAAATTTTTCAGAAAAATACAAAAAATAAAGCCTAAGATATATTTGATATTAAAAATTCATAAATTATGTCTATTTTACCAAATTCAAAATTTATAATTTTTTTAATTAATTTAAAATTAATTCTCGTTGTCAAAACAAATATCGTGTTTTTAAGAAACAATAACTATCAAAATATTGACACTTGTTTATGTATAATTTCAAAGTATAATTAATTCCAATGACCAAAATTGGATTAAATTGTAAAAATATAATCTAATTATACTTCCAAACCATTAAAATTTATAATTGAAAAATATAAATTATTCTGATTAAAAAAGTTATTTTCAATTAAAATTTAGTATTTTTCACTATGCACCCAAATATGAATGTTATTAGAAAAACACCAAAAATTTATCAAAATAGAATTTTTATGTCATGATTCTAAATAAGAAGTTCAATGTGAATATATTAAAGTGTCAAATATTGTATTTTAAAGGGTTCACTATTAAAAGGCAATAAAATTGTATTTTTTGAAAAATACTTCTTTTATCTGAAAAATAGAATTTGTTCTTATATTATGTCTAAAAAACACATAATATGGATTCTAAAATTTAATGTCGTATATAAAATTTAAAATTCAGTTAATACTATTCATAACCACTTTTTGAATGACTAGTTTTGTTAGTCGGGCTGCACTCAAACTCGGTGTTGCGTGTAACACAAGCTATTGAATTAATTTAAAGAAAATAACATACTATGAAATCTTAGGGTGTTACCATACTGAGTTAAAATTATTTTTACTAGGAAATTCATGAATTGAAAAAATAATTTATGGCTTTGTATTTAATTTAAAAAATTCAATAAATCCCTGAAACCCAAAATTTGTTCCAGAAAGTAATTTTTTTCTATATTTCAAAAAATAACTAAAATGAAATAATCACTATGTTCTAGGAAAATTAGTGTATAAATTTAGTTTAAATAAATTAAAATTTCCATAAATTATGAATCTTATAATTAATATACTAGAATTAAAGTCATTGAGATATATGATGATGTGTAAGAAATATGTTATAACTAAAATATTGAAATTGAAAAGAAATGACGAGTATTGGGAACTTTTAATTTATAATAAAAATTCTTAAATAATGAAAAGAACACCTTAAAACCCTAATAAAATCCGGGAGGGATTTATGAGTTGTAACATAATAGGATATGGTGGTAAATGATTTTGGAAAAAAGAGTGATGATAATATGGTTGGTTATTTCTATAAAATATTGGATAATTATTTATTAATTTTAAAACAGATGATTTGGAAATATATGTTTTGTGAAATTAAAAACCATGGTCTTAATAATGGTTTTAGTTCACTGTTTTGACATTTTAGACACAAGTTCTTAAAATTTTATTTTTTTAGAACATAAATTAATTTTTTCATAATACCTTTTCCATGGAAAAATAATTTTTTTATAAAATATAATTTTAGAATTCTTAATTTATATTTCAATCTTTGGGTATATTATAGGATTGGAAAATGATTTTCGTTCAGTGAAATAGTTAATATGAATATAATAACATATTTCTACTCTTCAATTTTTTTTATTAATTAAAACATATGTTTTACATTCTAATGAAGTCATAAAACTTGTAGCATATTCATATAGTATTTTAATATTTACCCAAAAATTCAGCAATATGGAAAAGTTATTTATGATTCACCATTGGCCAATTTAAGAATTTCTAAATCAAATTTAATTCCATTTTCATGATAATAATTTTTTACATATTATAGTTTAAATTTTAAAATAAAAAAATTGGTGTATTTAGAAAGATTTTGTTTGGCATCAAAAATTTTAACACTATTTTTGTTTTCTATTATTTTTATTTAGACACATATATATAGAATTATATTACTGTTCATTAATAATAATTTTTATCTAAAATATCATGAAATTTTTTAACATAGTTTATTTTAAACATGCATGTATATTGATAATATTACAGTTTAAAAGGTTATATTTCAAAGGGGTTAGATTCCAATTGTCAGATTTTTCCAATGATTAGAGTCCAGTTGTTCGATATTTCAAATTTTTAGATTTTGATAGTCATATTTCATCCTATGTATACACCTAATTCTAACACTTAAAATCAATCATATACTTTTACTAGTTCATAAACCTTGCTTGATCCACTTCTTATTATTTTATACATAATGGTAATGTGCCTCATATAAATTTCATTTTTCTGAGTATGATCCACCGAAGTACATGATTATAGTTCAACTACATTTATTTATATATCTTATTGTATTGGTTTTAAATTTTATTATAAATTTAATTTTTTTTCTTTTATAGTATTATGTGATGTAATATTATGGTGAAATTATATAATTTTTAATTTAACACAATTTTTATGATGAAATGTTTATTTAATATAGTATAATTATATGTCATATTACTCTAAAATGCATGAAATACTAGTTTATCCATCATGAATCTAAACTTCGTCATCCTATCCTCGATGTTATTTTCATTAGTGGTATTAGAACTCATTCATGTTGATTTTGTCACTCCCTTGATAATTTCTAGACTAGGTCACCCTTTTTTTAATGATGTTTAACCATAAACCACAAAAAACTTTTATCTAAGAGTTATGAACATAAAAAACATGCTATATTCTATGAGGATATATAAAAATTAATGAAATTCGAGTTCATAATTGGTTATTGTTTTTTCCATGTTTCTGTGAAGAATACCTCATATTATTTTCAAAATTATTCACCTTTAAAAATAAACTTCTCTATTATGACTTACATGAACTAAAAATTCCTAATGAAAGAGACATAACACTTTATAGGGTAAAATTCCCCATAGGGAATATAAGGAAATAGTAACGTATCTTCTTTCATGATCGACACCTTGCATCACCTAGAGAAAAATATAGAATTTGAAAGTGAAAATGACCAAAATATTTATGGTTGAAAACCTATACAGGGAGGCTTGAGGCAACACTATGTTCTTTTCAGCTAATATTTCTACATTAATATATTTGGAAAACATTTGGCAAAAATATGAAAATGGAATAAAAAATATGGGATCCGTCATATAAACTATAAAAAAAATAAATTTATGATCACTAGGAATGAATATATGAGGAAAAAAAAATCACCCTTATAATACTTCCATATATTAGTTTAGATGGTTCATGAGAAATACACGAATGAATAATCTCAGAGTTCTAATTCCCTATTGAAAATTTTAATCCTCATTAAAAAATACCCCTGTGTGATTGTCAACATGATGAGTTATTCATATCTATTATCTGAATGGAATAACATTATCCTATAGTGAAAATTCATATGCCAACATCTAAAACCACCATTACCCATTTAGGAAAACAAATCCAAAAGGAAATAATATCACATATCTAAGTGAGATTTCCTTTTTTATGGTTATGGGATATATATTGGTATATCTGGGATACATATATCAGTTTGCATGTGTTGACTCAGGAGGAGACCAAATTACATTGTTTATTATCTCATAGACCCACTAAAACATATAATGATGGTAAATAAACTTTTATATCCTCACCACTTATATCCATTCGAGGAAACAAATGTAAGTTATAATTGGATGATCTATAATTAATTATTGACAGAAGTAGTTAGAGAGAATTATATTATTGATCCACAACCATTCATTGTTATGGTGGAATTAGTTGTCTTAAAATTTATTTTCAATAATCACAAGTTTTACTAAATGAATCATTAGGATAATAAAAGAGAAAGAGAGTTAAAAATGATTTATGATAAAGGATATGTTACTTCATTAAGAAAAAATAGAGGAATGTTTAGATTTTGGATTCAATATAAAAAAGGAATCTTGAATAGGAATAATATTATAAGGAATTCTCTATATATTATTAAAGTTTGATCAATGTTTTCATAGTCATTCATAGTCGGACACAACTCTTCTGGGGTTGTGGCTCCCAACTCACTTTTAGGATGAAACAACTCCTCCTTTGTAACAAAATCATCTCCTACATATTTATTTCATTAACCAGTAGATTCTAGTATTCTGTTACTTTTTTAGTATTATAATACTCTTGACAAAGTCTTTCTATAGGGCCATACCTTTCCATTATCTAGCCTTGTTTCTCTGCTGATTATGTGACCTGTTGGGAATATTTTTAATGTGTCCATTTTCTGAGATCAATGAATAAGTAGATTAATTCTCTAATGGTGTGTTGTGACTAGACCACACACATTTACCCTCAAACAGAAATCCCCTACTTCACACATGCATAGACTACATGGTAATTTCATATTAAAAATCATAGTTTAATAATGATATATTGAAGGTGATGAAATTTTCCACTGTTCTTAGAATGACGTGTATCATGAAGGGTCTTTAAGATTATACTTTATAGAAGATACTCCATACATTACTGGATTGTGGAATTATCTATATTTTAATTATATTTGACAACAAGGATAAACACATTATCTAAGACCAAATTACATAAATAGGGTCTGGATTTAACATCTCTTGAGTCAGATAGAACCATATAATTTTTTACCTCAAAAAATTCTACCGATTAAGTTACCAAGACTATGATAACTTGAGTCTCTATAATTGGTGGTTGAAATTTTGAATTCAAAACCCTGAATGTGATTGTTAGTAGACACCATAATATATCAAATAATTGTCAGTGTCGATACTAATAATCATTCATAAGAATATTTTCATCTTCATCCACTGTAACCACATCTTATGGCACAATAGGGTGGCTTTATCATGGAAATTACAACATAAGTATTTGGTAATTTGTCTCAAATTATGGGATAATACAACCATATAGTAGATAACTAGGATCATATGGTATCTATGGTGAAGGATTTCCCCAAACATTACTATGGAGGGATACACTTTGATACTGTTGTTAATGAACAAAATTGGAAATGAACACAAGCCTTAGGATAACTCACCATCCAACAAAGATGCATGGAATATGGATATTTTTTATTCAGAATATTTAGATTTATCCTTGAATTATATATGTTCATACAATATCTATGAATTAACTAGGACAATTTCTGACACATTAAATCTAATATTTGGTTTTGATCATCCTTGGGAATCAAAGACAAACTGAATTTATAGTTATATATTCTAGGAGTGTGGGGATAGTTGATCCTGATAAATTGAAACCCCTAGGGCTCTGATGATTAGATCAAAATTTTCAAAAAATAATTGGTTAATATAATTTAATGATATTGGATTTAGGGATAAATATACTATTATAATGTTTACTGAATGGTCGAGGGTGAAGATGGATTTTTAGTAGAATCTAAAATATACTTCTTTATTTTCACTAAAGTTTTATACACAATAGGGGAAAATAGTAGTGACACTAGGAAAACTCATATTGGAATAGTAAACACCATTTAGTTCTCTTCTATTAGATAAGAAAAACACTCTTCTTCCCCCTTGTTGAAGGAGTGTGATTCTTGTAAGAATATTGATGATTTTGAAGAATAATCCTAGGAGGTGTTGTGATACTATGATCCTTACAAATAAATGAATACAATATTGAATATTAATGATGATATAAATGATAACATGTAATGTATAAGTTAGAATTAACTTACATCCTCTCTCGATGAGCTTTGAATAACCTCATATTTTCCAACTACATCCCTCACCTCATGAGGACACTAAATGTTCCCTTTCTACACATATATTTATATTATATTTATAAGTATTAATAAACAATCCATGTAAAAGGGAAAACCCCTGAGCGAGTTGATTAAAACTTCTTGTACCTAATATTAAACTTCCACCTCTTCAAGATGACAATTGTAAGAGATGTTGTCAGGTGTTTTCAAAATCCAAAACACCATAATGATTATATCCTCCACTAAAATGACATCCTAGACCTCCTTAACCTGTATGTTAAATTACTATATTTTCATTACCACCAAACTTTTGGGAATGTTTATTTAGCTAGGATAAATAGTAGAAGAGATACCCTTATCCTTGAAGTGGGGTATGTCTGAATTCCAAGATCATTTCTTGGTCATCGTTGGAACCCAAACATCCCTTATTTAAATACACTTATGTGTTATATTTAACACTATTAGTGGAACCATTATTATTTTCTTTTATTCATTTATAGATCTTTTAAATATGAGTTTTGGTTGGAAAATTAGACTTAAAAGCATGAGAAAATCATGGTCATGTTATAGTCAGTTGTAGGCCTAAAGGAAGAATCACTATAAGAGATATCTTCTAAAAAAACATGCCACTATGGTATTCTATTCATTTTATAAAGCTTTGGGAAAATTAGGGTATTTATCCTGAATAAAACTATATTTTTTGCTATATTTACAAGGAAAATACCCCTCCTAGATATTATCCCCATCAATACTGGCCTCCATTAGACCTTATCTAAAAAATATTAGATATGATCATTGTTTATGTCTCCGATTTTCATATTTTTGATTACCCTAGATTGGGATTTTATGACCTGAAGATAAATAGATTATTGTAGTTAATCATGTGACCAATATTTCTTTCAACATGAATGAGTGTTCTAACTCCACATATTCAATAGATAATGGTCTTGAACCACATATATGGGATTGAATAACCTTTAATAAACTCATATACCCTATTATAAGGTAAAATATCCTTTCATATTACACTTTGAATGTCTTGTACGTCTAGAACATTACCTTCATTAATATATGTGTGAAATATTCGGATACATGTTGACTAACACTGACACCACTAGACTGATTCATCTACCAATAAACAATTGTGTTATCTTTTTGAATGGGACAATTATTTTCCTGGTCCATGACTCATGCACTAGAAGGTAGTATCCAACATTGAACATTTCTAGTAAGGATTATAGGTTAGATAAAACTTTTACTAGTTGAAAAAATGTTTAACACATCGGCATTATTCACACCAGTTCTATATAACTGACGTGGAAAGCTTTAATGATCAATATATGAAGTTGGTTATTTTATAACTGACGTGATATATCGATTAGGATCCATATTTTAGGTCAGTTATTTTATAACCGACGTAAAATATACGGAGATTAGCTTTTTTGCATCGGTTATTGTATAACCGGTGTGAAAATCGAATCTAGCTCGCTTTATCATGTCAGTTATAAAAAAACCGACGTGATAAGGGAAAGCATGGTGCTTTATCACGGTTGTTATTTTATAACCAACATGATAAAGTAAAGCTCGACGCTTGACCATATCTGTTATAAAAAACCGATGTGATAAAGCCAATCTCAACAATTTATCATGTCGGTATAACACGAAATATATGTTGTATTTTATAAAATAACCGACGTGATAAAAAGTTTTCTACATTGGTTATTAAATAACTGATGTTATAAAAATTAAAAAAATAGTTTATCACGAAGGCTATTAAATAACCGACATGATACATCTTTTAAATGATTTATCGCACCCCGTATTCAGTCATTCTATTTTCTTCGATCGGGAAATCTGTGACTCATCTCTCTCGTGCAGAAAACCTAGACTCAATTCGTCGAAGTCATTCCCTCCAGCCATGTTTTTCCAATATCATTATTCATATTTATTTTTATCAGATCTATCAGGTCGACTCAGAACACTCAAGTAAGCCTGACACGACTCCTTTTCAGTTTTTTTCCATGATGCCCTAAACTTATTTGTTGAGATGATATTTTTCTTTGGTCTTGCAATCATGGATAGTTTCATAGTGTTCATCTATACCATGCTAAATTATTTTCTAGTAAAATAAACCTATGGAAGTGATATCATGAAATTTTATGATTTTTTGAGTTCTATCATGTGTGTGCATACGTACAGGGGGTTTCTAAGGGGGTGGGGGATGTGCAAGTGGGTGGGGGTGGTGTTCAGGGGGTGTGGGGGCTATCGAAAGGGGTTGGGGGTGTCCAAGGGGGTTCATGGGATGTCAAACAGGGTGGGTGGGGGGGGGGGGTGTCCATGGGGGTGCAGGGGCTGTCCAGAAGGTTCATGGGTCTATCTAGAGGGTTCGGGGATGGGGGGGGGAGGGGGCGTCCAAGGTGTGCGTGTGTGTTGGGGGGGGGGGGGGTTCTAGGGGGTGGAGGAGGGGCTGTCCAAGGGGGTGGGTGGGGGGAGGGGTGTCCAATGGGATGGGGGGCCTGTCTAGAGGGTTTGGGGGGTTGTCCGGGGTGGGGGGGTGGCTGTCCAGAGGGTTGGGGGGTGTCCAGGGGGTGTCCAAGGGGGTAGGGGGTGGGGGTGGTGTCTAGGAGGGGTGGGAGAGTCCAAGAGGTGGGGGTGTCTAGAGGTGTAGGGGGCTTTCCAGGGGGTGGGGTGATGTCTAGAGGGGTGGGGGGCTGTCTAAGGGGGTGTGGGTGTCTAGGGGGTGGGGGTGGTGTCCAGAGGGTTCGTGGGGCTGTCCATAGGGTTGGGGGTGACTAGGGTGTCCATGTTAGTGGTGGTGGTGGGGGGGGGGGGGGGTTCAGTCCAGGGGTGTGTGTGTGTGGTGGCGGGGTCCAATTTGGTGGGGGTGCTGAAGGGGGTGGGGGGCTGTCCAAGGGGTGGGTGGGTGGGCGGGATGTTAAAGGGGGTGGGGTCCTATCCAGAGGTTTTGGGGGCATTGTCCAAGGGGGGGGGTGGGGCTTTCCAGAGGGTTAGGGGGTGTCTACGGGGTGTCCAAGGGGGTAGGAGGTGGGGGTGGTGTCCAGGAGGGGTGGGGGTGTCCAAGGGGGTGGGGGGGCTGTCTATAGGTATGGGGGGCTGTCCATGGGGTGGGGGGATATCTAGAGGGGTGGGAGGATGTACAAGGGGGTGGTGGTGTTTAGGGGGTGTCCAAGGGAATGGGGGTGGAGTCCAGGGGGGGCTGTCCAAGGGGGTGGTGGTTTCCAGGGGGTATCCAAGGGGGTGGGGGTGGTGTCCTAGGGGGTGGGGGATAAGTTTCAGTTGAGATTGACTATTTCATCATGGATTGTGATATTATGAAATGATGATTGTATTGTTTCATGGATATTAGTCTATAATTTATTAGTGTTGTTTAAAGGGGTGGGGTGTGGTGTCCAAGGTGGTGGGGGGTGGTGTCCAAGGGGGTTGGTACAGTCTATGTTTGAGGTTTCCACTATGATTTTTTGGGATTCAAGAATTACGAAAAGATGAGGGGTGTTACAATATGATTCTATTTTTTTATATATATTTTGACCAGTCATTGACTATGAGAAAATTATGGGTTATGTGGTAGACCATGTCGTGGTTTTCAAAGATGCGCAGTTATCCTGAACCCATTGTGCCGTGATGATAGGATTAACACTGTGATTTTATCCATCTGAGTTTTTATTCTAAAATTTATTTGATTCTTTGGTTTACTCCATTTTCTCCAATTTTATACCAACCATTGGGGGCCCCATGGTTTTCTTGGATTCCATGTAATTTCCTTAAATAAGTTACTTAACCCATGTTCTTCTTCCTTTATTCTTTGTTTCTTTTTTCTTCTTCGTCCACTTCTTATTCTCCTTCATTCCTTATATTATTTTGGGATGTTTGGTCATTTTTAAATTGATGGTTTAATAGTAATAGATATGTTATAGGGTTATTAGGAGGGGTGGGGGCTGTCTAAGGGGGTGGGGGTGTCAAGAGGGGTGAGGGCTGTCTAGGGGGTGGGGGGTTGTCCAGAGGGGGGCTGTCCAAGGGGGTGTCAGTGACCAGGGGTGTCCAAGGGGGTAGGTGTTGGGGGTGGTGTCCAGGAGGGGTGGGGCGTTGTCCAGGGGGTGGGGGTGGTGTCCAGGGGGTGGGGGGCTGTCCAGAGGCGTGGGGGGGCTGCCCAGAGGTTTCAAATCGTTAGGATCTGTGTAATTTTTAGTACTGAATGTATACATATTTTAATATTTATACTTCATATTTCTTTTTAACGGAAGGGTGAATTCGGTCTATAGTTGCACTAGGATGTATTCTTTGTGAACCATAAGAATAAAATATCCAAGATGAATTTAAAACTGTAATATCTAACTATATTTTCTTTTTAAAATCATATTCAAGCATTTTTTTTAAATACGCATAGATTTGTTTTATATTTTAAAATTGTTTTACATTAAAATTATGATTTTTTTTCATATAAATATATATTTGTATTATCTTAAAAAGATGTATAATATTGATATTTATTTTAGGTAATAATGAGTCAAAGTTGGATTATGACACATATAATGTGCAATGTATACGGGGAAGGTGTTGATGCATTTTAGGAATTTTCTAATCTAAATGTTCCATGTAGTGACATTTTTTTCTGTCCATGCCTGAAATGTTTGAATATGAAGAATTTGAAAAGTAGAGAGATAAAATATCATCTGATTTTTCATGGTTTTAATTCGAGTTACAACCCTTGGATTTGGAATGGTGAAATTAGATGGAATGCCACTTATGATGATGATTCACAAGATGGTGTCTCCGATGGCATTGAAGAAATGATTCACGATATTGTAGCAGAACAAATTGAGATAGAACAGATAATTGTGTGTCTATATGGTGATGTTGAAAAACCATTATATCCTGGTTGTATAGATTTTACGATTTTTTCGGTGTTGTTAAGATTGATTAAACTGAAGGCGAAACAAGGATGGAGTGACAGAAATTTTACAGAGCCTTTACAATTGATGAAATACATTCTTCCAAAAGATAACGATCTTCTAGATTCACATTATAAGGCCAAAAAAATATTATGCCTGATGGGATTGGGATACAAGAAAATATATGCCTGTTCGAATGACTGTATAATATATAGGAAGGAATATGAATTTCTATCAGAGTTCCCTGAATGTGGGACATCACGGTATAAGGTGAAAGAAAAATCACAGGCTGATGTAGAGATTACAAAGATCCCTTCAAAGGTATTTTGGTATCTTCCTATAAGTCATCATTTCAAACATATATTTTCTAATTCACATTATGAAAAAAGATTAAGATGACTTTCTTATGAGCGGTTATGTGATGGAAAAATACGTCATCTAGCTGATTTTCCACTGTGGAAGAAAATTGATGAGTAGTATCCTACATTTGGAAATAAAATTAGAAATCTCAGACCAGGGTTGTGCACAGATTGAATTAATCCATACTGAACCCTCAGTAGCACACATAGTTCATGGCCTGTTTTATTGGTACTTGAAAACCTCTCTCCTGAAGTTTGTATGAAGTGAAAATATTTCATATTGAGTATAATGATCTATGGTCTGAAGCAACCCAGCAATGATATTAATGTTTTCTTATCACCATTGATTGATAATTTGAATCTTTTATGAGAGGATGGTATTAGGATGTATGATTCTTATAAAATGGAATATGTTCAACTGTATTCAGTGCTTTTGTTCACTATAAATGATGTCCTATCATATGGAAATATGTCTGGGTACAATGCTAAAGGGCACAAATCATGTCCAATTTGCGAACAACAGACTTCATATTTTCAATTTCATCATGGGAGGAAAATAGTGTACATGGGGCATCGAAAGTTTTTGCCTATGGATCACTCTTATAGAAGACTAAAAAAGGCATTCAATTTCTCATAAGAATTTGATATTTCTCCAAAAACATTATCCCCTGATCTGTATTTTGAGAGGGTGAAAAACCATGATGTGACATTGGGAAAGACACAGAAATCTGGTAATGATTGACATATTTGGAAGAAAAGGTCAACATTTTTTGAGCTTCCATATTAGAGATATCATGAAGTTAAACATAATATTGATGTCATACACATGGAGAAGCATATCTGTGATAGTTTTATTGGAACATTTTTAGATATTAAAAGAAATACTAAAGATGGGTTGAATGCAAGATTAGACTTACTATCAATGAGAATACGTTTGGAGTTAGCTCCCACTCCTAATGTAAGATGAACATTTATTCCCCAAGCTTGCCATACATTATCAAAGAAAGAGAAAATTAGATTTTTTCAGTGTCTTCATGATTTCAAAGTGCCTCAAGGTTATTATTAAAATGTAAAAACATTTGTCTCATTGAAGGACTTGAAGTTGATAGATATGAAATCTCATGATTGTCACGTCATGATGCAATAACTTCTACCAGTTGAATTGGGTGGAATATTGACCATCCGTATCAGAAAGACAATACTGAAGTTGTGTTATTTTTTCAATTCAAATTGTAATAAGGTTATTTATGTTATTTCTTTGAATTTTTTTGAAAAGGGTGAAATTTTTATACTTTTTCCATTGGAAATCTATTTTCCTCCAACTTTTTTTGATATAATGGTGAATTTAATGATTCATATGGTTCAAGAAATAAACCATTGTGGACCTGTATATCTTCGTTGGATGTATAATTTTGAATGGTATATGAAAATATTGTAGGGGTATGTTAAGAATCCATATCTACCTGAAGCCTCCATTATTGAAAAGTATATTTCTGAGGAGGTTTCAGAGTTTTTACGAGCTACTTGGCTGCGACGCATCATATAGGTTTGCCTCTATCTCACCATGAACAAATTAATAATGAGGGAAATGGGATTCGTGGCTTGAAATTCAAATCGTTGTCAAGTGAACATATAAAGAATTTAGAATCACACGTCTTGAATAACATAGCTGATGCTCAACTGTACATCACATTGCATATTAATGAGTTGAAACAATGTCATCCAAAGAAGAAAGAAATGTGGATTTTTAATGAGCACAAAAAAACTTTTTTGTCATTGTTTAAAAAGACCTTGCTTAGTAGATCAAATGTATCAGAGAAATTAAAATGTACATTGGGTGGTCCATGTTTAAATGTGATAACATATTCCGGTTATGAAATTAATGGATATACATTTAAAACAAAAGCTTAGGACAACAGAAGTTCAGTTCAGAATAGTGGTGTATTGGTGTTTTCAGAAGCAGTGCATTTTTTGAGTGGTAAAGACAAATCCCAATTTCTGCATCAAGTGCATATTATAGAGTGATTGAAGGCATATGGGAGGTTGATTACATTAAAATTAAAGTTTCTGTTTTTAACTGTAAATGGTTTATAGGTAAAAATACTGTCAGACACGATGAATTTGGAATGACAGTTGTAAATCTGAATATATTGGAAGACACTGATGATTCTTTCATAATGGAATAACATGAAAAAAAAAATTTATATGTTGTAGATCAATCGGATATGCAGTAGGCTATTGTTTTACAAGGGAAAAACAATATGTTGGTGAGGATGAACTTGATGAAGATGCTGATTTATGTGAGATCCCTAATTCCATGGATAGATTAACAGAACATAATAATGAGCATATCGAAGAAATGGTTTGTGCCATAAGGAATGATCACGACGAAGAAATTTCAGAAAACAATCCATTTTTACATTCCTAAAATTACAGGTAACATTTTTTTATTTCTTGTTTTCATTTATTATTTTCATAAAATGTTAGATATTATATGTTTTTTCTTTATTAAAACATGTATTACAACAAAATAAGTATAAGTTTTTGTTTGTTTTTATTTTGTTTATTTTACTTTATCAAGTTTACCATTACCTAAATTATATATCTATTATTTTTGTTCAGTAACAATATTTTTACCATGTTTACCAAGTTTATCAGGTTTACCATGTTTACCATCTTGACCATCCTTACCATCTTTACCAATGTTTAACATGATTACCATATTAACCATGTTTACTATTAAGTAACTTAGTACAATTTTCTATTTTTTGATTACTGTAGTATTGTAATATTTGAATTTGTATATTTGTGAACTAATGTTTTTTTTGATTAGAAGGATAATGAAAGATCAATCAGTTGATCAACCACATGATTCTGGAGATGATCATATTGGTCATACCTCCGGGGAGGATTGTAAGATATCTATTTTATTTATTTAAGTTAACTATTTTCATCATATAATTTCAATCATTACAGAAATTTTCAAGGAATTAATAGAGGATTATCTTGAGGAGAAGAGCTCACATGGGGTATTTACAATAGCTGGGAGGCAAGATATTTTATCTGCAGCATTGGGAAAGCCCAAACATCATGGTCATGTATGAGGATATCTGGAAGGTGTATCAGTAAGAAATGTGTTTCCACATTCTTCAACTTATCACGTTGAGGGTGTTTATAAAAAAATAAAATACTTAGAGGCTAAAGTTAAATATATTAATGCGATGATGGAGGAAAATATTAGAGCTTTGGTACAATCTATGTTTTTAGACATGAAAAGACAATTTCAGAATGCATCTCCCACTATTCCACCACCCCCTACAGACCCCATTATTTATCCTCCACCTCTTCCAGTAGCTCCCACTCCCACACTGCAGCCTGCAGACCCCATTTTTTATCCTACTCCTCCTCCACAGCTTTTTAATTATTACGAGTTGTTTTTTGATGATCCTTAACATCATATAGTTGCATATGGGTTGGTATATTGTATAGGAGATATAGTTCATCATCAACAATTAGAGGGAGAGAATCAGAGGGTCACTGTACATGATATTATAGATAGATCATCTTGAGTACCATTACCTACAGATGAGGTGATGATAGTTGGACATAGTATCGACCAATTTTTAATTTGGCCGTCTAGACTTGTTCGACTCATTACCATATAGGTATGTATGTTATATCTTCAATTTTTTTTATTATAGTTGTTTTATCATTTGAAAACTAATATATTTTTCTATTTATTTTTATAGGAATAATTCAAAGGTTAATAAATACTTTATAGATGAAAACAAAGTCCAATGGCTATGACATCAGATATAGATTCTAGTAGTCTTGATATATTGTCAAGATATTCAAATTTGTTAGTGGATCATTATGTGTTTCCAATGGAAGCTCATGTTTGTGGACGTGCAATAGCTGTGGGGATTGTGAAAACTGATATCATGGAGCTTGTTATTGGAAATAATTTGGGCATCAACGTGGTGAATTTTTTTCCATGTAAGTCTTAACACCTTTAACATGAGTCATATTTATTAAAAATTTATACTTATGTTTGTTTTGTATTAGGTATATTTATAACATTTTTGAGAAGAATTAGCGGAAATATGTATATAGATTCATGGACCCACATTTGATTTCCCTGAAGCACATGCATTGGATGAGGAACAAAGAATGCTTTATATTTATGAAAGAATTGAACATAATATAGTCACACAATGTTGGATGATTCCTTTTTGTGAGAGGTATGGAACACATCTATCTCAAAGAGTTCATTATCTTTTAACATAAAAAACCAATAACCTTAATTTTTCTTTTATCAGTGATCATTGGATGTGGGGGTTTTTTCCCAAGGGAGAAAACACTTTATTGGATATGATCTGTCCATGGTGATGTGAAGGAATGTTTTAAGAAAATATTGGAAAAGTTAGTTTCAATTTCTCAATAGTTTTATATATTATAATGAATTTTGAATTTATCCCATTCGTATTATTTTCTAATAGGGGATGGGTCTACTTTCAAAAAAACACAAAGAAAAGGAGTGCGAAGATCAAATATGTAAATGTTAAGGTAAATATCCATTTATAATTTGTACGTTTTGATTTATTACATAAAAATAAAATGTTGAATTTACACTCATTCAAATAGAATTGTCATGAATAACAAGGCGTCATCGAATGCGGATATTATATGTTAAGATTTATGTATAAAATAATAACAACTAGAACAGTTGTGAACTTTGACCAGGTAAGATTTCCTTGTAAACTTTTACATAATATTTCATTTTATTTATTCATTATAAACATTAACTAATATCCTTTTAATTTTTATCTATTTGATGAAGCTGAACCCTATAGTTCTCAAGACCTCAAAAACATAAAAGTGGAATGGTCAAATTATTAAATAGGTTTGATTGAATTTTAGTTGTTTTTAGTGTAAAATGTAATTTTGAATATTGTCATTGTAATTTTGTATTTGTTAGTCATTTAGGTTTGATTTAGTTTTTTCTTTAAGTTGACATTGTAAGTTTTTAATGTTATATAAGTGAATGTTTAATTTTTCTCTACTTGTTGTTTTGGTCTACTTATAATGGTTTTTGTGGTATGGATTTTGGTCTGGGGGGAGGGGTTCCAAGGGTATGAGGGGTGTTCTGTGAGGTGGGGGGTATCCAGGGGTGTGGGAAGGATGTACGGTGGGGTGGGGGGTATACTGGGTATCCATGAGAGTGGGGGGGATGCCCAGTGGGTGGGAGCGTTTCCATGGGGGTGGAAGGGCTGTCTAGGGGAGTAGGGGGCTGTCTAGGGGGTGTCCAGGGGTGTGGGGGTGTCCTGTGGGGTGAGGGGGGTTTCTAGGGGTGTGGGAGGGATTTCTAGTGGGGTGGGGGAGTATAGGGTGTCCATGGGGATGGGGGGGGGAGTCCTGGGGGGTGGGAGAGGATGCACCGCCATCCCTTGAGGGGCTGCACATCGCTTGAGGGTACTCATCACTCCCACATGAAAATCTTGAGCTCTTAAAATGTTTTACCAATGCTTTATTCCCCTCTAATAATCATTCATTCTATCAATTTGTTGCCTGTATAACCAAGGGAAACACCGTCATGTGTGATGGTGTTTCCCCTGGTTATACTAGCATCAATTTGATAGAATGAATGATGTTTACAAGGGAAGAAATCATTGGTGAAACATTTTGAGAGCTCAAGCTTCACATGTGGGAGCGATGAATACCTTCCAGCGGCGTTCAACCCCCTGAGGGATGGAGGCACCTCCTCTCCCAACACCAGGTGTCCAGGGGATGTCCAAGGGGTGGGGGGGGGGGGGGGGGGTGCAGTCCAGGGGTGTGGGGGGGTGGGTGTCCAGGGGTGTTGTGGGGGCTATCTAGTGGGGTGGGAGGGTGTCCAGGAGGGTGGGTGGGATGTCTAGGAGAGTGGGGGGATGTCCATGGGGTGTCCAGGGGTTTCGGGATCTATTCATGTGGTGGGGGAAGTCTAGGGGTGTGGGGGGTGTCCAAGGGTGTGGTGGGGGATGTCTAATGGGGGGGGGGGGGGTGTTCTGGTCTGGTTTTGGTATGTTTTTGGTATGGGGGTGTCCAATGAGGTGGGGGTGTCCAGGGGTGTGGTGGGGGCTATCTTGTGGGGTGGGAGGGTTTCCATGAGGGTGGGAGGGATGTATAGGCGACTAGGGGGATGTACAGGGGTGTCAGGGGCTGTCCAAGGGGTGGGTGGGTGGGGGGTGTCCAAGGGTGTGGTGGGGGATATCTAGTGGGGTGGGGGGGGGGGTGTCCAGGGGTGTGGTGGGGGCTATCCAGTGGGGTGGAAGGGTGTCCAATAGGGTGGGAGGGGTGTCTAGGTGAGTGGGGGGATGTCCAAGGTGTGTCCAGGGTTGTGGAGGCTGTCCAGGGGGGGGGGGTGTCCAGGGGTGTGATGGGGGCTGTCCAGTGGGGTGGGGGGTTCTGGTCTGTTTTTGGTAACTTTATGGTCTGTTTTAGGGGTGTGGGAGGGCTGTCCAGGGGTGTGGGAGTGCTGTCTAGGGGGTGGGGGGTATACAGGAGGGTGGTGGGTTATCCAGGGGGTGTGGGGGCTGTCCAGGGGGTGGTGGGGTTGTATAGGTGTGTGGGGGCTGTCTAGGGGGTGGGGGTAGTCCATGGGTGTGTGTGTGTGTGGGGGGGGGGGGTGCCCATAAGGGTGGGGGGTTGTCCAGGGGTTTGGGGGGCTATCCAGGGGGTGAGGGGCAGTCCAACAGTGGGGTGGGGGGGAGGTGTCCAGGAGGGAGGGGGGGGGGGGGTTGTCCAGGGGTGTGGGGGGTTGTCCAGGGGGTGGGGGTGGGCAATCTAGGGGTGTGGGGGGGTGTCCAGGGGTGTGGTGGGGGCTGTCTAGTGGGGTGGGGTGGGGGGTCTGGTCTATTTTTGGTAACTTTTTGGTCTGTTTCAGGGGTGTGGGAGGGCTGCCCAGGGGTGTGGGAGTGATTTCCAGGGGGTGGGGGGTATACAGGATGGTGGGGGGCGGGGTTGTCCAAGGGTGTGGGGGCTTTCTAGGGGGTGGTGGGGTTGTCTAGGGGTGTGGGGGGTTGTCCAGGGGGTGGGGGCAGTCCATGGTGGTGTCTAGGGGTGTGGTGGGGGATGCCTAGCAGGGGTGGGGGGTGGGGTTCTGGTCTGTTCTGGACTTTCTTTGGAAACTTTTTTCTCTGTTACAGGTAATTTGGCTGGGTATAGCAGTGGTTTCGTTTTATTTTAAAAAAAGTGTTTTTTACATTGGTTATTTCATAACCAACGTAAAAAATGCATTGGTATTAGGTTTAACATTTGTTATTTGGAAACCGACGTAATAAATTGGAATGGACAATTTTTATGTCATTTATTTTATAATTGACGTCGTAGATATGTTTTTATGTCGGTTATTATATAACCGATGTTGGAAACCTCTTGGCAGAAAGGTTTATCACGTCGGTTATAAAAACAACTAACATGATAAATGCGTTCGAGGAGTTATTTATGACATCAGTTATATAATAACCGACGTGAAATGGAATATACCACATTGGTTATTAAAAAACCGATTTAATAAATGATGACTCTGAAGCATTTTCCATGTCAGGTTTTTATCAACCGTCATGGAAAATGATTTAGATTTGTGTTTTTTACATTGGTTCTAAAATAAACAACATAAAAAACTATATTTATAAAATCTCTTGTAATAACTTTGGCCGAAAGACGACATTAAAAATAAAAAATAACCGCCATAAAAACATTTTCTGCACTATTGTTTCAATATTGGGGTGAACTACTAAAAACATTTGAAATAGTTAACCTCCTAAAATATTGTCTAGAATGCAGTGGGAATATCATGGGTATTGAAAGTTAAGATTGTCTATGGACTTGTTAGCTTTGGTTCATATAAATTTGGTAAGATAAAGATATTAGTAAAAATACGAAAGGGGATATTGATTCATGGGAGAAGTTCCAGTCCTATATCATCCCATTATAGTTGAATCATCTCCCTTAAAAGTAGGGGCCCCCTCCATATATTCTCATAATGTGGTTATACGGAAGAATTAATCATACAATTCCCCCAGAATTTAAACCCTTATGAACTTGAACAAGTCCTAATGGAGTGTCCAAAACTCTCGATACCCAAAAATGGAATATTTTCATGTGTTGGATAGGACCATTTATTACGGCCAGTAAAACAATCTTATTTTTGTAGAATAAAGACCGATATACCAAAATCACTTTCTATAGCCCCACTACTCTAAGTTAGTACATAAATTATTCATTGCTATAGTGAACCCAGAAGGGAGAATCCAAGTATATGATGAATTTACCTTGACAAAATGATCATTGAACCAGGCCTAAATTAATCACTAAACTATGATTAATTTTTTCCGAATGTATTAATAGCTATAAACCACAAATTCTAGGTTGATCTACCATCTTATAATGATAGAGGTTTGTACATGAGTAAATATCCTGTGAAAAGTGATCTTACATGATTAAGCATCCTAAAATAATAATATTATACTTAGAAAATTATTGAGGGTTATTGATCCTACTGATTATTTAATTCTTGGGTTGTGGTTCTGGAATGGTCACATCAATCTGTAGCCCAAATATTTATATGGTTAATGTAACATCCTGATATTAAAAGTATTATCTTATTTAAAATTAATTTAAGTTATTTGATAGCCTCTGTTACATGAAATGAACAAATTATCTGGGTTTTTATGAAAAAAAAGGTTTATCTTTCATTTTACGTAACATTGAGTCTCTTTTATAACGTGTGTTAGATGCAAGACCGAGTTTTATAGAACTATAATATAATAACAATATTTAATATTATAGTTATCACCTTTCCATTGTAATGGAATGATTGAATTTGATTAACTAAATTATGAATATACAGTTTACACATGTTTATATAATTAATTATTTAGTTACCAATTAATTATAAATGTTAATAAAAATCAGTTGAATATAAATATTGTGTTTTATGAAAAACAATTTTTATAACCATAATTTCATTTTATATTAATAAATTAAATTAATAAAAATTATTGAAAGAAAATAATGAAATTTATATATTATATATTCAATCAAATATTTTCCAATTCATCAAATAATCTTTACAAGATTAATGTAAGAATAAATCAAATATTAAGCATAAAAAATTTATATTTTTAAAAGGAAATTTTAACACATTTGAATGGAAGAAATTTTTCAAAAATAAATTTTGAAACTTTTGTAATTTTTATTTGAAAAAATAAACAAATTTTTTAAATATTAATATCCAAATATACTTTGGGTTAATTTTTGGTATTTTTCTTAAAACTTTCACATTTTGATGAATAGTGAATGACATCAAATTTTAATTGAAGATTTCTTTTTCATATAAATAATTTTTAGTGTTAAAGTACATTTTAAATTTGGTTTTTACATATAATTAGTTCAATTATACATAAATCAATCCAATATTGGTCAATGTATTCATCTTCACATTAAAATTGGTTATTAAAACATTTCAAATTGTTTAACATTTCTCCAAAAAAACCAATTGTCTCACAATATATGCGGTATTAGTTATAAATTAATTTTATCCACTTATGGGAATTTAATTTTATAAGATAGATATATATATTTGGAATCTATATGATATTTTTACACAAATAAGGTCAACTTAATTTTTTTACCATAATGATTAGTGAAAAAATAAAATATCTATGTTATTGGTTATGTTATGAAAATGTGTGAAATGACCTTTGATTATAATATTATCTATTTCCAATTTTATTATTTGGATTTACATTTTTCACAAATAATTATTTCATTTATCTATTCTCACTCCAATGTTATGATATTTGTAAGGTATTTTCTAACTCAGTTTATATTCATTTGGTTAAACTTCTATGGAATTGGTTATGTTATTCCAAGAATATATTTGAAATAAGATTTTATTGTTTTATAATTTATCTAAATTTAAGGTCATACAATTTCCATGTAATTTTTTTAAATTATATGGAATTATTTTAAGACTACATGCTTTGACGTGACATGATTCCGAGGGTTGATGTGCCCCGAATGAAATTTTTATCTTTTTTTTTGTTTAAGTAAATGTGCAAGCAGGTTTTTATAATTTTTAAAGCAGTGCTCGGATAAAAAATAGGAGGAAGCCATTGAATTAGGAATGATCACATTCACTTATAATGGACGTAACTTCACCAAATAATGGTCAAATGTAAAAGTTAATTTCCAGACTTTTCAAAAAATATAATATAATTTAAAATGATATTTTTTTTTGTTTTTTGAAACTGTTGAGCAGTGGACGACGGTGCTGCAGTGCACCGATGATGTGTTTTAAATGAATCTTATTAATGGATCATTTTTGTACCGCATTATTACACATTAATTTAAGTGTGACAAATACTATTTCTCTTAAATGAAATTGGGTAATGAAGTGATGTCGTAGTGTAACAGAAACTCGGTGACATATTCTCCTTTTTATTGGCTAACACATTTGAGAAAAGAGAATTTAATGTGGAAATTTTCTGACGAACCTACGACACAAATTCTCGGAAATGATGAACTACGAACGCCGGCATGATCACTATCAATGTTGAAACTTTACGAAGAACAAGATGGGGTAGTAACGTACGCCAATAAAGCTTGAATCCTCGAGGGAGGAGCACTTCAATGAAAAACCTCTATTGAGGTAGGGATTTTCTCTGTGCTTGAGTTTACCCATTATTGTTTTTTTTAATATGAATAATACGGATCAACCAACTAATAGGTTGATCCATGGATCACACATTCTTGTGGGAGGGTTTTTGTCTTGGGTTTTCTATATGGATTTAATTATTTTATTGATAGAACTATAATCCCAACCCTCCCCAATTTTAAATATCTAATGCGGGGGGGGGGGGGTGACACAAACAGGTCTAGAGCCCCTCCAACTTGTGTGTTTTTAGTGGTCGAACATAAAAAATGGAGACATGGAAAATTGGAGGCCTTTCCTGGGAAGGAGACACCCCACAGAGGGTATAGGTGCATTCAATGAAATGAACTGACCAATGATGTGGACCCGGTGGCTCAAGGCGGCATTCCATGATGGTGTGCTAGAGGTGCATGGTGTGACCAACTCGATCCGTGGTGAATTGGGAGGAGTCGATGGCTGGGACGACCACTATCGATGGGTGGAAACAGCCATGCAGCCACATCAGTGTGTTGCGGACATGACACCACGCCGCATCCCATGAATAAAAGGTCATAGTCACTTGACTGTGGAAGAGAAGGTGACCCCATGGACGAACCACGGGTCTAGGGGAAGCCTGACTCCGCTTCCAGCTGTGTCTCAGCTAGGCAGAACCAGTCCACCTATGGTGGAGCAGGCAGGTCGCATGCTACCCCAGCAGACCGAAATGGGTTTGGGTCGGGTCAGCAAACCAGGGTCGGGTCAGTGGACCCGAGGCTGTGGTGGGAGAGTCTGACTGGGTCGGACCGGTCCCAAACCCAATCAACCCTTTTTGAAACAACTCCAATATCATTCAAATCAAGCATCAATTTGATGAGCCGTTTTTAGAGTTCGAACCCTCATGATGGGGTATATCTTTTGACATAATTTATGGAGGATTTCACAGAATTTAAATTTGAAGAATGGATTAGGGAGAGGTTCTACTGAGATCAATAATTCTACGTACGGAAACCCTGTGTTTGGGTGAGACCTAAAGAATAATGATAAGAATTACTATGTGGATTGGCTACCATGGCCTAGTGGGAAGAGACTTCTATGTGACGTAGTATTCCAACAGTGGGGAGCAACTTCTCTGTGACCCGACATACCCATGGTACTCGACAGGAAGAGTACCTCAATATGGCCATGGTGGGAAGCATCTTCTGTGCGACCCAACATGCCAACAATGGGGAGAAACTTTAGTGAGACCCAAAATACCCACATTACTCATCAGGGATGAGTACCACAACCATCCATGGTTAGTCAAAAGTGGCTTTTTTGTGACCCGGTAGGCCCAATGTTCTCATTGAGGAAGAGTTTTTAGTAGCCCAAGGTGTTCGATGAAGTAACTAATGGTCCTAATTTTATACTCTAGAAAATACCTTGGGTATGATGTCTTTCTTCATGATCATGCATCATGATCATGCTTCATGGTTTGTTTGAGCATTGCTTTTTGGAATTTCCTTGTTTTTTGGGGTCTATATTGAGTATCTTATTACTCACCTCTACATGGGATTCACCTGCACGTGTTGTGTTTGGTGTAGAAGACCACTACCTTGATGAAGGAATTGGTGTCTAAGGACCTAGTGGTTCCCAGAGAGACCAGAAAGGTGGGGCATACTTCTACATCTTCCAGAAGCTACTCTATACTTACCCATCAGTTGGGGTTTCTAGGGGACGAATTTTAATGTTTTTCTTATCCTTTTCTATTTTCAATTTATCTTTTATCGGGATTCTATTATGGTCCATTTGACCTACAGTTTGTAATTTTACATAGTGGTTGTTTAGTGGAATCCATGTTTACTTTTCCAGCTTTGGGATGTGGCTGTGTGTGAGTGCGTACATGTACTCATAAGAATGACTCTAACATGTAGGTTGATGCCTTCAGTTCTAGTCGGAAACCCTTGGCCTTCGAGAGGTGGGCATGGGGTATATCATGTAACGTTCCTCGGGGGACTGGTCATGAAAAAGTGGTATTAGAGGTGGTTAGTTCTAATTTATATACCAAGAGTCTATTTTTTTGTTTTTGGGGAAACTATGTTGAATGTTTTGAGTTTGAATTTTAGATTCTGGGAGTCCAGTGTTGTTGTGGTGAAAGACATATCCTTACAATAGGACCCTAAATTATACTTTTCAGATATATACATGAAAAAAATTGTTGCATAAGTGTATTCTTTGGATCTTCTTGAATAAGAGAGATCTCACTAGGTATAATCTTCTAACTGTGGTACATCTTGATCTATTTCAGGATGTCTCTAAGCAGAAAGCTAGCTAGGATTCAGATACGTGATCATGTGGATAACTCTCCTAGCGATGAGGTGTCGGTTCCGACACCAATTCTAGATATGGCCCCAAGAGGTGGTGCACCAGTGTTTCCATCATCAATTGATCAATAGTTACTGTCATCGTTACAGCTAGAGGACAAATGAAAACATAGTACCTTGCACGAGTTTCAGGCCAGAGACCTCCTAGGTTCAGCTGAGAGACAGATCCTCAGGTCACTATGGACTTGCTGGAGGTAGTGATGCATGTCTTCTTCTTAGCGAGGACACTTCTTGAATAGATGGTGATCTTGGTCGTGAGCCTTCTACAATGCTTGAAAAGGAGATGGTGGAGCTTGAACATCCAGACAGATGATGAGGCGACCCTCACTTGGATAGACTTTGACCGGCTTTTCTTGGGGGAGTTTTTCCCTGTGGCATTGCGCTCTGTGCGGATATAGAAGCTGCTTCACCTATAGTAGGGAATCATGTCAGTGGCTGAGTACTCAATGAGGTTTAGAAAACTCTCTTGCTACTCCACATACATGGTGTGAGTTCTTTTATTCAAGGATTGTTCCTTTGAGCAGGGACTCAATTGGGAGATCCGGGCATCCATGTTGTCTCTCATCATCCCCACTCAAGTTGGTGTGCGGGAGTGATCCCTTATTGTGGAGAGAATTCTAGAAGAGTAGGAAATGACATCCGGAGCCACCAGTAGACCTAAGGTGGAAGAGTCTTCAGTGATGAGCAGTAGAAAGCAGACATGGGATACCAAGCGGGCCATGTCTTTTAGGGGGTCACCACAGGACTTGGGGTAGTAGTGCGGGGCTCCTAGAGTATAATAATTCACTAAGGAACCCAGATATGCTTCACATGCGGTAGGCATGGACACATGCCTCTTGGCTACCTGAACTACTGCACAGACGATAAAAAACAATTGAGGGCCTGCCATGGAAGAGGCAGAGGTCGAGCGAGGAGGTTCGCAGGGTGGAAGATGTGGTAGGGGAGAAAGCTGAGCGGCAGGCGGTGGACGATGGTTCGAGGTACGACCACCACCACCCCCATGTGTTCCACCACGGACTTGGGGATCCAGCAGAAAGGGGTGAGACCTACTTCTATTGATGGAGGCCTATGAACCCAATGCTCCAGAGAGTATTAGAGGTATGATCTATGTGTTCTTCACCTTAGCTGCAGTTCTCTTAGATAGAGGTTTCAGTCACTCTTTCATTTCAATGAACCTCATTCGAGGCTCATAGATTTTGGTGGAGGTATTGGATCAATCCTTATGATTAGGGACTTCTATGGGGGGGGGGGTGATTTGATGATTACACACTGGTGCTAACAGTGTAATCTTACTCTAGCTGAGGATAACATAAGTTGGGATCTCCTAGTAGTGGTGTTGAGACCTTACAACATCATCTTGGGTATGTACTGGTTATATATTGTCCATTCTCAGATCGACTGTATTAGACACAATGTGCGGTGTGTCCACGAAGAAGGGACCGGGTTTTCCATTATCGATGGGAAGGGAACATTTGAAACTTAGGCTGAACTTTCTTGGAGGAAGGTGTAGCCAATCACTCCCCAGTTTTGTAGACTCACCCTCAATGCGGTGGATGAGTTTAGTATGAGCTTTCCTATAGTGGTGAAAAATTAAAAGGATGTCTTTATTGAGGATGTTCTGATACTACCTCCTCATAGTGAGGTAGAATTATGCATCATTCTATACCCAGATATGACACCGATATCCACACAAGAATATCGGAAGGCTCCCGCAGAGCTTTATGAATTGAGGGTTCAGCTAGAGGACATGTAGGAGAATTAATTTGTGAGACCTAGAATTCCTCCTTCGAAGCCCCATAGTTGTTTTCCAAGAAGGAAAACAAGAAATTAAGGCTATGCGTGGACTTAAAACAACTAAACTAGGATACCATGAAGAATAAGTATCCACTGCCGATGATTCATGACCTCTTCAACCAGCTGAAGGGAACAATTCCATTCTTGAAGATCGACCTCAGATCAAGATATCATTAACTTCAGGTACGGGATAAGGAGTTACTGATGAAAAAAATCTAGATGTTGGTATATCCAATATGAGTTTTTAATAATTATTCTCAACATGAAAAATTCCCCAAAATTGTTCATGGGACTCATGAATAAGATCTTCCAGCCATACCTTGATTGGTTCGTCATAGTCTTCATTGATGAAATCTTGGTTTACAAGGTGTTGGAGGAGGAGCACACTACAAACCTAAATATAGTCCTATATACACTCTGAGAGAACTATCTTTACAATATTCTCTCAATGTGCTAGTTCTGGATTCGGGAGGTCCACTTTCTGGGACACGTTATCTCAGAGGCTGGAGTTGCAGTGGATCCAGTGAATATATAGGCAGTTCTTGCTTGTGAGACACCCATGAGCGTGAATGAGGTGAATAGTTTATTGGGGTTGGATGTATTATACTGGAGGTTCATGACCTACTTTTCTATAGTAGAAACACCTTCATCAGTCTTGACACAGAAGGGAAAACCCTTCATGTGGATGGAGAAGTGCCAACAGTGTTTCCAAGATATGAGACGGAGACTGATGAGTGCTCCCATATTGAGAGTACCGGCAGAGGGAGTTGGGTATGTAGTCATCAAGGACGCATCAGGTACCATACTGGGTTGTGTCCTAATGCAAGATCCAGAAGTGATTGCCTAAGATTCATGACAGTTGAGGAAGCATGAGTAAAACTATGTGACCCATGACCTAGAGTTTGTAGCAGTTGTATTCGCATTTAATATGTGAATTCATTACCTTATTGGTGAAAGATTTAGCATCTACTCTGACCATAAGAGTCTCAGGCATATCTTCTCACAGAAAGACCTAAAATTGAGAAATCGGTGATGGATGGAGTTCTTCTAGGAATATGACTTTTAGATAGTTTATACTTCTGAGAAGGGGAATGTGGCGGCAGACCCGCTCAGTAGAAGGTCTAGTTTATAGTTGATGAGTGAGGTGATAGAGCAGGTTTCCACGATGCAGATGTCCTTTATGGATGGAAATGAATAATTATACCTTCAGTCAATTAATGTCACTCCCCCACTCTTACAAAAAGTTAGGGAGGCACAACTTCTGGATTTTGACTATGAGGCGCGACGTTCTTATATATCATTATGTCATGATCCTTATAGATTATTGATAGGTGGGGATCACATCATCCTTTTTAGAGGACACACCATTGTACCAGTGATGTTGCATGAGGAAGTGTTAAGGGAGATCCATACATCACTTTTGGCAGTAAATTCTAGTGTGGCGAAGATGTACAAGGACCTCCAAAATTAGTACTCATGGCTAGGGATGGAGAAATATATGGAAGATCTCATTTCACGATGAATCACTTGCTATAAAGTGAAGGTCGATCATCAGGTTCTAGCATGCATGGTCGAGCCACTTGAGGTACCAGAGTTGAAATGGTTTGGTTTCTAGATGGAATTTTTGATGGGGTTACCACATATGTCTAGGGGCCATGATTCAATTTGGGTGATCATTGACCGACTCACCAAGTCATCTCACTTCATACCCATCCAAGAGTAGGGATAGGTACAGGGCTTGAGAGGCCTATATGTTTAGGAGATATTGTGACTTCATGGGGTGCCTTTGAAGATCATATTAGACTGTGATGCAATATTTACATCCAGGTTGTGTAAGTGATTACAGAAGGAATTCGGGACTCATCTGTGCTTGAGTACAACTTTTCACCCTCAGATAGATGGTCAGACTGAGCGGACCATACAGACCTTGGAGGACATTCTTCATTATTGCATCCTTGATTTTGGTCACAATTGGGAAGGATGCCTAACACTGTTGTAGTTTTCATACAAAAATAGATTTCACTCCACCATTCTCATGGAACCATTTGAGGCATTGTACAGTCGGCCATGAAGATCACCCATATGTTGAACAATCCCAGGGGAGTTAGAACACATGTGTACAGAGTTGGTATGGGCTTCGAATTAGATGGTGCAGATCATGTAGGAACGAATGAGGGCTATAAAGAGCAGAGAGAAATTGTATGATGATAGAATATAGAGACCATTGGAGTTCAAGGAGGTAGACCATGCGTTTTTTTGGGTCTCAACCCAAAGGGTTTTGTGGAGATTTTGCTGGAGCAACAAGTTATCTATGAGGTTCATCAGACCTTTTCGGATTCTTAGAATAGTTGGTGAGGTGGTGTACCACTTATCTCTTCCCCCACATATATATATAGGGTGCATGATTTTTTCCATGTTTTGCATTTGAGGAGGTACGTGAATGATCCATTGGACATCATCAACTGGGGAGAGCTGGACATTAGCAATGGGGTGACATTTGAGAAGTTACCTATGAAGATAGTGGATTGACAAGATCGGGTCCTTCATGGATGGTCGATTCCTCTAGTGTGAATTCAGTGGCAGCATTGGATCCTCTAGGAGGGAACATGGGAGTGAGAGTCTCAGATTCGTGCCTAGTACCCCCATTTGTTTATTTTTACTTGTTTTCGCTTACAAGGACGTGAAACCCAAAAATGGGGGGAGTAATGTAAGGTCATATAATTTTTGTGTAATTTTTTTTAAATTGTATAGAATTATTTCAAGACCACATGCTTCGAACACACATGATTCTGAGGCCTAGTGAGCCCAGAACGGAATTTTGAACTTTTTTTGTTTATATAAATGTTCAAGAAATTTTTTATAACTTTTAAAATGGTGATAAAATTTGAATTCTATGGGTAATATTGAACTTGAAATGCCAAGATTCCCATATAAAGTACCTAACTTTGATAGGGAAGGGTAAGAAAAAAAATTATTTTTTGGACTTTTCAAAAAAAAAACATAAAATGATATTTTATTTTGTTTCTCAAAAATGTTGAGCGGCAGATGATAGTTTTGCAATGTGGGGATGAGGCACATTAAATGAATCTCATTAATGGATTGTTTTTGTTGAGCGTAATGAAAAATTAATTAAAGTGTTACAGATAATATATTTCCTAAAAGAAACAGTATAACAATGCAGTGTCACAACATAATAGAAATAGTACAATGTGTTTTCTTTTTAATAGGAAAACACATTTGAGAAACGACAATTAAACTATGGAAATTCTATTACAATCCTATGGCATGGATTACCTCTAATGATGAATGATGAAAACATGAAGGATATCTAGAAACATCAATGCATTATAAAGAATGGGACTGGAAAGTGACGAACGCCAATAGAGCTTGAATCCTCTAGGGCGGAGAGCTTCAATAACAAATGTCGATCGAGGTAGGGGTTTTCTTTGTTCTTGAGTTTTCAAGTTTTTTTTTTCTGAAAATGATGTACCTAGATCAATCCATGAATGAGATGATCCTCAGATCATGAGTTCTTTCTTGAGGGTGGATTTAATGGGTTTTCTATCTAGGATTTAATTATTTAGTTGATAGAACAGTAATCTAAAACCTCCTCTATTTTTAATTTCTCACACAGAGGGAGTTGGATGACATTAACATGGCCCTAGCCCCTTCACCTTGTGTGTTCTTCCAGGCCGAGAATTTAAAATGTAGGAATGAAAAATTCAAGGCCTTCGTAGAGAAGGAAACAACTCATGAAGGTTGAAGGCATAGTCAGTGTGAAGAACGAACTATCGGTGTAGAACCAGTGGCATGAGGAAAGACTGGCTGGCACATGGAAACATGCCACGATGGCATGCCAGAGGTGGATGCCATAGCCGGCTCAGACTGCAACGAATAGGGAGTTACAACTGGTTGGGCCAGTGGGTGGATACGACCATCCAACCATGTTGGTGTACTATGAACACGACATCGTTCTACGTCCTGCATGACAAAGTCCATAGTATCTTGACCGTGGAGAAGAAGGTGGCCCTACTGAAGACCCGAAAAGCGAGGGGAAGCCGAACGTGGATTGTAGATGCACCCCATCCAGGTAGAACTAGTCTGGCTATAACGGACCAGGCATTGCTGTGGCCGGACCAGTGGGCCCGAATCGACCCATCGGGCTGGTCCGGACCCAGGCCGGGCTGGACCCAAGATGGGCCGAGTCCAGTTTGGGTCAACAGACTCGACTCGGGTCAGGTTAGGTTGGTTCGGTCTAGACTCGAACCCAACCAAACCCTTTTTGAAAAAACACCAATATCTTTTAAACTGAGAATCCATTTGATGAGATGTTTTTGGAATTGGAACCTTCGCAACAAGGAAGATCTTTTGGAATACTATACCGATGATTTAATGGATTTTGAAATTCAAAAAATGGAATGGGTAGTGGTTCTCCTAAGATCCAGCATGATACATGTGGATACCTAGGGGTTGGGGGTGACCTAAACACTACTGACAAGTGAACCTATGTGGATCATCTACTATGACCCAGTGGGAAGCGGATTTTGTGTGACCTAGTAGATCCATAGTGGAGAGAAACATTTGTGTGACCCAGAAAACCCACGTTACATGATAGGAGGGGTACCACAGTATGACCAAAGTGGGAATTGGCTTTTATGTGACCTGATATGTCTAAAGAGGGGAGAAAATTTTGTGTGACCTTAAATACCCATGGTACTCATCAGGGATGAGTTCCACAATGGTCCAAGGTTAGTGGGAAGTGACTTATGTGTGACCCGACAGAATCACTATACTCATTGAGGATTGGTCTCCAACAGCCCAAGGTGTTCGATGATGTGACTAATGATCCTACTATCCTTCTCTAGAATATACCTAGTGTGAGCTGTATTGCTTTGTGATTGTGCATTATGATCATGATTTTTGTTTTTTTGGGGATTTTTTGGTATTTCTTTATTTGTTTGGGGTCCCTACTAAGTATTTTGTCACTCACCCCTACATGGGCTTCACCCGAACATGTTGGGTCTGGTGTAGAGGACCAACACCTTGATGGAGGAGATGGTGTCCAAGGACCCAGCGGTGCCCAGTGAGACTAGATAGGTGGGGTGTACTTATTTGGCTTCTAGTAGCTACTATGTACTTGACCATAAGGTGGGGTTTCAAGTGGACATATTTAAGATTTTTCCTTATAATTTCTTGTTTTCTGTTTATCTTTGGTTGGGTTTGTATTATAGCCCATTTGACTTATAGTTTTTACTTTTACTCAGTGGTTATTTATTGTAATGCATGTCTACTTTTCCAGCTTTGGGATGTGGTTGTGTGTGCATACGTACAGGTACTCAGGAAAATGCCTCCCACTTATAGGTTGACACCTTCAGCACTAGTCACCAACCCATGGCCTTTAGGAGGAGAGCTTGGGGGATGTCATAGGATGGGCCCCCGGGGATGGGTCATGTCATTATACATTTATTTTTGTATATTTAAATTTATTACACATAATTATTTCATTGATTTATTCTCACTCCAATGATATGATCTTTGCTATAGATTTTCATCTCACTTTTTCATTTATGAGATAAATGTCATATTAACCACTTACTTATTTTGTGTGGGGTATATACATCCCTTTTTGATATATTACCTCGTGATTTATTTTATATTAATGGTATTTAATATTTTATTTGATTATTATTACTTTTAGGGTGTCAGATTCAGATGTTTCCACAGTTTTAAGGGGATTTGTTTTCTGACATTCATTTCGGTGAGACTTAATACATATTAATCACCTATTTTTGTTGTGTGGTGTATATAATACCTAGGAATGTATTTCATTATTATTATAACTAAATTTATTAGGCTTTAAAAATCCCTTTGATGGTATCCCTTTCGTCAGTTTACGTTTCAAAGTTACCAAAGTTGAAATGGTTTTTTGTCACAATTTTCTTTCTTTGTGACATTTGTTTTGTAATACACCTATCTTATGTTATATGGTGTATATTGTGATATTTTTCCTTGTTAAATCATGACTTTACTTACGATAATGATATTATAAGTTTCATTTAATGTTATCCCATTCATTTAGATTGTGATTAAAATGTTTCAATGTGGTATTTGACACTTGGTAATCTTTAAAGATTATTTTCTTCAAGAATATTTTTAATAATATTATTAATGGTATTTACATTCATTAACATCAACAAACCTTTTTATAATTATCCTCCACTGGGGATATTTTTTATTGATAGAATCCTCATTATTTTATAGATGTATTAAGACTGTTTCATGGATATTATTATGGTACCGATTTCTTCTACAAGATATAACAATGTTTCAATAAGATTGTTGTGGAACCTATTTAGTTTCTATAGATTAATCATGTATCAAACCTATTTCTATTCTTGGACTCTTCTAGTTTTAATGAACAAAAATCATGCATAATTAATTTACATCATGTTTCACTTGGTTTAATTATGTTTAATCATGTTTAATTGTCATATTACTCTATTATGTTAGTGTTTCATATCATAAGATAGGTTTTCAATATTTGAATAAGTATGAGTCACTGTTAAGGTGGAATCACTTTTGGACATCCTATCGAGGACAGAAAAAATGGCTAAGTATGAGATACTGTTGGTATGGACCTACTCATAATATGTGTCACCATCAACTGTCTCACCATTAGCACATATGCTGAATTCTAACAAAGGATGAGACACCATCACTCAAGCTACCACTGCACTGAGATACCATTTCTTAAGCTATCAACAACATCTCATATGTTATTAAAATGTCAAGACACCATCATAGATAGTCCCCACTAGACCGAATAAATTTTAATTTGTTTTTGTAAAGGATGATACATAATTGCATTGAGCAACTGATTGCATGAGTCACCATCAAGAGAACCAATTGATTCCGAGTCATCGCTACTCAAATCATTATTCCAGATATCAGAATGCTCCATGTTTGAGATAACAGCTCTAAGACACCACTACTTGACGTAATATTCCTAAGAGACTATTGAATATTACATTTTCATTTAAATTCAAATTTATTCTAACTTTTATATTTGTGAAACATAGTGCTATTATTTATTTTAATAAATTTATGTTTCTTTTGAAGAAAAAATCAATATCAATGTAAGAGACCAGTATGAGGTATGAGGTACCAGATTACGTGCTTCTTGTAGGATGTTATGTAAAAAGGGAATATCTGATTGAATGGTTGTGCATGGTGTGGTTCTATTCACGCTCCTTAGAAAAACTCGAGAACTGATAACTAAAGAAACAAGAAGTTACTTCTGAGATTTTAAACCAAAGAACACATTGTAACAAAAAAAATAGAGAGGAGAAGCACTATTGAAACAAAATACCAAATTACCGAAAAAAAGATAGAATCTCTCACAATACTCTTTTTTGGTGTATGTTTCCAGAAGTCAACTTGAGATGTATTTCAACATATCTTCAAAGGATTCAGAAGCAACATTTCTAATCACACAGATCCTTCGAAACTCTTTTTTCTATATTTTTCTCTTCTTTTAAATTGATTGTACATTTAGACAAGTGTATGTATCATTTTCAATGAACACATACAAACTCCTATTTAAAATTGTAAAATAAAAGGATTTCTTCGCAAACCATATTTTTAAACCTTATTCTCCCATAGATAATAGTGGAAGAGGTCCCTGCATGGCCTGGTTATTTTAGAACTCCCATGAAAACTATGGAAGAGGTCTTGTTTACCTGGAAAATGTGTGCACTATTTTTTTACTCTGATCTAGTGTGTGGATAAAAGTTTATTTATATAAACTTCTTGGTGGCAGTTTATCACCCAGTGGACATGATTAATTATCTGCTTGAGACTGAACCTCTTGTTTCATTTTTGTTATCTTATTTCAAGTGTTGTTTTCACTATTATATTTATTCAATAAAAAAAGTTTAATTTACTTTGATTATTAATCATATATTCTGTTTATATTAGAATTTGTTTTATTATATTGATTTCAAAATTAAAAAATAAAAAACCATGTTTCATTAACTAAGAACAAATCACCCTTTGAGAATACTTTTAAAAGATCAAAAATTTTATAAATCTGCTAATTTGGTTAACTTGTCCATTTTGTATTTCACATTGGGAAATTTTAAATACGCATTTTAGACATAATTTTTATAGGAACTAAATTCACCCCCCTCTTGAGTGACCTACTCTGACCAAAATTTGGTATCAGAGGAACTTTTCTGAATTTATGAGTTTCAATGTTTTTAAATATTTTCAACTGTGATTTTAGTTATGTTTTTAAAGATCTAAAAACTTATATCCGTTCAACATTTAAAGTTATTTGAAAATTGTTTTTTTCGTTAATATAGACAATAAATAGAAAGGTGATGCTACCAACAAAACTCTCTATTTTTATGGAACAAATTATTCATAGTGGAAATTAAAATGAAAAGGCATTTAAAAAGAATGGTTTTTGAAATCTGGTTTGCTAGAGTTGATGAATATAAGATTCCTAATACTTCTAGAAACACTTGTAATAATGAAACTAAGGGATCATATATTAATAATTTCAATTCTATGGATGCCTTATATTGTTACCTATTTGATGAAGAATTCAATAGGATTTCTTCATGTAAATCAGCCTTTGATATTTGGGATACTTTAGTTGTTTCAAATGAATGAACCACTAATGTTAAGGATGTGAGGCCTAACACATATACTATTAAGTATGATAACCTCAAAATAAATCCCGAAGAAACTATCTATGACATGTATCTCAGGTTTAATGAAATTTTCAATACAATGAGTAAATTGGGAAAGGAAGTTGATGCCAAGGAATAAATAATGAGGCTACTCAGATGTTTACTAGAAAAGTGTTGAGGAACCTCAATATCAATAATAGAATCCTATGATATCAGTATGTTTCTAATAAAAGAATTGATAGAAAAAATAATGATTTATGTGGGAGATATGATGATTAATAAATAATAAAATGATTAACCTAAAAGAAATTCAGTGGATTTTAAAATTAATAAATTCTTGAAAAAGGGGAATATTAAAGTTCTTAATGAAAGAATAACTATCGAGGGAAATATAACAATAAAGGAAACTGGAAGAAGGATTGGAAAAGAAATGATAATATTAATGAGATATTTTACTATGAATGAAAAAGTAGAGGACATGTGAAGGATGACTATCTGAAACTAAAGTACAAGAAGAAGTATGAGGAAAATGATTAAAATTAAAATAAGGATATAAAGGATACATGGAGTGCTTATAAGGATAACTTAGTGAATCTAAATCATCTCATGTAGAAAAGGCTAAAAAATACAACATGTGTTTTATGAAAAACACATCTGAGGTAACCCTAACATATCCTATATAGAAATTTTATTATTCTGGCGATGAATTTGAATCTGAAAATTCTGAAAATATGACTAATGAATAAATGATTAAATATTTCAGAATGCTTAATGTTACTTTCATTGAAATTAATGATAAATATAAATATATCAATAAACAACATTCTCTTTATCTTACTATTAAATTTAAACTCATTGTAGAAAAAGAGAATAATGCTCAATTGATTAATGAGAACACTAAACTTAAACATTCTAATGAGAAATTAGAGATGTATTTAGAGAAAATTACAAATGTTAAAAATGACTCAGTTTGAATTATTTTAAAATAAATTTCTCTTAAATATACTACTAGCATTGGATATCAATTTGGGAATTTTTTTTTACTAAAGAAAATTTTGTATCGAAATCTTGAAAATTTAGTTCTATGCCCAGTTTTGGAAAAATTTCTTCAAGTTCCAGTAGTGGAACAACTTTTACCATTTCTAGTTTTTTTGGACTTAATAGATTTTATTTTTCCAATACATTAAAAAATTCTTATAGGTAACCCATAAAGAAAATATGTTTTTGTAAATCTTTCATTAACAATTTTACTGGATCTAAACGAATCTGGGTACCAAAGTATTTTCATTCTTAAACTATTTTTTAGGAAATATGTTTTAAGAGTTTCTTTAAAAGATATGGTACCTGGAAAATGGATGTTCAAGAATAATGACATGATACTACTCTAGATTCAATAATGTGATAAATTTTGTTGGTGGACATGCCACCTTTGGTGATAGTGCAATATGGAAAATTATTAGCCTTGGAAAAATCGATAACACTAAAACAATTTTAATTTCTAAATTTCTCTTTGTTAACGGTATTAATTAAAATCTGCAAATTATTTTACATTTATGTGATAATTGGTTTCATGTAAAATCTGAAAAATTATTCTTGTAATGTTTTCAATTCTAAGAATGATTTAGTCTTTACATCTATTAGGAATGCAAATTTTGATGTTATAAATTTGGATTCTTTAGTCTTATAGAATGTTTATTTCTTAAGTTTCTTTGTAACACACAAATATTTCATAGTATGTTATCTTTTTAAATTAATTTAATAGCTTATATTGCATGAAACACTGACTTGGCATGCGTTATACGTAAGATTGAGTATCTACGAAACAACACATTAGTATTATAAATATTTAAATGATATATTTATTTATCAATTAAATATTACAATTGGAATGGTAAATAAATAAATTTTAAATGTTATTTATAAATTTCTCACAAAAGTAAAACATATTTATAATGAAATGTATAAGTTAAAATTTTTATATATTTATAAAAACTATTTTCTTAGAAGGACTACTTATTATTTTTTTTGTGAAGAATAAAAAAAATAATTTTAGACACTCATGAAAAATAAATTTGGGAAAATAGAATTAATTTTTAAATTTGGAATATCCAAATCATCCTAGTGTTATTTTTTGGTATTTTTCTAAAAACATTCAATTTTTTGATGAATTGTGAAAAATAGTGCATAGTACATAAAAACTGATTTTTTCATTTAATTTTTTATTTAAGATTTGTCATAAAGTAAAAATAGATACATAATACATATATTATTACAATTTAATTCATTGGAGTCATTTTATAATAAGATTACATATATAAAATTTTATTGAATTTTTTAACGTCTTTTAAACAACTTCTAGGAACATTTGAAAATTTACATAAAACATAATTTTATCACTTATGTGAATTTAATTTCAAAAATCTCATAGACACGATTTCCATCATTAAGTAAAATTTGGTTCAATAAGATGAAAATAATTTTTTGTGAATAGTAACTTTTGAATTTTATTTACCAAGGTTAAAAGTAAATAGGGCAATTAAATATAAAAATGATATTATAATAATATAAAATTACCCCAACACAGGTCCTAATTCTATTGGAAAAGTGTTTTTCGACCAAAATAAAAACTTAGGACAAAAATAAGATCCTTTTTTATCCACTTGGGTTAGATTGGGACATTTATTATATTTTATTTAAAAAATAGATAAAAGTGATAAATTAAATATTTAATAACTAAACCTTTTTTAATATAGGGTTATACATAAGATAAATTAGACTATAAATATTATTTATAAAGATAAAAATATTTCCTACAAATTGGTATTTTATTTATAATTTTTATACCCTGAATAATTAAATTTATTTATGATACAAAGATGATGCAAAAAATTAACATATTAATGAATGATTAAAATAATTGCTGTTATAAATGTTAAGATAAATATAAATTGAAACTTTTGATGACAAAAATGAATTTTCTAGGTGAATATGACATTTTAGGGTTTATTTAATGTATTTTGTTTGAAGTAATCAAGATTTTTTGACTTTCACCAAAATCAAATACTAAATAGTATCAAAATTTACATAAATTAGTTTTTAAAACAAGTACTATTTTATTAAATGATATAATATTATGAAAAATAAATTATTCAACCAAAGGAAATGGATAATTTTATATATTCCATTAATGAACAAAATGAGGTTCTCTTGGTATTTTATAGTAAATATATTAACCATTTAATATAAAAATACAATAAGACATGGTAAAAGTTAAACTATTTAACTAGGAGTTAAATATAGAAGATAAGGTTAATATGGTGACTTAACCTTGTCTAAAATATATTATATGAGATGATATATAACCACCTACACATTATACTTGAAATAAATCCATTTTGATCTATTAGAAACCGAAAATAATTTTATAATAAATTAATATTTTCAGATTTTCCTAAATTTCCCCTCCCCTCTTTTATAAATGGGTACTTCCACTTTTCTTAACTTCCCACCTTAAAATCCATTTGGCTCAGCCAAAAACTAGTCAAATATCCTCCTAACTTCCCTCAATAAAACATATAGGCCTTATACTTATCATAAATCTATCCTAAGGAGACCTTTTTTTCAAATCAAAAGGAAGCACACAAAGAAGAGGTAATTATTTCATCACCTATTTCGAAGTTATTTTCTTCTTCTACTTCCTCTTTCTTTGTTGTTTCCTTACTAAAATAATAACTCCATTACGTTCTAAATACTGATATGTTATTATAAATATGGTAAATCTATATCCATTTTCCATCCATCCTATGAATGAAAAAGTCACTATATGTGTGTAAGTATGGCTTACCGTCTCCATGTCGTGGTATAGTTTGTTATTCAACACTTCATTATTGGGATGAGTATAATAATGAGTATAATTGATGTAAATAATCAATATATCATGTTAATGATTCTTTATATATAATATACCATCCAATTACATATGATTTCACCATCAATAGAATGATATTGTCACTCGTGCGAACGTACGACCTACCGTCTGCACGATGCGATGAGATTAATCTTGAATGATCTCTGTTGAAGAATATTTAAATATATATATATATATATATATATATTTATTAAGTATTATATATATGAAATAATAATTAGACTTTAATAATATATATTTATGTCCTTAAATAAATATCTTTTACTAACTTCCATACTATACGATAAGAAAACGGAAACAACATTCACATGTACGTACGGACTACAGTCTCCCTGAACGGTGTTTCCATTTCATATATCTATCTATTATACATTTTTATATTCTGAATATATATGATATATAAATCTTTTTTTATATTCTTTGTATGTTAATCATGATATAAGTGATACAGTCAAGAATAACAAGTCAAACCACATACGATAAAGAAAGGGATTGTTACCCAAAAAGTTATTTTAACATGGAAATTATTATTAAATGGGTAGTATAAAGTCAAAAATTAATCATGTATGATATAATAAATTTTAATATTGTTCTTTTATAATTAAATTACATACTATGGTCATTATACAAGAGGTTAAACGTACCCTCAACTAAAGGAAAGTACAAGGTAAGGGTTAATTCCTCAATCTCATTTTTATCAGAGATTGTTAATGTGTAAGTATTTATTGGGAAATATTTATCATCCATGTCATTGTTTTATAAAAATATTTTCAAAATAAATCAATTAAGGTTTTACGGAAAGTTATCTTTAACTATATCATCATTTTAAATGTTTTAAATATTTATTTTTCTAAATCTATCTAATTAATATCCATTCCTTCAAATAGATTTTAAGGATTTATTTATTTGGACAAGACTATTTTAAATGTTAATTTCATTCAAAAGTTTCAAAGTGTTACGAGACACTTTTATTCAGAAATATATTTAAAATAACTGATTATATATATTTTGTAATTCTTACATTATTTCATGAGAAGGGTTATTTATCTCAATGAGTTTTATTGCTCATTTTATACTATTTCAAAATCCTTTATTGGGTATTATTCTTGATTGAGGTCAGTTTATTATAATAAAATATCACATATTGTATTGAATGATTTATATTTTTTTAACCTTGGATGTGCTATTTTTGTACTATTCATGATTTATGGTTAAGATATTGATATTTCATATGCTTGTTTTAATATGAATGATTATTTTATGTTTCACCCTTTTCATATAAGGAATGCATTAGAATTAGTAGGTGATGGGAGGAGCCTGCTATAACCCCTCGATGAATTGGTAGGTCTCTTGAGATAAACCAATTTCTTGGCCCATGGACTTAACAAAATTTATATTCAGGGTCTTAGCATGGGGCCTTAACTATGTAGTTAAGATGTATGTCATTATCCATTCCATCATTATGGGATTATATAATATTGTTAAATGTGATTATTAGACTAGTAAAATATCTATGTGAATAAGAAAATAGAATTATTTTCTTTATCTTTTTTATATTATGCTAAAGTTTAAGTTTAATGGGATTGTGTTTTAATTTTATACCTTTCCATAAAATTTTATGATTATTTATGATAGTTTCTGCTATATTATTTATCCTTATTGAGCATATAAGCTCACCCCTTTCAAATGTTTTATTTTACCAGGATTCCATGAAGTAAATTATATTTGATATGATGGGTTAAGCTTGAGGAATAATGGCATCCTCAAAGTGTTGTGTATGCTGCATTTTATGTTATAAATTTTAATGTTATGTTCTTGTATGTAATCTATTTTCCAAGACTACTAAACTAATCAGTACTTCATAACTTTATTCCTTGTAATCATGACAATGTATTAAAATAATGCACCAACTATGGGATTCTGGAGTTGAGGCGCTACAGTCGGTATCATAGGAAGTTTATCAGTAACTATGAAAACAAGATTTAAATAAAATCTGATTAGGGAACATTACCCTATGATAAACCTTGAGGATTAGTATAGAAGAACTTCCTATAATTTTTGTAATGTGGATATTTTGTGAGTTTTCCAAGAAATAAATCCATGTATAGATACTACAAGTGGATGTGGATTTTACACAAATGTACCTAGGAGTAACAACTCCCACAAGGTGTTCTGAGCCTAACTAGGGGTGAGCTAGTACACGAAAACAAGCCTTACTATGCACCTGGTTTGACACTCCTAGGGGATATTCTTAGGATAATTAACATTTTTATTAAAAACCATTATAAAGTATTTATGATTAAATATTTCTACAAATAATCTATTCTTATGGTTTTTATATTAGGTATACATAATTTTTTTCAATTTATGTTATGTATTTCAGTAGTTTGGAATCATGAATTATGATTCCTAACCTAATATATGGTATGAAATTGTCTAGAAATGGTGCATAGTGGAACGAATGATTATCCCAACAATGCACATCTTCCAAAGAGTAATAAGGATCTTCTCTTTTATGGACTTAAGTTAATATTTCGAAGGGAAATAGAATCCCATGTATTCTCATCACATGATGAAATAAGATCATGGTTTGATAATACTAGTAAATAATTCTCTCGGCCTCATGGCTTTAGAGTGAAGTTAGAGAATAAGAGGATGTAAAATAGAAATATAGATAAAGGGGAGAATGTTAATAAGGTTTTTTCCATATGTGATAACTGTGTAAAGAATCACCTTGGGAAGTGCTTGAAAGGACTAGGTGTTTTTTATAAGTGTGGAGAAAATGGTCATCAATAAAAAGAATTCCAAGGGAAGAAATAAAAGACTAATATTCAGTGTTTTAACTGTAGAGAAAAGGGGAATTATGCAAATAAATTTCCTAAGTGTCAAGGAAATATAGCTCAGAAGAATCAAAGGGATCATGGTCAAGCATAAGCTGTTACTACAATCGACGTGGAACATTTAATTTATTTGTGTTTATGGATTGAGGAATTATTTCATTTGAGTGTTGTATCAACAATGTACTAGTTATATGAATTTTGGAAATAAATTAGGATTGTAATTTATGATTATTTCATTATGGATTTGAGATTGTATGGTACTAAGAAAAGTGACTCAATAGAAAGTAAATATTTTTTTTGCAAAAAACATGGTTGAGGGAAATATAAACCATAACATGGTCTTGATACTAAGGTAGTGATTTTGGAATAAGAGATTATGGATTTGGATAAATTATATTGGATGTTCTTAACAACCATGGAACTAATTAATTGTTTTTTTATTCCATAATTATTGGAGTTTACAACATTTTTGGATTTAAGGAGTATATCTAGTCTTCTATAAGGAATAAGGGACCATGAATGTATTCAATAATGTTTTATGGAAATTTGGGGTTTCACCATGTTTTATAAGAATACATGAGGAATGTAGTCAAATGTTATTTTTTGGAAAAAAGATATCTTCATTATTTTTACCCCCCATATAATTTTTTTTGGACTGTGAGTTTGGACACAAGTATTTTGGATAAGTTTAAAAGTTGGAATGGAGTAAGTTGAGCACTTGATATTTTGTCTGAGTTTAAAGAATAATTTATTGGATAATTTGACCTGACCTTTTGGTTTTCAGTAAACATATAAAGGATTAAAGATGTAATTGTGGGCCATATGATTTATAAAATGGGTTTCAAGAATTAACAAATAATAATTTTGAACAATCATTTTCTATTGTAAGGGATAAAGTGAAAATAGATCGAAGTACAACCAAATGATGAGATTATGATTATGACAAGTAATGAAATCAAGTATGTTTTCTTTAGTTCTTATCATGAGAGTAAATTAATCCCTCCTCTTCAAAAAAATGTATCTAAAAAAGTGTTATCTTAATAACTTATGTTTTTTTGAACCGATGATACTTTAAATCATCATATATTTATGTATTCGAGGCCCTAAATTTTCAATTTATTCTTTACTTGTTTGTGATTGATGACCTTAATCACTCCTTATAAATATTTACTTTTTCCCTCTAGTTTTCTATCCCTAATTTTCACCAATATACTCCTACTAGAAATCCTAATTTGTTGGTGACTTCTTCATTTCCCTTTCCCTCTTATTAAGACTAAATTTTATTAACCCTATTTCTGATGTGGGTTTTCCACAAATATATTTTTTGTTTTCAACCTTTTATTTTCAAAGAAGAATTTCAAATTGTGAGGATGAAATTTATTGAAGGAGGGGAGAATGTAACACACCTAGATTTTATAGAACATTATCTCTTTAAAGTACAAGAAAATGATAGTACAACTGAAGAAAAGAAAAACTACCGCTAGGTAATCCTCTGAGGTTCCTACCCGAGGGGTAGGTACAGATGACCTCCTCAGTACCCCAGGCCCGTCTGTCTCCTCCGTGTACTATCTTGACGTATGGTCTACCTCTGGGTACCTTCCAGTCCTGGTACTCTCTTCCTCGATCAACGCTTTCCATCATCTGTATCCAACACAACAAGGTGCCGACATATCTCATGCATGGGTGAGTATAACAATACTCAGTAGGGACCCCGAGACCCTCAATGTCTCACTAAATCCAGAAATAATAAACCAAAAAGTATAAAATCAATAGATAACCTTACTTAGGTATATTACCATACATATACCTAAGTTATGAAGTGATCCATCTCAATCATGAGGAAAACATAGAAAAACTAACTCAACTCAACCAAGATTTTATTCCCATTAATGAAACCTCGATTGCTAGAGAACCACGGCTCAATCGAGTACAGTGGGCCTGCCTTATCACATAGAGGTGCTTCCTACTAACCTTGGACTATTGAGGTACCCCTCTTGTCAAGTATCGTGGGTCTGCAACATCACAGAGAGGCGCTCCCCACCATGTTTGCCACCACACTTATGCGCTCCCCCTCATAGGCTATGGAGGAACTCCTCTTGTCGAGTACCATGGGTCTACTGCTTCACCAAGTGCGCTCATCCACCAAGGGTCTACCGCCACAACCAGGCACTCTCCACTGGCCCATTCGAGTCACTCCGAGGAAAACAGTCAGCAATCATCAAGTCTCAGCCAGCTACTATGTTCCCGCACAAAATATCACTCGTCTTTAGAAGATCCACTCCACAAGATACTGGTCGATACCCCAACTATCCTGAAGTCCCATGAAGAACTATCTCAAAGGTCCTCCTCGTCATAGGGGACTCAATGAAATAGACAGTGCGTCAATCGGACACCCAGTCTGTGAGTTATTAGCCTTTACTTCCGGGGCCCGGTAGGATTCGTGCACAATCCAACCTGACCGTAACTCAACTATACCTTAAACAATAGTGGGTTATACTCAAAGGGACCTTCATGCTCCAGGATTACCAGCACAATTGATGGTTCAACAAATGGATGTTCGGTGCCAAAGATATGGCCAAAAGAAAGTAAAGGGTCATAGTGATCCCGGGTCCGGTCCGACCTATTTGGACTAACCCGGCCCAACCCAGTCTGGGCCGAACCGGTTTGGGTCAACCCAGCTTGACCCGCTAGGTCTGTCCCTACCCATTGGGTGGGCAGTCCGTTGAGTTCGGCTGGGCCTGTTGGCCCCAGCCCAGCCGACCTCGAGGGGCCGCGGAGAGCCGAGAGGGGGCGGACCGGCTGCGAGGACGTGGATCGGCCGTGGGTTGGCGTGAGGGCGGTTCGACCCGGAGGTCACTGCGAGGAAGATTCAGCCCGAAGGGTGCCATGAGAGTGCGGGATGGTTCGGTCAGGGCGCCTTGAGGGGCGCAGGAGGCCGGCTTGGCTGGCGCGCCGTGAGGGGCACATCAGGGTGACTCAGCTGGCGCGCCACAAGGGGGGCGAGAGGCCGGCTGGGCTGGGGTGCCTCGAGGGGTGTGTTAGGCCGACTCGGCCAACACGTCTTGAGGAGACCTAGAGGCCGGCTCAACCAGAGCACCGCGAGGGGCGCGGGCGGCCGGCTCGGCAGGGGCACAACGAGGGCCCCGAGAGCCGGCTCAGCCAGAGCGTCGCGAGGGGCATGGGAGGCCGGCGCGGCCGAGGCACCGCGTGGGGAACGAGAGGCCGACTCAGCTAGGGAACCATGAGGGGCACAGGAGGCTGGCGGCTAGTGTGGCCAGGGTGGCGTGGAGGGCGGCGGCTGGCGCGGTCGGCGGGCACCGGGCTGGTGTGGCCGGCAGATGAAGCGGCAAGGGTGGCTCTACCGGAAGGGCGGAGACCTCAAGGGGGGTTCGGCCATGGGACTGGAGCGTCGCGGGGGCGGTGCGGGTCACGGAGGCTGCGGGTGGGACAACCTTTTCATTTGTCAACTTTATTACCTTCAACACCGTTGTCTCCTTCCTCCATTTCTAAGAACACAGAAAATCAACAGGGAGAGGAAATGCCATGTTAGTTTGGCCCACACTCTCCACATTAGAGTGGTAACAAGCGGTTCATCAAGAACATAAACAAGGAATGAGCATGGGAGATATTTAAAAACATCAATTCCCATAATCCCTTGCTAATTTCTATTCCCAACCCCACAAGGAAAAAGAGGGGATAATATGGGAAGTTTTAATCAAATAATGAATAAACCCCTACAACTTCCCGCAACAATTTATTCCTAACCCGCAAGGAAAACATCCGTGGATCATCTTGATAATAAGTTGATCCACGTTCTTTGTTTTTATAAGGATATAATCAAGGGAATAAAATCATACTTAATTAAAAACCATACCTTGTTCTTTGTTGGTTGACGTTGGCGTGAGAAGGCAGACGTCATTTCGTTGTAGAAGAACATGTCCTACATCGATGGAGGTTCTGAGAAAGGAAGTCTAAGTCATCAACATTCTTCATGGATGAAGCATTCTTCATTGGATAAGCTTTCTACCAAGATATCCTCCTCTCCCAAATTCCATCAAATAAAATATATACCCAACAATAAAAAGTTTTTCCCCAATTTAATCGTAGGCATAATTTAAATTTGATTAAATTAAATTGGATCAATTAATTGGTGCGTTGGAATGATTAATGCTATATGCGTTGGTAAAATTAAGGTAAAGGAGGTCAAGTGTCTCTCCCTCATGAATTATGGGAGTTTAGGGTTTTCTCCCAATTAAAGGGGGGTTTCAAGGGGGTTTAATTCTGGGTGGTCCCCACCACCATAACCTCTCATGGGAGGTTATCGTTTGTGTGGTTCCCACCACCTTAACCTCTCATGGGAGATCACAATCTCGAGGTCCCCACTTCCAACTTCCACATGGAGGTTTATTCCGGTGGACCCCTCCTAAAATATCCACATGGAAGCTAAAAATAAAATAAAATAAAGTTTATTTTATTCTTTATTTCCAAGAAAAAACCAAAAACTAACTTTCGCCCTCGTCTATCTGCCGTAGAGGTGAAAGTATCCTTAAGTGAAAATCGGCGTTGCGAGTTCAATGGTGCCCTCATATTTAAATTTAGAGCATCTGTTCAAAAGTTATAAAAAACCCGGTCGTACGTTTACTAAACGTATGTGAACAAAACTTTAAAAAATTAATTCTGGGCACTCTGGGCCTTGGAATCATGCGTTGCCAATTTTCACAGACTCGTAAAATTCCCATTTATTTTAAAAAAAATTCATTGAAATTCAGGGTCCTTAAATTCTCCCCACCTCAGGCTTTACATCCCTATCAACCAAAACTCAAACTAAGGGGAAAAGTGGGGGTAATGAGCATGCATTTGAGCCTCCTGCTCCCGTGTTCTCTCATAGAGGTTCCCGTGCTGCCAGTGAACACACACCAATGGTATCGACCATCCATGAAGGACCCGCTCCTATCGATCCTCAATTTATAATTGAACGTCCATAAAAGTCTCCCCATCTTCGACTTCTGGCTCTCCATGGTTGAGGATGTGAGAAGGGTCGTGCACGTATCTCCTCAGCTGGGATACATAGAAGACGTCGTGCACCCGGTGCAACTAAGGTGGAAGAGCTAAGCGGTGTGCCACCTCACCAACTCTGATGGGGACCTGAAAAGGTCTGATGAACCTCGGAGATGACTTTTTGCCTCACTAAAATCTTTGCAAACCTCGTCAAGGTGAGCCTCGTAGAAATACGTGATCTCCATCCTCGAAATCTAGAGGTCTTCATCTCCTGTCGACATACGACTTCTGTCTGCTCTATGACGTCTTCCTCTGCTCCTGGATGATCTGCACCTTCTCTATGATAGCTCGTACCATCTCTGGTCCCACTAGTGTCGACTCCCCTGGGTCAGTCCAGCACATAGGTGATCGGCAAGGTCGCCCGTAAAACTCCTCGAATGGTACCACCCCAACAGTAGAGTGATAACTGTTGTTTTATGAAAACTCCACCAAAGGTAAGTGATCCTCCCAGCTATGACCAAAGTCGAGTACATAAGCACACAACATGTCCTCTAGGTTTTTAATGGTCCGCTCTGTCTGACCATCCGTTTGCATGATGGAAGGCGATGCTCAAATGAAGCTAATTTCCGAAAACCTCCGGCAACCGCTTCCATAGCTGGGAAGTAAAACATGTATAACAATCAGAGACAATCGTTGTGGGTATTCCATGTAGCCGCACAATATCTTACATAGAGAGGCTTCTCAAGATCTCTACTGAACCCTGCTCTCTGATCGGTAGGAAGTGGGCCAACTTGGTGAGTCGATCAATGATCACCCAGTTAGATTCATGTCATCTGGATGTACATTGAAGTCCTATCACTAAGTGCATGGATATCCCATACCACTTCCACTCTAGGACCTCTAAAGGTTGGACCATGTCTGCTGGTACCTGATGCTCCGACTTCACTTGCTGACAAGTGAGGCATCGAGAGACAAAATATGCAACTGTTTTTTCATTCCTGGCCACCAGTACTATTTTCAAAGATCTTGGTACATCTTCACCACTGCTGGATGTACCGCTAGAGGGGATGTGGGGAACTCCCTAAACACTTCCTCCTGAAGTGATGCTGGTACTATGGTACTTCCTCTAAAGAAGATGATGTGCTCCCCACCTTTAGAAAAACCATTGGGTGCCTGCCCTGTGGATATCTGAGCACGCCATGTCTCACAGTCAGTTTCCCCATGCTACGCCTCCCTAACTCGTTGAAGAAGTGGGGGAGTGACTGTAAGAGACTGTAGAAAAGCTGCTCCGTATCTATCCAAAAAAGATATCTGTAAAGAGGCCAGTTGCTCTATCACCTCGCCTAGCAGCTGTATACCAAATATCCTTATGATTTCATCTACAACAATGTTTACCATCCCTATAGCATAGAATATATAGAAGTCATAGTCCTGGAGGAACTCAATCGAAGATCGCTATCTCAGGTTCAGGCCCTTCTGGGCGAATATATACCTAAGACTCTTGTGATCAGAGTATATGGTAAAATGCTCATCCATCAGATAGTGTCGGCACATATTCAAGGTGAAGACCACTGATGCTAACTCTAGGTCATGGGTACCATCGTTATTCTCATGTTGTTTCAGCTGTCAAGAGCCATATGTGATCACTGATCTCTCCCTTTATCTAATTGAAGAGGTCTTCAATCCTCTGGTGGGGGTACAAATTCTTCACGGTCACCTGCTTCAGGCGTCGACAGTCAAAAAAATCCTTAAGCTCCCATACTCCTTCTTGGTGAACAGAGTCGAGGCTCCCTAAGGTGAAACACTGGACTGAATGAATCCTTTCCCCTTCAAGTTCTCTAGCTGTACCCGCAACTCGCGAAGCTCTGCGGGAGCCATTCGATACACTGGTGTAGATATCGGTGCCGTCCCGGGGTAGAAGTCAATGTAAAAGTCCACCTCTTTGAGAAAAGGTAGACCTGGGACATCATCAGGGAAAATATCCGCATACTGGTCCACCACTACAGGATATATCAGACTCTCCACTTCAACCGCTCCAAGGGTAAGGCTAGCCAAATGATGTGTAATCGGTTGCACCCTCCTCCGGGTAAGTTCATCATGTGATTAAAAGGCTCCCTTCTCACTGGTGAAGGTAAAACTGGTCTTATCCATTTGGAAACACTGCACTTTGCACCTAATACAGTTAATATGAGCATGGACTATAGATAACCATTCCATACCCAAGATGACGTCGTAAGGGCTCGATGCTGCTACTAAGAGATCCCAGCCGAAGCTCTCACCTCCTAGGATAAGCTCACACTGTCGTCACTGGTGCATAATCATTGAATCTGCTCCCGTAGGAGTCTGTAAGGATCGAGCCAAAGACTTCATCAGAATATCTGGTCTCCAAATGAGGGTAGTGGAAATTAAAGAGTGACCGGAACTAGTGTCTATAAGTACTGCAGCTATAGTGGAGTGGACAAAAATCATACCTCGAATCATCTCTAGAGCCCCATGATCGTATGTCTCAGCTGCCTGAAGCTGATCTCTCCCCTGTCCACCTGCTCCCTGCAGTCGGGGTGGACCTCCTGATGGTGGTGGCGGTAAAATCTCGAATCATTATCCACTACCAGTTGCATGGCCAGCTCCACTACCACGTCCGCTTGCTCCCTACGGAACGCCTCAATCGAATCTCTGTCTCTACCTGGGTGGGCCTTCGACCATCTGCTGATCATTCGAACGACGAGTCGGACAATCATGAGTCATGTGACCCTGCCCACTCCATGAGTAAAATTGACCGATCCTGTCATGTATGTCTCTGCTTCAGGTGCCCCGCACAACCGATCCTGAGTCATGTGGTCATCCACATGTAGGTCTGGTCCTCTTGGACCTCTGCGATATATGTCTATTGCCAGCTTTAGAAGAATCCTCTACATGTTGAATAGTGGTGGATCTCACTGCTGGAGACGGCTCAACAAGGAAAATCCCCACTAGGAGGGATACCTCTAACACCCCTGTCTGTGTCGGGATGTTGAGTGAGATCACCAAATCCATGATCTCCCACTTGAGTCCCTGATCGAAGGTCTGGGTCCTGAATAATGGGTGTAACACCCCGACCCCAGCTACCCAGAGTCGGTGCATTACTTCGTAACATTGGCATGATCACAAAAGATCAAGTCTCGAAAGACCGATTAGTTTAGTAGCCTTGGAAACACTAGATACATTCATAAGTCTTTCATTACATCAAAATTAAACAAACTACAATAACATGGTCTTCATAGTCCACACTCATATCTTCACTGACTATCCTTGCAAGTCAGTCATAATACACTTCTTCACATCCTGGAAAATATTTAAACATTGAATGGGGTGAGCTCAGATGCTCAGTAAGGATAACAATATTGCGGAAGCTTTTATAAGAAAACATAAGCATTTAAGGTAATGTATAACTAAAACAAAAGCCTTATTGAACTTGAAATTCAGCATAATATGGAAAAAGTAAAATAAAATAATGCCATTACTTACTCACATGGATATTCTACTAGACGAATAATCACATGAAATATCAATAACCACTTTCATAATGAGGGAATGTATAATGCCAGACATTCTGAAACATTTTGTCAAGGCCTCGGCCAAGACGTCTAAAATGATTAAGGCCTCGGCCAAAACCATAAATCAAATTGGGAAAGGGCCTCGGCCAATTCCACGTCTAGTTGTCTCATGAGACCTACCGATGCATCGAGGAGCTATAGCGGGCTCCACCTGTCACATATTAAGTCCAATACATTCCTCATATGAATAGGTTTAAACATAACATAAATATTCGTATTAAAACTAGCATACGAAATGTCAAAAATTTCTCCATAAACTATGCATGGTATAAAAATAACACATCCACAATCAAATATTTCACAAAATGTTTAATGGAAGTTTTGTATCACAAATCAATTTCAATTAAACTTAAAACCCATCAAAGGATGTTGACATAGATGAAACCAAAGCTATTTGAGAGAAATATCTCTCTTTTTTGAAATCATTTAAAAGCCCCATAATTATAAAATAATACATTTACTTTGAAGATATTCTTATAAGCTTGTTAGGGAAGCTTAGACGAAGTTATAATGGCGGAAAATAGTCACACCCGTCGTATAAGTAAAAAAAAACATTCTTACCTTATATTTGTCAAAAAGGTCAAAAAGTACATTGTTTGGAAAATGACGGTAAGATTCCTTTCAAAAACGTATAAGGGTATAAATGACTTTAACCCATTTTCCATTTAATAGTAAAAATGTTTTGAAAGACATTTTTAAGAAACATGGATTTGGATGATAACGAGGTCCCAGTAGATAATTATGTATAAACAACCTTGGATAATGAAGAGGTTGTGAAGTAAACCCTTACCTTGTACTTTTCCTTGGTTGGGGTAGGTTAACCTCATGTATAATGGTGAAATAATTTTTATTAAATTATACAAGAATCATATACATTCATATGATATCATATATGATCTTTTAACACTGCTTTGTTAACAATATCTTAGATTTATCGTTGTTTCGGGTGTTAACTTACTCGTTTTATTTTATATGTTTTGTTAAGTAAGTCGTGTTTTTCATGGATAGGTTGTATCTTATTCATATCCAGAATGATATCATGTCCTTAAACATTATTTTTAAATCATCAAATGATAATTATACTTGAATGGATACGACGGAGAATGAATCTCATCGCGTTCGTGGAGACGGTAGTCGATACGTACACACGAGCGACAATATCATTATTTTGATATTAAAATAATATATAATTGGATATTATATCATATATACAGAATCATTATCATGTTATATTTATTATTTACATGAATTACATATCATTATTATACCCATCTAAATAATAATATATTGAATAACAATTACACCACGACGTGGAGACGGTAAGCCGTACGTACGCACGTATGGTGACATGTCATTCAAATGATGGGCAGAATACTGAATATGGTTGTTCCATATTTATAATAACATTACAGTATATAGAATATACTGGAGTTATAATTTTAGAATTGAAATAATAAACAAAGAGAGAGTGGAAGAAGAAAGAAACTTGAAAGAGGGTGATGAAAATGTTACCTCTTCTTCGGGTTCTTCCTTTTGATTTGATCAAAAGGACTCCTTAGGATGTCTTTCTGACTAAAGTAAAGATTCTAGGATGAAGGGAGAGAAGTTGGGAGAGTATTTGGTCAGGGGTTGTCCGAACCAAAAGGCATGGAAGTGTGAATAAGGTGGTAGAGGTGGGGGCCTTTTATAAGAGGAGAGGAGGGGCACTTTTGGAAAGATTGAAATGTTACATTATTTCACAATGCTTTTCGGATTCTAAAGGTCCCACACTTATATAATTCGAGGCTAAGGTGATAAGGTTTCTAAATCTCCTCATCCAATAGGATTTGGACAAGTGTAAGCCTTGGATTTTTCATTATCTTCTCATTTTATTTAAATCGTTAAATAATGAGGTCCTCGCTGCATCATAATGATGTCATAAATAATTTAATTTATTTAATGTATAAAAATTATAAAAAAAAATACTATGATGTAGGAAATCTTTTTAGCTTTATAATGAATATTTATAGTCAAAATTTGGACTTGTGTAACCCCACTTAAAAACTGTTTTAGTAAAATAACTCATGTTTGTGTCAATTTAATTTTAACATTAAATAAATATATATTAATGTCATTTTCCAACTAAAGTGGCTCCATGGGGTCCCCAAGTTGACCCATGGGTTTTCTTGGTCGTCCATGACTCATACAATAGGAGTAGGACAAGTGTCATGCTCATCTCATATTATTAAAACATCATTTGTACCTTAAACTACATTAATTACCTCTAATCGCGATTAAGAACTTAAAAGTTACTATTCACCAAAAAATTATTTTAATCTCAATGAACCTCATTTTACTTCTTAATGACAACCATGTATGTCAGATTTTTGAAAATCAAATCACAGAAGTGGTAATATTTCATTTTAACGAAAAATCAGTTTTTAACAACCACTTAGTGGTTTCACTATTCATCAAAAAATTGAAGTTTTTCAGAATAAGGCCAAAATTTCACCCTAAGCTATAATTGATATTCCGAATTCAAAAATGATGTCTATTTTACAAAATTCCAAAAATATAAGTTGTATTAATTAATTTTATAATTAATTCCCGCTGTTACAACAAATAGCGTGTTTTTATGAAACAATTTATATCAAAAGTTTGGCAATTGTTTATGTCCAATTTCAATGTTAAATTAATTCTAATGACCACCATTGGATAAAATGATAAAAATATATTCTAATTATACTTTAAAACCACTAAATATTATAATTTATCACTATAAATTATTTTGATTAAAAAAGTTGTTTTAAGTATTTTTCACTATTCATAAAAATTTAGAAGTTCTCAGAAAAATACCAAAAATTCAACATAGGCTAATTTCAATATTCCGAATCCAAAAATGAAGTCCATTTTGATAAATAAAATTTATAAAATTTCAAAAAGTAGGTATTACTATTCACAACGGCTAGTTTAATTAGTTGTGGTGTGTGTTAGAGCTCGAGGTTGCGTACAACACACGTTATTGCATTATTCGAAGGGAAACGTACAGTGGAAGCTTGGGGTGTTACATTCTCCCCTCCTTCAAATAATTGCGTCCTCGCAATTTCTAGGGTATTACTGCATAAAAAGACTCGGGTGGGTTTTCATCATAAATTCCTCAGGTTCCCACGTTGCCTCTTCCAGTTTATGATTTCTCCACAAAACCTTCACTAGACGAGTCGTCCGGTTTCTCAGCACCTGCTCCCTCACATCAAGAATCCTGACGGGCTCTTCACAATAGGAAAGATCGGGTTCCAGTTCTAATTCCTCATAGGTGAGTACATGCGTTGGGTCAGGCATGTATTTCCTCAACAGAGATACATGGAACACATCGTGAACTTTGGAGAGACTTGGCGGCATTGCCAAACGGTAAGCTACAACCCCAATTCGTTCTAGAATTTCGAAAGGTCCGATGTACCTGGGACTCAATTTACCTTTATTACCAAAATGTATGACTCCCTTCCATGGAGATACCTTTAGGAAAACATGATCACCGACTTGAAATTCCAAATCCTTCCTTCGATTATCGGCATAGCTCTTCTGCCTACTTTGAGCTGCTTTGATGTGATTTTGGATTACTTTCACCTTTTCCACCGCTTCCTCCACCAGTTCTGGGCCTACAAGTTTTCTTTCACCAACGTCATCCCAAAAGGTTGGTGTACGACATCTCTTTCCGTATAACGCTTCATATGGTGCCATCTGAATACTCGAATGGAATCTATTGTTATAGGAAAATTCTACCAGTGGTAAATATTGATCCCACATACCCTGAATGTCAAGAGATAATGATCTCAACTTGTCTTCTAAGGTTTGAATAGTCCGTTCTGATTGTCCATCTGTTTGAGGGTGATAGGCAGTGCTCAAACGAAGTTCAGTATCCAAGGCCTTTTGAAGACTTTTCCAGAATCTTGAAGTAAAACAAGGATCACGATCAGAAACAATCGATAGGGGTACTCCATGAAGTCTTACAACTTCATTAATATATAGTCTTGCTAGACGTTTAAGTGGTAGATCCTCCCGTATAGCCAGAAAATGTGCTGACTTAGTAAGTCGATCAACAATGACCCATATTGCATCATTCCTTATAGGAGTCTTTGGTAGTCCCATGACAAAGTCCATCGTAATATTATCCCATTTCCACTCAGGTATGGGAAGAGGTTGAAATACTCCACCAGGATGTTGCCTTCCAGCTTTCACTTGTTGACAAACCATACACCTCAACACAAAATTAGCAATCTCCCTCTTCATATTGTCCCACCAAAAATGTTCCTTCAAATCTCTATACATTTTGGTGCTCCCAGGGTGTATAGAGAAGTTGGAACTATGAGCATCATCCAGCAATTCCCTTTTTAGATCAGGTACATCGGGAACACAAAGTCTCTTCCCGAATTTCAAAATTCCATCCTTATACACAAAGTCCCTCAATATTCCATCGTTCACACCTTTAATCTTCTTCTGAAATTCTTCATCATTGGTCTGAGAACTCTTAATCCTTTCTAGTAATGATGGTTTGGAAACCATTTGAAGAATCATTGATGTTTCACCTTCCCTAGTTATTCCCATGTCCATAGTCACTAGATCCAAGAAAATTGGATCCCTTTCAATTCTCATCACATTCAAAACTCCATGGTCCTTTCTACTCAAAGCATCTACCACCTTGTTTGCCTTCCCTGGGTGGTAATGTATCGTGCAATCATAATCCTTGAGTAGTTCAAGCCATCGCCTTTGCCTCATGTTGAGTTCTTTTTGTGTGAAAATATACTTCAAACTCTTGTGATCAGTATAAATCTCACATTTTTCACCATATAGGTAATGTCTCCATATCTTTAAAGCAAAGATCACAGCTGCTAACTCAAGATCATGAGTAGGATAGTTTTGCTCATGAATTTTTAGCTGTCGTGATGCATAGGCAATGACCTTATCATTCTGCATAAGGACACAACCGAGTCCTTTCTTCGATGCATCACTATAAATAACAAACCCATCATTCCCCGATGGTAGAGTCAATACAGGGGCATTGACTAATCTTCTCTTTATTTCTTCAAAACATTCTTCAAACTCTTTTGTCCAGAGAAATTTAATCCCTTTACGTGTGAGCTTTGTCAATGGGTTAGCCAATCTGGCAAAATTCTGGACGAAACGTCGATAATAACCTGCTAAACCAATAAAACTGCGTACCTTAGTTATACTTGTCGGTTCTGGCCATTCTTGGATTGCCTTGGTTTTAGAAGGATCAACGGAAATTCCATCCGTAGAGACAATATGGCCAAGAAAAGAAATCTCATGAAGCCAGAATTCACACTTGCTAAATTTCCCATATAATTCATGTCTTCTAAGAGTCTTCAGGATAATGCGTAAGTGATTTTCATGATCTTCGTGGCTTTTGGAGTATTCCAAGATATCATCAATAAATACCACTACAAAGTCATCAAGATATTCCTTGAAAACTCTATTCATTAGATCCATGAAAACAGAGGGTGCATTAGTCAATCCAAAAGGCATTACTGTAAACTCGTAATGCCCGTACCTTGTTCGAAATGCTGTCGTTGGAACATCTTCCTTCTTCACACACAACTGATGGTATCCAGACCGAAGGTCAATCTTTGAAAAGTTTTGAGCTCCATGCAGTTGGTCCAACAAATCATCAATGCGAGGTAGGGGATACTTATTCTTTATTGTTATAGCATTGATCTCCCTATAATCAATGCACAACCTCATAGATCCATCTTTCTTCTTAACAAAAAGAACCGGGGCTCCCCAAGGAGAAACACTATGGTGAATAAATCCCTTATTACTCAATTCCTCTAGTTGTTTCTTTAGTTCAACTAATTCCGTAGTGGCCATTCTATAAGGGGTCTTCGATATGGGCCTTGATCCAGGAATTAAATCAATGGAAAACTCAAATTCTCGTTCTGGAGGATGTCCAGGTAAATCTTCCGGAAACACATCAACATATTCTCTCACAATAGGTACATCCTCTATTTGAATATTCCTTTCCTCATCCTCAGTAATTTTCTTCTCTTCCTCCCCAATAATTGAATTTAGTTGAGCTACTGGGGGTGGATCTAGATAAGAATTATGTGGCGATGATTCTGCTCTAAAGATAAGGTGTTCCTTATCATCATCATCAAGAATCGTAACCTCTTTCCTCTTACAATAAATTTTTGCATCATGGTCCGAAAGCCAATCCATACCGAGGATTATATCAAATTCAATCATGGGTATGATGATGAGATCAGTAGGTAAAGAACATTTAGGTGCTCTAATGGGAACTAATCGACAAAACTTTGTTGCAACAATACTTCCCTTAGGGGTTTTGACTGACAACTCCCTTGTTAAATCAAATTGGAAATATCTAATTTTCTTAGCAAACTGGGAAGATATGAAACAATGCGATGATCCAGAATCAAATAATGCATTTGCTAAACTTGAGGAAACCATTAAATTACCTGCCACCATGTCTTTCGGAGCTTCCACCTCAGCAGTAGTGATAGCATAAGCCTGTCCTTAATCCCTTGGCCTCTTCTGAGGTAAGTTCCCCTGATGCTTAGGACATTCATTTGCATAATCTCCCTTCTCTCTACAACTATAACATTCCACGTTGACAGCCGCTTTCTTTCCCTTGCATTCATGAGCTTGGTGGCCTTTTTCACCACACTTGTAACATAATCCTTTTCCTTTTAGACAGGCACCAGGGTGCTTCCTACCACAATTATCACAGGGTGGAAATTCATTTCTACCCTTCTACCCTGTTTCCTTATTTCCTTTCCCAGAGTTTTCAGCGGATCTCTTCTTATCTTGCTTTGATTTAAAGTCATAAGACTTAGAGAATTCCTTTTCCGTCTTGATAGCGCACGAGACAATACCTTCGTATGAAGAGAAGGTTTGTGATACTAAAGCTCGACGGAGAAATGGTTTCAACCCATCAAAGAAACGATCAGTCTTACTTCTTGGGTTACGTATGTAATCTGCAGCATACCTTGCTAACCTTGTAAAGTTAGCCTCATACTTTGCGACATTATCATCCTCCTTCTGCCTCAGACTCAGAAATTGCCTTTCCATATCCGCTCGATGGTCTCAAGGAAAGTATTTTTCTAAGAACAGCTCTTTGAACTCCTGCCATTCCATGTTTGTTAATTCATCATCTTCCTTTGTGTTTTGAATTAGTGACCACCATTGATCGGCATCTCCAGTGAGGCGGTAAACTGTCATGACAACATTCTCGCTTTCACTACTCCCCAAGGCATGGAATATTTTTTCTAAGGAATTTATCCATTGCTCAGCTACTATAGGATTTGTACTCCCATTGAAGGTTGGCAGTTGTTTCCTCATGAAACGTTCTAGCATTGATCCTCCACGTTGCGGATAAGGGTGCTCCATACGAGTAAGGTTGTTATTCATAACCTGCGTGAGTTGTCCCAGTACGGTGAGAAGCTGATCAGCACCAGTTGTATCACTAGCTCCACCATAATTATCCTGAGTAGGAGGGCAATCCCTACACGGAGTGCGTGCATTGATACGGTTTCCATTCCTTCCACTAGCCACCATTTCTAAATAATGGCATAAACTAGATTAGTTCATGAATCAAAATACATAATTCCATACTTGTAAAACACTTAACATAAATTGAACTAATTATGGATATAATCCATAATTATAAAAATGTTTTCTTTGAGGAAGTATATACTCGTAACCCTTCATAGTGGTTTGTAAAGAAAATGGGAATTCTCCAAAGAATATCCCCCGGGAGTGTCGTAACCAAGAGTGCAGCAAGGCCCGTTGTCGTGCACCAGTTCCCGTTCGAGTCTAGCTCAAAGCGGTGTTTTCGGGTTTTACCCCTAGGTACATCTGTGCCAGAGCCGCCTCTACCTGCTCGTATCCAGAAAGGGATGTATTTCTCGGAAAACTCACAACATCTCTACAATACCAAAATTCTAGGAAGTTCTTCTATACTAATCCTCAAAGTCTATCTTCGGGATATGTGCTCTAATCAGAGTTTATCTAAATCTAGCTTCCAAGGTTAGTACTAAACTGCCTCTGATACCAACTGTAACGCCCCGACCCCAGCTACCCAGAGTCGGTGCATTACTTCGTAACATTGGCATGATCACAAAAGATCAAGTCTCGAAAGACCGATTAGTTTAGTAGCCTTGGAAACACTAGATACATTCATAAGTCTTTCATTACATCAAAATTAAACAAACTACAATAACATGGTCTTCATAGTCCACACTCATATCTTCACTGACTATCCTTGCAAGTCAGTCATAATACAATTCTTCACATCCTGGAAAATATTTAAACATTGAAAGGGGTGAGCTTAGATGCTCAGTAAGGATAACAATATTGCGGAAGCTTTTATAAGAAAACATAAGCATTTAAGGCAATGTATAACTAAAACAAAAGCCTTATTGAACTTGAACTTCAGAATAATATGGCAAAAGTAAAATAAAATAATGCCATTACTTACTCACATGGATATTCTACTAGACGAATAATCACATGAAATATCAATAACCACTTTCATAATGAGGGAATGTATAATGCCAGACATTCTGAAACATTTTGTCAAGGCCTCGACCAAGACGTCTAAAATGATTAAGGCCTCGGCCAAAACCATAAATCAAATTGGGAAAGGGCCTCAGTCAATTCCACATCTAGTTGTCTCATGAGACCTACCGATGCATCGAGGAGCTATAGCGGGCTCCGCCCGTCACATATTAAGTCCAATACATTCCTCATATGAATAGGTTTAAACATAACATAAATATTCGTATTAAAACTAGCATACGAAATGTCAACAATTTCTCCATAAACTATGGATTGTATAAAAATAACACATCCACAATCAAATATTTCACAAAATGTTCAATGGAAGTTTTGTATCACAAATCAATTTCAATTAAACTTAAAACCCATCAAAGGATGTTGACATAGATGAAACCAAAGCTATTTGAGAGAAATATCTCTCCTTTTTGAAATCATTTAAAAGCCCCATAATTATAAAATAATACATTTACTTTGAATATATTCTTATAAGCTTGTTAGGGAAGCTTCGACGAAGTTATAATGGCGGAAAATAGTCACACCCGTCGTATAAGTAAAAAAAAACATTCTTACCTTATATTTGTCAAAAAGGTCAAAAAGTACATTGTTTGAAAAAAGACGGTAAGATTCCTTTCAAAAGCGTATAAGGGTATAAATGACTTTAACCCATTTTCCATTTAATAGTAAAAATGTTTTGAAAGACATTTTTAAGAAACATGGATTTGGATGATAACGAGGTCCCAGTAGATAATTATGTATAAACAACCATGGATAATGAAGAGGTTGTGAAGTAAACCCTTACCTTGTACTTTTCCTTGGTTGGGGTGGGTTAACCTCCTGTATAATGGTGAAATAATTGTTATTAAATTATACAAGAATCATATACATTCATATGATATCATATATGATCTTTTAACACTGCTTTGTTAACAATATCTTAGATTTATCGTTGTTTCGGGTGTTAACTTACTCGTTTTCTTTTATATGTTTTGTTACCTAAGTCGTGTTTTTCATGGATAGGTTGTATCTTATTCATATCCAGAATGATATCATGTCCTTAAAAATTATTTTTAAATCATCAAATGATAATTATACTTGAATGGATACGACGGAGAATGAATCTCATCGCGTTCGTGGAGACGGTAGTCCGTACGTACGCACGAGCGACAATATCATTATTTTGATATTAAAATAATATATAATTGGATAGTATATCATATATACAGAATCATTATCATGTTATATTTATTATTTACATGAATTACATATCATTATTATACCCATCTAAATAATAATATATTGAATAACAATTACACCACGACGTGGAGACGGTAAGCCGTACGTACGCACGTATGGTGACATGTCATTCAAATGATGGGTAGAATACTGAATATGGTTGTTCCATATTTATAATAACATCACAGTATATAGAAGATACTGGAGTTATAATTTTAGAATTGAAATAATAAACAAAGAGGGAGTGGAAGAAGAAAGAAACTTGAAAGAGGGTGATGAAAATGTTACCTCTTCTTCGGGTTCTTCCTTTTGATTTGATCAAAAGGACTCCTTAGGATGTCTTTCTGACTAAAGTAAAGCTTCTAGGATGAAGTGAGAGAAGTTGGGAGAGTATTTGGGCAGGAGTTGGCCGAACCAAAAGGCTTGGAAGTGTGAATAAGGTGGTAGAGGTGGGGGCCTTTTATAAGAGGAGAGGAGGGGCACTTTTGGAAAGATTGAAATGTTACATTATTTCACAATGATTTTAGGATTCTAAAGGTCCCACACTTATATAATTCAAGGCTAAGGTGATAAGGTTTCTAAATATCCTCATCCAATAGGCTTTGGACAAGTGTAAGCCTTTGATTTTTCATTATCTTCTCATTTTATTTAAATCGTTAAATAATGAGGTCATCGCTGCATCATAATAATGTCATAAATAATTTAATTTATTTAAAGTCTAAAAATTATAAAAAAAATACTATGATGTAGGAAATCTTTTTGGATTTCTAATGAATATTTATAGTCAAAAGTTGGACTTGTGTAACCCCACTTAAAAACTGTTTTAGTAAAATAACTCATGTTTGTGTCAATTTAATTTTAACATTAAATAAATATATATTAATGTCATTTTCCAACTAAAGTGGCTCCATGGGGTCCCCAAGTTGACCCATGGGTTGTCTTGGTCGGCCATGACTCATCCAATAGGAGTAGTACAAGTGTCATGCTCATCTCATATTATTAAAACATCATTTGTACCTTAAACTACATTAATTACCTCTAATCGCGATTAAGAACTTAAAAGTTACTATTCACCAAAAAATTATTTTAATCTCATTGAACCACATTTTACTTCTTAATGACAACCATGTATGTCAGATTTTTGAAAATCAAATCACAGAAGTGGTAATATTTCATTTTAACGAAAAATCAGTTTTTAACAACCACTTAGTGGTTTCACTATTCATCAAAAATTGAAGTTTTTCAGAATAAGGCCAAAATTTCACCCTAAGCTATAATTGATATTCCGAATTCAAAAATGATGTCTATTTTAAAAAATTCCAAACATATAAGTTGTATTAATTAATTTTATAATTAATTCCCGTTGTTACAACAAATAGCGTGTTTTTAAGAAACAATTTATATCAAAAGTTTGGCAATTGTTTATGTCCAATTTCAATGTTAAATTAATTCTAATGACCACCATTGGATAAAATTATAAAAATATATTCTAATTATACTTTAAAACCACTAAATATTATAATTTATCACTATAACTTATTTTGATTAAAAAAGTTGTTTTAAGTATTTTTCACTATTCATAAAAATTTAGAAGTTCTCAGAAAAATACCAAAAATTCAACATAGGCTAATTTCAATATTCCGAATCCAAAAATAAAGTCCATTTTGATAAATAAAATTTATAAAATTTCAAAAAGTAGGTATTACTATTCACAACGGCTCGTTTAATTAGTTGTGGTGTGTGTTAGAGCTCGAGGTTGCGTACAACACACGCTATTGCATTATTCGAAGGGAAACGTACAGTGGAAGCTTGGGGTGTTACAATGGGTCCCTCACCATATCCATGGAGTAGTGTGAGAGGTGTGTGAGCCTCGCTGTGTACTAAGGTATAGTCATGCTACCCTGCTGTAGATGAAGTAGCTCCTGAATGCACACTATGTGAACATTCTCTTGAACAAACTCTACTTAAAATAGGCTCTCAAAGTCTACCTAGAAAATAATCACCTTGTCGTGGACTTGGAGCATCAAGCTCCACCATCTTCTCGCTACTACCAGTACAAGGCTTATAGAAAGAATCACCATGAGGTCTGATGGTGTCCCTACCAGTCAGAAAACTCTCACCAAAGCCTCCAGCCAATCTTTAGCCGCCTGTGGGTCCATCTCTTCTATGAAACTGGGTGGCCTCTAGAACTGGAACTCATGCAACACACTCAAGCAGTGTGCACTGTCTGCTACTGAGGCAGGTGGAATTGGTGGCCTAATAGGGAGTGGTACTGTTGGTGCTTCCACTAGAAGAAGTCCCTCCACCGAGGCCTCGTCACTCGGTGGGCTATCTGTGCGTACAACTCTCGGAAATCAAGTTAGCTGTCTGTGTGGAGGCATCCTTAAAAGAAACAGGTGTGCTACGGTTAAAAGTTATACATGGTGAGCTGACCTGGTGAGCTGACATAAAGAAAACTTTTGAAAAGACACACGCAATCAGTGTTTTCATGCACTGAATTGGAAATTAGAAATCAGGGTCCTGGTGTACGGATATGTCGGCCACCGCACCAACGCTGGACTCCCTAAACTGAGACCTACACTCATTACCCTTAACACTATTGCTTCTAAGAAAAGAAAGATCAGAGTCCTAATTTCTACGGTAGAACCGACTCCTCTGATACCAATTTCTCACGACCCATCATCCGGGGCCCATGTCGTGACTACCCAATCCCACCTTCAGTAGGCCAGGGGATGGCGACTAGCAACAAAGGAAAAATTACCTAAAACTAGGAAGTAATTGCCTTTATAACCTGTAAACACACACACAAAATCAAGAACACTTCTGGATACGAAACACTAAGTAAAACTGTATAACAAAATAATGCTTAAATAAAAAGGGCCGGAAATATAATCCCAATTGTAAAGTACAATAAACTGATAGTACAACTGAAGAATAGAAAAACTACCGCTGGGTCATCTTCTGAGGTTCCTACCTGAAGGGTAGGTTAAGATCGCCTCCTCAGCACTTTAGGTTCGTCCGTCTCCTCTGTGTACCATCACGCCATATGGTCCACCTCCGGGTATTTTCCAGTCCTGGTACTCTCAGCCTCAATCAACATTGCCCGTCTTTTGCATCCAACACAACAATGTGTGGGCAGTGCCCGTGCATGGGTGAGTATAATGTTACTCAGCAGGAACCCTAAGACCCTTAAGGTCTCACTAAATCCAGCAATTATAAACCAAAAAGTATGAAATCAACAGATAACATTACTTAGGTATATGGACATACATATACCTAAGTTACTATGTGATCCATCTCAATCATGAGGAAAACACTGAAAAATTGACTCAGATCATCCAGGATTTTATTCACATTAACGAAACCTCATCTACTGGAGGACTCCTACTCAATCGAGTATAGTGGGATTTTCGCGTCACACAGAGGCGCTTCCCACTAACCTTTGACTGCTGAGGTACTCCCCCTGTCATGTACCATGGGTCTGCTACATCACATAGAGGCACTTCCCTCCATGGGTCTGCCGTCACACCCAGGCGCTCCCACTCATATCCTGTAGAGGCACTCCTCCAGTCGAGCACCGTGGGTCTGCCACATCACAAATCATGCTCCTCCACCATGGGTCTCCCGCCACAACCAGGAGCTCCCCACTGGGACAGTCGAGTCACTCCGAGTCAAACATTCAGCAGTCATCAAGTCTCATCTAGCTACTAGGTTCCCGCAAAAAATCTCAATAATCTCCATAAGATCAGCTCCACAAGCTACTGGTCGATGCTAAAACTTTCCCTAAGTCCCACAAAGAAGTATCTCAAATGTCCGCCACATCATAGGGGTCTTAACGCAATAGACGGTGCATCAATCGGATGCCTGGTCTGTGAGCCAGGGCCCCTATTGATTTTGTGCATGATCCAACCTGACCGTAACTTAACTGTACCCCAAATTTTAGTGGGGTGTACTCAAAGAGACCATCATGCTCCAGGATTACCAGCACCGCTGACGGTTTGTCAAACAGACGTCTGATGCCAAAGATATATCAAAAGAAAGTAAAGGGTCGTAGTGGGCCCGAGTCCGGTCTGATCTAGTCAGACCAACCTAGACCGACCCAGTCTGGGCTGACCCATTTCGGGTCAACCCGGCCCAACCCAGTTCGGGTCGACCCGACCCAACACATTGGGTCTATCCTGGCCCATTGGGTTCAGCCCGGCCCGCTGGGCCCGGCCCAGCCGGCCGCGAGGGGCCGCAGAGACTTGAGAGGGGGTGGACCGACCACAAGTCGGCATGAGGGCAGTTCAACACGGATGATACCATGTGGGGAATTTGGACCGGAGGGCGTCGTGAGGTTGCGGGTCGGTTCGGCCGGGGCACCAAGAGGGGCGCGGGAGGTTGGTTCGGTCGGGGTGCTGTGAGGGGCACGACATGCCGACTCGACCAGAGCGCCATGAGGGGCGGGGGAGGCCGGCTCGGCCGGAGCACCATGAGGGGCACGAGAGGCCGGCTTGGCTGAGGCGCCGTCAGGGGAGAGGGTTCAACCGGGGGCTCGGGAGGCCGACGACGGGCATGACGCCGGTTGGGCCGGTGGATGGCGTGGCCAAGCCGGCGCATCCCTGCCCGGGGTTGCTCACACAGAAGGGTGGAGACCGCGGGGGTGGTTTGGCCGGGGCGCCAGAGTGTCGCGGGGGAGGCACAGGTTGTAGAGGCCATGTTTGACGTAACTGTTGGCTTTATCGCCTTCTCTTCCTTCGTCACCTTGAACACCATTGTCGCCTTCCTCCATTTCAAAGAACACCACAAATCATCGGGGAGAGGACGTGTCATGTTAGTTTGGCCCGCACTCTCTGCATTAGAGTTGTAGAAAGCGGTTAATCAAGAATATAAATAAGGAACTAACATGGAAGATATTTTAAAACATTAATGACCATAATCTCTCGAAAATTTCAATTCCCAAATCCACAAGGAAAAATAGGGGAGAACATGGGAAGTATTAATCAAATAAGGAATAAACCCCTACAACTTCCCGCAATAATTAATCCCAACCCGCATTGAAAACATCCACGAATCATCTTGGTAATAAGTTGATCCACATTATTTGTTTTTAGAAGGAAAGGATAAAGAGAATATAATCATAATTAATTAAAAACCCTACATTGTTCAATGTTGGTTGACGTTGGTGTGATACGGTGGACGTCTATTCATTGTAGATGAACACGTCCTATGTTGAAGGAAGTTCTGAGAAAGGAAGTCAAAGTTGTCGATGTTCTTGATGGAGGAAGCGTTCTTCGTTGGAGAAGATTTCTCCAAAGAGCTCCTCCTCACCCCAATTCCACCAAATAAAAGTGATAACCAATATTAAAAAGTGTTTCCCCAATTTAATCATAGGCATAATTCAAATTGGATTAAATTAAATTGGCACAACTAAGTGGTGTTTTGGAAGGATTAATGGTATGTGCGTTGGAAAAATTAAGGTGGAGGAGGTCAAGAGGCTCTCCCTAATTAATTATGGGAATTTAGTGTTTCTCCAAATTAAAGGGGGGTTTGAAGGGGGTTTAATCCCGGGTGGTCCCCACCACCATAACCTCTCATGGGAGGTTATGGTTTGGGTGGTCCCTACCACCTTAACCTCTCATGGGAGGTTAAGGTTTGGTGGTCCCCACTTCCAACATCCATATGGAGGTTTAGCTCCAGTGGACCCAGCCTAAAATATCCACATGGAAGCTCAAAATAAAATAAAATGAAGTTTATTTTATTTTATATTTCCATGAAAAACCCAAAAAACTAACTTTCGACCTTGTGCATCTGCCGTCAAGGTGAAAGTCTCCTCAAGAGAAAATAGGCTCTACGAGTTCAATGTTGCCTTCATATTTCAATTCTGAGCACCGGTTCAAAAGTTATAAAAAACCCGCTCGTATGTTTATTGAATGTACCCGAACAAAAATTTAAAAAATTCATTCCATGCAGGCCGGGTCTCGGAATCACGCGACATCAATTTTTGCGGACTCCGAAAATTTCCATTTATTTTTAAAAAAATTCACATGGAAATTCTGGGTCTTTACAATGATTATTTTTGATCCATTTTGGTTAGATTAAGACATTTATTATATTTTATTTAATGAAGAGATAAAAGTGTTAAATTCAAATTTTAATATCTAAACCATTTTTAATATAGAGTTATACATAATATAATTTCGACTATAAATATTCATTAGAAATATAAAAAAATTGCCTATATCATGGTATTCTATATATAATTTTTAGACAATAAATTAAAAATTTATTTATAACACAATGATGATGCAGTAATTACCTTATTAATTAATGGTTTAAGTAATTTATATTAATAATATTAGAATAAATGTACTTTGAAACTTTTGATGCCATTCATGAATTTTATAGGAGAATATGAGATGTTAGTGTTTATTAAATATATTTTATAGATGTAATCAAGTTGTTATGACTTTCACAAAAACCAAATACTAAATAGTGTCAAAATTGACATAAACGAGTTTTAAAACAAATACTATTTTATTAAATTATATAATATTTCCAAAAATCTAATATTCTGAAAAAGGATTTGGATAATGTTAGATATGTCATTAATGAACGACTTGATGTTCTCTTAGAATTTTATATTTACTATATTAACCATTTAGTATAAAAATACATGAAGACATGGTAAAAGATAAACTATTTAACTAATAGTTAAATATAAAAGATAAGGTTAGTATGGTGACCTAAATTTGTCTAAATACTACTGGATGAGGGGATTTAGACTAATCCCCACCTAATCTTCGAAATAAATTCATTTTGAGCTATTATAAACTGAAAATAAGTTTATAAAAAATTAATATTTAAAGCTTTTCCTAAATTTCCCCTCACCTATATAATAAAAGGGTACATTCCCTTATCTTATCTTCACACCTAAAAAACCATTTGGCTCGACCAACCCCTACTCATATATCCTCCAAACATCCCTCAATTAAACATATAGGCCTTACATTGATCAAAAAGACATCCTAAGGAGCCCTTTTGTTAAAATCCAAAGGAAGCACCAAAAGAAGAGGTAATTATTTCATCAACTCTTTCGAAGTTCTTTTATTCTTCTACTTCATCTTTATTTGATGTTTCAATAATAAAATAATAACTCTATTACCTTCTACATACTGATATTTTTTTATAAATATATTGCAACCATATTCATTATCCTACCCATCCTATGAATGACAAAGTCACCAAACTTGCGTATATATGACTTACTGTCTAGAGGTCGTGGTGTTGTTTATTTTCAACACTTCATTATTTGGATCAGTATAATAATGAGTATAATTGATTCAAATAATAAATATATCATGTTAATTATTCTTTATATATAATATATCATCCAATTACATAATATTTCACCACTAATAGAATGATATTGTCACTCGTGCGTACGTACGACTTACCGTCTCCACGACGTAATGAGATTAAATCTTCAACGATCACCGTTCAAGAATATTTATAAATATAAATATAAATATATTTATATTTATAAATTATGAGATATATTAAATAATAATTCTACTAGAATAATATATATTTATGTCGTTAAAATAATTTTGTTTACTTACTTCCATACTATACGATAAGAAAATAGAAACAACATTAATGTGTACATACAGACTACCATATCCATAAACGGTGTTTCCATTTTATATATCTATCTATTATATATATTTATATTATGAATATATTTTATATATAAATCATTTTTTATATTATTTAATTATCTAAATTACGATCTATGTGATACAATCAAGAATAAGAAGTCAAAAAACATACAAGGTAAGGGTTAATTCCTCAGTCTCATTATTATCAGAGATTGTTTGTGTGTAAGTATTTATTGGCACACATTTATAATCCATGTCCATATTTCCTGAAACAATTTTTAAAAATAAGCTTTTATGTTTTCATGGAAGTGTATCTTTAAATATATCATCATTTTAAATGTTTTAAAGAATTATTTTTCTAAATATATTTAATTAATGTCCATACATTAAAAATGATTTTAAAGATTTATTTATATGGATATGATTGTTTTTAAATGTTAATTCCTTTCAAAATTTGCAAAGTGGTATGGGACACTTTGATTCAGAAATATCTTTTAAATGACTTCCTGTATATATTGTGTAACTCTTAAATGATTTCGGGAAAGGGATATTTTTCTCAATAATTTTTACTGATCATTTTCAACTATGTCAACATACTTTAGTGAATATTATTATTTATTTAGGTTGATTTATTATAATACAACATTACATATTGAATTGAATGAGTTATGATATGTTTGATTGTTGATTTTCAATTTTTATACCTTTCATGGTTTATGGTTAAGTTATTGACATTTCATATGCTAGTTTTAAAACGAATGATTATGTTATGTTTCACTATTTTCAGTTGAGTAATGCATTGGAATTAATAAGTGACTGGCATGGCCTGCTATAGCCCCTCAATGAATCGATTGGTCTCATGTGAAAAACTAGTGTCTTGAAACAATTATTTAAGAAAATTTATATTTAGGGTCTTGGCACGAGGGCTTTACTTTGTGGTTAAGATGTCCAACATTCTACATTGCATCTCTATGAGAATAGTTATTGATGTTGATGTGATTTTTCAACTAGTAGAATATCCATGTGAATAAGTAAAGGAAATTATTTGATTTATCTTTTCTATATTATTGTGAAGTATATGTTTAATGCTCCTGTGCTTTTATTTTATACCATTCCATAAAATATTATTATTATTTATGATAGTTTTCACCATATTGTTTATCCTTATTGAGCATCTGAGCTCACCCATTTCCAATGTTTTATCTTCCAGGATGCCAATAATTGAATTATGATTGACTGAAGGGTTAAGACAGTGTAATAATGACATCCTAAAATCATTATCTATTATTTATTTTACGTTATAAATTGTAATGTTATGTTCTTTTTTGTAATCTATTTTCCTAGATAGCTAAACTGATCGGTCCTTCATGACTTGATTCCTTGTAATCATGCCAATGTAATAAAATAATTCATTGGCTCTGGACTTCTGGGATCGAGGCGTTACATCCTTTCATAAAGAGTCTTGGATATGGAGTAATAAAATAGGCCACTATAATATTCACTCTTTTGGAAAGCTCACTATAAAATGAGTTGTCAGGTATCTACCTAAACTAGTGTTTCCAAATGACAATGTCCATAATCTTTATCAAAAAGGAAAAAACACAAAATATCTTTCAAACCAAATAAAGAAATTATAACTTATCAACATCAACTGGTTCACATGGATTTTTTAGGACCTTATATAGTTCCATGTTTAAATGGGAAGCACTATGTCTATGTTCTAGTATTTTAATTTTCTTGGTATACTATAACCTTTTTTTTATCTCAAAAAGGTGACACTTTCTCTTAATTCACTAAGTATACTAGATCGGTAGGAAACATAAGTGGAATTAGGATCAAAACCTTAAGAAGTGACCATGTCTGTGAGTTTGAAAATTAATAATTTGAATCAATTTTCACACAATATTGCTATAGTCTTAAATTATATACTCCTAGGACATCCTAGAGGAATGGAGTGAAAAAATGGAGAAACTGAACATTATAAGGGACAACCCAAACTATGCTCAATGAATATGATTTACCCTTATATTTTTTGGTGGAAGCTATGAATACATCTTGCTATATAATAAACAGAGTTTTAACTAGAACTATCCAAAAGAAGACTCCATATGAGTTTTGGAATAATAGGAAACCTAAGGTTAATTACTTCAATGTTTTTGGTTGAAAAATATTTTTTCTCAATACAAAAGATAATGTTGTCAAATTTTCCTCCATGAGTGATGAAGGAATTTTCATAGGTTATTCAACCTCTAGTAAAGGCTATAAAGTATTTAATAAGATAACCAAATGTGTAGAAGAATATGTGAATGTCATGTTTGATGAAACAGATCCATGTGAGTCTAAAACCTCCCTAGAATATCATGAAGATAATTTTTTAGGTTTAGACATAAATCCTAAACCTTCTGATCTTTTTGTTAAATAAGTAGAAAAACCCAGTTCTGGAAACTCTCCATATTCAAGCCAAAATAAACCCAAATATGTAGATGAACCCAAAGTGACCAAAAATTTGTTTTACAAGTCTATTAGATCCCTTAAAAACCATCCTTTATATGCCTTAGTTGGAGAATTAGACAAAAGAACACATAATAGAGTTTCTATAAGAAACCAGGTTGATCATCAAGTCTTTTTTTTACAACATGAACCTAAAAACGTCAATGATGAAATAAATGATGAATTTTGGATGACGGATATGCAGAAATAATTAAGAAACTTCAAAAGGAACAATGTACAGAAACTTTTTGATATACCCAAAGAAACCCTAACAATAGGAATTAAGTTGGTGTTTGGACACAAAGTGAATGAAGCTGGTACAATAGTAAGAAATAAAGATAGACTAGTTTCACAAGTTTATTTTTAAGAGGAATGAATATTCTATAAGGTAACCTTTCACTTGTGGTTCAACTTGAATCCAGTAGAATACTGTTAGCTTATACAACGCATCTTAATTTCAATCATTATCAAATGGATGTCAAAAGTGAAATCCTGAATGGTTATATAGTTGAGTATTTTTTTATTGAATAATCCCTTTTTTTTACAAATAATCATTTTCCAATTCATATTTTTAAATTAAAAAAAAAATTTGGGTTTAAAATAGGCTCCAAGAGCTTGGTATGATAGGATCAACAGTTTAATTATTTATAATGGTTTTAAAAATGGTATAGCTGATCATAATATTTTCATAAAAAATTTTATAATGATGTTTTAATTGTTCAAATAAACATTGATGATATTATTTCTGGGTATTAAAAATTCTTTTTGTATTTTTCTTTCAAAAAATGATGTAAAATTAATTTGAAATGAGTTTCATGGTTGAACTAAAATTCTTTCAGGGGTTTCAAATTTTTTAAAAGAAGTAAGGTATTATTTTAAATCAATGTAAACATACTAATGATACTTTTAATTTTTTAAATTTTGATAGAATTTAAATTAGTGATACTTATATGAGTACCACCTATAAATTATATCTTGATGAAAATATAAAAATAGTAGATCAATCCAATTAAAGAGTTTCGATATTAAGTTTTATCTACTTTACAACTAGTCGACTAGATATTATGTTTAGTGTATGTTTGTGTGATAATTTTCAAGAAAATCCTAAAGAGTCACATCTAATTGATGTGAAAATAAATTCCAAATACCTCAAATATATAACCAACATAGGAATATTATATAATAGAGGAAAACCATTTGATATATTTATTTTTATTCTGACATTGGTGGTTGAAAGTTAGATAGAAAAATCACTTATAGAACTTGTCACTTTTTTGGGAAATTCTGTAGTTTCTTGGTATAGTAAGAAACAAAATTTTGTTGAATTATCTACTCTAGAAACTAAATTCATAGCTACTGTTAGTTGTTGTGCTAAAATTTTGTTGATGAAATACACATTACTAGACTATTGATATCAATTTAATAATTTCCCAGACAAATGTGACGACACAATTGCTATTAACATTTCTATGAATCTAGTTTCTGATTCAAAGGACAAGTCATATTGATGTAAGACAATAATTTGTGAGACATTCTTATAATAAAGTTGATATAACTCTATAATTGATTGGCACTGGACATCATCTTGTAGATATTTTTAGTAAGCCTTTAAATTCTGAGAGAATGAGCTCTATCACACATGAGTTGGGGATGATCAATTTTGAGTGACTCAATTTTGAGTGACTCTCTATTGATGACTTACAATTGATGACTCACCATTGATAACTCACTATTAATGAATCACCATTGATAAATCACCATTTATGACTCATCATTGGTCACTCACTATTAGCACTCACCATTGTGACTTACCGTTGGTCTTTACATATTTATTTTTCTGGATCAAACTTAAATTCACTATTTTATTTGTTTGAGTTATTTTATATCTATTTTTTGATTTATGTTTCTTAAATCCCTAAATTGTAAATGTTGAATCAATCCAAATCATATTCTTACTTACACTTATTGCAAAATATTACCTTTTTCTCTCAAATGTTCACTACCTTCTCCCCTCAAAAAGAACCTTTCAAATCTTTCAAATGGATTGAGTGAAGCTATTGACTAATATGTCTGAGAACTAGTGTCATCCATAGAAGAAACAAAAAACTGTTATGAAGTGCTCTAAAGCCCTAAATTGTTAACTAATATCTTTCCAGTAGAATAGTCATACTTGGAATGAAATTTCATGTAAAATGGATGTCGTCAATTTAGTCTCTCATTTTGAAAGTATTGACAGAACAAGGCTGTTTGAAGTGGTTTTTAAAACACACACAACCTCTCTATCCAAAACATTCACACGAGTTTTATATGTATGTTTAGTTTATTCTTGAAGGAACTTAGGAGTTCTAGATCATGTCCAAAATAGGTGGAAAATGGATTTCAATCTATTTTAAGTGGTGGTCTAAATTCTTAAAGGTACCTCATGAAGGAATTTTTGGGGATTACCAAGGAATACCTCCTCTTCAAAGTGATATATTCAGTTTAGAAATATCCCTAACCGATCTGAATCATGAAGGTATTATAAGGAGACCTATAGACACTCAACTATATGGTTAATGAAGTTTTTATTTATGTTTATTTATCATCAAAGGTGTCCTAGGAAATGGGAATTTTCTTCCTTGAAATGTTAGGATGTCTATATGTTTTATTTGATGAAGAAAGGATAGAAGGTCAATTTTTTTAGACACCTAATGGCCCACATGAGTGATATGATTAAGCCTTAATCCATGTTAAATTCCTTAGTTTATTCTAATCATATTTATGTAATGATGAAATCTAAAGGTTTTTGAAATGATGAAGAATACACAATCGCGGACTGGGATGGTTTTTCATTACCAATACCATATGAAAAATAATGAAGATTAGTTAGAATCCCTGTAAGATTTAGTGGGTTGAGGATATGGATAAAATTTATGGATATTTTTATCATATTCAACATCCCACTTGGCCAAAAGATATTATTGACCCTGGTCTAGGAGTAGAGGAAGTGAAAATGTACTGAAATGAGGATTAAGATCAAGGTGAGGCCGATAGAGAAAAAGGATCTCCTATTGATGAAAAGAGTGGTTTAGATATTTTTGGATGCCTAGAAGGAATTAATTTTGGATATCCTAGCCCTCCAAATAGGCTTCCTACCAAATAACATATCTTAGAAGATGATTCTGATTAAGAGGAAGAGGAATCTTGAGTTATTAAGTATGCTAGTGGCAGTGAAAGAAAAAGTGGGAGTGAAAAAGATATAGAAAATAGTGAAGTAGATGATGAGGCAGCCGAAGCAAAAGAGGAAGAAAAAGAATAAAATAAAGAGTTTAAAGAAGAAGAGTCTAAAAAGAATATGGAAGTGATGAAAATTATTAATAATAGTTAAAAGAGGAAAATAATAAAGCTGGTAGAGAACCATATGTTCCTATAGGTGATCAAGATCTTGTAAGGGAACCAGAAAATCTAGATGAAACCAGTTTAGTGGAACAATAACAAGGCTTGGAACCTCAGGTAGACCTAGACACATTTTTTGTTGAGGATAATGCTTTGGAAGCTCAAAGGGCTCCTAAGTTGTGTTTATATATATAAGTAGATCTAGTTTCTCATTTATAAGAACTATTTTATGGTAGAAAGAACGCATCTATTCAGAGTGATGAAACTGTTGTGGGGGAGAAATAATATCAAAGGCTTAAATTTTACGCACATACTACTACTGATGTAACAGTAGTTAAATGAGAGATGTACCCTGGATATGTCACTTTATGCATGTATTATCCAAATTCAAATAATGAGACATATGATCCTAATGGATCCTTGGATGAAAGAGTGGTTAATGCATAGAGAGTTCCTACTGGAAGTACTTTTTCTCCTAATATTTTGATTACACAAGTACCTGCAGATTATGTGACCCAACATAATTTCAATGTCTTGAAAAAGGATTTATGATCATATGTTAGATAACTCCTTAAACCCAAAGTTCCACCTATGGAATGTATTAGTGAAACAGATGATGCTATGCTTGTAGAGAAATTTCTCTCTCAGATCCAACCATATATTGTTTCTGAAATTAAAGAAGTGAGAATGGAGAATAAGAGATTAAGTGATGATTTTGTTCCACTAATTATTGATGTTAAAGGAATTTATTTTGATTATAGAGAGTCATTAGAAGGTGTTAAAAAAAGTCTTGGATATACAACATATGGGGAGGATACCCCTAAGCCTCCAGTGATTGACTTGGATATGTTGAGATCAATCCTTTAAGAGGAATTGAATGATTCATCTACATTTTCTTCTATAACTAATCCTTCTGACAGTGACATGTTTAGATAAGTTATAAGAGAAGAACATCAAAATATAATGGGAAGATTAGACCAAGATATCCTAATCAAAATAAAATAGAACAATGACCATACATAAGATATGGTTTGGTTTCACATGAAAAGATCCACTAATGCTCAAGTAAAGATCACAAAGGAAGTAAATTACTACTTTAAAAGGATTTATACAAAACACCAGTTGGATAATAATTTCAAATACTTGGTTAATAATTTGAGTGTCAATCATGTTACACAAGCATCCCGGAAACAAGTGAAACATCTCAATGAGATTACACCTCCACTTCATATGTTTATAAAGAACAAATATTATTTTACTAAAGATATAGAGAAAGGTGGGAAGATAATCATGGTTTTGATAAACCTTTTAAATCCTTACCAGCATCATTAGAGTACTGATATTATAGCACCATAGGCATTCCATATTCAACAAATGACTGATAAATTTCCTTCAGGCTCAATCTAGCGATCTCGTGATCCTCAATTCAGATATGTTGTGACTTGAAATCCTATTTCTCCTCTACCTATAACCCTTCAAGTGTTTCCCTTGTCTAAATAAAATGCTCTTAGTAATCCACAAACTATGATATATTGGGAAATTACATCCCCTAACTGTTTTACTCAAGGTCGTACACCTATAGTTCCCTATGGAATTCACCTTCTAGCTGTATAAATCATCCCCGTATGTACCTACCATTCCTCCACCTCTAACTTCTAATAAGGGAAAAACATTCATGGATCCTTATTTAGAGAAGAGTTGATTCAGGTTTGATCTATGATGGTGATATTTTTTTAACTTTTTCCTATCCAATGTACTCCCTTTTTATCATGAAATATATTCTCTATTTTACACTATTTTGTGTTTTTATTTTTTTTCTTATTTGTTCTATTTTGAATAATCCCAAATGAGGGAGAATACGTATGGAATTAAAAGAAAAATGTGAAATATGAGATGTCATTTAATTTAATTTAATTTTTTATCCTATAATTTACATTCTCATGATTAGTATGAAATGTTAAGATGAATAATTCTTTTGTACTTTGATCATTATGAATGGATTGTTAGTGTCATGATTTGTGATCATCAAAAAATAGGAGATTATTTTTCCCCTATAGTTTTAATGATTAAAAATAATTCATAATCAAGTTACATCAAGTTTCATTTTGTTTAATTATGTTTACTCATGTTTCCTTATCATATTAATAAAAAAAATTTAGTGTTTCATATCATAATACTGGTTGTAAATATGTATGAGTCATAGTTTTGGTAGAATCACTATTGGAAATCCTACTCATGAATGAAAAAAGAGATAAGTATGAGCTATTGTTGGTATGGACCAACCAATAAGATGTATCACTATCAACTATCTCACCAATAGATGCTGAAATATAACAAAGGATGATACACCATCACTCAAGATACCGAGGCACTGAGATACCGTTGCTCAACCTATAAACATCTTTTCATATTTTTTTCAATTGATGACACTCCATTATAGGGAGTCACTGCTAGACTCAAAATCTTCTTTGAATTTTACCAAAGGAAGAGACATCGTCACATTGAGATAATGATTGCACGAATCACTATCAAGGGGACCTACCATAAGAGCAACCTACCATTCACGATTCAGCAGTACTTGAATCACCATTCTAGATTCCATAATTATGTATGTCTGAGACACCGGTTCTAAGACACCCCCACCTGACCAACCATTCTTGAAAAACAGTCAACTCTTACTTTGTCTTTTAAATTCAATTTTTTTGTAACAGTAATATTTGTGAAACCCAGTGCTATTATTTAATTTAATAACTTTATATGTCTTTTGTAGACAACATTAATATCAATCTCCGAGACTAGTATGATGTACGAGGTATAGAGGACACACTTATTTCTAACTGAACTGTATTTATGAAATATTTGATCAAAAGGTTTTACATAGTGTGTATATGCTCCTACACCTGAGAAAAACACGATAGGTGAAAACTATAGAAAAAATATAAAATTGAGAGTTTAAATTGAATAAAATATTACATCAATAAATAAAATAGATAAGTGCTACTCAATGAAACTAATACCTTTTTGGAAACAAAAGATAGAAGCCCTCCTAAAACCTTGTTTTTATATCTATTTCTAGAAGTATACTTGACCATCATTTCAACAAAACTTAGAAGGAGTCACAAGATTCATTTATAATCACACATAGCCATATAAAATCTATTATCTATATTTTTCTCTTCTAGTGGATTATTTCTACATTTCGAGCAGTGTGTGTCTTTATGTTCTATAAACACCCACTGACTCATGTGAAAATTAGAAGATACACTAATATCTTTACAAACATTCTTTTTTAAACCATACACTCCTGTAGATAAAATTAGAAGAGATCTCTACATGGCCTAGTAATTTTAGCACTCCCATGAAAGCTGTGGATGAGGTCTTATAAACTAGGATAGTGTTTATAATGTTGTTTACCCCAATTGAGGGTGTGAATCAATGTTTATTTACATAAACCTATTAGTGGGAGGTGATCACCAAGTGGAGATTGATAAGTCTCTACCCGAATATCAACCTCTTGTTTTATTTCCAATATGTTACTTCCAATTTATCTTTATCTGTTTTGTTTATTTAATCTAAAAAATTAACTTTACTTTGATAGTTAGTATCATATAGTGTTTATATTAGAAATTGGTTTAGTAGATTGATTTAAAATGTTAAAATAAAAAACTACATTTCATTATTTGAGAACTAATCAATCTATTTGAAGTCTTTTAAAAGATCAAAATTTTTAAAAATATTATACTTTGGTTAACTGGGCCATTTTGTATTTCAAATTGGGATCTTTTAAATAAGTTGTTTAGAAAGAATATTTATAGGAACTCAATTCACCCACACTATTGAGTGTCCTTCTCTGACCAATATTTATGAAACACATTTTTTTATATGGGATAATCAGGTTCTAAAGATATTTTTTTGGATTCCATTTCTTTTCCATGGGTTATTCAGGTTTCAATGAGATTGTTTGGGAATTTGTTTCTTTTCAACAATTTAATCTTGTTTTAATGACATTTTTATGGAACCCATTTATTTTATATGGGTTAATCTTGTTTCAAAGATATAATTATTGAACCCATTTCCTTTACACAAATTAATCGTGTTCTAAAGTGATTTTTATGGAACCTAATTCTTTTGTATGGGTTAATCATGCTCTAAAGAGATTGTTATAGAACCCTTTTCTTTTCTATGGGTTACTTTTCATTCGAATAGATTTTAATAGAACCCATTTATTTTCCATGGGTTAATCATGTTTCAATGGGATTGTAATAGAAATCATTCATTTTCCATGGGTTAATCATGTTTCAAAGGTATTGACCTTAAAACCATTTATTTTCTATGGGTTTATTAGGTTATATATTAATAATTATTTTTTATATGGGTTCTAAAATGAAAGTGTTTTTCATATGGGTTTAAAAAGAGTTTTTGAAAGAGTTTTATGATGATAGTTTTTTACTATTGATTTGGTAATTGATCATTATATGAAACAGATGAGCCCGATATAGCTTATACGTAGGTTTGAGCCTCATTATTGCTCACGAGTAAACCCAAGATACATTATATGAAGGGTTGATCCAAATCATAGTTTATGAGAAATAGGTGAGCCTGATATATATTATAAGAGGTGTTAAGTCCTATTATATCTCATGAGTGAGCATGCTATTGCTTATTCGGAGGGTGATTCCCATTATAGATCTTCAATGCACTAGGTAATGATAATTATGGAAGTTGTCCTTATGATTATTCCAATTAAAAGTGTTTTGAACGGTGTAAGACCCCAAGTTTATTTACCTGGTAAATATATTTTTTCAGTTGGATTTAATTACTATTTACATATTAATGTGAGTGCCTAATGTGATAGTTGGTTAATCAGAGGTGTTCAAGGCTTTTTCAGATCCCATAGCTCCACTTTTTGGAGAAAAATGATTAGCCGTATGGTTTGAAAATACTGTGTTCGGCAGACAAAAAAGCTTCCCCTAACCATTCAAGGCAAGATAGTGGGTTCGAGGACATCGTATGGGTTTGATAAAACATGAAATTTGGGGAGAACCTATGTGTAAGAATAATAGAGTTTGTAACCGACATGTAGTACACGATTTTCGGGTGGTTAGGATAATTTTGTGCACTAACTGTGAAAAGTGACCCTTCGTATTGCCATGGGAGAATGGGTAGTGCACAGTTTGGCCCATAGTGCGGCCCATGGGGTTTTAGTGAAATTACCAAATTTCCCATAAAATCTAATTTAAACTAAAACCTTAACTCTTTATTCATCTATTTGCATCTATTAGAATTTGATATATACCTAGATTCAAAATAAATAATTTAGATAATCCTATCCATTTGAATACAGATTCGAGCACCGATTATCTTGTTGGATCCTCATCGGTAAGATCTCTATTCCCATTATGTCCTTACTTGTTTTTCTTAGTATTATATACACCATTTTAGTGTAAGATAATATTCCCTAATTTCATGTTATTTTCCTATTATTCATTTTTAATAAATCTAATTCAAATTAGAAGCTAATAATTGATTATAATTATACTACCAACCTACAGTAGGTGGTTTATAGTATTCTTGTTTTTATTGGGGCTATATTAAGCTAGTTTCTATTATGCCTCCCATTGAACCTTCCTATATGACCCTGAAAATTATTTGATAAATCAAATAAAATGAAATGTAGAATATTATGGATTATATTTGGTTTCTTTGAGTTTAGTTAGATGTTGTTTCTGGAACCAACTTCACCTAGGGGGAATTACCTTGATATTTCCCTTGTTATAACACCGGTGGGTGAGTGTTTGTGCCTAAATAGATAGGAGAATCATATAATAAACATAATTGAAATGAATTGATTAATTATTAGATTCACTGTCTCCATTTCTATGTGATACATGGTGATGATTTTTTCAATTGAATAAATTTAAAGGGATATATGATTGGGTGTACTCATGGAATTGTGTGATTATGAATTGATGAATGAAATGTGATGTACTGAATGGAATTTGATGAATTGGTTGGTATAACTTGGATACTGATTCAATTAGAAACCATATATGTATCCCCTATGTGTCTTTCATGCTGTAGTAGATGCCTTGGATGAAATTCATCTTTGGGTATTGATTACATGGGAGGACTTGGGACTTGGAATCCCTCAGATATGGTTTGTCTTGGGATTACAGTATACAGTGTCGATAGACATGCTCCTTGGACCCCAATTCAAGGCCAAATTTGTTTCCATCAATATTATCTTGGGACTCAAAAAGCATGACTTGGTCTTCGATACCTTTGATCCAGCCCTTTGTGTTTTGAAAATTTATTATATGGAAAAACTATGAAAAATGGGATATGGTCAATTGTTCGACTTAGCTGTGGCTGTTCTGACACTCCTAGTTATATGGCGTAACAATTTTTGTTTCGATTTACATATTATATGGAAAGTAAATGGGTGATATGATATATGTGGATATACGGTGAGGTCTTGTTAGTTGTTTTTTTCACTATTCTAATCTTCTTTATTATAAGAGATTATCCTTGTTTGGTTGTGAGGGTTGTATTCCTATATGAAATTGAATATTTGTTTAATTTTATTATAATAACTTTTCTTTCTGTTATTATGTACCTTTTATACAAATGATCACTACTTGGATTATTAAATTGCATATCCATGACATGTTATAGTCCTTTTGGTGGTTACCTACTGGGATTATATCTCTGAAACGATTTGGGTAGTTTTTTTGTACCGAAAAAAAATATTTGGATGAAGGTAGTGATTAAGAAACTTCCAACAATTGGATGCATGGAATTGTTCTATTCTTAGGAGAAGGGGAGCATGAGACTAAGCTGAGGCTCTTGAGGCTATTTAGAGATATCGTTTTTTCGGTATTTTCAGTATTTTTTCATTTTTTGTACAATTTGTATGTATACCTATTTTGGTTTCTCTGTAGATATATTAAATGATCATCATTTTATATAAGAATAATTTTGGCATTGTAATATATTCCTTTTGTTCATCTATGTTTTGTCTGTTTTACTACTTCATCTAATTTTTCTTTATGATTGATTCGGGTGTGTTACAATCTGATAAGAGAGAATAGTCTCCCCAAAAACACATAGTAGGCCCTCGCTACTTGTTAGTAGCCTCTAGTGATTGCGGAGATGCGATTGAGGCTATGTAGCCATCCAGGCTTGGGACACAATTGAGTGGAATCTGGGTCCTAGATGTTACAAAGTGGTATAAAAGGTTTTGTTTTTGGGTTTATTATTTTGTGAAAATATATTGTGATATGAGTTCATATGAATTTTTTTAACGAGTTTCTCTTTATCATAACAAACCCATATATAAGAAAAATACAAATTACCACAAATGAAATTGCTATTATATAGATTTTTACAATCACAGTTGTTTTGATTCCAGTGTTGGGCGAGGCACTTGAATCGTGATGTTATTATTAAAATCATTGTCGGTTCTATTTTGGTTCAACCTAATGAGATGATGGTTTCCATTTCATGCATCATTTTGAGAACTTGTTAGAAATCACATTCCTTGCATTATTTCATTCCATATAGGATGAATTACATATTTTCATGATGTTTTGATAGCTGTTGTGGTAGTTATGATACTGTTGGGAAAGAATTTTTGTGTAGGGAATTGGGTAACATGGTTTGTAGTCAGAGTGATTCCATAACCTAATCATTGTATTCCAGATTAGGCTACAAAAGGAACCCTGAGTAGCCAATTGTGACACGTTGAATCATGGATTTTGAGTCACATGGACTAGAACATGTTGTGGTGTTGATTAGGTGGACGCAATATTTCAATTCATAAGGAGTATGAGACCTTATGGATTTGAATTTGGAGAAACATTTGGTTCAACTATTAAAAAAATTTAATGTGCACTAAATTTGAAATTAAAATGGAAAAGTGAAATGATAGATATAGTACACAACCTAGACCCAACATTTTAGTGGGAAAGATAAAGTGTCTCTGGTGAATTTTGGGGATGTTCTTTCTACATCCATTTATTTAGGAGAAGGATGTATGTTATGACCTAATCATAGGAATGTTTTGACCTATTTTATTTTTTGAGCTACAATTTTCGAAATCTATTTTTTAGGCATGCGTTGGGAATTGTATAGACATGCCACTATATCTACCTACAGTCATATGGCTAGAGGGCGGTGAAGACCCCACTCTAGGGGTGGTGGGACACAAAATACTGGTGAATCCTACTTTATCACCAACTGTGATAGTGTATTTAGTTTAGGATTTAGGTGTTTCGAAAAATTTCAATGAGGGGTTTTATCGCTTTATAAAAACTTTTCAGCGAGCACCACATCCTTCCTTATGTATGGATGAGCTGACACGCGTGTTCCAGTAGTAGAATCATCCTAGGTTTTCAAGGGACGGGGGAATACATGGTGCTAAGATATGTGTTCAGACTACGTTGTTGATCTTCGATCATCGGAGGCACCTACTCAGAGGATTTTGGAGATCGTGACTTACATATTTTTAGGAGAATTAAAGAACTATTGGGATGTACTAAACCAAGAAGATAGGCTATGATATACAGGATGACATGATTTATAAACTAGGTTATATAAATAATTTTACCCTATGTATATAATATAAATGCAGTCTAGTGGGTTTATGCATCTAGATGCGGGTTCTATGGCGTTTATGGAGTACTCATCACATTTTACAAAATTGCAGCATTTTTCACTTACGTACCTTGCTGATGATATATCATGGGTGAGAATATTTGTGGGAAGTCTCTGGAATTCAATTAAATCTCAATTAAATGTGACTATATTGACCTATGTTATTGAAATTTTGAACTAGGTGATGATTATAGAGTAGAACATGAGGGAAGATGAGGGTATAGGAAAGAGAGACAATGTCTCTCGATCTAGTTGTTTATCATCATTAGGTTGGAAGTACCATTTTGAGGATTCCTGTGAGATGAGTATAATACAGGATATCAGTAATGGTAGCTCATTTTTCTTTCATAAAGGTGGAATATAGGTCCACATGAAGGATGAATGTAATTGTGAACAAGTCAAGTTCCGATCTTGCAGCAGGATGGGCTACATGTAGTGTTTTCGCAAGACCATCCCTCAATAAGAGTTTATTAGGGGGTGAGCTCTGACACCAAGTTTAGAAGATGGTTCTTTAGCTTCACTTTAGTAAGGGATTGAAAGATATACTGGTCGATCAGGCCATGGTTGTGGTGGCTGTGGATGAGGTAGCTAGGCACTAGTTATACCAAGACAAAATAACAAGCCTACTTTTGTTAGTTAATTTTTATCACATGGTCATGGTTTCAGCTAGATATATTATTTATAGCCTACCCCAAATGAGTAGGGTTGCATACTATATACAATGGGAGGTATGCTCTTAATATTCTCAACTCTGGTATACTCTCTTTTTAACACAAGTGAATCACATAGTTTTATATTTGTACCTCTTGTGGAGAGGATTGGGCTCATTATACTAATGTTAGTGGGAATTATGATATGTGATACTCCGTTAAGGATCAAAACAGACGGTGTAAGTCAGTTTAGGGATTTGAATGGTATGTGTATTATAGATCCTATGTTGACGGCTTTCACCATAAGGTTAATTTCACATCACTAGAGGGAATAGTTTATACTCACAAGGGTGAATGGGATGTCCAAGCCACTAAATTGGACCAAATAATAATGGGATGGGAGTGATGATTATTCATATTTCTAATTTGTATTTAGATAATCCGGGATCATATCAGGAAGATTTCCCTCCAATGGTTGATCATTTCAGTGATATTTTATCAAAGAATTTTATGGGTTACCTCATCATAGATAGGTTGTGTTCTCCATCGAGCTAGTTCTAGGAGCTACATTGGTATTAATTACCCTCACAATATGGCTATTATAGAGTCACAAGAGCTCAAGTGGAAGCTATAGGATTTCAAGGAAAAGGTGTTTATTCAAACTAGTACTTCTCTATGTTCTACAACATTACTTTTTCAAAAATTGTTGATAATACACTTAGGTTATGAATTCATTAATATAAATCAAACCAATTGATACTTTAGAATATGTATCTCTTTCAATGGATAGATGACATGTTTAATCAGCATTGAGGAGCTCGGGTGTTCTAAAAAATTGATTTGAGTTCAAGATATCACTAGGTAGGTGTTAGACCTATATACATACATCATAAAAATTTTCCTAGAAGGTATACTCTATATGATTATCTGGTTATGCCTTTCAGTATCATGAACACGCCAGTGGTTTTTATGGAACAAATGAATCGAGTTTCACATCATTATATGGATTCTATTTTGGTGGATTTCATAGAAGATATCTTTGAGTAATATCACAATTGAACCGACCCTTCCAAAAATATTAAGATCATTTTTGATACACTGGGAGTGCATTAGTAATGTGGCAATCTCACAAAGTCACACTTATTGATGGATCTGATTCACTTCTGAGGTCATGTTATCTCACATATATGTGTATAAGTTGATTTAGAGAAGGTGGGAGATATAGATTCTTGGGAATAACCCAAGGAAGTACATGACATATATATTATCCTAGGCCTAGTTGGATATTATAGGAATTTAATATAGGAATTATCACTTTTAGAAGAATTATTTAGAGTCTTGAAGAAGAATGGTGTGAAGTTTGTTTGGACATAGACCTTCTAAACAACCTTTCATGAGTTAAAAGTTAGATTAAATTCAGTACTAGTCTTAATTATTCCAGAGTAAGGAAGAATCTAAAAAATATATTGTTAAACAATAGGTATTGTGCTAGGAGTAGTGCTAATGCCTGGGGATAGATTCATGGAATATGTGTCTTGGACACTGAGGGAACAAGGGAGGAATTACCCAACACCTGATCTGGAGTAAGCTGAAGTTGTTCGTACTTTGCGTTGTTGGAGACATTACTTATTGGGAGAGTGTTTTGTGGTGTACAAAAACCACGATACACTCAAGTATATATTTACCTAGGGTGATCTGAATATGAAATAATGATGGTGGGTTGAGTACCTAAATCCTTTTGACTTAGCTCTTTCCTACAAACATGGAAAGGGAAATGTTGTAGTTGATGAAATGAGTATGGGGGCTCAAATATAAGTACTTTAGTATGGTAGTGGTGAGTGGAATCTTATGGATTTTTTTCTATGAGATGATATAGAAGGTGAAAGACAGTTGGGGATATACTTTTATTTCATCTTTAACTATGAACTCTACCTTATTTATATATTAAAGAATTGGATTATGAGGGCCTTTTCCTATGGGGGAGTGTGGCAGGTGAGGACACCTTCTATATGGATAAGGAGAAGGGATGAGATAATTTTTATCCATATCCACTTTTGGGTTCTAGTAAACATACATGAGGAGCTGATACATGATTTCGATGCCTTAGTTTGGGTAGTGCATCCTAGTATCACTAAGATTTATTATAACTTTCACTATAAGTACTGGTTGTTAGGTATTAAGCATGAGGTAAATGGTCTTTTAATAAGGTGTTCCATATATTAGTAGGTGATATAAGAACATTAAGAATGAACCAAAGTTTTATATAAGTTACCTATTAATAATTTGAAGTTGAATGATGTCATCAAGGATTTTATGACTGTTTTATCGAGGTCGACTCAAGGTAGAAATTTTGTTTTGGTTTTTTTGATAGGCTCACAAAGGTTGATCATTTTAGACCAATTATGGAGACCTTAAATGTTGATGAGTTTGGGAGATTCTATATCAGTGATATATTAAAAACTTATGGTGTCCCATGCACTATCATTTCATGTAGCTAATATCTATTTATTTATTATATCTGGTTGAGTTTAAAGAGGGATCTAGGTATACATGTGCTTGTGAGTACAACATACAATGATCAAACTACTATACAATCATAGTGTATGATACAAATGCTTGAGGACATGCATTGAGCTTACGTGCTAGATTTTGGTGGCTCTTTGGAGAGGTATTAATCCCATTTTAGTTATCCAATAATAATATCTATCAGGAGACTATGAAGTTGGAACCTTATGGGGATTTGTACATTAGTTTTGAGCCTTGGTTTTGGTAGTGGGTCCAAGTGTTACCAATATGTATTGTGACTTACACAATTACTAATGGTGGTTGGTTATGAAGCATGAGGTAGCAGGGTTTTTTTCATGAGGCATTCCACCTGTCAGTAGGTGAAGGAAGAACATCAATTACAAACAGAAGTTTTACAGTAGTTACATATTCCTGAGTGTAAATGTGATGATGTCATGATGGATTTCAAGATTGGTTTACCGAGTTCATCACAAGGTAGAAATGTTTTTTGGGTTGTTATTAGTAAGATCATATAGGTTGATCATTTCCTACCGATCTAGGATACCATCAATAATGATGGGATTTAGAGGTTTTATATCTATGATATAGTACGACTTCATAGGGAAACACACACTATCATTTCAGATAGGGATTCCCAGTTTATTTCTCATTTATAGTTGACTTTTTAGAGGAATCTGGGTATATAGGTTCTTCTTAGTACAAGATTCCGCCTTTAGTCTATTGGCCAATCGTAGTGTGTACTATAGATGCTTGGGGAAATTCTTCGAGCATGCGTCTGAGATTTTAGTGACTTTTGGGAGAGGTATGTATGCCTAGTTGATGTTGCCTAAAATAATAGTTATCAGGAGACTATGATGTTGGAATATTATGAGGATTTGTACAGTAGGACATGCAGATAACTCCTATGATAGTTAGAGGTAGGTTATTCGTCTTTATGGAGACCTTTTCTCAAGAAAGAGACTTATGAAAATGTCTATTCGAATAGAAAGTGTATAGATACTATGCAGATTTGACATAAATCTTACACTTATAGCTGCATACAACCTCTAGAGTCTGAGGTCATGGATCACATATTTTTAATTGTTTAACCTAATTTGGGACATATATGGATCAAGATAAAGGGTATGCTTTCACCATGATATGTCATACAGGTTTGATATTATGGAGAGAGTTGTGCAATTTTCATGTCATTATCCATTACCATAGAGGTATTGATCCATGAGTGATGTTTTACATGTATATCAATCATGTAATTATCTTTCAGACCCATATCATGATTTTTATCCTCAGGAGGATCAATTATTCGTAGATGTGTCCTTTGAGGAGCATCTGATTTGTATCGTTGAGGAAACCACAAAGTTTCTATGAGGCTGGTCAGTTCATCTAGTATGGGTGATATGGAAGAAAATATATTTACAGGAGAATACTTAGGATTGGGAGGCCAAAATATGTGTTCATTTTGATGGAGTTCTTTTTAGAAGATTCATGACCACCCTTGAGAGGGAAATTTAGTTAATGAATTTCCTTAAGGGGTGAAGATTGTAAGAACCTGGGTTTTCATACAAGAAAAAAAATACATTTTTTCTTTTAGTTTTAAAGCATGTTTATGGCCGAATACGATTATCCAATGTGATGACAGGTGAATTAGATGAAACTCCGGATTTTCAGATCCTAGAGCCTCTTTTTTTTGGAGAAAATAGATAGGCCACACATTTAGGAGAAACCATGTAGGGTATACCACATAATTTTTTAAAACCATGAATGTTTGGAAAATGGGATGGGGGATCCATATGGTTTGATAAACATTCCAATTTGGACCACATGGACTTGAAAAAGATATAGAGTTTTTAAAAGAGATGAAACACATAGTTTTCACATTATTATGAAAACCATGCACACTAAGCATGAGAAGTGCCCATATTTAGAGTAGTTGGTGCACGATTGGTGCATGGTTCGACCAACCATGCAACAAAACCATGTAACCCAGTAATTAATGTAAAAATTACCAAATTTTAATTAAAATATAATTTAACCTAAATCCTTATTTCATTATTCATCCATTGGTAGCTGTGGGTATTTTAGATATCCATTGTTGCCTAATATAGAATTTGGAAGATATTCTCTATATGAACTCTGATTTGAGCACCAATCGTCTCACTGGATCCACATAGATATGATTTCTATTAATTTTTTTAAATAATAATTCATCTTGGTATCAACTACACTATTTAGGTGCAATCTAATATTCCCTAAATTCAATTTTTTTTCCATTATTCATTTTGTTCATATTTGTGTTGAATTTAGAACTGATACTAGATGATCACTCTACTACAGACCTATGGAAGGTGTTCTATAATTTTTTCCATTTTTTTGATGCTATATTAATATAGTTTCTATTGTGCTACCTTTTAAAAATTCTGGATCGACAATGAAAATTATTTTATAAATTGAATTAAATGAAATATTATATGTTAGGTATTACCTTTAGATCCGTTGAGTTTTGTAGGGGATTTTTTCCACAACGAGGTACACCCATTGGGTGTGACTTTAGGATTTCCTATATTATACCACATGTGGGGTTAGTGTTTGTTCTTTAATAGATAATGGAAGCCTGAAATGATCTTAATGGAACTGAATTGTTACATTAAAAGATGTACTGCCTCCATTTCTATGTGATACATGATTTTGATTTAATTAATGGATTGAAAGTGAATTGATATATGAGTGGGTATGCTCATGTAATTTAATACTTGTTAATTGATGAATGAAATGTGTTGAATTGAATGATAGTGGATTCCTTAATTTTTAAAACATGAATACTGATCATTTTAGACACCATATAATTTTCTTATTTGAGTCTTGAACATTTTAGTGGATTCCTTGGATGAGATTGGTCCTTGTGTCATGATTCTGTTGGATTCCTTGGGCCATGCAACTCTTTGGATCTGGTTTGTCTTGAGATCACATTGGACATGGTCGATAGACATGCACCTTGGACCGCAACTCAAGCCTAACCGAGTATCCATCAAGATGCCCCTATGACTCAATGAGGAATCTTTAGTCTTATATACCTTGGTTCGAGTACATCATTGTTTAACACTTGATTATACAACAAAACCATTGGAAATGAGGTATGCTCGATTGAAGGGCTCACCCATGGTTTTTATGAAACTCTTTTTATGTGGTGTGGTTGTGGTTATTTTGATTTATTGATTATATGGAAAGCCTATGGGTGATATGATATGTGTGAATGTACGACAATGCCATTTAAGTTGTTTTTTCATTGTTTGTAGTTACCGTGTTATATAATATTTATATTTTTTTCTCGGCAGCCTTGTATGGATATACGATATTTCATGTTTGTCTAGTTATTCAATAAAAAACTTAATTCTAGTATTCTCATACCTATTATACTACTACAATATGATTAGATTGTTATATTTCACAGTAAAGGATTTTTATAGAACTTTGGGTGGTTATCTACTAGGATTGCATCTCACACCCTATTCAGGCCACTATTTGGTACCCATATAGTCAATTTGGATGAAAGTATAGATTGAGGAAAGTGTCCATAGTTTGATAATTGACTTTACATAGGAGAAGGGGAGCATTAGATTTAGTTGAGGCTTGAGATTCTATTCACTGATAGTGTTTTTTTTATTTTTGGTGTTTTGTTACTTGTATGGAACTTGTTGTTTGTATACCTATTTTGGATGCTTTGTAGATATACGACATGATCATTAAGGTATATGAGATTAATTATGGAATTTTCATCTATTCATTCGATTAATATATTTTATGACTATTATACTGCTTCATCTATTTTTTCTATATGATTGATTATACTATTATACACTCTGATAAGAGGAAATATTCCCTCCAAAGAAACACCCAAGGCCCTCACTGGTAGTCAGTAGCCTCTAGATTTTGGGGGGATTCTCTTGAGTCCACATGGAGAAACAGGATCAGGGCATTGTTGAGTGGCCCCTAGGCCTAGGATGTTACAAAAGGTTTTTATGTATATGATGATCTAAGTCACATAAAGGAGTTTTAATTTCTTTATATGGATTTTAATGATTTTATTTCATAAAAATGTGTGGGTTTTTCATGTGAAAATTTTTTATTTCATATTTTCATATAAATGTGATGGTAAAGATAAACTTTATATGAGTTTCCATGTATTTACCAAACTAAAGTTTTCCTTTCTTTTTATTTCAATTTCTGAGATTTTGTTCTCATCTCATGTTTTTAAAATGTTTTAAAGGGTTTAAGGATGGGTAAGTGAATATAAGAATTCATGTTAAGATTCATAGAGATTTTATATGAAAATAATTCATGCCTTACTTTAAATGTTTTATATTATAGAAATATGTATACTAATAGGAAGTGTCTAATATATATTTTATGTATTTTTATATATGATTTATATCCTAATTAACTAAACCAAAAAACATAAAAAGATCATCAATGTAAAGTAATTTAAATTATTGAATAAAAATGAAGATTATCTAATAATTAAGGATGTGTCCTTATAATTGGTAGGAAAGGTATATTTAGATAAATTTAGTGATTAAGATGTTTTCATATGAGGTTTTACTAAGAGTTATGGATACCCTCATAGGTCTATGTTCTTAAGGATGATCATAAGTTTAAAGTATTATACACCCCATTAAGGTTTCATGTGATGAGATTTTAAAGTGATTTTTTGATAATTTTTTTTATTGTGAGGTATTTTTAATCCCTATGATAGAAAATATGTTTTTTGTGAGGAATTTGTTTTCATGTTTAAATAAAAAAAGAAAAAATCATTTTCTCAGTGTCAACCTATCACATATGGATAAATAGTGGGTCACGAACTGATGAGTGAAGGACAATAAGGGTTTCACACACTATCCTTGGCCTACATGATGTCTTAGTTAGTATGAATTTTCTTACAAGTAAATATTATATTAGAAACACATGGGAGTTTAATTGGGGAAGAATGGTTTATTTATCTTGAAATAATTTAGGATCAAATACTTCTAATATTTGGGTGTCAAACTTAGTCTCTAATTGCAAGAATATTTTTATGGATAGTTATTTATCAGATAATTTAGTTTCAACATTGGGTATTACTATTGAGTTTTATAGATTATTGTATTGTTTTATGGTTTAATAATTTAGTAATTATCTTACTATATTTTAATCATTTTGATTTTTTTAAATTTCTAAAGACAGGTGAAGTAGATTCATATTCATTTAATGGTTATGTGGTCTTTAAAATTTTATTTTTGTGATTTTGAAATTAAAAATTAATCATGAATACAAATAATTCAGATAAAAATAGGACATTTTGGTTGAAATTGAATAAAGTATATAATTATGCTCACAATTAAGTATAATTATTTTTTTTCTCTTGGTCTAGATTGTAAGAGAATTATTTAACTCTTGGGAAAGGATCTGGAAACAAAATTAATATTCTTATACATTCAAATTTTATGAACTGTTGGAATTTTTTTTGAATTTTTTTGAGTCCCTTAACATTCCTTTAATGATTCACTTGTTTATGATCAGTGACCACAATAATTTCCAATAATTATTTATTATTTTCCTCTATTCCCACATATGTTACCCCAATATGGGATCCTAGTTATCACTAAATTATGGTGAACATTTTATTTCTTAATTTACCTTTTGAGAGTAAATTTTATTAACCCTTTATTTGATGTGGGTTTCAATTAAATAATTATAGAAATGTTAATCATTTGATAACCAAGGATAATTTCGATGAAAATATCTTTTTATGTGAGGTAGGATGTAACCTTCATAGATTTCAATAACAATCTTCATAAAAATTAATTTAAATTCATTGATACCTTTCATTACATGAAATGTATATTTTAGATTACATTGTACACAACACTAAGTGTATCTTTTGTTTCTTGTAACATTGATTCTTTTCGATAATGTGTGCAACATGCAGGAGAAATTTTCATAGAACAACAATATAATGTAAATATTTAATATGTTAGTTATCACCCTCCCATTGGAATGGCATGATTGAATATGATTTACTAAATTATGAACATAAGTATTACACATGTTTATATAATTATATCTTTTGTGGGTAATTAATTAGAATTGAAAATGTAAATCAATTGAATATAAAGGACGTGTTTTATGAAAAAATATTTTTATGATCATGATGGTATTTTATTTTAATAAATTAAATTAATCAATATTATTGAAATATCATAATTAAGCTTATATCTTATATATTCAATTTTTTTTGAATTCATTTAATAATTTTTATAGGCATAAGATAATTATAAATCTAATTTTAATTATAAAATGATGTATATTTTTAAATGGCTCTTTTTTCCTTTTAATGGTAGAATTGCTTAAAAAATAAAATTTGAATATGTCATAATTTTTATTTGAAAAAAAATTCATTTTTCAAGGAGGAATATAAAAATTTAATTTTAGTTAATTTTGGGTCTTTTTCTGAGGACTATCATATTTTGATAAATAAAGAATGACAAAAAATATTTGTTGAAATATACTTTTTCATCTAAATAAATAATAGTGTAAAATTATATTTTAAATTTTTTATTAATGTATAATTAGTTAACTTATACGTATATAAATACAATTTCCGTCAATGGGTTCAATTTCACAATGAAATTATATATAAAAACATTAACACCTTTCATCTTTTCTCCTTAAAAACCCACTATCATACAATATATGCGAGATTAATTTTTAATTAACTTAATCCACTTCTGTGAATTTTATTTTAAAAAATGTATATAATTATTTAGAATGAGTATTAATTTTTTGTGTGTAATATTTTCAACTTAATGTTTTAATGGACGTGATCAATTAAAAAAATTAAACTTATATGTCATAGGTAATGTTATGCCAAGAATATGGTAGAAATGACCTCTAATTATGTTTTTTATATTTATAATTTTGTTATCTGGATTTAAAATTTTCATATATATAGTTATTTCACTGATTTATTCTCACTCCCATGATATGATCTTTATAAGGTATTTCTTAAGTCAATTTCCATTCATTGGGTTAAACTTATATGTCATTGGTATTGTTATGACAAGAATATGTTTGAAATGACTTCTAGTTGTTTCATCCACTATTAATTTTTTTGTGTGGATATGAATTTATATCACATAATTATTTCATTGATTTAGTCTCATTCCAATGATACGATCTTGATAAGGGGTTTTTATCTCAATTTTTACATCTATTAGAAAATTTTCATATTCACCACTAACATATTTTTTGTGGTGTATCTACTAATTTTTTTGATGTATTATATCATGAATTCATTTTTCTTCATGGTATTTAAATGCTTAATTTTATGATAATCAATTTTGGGGTTTCCTATTCAGATGTCACCACAGGTGTAAGAGGATTTCTATTCTTACTTTCATTTCTATGAGACTTGTGCCATATTCATTAATTATTTTTATTTTTTAGTGTACATAATAAAAAATAATGTATTATGTGATTATTATAATTCCATTTATGGTGTTTAAATATCCATTTTATGATTTATCTTCCATGTTGTTCGTGGTTTTAAAGTTACCAAAGTGGTAACATATTTTTTCAGAACTTTCCTTCAGTGGGAAGATTGCTATTTTATACACCTATCTTATTTTATGAGGTGTATATACTGCTCCTTTGACATGATATATCATTAATATACTAATTATAATGATATTATGAGTTTTACTTAATGTTATTCCATTCATGGGGATTCTGATTCAAATATTTCAAAGTGGTTTGGGACAATTTGGAATGTTCAATGATGATTTTCCTCAATTATATTTTTAATAATATTTGTAATATTATTTACATTCATCAAATTAAAAAAAATATTGTTATTAATTATCTTCCATTGGATATATTTTTAATTTATTCCATCATCATTCTTTTACGGATTGTTTAGTATTTTTTCTAGGAGGTTTTCATAGTATATGTTTCTTCTGTATAGGATGACCATGTTTTATTGAGATTGTTGTGGAATCAATTTATTTTCCATAGGTTAATAATATTTCAAATATATTTTTATGAAAAATGTGTCTATTACATGGGTTAATGATGTTCTAAAAATATTTTTATAGAACCCGTTTCTTTTTTAGGGTTAATCACGTCTCAATGCTATTTTTTTGGATCCCATTTCTTTTCCACATGATCATAATGTTCTAAAGTGATTGTTGAGTAACCCATTTATTTTCCTTGGGTTAATAATGTTTCAAAGAGATTATTATTGAAACAATTTATTTACCATGGTTTACTAATTTTCTAAAGAGATTATTATGGTACAAATTCCTTTTCCATTGGCCAATCATGTTCTAATGACATTATTATGTATCCCATTTCTTTTCCCTTGTATAATCATATTTTAATGATATTTTTAGGTAACAAATTTATTTTCCATAATTTAATTTTATTTCAATAGGATTTACAAAAACCCATTTTTTTCTATGGGTTTATTAGGATATAAATGAATAATTATCGTTTCGATGAGTTTATAATGAGATTTTTTTTTCATATGGGTTTAAAAAGAGGTTTTCAAAGGGTCTTATTATGGGAGTGTTTTAATCATGATAAGGTGATTTAGAATTATATTAAATGGTTGAGCCCAAAAAATATTATATGAAGGATTTCACCCCATTATCGCCCACAAGTGAGCCTAACATAGATTATAAAAATGGTTGAGCCCCATTATAGATCATGAGAAATATGTGAGCCTGATTTAGCATATACGAATGGTTGATCCCCATTTTAGCTCATGTGAGAGCCCTATATATCTTATAAAATAGGTGATACCCATTATATATCTTCAATACTTTGGGTAATGATACTTTTGGAAGTCATCATTATGTTTATTATATGTAAAAGGTTTTTAAAAGGGTTTTTATGTACATGCTGCTCCAAGTCACCTGAAAGAGATTCAAACTATTTATATGGGGTTTTAATTATTTTATTTGCGACTAATGTGTCTTTTTTCATTTTAAAATGTTTTATTTTTAATTATAAATGTAATTTGAAGATATATGTAAACATTATATATGTTTTTATATTTTTAACAAACTAATGGATTCTTTTCTTTTTATGCCCCTCACTAATATTTGTTTCTTGTCCAATGTTTTTAAAATATTTTTACAGGGATTAAGGATGGGTAATGGGAAGGAATAAGTGATGACAAGTGTCATTGAAATTTTCCATGAGAAGATATCAGGCTTTATTTTAAATAATTTATTTTATAGAAAAACATTATACTGGTAGGAAGTGTAAAATTTGTATTTTATGGTTTTTTACGTATGATTTATTGCCTAATTATATAAAAATTCAATACTTAAAATATAATCAATGTGAAATAATGTAAATCATTGAAAAACATTAAATATTTTTTAATAATAATGGTTGGGGCCTTATAGGTAACCTGTCTAGTGATGGAAAATTTTAGAGATTTTATCCCATGATTTCTTAGAGAAGTTGATTTCTATAGTGGGTGTGGTATCATTATATGACCTCAACACAATCAATAATTTACATTGAACTTCTATAATTAGATTATATACACAATTATAGAGTCAATTTATAGAATAATGAGAGGATATTCAGATTTTAGAAGTTATATTAGAGAGACTTTCCTAGGAAAATAAAATTCATAATTTTCATGTAGCACTTATGGGAAGTGGATCTCTCATAAAAGAAATGATGTGAGGTGAAAATTTTATATACTTCATTAATTAAAGTGTTTTAATAGGGTTTATATAGATAACCAAAATATTTTTTAGGATGGTTATGTCTTCTTATAATTTTTTTGTGTAAGGCAGTTCATTCATAAAATATAATTTGTTTATAGAGAATCATTTATAAAGAAATTTTTTCATAAATATCAAATAATGAGAGTTATCATCTACCATCCAAAATGTCAAATTATCTCTCCAAAAAATAATTTTATGGCATGGAAAAAATTACGTATCATATATAAAGTATCTTGAATTGATTTGAAAATTCATGGTTCTTCAAAATAAGAATAATTTCATACCGATATAGACCCATTCATGGGGGGGTAAAATTTATTAATTTAATCAAAATAATATAATTAGAGGGAAATAAGAGGTGAAACATAGATGGGATATTTTTATGAAGGAACAAAATGGGTTTTCAATAATTCAATCATCTATGAAGGCATCATTTGTGATCACAAATCCTTACTAATTAAAGGTGAACCATTCAAATAGGACAATCATTATTGTCCATGAAACAGTGAGGAATCATGATCACATGGAAATTTATTGATTGGTCATTTATTTTGGTGGAGTAAGAATTATTATTTATGAAGACATGAAGGATATTAATTTAATAAAATACATTCTTTAAACAGACCCTTTAAATAGGAACCTAATTTTATGAAATGTATGAGTCTTTTGAATATTTTTTCTTTTCTTTTTAAATAGTTTTATACTATAAAGGATATAACATAATATTGGTCACTTTGTGGAGGAACATAATTGTGTGAAATAGAGAATTAATTCAATACTTTCATTCAAAAATTACATATAATTTGGAAGAATAAATAGAAATTAAATAACCTGAATCCCTTTTCCAAGGTTTACAGAATAAAATTACCATTATATTAAGGAATGTAATGATATATCACTGGATAATTCCAATCATCATTAACCATTTCGATCATCTATTACCTTAAAAATAGAAAACTACTAGGTTTTCTTATCAAACTAATGAGGCACTCTAGGAAATAATGATCACGTATTGTATTTATTTGAGGATCCCAATCATAAGGATAGTAGTGAAACCACCCCCAGATCATGATGTTCGTATGGGTAAACCATATTTATCATCAGGTTTTCATGGGATCCCACATGTCATCTTTGATATAATTAATGATCCAGGGATTTACCATGAGCCTTTTTCTAGGTCTATGTCCTATAAACCACCTTAACCTATGTCACCCATCTAGTCAGGAATCTTCTGAATTCATATACATCAGTGTGAGAAACATTCTTATCTATCACAAGCAATGCTTAGGCTCTTAACAGGTGAAATCCCTAAAACCAAACATCACCCGATTCAATCAACATGTTACAAAACCCCAAGTTATATATATATATATACATATATACACACACACACACATACATACATACATGCATACATACATACATTCATACATACATACATACATACATACATACATACATACATACATACATACATACATACATACATACATACATACATACATATATATATATATATTTTTCAGAGGTATCCAATATTCTCTAATAAAAATATTCATCCACCAACTTGGTGTAATCCCTAACTTGTCCAAATTATGGACACCCATTCATAAAATCCAAAATGTTCTCATGAGGACATATCCTCTTTTAATCAATCATAAATGGGATATATTTTCTATAATCCAATAATTCATTAATGATCCATGTTACCTATGATCCAATCATTACACAATTGGAAATATTCCCATACAAGACAATAATTTTTCAATGGGCCATATTCCCTGTGATCCAATCATTCCTAAATGGGACATATTCCCTTTGAAACAAAACACCCTATCCTCTTTATTTGTTGGTAATAAGAGCTATGCAGAAAGGGTTTTAAATACATAATTCCCACATTTTCTATTTTTGGTATTTCTTTTCCTAGTATTATATGTTTTATAACTCTATCAGAATAACGTAAAGTCTAGAAAACATGATTTTAAAATGCATGGTATGGTACTATAATATGAACGTAAAAAAATCATTTTAACTATATGGACTTGGATCTTATTAAAATTTAGATAGAGGTTGCCTATCTATGGTTCAATCTTAATAACCCATAGGTATTGCATTCAAGAACTTAAAAGTTACATCATTTGATTATAGATGCACGACCTTAAAATGACCCAAATTATTACTTACCACATGATCTTAAAAGTAATATGTGTCTTTTTAATAATCATAAATATATGTAGGCTCTGATTACCTTAATATGGATACATAGAAAGAAAATTCATGGGCTCAATCCCAAATCCAAATCTCTGATCGCTTCCCTAGATAGAAATACATTCTATAGGACCCAACCGTGCGACTTTAAACAATTTTATAATCACCAAATATAAGGATGATCGATAATATTTGATATATATATATATATATAGATTATTGAATCGATATATGATTTTGATTGATCAATTTATAGTTGTAGCCAATAATAAAACCATCTATATAAACTATTCATGAATATGTCTTAAATCTAAAAGATTTTCCTAGAATTAGAACTAGCCCCTACCAATGTTTGTGATGACCTTGACATCCAATCATCTATACATATGGATAACTACAATATTAGCTAGTATATTCTCTGTGATTACCTGCCTTTGGAATATAGGTTAACATTATCTCAAGATTCATCTGAACAATGGTGTATCAGAAACAAAGGGAAAATGATTAAGTTAAAATAATAATGAAAATAGATTTATCAATTACAAAATAATTTAAAATAATAGAATATTTTATAAAACTAATAAATTGTACTGAATTTGAGGATATTTCGATGATGCTCTCAACTAACCCATGCATTTTCCTAGTCGTTGGTGTTTTTTAATTAAGAGTGAGATGCTATCTTCATGGAATTATATAAGGTAGGGTGTGGGAATATAATGAACAATAAGATGAATATTCGTATTTTTATCCTTAAGAAATTGGTATTTATATACACGAATATATATATTTAGTTATTATATCAGTTTAGTTGTGTAAATTAATCATAGAATTTGAAAAAGATGAAAAAATGGAATAACACAATGTGGTGATTAATGCATATCATAGTACATAGATCCATGTTGTCCGGTGATATTTTATAAAAAATGGTATACTATAAGGAAAAAATTTATTTAATTTTTGTCTATTGACTATTTTTTATGTGTTGTTATGGGAAAAATGGTATTTGTTTTTTATAATGGTTTTTTCCAAATACACAGACTAATAACTCTCAATTTGGTTTCACTTATGGATATATAAGTAGAATAGTGAAATATAAAGTATATTTCTAATTATAATCTCTCATATTTAAAACAATTATAATTAAATCAATAAGGGGTAGATGGACGGTAATTTGATTTTTGATGTACGATAAAGATAATCTAAGAAATAAATTATTAAATGTGTATCTCTATAAATGTTTGGAAAAATAATGATTCAAATATAAAATCAATTTATTTGGGTTTAGATACCAAAGGGGAAGAAATAATGGAATATATTGAAATCCAACAATAATGAAAAATGTAATTGATGGGAAAGGATCTAGTTATAGTAAAAATTTTATAAACCATGGATAGAGAAAAATGAAACTAATGAATAAAAAATTGGTTTCTCCTATTCAACCAGAAAAGAGAAGAATAAATTGGAAAAATGAAGAGATATTTCAGAGTATGGTGGGATATAGTTAGTATATATAACATGGGTATTTTTTAGTTATGAACATATTATTATTATTCATTTTTTATAATGCACCAAAACATAATGGGATGAATATAATAGGGTATTCATGCATATAATTTATACATTAAATGATAATACATAATAAAGACCGTTCTATTAATCAAAATGTTGTAATACTCAATTATTCATCATGTTATGATGAATTTAAGTAGTTTCAAAATTTTACATAATAATTTAAATGTAAAAATAACATTTAGATATTGAAGAAAAACATTTTAAAGTGTTTAAATTTCTATAAAACATTTGAATTCACCTTCGCCTTAATTTTTTGTTCTACATGCCTATGTAAGTGGGGTACAATAATTATATAATGTAATTTATATACCTAATATAAATTATTAATGTTGAATGTAATTATATATTATTTTATCGAATATTTACTCAAGGATCTAGAAGACTATTGTATGGAGGGAGATCCTTCTTGATGATCATGTTATCCACAGAACCTATAGATACCCTTTGTTGTAGGAACCTATTGGTATCTTCTCAATGTTCTATATTAAAAAACTTTTTTATGATTTTATCAAGTAGTGAACGGTATTCCATTATATTTTTAATTTTTATTCATTCCAAATGTATAGATAGATATTTTTTTAGTTTTGAAGTCATTAATCTAGTTGATTTATCATAATCGCTTTCCCTTTAAAACCAATAGTGTTATTCGAGTGGTTTCATTAACTGTTTGGATTTATTTTCAATATAATAAGGAGAAATATGAAGTGATTTTCCAAGCTACCATGAAATATCTAATTTCAAAATGTCAATTTTAGTATTATGGTTTGTTATACTATTCCATAGATGGATAAGAAAACATAAATGGTGTTGTAATTTTTATGATTACATGTCAATGATTTAGTAAAATAGACATAGTTGTGTATCATAAAATATAGAGAATCATTTTTGGAATTAATTATACCATGGTTTACATTTCACTTTGACAAGGTGGATAATATTATAATAATAGACTATGAAATTATTGTTTATTCCTAGAGTTTTTGGGATTTCTAAAGTCTTTATCAAAATCTATTGGATAATTGAATGATATAATAAAACATTGGATTATTTAAAAACAACATGTCCAATAAAACTTACCAAAAAAGGATATTCATTGAAAGAAGACTCTAAAAATTCATTCCCTATGATGAAACCATTTTTTTGATTTTTTTTTTGAAATTTACATGTTATTAAACTATATTGTGTATACTTATAAATAAAATTAATTTTCATAATATTATAAAAAAAATTATCAACTCAAGACCCAAATGGTGTGGGGATTTTTTCCATACTAAAAATATTTTAGTGGTTAAGATATATGTTCAAAGTGTATATACATATTTTTAATTAGATTAAATACAAAAGGGATTATATTGGTTTTGAATAAGATTATAAATATAAAAATAAAATGACTACAATATTATATTCATTTAAAAAATGAGTGACTTATGTAATTGGTTTCATAATTGTAGAAATAATAATTATTTGACAATAAAAGTATTTATAAAGTCCCTAAATTTTTACAATTTTAAGGAGTTTTTATTGAAACTGCATAAATGATAATATAAAAAGTTAATATTGGATAAATTTTGTTTGTTCATGTTGATATATGAATAAATTATAATGTATTATTAATTTTATTTATTAATGAATTATTCATAAATGGTTATGTCATGTTAGAATTTACGAATTGTTGGTTTATTTAGTTTATCGGCTACTTTATTCATAGATAAATATTTTCACTATTTTGGATTACAATGCATTATATAGTTTAATTATCTTTAATGTTTTATTAAAATTATCATACAAATATTCAAGTTGTTATATTATGGGAATGAGAATGTGATTTTGTTTCCTTCTACTATGGTTTTGGATTTTATTTGGTTTTGAGATTAAATTAAAAAGATAATTTTAGTTCATAAATATTAGGTATTAAAATAGTGGTGGAATTAATGTCTCTCTAGAAAAATAAACCATGAGTTGTGGGACTTTGGATCAGTATAATCCATACCCTAGGAGATTAATCTTTGTAAAGTAAAGTGGAAATGTGAGGGCTGGCTACCTATCTCTCCATGCTTAGTCTTATAGTGATTATTGATTTTATATGATTCTAAGAATTTGAATGAATGTGATTTTTATGACCTATCGATGGTATTCATTTTGATCTGTGTCAATATAGTTGGATTTTAATTTTCATTAGTAATAAAAGTTATGCGTTTAGTAAAGTGTTACAAATCAATAAGGTGTTAATATATAAATATTTTTAAAAGAATATGGATTCAAAAATAAATCATTAGAATAATTTATACAAGAAGAGAGAATAAATAAGGTATGATGGTGGGTGACTAAGTCCAATTTAAGAATAATTAGTATTAAATTCATTCCATAATTTTTTAAGGAAATTATTTGACAACCGTGTAGGTTATCCAAAAATTTGGTGTTGTTGGTTTATGCTCTATACGTAAAGAGTGTAATATATGTCCCAAATAGAATTAATTTCAAATTTGTGTCATTTTACTTAGGTTTTAAAATTTCATTAAAACTAAATGGCAGAAACAGTGCAATAGTTTTGAGTTTTTCTATATGATGGATTTGGAAAATATTTCTACACTCTAATATCCATGAGTTATATATGAAACAGTTAGAATGATAGCCCACCTAAATTTCTATTTGATGAGAGGAATTCCAAATAGGAATCCTTACATAGTTAAATAAGGATCTTGGGCCACTAAATAGTTTTATGAAATTAATATATTTAATTATTTTAGTGGAATTAAATTTTATAAATTTATTTATTAGATTAATGTAAAATTTGATTCTCAATGGATACATGAATCTATTATATAAAAATTGTAAGTTTAATCATCAATCTTGATATCACGATAAATATTTTATGAAAAAATCATAATAGAAGTAACTTTATAGAATTTTATATAAATATCATAATCATACTCTAACATATTATAATGTTCTATGTATTAGTGAAGAAATTTCATGAGAAATATTATATAAATGAAACAAGTCATGATGAGAAAGATCCTTATAGTCAGTATATTAAATATTCTCTTTAGGTATCTATATTGATGCCTATTTCTAGGGTTCCTAAGATAAAAAATCACTATTATCACATGGAATCTTTTCAGATGATAGTGAATGGATATAATATATGGTAAGAGTAAGATGGATATGAGAGATATGATGTTTCAAAATTCCACTTTCATTGTAACATGTTTTTTGTTACTTCCATATCCCCCTATGTGCATAATATTACTAGGTATTAAAATGGATTGGAGAGATTATGGTCACCCAAATTTTGGATCTAACCATATAATTCAATCTAAAATCACTACTAGAATGGTTTATAAAATTTATTATGAATTATTAATTGAATAATTTTAAAAAAATATTACACAATCTATTAAATATGTTGACGATTTATGAACAAGATAAGGGATTTCTAGGATCAAGTTCCATGATAATGGTTAAAAAATGAAATATTAAATGTTTTTTGTAAAAACATAAGAATATTATCCAAGAAGTATATAACAACATCGAAATAAAACAAAATATTTTCCATGTAAGGATAAACTATTAACTTTAAATAAATGGGACACTGGATAAGGGACTATCTGGAATACCTCAAGGGGTATAAGAAACACCATAAAGAATCTCACAATAATATTAATATTAATGAAATCAATTAATTTATTTCTATATACATATTATACAACACTATGTTAAAAAATTATTTTTACAAAGTATTATGGTTCAAAATTAATGTATTATTGATGATTAGAGATTCATTTCCGTAATAACGTGAAGGAGAAATGAGTGTCTACATAAACGGGTCAGTTGTTATGGACTAATTTAAATCTTGGATGAATTTTATATAAAACATTAAATTTGGAGTCTTATTTTTAATGTTACATTCTTATTAATGCATATAAACAATGTATGTTTATTAATTAATGAGTTTATTATCTTATATACATATTTTATAGTTGAATTTATTTTATAACATATTTTTAAAATTAAATAGGGATTAAAATTTTTTATTGAGTATAAAAGAGTTTTTAATATATCTTTTAAAATATGTGGGGAAAGAGCTCCAAGAACCTTAAATTTTATATTTTAGTATATTTATCAAAATGCATAGAATTAGATATAAAATACGTGTTTTACAATTTTATTTATTTAGTATTACCATAAAAGAGAATTAATTTTTTTTTCTATAACAAATATAATTTGTGAATATTTTCATGATATCATGAAGAAAATATTTTTTACAAGAGACCCATGGGACAATAATTGGGCATAGAGAAGTTCACGCTCAAAAATTAAAATATCATGAAAGTGAAAAATCAAAATTAATTTCACTAATATCTTAAAACAAATCCAGATATGTCAAAAAAAGGGAAACATAAATTGTCATATTTAGTTACAAAAATAAATTGAATGTCTTTATATAACCTTAATGAGTATTGGACGTATTGGTAAATAATTATATTGATATAAAGTGTTACATTTTATTGAAAAATGACCTCAATTTAAATATTTAATTCAAAAAAATCTAGGTTGATGGTGATAATCTTATACAATGTTCTATATTGAAAACCAAAGTGGTTATGATTATAATATTTTTTGTTGTGAAGTAATAATATTTGTATACTACATTCAAATAGTGGAACATTAGTAACATGATTTCTAAATCTCAAGATTATACAAAATAAATCAATTCATATATCATAATCACTGAAGGAGTTTAGTTGGATACACTTCATAGAGGACCACATAAATATGTTGTGGGAATTATATAGATATGTAATGAGTCGAAAAAAATAGTGTATAAGTGACCAACATAAGGAACATTTGTTGTCCTATAAAATGTTAAATGTTATGAATGTAGTGTATAAATGGTTTTGTAAATATTTTAATAGAGTTTAAGAATATAAAATGAATAACATTATATAAATGGTAGTCATCATTTTTTCATTATTTTATGTTTCCTATATATATTTTATTAATTGATTCCCCAATTGATAACTATAAGTAAAACATAGTGTTATTGCTAAATGATATTTCTCGTGGATTATTATTGTATGTGATGAAATATTTACGTAAGTGTGGGTATAAATTATTATAATGACATGGAATATTATCATGAGATGGAAGTGATATTTTGAATGCTAGATGGCCTACCATGTATACCACATGAAACAATATATACAATTAATTATAATTTTTGTGTTGTAAATTTAATATTTAATCCCCACACCTTATATTTAAAAGACAATGAACATTATCACCTTTCTAAATTGATATATTTTTTAGATGTGACATGATGTTGATCTAACGAGGGGTTCGTTAGGTATGTTTCTGATAAAGTCAACAACTAAGGCTTAGCCAAGATGTAATTTTTCCTCTTGTATGAATATTATGATATCTGGATCATTGATTGAGATGGAATTATATTGTGTATGATTATAGAAAGATAAATCACATTTAATGTGTTGATCTACCCAGATGAGGGGAATGTGATAAACTCATCAACTTAGTTTAATGTTGTGTGATACATTCTTTGAATTGTTTTTTATATACCAAGGGAATCGATGAAATATGAGTAATATTTATGGGATTAACATACTCCATGTATCATGGTTTTCCAAACCTAACCACGATTTATTAATTATTTTATGTTATTTAATCATTTTCAGCCAATTTTTTGAATTCAGATTCAAGTTAGTTTTACATCATAAAATTTGCGATCTTCAACATAGGAGTACAATTAGTGAGAAGTTAGTAGGAACAATTATCAAAGCATATGGGTGAATCTATGGTTTTATAGTGCAGACTGCATTGCCAGAACATGGTTTAACTTACCATGAGGCTTCAATGTGTGGGGCATCTAGACTCCCTATTTCATTTTTCATGTTTGGCATATGGTTTGGAAAATAATGTTTCCAAACCATTCATTGTGATATTCCTATTAAAAGTTGATATTTTATAATTTTACCACTCCCATTTTTTCCTTAATCAGTTGAATCCCTTACCAATCTCCGACTCATTTAATTCTTCCCAAAGGGGGTTCCCTTGAGTAAAACATTCATTCTCCCTCTCCCTCTTGAAGTCCAATTTTTTGGTCGTGTCTTCATGAAATCATATCAAGTGATATTTCTTCCTCCTCTATCTCCTTCACCACCCTGATTTTTTATTTCCCTCACTATGGTGTGAGGATTTCCAAACCCTGGGGTATACTTACAATGCAATTTTTTATAGTTCTTTCCTACTATAGTTTAGATTTTTTTAGGTTTCGCTAGACTCAATATAGGTGGGATTTTTCTCACACTACAATGGAATGAGATTATTCCTCAATTTACAGTTGGTTTTATTCAATTAATATTCATTATCCCAATTTTAATTAGGATTTTTTTTTTGTGTTTTTCATATTTTTATAATGTTCATTGGACCTCCTTGAGGTAGATTTCAGCTACTATTAGTTAAGGATATACTATTTGCAGTTGGTTACCCTATGTACGATCCTTTAATTTAAAATATACGGTTCCATGATTTATATAGTACGTGTTATTAATATATTATTATGAAGAGAAATTATTGAAAGACTTCTTTTTGAATAGATTGGGTTGTTTCATGATTTAAATATATTCCTCATAGTTTCAACATTAGTTTATTTTATTAAATCATATTTTGTTTTTATTTTGAAATATTAAATATCTTACATGATCACTAGGTTTTTAAAATGATTCTAATCATGTAAATTTGATGTTCCTAATGATTTTTAGTCTTTTAACAACTTCTCTAAAGGCCCAATGACACAATTTGGCTTCCTAAAGATCCTCTAATTGATATATAGTCCTTTGATGTATCGAGTTTTATTTATATTTATATAGATATAGAAATATATATATATATAGTTACCATATTTTTATATATTCAAACATCAGTATGGGTATAATTTATTTTGGAAAAGAGGTATATATATATATATATATATTTTTAATGGTGTATGTGAGAAGAATAATTTTGAAACTTAAAATCTATGGTATGAAATGTGGGTTTCCAAATGGTGAATGTTAGTTTCTAAAAGGAAAAGATGATGTTAGACCTTTCTAATGGTTTTCAAAATGTGAGGTGTTTTACAATGGAAGAAGAGACATTTATATATATTTTGGGATTGGATTTATGTTATTTTCATGTTGGGATGATTCTAAAAAATGCGTATTTCCTTTATAGGGTAGGGAGTTGAGGTGTTATTGTATGATTTCATTATTTTCTTTGTGATTGTGATTTGGTTTTTCCACTACACCTTCCCTATGTATTTTTGTTATGGGCATTCCACATGACAATCCTTGTACCAATGTAGGATAATAAACAATAGTTTCTATGAAAGATTGCAAGGTCTCATCTCAAGTATCTCTAGTTGGATTACGATAAAGCACTAACTAAGAGATACGACATGGATTATAACCATTGGAACATGGGTGCATCCACTGTAACAGCTCATGCACAATAAGGGACATGTTCAATCACAGAGATATGGTGTACCTATTATACCAATAAGATTTCTACTTCAGGATTGATCATGGTTATTTCTCTCGTTTACTAATTTTTCCCGGGTACTTATTTTTGATGTTTTTTATTTTCATTTCCATGACTAAAATAAAGAAAACATGTTACAATTCCTATTTTATTTTTATCACCTGATTATATGATTTTTACTTCTATTCTTTCTCACTATGAATCTTACATTACCTACGATTTCATTATTACATGTATAATTGGAAAGTCTCCCATTCTATTGGAAGTATTTTGAAAATGAAAAGAGAATCATTTTTTCTAACCAAATATCTTATCACATGTTTTAGAAAAAAAATGTAAAACCCTAATTTTATACATTTATACTATCATATTAGAATGAAATTGTTTTCTATTTAAATCAAATTTATAGAGAATGGTTTCTATTTTGGAATCACCAATAAGAATTTTAATTCTCATGACTATATATCTTTAATTAATCAATTATAGGTTTCATCTTATATTTTATTCTCACTTATGGGGCATCATGACACTATAAATACGGGTCTGTAGTGGTCACTGTTTTTTGAACTAGTGACTGTTTAAAGCGCTACCTAATAGTTTAATGATGGTTATTAAAACTACTGCATATTACATGATCACTATTAATTTAGTGGTCATTTTTTTAAATTTAGTGATAGTTTTGTTATGTTTCATTTTTTGTTGTTTATTTAGCAGTGTTTTTTTCTAAAAAAATATCAAAGGGAATTTAAATAAATAAAAAAACCTCTGTAAAATTTATTAGTGGATATTAAGTGTAACTAGCACTAAACATATTATGGAAAATATATTTATTGGCGGTTACTTAAATACATCAATAAATTAGATTTTTTTATAAAAAAGTTTAATAAAAAATGATAAATATTTTAAAAAATTAATTTAAAATAAACTAAAACATAAATATATGATAGAAAAATTATATATATATATATATCATACATCCATAGTCAGATAAAAACATCGAGTCATCATAAACTCAATCTTTATACACCCATACATCTATCAATATATGTATACAATCTATCCAAGAATAACCCATGCCCAATATACATCCATGTCATATCCTCTACTGCATCTGCCTTCCTCCACATCTTGTCATCATCTAAAAAATGACGACATTATCTCACCAATTTTAACAAAAAAGGGCAAAAAAATCAAAACTCCACATGATAAAATTTTAACATACCCCAAAATTTTAACATACTCCAAAAAATAATTGATAAAATTTTAACATACCCAATAAACCAAGAGCCATCACAAATTCCTTCTGAATAATGTTATGGATTGGAATAATTAACCTCCTATATACGGCCAACATCTATCACATATAATGAAAACTAGATCATATAAAAAAATAAGTGTAAAAGAGAAATGACACATAATATATTCAGAATTCTGCACAAAAAATTGGTAATTTTGTAAATCAAATATAATATATTTTAATAAAAAATAATATATAATGAAAAAACTTTTAAATCATAAAAATACTTATTTAAGATAAGATTCAACGGTTTAAATAAGAAAAGGATATGTAAATATTCTAATTTACTTTAATGTGATGTATGATGTGCTATAAATTTACATAATAATTTTATTAATGATTTTGATATCACATCATATTATATATTTAAAAAATAAACATAGTAGTGGTTATCCCATAATTTGTAATGACATGTCATTAGTTAATATTTTTTAAAATTAAATATAATGTTTTTTTCCTGTGATTTCAAGGCAATCCGATGTCTTTTGCATGGTTTTGACCACCCAACACTTTCATTTTGATGGATTTTGAACCTTTTAGAAGTGTATTCTGAGAAATTATTACTGCACTGCATGTTAGAATGATGTTTTCTATGAACATACATGTCAAAAAAAACTTAGAGGTGGGTTTTCCATGATTTCATAAGAATATGGGGATATTTGTAGTGGGTTTGACCTTTCCACACAAGTTTTAGTGTTTTAAAACACTGAAAACACGTTTACAACCGTAACAGAGAAACTATAATTCAGTATAATGTGCGGTCACATCCTAAATTTCCCAATTAAATATACAGTTTCTTTCTATGGATTTCCGGTGAATCTGATGTCATTTTTCTGAGGTTGACCCCCACTAACACTTGTTTTTAACGACTTTTATACCTTTAAAAGTGTATACCGATTAATCATGACCACACCACATGCTAGATTGGTATATTTTCTATGCATAGATGTAAAAAAGAACTCATTGTTGATTTAGTCATAATTTCACATCACAATGAGAACTTTTTATATTGTTTTGACCATATCACATATGTTTCAGTGTTTTAAAAGGCTAAAAACATGTTTACAACTATAATGGGTAAACCATAATTCATAATGATGTTCTGTTAGTTCCTACATTTGAAGATTAATTCTATAGTCATTATCCCATTATTTCAGGGGAATTTGATGTAGTTTTCTTGGATTCGACTCCCTAAAACTAATTTTTAAAGGATTCTGCACCTTTCAAAAGTGTATACTGAGTAATTTTGACCCCACCTTACAATAGATTGATGTGTTGTATATGCATACACAAAAAATATTATTAGTGGGTTTTCATTGACTGGTCATAAATATGATTTTTTTCTGTGGTTTTGACTATTCCATGCATGTTTTAGTGTTTTAAAACATTAAATTTTTTTACAACAATAACGGGGAAACCATATTTTTTAATGATATTCTGTGAGTTTATAAACACTATAATTAAATATTCAATTGTTTTCTTATTATTTCATGTTTATCCAACATTTTTTTCCTCATTTTTACCCCTAACATTTGTTTCTAAAGGATTTTGTACCTTTTAGAAGTATATGCCTTGTAATTGTGATCACACCATATGTTAGATTGACATTTTGTCTACATGTAAACATCAAAAACAAATCAAAGGTGGTTTTACTAGGATTTCACATCAATATGATGTATTTTTCTATGGGTTTTACCATTCCATGCATGATTTCGTGTTATAAAACATGAAAAATGAATTTACAACCATAAAGGGTAAACCATAATTCAAATTGACTTGCCTTAAGTTCCTATATTTCATTATTAAATCTATGGTAATTTTAAAAATACTTTAGAAAAATATGACATTGTTTTCCTAGTTTTGATCCCCAGAAACTTGTTTTAAGGGATTTTATACCATTAAAAGTATATACAGATTAATCCAACCACACTACATGTTGGATTGATGTGTTGTGTATGTATACACATAAAAAACAACTCTTATGTGGTTTTCCCATGACTTCACATCAATATTAGGTCTTTCCTATTGTTTTGACAATTTCATGCATGTTTTAGTGTTTTAAAACACTAAAAACGCTTTTACGGTCATAATATTAAAATTGTAGTTTAGAATAAAATGATGTCAGTTCATACATTTCATAATTAAATCTATAATCATTGTCTCATTATTTCAGTGAAATCCAACATTTCTTCACTAGTTTTGAACCCCCAACACTTATTTTTGAAGACTTATGTACATTTTAGAAGTGTTTACCATGTCTAAACCAAGAAAACAAGCTCATATTATTTTCAAACTTTTGTATTTACATATATAATTCATTTTTGACGAGTAAGAATCAACCAAACATTAATATAGAATAGAATGTGGGTTGTGTGGCTCTAAATTTGTGGTTTCTAAGATTTTGATAATTTTTGGAAAAAAACTATTCAATGTTTTGTGGTTGATGAGTTTCATTATCACAAGGCACCAATTAATCCTTCTAGTCTATATAATATATGTGTCTTTACTTTTAGTGTACAAAAACACTCTAACCTTCATGTATTTTATCATACACATGAAAAACCATATTCTCTTATGGGGACAAGAAAATTGAATCATTTTCTTCATTCTCCGTAGTATCCATCACGTGATAGAGTTTTATATAATAAAATTTAACAGATCTTTCATTATACTGTTATCAATATTGACCCACATTAATTTGAATAAAATAAGGAAAAACTGGTCATGATAGTTTAATTCAATTATATCATTTATATTCATGTATTTTACCACCTATTCAAATGTTAAAACCCACTATTGTAAGTTTTCAATTATTCTTCATGATAAATTTAATGAAATCTAAATCCATGAATATTATATGCATCGAATCTCTTAGCCTGCCTTAGAGGAAATTGATCCAAAAAAATAAAATCATCCAATATTTTAAATCAATTATAAACATTAAATATACATAAAAATATATATAAGATATTAATTTTAACATAGAAAAAATAAATACACATCAATAATATGAATATGATTATATAATTATACAGTGGTCGAACCATTCAAAAATCTCATTATTAACAACTTTTGTTAATTCCAACTCATTTTGAGCTTGACCCCTTAGTCACGTCTTTGTTTGAAGTATCAATTATTTAACAAATTGATATACAACAACACTATTGAGTAGCATATATCTATGTGCTTATAGAAAATCCAATTCAATAAGTGTAAAATTGGACCCATTCCAACTGATTTTCTAATAGTTAGAAATACCAATGACAGATTTTCAAATTGAGAATTAATGGAGATGTTGTCTGCATGTCCATAAAATTTTAATATTGTCACAATCCCATCCAAATACGTAAAAAATAAGGTCAATAACTCTTCCTCTATATAACATTTATCGATAAATTCTTCTAGACAGGATTTATTCCTCACATATAGTTTAAAAGACCCAAGTACCAAATGGGGAAAAAATACGAAACATTTTAAAAAAAATGTATAAAACGATTTGATAAAATAAAATTCACCAACAAAAAATTGTAAACGTACCACTCAATTGGATATATCCATCGATAGTGTAATGGTCCACCATGTTTAGATTATTCAACCAAATGAATAGTCAAATGAATCATAATTGTGAAGAATGAAGGAAGAAATAACATCTACAAATGGTATAGTGTAAAAAAAATACTTTCTTGAAGTTCATCTAACAATGTTATATTTAGAATTTTTCTACAAAGATATTAGAAAAAGGTATATGAAAAACTAAAACTGCGGTTAAATTTTTAGGTAATGTACTACACAAAGCCAATGGAAAAAACTGATTCATCAAAATAGTCTATTCCTGACTTTTTAATCCATGTGCATTTTGATGATTTATGTAAATGAACCTTGACATGTTAATTGAATAACCATATAGAAAGTTTTCATTCTTTTATGCTTTATGAAATATGTCATTCTCTTGATTTTTTACATTAAAAATATCCGAAGGATACTTTTCATTCATATTTTCCCATAAAATACACTTTATATTCATTGAAACCAAATCCTTATAAGAAATAAAGAGATCCTTTGACTTACCCTACTCATTAAGAACTTTAAAAATTACATTATCACATACGTTATTCTCAATATGTGTGACGTCAATATTTTAACATGTCCATTTAAACTCCCAACAAGGAAGTTTGAAAAAAATTCTTTATTTATTCCATTGTTGTGTTTCAAATTCTTTGGATACTGTAATTCGTACCCTTGTTCCCCCTTCTTAAAACTGATGACATTTTCCAAATTCTTTATTGAAATTCATCAACTATCCCAATATTTCTAAACTAGATAAAACTATCAGTGAATTTCTTATTACAGTATCTGTCTTGAATCATTTCATGTTAGACATGAATTTATAAGAATCCTGAAGATATCATCGGTGACTCATAAAACAACTTTTTCTACTGTGAGGTTATCATTGAGGATATAAATCAAAATCATAAACTAGATAGGCCAAATAATATGAGTGTTCCAAACATATAAATTTCCTAGTCCAAAAAAGTCACTATTTGTCCACATTGAAGCAACATGTATTTCTAATAGATGTATCATTGATTCAACATATGTTTCCATGAAATCAACTCATAATTCTCACAATTATTTTATTAGAGGTTGAAGGTATATATCAATGTAACTTATAGGAATTTTATTTCTAGTTATAATAATTGAAATAATTAAAGAATTATTCTTCATACAAAACTATGAAGGTAGGTTATAGGGAATCAAAACCACTATCCAAATGCTATAATTAGTACTTAAAGTACTAAAAGGGATAAATCCATCAGAAATAAATCCGAAATACACAATCAATATATCATTACTATCCTGGGAATTCCACTTCATGTCATATGTAATATTAGACCACATGAATATTCATTCCAAGATTGGTTTTATAGAAAAGTAATGAAATACACTTATAGGGGTTTTATTATTCTGTTTCTTCTTGGGGTTTCATTGAGTTATACTGTAATTTTATTCGACCACTTCAATCTTCTTGTATGATATATTTTTAATTATTATTTATCAGACTCTTTTATCTAGTAAACTAGGAAATCATTAGGTCATACATATATCTTTGTATAATCAAGTACATGTTTTTTAATGACTTTATTAATCTCTTTTAATGATGCATGGATTTTTACTTCAATAAATGAATCATGATGAAACTATAAAATAATGGGCAATATTTTTAAGGAATTCTATTGAGTCAGTTGATATGATACAACTTAAGTAGAAAACATAAATTTGAATTCTTGGAACGCCCTTCATATTGTTCTTCTTATCCCTCTTCAACCAATTCATAAAAATTATTTGTTTGGTCACTGACATTCTATGAAATATTAACTTACTTAGGATCAAATAAAGGTTATGTTGATCAATTAAAATCATGAAAATTTTATTCTATACAACCAAAAGCATCATTTGAAAAATCTTGAACTTAATTATCATATTACCTTTGACTTTCTATTTGATTGACAACATTTTCATTGTTTTGAATTTCTTAAACATTTGATTCACCATTCCAAAACTAGGATACATATCGAGAAGGAAATTTTTTCAATTTCAAATTCTCATATACATCATTTCTATTAACAAATAACTTCAATTTACAATCAGGAAATAGACATTTTATTATGTCATTAATTTATCTTTTTTCAATTGCATAATATAAGAATTATTCCAAGCCCTTGGTATATTGATGGTAATTTATTGGTAAATTAATCCAAAATGTATTTGTAGGTATTTTTTATTCTCCCTATATGTTTAGATATAAATATATAAAATTTTAATCAAATGGGTACAATCAAAACTAAATATCCCCAAATGTATCCATTGACTCTTTTATAACAACTATAAAGTAAAATGGGGTGAATAAAATAATGAATATTTTCATAATTAACTCATAATATATAAGTTTGAATATAATTAATTATTATTTATCAAGAACATAAGTGAATAATTACATAAATTATATGACCACTACATTTTAGCATAAAGGAAACACATTAAAAGATATCAAATATGTCTTCCTAAATTGAGTGCTAGAAAATAAAGTGCCTTTCTATATAAATATAAAATTAAATTTTTAGGTTAAATAAGGATTAATAACGGTTAGGATAAGACTGCAGAGAATGATATTTTAATATATATAGATGTTTGAAACAATTAATATTTAATGATGGAAGTGTAGGGAAGAACCTCTACATTAAATTTGATAAATATGTATCATTTTTTGATAGTTTATATGTAGATTATATTATTTTTATGGGAGAAAAATTTAATGGTGTATTCTACCCAAGTTTCTTTAACTAATAAGGGTTCATGCCATTGACAAATTAGCCACATTGAGAAATTTACGAACCATTTCCCATGATCTTTCTATGACCAAGAGAACCCCTTGAAAAATAAGAATGCAAAGTATACATTATTTTGATATCATTATATGTCATTAATACCCAAAATATTTAGCTCTATATGTATATATTCTATTGAATTGGTTTAATGTGACTTCAGGTGGTTCCATGAATTATAAAAATCAACTCAGTTCACTTTACACCAAATCATATATGCCATCAATTTGATATAAACATAAAAAATGATATTAACATAAATTTGAATAAAGTGTATTGTGATTTTAAAATAAAATGATAAAAAATAGTAATTTGACTAAAAATAAGACACACTATAATTAGTTTTATTAAAAATATTATTTGTTAAAATAAAATCAATGAAACCATGTTTTTTGTTCCAGTTAAAAAATAACTGATTATAGGAATGTAAAAATTAACCCTAACTACTATATCATTGTTTTATTTTTTTTACTATTCCAAATGATTCCTCACTTATTCATAAATCATTAATGATTCAAATAATTTCTAAAAAAGGTCTAGTATCTATGTGTTGAGGCCTTTATCCTTTGAGACCTTTCTAGGGTTGGTGATGAAACCTTATCTGACCACAAACCTTACTAAAAATTGGTCATGAATTGGAAAATAATCTCAATTATGTATATATCAAAAAATTTAGGTGTAAACATATACAAAAAATGAGTAATCCATTAATATCAAATAAAAACCATGAAATTATGATTGATCTAGATTCCATAACTGACTTATGTCATAAAAATATTTTCTTTTTAATGTAATAACTCATAACTAAAATTAATGAATATTATAACTCATAAAAAATAACTAAAAAAATACAAATAATATAATATAAACCAAAATTTAATATATAAATTACCATTTTATGAATGAAAACCAACACTATACTCTTTTTCTCACCCATGATTATTTATATAACGCTACTACATAATAGAATTTGGGTGAGGATGATGACACCTTTAAGGGGGTTTGTGTTGCCAGTGAGGAGGTGATCTGATCCAGGGAGAGGGAGGTAAGAGGGGGGTGGGGGGGGGGGGGTTCCACATCACCGGTGAGGAGGGGAATAATGAGGTGTTGGGTGGTAGGTCTGGGGGGGGGGGGTTGTGTTGCTGTAAAAGAGTGGAATTGAGGAGGAGAGAGGGAGGTTAGAGGGGTGGGCAGGGGGGGTTCCTTGTAGTGAATGAGGAGAACAACCAAGAGCTTGTAGTGAGAGGTTGGCAGGGGTTTTTTGGGGGTGATGGTCTCTGGTGAGAAGTTAGGAGGAAGGTCCGAGGGGTGTGGGGAACGATGGTCATAGGGTCAGGGTCACTGCCAGGAAAGGGAGAGGAAGAGGTCAGGGGTGGAATGGGGTCGGAGTTGTGGGGGAGCTGGGAGGGGGAGGAATTAAGGTTTTTTAAAATGTTTAGTGTTGTTTTAATTAAAACCACTTCTAAATGTTAAAATAATAAATATAGCAGCTTTATGATCAAACCACCCACATATTATTTTTTAACCAAATTTAACTTGTGGAAGTTACATGAATTGCCACTAATATACCAACAAAAAGAAACTATTTTTTATAGTACGGTTATTTTGGTCTGTATATGAATCATATTATCATAAAGATATATGTATTTTTATAGTTATATTTATTTCTATTTATATTGTTACGTTTACCAATTAGTATTTTAATACTTTAAGAGGACACTGGGTAGTTATATATACTAGTAGGAAAAATAGAGCCATTATAAGGGTGTCATCACCTTATAATAAAGGGTTTAGAGAGGGTGTGGGTAGTTTTTAGTGCGTACTTCTATTTAATACTTTCATAGTTTTGATAATAGTTTGATGTAAGTTTATTTTTCTCTAGTTTGGATTTCAATCGAATGGATGAGTTATTCCATAATAGGACTTACATTCTACGGCTCATTTAATTTATGATTTTTAGAAAAATAATTCCAAAGTGGTGATTTCTTGATCCTCGGGAACATTTTTTTCCCATGGGAATTGAGAATTCCATTTTAGACATACCATAGTCCAGAAATAGAGTCTGATAGAGGGATAAATAAGGTTGTTTTTTAAAAATATTTTATAAAATACATTCGGTTATTTTTTCCCTTAGAACCGTGGATCTATCATGAGTATCTCTTATTATATTGGGTCTCTAGTATTTGGAGATGTTATCGTTGAGTTTTAGGTGTCATTTAATGGGTTTATGCCCAATCAACACCTCTCACATTGAAACTTAGTTTACTAGCGAATGATGGGTTCCTGATTTTGTGTTTTTATTAGGGTGATGAAATGGGAGTTGATCTGGTAGTACATGATGAGCTCACATGAATTAGTGACCCATGTGGAGCCCATATAAATATTTCTATGTTAATCCTATCAATTATTATGTGGTGGATAAATTATACACTAAGCCATGTAGTTAGGTCATTCAAAGTCATTATTACCTTATTGTTGGGGTTTATATTGTCTATTATATTTCCATTGAATTTTGACCAAATTTTGATAACTGATTTTTTATTTTAAAGTAATGTTCAATTATTATTTTTATTTTGAAGATGGAGGTGTGTGTTTCGAAATGTATTAAAGTGGTTAAAATTGGTTAGTAGTTTTTAATAGGGACTTATCAGATGGGTAAAAATTTAACAAAATTATATCATGGTATAAGTACAGAAAACCTCATTTTAGAGGTATGAGACCTTTGATTTGAAATATATGATTAAAAATATTTTATTTTATTAAATTCTTCTGTTTTGGTGTTGTTTTAGGAGGTAAATTTCAAAATTTTAAGAAAACTATTTTCTCCCTTATGAGATTTAGAAATATAACTTTTTTATTGCATTTAAAATCAATGTATATAAAATGAGTTTAATTAAAGATAGATAGATTTTTCAAAATTAGAATGAAATGTTATGATGGTATATTTTAATAAGGGAGTCTTGAAATTTCAATTTTATATTGTGGATTTTTAAATGGGAGGAGAAAATTTTAAAAATCATTTTCATCTCAGTTAATTTTTTTTGTTTTATTTGAGGATTTACATTAGAAACATTTAATTTGAATTTTGGAAGAATGAACTGATTGATTCATCTTTCTTATTCATTGTGAATGCCTCATAATAGTTTTGATAAAGAGTGGATAGTCAGTCTTTAGGGTGATTCCATTGAATGTTTTGGTGAATATTTATTTTGGGAATTTTTGCTGGCTAATGTGTAGAGTTTTGTGATTGAAATTTTTGAGTTGGTTTTAGTTTTTAGCAAACTTTGAAAAAAGTGTTTTACTAAGAATTTACCCTTAAAATATCATTAGGGAGTACCAGTTAATCTAGTTATCATTCTTTCTGATGAGGTGAATTCCTCGATATAGGTATCAAATAATTAATTAGGAATTATTCTGTGATTGGTTGGTATTATTAGACGGGTTATTTTATTCTTCTGATTAGTTTTTTTCACCGAGGGTTGGTGTTCTCAGAGTTGGTCTTTGGTTTTCATCCCTTGACATGAGACTAGGGACCATGATGATCTTGTAGAGGCATGTTTATTTGTGTAATTCTTAGATATAAATCCTCTTCTTACTATGATCAGTTAGTCCTATTTTTAAGTATTATAGGTTATGGTTCTTATAGTTCTTAATTTTTCAAGTGTTTAAGGTTTTTGGGTGGTTTTCAGGATGGATAGGATTTTGTGGTTTCTCATAGGATCCATATTTCATTTTACATATTTATTATTCCTTCAAAATTTCTAGGGATCCCTATCCAAATTTTATATTAGGTTAAGGTTGTGGAATTTCTTTACATTATTCTAGAAATTTTGGTTTTAATATAAGTATCATATTTTAAAACTAAAAATAGTTTTGTTGTGATGTGGTAGTGTTATTCATTCCATGTATACTTTTTCATAGATTTTGACTCACATTACAACTGATGAGTTATTACAGATTAGGAAATCAGTGTTTTACAAGATTCCTAATATGATGTGGAGACCACCATTGAAGGAGCTCATGGCGAACATGGTTTTGAAGCTTCTACGATTGGTTAATTATTTGTTTCCACCCTACCCAACCACTATCACAGTGGCTTGGTTTACAAAAACTATGGTTTGCATGATAGATTCCTCTGAATATAGTGAATATACCATGGGGATTTTTTTTTAGTTTTTGGGTTTGGGGTATATTTGTTCCATATTTTAAGGCTATGTTTGGAGATATTTCGTTCTATTTCTCATTTCATTCCTTGGTTTGATAGTTTGGTATATTTTCTCGTACTGTCTGTTTCTTTGGATGATGGTCTATGTCTAGGGGATTTTCTATCTAGTATTTTGTGTATCTAAATGTTTTTATTGTGTAAAGGTCTCTGAGTGTCATTTTTTTTGTCTTCACATTATAAATATCATATTCAATTGTGGGTTTTTCTTACTTTGGTCTTGATCTATAAAATCTCTTTGGATTTTATGGTGGAAAAGTATCAATTTGGGGATAATTTTTACACTCCAATGATTATTTCTTAATTATTTTTTCGTTTTTTTTATTTTCAGGTAATTCCTATTTTAAATTAAAAAAATTTGGATCTTCATCATAAGTGGATGTTCACCGTATTATTGGAATGAACCATGTGCACACCATACTGGTTCATTTTTGGTATTAAAAAGGTGACCAAATAACTAGAACAAGGTTTCACTAATCATGATCCATACCCATGAAGGGTGTCCTAAATCTTTATTGTGGGGATCACAGTTAGCCCATGATTTTTGGAAACCATATAGACAAACCATGTATGGTTCCTTACCTATAAAAAAATGGGCTTCAAATATTTTCTCCTCCACTTTTTCGCTTAATTGTTCAAATTCCATCCCCCACACCCACACATTTAATTCCATGTAATTGGGGCTCTCTTATAAATAATATACATTCTCCCAATCCCTAGAGGTGTTTGATATTCATTTCATTTCTTCATGTGTCCATCTCAAGTGATCTTTTTTCCGATCCATCACCTTATTCTTCATCAATTTTTTCATCACTCTAGTATGAGGTTGGTAAAACTCTAGAATATTATCATGGTTTATATTCTATGGTTTACATTTTAGATTTATTTTCTCCTCTTATTATGGGGTTCCTTTCAATATATTGAGGTCAGATTGGGAATAAAGAACCAAACATCAAATATATAAATATTATATCTTTTTAGATGAATATTCATTACACTAGAAAAATAGGCACCTTAGGATCATAAAGGTATATTTCCTTAGGAAACAAGGAAACATAAAAAAATGAGTCATAATAGTTTTACATTGTATCCCACTTAGTTCCTCATAACTAAGAACCTTTTTAAAAGTTTCATAAGTAAGACCAATCATCATAATATGGGAAAAACATAATAAAAGGTGAGATCGATGGCCAGTAAGGGTAAATATGGGATATATCAACATAACATGAGAATATTATTTAAAAAATATGAGAATAAGATTTGAAAACTATAACCTAAATATCAAAGATCATAAACATGTGTCATGGGATAAATCTTGAAAGATCATAAGACATGAATCATTTTGGAATCAAATAAAATAATCCATGAGAGAATAACATTGGAATAAGACATAGATTTTTTTAAAACATAGAAGTATTGATATCCTTATACTATAGATACCCACCATGATAATCATAACATTATAGGATTTAGCTAACCACCCATGTACCTACATTAAAAATTGGACAACTGCCCACATATACTCTTTTTAGGCATGGTATTAAATCCAATGTACCCTTTGAGCTTATAGAACAATAATCATTACCCATTCATCAGATTCAGATATAGGTCCCACCCATCACCTAGTGGAAATCATAAATATGTGTGCGACATGATGATAAAAAATTCATCATATCATATCATAATAAAAGAAATGGGTTTTATAAAAAATTTCAACATTGTATAACCCAAGAAAAAGAAATGAGTTTCATATTCATCTTGAAATAATAAAATTAAACCATCTCATGAAAGAATAAATATTGTATCATTGGATCATAAACATAATAAATATTAAGCAACATCATCATATTTTCTATTATATGGAAAATTATTTTGAATTAAATATAACATGGATGTTTTTTGGATGAAAATGTCCTTTCTATCTTGTAAAACACCCTTTTTATACATAAAACACTATTTTTAGACATAAAAATGTCTAAAATAAGTTTATTTTAATATAACCATAGAAAATTATAAAGAAATATTTTAATATCATTCAACATATTTCTTGAGAAAAAAATTAAATTTTATTAAAAATTATCATTTAAAAGAATAAAATAATATGGATTTTTTTGAATTTTTTTGGAAAATTATAAAGAATTATTTTAAGTAATAATTTTTCATGATAGTATAAAATAAAATTATTTCTATGTATTTAAAAACAAATATTACTTAACATTTCTGTTAAAATTGAAATGATCCTTGTTTCGAAAAAATACATGAAGATTATTTTCAAAACACTTTATAAAAACTAATACAAGGGTAAAATGTCCTTAATATATCCTTTGGGTTAAATTTAAAACATTTTTGAATGCTATAAATATATTATTTTGGTATCATGTGTACCTAAAGAGAAAATGAAGAGTGGAATACATTTATTTTCACAAAATATACATAGGACAATAAAATTAATTCTCGTTTTGATATTTACATCAAAATATATCATCATTGGAAGACTAAACATTAACAACACTAATAAACTGTGAGATTATATCCTAAAACCCTCTTCACTTTCGTGAAATTGAACATAATCCCCATGAATGAATAAAATTAATTGAAAATTAAAATATCATTGTAATAAAAAAATTATGAAATTATATATCAGCTATACAGTATATAAATATCATAAAATAAGATAGATGTATATCATAATGTATGTCCCAAAGAAGACAAATTGAGACAAAAATACCATACCACAATAGTTATCTTTGAACCATAAGCCCCTTGAAAGTGAGATCCTAAAATTGATATGTAAATCCCATTAATTTTAATGATTTTAATTATAAAATAAATTAATGGAAAGTATACACACCGTATAAATGAAACATGTGTAGAATATAACATGTGTTTGATTGAAAAAAAATTTAGATGGAAATCTGTTACCTGAAGACCTGAATTCGGTCATATATGTTCAAAAATAATATATAATAAATATAATTTTATTATAAATATTTTAAATAAAACAATAATATATATAATTAAATATATGTATTACTTATTAACTTGAATTATCATCTTATTAACAATTTCTTGTTAAAATCACATTTTGGGTAATGAAAACATTATTTTTATTGTAGGTTTTTATTATTAATTTTTGGCCTTATTACCTTAATTATGGTTAAATTATATCCATTAATTTAATAATTATATAAATATAGTACAATATGTTATATATTTATTTATATGAATTGAAAAAATTGAGATATATAAAATGAAATTCATCATTCATAGAGATGTTAGACGATATGTATTCCTGAACACTGTTTCAGGTTTATTGAAAAATTAGATAAAAGAGAGGTAAATTATACTTAAATTTTATAGTTTCATTATTGTTTCACATATATCACAAATATTAATTAATTTTATCCTTACTCAAAACTATACAAATCATTATTGAAAAATGAATCAAATCACTTTACGAACAAGATGCCTCTTTACTCATGAACGACGTTATCATATCCCCCACAAAATGGAATGTAAGAAGGTATCTATGATATCATAATTAAATAAGTATGATTATGTAGAAAATATCATATATATTAATTTAATCTCACCTTACTACCATAAAAGTCAAATATAAATGAAAAACACAACACATTGGTTCGTGAAGTGGTAGCCCTCCATACACAGAAGCGACATTATTATTTTCCATTGGGTTGGGAGGTAAGAAGGTAGATGTGATATTATAATTTAAAAGGTGTAATAATATCATAAATATCATATATAAATATTAAATACATCATTATATCTAGTTGTGAGAGGTGGTGATGGAAAACGAATAAAATTTGCACGCGAGGTGGTAGTTCGCTGTACACCTGATCGACAGTTTCATTTCCCATTTGATGGAATTATAAATTGATATTTGTTAATAAATTAAAAAAATAGCATCCATGTAGATAGGATATAATAGTTTTATTATTTTATCATATTTATAACATATTTTATGGAGTTATAATAAGAAATAAATCAAAAATGGTAATGTTAAAAAATTTGCCAATTTTTCGGAAAATATCATTAGGATTAACAAATTTCCTTGATCGATTTGATTCATGATATCATAAATGAAATTAAAATATAGGTTTTTAATTAAGGAATTAATTATTTTAAATATTTTATAAACAATGTTTTGAAGTGTTAAGAGGAGAGGAAGAGGGGGTGGCTATTTAAATGTGGTAGAGAAAACAAATAAGGAATTTTTGAAAACAACAAAATTTTCCCATGATATTAACATAAGAAATATCCAAAATGGTCTAATATAAAAATTATAGGTTATATGGTCCAAATATTTCAATATAGTTAATTTTGTAAAATTTTCCAGGTTGTTTTACCCCTTATCTATTTAGGTGAACCCCTGGTAAACTTTATTTAAACTTAATTATCGTAATGAATTTTTAATTTTTTTATTATCCATTTGGACCAAATATTAATGTTATATTTTTATATGTTATAAATTATCCTAACCTAATTATGTAATCAATTATTTTTGAAATTGAAATCATATAACTAAAAAAAATTATAATTGATCCTACATATTTAATGAAAAATCTCTTTTCCAATGAGAAAATGTTCACAATTTTAAATATTTTTTATATCCAAATTCAATAAATAATTTATCATAATTATCTAAATTTTATTTGTAGATACATAAATGATTTATTTTTACTTTTTAATCAAAATTAAAATATATTTGTTTTTGTAAGTGTGTTGAGTGAAATTATTTTTAATAAAAAATTATATTTTCACTATTTTCTTAAAAATTTACCCTTTAAAAAAAATATCAAAATTATAAATTTATATATTTTTGAAATTTTATTTAAAAAAGGATTTTAATTTTTTAAATAAAATTTTCTAAAATAGTTAAAAATAAATTTTAAACTAATTGCATGAAATGCGATAAAACCACTTTTCTTAAAAATTATATGTTAGCATACAATTATATTTATTCTTTTTTCATTCCTAAAAAATACATAAGATGAATGTTAAATATTTTATTGAATATATAAGAAATATATTTTATTTAAATAATTCAGACAATGTTATTTGTTTTATTTTTGTAGGAAACATATATTTGTCTGCATAAAAATAGTTCTTTAGAAAAATATTTAGTTTAAATTTAATTGGATTTGATTTTATATTAAAATTAATTTTTAATCAATGAATTCATTTTATATGCATGTTTAAAAACTATATGTTCATATTTTAATTAGTTTTGTTCTTACCCACCATTCCAATGGATAGGAAAAAATTATTATATTAAGTGATAATGTTTGAATTGTATGACATGTTTCATTAATATTCAGTGTTGCGTATAATACAACATATCAAAGAAATTAAATTTATTCCAAAAAAATTAATGAAATATCAGTTGTGTTATGTGGTGTCTATTGAAGAAAGTCAACAATATTCTGTGTTGGTTTTGGGTAGTTTTTCTTCCATTATTATCCTTGGACCAATTTTATTTACGTGTTTTATGAATTTTGGGTTTGTTTTAATATTTTAGTACACTTTAGGCCTCTTTGAGATAGATTCGGGTGGTCATTGGTGAAGAATACACCATTTGAGGTTGGTTAAAATATTTCTAGGACATTGAAATGAAATCCATGACTTCTTAGTTGTTTTAAAATTTGTTTTTCCTATATTATTTTGTAGATAAATAATGGAATGGTGATTTAGTGAACTAATTGTGTGGTTTAATGAGTTTCACACAATTATCATATTTGGAGGATGGGTTGGTTTTTGTAAAATCTCATTTTTAGTTCTTTTTAAAATATTAAATAACTTAAGTGATCATTGGGGTTTTCAAATGATTCTAATCATGTAAATTTTAAAATCTTAATGATTTTTTGGTCTTTGAACGGTTTCTATAATTGTACAATAGAAAAATTTGGTTTTTTGAAAGATCCACTAAGTGATTTATAATCCTTTGTTCTATCAAATGTTACTTATATAAATATACAATTAAAAATATGTTTATATAGGTTCAATCTTTTCACATATTTAAACATGGAATTGAGTACATGTGCATTATGAAAAGGGGTATATATATATGTTTTATATTTGTCTAACTATGAGTAATGGATTTGAAACATGAAAGATATGGTATGAAAAGTGATTTACCAAATTTTCAATGTTGGTTTCTAAAAGTATAAGGTCTTGTTTTTTACTTTCTAAAGATTTTCGAAAATTGAGGTGTAATCCAATTGAAGAGAAGTCCATTATGTATTAATTGGACTTAGATTCATGAAATTGTAATGATAGTATAATTATATGAATGCGGATTAGAATTGGTAGAGTAGAGTGTTAAAGTGTTTTTTTCTAGTTTTTTATTATTGTGAATCTGAGATTTGTTTTTTATACTACACCTCCCTAACATATTTCAGTTATGGTAATGGAACATTGGAATCCTGAGTACCTATACCGGATAAATCAGACTAGTAGGTAGGTGAGATATTAGGGCCTTGAACATGGTAAATTTATAATAATTTTGATGAAACAATAATTAAATGACGTGAAATGGATTATTACTATTGGATCACGAATGTGTAGTCACAAATAGCTCATGTATATAAAGGGATATATTCGATCATTGAGATACTATAAAACTAGTACCCTAATAACTTATATACTTAGGGGTTTCCCATCGTGCTTCCTCTCATTTAATATATTATACAAGGTACTATTTTAATATTAATTTTTGGTCCGTTCCAATATTTAAATGATAAGAAGAATGTTTTATTTCCCCTTTATTTTATCAGCCATAATTATATAATTTTTTACTTCAATTATTTCTCACCAGGAATGTTAATAGATATGATAGTTTATTTTTTAGATGTGAATTTTTGGAAATTCCCTCATTAATTGTTAAATATATTGAAAAAGAAATTGGAAATGGTTTTTATGAAGCAATACCGTATTATTTGTTTCTGAAAGAAAATGAAAAATCTTATTTGTAAAATTTTATACATTAAACTAGAATGAAATGGTTTTCTATTTAAATTAAATGAATGGGGATTAATTTCTATTTTGAAATCCCAATGGGTATTTTATATGATCCTTCATATATCTCTATCATTTTTCAGTTTGACATTTCGGATTACTATTATCTCACCCATTGGGCATCATTGGGGCGGGAACTTTACCTCACAGGAGAGGGTTTTTGATGGGTGAGGGAGGTTTTTGGCACTCCTTATTATTTAGTTATTTCCAAGTATTGATACTAGGTTATTTTTTGTTTATGTGTCTATGGAATGAATGTATGACATACAGACATGTCTTGCTAGAATTTTATTTACTTTCAGCTACTTATTTAATTTATAATATTGGGAGAAGTCATTCCCAAGTGGTGGTTCCTTGATTCCAAAGAGGTTGTTCAAGCCCGTAGATATCGGGAACGCCCATCAGGTCTTATCACGATCTATATTGGGAATTTTATGGAGGAATGGATCAGGTTGGTACATGACAAAATTAGTAATTATATTAAACAAATAAATTATATTATTACATATATGTTTAGATATTTGATAATTTTTTTAGGGTTGGATGTATATATATTTGAGTGTGTTTGTGTGTGTTTGATAAATATCATGAAATATCCCTTTGTAGTTTTAGTATAATTGATTATTTTATAGATTCCACTCTTTAATAACATTTATATATATGGTAATTTATTATTTTTTTCAATTATTCAAAGTAGCATGTGGTAGATCATAGTGGTTATTATTTTTAGGATCAAGTAAATGAAACTTTTAGAGTTAACCTATTTTTTTGGGATGATATTCAAAAGTTATTATAGATGGATATTCAAAAAAAATTATATATAATGTAATATATATTTGATAATTTAAGATATCATTTATAAAATTATTTTTAGAAATATAAAAAATGAGGTTTGGATATAGTTATTAAAATTTATTACATAAGATTTGATATAAGGTGAAAGTATAATTAGTCTATGGGAACATTGTGTAGGTATTAGATTATTGGAACTATATACTAATGTATGAACAATGACGTGGTTTTTAGAACATTTAATGGTTATTCTATGGGTGAATAACGCAACACCCTGAGATTTTAGAATATATTTCACTTCAAATAAATGATAAGTGTTTGATAATTTTCCTAACACAGAACACAGAGCTTAAAACGAACCATAATATATTATAACCCAGTCATTATATTGATAGAAACTAATTAGGCTAACTAAAATATGAAATATATATATATATATATTAATTAATTTTTAATTATTCATTCATTCAATATAAATAAGTACCATATTTTTAGTAGTAATTTTATTCTTTAAAAACCCATTATATGAAGAAAAATATATTTATATCATTTTACATAGAGATACTATAATTAATTTATAACATTTAAAAATAAATAATATTTTTTCTAACTGATTATCGTTTTTGGAATCATCATTTAAATATTATGTTTGGGTAAGTTTTTAGTATTTTTGCAAGAGCTTTATTTTTAAGTGAATAATTAAAAATACATATTTTTTTGTAATACTATTATTTTTTTCAAAAGAATAATTTATTGTTCCCATTATAAATTATATTTGGTTTTTAAGTAATATAAGATACATTTTATAAAAAGTAATCAAAATAATTCCATAAGAATCAGCATTATATTTTATTTTTTTATAAGTTCATTTTTATGTTTAAAACAAATTTTTTTAATAACTAACATTCAATTTTTTTAAAAAAATTTAAATAAAAATGACTTATAAATAATATAGAAATTTAATAAATAATAATATATTCCATATTTGACATTAGGAGGCACACATTTGGTATATATTCCCCTTTTATTTTTTGAAATAATTAATTGTAAGTCTGGTGGTATATATCAACTTGGTAACGGGTAAAATGTTATAATAAAAGTTAAAAATATAGAATAAATCTTCTAAATCATCCATTAAATTCAAATTATTTCATTTTATGAGTATAAATCAGCTAAAAAACATTATACATTTAAAACTTTTGAATTTGGGTGCCATTTGTCTGTGGAAAAGTCTTTTATGTTATTTTGTGTAATGGGAAATTCCAAAAATGTCACTCTTGATTTAAATTAATATTTTATTTCTTATGGGGGATATAAAGATGTTATCAATGAATATTAAATTTTATTTTGAACCTAATAATATTTTTCATGAGTATATTTATTTTAAATTACTAGTGAGGGTATAATTACTTTAAATTCTCACACAACACTGACACAATACTTGAGAATGTAGTAGAAAACTAAATGTAAAAGATTTTAGAAACATAAAGCATAAAATTTTTTAAATGAATTTTGGAATTACATGATTTATATGGTATAAAATAATATATAAATTATTTTTAAGGATTTTATATTTTAATTCCATACAAGTCTTGATGCCTTTAATATCAAAATATTTTAATAGTTCTTAAAATATATTTATTGGTATTATTTGTGAAATAAATAGTTATTAACTAGTTAAAAAATATTTAAAATCTTGAAATAGGGTAAGGGGTGGGATATAGTCTAAAATTTCATACCATGGCCAATTGGAATCCATTTTTAACAGTATAAGTAAATATATAACCCTCTAGTATTTAAAAAGTTGATACTATGGTTATGCTTTCAATTCGTTAATGAAATTGTTAAACCAAATGATAAGGTTAAGAAAAATTGATAAAACTATCAAAATGTTATTGGTATAATGGTTTCCAACTTTAAACAATATTTTCATTGATATTTTGTCCACTTTATTCCTTATTGAAATTGTATTATATTTACATATTTTAAAGGATTCCATTTTTATCCTTTCCTTCACTATAAAAGGACACCACATATCCTCTATTATTGAACCTACAATGAGCCAATTATATTTAGAAAAACCTAAAAAAATTCTTTTAAAAATACTTATAATGTTTTTTATGTTATTTTTTTCAAAAAAGACAATCCCTAGGGTCCTTGACCTATGATCCAATGGTGGGTTCTCAAGGAGTATGTAATCATCTTAACTGATGTCTTTCATTTTAATTCTAACTTTACCTATATAAATTGTATCATAATCCTTCCTATATAATATATTATGAATCTCACATATAATATTATATAATTTTTTTTTATTTAATAATATTTATCAACCTAATTTTTATCACTTGTAAAATTAAAGTTTCTCTTGTGCGTACATGCTAATTACTGCCTCCATGAAGTGATATGATTAATTTTACATGACCATATTTCACTATTGGTTATTTTAATTAATTAAATATTTATATATGATATTTGTGACATATTATTTCGTTTATAATCTTAATATGATTTATAACTATTTACTTTTATATCTTTTGGAAAATGATAATGTTTCTCGTGTATAAATTTGCACTATCCCTTTCAATAAGTGATGTGATTCATTTTCAAGATATGATATACCTAGATTTTAATAAGGATAGATTTAATAAATAATATATATATATATATTATATAATAATTATTATATAATGATAAATTATTATTTACCTTACTATCATTCCATCCATAAAAAATTGGAAACATCACTCGTGCATACGTACCAAAAACCATCACCATAAAGTCACGTAAATCAAATTTCATCACCAATTTATGAAACTTTTTATAAAAAATTATTAAATTATAAAATATTATAATTATAAAATTATTAAAATTATTTATATTATGTAAACATTGTAAAATTACATGTATTAATATTTTTGAATAGAAATATGTATGAAGAATAAAACAATTATCACCCAAAATTGTTATTTTAAAAAAGAATTATTAATAAAGGGGTGAAATTATGCTAGAAGTAAATAATTTGTGTTATCATATGAATTAATATAGTTTTTAAATAGATTTATAATTAATTTATATTTATTATATGTGAGTATTGAATGTCTAGGAAGCAAAACAGGACTTGTGATAATGGTTTCTATTCAAAATTTTATTTATTCGAGAAACATTCCATATTCATCACTTGTTTCATTAATGGGGTATATATAATGTCCATTTTATATGTTTTATAGAAAATATATTTATATTCATGATTTTTAAAATTTTATTGGACGTTATTTATTTCATGGGTGTTAAGATTCAGATTCCAGAAATGTGGTAAGGGGTTTTTGTTACAATCTCATTTATTTTTGGGATTATCAATTCAAAATTTAGATTTAGGGAAATTATATTAACATTATCATTTAAACCAAATTTATTTGATTATTCTATTTTTATTTATGAATTATTTGTGTATTAATACTATTTCCCTCTTCTTGGTACTTAATATGATCAAGAAAATGTTTTTTAAGAAAAGTAAATATTATTTTCCCATTGGTCATTGAAATTTTTCTTTCATGTCCATAATCACAATAATTTTTTTTATGAAATTTATTAGATATAATTTAAATTCATGAAAACTTCCTCTCCACCTAAATTTACCATTATTTATAATTATTTAAAAATAATCTTCTTAAATAAATGATTTTCTTAGTAATTTTTTTACTTTATGCAAAGTTGTTGACGATTGTTTTTTTCATTTATCATACATGGTATAGAATTTTTTTCCCATCATCCTGAAAATTATTTTATTTGAAGAATCCTCTTCAGGTTTCCATCTTTATTTATATAGAAAGAACTTTTATCTAAATTTTAAAAATTTTAGTAAAACATTTTTAAAAATAATAGGAATTTCTTCTCATGTATTCAAATAAAGGTTTAAAATAATATTTTAAAGGTATTTTCCCTCTATATAAATATCAATTAAATATTATCATGGTTTACTAGGGTTATAATAATATAATACCATCTACTTACTTCAAATTTCTTATGATTATGATTATTTTATGAAACTATTTTCATTATCCTTAGTCAAATAAATTATGATGAGATTATTAAGAAACTTGTTTGTTTCCCATTTTTTGATTTTTGTACTGATTATATCCTTGTAAAGCCCATATATTTACCATATATTAATTAATTTATTATGAATCCTTTTTGAAAGCTATAAATTTTACACTCGTTATTCTATAACTTAATGATAAAATATTTATGAAACCTATTTCCATTCCATTGATTATGACATGATGAAATGATGATTTTTTTCATCTTGTGATAAACGTATGTATGGTTTTCATTATGTGATTGGTTATCATAGAATTATATAGACATATAATTAATTGGATAGGAATTTTGGACTTGAGAATATCATATGTATTTAAGGAGATAATAAACTCTTAATAGATGATTTAGTTAACTATATAGAGGTTATTCCTATGAAAATGGTGTAAGTGACTGGGTATGCATTTCCATTATGTTACTTTTCCCACAATGATATTCATGGGAGTGATCCATGAATAAGTAAATGAATTTATTTTCTTATATGAATTTCAAAAAATGACGTCTTATTATGTTGATATATTTTCTTTGATCATGATCGATTATTGATGATTCTACACACTTATTTCTTTTTTTATTTTGTTCAAACCAATCCTTATTACATAATTCCTGATTAAAGATCTTTGAATAATTGGGAAAGAATTTATTAATTCATAGTCATTTTATCATAAAATTTTGATTATTCACAATTATGATCATTGATTCACATCTATTAGGTTTTCTTTACTTGGTGTCTGAGATCACCCTTTCTTATGTTTCCTTTCACAGGGTTATGCACAAATGTTTTGATTTTGGTATGTCTTAAAAGTTTAATATATGAGTTCAAACTTCTAAGATATATTGAATATCATTCATGAAATATGTTTTTTATGTATATAGACTCTAAATATGGAAAGCCTTTATGGTTATGGGGAATGTATAATTGTTATATGTATCGAATATTCTTCTAAAATTAGTTTATATTTGTGTACGTATTTATTGAGTCACTATATAGTTGGAATCAAGGAAGGGATTAGTTATTATTTAATTTATGTTGAGAAATCATTAATGAAATCCCTTAGGACCAGACATTTTATAAGATAATACCCTAAGCTAAAGTAATGAAAAAAAGTTTTTTTCATAGTAAATAAATCTCTTTCTAGATTCTATAATGTGGATATAGTTATTATATAGAAGGACTGAGGGGGTAAACACATTGAATGGGGTATATTGGGTATTAACTCGATCTGCACCAATGCATAATGTGTGGGCATAAAACTGAAAAACTATCTAGAAACTCCCTAAGGATATACATGAGTTATTTTTTTTCATTATACACCATCATGAAGGATTTGAAATGATAATGACCATGGATGAACTTGGTTAAATCCGAGGATTCATAGAATATAAATAAGGTGTCATGATTTATAAATCTTATGAAATATTTTTTCATGATTATATATTTACTCACCATGATTATTTTTTATCACAATATGTATTTTCGTTTTAATTGATGAATAGAACAAGAACCAATAGTGTTACACTAGATATGAAAAACGATTCATTGATTTTACTCACAAGAATCCAATTGAAATGGGTGATAGAATATGAAATATTGTGATTATGAAAAAAAGGTATTTAAATATATGATTAAAAACATGAAAATATATGGCTTTCTTGATGAACCAAATAACAGTAAAATGGAGTTTCATGAATAATATAGAGGAATGAATATTTATTTTCCAACATTCCATGAATCTGGGAAGAAGTACGCACATAAATTTCTCAAAGGCTAAGGAAGATGCATGGGTTGTGGAAAATTAAGATATTGAGAAATTAATTTCTTGGGGAATTTAAAGAGTTATATAGAGGAAAATTAATTATATCTTTTACAGTTTAACGTATTATATATGGGGAACCTTTTAATTATTCAATTCAATTCCCTAATCCAAAGAATAAATCCAAGAACAAGGAAGTGACTATGTTTTTTAAATTATTTAAATGGAATGATTGAAGTGTTTATGTATTTGGATTTGTGAATTATTTTTTAGAAGTATTTTATGAATGATATTATTCTTATAAGAATCATTAAAAATCTAAGGATTCTTATTCTATACATTTTCATTAAGGATTTACAAGCATATGTTGAATGGTAATGATAACCTAGAAAATTGATATTAGGGTAAGGTGATTTTTTTGGGAAAACCATGATTGAGAGGTAGATTACACCTAATATATTCTTGATGTTGAGATAATAATATTATGTTGGGATAAAGAAATTATTGATGTTGATAAATTAAGTTGTATACTTTTTATGAATATAAAATTGGTTTATGGTTATATGAAAAAGTGATTTATGCTATCTCTGATGGGATTTATTAAATGTTCTCAATTTTATAATATATTGGATAGTTTTATAGAGTTAATTTTTTGAATCATTTATGTTTGTATTGTTTTTTATGGAGAATCATGTTATTTTGGGAAAGGATTAGAATGTTTTAGGATAATATATGATCGTTATATTGACTTGTATTTTATGTGATATTATGAGACACTTTATGTTGTTTTGGGATTAATGTTAAATTTATTTTCAAAATTATGTGGTCTATTTTTTTTTCTGAATATGGTTAGAAATATTTTGGAAGAGTCTTAATGTTAACGTCATATGGAATGACTTATGTTGAACATTATGTGATATTGTGGGGATTTTATATGATAATTTATTATTCCATCGTATGATTTTTTCCCATATTATATAACATTTTCTATAGATTTTTTTATAAATATATAGAGATTTGAGGATAACATGGCATTATTTTTGGGATCTTATAATTAACATAATGTTATTTTATTGTTTTTTCATCAGGAAAATTCTAAATTTTAGTTATAATATTGAATATTTGATGAAGCATGGATGGAAAAATTATTGATGTAGTATGAAAGGATGAGATTATGCCTCTATTGGGGAATAAAATCAAGTAAATATGTTATCATGTATTCTATAACTTGATGGTAAATTATTTACTCAACTAAAATAAGAATAAAATAAATCTATCACATATTTTTTGTAAAGAATATATCAAATATAAAGTGATTTTTTTGGAATCTTATAAGTCTTATAATGATACATAGTTTTAATTATAAATACTTAATACAGAAACACTAGGTAGTGACAAAGAAATTATTCTTCATAACAGAACTCAAATAAAATATTATTACCATGTCGTGATATTCTAATTATAGTAATTGAAAAATAAAATTTAGGGGGTGATTTTTTGGGGGGGGGGGGGTGGAAGAACGCAATAACTTGATATTTTAAAATATATTTATCATTAAATAAATAATATGTGTTTGATAACATGCTTAAAATGAAACTACGGGCTTAAAATGAATAGAAATATATTATTACATAGTTTTTTAATTAACTATTATGATTAGAAATTATAACATTATGAAATATATTACTAATATTTTTATATAATTAAAATATTTTTATTAATAAATAAAAAATAAGTAGATATTTTTTATTGAAATTCATTTTTTTCCTTCAGAAATAAATTTCCTTTAAAAATGTTTTACTGCATTTTCTTTTCATATTTTATAAATAATTTATACCCATTTTAGAAATTTTATTTGTGTAAAATAATATCATTTTTGAAATATGATTATCGATATCATCTTAGGGTGTTTTTTATTTTTAAAAAATGTTATATTTTTTAAGTGAATACTTAATAATAATTAATTTTTAAAATTTTCAATTTGTTTAAATAAAATAAATTAAAATTCCCATTATGATATGTATATATATTTAGATTAAAATTAGTTCTAGTTTATTAAACATAATATAAATAATTTTTAGTTATTAAAATTATAAGTTGTTTTGATATAGGTTCATTTAAATATATAAAATGAAACTATCCAAAAATTATTCTTTTTCATTTTATTATATTTCATTAAAATTTATTTCTCAAATTTATATATATTGAATAGTGAAAATGGATTCAATATTTCGAATCAGGAGTTGAAATTTTTCTAAATTTTCTGCTTTTGTTTTTAGACTCTATGAACAGTCATTGTGATAATATTTTTAAACTAAAAAACATATATAATGACATATATATGGTTAAAACTATATAATAAGTCTTAAAATTAATCTATAAACATGACTATATATAATTATATCAGTTTGATTTGACCCCCCACATTCATATATTAAAAAATACTTCATTTCTTCTCATTTTTCCTTAATAAATTCCTTTATATTATTTTAAGATGAAGAAAATTCCAAAATTTCACTCTATTGCATTTAATTTATATTATATGTCAATATAGATACAAGAAGATGTTATGAAATAATAAAAATCTTATTTTGAACACATTTTTTTTATTATGTCAATTAATTTTTAATTTTTATTAAGAGAATAATTATTTTAATTTCTTACAGATTGCTGACAGAGTGCTTGTGCATGTAGTAGAGAAACCAAAGTAAATGGATTTAAAAACATCAAAAGAAATACTATTACTACAATTTTTAATCTGAGAAAAATATTGTGGTTAAGAATAATTTATAATTGATGTTAAATGAGTCTATATTAATATTACATACATGACTTTATGTTTTTCATTTCAAAATATGTGAATAGTTCATAGTATTAATTCAATGGTATTTAATGTTAAAATAAATTAAATGATCTAAAAATTAAATATTTTCTAATGTAGACAAGGGGTATGGGATATTGTACTAAATTTCATGCATGTACCATTTTTGATCAAATTTTTACTTTATAATTAAATTTATTTCCCTTTAGTATTGAAAAAGTTGTTAGCACTATTAAGGTTATAATTTGTTAACTACGGGTTCAACCAAAAGAAAAATTTGAAAAATTATACATAAAGATGAATAAATTTTATTATTTAAACGTATATAAACATTAAAATATATTGAAATCAAAATTTTTTCCATATGTAAATACTTTTACATCAAAAATAATTTATTATATTTACATATTTTTAGTAATTCTAAGTTTTTTCTTTCCTTCCCTATAAAAGGAAACCACCTTTATAATATTCTTTAAACCATATTTCAAAACATATAAAAAAAGAAAAAACCCATTATTATAATCCTTATCCATGTTATATAGGTTATTACTCCTTAAAATACAATACCTATAGTCATTGAGAATAGTTCCAAAGTAGGTTTCTCAAAGTGGAGGTAATCATTTTATGTTTTCTAAATCATTTTATTTTTTATTTTTTCTCATTAAATTATTCCATACCTATTAAAAAAATATAAAATTATGTATCTAAAATATACTATAATTTTATTATTATTATTTTTCATACCTCCAGGCTTGTAATTTTTATCAATTCAAAAAATAATGTATCGCTTGTACATATATGTAGTGTTCCACCTCCACGAAGTGATACGATTAATTTTCCATCACAAAATTTTATGGACATTTATTATTATGGATATAATATTTATATTATATATATTTTTTAATAACTATTATTTTAGAAATATAATTTCCAAAAAACCTATTTATTTTCTATCTATTGGTAAATGATAATGTAGTTCACACATTCGTGTGGACTACCACATCTATAAAGCGATGTGATTCATTTTTCATTTCCTATTTTCATGGATGGTAAAAAGGATATATTTAATGAATATATATTATATTAAATATATAATAATGATTTTTAAAAGTTATTTTTATTTATCTTTCTTTTCTTCCAACCATAAAAAATTAAAGGCATCCCTAGTGTTTATGTATAGACTACCCTAACCATGAAGTGATGTAATTAATTTTTCCTCACCAATTTAAATAAATGTTTATAAATATTTATATAACAAAGAAAAATGATTGCTATTATAGGATTAAAATTATGTATATGAGCCAACCTTAATCAATGTACAAGGTCTTGAACTACTAAACTAAAATATTTAATAAAAATTAAACAGTTTCACATAACGCTTTGATTTTAAAAAAATAATTGTTAAAAAATAGGAAAAAATATGTTATATATAAATAAAATTGGGTTTTATATACATGAATATGGTTTTTTAATATATTTATTATTAATATATATTTAACAATGGATGTATGAACACTTAAAATAAAATATAATACTTGAGGTATATGTTTTAATCTCACGTTTATTTTTATGAGAAATATCCCATATTTACTAATTATTTCACCAATTTTGTGTATATTGTATCCATTCGATATGTTATATCATTAAAATAATTTTATTCATTGTATTTGATTTATAATTTTAAATTATATTTTTCATGGGGGTTGTGATTTAGTTGTTTTAATTATGTAAGGGGTTCATGCTTCAATCTAAATTCTTTTTGAGATTGACTATACTAAATTTACAATTATGGAAATTATATAGATTATATCATTTAACCCCAATATATTTTATTCTAATTTATTTATTTATTTATTGTATATGTATTTACACCATATCCCTCTCATTTTTAATTATAATGATCGATATATTTTTTTAAATAAAAGAAAAATTTATTTCATATTTAGTTAAAAAACATTTTATTCATTATCTATAGTCTTGAAAATTGTTTTATAAAATTTATTAATTATACATGAAATATTTTTAAATAATAATTTCCAAAAACTTTAAATTTATGTGAAATTTCTTAAATAGAATATTTTTAAAGAAACATTTTTCCAAATAAGTAAGTTTTTACTTTTTAAAAAGGTGTGAAAGAAAATTTTACTTTTAACATGTACAACATGAACGAGTTTCCCCATAAACTTGAAAACTATTTAAATTGGAGATTAGTTTACAAGTTTCCAATTTTAGTTTCATTGATTATGATTTTTTGAATATTATATAAATTTTCATTAAAATGTTTATCAAAATAAAAAGGATATTTTTCCATGTCCTCTACGATTTTTTTGAATAATATTTTAATGTTATTTCTCATGTATATAAATATCCTTCAATGATTATTTTCATTCACTTGGTTAATTATTTTATGATAAAATCAAATTTATTAGGATGGTATATAATTATTATTATTCTTTGAAACTCTTCTATTTCCCATGAATTAGTTATTTGATGATGTGATCTTTATGAAAACAATTTATTTACCAATGGTTGATTAAGTTATCATGGGAACTTTGTGAAACCCATTTCATTCCCATAGATTAATTATGTTATGATGAAACCATTATAAATTTCATTTATTTTAAATTAATTATTATATTATGTAATTGTGAAATATTTATTAAATATGATTCCTTTCAATGAGTTATGATATAATGGTCTTATGAATGTTTTTTAATTTTGTTTATTAAATATGTGTATCTGATGGGTAGAATTTGAATTATATTTCCCATCAATTAATTGAGAAATTATTATGATATTTATAATTAAATAGGTGAAATTGGAGTTAATAAACTCTTAAATGATAATTGGGTTAACAAGATGTGTAACACCCCAAGATTTCATAAGTGTGTTAGTTCTTCAAAATAATTCAATAACTTTCACTACATGCAACACCAAGTTCAAGAACACCATGACTTACCAAACAAGCCGTTCAAAAGAGGTTATGAATAGTATTAGATAAATTTTAATGTTTATATAATCCTTATAATTTTAGAATCCATATTATGAGTTTCTTAGATATAATGCAAGAACAAATTCATTTTCAGTATTGCACTTTTATCAACTTTAATAGTGAACCCTTTTTAAATACTATATTTTAAACTTTTTGACTAAATGGGGACATCAAAAATTTAAAATGAAACATCCCAAGCTTCTACAGTACGCTTCTCTTTGAATAATGTGATAGCGTGTGTTGTACGCAACACCGAGTTCTAACAACCAATTAAACTAGCCGTTATGAATAGTAATAACTACTTTTTGAAATTATATATATTTTATATTTCAAAATGGGCTTCATTTTTGGATTCAGAATATCAAAATTAGCCTAGGGTGAAATTTTGGTACTTTTCGGATAACTTTTATATTTTGATGAATAGTGAAAATTACTAAATTTTAATTAAAAACAACTTTTTTAATCAAAATAATTAATATTGATAAATTATGAATTTGAGTGGTTTTAAAGTATATTTAGAATATATTTTTACCATTTAATATAATGTTGGTCATTGGACATAATTTTACAATTAAACCAAACATAAACAAGTGTCAATCTTTTGATAGTTATTATCTCTTAAAACACGCTTTTTGTTTTGACAGCGGGAATTAATTTTAAATTAATTTCTGCCACTTATGTGTTTAGAATTTAGGAAAATGGATTCCATATTTGGAATCAGGATGTTCAAATTGTGTAAATAGGTAACTTTTATTTTTAGACATTTTGAATAATTACTGCGGTAAATATTTTATTTACCATGGTTAAGGGTAAATCCGGTAAATAAGGGTTAAAAAATAATATTATAATAATACTAAATTACCCTAAAACGTGTCTTAACCCTATTGGTTGATACATGGTCGACCATGGGCATCTTTGTGTCAATTTTGGGACCCCATGGATCCACTTGTAAGTGATAATGACACTTTATTTTAATTAAGTTAAAATGAATACAAAAATGACACAAGCATATATCTTTTAGCAAAACAATTGTTACATAGGGTTATATAAGTTGGATTTTAGATTATAAATATTCATTAGAAAGCTAAAACGATTTACTACATAATGATATTTTATTTATAATTTTTAGACATTAAATTATTTATTTTATTTATGACACAATGATGATGTAGTAATTACTATAATAGTGAAAAATTAAAATAATTGATATTATAAATACCCAAAAAAATATAATATGAAACTTTTAATGAATTAAACTAATTTTCTAGGATAATATGATATACTAGGATTGATTTAATTTACTTTGTTCGAAGTAATCAATCTGTTATGAGTTTCAAAAAAATCAACTATTGAATAGTGTCAAAATTGACATAAAAGAGTTCTTAAAACAAATATTATATTATTAATTGATATTAAATCCCTAAAAATCTAAGGTTCGGCCAAGAGACTTATATCATGATAGTTTCATCATTAATGGACCACTTGGGGGTCTCTTGGATGTATATAGTAAGTTTATTAACCATATTATATAAAAATACAAAGAGACATTGTAAAAGTGAAACTAATTAACTTAGAGTTAATACTTAATGATAAGGTTAATATAAGTACCCAAACCTGTCTAAATTCTATTGGTTGAGTGGTTTTCGACCTATCCCCACCTTAGCCTTTGAATAGTCAACTTTGGAGCCATTGAAAACCGAATATGAATTTATTATAAATTAATATTTCTAGCTTTTCCAAAGGTGCCCCTCACCCCTCTTATAAAAGGGCACTCCTCCTTCCCATTTCTTCACACCTTCAAAGCCTTTTGGTTCGGCCAAACTCTGCCCAAATACTCTCCCAACATCCCTAACTACAACCTAGAGGCCTTAGTTTGATCAGAAAGCCAACCTAAGGAGCCCTTTTGATCAAATCAAAAGGAAGAACCCGAAGAAGAGGTAATGATTTCACCACCCTTTTCTAAGTTCCTTTCTTCTTCCACTTCTTCTTTCTTTGTTCTTACCATTCTAAAATAATAACTCCAGTATCTTACATATAATGTGATGTTATTATAAATATGGTACAACCATATTCAGTATTCTATCCACCCTTTTAATAACATGTCACCATACGTGTGTACGTACGGCTTACCGTCTCCACGTCGTGGTGTAATTGTTATTCAATATATTATTATTTGGATGGGTATAATAATGATGTGTAACTCATATAAATAATAAATATAACATGTTAATGATTCTGTATATATGATATACCATCCATTTATATATTATTTTAATATCAAAAGAATGATATTGTCGCTCGTGCGTACGTACGGACTACCGTCTCCACGAACGCGATGAGATTCATTCTCCATCGTATCCATTCAAGTATAATTATCATTTGATGATTTAAAAATGATGTTTAAGGACTTCATATCATTCTGGATATGAATAATATACAACCTATCCTTTACAAACATGTCTTACGTAACAAAACATATAAAAGACAACAAGTAAGTTAACACCCGATATAATGATAATACTAAGATATTATTATCAAATCAATATTAAAAGATCATATATGATATCATATTAATGTATATGATTATTGTATAATTTAATAACAATTATTTCACCATTATACAGGAGGTTAACCTACCCCAACCAAGGAAAAGTACAAGGTAAGGGTTTACTTTACAACCTCTTCATTATCCAAGGTTGTTTATACGTAATAATCTACTGGGATCTCTTTATCATCCACATCCATGTTTCTTAAAAATGAATTTCAAAACATTTTTACTATTTACTAAGATATGAGTTAAATTCATTTATTCCCTTGTTTGACTTTTTATAAGAGGTTTATAAAGGAATCTTTCCATCGTTTTCCAAACAAGGTGATTTTTTAACCTTTTCGACAAAATTAAGGTAAGAATGTTCTTTTAACTTATACGGCGGCTGCGGCTATTTACCGCCGTTATAAAATTTTAAAAGCTTCCCTTACAATCTTACAAGGATATTTTCAAAGTAAATGTTTTATTTTATAATTATGTGACTTTTAAATTATTTCAAAATGAATATTTTAAGAATTTCAGAAAGGTACTCTTTATCAAAATCAGAATTTTAAATGTTTTAAAGATTTATCTTTATAAATCTTTTTAATTAATGTCTTCAAAATGGTTTTTAAGGATTTATTTATATGGACATGAGTGTTTTTAAAAATGTTAATTCCTTTCAAAAGTTTCAAAGTGGTATGGGACACTTTGATTCAAAAATCTCTTTTTAATTACTTCCTTTATAAATGTGTGACTTTTAAATGATTTCAAAAAAGGAGATATTTCTCTCAAATAGTTTTGATTTCATCTATGTCAACATCCTTTGATGGATTTAACGCTTATTTGAAGTTGATTTATTGTAATACAAAGCTTCTATATTGTATTGAAGGTTTTGTGATATGTTTGACTGTGGATGTGCTATTTTTATACCATTCATAGTTTATGGTGAAATTATTGACATTTCGTATGCTAGTTTTAATACGAATGTTTATGTTATGTCTAAACCTTTTCATATGGGAATGCATTGGACTTAGTAAGTGACGGGTGGAGCCCGCTATAGCTCCTCGATGCATCGGTAGGTCTCATGAGACAAACTAGTGTCTTGGCACAAGGCCTTGACAAAATCTTATTCGTAGTCTTGGCACGAGGCCTTGACTATGTGGTTATGATAGTCTGGCATTATGCATTCCAACATTATGAAAGTGGTTATTGATTTTTGCATGCGATTATTCGATTAGTAGAATATCCATGTGAATAAGTAAATGGCATTATTTCATTTTATTTATGCCATACCATGTTGAAAGTTCATGTTTGAAAGGCTTTTGTTTTAGTTATACATTTCCTGAAAAGTTTATTCTTATTTATGAAAGTTTCCGTTATATTGTCATCCTTACTGGGCATTTGAGCTCACCCCTTTTCTATGTTTTATTTTTCCCAGGAAGTGAAGAAGTAAGTTATGAATGACCTGCAGGGATATTATGTGGGGATATGAGTGTGGATTATGGATACAATATGTTGTTGTAGTAGTTTTTCGTTTTATGATGTAATGTAAAACTTATGAATATATCTAGTGTTTCCAAGGCTACTAAACCAATCGGTCTTTCGAGATTTCATCTTTCTTGTGATCATGCCAATGTTATGTAATAATGCACCGACTCTGGGTAACTAGGGTCGGGGCGTTACAGTTGGTATCAGAGGAAGTTTAGTACAAACCTTGGAAGCTAGATTTAGATAAACTCTGATTAGAGCACGTAGACCTAAGATGAACTTTGAGGATTAGTATAGAAGAACTTCCTAGAATTTTGGTATTGTAGAGATTTTGTGAGTTTTCCGAGCAATAAGTCCCTGTCTGGATACGAGCAGGTAGAGGCGGCTCTGGCACAGATGTACCTAGGGGTAAAACCCGAAAACACCGCTTTGAGCTAGACTCGAACGGGAACTGGTGCACGACAACGGGCCTTGCTGCACTCTTGGTTACGACACTCCCGGGGGATATGCTTAGGATAACTCTCATTTTCTTTACAAATCATTATGAAGGGTTTATGAGTATATACATCCTCAAAGAAGACATTTTTATGATTATGGATTATATCCATAAATATTTCAATTTATGTTAAGTGTTTTATAAGTATGGGATTATGTATTTTGATTCATAAACTGATCTAGTGTATGCCATTGTTTAGAAATGGTGCCCAGTAGAAGGAATGAGAACTCCAGAAATGCACATGATCCAAAGAGAAGGAAGGATCATATCTTTCATGGTCTTAAGCTAGAATTTATAAGAGAAATAGTCTCCCATGTATTATCATCATATGAAGAAATAATATCATGTGTTGATAAGATAAGTAAAGAGTTTACTAAGTCCTATGGCTTTGAAGGGAAGCAAGAGAAGAAAAGGATAGAAGAGAGAAAGATGGATAAAGGGAAGAGGGAAAAGAAGAATTTTCCCATATGTGGTAACTTTGGAAAGAAACACCCTGGAACTTGCCTGAAAGGAATGGGAGTTTGTTATAAGTGTGGAGGAAAAAGGCACAAAGTACATGACTGCATGGGTAAGAAAATGGTTTCAAATGTACAATGCTTCATTTGCAAGGAGTTTGGACACTACGCGAACCTATGTCCCAGTCATCAGACTATGCCGCAAATGATGCTATTGGATAATAATCATGTTATGATACTACCACAGATTAAGAGGAATGATTAGAGTTATTATGTTGATTATATCAATTGAGTGTTGTATCAACAATGTACTTGTTATAATAATTATGGAGTATATAAGGATTGTACTGCAGTACTATTTCATTAAGGACTTGAGATGGTGTGGAATAAAGAAAAGTGACTCAGTAGCAGGTTAAATGTCTAGAAAATATATGGTTGAGAGAAAGATAAACCATATTATGGTTCTGATACCGAGGTAGTGATTTTAGAATAATACATGATTGATTTGGATAAATTATATTGGATATTCTTGACTACCTTGAAGCTGGTTAATGATTTGTCTATTCCATCATTGTTGGGGTTTAAAACATTTTTGGATTGATGAAGTATATCCATCATTCTATATGGAATAAGGGAGCATGAATGTAATCAATAAAGATTATGGTAAATCAGGATGTTTCAGTGTATTAAAAGAATACATGATGAAGGTATTCATATGCTATTACGGGGTAAAAAGGATCTACATTATGTTTACCTTCCTTATAAATGTTGGACTGTGAGTTTGGACAGAAGTATTTTGGATAGTTCTAGTCTAGATTAATTTTGGATTGCCATAAAAGGACAACCCGGAGGTCGGGCGGCAACCCGTCGCGTCCGGCAAGGCTGCGAGACTTGGACCCGAAACCGAAGGGCGACAAGGGTGTATCACCTACCACTGGCCCATGAGATGTCCTGGATTAAATAATTTAGTTTTTATTAAAAGATCATGTAGATGAATTATAAATTCGTTTATTTTGGAACCCTATACGAATAGTGTAAATAGAATTTTATTTACATTCTATTATCTTTTAGAGTGAAAGATGAGTTTGTGGTAGAAATTTATTAATGGATAAAACTCTAATTATAAAGTAAGTATATCTCTATATGATCTTAGCCAATCTCATAAAAAAAATTCCTCAATATTAAGAAAAGAAAATTAGAACAAAAATGTTTTCCTGGATGGTACCTTAAATCATCACTAATTTATGGCTTTGGGATTGTTGGCCTTTTCATAGCCATGTTCTCTACCACTCTCAATCAGGTAATTGATGGCTAGATTTTTCTTCCATATCCATATTTTACTACATGGAACCCTAGTATGTGTTATTTTTGGTAATCTTCATACTTTCGACTCTTTATTTTAAATAGAGGCCTCATTAATTCATTTTTCGATGTGGTATTTCAACTAAGATATTTTGAAACGTCAAAAATGTGTTATCCTAATACCCTATGTTTTTTTGAACCGATGGTATTTCAAATCATCATAGATTGATGGATTTAAGGACCTCAATTTTATACTTGTTTGTGATTGATGACCTCAATCACTACCTATAAATATTTACGTTTTTCCTCCAATTATATGTCTCAAATTGCCACCAATGTTCTCCTAATCGAGATCATAATTTGGTGGTGACCCTTTCATTTCTCTTTTCCTCATATTAAGACTAAATTTTAGTAACCCAATTTCTGATGTGGGGTTTCCCACAAATATATTATCTATTTTCAACCTTTTATTTTCGAAGAACAATTTCAAATTGCGAGGACGCAATTTATTGAAGGAGGGGAGAATGTAACACCCCAAGATTTCATAAGTGTGTTAGTTCTTCAAAATAATTCAATAACTTTCACTACATGCAACACCAAGTTCAAGAACACCATGACTTACCAAACAAGCCGTTCAAAAGAGGTTATGAATAGTATTAGATAAATTTTAATGTTTATATAATCCTTATAATTTTAGAATCCATATTATGAGTTTCTTAGATATAATGCAAGAACAAATTCATTTTCAGTATTGCACTTTTATCAACATTAATAGTGAACCCTTTTTAAATACTATATTTTAAACTTTTTGACTAAATGGGGACATCAAAAATTTAAAATGAAACATCCCAAGCTTCTACGGTACGCTTCTCTTTGAATAATGTGATAGCGTGTGTTGTACGCAACACCGAGTTCTAACAACCAATTAAACTAGCCGTTATGAATAGTAATAACTACGTTTTGAAATTATATATATTTTATATTTCAAAATGGGCTTCATTTTTGGATTCAGAATATCAAAATTAGCCTAGGGTGAAATTTTGGTACTTTTCGGATAACTTTTATATTTTGATGAATAGTGAAAATTACAAAATTTTAATTAAAAACAACTTTTTTAATCAAAATAATTAATATTGATAAATTATGAATTTGAGTGGTTTTAAAGTATATTTAGAATATATTTTTACCATTTAATATAATGTTGGTCATTGGACATAATTTTACAATTAAACCAAACATAAACAAGTGTCAATCTTTTGATAGTTATTATCTCTTAAAACACGCTTTTTGTTTTGACAGCGGGAATTAATTTTAAATTAATTTCTGCCACTTATGTGTTTAGAATTTAGGAAAATGGATTCCATATTTGGAATCAGGATGTTCAAATTGTGTAAATAGGTAACTTTTATTTTTAGACATTTTGAATAATTACTGCGGTAAATATTTTATTTACCATGGTTAAGGGTAAATCCGGTAAATAAGGGTTAAAAAAATAATATTATAATAATACTAAATTACCCTAAAACGTGTCTTAACCCTATTGGTTGATACATGGTCTACCATGGGCATCTTTGTGTCAATTTTGGGACCCCATGGATCCACTTGTAAGTGATAATGACACTTTATTTTAATTAAGTTAAAATGAATACAAAAATGACACAAGCATATATCTTTTAGAAAAACAATTGTTACATAGGGTTATATAAGTTGGATTTTAGATTATAAATATTCATTAGAAAGCTAAAAAGATTTCCTACATAATTATATTTTATTTATAATTTTTAGACATTAAATAATTTATTTTATTTATGACACAATGATGATGCAGTAATTACTATAATAGTAAAAAATTAAAATAATTGATATTATAAATACCCAAAAAAATATAATATGAAACTTTTAATGAATTAAACTAATTTTCTAGGATAATATGATATATTAGGATTGATTTAATTTACTTTGTTCGAAGTAATAAATCTGTTATGAGTTTCAAAAAAATCAACTATTGAATAGTGTCAAAATTGACATAAAAGAGTTCTTAAAACAAATATTATATTATTAATTGATATTAAATTCCTAAAAATCTAAGGTTCTGCCAAGAGACTTATATCATGATAGGTTCATCATTAGTGGACCACTTGGGGGTCTCTTGGATGTATATAGTAAGTTTATTAACCTTATTATATAAAAAGACAAAGAGACATTGTAAAAGTGAAACTAATTAACTTAGAGTTAATACTTAAAGATATGGTTAATATAAGTACCCAAACCTGTCTAAATTCTATTGGTTGAGTGGTTTTCGACCTATCCCCACCTTAGCCGTTGAATAGTCAACTTTGGAGCCATTGGAAACCGAATATGAATTTATTATAAATTAATATTTCTAGCTTTTCCAAAGGTGCCCCTCACCCCTCTTATAAAAGGGCACTCCTCCTTCCCATTTCTTCACACCTTCAAAGCCTTTTGGTTCGGACAAACTCTGACCAAATACTCTCCCAACATCCCTCACTACAACCTAGAGGCCTTA